>OX376351.1:10047500-14847500 GCA_947369235.1 Udea olivalis
ACTGTGATACTAAATTGGGTTTATGTTACCGTGAACAGAAGTAAATACTCATTTATTTTTAATAAAGAAGATAAGATTGTCCATTTGATTTTTCCGTTTTTGAAAATAAGTTTTACCTATGTAATAAAATAATAATATACACTAATCCGTCTGGTCACCCTGCCAAATGTCAATTTTATATCTTCGTACGACCTGTACGCCCCTTCATTTTTCTTGCGGTAAAAAATGTATGTCTAGATTCCAAGGCCTACTGAAGTCTCTTGCGTATTCTCAAGGCTTAGCCTGTATGGTTAAAAACCTATTCCACTGTTTTCATTGTTTCAGAAATCCGAAATCATAATACATGAAGAAAGTACAGATTCACATAACACACATATTAGTACACATAGTATTTCTGAAAAGGAACATATGTTTGTTCAACCAATACAAATTAAGAGATATTATAATGAAGATAGTGAAGATGAAAGAGAAGGAGAAGCATTTAACCCTATCAAAAGTGCTCCTGAGGAAGCAAGCGATAATGACGAATACGCTTTATTTGGTCAATTAATAGCACATAAACTCCGGAAGCTCAATCCTCGCAATCGATTACTAGCTGAAAGTCGTATAAACAGTATTTTCTTCGATTTAGAGCTTGGAGAAATGGATGAAGTCACATACAATCAAGTTGACAACGCGGAACTTATTGAGATACCACCACCTAAATCTTCACCGTCTACTCCGACACATTCAGGATATGCCTCTATAGATGATAAATGACAACACGGAATCAACATAACACCATTCACAGGAGACCAGATACCAGAAGTTCTAGCCCTTTGACGAACTGCATACCTTGAACTCATAGCAAAGATATCATTATCTCTAAGATTTTAAGATTTTGCGATTTCGATGATTGAAACATTTTACAATGACACTATTTTAAAGATTCTGCTCGAGTTCAAGCGTGTAATGTTTGTACACCCTGAGTACACATTAGGAGAAAATTGCATAAATCGTTCGAGAGCATCGATTTTACCTAAAAATATTCAAACTAATTGAATTCAAATACAAACAATGCTAATTGAATTCAAATACAAATAATACATTTTAATGTTGTATATAGGTCTGTGTTTCATTTACGAATCATTTAGATATACAATTCGCATAATTCTCTCGAAATCAGTTTTTTATAATGCTTTAGAGCACAGTTCGTTACTAGTAGCGTCAAGGGAAGTATCAATTTTTAATTTCAGCTAATAGATTTCGATTTTCACTCGTTTGAGGTGAACAAATTGCGTGCGCCACCTTTCAGAGCCCCTGGAAATTTGATAAGTCACCACAACAAAGAGGCCGCTGATGACATATGGGAGAAAACGCGGTACACTGACACCGATCTACGATGCGAACCCAAGATTTGACCCATAGCATTCTTATAAGGAACCCGCCCGTTACTCATTCGCCAACCGTTAGGGCTGTCGGTCGGAAGCTATCAAATCTTTGAAGGAAGAAAAGTTATTTTATTCCTCTAAAATTTCGCCTAAGATATCTTAGGGATACAAAAAAAAAACAAATAAAAGCCTTTTTAAAAAAAACAAATTAAGTACAAATTATCTCTCCATTACGTAATGCACCGTTTATTCATAATTATAACTTTAACTGTGTAAAGTAAATTTGTAGTGTCTTTGAAAGTACCGTTTTTATTGAAACATTGGTATGTTTCGAAACGGTACTTTATTTTATTTAGCAAATAATTGGGTATGGGAAAAAAAACATGTCCTAAATCGAAAACCATTTCGATATTGTATTTTATACATTATTTAAATATTTAACATTTTAAAGGCAAAGGATCTAGGTTTTTTTTATTTAATTACGTTGGCAATCTGGGGTCAAACGAATGACCCCAGTTTGCCAACTTCCGCAGAGAGTACATTAAGGTTTTTAATAGACTCTTGACGGTAATCCAATTGACATCTTACAATTGAAACCTATTGGGTCGTATAAACGTCCTTTCACGTAATTGGTTGATATTTCATTCATTTCATTTATTCATAAACAATAATACAATTGTTTCTGAAATCATTTGTATAACATTACACTATCAAAAATGAAATTAAATGTCCAAAATTAATTTATCTACTTACACTATTCAAAAGTATACAATTTTAAAGTAAAATGCCTAAAATTAAATTTTGACAATCAATTATTGTTATTATTATAAAACACTACATTACAACTCATCAACACTGTAGAGGCACCTCTCCAACAAGAAGGTTCTCAGTTTGCTCTTAAATTCCCTCCTGTAAATGATATTCTTTAACTCCATCGGAAGTTTATTATATAACCTAGTGGATTGATAATATGAGCAATGTTTAACTGCTTCTAGATTCGGTTTCAGTTTGCTCCGGATGTCTTTTCTTCTGGTAGCTTCTCTAACGATTCTGTCAGTCTCAGTTTCAAACCTATGTATATGCTTTGCAAAGTTGCATAGAAGAACAAAAATATATAGGGAAGGCACGGTAAGAATCTTGAGAATATTGAAGTATTGCTTACATGACTGCTGTTGTGGTAAACGAACTATAGTCCTCAAAGCTCTTTTTTGAAGGACAAAAGCGCGTTGAACATTATATTTGTAGCTGGTACCCCAAAACAAAATGCTGTATCTGAGTCTAGACTCTACTAATGCAAAGTATTTTGGGGGGCTTAATGTTCACTTCTTCCGAAGGCTTCTGAGCGCATAACATGCTGAACTTATTTTCTTTTCCACACATACAAGCTCCTGTTTCTACTTCAACATTCTATCAAGATGAACACCTAGGAACTTGACCACGTCGGTTCCATATATATTTATGTCATTAAGGATGGGATTCAGGTTCTGCCCGGATTTCGCAGTTGCTCTAAATAAGATAACATTTGTCTTACTACTATTAATAATCATGTGATTCGCCGAGAACCATTCATGAAATCCACTCAATACTTCATTAATTTTACAATTAAGGCTATTGATATCATCTGCAGATACAATTGCATTAGTGTCATCGGCAAAGAGTATTAGTTGTGTGGACTCTGTCGTAGTTTTACTAATGTAATTTATGACATCGTTTAGGAAGATATTAAAAAATATGGGACCCAGCACTGAGCCCTGAGGAACCCCTGTTTTTACATTTCTTAAACTCGATTGATGTACTTGTTCCATTCCATGTTCGTCGATGCTTCTTATTTCTACATACATTTTTCTATTTGTCAAATATGATTTGAAGAAATCCAAAAGCTTTCCCCTAACACCGTAATGCTCTAGTTTCATAGTTAATAACTCGTGATCAACCGTATCGAAAGCTGAACTTAAGTCAAGGAATAGTCCAGCTACCTTCCTTTTATCATTTAGTTGAGAAACAATACCATTTATTAGTGTATCTATAGCTTCCATTGTTCCAAGACCAGTACGGTATCCAAACTGTTCCGGATTGAATGCATCATTGATAACCAAGTGACGCAGCAATCTGCAGTTGATAATTCTTTCGAAGATTTTACCTTGAGTTGGAAGTATCGATATAGGTCTGTACATTTCTGGGTTCTGCTTTGAACCTTTCTTATGTATGGGTACAATCTTAGCTACTTTAAATTGGTCCGGGAAAACACCTTCATCGATACATCCATTATAAAAGTTAAAGGGCTCAGCTAGTATATCAATATTATCTTTAATAATTGTAATAGGGATCTCATCATAGCTGCTCGAAAGTATTGCCTTCATCTTTTTTACAGTTTGACTGACCTCATACGCTGTAATTGGGTCAAACACCATATTAGAATCAGCTTCCTTCGTGTGTAATTTAAGAAGGTTTACAGCCTCATTAACAGATGTATGCACTGTATCACCTGATTTTCCAAACTGAATCACAAATGCGCTTGCAATTTTGGATCCGTCAGCTACAATTTTATCATTTACTTTCAATTTCAAGTTGCTATCATTTGCTATCGAGGAGTTTCTGTGCCTATTTACTATCTTCCAAATGTCCTTGGAGATGTTTTTCGAGCTTTCTACTTCTATTTGCACAGCTAACCTCTTAGCATCACGTATGACTTTTTTGTAGATGTTTGTGTAATTTTTCTTATATTTAATTACAGATTGATCACACATATTTCCATTAGTTGAGCACAAAGCACGCTTCATTTTGCTCGATACTCTTACACCCTTTGTCACCCATCGTAATGGTTATGTTCTAGCTAGCTTCATCTCAGTTTTCTTCTTCTTAAACCTGTTTTGGTACAAACTGACCAATTTACTTATAAATGTATTCATACCCATATTAACCCAATCTTGTTCTTGAACTAATTTTCTAAAGATGTTCATAATTCTTTTACTAAATATTCTTTTCTTTTTATACTGGCACCCTCTTCTCAGTTCCACTTAGTGAAATGTTTGCCACTGACATAGTGCATTTTATGCCTGATAATCTATTCATCAACCAATCAAATGACGCGATCTGTATCTTACGTGAGATTTTTAGCTAGGTGATTCTACTGCATGGTATTAATGGTGTTTCCAGATAGCAGATTTTAAATTCCTCCAGATGAAAAATATTTTTCCACAAGGTTATTTTTAATAATACGTACATTAATTTACGTCCATTGCCCAGACGGGTAGGCAGGACTTAAAATAGCCATTCGCTATAATCCTACCCGTTTCAGGCAGGGCTTGGTTTCAAAACTTGGAAAAATGAATTGTACCTTAAGTCTACTTCTCACATTCTCGTGAGGCGTTGCTACATGATGAACGTCGAGCTCTGTTTCAGCCGTAAGTGCAGTAAATCAGAAATTTTCTCATCATAATTTATTCACCACCAATCGGGGAAAAAACACATGTGGGAACACTAAGTGAATTTGTTACGTCATAAGTTCGCAATGTTTAAAAATTAATAAAAAAATTACTAGGTACCAGCGAGATTTTAAAAATATTCAATTATGTTACTTAAAATAGGAAAAGGTATTGAATAAAAATATAAAAAAATCCAAAAAAAAATGTTTACATACCCAATTGGCGAACCTGATTTCAGACATTCAATCAAAAATTTAAGTTTTATTTTAGTTCAATGAAATAATGACGAAAATCTTACAAAAATGCAACGTTTTCGATCCACCCCCAGCTAACGCTCATAACGATCAATGAGAGTGGCATGGAAACACAGTTATTATGTACATATTGCGACCATATTTAAATTATATATTCGTGCGAGAATGCGGTGGAGTAGCGCGTCATTTCAGCTTAAACAAGCTCTACAAACATCACACATTACTTGTGTATTTGTCGCAGGCTGAGGAAGACCTGCAAATCACAGGGATTCTACAATAATATACCACTACAAATCTAGTACTACCTCTTGTGAACTAAATACAACTCATAGGGCACCACATGCATAGAACGAGTATCATAGGTCAGTCTCCCAGAAACCGACTGCAAATTATATTTTTTGCTTATCTACTCGTACAAAACAATCTTTTTTACTTAATTAAAAAGTTGGCTTAGAATAATTGTTATTGCTAGCAACAAAATAAGTGTACGTTTTGAATCTCTAAAGAACATTTTCTAAGTTATGGTGTTTATCTCTCAAAAAAACTTAATATCTGGAACAGATAGAATCAGGAAAGCGTGTCAGCGTTTCCTGTAGCAACAAGGCACCAAATTCTTGGCCTAGTGTTTGACGCGCAAAAAGTTGCCCTTATTTTAAATATTATGTTCAGGTCACCAGCATGATTGATTGTCACCGACGTGGTATAAAAAAAAAGCATATTTTTCCTATGATAAACCCTGCAAGCCCTAGCTGTTTACCTTCCTGTAACCCTCGGTCGGCATCGATGCACATTCTCGCGTGTAATTTGCATGCAATATTTATCGTACTCATCGGTTATCGAAATAAAAGCCATTAGAGGAAATTGCTTATGGAGTATGGAGATTTTTAATGGCTGACAATAAGAGGAAACTTTCGATGGTTAATTCAAGAGATTTTTTACATGGTAATTGGTTTAACAGAACTATCCAATTTTGCAATGAATCAATTTCGATCCGGTTTGCGATTATACTTTACAAATGCAGACAAAACGGATACTGTTTTTGCACTTACCTCGAACATCTTCGTGGTACCTCAATTTCTGGAACGTGTTGACACCCCTTTCCGGACGAAAACGCAAATAAGAGGATCTTATCCAGCCGATACACATTACTAGGACCCCTCTCGTGTAATTGTTACACCTCATACTGTGGTACGTACTAAGATCAATTGATTTCCTGCATCATGTAGACATGAAGATAGAGTGTACGTTATCTTATGGAGTTAGGACTTGAAAAAGTACTGCTACTTTTCCTGGGCGTGAGTCCTAGCATTATAGCGCCTGCTGTCGACGTAACGTTAGCATTTCCCAGAGCGACAACAATATTTCCAAAAAAAAATACACCTTCATTAATTCTAGTCTCTTTCAAACACGGAATTCATTTGTTTACAAATTCCTCATTTCCCCATTCATCTTTTACGCCTACGATCTACATTGTTTGCATAAAGTTCTTTGGTAACAACCCTGAGAGTAAACATCTTATCGCTAAAACATCCCGGCGTGGGACCAAAGCATCATCAAGCCAAATCACCAGTGTCTATATTTGTTTAACTAGAACATTTTATCAGCGGACAATGGAGAAAATAGAAATTTGCTTTTTATTATTTATTGCTATCTCTTAAGAGTGAACTTTCGATACCGCTGTAGATACTTGTCTCAGCAGAACATGGCGCTCAGAGAATACCGTATTCTGATATCTTAAATACTAATCACCAAATTTAAAAGACTGGATATTATTTACGGCACCATCATAAACACTAACCTGATAGTTTATTCTAGGTTCGTTGCGGTTTATAACACGATACGATTGCTGTAGTGCGCTGTTGCACGGTTTCCCGCCTCGATTGTCGAAGTATCCCGGGTTCGATTCCCGGTCGAGTAATTCAGGAAACGATCTTTTCTGAATTGACTCGGGTCTGGGTGTGCTGGGAGACGCCCCTGGCCTATTTCCTTGTGTGGTACCTCGTAACACAGGGATATTTATCCCTACTTCGAGACCATTACAAGAGGTGTGTTGTCTGGCGCACATTTATTTATTTATTTATAAAGTAATCAATTCCGAAAGCGAAGAAACGTCCACAAAAAATATTTTATCATCGTAAATTTCAAAAAAATTAGTATAACATTAGTTTTCACATTGCTTTGTATATAAATATTCTTGATGATGTTATCGAGCGTAGTCTCTAATTTAAACTAGCTACTCTTCTAACATAACGGTTTACGTTGACACTAATACTACTATCAACACCAACGTGTCTGGCGTCGCATGCGCCGATCGGCACTTCTCTAGGTCAGAGTAGATGAGTCATCATTTCACACTATCAACTTTGCTTTAGTGTCAGTCGTACGTTAGTTTCGTTTTGATTTTCGAAGTAAGAAATCGTAACACTGGATGGACTACGTTGTACATACCATCCACGAATGGGAGATTATTTTTTGAGATTAGATTTGCTTTTCGATTTAACACATTATTATTGTAAAAATTTACACATTATGTGACAGATGTTATGCACGCCGGAATTGTCATATTATATATAAGACTATATTACCTAGAATAAGATTATTTGTAACTGTGTATTAACACATATTAATGTATGATGTGGCTGTGCTTATGAATAAATAAAGAGAACTCGTCTCATACCTACAATGTTACGCTTTAACTTTGATTGTATGCACAAAACCCCTCTCGATTACCAAACATTTGCATGGTGGTTTTATGGAAAATAAAGAGTAAACAATTATTGGGGTATTACCATAAAATTAAAACAGCAAATGGTACTATGGTACTGCCACTATAGTGAGAAAATTAACAAAGTTTAGTGACGGCGATACACATTACTTGACATAGGCCGCTCTCGATGCGTGCCAACGTCTTTTTCCACAGCTAGACGCATTTGTCCCACCTTACTACGGTTCTACGGCAGGCCTGGGTAACAAGGTTCTCATCCTTCGTTTCGGTTCAACGCTGGGTCACATTGTGAAGCACTGTACTGACATAATTAAAAGCTACCAAATCGATCAATCACAGAAAATACAACTATTTCTATTGTGTAACCGGTGCAAATTCGTCTAACCATATTTGACCCAGTGATCTCTATATGACGATAAGAATACGCAATACGAGACATATCAATTTACTTCCTCAAGGGCCATATTCACAAGACAGGTTTATGGAGAAATTACTTATGGATATGGGTTTAATTATGCTAGAGAAGTATATTGTTACTGAAATACTATCAATCTCGTTATTATTACAGAAGGTCAAAATTCTGCCACTGCTATACCATGAGCATGAATCGAGCCCATAAATGCATGGGGAATGGTTGATAGCAGACCTGGTGTACCGAGTACCACTAAGAGACCTAATAGTCAAAGAACTATGCAATACAGGGAACAGTGGCACTTTAGGCCGCTGTTCCTATGGAGTTAATTTACCACTCATCTATATATCCTAGTAGGTCAAGCCTCAAGAAAATATTCACTAGATTTTTAAATCGCGCCTCTCACTGTCGATAGATTCTGACATCTAATATATAATATTAGACAGATACCTAATTGTACCCTGAAGTGCTCCCTCACCTAGAGCGTTTTCCTGTAATGCAACGTTACAGAGTCGATCATCACTGCACATGCGCAAACTGTAATGTTGCAAATTCGAAATTCGAAAAATCTCTCTCAAAATCGAATCTGAAATGCAAATTACAGGCAAATGTTCATCATGTCAGGGAGGCAGTACTGTATCGTAATGCTCAGAATCGAATCTGAAGAAAATGCTCCAGGTGAGGGACTACCTTAAGACTCGCTTTTAGTTTCAATCTGCAATAGACATTCTCTAACCCAGTGATCAGTGATGCAAGAACTTTCGCCTTTTGGTCCACTTTATTAGATGTCAGCACAGATCACATACTGCATCTGCGCCATAACAATGACGGGGTCACATCGAGAAGTCACACTGACACATTTTACCCCGATCGCATCAATCAAACAAACTGTTGTTACGTCATAAAGGCCTATTGCTTGACCCGACGAGCCCTGGAACCATCACGAACTCGGCTCGTGCTAACGTAATCCTTTTGTTAAGGCTCTTGAAGCAACTTCTGGTTGCGTAAATGTTAATTATCTTGAGAAATAAGGCTTATTTTTGTGACAATTCAGAAACATTGATATTGAAGAAATTAGAAAAGACCTACTTAGTTAGTATGTATGATGTGATCGATTGTCACTCGCTTTATCCTCATCACTTCTTTTTAATCCAGCCAGAGAACCTGTTGTAATCGGCTATGAAGAAGTTCTTGGCTTCTTGATTATTATTGCTACAGTAGCAGATGTGAATTAAATTAAGTGTAAGCAAGCACAGTGGTTGGCAACTGTAAGTTAAAGTAAAATTTTAAAAGTAGTTATTTCTGTTTCTTTTTATATCTCCTTTTTCACCGTTATGGCCTAAAAACGACGTTTTCCGAATGCGAGCTGGGCTCTGTTCGAAAACTTACTTTTCCCGACCAAAGACCGTACCGTTTCAGGTACGGAAACAATAACACACCTCACTCAGGGGCAATGCATGTGATTTATACATAAATTTAAGCTCGTTTAATATTTGTTAATTAAGTTGTTATCTCCAATCACGGACACTCTGTTTTGCTAAAATGGGCGCCTGTAAAAAATATGTCTTTTAGTTATCTAGATTTAACAAAGCAATATGTCGGCGCCACTCGTGAGGTCACCTACTCATAACTGTACAAGTTGCACAATATCACTGTTATCTGAGATATCCAGAGATAAGCCTAAACGGCTGATGATGACCAAACCCCTGGCCTTCTAGCTGTTCCACCCACCTACTGACTCAGATTCGCCCACAACGCAAAGCGAGGCTACTGGTATTATTATACCAAGATTATAAAAGCAAAATTTGGAGTAAAGTTCTCTTTAAGCTATTTTGAAACAACGAAATACAACGTGCATGAAATCGAGGCACACAAAAGTACTCAGCAACATACGGTGTCAAGATTTCAGCCATGCGATTCTGAAAAAAATCGAACTCGATCTCACTCAGATGATTGAACACACTTTAGCTTATATACACACAATTTACATAAATTTAATAACAAAATCTTATTAAATGTTTTCTAGTTTACGAACACATTGATCAGAAAGGCGACATTTCATCGTTATTTAAATTAATACGATGAGAAACTTGAATCTCACAGCGGATTCACTGGGTGAGGTTCGAAATGAGTTTTTCAGAATAGCCCTACAGTTCTAAATGACGAGCCAACAGCAGAACCCTACGGCACTGCACCCTTGGGTACACTATGGCAAGAAGTGAAATTATGGTCAAAGGTCAGTCAAGCTCCACAAACTGGCAAAACTCAGGCGAACAGTGCTGTATATAACAAAGTGATTCTATATGTATGGTGGGATTATCAGGCCACTGTTCATTATGACCTTTAAGGGCCAGGTAAGACCCCCGATCAGAATTTTTCGTACCTATTTAAGAACACAAATTCAAACTGCGGATGTGCTTCTATCGATTAGCTATAGAATCTTGGCCTTCACTTTACTGTGTGCCTAAATAAGTTCTGCATGAATATTAACGGCCGTCTTGACCTTCAATTCTAAATTTCGTTAGACAGCCGATGACTAGCACTGTCATTCATTAGG
Organism: Udea olivalis; assembly: GCA_947369235.1. Taxonomy (NCBI): domain Eukaryota; kingdom Metazoa; phylum Arthropoda; class Insecta; order Lepidoptera; family Crambidae; genus Udea; species Udea olivalis. Next base: position 10,058,244 of record OX376351.1, read on the forward strand.
CTGTTCACATTGATATATATCAATGTTTAGGACTCATACATTTTAATAAAACTGCTTTCGTATGAATTTGTCCGTAACCATAATTAAGTAGGTATTTGTTTGTTGCCGCTACTCATCAGATCTTCGTATTCCATAAATTCAAGGTTGGGTGAAACGAAGATGACCTCGATGATAGAGTCTAGTGTGTAAGAGTAGAAAACTAAAGCCGATCTAAGGATTTTGAAATACGTGAATTTGGGCGGCAGAAGCAAAGCTTCATAATCATTACATTGACCCCTTTTTTCCCAATTGATCCCTTCTTTCCCACATACTTATTGGCCTGCCAAAGTTTGACAGTCAATATTTGGCCTGCATCGTTTCACCATTTTTTTTGATCTAACTTTATGAAGCTTTACACAAGTAGGCTCTGCGTACACTTCTCGTTTTTCCTCGTATGTTAGGAGAGTATTTTTCAAGTGGCTATCGTACATATTACTATAACTAAAAATATAGCCTACGATTATCTCACCGGCATCAGCGTCTGGCATTCGCACGGCTAATTTAGGCACAGTTCGTTGACACGTCAGCCGGACGTCGTAAAGTGCAGGATCCAAGTACTCGTTAAACGCTTCTTTTGGACACTGATCCTGGCATATGGCAGGAACGTATGAACTTCTTTGTACGTTGGGTTGAAAGATATGAAACAAGGAGAGCTATTGCGAATGAGTGTGTACCTAACTAACCGTTTGAATCATCAACAAAGTTAAAAGCATTGCAGGTCATGGAAAGAATTCAAGGAAATCATATAATGACCCAAAACCAAAAATAATACAGAACAGCATTTTTGTCACAATGGATGACAGACATGGTAAACATTGAATAAGAGGCCACACCACAGCAGCAGCATCGCTGTCATCCTGATTTTGACAGCATCTCTGTGAAGAAGATTAACAGATTAAACAATAATTCCTCAAACTCAAACGTTTATTTCCTTAACATTGTGTGTGTAGTAGGTACATTGGGATGAGTGACAATGATATAAAAAAGTTACTTAAAACAATATTATCTAGTTTGTAGGCATGCAAATGTTTATTTTATTAAACTTATTCCAGCTTACGTTCATTAAAAAAAAATTTTTTGTAGTTCAGTCCTTGGCTGTAATTACACAGAATTTTATCCAGTAGTATTTATACTACAACCGTACGCACGGTGTGAACCAATGGAAAAAAATGCTACGTTATATTTTCTACCAATAATAATCTCTGTTTACTTGTCTAAACCAAAAACAACGAAAGAAAGCCATCTAATAATATTAGTTTAATTTAGTTGCGCGCGCGCACGGGTATTAGTGCGCGTGAGTCACCGGCGCGGATTCCATGTCAATGTAACGCCGTTGAACTTGCCATCACGTTGAGACTAGTTCACACTGGCACGAACAATGATAAGACAATACAAAGTTTCAAAACTTGGTATTATATTACGCACGAGTACATTGCGTTAGCATGTAAAATAATACCATGGTCGTTTGTTGAGTTGACCTTTAGTGGTTAAGCCTCAGGAAGTCGAGAACTGGGTGGTAAGACCCTCAGCCTGATAAAACGCTGCTGCATTAGAATTTTGCCTTTATTTCTGGGGAAACGTTTTCATAATGTCTCTGGTTTTCAGTCGCTCAATGTAAGCTTCCTGTATAGGCTAGCCTGTTAGTAGGAGGACGCCGAGTGGAACACGCTTATCCAGAAAACTTGAAAATCAACTCAACCTAAAGCTACTTTAGAAAGACTAGCAAAATATCCCTCTAATCTTGCTGGTCTGTCTAAGTCAAAGCGCACCAGACTTTTTTCGCGTGGACCCCCTACTAGCTACATTTCTACCATATTCCCAAGACTCGACAAAAAAAGTGACGGAAACATAGACCCCCGTCGAGTCTCCCGTGGACCCCTTGGGGTCCACCTGGACCACTATGAGAACTACTGCTAAGTTAACATTTGAAAATATCGACTCAGATTTAAACAGAATTTCTCTAGTGTATACGAGCTGTATAGCCGCCGTGCACACTCTGTCGCGCAACTTAATTGGATGTACTGTTTTTCTTGAATCGAGATTGAAGCGTTCTCGATTACGCTTAATCTTTGTTTGTGACATAAATGCGGTTTGGTAATGTCGCCGAACCCGTTTAAGAACGGAATGTACTGACAGGTGATGGCATGTGGAAGTAAGTTGAAGATAATGCTGATGAGATGTACTTACAAGTCCGACAAAGAGTATATGATTACTTAGGTCACATAGAAGCTATGGTAGATAGACAGTAATGAACGGCCAATATTATCATGACGTTTTTCCATAGGTCGATCTGGAAAGGAAATAAGTAAGTGAGTTAGTTCTTAATTCGATTTTAGGCACATGGATGCCTAATGCCATTTTATGAATTTTCATCAACCAATTAAATATTTTTTGCTTTAGTTTACCCCCACATAATCATATTAAATAGCAGAAAACCGACTTACCATTCTTACCTACTTACACTAATTACCATCATTTCTTTTTTATCAGTATTTATAACTTTTTTAAGCTGTCAATAGTGCTAAAGGCTTGGATTTAGCGCGCCGTCCGATAGAGCCTTCAGTGGGCCACTGATTAGTTCTGCGGACGGAATAAAGCAGCGGCTACTGTTTTCGTGTAATAAATTTATTATGAAATAACATTAGACAAATTAAAAAGTTTTAAAACTTATTGACCTAGAATAAACAAAGAACTTTCTGTATTTATATTTTTTAATTGCAAAATGTTCATAATGAATATTTGAGAATGAAACAAAAAAATCGTCGACGTACTTCTTTGTGTTTTTTTTATCGGTAAAATTATGCTATATCGGGTTTTCAAAAAGTTGTCGCCTTAGTTAAAGACACTGACCTACTCGTTCAATTTTTTATTTGCTAAAATATCATTTAATTTAGTAGTTAACTTCAAACCAAGTCGATCAAATATTGACAATCTTGAGAAAGCATATCCTTAGGCCCGGACAGCTTCAAGCAGTCAGGACGGACTGCTTCAAGCTGCGACTGCATAGTAAACTACAGATTCTTTGTACACACATACATGGAACCGCTCGAGCAGTTGTGACTGCTCCGGGCGGTTAGCAGCACGATGAAATTTCACCGTGTGGTCAAGCAGTCGCCAGGCATACACTGACTACTCGAGCTGTCGACTGCTCTCGCGCAGTTACCTCCGCCCGCGCTCTTCATTCCACGCCGCGCGCTACCTGCCGATACGTTTTGTTTTGTTTCTTGAGCAAAATGGGCAAGCAGTTAATCCCAATTGCTTCAGCAGTTATCAATGGCGGCTTCAAGCTGTTGACGACTGCAAGGACAGTCCGTGTATGGCTAACTTCTCGAGCTGTCCGTGTGCGGCCGGCCTTAATTAAAGCATCTTATACAACATATATCTTATACACTGCCCATCTGTTATTATGTAACTAACTAATAGCAAAAAATATGGTTGAGGCCCTGGTCTTGCCTGCTCCTCTGAAGGTTAGCTATACGTATAAGCACAAAACACATTATTTTGGTAGACAAAAGATAATTCACTTGAAAGGTTTGGCTGCATCGATAAGATCAATTTAGGTACTTTATTGCAGAACTTTATTAAATTCATCAATCTCCCTTAAAAAGGTTAATGAGCCCTGCCTGCTTGAACCGTGGGGTGACATAATAGCTCCTTGCGATAATCTGTTACCATGGTATTGTACGTCAGAAAGAGTTACGTTACGAGACACGGCAGGGTCAATGAGGTAGACAACAGTGAATGACAGTTTCTTTCAAGATATATGCGCCAGACAACACACCACTTGTCATGGTCTCGAAGTAAGGATAAATAGCCTGTGTTACGAGGTACCAGACCGGGAATTAGCCAAGGGCGTCTCCTAGACCCGAACCAATTTAAAAATATTGTTTCCTAAATTGACGGAAACCGTGCTACAGCGCATTACGCCAATCGTGTCGTCTAGTAGTGGATAGATATTTTGTGGCTGCTAATGATGATGATGAATAACTGCAGTGCTGACCAACAGATATGTGCCGTAGACCTTTACTTGAGATCAACACAAATGAAGGAAAAATTACGAAAACCGTAATTTTTTAGTTACATCATATATACTTAATAAAAATATTTTTAATAAATATACCTACAGGTTTGTATCTACGGAACTCTCTCGGTGCGCGAGAACTTGGCCGGTTTTTTCAATGTAAAGAAGATACGAGTATTAAAGTTTGCAAATAGTAGATTTTGCAACCTTTCATGTCTTTTAGTCAACAGTTCTTTAGTTTTCTTTCATGGATGTATAACCAGTTTCGTTTACAAAAAACAACAAAATGACTTCCTATGGATATTAATGTCAGCGGTGAAGTTAGGTATTTCAGCCAATCACAAGCCTTTGCACTTGTCTTCAGTCCAAGCCTTCCGTAAAAGAGTCCGTCACCTGTCAAAACGAAGCAGAATCGCGCGACTGTTTTCTAATGAGGCGACTCTCCTTAAAAGAAGCTAAGCTAAGCGACTAATGGATTTATTTTAGCGAAGTCATGTTTACATAACGAAATGAAAGGAAACTTCTTTCTCCTTTTCAGCTCAGACAATGGTAATTATCGGTGACTTGAAATGATTAAAAGCTTTCCACTACATCCTATGACGCATATAGTTGATTATTGAAATAGGGTTGTGATATTTTTCACTGATAGTTAAAGGGCTACATAAAAGCCAGAAGAGAAGAACCTTGGCTAAAGGCGTGAGGAAGGGCAATACTTACTTATGCAGATATTACGACCGAAATAGTTTTTAAAATAAGGCATTTTAATATGAGTAGTATGGATTTGAATGATTATGGATTTTAAGCATTAGAGATTTTCAATATACTTAGGAATTTCAAGTTCTGGATTTTACAGGCCTGCGGATTATCCGCGGCGTACTTTTTTGTCCGTCAAAATAAATGCCTTACAAACTGTATCGAGCAGCGCACACGAAGAAGCACGTGAGCTTCCGCGAAAAAAATAGAACGAACGAACTATGAGCAGTCAGTGCACACAGCAGATTTTAGTCCGCGTTAAAAATCGATTCGAAATAAAAGGATAGACCCAGTATTCTCGTTTAAAACGTCTTCTCTTTGCTTAAACATCATGTAAATTACAGCACAACCCAATCTCAGAATATTTAAAACTCTCGGACAACAAATAATCGCACACCGTGTGCGTTGAGTCCGCGGTAGACTTTTTATTCGCGGAGCGTTCTTTTTTCTCCGCCGCGGAGAAAAGTCCGTCGTTTGCGCAGGCCTTAATATAGACTCGGTGCAAACATAAATATGTACATCCCAAAAGAATTATCTAGTGGGTATCAACCTCACAACCCGCCGCGTGCCGCCGCAGTAGGCAGAATCACCTCAACATCAACAAATCAGTCAAAAACTTGTTGACCAACTCTTATTTTATCGAGAGAAGACAATAGCCGGTCAGGCCTATAAATGAAGGGTCGTGAACTTTGCTGAAATGTTTTCATTTAAATGCTGATTATAAATTTCAATAACCTTTTATTGCCGACAGAGTCAAACAAGAGAAAAGCATTTCTTAAAGTTCAATCCAAATAATTACCCCAACATCCCGAGAAATACAGTATTAAAATCTGTCTTAAAATAAAGACCTCGTGTCTGCCAGTGGTCAGGTGTCTTAAAATATTACACAACAGTGACGTTATTTAACAATTAAGCGACAATCTGATGGTGCCGATAAACTGTGACAATCAATTGAAGGCCGGTTCCAACGCCGTTTTCACCGACAACGTCTTGTTAACATTTCTGTGGATTATTTAGGCACGATTGTTTGGTCACCACACATTCGATTAATGCTACTTATTGATGCTTATGTAACTCACTTTCTTCATTCTATTCTATTCTTCGAAGCGGTGAATCTTAGCATCTGACATAAACCTTTATATGTTTGGCAATTGTCGCAACAACCCTAGCAAGCACAACCTGTGTAAGCTGCAATATTCAACATCTGTCAAATCCAGAATTCTAGCTAGATGAATCTATCAGAGCAGTTGTACTGGAGATTTTCGTACAACTACTGCATATTTTGTATGGCTTGGGCACAAAATATATTACAAGGGACTAATGGGCGCCAAAAGCAGTGAAGATCTGGAATCGTGACCTCGTGACCATTTGGTGGGACTCGCAAATTGGACAGAAGATCGAGCGATCTTACAAAGCTTGCAGAATTTCGGTTAGCGTTTCTGGAAAACTATAAGGGAGGCTTAGGGGTAGCAGTAGACGTCTTACGATTGACAATGATAATGATGTTTTGCTAATAGAAATTGTATCATTTACAATATTTAAACACCCTTCCATTGAAATCCTTCATAATGCAATAAATGATCGCTGATCTCCAATAAACCGGTCTCTGTCATTTCGGATCGTATTTCGGATCGTTAAAACAATCCATCTCACATTCGCGAATTCAAACTTGTTCAACAAATCCGTATGAATTGATTCGTCGCTATTCTACAATTCAATAGAAACAGTCTCCCCTGATCGATCATTTTCACCGATCTCCGACTACGCATTTAACTTTCCTGGTACTTTCTCGGCTGTAATGACGGACAAGATTGTTTGCTCACCGAGGCCGCTTTTTCTATACGTAAGTGCGACTCGCATGTATTTAAATAAAAAATCAGTCAAGTGGGAGTCAGAGTGTTCAGTCTAGTGTTCAGTCTGTACGATAAATAACTTTAGGCCAAATTGATGTAGTTACCTTAACTTTTCAAGTATTTAAGTTTTGCGATGCTGTTTGCTAAAACAAAAGAAAACGTGACTATTAATCGTGGCATGTTGCTTGTCTGTTTTTTTTTACCTTATTTTGCTAATATCATTTTATCTTTTTGACTCTGGTTCATCTTGATATGTGTAGTTGAACTTCAGCTTAATTTCTAAGTATTTGGGGTGGTTTAAACATTATACTCAGCCATTTATCAAGTTAGTGTCTAGAACTAAACAGGGACGCCATAAGCGGTCGCTGACGCTTATGTCATCCCCATACATTTGAAAGATTTTAAATGTCGAAATCATCGTAACACGTCACGATCTTGTCTAGTCCCCAGGTAAATAATCGACAGGCCAAATTGACAAAACACCTTAAACTTTTTACCAAAACCAAATAGTTTCTTTGATATTCATTTCAATGTCTCGCACAGATTGTAGCTGAGGTAATAAGGTGTTGCTGGATGTGCAGACATAACTACAACACAAGCGGTTCACTCTCACCATTGTTTATTTAATTTGTTTATTATTACTAAAAACAGTTTAACTTTTACTTAACTAATGTATGGAACCCTAAAAACTGGAATTGTTATTACGTTGGCAATGCTATTTTAGCGCACCACCGATTTGTATTTCATTTAACATCGAACTTTGGTTGGATTGGAATGTCAACTTCGTCTTATAAGGACGAATGAAGTAACAGCAAGCCCATAACAAGGATTAGTTTCGCTAAAGACAAATCACTGGTCTGCTCAATTAAATAAACACGCGTGGTTAGTATCGTAACCTATGATTAAACCAGCGCTTAAATTATGAAAAATGGTATCGTTTTCTTATATTTACGCGAACACTACACATTGAAATGAAACAACTTTACGGATTCTACTCGTCATCTATTTAACATCTGAGTCATCTCGTGATCACGACTGTTGTAGAGCAGTCAAAACGACGGGTTTGAAACTGAAAAATGGTGATGAAAATCGAATCTAGGTAGGTTCACGTGTTGTACCCACAACCCGTAGGTCATCTTTTGCAACTAACTTAATAGTAGAAAACTTTTATCGCACACAAAAGAAAGAAAAACAAATCACAAATTCCAGATTGATTGGCAACCAAATCTACCAGCTCTCTCCAACATCGCCTGAGCTGTCTAAAGAATGCGGTCAAAATAAATTGATCAATATTTTCGCAAATCTGCAAATCCAATTACACGCAACAGAAAGGGTAAATGATTGTGAAATTGAGACAATGGCGGGTCACGATCCGCCGCTGCTTCCGTAGACCGGAACGGTAAAACAGTCCCCAGAAAATTAGAATGAAGCGCTTTTTTCTGATGACAGATTTACTATGCTTAAAGTTACTTAAATTTTTGAAACGCTACTCAAAGTTGAGCATGCTTTAAACTGATGCTGTCTCGTAAAATGTCAGTGAACCGAAAATGACAGCCACACATGAAAAGGCTGCCCAATTTCGTGTCGTTTCAGAATGAATAGGCTCCAAAACTACAGGACAGATTTTAAAAGTTATTTTGTACCAATTTGAATCTAGATTACCAGCGAGTGACACATGCTACTTACATTTTTTTATTTAGGCTACACATTTCGAGATTTACTTCAGTCCAAGTTCTGCTTACTTACGTCAAATGGCTGTGAGTAAACATGACCTGGATATTTATCATCCTCTCAACTAGTACGTTCATTACGCATGTATGTATGAGTAGTCCTCCTGTATCGTGGTAACGTCTTTTCCAATTTCATTTCAGTGGTTTCAACTATTACCTGAGACCGTAAGTAAATCCATGATAATAACATATGAGAAAGTTAATCTGTCTGTTCAAGATAAGATAAGATAAATAATCTTTATTTCACAAACAAAAAAATACAGCAAGTTAAACAGTAAGTAGACATAAAATGTACAATTTAGGCGGTCTTATCGCTTTAAAGCGATCTTTCCCAGACTACCTTCTGAAGAGAGACTTGTATAATATAACGGGTAAGGCTGTGCAAAATAAAGGATAAGTAAGAGATATTTAAATAATAAACTAAATGAATTGTGTTACATAAAATACATTTAAGTATTGCAATAATAGGATCACCAGTTTCCATTTTTAAGGACTGCAAAATAAAGTAATATATAATAAGTTTTCTTACCTAAATGTGGAATCAATTAAGATCACTTTTGGTAAGTATGGATATAGATTGGGCCTTGAGATCCAACTAACCAGCAAAAACAAGATTATGCCTAGAAGGCCATTAAGAAAAATTTAAAAAACAAACAAACGTGGTTCCTGAAATTAGAACGGACGTTGAGGGTTTTTAACGATCCCACTCGTTACCTACTATTTCTTATTCTAAATTTAACATTCTCGATACGTGTTTATAATTAGAAACGGTTTAAGGTGAGAAACGAAAATATGGTTCCAGCAATCGTTGGTCCTTCGCAGAAATATTTTTTTACGTTTGTACAGTCAGCAACGAAAGTAGCTTAACACTTTAGTACTTACTTCGTCACATTAGCTTTGTTGACGTTTCCTAAGAAATTGTCAGGCAAATGTCAGCAGGATATCTTTCTGCTACTATGACGTAGTACTTCGTTATCAAATCAACACTGTACGTCCACCATGAGTTTCCGTCACGTAAACTACGATAGTTTACTACAGTAATATGTGTGCCAGTTTTAGTTCCATTTCTATTCACTAGAGGCGCTGTAACCGCAATCCCATATAAAAACGTTGACACTAGCGACTGTCATTTGTGTAAACTTATGGTAGGGGTATTGATATGGTCAAAATCTAAGAATTCTCGAATAGTCAAGAATTGATCTTGAAGTAATAATTAGCCAGCTAGAATATGGCTTTAAGTCGACATTGAGCCGATCCAGTATATTTAACAATTTGTGCTCATGATAAAACATGAGTGTTTTACGCAGACAGGGCCTTACCACAATTTCTCAAACTCATCTGTTAGCATCTCATTGGTATAAAGCTAAAATAAACATGTAGATGTCATTTCAGTGTATTCAAGAGATTTTTGTCGAACCCAAGGCCCACAAGACAAACAGCTTTAATGTTGATAGATAAGCGTTAAAAGTATTAGTTGTAAGAAAATACGTTAATATTAAGCTGAAACGATTATTCCACCATCTCACGCAATCTTACGCATGCTTATAACAGGAACGAGGTGTATTTTCATAGCGTTTAGTCACACTAAATATTTGCTACAAAACAAACGTCTTTATCGGTCAATGCGCATGGTCGCCTGGCTCCGAGCCAGTGTATTATATTAATTCAAGTGAGATGTTACACATACATGTACACAAATTCACCCATACAAACATTGAAATAAGGAAGTAACTCTGTCTGTTTAACACGTTTTCATGCCTAACTAAACCAAAGATAGGGTAATCTTGCGGATATTATAACTTGTAGTGTCGCATGAGAAATCAGAAGGAAATTTGTAGAAAATAATAAAATAAGTTTCTCACAATTAAATAATTTCTAGATTATTCAAGTAAGTACTGAGAATGCCTTATTATTTTCCTTGTAGTATTAAAAGACATGCAGGCAGTATTATTCCAAAAAACTTTTCAATATGATTATTATTGTACCAATAATCAATATTGTAAGTAGAATATTGCTGTATACATCATCAGCTAGGTAATCCTCTCCTCCCTTCGCAAATACTCACAAGCACGGCGGAAGATAGGTCATAGTTTGCAAAACCATTGCAAAATGGGTCTTATGTCACCAGCATAAGGTGTCCTATTATAAGCTTGACGTGAACGCGATTCAACTACATAATGTTTCTTAGCGCTACGATCTGCGCACACGCCGCACCGGAAACCGCACATTCGCAGAAGCGCCGCGCGTGTAAATATTAATGCGCCCAAAACTCCGCCGCAAGCTGTTAACCTGTAAATAGTCACTGGGTTAAGCAGACCCCTTTTCTGGTACTTGGTTACAAAAATCGGATACTGTACATTAACATGAAGATTTGAACTTGGAATAATTAAATGTTGAGCAACTTTAAATTAACTTACCTAAAAAATACACTTCACAAGAGGTAATCAAGAAGGATGGTTTTGGTTTTTCCACTGTGCTGTGGTGCTTTGAAAGCAAAGTTCATACAGTTTGTAATTTTGTCTGAAAATCAGCGTTACGGCTCAGCCACCTAGTCGTAACACATGCTGAGATGGAGACATTCTTGCTGGGTAGGTACTGTAGCACTGCATATCTTGTTTTAAGTTTTTATTTTTATAATTGTATCTGTTCTGTTTTGTTGTGTTTTGGCATGCAAAATAAATAATAAATAACAATTCTAACGTAGCACGCGTTCGAAATTCCCTATTGAATTAAAAATACACTTATTTCATCTTTATCTTAGGTATCTACTCACACGTACTTACCTGGAATAAAATTTTATTGGATGTTTCAAAAAACTAAAACTCAGGTGGTGCTCCTATGATTTGCGGGCCAAGACAGTTATTGGTTGTGTGGTTCATCTTCATGTTCAAAATAATGTGGTCTGGTTACGGGTTAAAACCCAAAATGCAGGTCACGTAGGGCCGCAACACGACCGTACACTGGCGGACAAATTCTCTGCATACTTACACCGAAACTGGCAGAAAGTGTTGCAATCACGCCCACTGCAAGTGCTAATTAAAATGTCGTTTAAGCCAATCTCATGCAATGCAGTAAAGTACATGCAATTAATTGAATTAATAAGCTTATTGCTTGTCGGGACAAGCTCTTAACTATGTATTTAAACTTGCCCAATGAATAGCTGTTAACGAGAACGTAACTTATAAGGTGTAATTTATGTTCAATGCAGACAAGCAGCTGACGTTTTTACCAACAGATTCTAAAATGGCAATCAAAGTTCTTTAAGGATAAGAAATAGAAGCTGTCCTGTGATATCTCTACAGTGATATTAATAAATAAATAAATATCAGTCGGCTCAATTCACGAAAACAATGTTAAGCGGTCCCTTGCATATATAGCTGAACCTATCATTTCTACTGACATGCGACAGGCAGGACAGCATTAATTTGTAGTGCTAGCGGCACGCTAAATTAGGTATGGGAAAAAAAACACAAACATGGCCTCAATCTAAAACCATTTCGAGGTATTTTATACCTAATTTAAATATTCAAAAATTTTAAAGGCAAAGGATCTAGGATATTTTTAATTAAATACGTTAGCAATCTGGGGTCATTCATTTGACACCAGTTTGCCAACGTCCCAACCCTTTCATGGGTTTGGTTTCAGAACTTGGCAAAATAAATGGTATCTGAATTCTACTATCACATTCTCGTGAGATGCTACATGATGAACGATGAGCTCTGTTTCAGCCGTAAGTGCTTTAAGTCAGTAATTTTCTCCTCATTATTTATTTACCACGTATCGGGGAAAAACACATGTGGGAACACTAACTTAATTTGTGACGTCATGAGTTCGCAATATTTAAAAATTATAAAAAATAAACTACCGGCTAGATCAACGAAATATTCAAATTAGTTACTCAAAATAGTAAAAGGTATTTATAAAAAATATAAAAAAAAAAATGTTCCCATACCCAATTAACACCTTTTTTTTTCTTTTTTTCCGTGCTACGGCCTAAAGATTAATGGTTCCAATTTTCATGCCTTATTAACATTTGCAGGTTTGGACTGAATTTACCTTTTTTCACCTTACACAAAAATCATACTCAACTAAGCAGTAGGTACTCGTACTATGTTACATACAAATCGGTGTCCTACGTAGCTCCCCCTAAACACCTGCCACCAGGCCATGAGCAGCCCTGGCCAATCTGGGAATCTCTGAACCGCCTTCGTTCCCAAGGATAACATGGCCATATGACCGTGGTTGGTCGCCTCAAGCTTGCCCACATGCTCGACTGCTCACAGTGCCCCGCCACCTGCACTTTGGAGGATCTGTACTTGGCGTCTGATGCTGGGCTGGAAGTTGCTGACTTCTGGTCGAAATCCGTATAGATCAATTGACTATTTGCCATTGACACGAGAAGAAGAAGACATACAAATACTTCTATATACCTATACAAAATTAAATTGATCATAACAACTATACGTTGAGCGTTATTAAACAATACAAAAGTGACAAATAGAGTCGTTTAAATAAATAACTGGGCTAGCAAGATTATCAAACTCCAAACTAAGTTGGTCAGAATCACTGCCAGGCCAGTCGAATATGTTTCGTAATTTTAGTTAACATACAATGTCATACATTTTATTCAATTTTAATGATAGTGTTGAGATTGGAACACTATGACTCTCCAGTAGACAGTATCAACAGTTACGCAGTCAAATACTTAGTGAAAAGTTTTATTTTCGGCGTAAGCGCACCGAGCGTCCATTCCCGTTAAACCGCATACCTAATAACAACAAGATAAATCTGCTGACAGCCTTTTGCACCTAAAAATCAGCTTTCGACATATTTATTGACGTGAAATTGGGGAAAAGTTATGAGCATTTTTGCTACTGACAGATTTATAGTTTTATCGGCCATTTTTACCTCTCCGCCTTTAAATATTATGAATTATTTAAGTATTATGCAGTGTTCAATCATGCACTTTTTAACCCACGCGGGCGAGTGTCAGAAAAACATTAACTTTCTTTATTCAAATTAGAACTAACGACAATAACGTCAAAGATGGGGTGAAAACTCGGTAAATTTTACATAATATAAATATTTAACGATGTGCACCGACGTGCATTTTGTTTACACCTTTATGTAATTATTTCTTTGTCGCCATTCAATTTGCCGACAGCCGACATGGTATTTTTCTTTCGCAGGTGTGTGAGGAAGGTAAACGATGCGTTCAGAAAAAAAACAATAGTATCACTTCATATCACTATCCTCGCTCAGTGCGAGGCTTCCAATCCTTCCAACCCTTTATAACTTGTCAATTTCGGTCCCGAAACTGAGCCTAGCCAGCAATTTGGTAAAATGATCTTTCATTTACAGCCAGTCAGCGGACATCTTCTAGGCTGGATATTTACTGACAACTGATTTTTCTTTTCTTTTGTTTTTAGGCTGTGGGACCGTTACATAATATAAATATAAATTTGCGCCAAAGAACACAACCACTTGCCATGGTCTCGAAGTAGGGATGAATATATCTGTATTACGAGGTACCAGAAAAAGAATTAAGCCAAGGGCGTCTTCCAGCACACCCAAACGAAATCGAGGCGAGAAACCGTGCTACAGCGAACTACGCCAATCGTGTCGTCAAAATTGTTAGCTACACTCAGTTTTGGGAAATAACTTAACTGGATATAAGCGATTGTAATAAGGCCCCTGATGGAAATAGGCTAGCGGAGCCCCCCCTACTATTGCACTAAACTAAGCTACTATTTTAACACTATTTTAAGTTATTTGTACTACAAAAGAGCAAGATGTATAAAAATGATGCTTTTTTAATAAAACATACTTAGTCGTTAAACATACTTAGCTAGACGATGAAAATAGTAAATAGTTCCACGACTTCTACATTTGATAGAAACAATATGGAAACCACTTTATTGTCAAATCAAAGTCTACTACTTATTCAACTATTTATTGAATAAAATCACAGCTCTAGAACTTAAAAATTACAAGTAATAAAACCAGTTAAGAGAAGAATTTAAAAAAACACTGGTAAACTAAGAGAAAGATAGCCAAGCCCTGCTGATGCCCGGTCACGTCCTCTGTGGTGAATTGGTTGCGAGATGCTATTTTATGTTTTTCGTCAAAGAATATAATTCTCAGTTTGCACCCTTTGAGCTTGCTACATCACAAATAGATCACATTGTATAACAAAATCAAGCAGTACGTTGCACGTTGTAGAATACTAGAATAGCGTTGGTTTCCACATAAGTAGTGTCAAGTAACATGACATCCAAAGCGCCGACTAAGTAACATGCGTTAACTGGGACAGAGTAAATGAATTCCCAACAGTTTAGTTGTGAGGTAGATTTAACGGTTCTCCAAAAAAACACGCCAAGTCGCTTAATTTATACTTTAAACATGTTTGTTCCTGGCAACTCAAAAAGTATAAGGTTGCATTCAACATTTGAAATCCAAAGCTAAAGGTTAAAATATTCCCATCCGTGATTGAAAATATGAATAGATATTTACAAAATTTTATTGAAGTTTGTTAAAGAAAATATTAGTTTTGGTAATTATCACAAAATAAAGAGTTTACAGCAAGAGCGCTCTCGCCTTTTTCCAGTTTAGTTACCTAAACTTGCCTGATCGCCTAGGGTTTGCTACTATATTTAGGTACCTATTAACTCTTACAATAAAACATCTGTTACAATAGAGCTATTTAATCCCGCATCGAGCAGAGCGCTTATACCCAGGCATTTTTATCTATAAGGTAGTCTTTTGTAGTATAATAGCCCTTTTTTAATAAAGCCGTTTTGATGTGATTTTTGAATCTATGTAAAGGTAACTCACAAATTGTTTTTGGAATTTTATTGTAATAATGTATACCTTGCCCCATAAAGGATCCTAAAACTTTTTGTAACCTAAAGAGTGGAAGTGCAATTTTATCCTTATTCCTAGTATTTCTGCAATGTATGTCACTGTGTTTAGCATAGAGACCAATATTTTTTCTCACCAAAACAATGCAATTGTAAATGTATTGTGACGCTACAGTGAGGATACCAATTTCCTTAAAAATCTCCCTAAGTGAAGCCCGTGCACGAAGCTTATAGATGGATCTGATAGCTCGCTTCTGGAGGATAATAAAGTGCGTCATTAACATCATCAAAAAGGTTTTTATTTCTGTCAGTTTTAAAAACTAAAGATGTATCGTCTGCAAACAATACAACATCACAAATATCTTTTAAGTAAAAAGGTAAATCATTTATATATATCAGAAATAGTAATGGACCTAGAATGGATCCTTGAGGGACCCCCATTTTAACTTGTGATCCTGTAGAGAGTACACTGTTAACATCAACTTTTTGAGTTCTTAAACTAAGGTACGAAATTACCAAATCTAAAGCATTATCCCTAACCCCGTAAAAATCAAGCTTGCGTATAAGTGTATCGTGATCAACGCAATCAAAGGCCTTGGACAAGTCACAGAAGACGCCAAGAGCGTTCTGTGAATTCTCCCAAGCCCTAAAGATGTGTTTTAGAAGTGCGATGCCAGCATCAGTAGTAGAACGGCCTCTCGTGAATCCATATTGTTCACTGTGTAAGAGATTGTTCTCATAAAAATGGCTTAATAGTTGTTCTTGAATGATTTTTTCAAAGATCTTACTGAGAGCTGGTAGGATTGAAACAGGCCTAAAGTTACCTGGGTCTTGTTTGTTGCCTGATTTAAAAAGTGGTACAACCCTACTGTGTTTCATTAAGTTTGGAAAAACACCTTCATCAACACAATCATTGAATATTACGGCTAAATAAGGGGCAATCACGTCAATTATGTGGCTAACAATTTTGACTGATATACCCCAAAGATCAGCGGTATCTTTTGAATTAATTAATCTGAATGCTTTTATTATATCTAGTGACTCAACATGTTTAAATTTAAAGAATATACTGCAACAAGATACATTATCTTTCAACAAATGTTCCGCTCTAGATGGTGAGGAATTTAATGAAGCTGTAGTGATTATAGGTATATTACTGAAATACTTATCAAATGCTTCAGCACCAGATGCTCGAAAAAAGTAAAAGCTAAAGTTCGAAAAAAAGACTGAAATAACAGTTTTCTTTAAAATTTTATTGGGTAATTTAAACAATTAATAATCCGTGTTTCTACCGCGAACACTAACAACACAAGAACATCGGTTTGGCATATTCAAAATGAATTCATCCAAATCACGCTGTGGAATGGCCGCCCATGTTCGTTGCAACACCAAAAAAAGGTCTTCTTGCGACTGGATACCCTCCATATTCGGCAGAGCTCTTCTCTGTAGCATATCCCATGCATGCTTAATCGGGTTCAAGTCTGGCGACTGAGCAGGCCAGGGCAGGACATTGATGTTAGCTGCGGCGAGAGTCTGTCTTACAACTCTTGCGGTGTGCCGTCGTGCATTATCATGCATTAACTGAAATAAGGGACCGATTTGCACTTGTAGAGGAACGATGACGTCTGATACAATCGTCTCAGCATAAATTTGAGCGTTGAGGTTGCCTCTGATCCAAATCAACTCAGTTCTTCCGCCGATCCAAATACCCGCCCATACCATGATGGTTCCACCACTATAAGGATGGACTTCCTGGCAGGATTTTAATCGCTGTTGGCGTCCAGGGGTTCTCCAGTGTCGTATACGTCTTGTATCCGGTCTCATACCAAAACGAGACTCATCAGAAAAGCACACGAAACGCCATTGTTCTTCTGCCCAATTTCTGTGTTCAAGAGCCCATTGATATCGAATCCTACGATTGTGCATTGCTATAGGTGGTACCCTTAGCGGTCTTCGGGAATGAAGGTTCACTTCATGCAAGCGGTTTCTGACTGTTTGGTCGCTAATTAAGTTCCCTGAAGAGTGATGAAGCCTCACGGCTAACATCATGGCGGTTATTGTTGGAGCTCTTCGAGTTGTGATTTGAATGTATCGGTCTTGTCTCCGTGTGGTGCAGCGATACCGTCCTCCATGGCGCTCAGCCACGGTACCAGTGCTTCGGTAACGTGTCCAAAGTCGACTGATAACACTCTGACTTGTATTCAGAGCTAAAGCCACAGTACGTTGCCGGGAACCAGCTTCTATCATTCCCACGGCTCTGAGCATTTCTTCCCTGCTTAAATGACGTCGCTGCTCCATAATAACGTTGGTTTTAATCAGTAGTAGGGAAACAGTAGCACTAATAATGTCTTCAATGCGTTGTATGTTTTTATAGGGAAAACATTGACAGCTGATTTTCATCTTTTACTCGAATTTGATTGACAGTTCCTGTTTCAAATTATGAAATGCACCAAAAAGGATCCATATAAATTTATAAAATCATAAATTTATTACAAAGCCACATCTCAATCTCAAGAAATCCGCATAAAAATGCTTGATCCCTAGACACTTTTGATGTGTGTATATAACTGGCAGTATAAACTCAGGTATGTTATTGACATGGCAACGTCAAATGCAAATTGTCATTAATTTTAGCCCCCCTGCTTCTTATTTCTAATGTTATAATGAATGAAGTAGAAGGAGTACCTATTCTCGTCGAAAGCGGGGTACGGTAGTCGGCGCAGGTAGGACTTTTTTGGAAACCAGCGTCGATAAACTCCGAATAGTGCTGACAGTTTTTGAAGAAAATGACAGTAAATTGCCGATAAGCACTGGCAGATCAGTACTTTAGCTTTATTTATTTTAAATGGGTTTGCGTTTGGCCTCAGTCTCGCCTGTTGGTGAGCGATAACGAGACTGATGGTGGTACACGCTTACCCAGAAAATGCCTATTACTCTGACCTTGAAGATACCAAGGTTGTAAGTATCCGGAAACACAGACGCAGGGAGAGCGTTCCACTCCCTAGCGGTGCGGAGCAGAAAAGACGCAGCAAACCGTTGATGTGCCCGTGATTACGTGACGGCAACGATCCGATGATAAGCAACGCCAGTCAGGTCGGGTTATGGATGGGTGACCATCCCGACCGAAATTAAGTAATGTGTTTTTCGGGCATCTCCGTGCTTCGGAAGGCACGTTAAACAGTTTGTCCTGGCTGACGTCGCAAGATATCAAACTCAAACTCAAATAACTTTATTCAAATAGACTTTCACAGTAAGTACTTTCAAATCGTCAACTTTAAAGCAAGATATACTAAATAATAGACATAATTACTATTATAATAGAAATATATAAATACACAGTATACAGACATAATGCGACTCTGCCACAGCGGCGGAGTTGTTTCTTGCTGAGAAGACCTGGCGAGAAACTCAGCAGTTACTCTTTCAAACATGTTTCGGGTTTAGCACAGGCGTTAGTAAAGTACAATGTGTCATTTTGATACAAATAAACCTACTGAGTGTCTAATCCAAAGAATATAAAACAATGGAAAAAAATCTAACATAAAAGAATATAAACATAAGGATTTATCCTTATTCCTAGTATTTTTGCAATGTATATCACTGTGTTTAGTATGGAGATAAATATTTTTGCTTACCAAAACAATCCAGTTGTAAATATACTGTGAAGCTACAGTAAGGATGGCAATTTCCTTAAAAGCTCTCTAAGTGAAGCCCGTGCTCGAAGCTTATAGATGGATCTGATCGCTCGCTTCTGGAGGACAAAGATGGTTTGTATATCCGCGGCTTTACCCCAAAGTACAATGCCGTAAGACATTACACTGTGGAAATAACTAAAATAAACCGAACGAGCAGTACCAACATCTGTTAATAACCTTATTTTTCTCACTGCAAATGCAGCCGAACTTAGTCTGCCCAAGAGGGCTGTTATATGAGGGTTCCATTGGAGTTTTGAATCTAATGTGATTCCAAGAAAAACTGTAGAATCAACAAGCTTCATAGTATTGCTGTCTATTTTTAGGTCAATGTGGTTATATTTTTTTAACATTAGGCAACTCAAAGTTAATACATTTAGTCATTTTTGCATTAAGCTGTAGATTATTTACTGTGAACCATTGTAAAACCTTTGAAAGTGCGTCATTTACATCATCAAAAAGGTTTTTATTTCTGTCAGTTTTAAAAACTAAAGACGTATCGTCTGCAAACAATACGACATCACACTTATCCTTTAAGTAAAAAGGTAAATCATGTATATCAGAATAGGAATGGACCCAGAGTAGATCCTTGTGGTACCCCCATTTTAACTTGTGATCCTGTAGACAGAACACTGTTAACATCAACTTTTTGAGTTTTCGAACTAAGGTACGAAATTATCATATCTAAAGCATTATCCCTTACCCCGTAAAAATCAAGCTTGCGCATAAGTGTATCGTGATCAACGCAATCAAAAGCCTTGGACAAGTCACAGAAGACGCCAAGAGCGTTCTGTGAAACCTCCCAAGCCCCAAAGATGTGTTTTAGAAGTGCAATGCCAGCATCAGTAGTAGAACACCCTCTAGTGAATCCATATTGTTCACTATGCAAGAGATTGTTCTCATAAAAATTACTTAATAGTTGTTCTTGAATGATCTTTTCAGTCGTCAAGCCTAGTCAGAGGCCTAAAAAAGCGGCTTGATAACATCTGACGGTAAGGTTTATCACTGGTCTTACATTCACCTCTCAAACAATCCGCACTGAGCCCGCGTGTTGGAGTATGGCTCGTACCACCTGAGGCCTGTGCCTAGCAGTGGGACGTATAAGACTGTATTTGTTGTTGTTTGTAAACCGTTGAGTACGGATTGTTGGAAAGCTAAAGTGAACGATGCTACTAGTTGTTCAAAGTCTTATTTGATACTCTTTTGCCTCTCGTCATTGCTACCCATTCGTCATTCCCACAAAGAACTACGTCCAAGAGCTATACCCGCCAACGATATCCCCGGAACTGAACAATGAGGGATGGCCGGCACCAGGACATACAGCGAAATAGATTACGTAAGTCTCTGATATTTGGTGATAAATATAAAATTTGTTTAAATTTAAATTTATGTAATGTTTCTTGATATTGTTCATTATTTTTATGATTGTTCTTATTTCTAAATGTTTTCATTGATATTTATGATACCTTATTTTATTTTGTGTCATTTGTATTTATTGAAATTTTTGTTAGTCTTATATTTAGTTTGATTTCTCATGTTATTTTTATTGTGTTACAATCTTCCTCGAGAGAGCGTCGTGGCCTAGTGGTTCAGCGCACGAACTCAGATCGTGGATCGTGTGGTCTCGAGTTCAAAATCTTTGTGTTCATTGTTAAATATCCGACTTACGCTCCGATGATGGAAAACATCGATAAAAAACCAAATCAACCCGGATAACGGCGGAAGGCTCACCACTTACCACGTTGGGTTCTAATACCATTGGTGAAAAGTGGGTTTCTGAGTGTTCCGTTCACCATGACGGCAACAGGCACTTGCCTCTGACTACCCCGTTTGGGATAAAGTCGTGATGGTATGTTGTTATGTTATATTTCTTCATCTATTCCAGTTTTTATCTGTAACTGACACCGACAAAGGTTCGCACGAGCCCATTAGTCAGCCATACAACCAGGCGGCCCATACAACGCATACAGATGAGCAGGATGCGAGGATACCCGTCAAAGCGCTCAGACTGACGCAATAACAAGCGAAGCAGGGCATTTGTCTCTGGATGAAAGGAGTGTTTATGAACTCTACTCCTTTTGATGAGCCTGCTTTCGCAAATACAGTTTTACCAAAGACGATTTACCGAAGAACAACTCCTTATTTTAACAAGAAAATTAAGCGTTCAAAGAAACGTTTTTGCATCCAGTTGAGCAGTTAACTCAGGATGCAACCCAGCGGGTATACTCTATGAAAGCTAAAAATAATTACCCATAAGAAATAAGCTCAATAATTTTTAATATTATTTTTCTCCAATGAAGATACATGTGGTCTAATGACTGTAGCTTTATGAGTAGTATTTAGTGACACTGTAACAAAAACGTGTCGAAAAAGTGTTAATACTTCTTACGTTACAATTTAATTAGGATGCCAGACGAGACAATTCCATTCCCAGCGATATGACAAACGCTATCTCAAATTTCGACCTGTAAGTACCGTTATTGAAATAGTTAAGCAGCTCTTAGCTCTAACTGTTTGAATTCATTCGGAAATAATTGGAGATACTTAAATGTGAGTAATAAGTATGCTTAAATAGATTTCCAGTTCCAGAATTTTTGAGTAGTATATTATATCAACATCGACGACATAGTATCCTGCCTGAAACAGGAAAAATAGGTAACCATCTTAGTGCATAAATGTTATTTATGCTTTTCTGAAAATGTTTTAGAGGAACTGCAAAAATACATTGTCTTTGAGCATTCTAATAAATGCCTTAGTGCCAAAAAAACTTCACATAAAGCTAAAAGCACTTTTCCTTTGCCTAATATGATTTGATATAAAGCAAAAGAAAATACATATAGGGAAAGCATTAACAAAAGGGCTTCATTACTTTTTCAAATGAAAGTAAATGTATTTGGCATACGAGCATACGTAAGTTCCGATAAACGTAATAATAATCATTCAGAAATTAATTAAAGAATTTAGAGAGATAGGCCTACGTAACCGTGATGGCTAAACAATATTTAAACCTTCATTGATGATTACGAAACATTTGAAGATTACTACAAACCATGCATCATTCAAAGCCAAATAAAAGCTAATAAAACTCAATAGGCAATTTGGAATTGGCAATAGATCATGTTTACAAATCGTGAGGCCATAATAACAATGTGACCACATAAGCAAATCTAAACTAGCGAAAGTGAAATATTTATAACCAGCAGTGTAATAAAAACTAGTGGCATATTCTAAGTCGGAGTCATTTAAGGGAATCATTTATGATGTAAATGCAAGCAGTAAACGTGATTTAAGGGCTCATAAATTACGAAAGACGTCGATTTAACTTTCTTTTCTGCTTCTACTTTTAAACTTGCATTTGTAGTTTAATTATGCATTGCATTAAGCGGAGAGAAATTTGATTCTTAATTTTTAATTAACTGTCGAAAATAGTAGGTCGAGATCATTTTATTTCCTATTAAGTTTTCTTTCAAATTATTACATTTCCTCTTCCGTTCTATAGCGAGAATACTCATAATAAATAAATCTGTTTTCTCATTACATTCTAAGGCCCGTATTCTAGAATCGTACTCAAGCACTGATCTGTACTTGAGTAGAGATTTCAAAACGTCAGTTCATACACAAACGTCACTCAGATCTAAACTCAAGTACAGATTTTGTTTTAGAATACGGGCCTTAAAGTTTCTGCTTATTAGTAAATAAGTAGCCAGATTCGTATGCGATATTACACAGATTTTTATATCTCAATCTTATTTTCCGATTTAAGTAGACAGTCCCGGAAATTCTCTTTACTTGGCTTGGCAGTTTTCGCTGTCTTTATCGGTAAAAACTATACCCATCTTCCTTCGAAAATTAATTAATTATTTTGATCGTTGGCAATAGGCAAATATTATCCTATTACCTTCATAATCGCTACAACTCCGACAAACGTGACAAGGGTACAGACCTACCTGTTCTTTTTGGATTGTTAGTCATCCCACAGTCACCGACTGAGTCAATGCTATTTCTGGGTGGAGTCACCTGGAGCTATTATAGGTTCGAATAATTAATATATAATAGCTTCGAATAATTAACTAGGTAAATCAATTTATTACTTTGTACACACTTTGATAGATTATACTGTTAGAAAGATAAATACAAATACACACAGTTAAAGCTTATTTTGTGAATTAGCTGCAGACCATGGCGGCTGATGGATAGATAATAATAGAATTGCATTTTTCTCTTTTTCGCCTGAGCCCAAAGACAAATAAGGATATTTTGGTGTTTTTTCTTCGAGATACTGCAAGTATGACTGTTTCCATCACGGTGAAAGGAGCACTCAGGACACCACTTTTCCCCAAACGTGATAGAAGTTTAAAACTTAAAGTAATAGGTTGCGAGCCTCCCCCCATTATTTGGGGTACTTTGAATTTTTGTCGCTGTTTTCCTCCACCGGAAAATTTGCTTCACAATGCACACGGGATCTGTCACAAAATTAAGGGAAATGTAACATTAATAACTTTTTTCTTCTTTAAAGTCACTTATAAATCATAGATTCATACATTTAACGTAACAATTTTGGATTATGCCTATGGAAAACTATAGGACTGTAATAAAGTTTCAAGCGGTCCAACAGTCGTTACTTACAAGGCACTTGTTCGACATTAATTAAACCATTATCACACTTCTAAGCCACTTATGTCGTGACCACTGACTACCAACACGACACCTTGTGTCACGAATTTCCAAAATTGTCATACACGACTCAAAGATTTATCGTGTTCCTTCCTGAATTCTTAATTGCATCCTGATGAAAACAATCGCTTTGGTAATCTAGAAACTAAAATCTTGGTAAGCAGGTGCGGTGCATAATAATTTTAATGTTGACGAGTATCAGTCGGGGTAGAAACCTCACTTTATAATTGTAGTTATACTAGTACTTTGTACTTACTTACATTTACATAGTTTTTCCTAATAGTGTACGTATCGTACTTAACCAATGAACTATTCAAAACAGTTCAATTCGACACTGTTAACAAATTATGTAACAACATGATGACAAAAGTTTTACTTACATTTACACCCTGTTGTGCTTTTTAGTTGTATAGATCAGTCAGATCAGCAGTTGTAAGCTAACCAATAAATTTAGAATTCATGTTATTTACTGGCTCTCTTAAGTAAAAATAACAATTTTTTACAATATAAAATATTCCCAACCCAGAAATTCCCGCAGCAATTCCATGTTTACCACAACTTGAAGTCATTCTTATCATTACACAGAGCATTATCGTGCACCCCACACGAGGCGCTACCAAATTATCACCGCACGGATTTATTCCAACGAGGATTCGTTCCTTCCTAGAATGGTTCCCACAAAACGTACCGGTGCGCCGGCGCAGCGCACAGTTCCGCTGGGTTACGACCACCAGATGTTACGAGCGTTTTTGCAGGACAAACCTTATTTATTACTCGTATATCAAACAAAGTAGTCATTGTTAAGGAAACTGTCCGTAACACGACACGGAACGTTTAAGAGTACGAATGTTAGAGTAGATTATGATTGATATCTCACTACGCTCATCCTCATCATAATAACCATTACACAACTTCGGACAGTGGAGGGCAGAATACTACTCACATACCATTTTTTTTTACTGTGTCGGTTGTGAAGACCTACTATCGTTCGTCGAATACGTAGTAACGTGAATTTGCAGTCGTTAAAAACACAAACCGTTTGAAATTGATGTAGGTGAAAAATGCATGAAAACGTTATATTGGCAAAAAAAATCAGACATGCATTTCCACTCGGTGCATACCTGTAGCAGCGCAATGAAAATGCTGTAGACCCGCAAGAGGTGACGGAATTAGAGGGATTCTCATCTGAAGAGCATCCCTTTGCAATAGGCCGAGAAAAGTAAAGAGGATGCCTTTGCCATGGCTCAATTAATTTTACTCACAGAAGTGGTTTGTCAGTATCTTAAATTATTCAGTATAACATTGGGTAAGGACTTATTATCTGCTGCAACGGCCATTTTTTAATTACCAGTAAAGTTCCGTCAATAATGCTATCTTCAGTCCGTGGATGTCCAATTGAGACATTTTTTGGTCACCCCATCACCGTGTCCAAGAATGAGTCACCGCTCGGGGTCAAGAGCACGCTGCCTACCTGATGAGCTTAGCGTGTGCCGCATGCGCCGCTTCGACATAACGCATGTTGTTCATTTGTGAACAAACTCTCATGGGATTTTCACACAAGTTTCCACTTCCAGTTTAGAATATTAAAATTTAAGAATAGCGAGAAGTTTAGTGTTTTCTGCATGTGTCATTAACGCTCTTAATTGATTGGTTTTTTTAACATGCGTTTAAAATCTTACATTAATTTAGTACTGATTGGCTGAATTTATTTTACTGTCACTTACAAATTACAAACACATACGAGTACATGTACAACCAAAGTACAAAGAGTTATAAAACGGAAATACTTATCCTAATGTTAGTGCTTTGGGTAATTGGCTATAACGTTTTTGTATTAGTCAAACCTTGACGCCTTGTAGAAGTAATTTCGAGTTTTTTGCAGATTTTGCCTCAGTTTACGCCACGATTTTGTAATTTCCCTGTGACTTGGCTGGGTCAGACTAGCTAGATACCATAATTATCTTCCTCAGGAATATATTTCTGGTTTTTGTTACACAATAAACTGAGAGTAGAATCCGCAATGTTGTTTTATTGCAAGAAAGCAGCTTTCCATGCTTATGAAAGCAATAAACTTCTATAGCATAGTGTTACAACAAAAGAAACACAGTTTTTTGTTGTAGACCCGCTCGTAACTTCCACTACTTGGACTGTAGTAACATATTCACGATTTTTTACCCAAAGACCGGTGTCCAGTGTCAATCCCTCTACCTGCTGACGCCTTATAACAATGTTTGCTATGATACATTGTTATCAAACGACAGTATAAGTAGAAAGATAAGCTTGTCACGTCGTTCTCACGGCGGTCAAGTGATCCCTACATCAATGGTAGGAGGCGAACCGCCCACGCTTCCACTTTCATTCCGAGCCCGCGGTCACACGTGACCGGCCATGGAGTCGTCCATTCTTTACTTATTATTGCAGACAGCACACCCTTCAATCCTGTCACTTTATCACCTCAACATAAAGCCCATATTTGTTCAACAGCCGATTGCAAGACCACTAAAGATGAAGTGCTATGCCATTCGCGACCAATGGAATGTTTGATGGGTGAAGCACTGGTGAAGATTTGCATTAACTGTCACTCCCATCACTCTTATGTGTAAGCTCAATGGTCTACAATTACTATGAATGAGATTTATTGTGGAGTTTACAAAGGACTGGAGAGTGCCATTAGTTGTAGACGAAAGTACGGGTGAAGATGAATTGAAGTAAAATGTAACCCTTTCATAATACGCCGAGGACTAAATACTTTTACAACATATTCATACGTTAACTTGAAGTAATACGATAGTAGATCAAAGGAAAACCGCTAAACAATATTTCAGAAATGATAACATCCAAAGGCAAAAACACAAAATAGAACACAGTTCTCACCAAACAAATGTCACTTTGTTGTAAAATAAAACTAAACAGTTATTCGAACTGCAGTTACGAAGGTAATTTGAATACCCAAAGACAAAAGAAAACAGACGTGGGTAAACAATGTTTACGAAACGTAACAAACTGTTATGATCATAGGGTGACTATCTGCGCGAGAGCATCTGTTTTATGCA
The DNA here is from genome assembly GCA_947369235.1 of Udea olivalis. Taxonomy (NCBI): domain Eukaryota; kingdom Metazoa; phylum Arthropoda; class Insecta; order Lepidoptera; family Crambidae; genus Udea; species Udea olivalis. The sequence goes on from OX376351.1 coordinate 10,084,919, forward strand.
ACTTGTAACAAAATAAATGTCGCTTCAGATTGTTTGTACCGCATCGTTTGCGCCACAATACGTAACGGGTGATCGTATCTATGTTACCGTGTTACCGAAAGTGAGATTTCTATTGGAGGAACTATGAAAAAGTGCCTCCAGCTCGTAGGTTGCTTGTTAACGTTCGTCGTTAAAGTTTCATTTGTTTTTTACGATGCCGACAACAGGGCAACCAGTTTGCGGGCCACACACCTTGGCCTGTTGTACTTCATGCGATATGCGTGCGCGCTTTGATGAGCGAGGCGTTTGAAATGTTGGAATAACACACGTACCTACGCGCTCTATATTCTTCGTTTATTGCTCAGATGTGAAGTAGTAATGATAAAAAGGAAAGGGAAGTATTTTAGGCATTCATCGTACTTCACAGACAAACGATTCAGTACTGTACAAATATACAATGTAACCAAAAGGGAGTTCATCCTCACACTCTAAATCCGCAATGGTCTCGTCCAGTCCGGATTTAGAAATGTTTCCTTCCGAGAGTTCTTAAATTATGGAATGAGCCGAGGTTTCCCAATAAACTATAGAATGAAGTTCTTCAAGAGAGGGTTGAAATAGTTTTAGCAGGATCGACCTCGCGCGAGTGATGCCCCTGGTGTTGCACGCGTCCATAAGCTGCGGTAACCGCTTACCATCAGGCGGTCCGCGTGCTTAACTATCACCGACGTAGTATATTCAAAAAAAAATGTAGAAGAGTATCTAATAAAACTGTTTTTGAAATATTTAGTGGCAACTGAAAATCACTTGCTAATCAGGGCCAGGACGTTAGTGTTAACAGATAGCAGATAAGCTGTTGTTTTGGTCGAAACTAGGACGGAAGATAAGGCTTAATGTGGCGATAATGGTCTCACCTAAGCTTAGCCTTTTTAAAAGGAGCGCAATAAAGTGCACAGAACATTAGATAAGAAGTTCCAAGTAATGCTGATAACTCACTTTCACAAGCTGACAAGCTATTCAGACCTTCGATTCTCACACAAGTTAAAAGATGACAACATAAGCAAAAACATACTAAATACAACAAAATGGTTACAAAAAGTTTCATGTGAAATAATGAAAAACTTCCTAAATAAATAATATAATATTCCTAATAATACAATGAGTAACATAACTTGAAGGAAATTGCATTATCTCAAGAAAATCTAAAAAAACATGATAAGGCTGGAACTTGTGACAAGGAAGGGATACATTTTATTTAAGATTGAGTGATTCGTTTGAATGACTGGGCTTGTCAACCTCATATCTGGACTTCACGACCGCTTTCCATCAGGTGGAGTGAGGTCATCTTGACGGGCATTATAAAAAATAAAAAAAAAGATATATTTTTAAAAACGGGATAAAAAAAAATTCTCACATTAATAACTAAAGCAACAACGCAATATCTATTTCAAGTTTGTTCAAGATTAGCACATGTGCAACTAACAACATTACTTAATTTATGACCAAAATTATGTTCTAACGAATAACCACTTAGAGTCGAACGAAACGATCGCAACTAAGTAGTAAAACAATACTCTATGAGAAAGTACACGAGCGCGCAGTTTCGTTTTCGCAAAATGTATGCAAAGAATTTATTTGCAAAGCCACGCCACCCGTCCGCTACGAAGTAATCTGATGAATTACAAGAAATTATGCAAAGTACGCGCGTCGTTCACACACTTTCGCTGAGACAGTTTGGAGTCATTTACTCATCTCACATGACGAAGATGGCCAGCCGAGAGAGAGCTACGCTCTTTAGAATTACCGCGGACAATGTGAGCATTATCGCAGTCGCGGAGGGTCAACAATTCTGGTAGTGTTGGTACCGATGTTACCGGCTCGACCACCCAGGCCGCAGCCCATCCGCTCGTATATTTCCTATAATCTTATCTCTAAATAATGATCACTTGGCAACGACACACAAAGTGGACCGTGACGACTCAATTTTTTGCATGTAAGTACGTACCTAATTGAGATTTTTCGAGATTTCGGAACGACTGTTGTCGGAAAGGTTTCTTTGCTAATGCATTTTCTTGCGTCTGCTGTGGATTAGTGTGTTCCGGCCTAAACTTTTTTTAAAGGTCGTATTTTTCTTGGATTAAAAAAAGATAAAATAATTGAATGAGGGACGGCATCAATTAACTAACACAGTAAATTGAGTGCAAAATTAAACCACTTTACTTTACAACAATGATTCTCATGCCCGATCGCAGCTTACCTGTTTCATGGTAATATTCGATATCTATTATTACCGTGCCTGTTTCATCTTTAAGTCAGTGGTTTTAAGTTGTCGGTATCAAGCTGCGTTAAATTTGCGCGAAATGAGTGACAACTCCGGCGAACAATGCAGGAAGTGACTTGAAACTTTGATAGGCCAAAAAGCACAAAAAAGGATTAAACTGAAAAGGTTGCATATGATGAAATTCAATAAAATGCGACGCTTATACATCACTGAGCTGATACATAGGTAGTTGAGAGACATGGAAGTAAACTAAAGGCCATAGCTTGGGTTTTGGGCATTGAACCGCTCAATTTTCCACGGTCCAGTTGCATCGCGGCCAAACATAGTGATTCAGCGCACTAATGGTGGCTGCTAATGGTCCGGCGCTAACCTATTGTTGGAAGTGTGTTTCCACTTCCGACACCAATAGGCAAGAGGATCAGGTCAATGTTCATGTTTGTTATGTGCAGACTTACTTTCAAGACTGTGTTTTTCATCTTGATCCCTTCCCGTGTCAGGGAAGAGCCAATATTCTGATGTAACAAAGGCTGTCAGAAAAATTAAGGTGTGTAAATTCTAAAAGTTTGTACGCATAATATTCCTCGTAGATGGCCAATCTCCTTGTTTAATACCCACTGCACTAAAGTCTTTTCATTTCAAAACTTTTTCCTGAAGTACAGGATATTATATTAAAATGATTTATCAAGTTGAAACAAAATATTTGCTAAAATGTGTATCCAGCAGGCCTATATTAGATGGCATACAATGTCAGTTTTATGACTCTCTGCATCAATATCTCTTGATTTATCGGACGTATCATAACCAGTATTTATAATCTTACCTTGCAATTTACTGGTTATTCATAGTAAGACTTTTATCATCACTATAGAATGTCTAGTTTTGGACAATAAAACGTAAAAAAGATTTACCTAACTGATAAATATTATGACATGATTATGAGATACTTCTGCCTTGTTTTATAATTGCGCCGGTAATGATGTTGCTATCTACCTAATTGAGATGATGCATTGTCCGACGATGATTCGCCGTTACCTCACGTTAAATAAGCGTGTATTATCCTGACATTAATTGTTTTATTATGCCTCGAGCGAACTTCGTGTGGCGATAAAAAGTAAACTTGAATTTTTATTTAGAAAAGTGCATAACGTTAAGTACCGTATCCGCAAGCTCTACATGTGATGTCTTCGCCCACGCTTGCCGGCTTCAGAACGATTTCACATTCAATATGACAACATATACTTGTGTTTTAAGTAACTGACGTTTAGCATTTTATAATAATGTTCAGTGTCTACCATGAGTTGCCATGACGTTTACGGTGATCGTTGCGTCCAGACAGTTTGCCATTTTTGGTTTTTAAATCACTAGGGGGGGGGGGGGGTCTCTACCGAAATCCCATATAAATACGTCAAAATGGTTTACGCGAACGCATGGAAGTTATAAGTACTGTACGTAAGTACTTATTAATTCCAAGCGCGAACTCTAGCGGCTGTCATTGGTGTCAACCTATGGTAGACATACAGTTCTCTACGTAAAAACTCAGTGCTAATTTGCTATTAGCGAGGTCTTTTGGAATTGTCTTCTACTTGAGTAGAAACCTTTTCTCTTTTATTGCTTATGCGACTGGTAACAATTTGAAGAGACTGAGGCTGATATCTTAAAGACATACTAACTTGAAAAACTCATATATCTGTCTGATTTATGTTCGCCTTGGTTGAAATTGAACCCTCAGTCTCTTGCGTAGTAGGCAGAGTCACCAACCGAATCGTGAATAGTATTTAATTAGGAAATTTAACATACTATACTAGTTACTTAAGACGGCAATATCATCAAGCAGCTGCAGGGATGAGTCGAGTCTGTCAGTCTGCTGGCCAGTCAGCCAGCAGAGTCAAAGAGTCCATAACAGTAAACTTAAGTATTTACTTATTTAAACTAACGTAGGTTATACTTGTTTACAAATGAATTCGTTTCTCATGTCATTAAGTGCTTTTCATCTCATCTTAACCGACGATTAGGATTTGATTAATAGTCCGAACAGGTTGTCAAATAATATAACTTCAGATCATCCCAGGCGTCGTTTGCATTTGAAACCAATACAGTGCTGGATTGATTTCATTCCTGCAGCTGGTTGATGATATTGGCTATGAAACGAGCAATTTTATAAAGACATCCACGTCGAAATAGCTTCAATATCTCGATGTTAAGTATTTGAAGAATGTCAATAATCAAAAGCACAATCAGTAACCCTTGGCCCCTGACTTGGAAACGGAAGTAATCAACTACCAGTCTACCACTACTTTGCAATATTATAGTTTTTGCAAAGCCCGTCACGTAAAAAGATCGCCAGGCGAGAGAGAAAGGGATGGGAAGGGTTTTCATGCCACCAATTTGACCCAAAATCTGCTCACTGCGCATATGCTGTGTTGCAGTGTTCTTTTTAGACAGGACGGGACGGGAGTTAATTATACGTTTCTTTGTAATTAAAAACAATTACATCCTGGACCTAACGCTATCCTCAGTGTGACTGGCTGAAGAGTGTCTTGAGGGGAGATTCGCCTTTCTTGTGCAAAAAATTGCGTTCAATAGCTCTTTACCGCCTCATCGGCGTTGCAACAATAGCACTTTTGATCCCGTTGACGGGCTCCCGTGGGAAACTGTTATTTTAAAAAAAGATACACATAGCTAGAACATAGGATCTAATTTTTGATCAGACCGAACTCTAGGATCTCATGGAGCTACGAGTACATTACAGTTTATGTTCTTTGATGTTTTTCAAACGAAAAAAATTTATTTATTTGAAACGATGCAACTTTTTGCTCTTTCTCAACCCCGCCTCTTTTTCTATGATTAGGTTGATCATCCTTCAATCGCTGAATTTTTAAAACAGGCCCTACGATATCGTTTAGTTTCTTCCTAACTTCCAAGTAACAAGTTTATGCTATATCGGAACATTTTTCTATTACGTGGTGTTAATTATTGGTCACATGCAAGTCCGCAGTTTTCTAGCTGTTTTCACTTCACTATCAATCTATCGCTTCATCTTTTGATTTAAATATGCGTTCTCTCTATAATTGGTTTCTCTTACACAGCTCACACACTCGCATTTGAATCGAGTCTTTTGTTAGTCAATTATTGGCGAAATGTATCGGTTTCAATGCACACGCCTTGACGATCTGTAGTTATTTAATTTTACAACCTATTAAGACTTTATCAAATCCTGATCGTGGATTAAGATGAGATGAGCAGCACTTAATGACGCAAGGAACGAATTTATTAATAAACAAGTGCATTACCTAAGTTAGTTTAAGTTAGAAAATATCTACTTAAGTTTTTTACCTTTCAGGTTTTTTAAACAAAAATGTTTATTTTAAGCAGTTCCTTGCGGTTGTAAGCCTAACTCGTTCTCCTCTATGTCGCCGAAGGATGTCTGGTAGAGATCGCTAAGTAGCGATAACACCGAAAATAAAAGTGTCTTCTTACTATAATTATCTGCTGTATTTGTTTGTTTGTTCAGTAACGATTATTTATCTTATGATAATTCCAAAAATTATAATAGAAGTATCTAACTATTAGCAATGAATTCAAGTTCGATAAAGGTTGACATATTTGTGTAAACCTTTTGATATATTAATGATAACAAGTAACTTTTCATCGCTCTCCATAGCTCTCACAAACCCGACCACTTCAAAACAGGTCGCCGCAGAGTTTGTGAACAAACAACGGCGCCGGCGCACCACCAACCTGCTTCATGAGAACTCATTGACGAAACACTTCGAGGGATTAACAATGGGAAAATTATCGTTGATTGACGTCTGATTCAGTTGGCACATCACTTTCACACAGTTTGGTATTGTGCGAAGGTATTTCATAATCGTTATTTGCATTATTATGTTCTTATAATTTGTCCCGTCAGTGGACTTTAAAGTCTGTCCTAAAATGGAATGTTTTTGTCTGAATCCATTGTGAGGAAACTCGATTAAATTTCTCTCTTCACCATACTACTCGTACTTTATACTTTCGTTAAAGATGAGTAGGATTACGAGAGGAGTAGTATTTCTGCTTGATGTATGTTTCTATTAATCTTAAGAACAAGGGCTTGTTTCTCTCGATTCCTGTGCGCTAAACCACAATCCTAGCCGCACTTACAAACGTACCTACAATCTATGCATAATTGCATCATCCTCTCTCAAATCTTCGTCAACTATGTGGGATAGGGTACTCCCGAATAGCTTAGGTTTTTCTTTTAATTTTAATATTTTAGAGCTGAATATTAACAATATCAACAAAACAGTTACTTTGATACTCAGTTAACCTCTTAAAGAATTGTTATTCCGCGTTTCCATTCACATCAGCTCATTCCAGTCTCTTCATGACTTGGTCAATATTGACTCGGTGCAGAGCACACAGGCGGCTAGCGGATCCCACCGTTTGTTGGCTTAGTTGACAGTTTGCTGAGCGGTCGTAGCCCTGTTTGGGACTGTTCAAAGCTTGATGCACTTTCGTTGCATAATAACAACATTGGTTAGGGAAAAGGTCTTTTCGCATGTAGTATGTATGAACTTATAATAAAATCTCTTTGGCTATACTATTTGTATCTGGCTGGTTTTGGTATCATTGAAAGTTTAAATTTTAAAGAAGATAATTCCAAATTCAAATTAGGAAAATGTGCGATTTTCATTTGTTTTTGTTACTGTCAAGATGAGTAAATCTAATTAGGAATTCGATACCTTTTTAAATTTTACTACAAAAAAAGTAAAAATGCAACGCAAGTCGCGAATTGGACCTAGTGCAGTGTCTGTGAGAGTAGCACAAATTTGGTTTAGGCGTTTTCAATCCGGAAATTTTGATGTCAAAGATGCACGTCGCTCTGGTCGCCCTATTACGGATAAAATGGATGCCGGTATTGAAAAAGTGGAGCAAGATCGGCGTATCAGTAGTTACGACGTAGCTGAAGAACTGGGAATTGACCACAAAACAGTTTTAGCGCATTTGAAAAAAACTGGGTACACAAAAAAACTCGATATTTGGGAACCTCACGAGCTCACTGAAAGAAACCAAATGAACCGTGTTCTCATTTGTGATTCTTTATTACAATGTTTTTGGAAGATGCGGATAACTGGTGATGAAAAGTGGATCATGACGACAAGAACGTGCGAAAAAGGTCGTGGCCAAAGGCCGGTCAGGCTGCACAGACTGTGCCGAAACCCGGGTTAACTCGTAACAAGGCTATGCTGTGTGTGTGGTGGGATTGAAAGGGCATTATTCATTATGAGCTGTTACCACCAGGCCATCGATTCTGAACTCTACTGCGAACAACTGATGAGATTAAAGCAAGAAGAGGAGAGAAAGTGGCCGGAATTAATCAACGGAAAGGGTGTGGTTTTTCATCATGATAGCGCTAGACCTCACACATCTTTAGCCACTCAGCAAAAATTAAGAGAGTTTGGCTGGGAGGTGTTAAGGCATCCGCCGTATAGTCCTGACCTTGCACCTTCAGATTTCCCCCTGTTTCGGTCTTTTTTTATTTTTTTATTTTTTTTACTTATTTTGATCAGAAGCCTCAAAATTCCTATAGCAATGGGATCATGCTTCTACCTACAAGATGACAAAAAGTAATCAAACAAAATGGCACCTACATACTTTAGTTAAATGTAAATAAACTATACTAAAAAATGTTTTGAATTTTCTTAAAAAATGCGAAGAAACTTTTTCCCCTACCTATTATATTGCTATTACTTGAAGGGCGAGAAAGACACCACTTACAACCAGCTACAATCCCGATAGAAGCTTTAGTTTTGCTGGTATAACCATTATCGTGCATGCTTGTCGATCTATTGCGTCTCATTTGATATTTATAACGAAATAAGTAGTTTGCGATACTACTGATAGCTGGTCCTTTTTTTCGTGTAGATGATCCTGTAGTTGATGCGGACTAGTCGGACAGTGTCACTTTGTCACTCCTAACACGAGTGAAGAAGCAATGGGGATGGAACAGCAGGTGCATGGTTTGCTCGAAAGCAGCGCACGCACATTGTAGGCTGTCCGGGCTGTCCGGGTCATGCTACCATGCCCGTTCAAACAAATGTCCTTACAGACAAAGATCCTTCAAGGTACGGCCACAGTCATGTTTCATAGTGCGAACTTTTTAAAGTCTGGGTTCTGTGCTGACCCGTTAGTGCACCTCATAGTTATAATATCTTTGTCAGTAAGATTTAACTTTTTTTTGTTTAAGTATCGTATTAATCGTGTTAATATGTTATGTCAATTACATTTCTGTTTCACTTTTAAAGCAACTCATATACTATGCCACTTAACTTAACTGTCGTTATGTGATACTCGTAAATCACAATAATTTGCGCTTATTTTTACAAGACCATAAAATTACTTGTTTCTTGAATGTCACATCAAAGAAATCGGAGCAGAACCTGCAAATGAGTGACAAGTATGGAGATTTAATAATGTAAATATAACATTTAAATTATTTTGTTCCACATTGCAGATTGCATCAGAGCCAGTAGTGCTCATACTGAATGCACGCACCTCTCACTTCGTTAGGGTTGTCTGCATCAAACCAATACAGTGAGCTGAGATTGTCAACGAATACATGCCGATTGTCAACAACCAATCGATGGGTAGGTAGTTATTTGTATTTGTTTATTTTTTATTGCACCAAGAAAACAACAATCGGCTGACTTAATGCCAAACGGCATTCTCTACCAGCCAACCACTGGGCGAAGCAGAAATAGCTAAAAATACCAATTTCAACAGTTTGATTTTTGTAAGTCTTTGGTTAGAGATAGGGATGTACCTTAAAGCCAAGATATATAAATCATAATTTGATTTTAAGTCTTTTGGACAGCTCACTAATTCTGAGCACAATGATCATTGTCATAATATCACGTTGCATATTTCTGATTGTCATAATCGTCACGAGCCATAATATTGTGTGGCATATTTTCAGATATCCTAATATAGTGTAGGCTAAAATTGTTTGGCATGAGTATTAAATCGCATGAACTCGAAGGGCATAATATTATAAAACTAAAAATAACCATTCGCATATTTTTAAAGCATAATAATTAAAACGAATAATTATTTGACATCATATTATGACAATGAACATTATGCTTAGAAATAAAATATTTCGGTTCAAATAACACACTCTAACTAACCAAGTATAATAAGTATAGTTTGGTTATGGGGTCGCAGTTCTAACCTAACCTATCTATTTCGGTCGAATTGACCTACACTAACAAACTAAGTAAAATTGGTATTAGGGATTTTACTAATTAGCCGTCCTAAATTATACCTTAAAATATTAGGATTAACTATATTATGCCAAAAGTAATTAGGGCTTTCACTACTTATGCTATGTAATAATATGCATTCAGACTATTATTATGCTATGTAATAATATGCATTTGGACTATTTTGCTCAATTAAGTTATGTTAAGCATAAATTATAAGAAGTTAGTGTTATGCTTTATCATGTTATGTCTAATGAGTTATGCCAAACGACTTCAGGATATTTGGCGTTAAGCGAAATGTTAGTCCCCCTTAAGGACGCGTAAAATAATTTTAAAAATGCTTTTTGCTCAATCAATATTTTAGGTAGATTTTTTATACAAAATGCTCAAGCTAAAATCACTGGGAAAAGCGAATTAAGGAAAAGAGGATTTTAGTAGATGACTGCTCTGACATCGTAGGAGGATTTTATGACCTCACACGAAAAAAAAAGTTCAAAAAATACTTCATTATTCCTTTGTTTGTGATTGTGAGGAAGTGAAATAGATGTCAGTATGTTATGTTCGCCGTAAACAACCGTCAATTGGTGTACGAAACTGATACATTTTAAAATTATTTAGGTCATCCCAGTCAATGACTCATTATACACAAGTACTTAGTTTTTCTAGGTTCACTTATATCATATGAACAGATATAACAGAAAATTTGTTTTTTTTTGGTTTTTCTATCAACTAGTTACTTATTTTTATTGTAAATTTATAATGAAATCTTTCTGGCTTCTTGCAATTTACGGTTATATTTCGCTAAACTTTTAGTTAATTGTTTTCTCAAACCAGCTAATTGTCACGAAATTACAGTAGTCCCGAAACAAGCGTGGGCTATTAATAAATACAACGTGGGTAGCTGTTGACAGTACATACAAAGAATTGCACAAACTGTTTCATTAGCTACAACAATAAGGTTGTGCTGACAGCTATTATGACATCTAGAACAGGTTTACACATGTAATACACAAAATCTACTGCAAATATCAGAAATTATAATTAGAAAAATCTAGTACCTATTAAGTATATTACCGAAATTCATAATAAGCAACTGTCAATTAAGCTACTTGAATACTGGTTTATCGCTTTACATATTTACCACGTTTTGTTATAAATCTACTTTCTTCAACTAGTTAAAAAAAAGAAAAAATATGCTATTCATCGAATTTTGAATTCCTAGTGATAACTTGTTTAACTGAAAGCGCTATCACTATGTAACTTTACATGGGATTCATTCACATACCAACCGATATATTTTAAAAACTAAATAGTTAAGAGAAGAGGTAGCCCTATAGTTAGTATATTGACTTGTGCAGTTAGCATGCTGCATGCAAGTAATCTGTAGCCAGAGCTAGCTTATAAATATAAAGTAAATATTGAATTCGCAATAAGCGTGGTCGCTACAAACTACTTAGCACTTTTCGCAATTGCTTTGTATACATAGGCCTGTTTATGTCCGTCATTAAACTGTTAAATTACAACAATAACAGGAAACACTTTTCCAATTTGATGAAGAGAATGACGTAAATCAAATTGGAAAATGGAGGTGAAAACTTTCTGGAAGAAAAAGTAACTTCAACAGAACGCAACTAACAAGATATAACGCGATCACGTATGTCATCTACTTTAACTACAGCAAAAACTGATTAGTGTAATATTCTACAGTGTTGTTCTTCAAGCTATATTCCCTGAAACTACAAAAACAGTTCTTTATAATGGTTAAATAGTTTGTTTGTGTGGAGAGAATGCATGGCTTTTGCCAAAACAGATTGATCAGACTAAGGTACACGAAGAAATTGTAAGTGGATTGCTTGACGATCGTACCATGGACAATTAAAGAAGTTTAAAGGCTGGTCGACCTGATGAGCATGTACGGAACTCAAAAGTTATTTGATAACTTTATTCAAATAGACTTTCATAGTAAGTACTTTTAAATAGTCAAATCTAAAGCAAGAAATACTAAATAATAGACATAAATGCTATAATAATATAGATATATAAATACACAGTATACAGACATAATGCGACTCTACCACTGCGTCGGAGTGGTTTTTTGCTGAGAAGACCGGGCGAGAAACTCAGCAGTTACTCTTTTAAACTTGGTTTGGGTTTACAACAGGCGTTAGTAAAGTACAATGTGTCATTTTCATAAAAATAAACCTACTGCTGACCTTTTCTAAAGAATATAAAACAATGGAAAAAAAAACAAACATAAAAGAATATAAACATCTAGTCATTTAAACAATTAATAAAGAAAAATTGTTAGTCAGTAAAAACTAAGTATTAATTTAGGAAAGTTAATCAATTGATTTAGAAACGTACATACACACACAAACAAACACTCAGTTATACATTTCCCCCTTTTCATTTATTTTTCCAGTGTAAGAATAGGGCTTTGCAGGTGTGTGGACTCTTGGAAGTGTTGCAGAATGTGGTCTCAGACTTTGCCTTCAGAAAAAATGCGTGATGATATAATTTATACTAAGTAGTACAACTAATGTCTAATTCATTATAATGTGTTTTTAAATGGTCATGTCAAACTGAACTGGACATTAACGTTTATTTTCACCTTCATATCTTCAGAGTTAAGACTCATCTCTACTTAGTTTCCATTTGCTTGTGGCGCTGTGAATATCATCTAAGTCATCAATCAGAACCAGCTGTCCCAGCTTTTGTAATAAACTACAAGTGCGCATATTGCTTTGATGCTTAATTACAGTCATTTGACGTTGTAAATAGTTGATGTTAACCGTGTAAGGTCGCAGCTTCTTGGTCAAACTGATGCATATGCTTCGTCATTTCCGCAGTCATTTGTTATCCCAGATCTATCTGAAATGCTGCCTTCACGATTGCTATTGAGTGAGACTAAGTACTGCCAAAAAGCAGCACACCTACTCGGAAACGAACGTACAATGGTCTCTTTGATCTTCGGCAATTTATACGACCCAGATACAAAAGAAAAGTGAAACTATGAGTCATTACACTTGATTAATGAGATGTCGTTCTAAGGAGCATTTCTAAATAATGACCTTTGCAAGCCCAGTGATAAGGTGTAGTAAGCCATTGAATGTGTTAATTCGATTTTAGCATACAACGACTGTGTCCCGAGTGTAACAGCGGCTATGCAAATGCTAGTCGTTTACGCAACAAAACCAGCCAACGTTGACAATTTGAAGCCTACCTTGACCTTGCTCGCTCCCGACAGCGAATAAGCACCAAAATATTGTAAACTTAGCGAAATTGTAAAGTGCAGCCATTTCGACGCACCCACACGTGCCATTTTGCGATTCTGCAAACTGGGACGCGCGAGATGTAAATTTTGATGGCCTTAAATATTTATGGCCGCAGGTTTTAGTTTAAGGTCGTCCTGTTTTTATGGTGTATTTTTATTGTAGAACCGCCTGATTTGCTTATTAATTAGCACGTTGGGCTACCTTAACGGTACACCGTCATAAAGACCACACACGAGGTGATATATAATCTCAAAAGTGTGATCAAGGTCTCCGATTGCTATAATAATAGGCTTAAGAATATTTCTGCGACCTTGAATTTTGTTTTGTTATGGCTTACACTGCTATATTCGGATGCTGCACAGGCAGAAACTCCTTCAAGAGCTGATTAAATAATATTGCATAAACTATCTAACGATGTAGAGAACAATTTGTCGCCGACCTCACAAGTAGAGCTTCCACGCGGCACACAGTTTAATTAATTGCTTTGACAGAATTAAATGTTATTGTGTCAAGGTTAGTGGTAATTTTATTTCATTCTGTTATACTAATAGCCGCGGCCTACATTTGATAACGTCAACAATATCTGTCCACTGGCCTTCTATTATGATTCTTAATTCTATGTTGATCTTTTATCAAGTCTTCAGTATTAGCATTGCCCCTCTAAGGAGTCTGGCCACTGACTTCACTCTTCCCTGTAAGCGTGACAATAATGAGACTTCTTTTTATACAGACCCACTGCAAATATGTGACCAAACATTCACTGAAAATTAACGCTGCCTATTATTTATTTAACTATATGAGCGGCCTGCAGACACAGCGTTACATTCAATGCTTTCTTAACTTTGAATTATTTTTTTACAAAATTTCCTTTTTTCAAAATGGCGGGCACAATATTCGTTATACTTAAATTTGGTTTTGTAAACTCTCTAAAACATCTGTGAAGTTACTACGATCCAAACGGTCGTTGAAACTTAAGATAGTAATGAATGGATCTTTAATTCAAAACATTAACGCCAATTAAACTTAATCTGATACGCTTCCAAGTTATCTCATTAATGACTAACATTATCCTAATGAACTGTTTAACACTACAAACAAATCATCCTATTAATTTGTCGTTATTTCCGATACTAAAGTATGCAATCTATTAACTTTCAATATAAACAGTATGCAATCGTTGAGTAATATTATAGATTCTAAAGTGTAATAGTATAAGTGGCTGTTATGGTGCAAGATTACAGTTATGAATTATGATGATACTAACTTTTAGTAATTCGATAGGTTATAAACTTGAAATTTTAAATGTTATATCTCCGAGGCCACAAATCGTAGGTAGCTACTATGAAACTACGTGATTAGATAAAACAGGGATTGCGTATGAATGAATTCCTTGGTTATAATAAAAACGCCTACATGCCAATTAAGGCCCTATCTTTCGTAGATTTATCGACGCACCCTGACATTGAGTACAATGGTACTGCCGAAAACTTATGTAACAATGGAAAGTGATCTTTTCCAGCTTACGATTAATGTTTTATCGAGATTCCAATTTGGAAAGGACAAAAAGTGGTCCGCCTGTACATTGAAAGTTGTCACCAAAACAGGAGACTCCCCATTCGCTTTCGTTGATCGAGTACGAAAGTACTGTATTGTGAGTATTGTAACTGGCCGGTTTTCGACCTTGCTTGGGCACAATGTAAATAACTCATAGCTATCGTGACTGAGCTATATAGAACACAAAAAGAAATCATTTGCACACTTTTTTGCCAAGATAATCTCCAGCACTTTGATATAGTGAAAGTTAACTGCCTGGTTATACTTACGCGTCACGTATACCGCCACACCTGATAAGTGACTGACACTAGTCAAAATACCATTACAAATGAACTCATTTGTTGCCAAATCACTCAAAACTTTGCTTCTTTCGCAAGCAATCGATCTCATTGATTTAATCTTTGAAGGAGAACTTATTACTTATTTAAGTCCATTAAAACTTTGCCTGTAAAATGGGATATAAAGATAATTTTTGTTAGTTTCTTTGTTAAACTGTATCATTCATATTTTCCAAGTTTCTAACACTTAATCGAAAAAGCTTAATTACTGACTAATAGCTCTCTACAGATGTTCTACAAATCGGCAAATTGCCTCCATAATAGGTTCAGCGGCGATCCAACCGTCTCACACCACGCCGTTCTATGATTTCACACAGACATTACAACGATTATCGATTCAATCTATTGCTTGGGCAATAAAATCTCATAGGTCGACGACCGAAATGTTTAGATTTTAATTCCAAGCCCGGTATTGAATGGTGAATAACGCCTAGAGCCTTTCGGCAGACCGAAGGCGGGCGCAGCAATTTCTCTGTGACTTCAAAATTACATAACATTATTTTTCAATTACCAACGCGTAATAGGCATATCTTTGACAAATTATCCGTGTCCGCTCCCGTGCGGGGACAATGCTAGCTTTCCTGGAACCTCATCGCCGTAATAAGTCTATCAATCAACGAGATTATTCTATTACCAACATGGCTGCATTCAAATTAGCAGAGCGTGACTGTTGTCGTACAACAATACCGAATGTGGTGGGTCCCTCAGAGCACTTTCACTTGAGCCTTATCAGCAAGAACCCGGGGCAGCGAAGTCCGGCCGGATGCTCAGCTAGTTGGAGCACGGAACCCACGCCTGCACCGGCAACGGTTACATAAACGGCAACTACAGGATGACTTTTTTACTCTTTTTATCATGCCGCACGCTTCACCTGTTTAATCCGTTCGGTGCTTTTCTAACCAGCTGACCGAAGACCTTGCAAAAACGCTGCAAATAGTACTGCTGCAGTAGCAATTAACTAAAAACAATACGATCTAGTTGAGTGGTTAAGTGTGACAAAGCCTCGCAAAAATTTCGCTTGTTTTTTGCCTAAAAGTGTGACTTAAAACATTACGTTTAGAAGGTCAAGTAAACCATTTGCGGTCTAGTAATAAGGAAGCATTTAGGAAGGAAATGTACTGACGTTAAAACATAAAGCCTGGAACATTAGTGTCTTTACCATTAAAATGTTTGATAGTTATCAATTTAGCGTGAAATTAAAATATATTGTACAGCACAGAAACTCGTCTTTCTCCTCAAGTTTGGAGTCATTATAACAGGAAATGTTGTCACTCAAACACATTGTGGTAAATCGTGCATAAATTAGGGCAGCCTCGTTATCTCTAGATTCGCAGACGGGTTTTGTACCACGGCAGCTGACGTGAACAACGTAACAACCAATCGTAACAGAGCTTTTTTACATTATTTCATATTTCGTATATTGCGCGCACGGTGCTCCGTTAACTTTGTTATCTTCATTGGTTGTCTGGGCATCACCGTTACTCGTCTTGTATGCAATCAGCAACATCTCAGTACCATTGATGGTGAAGTGGGTATGCCGCTGCTTGACAAGGACTTGAATTCCTGAAACGGATCGTCAAGTTTGCGTAGCGGCTTTACCGGCCGAGAACTTGGCATTGTGTAGTTCTGAGCTTGAAGTAGATCAGCAGGAACAGGCTTAAACCGTAAGTATGAGATTATAACTAAAATGTACAGTGTTTTTTTACGATGAATTCTGAACTGATTCTGTTAGCTATTTTTATGTTAATGATGTCATTCATGTTCTTGATACAGACACATATACAAAACTGCTTAAATTTCATAAAGCCTAAGGTTCTATGAAAGTTCTCCGATCTTCTTGTGTCGATGTTTATTTTCATAAAACCTATATTGAGATAAGATTGTTTATATTTACTTTTATTGAGACAATTGACTATAAGTTATTTACATTTTTATTAACTACATCAAAACAATTCTTGTCAACATGATTGCTTGTTTAATTTATGGCTTAATATTCGACAAGTCAAACTTGTTTGTCATACGTGTTGGCGCGTTGCCAAACAGTTGTAAATTTTTAAAGTACACTAAAGGTTGAAATGTACCTACTTGCATGTACTTCGAACATAAATGAATTTAGAAAGGAATGCAAGACCCACGAGTTAAGTAGAACAATGCATGATTTAAGTCAGTAATAAGTCTTAAATAATGGTTTTATAGCTGTGGGACTATATCGTAAAGGTTTCCCACTCATATAAAAATACCCAGCTTGTCATTTGTGTCGTAACCTTTAGATAATTCTGATGTTCTTCATCATCTTAAATGACGTGCTAATATTACACGTTGAAAACTTTCTCAGGGGCTTTATTACGATCTCTTGAATCCAGTCAAGTTCATTCCCTAAACTGAACTTAGCGTGACATGACTTGTAACAGTGAATATCCAAACTAGTAGATACTCGTACGTTAGTTTAGTACCAGGTAAACTACTGGCTGGAAACTGAAGATCTTAATATTACGATTTCGCTGTGTAGCGCTGTATAGGGAACGAACTTGACTCGCTAAAAGGGATTGTGATTAGACCCCAGGAGGGCTAGGCTAGCCAAGAGCAACACGCCACGACGGTTTCTACAATAGAAATCGTTCAATTGTATGGGGATGACATAAGCCGTCACTGGCGCGAAATCGTCGTGGTGTGTTGCTCTTCGCTAGCCCCCCAGAGCAGTAAACCAGCTGTAAATCGCCCATTACAAGAGGATAAATCGAAGTTAATAAATATTAAAGGTAATCATTTATTTATTTAAGTGATAGATAACTCTCCGGTTAGAAATGTATCCTCACAAATTTCTTAAGACTTAATAAGTCAGTTTTCAACTGAAAAGAAAAACAGAAAAAAATCAGTAAAGGACAGTAAAAAAAATATTAAAAAAAATATACAAAAAATGGACTAAATAAAACCCATATTTCCATGTAATCAAGGCTGTACAAGTAAGTCAAGAACTACATTTTTCTTTCACCTAAAGACTAACTATTCCGATGACTGTTACTCAAAGTTTCCGTCGCGTACACCGACAGATAAGGCGTACCCTGGGTAAGTTTAGCTACAATTTTCCTTTAATTAACATAATTGCTAAGCAGATCATTGTTGACACAAATAACGCATATACCAAATTATGCGTTCGTAGATATCAATGGGTGATTTGAAAAAGGAGCGCCACAGACCTTGTTCCGGAAATTCGCCCTTCGAGGCGAAAACAATAAATTCTCATATGCGATTGTTTCTTATGTTTATATACCGCATCGACACAATGCCCGGTTTAATAAAACAAACTGAATTGATCACCGCGAAACCACAACATCGCCAGAAGGTAATTCTCATACATGAGAGAATGTAAAAACTGTTTGCAAGTAAGTATTTGGAACGGTGGTTACTCGGGCATAATGTACCGTTCTGTTATCGGGGGATTCAATATTATTTAATGATAATAACATCTATTTCCGACAGCAGCCCTGTTTAGATAATTAGCGTTATTATAAAAATAATAACATACTAAAAACCTGTTACCAAATAATGACTGCAATTGCGGAACATGCATACAATACTCGTCTTGCAATGTGATAATAAATTTCCAAATAAATATCCAGGACAAATTACACCAATATCATCTGACCCCAAGCTAAGCAGAGCTTGTACTATGGTTGTCAGAGACTAATATACATACTTGAATATTTCTAAATAGATAATAACACCCAGACACACAACAAACACAAATGTTCGTCACATAAATGTTTGTCATGGGTGGGGGTCGAACCCACGACCTCCGATGCTAAAGGCAGGATCGCTGCCATTGCATCAACAGGTCAGTCAAACCTGCATTTAGCAAGTCTATCTATCGCCCTATTTGACCATTGGTTTTCAATGATGATTCAGATGATGATAGCGCATTGGGTCTTAGGCCGCTAAGACCCAATGCGCTATCCTTTTATATTCAGCACGTCTTTTATCCCTCCTTTGGCAACTACTCTTTAAAAATAAAAACAATGTTATTTTTCTATAAATCTGAAGATAACTGCACTTATTTTAAAACTGCTGACCTTTGAAATCTTAAGTGTTCAATCTAAAAATCTTCTTCTTCTTCTCGTGTCGAGTGGCAACACTACACTACGTGCGACCAGAATTCCGCCACTTGAACGGCATTGTTGCTGGCACTCATGAGGTCCTCATATGTGCAACTAGCCGGGCATGCAGGGCACAGTAAAAGGTGACTCATGTTTTGTGGGGAAAAGCTGGAAAAAAAACCTGCTGATATTAAGCCACACCTGAAACTACTTACTATTATAGTCACAAAGGTTAACATTCATGATCTACACAAATAGATCCTGGTAATTTGGTGCGAAATGATTGCAGCGTGAATGGTTTTCCACCTTAGCTCAAAAATACTGTTTGACATTTAGTTACTCTTTAATCCGAAACAATAAAGGTTGCTTCGCAACTGCTTCACACTTAATTTTTTTGTGCAGTTGTCTGTTCAGAATATGTCTGTATATTCTTCTCCAGAAAACAATAACACATCGTTAACAATCCCGTTTGCTTCAGCATCGACAATTAAGACGCACCACAGATATGGAAGGAAGGTCTTTTGACTTCCTTGCTGTATTTCCAAATGTCTTGGGAAAGCAAATGTGCTTGCCGAAATGGTGCAGCGACGAGCGCATTTGCCGATCATGTCGTTTGTCGTTTGTTCCAATAGTTTTTTGCACAGTAACTTGAACTAGTAACAGTCATAATAAATGACTATCACAGGTTATAGTCATCTTTTCGTTAACTACTGCATGCAGGTCCAGAAAGCCCAAACATTTATCAGAATAGGAGGAGAATGATGTTTTCTAAAACTACCCCGAATGTGCGCCATCGCGCCCCATCATCAGCTTGACGCTTCCACTTACTCTCAGCAGACTTTCGCAAGTCGAGCTACATCATGCCAGTGACAGTTGTTGTGGACTGGCCACGTATGTCTTGTAACTGTTGGAGTGAGCAGGTTCATAAGTGGAAATCGTGATTCGGAAGATTTGTGTAGGACCTTCAGTGGCCAAGCTGTTTCATAATCTTCACAAAGAACGATTTTTTAAATATATATGTTACCGATTACTACTTACGTCTTTGTACTATATTCATCCTTTATAAATAGTATAAATACAAAAGATTCGCTAGCGGTCACGATGGCCCACTGTCCATGCGACGAATACTAATGGTATAGTTCTATCAATAGGAATACTGGTTGCACTACATATAGCAAGCACTAGATGCATTTGTAATTTTTTGATACGTATACGACACTTAGAATACGAGTACCTACGCAACAATCACAGAAATAGCGGTAGTGGGCACTGGTCACAGTTGGAGAAGGCGAGTCTCCGCGATGGGACTGTAGCAATCTAACCGTAGGACGCCCTACGCCTAGCCCAGATGGACCGATGAACAGTTCTACGGGTCAGGTTCTGATAACACTCATGGCACAGCTCATGGTCGCTTTTGATCATCAAAGGTTTCACTTTTATATATAATATCCGATAAGACCTGTAACAGTCCGTTTCTTGAGAAGTCTCAAAACTTGCCTAGAGCCTAGTTAGTGAAATTTTAACAATAATAATGTTAGATTTCGTAAAATGAATCAAATATCAATTTATACAAATCTGTTTGTATTTAGTCAAATTAGTTCATAATTTATTTATACGACAGTCCATGAATATGTGTAATTTTTCATTTCTTAATTTCACTCCTCATTATAATTCAATATCTTTAAATATCACGAGAAGATTACGGTTTTGATAATAATTACATAAATAAATTGAATACCTATATTACAACTTAATCTATACTACAATATTTTAAAGAGGTAAAGTTTCTAACTTTGTTTGTTTGTTTGTAAAGGATAAACTCAAAAACTACTGGACCGGTTTTAAAAATTGTGTCACCAATAGAAAGGTACGTTTTATGCGGGTGACATAGCGGCTGAGGCTATGTATGTACGAGCAAAGCCGGGCGGACCGCTAGTCGCTTATAAGGTGCGGTACCGCGGTCATTATTATTGATAATTTCACAACAGTGCGTAACTAAAAGGTAGTCTTTAAAAAAACCGTGAATAAAACATTAAAAAAGGTTTTTAGTAGTAAATAATTAACTTAACGTGTCTCGGTGACACTGTTTTTTAATATTTTGCATTATACAATATATTTAAATGAATTACAAGACAAAATATCTTCCATCGCACAAACAGTCAATTAACATGAAAGAGGTACTCAAAGTGTAATAATAAGGTTCCTGCCAGAGCATAACAAATTATATAACTCGGACAAGCACTACACTGAGTGAATTAACACTCTAACCGTAGTACCTTGTCATATTCAGTTTATTCAAGCCAAGTCACAGAAATTTTAGGTGAGTGACAGATTAGCAACTATGACAATGTACTTAACTGTTCAGCTTGTTCTGCTTACCGAAATGTTCCTTAACATCGATCGGTTAGAATGCAGGGCGTTAAAAAGAACCAGAATGAATCCTGTGTATGTAACTTCTGTAATAGCAAGTTACACACACTTCGATAAGTAACATTCAAGTTTAGCCGGAGCACAATCTTGCGTACTCTTACGTCTATTACGGCACCCACCTGCGGACGCCTACGCTATTCATAGTTAAAAAAGCAAAATGCCTCTCATACGCACTTTAAATCACAGCCAAGTTCTTTTTAATATAGGTAATTCTCTCTTTTTCATTTGTTGGGTGTAAGTTTTGAGCAGACAAATGTCTTCGTCGGTCTCTGTCAGTAGCAGTTAGGACTGTGTAGGCCTTTGATGTTTCTGCATCATTAAGTTTATCGGATCATCTAGATATTAAAATTCAGTAACCTTCGATTGACTACTTTGTCAATGCGCAATGCTTCCTCATGAAAAGAATTCTCTCTCAAGGATTATTAGAAAGAGAGAAATGCAAAGGAAACAACACACGCCTTAATGAATTTTAATTATTTTCTTACGTTTTTTTTAAAGTGTTTGTGCACGATTTACAACTCTAGTTTGGGAAATGTGAGGAGCCAGTGAAGACAGCTTTATCCTTGACACTTTCACAAAAAATCATCAGTTACCGATGTTTAGAACTTGAGATTTCACTAAACATTAAACTGGCAGCAACCCAACTATGTATTGTACATACAACTCTTTCTTTTGTGCTTTGTCTGCACAAAATTATAAATTCTTGTACACATGACACTAATGGTATTCGTGTCAAATTTCAAAATAGCGACATTAATATTCATTTTAGCACGTGTTTAATACTCAAAGCAGAAATATGGATAGTTTCTGCAAACATATTTCAAGCACAAAGATTCGAGTTGACGTAGAAAATTTTGCATAAATAAAGATACATAGAAAATGGTTAGGTAATAAATCATTCTGTTTTCTATTGAAAGCTCATAATAAAGTGATCTATTTGAGAATACAAGCCGCAAACAAACCCATAGGGTTATGCACTAATTAATTTTCTTTAAAAGGATCATTGCTATTTGACGACAATCATCTTTGAGTGTCAGCAATTGAGTCACAATGCAAAAAAGACGATCATTCAGGTAAATTTTACTTTTCCATTATCCCAAAAACTTGGCTTTTATTTTTATCCAATTCATTACAAGATAAAATATAATTCAAATAACAGTCATAATCAAGGCATTGAACTTGCCTCTATGGCGAGATGTGATTAACGAAACGAGAATACTTTCACTCGACGGCCAGTTAACGCGCGGATGAGTTTGCCTACGAAAAAATTACAATAATTAAGAGAATTATATGGGCAGTAGAAGACAATTGACTACAGACGGTCCAATCCATTGAAAAAAGACTAAACTGATGCACTTTCAACAGGACTAAATTGATCGACAAGTATTGCAGTTATGCCGGCCCGACAGATTGTGATATCAACTGAATAGGTAAGCGATTTCCTCTTACTAACTACCTATTTAATTTAGCAGATAATTTGCTAATGCCATTTTAAGGAGAAGATTCCTCAAAGTATACCTGCGTGACTGTAACGCCCATGCCTATCTGAAGTAGCACTTTCTTTCTTATTTAGTTCATGAATTATACGACAGTCTACTGCCCGTACCTATTCTACAACAAAATCTGTACTTGAGTAGAGATCTCAGTGATGCTTTTATATGAACTGACGTTTTCAAATCTTTACTCAACCACAAATCCATGCTTGAGTATGATTCTAGAATTCGGATTAAGAGTAATTTTTCATTTCTCAATTTCACTCTTTTTTATTATTTGATAATAATATAACTAGTGTTTTAGATTTTGGTTCGGTATCTAAAAAAGTTTCATATTTTTGTCATCTTTTAACGGATATTTACGGATAAATCAAAAATCTCTATTTTCTCGGCTTCACAGTATTCGTTTCTCCATTGTCGAATCTCTGAAGGATACATGCTTTCAAATATGATCAAAGTTCCTTCTATTACCTTTATCCGTGTCTTCACGTTGTCAACCTTCTGTATTTCTTTATTCTGTGTGTATGGGCAGTGAGTCAGCTCGATACGCGATAAGAGCCAGTGTCATCACCGGACTATTGTAAAAGATGAACTTTCGATCGCTGTCTTTGTGGTAGAGAAAGAAAGCGAACATTTCTTTTGTAGCTAATGAGACATATTATGATTCGCACGACTCTCATGGGAGCGGGCTAAACGGATAAGCTCTCAGTAGGAGCTAGAGACAATAACCACCAGAACAAGGGTTTCGCAATAACGCAGACAAAACTCAGCATGACACTTGAACTCTGTGAGAGTTTCGTTTAACAAATTTGAATTCAGGAAATCTATGTTATCTAACGACTACATGAACGCAAGTTTTAAAAGTTCCTATTTATACCGAGACGATCTTAACCGAGATGAAATACACAACGCCACGCGCCACAGCGAAGCAACAGACGGAATATTTAAGTACCTGAGGCCTTATTACAATTTGCTTAATATCTTCAATTATCCATGCTAAAAGATGCGTAACTGCCAGGTAACCGCTGACTGGCTGGAAATGAAAGCTCATATTACGAAATTGCCCGCTACGCTCAATTTAGGGAACGAACTTGACAAGTTATGAGGGATTGTAATAAGGCCCCGGTGTCTTACGCCGGCCTTAAGTACGCTCACTTAAATACACAGGTTTTGATGGGAATAAAAGGTGTTAAAACCTCAATAATCATATGTCAAGAGCTATTTAATGCCTCATTAGATAATGTTGCATTTAATAACCATCTGTATCGCTATCGTAAATCTTCTTTTACTTTTGAGTGAGAACCTGATCATCTTTGCTAAGCAGAACTGATTATAATGCAATGTTAAAGACGACATGCGACAGATCGTACATATAATTATGCACCAACTAAGCTGAAAAATAATTTGAATCAGTTGGACACTACAATATTATACTGTTGTGGATTTAGGTACACAACTTCACAATGTTAATATTAATTCTCTGTACAGATTTCGCAACCCAAGAACCTTTTCGATTTGTTGACTGTACGATGATCTGTCATCTAAACATGAGATAGATGTATTTGGGTCAAGATTGGTTTCTTTCAAAAGTAAACTTCAGTCTTCTCTTTTGACCTTAGAATTGAGTACCACAAATTTTTCTTTTTATATACTCCTTTAAATGCTCTTTATATACTCTTTTAAATGCATGCAAATATTGAATAACCCTTAAGTAAGTCTGCAATATTGCATGGCAGGCCGTGCACACATGGTAAAAAATTGTACTCTAGTTTTAAGCTTAGATAAGATAAGACATTCATCATGTACTGAGGCAATTTCTTTTGTGTACCAAATGAATAAATAAATAAATAAACAATGCATGCCGTGGCAGCCTGGTGACACTTAGCTTTAAGTTTGAAATGTAATATCTCAATAGTATATATTCGTGTTTATCTTGTTGGTTGTCCTATCTAAATAAATAAAATTTTAAAAAACTGCACAAAGACTTCACATTGCTCTTATTGTTACGCAGTTTCATTCAATACTTAATCAGTCGCAGCAGTTAAAAATGTGGTTCTGTGTAAGACAACAAGCTATTCATACTTACATACTGCTTAAATGCGTCTTCATCATCATCCTGATTCATTCAGGCCGGGTATGTTTACAAGCACGTAATGTGTAGACATCCAATATGTAAGTTACGACAACTTTTCTTGTTCACAAGCCATGCCGCACCTATAAATTTCTCCGAAGTGCATTATTAAATCATAAATTAAAACTGCCAGTGACGGGTAATCGAACTTCTAAAATTATTACTCGTTACATAACTACGCCTACGACGTAAAAAAATATATGAATATAAATTACAAGCATGGTTATTATAATATTACAATACGTATTTCTTGAAAAGAGCAACTAGCTACTTGTTTATTGGCAGGTCTATTCAGTGAAAACAGCAGTCCGTAGGTAGAGTCACATTTTGTATACATATATGTATTTCATTCAATTCGAGATTGTATTATTATATTTTTGTCTACCCTGTTGTTAAATAATAAACCGTTTAAATGAAAAATAAATTATAATATTTTTGACTTGTATTTGACTCTGTTGTGTTCTGTATTGGGTCCACCAATAGCACACCTTTGCTGACTAACTTATTTAGTGGTAAGAAAAATCTACATTCAGAGCACTGTAGCCACAAATATATTTATAAAGATTGATATCTATTAAATTCTGTTAGCAATTTTGATTGCTAAAAAGATGAACCAAGACTCACTCCCTCTTCTCCAAGGAGCCCTCACCTTGTGAGGCTTAATACTCGATGGGCTGGAAAAAATCACTGGGTACTGGTGGTGCAGCGGAATTCCCACCTCTCCACAGCCTGCCACCGGGCGTGGTGCCAGTGCTGCACACCGCTGTCTGCCTATAGGGTTGCCTACAGGCACAGCGCCTACAATAGAGAAAATGGGGCCACAGTGCACAACGTGGCCGGTAAGAGTTTGACAAAACCTCGTGGTTTCTTGGGCGATGAGGTACCCACTAATGATGATTCCCCACGATCGAGCTGCCCGGCGAAGATAAACTAGGAGACTCAATCCTTCCACAAATCGTAACTAATAAGATAGTGTTAGACAAATATTAGAAGAATCAAAGGTTATATAGCCCTTTGTATTCTAAGGCTAGGTAAAAGCCTACTTCTCTTTAATTCTCTATTATACGAGTTCTTTTTATGTTTTTAATATATATTTTATATACTCAATACTCAATATTCAATGTTTTATTTGCAAGCCATATGAACAGAAGATGGTCAATTATTATAGTATAATACATGACCAATATGGACCCTGTCGGGCACGCAAAAGGGTAATGAAAGAGAGGAAACGCTTCAATTAAAATATAAGATAAGATAAGTCTACAAATTTACAAATTAGAGATTAACAATATATATATAAGATGTAGATCACAATGCACGACGTTTTAATAATTTTAGGGTTTATTTATTGCTAACTCTATCAATTAAATATTCATATAAACTATAATAACATTTAGTAAGTAGATATTACTTTAATTTGTTTATGAATGTGGGGTATTTGGTTTCACTTATTATGGATTCTGGTAATTTGTTATAAACTTTAATCGAATAATGGAATGTACTTTATGATGTTAATTTAAGCCTGGAACTTGGAACTATTAATTTGTTTTTGTGTCGTGTTGTATACTCGTATCTAGACGGTATGTCTTTACGTTTTGTGTAGAATTCCATATGTTTTCGTACAAATTTACAAACCTCTTAGATATACAAGCACGGCAGCGGAAGTATTTGATATTTTTGAAAATAGGGTTTACAGCTCTCCGTCTGTTCGATATAGCTATGATACGGATTAACTTCTTTTGTAGAGTAAGCAGCAACGGCGCGTCCGTACTGTTACCCCACAACACCACTCCGTAGGTGAGCCAAGCGTGCCCATAGACGTGGTACATAACTATTGCTGTTTCGATATCGGTGTTCTTTTTTACCTCCCGGAGTGCATAGGTAAAGCTAGACAGTTTTGATTTAATCTTTTGTATGTGTGATTTCCAATTTATATGTTTATCGATAACTATACCTAATAATGAAAACTCTTCTACGCATTCTAATTTTATACCGTCATAATTATAATATATATTTAAAGTGTTTTTGGTGGGGGGTGGCAAGTTATTATTTTAGTTTTACTCAATTTTTTTTAAATACTACTGTAACAAAATAAGCCCCGTAAAATAAATTCTTGATTTTAGGACAACAGACTAGTTTCTTTATCAACATAGCTCTATCTTAAGGTTCATACAATGAATCTAACTTTTTTCTGTTTCTCTTCCTTAAGTTTCAAAAGAAAAGACAGCATTAATTCTGACATCTTGTTCCTACCTCATGGAAATTAGACAATATTACGTCATTTCACCTCAAACCTTATTGGTCCCTCGAACGAGTGCAGCAGTCACAGTGCATTGACCTCTGCCTATCCGTAACGATTGATAACCCAGGTTAAATGGAGCGTACCTACCGGCCCACACAATGTCTCCCCATCGGTGCTGGCCATTCAATTCGCTAATACCCCTTTAATTGGTTGAGTGATTTATCTGAAAGTGATCGTTTATTCAATTTAAATACAAACTCCATTGAAGCGTTGTGTATCCGTTCTATAAAACAGCTATTTAGAGGTGGTGTTTACAAGAGGTTAGAGGTTAGAAACTTGAGAGTTACAATAAATGAATTGTTATTGTTAATGCCCATTTCTTGACTTTATCTTACTACGAGTATTTCCAATTCTAGCGAGGTGTTTCCAATTAGCTTCAGCACGAATTTCTTTAAAAGGAATTTTGTTAGGGTCTAGGTGAAGCTTGAATTTTGTTGATGTTTTATATGAAATAAAACATATTGTTATTTGTCTTGGAAATTAACACAAAGTCCTTACTACCTATTAATAATTTATATCCTTATTAATATGTAAACGACGTGCGAAAACAATAAATTAGTATTTTGGCTAAACGCCAATCAATCAGTCAAACACAATGCATTTAGCGCATAAGAACGACAATGTATTAATGACACGTAGGTATTTAGATGCAAACATGTCACTTAAGTTATATGATTAATTATTATACTCTAGGAAGATGTTATAATTTATATTCTTCCTGTCGCGATTTTGTTAGTAAATTTTTGGATAGCGACCGCTCTCGCCTTATTCCGGTATAGTAACCTAAACTTGCCTGACAGCCTAGGATTGCTACTTTATTCGCTCTTAATTTTTAAAATGAACTAGGTACCTAGGAATAAGCCCGATTTGACAGAACAGAACCCGCCAACAACAAAATACATCGTTTGGAAAATTGCATCAAGCTTGACCGGTATCGCCTGTAAACTCACTGTGTCTGTGTGCGTGATCAAAATGGGCAGTTTGTTCTAAGCGGACTATATGTATCTGTTCGGGGCGCCCCGCGCCGCATGCGTAATTTTTGCTTCCACTCTCAACATAGGCTCCCCTATAAAGATTTGTTATCGTGAAGAAAGCGATAGTCGCATTATGTTCATATATGTTATTTACTATTATTATATACGTCTACTTTAATTTAGTTTACTTTTTTTCATTAACTTGTCGTGCGCTGTTTGCAGGCTCATCAGTCATTCAATGTTTTTTACTTTACTTTTGCTACAAGTATAATAGGCAGGACACCCCTCCTTGCAAGAAGATCACGACTTTGCTACCCGTGATTTTTTGCCATTCTCTGAAATGTTTAAATGGTGGAGGTTCTTATAGCCTGCCACCTCTGTTTGTGATTCTAGGGTTGAACGAAAGCAAGATCTAACTATAATATGAATAATGTGAACTGCAAAGGAATGGAACTCGCAGCTCGCTCATGTGGGGGACTAACTTTACGAATAACGTCGATTGTCATAAAGTCGATTGGCATAACTTAATTGGTATAACATCATAAAGCTCATTATCAACGTCTCATAATGTTTTCTTCGCATAACTTTCTAATGGTATAACAGTCCAAAGGCATATTGTTACAAGGCATAAGAAGTGTCAGCCCTAATAACATTTGGCATAATGTAGTTAAGCCTAATTTTTTATTTTTAAGCATAATTAAAGAAGAGCATAATTTAAGAAGGCATAATTAGAAGAAGAAGAAGAAGAAGAAGAAGACAATTAGTAAAATCCATAATTCTGATTTCCCTAATCGTCACAAGCCATAATATTATGTGGCATAATTTCACAAATCCTAATATTTTGTAGGCTAAAATTGTTTAGCATAAGTATTAAAACGCATAAACTCTAAAGGCAGAATAGTTAGTATGCATAATGCTCCCAAGCACAATAATCAAAACGAATAATAACTATAATTTAATAATCATAGTTTTTAAAAGCATAATCATTAAAATGAATAAAAATTTTACACTTGCGTTTTAAATTATGCTTAGAATTAGTGAGCCCATTATAAATAAAAAACATTAACTTCAGGAAATGATAACGACGAAGTAAATTAAGGTAGGTAAGATCAGCAAACGAATAAAACGTTGGTTAAGAATTCGGTAGAAGGAAAACGTAACAGCTGGTAAAAATGGTGCTAATTAAGTATATTAAGGTCTCTTTAGTTAATAGGACAGAACTCTACTATCAACTGTTCATCTGAGCACAGGTCTGAGTAAGAAGGTAGGCCATGAAACCCAATTATCATGATCCTGATTCCTATATTTTACACATACTCTCGCAATAGAGTCGCAATTTTGTATTACTTCTGTCTTCTAGCAATAAGAAGATTTATATCATTCTGAAAAATGTAATTCATTTTTTAAATAATATTTTACGAGATTCACTGTTTTATACCAGTTCCAACCAGCTGGTCAACGAAGTTTATTATTAGCCATACACAACAAAACACATCTGTAAGATTTAAACAGTCAATTAAATCAAATTAAACTTCACGCCGTATCAAAAAAGTCGCAAAAGCTCAGACAAATGATTTGTTAATTTTTCTTTGTAAAAACAGAAGCTGTCGCGTCACCGGCTCAGGCGCAGGCTGAATCGACGGAAGTCGCCGGCGACGATATTTCGAGAGGCGTGTCGGTATGCTACTTGTACGGTATAAATAAACCTATCTCGCGCCGTTCGTAACGCATGCGATACCGGAGTATGCAACCGTGCCTATGGTATGGTGTTGCTACGTCTAGTCTGCTGCATGGAAATGATGACTCGTTCTATGTGATGGTAATAGTGGATAGTCTCGTTCTATCTTCAATACTATTTCTTCAACCTAGAAAGATCGGTTCGTTCTCTTTTGTCGACGACGACAGAGTGAAAGCAACAAGAGTGTTTCTCCAACTAAATCCATTTACACCTGGCTCCTGTACAAAGTTTGCCGGCGACGTATGCCGTTCGTATTCAAATTCCTGCCAATAGGTTAGATTAGAACAGAGTCGTGAAATCTTTATAAATACGCCACGATTTATGAAGATTCTTGCTAAAGGATAGTCTACAGTTGTTCTTCAATCTGCAGTAAAAAAAGATAAAGTGACACTACTTAACTTAAACTCAACTCCCACTAAAACAATTTAAAGACCCTCCACGAATAGTATTGAATCGTTAAGTGCTTCTAAGTGGAACAAAAAGTTACCCTCTATGGTATCTGGTCTGTACCAATAACTTGATTCCTTTTTTATGTACCAGTAGATGTCTTCCTAACCGAGCTAAGAGCTACTAAAGAATTGAGATTTCAAAGCGCGACTTTTCAACCGCACTGACAATTTTTTGTTTGCTGTTTTTTAGTTTACCAATATATTTCTACTGTAAGCCTAAGTAAGCTGAGGTATTTAAGGTGAAGTAACTAAGCCACCACAGACTCAGAAACAGTCAGGATTTACATAGATAAACTACCACTAATCACTGCCTACTAAGGAACAGAATGCGTCTACAGCTTGCTGACAAAGCAGTGAAATAATACATAAACCAAATTAGACAGGTCTCTATTTTGCATTAATCCTTGGGCCGAAGTAGAAAGGATATCCGTTTGAACTCCGTACAGTCCTAAATATCAACCCACATTGATCGAAATAGCTGTCCTGTCATGTATTGGTCAAATTATATTTGCTGTGATAGGTGTACTAGGGACTGCGAAACGTGGCTGAAATCACGTTTGATTTATCTAAAACAAGTTCGCCAAATGTTTGATCATTAATTGCCAATGAACCAAAAGCAATTTAATTGTTTGAAGTGAAGTTGTCTTTGAATGGAGGTTCAAAAGTTAGAAGGGATAGATATCGGCTTTGAATACCCGAGTAGAGAAAAATACTTAAAACCTAAACGGACTCCATCAAACTTTGAAGTCAGAAAAAACAATAGGATCTTACATAGACACTATTTGGTGTTAAATTTTGGGTTTTTTTCTGACTGCAACATTTGAGTCCTTCGGGACGCAACACGCAAGTCACCCACAAGTGGCCCTCTAGTACCTAGTCTATGTTCAGCAGTGGACGTCATTAGAACGTAATTCTTACAAAATTATTTAATTAGTGAGAACCGATACGTGAAAGGCAGATTAAAGTATTCATTCAAAATATCTTCTTTTCAATCTATCTTTGCTTCTTTCAATTTAAAATTCCCAGCCAATACCTAATAGAAAGCTTTGAAACTTTCAAAGTGTGGGATGAGAGTTTAATAAACTAATTAGCGCAGTTTTTTCCATTGAAGACTTATTTGCATTGATCTAATTTATGTATTACATCACCGCTGGACACATTTCGATGAGACTTTCACCAATGCATAATCTATAGACTATCTGTCTAGTGACCTGACCGTCTATTATATCACACATTCATGTGTATTTTATTTATTTGGCTGGGTAAGTCATTGTTATTCAAGAATCTATTTTCCTTGTCTCATTAGACTTAAACTATACGAATTTTCTCTCTTATTATTTTTAAACGGTGGTCGGTAAAACTCTCGAACAACAAATGATAACAGCATATTATAATATCAAAATAGCCCTACCAAAATGGTAAGTAGGTACTTCACAGTGTTTAATGTTCCGTTAAATTGTAAATCGAAACACCTATAAATAAATCATCGACCCATAGCTGAAACAGTTGAGGAGCTAAATAAAAAGTGGAATAGAAATTTCCGGTCCCAATTCAGTACCATTTCAAGGACGCGCCCAGCCCGCACCCTGCTTCCGGTACAAGAATTTAGGGTAAAGTATATTGTTACTGAGCAAAAACAGAGACAGATGGTCCCTACCTAACAAAAGACTGAGGCTCCGCTTAGCTAGTCAACAGGTGAATGTGGTATCACGACCAATTTAATGGCCAATTACGTTGTAAACTCTTTAACACGAGGTCAGAGACAAAGTTCGCGGAATGTCTTCCCGGTTCGCCGGGAACGCGATACACTATGATCAAGTTGTCGTATTAACACTTCACTTTCTCTACAACCCAGAATTTAAGGCATTTACTCATCTGCCGGCGAACGGTACGTAATTACAGACCCACGGGGGTGGTTATCCGGAATCCGTAATGCTAAGGAGAAACTACCGGGCTCATGATAGATCGACGATGAAGGATCACTTTCACGAAAATTGAAGGAAAGTGTGCCGTGCGAAATGGTATTTTTTCGAAAATATGCAATGTGCAGATTTTCGACGAAGGCCAACCACCGCGGTGCGCGTGCTTTCATCATTCAACCAGATGCTTGTTTATATTACCATTCGCGCATGCCGCGTTCCAGCTAACTCGTTTGTCCACTCCGGTGATCGAATATGAAATTAGCTGCTGGGAATATTGTCAATCGTCTGGTTGAAGGGCCGAATAGCAGTACACCACGCTTGCAGAGAGAGTCGACAATTCATTTAATAAGCACAAATATACCCAATTGATTTTCAATTTTAAGAATAAGTAAGTTAGTGGGACTTTTACCTACAAAGTTAACAATTTACAAAGATAAAAAACGGACCCAGGACTATGCGCAGGACATCGGACTGGAGTACCTTTGAGGCGTTCTATGACTCTACCCAAATACCTAAGTATAAGAAGTAGGTATACATGTAGGCTTGCGTGTGTATCTATCTATATGATACTCGTACCTATGTTCGTATATTTTGGATTAGTTCTGGGACTTTGGGTGTTCAAAAGGTGTTCGAAGGTCAAATAGCGGAAGATACGGCACGTCCTTAAAATTGACAACTGAAAACGAGGATGATGCACAACTAGGTACCTACCTACATTATCGTTGTGCGATGTGAAGGACAGAGACAAACCTATTTGCAGGACACTACTCACTTCGTTCTATCTAGAATATTAGCAGAAGGAGAATAATAAACATTCTGATTCTTGACGTTGGACAGCAAAATAAAAAAATCTGTATCACTGAAAAATTACTAAGCTTAGCTTAGGCAAATGCATTTTTTTAGCTTCATTCTATTCTAAGATTGATAAAGAACTGACCTTTTTAATTTAGTTTAAAACTCTCGATGTGGGCCTGTGAAAAGTCTAACAACTCAAACAAAGAAGTTCCCCTTTTTCATATCTATTGCATTGAAGTCCAAACTCATAACAGAACCACCTGTAACTAAATGCATGCTGGCTGGCGAACGAATGCAAGCGCATTTGGTGTTTCACGAGCATAGCAGTCCGAACGATACGAACGCAGCAGCGCACTTCGAAATAAAATAAAATGAACGTATCGTATCAGACTTGCGAGACGAGACGGGAAGGATAGGGGGCGCGGTGGTGCGGCTGCCCCCCTACCCGCTCTCACACCCGCAGTCAAGCGAGAGGCGACAACCAGCCAGCTGCGCGTCTTGTGTTTTTCTGATTTTGCGTTGCGATTGACGTTTCTTTCTTATTTTTTGTCATATTTACAAAAATAGACTGAATTGTGTACACAAGCGTGTGAATATTTTCAATGTTTACAAATATTAACTGAATAGGAGCCGTCACAGCGGACGCTTCCAAACAGTGTGGTTTGAACGGTGTCTATAAATGAATCCCAGTGCCTTTTGTCTGTAAAACAGTGGATTATACGAGATTGGCGTTGTTCTGTTGCTCTGTGTTCCTGTAAGGTTGCTTGTGGACCCAGCAGTGTGACCAGTGATTGTTGTCGTGGCCGGTTTCCGTGGAGGAAACTTTCGAAACGTGAATAAAATAGTGGGTAATGCTTTCATAGCGAATGCGGGCCTTGCCTGCACGCATTCCGTAGGGAAGCAAGGTGCCGCCAATAAGCATTTTACGGTGAGTTCGCTACTGAAGTTCATCGCACTTTGACATAAAAATAGTGTGTTATCGGTCTTACGTTCGTTGCGTCTTGTCTTGGACAGCTGGACCTGGTAACCAAGCTACTATTAACAGTAGGTACCTTTTTTCATCCTTTTGCTCGAATTAAATTTCGGAGAACTGAGTATGCAAAGAAACCCTACTTGTAATGTATCACAGCAAACACTTGAGGCACAGTTTTCATGTCATTAAAAATGCTAAGTTTCATTCAATAAAACTGCAGATCTAATTACTATCAATAGTTATTATCAATTCGCTAATAGTCTTGCAAAAGCAGGCTTGTACCTTTTTGATTCAAATTTGATGTTGAAACAAAACCAGGCAGGATTGTATCTAACATTTCTATTGCTTAATCAAACAAGAAATAGTTAATTGCCATTACGGCTCACCAAAGTGACCAATACCAACAATTATTTAGTAAGAATATTTAGTTTCTGGGAAATATTCTGTTCAGCGTTTGTTATCTGTTAGTCAAAGAACTTATCTTCAAACGATGCCCTAGTTTAACTGTATATTTGACATGCAATATCTCAATCAATCAATTGTGTCTGTCATCATCTTATAGATGAAAGGCCTCACCCAAATATACTGTAATTTCAAAACAACTTCTTAAGTTACACTCAAGCTGCTTATACATCTTGTTCACACATTCTGTTTTGTAGTTATATTGCTTATTTCGATACAATCCACTGTGAATTTTTAAACATCATTAAAATTAGGAAAACAGTAAATAACATACAATTTAAAAAAAATATTTAGTTGACCTGCTGAATGTGTGTGGACCCAAAAGTGTATTCTTAAACAAAATCCAAAAGGCAGATAAAAAGTAACTTTAAATAACTTGAGGGTCTAATACCATTCAATAACAGTAGAATGCTGGTTTGCTAGAATTTTTGTATACCATCGTAACTGCTCATGCAAGTTCAACATAACATCATCAAATGATTTTGTTGAAAGCCCATATGTAACTAATATTGCTGATGGCTGACTAAAATTATGCCATCTGTTCATTCTTATGGCACATACACATGTTTTTTTTCAAATTCTCCCTTTTTAATTCACATGTTTCCTCATGACCTATTTTTAGCTC
Organism: Udea olivalis; assembly: GCA_947369235.1. NCBI lineage: Eukaryota > Metazoa > Arthropoda > Insecta > Lepidoptera > Crambidae > Udea > Udea olivalis. Next base: position 10,119,975 of record OX376351.1, read on the forward strand.
TTTTTTTTCAGGGAAAGAAGAAGTAAAGTTTATAGTTTGTCCTTATTGATCCCATTGATTCACAGTCACAATATGATTTATGATAATATATAAACTAAGATTGCTGGATTGTTACTGAATGAAACATTATCATCAAATTTTAACTATTATCACAACCTACACACATCAAAAGTGTCTAGGGATCAACATATATTTTTGCAATAACTTTTCTCCTGATTGATATTAATTAAAATTTTCTTTAAGGATTCATCAAATAAAGTGTTTTCGTTTGTCTACAGTAACGATAAACCAAGTCACCTTTGCATTAATAAAGAAATTTGCCATTTTCCTAATAAAGGGATTTTTGACATTTTAACCACTAACATTAAAGTTCGAAAAAAAGACTGAAATAACAGTTTTCTTTAAAATTTTATTGGGTAACTTAAACAATTAATAATCCGTGTTTCTACCGCGAACACTAACAACACAAGAACATCGGTTTGGCATACTCAAAATGAGTTCATCCAAATCACGCTGTGGAATGGCCGCCCATGTTCGTTGCAACAACAAAAAAAGGTCTTCTTGCGACTGGATACCCTCCATATTCGGCAGAGCTCTTCTCTGTAGCATATCCCATGCATGCTCAATCGGGTTCAAGTCTGGCGACTGAGCAGGCCAGGGCAGGACATTGATGTTAGCTGCGGCGAGAGTCTGTCTTACAACTCTTGCGGTGTGCGGTCGTGCATTATCATGCATTAACTGAAATAAGGGACCGATTTGCACTTGTACACTTTTGATGTGTGTATTTCAGACCGGCCCATCTTACTATCTTCTTACTAATATTTTGTGAGGATGTATGTTATTTACTCTTTCACACAAAAACTACTGAACGGATTTACAGTAATGAAGCATAAACATCAGAATAACACATGGGCTACAATTTATATAGAGTTTATCTAATTGGGCCTTATTATATAACGAAACGCGGGCGAAGCCGCGGCCGGAAAGCTAGTATGATATAAATATATATATATACATTATAAAATATTGCTATCTTGTGGCACATCAACACATTTTTAGCAAAAGGGCATTTCTGGTGGCTGTTCTGAAGACTTCAAGTTCAAAGTCAGGCAACATTTCTTTGCTATGACTTTCAGTATTGTGCAAATGCAGCATAAGATCCTATGAATCCACGAACGTCAATCAAATCTGAGCAGTCCTTACATGTATAGCTGTCCCTTTCATTTCTATTTACATGTGTAAGGGCAGCATCAATTTGAGGTGTCCTCAACTGTTGTTTAGCATTTGTGAACTCAAACTCAAATCTTTATTAAATATCTTTATTAAAATTTTAACAAAAAGAAAACTATATTAAAACAAAGCATTAAAAAGTAAAGAAATAATTGCGTAATCTTCTAAAACTTATAAGATAATATAATGTAGATACAATTATTGTTACTGTCGGTGTCAGCCATGGAAACACTACAATATACCTAGCAATATACCTATTTCTTACATATTACGTTTACGTATGTAGGTAGGTAGTTACAAACCTACATTGGCTGACACCGACTTCAACAATAACAATAATTGTACCTACATTATATTATCGTATAAGTTTTAGAAGAATACGCAATTATTTATTTACTTTTTAGTGCTTTGTTTTAGAATAGTTTTTTTTGAAGTTGGTGTTTTTTTTTTGTTAAAATTTTTGTTTATTTCTTGATTTTCAGTGAATAGTTCTTATTTATTTTATACATCGAAAAAGTATCGTCCAATTGCTCCTAAGAATTAAAGAGTTCCGTTACTCTTTCATGAATCCCATAATCAGAACCTAACCAAACTCTCATCAAACTACCCTTGAAGTATATCCTTCCCAATAAAACAAGTAGCATCGAAATCGGTTGCCGTGATAATGCGTTATTCGTCCATTTGTCGCGCATTTGGTTTATCTACATTTAAGACTTATATGGATTTCCCATGGATGCCACTGTCAGAACTAGACCAAATGTATATGGGACCACACGGGCAGCATCAGCTTTCAAGTAAAAAAAAGAACTATCAAAATCGGTTTTCGTAATATTGAGTTATTCGTCCATTTGTCGCGCATTTTGTCTATCTAGATTTAAGACTTATAAGGTTTTCTCATGGATGAGACTGTGAGAACTAGACCAAATTGAAATGGGACCATTCAGGAAGCACCAGCTTTCAAATAAAAAAGGAATGATCAAAATCGGTTCACCCAGTCGAAAGTTATGAGGTAACAAACATTTAAAAAAACATACAGTCGAATTGAGAACCTCCTCCTTTTTTTGAAGTCGGTTGAAAATAGATAAAAATACACTAAATAATAGAAATAAATACTATAATATTATTAATATATAAATAAACAGTATACAAACATAATGAGTGTGGATACGGATATTCAATCAAGAAACTTAAATTTAGACAAATTGGTCCATAATTGCCATCAATACTTGCCACACTTATGTTATTTCTTGTCATGGTTGCTAGTCAGGCTCAGTGTTTTCCTTTCCACCCCCAATCTTAACCAAACTTTAGCAGCCAAAACCTGGCAGCTCAGCTAGACTCATAATTGCCAGTCTTTGTAGACAATGTCATAGTAAAATTACTATGACGTGCTTTATTTCTTTACTGACATTAATTACCTAATCACATTCATTTATTTCACATTATGAAATTAATAAGAAATATAATATAATTATTGTTACTAGGAAAATAAGTGCATAAAATGCATGTTATCAATGTTGTTTGTTTATGTAAAACTTTTTTTTAAGTTTACTGGTGCAGCTTTTTATGCTGGCATTAAACGAAACAAGCTCAATTATACCGCATCGACATTGAGATTGCATCACTTACAAGCTTAAACTCATGCAATTACTCTATTTGCAGATGATATTAATTATATATTTTACATTACAATACAATGCATAATTGCTTCACTTGCATCAAGTGTTTGTACCTACAATACAGTTTCAAAGGTGAACCAATTTACAGTAAAGTTTTAACTAGCCTCTAAAGGCCCACTGTTCGGAAAAGTCATTGAAATCATAGCTTGAGTTTTTGATCACCAAGCCACGATTGGCTCGTCAGTTAAGTAAGCAAGCAACCTATCAATTGCAGGAATGACTAGATTTTAGTCATATCTAAAAAAACCAGCATACAACACCTTTAACATAACCTATATAAACGTAATAATAACCCATCAAATTGCTGAAGTATAAAATAAATAAACTTAATTATTATTATTTTGTTGCATCATTATAATTTATGATTCGTCAGAACTGCATAATTTATGCAATGTTTATACTTTTATTAAATTCCTTTTGAATCACATCTGTAATACTAGGTCACAAAGGAACTACCTATAGTTGCATACTGACGACACGATTGGCGTTGGGTGCTATAGCACTGTTTCTCGCCTTGCCTTTATGGTGTCCCAAGTTTAATTCCCGGTGGCATTTTAGGAATCTAACAATTCGGGTCTGGGTGTGCTAGGTGACACCGCTGGCTTAAATCCTTGTACCTGGTAACACGAGGATATTTATCGCTACTTCGAGACATTGACAATTTTGGTGTGTTGTCTGGCGCATATCTCAAGATATTCTAGATGCAACTACTCTTAGTGTCTAAACAAACTATGCCGAAGATACATGACGGAAGTTCGGCATGATTAAGCCTGCAAATTTGCTATTTGAATTACTGATGTGACACCTTATGCCGAAATTACGTTGCGTTAAAGCGTACAGCCTAACTTCGGTCGGGCGTAAGTTCAGCGGCAACTTATTTTGTAGAGCACACAATTATAGAATCTGAATACACACACAAGGTTGAGCAACTGAATTTCTGCCGCGTAAGTTCTCTTATGGTGTGTCATATCAGCCGAATACGTCGGAACGTAAAATAAGCCGGAACTTCGGTCGCGTACCTTCCGCATACACATAAGTGATTACCGCATACATATAATAAGGTATTTTTCTAATAAGTTCCTAAATTTATTTTTATATTTTTTTTATTTCATTGACTAGAGTGTTGGCACCATGTAGCGATCCAGCCTTTGACGCCGAAGGTCGTGGGTTCAATCTCCACCCAAGGCAAAATACGTGTAGAACATTTATGTTTGCTCTGTATCTGCATGTAGGTATATTGAAGTATGCAATTATCGGTCTCTAATACATACATATATCTACAAGCTCTGCTTAGTTTGGGGTGAGATGATCTTGGTGTGGGTTGTGCCAGATATTTATTTATTTAATGTAATTTTTTATGCTGTAACATGTCTACCATAACTTACCCCAATAACAGTAGCTAGCGTCCGTTTTTGTATGGGAGTTCGGTACAGTACAGCGCCCCCATGATTTAAAATGGAACCAAACATAAACATTTCTGAACGCAACGATCGCCGTTAACGTGACGGAAACTCATGGCAGCCATTCTGTATCTCATATTTAAGATGAACGTCATACATAATATTATCATCAAATTCATCGTATCATCGCAAATTATACAGTATCGTATGTTGTCTGTAAATTCAATATCTTAATGGCTTATATATTTTTTGATGAGTAGTTAGTAAACCGATCATTTAATTAAAGATATATCCTACAGGTAATTGAAGAACATACTTTTATTAGCCTGCACCGCTTGACATAATCATGCATCACGTAAATTCAACTGCAACATGAAATTCAATGATGACCTCTACTAATATGCTCTGAAGATTAAAGTAACCACTGTGACTTCCGCTATTTCTTCAATGGCTAGGATTAGTACCCTTTAAAAAGGCCAGTATTAGGCTGCTTCCACCAGATATAGATATGCAAGCTAAGCCTATTATGACCGTTTTAACTGATGCAATGCTATGTAATGGAGCGAGTAAGATGTGCTACGAAGATGCGCCGCCGCCAGGTAGATGTTCGAGGAAGATACGCGGCTCGAGCTATGTACCTTACTTTACATAAATTGTCAACTCTTCGCCCAGGCCCATGTGACATGCAGTAAAGATATTGAATTTAATTGAGCTATGCGATGTATCGACAGTAGGGAAAGCACGCATAGCATGCATCTATAGCACGCATCCCTAGCACGCATCCATAGCACGCATCCTTAGCACGCATCCACAGCCTCCTCTCATGTAAAAAACAGCTTAGAAGAACCTGTTTCCACAAGTGCTGAGTTTGGGGAGCAATGAATATCATTGCCAGATATCAAACGCATCCACAGCAACGGAGCATATCACATCTCTGGTGGAAAAGCAGCCTTACGCTGGAAACATTGCTAGTCAGTACTTACTTTAACCACTTGTAATAGTACTCTTTATTTTTCACTGCCTCAATAAAAAGTGTCATTTTGAAAAAATAACCTAATGCCTATCTCATTTGTTACAGTTTAATCGTATTATAATCGCATCAGTAGAACTCTCAAAAACGTAAGTCTATCCTTCGGGATTGGACTGGATAAATACTGATATTAACTAGCTATTTAAGTATTGGTCATCAACATTATTATGTAGGTATGGTGTGAATGTTTACCAATGGCAAATATGAGTAAGTCTGCCTAAATATAATATCTAATTAAGTTTTATAATATCTAATAATTTTTGAATGAACAGCGAATGAGACAGGTTTATTAAGTGAAGTAAATGGATCTGCTGTAAGTGGAAGAAGCGCCAGAATGTATGCTAGGATTGTAGTAAGTAGTAGGATGTCGTGTTTGCCTAGCACGTTGAAAGAAAGGCGTATACTACTTACACACACCGGCAGAATTAGCGGAACATAAAAAAAGGTAGAATATCAAATAGTTAATTTTATTTTTAAACAAATATTAACTAAACATGAGACAACAATTAAAATAACATGTTTTGATATTAATTTGCATTGCAACACCACACTGAAAGTTTAATGAAACCAAAACTAAACAAAATGCATTTTTCTTAGATTTCGTAATGTTGACAGAAAACAGTTGGAGATTATGTGACAGTTAAAAATTAATTAGGTAAATGACTGTGTAATATGGAGTGTTGCCCCCACGTGCTCTGATCAAGGTTTCCATCCGTCTGGGCATGCTGTGGATGATGCTGTCAATGATTTCTTGGAGCAACCCCTGCCATTCTTCGAGTAATGCGTTTCGCAACTCGCCCAGATTGTTGGGAGGTGGCATTCTTGATTTGACACGCCGTTTCAGCAAGTCCCAAACGTGTTCAATAGGATTCATATCCGGAAACCGTGCTGGCCACTACATCACCAATACACTAACATGGTTAAGGTATGCCTGTACTGTGCGAGCACTGTGAGCCCGAGCATAATCCTGCATTAGAATGAAGTCGTTGCCAATAAAGGGAACAAATGGTACAACATGTTCTTCTAAAATTTCCCTGCTATACCGATCAGCAGTCAGATTGCCGCCGTCTACTAATATCCAACTCTGTGCGAGCTCCTAAACATATCCTTCCCTAGACTATAATTGAGCCGTCGCCATATGCCACTGTATTTTCAAAATTAGACTGGATATAACGCTCTCATTTGCGGCTCCATACTCGCTGCCTTCCATCAATCAGTAAAGAGAATATGTCCCCACTCGTCAATGTCCCAATGACGATGTTCACGAGCAAAGTATGGTCGGTTTGTGGGGTGGTGTCTCTCAAGTTTTGGTGCTTTCGAATCTTTTGCGAACTGTCCGCTTACTCATTATTATTCCTCGAACCTCCTCCAATACATTTCGGGCCTGCACCGCCGTTGGACTCGTGTTCTGACGAACTTGAAGTTGTAGAAAACGGTCATCCTTCCTTGGAGTACACCTTTTCCTGCGTTGTCCTCTCCTACTTACTAGAGAATTCGTCAATCTGTAGCGTTGGATGCTACCATGAATCGTTAATAACGATCGACGAAGTCTTGTGTCAATCGATCTGCAGAATTGACCATTTCTTCTCATTTCATCAGCCCTAATGATTACTGATTGCGTTAAATCAGGCATACTTCGATGCTCGTAACTGATCAATAGGAAAGGAAACGAAACAACAATAGGAAAAAAAACATTTTTCAAATAAAATTTACGACCTTTAAGAAAACGGAAAATCAACTTCGAAGCAGTGGTTAGAGATGAATGAATGAAAAATCTAAATTAACGAATGAAAAAGTGGCTGTCGACTAATGTTCCATTTTCAGATTAGACCTTTAATTTCAAAAAAGTATTGTAACGGCCTGTGTTATACAAAAAAAAATACATTAGTCATCCCTTTTTTTTGTTCCGCTCATTCTGCCGGTGTGTGTATATAACAGAAAGTAATAAGCCTAATATACTGTCCCACTGCTGGTCAAAGGCTACATTATTGAAATCAAGTGTGATGTTCATGGACAATGTAATGTGATTATCAAGATATCAGTATTCATTCGGTCTATAAGATATATAAAATGTGTCGAACTGTTTGGGCTTAGATTAGGGGAGCGCTCAGCATCACCCCCACCTTCACCTCCCATGCCCGCACCAGGCATCTATGGTAGGCGAGCTGGTGGCCAAAGACAGTCAAAGCGTGATACAGTGGATTCTGTACGGTTTAGGCGAAGTATGCGAGATCTTGAGCAAATTCTGTTACGCTCTAGCTGGGCGTTTCTGATTAGCATATTAAGTAATAATAGCATTTCTTTGTACTACCAGGCCTCTGTCACTGCATGTACTTGCGCGCGATAATTCCCTTCCAACCGCCGGATCTTCCATGACTCATTTGGCAGTCGAATGTCAACAGCCTCGTAGAGAATTTGTACGCGAATTTTGCGGTTGAACTGACGCGGACGCGATGACGTACTAGAAGTACTGACTACATCTATATCGAAAGAGGTGGCCCTGGCATTAAGTCTATCACATGACAGCACGCATTTAGGATTAAGAAAACTGTCATTATTCTATGGATGTGATTTATCTGTTACGTAGTATTAAGTTATCTGTGGTACTACGTCAGTGACAAACAAGTACGCGGACCGCCTTTTCAAACCCTCCTTGAAGAACTCCATACTTCAACTAATTGGGAAAACCTCGGCAGGAAACTCATCAATGGCAGGATGAACCCTCTGACGTTATAGAAAGCCATCACTATCATCAGCTTATCATAGTCTTGGCTCTTGGGCATTTATTCCTAGATGAGATTATTATTATTATTACTCTTCAAAAGCTCACTTCAAAAATCTCCTTTTTAACTCTTCAAAAATCCACTCAACTCTTCCACACAGAAAACCTGCTCCAATATCTCAACGAGCCTCTACTGTACAATTCAACCATGACATAACCTTTTAACAACCATAATTAAATGTAATAACGGTGCTTGCAGGGAGACGAGGCTTGGAAAACCAGGTCGGCCTGGTTAGACAAATATCTTCATAACTCTCCAAAAGCTTTTCTCTTAATATCTCAACGAGCTGTATGTACACTCCACAGAAAACTGCTCCAAATAGTTCAAAAGTAACCTGTACAGTTAAAATCCAACCATGACATAACTTCTATAACAGCCATAATTAAGTGTCATAACGGTTACAGGGAGGCGAGCGGCGCGGGTGGCGGGGCGGGCAGCGGGGGGCTGCTGGCCATGAACGCCACCCAGGTGCAGTGCGAGCCACACGACTCGGTCGTACTCATTAAATGTAAGTAACGCCCACTTATTATGTCATATCACTCATTAATGGTAAGCTCGAGTGAGCCAACCCTAAAATTCCAAGGCAGGAATGCTCGGAATCAGGAGCCGGATATGAAAACTTAAATGCTGGCTTGCTGGTTATTAGACGAATAATTTAGATAGAGGTTAAGGTATTGAGTCAACGATTTCCCAAAAATAGAATTGTAGTTGAATGGCATGATTATGACATTTCGTCCATATACTGACGAAATCACGCCATTCAATATGGCAGAATCTAGTCACAGATAAACGACAACAATTACTTCGTCTATATTTAACTAGCCCATTGGCGCAATGTAAGAGGTCCTACCCATAGCGCCCAAGTTCGTGGGTTCGAATCCCACACAGGACAAATTTCCATTAACATTTGTATTTGTTCAGTGTCTAGGTGTTACTATCTACTTAAGTATGTATTTAGAAATATTTCTGTATGTTTATCAATTTCTGACACCCATGTACAAGGCCTGCTTAGTTTGGGGTCAGATGATCCTTGGCTAAAGATGTCCCAGATATTTATATAGATTGTTTCTTTTTGTGTTGTTTATTTATCAAAAACGCATGAGCATACAAGTGGCCTTGGTGTCGAACTGTCGAAGTCCTAAAGATGAACGTTGAGAGGAGATATACACGTCGCATACAAACAAAATAACGTCAGAGCTTAAAATAGAATTTAATTTATCAATAAATCTATGGGTATGGGGCTATGGGCGGATTTACTTCACACTTGTCCATCTGACCTGAAGCAGTGCTCATACTGGCATGATTCTAAATAGATAGAAACACCAATGTCTGTACAACTGGAACTAGAAAAAAATGTCTGTACTGGGTGAGAACGACGACCAAGAGGCCGCAGTTTTAACAGACTCAGACACCATCCAAGTACCATCCAAGACTTCAAGCCAGTCCCTATAGTTTACTGATATGTTCTAATAAAAAAGTCCACTAATTTATTGGGTAATTCGTTTGTACCAAACTTAAACAACGTCTAAACTGTCCCTTTTTTGGTAGTGCATAAGCTCAAAAGGATTAAGATCCATGAGATGCATTAAAATCATTATGTAATGCCATTTCAATCGCTAAATAGTACGAGTTTGTAAAACTCCTATATTTTGCTATGTACCTTATCACATGCATGCAGTCTGGCAGCGGCCACACATAACAGTAATCATAAATTTGCAATTAAGTAGTTTTAATCGTCTAATGCAACACTCCACACACGTCGCCGTAAGTTAGCAGTGTGAGCCAAATATTTATACTGGCACGGTTTAATATGGCCAAAAATTAGTTTTTTTAGCTAAAGATCGAACAAAAAGGTTTAAGTTGTACCGAAAATCGAACTTAAATTTAACTTATGCCTATAAATTGCTTTCAAAATAAGTTGATAGGATTTGTGTAAAAAAAATCACCTAATTACCAAATCTTATTACATAAGACCTCCAACCACCTTGGACTCTTTTTTTCCACCATCTCGGACCAAAATTCTAATTAACATTGTGCTACTGGAGAATATTTATATTCCCTTTAACGAAATTAAATTCAAAATGAACGAAAACAATACACTCTTTTTTTCTAATTTTTTTTAACTCATATCGAAATTCTGGACATTCACAATGTACCTGAAAATCATAAGTAAACAACACAAATGCAAAACAACATCAAGCTGGGACTTTAAATGACATAAAACACAGTTAATTTCTTAGCGTTGGTGACAAGACAATGAAGTAATAAAGACAGGTAAATAATTACAAACCTTGAAATTACTATGTGACTGCACACATACATGCCCTATTTGTTAAATTTAATTTAACACTCAAATGAGTAAAATCACACAGAAGGTAATTAATCCATTAAAGTAAACCGAGAGATTTGTACCGTCTGATTCTATTCCTCTTTATTTTTATTAAGAATTTCAATTCTTAGTTTATTCCCTAGATAGCTAACTGAAGTATACAATTAACTGGCTGTTTATCAAGCGAATAGATATTTTAAATTTTTCAATCGTCTCATCCAAAGAATAGCTATTTGTCTATGTACTTATATCGCTAACTTCACACTGATTATCCACGAGCGAGATGCTCTTATACAATCATTGCAATGTTAGAATTAAACAAGACAAAAGTTGATGTTTGACAAATTGACACTGTCGTATAATAAAAACAACCTCAGCTTTTTTTGTTATCTAATGTTGTGGTAAAAAGTTTGTGATTATAATAACACTCCAAAACTCCTTAACAAAATGAAAATAATCTCAAATGACACACCACATAACCTCAAAAGGTCAAAGAAAACGCATAGATAAATCTTATTCAGACCCTCAAGAAGCAGATAACTTTATTCCTCAGTTAGCGGCTTTATTCAACAGATAACATCTATCTGACCATTGAAAAATTCAAAATCTTGTTAACCTTTGAATAAACTTTATTTCACAGATAAATTTCATTACCCGAGGATTGAAAAATCGGCCCTAAGATCAATATTTGATATAAAGCAGTATCTAAAAATACCATTCCTTTTTGCAATAACCGTTATTAGATGAAAAACAAAGTGACGTCAACCTGTGACGTGTTGTCTCAGATACTTTGGCTGCTACTACAAAAATTTGATGGCATAAACGTAATACTTATCCGACGCACCTCAACTAAATATTTGTTAAAATAAATTGGACTGGTAACGTTTATTAATTTCTTCTGTTTTTCCAATATCCATAATTCCTCCATCACGAACATATATTAGAGTTAATCTTACACGTGTTCATCCGAGCAGTATGCGCCTCGAATCAGACTAGTGCAATCTGCGCATATTTTTAGACCAATCTACATCGGCGCCCGCGTCAACGCTATGTTTACTAGCACTATGTTTGTTTGGAGTAATCCATCTTGATTCTACATCCAATACTTTCAGCTTCGGTGAACTAGATCAGTTGGCCGGAGCATTCGAGCTTCAAATGTGAGTCGCCATTTGTAGATCCATGCAAGATGGCACATTTTTCGTTTCCGTTTGGTCTAAATTCATATGTTTTACATATAAAATACGCTCAGTCACTAGAGAGTTTTTTGCATCACATTGCGTCTAATAATCTAATTTTATTGCCAAGAATAAATAAACATTTAGATGTAAATTTATTTTCTTATTAGATTTCTGATCACCAACTTGCACTTGGCGAGCGTGGTAATGGTGGTTTTACTTTACTGTTTGTGAGAAACCATTCGATATTTTATTCTGACACGTTTGTGCCTGATTTCGTAATCCAAAAGGTATCCAAATTATTATAATTTTCTAAAAGTATATTAATTCCCGTTTAGAATTCTAAGTAGTGCAATAGTACCGTTCCATAATTTTCTCGCTTAGGCATTTTATAACGTCCGCGCGTCCGTGCAACTCGCCATTTCCACAAATAGCAACAATTGCGTTTATTTCCGTCGCCGAAAGTTCCCCCGTTGCGCCGCTCTCAATTGATGCGGGAGAACATTTACAATTAGCTTTGTTTGTGAAGCTAATAATAATGATCGTGGACGAAAGCGCAAAACAAAATACAGAAGGTCCGCCCATGAATTACTTTTTATTGGCCCATTTTCGGTCCGCTTCTGACTTGTTAGTGTGTTTGCGTTCGCTACAAACAAAAGAACTCGCTTAAATTTAAACTAAATGCTGTGTTGTGCGTATGCGTTGTTCCGTCGCCTGCTAAAGGATGTCCTTCTGTTATTCTATGACAGTTGGTATTAATTTTTTCAGTACGACTTGGTAGGCTCAGCAATTGCCAGGCAGTCACCAATTATGGTAATCCGGATTAGTTTTGAGCGGGCTGTGCAGTGAGCTGCACGCAACAAACGATGCATTTCTTAAACCGCAATGGCGATGTGAGCGAGTGTTGTGACTGTGCCGGTGCAACGCAACAATGCAGTTTACGTTGGTAATCGTCGTAAACAAAGTCAAGCTATGTCCGCTGGTGGAGGAACCGGTCAAACCAATAGGTAAAAGGAAGTCACTACCGATTAACACAATTTGGGCTTGTTTATGTTTGAAATAAATCTTGAAAAATAACATTGCAGTTGGAATTTAAAGTAAAAGCTATCGGTCAAGTTTTCACGAAAGTTAGTAAGTGTAAAAGTGTGTTTAAAAAAAGAAACTGGCCCTGCCTAACTTTTCACTCACCGGATGCATAGTGACGGCAAAGAACTTTCGAAACCAGTATACAATGTGTGAGGCGAATAGTTTTCACAGGTGTTCACTAAGTATTCTCAATGAAAATTAGAATTAATAAAACTTTTCTCTAATATCTTCTTAACCGATGCTAAAATGGAAATGATGCAATATAAGTATAAAGACGCAAATGTAAATTTTCCTTTCGTATTCATTATCAATCGAAAAACCGAGCACACAGTATGTTTTAAGTCGTGAAATTTATGAACAACAGATGAGGTCAACCATTTTGTACGCAAAGTAGGTAGGTGTATCCACTTGTGGCCATGTATCGTGTGTGGCAAGAACCATCGGGACAATATTGTAAGTGACATTCTTAACCATCTGAATAAACGTAATTGAACAATTTCTATCAACCTATTGCCCTTATCTAGTTGGTTGCTTGGACAAATTCGATGCTACAATTGGCCGCAGCTGCTAATCATTATTAAGAGACTGTAAATTCAATTTAGCGAACTAGGTCGTTCAAGTAATCGTGGTATTAAATATAGGTATACAAGCCATAAATGCATCTTAAAGTTTCCATTATTATTACTCATTGTTTAGCTGAAGATGACGACTCATCAATTACTCAGGAAGTAGGATATATTTCTCAAAACTCCGTACTGGTTATATTATTTGACGTCAATTAACTAACGTGCGAAAGTGTTGGTGCTGAATAAACCCACATGATCCCGCACACAGCGTCTCAGAAATTGTGTCAAGCTTTATAATGCCGAGTGCAGCGATTGTTCGCTCGCAACGCCCTATTTGCTGCACTGGCTGCATTCTTATCTAAAACATGTAATATGGCCGCATGAATCATAATATCTAGCGGTTGAAACAATGATCGTGTGAGTGACGGGGCGCGGCTGGCGGCGGCTCAGATCCCGAGCTCCAGCCCCAAGAACGAGATCTTTAGATACTGACCGACCGTAAACCGAGTCTTATTATGGACCTGCTATTAGCTATTCACATTTACTTATAGACTATAGGTTAGTATTCCATCTAATGAGGTTATCGGTTCCATTATTTAACGGTAATAACTCCATGATACTCGTGCTTTATTGCTATCAGCGACATCAAAAGTTGTATCGGTACCTTTCATGCACAGAGCTCCTTCTTATGAGACCATTTAGAAACTGCAGACTGCGTGATCGCTCGTTCGCAATAAACTTATCAAGTCCAAGAATTCTATCTCTCTCATTATACTTACCAATGATTAATGTTTACACTCCGCTATCTAGAAGAGTGAAAGGGAGGTCAGGATGTGTGCATCTTAATTCCAGCAGTTGCGATAATGGGTTCTTACAGACAGGGCTACCGAATAATATCAACAATGCCTAAGCAGAACTCATTTACTTACAAAAACGTAGCTTCGTTAAATATAAATAAATCATAAGCAAATATTTGCAGTGTATTTATATCCAAATACTCCAATAAGGAATACAATAGCCAAGCATCTGTGCAAATCTAGCTTGGAATGAAAAGCCATTAAGTAGCCATGAATGGGTCGTCAACCCTGGTCAGTTGGCCCCTAGCCTCTACCGCGTACAATCAACCAGAATCTTATTACTACAGATACCATTGGTAGTTCATTGAGAACTCGAGTTAGTTTGTGACGCAACACTGTGGTGTCGACACGTGATTATTGTTTAATTGTTCGCGTGATCATTCTTTAAGAATTATCATTTGCGGTGTAGGCAGTGTCAGTGTTCAAGAACATACAGTCGTTGAGTGTCATCAGTGTAGTGCTTGAAATCAGAGCCTTGAACTCTGACAGTGCCTGTGTTACGTAACCACAAAATGAAATGAAAACGTGATGGATGGCTTGTGGCGTGCTCTTAAGTTTGACCAAAACGGAGATACGATGAAGCGCTCCAAGAAGTGTGATAAAATTAACAAAATTAAACACAAGTTGATAAAGAAACATAAGATAAGTAGGTAACTGTTTCATTTAACATCTGAAATTCAATCATTGCCTTCTTTATCCTCCCATATTTTAGCAATGTACAGTATCGAAGGGTATGTAATGTCAAGTTGGGTGCATGTAATGTTTGCTCAAATTTTGATTGTCAATAGTACTGTAAATGAAGTACATAAGATGACATAAGAGAAAGGAAGAACAAGTTTTAAGTAAGTGATAGCTATAACTATAAGTAGTAGAATCTGGTTTTGTTAGTGACCGTAACTTCTGTAACGGACTTCACTTAACCTTCACATTAACAACATGTGCGCGATATTACCAATTAATTAAACTTGGCAATAAAACAACGTGGTTGGTGCTCGCAAAACGTGGTGTCTGCCGCCTACACGTTTCGTCACCCAAGGTCTGTGATCAGTAGGCGCTGCGGCTAAAAATACTACTTCAAAAGGTTTCGGAGAGCATTGCATTCTCTCCTTTATATCTTAAAATATTTATGCATAGCGTCATGCCCGCAGAGCGTTCCCGTTTCTCTCGCGAACAAAATATCTTTTTACTTTGGTGCGTTCCTTGAATTCCTAATTGGGATCATTTGTGGTCACTTGTCTCATGCAAATTGTTACACAAATGGTTGTCTGAGTCGTTGTGAAATTTTAACCTTTTTAATTATGTGTTGTACTCAATGTCTCAGTCAAAATTATGTTGATGAGCAACTGGACATAAGGAAGGGTAACATTTATTAAAAGAGGATGACTCCTGGCAGCTGTTAATTCAAAATTGTTGGATGTGTTAATGGGTTAATATATTTGTGGATAATGGAAATCGAGAGTATAGATATGACTTCCTTTACCCTTTAATAACTTCCCGAGTTCGAGAAAAACGTGGAAATCAAACAAAAACTTGATAGGTTTTGGTAACCGGCACTTTATGTTGTAGTATGTTATATTTAATTTGCTACATCGCATGCACACATTCAGTGTTTAATGTGTTTTCAAAGCTTAGTCGATTTTGTAGGTTTTTTCATCTCTATTTGTTTCTGTCGTATTTTGTTAGTGCACGCTTTTGTCAAGCCTCTCCTTCGTCATATTTTTTGAGATGGTTTTTTTAATGATACAATTGAATTAGAGGCACCAGTCGATACCCATCAGTCAATGTAGTTGCAACAGATAGATATTGCGGTCTGTACGTCTACCACGAGTTGCCGTTAGCGTTAAAAAATGTATTGGGATTTGACAGTGTCATGTCATGTCAAATCCCAATAAAAAAAAATTAAGATAAGATAAGTTAATTATTCATTTGCTATAACATGGTGATACATGGATGGAAATTTTGTTTAAGTCCTCATGTTGACTTATTGTCATGCAAACACTGGTACAATACATGCTAATTGACAATGGTTTATGAAACTCACCATACAATTATAAACCAGAACAAATATATCGCAGTATGTATGTCATTAAAATATTAATTTGCAGTTACCATGTCAATAAATCGCTTAATTAAATACATTGTACATTTTAAATTCAAACAAACATGAAAATAATTATACAGTCAGATCATGAATTTATTGGTCGACAAAATATTATTGGTTTGAATAAAAACATTTAGTCAAAAGCCAGGCATGCAGTTGCTTCTTAAACTTTAGTAAAGGCATATCCTTATAATAAATTTATAATAATTTTTAATAGCCATGCAATAAGGACTGCTCTCAAACAATTCCAGTCTTATATTGGGGAGTAAAATTCTAGACTGATGTCTTGTAGGCATTTTTTTTTATTCACCTCTTATGATAAAGGATTGTGGGAATTATTTTACAAAAATGCATATTTGCTTCATATAGATACATGGCAGTGGCAATACCTTTAACTCCCTGAATAGTGGTTTACAGGAATCAAGAAAATGCGCTCTGCAAACTGCCCTAACGCATTTCTTCTGCGCTATAAAAGCGCGACCACGTGAATTTAAAGTGGCAACTCTCGGTAGACGTACTAGGCCCACTTATAATATTACGTTGCTTCTGATTTTCGAAAAACTTCCTAACTTCAGGACTGGGACTATGTAAATGATGTTGTCCTATACTTATCGTACTTATAACAGTGTTTAAGTGGCTTCACAATTCGAGTTGGCCAATTGTTTTCAACTCATCTATCTTAATTATGTAAATAAATTGTTGTTTTTATTTACTGCTCACTTTAAAGATGTAAAGCTTCATTGTTACATGGTGTGACTTCTTCGACAGATGAGCACCGATCGGCTGGCGGCAGCTGGGAAGAGCCCGTCAGTGCAGTGAGGAACGCACCACTCCGGCGCTCGCAGAGGCTCAACTCCACCCTGGACTCGAGGTAAGTTTTCATAACTTGATGATTCAGATAGATTTTTTTCACCCCAAGTTCAAGTTTTTCGACATAAGTTATTCTCAAGGTCTATTTTATCTCAGCACTAAAGCCCGTCAAAATTTGTTCAAGGCTTGAGTCGTGAAGACGTTACAAACAGAGTTAATTTCGAGTTTATTAAGTTTAGTACGGATAAAAGTTTGCCATTGGCTATGGAAAAGTCACGCATAGCGTTGCTAGGGCAACTAATTTGGCTACAAGCTCGTCGAAGAACATTAAACATACGAATACGAATTTTCCATCTTTCGTTATTAAACATAGGCTAACGACTATATCCTAAATGGAGCAGATAGAGACTATAGCTTATCAAGATTCAATGAGGAATATCGAAGGAGACAAAATTATCGCGTCTATGTAATTTAGAACAAAGAAAACACATTAGAGCTCCGTAGTACGTTACGCTAGTCTTAATTATTAGTTACAATGAAATGCCCATTAATTATCTTTCTTCAACAAGTACATTGTTTCGTTCCACAACACTAAAAAGCAGTTTAAATTGATGCACCATCGTATCTCGCTCTGAGCAAGTAACAACAATAGTGATGTAACGAACACACTCTTTTTTTATTTTCTTTAAATAAATATGATTATAAACGAACTCATGTGTACAAACATAGTGAAAAGGCATTTAATAATATCATAAATAAATATTTCTAGGACATATTCACATAATTATGATGACCAAACTGAAAGCTAAATTGTTAAATTTATACTTACATGATTACTAACTAACACTATGGCTTAGAAGAAACACTTATGCTTATCCTAAGAGATAAAAGTTCTTTCTTTGCTATAGACGTTTGCCCAAATCCAGGTGCTACTTGCTCTAAGTGAAAACACAATAAACCACTCTTAAGAAATATATGTTTTTTTTTCGCAAACTAGGAATATCGTTTACAAATTGAACGAATACGATCATTCGTATTTCGAATACGATTGTCGTCGGCGCAACACTACTCACAATCAATTTAGCTGCAACGCACACGGAGGAAGTAGTTCATGCGACAGAGCTAAGTATGATTGATGCGCTTCCAAAATTAGAGGCAATTCTCGCCTAGGGGGAGCGGGGGAGGTTTAAAAATGTAAGCAACTCACCAAATTAACTTGTCAGAAATGACTGTGACATGTTTGTAAAGGGACTTCGGACAATTATAGATATTGACTTTTGAACGAGAAAAGAAATGCCAGCAAAAGAAACTAATGGTAACGATCGAAATAAGTCAAATTGTCAAGATCTTTTTTAGGCCTAATTTTGAAGATAATTGTATGTTTTAGATATTGATCATACGCAAGTACTTTAGGTCACCAATTCACTTTGTAACGCGCGCCGATGAATTACGTGAAGTGTTTTTAAAAATATTATTATAAAATGTATAGAAATAAGTAAGTAATAGGAGTTAGTCATTTTACACTAATGAATAATGTTAAACTTCAGTACCTATTTTCCGTGAAAACGAAGTGAACAAATGTGTCACCGCAAAAACCTGTTCTAGGGAATTCTATTCTATTTTTGGTATTTTAAAGTATACCGAAATACACAATCTTATTTGATATCGTCTAAATAGACAAATAAAATTCATAAAGAGCAAAATACAAAAAAAAAATGGCCATCAATAGTTAACGAGTATTGTATGCAGTAGCACAACATCGGCTCTGCCTCAGTATTATTTTGCAACAACACAATAGTTAAGTAGATGCTTTCTATTTACACACACACTTTTCACACTCCTCCGCTTAGTGTTATTAGGCGCTATTTGACAGTTGGCATGCGACTTCCGCCCGCTGGTGTGGTCCCGCCGAACAATTAGCGGACCGCCGCGCCAATTAACACGAATTTCCGGTGCTAGAGGGCACTGCCTTCGGTTTACGGCCGCGTTCGGTTCAGAGGAACAATCGCAACATTGGCAATCTTGGTAAGCATTTGTTTTGTGTTAGGTCGTCTTGCTGGCCTCGGGCCTTATTACAATCCCTTATAACTTGTTATGTTCATTCTCTTAACTGAACGTAGCGAGCAATTTCGTTATATGAGCTTTCATTTCCAGCCAGTCACCGGTTACTTGGCACTAACACATCATCTAGGCTGGATGTTTACTAACGAAATTGCTCCTTACCCTCAGTTTAGGGAATTAACTTGACTGGATAAAAGCCATTGCAATAAGGCCCCTGTTCGGTATGATCCTATCTATAGCGCCGAAGGCTGTGGCTTGATTCCACCCATGACAAGTGCATTTGATGTGTGTTTGTTCTGAGTCCGAGTGTTGAACTTCTCATGAGTTCTACCTTAACCCAAAAAAAAATATTCATCTGTCAAACATTTCTGTTTTCCTCTTATTTATTGTACAAATTCGATTGGTTTAACAATGCTGTTTTAACTAATGTCCTCATTCGTCTTTGTCATTTTTAGCTTTGTCAACATTTTCAAGTACCTATGTGGAAGAACTTATGCCCGCATAGTTTTTTTAAACTAATTCCGCTACACTAAGTTAGCGTTATTAGTTTAAAATATGCTTATTGTGTTTTGTAAGAATATAATGGTGTATTTTCCTAAAATACCAACAATATGGTCATAAGTAACTGTTTTTCCATAGTAACCTGAACCCTCAACAGTTATTCACACAGCTTGTGTCACCCAAATCGCTAAAATAATGTCAAGGTTCGCCAGTTTACATGTTTCAATGTGTGTACTCTGCGATAAACTTCAGGCTCGGCTGCACTTATCCTATTACTAATTACCTAGCCCCCATTGTAATACATCACCTTGCACAATTCATAAGCGAGGCGACTTCAGCGCCAATAAACTTGAGACTTTGTCGAGTTTACCTGACACACTTGCTGACATACGCAGTTAAGTTGCGAATGAATAGTCTGCTAACTTCAATCGTGTTACTAATCTGTGATTCAATTGTTTTTTATTCTTTTGTTTTAAATACAGAGAATACTGTTTACTTGTTTCTATGTGCCTATGTAGGTACTCGTAAGTAAGTGAACGCTTTAATGGGTATAAAATTTGATACATTTTCTCATGCCAATATCTATCTGGCAAGCAAATAAGCGTTCTGCTGGCTAGTGTTCCGTTGACAACAGTAGTGATAGATAAACGGAAACGAAAACTATACTATAATAACCGCCTGATTCATAAAAACACTTTTATGACTCTTCTCTAAGGTAATGTTGTCTTGAAGCGCTGCTGAAGCTTTTACGTATTAGGGTATTTGAGTTATTTATCTTAAAAAGCAAATTCCTTCGATGTTGATGAAATCTAATTACACGAATCTCAGCTGTTTTGTGGAAAACGGCAATGCAATTACTCATCCACCAGCCCGTCATCGCTGAAGAATGCGGATGGCAACTCAAAAATAATAAGAAAGTCTCTAAAAGTGCATAAAGCTTTCCCACGAACATATTTTCTGAAGCTGCAGTAATGATTGCTTTTGGTGACCGATTGTTAGCCATAGCACTCACGTATTGTTTTCTTTCTATATAGTCCTTTTTAATATAATAATTAATTTAATACAACATCATAGTCCATCATTACAGTTTTACTAATCATTTAAATGAAACTTAAATTCAGTTTACATAATGATAATAAAACTAGATGACCAAAATTATACCTTCACTCAGATACTGGAATGCGACGTTCGAAGAATACAATTTGATGCAAATAAACGAGTACTTTCATAAATATTGACTGACCATTTATGGTAACTGCTCAGCGCAGGAAGTCGTTTTAATTTTCACCCAGAACAAACATAATAAAAGTTTTGCATTTATTCAGTAATTGCGAGTGAATATCTGTCTAAAAGCATATTTAAGAGTTTCATGTAAATGTGTCAATCTGTAGCACTTATAGTTCAAACTCGGCTCAGTTAGCAAACTAAGGTACAGTCAAAAGCATAAATATCTGTACCTTTCAAAGGCTTCCAAAATATCTGAATAACGCATTGAACTAAGTCTAAACGCACTCTCTTATCGTCCCGTCGTTTATGGCTAGTGTTCTGCTCAGAAATATTTAATGATATTTATGCTTTTGATTATGGTAGGTACCTTACCAATAAAAATGTAAAGAACAAAAACCGAATTTAAAAATAGAACCCGCGTTCGTATCTAGCCAATCTGAAACGCGGTTCATTAACAACGATTGTTTTGTCATTGAGTACAGTTTTTATTTTTCTAATTGGGGTTAAATGCCTGTTAGCTTTACAACGTATGATGGACGTAGGAAATTACTTTTTACCATTTGCCAGCTAGTTTTATTGTTAAACATAGCTATTAACATACGTAAATTACTATTCAATGTCACAATAAAACCTTATAACTTTTACGCATAAACCACCAACCAACTTTTAAAAAATCCTGTATTACTTTTAAAAGTAAATAGAGAAATAAAAATGGGCCATTTCGGTCGCAAAGCGTAAACTTATTACCTTGATAGATAAATGAATAATGTATTTTTAATTTCATCCTAATAATAGATGCGATATTTCTTGAATTAGTCGTTCATTCATATGTAATCTTTACTTTACTTTAATTTATTTTATTACCTAATTACGTTATACCCTGCAGTGAAAAACAATTTCTCATCAACTTATAAAAAGAAGTATTTCGCACTAGAATTTAAGGCAAAAGTATGACTAAATGTGCAGAACTTCCTTGTAAACAACAGTGGGAGACAACAGAGTCCATAAACAGACCGCAAAAACCAGTTAACAATTACCAATAACCACCACGCAAAGTGTAAATTAAAACCAATAGACCAGACCATTGAATTAGCTTTACATATCAATGACAACATTACATATTAGGCCCACTTGCAAACGGGCGCTACATTTTGATTACACCTAATCTTGCTGTTTTCAATTTCCGATATGAATATTGTGGTTTGAAGGGGTGAGTGGAGAAGATTAAAGTTAAGCTGTATTTAAGCAGTAGCATATTTGCCTTGAAAATTACAATGTTGAAGGTTTAAGCGAGATATAGTTCTTGGAAATCACGAGCGAGCGTGAATCTAACGAAATTTATTATTCGGTATTAAGAGCGTCAGCACGCGCGCTCTTAAAATGATTGTACTATAACGTTGTACATACATACCATCACGCCTTTTCCCAACGGGGTAGGCAGAGACCACATCTTTCCACTTGCTACGGTCCTGACACACATCTTGCGCTTCTACCACTCTCATTAATCCTTTCATACATGCTCGTCGATTATGGGTACTACTGACCTGACCTTTTCTGAGCACGTCTTGTACTTGTCCTATGTATGTAGGCTTCCGACAGCTCAATCCACCCTCGCCTTGTAAATTTGTTTCGTTAATCGCCTTTCATCCATCCTTTCCATATGCCCATCTTAGCATTCCCATCTCAATTTTTGTGACAACATCCTCTTTCACACCATAACGCTCTCTAATAGCGTTGTATAAACTCAAAAAACAAACATCTGCGTTCATCCACTGAAGTATATCGTAAATGGGGTTTTAGTTTATCTAAATCGTTTTTTTTTTTAAGTCCAGTAATAATAAGTGACGGAACCGTGTTGCATCCTGTTTCTATTCTATCTTGCTTTGACTTGCCTTGCAAATGTTATAAGTTTTATTTAATCTCATTTTGTTTCCGCATGTGTGTGGGTATCTGTTACATTCAGTTTGTTACAGGCATGTAGAGCTTATTGCGTTTAATTCAGGTGGTTAGTTATTATTATTAGACTCGTTGTAATTATTTATCTTCAACAACATCAATAGAGTCACGTGACTTAGTGTATACTCGTACATATTACTATTTTTAATGATACATTTATCTAGATAAAATTGGTAAAACTGTTATCTAACCATATATTTTTTAATAACATAAAGTTATATTGGAAGCTTAAAGTATACTTACTTTGTAATACTTGCAAAATTTACTAAAATGTATCCAAACACCATTGACATTACTCATAAATTCATCTTACAAATAACATACAGAGCCTTAGTTATGTTAGTTTTAGAATAAGCTAATTGCAATTAAAGACTTCTAATGTGAACAACCCCATAAAAAAGATCTGTACCTATACCAAATGGAGGAATCATTGTGTTAGTCAAGATGGTCGGCGATATTTTTAAAAGATTGTCCAGTTTAGTTCTGAACGTTACGGAATACGACCTTCGGTTACTTCATTCGGTAACGACAGGCGCCTGGCGGCATATCAAAGACTTGAACGGTAATGTAATATTCACAGCTGCCTTATTTTAGGAGCCATGCTAATGTTACGATCACGTAATGCCTTCATCGCCTGATTCAAAGCATCGCCATCTTATTTATGGATTGAGTTTGCTAGGGAGGAAAGGCGATAGAATTGTAAAAATTTCGCCTTACTGTGTCATAGTTTTTAATGTATTTATTCAGGATTTTCTCTGTCTATGTGAAGACCATGACGACAATAATATAGGCAAACTCGTTCGAAGCATAATCGCAAAAAAATCTAAAATAGGTCAGGAATTCAGTGACTGGAAACCCTGGATTACTGCGAGTTGACAGACAGAAGTTAATATACTCAGGCGTCTCAGATAACATTGTGATCAAACTTACACAATATAAAAAGGTTAACCACTGATCAGAATCTAAATAATACATTTCACCGATATTGTACATAATTCTAATAAAAACGGGTTTTTGCAACGAAACATAACTAAGGTAAATTGTTTTACCTATTTTCTCTCGGACCCAGTCCGCTCGTGACCACGGTGACATGCAGTTGTCGCCGAAACGTCGAGAAAATAGGTAAAACAATTTACCGTAGTTTTGTTTCGTTGCAAAAACCCATTTTCATTAGAATTAGTTAAAATGCAACAAGAAAGTTCAAAATGATATTGTACATAATTGGAATCAATCGATTCTGAAGGATAGTTCGTTAGAAAGCAATTAAATTGATTTTCCAACAGCGATTTATTGATAAACATTATTGTTTATCCCAAATACATATACATTTAACTATTTAACATCGCTTGGAATTACTCGTATCTCATAAGCCGTTGGAGCCAGGCAAATTTTACTATTCCGTAACAGAAATGTGTGTTGCATTTCACATGGCAATAACAAGTACAGCTTTGAAGGACATGTAGTCCTATTAGAATTAATGGCTGGTTATAAATCTTAACGAAATCTTATACACCTCACTTTAATATGCATGTCATAATAACCAAGCAAACGAATACTACTAAGTTTATGTTCCTAATTACGAATCCAATGAAGCACAGGCATTACGGGCAATCTTATAGTTACATTCGTATTAAGAACTTTATGTAACATTGCAAAATCAATTGTTACGGCAATCGCGTTCTATGTTTTTTGTTTATTTTTAATTACTGCGTTGATGGAGTTATACTCCTTTAGATCGCGCTTTAGTTGTGTTTCGTCTCAAGCTGAAAAAAACTTAAATTCATAACTCCTGCTATTTGTTATTTCATTAGTAAATTTTGTTATAGGAGCCAACTGCCAACACTCTAATAACAATCATAATTTGAAGTTGCAATAAATAATTGAATTATATGTTCATTTAATTCATATCACTTATACTTCATTCATTATAACATTAGATTTAAGAAGCAGGGGGGCTGAAATGAATGGCAATTTGCATTTGATGTTAAAGTAAAGTAAAGTAAAAAAATCATTTATTCATTTAAGCTTGTATAAAGCACTTATGACATGTCAAAAAAAGTATATAGTAATAATAATAAACGTAAATAAAATAGTACAATATTAGTACACATCGTGAATATACATAATGTGAATCTACCACCGGTTCGGACGTTGCTTCTTATCGAGAAGACTCCGGCAAGAAACTCGATAGTTACTCTTTTCAACTTTGGTTGTTTGACAAAAAATAAATTCAGAGTACAGTCAATGCGAGTAGAAAAAAGAACACAATATTGAGCAGAGGAGCAAATTATTCCTACTATGACCACAAACTTTTGTCGTTTAAGTAATCCTCTACATTATAATAACCTTGTTTCATTAACTTTGCTTTAATTGCAGACTTAAACTTGTGAAAAGGTAGATCAACAAGACTTTGAGGTATTTTGTTAAAGTATTTTACAGATTGACCCACAAATGAGTTTCCCACCTTGTGCAGCCGAAGACTAGGAGTTTTCAATTTGTTTTTATTTCTGGTATTATGTTTATGAGTATCACTGTTTTTTTTGAACAGATGCAAGTTTTTGCGCACATACATTATGTTATCTAAAATATACTGAGCATGCACAGTTAAAATATCGATCTTCTTTAACACTTCCCTAAGCGAGTCGCGTGGTCTAAGGTTGTAAATGGAGCGAATGGCTCTTTTTTAAAGTACAAAAATGGTGTTCAAGTCTGCAGCTGAACCCCACAACAGTAGACCATACGACATAACACTATGAAAGTAGCTAAAATAATACTAGTCTTGCTGTTTCAATATCAGTGTTGCCATGACGATAACATACCTGAGTATAACCTGGCAAAATTGAAAACCCTTTCCGCCACAACGTATGAAGGGATTATGTAACATTTTAGATTTGGTAGAGTTATAGTGACAGTAAAAATGAAAACCCCTGCCTGTTTTAGGTTTTTACATCGACAATATAGTTTGATGCAAGACAAAATAATTTATTTAAGCAAATGCCTCATAAATTCTGAAGTTCCTTTACTTTAAATGAGAACAATTAAGTGTGACAGCTGCTATCTAAGTAGATTTTAATAAATTCGGCATAAATGTTAAAAGTAATGATGTTTATTGTACTTTGACCACAAAGTGTACCCTAAAAAGAACCTTTTATACTTCTGTCTAATGCTATAATGAATGGAGTTTAAGTGCTTACATAGAGGTAAACAATATATCTTGTCAGAACATAATCAAAAGT
This sequence comes from Udea olivalis, assembly GCA_947369235.1. NCBI lineage: Eukaryota > Metazoa > Arthropoda > Insecta > Lepidoptera > Crambidae > Udea > Udea olivalis. Next base: position 10,146,002 of record OX376351.1, read on the forward strand.
GTACATCGTTTACGATTAAGTATAACCTCAAAATCTAATACATTCTGTAGTAGGCCACGGTTCCTCAAGTTGTCCGTGTTTCAACAAATGCCTGATGAGAATTGGGAACGATTCCGAACACAACTAGTATTTTCTCATTGCTGTGCGTTCCAGGGGCATTCAATGTATGGGAAACGAGCGATGTCCTTTGATTAAATGTCATTTGGATTAGGCGAGTGCTAATATCATATCCATACATTTTAAGTTTTTCATGTAGAAACGTAGCGTTGCTCTTAGCTATAGCCTCTGGTGATCCTCATATATACGAAAGACATTGTGTAATCATAAATACAAATTAGCCGATGTATCAATTATTACTATCGCCACTTCTACCATGTGATGATAACATAGAGTCTGTTAACTGTTTTGGTAACTTGCCATTAATATTTTATCAGTGTTAGCTTAATGCAGTGTTTTGACTCGGCTCGTAGATAAGCGGGACTGCATAATGTACTCGGCAGCTATTATTATCCAGTTGTACTTTAGCACTAGGTCTGTTTGTCTAGTTATTACGTAAACAAATATTTGCACTGTTGTGTTTGAGCTAACAAATCGTAAAACTCGTAATCTGCAACAACTCTTATAAGGAGCGTTTAAGATAAATATGAATTGAAGATAACAAATATTATTATATTGACATACATACCATCACGCCTTTTCCTCAATGGGAAAGGCAGAGACCACATCTTTCCACTTGCTACGGTCCTGACACACATCTTGCGCTTCTTCCACTCTTATTAATCCTTTCATACATGCTCGTCTTGACTCCTGACCTGACTTTTTCTAAGAACTTCTTGGACTTTTCCTAAGTACGTCCGTCTAGCTAGTCCTTCCCTTTCCAACACCTCCATCCACCCTACCTTGTAAATTTGTTAGCTTAATCGCCTTTCGTCCATCCTTGCCATATGCCCGAACCCTCTTAGCAATTGAAGATAAGCTATCATTAATACTAATAGTGTTTATTTAATTCTGTGCTAATAGTCCTTATTAGGTATTAAATATTTTTGAAACTACAATTTATGAATAGTGTTTCACTGAACATCCACTGTCGGCTTGTAGTTTTGATTTCGCTCAGTCTACATCTACTGCCGCTTGCAGTCCTGTGCAGTCTTCAGAGATGATTTCTTACAATGTCACAAAAATGATAGATAACTCGCTACTAATATGCTTAAAAAATATACGCTGAGCCCGTTCTGTCGGACTAGGCTGACAGTGGTCTTCAAGAGTAAGAATTACTAAGAGCTAACTAAATATGTCAAATTTACTATTAAGCCTATAGGTACCTATGTACCTATATACTTGTTACAACCGAGCTTTAGTTGATTGTACAACAAAAGGTCTAGGAAAATACTGGTTTTCATCAATATTTTCTAATACGAAACACCCATATTGTTAACAGCGTGCTTTTGCAACATTCACGAAGGAGTTTCTGACCAAACATCGAATACCTAATTGGCATAATCACCATTGTCGATCGAACGAGCCGTGGTTACAAGTCAAGCTGGCCTGACCCGCAGATCAAACGTAGACCAACGTATATACATGAGTAAATATACGAAGACAAAGCTTCAACAACTGAGATGTTAGATAGAAGTACCACAAATTAGGCGGCGCGGCACCCTGGACAGATAATCGACTAAGAACTAACAGACATTTGGATCACGCAGACAGACGCAGTGAGTTTACAGGCGATACCGGTGAGAATCGGTCACGCTACTAGTCGCACTGTCGCTAGTGTTTTTGTTTTTGTCGTACTTGGTGTCGAAGTTTTCACATGATGACGGGTTCTGTCAAGAAGGTATAACCTCTACTTCATTTCAAAAATTCAGAGCGATTATAGTAGCAACCCTAGGCGGTCAGGCAAGTTTAGTAAATTATACTGGAAAAAGGCGAGATCGGTCCTTCTGTAAGGTCTTTATTTTGTACCCTTGTACGCGTGCGTGCGGGAGCACTTTCGGCCCGTCGCGTACGAAGAGAAACCGGTTATTACCGGCTTGGCCAGTGCTCAAGCTTAGTGCTCACGCGCACACGCTACAGTGCACCTATCATAACGCCTGTTGAAGCTTTGTCTCTGTTTCGTTGATTACTCCTATGCCAACAATAACTGATTAAGAACAGTCATTACAATTACGAACACATTTTGCAATGATTGAACTATTAATGCAATTAACAATGGTTTGAAAAAATATCACCAGCTAATAAAACGATTTATTACCTCGTTCGTACGATACACTTTATGCATCTGAGTCATTTCCAGTACTAAGCTTGGGAGTTGTAAACGTTAGGTAACCTTGGAACTCAGAGCAGCTAATCTAGATATTCCCACGATACTCGTAAATACTCGTAATATGTCTGAAAACAATGCTTGCATGTCGGCAGGGAATATTTTTTTAATACTGTAATTTTCAATGATCTACTCAATGCTGCAACTTTATTTACCTGTTTTTCTCAAGCCTAATTTTACGTTCTAGTCATCGCTACCTATTCTGACTATAGATGTAGGCAGGTAGTAGTAGGCTAGTAGTAGTAGTATGCTAAGTACGTACGTATGCTAATGGGTAGGTAGGATCTCTTAGATGTAGGCACACTCCACATTCATGCACTCTTTCTCAGTCTACACACATGGGCATTGCCATTTTCTGTTTTTTTTTCTTGTATTGTTTTTAAGGTTTTTCCTTGCACGTAACTAAGATGAACACACTACAGGCAGAATCCTAGCGTCTCTGCACTCCTGCACAGCAGCGGCATGTACTAAGGCAGGGACCCCCTTCTGTATTGTTAATTTTTTTAATTGTTTGTTAAAATTTTCTTTTTTACTGTATTGTTTTTGTCCCTTGTGCATTTTGTTGGGATAATAAATTATTTTCTATTTCTGTTCTACCTCAATCTTTTTCTGGTCCGCTATCTGGAGATTAGGTGCACACTATGTATTCATTTATTAGCAAATGTACGGTTTCCTCATTAAATATTGTACAATAAAAATGAGACAAATCACAGACCTTCCCAGATCCCAATGTATGATTTTACCTCGTGTTTTGGGACACCATTACCAATCACTTTCTTTCTGTTCCAACCTAGTAGTGCTAGCTTGAACCTTTGCGTCTCAAGTCAACTGTCTCTATTACAAGGTGGTAGCAATATGACGCTGAAAGATACACATATCAGTGCCCAGATGAGAGGAACGAAACTGCGCACTGGATTATTTCTAAGCAATGAAAAACTGGCCTTGGAATTAATAGGCGATTGTCTGCCCCACTTCGAGCTATAAGAAAGATAATTCGCACAAACTGGCAACGCAAACATTCCCCTAAGCACCGTTACCGATACCTTACAGTTAAATTGCATTACGCTGATTGTTTCACACCGTGAGGCAACCGCAAACATAATATTTTATCGTTTATCGTATTACCAAATAAGATCTAATGTACCTCACTAGTGATGTGGCTATCACGTTCATTTTGATGATTTGGTATAAAAATATAAGACATCATCGGCAACTAAAAAAGAATTACTAACTAAAAATCTCATTTGATTGAAATCAAGTTTCGTCGGATTTCAATGCGACTCTTAGAAAATTTTGTCGCTGTGTAAAAAGTTTATCCCTGAAGACTGGGGGCAGGCCCAGAAAGACTCTCCCCTTAGAGCCTAGTTACAGATTGCTTAAGACTGAGCGGGGTAGAAAGAGACGCTCATACAGTTACAGGGCAAGTGGTCTTTTTTTTTTTAAACTTTATCTTTATTACAATGCGCAACTGAAGATAAAAAATATAATAAAAAACTTACCAACAAACATCACCAAGTAAAGTAATTTTTTTTTAAATAAATCTTTCTTGCACTTATTCCACACCAAAAAATTAAAGTGATTCGTACTCACATGCTCGCCCAATATTCAAATAAATATTCATGAACGTTTTCGTTTCGGTATTCGTTGCATGTTGCATCACTATTAGGTACTTGTAGCAGTTCGCTCATACGAACATAATGTTATTGTACGTTGCTGTAACCATATATTGCTATGTCAAACTTCGAGAGTATCTTTGTTTAGTATTTTGTCAAGTTAATTGCTCCATTGTTGTTTTATTATAATTGACCGAACGCTGGATCGTGGTCGATTTAATAATGTAATTACTGCATTAAATAAGTACATACCAATCATTTATTTATAGGCACAGCATGTCATAAAAGTATGATGGATTTGGACTTTTTGGCGTTCCGTAGTACCACATTTTCCTAAAAGAACCTTTAGGGTAGGTTTTAAGGTATTTATTTATGTCCTTAACTCCGCTCGTCTGGCTGTCTAAACTGCTTATCCCAACAACTACGAATTATGATTTAAATGCATTTGAATATTGCTTCAAATTTGAAACTATTTATTTTTGGGGTGGTTAATGGTCGCCGTAATATCAAACTGGTCTTCAAGTATTTCAAGCCCAAATTAGAGTTACTAGAGCAAGTGTACGAGAAAAGAGCAAACAAACAAACAAGTCCCCTACAAACAAGTTATTTGTTTTAAGCCGATTGGACTTGTTTCAAATAATCAGAAAGAGACTGCTCGTCCGTGCAAATTCGGAAATAAATGCAGTTGATGTGAAGATTAGAAAAAAAGTATTGCGGAATCTCAAATGCTGATTCAGCACCAAAGCTTTAGCAAAAATCTTACCAATTCAATGTTCGGAACCTCGGTGCGTGAGTTCGAATCGTGCTTTACTGGTTTTCTCACATTGACAGATGAGAACGTATTCGCATGGATGCTTTTTTATATGATTAAAGAAGACTGTGGTGACTCTTCAATTTCGTCGAGACATCTGGCCACCATAAGGAAAATTAGAACAGAGCGATGAACGCAAATAACAAACAAAAATATGAATAATTATAAACCGTGAGAAATTCTCTATTAATAGCAACGTTATGCATTAATTGCCAAATCATTGACAATATTAAATAACAAAACTATTAAGATAAATAGTTATCTAACAGCTCCAGTTTTAGTTTCACCGATTATCTTGTTTTCTCTTTCTCTCTCTAATTGGGCGTCTTCCGCGTTCGTTCATTAATTGGCCACATCCTACCGATATCATGACCAATTAATACAAACTGATCTATTAACCAAGCTATCTTTATTGTTAGCTATTACGTAAAGATTATAGCAAGTAAAAGGTCAATATGGAGCTGCACGAAAGGGAACAATGACTTATTATGGCCAATTTTATACTAATTAATTAGTTATGTAATTAACTACAGTGATTTTGAATGCCTATATTTGAAAATAGAGGTATATACTCATCCTTGGCAACATACTATAAAACGTGACTAGATTATCATGGTTCATGTATTATCGGATTAAATGCCTACCTACTTATGCCTTAAAAATGTTTTTGGCAAATCAGCTACCATGACTTATTTTTCCAAGCTGTTACAGCAGCATTCCATTTAGCAGGCACATAGGCGGCTTAGGAATCTGATTTGAGTTTAGATTCGCTGAATAATTCTTTGGCTTATTCACAAAGCGGTTTGCTATTGCCGATCCACCAGTGCTATCGGTACTGGTGGCTGGTCTCCGCATAGTTCGCCTGGGTAGTCGCCATATTTTAGTGGCAAACCAGCGCTGATTCGCTACGAATATCGCCGCCAAGGTCCAAAATATGACTAGCGAGAAACACTTTTGGATCGAGTTTACCAGAACCTTCTTTTTACATTAAAAAAATGCATATTCACGCTTGTATATTCAGTTAAATTAATTAGAGATTGCTTTTTAGCAATAAGACCGCCTAATTGTGTCATCTTACAATTTCGTGTAATACAAACCTTCATTGTTATTTTTTTTGATGTGCAATAAAGAATATTTATTAATATTATTATTAAATCTTCCTCATTTAATTTTTTTTTCAATTTGTTTCTTCCCAGGAGCACTGGCCAGCTACGCAACACACTCAGCCGTGCCCGTGAGCTATGCGAGCGCTGGCGAAGCGGCAGCGCGACGCCGACCCCGCCCGCGCCGCCGCCCGAAGACGAGGGCGGGGGGCGGCTGGCTCGCTGGTTCAGCGTGCGACGCGGCTCGGCGCATCAGTACGATATGCACACGCACGAGACGGACAAGATGCCCAAACTGCCAGAGGTATGACGTCAAGGGACTCTTTATTACCCTCGCCTAAGCCATCGCCTGATGACGAGCGTAGGTTGCGGCTGGGTCGCTGGTGTAGCGTGCGACGCGGCTCATCGCATTAGTACGATATGCACACGCACGAGACGGACAAGATGCCCAAACTGCCAGAGGTAGGAGGCGTAGACCTAGAGGCACTGTAGGAAAATTATGCCGCCTTTCTGCTACTGCAACAAAGAAGGTGGGCGCCTAGCACGCTAGTTCTGAGGCCCTAACTACCCGAGGTTACTATTAAAGTATAAACTAGATAGTGTTGTCATGTCATCCAGCGACAAGGAAGGGGGTCGGTGTGCACCTTGGCCCAGCGCATCAAAGGCTAAACCAATTGCTTCTACTGTGGCATCAGTTTCAGTACGATACGCACATTCACAAGACGGACAAGAGACCCGAACTTCCAAAGGTATGACGTTCAGAGGTATTGTAGAATGAGCTAGGCACCTACGCCGCTATTCAGGGTCGAGAAAAAGGTAACTCTGAGTACGATTTGCACACGCACGAACCGGTTGTGATTCTCAAACGGCTATGAAAGTATGACATCATTAGTGGTAACCGTTGAGCACAACTTTGAAGGACACTAGCGGGTAGCTAAGGCTGTTTGTACATTGCGTGCAGCATGTCAGAAATAACGGTTAACGAAACCGTTTGGTAACATGCATCTGACACTGTTGTGGCAACTACAAAGTGCCATTCGGGATAGAATGAGATAACACACCTCATGTCATGGTCTCGAAGTAGGGATAGATATCCCTGTTTTACGAGGTACCAGACAAGAAATTAAGCCAGGGGCGTCTGCCAGCACACCCAGACCCAAGCCAATTTAGAAAAGATCGTTTCCTGAATTGGCCTGACCTTGGATCGAACCCGGGCACTACGGAATTCAACCGTGCTACAGCGCACTCCGCCAATCGTGTCGTGAAATCTATGCTCTCTGCATATGTGACGAGTTGTCGTAAATACGCCCATTATTCAGTCGTAATTCAGTGATATTTATCGTAATCCTACCCTACGATGCTAAACCAGTTCCGATTTGGGTTACTGTTACGGTATGTCTATCATGAGTTTACACCAATGACAACCGCTAGCGTCCGCGTAAGCCGCGTTGACGTTTTTGTATTGGATTTTGGTACAGCGCCTCTAGTGATTTAAAATGGAACTAAAATGGCATACAAACTGAACGTAACGATCGCAGTTAAAACCCATGGTAGACATACAGGCTTACTAGCATTAGCAGTAGGCGCCTATGGGTCATTAGACTATAATAACACTTTGAATGCTAGCTCGTTCACAGAAAGTACATCATAATTCATACGATCGAAGTCATACTACACAGCAATTCCGTATAGATATAGACAAGAAAATGTTGCTATCCCTAAAAATATATACAATAAACCAACAATCAGCAATGCTTTGTGAATGAGGTCTTTGTGACGTTAATAAGTAAATAAATGGTATAAACTGAGACTTGAAAGGCAATTAAATTATAGGTAAACTGATATTTTCCCTTTTAAAAGCACAAAGACTTTTAACTTGCCAGTCTTTGTAGAGTTCTCAGGCTATTAGAGAATTCCTCATTATTACGTATGATCTAATAAAATACTTCGATCACTTATAAGTGCATCTGTGATTAGCAAGATTCCATGTGTATAGGTAAAGTATTACTCGTAGAATGAATATCTTTGTTTTCTTTGTTCAATACTGATAGGACTTCAAGCAGTAGGAATCGCAGCCATTGAAAAGAGAGAGACATGTGATCAAATAAAGCTCACACACAAAATACAGATGAATAACTGTCTCGGTACGAAAACTTAAAGCCACTTAACCTGAAAACGTTTTCAAGTTATAAGTACGAAATATGTTGTCACTATCCACAACTAATTGCTTAATGTCAAACGAATAAAGAAGATCTATTGATCATTCCTCGTTCCACACAATTTGGAGTTGAATTTATTGTCAGGTTGAGAATATCAATAACAATTCAGTCTATTGACTTGTTAGACGCATGACGTCACTACATCATATTTACGCTCAAAATTTGCATTTGCGCTATGACACCTTGAAGAAGTATATTAATCGATTTGAGTGTCAATAGCAATTTGCATATTTAAAAACATACTTTATATTTCAAAATAGTGAGCTTCAAAAGGGAAAATCTGTTGAAAACCCTTAATACTTGCTCAGTTAAATGTTACAGTTTAGCACTGACATTACCATTAAAAGTATTAATTTAATTTAAGCGCAGTCCAGTCCTGTTCAAACCACCTAATCAACAAGGCGGTCATTGTAGTCATAAACAATTGGTCATTGACTCCCCGTGCTCACAATTTCTGGAATTGAACGACTCTTTTAATTGGCCTCTATCCTTATGCTGACCGTCCTATTATATATCTGCTGTTAAATAAGTACGGTCCACATGAATCACAATTATATTTTAGATGAATCATCATACAGCCATCGAGCAGTCAGTCAGACAAACCGCAGTAACGCGTCGCTCGTAGTTTCCTTAGTACACCTCGACGGAGGTCTTGTTAAATAAATAATCTGTTTAGACATGTGATAATGATGTCAGACTGGTATCCAGTGATCTACCATCGCGGGTTTATGTATACAATTGTACGTTTTTTTGCACCTCAGTGTATATTTTGTGAGGCGCCGAGAAGAACGTGTGTTTCGTTAATGTATCCGTTAATTTGATGTTATTAAGATGTTTTGCACGAAGATTCTACATGACAAGGCGCATTATACGCTAAATTACGTTGTAAGTTAGTATGAGTGCATTTAGTACTAGAGTAGAGGAGATCCTCTTTGGAATGAAGTTGTTATTAGTGAATAATTAGTGTCGCCACGCGGCAATAAGCTGAAATTTTGTTTGGCAGAGATCCCCATCCAGATTGACGCTTTCATATTGAAATTCGGAAGTGATAAAGGCTTGGTTTGGAGTTTGTCAGTTAGGGGTTTTCCGCTGACTTTGTTGTTCATATGGGCCATGTGACGCGTGCGCCGGTCATGATAAACTATTTATACGTTTACGCGAGGCTTCCGTTGACGCAACACACGTTGAGTGAATTCGGTATCAAGCTAACTCCAGAGTTACTTGCGCATACGTTATTTTAACGTCCATAAGGAACTGTGTTGCCATTACAGAAAATAATGTGAATAATTCTACAGGATGACCTGCAATGTTTATGATGTAAAGGAAGTCATTATATTGCCGGTTATCTTGTATGTGTCAGTGAAGTGTTGTGTTTCATAGTGATGACGTTTTCAGTTGGAGGAGGACCTGTTCTCATGCGGCGGGGAGGTTCGAGGGGGGAGGATCCCGCTGCCGTCTCTGGGCCCCCCTCCAGACTGCCTCTCCCCGATGCAACTCCGGCGCCGGCACGTGGTAGCGGCTATCATACACAGCGAGAATTCCTATGTGGCTACGCTGCAGCGGCTTGTCAATGTAAGTATACTTCTCTTCTGATAGACTTAGATGGGACTAAATTCTAGAATTTAGTCCATCTGTGCAGTCTCACAAAGGACAATACAAACTACTAGACTACTACTAGGAGTTACTAGTAATGTAACAAGTCACAACACTGTGCACTGGCGTTATTAGTGTATCTGTGGATTGTTGCTGGCTGAATCTCTGGACTGTCATTACCAATGCATCTGCATTTTAGTTATGATTATCACTTTCGTAACATAGATATAACTTTAGCTTATCGTAAGACCTAGTTTCACCAGCTAAACTTCAAAACTAGCCTAGATAATTGTCAATAGCCAATTAGAAACTCATATAATTACATAATTGGTGATTGTCGTCAGAGTTAAAAGGCTAGATCGTTAAATTCACCCTGAGATAATTTATTTCATAAACCATACTCTTTAACGTTGTTAAAGTCGTTTTCAGCACTATGAGAATACCCATTGAAGAAGCTAGTAATAATAATAATAAATAACTTATTATGACTTGTACAGTTATAGAGCGTCAATGACTGAATTATCCAAACCACAATCCAAACTACTCGTACACAGACAATTCTTGCTAAATACGAATAGGTTTTCCTATGTCGCAATAAGTCGCGTCAACTAAGTTGCGTGTAAATTATTCCCTTCTGCAATTGCAGAAGGGAATCATTCAAAGAAATTTCATTCCCTACCTGTAGAGTAGCACTTTTTTAGATAATTTGAGATCGTTGACTCATTTCTTTGTCGTACAGAGGCGTTCACATCAACGTTTACAAAACCATTGCAAAATAGTATATTTTATATCGAGGGACTAAACGAAGCCATAATATACCAGAGGTATCGGGAGTCAATGAAACCGAAGGTACTAATATTAAGTTGGCGTTTAGGGTCTAGGTGCAAACTGTACTTTTCACTTTGAGTGCGAGAAAAATAGTCAAAGTACAAAAAACATTTAAAACCGAACAAATATACACTTGACAAAAGTTCTGAAATTTTCGTGGTCAGTTTTTTCTTCTGAACTGAACCACAGATTAAAAATTTAAAACACATGGCGCCCCATTCTTTGCGGACAAACCAAAGGAACTAAAACTCTCAACATTTCTGCAATGAAGATGGTCCCCACTCTACAGATAATAGTATATTTTTACTGGCTGTTTGAGTTTGTCTATGTCACATGAAAAAAATTAAAAAAAAAAATACTTTTTACTCCCTAGTAGTGACTAAAGTGGTCACTTTAGTCCCGCTTCGTAGGGCTATATTGGCGTACTTTTCGAGCATGAGAAGTGAACAAGTTATTATGTTAGCAGCTTAAGGTGCCCCTGTGTAAAGGTTGATGTTAACGCCTCTGTACCATCCAAACGTGGAACGCTCTTTCCTCCAACACACATGTACTTCTTTCCTCTCATAGTCTCAGGGTCTGCATTCAGTAGTTGCTGCATGACTGTGCTCGTCAACCACATATCTAACCTCACGGCAGCTTTTCATCAGGTGGAATGAGGTCAACTTGACTGGCAAAATTAAAGCTATTTTGTCACCTCATGTTTTGTATCACCCTGAAGAAGTCTCGACTGTTTTGATTGTAGCTTTACACTCAATTTGTATTTGTATACATGATTTCCTGTAAGCAAAAACAACAGTAAATTTGAATTAGCTCCTTCTCTTTGTATTCTGTGTTCGTGTTGTTCTTTACTTAATTTTTTATTTATAAAATTATGATAATAAGGCCTAAATGCGTCCAATATTGAATAATTCCGAAAAGGAAGTTTGTGTTTATGCTATCTGCTGCATTAAACTGTAATCACTTTGTACAGAAAACTAATCTTCTCTAAAAATGCATTTATGAAACAAACAAATATTGCCAAGGCAGTAAAAACGAATATCATTCAGTTACTATTAAGATAATACACCGACAAACACCGCGGGGGTCTGTGATGCAATATACCGACATAAGTTGACATCCAAGAACTGGTCTGAGCAAAACAAATGCGGAACGACTTGCCTTACACGTGACGAAGCTCTGTCAATCATTTGCCAGCTTCGTCACGTGGTACCAACCTCATTGTTTATTGTATAAAAGCTGCATGCGAGCGCTCTGACGTCAGTCATGCGTGCAGTTGAGTGCCATTCCATATTTGTATAAAGTTAGATGTCCAGTTTTTGCCGGCCCATGTATGTGTGCTGCGATGAGAGCCATGTCTGACACATACGTCTTGGTTGCGCTTTTTGTATGTAAATAATTATATGTCATTGATCTTTAGTTCATCGCTGTGTAAACAGACGCTGATAATACACTGTTTCGTAATAACAAGTAGGGTAATTTTTATCCCATTATCCAGTGTTCCATAAGAACAAAGTCTTAAATGGTAACTGGTAATCATCATCAAGTAGTAGTCATTCCTTATCAGATTCTGACAAGTACATTTACGGAATCCACCCACTCAAAAAAGTTGTTCCTCTGACGACATTTCCTGAAAAACCACCGATTAGTCTGTCAAGTTCTTGCGGCAACCGATAATGAACAACTTCTAGCCAACAGCAGTTAACAAAGTCCGTTTTGAGAACAAATATAGAAATCACACTCACAATCTTAAAAAGGCAGAGATAATGTTAAGTAAATGTAAATAAACAATTTAGCTTACGAACATATGAACAGCAATTATTCTTACAAGGCCGTCTCAAATATTTGCCTTGCGTAATTGTAGACATCCGAAATAAGTACACTGTCAACAAGGCACTTGCTAACACGAGATTCAAGTAGTACGACCGACCAAAGAGTAATTAGAAGGCAAGCCTCCATCGATGCCTTGAAATGAGTGCCTAATGATAGGCAAAGGTTGAGTAAACAGATGTGTGCAAAGCAGTTCACTTAAGTCAGAGTGAAGCATAGTTATGTCTTAGTAAAAGACTAGTTTATTTTTATGCTAGTTTTAGTACATTCATTGAGTTCCTAAGTTTATTTTAATTCAGTTTTATTTATCTGCATTTATTTTCAAATGAAAATGCCATTTCAATTATTATGTGGACTGCTTAGTATGGTAGTGTCATTAGTAGATATTAAGATTGCGAGGCTAAGTAATATAAAATCATTCTTCTCTGGTTCAAACTTCAAACTGTGTGTGCCGTTGTACGATCTTTTGTGTCTCGCCATGGTTTTTCTCGGGACGACGACAAACTGGTTCCTATTGCTATCTAGACATCTCGGATCCAAGCTCGCAACATTTGAATAGCACATACTGACATTTTCTCATGACTCAGGAGAAATTCGTGATCGGGAAGGAAGTTTGATGGCAATAACTAATTATAAATTCAAGCGAATAAATAGTTCCTATTGCGTAACTCGAATCAGACAAGGTACTCTCCACTTTGTCCAGTTTGACATGTCCATGTTGTGTAGACAAAGAGCCGGTGTTAAACCTCTAATTATGTGGATTGAGTAGCTGAACACCAGGAATTCTGATTTAGTCTTAGAAAAGCGTCCAAAAGCTGATGTTTTAATGCTGTTTTATTATTTTGAAATCATGTTTTACGTTCCGCCTAAAAAGAAAGTCTCCAACGGTAAAATCCAACAAAACTTTTACATACGATGCTTTTTATTTTGCTATCACTATCACGCTCGCTCTCGGACTAAACTCTACGTGATTGACAGTACAGTTGAATAAATCGTAAGCTGACAGTTGCAAAACTCGACATAACAGCAGTGTGCAGTGTCTATTAATGAGATAAAGTCGTCGAGGATGTAGTTAGGCGGCTACTGGGTTTCGTAACATCTATCATACATTAATGAGAATATTGAAAAATTAATCTCTAATAAACTAATTGGTTGGAAGAATTGCAGCTTCCTGTTATGGTCACGGTATATCGCAGATGTAACTTCCTAATCATATCTTATTTATCTTTCCTTTCAATAACTTTCTACGCCACATTTAAAGAGCTAAATGTCACGCATGCCTAATTTGCATGTAAGAGCAGTGTTTATACAATTGTAGCGAACAATTTCCATTCACACACTCAGGTATATTGTCTCAAGAATGTCATCTTTATTACAATGGCATTCGCACTTTGTGTCACTTTTAGTCTAGATTCCATGCCTGACATTATTTCCTTTGTTACAATCTTCAGAAAAGTCTGCTCCTTACTTTCAATTCGAAGGAACAATATACATGTCTGCACATTGTTCTGTGAAATGTAACGAAAGTTAGGTTTTCATGTCAAAGAGTTCGGTAAAATAACGTTTGTTTGCGTTATTCTTATCTTGCTACTTTCTTTTTTGGCTGCTGACAAAGATTCCTGAACCTTTTATCATTGTTTCTGGTAACAACGCAAAGCCATCGATTGTGTCAAAAATCTTAAATGTAAATAAAGCTGGCCGAGCTATTTGTGTATTGTTTTCCCAACAATTCACATGTCATATATTTGCATATTAGGAAGTGGGGCACATTGAATAGGCGGTATTTGCAAGCAGAGTGCACGAGGTCAGCTATACATAGAACTTGTAGGGAGACCTTATTGGTGAGGCATAAAGGCCAATATTGAAAGAAATGTTTGCCATCAGCGTGTTCAATCATTAAATGGCGCCGTGCGTTGACTGTGCTCAATGTGGCGAATGAGTTTTTGTCTCTGATGCTCATATTGCCACACGAATTAGTTATGGCGCTACAGCTCACACTAATAATGTGTTTTTGTTTCTCTATCAGTTTTTGCACACATTTATCCACCGCCACCATATTTCTAACGAACTTTGAACGTGTGATATTGTGTTGCTTGGTAAACATTGTAATCATTGGCCTTTTTATGAACTGCCTCGTTTTTATTGTATTATTGGCTTTGATATTATCATGCTTTTTAACGCGAATAAGCGAATCATGTGCCATAATTAGTATAGTGTGGAAAAAAAGAAATGTAGGAAGCAACAAAAATATTTAAAAAGGGAAAACACTGAACAATTGATTGATTACCCTAAAAAACCAAGCGGCCTTGTTTGTTATATTTTACCTAAATTAAATGATTTGATCAGAAAAGGATTTAATCAATGTTTTGTTTATTGATAATGGTTGAAATACGTAGCTGTTTGCTGTTCTTTAAAAGGCCTGTCTATTTTCTTTCATACTGGAATTATTTCAGCTGCTTTTTATTGCTTTTAGTCACTAAGGCCGAGATCTATAGAGCTTGCTTAGCTTAAACTTAGACTTATTTTAGACTTTGAACAGCTGTATCTATCTATATCAGTTACTACTTGTCGATAGTAAATTATTTTGGTCTTAGTTAAACATCAACTTATTTATTATTTCGAAATAATTATAACAGTACTTGATAGGTCAGATAATAATTGATGTGATAAGTCTGTACTTAGCTAAGTAACGACTATAGATCTCGGCCTAAGTTACTAGTATTGTAGATTTGAATTTTTCCCAGTGTTTTTAAGCAATATGATCCGCATCTGTCTACTTTCAAACCCCACAACTCTGAATTTTGTTCTGATAAAGTACATCTACTGAATCCGATTACAAAAGCGTATTGTCAAAGTCCCCAATGCAATATGGTGCCTAGGCAGCATAGGACATCCTTCACCTAGATACCCAGTCATCGTTCGACGATTACAGTGTGCGATAGCGATTGAGGACGTAACGTTTCAGGTATAAGATTATCTAATTGTGTATTTTCACGCTTGGACATGCTGTTTACAACAAGTATAGGCTAGATAAAATACAGTGTAATAACTCCCTTTTCTTTTATTTACACTGAGTCATAGGTTTAACATACTTTTCAATACACACAATACAAAGTATCGCAATCATTGCTTTAAGTAGATACATAAAATTGACCCAATACATACATCATTTAGTAATCAATCCTTACTTGTGTTGCTTTATGCAAGCACCCTAGTATATTGTCCTTAAAAGAAATGGCAGTTGCCACAATGATAATCATCAGTATATTGGAGAGAAGACTTTAAAAACTGTTGACTCCTAAATAAACCATAAACTTGAAAATAGCTTCATATTGATATGACGAGAGAGCGTCGTGGCCTAGTAGTTAAGCACTCCAACTCGGATCACGGATCGTTTGGTCCCGAGTTCAAATCTGGCCAGATGCAAAATCTTTGTGTTCATTGTTTAATTTCCGACTAACTCTCCGGTGATGGAAAACATCGATAAAAAAACAAATCAACCCGGATAGCGGCGGAAGGCTCACCACAAATCACGTTTGGTTCTAATACCATTGGTGAAAAGTGGACTTCTGAGTGTTCCGTTCACCATGACGGCAACAGTCACATGCCTCTGACTACCCTGTTTGGGATAAAGTCGTGATGGTATGTTATTGTTAAGATAAAGTACCATCTCCAAGCCAATTAACAAAGTCTTGCCAATGAAATGATCTAAATTTCGAACGGTCAACGCTTATTATCATAACATTATTAAAACGGAATGACATTACTTTTTCTTTAAGATATTTTTCATGTAGATAAGGCAAACCTTGTAAGATTTTTTATTACTTGGCTTATTCAAGATTTATACAGACAATGGTATGCTGCGTTCCAAATCGAGTGGAAATTACACTCTGAGGAGTGAAAATCACTCGAACCCGTTCCAAATTGACCCCGAGTGAAATCGAGGATGACCGAGCTGTCACTGACAGTTTCCTAGTTGTTTCGGAACTGGTTCGGGTGACGTTTATCACTCAGAAAAGTGCGAATTCTACCGGTGCGTGGAGCCCGATGAAATCCACCTGACAGCTGTCAGACAGACGTTTTGTCTTTCTTTTCGACGAGGGTGAAAATCACTCTGCAAAAAGCGATTTGGAACGAGCCCTAAATGCTGTTATTTTGCCCTTGCCATGTGATCAAATACCAAAGCAATCAAATTGTCTTTCATGCACAACATCCGCGTATTTACTTTGATATAAAAAATGTCCTCGTGTATTTCACATCTTAGCTTTACATTCGTCACAAGAATTATAAGGCTACCAATGCTGTCATGTTTAAAATCAAAATTCAATCATAGCATTATGTCGTCATCTTCACTTATCCTGACCGGTAACTACCGGCTACTTAGAATTTAACCTGCGTGCCCACTGCCCATTGTGTCGTGGCGATAAATACTAAGTTTGAAGTTTGCCTCCTCATAATCAATCTTTATGAATAAAGCTGTAAACACATTTGTAGAGCTTTGCCCTTCACCTGTCTAATTGTCATACTGTATCGTGAAGACCTACCATCCTCACATGGTTTCTGCTTAATTAGGAAAATTGCTTTCCAATCCTACTTATTGCCAATTGTCTTCTTGCTCTGCGACGAACTTTTTTATTCAGTAAGTGCCAGCATGTGCTCTTAACCTTTCTCTTGATAACGACCTTTATTAAAACAAACTTTGCACAATATTTTCGCAAACATTGCGGGCATAAGAAAACATGACACTTTACTTGTAAATGGACACTGCGCTTAACATCCACATACTAAGGCCACTGTCGAAATAATGTTTACATTAAATACAAACTTAACAATCTATTTTAAGACATGACGGATGACATGATGCCTAGTCTGACTACCTTACTTAACTTATAAATGCGATTTTGAGCTTTGATTCCGCTTTCTCTAATGGTAACATCATGCAACATATCCCCATAATTTTAAAAAATTTAAACAGTGCTTCAAGCACAGTTTACTATATTGAAGAGTGTTTTATGTTTTACTAGCTGTCCGTCCGTCTTTCCCGTCCAAATATAGCCTAAATTAAAAAAAATATAGCCTATGTCACTCCCTGATAATGTAATAATAATAATAATAATAATAATAAATCCCTGGACATTATTCCACACAGCGCCATCTAGCCCCAAAGTAAGCTAATTAAAGCTTGTGTTATGGGATACTAGACAACGGATAAACATACTTAAATACATTTTCTTTTGTAAATACATACTTATTATACATAGGAGACACCCAGACCAGTACAAACAGACATGTTCATGCACACAAAATGTTTGTACTGTGCGGGGATCGAACCCGCGACCTCTGGTGTAGTAGCCAACTTCTTAACCATTACACCAAGTCGGTCGTCATGTCAATGTAGCTTACTAATGGTGAAAGAATTTTCAAAATCGGTCCGGGCGTTTCGCAGCCTATCCAATACATACAAACAAATCTTTCCTCTTCATAATATTTTTTTTATGAATAAGTGCGTTGATGCTTTGTAGCTATAACCATAGAACTCTTTAGGTTATTAAATAGAAAATCTTTGATATGCGCTTTACTTTCGAGAGGTTAAAAACAATAAATCAATCTTAAAATATCTTGGTTGGATTAACACACGATGAAGGGCTTACTAAATAATAGTTACTTACTATCACCACTACGTAATACTAATACTGTCCGGTAAATGGTCTCATACCTTCCATCGGTGTAAATTTCTGACTAAACCAATATAAAAATAGAACGCCAGTAACAAGTTTTATGATATGTTTACCTATAACGCTAAGCATTTACGTTAGTGGTATTAAAATACTAATAAACCTCGTTGATATTATAAATAAGTATGTTTTATAGTGTCTGACCATGTTGCAAATCCCGCGCGGTTAAAGATATGAAAATGGTGTTGCCCTACTAAATATTGGTTCAGTAATAAAAATCTATGAATTCGAGTTTAGGCGTTCTAGTAGTCGCATCTAGTTTGATTTTCCGTATATTTCGATCGCAATCAGAGTGCCTAGTGCGTTTTCATTCAACCAAACGCACCGATAAAGAAAACGCGAATTTGTATGGAAATAAGAAGTTGCGTAAACGTGCCATTAAAGGCGCCACCCCTAAAGCCATACAAATACGCGTTTACGTGGTCGTGATTGAATAGCGAACGAAACTCGTACTGGGGCGTTCACATCAACCATTACAAAACCATTGCAAACTGGGTCTTATTTCAGCAGTATAAGGTGCCCCTATGTAAAGGTTGATGTGAACGCCTCTGTACCATCTTCTTTAGAACCGTACAGTTTTTTGTTACTTTACCTTTAGGCCTTTTACAGCCCGGTCCTGCTTAATGCCTGTAGTTGTAAACTTTTATAGGCACGTTTTGATTGTATGACAGTCCATTTCCATTTTGGTCTCTCAGGGAGGCATTAAGTAATTTCTCACTATTTACCCGTTTAATCAAAAACTAGCTGCCTCGACAGACTTCTGGCAAAAGTAATTGCCGCGGCGTCGGTAAAGCAGCACATCTCGCGGCGTTTCTCCGACTTTATTTATATATACTGTTGTTATTCACTGAATGTTTTGTTTAATCATAATAAAATATAGCCTATGTCACTCCCTGATAATATAGCTTCATATTGGTGAAATAATTTTTAAAATCGGTCCAGTACGTACTTAGTTTCGGAGCCTAAATACAAACGAAGGAACAATCAGATCTTCACTCCTTATAATATAGTAGAGATACCAAATATTTCTAAAAATAACCAAACCCTCTTTCACCAGGACTATAAAAAGCCGCTAGAGGAAAGCAGCCCAGCGATCCTGAACGCCAGCAAGATCCAGACGCTGTTCCACCGGCTGCCAGACATCCTGCAGTGCCACCTGCACTTCCGCACCGCGCTCGCCGACTGCGCGCGAACGTGGGACCGCGATGAAAAAATTGGTAAACCACACAGCTGGCGTTCTCGTGTCTCAGGTAGACACGACGTCACAGTGTCTTGAACTTTGTCCACTTGGATGGGCTTCGGCTTTCGCGCATTTCTATTCTGGTGAATGTGTTTTGGTTGATATTGGATGGTGGTAACTAAATGAATACAGAACTCACTTGAAAACATTGGAACCCGATTAACCAAAAATATTCATTGATTTTTGATAATTGTTTTAATTTGACTTTCTTTTAACGGACTTTTGATCAACAGTTTAAAAGACTTCAACTTTTAGTAATGTTATCTAAATAGGAGACCGTACTGTAGATCGATACTCAACTTCCAACCTACCTAAATGTAGCAGGAATGACCATAATTAGACATGAATAGTTAGCTATTAGAATTAGCCTATTAACTTGATCATAACCAACTTTACAGGCGAGGTCTTCCTCAACGCGTTCTCAAAGGCCGTGGTGCTGGACGTATACTCGGACTTCATCAACAACTTCTCGGTGGCGATGGAACTGGCGAAGATGGAATCTAAGAGGAAGTCTGCGTTTGCCGACTTCTTCAAAGTGAAGCAGATCAGTGCTCACGACAGGCTCTCTTTCTTTGGGCTGATGGTGAAACCGGTGCAGAGGTTTCCGCAGTTCATTATGTTCTTACAGGTCAGTATGATAAAAAAACTCGCTCTCCAACTTTACAGCCAAATGTGCTTACCCAAACCCTTGTTATAAATATTCGTACGAAAAAATACATATATCTTTGAGACATGGCCATGTGCCTTTGCACATGGCCATGTCTCAAAGATCTGACTCCAAACTAAGCAAAGCTTGTACTATGAGTTTTCGAGACTGTTATTCATACTAAGATTAAAATGAATAGTATCACCCCCTAAATAACAAACTATATGACACATGGATATATGACCCGGCGGGAGGTCAAACCAACAGCTAACTCCGGCGGCATAGCAGTATACCATTTAGTGCGAAAGGCAATTATAAAGGTCGCGTCGAACTCTTGGATTACTCTGAAGGAGTCCCGCATTCCTATTTTTTCCTATGACAAATAGGTATTGCGCATGTGCGAAACAACTTCAGAGTGAACTTAAAGTTTGTCGCGAACTATAATAAGCTTTGCCTCCTTTGTAATACCCCATACATGCCAATAACTGCCTTTGCGCACTGTTCTTCGTTTATCAGGGTCAGAAAATTATGGATTTTTTTACTACTTACTCAATAAATTAAATACATCTTTGTTCAAGTACAGTGACTCAACTTTTCGGTTACAAATTTCATGCCCACCACATGTGGCTCCAAGTGAGCCCGCCCACAAGCCAAATATATTAGGTTGGGGAAAAAGTCTTTTCGCAAATAGTATCTATGTATGATCTTGTAATTGGCTATACTACACACATCAAAAGTGTCTAGGGATCAAGCATTTTTATGCGGATTTCTTGAGATTGAGATGTGGCTTTGTAATAAATTTATGATTTTATAAATGTATATGGATCCTTTTTGGTGCATTTCATAATTTGAAACAGGAACTGTCAATCAAATTCGAGTAAAAGATGAAAATCAGCTGTCAATATTTTCCCTATAAAAACATACAACGCATTGAAGACATTATTAGTGCTACTGTTTCCCTACTACTGATTAAAACCAACGTTATTATGGAGCGGCGACGTCATTTAAGCAGGGAAGAAATGCTCAGAGCCGTGGGAATGATAGAAGCTGGTTCCCGGCAACGTACTGTGACTTTAGCTCTGAATACAAGTCAGAGTGTTATCAGTCGACTTTGGACACGCTACCGAAGCACTGGTACCGTGGCTGAGCGCCATGGAGGACGGTATCGCTGCACCACACGGAGACGAGACCGATACATTCAAATCACAACTCGAAGAGCTCCGACAATATCCGCCATGATGTTAGCCGTGAGGCTTCATCACTCTTCAGGGAACTTAATTAGCGACCAAACAGTCAGAAACCGCTTGCATGAAGTGAACCTTCATTCCCGAAGACCGCCAAGGGTACCACCTATAGCAATGCACAATCGTAGGATTCGATATCAATGGGCTCTTGAACACAGAAATTGGGCAGAAGAACAATGGCGTTTCGTGTGCTTTTCTGATGAGTCTCGTTTTGGTATGAGACCGAATACAAGACGTATACGACACTGGAGAACCCCTGGACGCCAACAGCGATTAAAATCCTGCCAGGAAGTCCATCCTTATAGTGGTGGAACCATCATGGTATGGGCGGGTATTTGGATCGGCGGAAGAACTGAGTTGATTTGGATCAGAGGCAACCTCAACGCTCAAATTTATGCTGAGACGATTGTATCAGACGTCATCGTTCCTTTACAAGTGCAAATCGGTCCCTTATTTCAGTTAATGCATGATAATGCACGACCGCACACCGCAAGAGTTGTAAGACAGACTCTCGCCGCAGCTAACATCAATGTCCTGCCCTGGCCTGCTCAGTCGCCAGACTTGAACCCGATTGAGCATGCATGGGATATGCTACAGAGAAGAGCTCTGCCGAATATGGAGGGTATCCAGTCGCAAGAAGACCTTTTTTTGTTGTTGCAACGAACATGGGCGGCCACGTGATTTGGATGAACTCATTTTGAGTATGCCAAACCGATGTTCTTGTGTTGTTAGTGTTCGCGGTAGAAACACGGATTATTAATTGTTTAAGTTACCCAATAAAATTTTAAAGAAAACTGTTATTTCAGTCTTTTTTTCGAACTTTGATGTTAGTGGTTCAAATGTCAAAAATCCCTTTATTAGGAAAATGGCAAATTTCTTTATTAATGCAAAGGTGACTTGGTTTATCGTTACTGTAGACAAACGAAAACACTTTATTTGATGAATCCTTAAAGAAAATTTTAATTAATATCAATCAGGAAAAAAGTTATTGCAAAAATATATGTTGATCCCTAGACACTTTTGATGTGTGTATTTGTATCTGGCTGGTTTTGGTATCATTAAAAGTTTAAATTTTAAAGAAGATAATTCCAAATTCAAATTAGGAAAATGTGTGATTTTCATTTGTTTTTCTTGCTGTCAAGATGAGTGCATCTAGTGAAGAAATTCGATTTAAAATTTCACTACATAAAAAAAAATATTAAAATGCAACGCAAGCTGCGAAAAAAATTCGCGATGTTTATGGACCTAGTGCAGTGTCTGTGAGAGTAGCACAAATTTGGCACAAAGCGTTTTCAATCCGGAAATTTTGATGTCAAAGATGTACGTCGCTCTGGTCGCCCTATTACGGATAAAATGGATGGCATTTTCAAAAAAGTGAAGCAAGATCGGCTTACCAGTACTAGCTGAAGAACTGGGAATTGACCACAAAACAGTTTTGGCGCATTTGAAAAAAACTGGTAACACAAAACATCTCAATATTTGGGTACCTCACGAGCTCACTGAAAGAAACCGAACCATGTACTCATTTGTGATTCTTTATAACGACGTAACCATTTTTGAAGAAGCTGATAACTGGTGATGAAAACTGGATCACGTACGATAAGAACGTGCGAAAAAGGTCGTGGCCAAAGGCCGGTCAGGCTTCACAGACTGCGAAACCCGGGTTAACTCGCAAAGGTGATGCTGTGTGTGTGCTGGGATTTGAAGGGCATTATTCATAATGAGCTGTTACCACCAGGCAGGACCATCGATTCTGAACTCTACTGCGAACAACTGATGAAATTAAAGCAAGAAGTTGAGAGAAAGCGGCCGGAATTAATCAACAGACAGGGTGTGGTTTTCCATCATGATATGAGAGTTTTATTTTGCCCGTCGAGATGACCTCACTCCACCTGATGGCAAGCGGTCGTGAGGTCCAGATATGAGATTGACAAGCCCAGACATTCAAACGAATCACTGGGCTGGCCATCCTCACCTGGAAGGCCTGCAGAAATGCCTTTTCACGTCCCGCTTGAAGAACCCCGGACTATACGAGAAAGGCAACACATGTGCTGGAAGAGCGTTCCACGTCTGGATGGTACTACAAAGAAACGAGTCACCGAACCTTTTAGTTCGGGCCAGCAAATGTTGAATTGTTGGAGAAGTTTGTAGAAGCGATAGAGAACACTTAGCCTGGCAATGTCTCTACGCAATTGGAGAGGCTCAAGGGTCAAAGTTGCCTCTGGGTTTCCAATAATACAGATAGCACGCCGCTGCAACCTGTCAAGAACTTCGAGTAGGTACTTGGCGGAACCGTCCCAGGGATGAGAGCAGACACGAGAGAATATTCCACACACGAGCGAACTTGTGTCTTATACAAGATGCTCTAAAGAGTGGGATGGTAAAGGAACGGCGACGCCTTTGTGAATGCAAACACCTGCGTTTTCTTGGCATTGAACTCGACAAGATTGCATGCACCCCATTCTGAAATGCGGTCCAACACTCCGTCAAGCTCAACAACAAGACTTCGCCTCTTCTCCTCGATGTCAGTCTGCTTTGCCCCAGGGCGCTCGAAATAACGCGCGTGGACTGTGCTATCATCTGCATAGCAATGAATATTACAAAAAGATAACATGTAATTTATATGCGGAAGAAACAACGTCGGCGACAAGACGGAGCCCTGCGGCATAATCTGGAGAAAGCGTGATTTTCGACCATCGCAAAGGACACGAATTCTACGTCCCTCCAGAAATCCGGCAACCCAGTCGCATAGGCGAGGTGGCAGACCATATGCCGGAAGCTTGAAAAGAAGCGAACGATGCCATACACGGTCGAAAGCTTGGGCAATGTCAAGGCTGACGGCCAAAGATTCTCCATGCTTGTCCAAACCCTGCTCCAGATGTGTGTACGCTAGAAGATCACCCGTAGACCGTTTTGGTCGGAAGCCGTACTGACGGTCGTGAATAAGAGAGTGATCCTCTAGGTAGCGGATGAGCTGCGTATTTATGATCCGCTCGAACACTTTAGCTAAAACTGAGGTTACGGCTATTGGACGGTAATTGGCAGGGTCAGACCGGTCCCCTTTTTTGGGAACTGGTTGAACGTTCGCCTCCTTCCAAGACAGCGGCACAAGACCCGAATTATAGAAGAGGCGATGCAGGCCAGTGAACACTGGAGACAACTTCGCTGCACATTTCTTCAGCACCACAGCTGGAATTCCATCAGGGCCACTGGCTTTCCTGAAATCGAGTGTCTGCAGTTCAGAACGAACATCACACTGCCTGATACGAATATCAGGCATTGTGGAGCCGCAATGTGGAATTTCAGGTGGCGCAGCACCGGAGTCATCGATGCAAGAGTTTGCGGCAAAGAGGTGAGCCAGTAAATCGGCTTTCTCTTGCGGCTGATGAACCAACGATCCAGCAAGGAATCTCAGTGGGGGCAGCGATAGCACGCAAAAGTTAGATTGCACGTGTTTAGCCAGTCGCCAGTAGGAGCGGCTACCCGTAGGGTGCGTGATGAGTTCTAGGCCAACAAGTGCAATGCGCTGGGCTTCTGCTCTTATGTAAGCGCTCTTCGTGGCCTGGTGACTTTATTAAAGGCTGCTTTCAGGGAGGCCAGGTTTGAATGATTATTGAGTGCCTGGGCCCTAGACCAAGCACGGTACGCCGCCTGTTTTTGTTCAACAGCTGCGGCACACTCGCAATTGAACCAAAGACCAGTTTTGCTAGCCCTGACGACATCAGTAAAAGGAATGTAGTATTCCATTCCTGTACTGATCTCGTCAGCGATAGCAGATGCACTCTCTGAAGCATCCTTTACTCCAAAGCAGCACTGCCGCCAAGGGACGGAGGCAAAATATTCTCGCAATCCGTCCCAATCTGCCGACGAGTAGTGCCCTAACCGCCGCGTCACCTTCACAGGTTGTAGGGGAGCTGCACAAGGCACTGTTGCGCTAACCAGACAGTGATCGGAGGAGCCTAATGAAGCACCAACCGACACTTTATACCCGGCTGAGTGACTCGTCAGCAGAAGGTCCAATAAGGAGGGTGTATGACCAACAATATCTGGTACCCGGGTGGGCTGGTGTACCAGTTGCGTCAGGTCTTGCGTGAGAGCAAACGCATGGGCGGTTCGGTCTGCATGGTCTGTTTTTGATGAGCCTAACCAGGACTCATGGTGGGCATTGAAGTCTCCCAAAAACGCCATTTCGGCGTTGTCTGCGGCCTGACTCAGATGTTCGAAGAGACGAGTTGTCTCGGCGTCGCCTTTGTGGGAGCGGTATATGCACGCATAGACCCGGCTCGTGGAGCCAGAGTGTTTCGGTCTCTTCAGAAATATTTGGGCAGTGTCAGGTTAACATCGCGAAAGGAATGCCAAAACCACTTGTTGCGATATTTTGATCAGAAGCCTCAACATTCCTTTAGCAATGGGATCATGTCCCTACCTACAAGATGGCAAAAAATATTCGAACAAAATGGCACCTACATACTTTAGTTAAATGTAAATAAACTATATTAAAAAATGTTTTTAATTTTCTTAAAAAATGCGAAGAAACTTTTTCCCCAACCTATTATGTTGCATGGTGACTTTTGTTTCGTCTCTTCAGTTTCTATTTGTCTTCAGGATCTCCTAAAACACACTCCTCACGGGCACGCGGACCGCGTCGCCCTGCAGCGTGCGCTGACGAGGCTAGAGGCTCTGGCAGAAGCACTGAATGAGAGAAAGAGGGACGCAGAGAGGACTCAGGTAAGAGTGATTTTCTCTCAAAACAATATGGACCTGTAAAAAAGACCTGAGAAAATTCATACTCGAATTGAAAAAAATGTATTCATGTAGACTTATAAAAAGTACTTTTGGAAAGTCTAATTATTATTTATTACTAGCCACAATATACCATTTAAAAATTAAAATGAAACTATTACAGAAAGTATCATAAATAAACATATTGCGACCCTACCATCGGTTTGGAGGTTATTTCCGTCAAGAAGAACCCGGCAAGAAACTTGAAGGTTACTCTTTCCAATCTTGTTCTTCATAAAAATTAAATTAACAGAGCAAAGTCATAGCAAAAATGCGCAAAGGAGTAGATCATACCTAAGATGACCATAAATTCTTGTTAACTCAGGTGACCCGAACACATTCTAGCCATCAAAGCAAAATGTTTATAAACTTAGTTTAGTTTAACTAGGAAGGCCTTTGTTTTTGAGATGGCGAGATTCAAAGGGAGTTTTTACAATAGCCCTAACTGCAGGGCTAATATGCGCACGGCGACAAATCATCTGATGCGTTTTCTCTCCCCTGAATATTATACGAACTGCACAACAAAGGCGTGACCAACATTTCTCGCGGTGCGCAGCAACGTCGTACAAGCTAAACAAATTCTCTTTCACTTCTTACATATTGTGACGGTTTAATTGGTTAACAACCAACGCAGTCTAAAATCGTTAATTATTTTAGCACACAAAAGATAAAAAGCACTTAATTATAAACAGTTGCCAAGCTTTACCGCATTAAATTCATATCAGTCGTTCAACGAGATTTAAAACAGTGATTAAATGGTAATCTGTATTTAATTAACATGAATTGGAAATTAATGCAAATAAGCTAATATGTAATCGTGTTGTTATGTAATCTGCTCGCAAATCATTCGCACACATAAAATGTCGCATTATTGAGCTTTTATCGAAAACATAACATCAATTAAGTGTCAAAAACTAGTTTTATAATAAATTTGCAGTTTCGTATGTTTGCTGAAGACTAATTTTATGCTTCCTGATTACGACAGAAGTAATTGATTACCTCTCCCAATTTAAGACCATAAAAAGTCGTTCGGATAGTTTAATAAATATATCTTGAAATTAAAGATGTTTGAAAAAAAGTTACGAGTAGTGACAGTTAACAATATTTGGTGGTTTAGAAGTCTATTTACATTACCTGTATAATGTCTGCCAGTATATTTCTATACAAGTCTGTTGCAATTTGCAAACAAGCAGAGCGCCTATGTGTGCGTCCACGGTGCAATCCTAGCGCGGTTGCGATGACGGGCGCGTAGTATATACTCGTAAGTGCAGCTTATGGTCACTTTGCAAAATCATATCACATTCAAGCTTAATTAATTCAAATCTAGCGCGTGGACCACTTAAATCAGGCCCCCGTCGCCTAATTTCACTCAGTCGAAATATACGATTAACAGGACTTTGACTGACGCACGCTTGTCTCGCTTACGCTATGGTCAAAACAAATAGGTTTGTCTCTGTCCTTCGACATCGCACAACGATCAATAATATCTCAGCGGTGTGAGTGTGCGTGCATGTAGTTGTGTATCATCCCCGTTTTCAGTTGTCAATTTTATCTTCCGCTATTTGATTTAATCTAAGCTATCTAGATATAAGGGATGTACTCTCACTGTTCGTTATCTAATCTGTTTTTCGACAGATTTTTTCTTTGAAATTGCCAAAAAAGTTAAAAAAGGATTTTCAATAAGCTATCGTGTAGATATCGTAGTATCATATTGTGTAGATCCCATCATCTATAAAGGCCGGTATTCACTTTGCTTAGTGCTAGTGCAGGTGACTATTAGGAGCGATTGATTAGTGCAAGTAGTGTCCAATTCTGTTTAGTGGATGTGTTTAGTTTATCACGGACACTTTCAATTTTGTACCTAAGGTCTTTACAATTTAAAAGACATTCATATTTTACATACTCCTGACACATTTTTATGGTAAATCTTCCGTCTACTTGCCATTTTTTGCATGTTTTGCAAAATGCTAAACACTAACACCTGCTGTCCAGACCAGTTTAGTGGCAGGCACGCGGCGAGTGAGGGGAATGGGAGGCCCGCGGTACGAGGCCACTCGCATTCCACTCGCAAAAAAATAGAACACGCTCGCTTTACTACGCAGGTTACTAATCACTTGCACTAATCTATCGGTGTCCACACGTGTTTTCTACTTACACTAAGCAAAGTGAATACCGGCTTTAAAGGACACTGGCCAGGACCTGCGCCAGAATTTAGGGCCAGATTAGTCGTATGAACCCCCTGTTCATTATGTACTGTGTACAGTCCACTGTGGCCTGGGGTTCTTCATATATGACGGGATTTGTAATTCCTCAAAAACGTTTCCAGCTGTTTAACATCAGGCGATCAGAATATTTTTTGGCAATGACGTTGTATAAAAAAACATTAATGAAACGCTTGAATGAAACGGAAGATTAAACTACTCAAAAGCGGAGAGCTTTTGATTAATAGGTATAATGTTCCGTTTACGACACTGAGACATGAGTAGTTATTCAAATTGTTATTTCCAGGCATTCCGCGCAGCGTTACGACGACTAACGCGGGGAGGGGTAGCAGGCGCGGGCGGTGCGGGGACCGCAGCCCGCTTCGGAGCCGCGCGGTTGCTGGCTTCAAGGGCTGATAAACGGCATCTTCTAAGACAGGATGACTTGCTGCAGTTGGTGAGTATCTCATCATCATCAGCCCTTTAAATCATGGACTTAGAGTTTCCGCACAGATAGCTACAGCAAGTGGTTTTGGATCGTCCACATCCAACGGCCACATGTAATAAATTTATCAGGAATCAAACCTGTTGATTTTAGGAAAACAACACAATTAACTGCATTTTTGCCGTGTCGCTTAAAAAGATCGATTTTTAGGAAGTTTAATATTACTTCCTGAAAATAGCTTAAGAACACTAAAGTAAGGAGCCAAATGTTTCCTTAAAAACCTTCATTCTCCTTATTCTGTTGAATAAGATTTAATGTGAATAATAACGTCGCAACACTTTTGATTACTATTCATTTTACTATTTTATATTGAACTAAAATCTCCCTTTTTGGCTACCGACTGGTAGCCCCAATGAAACTCTTCTTCCAATGTGTATTATTTTAGTATTTAATTTGTTTTTTACGATTTGATAGTACTTTCAACCCTCTTGGGATCATAGAAAATTATTACATACAATGCTAATTAATTTTAAAGATTTATAATTATAAATAAAACGAAAAATAATTACAATTACATACAAAAACATCATACTACAACAATAAAACAAATTAATAAAATTTAAATAAAGTTCCTCACCCTAACACCTCAAGGATGCTATTGGAGCTGGCCCGAACCCTACGGACCAGGGATGTGCACCGCTTACGTATGGTTGTATAAAAACAATCCACGCGGTACAGCAAACATCCCCGAAGCGCTGCCAAGCCAGGGCAGCCCCAACAGCACCCTCAATGCATTATTGTACTAGACGCGCAAGGCGCTGTACTGCTTCTTGGTATAGTCCACCCACAGGCTACTCGTATAGAAGGACGTACAAAATACCTTAAAAAAAGTGATTTTGAAATCCTCCTAGCAACGAGCAAACTTGCGCGCGATCATATTAGCCCGAACAGACAGCGCTCTGCGTTCCGTTTCAATGTCTGCATCATCCTTCAAGTCGGCGGTAACCAGGTGTCCAAGATATTTAAAACTTTCAACCCTTCTAATTTAAATAAAGAAATTTGAGTTTTGCTTCAATAAATTAACATTTATAATTATATTCCAGGAATTCAACCAATCCGGCGGCATGTCGAAGTGCAAGCCTCGCCGTCTGCTGCTCCTTAATGACTTGGTGGTGTGCGTATCTGTGGGCGCGGGAGGGGATGACGCGGAACGGCTCGGCCTGAAGTGGGCGCATCCGGTGCAGGATGTGGATGTGTTGGATACTGGGACTTCGCCTACGCTTAGCCGGGTTCTTGCGCAAGGTGACTAGACTTTAAGATAATGTTAGTCGATCAGTATGTATATACATTTAACGATTTTAACGTTAGTTTTAACTTTAGCTATAACCAGATTAATTGGATAAGCGCAATCTGTATGAGTGTACGTCCCGCATTAATCTCTGAACGCAATGATCGCCTAAACGGCGATGACGTCAGATCATTGCGTTCAGAAATATGTATGCCAGCTGTAGTTACATTTTAAATCACTAGGGGCGTTGTACTGAAATTCTATAGAAAAACGTCAACGCGGACGCCAGCGACTGTCCAAATGTGTCTGTAACTGTCCTGATGGACCAAATGTCTTCAGATTTCTGGTACAATTAATTTATCCTAAATAAACCTGCAGATTTTAGAACTTATTGTTTAAAATAATATTGTGATTGTTTATTTAAAGTTTTTTTTTAAATAGACGTAAATATTAGGCTTTTTATTTTCCATACTTCTTTTGGACGATGTCAATAGATTTAATATTATAACATTGTGCTTATTTTGTAATGTTTTATTGAGTAGTCGTTTTTTATCTTGTACGTTTTTTTTATGAAACTGACGCAGGGATTTCACGCAAGAGCGAAATCGACGTGAGTGCAAAATAGTTCAATCAGTGACGACGTTCATGACGTCCCCTGTCTTATTAGCGCGCTTTCCAGAATTAGTCACGCTTTTAAGCGCGTTAAAATCACTTTCGACTTTAATATCAAATTGTACATTTGCATGCCACCTAATCTCTGTCCGAAATCGTAAAATGTGATGTAACTAACGAGCAATCCCCGCTCTCAGGCATGAACCGCAGCGGAAGCCTCCGCTCGAACTCCAGCGGCAACAACAACACCGCCACCGGCGACTCGCTGTGCAATGAGATGTCGGCTCTCATGCACGACTACGAGGTGGTGTCGCGCATGGCCGAGCTGGCCGCCGCGCTGCGCACGCCCTACCCCGACCTGGCGCCCGAGACCTTCAGGACGCTGCTGCACACCATACAGAAGAGCATACAGGTGAGAACTGGGCAAGGACAGCTTTTACAGGGACGCTGCTGGAGGAAACTTGGATCTGAGTCCTTGAGTCACTGTGAGTTGAATGTGGTTCAAAGTTAACACGAGGTTATTCTGAGGGGTTTATATGGCTATTATTAGATTATTTTTTTGTGGCAAGCAATTCTTGGTTTGGTTGGTTCTGTTTATCAATCAATCAATCAATCAATCAAAAAAATTATTTCGAGTTACAACAATGACTCATATAGTGTTAGTATTAAAATAATGATTCTTATACCTATTTGTTAGTACATTACACAAAAAATACAGTTCCATAACATGATAAATTCACATCAGTGTGAACCCGCATCCACCTTGCTAGGAGAGGAGAGTCCCACCGGCCTGCAAATACGCTCAGAAGCCTGTTAGGGCTGCCGCGACTCCGCGCAAGCAGGGAGGCGCACCGCTTGCGTGTGATGGCTGCAAAGCCATCAACCTGCGCATCTGCAAACATCCCAGATGCGCTGCAATATCGCGGCAGCCCCACCAGAATCCTGAACGCATTGTTGTATTGCACGCGTAGGTCACTGTACGTCCGCCGCGTAAAGCTAACCCATAGGCTGCACGTGTAGAAAGACTGACAGAAGGCTTTAAAAAGCGTTATCTTTACTGGTAAACTACAACGTGCAAACCTACGAGCCAACATGTTGCACCGGACAGCCAGTGACCTTCGCTCTCTCTGAATATCTAAATTATCCTTTAGATCCTCAGTTATCCAGTGACCTAAATATTTAAATTGCTTGACCCTGCAAAGAGGAGTTCCAGAAAGCATTATCTTGGGTACACTCTTTGGTACTATGTTCACCGCTTTAAACACCATCAACTCGCTCTTCTTTGCATTGTACTTCAGGCCATGGATTTCTGCATAAGTTTCACAAACAGATAAGAGCCTTCGCAAGGCACCAATCGATGGGCTCAACAGCACCATGTCGTCCGCGTAACTTATATTATTATTACTAATTTAGCATGGCTTTTTTACTCGATCTCGAGGCAGCATTCAGTTTGCGCTTTGCATCTGGTATAGAGTGATCCCTTTTAGCACAGGCCGCAGTCCAAGCCTTGAATGCAGATTGTTTGAGGCGCAAGGCCTCTCTGCAGTACTTGTCAAACCACGGCTGGCTCCTACCCCCGACAGCCACTAGCGGATTAGGAATATAGCATTCCATACCCGCCAGGATCGTCTCAGTGACCGCAGCTGCACAGGTATCGGGATCACCAGATGAAAAACAGAGCTGCCTCCAGGGATACGACGCGAAAAACTCACGCAAACCATCCCAATCCGCTGACTTATAGTGCCACACGCGGCGGCGCCCAATAGGCTTACGCTTTTCAGGTGAATCGCAAAGCACTTGGCTCCGGACGACGCAGTGGTCAGACGAGCCCAAAGGCGCATCCACTGAAATGGTGTACCCGTCCGGATGCGAAGTCAGCAGGAGATCCAGTAAATTTGCCCTATGGGTGACGACGTCCGGTACTCTCGTGGGAGAAGGTACCAGTTGCGAAAGACCATAGGCCAAGGCAAACTCGTAGGCAGACCTTCCAGCGTAGTCAGTGGGCAAAGAATACCCCAACACTCAGTGTGGTAAGCATTGAAGTCCCCCAGGACCACCAACTCGGCTGTCGGATACTGCTCAATGACTTTGCCGGACGTCACTTGCAGGTGCTCAAAAAGTTGAGTTATGCCCAGATTACCACTATGAGACCTGTAGAGGCACGCGTAGATACGGGTATGGCCACCGTAGTCTATACGCACCCACATAATTGACAGGTCCCTGTCTTCTAGCCCTGAAAGACGGCGACAGCAAATGTCCTCCCGGACGAACATGCATACCCCGGCGTGAGGCACAAAATTGTGCTCAAGCTTGTACCCAGGGTAGTGAAGGTAAGATGTATCGGCCGGGCAAGATATTTGCGTCTCGGTCAGGAAAAGCATTGTCGGCTTTGCAGTTTCGAGGTGATGGTGAACCGCGTTGATGTTATTGTTGGTAATATCTGACGAATCGCCGGTCTTATTTTTAATTATAGGTACAACTGTTGTAAACATCAGTTTAGGTGGTAAATATGCATGCCCGAGACAAAGATTGAAGATCATTGTAAGCAATCTGGGTAGGGTGAGGCCCCGCATACTTTAGATGCTCTACACTTAAGGAATCAAACCCGGGAGACTTTCCTCTGACCATACTTTTAATTACATCTGCAATATTCCTGGCCGTAAAATGCACACTGCGCTCCTCAGACGTCAGACATGCGCTAGGCAAAGACTTGGAGGCGGATTCTAAGGGAGATTTCACACTGAAATGGCTTTGAAAAGCATTAGCTATTTCTGAGGGACTATGCAAACCCGCTACACAGACTGGCTGTACCGGTTTATAATTCAAGCTATTAGTTTTGTTCCAAAATTTTGAAAATTCCTTCTTAGAATGATGCTCAGCAATCATGTCCATCTTTAATTGCTTAGCATTATCCTGGCACCATTTGAGTCTGGATTTAAAAATACGCTTTGTCTCGCACATCTTGTTATAAATCGGGCCCGAAGCAGGCCTATCACAATCCGACCATAGCTGAAAATGCAGCCGTGCGTTAGCATGAGCCTCTCTTACATGTCGATTTCAACCAACCACATACTTTCCTTTCCTCTTTCGTCTATCTACAAAAGTTTTTACAGCAGATAAGGTTAGCACTTCTATAATATTGTCATACAATTTGTCTAGTAATAGGCTATGATTTACATTCCTACAATATCCATCCGCACACGCCCCAAACTCAGTGTTAAAGTCAAACAAACTGAGTTTAGAGTTACACAAGTTATAATACATATCTATCTGCTCACGGTCCCGATCTCCCCATTTAATTTTGTTAACCCCCTGCTCTGGTATACAGACATTACGTTTTCAAAGTTGAATATTACATATTAGGAATACAGGGTGATGGTCGGATACAAAGACATCATGATGCACATACATATTCACTAACGAACTAACTGCCGCAGCAGTCAATACGCAGTGGTCAAGCCAGCGACGACATCCATGCGAATCGCTCACGAAAGTGTACGTGTCTTTAGGTAACACTGTCATATCATAACAACACAGCAACTGTTCGTTACAAAAACTAATTAACTCACTAGCAAACAACTCACCGGGATGCGCGTTAAAATCACCTAAAATGTAAACACATTCCACATTTTGGCTTTCTGTAATAGCATTTAGCTCACTTAAGCAATCAGTACACTACACTAAATTCTCACGCGAGTCCGTACGCATGTAAACTGAGAACACAATAAACGAGCGATCAGCTGAATCCATTTTTACGGCGGTCAGACGCACACTGCTACACGGGATGACGGATACGGTGTGAAACACAGACTTCCTCCACAGAAGGGCCACTCCTCCGTAAGGGCGCCCCCGTAGGTCGATGGCTGACTTCCCGGTGTACGCAAAGTCGTCATCAATGTTTCCTAAAAAAGGCACATCGTGTGGATATAACCAGGTTTCTTGCAAGGCGATTATATCAGCCTTTTTGCATAGTCGTTTTACGCAATCAACCGATCTCATAACTCCTTTACAATTAAACGTTACAAATGTTATTGTTCTATCCATTATGTTTAGGTGACAAACTGCCATTTGACAGAATTTTCTGTCTACTCTGATTATTCTTATCAAAGTTAATGAAAGGCCTGAATGCCACACCACTAGGCCAGAAGTCATCCTGCATAAATACTCGCAGTTTATGTCGAGGTACGAATATCTTATAGGCGTCGTAATGCCTTTTTGTAGTCACTTTCTGGATAGAAAATTGGATGTCTGTTTTATTTTTAATGTAATTCGAAATATCGCTCTCATTGACTCCTTTTGCCACGTTAAAAATGAAAATTGGTGTTTTAGAATCAGCGCTTTTAAAGTTTACATCCGATCCAGTAATAGCTTTTCCTGACTGACTCAAAAAGCGGTTACGTAGCTTCCGCTTCCACTGTTTTCCACTCCTCTGTGTCCTCGTGAGGCTTCCACTCGCCCTCTCGTGCCGTTTCTACAAATGACTTTTTATTTTTGATAACACTATCATTATCGGTGACCGTGTGTCCCATGCCATCATCGGCTGTGTCGGCGGCGGCTGCGGCAGCGCGCGCGGCGGGGGAAACCGGTCGGTCGGGACACTCGGGACTCGCCGGGCCGAGAGCGCTTAGTCGACACTGATGCGGACCCCACTGCACTATCACTGCGTTCTGATAATGATGGCTTGTTTACTAGATTTCTGTCATAAGTACTAGACTCATTTAACGTGCTACGCGCATTAGTTGGATTTATCGCGTTGTTGGTAGTGGCGTTTTCCGTTCCTAGACGTTGTTTATCCAGAGAAAATGTGCATGGGAGTAGTGTATTTGATGTTGAGTGATGACTGCAAGCTTTTTCGGACTGCACAGATAGATTATTTGTGTGTTCTAGGCCCATAGGCCCGCTGTCGAAGTCGTAGCTGGCCAGGTAGGCCCCTCGTTTTTTATTGACGTTACCCTCAAAATTAAAGTCATTTGTTAACGACGCATTCTTTAGTATTTCTAGGTCCATTTTAAGGGAACTAAATTTCTCTGAAGGTACATAATTTTCCTGTATTATTTTAACATCATTTTGCAGCTTCACAATATCTTTCAGTAGCCTTGTTACGTCGACATGGTCGAACAGAACTGGAGGTAGTTTTTGTAGGTCTCTGGCAACGAAAACAGGAAGATCCTCGGGATCCGCTTCTTTTAACAGACAGATAATGTCGTCCATATCACGCGACTTTTTTCCGTCACCTCTTCTCTTCTTTTGGCGTTGAGATGTAGACTCAAACAAAAGCTTCTTAGCATCAACTATGTCTGTGGCGGTGAAAGCACTTGTACAGATGTTACTGATACTATCCTCTGTCATCACATCAATTTTATTGTTTACAAATGCAAGAACTTCGTTTATCACCACATTACAACTCGAACACTTTAGCAATTTCGAGGACATTGTCCTTTCGCACGTTAAAGACTCATACGCGTGTCACTCTCGATCAGCTGTGCGCGCGCGACTGACTTTATATTATGTCTTCTATTTGTGTATGTTAATTTTTATCGATTTATGTTGAAGTTTATTTTGTTGTTTTGGTATTTTATAATAATTAGCATCTGTTATTTTTAAAAGTAATTTATTTAATTTAATCTCGTGCACCGTGTTTAATGTATCTGGTTGATTGTGTGCTTGACTGGTAGAGAATGCCCTTTGGCATTAAGTCCGCCAATTGTATCATTAATTTTGTGCAATGAAGAATAAATAAATAAAAACCGCTGTAACTTATGGTATATTTGGGCATAGATAAAATAAACTATATATTCTTTGGTTTGGGTAACTAGCTGCAGCAAACATTGAGACTCACCAGCGCCCTCTGTAACTTACGTAAGTTTAGGTAGAAAGCAGATAGATGGCGCTGGAAGTTGCTACATGAAGAAAACTGGTAAAATTACTTTTCTATAGACAACTGTAGTAACAAGACGACCAGAACAGCTCTTCGGGCAACTCTAGCTACTAAACTTACCAGCAGGAACTAAACACTTGTAATTTACGGCATGTTTGCATAACTAGCTGTTCTTTAACAAAAAAAAAAAAATTTGCGCCGGCCACCCCGGTATTGCATCGATGCCGTTTCTTTCCAGTCTCGTGGACGTTAGAACCTCCACGATGGCTGAAAGAAACGGCATCATTACATATCTACAACAAGCAGCTAGATGGCGCGAAGTTGAAACATGTGGCAAATCAGTAAAAGCTAATTCACTTTTGAGTATTATGAACTTTCGGCAAGTAAATAACATTTATTTATCTGTGATTCTCCACAGGGTGGAGGTATTTTCATCTAGGACGAAACCTAGACCTCGTGCAAAAAACGTCAACTTTAAGTGGTTTGGTGAGGCCCGAACACATCAGCGAATAATGCATTGTATTGATAACTAAGCTAGTTATAGACGGACAGCTATCCGTCGCCCGCGTAGACTGTCTTTCCCGTCAAGATATAGGCTAAATTAAATATTATATATGTACGAGTATATAGCTTAGGTCACACCCTGATAATGTATATACACACATCAAAAGTGTCTAGGGATCAAGCATTTTTATGCGGATTTCTTGAGATTGAGATGTGGCTTTGTAATAAATTTATGATTTTATAAATTTATATGGATCCTTTTTGGTGCATCTCATAATTTGAAACAGGAACTGTCAATCAAATTCGAGTAAAAGATGAAAATCAGCTGTCAATATTTTCCCTATAAAAACATACAACGCATTGAAGACATTATTAGTGCTACTGTTTCCCTACTACTGATTAAAACCAACGTTATTATGGAGCGGCGACGTCATTTAAGCAGGGAAGAAATGCTCAGAGCCGTGGGAATGATAGAAGCTGGTTCCCGGCAACGTACTGTGGCTTTAGCTCTGAATACAAGTCAGAGTGTTATCAGTCGACTTTGGACACGTTACCGAAGCACTGGTACCGTGGCTGAGCGCCATGGAGGACGGTATCACTGCACCACACGGAGACAAGACCGATACATTCAAATCACAACTCGAAAAGCTCCAACAATAACCGCCATGATGTTAGCCGTGAGGCTTCATCACTCTTCAGGGAACTTAATTAGCGACCAAACAGTCAGAAACCGCTTGCATGAAGTGAACCTTCATTCCCGAAGACCGCTAAGGGTACCACCTATAGCAATGCACAATCGTAGGATTCGATATCAATGGGCTCTTGAACACAGAAATTGGGCAGAAGAACAATGGCGTTTCGTGTGCTTTTCTGATGAGTCTCGTTTTGGTATGAGACCGGATACATGACGTATACGACACTGGAGAACCCCTGGACGCCAACAGCGATTAAAATCCTGCCAGGAAGTCCATCCTTATAGTGGTGGAACCATCATGGTATGGGCGGGTATTTGGATCGGCGGAAGAACTGAGTTGATTTGGATCAGAGGCAACCTCAACGCTCAAATTTATGCTGAGACGATTGTATCAGACGTCATCGTTCCTCTACAAGTGCAAATCGGTTTCTTATTTCAGTTAATGCATGATAATGCACGACCGCACACCGCAAGAGTTGTAAGACAGACTCTCGCCGCAGCTAACATCAATGTCCTGCCCTGGCCTGCTCAGTCGCCAGACTTGAACCCGATTGAGCATGCATGGGATAT
Organism: Udea olivalis; assembly: GCA_947369235.1. NCBI lineage: Eukaryota > Metazoa > Arthropoda > Insecta > Lepidoptera > Crambidae > Udea > Udea olivalis. The sequence goes on from OX376351.1 coordinate 10,184,158, forward strand.
GCTACAGAGAAGAGCTCTGCCGAATATGGAGGGTATCCAGTCGCAAGAAGACCTTTTTTTGTTGTTGCAACGAACATGGGCGGCCATTCCACAGCGTGATTTGGATGAACTCATTTTGAGTATGCCAAACCGATGTTCTTGTGTTGTTAGTGTACGCGGTAGAAACACGGATTATTAATTGTTTAAGTTACCCAATAAAATTTTAAAGAAAACTGTTATTTCAGTCTTTTTTTCGAACTTTAATGTTAGTGGTTCAAATGTCAAAAATCCCTTTATTAGGAAAATGGCAAATTTCTTTATTAATGCAAAGGTGACTTGGTTTATCGTTACTGTAGACAAACGAAAACACTTTATTTGATGAATCCTTAAAGAAAATTTTAATTAATATCAATCAGGAGAAAAGTTATTGCAAAAATATATGTTGATCCCTAGACACTTTTGATGTGTGTATTTATATTGGTGAAAGATTTTTTAACATTGGTCCAGTAGTTTCGGAGCCAATTCAATAGAAACAAACAAACAAAATGTAAATGTGTGCTGTACTTTTAGATTCAAAATTGCGTTATAATATTTTTTGACATAACTAACTGTTATTCATTTCTTCACAGAAAAAGGACGACGAAATGGCCTGGGTAGATTCCTGCTGCCTCCAGCTGACGATTCGCGGCCGCGAAGAGCCAGTGACATTCCGCGCGAGCGAGCCCGGGGCTAGACTAGCCTGGGCCACGGAGCTCAGGCTAGCCCAGCTGGCCCAGGCGTCGGCCAACTCGCCCGCGTGGAGGATCCCCGCTCCGCTACACGCCCCGGCCCACAAGATGCCGCTGTTCGTGGGCGCGACGCCTGTGTACTCGTCCAAGCACTTGACAGAGGTATGTTAGTTCCTATTTGCTATTTGCACGGGCCGGATTTGATCTTAAATTGATTGAGGTCTCTGAAACATGTTCCAAATTGAAAGGCGCGCTTTCGCCAGACGCCTACGATTTGCTCCTGAGCAAAAATAATTATGAGCGTAGTTTCAAATCTATAGGTGAAACATCCAATATTCATTTTGTGTAAAAAATTGTGTATAGCCTTAAATTAAAAAAACCTTTACTTAAGGGGAAAAATACTAAACTAACTTGTGCTCTTGTGATAGAAAAGCATTAAATAAACAACAGCAAAATGTCTTGTAAAAGATGACAAATCATTATTCTAAGTTTGTGGCGCAGCAAAACACGCTTTTCCGCGCGGCCACCTTCAGACTGAATGAAATTGAATTTTATGAAGAAATAAATCTACGTTACAAACAGATAATTCACAAAATATCCGATTTTTTTATTCCCCCGCCCCCGCCGTAAAGATTTCTGCTTCGCCTGGTAGTTGACTGGTAGAGAATGCCTTTAGGCATTAAGTCCGTCAATTGTACTTTTTCGTGCAACAAAGAATAAATAAATGTTTTGTTGCGCAAAAATATGTAATAACTTTTGACGTGATGGAGTACTTTTTTTTCTATGAAGTACTAAAAAGTATATGTTCTATTTATTTATTTATTCTTTATTGCACATTTATAAAAATAAGTACAATTGGCGGACTTAATGCCTAGAGGCATTCTCTACCAGTCAACCGCAAGGTTTAACAGAGAACATAAAATTTTTGGGCTGTGCAACGTATGGAATTTGGTGCAAGAAAATACAAACAACAAATTACTTACTTAACTAAAACTTTAAAACCTACTAATACTCAAACTAACAAATACCTAATACAATTCGTAAACTTAAATAAATCATATAGAGATCATAGTATACTACATAAATACATATAAACTATATATACCTATCATGCCAACAAATATACCTATCTATATACATTGAAAATAAATATACTAATATAATATTAAATAATAATATATAATATGAAATTAAATTAAATTGCCATTTAAGAGAGTACGTAGATGCCTGAATCTGAACTCAATGAAATGGTTTACTGAATCAGCGGCTCACTTAAAATGCTCACGCAACGCAACGACCGACCTCTTCAGAGCAAGTTTGGAGGTAGATTTCTGAATGTTGCTTGGGAGAGAGTTCCATAGCCGTATGGCAGACAGTCTGAAGGAGCTTGACATGTAGGAGGAAAAGAAAAGGGGTGTAAATAGAGCTAAAGTTTTACTTGAACGGAGATCTTTTTGATGAGACGAGTGTAGGAATTGAAACTTATTTTTTAGGTACATCGGAGAGTTTGGATCGAAGAGAATAGAAAAAAGAACACACAAAATTCTCACTTTTCTGCGTTGACGAATCGGTAACCAGTTGAGCTTAGATCGATAAGAAGAAATGTGATCGTACTTTCGCAATCCGAAGATAAAGCGGATACAGTTATTCAGGAGTCTGTCAAGTTTGTTGAGAAGTTCCTGTGAGATATTAGTAAAACAAACATCAGCATAGTCGAGAATAGGCAGGACATGAGCCTGGACGAGTAGAACTTTGGTGTTGACTGGTAAAAAAAATTTGAAGCGGTAAAGCGCTCGCAGCGTCTAGGTTATCCTTCTGCTCATCTCCTTCACCTGCTGGCCCCAGCTCAGTGTGCTGTCCATGAAAAGACCGAGATTTTTGACGCATGGTGAAAATGGTATCAAGTCGCAGTCCATCACTACCGGAGTAATAAGTGAACAGCCAGCCGCACGCAACTGATAGGAGCTACCAAACATTATAGCCTGACACTTGCCCGGGTTAACTTTGACACCAAACTTGAGTGACCACTCACTGATGCAGCTGAGGTCATAGTTAAGTTTGTCAATGGCGGCGTTTAAGTCAGCAACACCCGCCTGCACGTACAGTTGCAGATCATCGGCATACAAGTGGTGTGAGCATTGAATTTTATCTGTAAGGATATTTATAAAAACCGAAAACAGGATAGGCGATAAAATTCCACCTTGCGGTTCACCTGTCTCCAAGTCTGACCAATCCGAAAGGACTTGATCCACGCGAACAGCCTGCCGGCGCTCGCGCAGGTAGGAAGAGAACCAATCTACAGCCGAAGGAGAGACACATAGATGACTCAAGACTGCCAGGAGAATATCGTGATCAACGGTATTGAAGGCGTTGGAGAAGTCTATTAAAACAAGCACCGTCAACCGAGAATCCTCCATACCAGCCCTGATATCATCAGTGACTTTAATAAGTGCTGTAGTTGTACTGTGCCCTGGTCGAAAGGCCGATTGGTACTGACTAAGCATCCCATTGCCCAGGACGTGACTAGAAAATTGCTTATGAGCAGCTGCTTCGAGAATTTTAGACAAAAAGGGCAGTATAGAGATGGGACGGAATTGATTCAAACTGCTTGGGTTCGCAACCTTAGGAAGAGGGATGACAAACGCTTGACGCCATAGTTTAGGAAATTGAGAATCGGTGAAAGAGAAATTCACGATATGGGTAATAGCTGGGAGAATATGATCTTAACACACGGAGAATCATGGACCGGCTAATATCATCGTAACCAATGGCCTTAGACTTAATGCAGTTGATTATCTTTCTTATCTCCTCGTCAGATACTGGAGAGAATGAAAACATATTGCAAGAGAGAGGAAGCAGTGAGATAATTGAGGAAATCGTGCTGCGTTTAGTAAAGTCATTGTTGGCGACAGATGTGGCAACCCCGGTTGCTAAGGGTTGTTATTGTTCTTCTCCAGGCAACGGGGCCTCGCGTCTTCTAAAAACTATAATTAGAAATATTATATTTGTATCACCCGTAAATAATAAATTAATACCCTGGCTTTTCTAGTTTGTCTGTAACAGTCATCTAGTGGGATGGGGGAGGAGAAGTGCTTATTAAGATCATTGGGAGAAAAAGGAGTAGAGCTCAAGCTAGATGGTGTTTTACCAAAACACTCTCGGTGTTGAGAAATTTCCATATGTCAGAAGAAGAGGATAAGGTAACGTTTTCGTGAATATGACGACGCTTTGCAGATCTAACCATTTGGTTGCAACGGTTTCTGGCCCTTCTAAACGTGTCCCACTTGTCAGCACAACGGTCTCTTTTAAAGTTGCTGAAAGCTCTGTCACGCCTGGACATCGCCATACGGACACCTCTGGTAATCCACGGCGCGGGCGGCCTCCTCACTTTGACAGATTTTACGGGCGCGTGCTTGTTGAAAAGGTCTAAAATAGTGTGTAAATAGTGTTCTGTAGCATCTATGTATCTCACAAAACTCACCGCGGCTCATAGCAAATAGCAAGACACTAAGGAGCATGTTCATTTCAGTGAAAAGTGAGCGTGCTCGTTTTGAACATGCTATTAACCATGCTATTTAAAAAAATGTGTAAGTGTAGCTTACAGCTACGTTTGTGAAGTCTTCTGATTGAACAGCCCTTCAAAGCATCTGTCCCATTGCAGGTGAACTGCGGCTGCTTCTACACGTCAAGCGGCAGTCCGCGCGGCGCGTCCATGCGGCGCGCACGCTCCTTGCTGTGGGTGTGCGCGCTCGCGCCCGGCACGTCCCGCGTGTGCGTGCTCACGCACCGCGCCGCCAAGCTCAAGACGCTGGTCACTGTGGACCTGCCCGACACTAAGGTGAGCTACCTGAAAGCAACAAATACCTGTAGGTGTAGACCCTCCCTCGCGATCGCCACGAATTTAAGCCGCCTCAAAAATCCAAAAAAAATCGAATTACGCCCGATTCAAGGTCACAGAACACATATCAACTCGGAAAGGGATCATAACCGTAATAACTCGAACCGTTTAGTATTCTTTGTATGAAACTATAACGCACATTCATCGAAATCGTAACGTATTGCCTTGCCCCGGAGCGACTTTTACGCTCGTCACCGTGGGCCTGCACGACACTAAGGTAAGAAGTAGAAGAAAGAACATCATCAACAATCAGCGCTGACTGCGGATTCCTCCGCCCGTTATTGCCTAGAAGAATGACGCTAGGTCGCGGTGCACGACTGTTTGAAAAGGGTCAGTATCCCAGCGGCAGTACCGCGCGCTCGCTGCTGGGGTGTGTGCGCTCCTCCCGTGTGTGCTCAGCGCCGCCAAGCTCAAGACACTAGTCGCAGTAGACCTACCTGACACTAAGGTGAGCCAAAAGCAACAAATATACCCGTAGGCCCGCCCTCGCGAACGCCACTAATTTCAGAACGGTTTTAAATTTTTGCGGCGCGTTCGCTCGGACTGGTTGTGGTGAGTCAGTATCTATATGGATTATACGACGTCCGACGCTCGTACGAGTTATGCGTGTGGCAGCGTGTATTAAACGCTAGTCTGAAACCGTTCAAGCCGTTCAGCTCTCAAAAAACCGAAAAAATAGCTAATTACGCTCGATTTACCCTCGTCTACGTGAAACTGCCCGAGTTAAGGTGAAAAAGTAGATGAAATCACAGTGGATTTCTCTACCCCTTATTGAGTGAGTTACGCACGCTGCCTGCCTAAAAGAACGCAGGGAACGCACAATGTCTCGATGTCCAACTATTTGAGAAGGGTCAGTATTACGATAAGTGAGAGCAAACGTGCTAGACTACGGGGGCTACTGGGCCTTTTTAGGGGGTCTGCTGCAAGGGCTTCGTAAAGGGCAAGCAGTTGCAAAGCCTTACTGCCGGAGCCCCAAGGTCGATTACTCTGAAACTTGAGCCAGGAGGAGTAAATAAATATTCTGCTTAACTTTATAGCCTTCATCTAAACACAAAACCATTAGTAAAATCCGACAAGTGAAATCGGCGTTATATTACGAGTACTAACTTAAAATCTTTTGTTTTCTAGGTGACATCCATGGAATACTCGAAAGGAGTTCGTCAAGTGACCACGCTGTGCGGCGACACAGTGTGGCTCGGCACTGAAGACAAGAAAATCATCATATTCTCCGGCGTCGAACCCGAGAAGCAAGAAAAGCTAGCTGAAGTGCAGACCACCGCGGCAGTCACGCAAATCCGATACCACTGCGATTCCATGTTCGTCGGACTCGCAAACGGTAGGGTATCAGTCTTCAGGCGAAACCACGACGACTCCTGGGCCCTCCAGGAACCATTAGCCATAGAACTAGGCGACAAACCCGTGCACTGCGTATTACCAGTCGATGGAATCATCTACGCCACTTGCGCTAAAAGAGTCTTCGCCATCAACGCGCTGACCGCCGAAATCATGCGCATTCTAGAACTCAAAGGAGACGACGATCGCTCCGTTAGGTATTTGGCGCACTCAGGCGTCGGACTCTGGACTGCATTCTCCGAGTCGACCTACGTGAGTTTGTACCACGCGGAAACTTTCGAGCATTTACAGAATATAGATATAGCGGCAGACGTCGCGAAGACTATCGGCGCTAGGGAAGGCAGTAGACCAGCACATGTCTCGGCTTTGTTGGCTGTACAGGGACTTCTTTGGGTCGGAACTACTGCTGGTGTCAGTGTTACCGTTCCTCTTCCCAAGCTGGAAGGACTGCCTTTAATAGGGGGTACCATAGCGGTTTCCTACCACGCGCACGCCGGCCCCGTCACTTTCCTCCTTCCCTTGCTTCCTGACACTAGAGACGTGGACGTCAATGTCGTTCGAAGAAACTTATCAAACGCGCGTGCTTTAGCCGGCGTTGCACCGTTGCAAGAGTTCAAGGAGGAGGAATCTAAAGAAAATGATATTGACAAGCCAAAACTTGAAAGGCGAATATCAGAGGAAACCAGCCCGTATAGACCCCAACGCGTCCAATCAGCAGTCGTCCGACGGAAGAAGCCTGGAGACGTGAGACTGAGCAAAACATTACCCAAGTGTGCGAATCTCAACGCTTGCGACGTGTACGGATTGTTCGGGGACTTGATGTTCGTAAAAGACTGCGTTGGTGAAGCAGACGTGAGCGGCTCCGGTGGGGAATCTCTTCGGCGAAGTGACCCAGAACTAGCCGCGATTCCGTTCAGAGTGAGTACGCTTGATAGAAGACTGCGAATGCGCGCCGGACGACCGAGAAGTCTAGATCTGTCTAGCTGGTCGGTAGACTCCCGCGCCTCGAGTCTTTGCACCTCATCGGGGAGCGAGGAATCGATGGCTCTACGCGGCGTATCGAGGACCAGTTCGGGCGCGTCTGGCGCTGCCAGTTTAGCCCCCGTCGCTGTCTCGACACCGGACTCTACCTCAAGCAAATCCACAATTTCTGACCGTTCGATATCGCGAAGTGACTCCTCTAACGCGCAGGAAACGAAAGCTGTCCCAAAAAGCGCCGGTAGGAGCTTACGTGGTTCGGATTATGTGCTAGGGGAGAGCTCAGCTCGCAGGTCGGTCGTGACTTTAGTAGGGGGCCGCGGCTACGTCGACTGGCGGCAAACGGCCGACGCGGCGGAGCGGCCGGCGCAGGCGGCGGACCCCAACCCCAGAGACGCGCACCTCATCCTGTGGGAGATGCGCTTGTGACCTGCTCACAGTCACACGTGCCGAGCCAGAAACTTTGTACGCGCGTAAATATCTACGTGAGATGACGGATCTGCTACAGATCCGCCTTTATGTGTCATAGTATTGTAAATACTGGTGCGTCCTATGCTTTGTAAATTCCACAGGCTACTACTATAGGATAAATTAGTTTTACGTTTGTGCTATTGTAAATCTGTTAATTTCTAACACGCCTTATTATTGCGGACGCTTGCGCGTCCGTCCGTAAGAAGTTAAAATAATATTTAATTCGGAAGATTTATTTTACACTGAGTGTATGAATATGAGCTTTAAAATATTTTTCGATGTCCCGGGCTTGGCTTGTGTCATGGCCTTATCTGTTTAATGTATAATCCTATGTAAGCGCTGGTGCATTCTTTTTGTGATTTTTATATTGAACTGTTACAAATTAATCGTGATTAAGAAATGTACAGAGAAGTTAAACTGGTGTTCGATTTTATTGCTGGCATGGTGGAACAACATACTGAACATGTTTATTTTTTACGATTTGTATTAGGAACTAACCAAATAGTGATTATATTAATTTAAAAATCTGTTCTAAATTGTGGTATGAATATAACATCCCGCCATATTACAATAGTTAAGATTTCGATTTGTAAAAATGTAATTAAACCTAATTACCGTTTAAACATATTTCCTTTTTGTATTTAATTTAAATTCGTTTATAAATTTAATATGAAACCTAGTGGCCTTATTTTTACATTGAAATTTCCAGTGTGCGTGATTATAATCGTTTAAGCTTTATTGTTAGACATAAACGTAATGTCGCTTTAAGAATTAGACTGATTTAGCTTAAGCGTTAAAATGTATTATTAGTTGAATTTTAGTGTTAATAAGACGAATCTACGACACGAACGAATTTCACAAAAAAAAAACGGGTCCCTCATACCGGTGCATAGTAAATTACGAATAACATTCGAAGAGACATGGGAAGGTTACCTTTATGTAGTGTTTAAATTGGATTCCATTTTTCTAAATCTCATATCTGAACGGATCTCTCGACCTCATGTCTCGTGCTTGGTTATAGTACATTTGAACAATCTTGGAAACTTGTTTACTGTTACATTTCATTTTACATAGTTATGTATTGGTTGTCTGTTCTGTCACAATGTTGTTATCGTTTTCCTCTGTCCACGAGTTAAACAGCGCAAAAGTACTTTTCTTTAGCCGAATCTAGTTTTGGGACCATACTGCAGCAATATTATAACAGTCATACTCTAAAATACGTACCACAATGAGACGTTGACGTGTGATGGTTACAATACTGTTCCTATGCCCAATTGAATCAAACTCAAGCAAAGCTTAAAACCGTCCGTTTTATGTCATCTTAGAAATGTCTTACATAGTTTAAATCTCAGACTGTGACGTAATTTGCTGAGTTTCGAGTAAATGAGCATAGATTGTGGTCAGGCCCATAATAATAAGTCGTTAGTTTTGTCACTTTCGGCCAGTAAATCATGAAATTGACGTTTTGTTTGTACAAATCCAAAGAAACTAAGTTTGATTCCAGTCAGGCATTATCAAATAAACAATTAGTCCAATATATTTTTGTTTATTTCAGCTTTCAATGTGCCAAATTGTAAAATATCAGATGTACCTATGTGTTTATATTGTACAAAGATATAATAATAATGATTCATATCGCACATATATGCTGTCTTCTTTTGAAATGTAAATTCAGTTAAATCAATATACATACTTATAAATTGCCATAGTAAGGAAAGCAAAGTTATCTCAATTTTTTACTGTTTATCAACTCTTTGAGCTACTGTTGTGTTTACATACCTATCATATTTAAACTGGAATGGTCGTTATTTATTCTACAGAATGTCACAACTTATATGTACTAAGGTGTAAATAAATTTTAAGTTTATCTGTATACACCTGTATTTTTGTAGTTTTATTTTCCTTCACAAATTAAATAAGTCTTAAATACACAATAAACAGGAACTCTTCTTTTTAACTTCCGTGCTACCTGACTCAAAAGAACATCTGTATGGCTACCATCTGTATTGTTGACCTACGAGAGTCATTGGTTAAATGTTAATATGTATATGATTTAGGCGGCTTTATCGCTGAAAGCAATAAAAGACAAAAAAACACAAATGAATTACTCAAATTCACTAGGATTTTAAATTCTTGTTAAAATAATAACAAATATTTGGAGGTTAAATGTCAATTCCTAAGGTTAAATGTTAATTCCTAAACCAAGTAATTTAGAGATTTGTACAGCTTTTATTGCTATGCCAACAGCGTGCACCCGTTTTGAAATTACATTCGATATACCTACATAGATACTAGTTTAATTTGAAAGCATGAACATTTCAGTGCAAGCGTCCTCGGAAAACTCATAACTCAGCCTTACGAATATGAATAAGTATGATTATAACATAACAGCAAGGATCTTTACTTAAAGGTTGCCTAGAAGAAATCGCTCTGTAGCGACAAGGCCGCCTATATTGTACAAATTGTTTCCGTAATGAAATATTGATTTTCTTGTTTTTTAAGCAATCATATAAACAATCTATCTAATACGTGGTCGAGTAAGGATCGGTGGACCCTGCAGCACTGACATTGCATTGGGTTATTTGGGTTACAAGTCTACCTAATTATGAAGCATTGAGAATTTCACAAATGAAGGGTTACAGGAGGAGACCCTTAGGTTCACATGAGTTGGGTCACTTGGTTTATCACCAAGCCTGGCCTGCTACTTGCATTGCACATAAAATAAACATGGCTCTGCCCGTCAGGGAGGCGTATTGGGTATTCTACGCGTTGAGGGAGTCTGAAACGGCCATTCGCAGGGGGTTCGCGGTGAATGCTTCGGCTACCCCACGTTCTCCCTTTTAATGCAAGATGAGGGGAACCCCTAGTAAAGATTTTGCCTCAGTATGCCTGCGTGAGGAAGCAGGAGAGTCGGAGACTCGCACGGTGCTCCCCCGGGCAACTTGTAGTCCATAAACGATTTTGTAAACACTGGCTAATAAAAATTAAATAAAAACTTGGTTTATCACAAACCAATTCAAAGCGGTTGCAAATGCTTATGAGGCCGCCAGAAACTTCGTTAAAATACCCGACTCAGATACACTCAGGGACACAATTAACCGGCCACCTACATTTTCTCAATTCCTTGAAAACTATCGTATTTATTTTGTTACAATATTACATTGGGTAAAGCTATGCGAAAAAAAATTAAACATATGTAACTTGAGATTTTTTTTAATTACGACAAAAAATAAAAAAATGAGGAAGTACATAATGGAGTTTTCTCAAAAAAATGAAAATTTACAAAATATACCTCTTGCAACCGATTTGAAAGCCCGTCCGTTATGTTTTAGATGTTGCTTTGGGAATGTTCTGCCACTCCTCAACAGCTGCAGGGTTTAGCTCACTGATGGTCCTAGGAGCTGGTTTAAGACTTCGGATCCGTCTTATGAGGTTGTCCAACACATGCTCTATTGTATTCAGGTCAGGACTCCGAGCTAGCCGTGGTGATGGTTGAATATTGACGGTGTCCAAGTGTTCGGTTACGACTCTCACGGTGCGTGCAACGAGCATTATTGTGCATAAAACAAAATCATCGCTATGAATGGCGCAAACGGAATCACATGTGGTTCTAGGACTTTTTTCACGTAACTGTAAGCATTAACACCACATCTATCGTAGACTACAAACTCTCTATGGGCGTCGTAAAAAATGCAAACCCAATAAGTTATAGAGCCTCCCTCGTAGTCCACGATTTCGACCACAGGGCATTTGGCAAACCTCTCTCCGCAGCGTCTATACACGCAAGGACGTCCGTCAGAACCTCGTAAAGTGATTATAGATTCATCTAAGAAGAGAAAATCCTTCCCTTATACCGATTCCAATTTTGAGATTTTTAGGCAAATCTAAGTACCGCTCTCCTGAGACATGCAGTAAATTCTGGGTCTTGATCAGGTCGAAAATTTTTCAGATGCCTCTCTCTTCTTCTTTTAATTGTTCGAGGGCTCATACTCAAATTCTGTACCTCAAACAAACGGTTACGCGATGGTTCTGCGAGATTTCGCAGAACCATCGTGAGGATTTACCGATGATTTCTTTCTGGCCTTCTTGTGTAGGAATTTGTCTCTCAGTAACGCCGGATAGCATATTGTATGCTGATTTGTGGATATTCAAGCATTCATTCAATCCGACGCTGGCTAAACCCAGCTCCAGTTGCGTCTCATGACATTCTTAGCTGATTTTGTTAAGCAAGAATCACTAAAGTGAACAAAAAGCCGTTATGATTGTTCTGTTTAGTGGAAGATAGACAACCCATCAAGTTACGCTTAGCAATCAAAGCGTAAGTTAAAACAAACACACGTAATGGCCCAAGATATGGGTCGACGGTTAAATGTGCCCCTGAGAGTAGGTATATTTCAAAAATACTTAACTTGACTTTGGGAAGTATCTTAAGAGGGTAGACAAGCCATTTAGAATAAAGTCATGGGCAGTTAACTGGAATGGCCCTTAAAATCTTGACGCTTGGGCAATGTGTTTACTCGTTAACAAGTTCGCAACAACGAGAAGTATTGCGTCAGCATTGTTACAAATATAAAAATGAAAATATTTGAAATTGAAAATCGATTGACTATAAGATAACGATTTTAGGTTAATAAAACGTAATTACTTAACACCATGAATCACAAACGAACTACTTTAGCCATAGTCACATTGTGTGCACGATCATTGCCTTGAACATTATTGAGGATAAGTGAAGCAGTGAGTCTTATAATCTTACTTCAAATCATGATGGAAGCAGCTGTTTGGTCTGTCTTTCTAGCTAGACTGATATTATCCTGTCATTATAGTCAGATTTAAATTACGAACTAATAAAAAAGTAGAAATGATACAAACTTAACATAAAGTACTAACTTATTAATTATCTTTTCATTCGTGAGATGCGATCTTTCAATTTGGTACCTACTTTACTTTCACGTGATGAGATGACAAAGTTTTTCAAAATGACTAAAGATTGGTACTTAAGTAAGTAGTAGTAATTTGTGCCCATTTACTGTCCCACTGCCCTGCCTCCCTCCGCTGGGGGGAGGGGGCAAGCGGGGCCCGCCTTGTAAGAGGCGGGCAGGTCGCCCTGCGGTGTCTCTGGTTGTCAGGGTTTATCTAACTCCAGAGACGCGGCCGACGGCGATACAGGAGCGCGGGGGCGGTTTAGTGGGTATCCTCCGTGCATGAGTCTCTAAAAAGACTGGTGAATGGAATTGCACGAATCCCAAACACGGCTCGCCTACCCCAAGGCGAGTTATGGTGCCTATAGCATTCCCCTCCACAAAAAAAAAGTGTGTAACTATTATATTTATTTGAAATTAATAATAATACGATAGGTCTTGTTGGAAAATGAATTTATTAGTTCTTTGTGGTTAGTTGTATGAATCTGTGAAAAAAAGTAGCGTCTGGCTAGTAGATGCTGTCTGTGCCGTAATGTTTTATTATCACGGGATCCCTGGAACAACGAAATTAAGAGCTTTAAACTCACCAATCCTCAAGTGTCCAACTCCTGTAGGGAGATGAGGGTCGAAATGATTTTTGGCAAGTAAACAGAATTCTGAATGGGAACGTTTGCCAAGAGTAGAGTTAGGTACGAAGTATCTAGAAGAATAAATCTAAAAGTAACAATCTACTCACGGTTCCGCCGCTTGCAATCCCTTAGTGCGTCGTTAAATGCTTCACATTCCTGCAGGTTTTCCCTGTTACCAGCACATTGCAGGAACTGCGCGATCTCGTACGCACAGGGCCCGTTCGGCTCGGTGCCTGGCTGGTAGTCGTGCGGCAAGGCTTGCTGCACCTCATGCCGCCGGGGCCCGGAGAACAAACTGGTTATTGCGTTCCCTGCTATGTTTCCCTAGGCAAAAATAAAGGCTGTTAGTTTATACATTCCGGTGAAGAAAGTTCAATAAATACATGAAATTAAGAAGTGATAACATATCACTTGATTTAATTTAAAGTATAGAGTCCGTCTTACGTAATTTGTCTCTGAAGCCTATTTTTGGTTTATGAAGTTTGATGCTAAATACACATAAATTTTTGTTAAGTATTATTCACCTTAGAAATTAAGTTAATGATAGCTACCAAAATTACACCTAAACAACTTCAGTACTTAGGTAATTTACTTTATAACATATTTGCTCGTAAAGGGTCTCTTATTTCACCAATTTCAATATCGTATTGTATCTCATTACGCACTTGTGCGTTATGGTAATGTAAAACGCACGAGTTTGTTTTAATAAGGTAAAACGCACGGTTTATCAAGATGCTCCGTCTAAAAAGAACGGTACTTTTTTTAATCTTAGCAAAGAGTTTTTATGTCAGCAAAGAGGTCAACATTTTTATGAATAAAATTAACTTTAGGAGATAAAATATAATAAATAAACATTTAATTCTTTAATTTAATTAATTTTGACAATAAACTAAACCATTTATCTGTAACAAAAACACAAAAATGTAAATTTACTTTATTAGTATTACTGGCTGGTTTTTTATGCCTTTGCCTTAAAAAAAGCGCTGATGCGCGCGCATCGCTAATTTGTGAACAAGTAAAAAAATGTATAACTGCTTTAACAAGTGATTAAAGATTTATTTGTTTTAGAAAGTCCGATTTTTATTCATTTCCTCGCAAATATGTTATAAAACGTCGTATGACATACGTGCGCTTTGATAATTACAGCCTCTGCTTTCTTGTAGCCCTCGCCTACGGCTCGGGCTAGCAATATCGCCTCGGCTGTAATTTTCAACTTACCGCACTTATATCATAATGTACTATTACTGTACTGTCACCATCAGAAATATTGTAGCAGACAGGGTGATCAAACACTTCTGAACTACTTATTTAAAACTAACATTCCACCCGCGGCTTCGCTTGCGTTTCGTTTTATATTATGGCCAAATTACATAAAATGGATAAATAAATTGTAGCCCATCCCATGTGTTATTCTGATGTATAAGCTGTATTACTGTAAATCTTAATTCCCTCGCTTTGCTCGGGAATCAACTTATAAGTTAATTCCCGAGCAAAGCGAGGGAATTAAGATTGAGCCCTGAGTGCAGTGAGGGATTCAAGCGCCCAAGAAAAAAACAGTTTTATCCCGGTGGTGTATACTCTACTTTTCTCACTTTATGCGAGACAATAAAAAACCAGGCTTAGTAGATAGTGTTTATTACAGCATATTAAAAGTGCAAATTGATATTGGAGACATTAGTCCAATTATGGAAAGATAACGTTTTCAGGTATTTTTCCTTTGACTTTTCTGGGAGTAGATTATTGACAATGCCTATGGCATCTAATTTAATAGCTTCTGGAGTCAAAATACTTTCATCACTCGCCATTTTTTATTTTTTCTTTGAAATGTTCATAGAATCTTCTAAAGCTAGTAGTACTACTAGCTACGGCTATAGCAACTTCTTTCAGCTGGCGTGGCCTACTCGATTTGACAAACAAATGAAGTTCGTCTCAGTACGAATCTAGTGGGCCACGGCCTCGGTCTCCGAAAATCGAGTTGGCCGCGCCCGCTGAGGACACATTCTGTTTAGTGAAATTAGACTTTATGGAGCAATAAGAATTATGAAAGTGAAAATCACATTATTGACCAGCGGGTTATAATAGAACATTATAACCCGGCTAAAGCCAAGAGATATAATGTCTTGCTTTCGGTAAGGTTTACATGACATATAATTCGGCATTGTCGAGCATGTGGTGTGAAAAAAATATAAAACACTAGGTAGTTGTTCGCCCGCGGCTTCGCCTACGTTGACTATACGATTTTAGCTGTTCTGTTTTCTCCCGTTATGGTATGTCCTATGTTACTTGTTTTTAATAATGTTTTATGCTAAAATAATTTTGGAAATTGGTCCCGTAGTTTTTGATTGTTTTATTCCTTACTAGCGCTGTCGGTCAGCGGCTTCACCGTGTAAACTGTGCATCAGAGCTATTTGCGGTCTAAAGCCTACAGAAAGCTGTCAACCATATTTTAGAACTCTAAAACTGTAAACATTGCCGTCTTTGTATATTTTAGAATTGTGTACTTTCGTTAAGCTGAATCCTCATTTATTTGAAAAAAATAATGAATGAATAACTGTTTAAGT
Source organism: Udea olivalis (assembly GCA_947369235.1). NCBI lineage: Eukaryota > Metazoa > Arthropoda > Insecta > Lepidoptera > Crambidae > Udea > Udea olivalis. The sequence continues at coordinate 10,199,677 of OX376351.1, forward strand.
ATTAGCCCAAACAGAAATATTATAACAGAAATTGTCACTTAACTAAATAATACAAATATCTTATTTAAATAACTAAAAGTAACTAAACGAAATGCATGTACCTAATCTTCGACCAAGAAATTCCAAACTTTGTACAGAGGCGTTCACATCACATACCTCACTATTTGTAGAGTGGCGAATGGATTTTTGTATGAAAAGTGAATATTCACTATTTTACAATATCTAAATATTTGATAATTTACACGATTTTAGTGATTATTCTTCGTAGTCTTAAAGATACATTGGATTAGATGAAATTCGTCGAATCCTGGAATATCTAGACAGACAGAAAAACATTTAAAAAAACCGCAGTGTCAGCTTCAAGTTTCATTCCGCAGTAAAAAAAATAGTAGACTTGAGTTACTATTATATCTAATTTTAACTTCCAGGAAAATCAAAAAGCAACGTAGAAGCTTCTATTACCGACAGTTTTAGCTGTTACTAATAACGACCCATAGAATGAGGTTTGTTTTTATTACAGTTTTTACTATTTTCATTATAAGTACACAAAATAAAGCAATGACAAAAACTGGTGCAGAATCCAACCTGTTCGGTGGGTTGGTGTCCGTCCAAAATGTGGCTTATTCAATCCTGTATATTTTTGTGTGACTAATGGGCCTATAATTTCACTTTTGTCACCTTTCTTGAACAGCAAAGTTATATTGGAGTGGCAAGGGGTTTTAGGGATATTTCCTGTTTTAAGTATTGTGTTGAAAAGCCTTGCGAGATGAGAACAAAGACTTGGCTTTTCCATTTTTAGAATCTCTAAGGTAACTAAGTCTCCGCCAGGGCTCTTGCTGTATTTCATACTTTTAATGGCAGTGCTTATTTCTTCTATGCTGATCAGCAGGATGCTTTCATTAAACTGATATTTTGATTCACCTGAATATAATGATTGGTCCAGCTGGAATTCAATGTTTAACCAGATGTTCATAACCTTGTCGCGATTACTTTGGTTTTGTCCTTGACGATCCCGCAAACCAGTTATCCAGGTTTTAGTTTTAGTACTTCCTTGTTTTGCTGATCTTAAAGAAGTATTTCTCAAGTGCTGTCTTGATTAGATGGGTGTTGTGGTTTCTGATGTCTTTTCTAATGTTTCGTTTAACTTGCCTGTCTAGTATTCTGTGCTCCACTGAACCCAGTCTTGTATTTAGTCTTTTATCGATCAACGTTTTAGTATGTTTTGTTACCCTACTGTAATTTCGTTTTTCTTGTTTGATATTATTGCTTACTGTTTTGATGGCTGCCAAAATTGTGTTGTACTCAAGAAGGCTAGAAACTAAGGAGAGATAACTCCCTGGAAAGGGTTGGACTAAATCCGTATCCCACAGTGACGCATGCGCATTACGCTTCTTTGCCGCGATCCTCGCGAAGTGTCAAAATTGGTCAACAAAAAACAACAACTGTCGCACGTGACACCGTTCAAAACAAAACCATGTGACCATGAAATGACAAATAGCTGCCGCTGCACATGCGCAATACAGCGTTTTGCCCGGCACAGAGTATACGACTTTCGGCCCTCGAAAGCTTACCCCCACTTCGGGAGTTATCTCTCCTCAGTCTCTAGCCTTCTTGGTTGTACTGACTGTGTATTGGCGTCTATATCACGATCTATCATCACGTTGTCAAAGTACTTAATTATTTAGTTCCAAATTCAAGTAATTTTATTATCATTATTTTATTCAGGTAAGTGTATTTTTTGTTAAGGGGGACTCCGTTTTTGTTTTCAATTTTTTTCGGATGTTTTTTTTACAATGATTAATTAATTAAATAAAAACTTTTTTCAAGTAAAACCTCTCTTAGTTCTCGGTTGAATATTAGCTAACCTTACTATCTACCTTGATTACTAAATTTTATTAGAATCTAGCCATAGTCTTCATTTTTTCGGAATACGTGTGGTACGAAAAATAATAAGTCAATGCTTTTATCAAACCATTGACTTATTATCTATCTATCGGAATAAGAAATCAATGGTTTTATCAAACTATTTTCGTAATGTTTTTTTTATGATTTTACCTATATTGATACGAAAAAAGTAGAACATAAAGCTGAGTGTAAACATTTACAACCTGAATGATCATCACGTCACAATATATTGTCATTGTAAAACAATTATTTTGTTTCTACAGAGTGCCGAGTGCGAGTTGCAGTGAGAGAAGTGAATAACTTCACAATCGCGTTTGCGAGAAAAAAAACGCGAATTTGTATGGCATCGCGTGAGCGCCATCTAGCGGCCTAAATGTTGCCCCAATTTGCTGCTAGATGGCGCTGACTCGATTCCATACTAGTTGACATTTAGGTGCTCGCAAAACGCGATGGTGAAGTCATTCACTTCTCTCACTGAAACTCGCACTCGGCACTCTGAAGACTATCTCGTCACTACCTTTTCGTTAGGTACATTTTTTTGAGAAATAGACACATAGTTTCACAAAATAAGAAATACCTATTTCTTACAAAGTCGTTGTAAAATTGGATAGCTCATGATTTGATTACTCAATTTTATTCAAATCTGGTTAAATTCTGTGAATTAAAACTAAATACATTCTATGTGCTGTAGGCACAATTGACGCACATTTTTTTGGCATACTCAGTACCTTCACACTATTGATATTTTCTAAGATCTGGCTGTGGTAGGGAACCGTGGTTACCAGCCCGACCACTATCGTACTCTTACTACTCTCAAAGAATAAGGCACAAGTTCGTGGTACAAGTGGCACAATTAGGCACAATCAAAATGAAGATTTTGTGGCAAAGTAAAAACTCCGTCCCATGTCGTGGTCGGGCCAGGAGTTACAACACAAACATTTGACCTAATCCTGGGACTCGAGCGGGATTCGAGCCCGCGAACTTTCACAATCCGGGTGACTGCTCTTCCAACTGAGTGCCGAGTGCGAGTTGCAGTGAGAGAAGTGAATAACTTCACAATCGCGTTTGCGAGAAAAAAAACGCGAATTTGTATGGCATCGCGTGAGCGCCATCTAGCGGCCTAAATGTTGCCCCAATTTGCTGCTAGATGGCGCTGACTCGATTCCGTACTAGTTGACATTTAGGTGCTCGCAAAACGCGATGGTGAAGTCATTCACTTCTCTCACTGCAACTCGCACTCGGCACTCTGAGCTACAGAGGCCGTTAACAGACCTGGCGAATTTATCTAGTGTATTTACGTTACGTTGTAAGCCAACGTAGTTTCATCAAAGTTATAGGCAGGCGCCTTTTTAACACCCGAAAGAAATATTTTGCAAATATTTGACTTCGATAATGATGAAACTAGCTAAAGGATAAGTGAATTTTTATTTTTTAGCATTAATCAATGCTCTTTTTTACTACACAAAGATAGAAACTAGAAAAAATCGATCTGATCCTGGGACTCATGTGGGATTCGAACCCGCGACCTTTCACAATCCGACTGCTCTTCCAACTGAGCTACCGAGGCCGTAATTAAATAAGTCATGAGCCGTAAATAAATATAAATTATGCAATAAATAATTAAAATAAGAAGAAGATTCTGCGGCATCGTGATAGGCACAGTGATATGCAATGACACTTAAGCATTATTCACCTACCTACGCAGTAACAGGGTGAGAGTATTTTAACTTAACCGTCGCAAACAGGTGTTTATACTCTTTGGTGGCAAAAGTGAGATATCTCACTGCTAAATATGCTGCAGTCTTTAGGACATTTTGGACAGTGAAGCCAGCTGGAAATCAATGTTTAATTGTAATTTAAACTTGATAAAGTCACACATACAACAGCCGTTCCGACTCCGACGCCACCAGCGACAGCCGCCGCGTCCCGGAACATGGAGCGGCGCGGCATCGGCGTCACGATGATCTGGGGCTGGCGCGCCGGCGCGTGCGCCTCCGACGAGCGCGAGTACCGCGACGGGCCGCGACCGCCACCGCCGCTGCGACCACCACGGCTGCAACATATGTACGCACACCAGCGAATATTTACATTTGATCACAGTAACATCGCTGTTTTAACTTTTATGACATGTAATTTATCAAGTAGAAAAATGGTGAGTTTGACTCGATTGAGCTAGCGCACGGGGAATATGCTTGGAATTCGTTGTGGCGCCTCTGGTGGCACTTCCAGTTTTCTTCTAGACGAATCAGCGTTTACGCGATCGATGCATCCTTGCTGGACAACCTCTACCTATTTGTTAATTTCATTTGAGCGCATCAATATTGTTTCATCAGGCATTTAGAACCTATACATTAGCGAAGGCGTGCAAACTAAGGCTGGATTTAGTGCTACACGGACGGTCTCGAGGATCGTCGTCCGGAGCTATCGTGTAGAAAATTAACAAGGTACCTATAGCGTTTAGGCCCGCAGAGCGTCCGTCCATCCGGAGGAAAACCATCCGTCGAGCGCGTCCGTTCGTGCTGCGGGACCAACATTTTTATTTTCTGCGCGACATTACTTGCAGAGCCGTACGTTAGCAGCCCGTAGAAACGGTCGACCGACCGAATGGTCCGTGATCTCAGAATAATCCGTATTTTTATTATTATCCGCTTAAAGCTATAGCTGCGATCAGCCTTTGAAAACATTAGATAGAAGTCATTTCTTATTTTAATTATGACACTACTGAAACATGGGGCGAATAAAACAAGTTTTGGGTTTTGGTTTTTTATTGACTTAAAAGTATGTTATGTATAATTCTATGTCACTATAAATTACGTAAAACAACTGGATAAATTGAAATAAAGATTTCTACATCACAATAAATTGTCTTAAAACAAAAAATATGAAAGCACTAAAATTTCTCTAGCAAAATAGGTAGGTATAATTGCTTTTCCCTTGAACTAAATTAGTAATAGAAACTACTCGGAAGCTGTCGCATTTTGTCGTTGAATCTAAAAGTTTTTACATTGAGATAGCCTTTTAAGGATAGTATTGTCCTTGTGATTGTTTTGTAGAACATAAAAATTGATCTTTGGGAGATAAGAATCATTTTGATGATAGCGACAACTTCAGTGATTGATTTAAATGTGGTTGTTGACTTTGCATTGACGTAGAGCCTCGTTGAAGCCCTCGCAAAGCGTTATGTCGTGCTGTTGTTGAGCGCACTCAATGAACTGCTTGATCTCCCAGGCGCAGGGTCCTTGGGGCTGTTGTGCTTGTCCCTGGTTGTAGGACTGGGCTGGGGCGGGGGCTTGTTGCTGAGGTGCTGGCTCACTGCTGCCACCTCCGCTGAACATGCCAGTTAAAGCACTACCGGCCATGTGACCCTGTAACAAACAAAAAATAAACCAACAATCTAGAGCACAGTATCAAAGAGGTTTTGAAAACAAAGTTTCATCATTTAGGAGCAACAACATGTGGATTTATTTCCAAACACTGATCAGTTGGTTTATATTTTTATCAGCTGATAAGTGCTATCTAGTAACTATTGTTGGTCCCATAGAATGAACTGTAATCAATGATAAATAAACATTATTCCAACTCAATAACCATTCATTTCGTACAAAAATATGTTTACTTCTATAGAAAAACAAAATTGAATCAAGAAAGAACTGTTAACGTCATACACACGTGACTATCTTCCGATCGGTTGGCGCTCTGCCATTCACCGCTTACCACATGATTTCACATTTTCAGTATTCAAATTTACCAATTGTGCGCATAATGAGCAAGTTAGGCACTGGAAAATCTCAAAAGATCGACGGTCACTGTTTACGTTACGTAATAGATTTACGCACCACAGCCGAACCGACAGCAACTCCTCCCGCGGTAGCTGCCATCTGCCCGAACATGGACGGCTGCTGAGGCTGGGCCATTGCGGGCGCGGGAGCTGATGGAGGAGCATGAGCCGGCAAACGGCTTTGAGGCGGCGGCGCAGCCCTGAAATCAACGAGGTTATCAATTCACATGTTCTATTGTGAAAAAAGAAAGCAGGCTAGACCGAGAAGAAAAACAGCTTACCTTCTCGGGGCTGGCGGTGGGCTTGCAGAACGTCCGCGTCGAGGCATGATTACAATTTATAAACGCTTTTAAAAATTCACAAACTTCTTTCGCAGGCACAAGATATAAGATTACTGACTGACTGACGCAATGAAATGAAGTTGCCTGGCTCTGCTGAGCTGTCAGTGAGTATGACATGCAGCCTTCTAGAAATTTTAAAAATAGAACATTGTCACTATCTCTTTTACACATTATCCCGAAGTAAAGGTGAGAGCGAGACAACGAACAGAGAATTGAATGAAACGCAGATGCCGCTGTCTATATAGCTACTTTTATTTTGAGGATTTTCAACCAATGCATAAAAAGTTTGGTGCTGAAAAGCCACAAGTTGATTGGCCTATTAAATGTCAGTCAATCCAATTTTGAACGGAGGTAAGGAACGAATGAACAAAATCCAATTTATTTTGTTTGTTTGTAGTTGTACAAGCCGCATGACGCTCGCTAGATATTTTGTTACAAATAGATTTTAAAAAGGTGGGTTTAGAGTTAGACCAACGAACGAACTTAATGTTCTTAATTTTAAGTGTCAAAACAAATTAGTTTCTATTTATATTTCTATTTCTTCGTGATCTTTAGGTGTAGGTAAATGATTACTTAAGCATTTTTCATACATCAAGCCAGCGAATTCCATAAAATCTCCGCGAACATAGATAGAATTGATAGAACAACATAAGAATGCTGTCTCTGTTTACGAGAAAATAATTTGATAGAGTGGGGAATTGGAAATAGAATGAGCATTCGCTCGATTGGTCCACACCCACCTTTACATGGAAATGTTTTGAGAAACTGAGCAGTTACCGGTATTGTACCATTCGTGAAAACGTAAAGCTACAGTTACACATGCTCATTACTAGCACGAAAGCATGCTACTGATGAGCAAGTGCTACTTAGAAGCACGTGTGTCGAAGCCTTGCTCGTTAAGAGCATGCTACTTTCGAGTATGCTCAAAAATAGACAGACGTGCGATTTACGAGCATGTTACCTGCGGCGCGGGTGGAAGGGGGCGTGCTTTTAGCACGTGTGAACAGGTTTGCTTATTGAGCATGCTACTAGGCTAGTATCAATTGAGAGATGTTAGTCTCGGTTTAATTATATCGCGAGGTTGTGGTTTATCTTTACATCATACATTATAAAGAGGAATGATTTGTTTGTTTGTATTAAATGGGCACCGAATCTACTGGGTCGATTATAAAAATTCCTTCACCATTAGAAAGCTATACTATCAGGGGCCGTATTACAATCTCTTATAGCCGGTCAAGTAAATTTACTAAAATAAGGGTAGCGAGAGGATCGTGCCTAGAGGATGCATTTTTATTGACAGGTAACCGCTGACTGGCTGAAAATGTAAGAATCTACGCTCAGCTTAGGAAATCAACTTGACTGGCTATATGAAATGGTAATACGGCCCCAGGTAGTGACATAGGCTATGTTTCTTTTTAATTTAGGCTACATGCCATAAATTCGATTTTATTAAAACTATCGATAGGATGCGTGTCGATTGTATTGATACTATAGATAGTTTTTCCCTATCGAAAGTCGAACATTTTACGCTAATATTGCAAGCTCATACAAGGTTTCGTTTTATTTACAGTCGATAGTATCGAAAATACCTCGATAGTTACTAGAGAAAAACTATCTGTTGTATCGATAGGTGTCGATAGTTATAAATAGTATCGATAGCATCGACTTTAATGGCGCGATTCTATCGATAGTATCGAAAAAGGTCAATAGCATCGCTTTATTCTCATTATCGATACTATCGATAGTATCATCACGGGTCGATAGTTTCGATGGGACTATCGATATCACGACTTATTTTCAAGGTCAACTATCACTATCGAAACTACCGCTACCGCAACAACACTATTTCGAATCGAACCTGTGCCTAAAAAGCATGTGTGTTCAATCCTTTGCTTTGAGCACGGTCATTTAGTAGCAGGCTTAAAAAAAGCATGCTAATAAAAAGCAAGTGTGTCAGTAGAGAGCGTGCTCGTTTGTAGCATGCTTATTAGCGTGCTAATAAGCATGCTACAAATGAGCATGTGTAACTGTAGCTTTACATTAGAGTGTAAATACTCCAGTACCCACCTTTAGATTAGGTACTAATTTCTGGATTTTTCAGTTGAGTCTTACTGGAGCTAAATCCATATCATGTTTTTTATTTTCTTAAAACACACGTCAATTAATAACCTCGCACAATACCAAATATGATTTTTGTCAATGTGGCCAATGCTACATAAACAGAAGTCCAGTAGTATTATTCCTAAGAAGCACACAGAAAATACTTACCCTTGGGGCATGCTGGGTATCACTGGATGTATATTTTTGAATCAGAGTATTTTTTTGAGGTGTTATTCATATTTTCAATAAACACAATATTTTTGTCATGATGAAGGACAAGTTTTTTTCAAATTAATTTTGAAGTTTCTATGTGCCAGTCAGATTCGTTCTGTTTCTTTCGCCTTTAAGAGACTTAGGGAGCGCTTTCACCAGAGATGTGTGATCATAGAGTATGTTATATTAATAGGGAATGAAACAACGTGTATGTAGTCTGTGCGTGTATGTTAAGAACCGAACAATTATTTTTTTAAAAACCTTTTACTATTCCATCTACTAATTTGAATATTTTGTTGATCTAGCCGGTAGTTATTTTTTTATTAATTTTTAAACATTGCGAACTCATGACGTCACAATTTCGCTTAGTGTTCCCACATGTGTTTTTTCCCCGATTCGTGGTAAATAAATAATGAGGAGAAAATTACTAATTTACTGCACTTACGGCTGAAACAGAGCTCGCCGTTCATCATGTAGCATAGCATCTCACGAGAATGTGAGAAGTAGACTTCAGATACAATTTAATTTGCTAAGTTCTGAAACCAAGCCCTACCTGAAAGGGTTGGCATTATAGCGAATGGCTATTTTAAGTCCTACCTACCCGTCTGGGCAATGGGCGTAAATTAATGTACGAGACGGAGAACATGGCCTGCAATACCACAAATCCCTAGTCCGTCCGCATAGGCGTTGACGTGGTCGAGCGCACGGACGGTTCGATTACCGCTCGAGATCATCAAGGTCTGAAATCGATTTTTTCCAGTTTTTATATCTTTAATATGAAAAACAAACAATGTTTAATGCTAAAATAATAAAAGTAATAGCAAGCTATCACAATCTTTGATTTATTAAACTGCCCACGAGTAGTCTGTTATTATTTATATGGACCGTCCAAAGTAATTAATTTATCAAATTGACCAATGCACTTGGTCAATATTCATTATAGTGCGCGCGGAACTAGTTGGCCGCGCCTTAGGTGGCGACAGGGGCGAGGGGGCGGCTGCTTGCAACGCACATGAGATTAGACAGTGATGACCAATCTCGAGATATCGTAACAATATTGATTTATTTAATCTTTAATGCACAAAAAATAGTACAAAAGGCGGACCTAATGCTATAAGCATTCTCTACCAGTCAACCATTGGGCAAGACAGAAATGCTTATGGCTGTGCAAAATACTAATTTAGCGAGAAAAACAAAGAATTTACCAATAATTCAATTTAACTAACAAACTAGAAAGTATTCCAATAAAAAGTTATTGTATTGTAAAATAAACACACATAAATATATATTTGTTTCATCATTGAAAAATAATAACAAAACAGTTGAATTTTTAGAAGTTTATATTGTAATTAATAGTAAAATAAACCAAAAACAAATTATATGAAATTATTCTGACATATCCACTGCATCACTGGATTCTGCACTCCCTGAACTTGAGTCAGAATCATCTTGTAAGTTTATGATGATTTCGTCCATCACAGTTTCAAATCTCATATCATGTTTCCAGTATTCTTGTTCGTTTTTTTGTACGTGGTCATCGCATTTTTGCCATTGATCGGCAGAGAATTCGGAAAATAGCCTTGTCAGTATTGGAATTTTCTCGTCCAATGTAGCATTAATGTGATCTCTGGCCAAGCAGTTTTTAATATTTGCCCACACAAGCTCGATCGGGTTGAGGTCTGGATGATATGGAGGTAGTCTTAGAACAATATGGCCTGCAGCTTTCAGAAGTTCATCAACCGTATAATTTTTTTCTGGTTGGGTCGAATTAATCAACCTCAAGAGTTCGGCTTTGATCATCGTGGGAGAAAATGACACGTTATGATTTTGCAACCAGTTCGGCATATTAATTTTCAAATTGGACATAGTCGGTTTCTTCTCAACTTGCACACAATGATAAGCAGCATTATCCATAACTATGACTGAGTTAGGTGGAAGTTTAGGAATTAACTTTTGATCAACCCAGTTGTAAAAAATTGTAGAGTTCATGGCTCCATGATAATCTCCCGTTTTTGAATCTGATTTGAAAATTAGCAAAGCATCGTGAACTAAACGCCTTCCTTTGCCTATATCTGCATAAATTCCAGGCTACGACGAAGATTGTCAACATTTTTGAACATTGTGACTTTGGTTAACGTAAGTTTCGTCCAAAAAGAAAATATTTCGTTTGTCTTCTCTGTACTTTCTTATGGCCCTCAAATATTTCACTCGCCATTGAACAATGTTTGGTCTCTCTATTAAAAGGGATCTCTTCGATTTACATTTTTTAAATGTAAGGATGTGTATGAGTCTATCCTTACTAACAATGAGGAGTGTCGAGTAAAAAGACACAGGAAGAAATAAATTGTTTTATATTGCACTTATCAAGAGCGAAAAATAGCAAGCAATATAAAGCTAGTAAATTGCGAAGCGAGGCACAGGTTGTGCGCGTAAGCCGATTGGACGCGCACTGTCTCTGCAGCTCGGAGACTGGGAGCGGGTTCTTCCACGCGCCTCCCGCGCCGCGCCGCAGGCGCCGCGGACGTCTGGGCAGGTTTCTTGATAGTGAGGTGGGAGCAGGCATGACCGGACGCTTGCTGATTAGGGTGAGCGTCCTAGTTGCGGGTCGCCACACCACCCCCTTGGGAGAATTAAGGCCCTGCGGAAAAATAATCAGGGAAGTTAACCATTCGCCCGGAGCGTGTTGTTTTGACTGGTGGTTTACAATCAGGTTTAGATGGCGGCGCTGAATTTGACGGCGAAACATCCAAATCTGTAAGGAGATAAGCTGGTTTCGTCCTATCGATAGAAATAGTAACTGGTCCTCTAACTAACTCAATGGTTACTGTTTTCTCTGTCCGCTTTAAAACACGATGTGGTCCTGTGTAAGGTGGTTGAAGCGAGCCTCTCAGAGCATCTTTTCTGAGATATATGTGGCTGGCGGTTTTCAAATCATCGTGAACAAAAATGTTTTTCTTACAATGGCGCGATGCCGGTACTGGCCTTATCTGTGACATGTAGCTTCTCAATTGGCTTACAAAGTCTGCTGGCTGAGGTATCTGGGAGTTATTATGAGATTGAAAGAACTCACCAGGAATCCGTAGTGGCTCACCGTAAACCATCTCAGCAGCAGAGCAATGCATATCTGCTTTCCAAGCGGTGCGCACGCCAAGAAGCACGATGGGAAGAATGTCTGTCCATCGTGGGCTGCTGTGGGCCATTATTGCTGCCTTCAAGGTCCGATGAAACCGTTCCACCATACCGTTGGCCTCCGGGTGATAAGCAGTAGTATGACGAAGACGAATTCCACAGAGATCTGTCAAAGATTTAAATAAATGTGAATTAAATGGTCGACCTTGATCGGTCGTCACAGTTTCTGGGCACCCGAAACGGGATATCCATACTTCGTGGAAAGCTCTGGCGACTGATTCAGCTGTAATGTCTACTAGAGGTTTCACTTCTGGCCAACGAGTGAACCTGTCGACAGCTGTTAGACAGTATCTGTAGTCAGCGGATGGTGGAAGTGGGCCAATTAAGTCAATATGGACATGACTGAACCGATGTGCAGTTAACGGAAAGTTAACTGCTGGAGATGAAGTGTGGCGTTGGACTTTGGATCTCTGACAGGCTTCACATGTTCGAACCCAGGAACGACAATCTTTTCGAACGGAGGGCCAAACAAAACGATCAGTTACCAGTTTTATGGTTGGTTTTGTTCCAGGATGACTTAGGCTGTGGGTACTGATGAATATCTGTCGACGCAACTCCTTCGGGATGTAAGGACGAGGTCTCGACAGTGATACGTCACAAAATATGGTAATGTCAGTACCTGGCACGGGCACTTGCTGCAGCTTTAGAGAAGAGGTCTCGTTTTTAAGCAGATTTTGCAGTTCAGGATCGTCATGCTGGGAATGAGCTATGGTTACAAAATCTGGTGGTGCCGATAATGTCTCGATGCGTGAGAGTGTGTCAGCTGCAACGTTGTCCTTCCCTGAGATGTGACGAATATCAGTGGTAAACTGAGATATAAAATCAAGATGATTGAATTGCCTAGGTGAACATTTCCGATCCTTTTGTTGAAAAGCAAAGGTAATTGGCTTATGATCGGTAAATATGGTGAAGTGTCTTCCTTCGATCAAATACCTGAAATGTTTCACGCTCTCATAAATTGCTAATAGTTCCCGATCGTAAGCGCTGTATTGCATCTGGGCCCGATTCAACTTCTTTGAATAAAACGCTAGCGGCTGCCAGCTGCCACCTACCAGCTGTTGAACTACAGCACCTAGGGCAGTGTTGGAAGCATCTGTGACGAGAACTAGCTTAGCATTTGGAGATGGATGTGCTAGGAGGGTTGAGTTGGAAAGACTTTCCTTACATTTAATGAATGCAGTCAGGAGTTCTGGTGTCCAGGTCAACGGATGTGAGCTTTTGTTTTTCGTGCCAGCGAGCATGTCATGCAAAGGTGCCTGATCTTCTGCTGCATTGGGAATAAATCGCCTATAAAAATTTAGCATGCCGAGAAAACGCAACAATCCGCCGACTGTCTTTGGAGGAGGAAATTCCTGAATAGTTGCAACCTTCTCCATCATAGGGCGTGTGCCATCTGCAGTAATAGAATAACCGAGAAAGGTTACCTCTGAGCTCCCGAAACTGCACTTAGCTTCATTGATGAGGATGCCATAGTCTTCCAGCCGTCCAAAAACCTTCTGCAGGTGTTCCAGGTGTTCCAGGTGGTTTCTAGAATAGACCAAAATATCATCAATATATGAGTAGCAGCAATCCAACCCTCTGAGGACTTCATCCATAAATCGTTGAAATGTTTGAGCTGCGTTCCTTAATCCGAACGACATAAAAGGAAACTCAAACATCCCAAACGGTGTAGTGATAGCGGTTTTCTGAATATCCTCCGTAAAAACCGGTATTTGATGGTAGGCCTTAATAAGGTCGATTTTGGAGAAAACCTTACATCCAGCTAGCCTGTGTGAGTAATCCTCGATATGTCTCACCGGATACCTATCTGGTATGGTGCGAGCGTTGAGCGCCCGATAATCTCCGCATGGCCTCCAACTATCTCCTTTCTTTGGAACCAGGTGCAGCGCCGATGCCCAAGGTGAATCAGACCGACGGGTTGTTCCATCTCTCAGCATCTCATCAAATTGGTCCTTAGCGATTTTAAGACGATCTGGTGCCAATCGACGGGGTCTGCAGAATACTGGTGGGCCGGGCGTAGTCCTAATATAATGAACAGTATTATGTTTTACCTGGCGGCATACACCTGATGGTTTTGTCAATGCTGAGAACTGGGATAACAGTTTGTGGTACTCACTTGTTCCCGAAATCGCCTTAATGCTGGATATTTGACACTGCTTTACAAACATTGGGGTTGAGAGGGTAGTCAAATTATCTAATAAACGGCCATGCTTACAGTCAACCAGCAAACCATAATGTGCGATGAAGTCTGCCCCTATAATAGGCTTATCCACATCTGCCACCACGAAGTTCCAGCAGAAGTCGCGCCGTAGACCCAGGTCAAGGTGCATCTTGAGTAATCCGAATGTACGGATGCTAGAACCGTTGGCTGCTGTTAGGCTGTAATCAGTTGGGGTTTTATATTCACGTAAAAATGTACGGGGTAAAACACACAAATCAGAGCCGGTATCGATGAGGTACTGAATTTTACTTTTTTTATCGGTGATGAAAAGGCGACTGGTAGCTTTGCGACAGTCAGTGGCCGCCTCTACAGACTGTCTTGGGGGTTTTCCTTCCTATAATTGCATGGGGAAATACATTTATGTGCCTTATCCGAAAATTTTGCATGATACCAACAGAGACCTGACTTACGGTTTGGTCCGACGCTTCTAGATCTACTCCTAGACTGACTAGACCGCCTCCGGAACGATTGACGACCTCGACCTGAACCTAAATTCAACTGGGAAATTTGACGACTTAATTCGCTTTGAATGCGTGACGTCAGCGTTTGCTCTAGTCGTTGAAACATCCCTTCCATAGATCCTGCTGATGTGCTGGCTACCTGATGAGCAGGTGTAGGAACTACGTCGTAAATTTGATCGGCAAGAACCGCAACCTCATCTAAGCTGGTAGCTTTCTGCGACGCAATAATAATTTGGATGTGGGTAGGAAGACGACCTGACCACAAACTGCGCAGAAAATCATCACTAACGCCATCGCCTGCTAAACCTCGAAGGTGACGCAAGAATTGCGACGGCTTACGATCGCCTAACTCTTCGTGAGTGAGAAGTTGCCTCATCCTATGCTCACGAGAAACAGAAAGACGATTAATTAATTCCTGCTTCAATTTATCGTACTTGCCGGTAGCGGGTGGGTTGGTAATAATGTCCCGTACTTCGCGAGCAGTGTGCTGATCGAGCTCACGAACCACTTGAAAAAACTTCGTGCTGTCTTTCTTCGTCCCGGTGCACGCGAATTGCGCCTCCACCTGAGCAAACCAAATTTCCGGGTCATCCGCCCAAAACGCAGGTAGACGTAAAGTAACCCGTTCGACGGCGGCACTATGTTCATCGCTCTCGGTGTCCTTAAATTCCTCGACGTCTTCACTGCTCATTATCGCTAACGCTAACTAAGCTACAACGCGCAACGAAATAAACAAAACACGACAAAGGGTCACCACTAAGGATGTGTATGAGTCTATCCTTACTAACAATGAGGAGTGTCGAGTAAAAAGACACAGGAAGAAATAAATTGTTTTATATTGCACTTATCAAGAGCGAAAAATAGCAAGCAATATAAAGCTAGTAAATTGCGAAGCGAGGCACAGGTTGTGCGCGTAAGCCGATTGGACGCGCACTGTCTCTGCAGCTCGGAGATTGGGAGCGGGTTCTTCCACGCGCCTCCCGCGCCGCGCCGCAGGCGCCGCGGACGTCTGGGCAGGTTTCTTGATAGTGAGGTGGGAGCAGGCATGACCGGACGCTTGCTGATTAGGGTGAGCGTCCTAGTTGCGGGTCACCACAAATGAATATCCCAGTTTGTGCAAAAGTTCTCTTAAATAAGTCAATCCGCAATTTAAAATATTATCCTCTTTTAACACAGCATTTAGTTTTCGTAGACTTGGATTTTTTTTCTCTACCGTATAAAACTGATTTATTTTTCTTCTTATCACTCATAAATCATAATCATTAACTTGTTTTTTCTTTTGGTCTCCGCGGAGAACTAAATTTTGCTTCCCCCGTATTTTGTAAGGAAGTTTTACTTTCAGCAATCACTCTCCTTACACTTCGTTCTGATATCCCTGTTGCTTCTGATACTAATTTATGTATATTTGCATCAGTTTTATATTCTAAACTATTGTCATCAACTTTACGTTTTTTACAAAACGTATGCACTTAAAAAAATATTTCTTTTGATTGTTTCTTTATCGGCGGACTCATCTTGTTATTGTTATCACATGTGCGTTTTGTCTAGCTAGGCTAACCGGAACTTTTAACGCGTGTTGCCGTCGCGAAGTACGGCGCCGCGCCGAACTGAGCTGAGCAATTTTTTATTTTTTTTTGTATGGACGCCGCTGCTTGGCCTCGACGGCCTTAGCAGCTTCACCTGTCTGTAGGGTGAGCTGAGCAATGACAGCATTACAGCAAGCGTCCCCGCCACCCCGTCCCACCGCACACATTCCTCAGGCGCGGCCAACTAGTTCCGCGCGGATTAAAGGACCGGTCCGTATTATTACTGCCCAGTTAATCAAGTAGCCCGTAACATGAATAATCTTTTTCAGGGTCCATTTCCAACACATAATTTATAATTTCCAAAAATATGTATAGTTTTCTACCAAAAATCATACGGTTAACTCATTCTAAAAACTTTTAAAATAAAAATCTTCTTAAAATAAAAGTGTACCATGGTCGCTAACATAAAAAGCGCTGCGAAGCGCTGCAGCGCAAGATGTTAACTTTTAAACAAACTTTGTTTTGAATCATTATGGCTCGTATCGCGTTGTGATTAGAGCTATTATATCAAAATATTGCGCAAAGTTGTTTTGGTACATACCTACAACTGTATTCGGCGCGGTGTGCGGCGCTTCATTCAGTCAATTCAGTGAGTGAGCGAGCACTGAGCCACTTGGGCCAGTCAGTTCAGTCAGTTCGTGAATTGAGAGAGCGTGTGACTGATTGCAGCTGCCTTGAATCAATTTGTGTTTATTTGTTAGCGAATTCGTGGAGAATTTTGAGTGAAAATGGGCGATATCGAAGCCGGTCTGAACACCAACGTGTTCATCTTGGCAGCAGTTACTGTTATTTCATGTGTAATATTACACTTTTTAGTCAAGACCATCTTCGGAAGCAAGAAAAAGGAAGCACTCGAAAATGAAACGGAGAGCAATCAAAGTAAGTTTTGCACGAAGTCTCATCGTACTAAAATAGTTCTTATAAAAGTGAAATGAAGTTGTAGTGGAAGGTTAGTTTTTAAGTAAAATTTACTCAGTATTGTTCGTGACTTCATGTGCACGTGGGTGCACTTTTTGCCGCGAAGCGCAGCCGCAAGGTTCAACACACCATGTGTGATCTTGCGAGCGGATGCTTTACGGTCAATCAGTATCAGCGAAGACTGCAGCTGAGCTGACATACTTTTGAACCGTTGTGTATTACAGTTAGATTGAACTCTCTAAAAAGTTAGATGAGGAAGGTAGATGAAATAAATAAGTGACATTACATTCATTTGTATTCAGAAATTTGTTCACTTGAGTGTTGGGAAGTGACTAGAATCTGTTTTTTTTTTCTATTGATTCATACGATTTCGGGTCACAGAAATTAGGATAAGCTGATAAAACAATCTTTAAAGACCAGATAATAGTCATGCAGCATTCTAGTACCATGATTCTAGTACTATAAGTTTTTCTATTTGCACCATACTTTTGTAACAAGCAGGCAAACCAATGTTTATAACTAATAGTTTGCTCAGGATGTGAATCAGACTGATGGCAGACCTGCATCCCAGCAGGTAAGCAGGATCCCTTATAAACCAAGTGCGCTGTCAAAATCCAAGATTATGAATATCTTGTGTGGCTGATTATGACATTCATGCTCAATTATACAAATCCATTTTTAATTTACCCTACTGCGAGCTTGCCAGTTGTATAAACAATAAAAACAAACTTACTCTAGAATGATGTTTGGTACCAAAACAATGGTAGAGTTAAAGATATTGTATTGTATGATTCATAAAATAAATGACATGGGATGTTATTTAGGGGTTACATCAAAACATAATTAAAATATGAATGGAGCAGATATTTTTCTTGCAAATTTTATTTGTTTACAAAAATGTAAGTGTTGGATTAAGAAAAACAATACTCAAATAAATATATTAATAAGAAACAAAGCTTGTTTAGCTGTAATCTAATCATCACTAAAATCTTATCTGTGTTAAAACTAAAAATGTGGTTTTCTGCCATGCAAAAACTAGTTTTTATCCAAATTAAACTTAACTTAACTTCAGTAAGAAGTTAAAGCAATGACACTTTTTTATAAACTAGCAAAGCTTATTAAAGATTAAATTAGAAGACTTAAACTAACCACTAAACTTTCAACCCATAGTAATGTTTTGAATTTTTTCTTAATAGTAAATGAAAATTATTAATTGGCCACCCAACATTTAAAGCTTTTTGATCTGTACAAAACCTCTTATAAAATTATGTGGTCTACTGTGGTAATCCAGGTAGATTAATATTGGCTGGTTTAGTTCTAGTTTTTCAACCAGTGCAGGGATATTTTGATAAGTGAGTCTTTATATTAATAAATAGCATCAAATATAAATTAATGTTTAATTTTTTTTTCGGAAACTAGGGTATGTCTGAACAGCATATTTTAACGATCACTCATTTGTTTTGGGAAGGTTGTTTTGAAGTAGCGCTAGAATATAAAAACATAATATTGTTGTAAGAAAAAACTGACTTGCAAATTGCAATTCAAGTTTCAAAGTTAAATTTAGCGTAGCGTCGCAAGTCTTACCTACTTTCTCTCGTGAGATACAGTGAACATTTTCTTGCATAACCGTTATACCCTCTTACTTTCAAGAGGTGCACTTTAACACCGATTGTTATTGCGATTCACAAACGAATTTCTTTCTGGTACAGACAGCCACAGCCCAGGTTAAGACACAGTTGGTGATTTGGCATACCTTATGCCAATGCAATAGAAGCTATTTCTCTACTACGTGATGTTTCGCGGTCTGTACAACGACGCCAATATTCAACGTTCTGAGAAAATTCGAACTCGAATTCACTCGGCCGTAGGAGACCGAACAGACAGACAGCATGCACGAATTTTTATACGCATTATGTCAAGAGTTTAATTTAGGAAGATTTTAAGGGCCTATGCACACCGCGTTGTTTGAACGCTCGTTTTCCTCCAGTTAATCCTACACAACCCTTTAAAAGGTCTACCTACAGGCTGCGCCCGACTGGCGTGTTTAACGCTACAAACGCGCGTTTAAGATTACCTATTCTGTGGGTTAAGGCTTGCTTAAAAACCGCGGTGTGCACAGGCTCTTAAGTCTTGTTTTTCGAGATTTATAGTACCTAGTAAGTTTTCAGAATAGGCCTACTGGAGTTGCTGGTATAGTTAAAAACAATGCTTTGCGTGGTATCTTGCGACTGTTCACGTCACGAGGCTACTGAAATAACATGACAAAAAGTCATTTGTTTTTTCTAACCACGTGTCTCCGTATGTTCGTATTAAAGCCAGTTTTTCATATTAATATTTGTTGTAACCTATCACTATTAATTTAATTAATACATTGACCGTTATTATATTTACTAGAATGAATGGGATTCATAAAATATAATAGGTACGAATGAAAAACATTAAAAAAACACCTTTTAATTTGAAACACGCAAGAATTTTAGACCTTCTGATTTCAGTATGTAGCAGGTACAGTCCCATTCTTTTTTGTTTTTGACATCTTTTACCTCAAACTTCGGATTCCGCCCCGTGCCGAGGTTACCCGATGAGGTATGAAAGCTAAGTGTTCCTCAAAATAGGCTTCACAGGTTCAAGAGTGAAACTTGCTGCATCCTACGTGTTCCGATCGCTGCCACTTGAGGCCTGCGCAGACGAAGAAATTTTGTCCACAGAGTACTAAAGTACAAACACTTACAAAAACGGGGTACTTTTGTGCGTTATTCGATACAGTTTACCTCGTGACTCGCGGATAGTCCCTCGTCTGCGCAGGCCTTTAAGCTTAGGAAAACAGCGAATCAGTGTTTATAGGCTGACTTGATCAACATTGACCGTATCGTGCTGACTACCAGCATTGATTGTAATCAAAGTAACTGCCTTCCCTACTCATGAATAAAAATACTGTCTCAGGCAATATTTAATCCGATTTTCATCAGAACCGTCCGGCCTTGATGCACTCCAGCTAAGCGACTTTTTGAGGACATCGGTGATTTAAGTTAAAGAGCTATACTCTTTTACCAGCTTTCCGCCCGCGGCTTCGGCCGCGTGAACTACATTTTTATGACATGAAAACTAATTACATATTTCAAAACAAATATATGCCTATAGCAATCAGGGATGATGTAGCTTTTTAACAGTGAAAGACGTTTTGAAATCGGTTCAACATCACCATCTCAAACATTCAAACTCACAAACGCTTACCTATTTTTAATAAAAGTATAAATAACGTAATTTTAACACGTGGTATACCTACCACTTATTATTTGTCGCATATCTTTATTATTCAAACTAGACACAACATAAATTCATAAAATCCACTCGATCTTATTGCAGATAACATAGATGAGGCGATTGGTTAATTGCAATTAAAAAATAAAAGGCTTTGTAGTGTCTCGTTGTAAGATACAATAAATTTAGCTTTTTATAAAACGCTGTCCTTATCACTACTGCACCAATTTATATGACTGTTAAATTTTCACTGAGTGAAAGTATTCAGGTTCACTGAAAATTGATCTAACTCTACAGAACTACAGACAGTGTTAATTTCCAATAGAAAGCGTTTTGTTCACACAATTTCTATTTCATGTTTCAACAGAACTATTTCATGCAGTGTAGAGTTTACTCGACATTATGTATTTATTTAAAGTGTAAAGAGATGTATTTCCTGTTAAATTATTAAACTTATTAATATTGCATTGATTAATTCTACGATTTCCATAGGATTTGTCTAGGTATAATATTCGTTCCTTACATACTGATGATTGATTTTTTAAGCATTAATTTATATATATCTGACCCCAATTAAGCAAAGCTTATACTTTGATGATTATTTAATATTTTCTCATATAGATAAATTATTACATATTCGTATAGACATTACCACCTAGGCACAAATCCATTATTGTGATTATCGTGAATGGGATTTGAACTAACAACCGGTTTAAGATTTTATCTTTTGCATCACTAGAATTACCGTAGCATTGGTGAATCATTCGTTAAAATCAATTCAGATTAAAACAGTCATAGTACTTTCGTGGTCAAATGTACTTTCAGAGTCACTGGTGGTTAACATTTCTACAGTAGAAGAGTTTAGAATTAGATGACAGAAGTTTGGATACAAAAATTAAAACATAATTGCCGAATAAGGTAAGATAAAATAATCGAGAATCTTTTTAAGGAGGTCGATTGAAGTTGAAAAATATTAATACCTCCTCATACAACCAAGATTGTATTTGTAACTACCTATGTGTTTTAAAAAAAACAGTACATCAGGCCCTTGATTCTGCTATTTATATACCAATGGAATCGTAATTGAATGACGTGTATAAGACAGTTTTCGTATGGACTAAACGTTAAAATCATGCAATTCAATTTAGATTCCATTGGCTTTTAAATAGCAGAATCGGGCCCCAGTTCAAATGGAAAACTTATTGGATTCTTATAAATAAGAGGGCTAGTCACTGAACTACACGTTGTCCATATAATCCGGTGAGGTGGTATGATTAAGCATTTTTAATCTTAAGTGCGGGGATGCCTACGCAAGATCATTTCGAGTGAATCATGAGTCAGGACAGGTCATCCATCCGTAGCGTTTCTATATTTAGGTAAAGATCACATGGAGGCTATGACCTCGCGGATCTAATAGAAAAAAAGTCTGAAACTTCCGATATATATGTTTAATAATAAAACTAAACGAGACAGCATACCAAACGTGATTCAACCATGAATTCATAATAGCACAACGCGCTGTTTTTGTATTTAACGTCAATAATCTGATTTCGGTAAGTGAAGCGGAATATTATCTAATTGACACTAACCTAACACAACAAATTATTCATAAAATACAACAACCTTGATCTTGGGTACTTTCGTGGTTGGCATGTATTTGCATCAAGGTCAATCTTTTTATATTAATGGTTATTTTAATTTGTAGTCCAAAACCCTACAGTAACCGGCATGTCAGTAAGTTATCGCGAAAGCCCGAAAACAATCTACGGCTGACTTTTTTCTGAAGATTTTATAAACAACTACTACCTACATACGAGGGGAGGTCAAAAAGTCAAAATGAAAGTGGTCACTTTTTACTAGCTGCACTAGTTTGGACATTTATTAAAGGTATAAATAAATACAAAGTTTCATTAAAATCAGGTCTTTACTCACTGAAATACAGCTCAACAAGCGAGTTGATACGATAGAAAATTTAAACGCTGTCATTTGGCGGGTTTTAACCCTCTGTGGTGAAAACTCAAACAAAGTTTTAGACCGGATTGTGACATGAAACTTTAGTTCATCAATATGACTTTGGGCCCAAGCAAAACTCCATGCAGGGGCATAAAAAGGGTACAATACCTCAAAAGATGTTCAAGGTGTGTTCATGAGCTGGTAAACTCATGCCTACTGTTTTCTGGAATACGGAAAGTATCCTTCTCGTAGAAAAGGGTGTCATTTGAACTGGAGTGTACTAAGCTACGCTATTAAAACGTATCCGAGATCCTGTGAGGGAGAAACGGTGGGGAAAATTGACCAAAGGTGTGCTCCTTCTGCACGACAATGCACACGTGCAAGTTGCGATGCCTGCTGTACAAATATTTTTATCAATAGGTTAGATTAAGACTGATCTCCAAGGAACTATTATCTGTTACTAAAAAATAATAAAGAGCTTTAGGGGAGGCATTTTTAAGTGATGAGGAAGGTTAAGAACGCAATTTCAGTCGATTTGGAGGACAAACACATAATAGATTTTTTTTTATATAAGTATTGAACAAATAAATTAGAGTTAAGGAAGAATATATTGATGAGAAAAATAAAGTTGTAATTTTTACTCTCCATTCCGCGAACTTTTTGACCTCCCCGTAATAGAAAATTAAAATTAATGCACATGGGTAGTTCCATATAAAAAGGCGCAGTTCAAGTTGAAAATATGCCCTGAAGTACTTTCTCATGTAATGCCTGGTAAATTGTTGTTGATATAAAACATACTAAATTAACTTGAAACATGTTCAACTAAATAACAAAGATGCAAAATGTAAACAATTTTAAATTAAACTGAATGGACCGCAGATTAAAAGAAACGTGTTTTAAAGTGTACAAATGAATTCACTTAGCAGTACTTTGTAACATAACAGCATAATAAGTTACTCATAATGCAAAGATAGGACACGTAATGCTTCGTATTAAATATTGGTCATGTTCATAATTAATAATTCATATTTCTTCGTATGAGTTCGTAGCAGGCTCGATTGCATATGAAATACACTCTTATTTTCAGCTTAGTTTAAGTCGAGTTCCGTCTCTACGTTATCCGGAAAACTCATGTCGTATTTTTATTAGGCTTAAATCTTTATCTGATATCAAAGCGTTTTCCGGCTGCCACGTGGTGCAAAGTATCGTTGTAGTTTGATGGACCTTCCTAGTAGCTATCCTTCTAATATTGTTATATAGAAAGATGGCTGTAGATATTTGTTAATAGGGAGACTTGTTTCCCGTGGTTCTTCTGGAGCTTGAGGGTGAAATTCAGACTTTGCAAGGCGCTAGTGATACCTCACAGCTTTTTGGGCAATGCTAGTTCATTGTTCGGGTCTACTGCAGGCCCGCTATCCTGAGGTCCCCTTCCCTGAAATCAGTTCAATCAAATATCTGACACTTTTAAGTCAGATGCCCCTTTATCCTGCTATGCCCAGGGTCCGAAATAGGTTTCAGTCTATCTGTTTATAATGCTTGAGCATTATGAGCTATCACAAAACATAAACAAGCACAACGAAATGATACAACTTGGCTTTTAGTAATCTGCACTATACCTACTAACAATAATGTGAAGAGTATTACAATCCACCCCCACATGTAACTGGTCTTTCTCGTTAATCCACTAGTAGAATCATAAGAAAACAGCGGAAAATATATTTTATCTTCAGCTGTCAAGCGTTAAACAACAACTCCGGATGCTCATTACCTGAGGATGGGAGGGGTTCGCTATCCGTTCGCTATATTCATACTTCCTCTGTTCAGTTGCAGGTATATAGCTACTCCTTCACAATGTTTATTCTAGCAGATTTAATTACAGTCTAGGTTTTGTTTGTCCATATGCCAAATATTCGCACACGTGAGTCACGACTAGCAGACTTTCCACAAATTCCGTTCGCATATTGTCTGAAATGTATTCAAGAATAAAGAATTTTATTTATTTACTACTATACATATCACTATCATTACAGGTAGATAGCTTAACCTAATGCGATTTGCGACAATTCTAATACCTATCAATAATAATTTAAAATAAATACTCAAAATGTAATCCTATACCATACACTACTAAAATCTAACCTAATTTATAGATAATAATATACAATGCCGTCCTTACAAACTCACTCAAAGTGCATGAAAAAATGTCCACCGTGTCATTATATACAGATATTTATGCTTCTGAATGTATGGCATTAACTGTGACATTGTCATCGCTACAATATCTAAGCAATGGCAACCTTAGTTATAATAGGTTACAAGGGTAAATATTTGCATTATTGAGCTTCTGATAGAAGGAGCCACAGATTTATATTTTGTTTTCATGATGTATCCGGATTTTCAAGAGATGTATTTTTTCAACTGTTACTGTTATCTTTAATACTTACGTTCTGTCTTTTCCAGGTCCCCCAACAGAAGAGAACGCTTCAGAGAGCACCGTGACAGAAAGCAGAACCGGCGGCAAAAGCAAGAAACGAGCATCATGGAAAGGAAAAACGGAGTTCAGCCATCAGTGGCTGTTGAAGAATCTCAAGGGCCACCCCGGCACCGTGCTTCTGGTCGACTTCTCCTCCAACGGCAAGTTCATGGCAGCTACCTGTGATGGTAAGTCTCAACTCTGAAATATCCCGCATCTGACATCACTTAATCCGCTGAGATTTCAAGTGGTCACGTTCAGGTGATTCATAAACATTAGCTTCTCAATTCGTGTTCTATCTAAACTCGTTCTTAAAGGATTGTTTGTCGTTATTCTTTTTTATTTGTTCAAACATTGATTGCTAGTGTAATGTGCTCACATGAACGTATCCATATAATGGGCACGTAGATCAGGAAAGTGGCTCACGCAATGTGATGTACGATATTATTAATTAATTAACTTATACTTTTATAATTTAAATTACATCACATTACGTCTGATGCAAACCCTGATCTATGTACCGATTTTTCAGTCTTAATAATTTGATGTGTATGAGATTACTAGTATGATTTAATACTTATTATGTCGCCCACCCTACGAGATACTGATAATTTTACAAATGTGCGATTAAAGGATTAGACGCTTATTTTGATACTCGTAATCTCGTTACTAATGTCAGTAAGTGATAATGTTGTTAGTAAATAATGTTACCGTAAAAGC
This sequence comes from Udea olivalis, assembly GCA_947369235.1. Classification (NCBI taxonomy): domain Eukaryota; kingdom Metazoa; phylum Arthropoda; class Insecta; order Lepidoptera; family Crambidae; genus Udea; species Udea olivalis. Next base: position 10,224,796 of record OX376351.1, read on the forward strand.
TGTGATAGTAAACCTATAAAACTATATGGAAAATGTGCTTAATGTTCTTATTTATATTTATATAACAGACACATTATGGTTGTTCCAGTAGGGTTATTTTTGCCTTCTAGTTAGAAATACTAATGTTTGCCTATAACCGCTATTATATCAATCTGTTGGGTTATTATTATTTAAAACTGAATATTTTCAAAATACCTTACTATATTTAAAGGTATCGAAATTAATTTTATTAGTATCGACTGAGTGATGAAGTTCTGTCCAGAAAATATGTGTCTGTAACCTAATACTCGTTTAATGTTAACATTTTAAAATACTGATTTTGTTTTAATATATTACTCTTACCGCTTTTACGTCAACAATATTTTTAATTCATATGAAAAGTAATTTCACTTTCAAAAACGCATTACACAAAAGTCTCAAATTTTTAATCTGTAATTTTCATAAATGCGTACGCTTAAACCTAGATTTTGTGTAAGTAGTATTTGAAACAGTGTTTTTGCTAAGTAGTGATCGAAACGCAAGAGCCAGTTTTAATAAGCAATGATCGATTATTTAAAAAGAAAAACCATAAAATTGTCTCTTACTGTTAAGTGTCTGGTGAACCTTCACTTGTTTGCAGGCGTTAGTTTTCCGTTTATGTTTATTTTCTATATTTTGCTAATTTTGAACTCTCGTCCATGTATAAGAGACACGCACAGTGCTACTTTTTTTTTGAATATTGATATATTCAACAGAAGGTGCTGACAGTACTTAGTTTTCTATTTATCATATTAGAAGCGTATCACCAATAGTCATAGTATAAGTCGTGTTTATCAAACAAACTGTAGATTCGTTTACATACAAAAAATGTAAAACATGCAGAATCATACGCTAAGCAAATAAAATGCGATTAGTGATTTTGTATTCTATAGTAACTGTAGTTCAAAAGTTGTTTTGTTTGTGATGAGCGGTAAAAACAATATCACTCACACTAGGTCGGTAGGCAACTAAGTGCTTACCTTTGTATATTTTAACAGTTACCGTTACTGTGTGCTAAACAAACTGTGTGTGCCTCTATGCTTTGATGAGGAGGTACAGTCACGTGCCTAAATATGTATACAAGGTCCGCGTTTATGTCAAATGCATAATTTGCACTGTTGTGTGAAACTGGATACATATTTATTAATGCACGTGCCCGTCATTTGTCATTCGTTTTTCAAAAATATCTGAATGTTTAATGTAACCTTACCTAATTAAAATTAGAGATCAGCGTCAGCTTCAAAGTTAATAGCTCTTTTTGGATGGTTTATTGGCTTAATGGTCTATCTTACTTTGTATGCCACTGGATTTGAGTTCGATCCCTTCAAAGTACATGTGACGAATTATTATGATGTGCTGTTTAAGTATCTATTGGTATATTTTCTTAAGATGATTTTTTCTATTTTCGTACACTATACCTAACCCTGCTCAGTTTAAGACCAGATGGCCAGATGTTAAGATATGCCAGATATTTTTGTTCTTAAACACTTTAATTATTGGTTTGTAAGGCATCGAAAGTTCAGATATTTTGAAGGATGTCAAAAGATATTATTGCACTTAGTGTAACCTCCCATGTGGTCCGCGTTCTAACGCCTGCACAGGAAGCGCCAGCTTTTCTGAAGACCTTGCGTGTAGCCCTACTCGGCTCCGCCACTGTTATGTGTAATTTGGAGGTCCGGTCGAAGTCGCCCCAAGGCTTTTTATCGCTTTACCTGTTTATTGTAAAAGAAGCATCGTAGAAACATTTTACTATTACTTAGGATAAGCTAAAAAAACGGTAGTACTGAAGGGTTTATTAGGAATAGCGTAAAGACTACTACACACCTGTAACTACGATCATTGTGGTAGGACTTTAGAGGTTAAATGAAACATATCTGCTTAAGTGAACAATTCTATAATCAGGTTTTTAAATAAGTTACTGATACTGATTTATCTATTGATTAATATGTATTAAAATAATAAGTAGAGGTTCACGTAACATAGATCTATGAAATAAACTTTGTGTAGACAGGTCATGAGATATTATATTAAACAAACGTGATCAATATGTGATCATATTGAATTGCGCAATCAAAATTTAAAATCAGGAAGTATATAGAACACCCAGTTTAATATTTTTTGAACATCTGTTTTATACCGAATAAACAAATACCACCTTTGTTCAGCATACCAAACATAATATTATTGAGGCTACGCAACCGTTACTATTAAACAGTAATACTTGAAACATATTAGTAATGCTAGGAAAACCAATAACCGTCGTGGGTAGCGCCAAGATTAACTGTAAAGTCGTGCCGCAACCTGCCATACGCCATGCAGAGATCACGGACACGAATTCGCATTAATCGAGTGGTATTGTCACCGTGTCAGTAAATCACTGTGAAAAATCAGTTTCCCGCTCTAGTTGTGTCCGTTGCGCGGGCGCCGGTGACGCGGCGTGATAAGCCAGCGCTAACCGGAATGATCGGCGTGATAGCGGGGTCGCTCACCTCGCCGAAACGTCTGCGGCCCTGTTCCGCCGGCTTTGTTTATACACAACTGGGTCAAATATTATATATCTACGCATATACTGCCGCGACCCGGTGTCACACCACGCCTTTTGTTCGACATTCATAACTTCCAGGTTGTTTTGCATATGTAATGTCACCTTTTATATGTGTGCGTTCGAAATTTACTGAGCGGTTGAGTGCTAGCTTACGGTAAATCTATTATTACCATTTAGCCGATAAAGTAAATTAACGTGGAAGGTTAGTCAGTTCATTTATAAAGATTCATAAATTATCGAAATTGTTTCCTTTTATGAACGTGGATGGCTAGTATGTTTATGTTGTTTAGATTTAGAAATTATCAAGATAACTATTTCCTTCGATATTTAACTAGTAACGCTTCGAAACTCACCATTGCCTATGGAGAAATAGAGAAGCTTACTGCCGTGTATTATACACCAGTTTACTACTTGAAAAATATCTGTTTTACTGTTGTAGGATGACGTAAAATTATAAGAAAACGCAGCTAAACACGCTGTTAGCTTTTGCGTTTTTTAATCGAGATGACTATCGATCATCAATTCATCATCAATTTAATACGAATCTTGATTATTTCAAAATTCTTGCAAATGTGACTTTCTACGTCAAACGGTGATAATTTGCGAATCTACGTCAATTGATAAGATGCAAATACGAACTATTGTGATTAACGGATATTAATAAAATCGGACAAACTGTCACTTGATAACTGCGATGTAATAATGTAAACAGTTTCTCCTAACGCAGGAAATAAATTATGTAACCATTATATTGGTGTAAAAATAAATCAGTAGCTGGTCACCAATGTTCCGTAACAGATACTGCAATACTCGAATTCAGAGTTTGTCGCTCCATTAGCGGAACTTATTTAGTTTTTTGTTTGCACAAAATCGTTATTATGCTATTTAAACATCGAATCTACAGTCCTGTTCCGCGATTGTAATACTCCTGGTAACAAGATCAGTTATACAATATAATGTGGTTATAGGAGTTTGAGCGATATAACCTCGTTCTGAAGATAGAGTATCGAGTGCGGTTTTAAAAAGACGTTGTAACTAGAAGCGCCGCTTGTGCTTGTATCTGTGGTACTTATACAACGTGCGATGACGCGTGAAGCGTGACCATGAAGCGACCTAGGCTAGGGCGAGCGTCCTCGCCGCCACTCTGCCCGACCATAACGACACTTATTTCTGTTAATGCCCGCAAAACAATTGAACGTCATTGTTCCGCTACAAAAGCTCACTCACTTTTTATACAAATAGCGTTATAATCTGAAAAAGGATACTGTGAAATGACAGACACGATTAATAATTATTCTTTTGAAAAAATCTTCACATTTTATCCGTGTATTTTTTATTCTTTTTATAAAGCTTAAAAAATGATTTGTAGTAAACTTAATAAAATATTTCGCCGTCGTGGCTCTGAACTTCATGAAACCTTTTTAGTATTTTTAAGCAGTAATCTTTTCGCACATCTAGTTATTTCACCACTTGAGACAGGTAAAACTTATTAAATAAACCCGAGTTAAGTTAAAAAACCGCTGCAGAAAACAAGAACTCCCGTGCTACTTATGTAAAGACTCCTGCGCTTTCAGTTTCATTTTTCAGTCATGTGTTTGATATTTATTTACAACACCCGACTATTATTTTGAAGCATGGGGCTGTTGTGGAATTGGTTTCATCTTTTATATGTCAGTTTATCGACGTCGAATCGATCCACCCAAACGCAACAGTGATCAAATATGACAAGTTAGATAGGTGTTGTTACGCTTTTCAATCATGAATCAGTTGGTTGATTATTCTGTCAAATGCGTTGGCCAATAAGGTTAGTTTAGTATGCATTGGTTCAGGATGAATAAGGCTGTATTTCTAATGCAGTACCTACATAATATTGATTATAAGCATCTTTTGCGTTCATTTGGTAGATCAATGTGAGTTCGATTATTTTTACTGCTAGCAATCAAATAAATTGGAACCAGATGCTATTTAATATGTTTCCGAACAAGTACGAGTATAATAATACGTGGGTGGTCTGAAAAGTTTCCGACCTAACAAAGATACAATAATTTTTTTCTTATTTTTTTCTAATTAGTCTCCTTGAACTCTACACACATCTCCAAAACTCGGATTTATTGCGCCTAAACTGGGCCAACAGAGCGTTGGAAATGTTAATTGAAAACGTTTTTGGTCTAACGACAGCAAAACTTTCTCATACCTTTAATCTTGATTTAAAATGTGAAAAACACGCTTTTTCGACATTTTCATTGTTCATAGCCTCTGCTATCTCTCTCACTTTAATTCGGCGGTCGTCTAGTATCATTTCACATTAGACTGTGGCGATGTTATCGTCAGTAGTTGCAGTTTTGGACGCCCCGAACGTTCATCGTCTCCCAAGCTCTTAAGGCCACGTTCAAATTCAGCTGCCCAAATTTCACTGTGGTAAATGATGGTGCAGAGTCCCCGTTCACAGAATCCAACAAATTTTTGATTTGCGTAAGCGTATTAACTTTCTAAAACAAATATGTTATGACAGCTCGATACTCGATTTTTTCCGTTTTCACAAAAATACTCACATCGTTTCACTTAAACGATTGTCAAATAACAAATGCGCGTTCAAAATGGCTGAAAAGTTTGGTGAGTACCTATCAAGAGATGCACAACTACATTCCCTGAGTTTTATGGACACTACCTTTCAAAAACAAATATTTTATGACAACTCGATACTCGATTTTTTCCATCTTCACAAAAATACTCACATCGGTTAACTCGAACGGCTGTCAAATAACAACTTTGGTGAGTACCTTTCAAAAGATGCAGAACTACATTCCCTGAGTTTTATGGACAAGTGTTGCTAACTTCACGTTGAGGTCGGAAACTTTTCAGACCACCCTAGCATGATGGGTTCTTATTGCCCCAACAGAATAAATAAATGCTTATGTGTTAAGCACCCGGATCATGGATCGTGTGGTCCCGAGCTCAAATCTGGCCAGAACCGTCTTTGTGTTCATTGTTAAATTTCTGACGAACTCTCCGGTGATTGAAAACATCGATATAAAACTAAATCAACCCGGTCGGTCGTATTTTGTCTGATAATAATCCGTAATTAAAAAATATGTTCAATTGGACTTATTCATTTTAATGAAATGAAATCCTTCGAAATGAAAGAAAACAAAAGCTACATTAAATGTTAACTATTGTTTTTTTTTCTAAACGCGTTAAAGATAAATTACCTGCTATTTACGATTGCTATGATAACAAAACGGAAAATCACGGATAAGTTACTTATCGCTCGCTATCAATTAACGAATTCATATTTATAGTCTCTATCATATGTGTTTGACACATAAAAATTGCGTATAACCCAACCCATAAAATTTATAAAGTTCAGATAACATAGTAATTTGGGTTTTATATTGTCACACATTTTCAAGGGTGTGTTGGTACGGGGAAACAGAAACATACATAGTTACAAACAATAATGATTTAAGTACATATAATGTGCTATTTCTAGATACCAGTGTGCAGTGGTGTATGTTCTATACTTAGCTTTATAGGCACAGCAGGAGGCGCACATGGTTCACCGGAGTTGGTCACGTTATTCCGTCCTCCATAGGATTATATTTCTACACACATGTTGTGAATTTTATGAATAACTTTCAAATGCATTCAAAAACAAGCTTTTACTTTTAGTATGATTCAGTTAAGGTTGGGGAAACTTGTGTACTTGTGATACTACAATAGGTTCGTAACTGACCACCTGTTCCTTGTAAAACCCTGTCTACCTTATTTACCAGCAGATCCTAACAACCCTTCCTAAGCAAGTGTTTTTTTTTAGCATTTAACAATGCTCTATTTTATACACAAAGATAGAAACTAGAAAAATTTGACCTGATCCTAGAGACTGAAGCGGGATTTCTTTCGGGTTTTCCTAAGCAGTTTCTGCTGCTGTCTCTTTGGCGTTGACTTAGACTGTATGCATTTCGGCCAGCAGATTAGATAAGAGGTACAGTCGAAGCAAACCTTTGTATCCTTACAGTATTACCTAGCAGACTGAGCAGATTCGTATTTAACAGATATCTTTGTCACCGTCATCAAGTGTATGAATTCGGGAGCGTTAGGTCAGGTCAAACCACTTGCAAGCCATCTTGATGTTCAATTAAACCATTTTTTTAAATCTCTGCATATAAATTATGAACTAGGAAAACGTGAACATACAATTAAAATCTGTGTGAGCCGTAACGCTAACAGGTCCAAGTTATACAAATAAATGATAAGAGTTATCTCTCAACCGCATCACTGTAGCCTTGGTACTCACTTCCTTGTTAAAGAGATGCCTTTTTGCTTAACACAGTCCGCGAATAACAAGTGGGCGAGGACGTGACTAAAGCCGAAACGTTGATAGTTAATTGTATGCAATTATCGGATAATGTTCATGAAAAATAACTTTACTCAAGGTTACTACTTTTACCTTTTTCTTTCTATTACATACCTCACAACGTGGTGAATCTATGTAAATTAAAATTAATCGCCAAATATGTTGCTAAGCGCGAAAATTGAGATTTTTTAAAATATTTTTGTTAAGGCACGAAGACGTTTCTTATAGGGAGAAAAAACGTAAAATTGACGAGGAAAATAATAAAAACATTTTTTTTCCCCCTTACAAACCACTCTGTTCCCAGCTGACGATGACTTTTGTCGGGGCAGCTAGTAATTAAATAAAGGAAAGCTGACGTCACTAGATAATTTAGTAACATAATGACAGATAAGTCATTACTAAATTATTTATTGACAGAATCAATACAAATTAAGCAGTGATAGCATCTTTCATTACCGAATTTCCTAGGAAGATCTGTTTTTATGAGACATATATTGACCTAAAGAATGTTGTTGATGTTTCGTTTAAAACTAAAATAAAACATAAATAAAAATTCATTTGAACACACGAAACAAAATTGAACAAAAACAGTTTCAGCGTCAACATCTGCATTAGTCAACGACTGTGTCGCAGTTGTTAGCGTCCACCCTAAACAGGTGGCCTAACCAAACTAGGGACCAAACAAAAGGCCAAACTAGGAAAATATCGTATTTTTTTATTTGAAGGCATTATTTTATAACTTGCTGTATGACCTCACTAACTTAGCAGAGCGCGCTATGGGTTAGCTAAAAATTGACTTAATAAAATATTGACATAATAAGGTATTTTACTTTTTTTACCACGATAACATCTTTTTAAAATTTGTAATTTTGACCAGACAAGATTTTACAATAAGATTTGATAGCCATATGATTGATTTGTGAGTTACCTTTACAAAGATTCAAAAATCACATCAAAACAGCTTAATTAAAAAGGGTTATTATACTACAAAAGACTACCTTATAGATAAAAATGCCTGGGTGTAAGCTCTCTGCTCGATGCGGTATTAAATAGCTCTATTGTCACAGATGTTTTATTGTAATAGTTAATAGGTTCCTAGTATGTACTGACTAACAATTTTTCTTTTTGAATTGTTTAAATGAACTTTTGTTTTATATTCTTTTATGGCTGTTTTTTTCTCTTTGTTTTATATTCTTTTAGGTTTATTTGTATCAAGTCTTTCTTGTACTTTCCTAACGCCTGTTGTAAACCCAAAACAAGTTAAAAAGAGTAACTGCTGAGTTTCTCGCCGGGTCTTCTCAGCAAGAAACAACTCCGACGCGGTGGTAGAGTCGCATTATGTCTGTATAATGTTTATTTACATATCCATATTATTACGGTATTTATGTCAAATATTTAGTATATTATGCTGTAAATTTTCGATTTGAAGGTACTGATACAGTCTATTTGAATAAAGTTATTTGAGTTTGAGGTTAGTTTAGACCTAGGCATCTGCACTCCTTTTATTTACCTCGCGTTCCGTGTTTTTTGTGAATAAATCACTGTCATTCTTAATCAGATAATATTGATTTCTTCTAAATTAAAACTTAATTGAATAAGATTAACCTAATTCATCGAATCACAAAACATCAGCATTTATTCGCTCGAGTGTCTTAGGTTTAACGCTAAAGACGTTATCTGGCATTCCCACAGATAATAAATTTTAACTTATAAGTAAATATAAAAATCATACGCTCATGACTTAATTCGAATATGGTGTACTTAAAGGCAGGTTGACTGTTGCCTTCATCGCGTCATTCTGAACGGAACACACTGAGGAAAATACTTCTCTTCCTTCGTGTTTGATCAAACTCCTCATGGTAGGCAGCTAACCCATTCAGTGTTCAACAGTGTTTTCTATCACCGGAAAACTAGTTGATAAATATATCATGAATACAAAGTAAAAGTAAATATGCTAGCCAGGAATGAACTCGGTGCATTACACTTGCTCCGAGGTGGAAGTCCTTAACCTCTAGGCCTTGACTCTCTTAATCAAACTATCGTAGTTTCATAGATAGCTCGGTATATGATATGATAAGGGAACAGGAATAAGGAAATTACCTCCACATCTACCAAATTGATCCCTTGTGAACCCAGGTCCGGGGAATTCGCTTTCCAATTTGGAACACCCTAAGAACTGTTTGTACTGAATCATCATTATCATCTTCATTTATCGGACAGTCGGTTTTTTGCAAAATCTCAGTCAAAATTAAGAAGTAATCATTGAAATGAAATTGGAACATCACGAGTGTGGAGGGGGGGGGGGGGGGGATTAGTTTGACTTGGTTCTTCCCGCGCAAAACATTGCACCTGGGCTCTAACCACTTCTCAATATTTGGTTTTCATGTGAATGCGGTTTAACGTTTCACAAAAACTCTCATTGCTTTTAAGCCGTGACCATGTTATATACCTTGTTATTCAAGTTTCGTAACAAGCATTGTATGAGCTCGTACTGTATGTACTAACTGGCGTATTACAGAGACCTACAGTGTTAAAAGCGAATATTATCAAAGATTTTACAGCGCCCTAAAAATAATAGCAATGGTACTTACTTGAACTTGCATCTGATCTTGTGCATCGAAGATAGCGATGTTTGCTTATAATATGTTGATTTCTTCATACAACCTTTTAGATTGTATCGAATATAATTAAATTTGCCGCTCTACATTTTATTTTTAAAATCTTTTGATATTTTGCCTTGATCGAAGTCAGGACACAAAGGTCCGGATTAAGAAAGAAGTATTTTGCTACTTAGTCGTTCATCAGTTCTATACTGACAACAAAAATGACAACAGACAACGTCAAAAGAATAACATGGTTTATTTAGGGTTAGAAAAAAGTAAAATTTACCACTACAACATACCTACCTACACCATTAAATAAATAAATAAATATAAATATGCGCCAGACAACACACCTCTTGTAATGGTCTCGAAGTAGGGATTAATATCCCTGTGTTACGAGGTACCACACAAGGAAATCAGCCAGGGGCGTCTCCCAGCACACCCAGACCCGAGTCAATTCAGAAAATATCGTTTCCTGAATTGACCCGACCGGGAATCGAACCCGGGACACTACGGAAATCGAGGCGAGAAACCGTGCTACAGCACACTACGCCAATCGTGTCGTCAATTCGTCATTGTCCGCAATGTTGCTAGACTGAGCTCGTATCCATGAACTACCAAACTACAGATGCATGATATGAAATTCATTATGCCTCTTGAGCTGTGGTTGACTGTACAACAGAATATCAACTATTAGGCAAGAAATATTTAAAAAAAAAAAAATTCGCTACCAAAGTAACTTGACTGTTTCTGCTTTCAACAAATGGATAAGTTGATTCGTTCACTTGACAATAATTCCTTAGACCTAAAAGAGTACAATGGGCCATTAAGTTATACAGTGAGCTGCGTGACCGACTTGTCGGACACGCTAAGTGACGTTTGCGACCTCTGAAACTGAAGGCCTATTCTCGTTCTTCCAAACACGAAGTAGGTATTTCATTCTTCGTAAATATTGCACAGGAGTATACCTCCTGGCCATTCGAAGCTATCGCGACTGGCTACTGGCTGGCTTCTACCGGCACATGAAATGAATGATGATGATTGTTCTTATCATTGATTTTAAATGCAATTAATGACCGATGATAAACAATTCACTTTGCTTTTAATATTTACTCTCAATTGAATATCAGCACTATTAAACTTAGTGTTAAAACAATCGAATCTCATTAGTATACTTTTATTGGTTAGCATATGGTTCTCCTGTCATCAATATTCCTCGGATTCAAAAGCTGTTGTAAATTAGTTCGTTTAGTAATTCAACAGTAAATTCTTGAAATTGCATTTTCTAGTAATTACCAAGTCACTTAGACTCATCAGATGAAGACGATTACCTTGGCATCCTTTATAGTATCATCTTAAAACCAAATGATATAAATAAATACTATAGAACTAGATCCACAGATACCTAGATATTGTTTACTTAAAACACGACTCCGTTTACATACGCACGATTTTATTATGCAATAAAATTATTCAATAAAAACCAATTATATCATACGATCAAATTATTTAATAATAACAAATTACATAAATGGCCTTCGTGTGCATTATCGACATATAGTCGGTTCAGGTAACCTAAAACATAATTGGTGTTATTAAATAACTTAGACACTCTTCCAAAAGCTATTTAAGTATTAATTAACTTAAACAAATGAACCATGGGATCGACTTGAAGTTCATCTTTAATTATAAAGTTCAATTTATAACCTAGATAGCATTACCGTCAAACAAGGAAACTTAAATTAATATGCTGTTTTTATTATTCTCACCTCTTGCTAATATTTTGTCAAAGACGAGTTGAATGATCACTTAATATCATAACGGTACAGTCAAGTTTATTTGAATGATGTCGCAATTTGAAATTCCATTTGCCGTTGCAGAAAGAATACCAGACAAATATGAGGCATCATGAAGTCACATTATAATTGGTTATATTATATTATATCATTATTATTGTAATTAATTATAAAAGGTCAGGAGTACCTATAATCGACGAGCACGTATGAAAGGATTATTGAGAGTGGAAGAAGCGCAAGAGGTGTGTCAGGACTGTAGCAATTGGAAAGATGTGATCTCTACCTACCCCGTTGGGAAAAAGGCGTGTTGGTATGTATGTATGTATGACGTCACATTCATTGCCCTGTTCTTAGAAAGGAGTAGTGTTTACTCACGTACATACTAAGAAAACCACAAACAAAGAGGCACTATTAACACCCAGGCCCAGTACACATAATATCTAACTTTGAAAACATTTGTGCTGGTGGAGACTTTCAAGTCGCATGAAACAAATGATAAGGTGTTCCAATGTGTGTATCTATCTATCTTTAGTTCTTTTACCGTTAGGTATTATGTGGTAAGAGGATCTTTAAAATGTGAAGCGAATCAAGTTAGTGAGTGATATTTCCTTTCCAAAGGCGTTACGATAGCTCGTAGCGAGAGACTCAGCGCGTAAACTATTCTTCCAGGCATCGTCAGGCCTGTCCTGTGCGTTCGTCTTTCGTTTGATCGGATGCGACATGAAGCCAGCCCGTTTTTTGTCCTCAAACACAATCATTGCTCTTTACTTTATACAGTACGAAATTATAACTTTCCTGTAATCGCTAACTTCGCTAGGGATTTTCCCAAAAACATCCTATGGTATTTCCTTTTTTGGCTTACGTGAATTTCGTTTGATTAGAAAACCCAATGGCAAATGTTTCCTTAAGGTCCTTAGGAGAATAACACGATCCTCCAACTTTTTGAGAAATATCGAATGACAGTAGACTTATCGTTGAGGCTGAAGAAATTCATATAATTAGCTACTTTCATCTTTAAGGGTTCTACGTGTAGAAATGCAGCGGAGTATTGCTCTTGCATTCAATCTGTCTGAATTCTGATTAAACGCTTGTACAGTCAGCAACAAAAGTCTGTAAGATAATAACATAAATAGATACATTCACTTTGATAGATAAATTCATGAATATAGATTACATTTTCAGTAATCTACATTCCTGAATTTACTAAATGTTTCCGTTTTGACATTGGGCACGCATGATCAAAATTGTAATAGTATATTTTTACTGCATTAATGTAGCATACTATGTTTGTTTTAAATTATCAATTGATTACTATCTTCGAATACATGTCGTCATCTCACGATGTGACTTGCCTTCGGTCCATTCGTGATTGTTTCCTAGTTATGCGATAATTATTACACCAGAGTTACGCAATTCGCATGTCAAAACAGATACTTATTGATAGTAAATGCTATGATCATTAATTTATCATCAACGTTGATTTTTATTTCGTTGTTGTGACAGTTTCAAGTATATTTCCACTTCTTTTGCGTATAAGTGTAGTCTTTAAATACGTAAGATACGCAATACAAAAAAATACGTAAAATTATGTCATTACAATAAAATTACAAACTGCAGCGCTTAGTTTGCGAGTATATAGCAACGAGTTTTTGAACTATTAAAGAAAAAAGCTACAAATCATCATACTATTACGCAGGTAAACGTTGTTTTTTATCACAAGGTGAGAAATCTGGACTTAAGATATGAACCTTCAAAATCCTGAAATAAGATTTCAGAGATAACGCTGTTGACTTTTTTTTTAATCTGCGCCAATGTTCCGGCATAAACATCAGATCATTGTTGAAAGTGACTATGTCAATGGTTCAAATGGAAACTAATCAGGAACCCCCTTTAATAATTAAAGAGATGAGTATTTAGAAAGATATTTTCTTTTTGACTTTCAATTTTCATCATTGTTCTGTCCAATGATATTGATTATACAAAAATTCAGGTTCTAGATTATATTAGTTCTGTCAACAGAACATAAAAGAAATAAAATGGTATGACTGATTGAAAGAACTAGCTACTTTTCGAGCCACGCTCACTAAAAGCGTAACTTTTGCTATTTTTACTAATTACTTAAAATAATACCAGTTAAAAAGCAGAGCTCTTTAGGAAAATGAATCACCACACGCATGCGCGTATTGTATAGTTCGATATGAACGAATAGTGTGTCATATGGTGAGGAAACTAGTATGGTAGATGCGAACAGTCGTTTGTCATTATGAGATCAGCAGTAATGACGAAGACGGCGCCCCTAAGGTCAACGTAACAATACTTGCCTTTTACGCTCACTGTACGTAGGAAGGTACAGTCAAAAGCATACATATCTGCTCGTTTCAAAGACTGCATAGATATCTGATCAAAACATTAGCCCCAAATAACTATAAAAAGTCAACAAAGAGTCTGAACGTGCTCTTGTAAAGCTAATGTTTTGCTCAGATATTTTCGAAGCCTTGGAAACGTATAGACATTTATGTTTATGACTGTACATCGAGATGATACGTGTCTCAACAGCAGGTTTTGTACTGAGGTATTTTATTTGTTATGAAAACATTTGCTCAGTTAATTTTCTAGTTTGACGAGAATTTTGTAACACATTTTTTATTACAACATTGTTTAAATTGATAAAGTACCGTGTTTTTTGTTCTACCAATGTTTGTCTAATTTTTGGCTCTTGTATTTTATTGTATGAACTAATAAAGGCACAGCCTTCAGCTATTCGTCACCACCATCAAATATTTGCTGTAAAACATTTGTTTCTGGTTTTATAACTTTTCATCTCATTGTTGATGATTGCTATTTCAGTTTCAATACTTCACAATTTGATTCTGCATGTCACGTGTCAGTCAATTCTTCAAAATTATCGTTACCATCCAGAGCGAGTTCCTCATCATTTGTATGTGTTGCCATATACTGACCTTCCATTGTGTTGTATCTTTAAATAGGCGGTGTTTAGCGTACGGACATGCTAATTTTGTTCGCACGATCACGGTTTCCGTGGATGCTGAATGCGCAGAACGAAAGCGAAAGGAGATATTTTCAAACAAAAGCTTTTGCGAAGCGGATACAGTTTTCAGATTAGCAATTCCGCCGACAATCATCGGTTACAAAAATACCGTTGTATTACTTTTCTGATATAACGTTACCCAACTGCGTGTTAAAGTTCGAAAATATTGCAGCTATGGTAATAAAATGTGACTTAAACTCTTAAAGAGATTAAAGGTATTTATTTTGATTACCAAATCTGCTTGTGATATAATCCGAGAGACGACGGATAAAGTGATATAATGTATGCGTGCGACGCCCCGGACTACTTTCTCTTGAATTCGGTCGCGAAAGTTGTCTCAGTGCGCGCTTTCTACAGTTCAGTGCATTCGCCAGGTCCTGGCTTAGTGCAGATTTGCGGGATGGTTGAACCGTTCATTCAATTCGTTCGCTCGATCAACAATACAGGAATGGTTGGAACGTTCATCGGGTGTAGAATTAAGCCCAACCACTCGTTGATGAGCACTACTCTGAAAATGTATGTGGGAGACTGAGTTTAGCAGTGAACGTGTTATGACTGCAAATTATTAAATCAAGCTGTTCCTATCAAAGTGAAGTAGGAAGTCAAAGATCATGACCATCATGATGAAGAATAATATATTTTTTAGTATGTATCGTTAATTCACATTTGGAGGTCTCATTTTTCCTTCCTTCTTCAGTCAAGCATAGTAAGCCCTTATTCATAAAAGATAAAACAGTCTTATAGCACTGTTTTCACTATGGTAAAGTGGTCTTGAAGCATTGTTTAAGTTTTTATGAATAAGGGGGTGAAAAAATACATATAAACGCCGTGTCATCCCAGTCGCCTAGCAACGCTGATAGTGACACATGTTTTAAGCTTGGTGATTCCTATCAGACGCCATGACGTAGACTTTGAATGTCCTTTTGCCGGATGTCAACCTTCCTAGTAACTTATTACTACGCAAAACTTTGATAACGTACGACCTATACAAGCACAACACCTGTGAATACGTACTGATCGCGCTTGCTATGCAAGTTCATAACGATAAGAGCTCAACTTATACTGGCAGTGATAAGCTCAAGATATGGTTGATTGTATTAATCATGACATTCGAATAGTGGCGACATTTAAAAAGATTGTTACTGATACTACGCAAAGATATTGTTATCTATGATATAATTCCGTTTTGCGGGTAATGCGCGTTTATTATTCATCGTATTGAAAAAAAAAGAAATATAAAGAATGTATACATACCTAATCTCTAAATATATCTTTGTATGATATGATAATGTAAGTGTGTTAAATCATGGATAAAATTAGATTGAATTTTGAGGTTATGTTCTCAATCTTAGATAATGTATACCTAACAACATTATCAACTGAAAAAGACCGAATTTAGGGTGACTTCACTTAATTATAAAACAATAACGTGCTAAAAAGGCTGCCACTCAGTATTAAGCAGTGATCTTTTTTTATAAACATTAATACACGCAATAGTCTATAGGAATTAAAATAGAATGTTTACACAAAAACCACTAATTCAGAGATATAAAGAGCATGCTTAGCTTCATCTTAGAACCAAACAATTTTTTTAGTTATCATTTATATTTAGTTATTTTTGATTAGTTAAACATCAACTTGGGCATTTCTTAGTAATAATAATTACAATAGGTACTCAAATAATATTTGATTCGAAAAGTCTGCTCAGCTGAATAAGGACTATCTCGGCCCGAGTTATAATTATTGTCTTATATCCAAGTAAAATACCTTAAAGTGAGACTATTTCCGATATTAAATAAAAAAATAGTAAGCAAATAAGAAACACTTCCCACGGAGTATCGTTGTCATCAAATATATTTTTTTTACTGAAAGTACAGTCAACATTAGAACACACTAGAGCGGAACTCTGCTGACATAAGCGGAGCTTACATTGCTAAGGGGCCTTATATTACCTTTTAACTTGTCGAATTCATTCCCTAATAATTGAGGGTAGCGAACAATTTTTGTCTGTAAAAATTCAGCCGAGACAATGCGTTAGGTCCAGGTTACTGCTGACTGGCTGGAAATTAAAGAAATTGCTCGCTTAACTCAGTTTAGGGAATTAACTTGACAAGTTTTTTTTTAAATAAGGTTCAGGGATTCCATAACTGCACGCGAACGGTACGTGACGTTTAGGATGTAGTAATTGACTATACCCACATATCTTCCAGAAGATATGTTCTAATTGATAGTGGAAGGAACCCACCATTATACTTAAAGATATAGGGAAACTGAACGACAGGTTACTTTTACAGTTTCTTAATACAATAACCAATCATACACAGATGAAAAACAAGCAAAGCATTTTTATTCGTGACTTCGAATTATACATATATGTATATCCAGCTTAATAATACCTACAGCAAACACAGATATTCGTAAGTGTTTGTCTTTTGGCTGGTCACTGCACACAAAAAATTGAAACCACCACCTTAGTACGGCCCAGGACTTCTCCATCGCTCCTATCAATCGGTCAGGAGAATATTGTAAATCCTTTACATTACTTTTTGACAAAATATACTCAAACTAAAACTCAAATAACTTTATTCAAATAGACTGTATCAGTACTTTCAAATCGTCAAATTTACTGAAAAATATACTAAATAATAGACATAAATACCATATTAATATGGATATGTAAATAAACAATATACTGACATAATCTCTATCACCGCGTCGGAGTTGTTTCTTGCTAAGAAGACTCAGCAGTTACTATTTTAAACTTGGTTTGGGTTTCCAACAGGCGTTAGTAAAGTACAAACAGTGTGTCATTTTGATACAAATAAACCTAAAAGAATATAAAACCCAGAGAAAAAAACAACCATAAAAAAATATAGAACAAAAGTGCATTTAAACAATTCAAAAATAAAAATTGTTAGTCAGTATGTACCTATTATTAACTATTACAATAAAACATAAAGTACAATACTTTGTAATAAATCGGTTTATACTTAGTATAGCTTTCCTTACAGTATATTAGATTTTCATATATTTGAAATAGGTAGGATCATATTTAACATGTAATTTCATATCAGAATTCATAAATTGCATTTGAAAGTAGGGAAAGGTGCATAGGCGCAGGCAGAACGAACAGCCCAATCCACTTTCCCCCTTACACCGGGTTTGCTATTAGTACGTATGTACTTGCTAAGTCATTCAAACTGTATTGAGATAAAATGTGACAAGAATTACAACACAGTTAATGTATAATATTACAGTCTCTTCCGCGATTTATTTACATAAAACTACACTTTACATAAGCAAGTACTTACATTTTAACTCAGTTGATCTTTTTTAGTCAATTCAATTAGACCAGAGCCTGTAAAACAATATGAAGATGTTCAAAAATTACTTGTTCTTACAATGTAAATTAACCTGTAAATGAAGCTTCTAATTTATGTTGTTTCGACTTTTATGTATATCTAGCAATAGTCAAAAAAATAATACGTAACACTCCTTTATTGTAGAATGTTATAAATAGCCACCGTTATTAAGTCAGTGTTCTGCTTGATCGAGTCTAGTAATGTTAGTCATAACCACGTGCAAGTTCTAGTATTGCGCATATGTTTACGTGAACCACGTGGTTTTGTATACTCGTTCGTTATAATTGTACGTTAACGTAGTCAATGAACTTATCTTTGTTGTTATCAACTGTTATAATAAAGTGCGCGCTAAAATACGCGGTTTGTTAAAGAGAGCCAAAACAACCGAATTATTCAAAACAGTCTAGTTTTTTGCGTACAAAATTAAAGTAAAATAGGCAATGAGTGTTATAACTGTAAAATTAGTCCTCATTGCCTAGATAACGCGCAGTCAAAATGTAATCCAAACTCTCTTTTTAGTAAAACTTGTAGCTGTGGTGATGTCGTGCCATCTAGTTAAGTCTCATCGAAACTCAAGTTATAACGGCTGCGTGTTAGTTCTGACGTCTTTACTGAGGTGGCGCCACTACTGCAAAACAAACTGATTGTTTTGTATTTCCTGTTAAAACAGTATGGTAATAGTAAACCAGTTTATTTATATGAGTAGTATAGTATGTCTTTTTGAAAAACAAAACGAAGAGTTAGTCGGACTTTAATTTAAATTAGAATGTAATTAAATTTGGCCAATATCGGTCACGTTCCGTGTTTTTTGCCAAATGCACAGTTTTTACTTTATTTGGAAAAGAGTCAGTTAATTGTTGTAGCCAAGGGCGTTAGAATTCACAAGAACCAGGAAAAGATTATGTCAAGGTCTTGTGTCGCCAAATAGCAGCGTCACCCTAAGTGCGGAAGGGTCTTGGTTGCTGCAACCTTGGTGTTGATGTAAGGTGGAGTTTGCTGAAAACTCGGTTTACTTAGAATATTTCGCGTATAATTTGCGTGTATTTACGTATGAAGACAATCGCAAGAAAAATGTTAAAGTAACATAGTAGGCAATTTAGTGTTAGAGATAATAACAAAAAAACTCCTTGTTAATTTAAATCATGGCATTGACGCAAAAAATGGAATATTGTTAATTATTTTAAATTCGTGCACGATTTACAGATTAGGTATGTTTCTGGGCGCCTAGGGCGCCCTAAGCCCGGAAGGGAGTATGTTACGGTAGCTTCGCCTTGAATTCTGAAGATTCACAATACGTCGATATCTTGTGTATAAATAAATAACCTTATGGCAGTTTACTAGGTAATTTAGGTTGCGTGATTTCTGTTTTGAACAGTTTGTTTTATGAAGTTAAACCCACAATGTAGCTGTGTTTAAAAATGTTAAATAGGTAACACTTTAATGGTGACGCGATCATCCAAATTATTTTTTCATTAAAACTTAACTTTTAAAGGCATTAGCATTTGTTAGATTCGGAAATACATATGTACGTTACTTGTAATGTGAGCAAATGTAATACTATTTAAAACAATTTCATAGAAACTACTATAGCCATATCACATTTTGAACAACCCAAAAGTAAATTCGGCTTTTTCAAATCAAATAGCTTGGGTAAGAAAGATTTTAATAAGCTGTCTCGCTCTCGTGATCATAATATTTAACAAGTTTTCAAGTGAGGCAGACATGAGATGTGTTTACGTAACAGGTTGTTTCATATTGCACTTTTTATCTCACAACCTTGTATGTTTCGATAACGCAACAAGGACTTCTTGTTGTATTTATTTGCTGTTAAAAACAGGGAGTTATCTATGTAGGAATAAAGGTCGGTCAGGGGTCGCAATCAATTGGAAAAAGTAGTATTACAATTAAGACAGTTTTACGTACGCGTATTCATTGGTCTTAGGTTAAATGAATATTTATTATTTCTTCTTTCTTTCTTTGTCTATTTGCCAATCCCCAGGATCAGGGTTATTTTTTTTCTAGTTTCCATCTTAGGTGTTCTTAGGTTTTGACTATCCTGAGTGTATCTCTTAGTTTCGCTACCCCGATGGTAAATAAAATCGAAGCATCATTAAAGGAAGTATAGTTTTCCTATCTCAAGTTTAATTCGAGTTAAGTTGTTACTTTGATGATAACAGAGCGTATGCGCACCCATAGCAACCTTTTATTATTGATCACAAAATAAATAAATATCCAGTACAACTTACTCCAAGATCATCTGACCCCAAATTAAGCAGAGCTTGTACTATGGGTGTCATAGACTGATAAACAAACATACTTGAATATTTCTAAATACAAACTTAAGTAGATAATAACACCCAGACACACAACAAACACAAATGTTCGTCACATAAATGTTTGTCATGGGTGGGGATCGAACCCACGACCTCCGGTGCTAAAGGCAGGATCGCTACCATTGCACCAACAGGCCAGTCAAAATATAAGGCAACTTCAATTCTCACTCCAGCATAACTTAGTGCACAACAAAAAAATAAACCATGTGTCCTTTGGGATTATTGCCTAACTCGGATACCAGGTGAGGTGCCCGTGGCTAAGTGACGGCAGCTGATCGGCAACGATCCGATGTTAAGCAACGCCAGTCAGGTCGGGTTATGGATGGGTGACCATCCCGACCGAAATTAAGTGATGTGTTTTTCGGGCATCTCCGTGCTTCGGAAGGCACGTTAAACAGTTGGTCCCGGCACAAGATATCAGTCGTGAAGCCTAGTCAGAGGCCTAAAAAGGCGGCTTGATAACATCTGACGGTAAGGTTTATCACTGGCCTTACATTCACCTCTCCAACAATCCGCACTGAGCCTGCGTGTTGGAGTATGGCTCGTACCACCTCATAGTTGAGGTGAGGCCTGTGCCCAGCAGTGGGACGTATAAGGCTGTATTTGTTTTGTGTTTTGTCGGATACCAGAAATGCCTGCTTTTCTAGAAAAAACAAAAAACTGGTGAATCTAAGTTTAGTATAGGATGAATGTCAAAATCCGCGTAATCTATTCAGTAAATTTGTGACAATAGTTGGTAAATTCCGATTTTGAATCATATCGCCAGTTCAAAGTTTTGATCAAAGATTTCTTCAGGGCAATGTATTAAATGTATGTGACGTTGTCTGATAATATTTATATTAACACCCTTTTTTGCTTTATAGTAATAATTGTTGATGAACTACAAACGTACAGGTGTTCTGTTTTATTGTTTCGCATTTCTTTATTCATGTAAACAGTTGATTATACTTCTACATATCAAGGGTTATCAGAAAAAAAAGGGTAAAATACCTGTATGATCTTGTTAAATGTTACCTCTTCAGTTCGTTGACACATGAATAATGACAATCATTTGTCTAGAACGAGTATATTTTTTTTCTTTCTTTTTTCTTTTGTCACCTACAATTTTTTTTTTAGCTTAGTACTCGGGCAAAACCGCCATCCCTTAGAGCTCTATTAAAACTATCATGGTCAATTGACGTCTTATTGGAAAAACGTGTCCGTTACAAGCTTTCCTCTTTCTAATATGATTATGGGATAGAAAGTTTAAAAAGACGGCATTTCAGAGTATGGCCGTTTTAATATTGCTTATAAAACTGGTAATGGGCCCCTTAGGATATCATTATTATTATTGATCATTATTCTTATTGAAACAACTTCCTAGATGATTATTAATGTACACGTTTAACAATTACCATTATTCATTGGACAACTATTATGAATTAAACAGTATTTATTTATACATTTTTATATTGAAAACTACCTATCGGAGCAGAAAAACGTCTTGACTTATATTTCATAAGACCGACCATTTGGACCATCTAAAGTGCACATGACAAACTTATTATGTGAAGTAAAATAATTAGGATTATTGTAACCTTGTCACACGCTTTACTAACGATTGGTGGTGGTGTTGGTTTTTCACATGAGTTTTATTTAAGTTTTTTTGTTTTTTTGTTGTTTTGCTATTTTGTTTGTATACGTATAGAGTCGAGAAATGAGCTAACGACGATTTGAAAACGGGTATTTTATATGAGGTTATTCAACTCAGGATATTGTTCTTTCAAAGGAGATACTACTACAGATTGATTTGATGTGATATTTTCAAAACTGTTTTTGGAAATCTAGAAAGCTTAGGTTTAAGCACAGGTCGTCTGACAAACTGTGTAGGTTTTTTTTTATAAATTTGCCAGCGTTTGTAATTGGTAAGCCAACTCACATTAGGCACCATTTGTAGCCAGGACTCTTATGAGTCCCCTTTATTATTTAAATAATAGAGGGGTTTTGCCAGCTGTGGGACGAAAATAAGCTAATAACCTTTTTAAAATATTTTTTGTTCTAGAACCTTGAAGTAAACTATAAAAAAATTAAATAAAAAATAAAACTCATTTATTTCAGAGTGAATCCATATTAGAACAATAGCAATATTTACAAATAAAATGTCAAGTTATGAGAATTATATCAAATTTATAAATAGGTACGAAAATTATTACATTTAAATAAAGCGTTATTGAAGTCATAACATTTAATTAAAATCTTGACAGGCGTATCCAAATTACTATTTAAAATGAATTTAAATATTATATATGTATTTCACGAGTGAAATGTAGAGCCATTATAACTTTATTTCCTATGTATTTCTTAGCTTATTATAGACCTGAAGAATACCTTCGTAGATTTCCGGATATGCTGACAATTCTAGGTACGTGGTTTTCTAAAATGGTTGACTCAAATCCTGTACTTGGCATAACAATGAAGGAAGGAGATTGAAATAAGACCTCTAGTGCTAATCGGACTAGGGCATATGATATTCTGTATAGAGAATAGGTAGTGCTTCAAGTATTCATATCTTATCTCCACCAATTATTTCTGATATTTAACGAAGCAAACTATCATTATGATGCTACATAGGTTCGTTGAGAACTCCGATTTCAACCATTCCAACTCTATTTCAAATAAAATTAAAAACAGAAGAAAACAGATTATTTGTTTAAAAACCGGTGATAGATATGGAATCATCATCAAAAAAAAAAAGAGTTGTAGTCATGGATAACAATGGACTGGTCTACTGATGTTTCTTTAATTAACAAAGAAACTGTACGAGTACTTAAGGATCAATACTAGTTACTCTTTGTGTCAATTCGCTAATGCTGATACAATAAATTGGTTTTTATGTGACAGCAGACGTCTTGTTTGTTTTATTCTGAAGAGGAAGACATAATGCTAAATGGCACTGCATTCTTGTGGATATGTCTCAATCTCATTACATTATATTAAATTACGACTTCTGCTTTAAAAAAGTAGTGTGTGTGTAAGTTAGGTATGAATGACACGATTACTATATGTGTATCGTTAGTGCCACTTGAACCATTGTTCTTATCGCTCATATGAAACATGTAAACGGAAACGATGTCACCTTATTTTTTGTTTTTTTTGTTGTATCCGGATCATTGAGTACAATAATATGTAAATGAATAAGTAGCAAATGTACTAAATGACTCAATTTTAAATGCCTATTTTATTTCGAACTATTCAAATACACAAGTAAATAAAATAATATCTGGGACATCTTGCACCCAGATCGCCAGACCAAAAAAACTAGGCAGGCCTTGTTCTTACGTATTCTTGAATATGTACTGTACATAAGTAGTTACATATTCTGATATATGCATTTGTTCATATAGATAAACTTTAATGTTTGCTCGGGTGTGCATCAAAATCAAAACCGCCGGAGAGCCAGGGTTGCTGAACATTGCGACAGTCGGAACATCACACATTTTCCCATGATCCTTTCTATTTACACTGTATAAATCCAATCATTCAATCAAAACAAGCGCTAAATGCACTTGATTTAACTTGGCAGTTGACAAAAGTACGTTTAGTTTGCGCCAATCGTGTGCGCGCGCGCGGGTATACCCAAATAGTTAGGATAAGAGTTTGCATGAGCACGCTGTGGAACAAGTTCAGTTGTAAAAGTATAGAGAGATTGCCGGAAAGCGAGTCGCCAAAGCATAGGGATGGCTGATGTTAAGATGATCAGGATCACTCATATTATCAAAATGATAAGCTACATGATGACTATGTCCGAAGAGTAATCAATCACCAATGGGGTTATCGCTGCAACAGCGCAGTGGGTTATCGTGCTGTGGACATGCCTGTCAAAAAAGCTGGCCAATATCCACAGTAATCCACAAGATTGTTGGATTGCACAATACATTGTCCCAAAAGGCGGTACGGGTAACGGGGTAGTGGCTGTTATCTGGGTAGATTTGGTTTTTTATCGATGTTTTCTATCACGGAGAGTTAGTCTGAGATTTACCAAAATTTGTTGGTCAATGTGTTAAATATTTTAATAAGATTCTGCAAACTCTTGTTGAACTGCCTCTTCACCAGTTTAAGTCACAAATTAAAGCTAAGTTAATGAAGCGAGGTTATTATAGTGTTGAGGATTTCTTAAATGATAATAATTTGTGGTCATCTTAGGTATAATCTGCTCCTCTGCACACTTTTTTGTTATGACTTTACTCTGTCAATTCAATTTTTGTGTTAAAAAACAAGATTGAAAAGAGTAACCATCGAGTTTCTTGCCGGAGTCTTCTCGATCGGAAACAACCTCCGAACCGGTGGTAGAGTCACATTATGTTTAATTATGATATTTACTATCATAGTATTATTTTATGTTAGTTTAATTTAGTACATTTTTGCTATAATTTTTTTTTGTAACTATATGACTTGTCATAAGTAATTTTTATAAGTCTATATGTATAAAGATATTTTTTACTTTCACTTTTACTTTACTTTACCAATGAACACAAAGATAGTACTGAACAGATTTTAACTCGGGACCACAAGATCCACGAGCCCAGGACGCTCTCAACACATCTACAAATTTCGCTATACGATACATTTCGCTGTATAATACATTTTACAAACATTTTGTAACTTGTTTCCGTCCATCCCGCTCCCGTTAGATTTATTCAAAAGTGTTTTCGTTTATTCAGTGGCTGCGTTGATTTTAAATTGGTCCATTTCGGATTCACGCACGTCACGCTAAAACAATTGGCAGGCTGGAACAAAGCCGTCCGTTATTTCCGTTAATGTCATCGTTGTACACAACAGTTAGCTAATTGGGAACTTGATAACCTCAGGCAATAATGATACATTAACATTACCCAGTTTGTGGTTAAAAGTTAAACGCAGTGAGCGATTAGCCGAATTCTTAATTAAATACTTCCATCATCGCCTGCAAACATGATCCTGATGTACCGAAAAAAATATTGATTTTAACTACTTAACTGCTACTGTTAGAAATACTTCAACATATAAAAACGTTTGGCATTAAAAAGAACGTGATCGTGTCTTTCCAGAATAATCATTATGGAATTCCGTAATTTCAAAAATTGTGGGTCCTCTTTTTTACCGTCCATAATTTCGGAAGACTATTTAAATGACATATTCGAAAACCCTTGCCTTGTAATGCTATTTGCTAATACTCAATTCTTTATTGCATTTCAAAGTGTAGTATAAGATCTTAAAATATATTTAAATAGTTCACCATGAACCCTAACCATAATCAATTTATAATAATACGAATAATGCAGCTATTAATATAATGTAAAGATTAAGGAACCATCTGCAAATTACGTCTTTTAATTGTTGACGTCATTTAATGTAATATGGAAAATGTATGTACAAAATATTTTTTGTAAAAATGTGACGTCACGCACGACGCGATGCTTATTTACTAATGACGTAATATTGCTTCCCAGTCGTGAACATTAAAGTAATTTGATATTTTTTTCTCAATAAGGATCACAAACAGTAACTTTTTAGATGAGTAGCAAATTTATCTAAAAATAAACTCCAATACTCTGCGACCATGGCCTTCAAATTAGATTCTTTTTTAACAAATCTTACAAACGCGCGTTCACAAGGCAGTTCTAAACATTTTCGTTGGCGGCGCGTAAGTCAATTGTTAGCGGAATAAAGCGAATGCTTCGCCCACTGAAGGTTTTCATTGCGAGACCTTCAGACTATTACATGGATGACGGGTTGGCTAACTCGCGCTTGTACTAGCCAAGTGTTTCCGTTTAGAAACCAGCCATTCATGTGGTTAGGCAATAGTGACGTCTGTCTCGTCTCGGTGTGGCGCCTGCTCATCGTTTACCAACACATAAGTAACGAATCTACTGCTGAAACTGACTGTTGTCGTCAATCGTCAATCCATGGCCTATACAGCTTGATATCATAAAATTATAGGTCTTAGCGGTCTGTTTCGTGAAGTCCTAGTTATATCCTAGGATAGCATCGGGCTTTGGAGAAACACGATATAGTAAAAGTTTAGGTCAACTATAAAATCTAATATAAATACGTCCGGCTTTTTGAATTCTGACGATGTATTTTAGATTGGGAAAGGGATAGATACGGAAAACTTTGCAAGGTTTTTGACTTACTAGTTGGTAAAATTGTGGCAGACCAATCCTATAGCGTCTAACGCCGTGGTTTCGATCCCCACCTATGATTGTGCAATTTGATTGTTTGAATTTGTTTGATTCAAATGACGAGCAAAAGTGTTTGTTCTAAATCGGGTAGGGTGTTTTTTTCTGTTTAAGTAAATATTAAATAATATTATAGTATGTGTATCACTACAAGTCTACACCCATAGTACGAAGCATTTCTAGTTTGGGGTCAGATGGTCTTGGTGTATGCTGTCCCAGATATTTATTTATTTATTCAAGCGAACGCAGATGTCGCCATTCATAGTAAAGTGCTGCCAACATTGCACATGTTGTAATACTTGACATAAACGCACACTTAAAGTACCTCGTGTTGTTTCTGTAGTGATCTTTACCGGGTATTCTGTGAATTACAGTGACGCCTAAGGCTATTACACATGACGATTAACATTTATCAATAGCTAATTACTGACGTGTAATGAATAACAGACGCTTGTGAATAAGTTCCCCGGACACACGACATCCTTATTCCAGTTTTCAAATAATTTTCCGCAGAACAAACCACGACGCGGACAAACAGTTTTGACGTCACACATTAATTTATCTCAATGTCACACATCCTTGTTATAAACTTATAATGACCTGAATGTTAATACACCAGGGCATCTTGTTAATAATTCCACGACGCAGTTTTATTGTACAGTCGATCACCTCTAAAGCGTAACACCGCCACTATTAGCTGGGTTCTCATGGCTATGAACTCAATTCCTCTGCCATCCACTACCATAACACGCCAATGCGCCATCCACACACAATCGGGCATCTGTTAGCCTGCACCAAAAGGTTCGGTGATTCACTTCTCTGTCGTACCATCCAGACGTGAAATGCTCTTCCAGCCTGTGTTCTTCCCTGTTATAGTCCCAGGGTCTTCGAGCGGGGCGTCGATAGCCATTTTTGCAGACCTCACGGCGCTTTCTATCAGGTGGAGTAAGGACATAATGACGGGCAAAAAAATAAGGAAACATACTACATGACTGTGAAGTCCACTGAAATACGTTTTGGCTGTGTTTGACTGTACGTCGTTAATAGCTGTCACAATCAGAGTTCGAACGATCTTTCGATATGGCCTGCAATATTGCACGTTTCATGCGATTAGCCTAAATTTTGTCTCATTCATCAAGCAGAGAAAACTAGGTAGTAAAAGATGCCGCCAAGCCGGTAGCTCAAACGTATTAGGTTGACGGCAATAAACCTGTTCATTTTGTCACCGTTAGGCCTACATCAGTTAACAAGTCTTTATCACGGAATCCAAACAGTCTGGGTTCAACACATACGACTAGAAAAATCGAGGGCAAATCTTGCGTGGAGTGCAGTAACAATCTAGGCAGTGATGAACATTAAAATGTATAAATCTAGATTTGTTTCCATTACCATAAGGCGAACTGAGTAACCACGAATGGAAAAAACATGTTTTTGTACGCATATTCGTTTTAAATTACCATAAACAAAATACTCATTAGAAATCCCGCACCTGAGTGTTAATAAGAAAAACAAACACATTCTTAAATTAAGGCAATCGAAGATAAAATGTTTAGCTATCGCATAGGTGTCACCGTCACACCAGTGTTTTTCTATAGTGTGATAAGAAACCATACAGTCTGCTCATTAACATAGTGGGTTCTCGTATTCAAAGGCAATTATGGATTGAGTAAACGGATGACGTCTTTTCCTAAATTTGGAAATAGAACATAACTGTAATAAGGCCAGTTATAACTAGATGACTGGTTCTTTGTGCTATTGCATCAAGTAGCACTTTAAGTTAAATTGTAGTCGTCTAGCAAAAAGTGAGCCTGTAATGGTAGGCTACGAAACGCTAGTAGATGACATTGTTGCGTCTAACACGTAGAATTAGCGCAAACCAATTTACATAGAAACACAATATCGTCACTCATAGTCAGATGAGAGCAGCAAGGCCGATGACCGCCAGCGAAACGGTCACTTTGACGGAGCTTAATAGAAACCATTGACCGGTAAAATGGACTTAGACCCTCTATAGAATATGCAGTTATAGGTACTGCTTTAAAGTACGTTTATAAAATTCGTCAAAAGCTTTACCATTTCGAAATACATTATATTAGTAAATGAAATTAATTTCAGTAATGACAATAAAAATGATACGTACTTAAGATTTACATTTACAAATTAGCCTAATCACGAAATGAGGTTGTCCACATGTGCATACAGACGTATTTATGAAAGAATGTTACTCATTGTTATTATTTTCAACTGGGGACGCTGGCTGTGGGCCGGGTGATCGGTCTGTTTGTGGTGGGCCATTTCACCCATTTCCCCGGGCCCCCCTTGCGGGGGGTCTTTAGGTTGTCCCATTTTCACGGCGTCGCGTTGAATCTTCCCGTGGCTCTGCAGAATCTTGCTATCTGGTCCACAGTCAGTCCTTTTAAGTCCTCTTCATCTGATGAGTCTGACCCCATGAGCTCCCATCGAATTTGTGAGTACATCGGGCATTCGGCGAGTAGGTGGAAACTCGTTTCCTCGCTGTCCAATGTTACCCATAGAAGTAATATGTAATAATTTTAGTAAGTTTTTTCTATAATTACGCGTGTATTTTTAAAGCAAAGTAAACGTACTCGTATTTGTTTACAGATCTAACAGTACTTTTTTATTTTATATGACAGCAAAAAATCTAATTTGTTCAATAAATATCCATCAATCACTCACGAAACAGATTATACTGCCAAGTATTGCGAAAATAGTAAAGCTTAGGTGCTGTATTATCATTTAAAGGGATTAATTGGTTAATAACGAAAGTAGAAAATTTGTGGTCTACTTCAACAAGTATCAAAATTCAAATCGCACTAATTTCCTTATAGCAGCGTCTATGAAGACATTAATTTTCTGGAGACGTGTGGCAATAACACACGACCAGAATCATTAGACATCTCGAATGCTTACTTGCCCAATCCTGGCATGCGTCTTATTGCGGTGGTCAAGTAATATGCGTTTTACAATTCAATGGTAGACGTGTTGGTGACGTAGTTTGGCTTCACGCCGACCGGGGATTCCGAGTAGGTACATTTGGACTATCCGACAACGCGTCGTGTATCGCTCACCTCTACCTTGAAAAATGTATCATTTCTTAAAATAAATTAACACTAGAACAGTTCGCTGTCTCGTAAGATTCATGCAAAAAATTATAGTCTCAATTTAAGTTTGATTGTTTTGATGAATCAGCTTCAGAGTGACTTATAGCGTCACACTAAGTGCGTTTACTGGGGGTAGATCGTAAA
Source organism: Udea olivalis (assembly GCA_947369235.1). NCBI lineage: Eukaryota > Metazoa > Arthropoda > Insecta > Lepidoptera > Crambidae > Udea > Udea olivalis. Next base: position 10,254,319 of record OX376351.1, read on the forward strand.
CGTCGCATTTTTTTAAGATTTTCGTGATTATATAGCTGAATTCAAATTTAGTATAAATTATCTCTCTATTATTGTCTGCACCTTTTAATTTTAAAATTAGAACTTTAACTGTGTACAGTGAATTTTTACGTTGGTGAACAATCATTAAAAAACGGTTTTTATTTAATTTAGCCAAAAATTGGCGACTACCTAATTTTGGTCAGTTCGAAGTGTTTTATATAGTATTATGCAAACAATAATACAGCAAAAGTTTAGGTTTTATTACAATTCAATAAAATAATCACGAAAATTTTACAAAAATGCAACGTTTTCGGCAACCGCTAGCGAACGCTCTTAAGCGGTTTCATACTAGCGTTTTTTTCTTGCGCGCTTACAAAACTGATTCTCAGTTAATCTTTTCTTCAACGTACGTAAGGTTTTACAAATCTTCGCTTCCTGCAGAACCTTTTTATCACTCAGTCGTCCATTTAACCGTTTGTTTTGAGAATGCAGAAACCAGATAAAATACGAATATTGCAGCTTATCTCTATTTGCTAGACAACATTAAAAGTAATTGATAAGAAATTTCACTTAACAATTTTCATATCTTTCGTCTCGTGGATGTAATATTATTATCACTATCACAATGTCGCTGGCCGTTTAGTCACTAAGGTGGATGAAGGTAGTGAAGCGGTTAATTAAAAAGACATTACTCATCTTGAATAAAGGAATATACAGGGTGAAACTAGTTTGTAACTGCGCACACGCAGTATCTCGCAGATAAGCGGTCAATGTAGGAAACGATGATTGCGCCAATGTAAACAAACGATTAATGTAACCGTATGTTAAGTCTGCGTATTGTTTGACTTTGTTTTTGTTGTTTACCAAACGTTTTGCATGCATTCTGGTTTGTTTTCGGGCGCCTCAATTAGCATTTTTTGTTGTTTTGGAATTTCGTGCAAAAGAAAATAAAATCAGTAAACAAGTTTATCATTCGCGATAATCTGTATATAATATAATATTTTGGTCATGCAAAACAATAAGTGGGTATCTAAAATTACCCAGACATATTTATGAAGATAAACAGAATGCGTGAAGTAGATGGGTTGTTGTTTGTTTTACAAAAATATACGTGTGATTTCATTGGCTATCGAATATTGTTATGATCTGACGTAATTAGGTCATTTGTTACGTATGCAATCGGGTATGCAATTAAGCTCTTATTTTTCGTAAATAATATTATCCAAATAATGAAAACGGGTATAACCATTAACATTTAGGTACAAGTATGTTCGATGGCATACTAGTAACAAATTGTATGAGGCGATTAATGATAAAAAAAAAAACAATTACTTACAAATAAAATAAGGCTATTAAAGTATTCACTATATTTTTTATCGAACGTGAAAACTTACTTAAAGTAAATATATCACTGTATTATCTGATTTACCTATTTCTCTGATAACTGTTATCTGTTGTTAAATCTGTTATGGACTCATTAATATTTTTTTTTGCGAAAGTATGTGCATCATGCAACGGAAGTGGTATTTATAAATAACTTCTTACGACTAAACTATCTACTTCTATACATGTTAATGAGTATATTGACACTATCTTATAATAACAGTTTTCCTACTAATTATTCAGTGACATCACAAGTTCTGGTACAAAATCAAAAGTATCTCGCACGACTCAATTGTTTTATATTTTTTGCACTTCTCGTTTAGGAATGAAAGTCGCAATAATTATGAGCTATGTGTTATAGTAAAAAAAAATGCAGATTAAAGCACTTCAGATTTACCTTAAAATTTTTCACTAAATGAGTACCAACCATTTTGCCTTATTAAAACTTCTTTGGTAATGTTATTATCCCTTCACATTGTCTAGTAGATACGTCATACCTATATTACATTATCATGTTTCAATTTCCTCCCCATGTAGAGCGATGTAATCAACCGCACGGCCTATGTATGCAAGTTAATTAGGTTATCTAACCTTCAGGATCTCCTTGCAGGACAAAGACCCTCCGTGACTATGTATGTACTAGCTCGAACAGTTCTGATCTGATCTCAGCTGGTAACAACTAGGCTGTCCTTGTTCACGTACATTCAAAAGCTCGTTAAATATGAGATGTGACATCTTTATCTCTTGAAAATCTATAATTTTGCTTAGCTTGTTAGACTCGTGGAGAACGTCTTGGCCTAGTGGTTCAGTAACCGAACTCAGATCGTGGATCGTGTGTTCCCGAGTTCAAATCTGGCCAGAACCAAAATCTTCGTGTTCATTGTTAAATATCCGACTAATCAACCAAATCAACCCGGATAACAGCGGAAGGCTCACCACCTACCACGTTGGGTTCTGATACCATTGGTGAAAAGTGGGCTTCTGAGTGTTTCGTTCACCATGACGGCACAGTCACTTGCCTCTGACTACCCCGCTTGGGATAAATTCGTGATGGTATGTTATGTGTTATGTTTTGTTAGACTCTCCCGGTTCTTCTAGGTTTATCCTCAATAATCCTCATACAAACATACAGTTCTTCTCAGACCAGAAACTATAGTTATTTCGTCGGTTAGATGCAGGTTTCAGGTACTTCACGAAGATGATGTACAAAAACAAATAAGCAAATTCGAACAAGACTCTTTTTACTCGTTTTGCACAAGTTACCCGTTTTGCACAAAGTAACAAAGAAATCAAGTCTGAAGACAAAGATAATAATAACACTTGTAATAGTATTCGTGTCTCGTAACAGGTAGTATTGGCGTATGGTGTACCACGCGACATGTGGACGTGCCCCGAAAACGTTATTTTTCCGGTTTGTTAGACTAGTTTTGGCTTGCTCGACACCGTTACTTTGACTCCTATTAGTAACGATTTCGACAATATTGCTTCTGCGCTAGAGGGCTATCGAGGAGGCAATTAAGACTATTAACCGATTAATCTTGTTCCAAAAGAATGTAGTTTAGCTTGAATCTCGTAGTGGCATGTTAGGTTTTCCTGGAAAAAGTAATAATTATGATCTTATCATCAAAATAAATAAATTGCGCTTGAGTCTTTACTGGTACTATTTTCACATCACCAACAGCACACTGTGAACTGCTCCATATTAAACTACCTTGTTCAGGTAGGCTTTTTAGGTACTTTAATAACAAAGCCTGAAATATTCAATTAATTCTTTATCCTATACCGCCATATTGCTTTATATGTTTGTCGAGAATTTAAGATGTTTAATTAAAGCAAATACTTTCTAAAAGAAGTAAAATAGATCCTTATTTGGGTAAAGTCTCAATATAAACGAATGATTGACAACCATTACAGATTTGGTAAAGTTTCCCAACCAAAAACCTTATACTCTTTTGTGTGTCGTAAATCGTGCCTCGATAAAACAAAAAGACAAATAAAATTTTATCCATTTCTGAAAATTGTTATGAAATCATTTTATTTATGCTTTATTTAACAATAATATGAACGATTCATGGAGGAGGCTTAGTCATATTGGCAACGTGAGCCCCTTGACCTAGATGGGCCTCGTCGTGACAGTGGTCACTGCAGCGATGATGAACAACTTTCACCGAAAACGTCGTGCGATGCTTCCACCGCAGTTTTCTCTACTCACCAAATATTTCGTAAACTAAGAACTTCGTGTACGGATTCAAACACTATACGTCAAGGTTGACAAATAAAGCCTTGTTGACTTGACCGTGCAACATGAAACTGCGATGTCTGTCCTCAATAACTAACTACCCGTTCTAGGTAAAACAAACTACCATTGCTAAACATCATTGTTTATCCTCTTTGACATGTCAAGTTGTCATCCGAATCAACGCTTTATTATCAACATACGAAAGTTGCGTTTTTTGTTTTTGATAAATAATAAAATTTTCCGAGCCCGGATCCTCTTCTCTTTGTTAAAAGATTTTCGGATCATCCATACTAGTTGAGGACTGGCTGACGATCAATTACGATAGTACCTAGGCCTACGTAACGTAAGTTTGCTATTCAATTCCTACCCGGGACAAAGATTCATGTGACGAACATTCGTGTTGGTTCTGTGTATGTCAATGTGGTAAGCCTCTTCACCTTAACTACAAGCTCTGTTTAGTTCGTATTTTGGTGTATACTGTTCCAATCCCAATCATTAGTTATCTATACTAATGTTATAAAGAGGAAGATTTGTATGTATTGAATAGGCTCCGGACAACAACTGGACCAATTTTAAAAATTCTTTCACCAATATAAAGCCACATTATCAGGGGAGACATAATTATATTCGTTTTTAATTTAGGCTATATTTTCACTGGAAATACAGTCTACGCGGGCGATATTCGTGAATTAATAAAAAAAATTGACGATTAATGAAAACTTACGGTAGGTACTCATTGTCATAACAAACCAAAGTTAATCGTTTATCAGCGTCACAATCATTGTTCTCTGTCAAGGTCTCGGGTGAGTATACCGGTTCAAATTAGGTAACTGAAAATGAATTTAAGTTCCGGTAGTGCTCTTCGCTTGCCATGGCCCACTGACCGCGATTCTGAGCATCACAAGTGGGCGTACTTTTATAGGCAAAACAGGTCTTGCACGCAATTATTATACTGTGTGCCTTCCGCGGCGACGTTGGAACAAAGAGCATTAGCATTATAACTCTTGCAGAGGTGACATTCGTCGTTGCAAATCCTTTTGTACTTTTCCAGCAAACTGATTAAACGTATGTATGAGTAATAAAAGATTTTATGGGAGATAAACTAGCCCACATCAGACGCCCTTTATCTTTTTAGATCGGTTCAATGATCGCAAAATGTTAATTGCAATTTTCCAGCTTCTATTTCATTCTAGATAGATATCATTGTATCTTACATAGAACATTATAATTTTTTACATTGTAAAGAAGTCAGAATTAACCATTATACCTTGAAACTGGCGTAGTTTATTTTTAACTCTACCATGAATGATTTTCTCCGTTATATTTCTAACGAAAATTAGCCTAATGTAATGACATTATCCTACATTCTCTTGGCGAGGCAAATGTGGACCAACGCGGTCTGCAACTCGGCTCGACACTTTCTCTCTCTCCTCGGTTTGATGTGCCCTGCATCTTGGTTGTTGTATCGATTATGCAATACGTATAAAAAATTCTTACATTAATAGGCCTGTCCGTAATGAAAAGGTAACGTGACGTTAGTGAAATTTAGCAAAATTATCGGTTTTACTTCTGCTGTTGTTTAAAGTAATTAAAAATAAGGGTCCAAAATCGAATTCTGGATACGTCAAACGCGTGCGGATTCGTGAGTGAAGTTCCGTGTATTGATTCCGTCCCGTGGTGTCAGTACTTTAACTGAAAGCGATACGATTTTTAACCTCGAGTGACAGTTATTAATTTTAGAATAACTTAAATGATTAAAACAAAACAACATTATAAACTTATTTAATAAAACCATACCGATAGTAATTATATGTTTCAATACCAACGATATTGCAAAAAATAATTATTTAATAGCCATCTTCTATCTGATAACTCCACGAACTTTCTACAATTTATTATTATTATCTGCACAGTGCATTCCGGAATTATTTAAATGCTCAATATTATTAAAAAACATTTTATTTTAACTAGTCGCCTTTTTTTGAATTCAGCATATTCAATTAATGCATGATTGAGTAGTTAGTATAGGTAATGTTCTGCATTTGAACATATGCTCTTCATAGGGTTCAATTTGGCATCTTAACAAGTCCTTGCCTTGCCGCACATTTCTAAGCCATTATAGTTGAAAGAATTCTCATTTTTTGTTTCGCTTGTGCAGCTTCTCATGCCAGCTCATCTAAAGTTTACGATACCGTTTGACGAGTCGTCAGTCGATGCGCATTTGACATCGATTCGAAGGTTATCGCCGCCGGTGTCAGCGACCAGCCGAGCGCCCACACGCGCCTTTGTATACAAACACATACGCGTCGCAGCCGAGATACGTTTCACGCATGGACCGACTCTCGAACAAACTGCCTATCAGCACACAACTAACATGACATCTATGTCCACGCAATAAGAACCACAACAATCATGACGCGCCTTGTTAAGACACGTAGAGTATGGACTAGTAATGTTCGCGCAGCGTATCCTTCATGCGAACATGCTCCCGATAGTGAAGTTTATTTCAGATTATTGATCCGAACGTAAATATTTGGGCTTGATACCCTGAAGTGTATGAGCGTAATAAAAAAATGTCTTGTCTATTTTTTGTGGCTGCATTACAAATCTGAAATCTTAGTTTTTACTTATTCGAATACCATGTTAAAATTTTACACAATTTGGATTGCGGTTTTAAAACGTTGACAATAAAACTATATCTTTCCGGCAAGGCCATTCATGTTTCACACTGGGAGGGTACAGGTTGTCCATGTTTACGTAGGGAGTTTGGGCCGTTGACCTACTACGTTTGTTCACTACGGATGTTTTTATTGGGCTAGCCGCCATCTCACTGCGCCGGGCATGTTTTATGTTTATTCCTACTCTGAACGAGAAAAATTTTCACATAAAATCTCATTTTAGTGTATGACAATTTACAAATAAAAACAATTAAAACTAGTGCATATGCATTTTCTATATTTACTGTTTATGTTTAATTTTAACACAAAGAGCAGATACCAGTTAATCTATTGCCTGATTGGGTTATCACTGTTATCGGGGAACCTCATTACAATGGTACTTTAGTAGGTATCGGTATCTTAGAACTAGATAGAAAATAGACTATTTGAAAAAGTTTTAAACATTTTAGAACAAACTATATTTAGTCTTACTGGAAAACACTAATATTCTAACTACCAGATGCAAAAAATAAGGGACTGTTACAAAGAACTCGATAAAACGAATAATTAAGGATTAGCAATTTTGAGACACTTTTGCTAAATGTTTGTCTGAAAAGAGTTCTCGTTTTATGACAGAACAAAAAAGTTGTCTAAAGCCGAGCACGGAGGGAGGGTGCGAGTTATTCAGTGGATAGGATTTGAAGCTTCTACGGCAACTCGTGGTATTTTGTAGGTCACGTCAAACACAGCTGGCTGTGACGTTGTGTTTCTCGTCGCTGAAATGTGTTAGCCATGTGTTGGCACTCTCAAAACCACTGATTTAGATTCACAAAGGTTTCTAAGAATTTAAAACGATTTAAATATTACGTGCCAGACCAACAACAATGTTCAGAACAGGTTAAGGTACATACCTACGCATTCTTAAATTGTAAATAAGATCGGATCAGGTATAACAACAACAAAAACTTTCAATGTCAACCTTACTAAAAAAACAGTAGAATCATGTTGGATACGTCTTATTGTTTCATTGCTGTTTAGGTTAATTATACCGGGTGATCATCAAAAACTTCCGAAAGCGATATGGCATACTCACTAAGTGATGTAGAAACTATCTAAGCGAAAATGTTTTTTTTTTAACTAACTTTCATTTTGAGGTCACCATACAAATCACTCGAACGGTCAGTATTTTGTATGAAAAAGTTAAAGTTAATTGTAAAAAAAATTTTTTTCGAGGAGTTACTAAGTACGCTACATCGTTTTCGGAAGTTATTTGATAATCACCCGGTATTTATCAAAATCAAGCTCTTGAAATTAATATAGTTGTTAATATGTTATGCCTGAAACTGTTACTTTTTGAGGTAAAAATAACATGTAGAGCAGGTTAAATCTTAGTGATACCCATGCTGAATTATTAAAAGAGAATATAGTTTTTCACATTGATCTTTAAAATTCAGCTAAACCTGAAGTTGGTACTTTGACTTTAACTAAAGTAACTCACTTTAGATGTAATGCCTACGTACTTTCCACAGTTTAGCTGAAAATTTATCTTATTTCAATAAATAAATGTAGCTTGCCTCTCCGATTTCTAGAATTATTCAAATTTAATTCATGAAACCCGTATGAAAGAGTAGAATTCGTATTAATATAATTTTGGCAGTCGAATTCGGAGGCGGGATCAACGACCGTCCTTCCACCTCTACGAAACCCCCGCCCACCCCGCACCCGTTCACGAATATAAATAACTACGTCACAGACCTACTTCATGTCACAACACAAAGCCTGAATTTTTGTTCATTGATAAAATTAAACATTATTGAAACTTATATCCGATTTCGTAATTTTTTAACAATTCTACCATTAACATAGCCAATCAGCTAATGGTTAATTATTTAACGCACAAAATTAAGTTATAGGTGAGAGCAAAAGATTAAAATGACTATTTTGCAAACGCTAATGATAACGACCATCAATTACTGATAAGTCTGATAACTTAATGTCCAAATAATAGACTGTATAAAGGACCGAGGAGCCCTTGTTTATTTATAGTAACTCATTGAACGTCGTCCCTGTCGCCTCAGACGGCGGCTCGGAAACATCAGCTGATTCGTGTAAACAAGACGCGGATCGCTGTATTTTGAAAGTAATAGCGAACTCTCACGACATTTTTTTATTGCAAGTAAATTTTAAAGCCCTATTTTGAAGAATAGGGCCGTCCGCTTAATTTTCTTAAACAAAGAGGGTCTATTATTGTTTTTAAAAATGAGAATAGGCCGGTCGATTGGCATGTCCCGTTAACGAACGCGCGCTACCTACGTGACGTATAAAGCGTGGGTTGCCCCACCAGCGCGCCATTAGTACAGCGCTCGCGCGCGCGATAACACGTATTCGCTGACTCAAGCTCCGCGCTCGCTCTCTCGACTCTATGTGTATACAAACAAATCAGGAAACATGCATTTTTGTATACAATTCGATTGGTTTTATCAAGAGACCCTCGCGACGGTGGACTCTGCCAGCCTTGCAGCACGCCGGCGCAAGCCGCGCGATCGACGCCGCCCCCCGGCCTCGTCGCCGACGCCGTCGACGCCGCAGAGAATCTCGACAGAAGAACTAGCAGAAGCGCTTCGCCCGTATCTGCTCTCGGCGAAGCGGATGTGGGTCATGGGGTACCCGCTCGAACTCGAGCCCAACTCGTCGAAAGCAGTAGTGTATATAAACCCGCCACCGCGACCTAGACAGTTTACGTCGTTCGATGTAAACGCTCCCGAATTTGTGCCTGGAGGATCCCATTCGCAAAGTGACAGTGGTCGCGGTTCATGGGGCTCGACTCCACGTTCCGACAGTGACGAAGAAGCGGATACAGTGGAACATTTGTGTGTGCGTTGTGATAAAATGTTTAGGATGACCCGCGAGGGTGAATATGTGATGGGTGACCCATGTGTGTATCATTGGGGTCGCGTCAGTGTTGACAGTCGGTACACTTGCTGTAACGGCCACTTCGGGACCAGAGGGTGTGTCTCGGGACGCTGCCACGTTTGGAACGGCACGCGCCCCGGCATGAACGGGCCCCTCGAAGGATATGTGCGTGCGCGCTCTCCTCGTGGAGGAGTGTACGCAATCGACGCAGAGATGTGTTACACAACGGCAGGATTGGAGTTGGCTAGTATCGCGGTCATTGCAGCAGATGGCAAGATTGTATACAGATCACTAGTGAAACCGAGTTCGCCTGTTGTGGATCTCAATACTCGTTTCTCGGGCATCAGGCCGCGCGACTTGGCGCGCGCGACTAAGACGCTGCGAGATGTACAGAATGACATACTTGGATTTGTGGGTACTGACACTGTTTTGATTGGCCACGCACTCGACAACGATCTCCGAGCATTGAAGTTGCTTCACGGCGCAGTGGTGGATACTTGTGCATTGTATCCTCACGCGAGAGGGTTTCCACTGCGCAGATCGTTGCGTGCTCTTTCTGAAGAACATCTAGGGCGATCAGTGCAACGCGGAAGTAACGGCCACTCGCCTCTGGAAGACGCACGCGCAGCGCTGGACTTGGTACTCCTCAAAGTGCACGAAGAGCGCGCATCTCGAGCTCGTATGACGAACCAGCCACCCTTGCTTCAGCCCTACGATCTTTTGATCAGTGCTGCCTAGATGATTCTATTCTATCGACGAAGATGTGTTCAAATTTGACAGACGACTGTTCACCGGACACGAACTATGAATTCATATGTTGATCGTTTTATTGTGTGAACGGACTTTTCTTAATGACATAATATCATTACGTTGACGAAACGCGCGTACCGAGCGGTATGTGCCTTCGAATTGCGACAGTGCAATAAACGTGATATTTTTTTACATAGTGTGTCAACTCATTTTCCTAAACCCACCGATTAATTGTAAGTAAAGATTAGTAACTAAAAGGTAATTTGAAATTGTATTCATTGTTTCAATGATTTTACTTGATATGCAATTGAGATGCCATATTAAGATTAAATGTATTAATAAGATTATTTACTTGTCTTTACATTCCCTTTACCAATTTTCTCTTCAAAACTAAAAGAACACTGAGTTACTGCTAGAAATGTCACGTAGGTTTATTATAAGCAGTTATTGACATAAATTATGTCAAAACGGTCTAGACACAGTTTAACCGCAACGTTATAATTTCCAAGACATGAAAGTCTTGTAGTTTATGTCTGAGAAAGGGTACTCACAATTAATGTTGAAATCTATAGAACAGAAATTAAAAATCACTAATAGAAACCTTATAGGGCAGATTGGGAAAATATAACTAAAGAGGCAAAAAGTACAAAAAACCAAGAATTAACATTATTTCAACGTTATTATTAATATTGCTCGGAATAATCGTCTCAGTATGACTAAGCGCATGTCGTCTTTTATTTATATTTTCTCATGAACTGACTCAGCCGAAATACTTCTGGTTTTCTCGGTAAACACACACACTGCTGAATTATTTTAAACTCAATTTTCCTTACAAAAACCGGCATACGTATGTAGAGCACCTATTTTATCTTGCATTGTTTGGAGACTGCTCTTGTTCAATTATAATATAACAGTTATCATACGACCGTGCACTCTTAGATTACAGTTTACATAATCTCGTTACATAAACCTATGACGAAACACGTGGATGAGCAAACTTAATGACTTCCACTTCGGTTGACTCTTTGAGAATTCGTCTTAACACTGTCGTTAGTAAATGTTTTGACGTAAATATTCTTTTCATTCTGGCAAAAAGATAAGATACTAAAAATTTGTTTCAGTGCAAAATAGTAATAACTGTGTAAACATAGCCACCAGGAGTAACGCCCCGGTGCCCGGTCATAACCCTCGATTGTTTACGCATCGTGCCGCCAAATATGTTGTCTACTCACAAAACTTGAAATTACCAGACAACAACTACTTATTATCTATTTGTTCTAAGCGGTCAATGTTTTATCTAAAAGGGGCACGTTATCTTATAATCAATTAGGACAAATCTTTTAATTCTTCCTCTATTGATTAATCAAGTGTGGCAGATCTCTATTATGTAACTCACGTAATAGTTTTGTAGACTTATGGCTTAAACTATTTTTACAGCAATTGTTTTTGTTATTTGAATATCTGGTAGAGACGAATGAAATGTGTGTTGTCATAACAGAGATCTGACTCGAATAATAAAGTAGATGACGAAATGCCTTATCATTGACAAAGTCGGAAAACACGACAGCCACCGAGGCGTCATCGAAGGCTGCAAAAACATGTGCCTGTTTTCGGAAACGTAAGTATACTTTATGACTGCATGAAGCCGATAAGCTTTGATATCTGAGGAATCAGATGATGATAACATCACGATGCTAATCGTGACGTCATCAGTCGCAATGAACTTTATCGTTGTTTATAGTTAATAAGAAACATGGGCGTGTCGCAAGTGTGATAGATTACTGTTTAATCATTTATTGCGAAAATAAACGATGAGGAAACTTTAAATCGTGTCTATCTCACTCTTTAATAGGAAATGATGTGATAATAGTGTTGCTTGTGCCGAGACTTCCTTGTGTATTCATGACGAGTACTTCCCACAGAGAAATTTCAACGATGGTATGGGCTGTCAGCTGTTGCTTTAATAGTCAGGTGTTTTAGCAAAATCTACTACGAGATCTGTGTCGCTTTTAAATGCCACCCGCATTAGTTGGTTTCGATATATTTAATCATGTGCCTCTCCCAGGGTGAGTCGTTTCGTCCATCTAACTAAAGTAAGCACGGCTCGACCATTCACGTCTTCTTCAGAAGCAATTTCAAAGTTATTCACCTAAAAAAACTGATAACATTAAATCTCCTGTCGTGCCCAAAACAATGGTAATGTATTTGACCTCTGTGTTTGTATAAATGGGTATTACAAGTTAACGTTACGGCCCTTCATAATAATATTGAAAATCTTACGCACGAGTATTTGAAATCATCTTGGCCTCCAAACCCGTCTAGTTTCGCCTCCACGTCAATACGTCTTTCACAATAATACTTGCACAAAGTGAGGTGGTGTTTCGTCATGGTCCCCACATGGGCTAGGGTTGACAGAATTGACATTGAGAATTGTTTTTCACGCAGATTAAAATTCAAAGTGGATAAAACAGATACTGTGTTATCGTTAGTCTAGACTAAAAGATTAATATTTTAAACATAATCTTTAGACAAACGACATTTAAGTTAAACAAGGTTAGACCTAAACAAACAAAAATAAACAAAGGAAAAGTTTTGTTAGGAAAGAATTACATAAGTATAGCTTGAAGATTGTTTACATGCTCTACTGATTATGTGAAAAGCCACAAAAAGTGATGTTTGTAAATATTGAAGTCCCTGCTGAGGCAAGTAAGGATTTCTACCTATTTTTGGCATTCATATGGTTGACGCACATGACCAAATAAGTTAAAAAGTGGTATTTTTAAGTTAGTAGTTTTTATTAAAGAGAGGTCATAAATACTTGTCTGCCTCAAGTATTATAGTAGTTTATCGATAGTTGAGCTGCGCTGTGACAGCCCTATATTGGACACGCCTTCGGGACCCCCACTTTAGACCACCGTAACATGAGGTTTGTTGATACTAACGATTTTTAGTAATTTTTTTTATACTACGTCGGTGACAAACAAGCACGCGGACCGCCTGATGGTTAGCGGTTTCCGCAGCCTATGGACGCGTGCAACACCTGGGGCAACACTCGCGCGTTGTCGACCCTTCATAAACCTTTACCAACCACTCTTGAAGAACTCCATACTATAACTCATTGGGAAAACCTCGGCAGGGAGCTCATTCCACATTTTAAGCATTCTTGGAAGGAAACATCTCTGAAACCGATCTGTACGGGACCATTGCGAATTCAGAGTGTGAGGATGAACTCCCTGTCGGTGGCGAGCGGTGCGATGGTGTGGGTATCATATCAACAGCTCTTCAGAACAAAACCCGTTGTATAAGCGGTAGAACACGCATAGGGAGGCGAAGTCTCTCCTTAAACTAAAGGGTTCTAAACCGCTTGTCAGTTTGGGACTTTGGGATCGTCGACAATTCGGATCGCACGCTTTTGGACTGAGTCAAAAGGACTGAGTTGATATCCAGGTGCTCCTGCTCAAAGCTGACAACAGTACTCTACATGTGGCCTGACTTGCGCTTTATACAGCAGCAGCCTTCGCCTCGAAGTAAAATACTGTTCCGCTCTGTTTAGCACACCGAGCTTTTTGGATGCCAATATATCATCATCATCATCATTCGCAGCCACAAGACGTCCACTGCTGAACATAGGCCTCCCCCATCGATTTCCTAAGTGACCGGTTGCATGCGGTCTGCATCCACCAGAATCCCGCCGCTTTTATTAGGTCGTCCATCCATCTTGCAGGCGGGCGTCCCACGCTGCATCTGCTCTGAAACGGTCTCCAGTTCCGAACTTTCCTGCCCCAAAGGCAATCAGTTCTGCGCGCTATGCCCTGCCTACTGTCACTTCAGCTTACTTACCGGCCGTGCTACGTCGGTCACTTTCGTTCTTCTACGGATTTCCTCAGTCCTGATTCGATCAGGTGGCGAAACTCCGAGCTTATAGCCATCTCCATAGCTCGCTGAGTGGCTTTGAGCTTTTTTATGAGGCCCATAGTCATAGACCACGTTTCATCTCCGTAAGTTATTACTGCTTACACACACTGATCGTAGAGTTTTGTTTTTAGGCACTGAGGTAAATATACGCCAGTCAAATAATACGAAGGAAAACTTCATTTCTTGTCCAGTATTTTCATTATTGTAACTGTACCAATGAATACGCATATTCGCTCTTATAAAATCTCAGTACTTAATATTCTACATGCAGCGAACGCATATATTGAAAAGATTCCAGCCAGCCATTTCATTTGCAATGAAACGTAGTGTCAACGAACTTAGCTCTAGTGAGCCACAAAAAAGATTCATAAAATGATACTACTCACGTAATAGTTAACATTGCGGACTGGTAACCAATTAGTTATAAGTCATAGCTTTGGATTGCCTTATATAACAAAAAAAAGTTTTTGCTAACAGTCTATAACGCCTGTAGCTCAACTACCTACTGATATTAAGTCACTGATGATGACTAGCTTGGCCTCAACCACTAAACATAAAGATACAGAAGGTTCACTTATGATAACTTATGAAGTCAAAAATATGGCAATTAATTTCCAACTTTTTTAAGAAATTGGAAGTTGTCAACCTGTTCCTTGTAAATAAATTCTTGCGCGCTTTTTCCTAAGTCAATGTTTCTGAAGGAAATACTATTTTGTGGGTGAGCGAGAAACGTCTTTCGGAAGTTCGGCACAGTTTTTTGCAAATTTACCTAGTATATAGTGGGCAGCAGTAGTGGTGATGTTGTATGTACAGTCGAGTACTGCCACTGAAGTCCTATAAAAGTGTAAAACTTATCCATCAGTTGCGAAATGACTAGGTATAACTAAGTTTAAAATCTGTATCTTTACTGCTCACTGAGGATGGATTATTATCGCAATCTTTAAGTGGTGGTTTGACATGACTTCATGAATATTTTATCATTGCTGTTTGGTTTGATAACTTAAACTTGAATGTATGTTTTGTACGTTAGTTTCAAATTGACACCAATAAACTTTTTGAAGTCCATTGCTAGTCTTCACCATACTTCAACATTTTGTAAGCATCTTTACTTACGGTACCTACAAGTATTTAAAATTACGCCGGTCCTAGACAATGCGTTTGTTCAACGTGTGTGCAACTGCATGTTTTATGTAACGTAATATATTCTGTGAGTATGTGGCCGTATGCAAGCACCTTTAACCTTACTTGAGTGACTGAACTGCTCAGTCGACTAAGCACCATTTCATCCGCATTAGATCAGCTCGCTTCACTGAACTATGGTTCCACGAAGAGCTCCTATACGAAGCTTAACAAAGAAAATTCTTAATAAAAGCAGCTTTTAGCATTTCTATAAGTAACCGTCTTAGAAAATACAAATATTGATTACGAGATAATAAATAAAACCTTCACTTTTCAAGTTTGTACGTGGGCGGCAGATATCGCTGAGGCCATGAGGTCCGATCCTTCTGCGGATACATGATTGTCGTCCCAAGATCTCGACTAACCGACAATGCAGCGGGACCTTGAATTTGGTACAACTCCAAGTATCACCGACAGAGACGAGTTTTTTGCCTTACTACGGCTAGGATAAGAATCGCCTCTCATTATGTATGTATGAATCGACATCGTGATTATATAAATAAATATAAATCGTGTGGGTAAGCGAACATCGTCGGTGGCTATTGTGGATTCGAGTTTTTGTTTTGACCGCGGCACTTCCTAGTTCCCTTGAGGCGGCCATTGAACGAAAAGACTTGAACGCGCGCCCGCTATGGTGCGCGTACGTAAGGTTCCAGAGTGTAACGTCACTATTTTTTCTTTTCTGATATTACTACTTCTGTTTAGCTTATGATGGCTTTAATGGCGTCACAGGTGTTTCGCATAGACCGCTCAACCCAACCCAAATACGTTACTCCATATACATAGTAGCCAATATATTTTGAAACGCTTTGGACTATCAAATAGCACACCAATAGGTGAGGCCGTCACTTGGGGCCCCACGATACAAGATGTGCTTAGTATTCTACTAGTGACTTTTACTTACTTACTGCCACGTCTTCTTCTGTAATCTGTGCTGCCACGTTGAATGTTAACCGCGTGCAAAGACAAAGTTACTATCAAAGGTAGCAAATCCATAACAGAGATGCGAAGAAGAAAAAGAGCAGGCTAATCAGTCGAGAAAAAATATGATTGGATTAGAGCCCCCCAGCGTGTCGCGTCGTGAACAACCCGGAGGTGAGACACCAATGTCTCAACAACACTACAAGCCAACTATATCAGAAAAATTTAGGTACGTTTGTCAGTCTCTGACACCCATACACCCGTACACCCGTACACGCTCTACTAAGTTTGGGGTCGAATGATCTTGGTGTAATTTGTCCCAGATATTTATTATTACTTATTTATCATAATCCCAAACTGAGCCATAAGATAAGATAAACTTTATTGCACAAACAAATAAAAAATATAAATATTTATTTGCATAAAACATAGTATAAAGGTGTGCATTTTTTTATTAGGTAGCCTCATGTTTTGCTATTTAACAATAGCAAGCAAATCATTAGTGACATATTTAAATTCAGTTAACTTATACACTCATACTCTGTCATTTCATGAAATAATTTAGATGTTAAAAAGGAAGTATAATAAACAATAAAAGCATGAATGTCAAATTATCTCCTATGGGCAAAAAGGGCCTCAATAATATAAAAATTATTGCTACTAAGCCATTTATGTAGATTATTCTTAAACACGCTCCACCTCAAGGTTTAATTTTTTTAGGAATCTTGTTAAACACTCTCACGCACATAGCTGAACAGCTTTTACAGTAGCGTTCAGATTTGGTAATGATTTTCTATGTGGGTTTCGACGCTGCCTAGAGTTTCGGCTTTTTTGAAAAGATCTTTGTTTCTTATTACAAAGTTACAAATCTCCAGGATATATAATGAAGGTCGCGGTAACAAACCAAGATGCCGAAATTATGGCTTAAACGATTCGCCAGGCTGAATTCGACATATCGCTCTGATGCACTTTTTTGAGATATAGACGCTCTATTCCAGTCTGTGCTATTTCCCCACATCATGAGACCATAACGCAGCACTGATTCTACATTCTACGTAAGCCTGATAAGAGATGATAGCAGTCTTTTTATCAGTTACTTTTCTTACCTGATTAAGAGCATAATCAAATTAAATTGAAAAAAAAAAACTATTTACTATGTTACACGTGTTATCAATATGGTGTTTCCAATTTAAATCTTGGTCAATAGTTACGCCTAAAATTTTTGTATGCGGTACTTGTTTGATTTCGTGAATATTTAATTGAAAATTGTATTTAGCGTATTTTGCTTCATTAAATTGAATAAATACAGATTTTTTTAATTTTGTAAACACATTTTGATTTGGATAATCGTATTATTTATGTCAGCTTCATGATTAATGATGGAGTTATTATTTTCATATTTGATGTGACAATAACTGAAACGTCGTCCGCGTATAAAATGCATTTATGCTTTGTAACGTCAGTTCTATTATTCATATACAGCAAGAAAAATTTTGGTCCCAAAATACTGCCCTGGGGCACACCCTTATCAGTCTCGCGATATTTGGAAGAATGTGACACCACAAAATATTACAGTTTCAGTTAATTAAATTAGGTGTACAATTTAGGCGGCTTAAAATATAATACTTAGATAAATAATCACAAATAGCTAGGAACTTTTGTAGATGCCTCTGGGTGTGGGTACTCGGAGGCTAGACACAAAACAAACACAAATAAACGTCTGTCCTGTGTGGGAATCGAGCCAAGGACTTTTGGCGTTAAATGTAGGACCTCTAACCGTGGCGCTAACGCAGTTGATCGAGTAATATACAGGGTTGCAGGTTAAACCTAGATCCTATAAGTGATTTTATTTTCCATAATTTCTGCCGTTTTTGAAGATAGAACTAAAGATATTGTACTAACAAATAACTATTTCTAATTTATTGTTTATTTATGTTGTAATTTGTGCATATTTGATTATAAATTTTTACTTAACACTAAAATTGTAAGTAAATAAACAAACTGGCTCGTGAAAGACGATTGACAGCAAAAATCAAAATAAAGTCGGTAGCAGTTATGTTGCAGATGTGCTTCAAAATACCTGTGTTTCTTCACCTATCCGATAAAGTATGACAGTTAAAGGTAGGTAGGTGAGCCTCCAACACTGTATTTCAAAAAATCTTAAACGCGGACATAATTAAAATAGATGACGCGAGTGTTCGTACTACTACGTGTTTAAAATTATTGCAGTGCATCTATTTTGAACTGCTTTTTTAGTCTACCTGAACCCGTTATGGCAACGGATGGGCAAACCAAGGCGACACGATTGGCGTAGTGCGTTGTAGCACGGTTTCTCGCCTCGATTTCCGTAGTGTCCCGGGTTGGATTCCCGGTAGGGTCAATTCAGGAAACGATCTTTTCAGAATTGACTTGGGCCTGGGTGTGCTGGGAGACGCCCCTGGCTTATTTCCTTGTGTGGTACCTCGTAACACGGGGATATTAATCCCTACTTCGAGACCATTACAAGAGGTGTGTTTATTTATTTATTTAGTTCACCAGTAATTGTTACACTTTAACATTAAATATACAGGCTTAAAAGTAATTTAGATCTAAGTGTAATATAAAAGTAGGTAAACACTACATGCACAGTGTTTAAGGTAATTTAAGCAATTTTATAAAAAAAGAAAAAAAAAGAAAGATTAATACAAACCACTTCTCTTTCTATGAACTTACATTGATCGAGAATTGGCAGGTTCCTATTACTAAAACTTCATTGTGACGTCATAATAACCTTCAAAAAAATATAAATATTTATTTGCATAAAACGTGGCAAAAATGTGGCACGCTCGGTCATACAAACGGAGTGCCTCGCGTTTTTTAGATTTATATCTGTGCTTGCGAATAAGCATAAAATTTGCCCTCTTCATCAAAAAAAAGAATAAACAGTCTCCCTGCATTTCATGAAATTTATACATACGGTAATGATTTCATTCACAACCTTGACAGTGCGTTGTACTCGCGGCCAGAGGTTCCAAAGAATGCATATTATTCATCCATGTCGTAACCACCTTTTTGTTGCCAACGCGGGACACAAACAAAAACCAAATATAGATGAAAATACACGTGCCTATAGCAGTTAATATTCCAGTAGCATGGTTACACCTTAACGCATTCTGAGATTTTGAGTATTTAATTGGGGGAAATTATTAATCAACCATCAAAATAAAAATAAGTCCAAAAATGAGATTGTATGTACCAATTATATTATTATGCTACCAAAATACTAATTGTCCACCAAAACGTGCAAACTCAAAATATAAAATCAAACCACGGAAATCACGACTTTCTAAAATACTGACTGCACGTCAAAAATAATAATGTTACACCAAAAATACGAGTGTTGCATCAAAAATACTTTTGACCACATAAACGTATATTTGGATGATCTTATGGTATTGCTTCGTAAGTTTCATTAGTAGCTTTATAACATTTGTATTTTGATGCTAAAAAGAAGATTTTTTGGTGCTAGGTTAAATACTACCCTTAAATTGGTTACTACTAGTTGTAGAATGTACCAATTACCCTGGCCATTGGTTATAGCCGGTAGCATTACAATACTAGTAGACATATAGCCAGTCGTATACGTAGTCAAGTAATAGTAATATTATGAAGTGGGAAGATTTGTTTGTTTGTTTGTATTAAATAGGTTCCAAAACTACTGATCCGATCGTGAAAATTCTTTCACTAACGGAAAGCTAAAGTTTGTTTAGAAGTGATATTATTAGAGGCTATATTTTATCATGATTGAACAAAAAATTCAGGGAAAAATAATAGTAAATATTAATCAAGTCGGAAATAAGCGGACAAAATAGACACCATCTGTCAAACATTTGACAGAACGAAGTCTGTCTGGGCAGCTCGTGTGTGATAGGTGGATATTACATATGGAAGGCAAAGCATTATTCATTATTTTGTTTAAATAGTAATTCTCGTAAGCTTTTAATCTATTTACTGAAATATGCAAATACATTGTTGATAGTCCCAGACAGATTAAAACTAGCATGAACAATGAAAGAAAAAAAACATAAGACCCCAACAATAAAGTACAAAACTATTATACAACAGTAGTTAATATTATAAAAACGTAATGATTCATATTATTATGCGATGACGCAATGTCTTTTTCTTTATTTCGGTTAAGTATTTCTTATAAGAAGACCTACCTCTACATTTACCCACGAATGACTGATCCTATTTTAATTAACAGTAGTAATAGTAGTGCCTTTGAGTTCGAAACTAACTCGCAAGTAGCATAACGTACTAGTCCATATTTCGTAATGTTTATTGAAATAAATAGAATGATGTAACAGGTCTGATAGTTGTTGTTACAGCTCCAGCAGTGCCTATAACCTATTTGAGGCCCTTGGCTTATTAGGATAATGGGGCCCTTTTGACTTGTATGTGTCAAGTGTTTTATTGCAGGGCCCTAGGCACGTGTTCAGAGTGCCAAAATGGGAAAGAGGGCCTGGTCAATCCAGAGCAGTCCGCCAAAAGTGGGAGGTCTGGTCGCATTACGGCCAAGCCGCCAGTTTATCCCTGAGAAAAAAGATGCACTTTTTGTGCAGGTAGTAATCTCATCGAGCGAGGATTCCTCGAAGTGGAGATCGGGCTAGTTCGGCCTTTGTTCGGCGAGGTATTTGTGCCCAACTCCGCCCGCCGAGAGGGTAATGTCTTGTTTTTTTAACCGTCTACGTGATGTACATGACGGGGTTGATTGAACTACATTCTGTTTTGGATGACGTAATAGTACAACGTTTTAGAAACATGAAGGACTGTTTATATTGATAGTCGAAGGCATTGATTAGAGTGAAACTTTATATTTTGGTTTCATAAACTTAGCCTTGGAATTTATGTAAGGTCGACAAAGCAGGGTGGGTTTTATTTGGTAACGACGACGACCATTCTGTAAAGAATTTGGACAGTACAGCGCAAACTTTTTTGTAGTCAAAATTAATAAGTAACAAAAATATCTTATACGTAGAACTAAACTACTTAATATGGAATAAGAATGGTCATAAAAAGATACAAATTCATGACCCACCAAAAACACAATTACAAGGTACGCAGCATACCTAGGTATAACATTTACTAAAGTTAGACTATCGAAATTACACTTTATTTTCTTTAGCAAAATACAAACATAATTTAAATCCAGTAAATAATTACTAATAAGGCCTCAGAGGCGGCGGGCGCGCTAGACTGAAGTGCACCGCTCGTTGCCCGCCCCCGCGCCGCGGTGCACTCCAGGCTAGCGCGCCCGCCGCCGCTGCCGCCCCGCTGCCCGCAAAATTCGAGGCTGAGGCCTTAGAATGATTTTATCTGCATAGGCTATTCGCTAAATAATTTCCACTATATCTGTTAAGTGATGGTGAGATAATCACTTTTACATAGAGCTAACCTACGATTGTCCCCTGAGAAACTGGTCCTGTTCTTCATTGGCAGAAACGCGTTTTTTGAAATTGCATCCGAAGTTGACGTTTACTTTTTCCAGTGTCGAGTTGGCCAATACTCCTAAAGACGCCGCATTCAACAGGTTCTTAAGAATGAACCATCTAATCACAAAATGTTGTCAAATGAATAAAGGCAATAAACCCAATTAACTTATGTTTGTGAATGGTATCAGGCTCTACCATAAACTACAAATATCTCAATAAGTTCGATTTCAAATAGTTAAGCTAAACCGTGAAATCGGCCAGTTACCGCTAAAGTGGCACACAGGGAGTTCGTAACCGGCTGAAATCGGAGGCCTTGATACAGTGACTCAGTTTCGATACCGCCTGGTCCGTTGACCTTTTACCGGCCAGCATTGTTACTGCTCGCTTACTTATCAGTACCATTACAATAACTTAAGTGGGTAGAGTAACTGCTTAGGAATTCGCACTTGGTTAGCCAAATACCTTTGTCGGTGGAATTCAGCCTACGCTTAGGACTCGTAACGCTCGGAAGAGCGTTGAGCTTAACTTCTTGAGAATATTCTTCAAAAAAATATAGGAATGATGATCGTTTCAACTCAATCAAAACCGTCCAGGTATTAAAATATTTTGTACGTAAACCCGGCAAAACTCGGTTATCCGTATCCCTGCAGTTTCATTGCAGACCACCCTCATGGCATTTCTGGTTCAACCATGATGAAACAAGTGAAAGTACATTGCAGTGACACTACAAAATACTGTCAGAAAGTGCTTACCTCGAGGACGATGTAGGTAACACTCGGGAATTTGATGCAACTTTCTCAATACGTATTATGTACTATTTTTTCGGCATGTTTAAACGACGTAACACAGAAATTAACCTAAGACATAATGGCAAAGGTAACTAAACCCGTTATTTACTACTATGTACAGCCATCATTACTAACTATGTATCTTAGATAAATCTGCCGGGCGTCGGCGGCTAATCAATAGTATGTAGACAATATTCCTACAATAGTTGCCCTCCCACACACATTTTGCCCCGTTTGATGATAGTCTTGTAAAGAATACATATATTTTGGATTTAAGAGGCTGGAAAAAGTAAAATCTATCCGGATGATTGAAGTGCTCATTCAAAAAGTTTATACATATTTAGCTAGCCTGAATAGTTTTAAAATCAACATCCACTTTCAGGACTATATACCAAAACGGGGTAGTCATAGGATAATGGATAAACAAGTTGAATGTGGCCTTCCTGGTGAATTCGGAGCCGCCGAATCCCACGTTTCGCCGAGCGTATTCGAATCTGAATTTACCTATTTCAAATTAAAAGTTTTCAAGGAAATTAAAAATAGAATCCAAGAAAGGTGTTTATGCGGAAAAGCTCCAGCAAGGTCTGCGTTAGCGAGGTTGGCTTGGAGTTTGTTTTGAAGGAAAATATTATGAAAATATTCGGTTTCAGCTTGCGATTGCGAATAGCGACGGAAACAAAAACACAATATCGCAATGAGAGAACATGTCGCGTCCAAAACACGTGGGATTTATTCTCGCAGCAGGAACTTATTTTATTGCCTTTATTAAAATATAATTGCTTCTTAAATATGGAACCTTCGGTCGCTACACAATGACTAAATTGCTATATTGTGTTCTTGTAGATAGTAGGATTTCTGGAAAGGTGTCGGTGAACAATGATGTAATTTGCTAAGATTATATTCAGGTACATAAATACTTATTTAAAAAGAAAGATTAGCTTTTACAGACTACTCATTTCGAAGAGATTCCAACAGCAGTTTACGAATGATATACCAGTATTGTTTCTTTGTACAAAGATGTTCTTAGATGTTAAACGTTTTCAGAAACTAAAGAAGTGTATTGTTTCGAAACCCGTGAATGGCCTTTTTACATTTCGAAGGTGAAAGCTGAGTGCATATTTGAATAAGTTAGGCAAGATAGGTGTATTACGAGTAGCATATGTCAATGGCTAATCTGAGGTAATGCTTGTGACAGATGGTTCAGTGATCCTATGGGACATTCGGGACCTGGATCAGAAGGAGCACAAGACGCTGAGAGTGAACATCGAGTTTGACTACGCGTCTCACGTCGCTTGGAGTCCTGACTCCAAAGCTTTCATCGTCCACACTGTTCGGGAGAACCACATCGTCGTCTACAAGATAGAGAAGAAAAAGGACGGCTTTATAGGCTCTGCTGCTCCAGTCCTCTCTTTTGATAAGGTGAGTTAGAAACTTAGTGCTTACTGAAAACTCTGGAAATACATTTACTTCATTATTTAATCTAAGGATACGGAACAAAGATTTTGAAACAACAAAAGAAGACCGATCAATCCTTACCTGTAGAGAATAATATTAAGAACCCAAATATAGCCTACCACCTACTGACAAAAATACATTTGAATAACAACAAAGTTTGCAAGCATTATGAGATCAAATGGAGGTAGGTCGTTTGAAGATGTAACATTAAGATAATAGCAAATTTCATCATAATTTATGTAGGATCATTAATAGTCGGTACGTACTTAGAGTACGAACTATATTTAAAGGTTTTCATACGATTTAATTATGACTACACGTTTAATACGCCGAAGCTCAGACAAGTTTTATGTCCGAACTATCACTTTTATCTGTTAGTAAACATACTTATCGTAATCGTGATACACAGTACTCGAGGATGTAGGTCGCAAAGGACTTCGGTTTAAACAGAATGTCTCATAAAAGACAAAAAACTCTTGCTAATCTGTTTTGATTAGTTAGTTTGTTACTATGATATAAACTTTAGCAAAACTAAATTGAGATTGTATCGATTTAATTAGACCTACCTATTTTATTTTAAAGTTATGCTAGAAAATAGCCTTTGCTGGTCCCCGATCGATGCCTCGTGTCAGTTAGTTTGTACGTACTTGGACAACCTGTGAATTATAAATACTGTGCGGATCCAAACCTACGCGTTATTCGTCATCTAAAACCCATCTACCTCTAGTATAGTTAAGTATCGAATCTATATTTCACGGACCGAAATAGCAGGCGGAAGATTATATTGATTCATGTGCCCCGGATGTGACGTTGGCTGGGATTCTGCTAATGGTCAAATTAGTTCTATTAAATTAATCAAAATCAAAATGGTTTAAAAACTGTTTTAGGCAACTACGGTAAAGATTCGCTCATTGTTTTTTCAACTTTAATTACTCTAATAATTAAGAGATATACAGATTATAACAATGGCGGTTCAAATTTACGAAATTTCGTGAAACTTTGGAAGGGTAAAAAGGACACAAAACGAATATGTCAGTATTAGGTTGGGGAAAAAGTCTTTTCGCATATAGTATGTATGAACTTGTAATGAAATCTCTTTGGCTATACTGATTGTATCTGGCTGGTTTTGGTTTCATTAAAAGTTTAAATTTTAAAGAAGAAAATTTCAAATTCAAATTAGGAAAATGGGTGATGTTCATTTTGTTTTTCTTACTGTCAAGATGAGTGAATCTAATGAAGAAATTCGATACATTTTGAAATTTAACTACATAAAAGGTAAAAATGCAACGCAAGCCGCGAATAAAATTTGCGATGTTTATGGACCTAGTGCAGTGTCTGAGAGTAGCACAAATTTGGTTTAAGCGTTTTCAATACGGAAATTTTGATGTCAAAGATGCACGTCGCTCTGGTCGCCCTATTACCTAGCAAGATCGGCATATCAGTAGTTACGACGTAGCTGAACAACTTGGAATTGACCACAAAACAGTTTTGGCGCATTTGAAAAAACCGGGTACACAAAAAAGCTCGATATTTGGGTACCTCACGAGCTCACTGAAAGAAACCTAGGAACCGTGTACTCATTTGTGATTCTTTATTACGACTCTTTATTACGACGTAATGAAACCGAACCATTTTTGAAGAAGCTGCTAACTGGTGATGAAAAGTGGATCACGTACGACAAGAACGTGCGAAAAAGGTCGTGGTCAAAGGCCGGTCAGGCTTTCACAGACTGTGGCGAAACCTGGGTCACCCCGCAACAAGTTGGTGCTGTGTGTGTGTGGTGGGATTGGAAGGGCATTATTCATTATGAGCTGTTACCACCAGGCAGGACCATCGATTCTGAACAATCGATTGATCAGAAGCCTCAAAGTCCCTATAGCAGTGGGATCATGTCTCTACCTACAAGATAGCAAAAAGATGGCACCTACATACTTTAGTTAAATGTAAATAAACTAAGTATTATAAAAAAGGCGTTTTTCTTAAAAAACGCGAAGTAACTTTTTCCCCAACCTATTATATGAATAGGTTTCATGTATTTCGTGCACTACAGTATGTTTATTAGAATACCAAAAATCAACATCAATTTCTTTGACGATCGAAAATTCACGTTACTTAGTGTTCGACGTTCGACGAGTAGGGGGCCTGAACTGTTTACTCGCAGCTTAGATGAGACACGCGATTGTCACTACTCTCTGTTGTTTATGAGATTCACTCAAATGCTGTTATCAAGGAGATGCAGCATCTATACGAGTATTATACTATACGCGTAATCAACTACAAAGTATATCAGGTCATCTATGATACGAAACGTAAGAAACTGTGTCAATAGGTTAAGTAGCGAAATATAGAAATAACTACGTATTGTGCCCACGCATTGTATCACATGTGATAAAATCGTCGGCAGAACAGGTGAAACCAGGAGAAACTGTCATTGTTGCATGACTTGCAGCTAATTGAACATTTGTGGTTCAGAAAATATTACAATAACAGATCAAAAATTGCAATTTAATGGCCCGGTTGTGCTCTTGATAACGTTGCATCATCGTGTAGCAGGTTTGATTGCTTTGTATATTAACAGAAAGTTCAAGTTTATTAGTCTGGCATTGTTGTTTTGTAATAACAATGTCTCCTTCCTTATATCTTGCTTAAATTGTGATTTCATTATTCACATGGCTGTCTCATATTTTTAATTTATCCAATTGGTGGATATGGTCTTTCTACCCATATCTTTACTTTAACCATGGTCTATATTTTTTATGCCTTATACAAGTGTCCTACCATAAGAATCATAAAAAAAATTATATAAATCTGCATAATGTATCTTACTACGGCAACTTTATAATTATGCTTGCATACTCTCTACGCTAACTTTCACCCTCTCTATTATCTTTTTGCATTATTTACGAGTAAGTTATGATCAGTACCTACGTCTACCACGAGTTGCAACTTTAAATTTACGTTATAGTTCGTGTAAAAAATTGTATTGGGATTTGACACTGTCATGTCATGTCAAATCCCAATACAATTTTTTTCGCGAACTATAACGTAAGTGTAAAGTGGCAACTCGTGGTAGACGTTGTACAGGAAGAGTTGAATGAAATGCCCTATTCGTTAGGCAAAACCCAAAAACTGTCATTCGCCCTCTACACTATTGTTAGCAATGTTTTGCTAATATTTTCAATGTCACATTCGTATTTTGGTCTGTGAATGAAAAAGTGTATGTAATGCAATGGCTGTTTGTTTACACTTCCCAGCATCCGACCGGTTGCCTGCGCGTTGAATCTGTTTGTTTGACGCAATATCGAGAAATACGCATTTAATTAAATATAGCGGGGCCGAAAATAGGTGGGCGGGATATTGTAAACGCATATACGGAGCAACGGCCTCCGGCACACGAAAATCGGAGATTAAATTCACAAAATTCTCGGACGCTGCTACATGAGCTTAATTATAAACTGGTTATACAGGGTGTCCCGGGTAACCTGTACCACGAAAGTCTGTGGTCTGGGAACCCCAAAACCTATCGAATTGACCCAATGTATGTTGTTGTCGCGATTTTTGGTAGTTTACGAGTTGTGATTTTTTTTACGTATTTTATAAAATTTCGAGGTTGTGTCACTTTTTTGGTTACTGAGGCGCAAATAGTTGAGGTACATGCACAATTATTTTCTCATTGTTAGCTGTGTACTAGGTCTACTTGATTCATTAGAATTTGCATTTATTAAAAATTGCATCATATTAAAAAACTACTGTTTTTTCCCTAAGTTTTATAGCCATTTAAAAAAAGTTACATTGTACTTTTTCTTTCAAACCTTTTTCAAAAACTTTACTATTTTAGCAACTATTCATCATATAAATTTGAATGAGATACTTTAAGTGCATCATACTTAAATATATATTTAAAGTGCTAGAAGAGTAAAATTTAAGATTTTTTGGTAGCAAATAAAACTTAATTATAGTAAACCAAATGCATTTTTTTGAAAAATACATCAAAAAGTTTTTGAAATGGCGATCGTCTTGATTAACAAAAATTCTACACCGTCAAAAAATTTTTTTAGAGGTTATAAAAGCGTTTACTTTGATAATATTTTTTAACATTTTTTTTTTTACTTAATTAGTTTGGTTTTAAACAAGAAGTCACCATTCTCAAAACTTTTTGTGATGTATTTGTACAGAAAAATGCATCAGGCTTACTTTTAGCTAAGTTTTATTCGCTACCATAAGATCGTGAATTTTACACTTCTGACACTTTGAATGAATAATTAAGTACGATGCGCTTAAAGTATCTCATTAGAATTTATGTGATAAATAGTTCATTAAATAGTAAAGTTTTTGAAAAAGTTTTGGAAGAAAAAGTTTATGAACTTTCTTTTTAAATGGCTTTCAAAACATATGGAAAAAACAGTTTTTCCCACTTTTTTAGTTTATATATATTTTTGAATTAGTATTCAGTGCTATAAATGTTAATGCTTCTGAATTGAGTAGACCTAGTACTCAGCTAACAATGCACAAAAAATTAAGCATGTACCTCAACTATTTGTGCCACAGTAACCAAAAAAGTGAAATTTTAGAAAACTACCAAAAATCGCGGAACAAACATTGGGTCCAATCGATCGTTTTTGGGGTCCCCAGACCACAGACCTTAGCTGGTACAGGTAACCCGGGACATCCTGTATACTGATAAATAGGATAGCTTATTAATAACATAGCATACGAAAGACATGCCAAAAGAAGTTAAATACTCTTTACTCATTTGATTGACACTGGCAAGTTATCCTCCATTTGATAGGCTGGTTGTTTATTGATACATTTGAAAATAGAACACACATAATTTTCTTTATTTTTATTTGAAGCTCAATCAATCATTTTTCCGAGAATATGGCGGGAATTCGCTTGCAGCAATGAAGCTTAGTCGACGTAATTTTCGTGCTATGATTTATTATGACTAAGTATAAAAAAGGTTTAAGCCTCGAAAAATGTTTTGAACTTTTGGCTACTACTTTTGGTGAGTCTGTTTGTTCACGAGCAACAGTATTTAATTGGTTTGCTGAATTTGAAAGAGGACGGGGATGTCTCGAAGATGAAGCGAAGACAGGTCGGCCGCCAACCACGGTCACACAAGAAAACGTTCGTGCAGTCGAAAAACTTATTCGCGAAAACCGACGAATTACGTATGTAGAGCTGGAGCAAGAACTGAGAATTGGATCAGCAGCAATGCAAACCATAATTCACGACCACCTTTCTCTCCGTAAACGTTGTTCGAGATGGGTGCCGCACAAACTTACCGATGAGCAGAAAGACCGTCGGGTGGACTGGTGCCTATTCATGATAGATAAATTCGACAGTGGCGTGAAAAAAAACGTGTATGATATACTGACTGGTGACAAAACATGGCTATATAACTATGATCCCGAAACAAAGCGACAGTCGACTGTATGGTGTTTTGAAGATGAACCAACTCCAACAAAATGTCGCCGTGCACGAAGCACACAGAAACAAATGGTCGCCTCGTTTTTCTGCAAAACGGGTCATATTGCTACTGTAGTGCTAGAGAATCAAAGTAAGGTGAACTCTGAAAGGTATGTGACAGTTTGTGCTCCAACAGTAATATCAGCTTGGTGTGACAAGCGACCTATGTCAGGAATCCGGCACCTTCTCTGGTACCACGACAATGCGCACGTCTGCCAGAAAACTTCTCAAAAAATGTGTCAATCCTTCCTCACCCACCATATTCCCCTGACCTAGCGACTTGTGATTTTTACCTGTTTCCAAAAATTAAAGAAAAACGAAAGGGGAAGAGGTTTGACAGCAAAGAAGATGCACTGGCTGCATATAATTTCGAGATTTCTGATATTTTCCAATTGGTTCAAACGTATGGAAAAGTGTAAATATCGATACTTGTAATAAAGAATACATTTTATAATTTTTGAGTATCTAATTTCTTTTGGCATGCCCCTCGTATGCTCACGAGTATACATACATATTTTGAACCAAATGTGGTAGTCAAAGGTGAGTTGGCTGTTGTGGTGAACAGAATACTCAGAAGTCCAGGTCGCCAAGCCAAGAGCCTAGCGCCGTTGTCTGAGTTTCCTTAGTTTTTAAAGGTGTTCAGCATCAACGAAGATTTAATCTCTAATTTTCCAATAAAACAAAGAAGGTATTCCTTGCCAGATTTGAACCACAATACCGCTCTAGCTATCATAACAACGTTTGTTTTACTTGTACTATGAACATCGGTGTTTAGATGATTGTGGTTGAAAAACAATTTTTCTCTGACGTCGTTAAAAACTACGGGAATGTTATTCCAATTTATTTATTTTTAAAACAAACATACAACAACAACTCTAGATTTATCAGTACTACGTATTGGTATTCTTAATTGAATTTTACCGCAGCAAAAGTTAATTAACGTATGATTTCCGTAATTAGAGCGCTCAGCAGACGACTTCCAATTTAGGTTACGTTGATATTAATAGGGAAATATAGGTCGTATCTTCCGGCCAGTTTTATTTTAGAGGTACGTTGGGTTTTTAATCGATAACACCTGTATTATGCATAGTTTAGGTACCGTGCCTGCCTATACGTTACCTATTACTTTTTTTTGTTCTACTCTATTTTAATTCAAAGTATAAATAACACAGCTTTTGTTTTATATCATAAAATGAGAATGAATAATACATATAATATATAAGGTTCGACTATGTGCATCTCAACAAAGACATAGCCCACTATCAGGGATGCAAATATTTATTAAAATTAATACGAAATTATTTACGTCAAAATCTACTTACAGGCTCTTCTAGAATATGTAATCAGAATTTGTAATGTCGCCTAATGTAATCTGGGATTTGAGGCCTTTAATTTAAACTTTCTAAAATGAGAATGAATAATACATATAATATATAAGGGTCGACTATGTGCATCTCCACAAAGACATAGCCCACTATCAGGGATGCAAATATTTATTAAAATTTATACGAAATTATTTACGTCAAAATCTACTTACAGGCTCTTCGAGAATATGTAATCAGAATTTGTAATGTCGCCTAATGTAATCTGGGATTTGAGGCCTTTAATTTAAACTTTCTATATATCGAAATTTCATGCATTCTCATAGGGCTTAGCCACACTTGACGGAAATTCCGACGCCGAACTACCGTTGCGGGAAATTCGTTACTGTACATAGTGCACATTGCAGACCGATCTTCCGCATAGTGTGCTACATCCTCTTTTATTTTATTTGCTTGTGGAGGGAAATGCAATAAGGGACCTTAACTCGCCTGGGATAGGCGAGTCGTGTGTGGGACTCGTCCAATTCCGTGCCCCAGACGCCCCAGTCTTTAAAAAGCATGGAGGATACCCACTAAACCCCCCCGCGCTCCTCCATTGCCCTGATTTTAATTAATTAATTAGAAATAACAAGACTATGTTTCAAGTCTAATCCAGTAACAAGTCATTGGACCGTGACAGATAATAAAGTAATAAGGAAAACTATCATGAAACATTATAGGATATGTCTATTTACAATTTTAGAGGACTGCTAATTGGTGTGTATGTTACTTAATTGTTTGCCTAAGGTAATTTTCACATAAACCGGATGACTTTAAACGTATGTGCGTTCCGTATACTTTTTGGTGCCGTACAAAATATAGGAATTAAAATTGTTAATATAAAACAATATAAACAATGTTTTAACTGCCAAACCAATTTGACTTTGATGAATAGGGCAATGTGTGAGTGGATGATTTTGCAGATAATAGTGTCAACACAATTCAATGGCTTTGAATTTTAGTAAAATCTCGTGTAATTATTAGATGAACCTTCTGAAAAGCCTCAGATTTCAGTGGATGCCAGCCATAAAGCAATGGAAGTCTAGTTGCTCCGAACAATGATTTTTGTGTGCAGGTTTTTTTTTTTTTTTTATATTGCCTGTCAAGATGACCTCACTCCACCTGATGGAAAGCGGTCGTGAGGTCCAGATATGAGGTTGACAAGCCCAGTCATTCAAACGAATCACTGGGCTGGCCATCCTCACCTTGAAGGCCTGCCTTTTCACGCCCCGCTTGAAGAACCCGGGACTATAAAAGGAAGGAAACACAT
Organism: Udea olivalis; assembly: GCA_947369235.1. Taxonomy (NCBI): domain Eukaryota; kingdom Metazoa; phylum Arthropoda; class Insecta; order Lepidoptera; family Crambidae; genus Udea; species Udea olivalis. Next base: position 10,286,093 of record OX376351.1, read on the forward strand.
GTGCTGAAAGAGCGTTCCACGTCTGGATGGTACGACAAAGAAACGAGTCACGGAACCTTTTAGTTCGGGCCAACAAATGTTGAATTGTGTGTGGGTGACGCCGTAGTCCAGCACGCGTGGTACGGGAGTGGAAAGGTGAGGGTGGGATAAGCTGGAATAACTCGTCAGAGCATTCCCCATTGTAGAAGCGATAGAGAACACTTAGCCTGGCAATGTCTCTACGCAATTGGAGAGGCTCCAGGGTCAAAGTTGCCTCTGGGTTTCCAATAATACGGATAGCACGCCGCTGCAACCTGTCAAGAGCTTCGAGTAGGTACTTAGCGGAACCGTCCCAGAGATGAGAGCAGTATTCCACACACGAGCGAACTTGTGTCTTATACAAGAGACAGAGCTGACATTTTAGTAAAATTTCAAAAAAAAAATGCAGTTCGACAGCTACTTACTCGTACATTCATAAAGACTTCATGTGGTTGACGATGCTTAATTATCGCCAGTGTTAGCTAATACTCGGCCAACCTTGGCCACGCAGCCTTTGTTAGGTGTCGTAAACTTGATCGCGGTTTATCGCCACGCGCTTCATAGATTAGCAGAAGAACCAGTCTGTACACGATAATTAATATAACTTCTATACTCGCAAACACATAAATAATTATGCGCCAGACAACACACCACTTGACATGGTCTCGAAGTACAGATAAATATCCCTGTGTTACGAAGTACGAGACAAGGAATTATTACAGGGGCGTCTCCCAGCACACCCAGATCAATTGTCCTAGTCCAAATTGATCAGCATTTGCTGTAATAAATATAAATTTATATGCGCCAGACAACACACCACTCGTCATGGTCTCGAAGTAAGGATAACCTTGTGTTACGGGGTAGCAGACAAGGATTAAAGCCAGGGGCGTCTCCCAGCACACCCAGACCCGAGCCAATTTAGAACAGATCGTTTCCTGAATCGACCCGATTGTCGTCAACTTAAAGCAGTGATAACTCAATATTATAACGCCAGGTCCTTATAGTGTCGTAGCCAAGTCAGCAGCACTCATGCGATTATAAGAGTTAAAACTTACTTCTACTTATTAACCATCAGGTTAATTTGATGTCTTTACCTAAGTTTCAGACAGTGACAGCAACAATTTAATCCTCCAGATTAGTCTTAACTGACTTGAAAAATCAACCATTAGTATTGATGACAATTGATCAAATACCGTAAGCAAAGTGTTTTTAAAAACTTTGTCTAGTTAACTGTAGGCTTCCGAAGCTTTCGTCGATATTCCAGAGACAACATAAATCAATAAATATCTGGGACAAATTACCTACACCAAGATCATCTGACCCCAAACTAAGCAGAGCTTGTACTATGGATGTCAGTGACTGATAAACATATGTACTTGTATATTTCTAAATATATACTTATATATACTAGATAATAACACCCAGACACAAAACAAACACAAATGTTCGTCACATGAATGTTTGTTTAATAATAAAGATATTGTAAAAAAAATACAAAGCAGACCTTCTGTCATTTTGTATTGCATGCCAATGAATTATGAAAGCCGGGCCTACAATCTCTGCGCAATTACCCTGCGATTATCGTACGCATCCATTGATAAAAGAAGTGCTATCACTGATAAAGTCTTTTACGGCAGCTATTTCGTTTGTTTTTTGATTAGATATGCATTAACTGTTGTTTAATTGTTTCCTCATCTCACCCCAAAGTGTTTGTATCGATTATGTAAGAGACACCGCACACAGCGTTCTTTGAGCGCCAGCGTCTTGCCGGCGAACCCCCCCCCCCACCAGCGCTTTTATAGGCGTTCCGTCTTCCCGGTGCCGAGAAACGTTAGTGTGGAGGGGGGTCGCCGGCAAGACGCCGACGCTCAAAAAACGCTAGAAATAAGGTGCAATCTCTTGTTTTTGTCTTATTTATTTATTTTTTGAAATAGATACAGCTAAGCTCGGACATATTATATCTGAATTAGTCGTCAGACCATTTGCGATGCTTTTAACTTTTCCACTAACCTTATTTGAAAAAAAAAAATCTTTTAAAAATAATAATTAATAAAAGTTAAATTCCCGCAATAGAATGTGAAGCCAAAGTTTTACCGACAATGGCCTTCCTCTGCGAACTTGGTGTGTACGAAAATAGGTTGCTCTTTTAATAAAATGGAAACGCGTCATTATTAGTTGCACAATGCTACGAGATTTTTGCGGAATCGTATTTTTCTTGGTATATTGCGCAAACTTTGTATGGACCCGTGGCGTCATTTCTCAATAATTTCACCACTGTTTCATAGCACCTTAAGAAAGAAACATATCTTTGAGAGGAAGGTTTCCTTTTCAAGATGTACCTGTTGAGTATATTTTTCTAATAAAAGTACATCCAGCAATACTCCAAGTTAGATATCCATAGTTGTAATGATGTCTGTATAGCAGTAAATGTGTATTTGGTAATAGGAAGTGGAACACAAGCTATCACCAAAAACGACCCTAACGTCAATGACATCAAAAAAACATTTTCTAATACATATTGGTTCCTAACCGTCGACATTATAGATATATCACATGCGTAAAACACCTAAAAGTCTTTTTACCCACAATACAAGAACAATAATGGCCTAATATTGCACCTGGCCATTGAAAACTAGCCTTATTAAATCCTATTTGCGTCGCATGTTTATAAGGAATATAAATAAAATAAAAATTACCTTTTCCTTGGTACGGATCAAGTTCAATTGTGTGGTAGTTAGTTAATATCTCAGCTCCGATATACTTTAGCTATATGTGCTCAATATAAAGTTTCTTCCCCTCGATATGTTCTTTCATAATAAGGTTTGGTGAGTGGCTGCGAAATTAAAAAAAATGCCGCCAACGTTACCCATACCCCTTTTATAAGAAAAAATACAATCTAATATAAACTCAGGTCACAGAAACTCGTACTTCATCTTGTGTCTTACTACAATTACCTAACACTTAAAATATTATAATATCGAATTATGTGACTTGAATTTTCATCCATAATTATGTATGTAAATTTATTCTGCAACTAGCTTTAATCACGTTCGTTGATGGTTTTCCTCGTGCTAATTGTGATGATTTTGCATATGGTGTATTTTTTATAACCAACGATTTTGTTTATGTAATTAAATTAGTTTACGGCTACCAAACATGATAATTGGTAATTGATAATATTCAATTAATCATTATACATACTCGCACGAGTATAGGTACGTAGATACTAGTAGATAGTAAATCGAACATTTTCAAAGTAAGTACATATTAAAAAAGTTTGTACCAAGTAAACGCTGCTCTGGTTTAGTATATTTAGGTATACCTTCATACCAAATTACCAATATCTGCCTCTGTGGTCAGTCAGAGTAATTAAATCGACGCCAGAACTACGGCAGCCTGGCGTAGTGGTTTTTAATTACCTTCTCTAATAACTATAATATATTTTGGTACACACGTGTTGCAATCGAATCTATATACAACTGGACATTACTCGTAAGATCTGGTTTCCGTAACATGTTACGTCAAATTGAGCTAACGAATGAACTCTGTTTTATGACCCCCGTTAAAAAGTTCAAGTTTCAATGGTGCGTTGGACATAATATTATTACCATTTTTAACATCATTAATAATTTGATGAATCCTGGAGTAATGCCAGTGGCCGGTCTTCGTTTTGGTCCACTAACGACATCCGGTCATAATCATATCGATAAGTATGATAATAACATAGAAGGTGTGAATGTGATGTGATTACTTATGACCGGTATACCGAAATACCGGTCATAGGTAACGCGAATATGGAATTTTCCTACTCTTTTTGTCAATATTCAAGGCAAATAATATTCTACAAACGCACAAATTCGGGAGATCATAGTACATACTCATAAATCAATGAATAATTATGTAATATCAATATGTTAACTTTGGGGTAACTCGAACCCATGACTCTGATACTAAATGACTCTCCCCCGTATCCACATAAACAAATCAAAAGTTGAGCACCCCTCAGATTGATGCTGCCCAGTCACATGTCAATAGAAATAAAAGGGATACATATAACGCAAGGACTGCTCAGCTTTGATTGACATTTCTAGATTCGGGCGTCTGACTTCAAATTTGAAAAGTCAAAGTCATTGGTGTTCCCATTCTGACTGTCGTCTTTTTTTTTTGTTATATTGCTATGAAAACATGGCTATGCAAAGACAATGTGACAAAGTAAGGTACTTAAAGTACATTCAGCACATGAAGTAGATGCTGACAGGCAGCGACTACTGTTTATTAGAGGGAGGCTGTTTATGAAAGCCACCTACAATACACTCCTTCACGTACATGGTATACATAGTGGAAAATCTGTTAAATTTCCCTTTTTAAAATTATTTGAAAAGTGCATTCCATGCTTATGATATTGCCCGGTGTTAATTTGTTTGATCATGAAAGTATCATCATTGTTCCCAGTTTAAATTGGTAATCTTCTTTTAAGGAGCATATTGCTTATTTCAATACTGTTATCTATTATTGCAGTCGTTACGAAGCCACATTACATCTGTAATTAGAAACGTGTTCGGTCGCATTGATAATGCTTTTATTGCATAACAGTAACCGCAACAATTTATTAAAACTCGTAAGATGGCAATTCCGGTCGTTCATAATTTATTTCTTGTGTTAGTGCTAAATGAACAAGTTATGTCAGCTTCGACTACTGCGGCCTTACTCTTGAAAAAGATTCTGACCTAGCGGCGAAAGAATGGAATCTCCTTGGTTTGGTTAGGGGTCTCTTGGAGCAATTTTGACAGCTGATTGCCGCAGCGTATCTTCCTAGCCTTTATTATAAACTTCTAAAAAACAACCATCGTTTTCGACTGGCCTCTTGGCGCAGTGGTAGCGATCTTGCCTTTACCGTCGAAGGACGTGGGTTCAATCCCTACCCAGGACAACCATTCATGTGACGAACATTTATGATCTATTTGAGTATATATTTAAGTATGTATGTTTATCGGTCTATAAGTACAAGCTCTGTGTAGTTTGGGAACAGATAATCTGCGTGTGAAGTGTCGCATATTTATTAATTAAAAAGAAGTATAAATAATAGTGTCGCATTTTTCAATGCTAATTTTCTTTTGTCAAGAAAAGGTTGATATTAAGTCTATAATTGAAATTGGTATTGGAAGGCCCCTGGAAGTAAAGTTTGTCATTCTCTGCTCGAAGTAGGCCGATAGTAATGACTAATGCGAGTTAGGTTACAGTTTCAGGGGCATTCGCTTATATTGGCGTTGTATTGCTTGCAATTTTGCACGTGACTAATTGTACAGTATAATATACTCGCTTTTACGGTCAATATGACACATCAGACAAAGAACTAAGGTTTTTTGTTACCATTTGACTCATAATCCGTCTCCTATGCCATAATAGGCCCAATATGTATAGGAGGAATTATTGTTGTTCCTTCTGTAATATAAGAAATACTCTTAAGTGCTGGAAAGTGCAAAAGAAAATACTTGCTTTTTGGCAACTGGATGACCTTTTGCTATGTCATTTTACCAATGCTGTTGTTGTATATTTGGGTCACTGAATAATAGACTATTATTGAGGATATTATAAAACTATCATATAAATAGAAACAATGAAGTAAAGCGAAGAAACCAAGGAGCTTTCAAAGTGATAAGCATTATCCTGTTATTTATCTAATAAGTTCAATTCTAGGCTGCGTTCCAAATCGAGTGGAATTTCACTCTGAGTAGTGAAAATCACTCGAACCCGTTCCAAATTGACCCCGAGTGAAATCGAAGATGACCGAGCTGTCACCTGACAGTTTCCCAGTTGTTTCGGAACGGGATCGGGTGACGTTTATCACTCTGACAAGTGCGAATTCTACCGGTGTCTGGAGCCCGATAAAATTCACCAGATAGCTGTCAGACGCATGCAGGTTTTGCTCGTTTTGCTCTATTCGACGATGGTGAAAAGCGATTTGGAACGGGCCCCTAGTCTACAATTCTAATACCGCTACTAATTTATCCCCGGTAGTGCCAAAAAGTGAAACAGCGCAACGCAATGCGTTTCTAAAGTCGACAATTAAAACTTAGGCTGTATACGAGTAACATATCAATTACCAAGCCTATCCCAAGTTTCACATTGTTGCATCGCTTTTGTTCTCGGCGGAAGTAATTGCGATTGCATAAAAGAGTTTGTATCATTATTACGTTGCTGAGCATTGATAAGATATGCTTTTTATAAATCGTAATATACTTCCCAATGTTATGTATGCCGTTTTAATCTTGATCCCAAATATTTAGAGGTTTAACGATAGAGATCTAAATAAAGTATGATACGAAAATAACTCTGAAAACCGAATATAAGTAGAAGTATATTTCATCCATACTTTATTGATTGTTGGTTTTCTCGTAAGCCGCAACCGCAGAAGTTTCATAATTCGAAAAGCTATTGAGAGGAAAACGCAGCCTGCGCGTATGATTTAAGAATATTTTAATTATGGACTTTTAGCAGAGATGTAAAGGGCACAGTATTACAAAACCATTGTGCTATTGCGAATTGGGTCTTACGTTGGCAGCTTAAGGTGCCCACGTGTGGAGCTTAATGGATGACAGCATCATTTCTATTCGAACAACTATAAACCTTCACGACTTTCACCACAATCGCTTTCAATGCATTTGACTGAGGACACTTGTAGTATTTGATTCGTATCTTTATTCTTATACTTGCATTTTCTAAAGGCAATAATGAATATTGAGCTAAATAAAGGTACTAAATGGCTAGATTTTGGGAAATCCATAAACTCTACACTTCTAACCCATTAAACTATTAAACCAATCATTTAAGTATCTGTTGAATTACTGTATGGTTGAGGTTAATGTGGCCGATGTCAGAGGTTGAATTAGATACGACGCTAAGGGCGCGGGATATGCCCTTCTAGGACCCCATACGGAGAGACCCCGTGAATGACCTGCGAATAGGCCACTAACTTACAAGTATGTGGGAAATTTACAGTAAACTTTTTAACAGGTGTAGCCGATAATTGAATTGTCAAACAAGACTTGTATTTACAACGTTGATAACATCAATTAATTTGTCAGTTCATTCACATGACTTATGGACGTCTATTCTAAAAAATAAAACGATAACTTCCGCCTGTGAAATACGCCAACTGTTGTATACTTAGACATTAAATCGCACTTTGGTAAGTACTTAATTGCTAGAGATTTTTTTCTAGATTTTCTGATCAGCCTGAACAAATAGAAACACGTTCTTATATCTGGGTACCAAATACGATTTAAAATTGTACTTTCCTTAACTAGTAAGTAACTATGCAAATCGTTATGAATATTATTCAATTTAATAATCAACTTGTGTGTGACACATAAAGTTGACTAATTGTAGGGGGAAACCCAGGCTCCCTCAGAGGTGGGCTGCACGCGCAGCTTATTTTATAGGTCTCAAAAAGCTTTGTTGGGTACACAGATCATTGGGGGTGATCTGTGGTTGGGTATGACTGAATGACATTAAGTTGGTCCCCCAAAAAGTCTCCGGGTATGAGTGCGGCATAACCATACCGACCCCCTTTAGTTAATGTGTATGCATTAAGGATTCGCTTTTATCAAGAAAATATTATGAGTAACCTTATTCCCCATAGACGCTCTGAGGCAATTACTCAGAAGGAACATGGATGACTCACGCGTCCGATACGATAAGCTCTTGTATTCCGTTCATCACTTCGCGGTTTACTAAGACGTGTTTACAGTCAATCAGCTGGAGTTTAACTAAGCTGAGTCTTCAAGACTGGCTCGCTACTCCACGCTGATAGAATGAAGTCCAAAATGTCTACTCTAGTTCATCCAATCGCGAAGTATCTTAAATTGTTAGGTAAAAAACATACTCGAATCAGAAATTCATCGAATTTTTTGGTATTCTGAGCATCATATTTTATTGTACATAATACATCAAAACACAATTCAGCATTTGTTGGCCTGAAATAAAAGGTTCGTTGACTCGTTTCTTTGTCGTACCATCCAGACGTGGAGCGCTCTTCCAGCAAATGTGTTTCCTTCTTCTTATGGGCCCGGGTTCTGCAAGCGGGGCGTGAAAAGGCATTTCTGCAGGCCTTTAAGATGAGGATGGCCAGCTCAGTGATTCCTTTGCATCACTGTGCTTGTCAGCCTCATATCTGGTCCTCACGACCGCTTTCGATCAGGTGGAGTGAGGTCATCTTGACGGGCAATATAAAAAAAACATAAACATCACACTTTTTATTTACTTTCATCCCCTCAAAGAACTACCATTGTCATTGTTGTATCAAAGTAGACCTCCAGTGTCATGTGCTATACTTGACTGTACCATGTAGTGTACCGCCCCACAGACTACGTTGAACTGTTGTTTCCTTGTCTTTTCAATAAGATAATGAGCATATTATTGCCATCTTGACAGTGTCGGCAGCATACAACACTGTCAATATCAAACTGCTTCTGTCAAAAGTCTCTGCATTGGTAGATGACCAGAATTTCATAGATATACTGGGTGAAATGCTACGCAACCGCCGATTTCACGTTATTCTCCATTCCAATGCCAGCCGATGGAGATGTCAGAAGAATGGTCTCCCACAGGGTAGCGTCTTAGCACCCATCCTTTTTAACATCTACACAAATGACCAACCAGAATATCCTAACATTGACAGGTTCTTATATGCCGACGACCTTGCCCTTACTGTTCAAACAACCACTTTTTCAGAGGCTGAAAAAACTCTGACGGAAGCTCTGGAGAAGCTCGGGACCTATTATGATGAAAATGCTCTCAGGCCCAACCCTGCTAAGACATTGTCCTGCTCCTTTCATCTTCGTAATAGACAGGCCGAAAGAAAATTGAACATTAGGTGGCGGCACAGCGACATCAGGCATTGCGACCATCCGATCTATTTGGGGGTGACCCTAGATAGGTCCCTTACATACAAGTCCCACTGCAACAAGGTTAAACAAAAAGTAGGCTCGAGAAATAATCTCCTTTCACGCCTTACCGCAACAACTTGGGGAGCCTCCCCGCATGTGCTCCGTACCTCAGGCTTGGCACTTTGCTTCTCGGCAGGCGAATATGCATGCCCAGTGTGGCATCGTTCGGCTCATGCTAAGCAGGTGGATGTGGCTTTAAACGAGACTTGTAGGACCATAACGGGATGCCTCAAACCTACGCCACTCGGCATGATATACCCTCTAGCCGGTATAGCAACTCCAGTCGTGAGGAGGCATATCGCCGCCTCTGCTGAAAAACAGAAGCAGGAATCAGACAGGAGGCACCTGCTCTCTACATTCACGCCTTACAATCCCCCTCGCCTTAAAAGTCGTAATAGCTTTCTCCGCGGAACCTCCTCTTTAAAGTGCACCCCAGGTGAGGGACGATGTAAATTGTGGCGTGAGACTCACCCTCCACCAGCAGAGTATATGGCGCCCCTTGAACATCTTCCTGCCGGATGTGAACTGCCGTGGCCCACATGGAAGTCGCTTAACCGTCTCCGAACCCAAGTGGGCCGCTGCAGGAGTAACCTTTTTAAATGGGGTTACATCAGTGCGGACAGGGTAAAATGCGACTGCGGAACCTCGGACCAAACAATGCAGCACCTGCTGGTTTGCCCCCAGTGCCCTACCAGCTGCTCAATTAAGGATCTATATGAGGCCTTTCCCACTGGGGTGGCGATGGCGGAGCACTGGGCTGCTGTTATTTAGTGTTGGCGATGGGATCATCGACACGAAGAAGAAGAAGAAGATTGCCATTTATTGACCAGTTTCGCACTCCAAGATCAAACAATGGCGCCATAGTTCACAAAACCGTATTTTTCTTTTATTTTGACGTTCAACTCGGTGAAAACAAAAGGAGAAAAGTAACTAGGGTGAGTGCCACGGTCGTAGCGAGGGACTTAGAAAGCTCTGATAGAAAGAATATTCGTACTTATGAAAACTAGGCATCATAGTTAATTTGTGATCTGTTATGAATGTATTTAGAAAACGAATCGTGTTAGTAAAAAAACCCTGTCTTTTCCTGCAGACATCGTTAACTAACTTCCCAAAGATACATCATTACATCTGGTTTGATAACAACAAAGAAGTTATTTGTAAGTGAATTGACAAATCATTTAGCAATGGGAGATTGATTACCATACACGAATTCTGAGAAAATTACAAGTTTAAGTAAAACAACGGTATTGTTTTGATGTTAAGCGCGTACATCACGTATTAATCGCGTTGATATGCGTCGTGGACGAAGATCGCCTCCCTTTGTGAAGATGTATGCATCGTTTTGCATATTATGACGTCAGGCCTTAAATCTGGTCGTTGTTCGGCAATACGTGTCGACGTGTGTACTCAAATGCGTAGATTAGTGACGGGAAATACGAAGCTCACTAACTCATCAATGAAACCTAGTTTAATCGAGTCTCGCGTTTCGGCTGCAATGAGTCTTCTAATGACGCATATACATCATGATAAAATCGAACATATTATGTGATTCATTAAAACATACAATTAGGTTTTCTTAGGCATTTTAATGTTAACAACAAATATTTATGTGCATGTGTTACGAATACGATGGATGAGTCAGTATTACTCGTAATGAAGCTATTGTCCGTTGGATTTTAGCATAATATACATTGATAGACTTTTAACACCGGTGTGTGAAACGTAAACTTTATCGGATGACCTTTGTATTTCGGTACAATGTTTATTTAACTTTTGATTTGTTTATCTCCAACTTTTCAAGACAATTATTGATATCGGATTTGCTTACAGGAAACAAAATTCACTTTGTTTGATCGTGCATTGTAGTCATTTTCATAAGTTATCATATCTTAGTAGAGGTAAATCCAGATGGGGTTAGCAAATAAAATATAAATATAAGTAAAAAAAAATCTATACACATCTTTCAAGTACAATATAGTGTTTAAGGTGCAATTTTTTTACCAACAAATTGTGTGCATGCATATTGGAATTTATTGGAAGTATAAATAGCCAGATTATTATCTTTATCTTTTTGCTTACTCTTTTACTATGTATTTTTAATAGTGTAGGTAATTTATTTATGTAGGTACTTAAATATATTGTATTATGTACTACTAAAATACATAATATTATGTTCAACGTGGGTAGTTAAAAAGTAAGAAATAATATTTACTTCAATTCTTGAACCGGCAAACCTCATCCAATGTCACCGGTGCTTTTACAATAAGCATATTTCACAACCTCTTCAAACCTTACCTTGCGATTTTGGCAATGAACCTCCTAGCAGAAATACATTTTTATATTACGCTATTGTTTTTTGGTGAGCATAAAAGTATCTGAATATTTTTCTTTTTTTAAAGTGCACTTGTGTTTTTCCCTGTATTGTTCTAGCGATCGCAAGATTTCGCTTATTGTGCCGTCTGTCTGTGTACCGTAATATTCCCATCGTTATAGAAAATTGCTCGATATTCACCTGTTTTCTATGTACAAACAGTATTATCTATTGTGAGTACGTTTGCTTAATGAGCAAAAACATGTCGTAGATTCACATGCTAAATGCGTAACCTGATACCAGTTTTAAGTAGTTCGATCGACCCGCAAAAAAAGCTGACAGTTTTTATGATGATATGTAAACAAGTCCATTTTTTGTTGCTGCGGAGTTATTCGAGCGTCGCGTGGCGACAGGTACCTTATCTATACATACAATACCTGAATTAGGTATAGGCCAGTAAGATTAGATTTGAAATCGGATTTAAGTCCTACAAAAGGTTTTTTGCTTTAATGGCTTCATTTGTTGCCCAATATGACTATCTTAAGTTTTCCCCCCCGTGGGTGTTGTCCGTAAGTGGTGGGGGGTAAAAGTGTACCCCAGAAACCGTTTTTTTTTTGCGGTTTTACTGTTGCGCTTGATACAAGTGGAGCAGCTGATGTGTGGCTGGGCCTTGTAGCATATTGTGGAGGTCCTTATCCTTACTGACTACCACAACCTTCTCATGCCCCTGTGACACCTCAAGGGCTGTGAGAACAAGCGGGTACTTTTTCACAAAATTGAAAAATACGTACAACTTTGAGGAGCATCAGTATGAGTACGATTATTCTAAGTAATATAAATCTGGTCTCATTCTATGCAAAATTAAACGGTCTACAATTTTCAGAAAGAACACTTGTCGATTTAGTCCATTACGAGATATAACCGTAAAACAGCGATAATACCGATTTTGGGGTACACTTATGCCCCCCACAACTTATTTTCAACTCCCACAGGGGGAAAACCTAGGATAGTCATATTGGGCATCAAATGAAGCCATTAAAACGAGAAAATCTTCTGTAGGAGTTGAATTCGATTTGAACGACTTTTTTGCTTAATTCTACTGACCTAGTACCCGCCTAAAACAATTTGACTAACGACACTACTTTAAATAAAAGTTTAAAATACTTAACTTATGTTTTTTTATTCCAATTGCATGTATACTATAAGAAAATATGAACCCAAACTCAAATATCTTTATTTAAATAGACTTAATCAGTACTATAGACGGACCAGGTTTTTTCCTTGCGTTGCATAGCGGAAAAATTTTTGGCCAAAAACTAAAAAGTCTGTAGCGACATCTATCTCGCCACAGACGAACTAAACATTGACGTATCCTACATCGCGATAATAAAGTTATCCGAGCGATTGGAAATATATACAAGAACCCGACAACAACCGTCGGGCAGTAGCCCACCAGACAGAACACCCGTCTGGTCGGAGGATCCTCCCTTTTCAATGGTGGATGAGGAACTTAACACCCTGTTCCTCACACTCCCCAAAAGTCTATTGTATTTTCTTGGACCTGGAAAAAGCCTATGATCGGGTGAAAAGGAATGAGTTGTGGTTGTCTTTATCCGCGCATGGGGTGAGCAGCTGTCTGATACGAGCGTTGAAATCTCTCTATGAGTGTTCCAGTGCTTGCGTCAGAATAAACAGGGCGTACACTGACTGGTTTGACATCCATAAAGGGGTTAGACAGAGCTGTGTAGCGTCACCATGGCTGTTCAACCTATCCCTGGATGAATTTTTGACAGATCTGAAAGACAGTGATTATGGACTGAGAGTGGATGGGTTGCTTGTTAAATGCCTTCTCTACGCTGATGACCAAGTCATACTGGCGTCGTCAGCCGACGAGTTGCAGGTAATGGTAACATTAATGAATGCATCGTTAGAAGCGAGATGTATGAAAGTGAACGTAAGTAAGACCAAAACCATAGTTTTTGAAAGAGATGAGGATATAACAGAATGTGATGTTTTAATTGGAGGTGAAAAGGTAGAACAAGTGAAAGAATTTGTGTATCTGGGGACTAGGTTCACGAGAGATGGAAGGCATGAGGGTGATATTGATAGAAGAGTGAATGCAGGGAATATGTTAGATGGAGCGCTGCATGCCTTTATGAACAGCCAGAAGGTGTCAGAGAAGGCGCGACTGGCTGTTCATGCGGGGGTTTATGTACGGAAGTGAGAGTTTGATATGGCAAAAGAAGGATGAAAGTAGGATAAATGCAGTGGAAATGAGAGCATTGCGAAGTTTGGCAGGAGTGACATTGAGTGATAAAGTAAGGAATAGCATAATAAGAGAGCGATGTGGTGTGAAAGAGGATGTTGTCACAAAAATTGAGATGGGAATGCTAAGATGGTCTGGGCACATTTAAAGATTTAAAGGCGCTTGCCTATAACATTGATGAAACAACGTAGTCTAGTTTCTAGTCTAGTTTCTATCTTTGTGTTTGATTTTTGATTTTTATTAATTTGACTGGCCTGTTGGCGCAATGGCAGCGATCCTGCCTTTAGCGCCGGAGGTCGTGGGTTTGATCCCCACTCATGACAAATATTTGTGTGACAAGGATGGATGAAAGGCGATTAACGGAACAAATTTACAAGGCGAGGGTGGATGGAGCTGTTGAAAGGGGAAGGCCTAGACGGACGTACTTAGGACAAGTCCAAGACGTGCTCAGAAAAGGTCAGGTCAGGAGTACCCATAATCCCCCCCATGAGCCTTCGCCTTGTCGTGGCGGGGGGGCTTAGTACTGGTGGTAGGTGGATCCACCGGGAAGCTAAGAGGGCTCTGGCACGGCAGTGCGGTGGACTTCCCATTCACCCATTGCCTGCCGCCGGGCGTGGTGGTGGTATGGTGCTAGCACTGCCCGCCCAAAGGGGCGCCCACGGGCGCAGCGCCTTAGGGCGCGAGGTGGGAGCCGCGGTGCACAACCGTTTGGAGGGGGTCAGTGATCCGCGGCTCGCCCCCCCTGTGCACTGCGGCTCGGCGGGGCCGCACCGCCAAATGTGGAAGCGGATCCACCTTTTTATTTATTTATTTATTTCAAGGTTTACCAACAGTTCTTATACTAAAACATGCAAATTAAAACTAAACTTAAATTAAAGAATAAGTACAAAAACCAATTACTGGTAAACACCGCAAGATTTATATGCTAACAGTTTTTAAATTACACACAAAAGTTTTGAAGATTCACACAATCCTACTATCAAAAGTTATACCTACTATCAAAAGTTATACAATTACTGAGCTTCATTCAACCCTTTTAGGTGGATCGTGGTTGCGGACCTAGTAGGGTCCGCGTACGGTGGGAGCCAGCGGGCTTGAGTACGGGGGTGCTTTTGCCCGCAATGCACGGCTTTCACCCCGACGGCGGAAGTACCTGCGTGCTCCAGGTACTTCCGTGGCCTCCCCCCTTCATTAGGGGGTCGGCTGGAGGGGGCCCCAATACGGGGAATCACTGGCGGCGGGGCGTTGCGAAACTTTTTAGGGACCCCGCCTCGCCGCTGAAGTGTTGAGGTCGAGTACCGTGGGGTTTTAGTCGGTAGAAGTCCGACATAACCTCGTCGTTCCCCCGAGCGACGAGGTATCCATGAGGATTTCCCCACGATAATAGAAAAAAAAAAAAAGAGAAAGGAGTACCCATAATCGACGAGCATGAATGAAAGGATTAATGAGAGTGGAAGAAGCGCTAGAGGTGTGTCAGGACCGTAGCAAGTGGAAAGATGTGGTCTCTGCCTACCCCGTTGGGAAAAAGGCGTGATGGTACTCGTATGTATGTATGTTAATCAGTACTTTTAAATAGTCAAAAAATATACTTAATAATAGACATAAACACTATAATAATATGAATAAGTAAACAGTATACAAACATAATGCGACTCTACCACCGCGTCGGAGATGTGTTGCCTAATTTAATTTAATTTAAGATAGTCCCTCATCTAGGACATTTTTCTGTATTGCAACGTTTCAGATTCGCTTTTGAGCATTACATTACATTACTCTCTCCCTGACACGATGAACATTCGCCTGTAATCAACTTCACATTCGATTTTGCGCATCACATTACAGTACTGCCTTACCAAACTTCAGGGAAGTTGTATCAAAATATTACACATTGTAACAGCAAGTTGCGCACTGTAATGCGCGTTCTCCTCCCTGACTGATGTAATGCTCGAATTTGTAACATTACAGTTTGCGCACTGTAATGCGCAACAGCATTGCTCGGAGGACTGATGGCCGATGTCGCAGAAAAGTGCTCGAGTGGAGACCGCGTATCGGCAGGCGCAGCGTAGGACAGCCCCCCGCGAGATGGACGAACGATCTGGTCAAGTCCGCGGGGAATCGTTGGATGCAGGCCGCTTCTAATAGAGATAGGTGGAAATCATTGGGGCAGGCCTATGTTCAGCAGTGGTCCTATGGCTGATATGATGATGATGATGATGAATACGCGATTCTCCTCCCCCACTGATGTAATGCTCGACTTTGTAACGTTACATTACAGGGAAATGCTCCAGGTGAAGGACCACCTTTAAACAAATTTAATTATTGTCGTACTGCATTGTTATTGAGTTTAAAATTCGGAAACTGGGTGCGCAAGTATAGAATGATAAAATATGTACCTACGTCATTGATCAGGTCAAGAGTCTCAGTAAGTAGGACAAGTACCTACACCAAGTGCGATAAGTAATTAGCAAAGTACATAAAAAAACTTCATATTTGTAAATACGGGCAGACGATTACGAAGACCTTCCCCGGAACAATGGCTCTTTATGTAAAGGTAATACAGTCGTCAACAGAACTCATGCACTTCCTTACGTCCGTTCTACCTTTCTTTAAAGGCGACAATACTCTGATGATGTATAGCCCATCGGTTTCCGTCTGTACTTAAGTATACGTTCGGATCGTCGCACGCGCAGCCTCGAAAATATTTTTAGCCGCAGGAAGGTTCACCGGTCGTTTTCCTCGCGCTTACATAAAACATGATGAACCTATATGTACTCTATGGGCGGTTCACGGCTAATATAAAATATAAATATACTAGGATAAGATACAGTCATGAACTAACACGGACGATCTGATGAATTCGACGACACATGGGAGCCGTATTTTGGTAGACGCAGGCCTGTGTTCATCAGCGGACATCTTAAGGCTGATGATGATGAGACATGATAACTCTTATTTGGCTAAGCGCTTAGTTTTGGAAACAATGCACTTTAATTAGTGTATCTGTGCTCCTTATCTTTTGGGGTCAACAGTCTGGTTAATACTTACCTATGATACTAACTTTACACCTACTTTTACAAAGTCAGAAGTTAAAGGAACATGAAATGATTGCTACTGGCCATCTTTCTTGGTAATATTTCTTTAAATATACCTTTTATTGCTGAACGTCTTGAGAGTCCTTGTCACTTCATCTGTATCTGTTTACGACTTGCAAGTTTCATAAAATATTCTTAAACCCAAAGAGAGGTCATTTAAATCTGCTAATTTTAACGATCCTCACAAAGTTGTAAATAACTTTAAAAAATTGGTGTTTTGTTCGCAGGCTCACGAAGATGACGTCATAGGGTTTGGTATATCCAGCAACGGGAAGTACATGATGTCCTGCTCTTCAAAGACTGACATGATTATTTGGGATCTCAAAGGGCAGCAACTCGAGCGTCTAGACACGTATCTAATGTCAACACACGCCGCCAAAATATCGCCGTGTGGGCGCTTCGTAGTTGCCACTGGCTTTTCCCCGGATATTAAAGTGATGGAAGTGGTGTTTACCAGGACCGGGGAGTTCAAACAAGTGACAAAGGCCTTTGAGCTGTCAGGACACAGCTCAGGCATCTACGACGTAGCATTCGACGTGGACACGTCACATATAGCCACTATATCGAAGGACGGCACGTGGAAGCTATATCACACAAAGAGTGAGTACTTGTTTGATGCGCAAATATGTTATCACTTACGGTTCAATGTAAACGTAAATTACGAATGGGACAGGGCAGACGCATTTATATGCGACTTGTGATTGTGACATGTCGCTTTGAACATGTACCTGTCGTTGTTTGAAGTCATTTTCATTTCGGTTGCATAGAATTTGCACACAAACATCTTGTGGAAACATTACCATGTAAAGTTGTAAAGCAATGGCGCAGTTTAGTTAAAGTAGCCGACAATATTCTTATACTCATTACTGGCTAATAATAATTTAAATAGGATTAATAAATAAAAAAAACATACAGCTGAATAGAGAACCTCCTTTCCTAAATCGGTTAAAAAGTTAAAGGTCCACAAGGAAAAGTTATGTGTTGCGTAAGTAATTGATCTTCATACTGTCGCGCTGATGGGAAAGTCTCATCATTGCTATCAATATATTTCCATAATTGTTGGGTATTTGGTCTGATTTGAAAGTACTGATACAGTCTATTTGAATAAAGTTATTTGAGTTTGAGTTTGAGTTTGATCATATAATAAAAATAAACTAAATCGAAATCATATACAATCGTCATATAATGTGCAAAACTATGTGATTAAATTAGTTATGATGGTCAGCAAAATCCCAACAGGTACATAAATTGTCACAACATAATATTGTGTCATAGTTAATCGAAAACTAATCGAAAAAACATTTGGTTGGTATTTCGTGAAGCTAATACGCAATAAACAAAAAAAGGGCAGTTAAAATAAATCAATTAAATAAGGGTGATGTCCTAATTTATCTATTTCAAAACTATACATGGTCTGTCTCAAAGTGAGGTTTTCCGTTTCCACTTGCATTATGGAAACCAGAAGCAACGACGGTACCACAATCACCTAAACCCTTCGGAAATATCTGTTCCATCAAAAGACATTTGGGCTGGAGCGGCAATCATAGCCGCGACCCCTAAACGGATCGTCAAAATTAATAAATAACATGTCAAAACTAGAAAATTCCACGCAAGTAGCAGAGGTATTCGGTGAACTGTTTTGTTTTGATCAAAATTTGTAACAATCAGAGGCAGGAGGTGCGCTGCGACAAAAGGAACTGATGATTGTCGCGTTCAAATTTTATTCAAGGTGATAATCGTAGTTATTTAAATATTTGATGAGAAAATCTAATCATTAGAAAAAACATACTGGAAAAAAAATGGAAAAAATATTGTATGTGAGTGTCGAGTATTGAATCAGCAACACTTGCTGCTCAACCCTTATTCAACTTATAGGTTAGGAGACACTCGTAGACGAAGGAAGAGCAAAAAAAATATATTACCAGTTCAACCATCCCGTCCCTTCGTCTTTGTGGGCCTACCCTTCAGAAAATTTCACCTTTAATTTTATTTTACCTATACTTTAATCCAGATTTCAGATAAAACACGCCGACACAAATTCTAAAAAATGTTTTTCGTATTTGGTATGGTTCAACAAAGAATTGTTTATTTACAAAAAAATACGAAATGTACTGTTTGAAGGCTCCAACGGTTTGAGGACTTTTATTTTAACGGTGATTCGTCCTTTACCTGCTCATATTTCCCAGCCTTTGTCGCGTGCAAACGCCGATAAATGCAATTCCATGCGGAAAATACTCCGTTCAAACGTTCAACGCGATGACAGCCGTCTGGGTCAGTCCAGTTCAACGCCAACATTTTTGTTCGTTTACCTGTTGCCGTATAAATTGTGACGTACGATAATTGTAATTAACGAAAATGTTATCGCAGACAATAATGATATCGTGTTATGCTGATTGCATACAAATAAGATGACAGTTAAACATTTTCTTCATGCTCTGTTATTTAATGTTTGATTCGTTTGTTTACATGCGAAATAGTCAATACGAACCAGTAAAGATTATAAAATTTACATTTTAGAGTGATAAGAATACGAAGTGATATTGAAAAATCTTTAAGACAAAGCAAAGATTTCAACAAACAACATTAACACCCACTCTACTTTAAAATGAGTAAGCTTTAAAGAATTCTGAAAGGTTTTAAGGCAAGAACCGTTTTAAAAATAAGTAATTCTGAACACTGGAAAATGGATAAAGATATTCTAATGTGAACAATGCAGAGAAGAAGCTTTAACTGTACTTTGGAGAAAGTATTTGTTGTAGGCGGATAACATTTGGATGGATAATCAAAACTCGAATGCAGGAAGAACAGAGATTATAATATATAAATAAGTAAATATCTGGGACAATTTACACCAAGATCATCTGACCCTAAACTAAGCAGAGCTTGTACTATGGGCGTCAGAGACTGAAAAACATACTTAAATATCTCTAAATACATATCTACATATATAGATAATAACACCCAGACACACAACAAACACTCATGTTCGTCACAGAAAATGTTTGTCATGGGTGGGGATCGAACCCACGACCTCCGGCGCTAAAGGCAGGATCGCTGCCATTGCGCCAACAGGCAATGATGATGATTCTCAAAGATGATCGCTATCATTCTAGGTAACTTCAATAGAAGAAGCTTCACATGAAGGTACATGAAATTTCCATTATGTTTAGGTAAATAAATTACATAGATAATGTTTGGCAGATCCCCCTGAGTTCAATGATAGGTGATTCTGACGTCGAACATTATTATGAGATTTTTCTGGTAGAAGGAGTTTGAGTATTTATTTAGTGATGTACATACAACGTGTAAGAATAAGATACTACGAATGTCAAAGTAATGAACTCAGCTGATGAGGAGTACGGTTGTGGTGCTACAAGACGGACAGACCGTCCACATCGATAGATGTTAATGTAGACCACATTTGCATACTTTCGAGCTCAAGTGGGTCAGGTTGTATATGTTACGGGCAATGTGTATAATCCGGCATTGTATACAATGCCTGGTCATTTTATACAATGCTTGAAAAGTTCAGGCAATGTATGAAATATTCTTCACATTAAACTTTGCCTAGGCATTTTATACCATGCCGGATGCGCAGCAGGCAATGTGCGTAATGGGTTAATTAAAAATAAAGTTCACTGTCCGAATCTTCTTTTGGCATAGATTTTGGATAGGAAAGGCAAACCGATTCGTGTGTTTTCACTAGCAAAGTGAATAATCTTTAGATATAATATCAAAGTATAAAATGGCAAAAAAGAAAAAGAGGCCAGTTCGTTTCTGGCACTCGTCGGCCGCTGCTGCGCGCTCAGCTCGTGCGGCTGGTTCATGTCAACCTAACATGCTTGTCGCTTCGCTCCTCGCAACCTAATAAACCCATGTCTTACAGAGTGAAACACTTTCTGTTTAGAAAGGTTTCCTGTATGGAAAATTGAACAAAACTTCCTTATCCTTAACCTTTATCTTTCCTACCATAAATGCATAAATGTACCAAAGGACGATTCTGACAGTGAACTTTCTTTCCGGCCTAGGCAAAGTATACAATGGATAATCATATTCGTAATATTTCATACATTGCCTACACGCACTTGGCATTGTATATGTTATGGGCCACACTTTGTCTTTGGCAAAATAATAAAATGAATTGATCTTTCACGGTTTTGTTTATTACATCGTATAAAATCAACTTATGGGCAACGTGTACAATGCTGGGTGCGTTTAGGCAGTGTATACAATCCCTAGTATAGAATACCGAATGGCCTTAGAATACCAGTGCCAGAAACGAACTGGCTTCATTCAAAATATATGCCAAAGGACGATTCTGACAGTGTAATATTCATAATACCTGGTCTAAGTGATAAATTCAAGTTATCTAAACGTTGATTTATTAAACTGCCTACGAGTAGTCAGCCATTATTAATATGGACCGGCCAAAGTAATTAATTTATCAAATTGACTGATACACTTGGTCATTATTCAAAAGTAAGTGAGTAAGTAAGTAAGTAAGTAAGTAAGTAAGTAAAAAATCATTTATTCATTTAAGCTTGTATAAAGCACTTATGACATGTCAAAAAAAGTATACAGAAATAATAATAATAAACGTAAATAAAATAGTACAATATTAGTACACATCGTGAATATACATAATGTGAATCTACCACCGGTTCGGACGTTGCTTCCGGAAAAAGACCGGTCCGTATTAATACTGCCCAGTTAATCAAGTAGCCCGTAACATATACATTGCCTAGGCATTGTATACAATGCGTGAATTATATACATTGTCGGTAACATATAAAATGAGAGTTGCAAATTTTCATACACTTTTAAAATGTTTAAGTTTAGTGTTGTCTTTCGCTATTTGACATTATTCTAAGGATAATGTTTAACAGAGGTTTCTCACTGTCAATTTCACCTTACTTACCTTTTGGTAGGACTGGTACTCATAATTGAGCATCGACAATGATCGTTCTTAGAACAAATGCAAGTAAATTTAGTCATGATTACTCATTTATAAATGATAAGACAGACTTTTTAATCATTTTATGATCTTATCAGATAATTTAGTGACAATACAATTTAATTGTAAAAGGATGTAGAAGATTTGAGATGATGAAATAACGATGAATTAGTAGTATGAATGACTACTCATTTTCCTCGAAAACATTCTGACTTATCTAAGCCATCAACAAATTGAGTAATCAAGTCTTCAACTAAGGCCAATCAATATTGCTCCTTGGGTTTTAATTTGATTGAGACTGCGGGGGTGTCTTCAGCCTCGAATAAGGTCAGGTAATGCTCGTCGTTATAGGACGGTACACTAGAACCAATCAAAACTACAGGAATCGGCATTCAGGCGGTTCAATTGACGATATAAAATATTTTTAAACACTCAAAGTAAACTCAAATTAAAAATAAATACAGAGTGTGGAAAACGACAATAAAGCTGCTATAACTCAGCTTGTGCTGCGACAGTTTACTCTGATCAGTAATTATTTTCAATTTACTACTTTACTTAAGCATTTTTTTAGGGTAAGGGATGCTATGTTTGTACATTTTACCATCACTAAGGTTTTACATTGGTAGCCCGGTCAAATTAGACCAATAAATAGTGGTGAGGTTGCAATAATTCGCACCCAGCTCAAATTAGGTAGGATTGTTCAAAACACTATCATAAATGAAATCTAAAAAGTCCTCATCGATTCGACACCTGGATTTTTATTTATTCTTAGTCAAAAGTCACAAAAACTAGTTTTTAGTGATTTTCAGCAAAACGGTAAGTTTTATCATGAAATAAGTTCGGACAAAATTGTAGATCAGGGACCTGATTCTGCTCACTAAATGCCAATGGAATCGTAATTGAATTGCATGATTTTGACGTTTGGCCCATACTAAAACTGTCAAAATCACGCCATTCAATTACGATTCCATTGAAATCGAAATAGCAGAATCTAGCACCAGATAATCGTTATATCTCAGAAACAGTGGCTCTTAGGAAAAAAAAGTATTCGGTCATTTTTTATAGTTAATTATCTGATCTACAATTTTGTCCTAACAAATTTTATGATAAAACTTACCGTTTCGCTGAAATTTTCGAAAAACTCGTTTTTGTGACCTTTGACCCAGAATAATTTTTTTTCCCGGTGTCTGATCGATGAGGCCTTTTAAGATTTCATTTATGGTAGTGTTCAAAAGAACAATCCTACCAAATTTGAGCTGGGTGTGAATTATTGTAACTTCGGATGTCGAAATTGACCGGATTATGGGTTTAGCCACATCATTGTATCAACTCACGGGCTATTGAATATATTTTTTGGCATTAACAGTTCTTTTTTTTCAGTCAACTACGTCCAAGGCGAATCACCGCACGTACTAGAGACCGGCTCGTACACGCAGACGGCGAATCCGCCGCGGATCGCGCTGTCGCCCAACGCCGAAGTTCTGGCGGTTACGGTCGACTCCTCCATAGAGTTCTACGATACGTACACCGGCAAGCTGTATGACACTGTGGATAACGTTTATACAGGTAAGTGAACACGCCATTTGATTTTAAAATAATTCGTTCAGCCATTGTGTTTTTATGCTAAGAAAGTTTTGTAAAACGTAATCAGGACTAGTAATAAGTGTTTCTGCACTACCTTGTCTGATTCTCTCATTTGACGCTTTCTTACTAAGATTAACTCTGCAAATTGAAAGGCATAAAACAGGTAAAGAGTGTTCTAATACTTATTGTGTTTCTATGAATAAGATAATATTAGTTTTTCTTAAATTTTTTCTACGTAAACTTTTTTCATATTTTAAAATATACTATCTAAACTCGAAGGTTTGTGTCTGGAGAAGTACGTCATTATGTGATGGTGTTGATGGTGATCGAACTGTGCACCACTGGGTTTTAGCTCCTTCAGTGTAATAACGGATACCAAAGCTCATTCACCCCCGAATTCTGAAACGTAACTTAAAGTTCAGCAACCTTCAAACGGTTGCTGTCTCGCAACATGGCAGTAGAACAGGTATAAACAAAAGATACATTGAAGAAACGGATTAAAAGGTAAATTTTTGCCTTGCCTACTTGAAATTTCAGAATAGTGACGGCTTTTCATTATTGTTTAAATCAAGAAGTTAGTTTGTTTAATGAAATTGTAAGTAGTGCAGTACTTCGTGGAAAATCCGGGTGGTTTACTAGTTTTACAAAAATGCTTTACAAATCACGTGTGTTGAAGATTGTAACTTTTCTTTCATTATTCACGTGTGTTTAGGATTACCACTAAGTAAGAAACTTTGCGCACTTCCTTCATAAGAAGATTTATAATTATGTATTTATGTTCATCTGATTCAATAGAGTAGCGTGTTACTGCCACCAGCGACGTCAAAATTTAAACGTTTAACTTGCAACTAGCGACGAAAGACACTTTTTGTCACCATCAGCAGCCATTACACTTACCAAATACACACATCAACATGGTCTAGGGATATTTCAATTAAACCTAAATAACTAAAATTCTATTAACTTTTTGTTAAGACACCTACACATTAAAATAAACCTTGTTTAATAGCCTATCTAATCTGATAAATAAACTTTTACATAAAGTTAAATTTAAAAAAAACTTAGAAGAAGGGGAAAAACTTAGACAAAATTTCAATCTTAACTTTATTTTTGAAACATCGAAACCTAAACAAAACAACATTTTTTTTGTTATAAAAATTGTTGAAAACTTAAAATTAATAATCCGTGGATCCACCTAAGACTCTCCTGACACATCTGCAGCGATTCTGCGTACTCAAAACAAGGGTGTCAATATCCTGTTGTGGAAACTGTCCCAAGTCCTGCTAAGATGCAAGAAAAGCTGGTTTTCATGCACAATATCTTCAGGGAAATTCCTAAGAGCTCTTCTCTGAAGCATATCCCAGGCTTAATGGGATTTAAGTCAGGGGATTGTGCAGGCCAGTCTAAAGTCTAAAGCTTGAATATCATGCTGTTGTAACCAACTTGTAACGATACGCGCCGTATGTGGACGGACATTGTCGTGCATTAGCTGGAAATTTTGTCCCATTTGCTATCTGTGGGGCAAGATTACAGGCTCTAGCACCTCATCTCGGTATTTTAGAGCAGTCATATTGCCTTGTATCCAAACAGCAGAAATTCGTCACGGCGGTAGAACGGACCTCCGTTCTACCGCTGAGACGAATTTCTGCTGAAACCATAATCGTGCCACCTTGATATGCACGAACTTGTTGTGGGTGCTGCAGTCGATTCCAACGTCCAGGTTCTCTCCAAACGCGTACTCTGCGCGAATCAGGATGAAATCCAAACCTGGATTCATCAGTGAAAAGCACAAGTGACCATTGAGAATGGTTCCAGTTTTCGTGTGCAATAGCCCATTGTAATCTTCTTCCTCGATTGCCTCTCCTTAGTGCTGGTACCCGACGTGGCCTACGAGCACGTAGGTTGACTTCATGCAGTCGTCTTCTTAAAGTTTGACCGCTTACCAGCAAACCATACTATCTCTGTAGCCTTTGAACCAATTGCATCGCCGTTACATTTGGTTGACTTCGTGCAGCATTTACTATGAATCGGTCCTGTACATGTGTTGTAATGCGTTGAGGTCCTCGGTGCCGTTCCACCACTTCCCCCGTGACACGATAACGTGACCAAAGCCTGGATATAACGCTCTGACTGGTCCTCATGGCTTCAGAAACCGCAATTTGGGTAGCGCCAGCTTGAATCATGCCCACTGCTCTTAACATTTCGTTCCTGGTCAAGTGTCTACGTGGCATGATTAAATGAACACCGGAGATGCGTTTGACAAAGATTTATAGAAATTTATGGAGTTTTAATCAAGTTAGAAGTTCGTGAAGATTTACTTCTTTGGAAGAAATTCAATGAATGCGAATTCACACACACACACAACATCTTAAAAAAAACCTTTTATATACAAATTTGAATTTAAAAAAGGAACTTAATAATGTTTTTATAATCTGTCATTAATAGTTTTTTTGTAAGTTATTTAAAAAAGTTTTATATATCCCTAGACCATGTTGTTGTGTGTAGATTTCCCCCATAGATATTCAGTTTCCGTATGTCGGCCAGCAAAATCCTGCAACTGTTGTCCATTCGTCTCATTTGCAGATTTGCTTGACATATATGATAAGTATCTGACCTTCGCCATTTTCACTTACTCCAGGCTGGTCTACTTTGAAAATTTCAGTCCTGTCCTGTTATTCAGCGATTGTGGCTGACTAGTCGTTTATGACGAGAGAGTAAACAAATCATCGAGTGATTCTGTTCATGATATTAAAAGTTCACCGACTATATCGATTTCTTTGCCTAGCGGAAGACTGATAAACATACTCACTACGACGAAACGGTACACAAATGATAGATATTTGGTAATGTTACCTGCGATCGCGTGATTTCTGCTCGGCGTGGCGCCTCGTGGAAAACCGGTACGCACATTTCATTCTGTGAATTCCATGCAATCCAGTTGGTGTATCAAAACCTTCCATAAAAAACCTAATTTTTCGAATAACGCTGCCCGTTGGTGTTGGGTATTTTTAACATTTACCATTTTACGTTTGAAGTTTTTCTGTTTTGAACTGCTAGAAAGGATTGGTTTTTAGTACCTACAACATTTTAATAGCAAAAGTGCAGATTAGCTTACATAAAAAAAGATATCCAGATAAAAAATTAATGGCTTATTGTAAATCTATAAAAGGAAACGATGGTATAATTGAGGCTGCTTCGCTTGGAGAATTTCCTATACTAGATTATCGGTTCGTAATTCATGGTAAAGCAAAATCATGCCAATTATGTGTTGACCTGTACCACCCTACTGGGATCGTAAGTGTGATTGAAGGGGGCATTCAAACAACTAGGACCTCAAATATACCACATTATAATATATGATTGCGTAAGTAACGCAATACAAGATGCAAGAATGATCCTCAGGTGTGAGAGGCTGGTGCTGATATTTCTGGCTTAAACACAAGCTGTGTTACACGTCGACAAGCCAGGCCACAGTAAATGCACTTTTAGAAACATACCACAACGAAAAAGCAGAGCTGAAACGAAACTAAAACGAACATTTATATTTTTGCTTGTTTCGGTGTTATGTATTTCGCAAAATGGGATATATCATGATCATCCGACCCCAATTTTGGCAGAGCGAATAACTACTATGGGTCTCAAGGACTGACAAACATGGGGTCAGATGGGTAATTTATAGGATTTCTGATTAACCCCGATATTCAGTCCCACACAATACGTAATCAGTACCACACGGAGCATACCTATGATAACTTTATTATTGCTTATAACGGTTGTGGCCTGCTAGGTATATGACTGAGCTACGTGTAGTTATGAAATCGATTTTGTTCGTCATCGCTTCTGATCCGGTTTCCGATGGATTTTACAATTCTGTTGCGACACATGCTGTGGTCCAGATCTTTGTTTGGCTAGCGGTTGGTCCATAAAGCACCTCAATATTCAAATGACTTCCTCTCTTTATTATTTAGTTGTTAGTATATAAATGAATAATTAATAATTTGGCCACCCGTGATTAAAGTGCCCGTCTATATGCAAAAAATCCACCTTACAGAAAACCACAACCAAATGACAATGCTTGCTTATATTGGTTAATAAGGTAGCGCCATAGTAAAAGGATAGAAGAGGTTATCTCCATACATGCGCCCGTCCGCGGTTTGTATGTGAGTTCGCCCGTACTATGCCCGTTCCTACGCGCGTCACACGCACACACTGATAAAATATAAGTACGTCCTATATTCGAGCTCAAAAATTGCTACAAAATAGTATGCGTAAATAGTTATTGCAGTGTTCATGGATCACTTAACAACAACTCATCAAATCCAGAATTGTCTTTCTTCACATTACCTACCGTATAAGAACAGTGAGTACCTAAGTACCTAACTTAACTAAGATTCATGATTTGTGTTTAATCGGATACAGATTTGTATTTGAGATTGATTGTTCATGAATTGACTCAACATTTTTGTCGATTGAATAAACTACATGCAACAGCCCTGCGTGTTTTTTTTTTTTTATACTACGTCGGTGACAATCAAGCACGCGGGCCGCCTGATGGTAAGCGGTTATCGCGGCCTATGGTCGCGTGCAACACCAGGGGTATCACTCGCGCGTTGTCGACCCTGTAAAAACCTTTTCAAACCCCTCTTGAAGAACTCCATGCTATAACTCATCGGGAAAACCTCGGCAGGGAGTTCATTCCACAATTTAAGCGTCCTCGGAAGGAAACATCTCTGAAACCGTGTTGTTTGAGGATGAATGCCCTGTCGGTGGCGAGCGGTGCGGTGATGAAAAGTAGCCGTGGGCATCATATCAAACAGTTCTTCAGAACAAAACCCGTTGCACAAGGCTATTATCTCTCGCTCGTGGCCCGAGTTGGTTTACTTCTCGCTCCTGTTACTATGGTAGCTGTAGAGCTCATGAGGGATCTTTTGTTTGGTGAGCTAGGGGACCTAATTTCTCCTTGCTGACTATACAATAGTTCCCCTAAGCCTTTACAGGGTCGGCTACGCGTGAATATACCTGTAGTATTGCGATTCCCATGATGTTTTCAAAGCTTTGAAAGGCAATCAGTGACTAGATAGCTAACCCTTTCATTCGGTTACGTTACTATGCTCTGGTATTATCTAACTATATCCATTGAAAGCTGTGACTATGAACGTAACGTAAGATTATCAAAAAAGCATTTTCTTAGTTTGAAATACTAGAAGATGACTCACGAGCAAAAAAGATAAGACTGCGGGAAGTATCCATTACGCGTTGCTGATGATAATTCTGATGTATCAGAAAAGAAGGAAAATCCCTGAACAGATTATGTTTTATAATTTTTTGCATGTTCACAATCTTAGTCTTAGTTTTTCCATAAACAAACCAGCGTATATTCCAAGTCGCGATTTTGCCTCGATGAGAACAACGTGGGTCGTTAGTTACATAATTTGCTAGACCGGTAGTTCAAGTGTTATGATAACTTCGCTTATGACCTCGAATCTAATTTTGTAACCTGTATTCAATTTAATTTGTCTTTAATCTTCTTAAAAAAGGTTTAGTTGCTAAGCAATTGTTATGTAGTAACGAATACGAGTAAGCGATTGTCGTTGAGGCAGAAAAGTTTTAGAATGCGAGGATTCCGGTTGAGGGCCACCAGCCGCGCTGGATATTATTGGGGAGGCCTATGTTCAGCAATGGATGTCTAGTGGTTTGTGAATGATGATTGTGTGCATTCGGCAAATATCTTTTCTTACTTAAACAGTACATAAAATCGAACTTTTTGCTGTATCTAAGTTATACAATTTATAATTGTGATACGTATTTCGGTATAAGTGATGGATAGTCACGTATGAGACATGGGCTGGATGTGTTTGTTTTCCCAATCGTTGGCAATCCTATCTATAAATATAAAGGTACATCAGTGCCTTTAAAAACATGTGCATATAATTATGCACATAATAAAGGTATTCTACGGATGAGCGGGATACGCCGCCCAGTGGCAACTTGTAACGTGTAAAATTAAATATTAATGATCAAAGCCGTGTCCAACTCTATGGCCCGAGTAAACTACTGTTTCCTAAGCAAAGATTACGACATACACAATTAACTATTGGCCAAATGTTCTCACACCTCATTGTCCAACCTATTGTTAGAAAAGGTTAACACTCGTGTCAATGTTTTCCAATTGACATAATCCTGATAAACTGTAAAGTTTTTGATGTAAAATATAGCCATTTATTTATTTAACGGCGCGCAGCACGTTTGATTGGTAAATATCAACCATTTATATGCTATTATAGCAATTTTATAACTGAACATAACCTTGACTGTTTCACGAACGATGTATATTTTGGATTTTTTTGATATTTTTAATAAAAGTTATTCACGACTACTGGTGAGGATAAAACTAATTCGTTAATTTAACTTGGTCATTAGTATTGTTATTTGCAATATAATTAGAAATGCTTCTCATGTACTTATCTGACTTATTAATGTTCACGGATAAATTGTTTCGACTAAGTACATTGTTGAATTGATTTAATACAAATGCTTTTCGTAAGAAATAAATATGATTAGATAACGATTTATTCGATATTATAATTAGTTTAGTTTCCAAGTGGCTAGCACCAACCTTTTGACAGCTCCGTAATCGTATCGTTTTCGTAAAACTGATAAATTATGTTGTCATGTGAAATAAATAGAGTACTTAACACGTCCACTCAATTTGGTCGGTTATAACGATGACGTAGCTGCCGGGGTTTGTGCTAGTGCTAGTCCCACTCCTTTAGGAACAGAAAGTTGAATTCCTAAAATGTTGAGTTTGCAAAATGTTGGATTTCCCAGAATGTTGAAATTGCAGCATGTTGAATCATAAAATGTTGGATTTGTAGAAAGTTGAATTTGCAACAAGTTGAACTCCCAAAATGTTGAATTTACAGAAGGTAGAATTTGCAAAAAGTTGATATCATTGAGATGATATACAAGCAAAAAGTTTTGCCCCACACGCCAACTGTCATAGACGTCAAATGCAAAATTTCCTAAAAAAACTTCGAAAAAAACCTCATGACAACGCACGTCCGTAGACCCGGTATTCGATAGTAGTCTTTGCAGTAAACTGACTACAGTATGTGCGCTGTAGCATGGTGCGGGTGACAGTTGCGTAGATATGAAGTCGTTGGCGTGTGGGGCACGAAATGTGCGGACTGCGTATCAAGTCAATGGCGATGAAAAGTTTAAAAAAAACTATCTACCGGCGGATTAAAAGACATATAAATAATTCAATCATATATTGACAACAAGTTAGATAATAATTAAATCACAAGATCCTCACCCTTTTGGACCGCTTAAAATAAAATAAGTTTACTCTTACATACTTCATTACTCTTACACATTTCTCTAACATTTAAAACCCAAGTTTCAACCTGGAAAAAGTGATTTTGTTGAGGAAAACTAATGGAGTTATTGTTTTCCTCTCAAGTAACTTTAATAACGACAAATTTTTTTTTTCGAACAAGATATCTCTTGTTCGTCTATTCTTTTTAAATGGCACAAAAGACATATACTTTTCGATTTTATTGCCATAATGATTCAATTCTTTTAAAAGTGTATAGAACACTAGGTAAAAATTTGGATTTTTAGGTAATCTCCCATTAATTCGTCGACGGTACCCTTCACACGTGTTAGTGGTCCGATGAGTATCTCCCGCATAACTAATCATATTATGATCTTTTTTAAACCATTGGTTTTGAAAGTATTTTAAAAATAATTTCATTTTTGATGAACCTGGAGCACCCTTTTTCATATCATTCCAAGCTTGTGGCATGAAAGTGGGTGGAAGCAAGACAAAATTAGAGCACATCCTAACAATGCTTCTTGCAGTTCCATCGTCACTTGTAGATGCCTTTACTCTTACTATCTTCAATTCCTTAGCCTTTTTCCAGACGGCTTTATTGAAATGTTGATAACAACCAGATAAATCAACATCTGGGAATATCGATTTGACACCATTGATTTGAGATACCTCGTAGTCACATTTATAAGTCTTCATTATCACAGGCAAATTCTCTTTTATTAAGTTGAATAACCTCTTGTAAGTTTTTTTGGTCTTGTTTGGGAGAAATGCATATATAACCGGGAAAACGTTTACTGCCTCATGGTTAGAAAAAATGTCAAGATGAATAACAAAAAGTTGTTGAAAGGGGCGTGGACAAGTTTTGAAAGTACCATCACCACTGTAACTACATAATGTTGACAATTTCATTGCCAATATGGCGGCTTGGGAGCAAATTAATAATTTTTTCTTCATTTCCATCTTCAAAGACCTTGAAATTCTCATCAACGTTCTTTGGATTTTTTACATCTTGGATTCTTTTAAAAACAAGCGAATTTGTGCTCAAATAGTTTCCGTGTTCTATATAAAGTACTTTTTAATGAAATAAATGATGGGATTTCGGTAATAGGCAAAACAAGGTTGCTTTCTTTAAACTGTTGCACCATTCCTTCATAAATTTGCTCGATAGGGCATAAATTTATACACACTTGCCGCCGTATGTCGTTGATCAGCTGCGTAACTTTTATTTTATTCTTGTCTGGGATACATGTATGTTTTGTTTCCCTTTTTATCTTACTATCGTCATTAGTTAACGTAACCGTTGCTGAACAATCGTCCCGATTAGTGCACTTCCATCGAGTTGTACCGTTCTGGTTTGTTTTCCCGTCTTTGGTCAGCGTGTATTTACTTCTTACTACAAGAAGTTTTGTTTTCTTTTTATTTGTAGTAAAATAAATTGTTTTAAAGGGATTCATTATATTTCTATACGTATTAATCCAACGATTAAATTATTCTGAAATGACATTGACTAACATTGACAGTTATTGTTAATTTGTTATCTAAAGTGGTTTACGTGTAACAGAAAAGAGTATTTATATTCCACGAAAAAGGTTCTAACAGCATAAAAATGAAAATAAATAATCTGAGAAATAGTTATCGGACCCGCACACATTCAACATTTGGCAAAAATGTGAAAGTAATATGAGGGTTATCATTATCACACTTGCGAGTTTCTATACAAATATATGTCGCGGCGAACTCGCCGCGTAATCGCCTTCATACAAAACTCGCTCGCAAATCACAAGTCTGATTAGGCCCTATGTGAATTCTACTTCATGAGAATTCAACATTTTGCTAAACTAAAAAAAATCAACATTCAGGGAAATTAAACGTTTTGGGAATTCAACTTCACGGGAATTCACCATTTTGCGAAACTTAAAAAAATCAACATTATGAGAAATTCAACATTTTAAGAATTCAACTTTATGAGAATTCAACTATATGGTCCGAGAGGGTCCCACTCATAGTAGACGTACTAATAAACCAATGACAGCCGCTTGTGCGTACAAGGCGTTCAACGTTGACGTTTTTATATAGGACTAGCTTGCCGCCCGCGGCTTCGCGGTTTTCTCACACGTTGGGTTACTTAACAAAGTTTTCATACGGATCTCAACGTTGTTGAAAATACATACGTACCAAGTGAAAAATCACACGATTTCGTTGCGGGGTATAAGCGCACGCAGCGTCTCACTCACCCCGCCCGCCGCGTGCTGTGCACAAAAATATAATAATTTTGCGTGCGTAGTTTTTTATTTCACGATATTTTATGTGTTGTAAAGGATAACATTTATCTCCGTAAAATTTTCTTGACGATGAAATAACTTTTAATTGCGGATTGCTATGCTTATGTAGTAATAATTCTCAAAATCTACCTTTTTATTTACATTATTTTTATCACATAACATACCTTATAGCTACTTATTTATAAAAGACATGTGCTGTGTCGCGAACTTTTTTTATAGATCTACTAAAACCCTATATTTTTGTAGTAGGTACATAGCGCACGCACGGAAAGAGTTTCGGTAGCGCTTTATTTCCCGGATTACTTCATAATTGTTAATTAAACGTGGGCAACAAATGTCTGGCCATGCCGCCCCCGCCAGGTACCGGTAGAATAGGTCGACCCAAGAAGCGGTGGCTCGACGTCGTTAAGGGTGACATGCGTGCCAACAGACTCACCACTGAGGATGCACAAGACCGCGCGAAGTGGGCCAAGAAAATAAGAAAGGCGGACCCAGGGACCTCGCACACCAGTGTGGGTTCACAAACGGGATAGACCGCACGGATGATGATGATGATGACTTCATAATTGTTAATTGATAATATACGAGTATGCCTATGGCAATCAGAGATAATGTAGCTTTTAAACATCGGTAGTTTCGGAGGTTCGGTAGCTTCGGAGATTACCTGTCCCAAACATACAAACTCACAAACGCTTACCTCTTTATAATATTCGTATAGATTTCGGTACAGCGCCCCTAGTGATGGAAATGGAACCAAAAATAGCATGGCATCGATCGCGGTTTACTTGAACGAAACTCATGGTAGCCACGCGTAACTATTAAGTAATCTGTGGCCATACTGAGTTCTTATTTATTCATACGAGACTATCGTTCGAATTCAAAAACGATAATCCAAGTCGAGAGTCCAGCTGGTCTAGCCCTCACATGTATAGCGGTCTCTTTCATTTCTACTGAAATGAGGCAGGGCAGAATTATTAAAGGGTGCTCCACTTTAAGTCACGTTTCAGAATTAGAGGGTTAAATTCACGACCTTAGTGTTATGTATTGCGGTATATTGTATTTACAGGATATTTTTTTTATTTTTTTTATTTATTTATCAGTAATTTACCGCAGATTAAAAAATTAAATATGTATGTAAATTAATCCATATCCCTACTAAAGCACAAGACAAAGTAAAAACATATTTCTGGTATGTTTTTTGCCGAAACAAAACGGTCGTTAGTTACCATGATAGATTTTATCATATTTTTTGTGTTCGTAAGGTCACCTAATCATAGATAAACTAGGTATATGGATATTCTTTGCCTAAGTGTACCAAGTAAGTAAGTAAGTAAGTCCCAATTTAAGTTCTGATACAAAAAAGGTGATTTCAATTATTTTACCTAGGTACGTAGCTTCAAGTAGGAAAGTACTCAATACTCAAATACCTAATGCAACCAAAAACCGTTTAGGTTACAAATCTATTTTTAACTTAAATTTATATTTACTCTTGCTACAAGTAGGTGGCTGATGATAAAGCTTTAATTTAGTATTGATTTATTTGAATTCTCTTAACTCGGTTTAACTCTCCTAATGAGATCCTTTGTAGTAAACTACAGTTATTTTTTAATTCCTACTTACACTACTGACAAATAATAAGTTTACTTTTTTAAGTTTTTTCTTTGGCAGATCGGTAGATGCCTTAGTTCAGCAGTGGAAAATTGCAGTCTGATAATAACATGCCAGATGCCCAGAAATTATAATTTAGAAACTAAGTTTTAAACGTTATCTTCAAAAATACGGATTTATTTTTTTACTTGTAGTTACTAAGCCTGACATTTTCATTACCCTGGATACAAATAAACCTCCGCTTGTTATATAAGCGGTACCGGCGCGTAGCTTCTCCCAGTAAAGCTCCAATTTCCACCCGTTTTAAAAGGAAACCCTACTTGTAGCATGAAATACAATTTTTAACACTCAAATATGGATTTTCTCTGACTGTAGGTAGTAGGTACTCTTGTACAATCTGTTCACCGCCATATACGAATCAGATACCTAATGGTAAATTATTACTTTGATTAATTTTATTTCTTCTTTTTCATATCTTAAAATCTCGAACCCGTCTTTCACCGTCCGTTCCGTTCTTTCCGGGTGGCTGCTCCAGACCGCGGAAGACTCGGGTTCGATTCCCGCTCGAGATCATCAAGGTCCAAAATTAGATTTTTTCTAGTTTTCTATCGTTAGATACTTAGTAGTAAATCCTCGATTTAGTAGTCTGTCGAGGTTTTCTGTCGACCGTTTGATTAAAGGTGTAGGCAGAGCAAGACATGCGCTGGAGACATCCGCAACATTTAATAGACAGTAGGCGTACTTCCTAGAACACTTGTCAGAAGAACGATGTTCAAGAATGACATCTAACCACCTTGCCATTTTGTCTTGACAAACATGAAAGGTTCTGTAGATAATGACAGAACAAAGGCCACCGATTACCGGCGAAGGCAGTAAGTGATGATCTATTATTCACTGCACCCTTAGGCCACGTCAGCTTTTCAGGTATCGATTCTGTTTTACAGAATATGAAGGTCGAACTTGAGTGCAATATTTATGAAGTTTTGTGAAACGTCGGAGGTCATCTAAATGGTTTTGTACAATATAGGTAGTTGTCATCTCATGCTGCTTAGCTGATGATGGAAGGCTTCCTTAGCGTTAACGAGTTAGAGAAGAAATCTACATATTTGATAGCCACTTAATTACTGTCCCTTGGATGTATTATTTGCAAGTTATTCAGGTGAGCTGATGATGAAGGTACACTTCGTAACAGTTAGGATTCTTTCAGTACTCTATAAAACGTTAATTGTATTCCTTCAAGTTATTTAACCGCTTTAGTTATACCTATACTTTGTCTTGAATTCTTTCTTTAAATTTCTTATTTTTTTTAGGTAAAAGCGGTTTTTATGCTTCGCTTTCAGTCGAGTCAATCGTATCAATGATCAGTAACATATTTGTGAAAAATAACAGTAGCATATTTAAGCTTTCTGGATACCTTAATGATTCTATTTTTTGTATGGTATATGGTAATGCTAATACAAAGTACTCTACAAAGTGTACTCGAGTAACGAACATAGAAAACAACAGAACGTGAATCAGCCAGAATGAACATTTTGTAACTCATGTTTGTGAAAATGTTAAAACCTAATGAGAAATCCATCCACGTGGAGAATTAATGATCACTAAACCGAAATACAGATAGGCTCTATTTTAATTTCTCGTTCACGACGGATTCCGCGAAAGCAGTAAGCCCGACCCGAATGAATTACCGAGGCCATCCGATGCACTCTGAATTATTGAAACAAAGCAAGCGAGGACGCTATCGATCGCGCTATTTAGGGAATGCATGTGGTAACAGCCGGCCCTGGAAGCACATAACCGAGTTAGGGCTTACTACTCCCAGTTACGGGCATCGAGCCATTTTCTGGCGAGTCTGCGAGTAGCTTATCAGTTCTTGAGTGTTTATCGAAATCCATACACATTTCAGATAACAAGGTATTAAGTAATATCACATAAAAAATCATAGTTCGGTTCAGACCAGCGTTTTATACGCCCGTATGAGCTCGTTTTTGGAAGCGCACCTAGTCGCGTCTTTAGCCACACGCGTAACTCGTACGACGCGTACTCGTACGTTGACGCGCATATACGATCGTATAATTCATATAGATAGATACTAACTCACCACTACCGGTTCAACCGAACACGCGCGTGTACCCGTGTTTAGTACGCAAAATGTAACGCGCTTGTTAGCGCGTATGCCAATGCCGACCGTATACGCGCGAAAGAACCCACTCTGAAACCGGTCTCAAGCTCTTTTTTGTACTGCATCGGGAAGACTTCCTCGAGAGCCTCACCGGTAACATAGGTAGTACTTTATGGCCGTTTTCTTAATAAATATAACTGGGGTCAATAAATGCAATGAAAGTAGCATTGTAGGGTGACCCGATTATGCATCGATGTGTTAGTCGTATTTTGTTTGAATTTTAAAAGCAAACCTGTCAGATTTAAGTTGAGTTACGCCATCTGATTTTAAGAAAGCTTTGGCGAACATCGCGAGAATGACGAAATCGTGTTGTAACCTTTCAACTCAATTTTAAAGTAAGGTGGTGCAATCCACCCTTAATGTACCAGTATTTTTTTGGATTTTTAATACAAATCTTGCAAGTTTATTGGCTAGCTACCATGAATTATGGTATACAGACCCCTGAAGCAACATGGTTAATACCATTAACCATGCTGCTACCACAGAGTTAGTAAAACAAAATATTTTAAAATGAACCTCGTCAGAAAAGTTTGATGAAAGCAGAGAAGCCCTATTTCGCCACGAGTCCCCAACACGTGCCTAGGAATAGGGAAGTTCCATCGCTAATTGACACGGAATTTGATTGCGATTCACTCGATCAGAAATTTTCACCCGGCGGCTGTAGGGAGAGACTACCTGTAGGTAGGTAGATTAAGTGCACCGCGCCGTGTAGTTACGCGCCGTCGATATTCCAATTTAGGCCCCGGAACTGCATTACTGCTTTTAAAATCGAGTTACCTACCGTGAAACGGGATGCCGGCGGTATGCTGTTTATTTCAGCAACACGAGGAATGAAAAAAGTTTTTTGCCCTAAAAACCGTAATGAATAAGCAGGTACCATGAGTAGGTGCGATGAATTTGTACTGACTAACAATTTTTCTTTTTTAATTGTTTAAATGTTTATTTTCTCTTGTTTGTTTTTTTCCATTGTTTTATGTTCTTCAGATTAGACACTCAGTAGGTTTATTTGTATCAAAATGACACAAATTGTACTTCACTAACTGTTGTAAACCCAAAACAAGTTTAAAAGAGTAACTGCTGAGTTTCTCGCCGGGTCTTCTCAGCAAGAAACAACTCCGACGCGGTGGTAGAGTCGCGTTATGTCTGTATACTGTGTATATAAATATCTAAATTATTATAGTATTTATGTCTATTAATTAGTATAGGAGGTGCCCGTGGCTAAGTAACGGCAGCGGATCGGCAGCGATCCGATGTCAAGCAACGCCTCGGTCAACGGTCGGGTAATGGATGGGTGACCATCCCGACCGAAATTTAGTGATGTGTTATTCGGGCATCTCCGTGCTTCGGAAGGCACGTTAAACAGTTGGTCCCGGCGGACGTCGCAAGATATCAGTCGTAAAGCCTAGTCAGAGGCCTAAAATGGCAGCTAACATCTGACGGTAAGGTTTATCTCCTTCACCTCTCCAACAATCCGCACTGAGCCCGCGTGTTGGAGTATGGCTCGTACCACCTCATAGTTGAGGTGAGGCCTGTGCCCGGCAGTGGGACGTATATAAGGTTGTATTTTTATTTGGTATATCTTGCTTTAAATTTGACTTACTGTGAAAGTCTATTTAAATAAGGTTATTTGAGTTTGAGTTTGTGAATTAAATAACGGACTTCAGTTTTTCTCTACTTAGTCCAGTCAATGAATGCTCAGCAAGGGATGTGGATGGAAAAGTCGAAAGCAGAACATTTGCCAAACTCTCTCAATTTTTGCTGAGTGGCTAAAGATAAATAAATAAATAAATAATATCCCTGGACATTATTCCACACAGCGCCATCTAGCCCCAAAGTAAGCTAATTAAAGCTTGTGTTATGGGATACTAGACAACGGATAAACATACTTAAATACATTTTCTTTTGTAAATACATACTTATTATACATAGGAGACACCCAGACCAGTACAAACAGACATGTTCATGCACACAAATGTTTGTACTGTGCGGGGATCGAACCCGCGACCTCTGGTGTAGTAGCCAACTTCTTAACCATTACACCAAGTCGGTCGTCAGATGATGTGTGAGGTCTAGCGTTATCATGATGAAAAACCACACCCTTTCTGTTGATTAATTCCATCCGCTTTCTTTCAGCTGCCTCTCAAAATGCCATTTTATCCGTAATAGGGCGACCAGAGCGACGTGCATCTTTGACATCAAAATGGGATACTTACCTAAATATTTTTGTCTAATTTCAGGACTAGTAACCTACATGAAGTTCGACCCAAGTGGCAAATACCTGTTCGTCTGCGGAGACCGCGCCGTCCGCGTGCTCCACAACGTTTGCGGGTACTTCACCACCATCGCCAGCTGCACCCGCCTGCTCAGCGCCAAGCAGACCTCCGCCACCATCGAACGCCTCAAGAAGACCATCCAAGAATGCAAGGAAACCCTTGCCAATTTCGGCAAGTAGCCGTATCAACTGTCTCGCCATTTGCATTTATTATGTAATAGTCACATATTTTAAGATGCATTTACAATTTTACCAATAATCTTGTTGCAAGTATTATTTTTGGGTTACAAAATCGTTGACTGACATTCAAGTTCTGAAATTGATCTCTGTCCAAATTGTGTATGCTAGACAAGTGAACTATTAAAATAAGTGTTTCTATAAGTTTATGTTGCTGTATTTGTATGCAATCAAGTGATGGCTTTATTGTTTTTATGGCCTTATGCTAGTATTTTTTGATGTTGCAAAAGCTCTCTGTATCTCTATATCTGTTTGGATATTATTTTTACCAGCAAGATCTATCTGGCTTGCATTTCATTGAACACTCGCCTTGGTATCAATTGATAAATTGTCGGACGCAGCATTGTTTTTACGTTGTGCTCCTGATTGCTGACCTATATACAGTGCGCGTCTAATCTAGGGCACAATTTAGTAGTTACTTAGCATTCATAGAGACAGTAACTACATACTATTCGAAAGGTCCTATTTTAAAATATTTTTAATATAGTAAATCTCGTATACTTATATAAAGATAAAAACAATTATCTTAAAATATTGTAAACTGAATTTCTTTAATGTTGAATGAAAAATTGTGACACTATGAATAAAGTTTTACATTTTTATTTTTGTATTTTATTTTACACTTCTATTGTACTTTGCTCCTAATAGTATTAAAGGCTCAGAGTAAACACTTTTGCAAGGCTACGATGTGAGTATTGAGGGGACAGGGGATATAAAAAGATTGTAATTAAGTTTTAACTTTATTGTGTTCTGCACAAAAGTGACATTATCGACAATACACTGAGATACTCCGTGATAGTTATTTTAAGTACAGTTTCACAGCTTTTCATGAATACATTTTAGTTCAACTTTCGTGATTACTTACACAACAATTTTTATTTCAAAAGTGGATCTCACTGTGGTTCCAAATGGTGAAAGCGACGACCAACGAAATAAGCGGCCAACCGTCTGTTCAATTGTTTATTAGATCGCATTTGGGAAAAACAATATAACACCACATAGAAAAAAAGACAAAAAAATGCAATTGTTTAAAAATTATATTAAAAAATTATCTAATTATGACCATCAATGAGTAAAGTAGGTTACCTACTATAAATGTTTCCCATAGTTAACATGGTAATTATTTTGTAAGAAAAACAAAATTATCTTATTGCTATGTTAATCTTAATGTTTACGAAACCACAAAAGCAAAAAATGGAATTTGTAAAAAAAACTAATAATTATGACAACAC
Organism: Udea olivalis; assembly: GCA_947369235.1. Classification (NCBI taxonomy): domain Eukaryota; kingdom Metazoa; phylum Arthropoda; class Insecta; order Lepidoptera; family Crambidae; genus Udea; species Udea olivalis. The sequence goes on from OX376351.1 coordinate 10,326,415, forward strand.
TTATATCATTATTAACATCAGAAAGGAGAGTGAGATCCACACGAATCAATTCCATCAATTTGGTCAAAAAATAGTATTGCCAAAATAGATTTGTTCTATTATACGACAAATAAAGTTTTTAGTTTTGCTTTCAATCATATCTTTCATATTTCTAATCTGATATTACTATTATTTTTTGTACCAATCTGTTGTAAATTGTAAGTATTTTTTTAAATAACGAATCTTTTGGTTTTTAAATTAATTTAGATGTCGAATAATATGGTAAGAGGATTTCTGACTCTAAAAACAACAACTTCTAGCTAAAACAACGAGCTTTATATTTTCAAAATGGACAGCATTTTTTATGACAACTGGCGACCGGCTATTGATAGATCTTACAAGCACAGCTTAATCGAAAGACCTAGAATAATAACGTATGGAAGGATAGTCTTTATACAACCGCCCTGTCAAAAATGAAGCAATAATCCGACCCACACATGCGTGACTATAACTAGCTTACGTGCGTCGCTTTGACATTGAACATTGCGGAGCTGTAATGAACACTGCAAAGCGGTCCGTTTGGAGCCACTTATGGCTCCAATTAAGGTGCTTCAAAATGGGCGCGCGGACTTGGTTTCTATATGTAATTATTCTAAGTCGAAAGATGATTTTGTTATTTTTTCTATAGACAGCTATATCCCTTCAAGGAGTGCCAGCCGAGTATAGCATGAGAGTACACAACGAAGAAAAGTCAGTAAACTGAGCCGGCAGAGTTACGCCCTGGCCCCTGACTCCCGAATCAAATTTCGCCGGATTGGCAATACATTACTGTCACCAACATTTTTTTGAGCCTTAACGCTTTGAAATAAGGTTCATAAATTTCATGTTTGACATTTCTGCAATGCTTGTCCAATGCAATTCTGTTCAAGAGTCAGGCCCCTGGCCGTGGTTGCCCATATCAGCCCCTCTAACCCTCTCTTTATCCATACTGAAATTAATTAGCATGATCTGACTTAGATCATCTCCATAAGGAGCCAGAAGAACTCAGGCATCCTCCATAAATTTCCAGAGGCCAGCTGCCAATATTAACGACTTTGTTTGCTTTTCATCTACATTGTTTGTTTTATTAGTTTTAATATTATTCTTAACACAAATCTGAGTTGGCATAAATTGCACGTCCATATTGATTTGATTGCGATGCATAAATGCTTAGGCAGATATGGCAGTGGTATGGGATTGTGACGACAAAGTAATAAATCTAAAGTGTCAAGGTACTAAGCAAAGGTAGATATTTATAAAATGTTCGATTGGGTTCGTTTGAGACTCATACGCTCACGACTTTATCCCAAATGGGATAGTGAGGGGGCAAGTTAAATCTTGCCGTCATGGTTAAAGAAGCCATCAACAACGGCTTATTAAAACCCATCGATCAGTATGAAAAAAAAAACCCCAAACACAAAATCTTATATCGATACCTCCGTGCTCAAAGGGCGTAAGTGATGTTGTGTTACGTACGCCATTTGAGACCAGGTCTCGATATTTCAGTAATGTATAGAGAATAATGATACATTCTCTCGAAAGGATATGTAATTAACAGTTTAATCAAGACTTAACATATAAATGAAGCATAATTCATCAAATTGTTCTTAATACCCATTAAAGTAGCAATATTGGTAATAATTTTCATGTTTCTTAGTAAAACTAAACTCGCTCTCCACTAGGCAAGAACAAGCGAGCAACAGCGACTATTTCCGTGTTATTCAATGTTATAAGTTTAAAGTTCAACAATTACACAATAGTGCGGCCGGTAACTGTAGAAACAGCCAGTGAGTTAACAGAAAAGTGGACATTAGACATGTAATAACTTGAAACAGAAAAACTCTATTATGATAAACACAGTTTCGATGAGTTCTGTGCAATTATTTCTATTCGTTCCGACCGCAAATTTATCTGCGACATTGAAAAAGTAAAACTTGCGGTCGGAACTCAAACTATAGGACTATTGGTATTTTTTAAACTAGTGAAAAGTGAAGCTCTCACTCAATTAAGTAAGGTTACTTTTGTGAATCTATCATTTTCCAGAACGTTCTCAACTAGCATTGTAAATAACTAAAAAAAAACATGATTTAATTACAAAATATTATTTTTACAATTATTACCTTTTAAATTTGAAAGTACCTTGACTTGAACACTGTTCTCATTTTTAAATGAACAAGTACTTAACGTTTAATTGTTTAAATGCCTATTATATGTATCAGCAAAATATTAGCCCTAATTGCGCAGATACCACATTCAATAAGTTTCAGATTTTCACAGATGAAATTATCAATCTGAATTTGAAACTATTGCGCCACTGATTCTGATAATGAGTTGTGATGTTTTCTGTACCTACCGGCTTGAGTATTTTTTTTCACCTATGTATTATGCTGTATGAAAGCAAGGTGAAAAACGGTTATAGATACCCTGGATATCAGTCGTGAATGATATTTATAGCGTAAATCGGTCGAACCCAAAGTAAAGGCTATACTTGTAAGCAGTCACGTCACTGCTTCACAAATTTTAGAATGTAACAACTTGTTTTCTCATCCTATGATATAAATATGCTGATAAAATTAAGGACTTCCGAAACCTCATTCATAAATACGTAAATGAACTTGAACTATGTGATTCGATTTTTATGCCAGTTGGTTGTAGTTAAAATATTGTACAACAGTACGTTTACTACGAGTTGCCAATTTTAAATTTACGTTATCGTTCGCGTAAAAAAATTGTATTGGGATGACACATGACATGACATGACAATGTCAAATCCCAATACATTTTTTCACGCGAACGATAATGTAAATCTAAATTGGCAACTCGTGGTAGACGTACTGACCGCGTATAAAGGGTATCATAGCAAAACAGAAAATCTTCAATCTTGCCTTGTTTCAGGTGAAGGGTAATAATACTCATTTTGAGTTACAGTTGTTTTCAGCAATATCTTTACTGAGTATATACAGATTTTCAAGATATCGTTGGATGGTTGTGAATGGAATCATTTCATATTTTTTATCTACAAACCGTGCTTCTTGAAAACTTTTGAAAAACTACAATAACTCGTACAAAATAATTGAGAACGTTCAGAAAATCAAAACTATTATCAATTTCAGAGAACAAAGTACATTTAAATGTAAATCTACACACAGACAATGAACGACATTAAATAAATAATTATGTACATAATTTTCAATTTGTATCATGTAGTTTTACAATTGTTTATGAATAGTCATCAATATAAATGACATATTATAATGGCGATATCAATGCACATGATCAAATATTTACACAGCAAATGCCCGGGAAATTTGTAACATGACAGCTATAATTATTAAGCTAATTTATGTCATACAATTTGTTTTTTTTAATCTAGACTAGCAAAATGGAAGCATCATGTAAGTGATATGGTGTTATAGTTCCCATTGAGCAATAATAATGAACAATTTACAATCAAAATGCAACAGTTAACATAGTGATAAGAATAAGTAGGAGGCATAGTGTTCTTTTAATTTGTTTTTATGTTATTTATTATAAACTATTGTTTGATATAACGATAAATACACCTACACACATCAACAATTAGCCATACCATCCGGTGTGAAAAGGATTCAAGGCATTCGTCTATTGAGACCATTATGTTTATTATTTGTTTTCCAAAAATAAAATATTATTAGTAGGTAGGTAGATAGATTTCATTTTTATTATTATAAAACTAAAGTTTTCTGGACATTGTTTATATTTTTATTGTCTGGTCCCCACCAACTAATTGAGGAAAATAATTCAATAGTCAGGAAACATTTGCAAGGACCTAACTTACTGTAGCAGTTCAATCATAGAAGAATTACCATAGTTTTTGACACTTTACAAACAAAACAGTAAATAGCCTCGTATTATTACACCTAATACAGTGGACATTAGCATTGTGTTAGAATTCACACAATTTACCACTTTAGTTCAAAACTTAGCGAATATTGTTCAAGTATCGTGCAAAAAATTTGAATAAGAATTTGACTCGTGCGATGCAGTGAAACATGATCAATAAATTATTTTGATAGAATTGCACTTTCAAACATTGAACATACTATGATAAACAATTCAGAGGCCCAGCCACAACCTCTGAGAACACTTTGATAGATTTGAAGCAGATAAAAACTTTTATAGTCACCCGTCAAAGCCTTATTAGTATTAGGGTATTGTTGTTGAGATTTAATTATCTTGATGCTGGTTTTAAGATTATTTCAAGGGTCAGGACCTCGAATTGACAACTAAAAAAAGCTTTTAAACATGATTAGGCACTTTACTACACGATCGAGAAATAGCGTTAAGTATGCCAGACGATGTATCGTCTAGGCCAATTTAATTTGAGTTAGTAGCTAATTGAATATTGTCGTTAAGTCCTATTATAGGTGAGATTTTACCTCTCACAGTTTTAACGATACGACAAACGACTTTTAGGAATAAATAAATGCCACAGTCGCAAGACCAAATAATAACAATAGTTATTTTTTGTGTTTACGAAACGCAAACTAGATATTCTGTATTGATCGACAGCGAATTAAAAACAGAAAACATAATTCGGATAGAGAGATAGATTTATGCATGCATTCGCAATGCATACATTTTACAAAAACCTAATATAAAAATGTCTACACTGGATATTATTTATATCAGACCTTATCTATAGCAAGTCATAATTTTGCAATCAACTCAGATCTTTTTTTTTTGCTTCAGATCATAATGGTATGATTCATTTTTAAGTATTTTATGATACGAATAACGGACAGCAGTCTTATTACACCGACGTATTTAATAACTTTAGGAGTGTTAATTTAACGTTCGAAATTCTGTAGTATATTTTACCTACTGTCTCAATCTTGTTTCTTTTGTCTTAGAGAGATTCTGTTTTTTAAAATAATTCGTAGTTCTGATATAAATAACAACCACAGATCAAACAATTTAAGATAAAAAAAATCAGTCGCGAACACAGTCAAAAATATACACACGACGTCGATTAAACTGGGGCCATTACAATCCCTTGTAACTAAACAAATATCCAGCCAGTAAGCGATTACGCATTTTCTAAAGTGAATATTCACTGACGAAATTGCTCGCTACACTTGAGAGATTGTAATAAGGCCCCTAACGTGCGCAAACAATAGTAAAAAGTAGCTTATTAACTAAAACTAATACGAAATAAATACTGTAAGTACTATAATTATCGAAGTGATAATATAGCGGCCCTAGGGCGACTAAAGACTTTGGTGCGAGTACCTCCGAGCGCTGTCCCAGATTATGGCCATCGGTTCGATTCTCCGTTACAAAAGTGGACTAGCATGAAATTCGATTTCGTACGCCACACGCCGAGTGGAGTGCGGCCTCATACTTCATTCCTCCTCATTCATACACCCATCTGGAAAGAGAGATTACTATTAATACCCTGGAATATATTAAAATATGTAAGTATGGCCTAAAATTTTGGAAAGAAGTCATACTAGAAAAAAAAGAAAGAAGTTATACTATGAATAAATAAATATCTGGGTAGGTTCCACACTTAGAAAATCGCACACATATCGGTACCACCACAGTCGTCATCATCGGCGCAGGCATTTAGGAATGTCCCACATAAAAGGAGTAGAAGAACATCGCGAGCACTTTGGGCAAATGATATCCCGCGTACCTTAGGTGTTCAGTAGCATAGCATAAAAATTTATTAGCAATTTATGTCACAAAATAAATGAAATGTCAAAAAATACAATAGCCACAAATGTTAAAAAATTAAATTGCCACAAAATACAGTATTTAAGATGTCGTCAATATGGTAACTTTGTCAAATATTCTTTCCGTAAAACGTCAGATTGATAAGTTATTCTTTATTTGTATCCAAAACAAATCTTGCGTTTTTTCAAGCTAGTTACTAATTTATTCCTCTTTTCTTTTTTGTTGTTTTAATTATTTTAATGGTCATAGAGATTAAATGAAATAATTATTTTCACTCATCCAGGGTTTAAGTAAATTTGAAAGTATAGTGAAGTATTGTGTATATTTCAATAGGTTCCTAGGTGGTTTGAAAACACAATTGGACCCGTTAGGTGCCGCTGCAGTCAGTTTGTCACTAATCAGGACGACTGCCAGGTGACAGACTCAGATGGGTTCCGCTATTGACCTCACCGGGTCGCCGGCGAGGTTGGGTGTAGAGTAGTGTATTTTAAATGTTTGTTTATTCATTATTTGCAAGTGTTAATTAATTTGGTTCTATTTTAATGTTATTTTATTTTATATTGTTTTCAAATGTATTTGACATGTGATTATTAGTTTTTTGTTTCTTACATCTGTTTGTATTTTTTTTTTCACAGAGAGCACAGCGCTGTGCGGCCCCGGCAGAGTCTAGAGCCTCGTTGGAGCCGCTACTGACCTCACCAGTAGCTGTGCAGCCGCAAGCAGTCCCCGGCGAGGTCGGCCAGCAGCGCGCGGCGGCCCGGCAGCAGCGCCAGCCCGGCCACGCGCCGCGGCCGCTTGTCGGCGAGGGAGCACAGCGCTGTGCGGCCCCGGCAGAGTCTAGAGCCTTGTTGGAGCCGCTACTGACCTCACCAGTAGCTGTGCAGCCGCAAGCAGTCCCCGGCGAGGTCGGCCAGCAGCGCGCGGCGGCCCGGCAGCAGCGCCAGCCCGGCCACGCGCCGCGGCCGCTTGTCGGCGAGGGAGCACAGCGCTGTGCGGCCCCGGCAGAGTCTAGAGCCTTGTTGGAGCCGCTACTGACCTCACCAGTAGCTGTGCAGCCGCAAGCAGTCCCCGGCGAGGTCGGCCAGCAGCGCGCGGCGGCCCGGCAGCAGCGCCAGCCCGGCCACGCGCCGCGGCCGCTTGTCGGCGAGGGAGCACAGCGCTGTGCGGCCCCGGCAGAGTCTAGAGCCTTGTTGGAGCCGCTACTGACCTCACCAGTAGCTGTGCAGCCGCAAGCAGTCCCCGGCGAGGTCGGCCAGCAGCGCGCGGCGGCCCGGCAGCAGCGCCAGCCCGGCCACGCGCCGCGGCCGCTTGTCGGCGAGGGAGCACAGCGCTGTGCGGCCCCGGCAGAGTCTAGAGCCTTGTTGGAGCCGCTACTGACCTCACCAGTAGCTGTGCAGCCGCAAGCAGTCCCCGGCGAGGTCGGCCAGCAGCGCGCGGCGGCCCGGCAGCAGCGCCAGCCCGGCCACGCGCCGCGGCCGCTTGTCGGCGAGGGAGCACAGCGCTGTGCGGCCCCGGCAGAGTCTAGAGCCTTGTTGGAGCCGCTACTGACCTCACCAGTAGCTGTGCAGCCGCAAGCAGTCCCCGGCGAGGTCGGCCAGCAGCGCGCGGCGGCCCGGCAGCAGCGCCAGCCCGGCCACGCGCCGCGGCCGCTTGTCGGCGAGGGAGCACAGCGCTGTGCGGCCCCGGCAGAGTCTAGAGCCTTGTTGGAGCCGCTACTGACCTCACCAGTAGCTGTGCAGCCGCAAGCAGTCCCCGGCGAGGTCGGCCAGCAGCGCGCGGCGGCCCGGCAGCAGCGCCAGCCCGGCCACGCGCCGCGGCCGCTTGTCGGCGAGGGAGCACAGCGCTGTGCGGCCCCGGCAGAGTCTAGAGCCTTGTTGGAGCCGCTACTGACCTCACCAGTAGCTGTGCAGCCGCAAGCAGTCCCCGGCGAGGTCGGCCAGCAGCGCGCGGCGGCCCGGCAGCAGCGCCAGCCCGGCCACGCGCCGCGGCCGCTTGTCGGCGAGGGAGCACAGCGCTGTGCGGCCCCGGCAGAGTCTAGAGCCTTGTTGGAGCCGCTACTGACCTCACCAGTAGCTGTGCAGCCGCAAGCAGTCCCCGGCGAGGTCGGCCAGCAGCGCGCGGCGGCCCGGCAGCAGCGCCAGCCCGGCCACGCGCCGCGGCCGCTTGTCGGCGAGGGAGCACAGCGCTGTGCGGCCCCGGCAGAGTCTAGAGCCTTGTTGGAGCCGCTACTGACCTCACCAGTAGCTGTGCAGCCGCAAGCAGTCCCCGGCGAGGTCGGCCAGCAGCGCGCGGCGGCCCGGCAGCAGCGCCAGCCCGGCCACGCGCCGCGGCCGCTTGTCGGCGAGGGAGCACAGCGCTGTGCGGCCCCGGCAGAGTCTAGAGCCTTGTTGGAGCCGCTACTGACCTCACCAGTAGCTGTGCAGCCGCAAGCAGTCCCCGGCGAGGTCGGCCAGCAGCGCGCGGCGGCCCGGCAGCAGCGCCAGCCCGGCCACGCGCCGCGGCCGCTTGTCGGCGAGGGAGCACAGCGCTGTGCGGCCCCGGCAGAGTCTAGAGCCTTGTTGGAGCCGCTACTGACCTCACCAGTAGCTGTGCAGCCGCAAGCAGTCCCCGGCGAGGTCGGCCAGCAGCGCGCGGCGGCCCGGCAGCAGCGCCAGCCCGGCCACGCGCCGCGGCCGCTTGTCGGCGAGGGAGCACAGCGCTGTGCGGCCCCGGCAGAGTCTAGAGCCTTGTTGGAGCCGCTACTGACCTCACCAGTAGCTGTGCAGCCGCAAGCAGTCCCCGGCGAGGTCGGCCAGCAGCGCGCGGCGGCCCGGCAGCAGCGCCAGCCCGGCCACGCGCCGCGGCCGCTTGTCGGCGAGGGAGCACAGCGCTGTGCGGCCCCGGCAGAGTCTAGAGCCTTGTTGGAGCCGCTACTGACCTCACCAGTAGCTGTGCAGCCGCAAGCAGTCCCCGGCGAGGTCGGCCAGCAGCGCGCGGCGGCCCGGCAGCAGCGCCAGCCCGGCCACGCGCCGCGGCCGCTTGTCGGCGAGGGAGCACAGCGCTGTGCGGCCCCGGCAGAGTCTAGAGCCTTGTTGGAGCCGCTACTGACCTCACCAGTAGCTGTGCAGCCGCAAGCAGTCCCCGGCGAGGTCGGCCAGCAGCGCGCGGCGGCCCGGCAGCAGCGCCAGCCCGGCCACGCGCCGCGGCCGCTTGTCGGCGAGGGAGCACAGCGCTGTGCGGCCCCGGCAGAGTCTAGAGCCTTGTTGGAGCCGCTACTGACCTCACCAGTAGCTGTGCAGCCGCAAGCAGTCCCCGGCGAGGTCGGCCAGCAGCGCGCGGCGGCCCGGCAGCAGCGCCAGCCCGGCCACGCGCCGCGGCCGCTTGTCGGCGAGGGAGCACAGCGCTGTGCGGCCCCGGCAGAGTCTAGAGCCTTGTTGGAGCCGCTACTGACCTCACCAGTAGCTGTGCAGCCGCAAGCAGTCCCCGGCGAGGTCGGCCAGCAGCGCGCGGCGGCCCGGCAGCAGCGCCAGCCCGGCCACGCGCCGCGGCCGCTTGTCGGCGAGGGAGCACAGCGCTAGTATGGCCCCGGTTGCGTCTAGAGCGAGCAGCGCCGGGCGGCCGCGGACAGTTCGCGCGCAGATTATGCGCACCCCGGAGGAGAGGTGTTCTAGTGCTATGCCGCCGTAGCCGCCGCGACCTGAAATAAACACAAAACAAATGAAATCGAAGAAATAACACAAATCATCAAACTCAGTCAATAATTAGCAGCGACAGGTCCGAAAGGGGTCCTAATAAAATATTAACATTAACACACATTTGACGAAGTCGATTTACCATTAATTATATAAACATTAACGTCAGTCACTTGTGGAAATTACAAAATGGAACAAATAATTGTTTATGAAATTATTTGAGTCTCCTCATTTTTTTTTTACTACATCGGTGACAAACAAGCACACGGACCGCCTGATGGTAACAGGTTACCGCAGCCATTGGACGTGTACGACGCCAGGGGTATCAATCTTGCAGTGCCGACATATTCGGACATAGAAATGAGACAGAAGAAATTAATTTAACGACCGAACTCACTTTTTGTGTTATTTTATTTCATTGAAATAAAGACATATTTTTAAAAAAATCCTGAAAATGCTGATTTTGGCCCTATGCAGGTAAAACCGGTTATCTCATACCACGCTTAGTTGCAAAGTTATAGCTCTCTATAACTAAAAACGATTAAACCACCAATATTTTAAAAAGATCAAAAAATTAAATACAGCCTTATATACGTCCCACTGCTGTGCACAGGCCTCACCTCAACTATGAGGTGGTTTGAGCCATACTCCAACACGCGGGCTCAGTGCGGATTTCGGAGATGTGAATGTAAGGTCAATGATAAATTGAAACTACTAAAAAGTTTTAATATGGTTCTACTAAAAACAGTCTGCACGAAGTTCTGAGTTGTGTTTACTAATTAATTTTACTTGTAGAATTAAAGCCAACAGTATTAACGAAATTGACAAGTGAAACATACTAATAAATGGGCTATCTAACACTGAAATAATTTTTCAAATCGGACTAGCATGCCAATTCGGGCAGGGCCGGTAAAAGAATCGTATCGTACGACACGGTAAAACTGCCGAATCTAATATTCGTTAACTTGCTCATCATCATCCGTGCGGTCTATCCCGGTTGTGCACCCACACTGGTGTGTGGGGTCCCAGGGTCCGCCTTTCTTATTTTCTTGGCCTACTTCGCGCGGTCTTGTGCATCCTCAGTGGTGAGTCTGTTGGCACGCATGTCACCCTTAACGACGTCGAGCCACCGCTTCTTTGGTCGACCTCTTCTACCGGTACCTGACGGGGGCGGCATGGCCGGACATTTGTTGCCCACGTAGTTTGCCGATCTCCGTGAGACATGACCATACCAACGGAGGCGGCACTCCTGCAGCTTGTCTGCGATGTTACGAACACGAAGGCTGCCGCGGATGTGGGTGTTGCGCACGCGATCTTTGCGTGAGACTCCAGACATCCACCGCAGCCTCTTCATTTCCGTGACGCGCAGCTCCTGCTTGTGTCGCTCTAGTAAAGGCCATGTTTCACTGCTATATAAAATGACAGGCCTAATGATGGTTTTATAGACCTGCCCCTTCAGCTTGATCGGCATTTTGGGGTCACAAATGACAGCAGTCACCTCACGCCATTTGGCCCAAGCCGCAGAAATTCGGGCTCTGACGTCGCGGTGGACGTCCATGGACGCGCTTAACACAGATCCCAGGTATTTGACACGGTCCGTGCGCTCGACCACGTCTACGCCTATGCCTATGCGGACGGACTCGGGATTTGTGGTTACAAGCCTTGTACTCGTCTTCGCCATATTAAGTTTCAGACCGCCGTTTTCAAGTGAATCCTTCCACTTTTTCACCCGCTGTACCAGCCGTCCCCTGTCCGAATCTGCCAGCGCAATATCATCAGCATACATGAGCAACCAGGGTGGTTGCTCGTGGTGGTCGCGGATGCTGTTTGATAGAACGTCTCATATTACGCTGAACAGGAACGGGCTAAGCACGGAGCCTTGGTGTACTGCAACGGTGATAGAGAAGGGAAGCGTGTCACCAACCGCAGTCCTAACTATGGAACTGGAATAGTGGTACATGTCACGGATAATGTCAATATACGCCTCGGGAACGGCCCTGGATCGCAGCGCCCAAACGATCATCACACCAGGGTCACAGTCCAAGGCCTTCTGCATATCTAAGAAAAGGAGAAGCAGAGGTCGATTCTTGAGTCTGTATCCCTCCATGGGCGTTCTCAAGGCAAATACGAGGTCCATGGTCACGCAACCCGGTGGAAACCCATACTGATACTCCGAGATTGCACACTCCTGTCGGATCCGAGAGTCCACAATGCGCCCAAGGAGCTTCATGGTGTAGGTCGTCACTTTTATACCGCGATAATTGCTGCACTCCTGCACCCTATAGCCCTTGCCTTTGAAGACCGACGTGATTATGCTCAGTCTCCATTGGTCAGGTATCTTCCCGGTTCCTCACCGCGGTTAAGAAGGTGGGTAAGTATACCCAAACCACGAGAGCTCATCGATTTTCACGCTTCGATAGGGACTCTATCGGGTCCCACAGCTTTCTGGTTCTTCATGCGGCGACTAGACTTCATCAGGCGTTATCGAGGGCACTAGTCCTCCATTAGGAGGTAGTTCAGGTGGCTGCACCTCTTTGTGCTGCTTGTTGAGCAGCTCGTGGTAATAAGAGCGCCATCACTCCTTCACCGCGCGGTCCTCGCATAGCAGGTTACCGAGTGTCATTTACCACAGCGGCACATGGAAATATCCTGTGCCTCTTTGACTCTTGAACGTGCCAACTTGTAAACGAGTTTCTACCCCTCAGACGACTCCAACATTTCATACAAAGCACGTAAATGGTCCCGTCTGGCTTTGGCCACAGATCGTTCAGAGGCACGTTTGGCATTCTTATACGCGGCGCGATCTTTAGGTGATTTGGACGCTTGTTACGCTTTGAAGAGGGCTTTCTTTACCCTGCTCTCTCTCTAGATTGCATCGTTCCACCACCAGGTCTCCTTGGCAAGCCTAGGTCCACCCCAAGACACACCCAAAACCACCCTCGCCGCCTGACACCTATCCCAGAGCTGCCCGGACTCGGACTATCCGCTGCGATGCACAGATCATTGACAGTGGCAGCAAAGTCAAAGGATCTGGCTCCTTCCAGCATCAACCACCTAGTTCGGGGTGGGCAGCGCTTCCGGTATTTGCGCCGAGGCTTCCCTCGCAGGTTTTGAAGAACGTATTCACGACGGCCAAGTCAGCAGCCATACACATTCGGAGAATCACTTCGCCTTCAGCGTTACGACTGCCAAAACCAAAACCACCGTGAACACGCCCGTATTCCTCACACTGCTCACCTACATGACCGATTAGATCGCTATCCACAACGACGCCATGGGACAAAGCCACCAAGGCCACGAAGCGGGTTTACATTAGAGCAGACGCCCAGCAAATTGCATGTGTTCGCCAAGAACTCATCACGCACCCTACGGGTAGCCGCTCCTACTGGCGACTGGCTAAACACGTGCAATCTAACTTCTGCGTGCCTTAGCTGCCCCCACTGAGATTCCTTAATGGATTGTTGGCTCATCAGCCGCAAGAGAAAGCCGATTTACTGGCTAACCTCTTTGCCGCAAACTCTTGCATCAATGACTGCGGTGGTATGCTGCCTGAAATTCCACATTGCGGCTCCACAATGCCTGATATTGGTATCAGGCACTGTGATGTTTGTGCCGAACTGCAGTTACTCGATGTCAGGAAAGCCAGTGGCCCTGATGGAATTCCAGCTGTAGTGCTGAAAAAATGTGCAGCGGAGTTGTCTCCAGTGTTCACTAGCCTGTATCGCCTCTCCTACAATTCGGGTCTTGTGCCGCTGTCTTGGAAGGAGGCGAACGTTCAACCAGTTCCCAAAAAAGGGGACCGGTCAGACCCCGCCAATTACCGTTACCTCAGTTATAGCTTAAGTGTTTGAGCGGATCATAAACACGCAGCTCATCCGCTACCTAGAGAATCACTCTCTTATTCACGACCGTCAGTACGGCTTCCGACCAAAACGGTCTACGGGTGATCTTCTAGCGTACGTAACACACATCTGGGGAGGCTATGGACAAGCATGGGGAATCTTTGGCCGTCAGCCTTGATATTGCCAAAGCTTTCGACCGTCTATGGCATTGGTCCCTTCTTTCCAAGCTTCCGGCATATGGTCTGCCACCTCGCCTATGCGACTGGGTCGCCGGATTTCTGGAGGGACGTAGAATTCGTGTCCTTTGCGATGGTCAAAAATTCAAATTTATCCAGATTAATGCCGGAGTGCCGCAGGGCTCCGTCTTGTTGCCGACTTTGTTTCTTCTGCATATCAATGCAACATGTTATCTCTTCGTCATATTCATTGCTATGCGAATGATAGCATGGTCCACGGGCGTTATTTCGAGCGCCCTGGGGCAAAGCAGACTGACATCGAGGAGAAGAGGCGAAGTCTTGTTGTCGAGTTTGACGGAGTGTTGGACCGCATTTCAGAATGGGGTGCATGCAATCTTGTTGAGTTCAATGCCCAGAAAACGCAGGTGTGTGCATTCACAGCAAAGGCGTCGCCGTTCCATTCCCATCCCACTCTTCAGAGCACCCCGCTACCGATTAAGGATAGCCTGAACATCCTTGGCATGCATCCTTAGCAACCTAAACCAGCGGGACCACATTGAGAGCGTCATTAGAACTGCATCCCGTAAACTCGGAATCCTGAACAGAGTGAGACGATTCTTTACGCCTGGGCAGCTCTGTCTTTTGTTACTCGTCCCGTGTTTCTATTGTTCAGATTTTTGCATTGTGACTCTTTGTTTGGCATTTTTTTCTTAGGATTTTCTTACGTACACCCGTGTGTGTTCGGCTGACACTCAAGGCGTTAAGACACAAGTTCGCTCGCCTGTGGAATACTGCTCTCATCTCTGGGACGGTTCCGCCAAGTACCTACTCGAAGCTCTTGACAGGTTGCAGCGGCGTGCTATCCGTATTATTAGAAACCCAGAGGCCACTTTGACCCTTGAGCCTCTCCAATTGCGTAGAGACATTGCCAGGCTAAGTGTACTCTATCGCTTCTACAATGGGGAATGCTCTGACGAGTTATTCCAGCTTATTTTACCTTCACCTTTCCACTCCCGTACCACGCGTGCTGGACTACGGCGTCATCCACATACAATTCAGCATTTGTTGGCCCGAACTAAAAGGTTCGGTGACTCGTTTCTTTGTCGTACCATCCAGACGTGGAATGCCCTTCCAGCACATGTGTTTCCTTCCTCTTATAGTCCCGGGTTCTTCAAGCGGGGCGTGAAAAGGCATTTCTGCAGGCCTTCAAGGTGAGGATGGCCAGCCCAGTGATTAGTTTGAAAGAATGGGCTTGTCAGCCTCATATCTGGACCTAACGACCGCTTTCCATCAGGTGGAGTAAGGTCATCTTGACAGGCAACATAAAGAAAAATGGGAATAGTGCATAGGAGCTAGTCGATTTGCTCCCAAAACAGCTAGCAAATAAATGGTTATCTCTATGTTAATTTGCATTTATCTCCAGGTAAAATCAATTAAATATAATATTTTTTTTATATATCAATAGTCCTTGATATTTACAGAATGTGCCTGTTAATACAGCGTAGCTCTTGTTAGAACGATTCTATCAAAATTTTCATAATAGCGATAGGTGCGTAGAAAATATGGCCATTTATAAATATTTTTGTCATTCAGGTAAAACCGATTATATGCGTACCCATTTCAAAATTATTTGCATTTCTGATCATCAGCGGTACACTTTCTTCAGTTTATATTATTGGTATCAACATACAGATTATCGGTGTTCATAATAATATTATTCAAGGATATCCTTGATTATATGGATTATTAAATGTCGACACTTTTCTGTAATGTTAAAGTTTCAAATTGCGCTACTGTAAAATTACATATCCATGAGATAATCGGTTTCACCTACATAGCAACGAATTGGCATTATGCCAAATTTTAAAATACAAATTTTATAAACAAAAATCACACATCTTTTAATGTACTTGCTATAATATGTCTGCTGAGCAAATACATTCAACTAAATAAGACATAATGGTACTGTACCTTTGGGTACAGGCGCTAGCGTGTTCAACAAGTTCCCCTTAATATCATACACGCGAATGGCAACGTCAGCCACGATCAGCAGGTCTTCTGATAACGCCAACCCGCCCACCAATCCCAGATCGCCGTTGCCCACCTGAAAATATAATTCTCCTTGACACTCAATTCACAGACTTAACTAGCTCCTCAACAAAAGCAAGCTGTGAATACATGTAGAAATCAAAACCCAGATCTTGCATAGAAATAATCAAAAATCTGTAGTAAATTTCACTTGATATATCCATTCTAAATTAAATTATATATTTGTATCGGTCAGTTTGAAATGCTGTTTGAATCACAATCAAAAGGCTTTAAAAAGTTGTGATAGTATCTAGAACTTTGAGAAAAAAACAGCCGACCGACGCGGGTCAGCAGCCATGAACATTGGTTCTACTAGCCTATCTGATCGAATCGGGCGAACTGTGAGGCCCACTGGCCCAGTGTGAACATAAACTCAGATTGAAAACTCAAACTCATTATTTTGACAGATTTTTTAGTGGAAGTCGGGCTGAGAGCGTTTGCTGGGTGGATCGAAAACGTTTCATTTTTGTAAGATTTTAGTGATTACTTTTTTGAATTGAAATAAAACTATGATAAATTTATCTATCTATTATTGTTCACTGTATGAAAAAACACATTGAATCGTTGAAAATTAGGTAGTAACCAGTTATTTGCTAAATTAAAAAAAAAAACCTTTTTTTTAATAATGAGGCTGACCAAAGGTTTTTTTCTATAAATGTCATTGTATTAAGGAAAAAATTACGAAAAAAACTGTTGTTTTACTTTTTTTCTATCTTCAAAAACGGCTGAGAAAATTGGGATCAAAGTGCGCCATTTCATTTAAAAATATTTAAAAACCCGCACGGCCCTCGATCGTGGTATGACGTCACGAGTCGAGAGGCGCCGGCCGGTACCGCCGCTACCGCTATGCCCCTGCATTTTAAATCTGTAATATCTTCGAAAATATTCATTTAAATTTCATGCTGTAAAGCGCCATATTGATCAACATTAAATGCATAGTGTATTTAGTACTTAATTAGATAAGGATTAGTTATGTATTGCTTAAAATCGCTTTGTAAATAATTATTTCTCGTAAAAAATAATGGATAAAAAGGATAAAAATTTGAAAATTAAAAGGTGCAGACGATATTAGAGAGATAAATTATACTTAAATTTTAATTCAGCTATATAATAAAGAAAATCTTCAGAAAATGCGACGTTTACGATCTACACCCAGCAAACACTTTCAACATTATTTAAACTTTATACTTTTCTTGGATTTACGATGCCTTATCAATATTCGGCGAAACGCATTGTACGGATAGCTGGAATATCAACGCAGAAGACTTATCCACTCTAATCTTACCTCTCTTTCGATGTTCCCCTGACTGTCGAACAGGAACACCGTCCGCGCGCCGTTGTCCGCCACGGCCAGCCGGCGCGAGGCCGCGTGCGCCGCCACGCACACGGGCTCCAGCAGCCGCTCCGAGCGGATCGTGCGCACTGTTGAGCCTTCGATGTTTACCTGCATCATACATATTTAGATTTTGTTTCATTTTTATTGTCATATGTACACCCCCTTACCAACTACTGAGATTTATTTTAGTGGCCCGCCCGACCAACCCCCTATCTACTGCACCCGGGTAGATAGGGTTTTCGCAGCTGGAACTACGGGTCTGGCTGTTAGGATCAGGGTACCACGGGTGTTGGGGGTCCCAGCTCTGCCTTTCTTATGGCAGGCCCCGACTTGGAGTTGCATTCGTGGTGGCATGTGGTTAGTTGCAGAGGTGGGGCATGTGGTTAGTTGCAGAGGTGGGGCATGTTCGTCTGCTCGGTAGTGTGTACTGAGCGTTCCTTCTCGCGCGCAACGAGTATCTAAATTCACTGGTCTAGGGCGTTGGGCTGCTAAGTGTTTAGATGCGGGGTTAGTGAGGAACCCTTATAGCGGCTTACCGCTCCTCCGGTGCTTGCCTGGATAGCAAGGAGTAGGGTATCCGCTAGATTGCCTATGCGGCCACCCTGCTGTAGCTAAGGGTACATGTGCGGCAGTGCATCGAGATGTGAGCGTGCTATACAGCTCCGGCACCATTCTGGAGAAATGGTAGTTGGCTTCTCTGACGTCCCCAACGGGGATTGAAGCCGCTAGCGTTCTCTGCGCGTGGTGAGCGACTATAACTGCTCCGGTACCATTCTGGATAAATGGAGTGGGTAATGCCACGGGCTAGTCGCCTATGAGTACCATAGTGTGTAATGCATTGTGCTTTGTGGCGGCAAGACCTACCGCAGATGGTCCCTGGCACACTTGGTGGTGGCACACTTGGTGGTGGCACACATGGTGTGCAAGGAATAGTGTGCCCTTCTGCATAACCGTGAGGTTGGTCGGGCGGGCCACTAAAATAAATCTCAGTAGTTGGTAAGGGGGTGTCATATGTACACAATACGAAAGATGATTCATAAAAACTTTCAGAGTACATTTTAGTGGAAACATTTTTTTATTTAAATAAACATTCTTTTCCGATTTGTGATTTATTACCAGAGGACGGCGTAGCCAAAGAAATACAAACATTGAACATGTATGGAAATGACTTGAGCTATAGCGTATTTAAAATTCTATTTAATGTCTCTCAAACACTATTTGTGTGTCTCTTTGACCACAACTTTTAGGCTACAACCGTAATCTGTTAAAACAAAATTGAAAAATAGAGTCATATGTTAACGACTCATTCGTATTTAATCGTCACAAGGCACAGACCTAATATATTTCCAAACTTCATTCAGAAAATCTCTGTGATCTTTATCAGGTCCTTGCGCTGCGTTCGGCATCAAACAATTACCTTATTTTATTAAGAGCAAAGTTTGATATTTTAGTGCAGTACCTCCGTGAGCGTTCGAGTCCGCCAGTTGACGGCCACCACACCTTCAGCAGTTACCGCTATCCCTGTACAACTCCTTCCTGCTAAACCTGCAATTTCAACATTTTCATCAAATATTAGAAATAGCTTTCACCCACTCAATGCTTTTGTACTATATTTTGTGTTTTATTATCACCATATTATACAATATCTGAAGGGCTGTAGTAAACGAAGATGTCATCCAACTTTAGTATCCTAACATACTTGAGCTGTCATAGTTCTTACCTTCATTAACAATGTGCGTTTTAAAAGCAAACGTCTCGTCGTCCAAAACCTTCACTCTCGAGTTTCCTGCATCCAGCACGTATATTTCACGTCGTTTAGGACACCTGAAAATTAACATAATCAATGAGAAAGGAGACAAGATTCAGATTTCCAAATTAACACTTTTCAAGACAATAGCATGGACTATCTTTTTAGACGCTCATCTGATCTCAACTATTGTTTATGGCGGTTGGAAAAATATCCTTTTTCCCACTTTCCGGCGACCCGGCAACCGCTGATAGTAAATGATTATTACTTTGATTGATTACAGGGCAAAACCCATAAGGCAAGTGAGAGCACACGCAGACAGATGGCGCTAGTGATCCTGCTTCTTGTCGGGCTAAGACGCGCACGGCGAAAAAATAACGAGATAACACAAGACATTTATTTTCGTGGTGCGCAAGTTATTCCTATAGTTCAATTGAACTGAATCTGACCATATATTATGATCAGTCATTGATTGTCAAAAAATTGATTCGTATTGAATTAAGCATTAGAATCACAGTGTAAATAATTGTATTTGACCAATTTGACAATAAATGAGTCATCTAATTCAGTCAATTTGTAGTTTATTAAATAGTAAGACAGTAATGCTTGACTGAATTTGACAATATATGACCGACCAGCCATATATTGTCAGATTAAGTCATTTTGAAAATGTTCGCATCAATTTGACACTAAATTACCAGTTCTGGCAATTGGGACTGGTCTCTAAGGATAAATGACGAGCTAAGTACCTGGCAACCGCCACGGGCTGGTTCAGCTGTTCCTTGCCGGTTCCCCTTGAGCCCCACACCAGCAGCGGCTCGGCGGTCGGCAGCACGTTTGTTCGTAAGGGCGAGTCTCTTACAGCGCGGGAAAAGACCAACACTCGAAGACAGATGGCGCCAGCGTTCCAGGGGCGCATTGTGATTCTGAAATGATAATCTAAATGTTAATTTAAAATTCCGAATGAAAACGATTAACTAGATATTTAACCAAACACTAAGCTTTTTTCCAGAGAGCGAAACACTACAGCATCGATACAAAGAGTATTTTGGTGATGAGATACCAAACAAAAGGTGAAAGGTTAAAAACTAAATTATATCACTGTATAGATGAACAGTTGTAAAATGAGTTGAATACTTAGAATTTACGTGTTGTTACCAAACCTATTTTTCATTTTGTTACACTATCATAGGGTATGATAGTGTAACAAAATGCAAACTATGTTTTGGCAATATCGCGTCATTTTGACGATTGGATTTAAGCTAAAGATCTTAGTTGTCAAATCACATTTTTCTAAAGAAATTGGTGTTATCAGTGTAACCACTGTTTAACTTGTGGCCAATCCGGGGGGAAGTCAACGGACTAAGTTAGTATCAATATAATAGAGTCCCGAGTCCACGTCTGTGACAGTGCAAGGCGCCGGTACTGCGCGCTTCACTACAGGCAGTACTAAGCACCGGACTAAGTGTCTACTCACCGATAGAGTCCCGAGTCCAGGTCTGTGACAGTGCAAGGCAGCGGCGCGTCGTCTAACGTGGCGGCGGCGGTGACCGGGTCCCCGCCGTACTGCGCGCTTCACTACAGGCTGTACTAAGCACCGGACTAAGTGGCTACTCACCGATAGAGTCCCGAGTCCAGGTCTGTGACAGTGCAAGGCAGCGGCGCGTCGTCTAACGTGGCGGCGGCGGTGACCGGGTCCCCGCCGTACTGCGCGCTTCACTACAGGCTGTACTAAGCACCGGACTAAGTGGCTACTCACCGATAGAGTCCCGAGTCCAGGTCTGTGACAGTGCAAGGCAGCGGCGCGTCGTCTAACGTGGCGGCGGCGGTGACCGGGTCCCCGCCGTACTGCGCGCTTCACTACAGGCTGTACTAAGCACCGGACTAAGTGTCTACTCATCGATAGAGTCCCGAGTCCAGGTCTGTGACAGTGCAAGGCAGCGGCGCGTCGTCTAACGTGGCGGCGGCGGTGACCGGGTCCCCGCCGTACTGCGCGCTTCACTACAGGCTGTACTAAGCACCGGACTAAGTGTCTACTCACCGATAGAGTCCCGAGTCCAGGTCTGTGACAGTGCAAGGCAGCGGCGCGTCGTCTAACGTGGCGGCGGCGGTGACCGGGTCCCCGCCGTACTGCGAGCTTCACTACAGGCTGTACTAAGCACCGGACTAAGTGGCTACTCACCGATAGAGTCCCGAGTCCAGGTCTGTGACAGTGCAAGGCAGCGGCGCGTCGTCTAACGTGGCGGCGGCGGTGACCGGGTCCCCGCCGTACTGCGCGCTTCACTACAGGCTGTACTAAGCACCGGACTAAGTGTCTACTCACCGATAGAGTCCCGAGTCCAGGTCTGTGACAGTGCAAGGCAGCGGCGCGTCGTCTAACGTGGCGGCGGCGGTGACCGGGTCCCCGCCGTACTGCGCGCTTCACTACAGGCTGTACTAAGCACCGGACTAAGTGGCTACTCACCGATAGAGTCCCGAGTCCAGGTCTGTGACAGTGCAAGGCAGCGGCGCGTCGTCTAACGTGGCGGCGGCGGTGACCGGGTCCCCGCCGTACTGCGCGCTTCACTACAGGCTGTACTAAGCACCGGACTAAGTGTCTACTCACCGATAGAGTCCCGAGTCCAGGTCTGTGACAGTGCAAGGCAGCGGCGCGTCGTCTAACGTGGCGGCGGCGGTGACCGGGTCCCCGCCGTACTGCGAGCTTCACTACAGGCTGTACTAAGCACCGGACTAAGTGGCTACTCACCGATAGAGTCCCGAGTCCAGGTCTGTGACAGTGCAAGGCAGCGGCGCGTCGTCTAACGTGGCGGCGGCGGTGACCGGGTCCCCGCCGTACTGCGCGCTTCACTACAGGCTGTACTAAGCACCGGACTAAGTGGCTACTCACCGATAGAGTCCCGAGTCCAGGTCTGTGACAGTGCAAGGCAGCGGCGCGTCGTCTAACGTGGCGGCGGCGGTGACCGGGTCCCCGCCGTACTGCGCGCTTCACTACAGGCTGTACTAAGCACCGGACTAAGTGGCTACTCACCGATAGAGTCCCGAGTCCAGGTCTGTGACAGTGCAAGGCAGCGGCGCGTCGTCTAACGTGGCGGCGGCGGTGACCGGGTCCCCGCCGTACTGCGCGCTTCACTACAGGCTGTACTAAGCACCGGACTAAGTGGCTACTCACCGATAGAGTCCCGAGTCCAGGTCTGTGACAGTGCAAGGCAGCGGCGCGTCGTCTAACGTGGCGGCGGCGGTGACCGGGTCCCCGCCGTACTGCGCGCTTCACTACAGGCTGTACTAAGCACCGGACTAAGTGGCTACTCACCGATAGAGTCCTGAGTCCAGGTCTGTGACAGTGCAAGGCAGCGGCGCGTCGTCTAACGTGGCGGCGGCGGTGACCGGGTCCCCGCCGTACTGCGCGCTTCACTACAGGCTGTACTAAGCACCGGACTAAGTGGCTACTCACCGATAGAGTCCCGAGTCCAGGTCTGTGACAGTGCAAGGCAGCGGCGCGTCGTCTAACGTGGCGGCGGCGGTGACCGGGTCCCCGCCGTACTGCGCGCTTCACTATAGGCTGTACTAAGCACCGGACTAAGTGGCTACTCACCGATAGAGTCCTGAGTCCAGGTCTGTGACAGTGCAAGGCAGCGGCGCGTCGTCTAACGTGGCGGCGGCGGTGACCGGGTCCCCGCCGTACTGCGCGCTTCACTACAGGCTGTACTAAGCACCGGACTAAGTGGCTACTCACCGATAGAGTCCCGAGTCCAGGTCTGTGACAGTGCAAGGCAGCGGCGCGTCGTCTAACGTGGCGGCGGCGGTGACCGGGTCCCCGCCGTACTGCGCGCTTCACTACAGGCTGTACTAAGCACCGGACTAAGTGGCTACTCACCGATAGAGTCCTGAGTCCAGGTCTGTGACAGTGCAAGGCAGCGGCGCGTCGTCTAACGTGGCGGCGGCGGTGACCGGGTCCCCGCCGTACTGCGCGCTTCACTACAGGCTGTACTAAGCACCGGACTAAGTGGCTACTCACCGATAGAGTCCTGAGTCCAGGTCTGTGACAGTGCAAGGCAGCGGCGCGTCGTCTAACGTGGCGGCGGCGGTGACCGGGTCCCCGCCGGTACTGCGCGCTTCGCCGTGGTAGTCCACGGTCCGGAGTACCGCTACCACTTCCAGGCCGCATACGCATTGAGATTCTGAGGGGGAAAATGGTGGTATGATCGTTTATCCACAGCAACAATGAATATGCGCCAGACAACGTAAGTTTTTCATTGTACTTAGTCTCCGAAACACTCACATTAAATTAAATAAATTCAAGGATCATTTGAATGTTCAGGTGAATAGTATTCTGTTAATTAACTACAAACACCCAACAAAAATATCTGGTACAGTAACAAATATTTGGGCCGGTGCGGGAATCGAACCCATGACCGTTCTCAAGTAGCGCACAAAACCACTTCGCTAAATCGTCATACTATAATGGTATTTAAATAGTAATAACTAATAAAAGCTTATCGCAATTTCCGGTTATTGTTAACAAGTCAAATAAATATGACGATAACGTTGTAGTACCTACTTTATTCTATCCTATTACAAACCCTACAAATTGTAGCAAAATCGCCGAAAACTTTTCATCAATGACGAATGCTCGCTGCTCTATTCTTCGTGAAAACTCAAAGTCGAACGTGTCAGCTCGCAAGACGCCAATTAAAAACAAAACACCTCAATCTGATACATTCAGCGGAGACTCACCTAGTTGCAATGTACACAGTCCAGGGAAAGTGGTACTAGTCCGCACTCTGCCCAGTTCACAGAGCGATTCGGCGAATCTCTGGTGCGCATCGTTATGAGCGAAGTCAACAGCGAGGAAGGCGTTCTCTCTAGGCTCCGCCAGCGCTGCGGCGTCGCCCAAACGCGCGCCGAGGGCGGCAGCTCGGCTGCTCACTTCGCGGACTTCCACTTGCTGCTGTAACCCTGAACATTCCGCTTCAACCTGAATAAGAAATGTAGTATTTTAAAATGTACTGAAACGACGCTCAAGCATGAACATTGACTTAAAACACGATTTAAGCGGAGATCTAATTCAAGAATCGAACTTGAGTACACATTAATTTATCGCAGTTTAGACTTATTCCGAAACGTCACTCAGGTGCGAATTATGACGACACGACTGTCGTAGTGCGCCGTAGCACGGTTTCTCGACTCGATTTCCGTAGTGACCCGGGTTCGATTCTCGGCGGGTCAATTAAGGAAACGATCTTTTCTGAATTGATACGGGTCTGGGTGTGCCGGGAGACGCCCCTGGCTTGATTCCTTGTCTGGTACACGTAACACAGGGATATTTATCCTTACTTCGAGACCAAGACAAGTGGTGTGTTGTCTGGCGCATAAAAAAAATGGCGCTCAAGTAGAGATTTGATCTGTGATCATCACCCATCACCTCTTGACCACGCTTTAGTAGAGTCCGAAATTAGTCTACACGACGTGCTTAAAAGTATAAACTATACTAGGATTTTAAACTTTGATTAGGTTTTAAATCCTCTGGAGAAGCATGGCGATCGCGGGATATCCCTAACCTGAACAAATAACGTGATTTTTGATAACACAGTTTATAAAAAGTAAATAAGAATAATGACTGGTTTTGGTAAATCTTTTTTCGTTGGGCTACACTACAGTTCTGTCTATCAGTCAGTGTGCTTCATTTGCGATGGATATTGTTCTACTTACTTTAGTCTTTTCCGCGTCAATCAACTTCAATTGTTCTTCGAGAAGTTTTCGTTTGTGCGTAGCAGCAGCCGCTGCGGCGGACTTGAGCTCACTGTGGCGTTTATCTAGTGCTGCTCTCAGATCTGAGAAGTGCCTATCTATGGCTTCATCAGCCGCCGACGCGGCAGCTTCTAACCGTCTCAACTCGCTCGCAACAGCTTCCCTCGCGGAGCCTAGTTTACTCAGGCACTCGTTTGCTCTATACAACAGAATTTCTGACATTCTTTTTAAAGCGATAGAAAAAGGTACGACGGTGTGATCGCACGGTGTGTCGCTGTGCGGGCCGTCGGCGCAGTGCCGACAAAAGACGCAATCACAGGTTTCGCAGAATAGCAATTCTCGGCCGGGGTGAGAGCTGCACTGTGGAATGACTTCCCTGCGTTGTCGTGCCATTAAGTCTAGCAGTTGGTTGACGAGGAACGACGGAGGGAGTGCTGCTACTCCCCCGCGCGGAATCGTAATGAGCTCGCGGCAAATGGGACATCGGAAAGTACCCGAATCTCTTGTCTGAGAGGCGGCTATGCGAGTGAGGCAGTGCAGGCACACTGTGTGGGAACACTGCAGGAGTTTAGGCGTATGTTCTCCACCATCGTATGTGCCTGTAAATTAAGAAATGTTTAGTCAATTGAGTTATTGTTGAAATATAATATAGCGCCGCGGGTGGTATTCCTCTTAATAACTTAAAAGTTATACATTTAATTCAGAAACGAGCTTCACAAGGTTCTAAGATGCATTTAGTTATTTCTTAAACATTTAGTTATTGAATAAATCACATTACCAGATTGTTATTTCATCTATTAGTTTCAAGTTTAATTAAATATAAATACCTACTAAAAAGAATAGAAGTTTTGCAAGTGTTTACAAATAAAGGACATTGCACAACATAATTGCGAGTTGATTAAGTCACTTAGCTAAGTGACTTTGCCATTAGTGAAAGGATGCATAGATACATTAATTGTATTTGAAATATTTTGTTATCTGGCCAAATATTTAAAAATCTAAATGCAAATTTGATTTGATTGCACTGTTTAAGACTTATTTCCTAGTGACATGAATAGGTTAGCATAATTTTTGGCAGCTCTTGCACAATGACTCTTTTTCAAACTACACACACAATTTCAAGTATTTGCTTCAATCAGACTTGTGCTAAAGTGTAAAATGAATGGTGTGGGTACTAACACAAACAGGTGCCGCAGGTGAGGAAGCTCTCGTTAAAGTCCTCGTAGTTGATGGAGACGGTCTCGACGAGCGTGGAGCTCATGCTCGCCATCCCGACGCCCAGCCGCGAACTGCCGTTTCACATATGATAAAGTATAGCAACATAATTATATTATGACTGGTAGACTCAACAATTAATTCGCAATAGCACCCAGCTACTGATAGCAGCAGGAAAACCTAAACAAGTTAATGAGTAATTAAATATTACAATAACAGTCATTTATTTAGTAATCTGAAACAGTTAGATATAGTTTTGATACTCATTAATTTACCTATTCATATTAATATAGCACTACAATCAAACGGTATGAGTTACAATTTCATATAACAATGTATTCCAATATAGTTCAATTCACAGATTAAAAATTGATTTACTATTTAAAATATACTCATTCATAGCACAGACTCAATTAAACCTTTAAATATTAACTGCAAAACAAGACTGAATGATGACATATTATGTTCACAGCTTGTTGGCAATTATTCGTATAACCTGTTTCTTAGTTGATATTAGATAATGTACAGTGAACCCAGCCATTTGTGATTCACCAATCAAAGCAGATTGCACTTGATTTATTCCATTGCTTCCAATTGGCTAAAGTAGGTAATTTATTTAGCAAACTTCATTATTTAACAGACACACATATGCAAATTTTAATATACTGCTGATAAGCTTGAATCAAATAATATGATGCCTTAATTCTGAATAGATAAAACAATGATTTAACTAGCTACTGCCTTTGGAACTAAGTCTCATTTTAACATTATTATACTTACTTTACATTTCACACTAAAAAAGTTTTTTAATTAGATGACAAGAAAATAAAATATTTTTATAGCTAGTTTCAAGGTACCTATTCGTTAAAATTGGCTTGGCAATGATTAGGTAGCAACATTAGTAGCACATGCTTGTCACGCAAATAGCTTGTACAGAGGCATTCACATCAACCTTTACATAGGGGTGCTGCAGACATAAGACCCATTTTGCAATGGTTTTGTAAAGGTCAATGTGAACGCCTCTGTACAAAAAGGTTGTGAACATCAACAAGCTGATAACTATACCTATGTTTAAATCGCTTTTCAACCAACCAAAACATGTGGGTGTCAATGGGACTAATCTATTCAAAACCAAACATTAATTACAACTTTCAATTGAAAGAATGAATGTGTTGCCTACTAATTAGTAGGCAACACATTCATTCTGAAGATGGAGATTACAAGAAATCCTTGCACAGTATGTGTACTGTTTAACTAACAAGATAAGATACTAGATTTTGGATGCAATTTTGTGCATAACATTATACATGTGCAATTTTATTTTTTATTTTTTTGTATTGTGCATACAGTTCTACAACCTTTTATTAGCAATGCCATACAGTTCTCTTGAATCTTTTTATTGGATCTTCTTGTAATACCTGAATTAAAAGCATATTGAACAGCTTAAATAACAAATATCTCTCTTCTGAAAGCGATGATAAAATATGTTGACTAAAATAATAATTAATTTTCTATTTATTTGCTATAAAGTGTCATTAACTATAAATTCAGTGATCAATTTCATGATTTGCTAAACATAATTCCTTCAACCTAGTATTTTAGTAGATTATTTGATGCGAGTGAAATAATCTTTTCCTTTAGTAAATCTTGTAATTCGAGTTACACATTGTATGAGTAAATATGTGCATGTCTTTAATAAAATAGTTAAAGTTATGTTGATCTTTTGTAAATTCATCAACAAAAAAATAAAATAAGTCAAAGGCAATTATAAGTATAATAATTCCTAACAGGCTAACAGTTACTTATAGCAATATGTAGTCATTATTATTATCTTGCATAAACAAACCGCGAAAGAAAGTAGGTAAATAAATAGCAAGCAGTGCATTTTAAAGGGTGCATGTGAACTAAAAAGACATTTTTTTTTTAAAAGATAGCAGTTCTAATGAGTCAGGTCATATGATATGAAGGAAGACTAATTTAAGCAAAATTAAATTATTAGAAAACATAAAAATAAACAAGTCAGTACTTACAGAAAAGAGCAACAATACATGGACGTGATATCAGGAACAGAATGCAAGAGTAGTTCAGTCTACTTGTATCATGTTAGGCGTCGATGCAAACTCGTTTCGTCACTTCGTGAAGATTTAAGTGAATTCTACCGTGTGAGTGGAACTAATAGTGAATGTAAACACCATAATACACGCTTGTGAACAAACACTTGAGAGTTGGAGAGAAGACGGGGTCTTATCTCAATTAAACGGAACTCGAACTACTGCCGTAAGCAATTTATAACGCGATTTAAATAAATGTAAACTCTTTATTGCAATTTACAAAAACAATGTAAAGAAAAGCGCTCTTTCGTAATCGATCGATAGTAGAAAACTATTCCCATGACAAAGAAACTGCATTACAGTGTTATCTACTGCGGTGCAACATAGTTATTTAAAGGGATTAACATAACACTGGACTGAGGAGACTGTTTAACTAATTGTGTATTAGTTTTTACATATTTAAATTATAGTTTCTTTCTAAATATTTATCAAAACTATTTTCGTCGTCCATTAACCTCACCAAAACAACCAAATGTCAAACTCAAAAAAGAAGCTGTCAACTAACGCTGTTTGGTTGCGTTCAAAAGTAAGTTAATATTCTATAAAAATGAAAGCGTTTGTGAAAAATATATTTCTTAAGAATTTAGTTGTCAAGCTTCATAAAGATATTTTTATTATTGATTGCAGTACTTAGTTTATAAATAATATACAAGACCGAACTAATCAGTTCAATTAACAAGATCACTACACACAACAACATGGTCTAGGGATATATAAAACTTTTTTAAATAATTTAAAAAGTACTGGCCTTACAAAAAAACGATTAATGACAGATTATAAAAACATTATTAAAATTTTCTTTTTAAATTCAAATTTGTATATACAAGGTATTGTTTTATGATGAAATTCGCATTCATTGAATTGCTTACAAAGAAGTAAATCTTCACGAACTTCTAACTTGATTAAAACTCCATAAATTTCTATAAATCTTTGTCAAACGCATCTCCGGTGTTCATTTAATCATGCCACGACGCAGACACTTGACCAGGAACGAAATATTAAGAGCAGTGGGCATGATTCAAGCTGGCGCTACCCAAGCTGCGGTTTCTGAAGCTATGAGGCTTTGGTCATGTTATCGTGTCACGGGGGAGGTGGTGGAACGGCACCGAGGACCTGAACGCATTACAACACATTATGTACAGGACCGATTCATAGTAAATGCTGCACGAAGTCAACCTAATGTAACGGCGATGCAATTGGTTCAAAGGCTACAGAGAGAGTATAGTTTGCTGGTAAGCGGTCAAACTTTAAGAAGACTACTGCATGAAGTCAACCTACGTGCTCGGTAGGCCACTTCGGGTACCAGCGCTAAAGAGTGGCAATCGAGGAAGAATATTACAATGGGCTATTGCATACGAAAACTGGAACCATTCTCAATGGTCACTTGTGCTTTTGACTGATGAATCCAGGTTTGGATTTCATCCAGATTCGCGAAGAGTACGCGTTTGGAGAGAACCTGGACGTTGGAATCGACTGCAGCACCCACAACAAGTTCAGGCATATCAAGGTGGCTAGATTATGGTTTGGGCAGGAATTCGTCTCGGCGGTAGAACGGACCTCGTTTGGATACAAGGCAATATGACTGCTCTAAAATACCGAGATGAGGTGCTAGAGCCTGTAATCTTGCCCCACAGACAGCAAATGGGACAAAATTTCCAGCTAATGCACGATAATGCCCGTCCACATACGGCGTGTATCGTTACAAGTTGGTTACAACAGAATGATATCCAAGCTTTAGACTGGCCTGCACAATCCCCTGACTTAAATCCTATTGAGCATGCCTGGGATATGCTTCAGAGAAGAGCTCTTAGGAATTTCCCTGAAGATATTGTGCATGAAAACCAGCTTTTCTTGCATCTTAGCAGGACTCTGGACAGTATTTCACAACAGGATATTGAAACCCTTGTTTTGAGTATGCAGATGTGTCAGGAGAGTCTTGGGTGGATCCACGGATCATAAATTTTAAGTTTTCAACAAGTTTTATAAAATATTGTTTAGGATTTGGTGTTTCAAAAATAAAGTTAAGATTGAAATTTTGTCTGAGTTTTTCCTCTTCTTCTAAGTTTTTTTTTAAATTTAACTTTACTAAAAGTTTATATAACAGATTAGATAGGCTATTAAACAAGGTTCATTTTAATGTGTAGGTGTCTCAACAAAAAGTTAATAGAATTTTAGTTATTTAGGTTTAATTGAAATATCCCTAGACCATGTTGATGTGTGTAATATAATCTATCAAAACATGACGCCTGTGCATAAAAGAGAGGAAACTTTTGTTTCTGTAACAAGTTGCTCACAGCCAGCAAAGAGTTTAATAGCACCATGACAGCCAGTTGCTTGTAATATCGATTGTATTTATGGTGGGTGTACACCAAACCAGCGAATGCTCATTCTATCCCCACTCTCTCGAATTATTTTTGTGTAAATAGAGACGGACTAGGTACTATTACACAAATAAAATTGAGAATTCACTCGTTTGGTCTAAACCCACCAATAAAGGTTTACTTTTAACTCAATAAATCCTGGGTTACAATATATATAATATTTTTTGGGCCACAATTCTTACTTTAATCTAAGCATTTTATCTGGTAACAAATTTTAAATCTGAATTAAACACCAATATGAATGGGTTTTTGCTCGAAATTATATAAATCCGGCGTACCTACCCTAATTAAATTTTTGCCTACCAAGTATATTTTATTCATTTATCAGCTAATTTATTAATTATAGGCTCAAATTATCCAAATAATGATAGGATTTCACATTTAATGTCGCAATGTGGTATCTCTTAATGGTATCTCTTAATTAATCAGTGTTTATCGCTATTCAGCGTGTGGTACTTTATTTGATAGCAGGTATAAATATCGTACACCAAGTCAAGGTCAAACAAATTCAACACAACACGCATAAGTATTTATATCCTTAGTGTACGTTGACGTCTTGTTTCACGTAGTTGTCTAGACGTTTATTTTTGTTGTCTACTTGCAGTAAATGAAATGAAGCTTGTTAAGTTCGCTAGATTACTGACACGACCACACCCAAAACAGTAAGTACTTATGTACTATCTATCAATCAATTACTTGTGAGATTGTTTAGATTGCTCTGGGCTAGCTAGCATCTCTACTAAATTACTGTTACACTACACAACAAGCCATGAATTAAGGGATATTTTCATCAAATATCTAAACATCCATGAAGAATTTTCTGATATACCTCCCTAAATGAAGAATTTTCTGATATACCTACGTAAATGGATGAATGATAGGTTAAAGGTTATGCCAAGGTATATTAAAAATATTCGTAATTCTTGTTTGAAATAAAAAAAAAATTAATGAAAATTAAAAAGAAAGAAATTAGTATGATAAAAAATACCTTACTTCTTCTAAAAGTAAAGCTATCAGGTAATTTTAATTCAAATTGAAGAAATCTTAGAAATTATAATCAATAATAATCACTGTTGCCACCTATTACTTTACCCATCGACATCGATTTAGTCATACTTAAAATTAAATTGTCAAAGGCTTGCTGCGGAATGAGGTTCTATGTTCTTACTTCTTTGCAAGTGTTCGTAAAGTTTGTAAAAGTTATTGATCCGTCATCAAAGACATTTTGTGGGCCTTTTCTGAAATGACGAATCTTGTATAACTTGGCTTGTGGCAACCCTACGACTTCAGTGCCCTAAGGGTGCGTTTCCACCAGAGATGTACGAGGATGCGTTGCGAGGAATGTGTTTGCTAAGAACCAATAGAATCGCGAAGCTAGGTAAATGAAAGCGATTCTATTGGTTCTTTTTAAACATGAAGTGATTCCATTGGTTATTAACAAACACATCCCTCGCAACGCATCCTCGCACATCTCTGGTGGAAACGCAGCCTAATATATAACTATTGCTCCTAGTTTCTAGCCTTCTTGATTGCTCCGTATCGTTGGCTTGCTCTTTCAGAAAAGTAATCTGTCATAATAGTTATACAGAGTAACTACCTATCGTATGTTTATGTTTAATGGCGAAAATGGCTTTCTCGCTAAAGTGCAAAATGCTTTATTAATTCTGGCAATACCTATCATTATTTCATATTTCCCAGCACTATAAAGAATCAATGTCTGAGACCACGCTATTCCTGCGGCCGTATGGGAAGGCGGAATGACGAAATGACGCGATCTGTATCATACGTAAGACTTTTAGCTAGGTGATTCTACTGCATGGTATTAATGGGGTTTCCAGATAGCAGATTTAAAATTCCTCCAGGTGAAATATATTTTTCCACAAAGTTATTTTTAATAATACATACATTAATTGACGCCCATTGCCCAGACGGGTAGGTAGAACTTAAAATAGCCATTCGCTAAAATCCCAACCCTCTCAGGTAGGGCTTGGTTTCAGAACTTGGCAAAATGAATTGTATCTGAAGTCTACTTCTCACATTCTCGTGAGATTGTACATGATGAACGGCGAGCTCTGTTTCAGTCGTAAGTGCAGTAAATCAGTAATTTTTTCCTCATAATTTATTTACCACGAATCCGGGAAAAAACACATGTGGGAACACTAAGTGAATTAGTGACGTCATGAGTTCGCAATGTTTAAAAATTAATAAAAAAATGACTACCGGCTAGATCAACGAAATATTCAAATTAGCTATGTACTCAAAATAGTAAAAGGTATTTAAAAAGTGAAAAAAAAAAAAATTGTTTTCACACCCAATTATTCCCTTTTCATTTATTTCCTTGTCGTAGTGAATTACCGACTAACAATTTCCACCGTACTTTGTTCTTTTATTTGCATTTTTAAAGGAGAGATTGACCGTTCTGCCCCCCGATTCAGAACGAAATTATCGACCGATTCGGTAAGTTTGTTTTAATTATAGTAAATGACCCGCTTAGCGGTAGCAATCAAAATTTTCATATATTAGAGCCAAGGGCGTTTAGTTTTCATAACATTCATTATATGAAAACTACCCATACTTAAATAAAGAATTAAAAATAAAAGAAAATAACCGAATCGGTCGATAACTTTGTTCTGAATCGGGGAGCAGGACCAAATTTTAATTCTTTCCTTACTTATAGAGATATTATAAAAATATTCAAAAATAAAACATCCACGGGGTTAAATAGTACCTTAAAATAGTAGATTATACACCAAGGGGATAAAGCACTGTTTTATGTCACGGGCGCTACATTGAATCCTGAACGTAACGAAGGACTCCAAATTTAACTCCCGAGCGCAGCGAGGGTGTTATAAGTTAATTCCCGAGCAAAGCGAGGGTATTAAGATTACGTCCTGAGTGCAGTGAGGGATTCAAGCGCCCAAGAAAAAAACAGTTTTATCCCGGTGGTGTATACTCTACTTTTCTCACTTTATGCGAGACAATAAAAAACCAGGCTTAGTAGATAGTGTTTATTACAGCATATTAAAAGTGCAAATTGTATTGGAGACATTAGTTCAATTATGGAAAGATAACGTTTTCAGGTATTTTTCCTTTGACTTTTCTGGGAGTAGATTATTGACAATGCCTATGGCGTCTAATTTAATAGCTTCTGGAGTCAAAATACTTTCATCACTCGACATTTTTTATTTTTTCTTTGAAATATTTATAGAATCTTCTAAAGCTAGTAGTACTACTAGCTACGGCTATAGCAACTTCTTTCAGCTGGCGTGGCCTACTCGATTTGACAAACAAATGAAGTTCGTCTCAGTGCGAATCTAGTGGGCCACGGCCTCGGTCTTCGAAAATCGAGTTGGCCGCGCCCGCTGAGGACACATTCTGTTTAGTGAAATTAGACTTTATGAACATAGCAATAAGAATTATGAAAGTGAAAATCACATTATTGACCAGCGGGTTAAAATAGAACATTATAACCCGGCTAAAGCCAAGAGATATAATGTCTTGCTTTCGGTAAGGTTTACATGACATATAATTCGGCATTGTCGAGCATGTGGTGTGAAAATTATATTATGGCTCTTTCGTGTTTAACTTTTGATTTTTGTTTTTTAACGTGTGCGTAAAATAATATTTTATTATTATCTCACTTATTCTACCTCCCGAGTGCGGTCTCGACCTCGCTAGTTGTGCCCACGTTGTTTGCCGTTTGCTTTTTGGGGTGTCCTAGGCATCAAGACGTGAGGCACCCTGCTTTATTTTTAGATTTAATAATTTATTGACGACGATTGATTAGGTATAGATGTATTTTAATGTTTACATGAGGTTTAACATAGAGGATCATTTAATACGTTGTAAACCTATGTCACGACTAAATGTTTGAATGATTATACCTAACTAAGTATTTTTATAATAATATAATCCATGGTTTATAATAAACTGTCTTTTATTTTAAAAATAAGCTGTTGGTTATGATTTTTCGTCAAAGTAAACCCTATACAATATTTTTTTTTCTCAATACTCCTTAGATGTATTCTGAAGTGTTTTGTGTTACAGACTAGTATTAGTCTAAGGGACATTATGCACTATGATTCAATGTTGGGTAGCTCTTGGTCCAATGTTCATACAAAAATGGACAATCTCCTTTTTAATGTGATTAAAATAGATTTCACTCTTAAATATAAACTTTTTATTGTACAAACGAGCAGCCGCCCGGTTGGCGGAAGACGTGGGTTCGAATAGAATCACGTTCGACATCTAAGAACTTTTTTTAATTTAATTCTTTGTTTCAGGTCATTATGCCTTCGGTCATTGAACACAGAGCCACCGATACCTTTCGAAAATGTACCGGGTTTAGCCGCGTTACCCGTGATAGGAACTATACATCATTTTCTACCCCTTGTAGGTAGGTGATCTGAAGGTTCTCCTACATACTGTAGTAAAAAAGTATTATCATCACTTTGCATAGCTAAAACATTCCTTACTGTATTCTGTTGTCACTGAAATGATATACCTAGGTACTTTTTTTAACAATAGTGATTATGATCATGATCATCATTCCTGATAAACTTAGTTTAATTTGGGGCTACACTTAACTACGCTTTACATTCTTTGTTTTAATTATTTATTCAATTCCAGGCTCTATCGGTATTCACAAGAATATGTTCGAAATGTTTAGTGTCATGAACAAAAAATTTGGACCAATAGTGAAATGGGAAGGAATGTTCAACAGAGGAACACTTGTTATCTTTTTTGATCCCAAGGACTTTGAGAAGGTACTAAAACAAGTATTTTATTAAATACTTGTATAGGTAGGCAGACATTTGCAGGCTGTCTCTGTTACGAAGTGATATCTTTGCAAAAAAAACTTTATTTGTGATGCAAATATGTTGGTGCAATGGTAACGAGCCGGCCATAGCGCCAAAGGTCGTGAGTTCGATCCCCATTCAGAAAATTTTTTGTTCTGTGTCTAGGTGTTATTGTGTCTATTTGTGTATTTATTTCGAAACATTCAAGCAATTAACTTCAAATTACATACAATTATTGATTATGGTATGTTTATCAGTCTCAACACCCTTAGTGAGAGCGTCGCTTAGTTTAGGGTCCAGTAATCATGAAATCTCTTAATATAAAGCGATGAAATAAGATCATAAACGATGAAGATGTTAACCGTTGAAACTGGCTAACAAACTAAGTTTTTTTTGTTTTTAGGTCTACAGATCAGAAGAAACGAACCCCACTCGTCCCGGATTTCAAGGATTGGAATACTACAGAGAAATATTGCATAAAGAAAAGTTTAATGGGATTTACGGACTATCAACTGCGTAAGTTTTACAAATGTACAAAAATATTTACATACTCACTTATTTTTTAAATAAAAAAAAGAAAGATGAGATCTTGATATTAGGTTTTGTTATATGTCATACACAAAAAACCTGCCCCAAGATTATATTACCATCATGAGCATGGAATGCCCTAGCATAGAGCGAGAGGTGTAGTCGTGTCAGGCACCACTTGGCAAGGACGCCAAAAAGCCAGATCAAGAGGTAAATGGGAAAAAATGCGCCTTTTGAGAGATCTAAATTATTATCTCCACAAAGTAAAGTATAAGATACAGATAAGTAAACTTAATATTATTAAATAATTAATGAATGACCTTTGATCATCAAGCCATCCTATCACACGAATGCAGTCTGCTAAAGTGGCGTCATTAAAACTTACACTGCCTGCTTACACACAGACCTTTCGGAAGTAATCCCATAAGTTTTTGACAGCCGCCAAACCAGACATATAGGAAAACTATTGTTTGCCGGTCAACGGCTGCCACGGGACCCCCATGGCAGCGAATGTGTAGAAATAGTAAAAACCACACCAAAATGTACAATTCAAATTTAACTATTTTTTATTTCAGACAAGGGCAAAATTGGCGTGATTTCCGGACCAAAGTAAATCCAGCGTTACTAAAACGTAAGTTAGTCCAACTCTACACGCCAGGGCTCGAAGAAATAGCAGAGGATTCAATTGCCAGGTAGGTTAATATCTACATATATTGATCTTCCAGTAAAGAAAAGAAACATACTCGTACCATCACGACCATATCCCAAATGGGGTAGTCAGAGGCAAGTAACTTGTAGTCACGGTGAATGGGATACTCAGAAGCCCACTTTTAGTATTGGTATTGGTGGTTTTGGCTTTAGTATTGGGCAATGGTATTAGAACCCAACGTGATAGGTGGTGAGCCTTCCGCCGTTATCCGGGATGATTTGTTTTTTTATCGATGTTTTCCCTCACCGGATATTTATTCGGAAATTTGAACTCTTGACGATCCACGCTGTTGGGGTTTATGTAATTTTAAAGCCATTTATGTAATTTTTTTTATGCAAAATAGTGCTTCGAAGTGAAGTGAAGAATCCTTGTGTACCTACCTACCTACTTACTTTTATTAGTTCTCTCATTTGGCCTGTTAGCGCAATGGTAGCGATCCTGCCTTTGTCGCTGACGGTCCTTCGATCCCTGTCTATGACAAAAATTCAAGTGCCGAACAGTTGCGTTGATTGTGTGTCTAGATGTTTTTATCTGTTTATGTGGGTACCTATTTAGAAATATTAAAGTATGTTTATCAGCCTCTGATACCCATAGATCAAGTTCTGCTTAGTTTGGGTTAGGGTCAGATGATTTTGGTGTGATTTCTCCCAGGTTTTTATTACAATTAATATCGATTCACGAACTTAAATTACAAATGGCGCGATTCAACTTGGTACCGAAAATTGCTCCTTTCCATGTGCCGTGGCCATGTTACACTTGATTATTACAAGTCCTAACTTTCAGATTGTTAAAACTGAGTTCCGAAGCTTTATCAAAAGATTTCGATGCGGAGATAACCAAATGGTCTCTGGAGTCAGTGGCCCTAGTTGCTTTAGGATCCAGGATTGGATGTCTGGACGAAAACGCGGGAGAAGACCACCCAGGGAAGAAGCTGATCTATTGTTCTAAGAATGTGGCAGAACTAGCTTTTAAGTTGGAATTTTCCCCAGCAATTTGGAAAAAAGACAAATCAAAAACGGCCAATTTCAAAAAGATTTTAGAAGTTTTCGATTTGCAATGGGAGTAAGTAATATCTATTAATTAAACTAAACAGTCAGAAATGCTGTGCTGTGAATTAACATGACAATTAATAAACATCACCGATAAAATTATACTTTCGGTGTTTTTCAGTGTAAGTGAGATGTACATCAACCAAGCTAAAAAGAAAATAGAGGAAAGAGGCTACGAAATTCCCGAAGAAGATCAAAGTGTTCTTGAGAAATTACTGGCTATTGATGACAAAGTAGCCACTATGATGGCCAACGAAATGCTTCTGGCTGGAATAGACACTGTGAGAATAAATAATCCTAACAACATTTCGAACATCGTCCTCAAAGTTTACATTCAGATGTCTGATAACTGCATACCTACTATTCATATAACCACCAATATTTTTAATTCTCAGGTGGCATTCAGTATAACCGGACTCTTATATCAACTGGCAGCAAATCAAGATGCGCAAGACAAAGTCCGACAAGAGATACGTCAGCATAAGGGCTCGCGGTACCTGAAAGCGTGCTTGAAAGAATCCTTGCGATTGGCGCCTGTGATCCCTGGTAATCTCAGACAAACATCAAAGGAGCACGTTGTAAGAGGCTACCACATTCCGAAAGGAGTAAGTTAAGATTTTATTAAGTGAGGGCTCTTATATTCAGAATAAGTCAGGATATCTTCCTCGCCGAGAGCGAACTGGCAGGTGGTTTGTATGGAGTGCACGCAGTGGGGAGTGTGCATCTGAACCGCGAAGAGAAGCTATCGCTTCTTACCAAAAAAGGAGGTCAAGTCTTAATTACGACTCTACGCTCAATAATGAGTTCAGTGAGTTTCGTATGCAGTAGAGATTTAACGTCAGTTCAGACAAAAAATATTCCTTATTATTTTATTTATTCACAGTACTAACATGTGTTCCGTTATCATTTAAGGTTTTCGCTATAGCCCCTAATGAAGTTTTATCAAAGTCTGAAGAACATTATGTACGGGCAAAAGAATTCCTACCAGAAAGATGGCTGGTAGAAAAGTCAGATCCACTACACAGTAAATCTCACCCCATGATAACCTTACCATTCGGTTTTGGCATCAGATCTTGCATTGGTCGAAGAATTGCAGAGATGGAAATGGAAATTTTCGTAACAAAGTTGTTGGACAAAGTAAAAATTACTTGGACAGGGCCACCCATCCAAGTTATAACTAAATTGATGAACACATATAAGAAGCCATACAATTTCAAATTTGAAGCTATTAATTGATGTTGTAAAGTTGAAGTTGGACAAAGGCAAAGTTAGTAGGATAGGTAATTTGAATATAAGAAACTTCTGTTTAATAGTGGTAATAATAAGTACATTATAAGAAATCAAACTATTTAAAATATGGGCCCATTAAAAGGCAAGTACCTAACTCTGTAAATTATTTTATCCAATATGATAGAAATGTGTGTTCAAATACTATATTAAGTTAATTCTTTATACCTACAAGCAAATACAAATTAATAAACTGTTTTATTTTGTTTAATTTGTGGTTAACACACTAAGTGCCTTTACTTCATATTATACTTTAGTATAGTCTTTAATTACACTACACAAGTCTACAAATAATAACTACTTGAAATTCAAGTCAACTGAGATACATCTTATCAGCATTCAAACTGTAAAAAAACACCATTGGAATGTACCTGAATACACTACTGTGCTATGATTCAAACATTTAGCAAACCAAATGACTACCCACTAGGTATGTTACCTAGCATCCCCATTCTAAATAGCAGAATCAATAACTAACCAGGAAGCCATGATGTTGATAAATGAAACATTTGAGTGTTATGCAGGCTTCCTATATTTTCCTTGAATCCAAACTCTGTACATGGTCAACATCTTTCCCCTGTTCACTTGCAATCTTCTGTCAATCAAATTCTGTTCTTCCAAGAACCCAGCATCTTTGAACAGCTTGGCCACTTCCTCTTGAGTAAAGAAGTATACTTTAGTGTTATCTCCCCGAGCGTAGAAATTATCAGAAATGCAACGACCCTTCTTGAAACGTAGTTGAGCCAGATCATACAAGCCATAGTCTCTGAAGACAACTAAGCCACCAGGTTTTAAATACTTAAAAATGTTCTTAATAACTATTTTCATTCTGGAAATTTAAGAAAAACTTATTAAAGTTACAGAGTAAATTTTTGATAACACTAGGTGGTGGTTTGACTTAAATTGTGTTGATTGGTGAGTACAGACTGGTCCAATGTTACATGCAAAGAATAAGCCACCTCAACACCGACGAAGCATTCCGATGCCAACTGAGAAACCTTTTGTTGGAAAAGTCTATCAATTCCATTGAAGAATATTTAAATTGTGTATTTTAATTTTAGTTGACATTTGTATTTATAAATGGTATTTGATTGTATGATTTTGAATTTCTAATTTGTATTTTTTTGACATTTCTATGCATGCTATTGTTATTACTATATTGTTGACGATCTTAATACAAATTCTTTTCTTATATCTGACATTCAATGTAAAATATATTGTAATTATGTACTAAGAGAGAAATAAATTTAATCTAATCTAATCTAATCAACGTGCACAATATAACAGAATTCTCATAGTCTGGATGCACTCCTGCACAAACTATACATTTTATGCGGACGTAGTGAGCATTCAATGTTGAGGTAAATGTTTGGTGCGTGTGCACGGATTATCCACCCATGTGAAGTTCTCCTTTCATGTTACTACATTGCATGTTACCTATCATCAGTCTGTATCCAGCAATAGATGAAGTAAAAAAAAAGGTATTCTATTCTATTATATTATATTAGGGTATGTATTACTTACTTTGTCGGATCAATAGCTGACAGAACAAATATAAGCACAATAATATTTAGGGAATTTTCTTGAAAAGGAACCTCCCATTCTAGGCTTGTTGCATCCAAAACGAAAACATTACACCTCTTTGTATCATACAATTCATTCTGCTGCATAATTTCTATTGCTGTTGAAGAAAAATCACAGCCATATATGAACAGGTTTGGATCTGAACTGTATTGCAATATAGGAAATATTGTGTTTCCTACCCCACAACCTAGTTCAAATATGTATCGTTTTGTGTCAGATACTGGGTGGTTTGGCTTATTTGTTTCAATGTTAGTAGCATTGTCAGGGTATACTCTCTGTGGAGCTGAAGTATTGTCTGGGGCTAACTCAGGAAACTCGGTAAATAACCAGTGGCGGTCCTTGAAGAACCTGAAATTATCAAATGTAGTAGTCCATAAAGTTGTTTATTTTTCATGTTATTGGAAAGTTCACATAAATATCAGAATGAATATCGGGTGAAAATATTTTTTTTACCGCACATTAGCATTCACAACTAGAGTGTACCTCTACCTAAGTACCCAATTGGGTTCACTTTAGTCGTGAATGATATGAAGTTCCAGAAAGAGATATCAAGACACCAAAGTTGAGCCAACATTGCAGTCCTACCAGCACCCAGATATTGGTTTGACTTCATTGGTTGTTTTATAGGAAAAATCTTAGTGTTCTAAGCATATTAGAAAACTCATAGCTTTAACAGATTTTAATTCTAGCTAAACAATATCTTTTGTTACCTGTTTTGATGTATGCCGTAAAATACATCCCAATGTTTATCAGCATTTTTATCTAAATCTTTCAGGCGCTCTTCAGAGAATGTAACTTGAGAATTCTGTTGAACTTTATCCTTTGCTGCATTTTCCTGTTCTTCATTCCACTGAACATTATCCCTTAAACAAAAAACAAAGTAAATTAAAACTCACTTAAGAATCACAATACACATTATTTACCAGCAGTACCATGCATTGAAAAGGTAAACATTATTCGTATCTGTTAAATAACGAGATCCACCAGGTGGTTTCTTTCTTTGCCTTGTTTTCTCTAATTCTTGCTTAATCGTATCATTGCAATGATTATAGGTGGAGCAGTATTTGATAAAAGTAAAAATGATACCACGCGTTATGCTTGAAGACTTCGTCAACATTTTCTAAGAGACGGTTTCCAAATTGAGGACGTTTATCAGTTTCACACAGATCTTTTTGCATTTTATTTATTCAGCACTGCATTTCAAAATTAAATGTGGTGAACGGCGAAACTGGTGAACCCAGGGCAAACAATCTCAGAACAAAATGTTAGGAAATGGGTTCTTTATAACCTTACTATATTGAGAAAGTAACTTACATTACGCAGCCATCTAACGTGAAAGGCATTTTTTATTTTGTCGGTTTATATTCGAATTTTTTACAAAACAACTTTCTAGGTGGCATTTCTTAACAACTTAGTATTATAAATCCAACGTAAGATGGCGCACGGTGCAATGAAAATTCATTTGCTTAAAGTTGCCAGAAATAATAATAAAATGCAATTTAGAAGATATGGCAAAATTTCTTTGTAAGAAATTAAAATAAATCAAATCAAATTACACCAAGGCCGCTTCTCCACCATAGATGTGCTATGCAGATATGCTGCGGGGACATGCAAGCTAAGCTACCAAACTTAGACTGTTTCTACTAATACTATGCTATGTAACGTAGCGGGTAAGATTTACTGTGAAGATGCGCCACAGCAAGGTAGCTGTGCGAAAAAGCCGCGCAGTTCGAGCTATCAGATGTTTCGACAGTAGGGAAGGCACGCACAGCCCGCATTAATATCAAGCCTCCACAGCATGCATCCATGCATGTGTCATGTCATGTGTTATATTGAAAAAGGTAGCTTATTAGAACCCGTTTCTCCGGTCGTCGGATATGGTATACTCAGTAAGCATGCTGCGAAATCTCCGTTGTTGACCAGCAATACAGAAGCCGGAATGCCGGGATTCGTCACACAATTTTTAGAAGTAGATGTAGTAATGTAATAGTGAATAAAAGATCAGCAAAGCCTCAAAAAGCTGAACAGGGAACGTGGAACGATAAATTAAATTCAATATAATAGTTTCACTTGTGAGATGTCAATTTGATTACCGTCAAGAGTCCAATAAAAACGTAATACTCGTTAATGTACTCTTTGCGGACGTTGGCAATCTGGGGTCATTCATTTGACCCCAGATTACCAACGTAAGTATTTAATTAAAAATATCCTTAATCCTTTGCCTATAAAATGTTTAATATTTATATAAGGTATGAAATACAAACACCTCGAAATGGTTTGCAAATCAGGACATGTTTGCTTTTTTTCCCATACCCAATTGTATCACATAGTTATAAATATTTTTATGAATGGTAATAATTTCTGCGTTATAGAAGTAACTAATATGACGATGCTGGCAACTCCACAAATTGAAAACTTTCAAATTGCAAATGGCCGTTTTGGACGTAAGTCGAAGCTGTGTTGTTTGTTGTTTTGTAAATTAGTTTTTATCAGAGTTTAAAGTGCTTTTCCACCTGTATTTCCGAGCTGTAGTTCCTCCGGCCGTGTCGAATTAAGTGCTTTTACCTATCGTAAGCTAATAATAGAGACAGGACTCTTATCCTTAGTGAAGGAAGTCCTACCGAACATTTAACTTAATGTCCATTAAAGTTTGTTGTGTTGCTGGATGTTTCAATAGCACAGGTAACTATAATAACTTACATCACTACAGTAAACAACGAGACACACCTAAACTCTGAAGTTCTAAAAAAATCTTTCATTTCTTTTAATTTTCAAAGAGAACATTACTAAGTAATTCAACTTACAAAAGAAGAAAAGAAACATTACTTTTACATGTAAATATTATAAAACTTCAAATTGGAGCGTAGCAAAGGGTGTGCAAGACAAGGCATTCAATAAAAATCATCATCATCAACATTTTATGTCGTAGGAGGGGTAAAAATTAATTGTTTTTACTTTATACTTTCGATTTTTTGTTTCCGAATTATAATTTTCTAGGTATTTGCAACCGAAAAATCACGTGCAAAACACTTAGAATAATAAATTTCAATTATCAAAATCCATTTTTAACCAATACTTATTTGTTTCTTAAACCATAGCAGGCAAAAAAGAAACACTTATAATAATATTTGTTTGTCTTGGACTTACAACTCTCCAGATATTCACTGCTTAAATCAGTGATCAAAACACAATAATTAAACATATGTGTTTAATAACATTTGTGTTTGTTGAGTGTCTTGTGTTGGTGATTGATTATTTAAGCAGTTAAACACAGTATATTTTTATTATTAAAGTTTTTCAATAATAAAAATATAATTGGCGATTATCTCATCATAAAACTCAAGTTCAATAATTATTCAACTATTTGCATTTGGTATTCCTTAATCCACCAATTGTACAATGTACAACTATCGCTTTAAATCAGCCATCAGATAATAACATTAACTTATACATATAAAATGTTTCAGATACAGGGATTGTTAAGCCACATTTGAATATGCTCCAAACTCTTTCTGACGCCAAGGAAGTTCGCAATGCAAGGAGTGTG
Organism: Udea olivalis; assembly: GCA_947369235.1. Taxonomy (NCBI): domain Eukaryota; kingdom Metazoa; phylum Arthropoda; class Insecta; order Lepidoptera; family Crambidae; genus Udea; species Udea olivalis. The sequence continues at coordinate 10,369,969 of OX376351.1, forward strand.
TGTGGTATGTATTTCACCAAAAGGAATAGATAAATTATGTTCTTGTTTTTACTTACACGATATCTTCACCAAGACAACTTAAAAAATAATTCAAGTCAATTATGAGAATACCTATAATACTTAATCTTGCCTGAATCACTGTACATACACGTTCACATCTTTGACCGATTTAATTACTTTTTTCATATTTAAAATTAAAGAATACATTTTTGAAGATTATTAACCTTTTAATTTATTCTAGTATAATATTATTAAAAGGGAAGATTTGTTTGTTTGTATTAAATTGGCTCCGAAACTACTGGACCAATTTTAAAAATTCTTCCACCAGTTTAAAGCTACATTATCAAGGAATGACAGAGGCTATATTTTTTTTTAAATTTAGGCTATTATTTGACGGGAAAGACAAGATTGTCTTTCCCGTCAAAATACCGTCTTGTCGCTGACGGACAGCTAGTTTATAATGATTGAAAAACATAGGGACATGCATGGAATGGATTTTACGGAAAAAAATGTTCTCTACTAGCAACAGTATCCAGGGAGGAAACAGGGGACTACGTTTGTATGAAAAGACCCTTCTGTTTCCTCCTACTAAGAATATGAAATTAATAATGAATATTAATAACAAATAATTGGTTAGCTATGCTATTATGTGAACTATTTACTAATCATGTATTTGTTATTGCAGTTGTTAAAAGAAAACGAGTACTCTCTGAAATGAAGAGAGAGTTGGAGGAGGCCTACACCCGAAGAGGGGTCCAAATTAAATAAATAATTAGTAAATACCAAAACATAACACTAACTAAATACTTTAAGGAACATACTAACCAATACATAAAAACCAAAATGTAACAACCGGAAACTTGGAATAAAAGGCTTTTTTTTTTTTTATATACAACTCTTCTTATAAACAGCTTATCTGGTGTCCACGCCCCAGGAGCAAATTGTGAGTCAGACAATTGTAAAGCACTTACCAATATCATTGTGGCAGATAATGACTGCAGAGCCAATACTGTTTGTGAATTTGATACCATCCCTGAAATAATAGTAACCCCACTTGAGGGAATAAATGACCCACGAAAACTGGGGGGGTCTACAATATGTGAGTGGATATTTTTTTAAAAACGCAAAAACTAAAGTATTTAAGGGATGTGTTCAATGCAAAACTGATTTATTCACCGATGAGGAAATAGAATACATAAAATATAGGGAGTACTCTAAACAAAAGTCTTGGCTTTGCAGTCCAAGTCACGCTCTCTCAAAATGTGCATCAAGTCTGCAAGATGTCACATATTGTATCCTAAAAGAAAATTTTGAAAAAAAATATTTAAAGGAACTAATCAAAACAATGATATTATTACATATTGATTTTGATTTTATAAATTGTAACACACACAAAGATAACATAATTAACTTTTTAATAAATATATCTTGCAGATTCTTTATCTTTAATTATTGTAAAGATATAAATATAATTTTAAATAATAAGAGAGCGTGTGACGATGATGATGATATATTCAAAGTTAAGGCGAAAAAGTATTTTGCGAAATGTTATAAAAGAAAAAATAAATGATGTAAAATGAAATTGTTTTTTATTCCTTCCTACCTTTACTACTTTATGGGCCGATTTTTTATTATTTTGTTAAGATTTAATCCAGTTTATTATAAAACTATTAATGGGTGCGTTCAAAGTACTTATCAATAAATACTGGTTAAATCTTGATAAAAGAATAAAAAATTGGCCTTCTGTCATCATTGAAAAAAAAAATGAAGCAGTAGGCTAGCTAGTTTATGCTAGCTATATGTATACATACGATGATATCAGTTTCAAAACACCTTACCAGATGGCGCTGCTTCATGTTACCTTTTTTTCGGGCAGAGATAAGTCTCTATTCCCTATTAGTATACTATACTCTATGGGTGAACCCTTATAAAGTAGGGTAAGGAAATTGTTGTCCTTCGCAGCAATCGCAGCTGTCACTGCTGTCAGTGTCAGTCAACACAATAGACTTATTTTAACGCTCAGAGAGCCTCGGTGGCAAAAAAACACGTTCCTAAGCAGGTTATTAAGAAAAGATTCCGCTATAGTTGTACTTTTTCGATAGATGGCTCTAGCAGGTTTGCAAATATTGCAATGATCTACTCAACACAATTATTCATGAACAACAAAGAAATTACTTTTTAAGGGTACAAAATTATTGACGACACGATTGGCGTAGTGCGCTGTAGCATGGTTTCTCGCCTCGATTTCCGTAGTGTCCCGTGTTCGATTCCCGGTCGGTCGAGACGCCCGTAGCTTATTTCCTTGTGTGGTATTTCGTAACACAGGGATATTAATCCCTACTTCGAGACCATTACAAGAGGTGTGTTGTCCGGCGCATATAAATATATAACTCCATGAACACATGGCGTTGACACTGCTAACAATACAATTTTATTTATAATACCTAATTGTTTATCTTTCCCATCTAAGTATTCGAAAAGTAAAGTTGCTATACTTAGGTAAGTACAACATTTGATAAGATTTGCAGCAGTTCTGCTGGGAGTAGTGCTCAAATGGCCTCTGAACTGGTAATATATAGGGTAATTATTATTTATTTCACTAGTATTACAGAGAGGCCTACCTACTCAAGGTACCATTTTCCTATAGATGAAGCTGTGACCACCACCACAGAATAACACCACTCAGTTTTACGAGGTGAAAAGCAATATACCTACCTAAAAACCATTCCACGCCTATAAAGTGAATCTAGCCAAAACTACTAAATCACTCTCATTTATACCAATTATAGCACCCGCTGGGGCAAGGAGTCCGGAGCACCCGATGATAGCTATTATTAAGATAAGCTTTTGACAAGACTGGTAGCATATTATCGAGACCATATAAATATAATTAAATGCATTCTCGTTCCTAAAACATAGCGACCACATTATCAACCTACGATAATTTCCTATAATATTAGCAGCTAGCAAAGGAGCTTTGGAAAGTATTGCAGTTCAATTGCAAAGAGTATATAAACTCTTGTTTGTGGTTTCAGCTTTATTATCAGTAGTTGTAGATATCTACCCTTAACTACCTAGGTACCTACCTTCATAGAGCTGTAGAGGTTTCGAAATCAAAGCGCATTTTAAATTAAATGGCTAATAAAGTTGAAAGTTCATGCTTTCGAGAAGGCAGGGGTGGGGCTAGGTATTTACCTAGTTTTCCTCTGTACCAAAGAACATCCAATTTGCTATCGAATTTCAAGTTATTACCCTATAAAAGACGTTTGATGTTGTACTCTGATCAGAGTAAACATCATAAAAACGATTTCAGGGGTCATTAACGACTTCCCACAAACGATATAGCTGCATTTTAAAATTTATATTGCTTTTTGAATAAAAAGTTCAGCAGGCACATTGGCTCGTTAGTTTTCCTTATTAAACGTTATTGATTCGCTCCCTTTGCCGCTGGTGGTTAAAACTTTAAACAATCCTAAAGTACCTATCTACTCGTAAAGTGTGAAAATGGAACTCTTGTTTCCCCACCCTCATCACGAAGACTTTGTCTATCTATCCTTCTGCAAAATATATATCTCAAGACTTACGCTTCCCATAGACTTTCCCATGTAATATGTGGACAAGCTGCAAAGGGGCTTAGAAATAAAATGTGAAGATAAAAATAGTTACGAAAAAGTTTACTTCAATTTTCTCGAACTGCGTCGTGGCCTCGGGGTTAAGAGATTTTCCGATTAGGTACATTGACGGTAACAGTCTACTGGCCTCTGACTACCCCGTTTGTAATGTAGTCGTGATGGTCTGTACATCACTAATCGTGTTTCACGATGTATTTAAGAACAGAGTTAAGAATTGTTTTATGCGAGCTGTATGTTTTACACTAATGACTAGATGACGGGACAGGTGGAACTTAACAGAGTTCATTACAAAAAGGTCAAATTACTTTCTATAAACTGAAACCTTGGTTTGTAATCCTGAATCACCTGAATGGTACCTACTTGCGCGGTGTATAAATACATGCAAAGTGTACACAATTTAATTGATAAAAAGAAATATGCAATAGGGTTATTTTTGGACATGACAAAAGCGTATGATATGGTGTAGCATCATATTCTTTTAGCATTATGGAGTGGGTATCCGCGGCCTAGCGCACGGGTGGTTTAAATCTTACCTCAGTAATAGGGAACAATTTGTAGAAATAGAAAAATTATAATATAGGTACTAGGAAAATACAAATAAGATCTGACGGTGTGTTTGTCAATGCATCTATCCCACAGGGTAGCGTCTTGGGGTGTTTATTATTTTTGATTTACATGAACGACCTGCCTCCAGCTATAGGCAAAGAGTGCGTCGTGTTCGCGGATGATGTGTCTATTCTAGTAGCAGCCGAAAATTGCAGTAACCTTAACGTAGATCTTAAAGATGTATTTGATAGAACAGCCGAGTGGATGTATGACCATAATCTTAGGATGAATTTTAAGAAAACCAAACTCATAACCTTCCACCCACACCAAAAGCAGTCCCTGAATTTTAATTTTAATTTTGGAGGCCACAGTATTGAAGTAGTCAGTGAATTTAACCTTCTCAGACTTACTTTAGTTAAGCACATTAGATGAAAACGGCACATCAAAAATATCAGATCTAAAATAGCCAGTTTTGTATATGCTTTCAGAGAAATTAAAAGAACCACTAACATCAAAACTGCGTTAGTCATATTGTATTATGCTTATGCATACTCATGGTTGAAGTACGGGGTGATCCTCTGGAGAAATAGTACCGATGCACCTTCTGTTTTTGTTTTACAAAAAAAAGTTATAAGAATATTGGAAAATTTAAGAAATTCAGTAAGTTGCAAACCGCTTTTCAAAAAATACCAAGTCCTTACTTTACCGTGTATTTATATAATGGAAATATGTAAATTTGTCCGCCAATATCCGGAATTATATACAAAACGTAAAGACGCACCAATTAAACATGCCACGCGAAATCGAAACAAATTAATGTTACCCACCTCACGATCACACCAACACTAATCTAGTACATATGTAATATCAGTAAAATATATAATTACTTACCAGACGAAATTGAAAATGAAAACAATTTTAATAAATTTAAAAGATATTTATAGAGCCTGTTATTAAATGAAAATTATTATACAGTAAATGAAATACAAAGAATTGAAGCGATTTTGATTTCAAAACTGACTGATTTTATTAATAAAATTTAAAATATTCTTCAGACAAAATAATAAATGTAATTAAGTTATATTGAACTGATTAGGAAATATGAATTTCACAATAAAGCATCAATGGTAAAATTAAATTTATGTTTCATGAATGAATGTCGTCATCCTCTCCACCAAATTGCTGTGCCCAACAGGGTCCAAAATTGTTTCAATAATTTAAAATATACTATCTTTATTAACATTTTGGAACGCAAGTAAATAAATAAATAAATAAATACTTGCTTTCTCTACAGGCAGACCTTATGGCCTGGCCCATCTTAACTTAGCTTCCTTAAGATGGGCCTTTTAGAAATTCATTTCATATGGCGATATTTCATTCAGTTTGCAGGCAGTTAAAGTATAAGTATTGTTACGAGTATGTAGTAAAAGATGTTTTTTTTATCCAGCATCTATCTATCTGTGCGATAATGGTTCACTAACAATCGAATCTATTCAAAATGATATGAAATGTTAGCCACTTATCAGGGTATCAGTGTAGCTAGGTACCAAACCAACCTAGCCCCTGCATAAACTAATTACTTTAATATCGAGACCGCCGTAGGCACTGCAAATAATACCTCTCCGGCGTGGGTCGCATTAGTTACCGAGTGCCGTCCCTTGCTTGTAGGCAGGCGCAACGTGACAGTTCTGGAATCGACTACTGCGAGTTGCCGAGGAACTTGCCGCCGTTTGCACACGTCTCTGTTGTGACCAGGTCTTCCGGGTTGAGTGGGACAAGTGTCAGGATTTGACATTCAACCCTGCAAGCCACAATACCGCGTCAGCTTCACAGCTAGTGTTGATCTACAATAATTTTTGAAAATTCATTCCTAAAGGTAGTGATTACCCAGCGTCAATTATTTAAAAAAAGTCGAATTGTGTCCTGTGTCTGTACCAGTACGTCTACCACGAGTTGCAACTTTAAATTTACATCATCGTTCGCGTTAAAAATTGTCTTGGGATTTGACATTGTCATGTCATGTCAAATCCTAATACAACATTTTACGCATACATACATACATACCATCACGCCTTTTTCCAAACGGGGTAGGCAGATACCACATCTTTCCACTTGCTACGGTCCTGACACACCTCTTGCACTTCTTCCACACTCATTAATCCTTTCATACATGCTCGTCGATTATGGGTACTCCTGACCTGACCTTTTCTGAGCACGTCTTGGACTTGTCCTAAGTACGTCCGTCTAGGCCTCCCCCTTTCAACAGCTCCATCCACCCTCGCCTTGTAAATTTGTTTCGTTAATCGCCTTTTATCCATCCTTTCCATATGCCCAAACCATCTTAGCATTCCCATCTCAATTTTTGTGACAACATCCTCTTTCACACCACATCGCTCTCTTATTATGCTATTCCTTACTTTATCACTCAAAGTCACTCCTGCCAAACTTCGCAATGCTCTCATTTCCACTGCATTTATCCTACTTTCATCCTTCTTTTGCCATACCCAACTCTCACTTCCGTACATAAGCGTCGGCAAACGATAGTGTAAATATAAAGTGCCAACTCGTGGTAGACGTACTGTAATCTGACATTCAACCTGGCAAGCCACAAGCCACAATACCGTTTGATTTTTGTCAGCTCGACAGCTAATACAGGTTTTCCCGAAAAGCAAGGATCAAATGCAAATGGAGCATAACTGAGTCATTTCTGACCCCATCAATGTAGTCCTATTTCTAATCGTTAAAAAGTTATGGTAAATTTTGAATTTTTTCAGAAAAAAGTCATAGTCCAAACAACAATAATTACTAGATAATGTACCAAAGATACCAACTTATTATTTGGCCAAAAGATTAGTGGATGATTTGTCTTTCTGTAACAAGTTATTTGGTTGACCTAGGAAATAATAATCGACATCGATTTAAAAATCTAATATCGCAGCAAAAAATGTTGATCAAAAAAATAACTTTACATTCAAGCAGATTTCGAGAACAAAACATTTGTACCACTGAAAGTTATCCAAGTGGATATTTAAAAAAGTTGCTCATTTAAAACAAATTATTTTGAAGTTCAAATTGCTTATTTATTCTAATAATTTCTAGAGTTGTAGATATTTTGAACAAGAAAGTCGTGTTATTAGTAGATATATTTGTTTGTCAATAACCTTTTGAACCTTTTTACCACGGATGTCCATTTATAGTGTCTTGGTGGTCTCAAAATCAAAAATACCTGTTTAAGTATGTAGGTATTCGAAATAATCTGAGTTAGAACATTGATCTCTAAAACTCCAAAATTTTAACACGTCACTCGTAGTTTAAAAAGCGACCCTAAAAATATATAGGTCGCTGACACCATCAGCTCTACCTACTTAGATGCGAGGCAGTATCAGTAAAAATAAGAATTTAGGGTGTGACACTCCAATAGCGCTGCTTAGTTGGAGGTTTGAGTACCTAATAAACCTTAAAATGCTAATTAAAATAAATACTTACATTAAAAAAATGTTGTACATTTAGAAGAATAAAAATGTTTGGTTACGATCGTCACAATAGTAGAGTACCTAGACTTACTCCATTAGCGTTGATTTGTAAGTAAGGTTCTAGTAGTTCTTTAGTGTGAGTAAATCGTAGATACGGCCTAATATATACCTGTTAGAAAATTTTCAATGTTGTAGCTACTGTTAAACTGTACCTACGATGAAAATAATCCCATTTCATCCCACATTGAAGAACTTGTGGTTACTCCATTTGCTTGTAGCTACGGAGAGCTTACTCACTGGACTGACAGAGTTGAACTTGTACCGGAGTTTAGTACTTTTGCGAATTGCGCATTTAACGTTCAAATTGTAACCGTTAGGTAAGTGGTAAGTGGTGGGTTTAAAATAGGAATCTTTTATCTGGTACGATTATTTGGAAGAACTAATTGAAACACGCAAACCAACTCGTCATGTCATTATTGGTGTAGCATTTACACGTTTGCGCTGCCTACGTAACATTGGCAAAGTTACAGTTTCTAATACCTGAACACAGATAGAAACCAAATTAATAGAAGTTTATTGCAATCAAGCTTAGGTGTTCCCTTATTGTTTCATACCGATTACAACAGATTAGCAAATGGTTTTTCTCGCAAAGGCTAGTATTGCCACTGCAATGGGCAATGTAATGTTAAACCATTCATATTTATTTTACTAAGTATCTAAGTTGAAAGAATGCAAGCGAGCTTACAATGGCTGCCACTTCTACCCGTAGTAATAAATATTCCTGGTCACCCCACACGGAAGTTCCAACAGTGAAACAGTTCGCATTTTAAAACTAAATTATGTTCAGCAGCACGCACGCTACCACAGTTCCGCAAACTAATGGAAAATAATTTTATCGCTATTGGAAAGTCTATTTCTAAACTATAGACACCCCTGGGTCCATTAGACAGGGAGGGGCTCGACAAACAATTCTCGCGGATATTGAACGGATGCGTTCGGAAATGCAGCGGAGGCGGCGTCCGATGGATCGTCTCGCGCTGGCGTGCGAGATATCAATGCGCTCGTATTCACACTGAAATAGCTGGAAAATAGTAATTCTACTAGTTAGAATGAAACTGCTAGTTGGCCGGCCTTAATGAACTAAAGTGCTGAAACACCGTTTATTATTCACGAGGCTATGAGTGCCTACCTCATAGACTTTTAGTGGCTGGTTGTCAGCTGCCTGCATTGACCAATGTTACCTTGGTCAGATCACCACGTTGAGGCATACGTACGTAGATTAGGAACCGGTTACTCACACGGTCGGTGGGTTCACACGAGCCATTCGAGTTTTTTATCAATCTTCCATCAATTAACGTAAGATTGATGAAAGTAAATTTCTATAAACTGACGTAAATATTTCCTTAATTTCTGCCCTTAGCGATCGATTTAGCTCTCACCGAACTGATGGATTGCTTTGATGAAATACTGATCGTGCAACCTCCCTGTAAAGGATCGCATGGCTGCGCGCTGCGAAGAATGTCACCGACGTTCTTAGGATAAACAATCTGCCCGGATATTGAACGGATGCGTTCGGAAATGCAGCGGAGTCGGCGTTCGACGGATCACGTCCCCACCGTAGTGTGTGGAGCATGCTGTGGAGTATGATTGCGCTCATTTTCCGCTCGTTTGTATTCAGATTAAGCTGCTGTAGAAGAAGGAATCTTAAACATTCTTGAATTTGGTGAATATCGAACCATCATCATTTGCAGCCACAAGACTGCTGAATGCCTCTCTCATAAATTTCAAGATTAGAAGTTAAAGATAAACTGGGTACTAACTGGCTGTTTTCGTGGTCAGGGCATCGTTTATTTCGTATCTATGCCAATGTTTCCACTTCTACAGGGACGGCAACGTGCGAGTGATATCTCTTAGTACTTATCACTTTTTCATAGGCTGCAGTAATTACTTACGATCATGTTCACATATGTGACAAGCCGTCGATGTAAAAAATATTTTTTAGTCCAAACGAATATCCCTGAATGAGCATAAATAAAGAAAATCAAAACTGTCTTCCTATTGAAATTGACTAGTGTTGCTAATAGGTCCTTTTTTAAGGATGACTTAGTTGTATCTCTTTATATTATTAATCAGTTCAGATTTAACCCCAATATGTTGTAGCCTCACAAAAACCCAACACTTGGTAGTAACACTGCCGTTACGTGAACTATTCGTTCTCAATACGTATGGATAGGTGGCGAGCTCCGCAATCTGTTGCGGTCAAGTGCCCCCGGGGCTCCACCATCCTTCATGGACCGAATAAAACGATCCCTGACCGACTGTTATGTAGTCTGGATGCCCACACAACAGAGAAGCTCACTTGCGACGCTCACTATAGTCTTGTGTAGAGGGAAGGTAAGGATACACATAAATGCATGATATGGTATCTCATGGTCGGCTGGAAGAAAACTCTCTTTAGAGATAAGCTCACCTGTATTTTGGCTATCCTTATATTTATATGTAAAAAACTGTAATTTGTGTACAATCTAAGAAATAAATACTTTTGCACATTTGACTAAAATAGCGGAGCGGTTCTCAAATAAAAGATCTACTAATTCCATACCTACATTTCTGTAGTGGAATCTCTTTAGGTTTAAGCTAGGGCAAGTTGATTACTGTTGACCAACTGCACTGAAGACTCAATAATGATGATGAAGACTTTTTCTCGGCATTAAGACATAATAAGGACTAATTGGACTGTCCTTTCTGGCACTTTGGGCACGGGCCTCACGATCCTGAGTGCCCCTTAAATCCGCTTTTATTCGATTTTAGAACATAAAAGCCAAGAAAAAAAAGTTAAAGACGGTACTGCTTTTGGTGCAATGTTAGCGATCCTATATTTGACGCCGAAGGTCGTGGGCTCGTGTGATCAGCATTTGTGTCTCTTCTGTTTTTGGGTGACAATATCGATTTGAGTTTAAATTAATAAATATTCAAGTATGTTTATCAGTCTCCGACGCCCTTAATAAAAGCTCTACTTTTAAATAGCCTAATTTGACGATAGTTGGTCTTGGTATGAGGTGTATTTTTATTTAATTACTTTACTTCGGACATAATTTGACGATTGTAAATCTATTTCAATAGCCCTCTGTTGTATCGAGATTTCTCAGGTTTGAAAATTCTATCTGCGAACAAAGTCTGCACCAAAATGGCCACAGAAGTATGCTCCATTTATTACGTCGGCCAAAATGGTTCCTGGGAGTAATATCATATTTTTCGCAAGTTAAGGCCATTGTATCCTGAATATATTCGTATGGATTCTGATCCTATCGCGCTGTGGCTGACCTCGGCTCGCACGCCATTTTTTATTTCTTTTGTTATCTTTCTTGTACTGGGTTTCGGGTCTTACATCCCGCTATATAATATTAAACTAGGATATAAACAGCAGTATTTTGTTTTTTCAGGTGACTGGTTTATGGGTTTGTGTACAATTACTATTCATTCATTTAGATATCAATATTTTCACTTAAAAAATATGCAAAATTAAGAATATCTGAAATAATTTAACTGATACAGACCTAGGTGCAACTTCCATCAATCATATTTTTGCTAAATTCGTCTTCAAAATTCTTATTAGTTGTTTTTATTTCACGGTCTTCGGTGCTGGAAGCTTTTTTCAAAACGGCGGAGGAAAATGACAAAAAAGTAGGCGTACACGTATTACTGAGGTAGCTATCGTTATGACTGGCCTGTTGGCGCAATGGCAGCGATCCTGCCTTTAGCGCCGGAGGTCGTGGGTTCGATCCCCACTCATGACAAATATTTGTGTGACGAACATTTGTATTTGTTGTGTGTCTGGGTGTTATTATCTATTTAAGTATGTATTTAGAAATATTTAAGTAAGTTTATCAGTCTCTGAAGCCCATATTACAAGCTCTGCTTAGTTTGGGGTCAGATGATCTTGGTGTGAATTGTCCCAGATATTTATTTATTTATTTATTTACAGCTCTAAAAACATCCTCTTTAACCAAATGTTTTAGCAATTAGAAATTAATTATGTTTCCTTATAACTTGTAGTAAAATTAATGCTTCTAAGTAAATAAAATTGCGAGAAAGTAGAAACAGTAGATTGTTACACAAGGTGAGAAAGTAGCGAGAGCGCTAATAGTTCGAGGGCATTGAAAAGGTCTTTCTTCCGAGGTAAACACTCTGCTTTTAATATAAGGAAAGTTAATAAAAATCAGATACATAAGTTCAACCAAATAAACTTCTCACTCGATTTACGAAACAACTGAATGAAGTTCGAATAGTTGCAATCCCGCCTTTTTTTGTCTGTGGAATTCAACCATTTTTTTTAAAATAATTGTAAAAAGCATACTTAGACAATGATGATGGAATTCCCCCGCCTTATTTTATTTAAAGAAAATTTTTTTTTTTCAGTTCTATCGTTCGTTTCGTAAATGTTTAGCTCAAATTTATTCAATTAAATACTAATTAAGTGAAACATACGTTAATGATTATATTCCTGCTTCGATTGTTTAAATATTCATTTGAAATCAAGATAAAGAAATTTCAAATACAGCTGTGGCTGAATAGAATACATCGACTTGCCGCAAAAGGAATGTCAAAATAGAAAATGACATTTGACAGTTATTTACTTTCAGCCCTAGGGCTGAAAAAAACTTAACAGCCCTAAGGCTGAAAGTTAAGCTTTCAACCCTATGCTCAGGCAACTTCAAGCTTACTTTCCGTGTATGAGTAATGAAAATGTTTATAAATTACCTAAGTTCTAAGAAACTACATCACTAATCTACGAGTAAAGCTCCGCTTCGTGATATCAAGGAGTATTCTGACTTGATTAAAAAGTTGCGCTTAAAAATAAAGCAAAAAGTGTTCTTCATAAACTAAAGCCTGACCAGAAATATAAATATCTGAGCCGACATTACCGCGCCATTTTAAAAAGCAGTTTTTGCTTCGTTATTTGAGGCGGATATGAGTTGATTCTTTAACTGAAGGGTGAAACTGAGATAGTGGGTTTAGAGCCACCCTAGTTTAGAATGGTTGGCACAGTTATAGTGGTCCAAAATTAGCAAGGACATATCACTAAAACACAGATGTGGTTTTTGAAAATTGAAATTTTGTCCGAAATCATCCAGAAAGTTGCAAAAGAGTGAATTCATGGTTACTGCGCTAAGGTTTTAGGATGCTAAAACCTACTTAACCTACTTAGAGCCTTACCTCATGAAGGGGTAAATCAGTTGTATGAACATTGTTGTTCCACCAATGGTAAGAAGCTTGAACCTTGATTTACTTATTGCTGAACCGATTTTCCAAGTTTAAATTGATGAAAGTGAAATGCCTCTACTGGTATAATTGGGGTGCAAAGTTTGTTGAAAGTTCAGAAATCAGAATAAATCTAATATTGAATATTATTTACTAAGTCTGCGATGAAATATTTTTTCGCATTTCAGAATTCTTCTAAACACAGGCAAAGCCAAGGAAGATTATGAAAAGGTCGTTCTGGCAACATTAAATCGGACTTTACTCATAAATCTTCGCAGATGAAGACGCAAGCAAAAGCAAGTAGGCTACAAAATTTGTTTTTAATCCCAAACATAGCTCCGGGTATTGTGCAGTTCCAGCATTGACTAAACTTGACTCGGATATTACTGGCGGTAGTGCAAATGTAACTGCGTGCAGACACAGTGTTTTGGCGTAAGTCCAATACAGCCTCCGATACAGCTCATGTCCATGCCGGATGGGGATAATGTTATTTGAAACCTAAATAGGACACGAGGGGACTTGCGATGCGATGTCAACGGGATCATAAAAATTAATGATCATGATGATGGTCGTAAAAAATCTCATACTTAGTAAAAATTTTATCATGTTTTTCTTTACAATAGGTTGGGGAAAAAGTTTCTTCGGATTTTTTAAGAATATTCAAAAAAAAATTTAATATCTATAGTTTATTTACATTTAACTGAAGTATGTAGGTGCCATTTTGTTCGATTACTTTTATCCATCTTGTAGGTAGGGACATGATCACATTGCTATAAGAGTTTTGTGGCTTCTGATCAAAATACCGTGACAAGTGGTTTTGGTAGTCCTCTCGTGATGTTAACCTGAGACTGCCTAAAGAATTCTGAAGAGACCGAAACAGATGGAAATCTGAAGGTGCAAGGTCAGGACTATACGGCGGATGCATTAACACCTCCCATACAAACTCTTAATTTTTGCCGAGTGGCTAAAGATGTATGACTAGACCTTACACATCTTTAGCCTTATTTATCATGATGAAAAACCACTTGTTGATTAATTCCGGTAGCTTTCTCTCAACTTCTTGCTTTAATCTCATCAGTTGTTCGCAGTAGAGCTCAGAATCGACGGTCCTACCTGGTGTTAGCAGCTCATAATGAATAATGCCCTTCCAATCCCACCACCACTACGTAATAAAGAATCACAAATGAGTACATGGTTCATTAGGTTTCTTTCAGGGAGCTCGTGAGGTACCCAAATATCGAGCTTTTTTGTGTACCCAGTTTTTTTTAAATGCGCCAAAACTGTTTTGTGGTCAATTCGCAGTTCTTCAGCTACGTCGTAACTACTTATATGCCGATCTTGCTCCACTTTTGCAAAAATGGCATCCATTATATCCGTAATAGGGCGACCAGAGCGACGTGCATCTTTGACATCAAAATTTCCGGATTGAAAACGCTTTAACCAAATTTATGTTACTCTCACAGACACTGCACTAGGTCCATAAACATCGCAAATTTTTTTCGCGGCTTGCGTTGCATTTTTACCTTTTTTGTAGTAAAATTTTAAAATGTTTCGAATTTCTTCTTAAGATTAACTCATCTTGACAGTAACAAAAACGAATGAAAATCACACATTTATAATAATTAAATAATAATAATATTCTTCTTTAAAATTTAAACTTTTAATGATACCAAAACCAGCCAGATACAAATAGTATAGCCAAAGAGATTTTATCACAAGTTCATACATACTATATAACATGCGAAAATACTATTTCGCCAACCGAATAGTTCGTTTGGCCGAGTAGGTGGTGATACTTAGTGTAAAGTGTAAGGCATTAGAAAGAATAATTTATTTTTTCAAATAAAAATAAGTAGGGGTGATAGTACACTTGCCTAAAGTTAGCGAGCTGTTAGATATTAAAAAATCATTCATTATGGTATTTAGCGAAAAGGCAAGCATCTGCTTTTTTGATTTTTGATGGTTATCGTATAGAAGATTACGTTTTTGGCAACATTCAGTTTAAAATCATAATTTTGTGATGGCCACATTGGCTTTTATATTAAAACTAGCTGTTGCCTGTGACTTCGTCCGCCTGTTTATCGCTATGCAAACTTTGAGACTCCTCAGAGCTAATTTGGGCCACCGCCCTTCCCCCTCATGACTGCCCGCCGGCCTTGCACATCATGAATACGCGGGCAGTACTTGATCATTATTTTGCTGCGATGTTAATTTAAAACTGCGATATCTTCTAAGATATTCATTGAAATCGAATGATGTACTCGTAAAGGGGAAATTTTGTTTTAAATCAAATACTCGTGATGAATAACGTATTCATTTGGGTAAGGATTAATATCATGTTTATGAAAACACCTTCGCAAATAATGCATTATTTTAGTTAGAACAAATTTGGTTAGCATCAAAAAGATTATATTGAGCCAACCTTAAAAGATAGACATACCTATGCCGTCGAGGACTTTTTTTTAGAACTTTTAAAGGGTACATAACAATTCTGTCATATTTTTACCAAACTTTAACCATTTACGCAGTGCACGCAGCGGAAACTCTCAAATGGAAATAAAACCCCGATTTTGAAACATTCTTCATTGGTGCTCCGCTACTATTGGTCTTAGCGTGATGATATATAGAATATATATAGTCTTTCTCGATAAATGGGCTATCTAACACTAAAAGTCTGCACCAAAATGGCGGATTTTGAAATCTGACCAGTAGTTCCTGAGATTAGCGCGTTTAAGCAAACAAACAAACAAAAAAACAAACAAACAAACAAACAAACAAACATACAAACAAACAAACTCTACAGCTTTCTAATAATAAATCGGTATATTATTGGAGATGCCTACTTGTAATCGGTGTCTTTCGAGGAAATCGAATTTTTGATTCCGTCAATAGCACTTAGGCACAAAATAAAGAGTTTACAGAGGGACCGCTCTCGCCTTTTTCTATCAACTTGCCTGATCGTATAAGGTTACTACTCGCTACTATATTTTCGTGATAAGCGCGATTTGACAGATACCGACCAAAATAAAATACATCAAGTGAAAAATTGCACCTAGTTCGACAAAAACAAAAATATACAAAAGTGGTCCAGTCAGATTCAAAGTAGTTAAGATGGGTGAATACGTTCAAAAGTATTATATTATAAGAAGTCAATTTCCGGGGACCAGGTGCAAACTGCTAGCCTAATGGCTTGATCATACAGTCCTACCTACCTGCCTACCTACCTAGTAGGCTGTAGATAACACCATGAGCCACCGCTTCGGCAGTCACCTGTCGGCGGCTCGGCGCGGATGCAGCAGGCGCGCGTCCCAATAAAAGAATATACCAAAACTAATGGTGTTTTACCAATGCATGATAATATAAGTAACGGAAAAAGTAAAAGCCCATTTGTACTGGATTTGAATGTGTTACGAAATATAATGGTTAACCTACCTATATACTTATAATACACGTACATAGTACTACTAACTTGCAAACGTTATCTGAGTTTCACTTACCTTTCAACATCATTTGGTAACTTAAAAAACATATAATCATAATTTCGTGTGGTGTTAATACAGCCAAATACACTGCAACAGAAATATCTGCGCGAAACTATTTTTGACCATTGAACTATAATGTAAGTACCTATCTGACGACGTCCAAATAATATCTCTTTTGACAGTGCGACTGGACGCGACACTGAAACTCACTGACTTCGCCTGTAAACTCACGTCTCTGTGTGCGTGTGTCAAAAATGGCGTGTTGTTCTAAGCGGGCTATCTGTCAGAGCGCCGCGCATGTCTAATTTGTGACTTAGGCGATATTATTACCATTTACCATTATGCAGCAATAAAGAACTATGATTATCTCCTATGTAGCAGATCCTCTAGTAAAATGATAAAAATTAAACTTCTTTATTAAAAATATATATGAAAACAGTGACAAAATAAGAAATCTCTGAATGTGTTTTAACTTATTTTATTACATCGTGTTAAAAACAAACGATTTCACTATTTTCAACAAAACAGCACAAAAGAAGAAATGCCCTCCAATGAAGAGATTTGCAAATCGCTTCCAAACCGCAAAAGCATTTCCAAATTTTTCTGTTCCTATGATTGTGAAGCGGTTACGCGCTGAACGGTCCTCGAGAGCTGGAGCCTCGCCAGATGGCGCTGGAGAACCCTCGCCTCTGACACTAATTGCTTCCAACTCTTCTGTAATTGTCTTTAATTATACGAATTAATAACGACATTTAATGACTCCGGCTTCTTAACGCCCGTTTTTGATGATAATGACGATTCGGGCGTTTTACACATAATAGTCTGGGAGAAAAGATCTTTTGCCATCGCATTTGTCATCGGAGGGGGAAAATAAATGGGAGCTACTTTCAGAACATTAGTCGCTCGACTACGCTTACGAATCCAAAATCGCAGGGATCGCACAACTAAAAACTAATCTGAATGTCTGCCTAACATTGTAATTCTTTATTAAACTATAAGCTATTTGTCTGTTTGATGTTGGATTGAGCTTCAACACTTTCTAAAGTATGATTCCAGTTTTCGTGTGCAATAGCCCATTGTAATCTTCTTCTTCGATTGCCTCTCCTTAGCGCTGGTACTATACAAATTTGAAAAGTCCTTCATTATTATTCGCGTCATGCATGAAAAATAAGACTCAAACTAACGAGTATCTAATAATAATGATCTTCGGGTGCAAGCGCATGTTCTGTTTATTGGCCACAAAAACTTTAGCAGCAAGATTCCACCATGATCCTCCCAGTGATATGTTTGACCATGCCAGATTCTACTTGTAAAAAACATACCTTAGAATGTTGAATTAGAGTCAACATGTATCATTAGCACCCTGAGGTCCTTCCTATTATTGATTTAAAATATTTTCTGTATTTCTTACATGGGACGTTTTATTATTGCATTTGACATCGACAACTCCAGCGTGTCATTTATTGGAAGATATTGAAGTTTACAGAAAACATTGACACTTTTGACTGGTCTGTTTGCGTAATGGCGCCTGTTAATAGCGCCGAAGGTCATTGCTTTGATCACCGCCCAGGATAAATAGCAATCCCACGAACATTTTGTGTTCGGTTTATGAATGTTGTTATTATGGTATTTAGAAATGTTTACCAATTTTATCAGTCTCCGTCAACCGTAGTGTCCGTAGTATTGGATATAGGAGCCTAATTTCAGGCCCCTCTTTCTCTTTTGGCACTTTGGACACATGGCCAGGGCCCCGCGATCCTGAGGGCTCCTAAAATCATTAAAAACACGGTTAACTAGGAATCGAAGGGCCCCTTTACCCTAATGTGCCCAAGGCCCGAAATAGGTCTAAAAGACGGTCCTGCCTAGTTCAGATCAGATGATCTTGGTTTAAGGCTAGATATTGAATATTGTTATTTGATGAAAATATTTATAAATTAAACAATATCGAAAATGCTATCCATTTGCGTATGCTGGCGATAAAAAAACATCTCAATGTTTGGCGTACCGTTCAAAATGCCCTTTTTCTGCTGTCCTTGATTTGTCAGTCCCCTGATTAGGAATTCCGCAATCCCCAACAGAGTGTTACACTTAAATCATGATGTTAGTATTTGTCGGCCCAAATATGATTATATTATTCAATCTGGCATCGCTCCAGCTTAGCCAGTCGCAGCAAATATTGCCAGGCCTTCAATTGCATGCCGTTTTCTGTTTTCATGTACGTATTCATATGTGTAATGGCTGTCTACTGCTTGAGACTTGGGCAAACTTAGCGCCTGACGAGCTCAAAGTACATTTATGATCATTTTAAAGCAATGTAGTTTTGTTCGTAGATATCATTAGTAACTATACTTGGATTTTATAAGAACAACATACTCTCTTCGCGCGATGCTTGTAACTAAAACCCAAGGATTGATTTTTAAGCTGATTTAACATTTATCCAGAGAACATACCACTTCTCATGGTCTCGAAGTAAGGATAAATATCCTTGTTTTATGCGGTGCCAGACAGGGAAATAAACCAGGGGCGTCTCCCAGCTCACCCAGACCCGAGCCAGCCATTTTAGTAAAGATCGTTTCCTGAATTGACCCGACCGGGATTCGAACCCGAGACACAACGCAAGCCAAGGCGAGAAACCGTGTTACAACACACTGCGCCAATCGTGTCGATTTAATTCACCAGCTCAATAAATTGATAAAACAGATATCAATCCGAACGTTTTCTTCTCTTTATGACCTCAGGTCAATGTGATGGTGTGTTAACTAAGTTATACTTAGATCCACCAACTTTTATCTTATTAAATTATGTCTACGTTTAAAATGCGACCATATGAAGTGACTTGAAAACATGTCACAAGTATATACAGTTCTTTCAATACCCTGTGTTTCGTAAGAATGTATATACAGCTCTTTCAATATATGAAGAAGCTGCGAATACTCGTATTGAGTTGTTATTTACGCTGCTATTTACCGTTGCGGCGACTGGTGTTTGATCAAATGCATCAAATGCAAGCCACCGTGTCCACAACTGGCGACCAAATTTGCGGGTGCGAGAAATCTTCCCGTGGAAGGGTGCTTGTATAAAGAACCATGATATGATAGCGTTACCCAAATTCAATCTTTAGAAAAAAAGAAGTGGCTCTCATTGTGGCCTAAGACAGACTTCTTTGATTATATTATAATATATGAACGGTTGGCCAACTTGTTGCTGGAAAATTCTAAAATCTAAATTTCCTTAAAAAATACGCATGATGGTAATCCAGTAGACCGTAAGTTAGATGACTTAACTAGTTTGAAGTTATATGACTGCCGATTCACTAATGGTACAAGATAAGCTGCGTTGCAAGATTAGCCGTTCACAACACTTTAATGCTCCTTGACATGCGACCTATAATTTTTATTTATTTTCTTTTATTACCTTTTTAATGTCGAAATAATTTTCCAAATACAATTTGTTAATGATTATTGTTTGTTATTATTGTACCTATTTTTCTACTTTGACTATTACAATCAATTATGGCATGATCACGAAGCACCAATGCAATCATTTAGGAACTAATTTTAAGCGTGAGTTAGTCGATATTGAGATATTACACCAACGGGCCCAAGCGCCGCTCTGCACAGTCAAACTACCCACCTGCGGCAGATTATTGTTATTAATTTCCAGGTGCAGCACCACCTGTATTGTGCTGCACCAACACACACACGCACACACACACACACACGCACACACACACGTACACACACACACACACACACAGTCACACTACATATTCGGTACCGTATCTATTGTCTATGTATTGTATTACAATTATTACACTACACAATATATTGTATGTATATATTTTTATCTATGCTATAGTATTTATGATACTTATATGTATATGCACACACGTATGTCCGCCACAAATGTCCGTGCGTCATCTCAGTCTGGGCCTACTGAAAATCAGCGCCTGGGCCCATAAAGCCCAGGCTATATGCTGAGTGAGGTCCATTTGTCTTTTTGGGCATCGGGACACCGCTGTCTGATGGTATGATCTTTTTTTTTCCTGTTACCTATATGTTTTGTTGTTAATGCCTACTTCTTTTGTGTTTACTTTATAAATGTAACGATGTCCATAAAGTTAATAAATGTTTTTCTATTTCTATTTCTATTTCGTTGTTGATGAATTAATAGTAAAATGCAGCAGAATCTTAGATTCCACAGGAAGAAAACCACTATTAGCAGACGTATTTTTGCTAATTACTTCCTATCAACTGATAATTTTACACTTGCATTCTCAGTTTAAACACATGTTGCCGTTCTTAAATAAAATTTCAAGCAGACAAACTACTTCTATATGCAAGTACATAAACGGCGAGGTGGGCAAGCAGTGGAGAGGTCGAACGCCTCTGGCGTACTTCCAAACTATTCACTATTCGTATATTTGTCGCTTGTATCGATTTGACTGAGTGAAACAGTAATTTCTGGTAACGTCTACCCGACAAGTACCTACTACACAAGTAGATGCAGTTCCCTTTACAATTGCAGCGTGAAATTGTTCTTACACGATTCCTCTTTCTATTGTGCGGTCGAGTGGGTCGCGCGACAGAATAACATGCATTGTTATATCGCACCGTCATTTATTTTAAATAAAATTACTGTCTTATTTGGATAAGGAATAAACGCAGACAACAATGTGGCGTCGTTAAATTGCACTTACGTACTTTGACTCGCGAAAGGTACAAGTAATAGAACTGAAAGAATTTAAATGGCGTCGCTCGCGTTTGAGAGCTCAAAGAACTTGCCGCTAGAACTCAAAAAAGTAAATCGAAATATTATATGGATCAAGTCGTCTAGACGTGTATTTTATGGCAGATATATTGTTCGTACAATACATGATGCTCAGAGGGCGCTCTGAACGCTCTCGCCGAGCTTGAAACTTGAGTGGACAACTTCGCCGGCCGCGAGGCAAAACTTCGTTTTTCATTTAATTTGGCCGAAACGAGTGCAGCTTACAATATTTTCAACGCTTGCAACTTTCGACTCGGGCCTTCGTTATAAATTTCATAGTTAGCGGGCGCGCTATGCTGTAAATGTGACTAACATAAACCACTTCAACTCTGCCTAATGAATTTAGCGCGGGAGACGTCAAAGGAGTGTGCTTATAGAAGTTTGAGAACTTTCCGTGCAGTTTGTAGCTAAAATATAATAACCTAACTACGTGTTGAATACGCTTTATGAGTTCATGAGTACGTGCACTCTGTTGATATTTATTAAAATAAATAGTTACAAAATAAAAGTAGTGTTATCATGGCTGCAGTTGGTGGGAATTAGGTTTATCATCTTGCTCGGTAAATGTTAGTGGGTAATTTCAAATCCTAACAATTTTTAGAAAAGTAGGACTTCGCCGATGGACTTGGGAATTGAACCTGGGAGATTATTGGCGGAGCGCTTTACTACTCGGAATTACACAAACTATACCCCAGGTGGGTATCAAACCCGCAACCTTTGCGGCTATAGTTGCGTATATATATACTTGCCTCGACCTGTGGCGCTAATGCAAGGGGCCAAAAGATTAAACTCAGAATGGATCTTTCTCTCCCCTCTCAATATTCTTAGGGAAAGGAAATAAAACATGTGTTGTGCAAATGTTTTAATTTAGGAGTCGACTTCACGTTAAAATAAAACCACTTTAGGGATTTCGTGGATGCGGTTTTTTTACTAAGAACATTTGTTACAACAGCCGTAAAGTAGTCCATACATCAGGTTGAAACAGTAAAAAAAGTAAAACCACCAGTAGAAACCTGTTTTATTTCAAGAATATTCGTTATATCCCACACATCCGGCGAGATTGAAAGTAACGTCTCTTTTCAATAAGCTTAACGCGTGGAAGCGTGAGCGCACGTTAAATCGCAGACTGTGCGTACTCGTATATACTCGCAAAGCCTTTTCAGTCCTCGCTCGGAGGCTTGTTCCGGCGGACGATAAGGCCTGATCTGCGGAAGACAGGCTCGCAGTGCACCAGACACGATCGATACTGCAGCGGGCGGCTACACCCCCCCACCCGGTGGCCCCCACCCGACTGAAACTTTCGCGATAAGTGCAAAACTAGCGCGCACCGTACGCAACGCAATATTGTTAGCCAGTTACGAGACTGAAACACTGAAACAGCGGATATTAAGGCTGAAACGCAGACGTCCCGTTTTTACAATGGCCGAGTTTAAAATGAATACGGAGTTACGCTGCATTGTATTAATTCGCATTACAGTACGTGCTTAATGATAATGGTGGTTGTATGCAAATCGTTGGGTTAGAGGTGCGTTCTGGGTCTGGCATTGCAAATTGGGCACTTTTAAATTATGATTTCATTCAACGATGCTTTGCTTTGTTGAATGAAATTTTTGTTTTAGCCTCTTTTAAACTTGTAATTATTAGTGGAATTTTTCTAAAGGTTACAAATTTTAAATTAAGTTGTAAGATATTAATAAACAATTTTTAATCTATATTGAAATTCAAAAATATGTACAATATTAAATAACATTCAAATTGCACGGATTTTATATTAAAATGGAACTAACAATAATCCTGTATACAACTAGCAAAACAACATCTTTTGAGTATTCTACAAAATTAAATTGATATATGTATACATAACTTTTCAAAAATGGTTGTTTTAAAAGTAGTTGCAATCTCCACAAGATCGTTGGTCGTTTTTTCCAGATTTAAGTTTAAAAATGAAGCATCAATTTTACTTCTCAATGCTAGGGTTTGCAATGACTATCGCGCCTCCCATAAAAGGTTGCCATGACCTTTCACAAGGTTTGATCTATCTCTATCATTCAAAATATAGCGTGAACACTTAACAGTCAGACAAAATAACTGTAGTGAGTATGGATTCTGCATGTTTTCAAATGTCAATCAAAGCTCAGCACTTCTAAGTCTAGCTGTCACTTCTCGCACTACTGATATATTGCAGGACAACACTAATGTAAGGGCTTTGCAACTTAGGCAGACGCTTTATTATTCGAGAGTTAGACCTAAGTATGTTTTAGATGACATTTTGGGACCTACTACCAGACCATTATCAAGACATGCTCTCCATTTCCTTACGTGAGCAAAAGATCATGGAAAGGATATATATTATTTAGCGTTAATAAATTTAAATATATATATTTGATTTTAACTATAATTTTCATACTGCAAAAAGCTAAGGAGTGGAACTTACAGACCGTTCTTCCACTTATTGCCAGATCGTTAAAACTTTGATGTCTTGACAAGAGTGATTGGGCGTTTACAGAGCCGACAGAAACCACCATAGACCACATCGTCATTTGCCTAAAGGTGTGTTTTGTGAAAAACATAATTAAAAAAAAAACAATGGTTAGAATTTAGAAATAATACGGCGTATTTTTAATGAGACGAAGTAAACTGACGTTTACATGCTGTTAGCCGCTGAAAGTCATCGCGGCTAACAGCATTAATTAGTCAATTAGAAAAAAAAATTGGTCGTCAGGTTTTGGTAAAACAAAAAAACTGTCAAAGCAAAGGCTTTGAGCGAATGGGACATAAAATAAAATAAATAACACTTAAAGTACCTATAAGTAATATTTATAGTACCGCTAGTGAGTGGCTAGAAAACCGAAATGCCGATGTCAGCTCACGAGTTTTTGCAACATTATTTCACAAACTGACATTAACAGATGTCAGTTTACTTCGTCTAATTAAAAATACTACTGTAGAAACACCCACTTCAAGGTATCTGGGGTACTTGAAACTGCATCTTTTCACTAACATGTCGACTGCTTTAGCTAAATGAGCTCACTTTACCCCAACTGCCCCCCGATTCAGAACGAAGTCATTAACCGATGCGGTAAGTTTGTTATAATTATAGTAAATGATCCTCTTAACGGCAGGAATCTATAATTTCATATGTTAAAGCCAAAAGCATTTAGTTTTCATAAACTTAATTATATAAAACTAATCATCTACGAAAATTAATCAAAAATAAAAGAAAAAAACCGGATCGGTCGACAATTTTGTTCTGAATTTGGGGGCTGGTTAGCGAAAGATTCACTTCATAGCATATCAACAAACCAAGCTTTTGCAATTGTCACACTACTTATTTTGTAAGTAGCGATGGCAATTCAATTGAATGAACTTATCTCTCACACCCGCTTGCTTCTCCCTACAGCAGAATTTTATTGAAACAAATAACGAATTTCGTATGAAAGTATTGACCGATTACAAAAGGACAAGTTTTTTAACAGCCGAAAGAACATGAGTGTATTTTTATTTTCAGAAATATGGAACATGACAATATGACAGTGAACATTATGCTTAGAATTAGTAAGCCCGTTCCCAAACATATTTGAGGCGATATTTCATAAAAAACAACCTGGAACATATTTTTGATATATTGCTATAATCTCCACTTGTATGGTATGTTTAAAAAGAAACCAACTGACTTTAGCGACTCGTAAATACTGATCTTAACTTTCTTTTTTGATAAGAATATGTGGATTTAGAGTCTCACTAATTATAAGTATAATGTTCATTGTCATATTGTCATGTTCCATATTTGTGATTGTCCCAATCGTAACGAGCCATAATTTTGTGCGGCATATTTTCAGAAATTCTAATTTAACGTAGGCTAAATGTATACCATCACAACTTTATCCCAATGCCCAAATGGGGTAGTCAGAGGCAAGTGACTGTGCCGTCATGGTGAACGAAACACTTGGTATTAGAACCCAACGTGGTGGTGAGCTTTCCGCCCTTATCCAGGTTAATTTGGTTTGTTATCGATGTTTTCCGTCACCGGAGAGTTAGTCGTATATTTAACAATGAACACAAAGATTTTGGTTCTGGCCAGATTTGAACTCGGGACCAAAGGATCCACGATCTGAGTTCGGGTGCTGAACCACTAGGCCACGACGCTCTCCGACGTAGGCTAAAATTGTTTGGAAAAAGTATTAACCAACATAGACACGAAAAGCTGAATAACTATAGTGCATAATGTTGTTCATGCATAATGTGTTCCAAAGCATAATAATCAAAACGAATAATAACTGAGCGCATATATTTTAAAAGCATAATAATTTAAAACCCATAAGTTGACATGATATTAATAATTAACACCATGGTTAGAAGGATCTTAAATTGGTATTGTTTTAGTACGAATTTCGTTTGTTCGACATCGTTAAGCACTATTTTTTGTTTTATATACTTTCATTTAATAATATCAAATATGTACACTCAATTTTTTTTGTATAAGCATAAAAAAGCTCTTTGGTACTTCGCAGGCCGCTGCCGCGCGTTTTAGTCGCAGTTCTAACCTAACCTAGCCATTACGGTCAAATTCAGATAACAAACCAGGTTAAATTGCAATGAGGGATTTTACTAATTATGATTATTTGAAAGTACTGATACAGTCTATTTGAATAAAGTTATTTGAGTTTGAGTTATGCCATCTCAAAATGCCATTCATTACTTATGCTTAAAAATATCAGGATTAACTATTTTGTGCTGAAGGTAATTAGGGCTTTCATTACATAAAACCCGATTTTTATAACTGTGCACCTCGAGTTGTCAAAGTCGTTAGGTTGGGTTCGAAGTGCGCAGTTACTAAAATCGGGTTATATGCACTTATGCTTTGTAATAATATGTATTTAGACTGCTATGCTATGTAATGATATGCATTTGGACCATTGTGTTACGAGGTATCAGATAAGGATTTGATCCAGGGAAGTCACCCAGGCCCGAGTCAATTTTGAAAAGATTTGTTCCTGAATTGACTCAACAGGGAATCGAACCGGTGGTACGTGACGCTCTACGCCAATCGTGTCGTGAATGTCATTTAACAATTTCCACCGAGGCAAAAATGCATGCAAAGAGCGCATGAAACAAAACAGCTTTGCGGTCTTCCATCTCAATTGTATAACGATTGAATACCACGTATTTAGCGACATAACTGCCGCATATTACAGCAATAAACCATCCAGAAGAAAATGTTCAGCGCCTCGGTGCAGCAAGTTGTGGAAAGTTACCGCCGGTGGTCGGCCAAGTTTGCCACTCGACCACGCCTCTCCCATACAACGGCTCCGGGCAGCTGCGACACACGCCTTTTTTATTTAACTTCCTCTTGCGTTAATGACGTAAACGCTGTTGCTCAGATATATTGCACTCGAACGGAAAATCTAAACAAGTCACCTAATGTGCTGAAAATTGTAATTTTGCCTATTAAACCAATCAAGCCTTTTGAAATGTGAATCCAGTAAAATCTTTTTAGTTGTACGAGTATAATGATAGGCTATATTGATTATCAGGCTAATTATGCGAATAGGCTTGCCTTCGTTCATAGTTAGTTTCTAATCGTTGTGCAGCCCTAAAACCAAGAAAAGGTTGATGTCACGGAAACAGTAATGTCATAGATATTTTTAAGCAGAACACTGATAAAATAAAAAAAAATAAAAAAACAAAGCTGCTAACCAAGTCAAGCTCAAAGAGAATGTCACGTGCTCAAGCTGTTTTCAGCCATCCCGAGAAATACTGTTATTAAGATCTGCAGATGGGTAAAGGTTTTTATGCAAGGATTTCAATATCTGGGGTGTTGCACGCTTCACTCGTTGATAGGCTAGCTAGGGTAACCGCTTAGGTGGTCTTAGTTTTGAAATTTTCTTCTGTCAACTGTCCGTTACCATTAATCTTAACAAAATTGTAGATTCCAAGTTGAAAACTCACGAAAACTAAACAAAGTACCCTAAGAATACTTAGGGAACAAGAGCTAGGATCGTGATTTCTTTGACGAGACGTTAATAAATGGGACGCTTACACCTCATAATTGGGAAAAACTGTCGCGTCGTCCTCTCAGTTACAGATAGGAATAAATCTTTATGTAGACGGGGTCCTGCGCCGGCCAGGTGCGTAGTTGCTTCTAAGAAATAAGTTTCAGACAAGCTGGACAAATAAAAAGAAGTGGCACTGACTTAATCATCTACTTATATGTAGGTGTGGTGATCGTTAGTTAACGCATCACTTGAGAATGGGTGCACTGATTCGTAACTATTATTATGCGAATAAATTAACGAATTAATTAGAACTGTTCCTAGTAACTAGTAACATGTGTAAAGATGTCCTTCGAATGTTAAGATATTTCCGCGTGAGCCTAGTCTGATGGTCTCGAAATAAACCACAGGGCACTTTTCTCGTTCGGCTTTCCACTGTAAGCTTTGAGCGAGCGACAACTTCTTTGAAATGGTAGGTAGTAAAGTTTCATGGTAACTTTTAACTACTGCTCTCATTTCGCATTCAAAGAGACATTAGTAGCTTGAAGGTTTTTATAAATATCTACCTACCAGATATATGTATTATGCTACGTAGGCGACAAAAATTAAAATGAGGTAGACTGTCGTACCGGTAACCAAAGCGTTACACCGTGGACTTTGGAACGTTACGGCGTAGCATTCGAATTGTTTTTATCACATGTTGTAGTACCCCTGAGAGGCAAAGTTATGCCACCTTATGTATCCTGTTAGGAATGATTAGATTTATGCGAATAGACTGACGATAAGACTGCAGAAATTACGTAGTATTTCAAATATTTCGCTCTAAGACTTTATTGCAGAGACTGATTTTGAAATTTATTCGTATCACCATCTTCAGATCATTTCACTCTATTTAACTCAACGTCAAGTCCAAACCGTATCCGGCAACTCCTGTATGTCTCCATGAGTTTACACCAATGACAGCCGCTAGTTTTTGTATGGGATTTTACTACTCCGCAGTGATTAAAAATGGAACCAAAAATAGGATACAAATTTCTGAAATCAACCATCGTAGTTTATTTGACAGGATCTCATGGTAGAAATACGCGAAGTCTTAAGCTCAGTCTTCATCGTGGAGTTCTGTTGTTTCTAGCAAAACCAAGTCATAAACTTAACTCAGTAGAGCTTGCACTATGTGCCAGATATATTAAGCAGCGTATTTCGTTTTTTTCTTGTTAGACTTTTGGCTGAGTCAATGATGTCTCAAAGAAGAACTCAAGACCACCTGAATCCGCTCCTGGCACACGTAACTTATTCCTAGCACGCGCCGCCCCGTCCCCGGAATATAAGACATTGCGGCCCATTTATTGCACGTCGGCGCGCCGCCACGCTAAAGACGCGAAACTACGCTAAGTAATTAATGGCGAGCGTCACTCTAGGCAAATTTTAATTACGGAGAAATGATGGCGATCTGATTTGGCTGAAGCTTTCGATGGCCTGGATGGGAATATGAACGGGATTCTTGGGAAACAGGAGGTTTACTACGGTACCAAACTTAGGTACTCGTGAAACTTAGGAGGGCTCGAAAGCACACAAGAATTAGTGTGCTGTGAACAGGCTTGAAGCTTCACGTCTCATTATTTTACTAAAATACTGAATGCTCTCGCTCGATTGTTTAGCGGCAGTTCTGAAAATAAGCTATGCACAAAAAGCTCTATTGCTAAGAAATTTACAAGTATTACACAGGCAAAGGTTTCTTGCTAATTCAATTTAATGTTTATATTCCTGGGTGTTAAACTACTGCTCTTAGGGTGACCAACAATTCAGGTTATTCACGTTTGGCAGGTCACGTTTTATTTAATTCAAATATGTAATGCATCAACTTGTTGACTGTGTTATCGTGCACCAAAGTAGAGTTCACTTATCCCAAGATTGACTCATAAGCGGCCAAGTGCGGTGATGAGGGTCCCAAGTAGTGATCATGATCCCAAAGCCGTCTGATGGATTGGTTTCTGCGAGGAAGATAACCAATGTTGGGTTTTAGTAGGTAATGGTGTCAGTTCACCAGAATCCCAAATATCCCAGTAGTCCCTGACTAAGGAAACTGGGCGTATCTGCATTTCCTTTCACAAAGATAGCGAGATAATTAAGTACTAGAATATTTTAACCGACTTCAAAAAAAGGAGGAGGTTAACAATTCGACTGGATGTTTTTTTGTTTTATGTTTGTTACCTCAGTACTTTCGCCTGGGTTAACCGATTTTGATATTTTTTTTAAACGAAAGCTAGTGCTTCCGTAGGGCCCCATTATACTTTTTTGGTCCAGTTCTGATAGTGACATCCGTTAGAAACCATAAAAGTTTTAAATCTAGATAAACTAAATGCGCGACAAATGAACGAATAACTTAATATCATGCTAACCGATTTCGATGATTCTTTTTTTATTGGAAAGGACATACATTAAGGGAAGTTTGATGGTAGTTTAGTTAGGTTTTGATTATGCGATACCTGACAAAGTTACGGAAGTCTTCAATTCTTAGGAGCAAATGAGCGATACTTTGTTCGACTATCAATGTATAAAATGAACAAGAATCGATTCTCTAAAAAACAATAAATAAACAAAAAAAATTATCAAAAAAAACAACTTATAAAAACAATATCAAAACAAATAATTTGCATTAAAAAGTAAAAAAATAACTGCGTATTGCTTTACGTACTACAATTAACTACTTATTCTAATATAAATTGTACTATTTTTTCACTTAAGTGAATGTGTAATTCTTAAATAAAGAAGAAGGGAAGGGAGGGATAAATAAAGAGTTCTAAACCTATTCTTCTAAAACTTATACAATAAATGTAGGTTCAATTACTATTGTTGTTGGAGTCGGTGTCAGCCAATGTAAGTTTGTAACTACCTACATGAATTCTTAAACGTGACATGTAAAAATAGGTATAAGTATTGACGACACGATTGGTGTAGTGCGCTGTAGCACGGTTTCTCGCCTCGATTTCCGTAGTGTCCCGGGTTCGATTCCCGGTCGGGTCAATTCAGGAAACGATCTTTTCTGAATTGTCTCGGGTCTGGGTGTGCTAGGAGACGCCCCTAGCTTATTTCCTTGTGTGGCACCTCGTAACACAGGGATATTAATCCCTACTTCGAGACCATTTCAAGAGGTGTGTTGTCTGGCGCATATTTATTTATTTAAGTATTGCTCGGTATATTGTAGTGTTTTCTTGGCTGACACTGACTCCGACAATAACAATAATTGTACCTACATTTTACTATCGTAAAAGTTTTAGAAGAATACGCAATAGTTTTTTTACTTTTTAGTGTTTTTTTTGGAAGTGAATTTCACTTCGGGATTCCATATTTTACTGCCATTTTCAACCCATTTAAAAACAATGAAGGATTGGAAGTTTTTTGTTGCGTACAACGAGTAGAGCCTGGAATATTTTTATTTGTATGAGACAACGCTAAAACCTCCACAAACATGGGCAGACTAAAACGTTTTAAAGTGCAGCATTACCGTGCACGGCTGTAATTGCAGCCATCTGCTATTACAACAAATATTGTTCCATCAGTTTTTTGGAACGAGCAATTAGACGAGAGAAAATATCCGTATTTCAAATTTTTGCTCGCATTAGTACTACTTATGGTTTTCGTAGCAATATTTTACGAACTTTGTAAACAACATTCATTGTGAAATTACCGACATACACAGGTTTCGTCATCATTCATCATCATGAACTTTTTAAGCTACTGAACCCACTATCGAGCCTTTATCCTGATATTACCTAACCCCATGAACAGTCAAATAAAGCTTTTCAAAATTATGACAGCGCTGCGACTATTACTGAGAAAAACTACTTGAAGTACTTAGTTATGTTGAAAACCTACTCTGAGTTATGGTATCCAAGTTTGGTAACATATGGCAATGTGAATGAGTGATTTCGAATCGTCCGATTAAATTAACAAATAGAATAAATAGTCAAATATGCTTTTCAAAATGCATAATGCCTGCACAAGAAGTCAGCCAGTTTATTTCGTACACATCATAGGGAATGAAAAACTGCTAAGTTAATTCAGAAGTTACAAATTTCAGTTAATGGAGATTTTAAATTCCAGAATATCTTTATGAGGCTCAACAATGACAAGAAGGTTAGTCAATTAAGCTGAACAATGATAGGTAGGATTTAATAAATGGGTATAATTACAATTTGTGTCTATGTAATGGTACGAGATATTTCTATTATTAATGTGCATTGTGCATAATGTATTTTTTACAGTAAAGTCAAAACGATCTACGAATTGCTTTCTGGGTAGCGTTGCGTAGTTAAGTTTAACAAACTTTTAGTTTAAGGTTAAGATTTCGAATGAACCAAGTTGTTTCGTTATCAGAATCTAAAAGTTAGCTGCTGGTACATAATAATATACAGGGTGTCCCAAAAAGAAGTGTCAAGCGGAAGCCCACAGAAAGAGCACCCCTTGGGGTACCCGAATCACTCCCATGTATGTTCCGCGATTGTTTATAGTTTTCGAGTTATGATTTTTTTTCTGAATTTCTGAGAATTTCAAACCTAAAAAAAAAAAAAAAAAAAATTTAAATTCAATTTAAATTCTATTTTAATTAAATTTAATTCAAAGTTTAAATTTTTTATTTTTTAAAAAGTAGAAGGGCTACTTTGGCTAAAATCAGCCTTCAAAGACAGCGAGGTGGAAAATTCTTGAAATTAGCCATCAGATAAATAACTGTTTTTTGGCCATTTCTGGCCAAAAAACAGTACATTAAACATTTCATTATACTTTCAAATGTTTATTCTTTCTATTATTTCCTTAGCCTTCCTGCAGTAATTTCTGGTTAGATAACAAATTCATGAACTTCAGGAATGATAAAATGGCCAAAAAACAGTTATTAATCTGATGGCTAATTTTAAGAATTTTTCACCTTGCTGTCTTTGAAGGCTGATTTTAGCCAAAGTAGCCCATTAAGTACTTTTTTTTTGTAATGATTAAGAAAGCTGAGATTCTGGAGCATTTTTGAGCTTTACTTAGAAACCATACAGTTACCCGCTTAGATTTTTAATTTAAAGTTGAAAATTTAAGTTTTTATTCATCAACCGTACATTTTTGGTTTTATACCAATATTTTCATCATTTTGGTCAAAGTTATGAAACTGATTATTTTATGCATCAAAGTACAATTAAGGATGATTCAGTTGGGCAAAGAAAAAAATTGAAAAGTCTTCTACTTTTAAAAAAATAAAAAATTTAAACTTTTAGGTCTGAAATTCTCAGAAATTCAGAAAAAAAATCATAACTCGAAAACTATGAACAATCGCGGAACATACATGGGGGTGATTCGGATACCCCAAGGGGTGCTCTTTCTGTGGGCTTCCGCTTGACACTTCTTTTTGGGACACCCTGTATAAAAACTCCGTAACAAAGTATTTCCAAACTCTCTTTGCAAAGAAAGTTTATGAAACGCTGTTACGCGCTTTGTTTTCTCATTACCTATGAATATATAGGTAATGAGAAAACAAAGCGCGTAACTTCACAAATTCACTATCATTAAGCTGAACGGGTTTGAACCAGAAATAATAAAACCTCCTAAAATCTGCGAAACTCAAAATCTTAGGGAATTACGATGATTAAAATGTTGGAAACCTATTTGATCTGCGTTTAACGACATGCTCCTTGATCAGGTCCAGCACTCAAATTCATTTCAAGTTTGATTTATAAGTTTGGGTTCTGGTTCTGAATAATATGTAAAAATATAAGAAGTACCTAGGTTTTGGATAGATTTACTGAGCAATGAACATGTTTTAACAATTAATGTTGTCCTGAATCAATCAACTGGGCGATGAACTTGACCAAAAGCTATATTTTAGGTATACTAATACCGATTTAAAGTGGCATAGTCACTAAATGGTAGACGACTTTTTCAAATATTTATCACATGAACTCATACAATACTCGAATTAAAGTAAAAAAACATACAAAAATATAGCAGACACTAAAATACTTCTAAGTACTTTTTGTGTTGTTAGAGAAGCAAAATTTTTTCATCTTTTCGTCGTTTTCAAATTTTGAATGGTAATATTTCAGCCCTTAACCTTTACTTGTTGCATACAATATTATTACGGTCTTCTTCTCCCTTTGATTGTTTTCTTTCTTCTATTCTATAATAGTCCTTAAAATAGAAATAGCAGTACTTCTATTGAACACTTATTACTAGAGCACAATACCGAACAATACACAACAAAAGCAGGAAGCAAAACTCTCGTATAATTCAGCCATCGGTAAATTTATTCAGTAGGTATTAAAATATCTGTCTGATATTTATGAGATAGGAAAACGTTGAACATTGACACAGGATCACATTACCGACCGGCATGGCGGCCTGTGACCTCTAATATCCGTAGGGAGCCGGTGAGCGGATTAAAATTGTTTGTAACGAAGCGATTTGGTCCCGCAATTCAACGTTGTAAATTATTAACGCAATGATATTTTAAGGCTTTGTAATATATTTAAGTATTTAGAAGGATATATTATGCTCATAGCCAAGTGCAACAAAATGCTTGTCCTATGTCCATGAGCAGATTTTTATAGTGATACGGTAATTACCTTAGTTTTTATTCAAATTTCGATCTAGTTATATTAGCGAAAACTCTTTCTAGGGAGTTAAAACAGCAGTTAATAAAATAAACCACTGAAGATCAACATTAATAAAATTACGAGTATGTACATTATGTCGTCGCGGACAAAGCAAGAGTAACTTATCATAAAGATTCAGCTATCAGCCTGTCGAACTAAAAAGCTGTCAAATAAGGTACAGACCCTTTAACCCACAAGCTTTTGTTATCCACATTACAATAAACAAGGTATAATGCCAGTTAAGGTGCTACCTCACTAAGTACATTTTGATTTGAGCGTAACTTACCATAGCAATAGTTAAACACTCACGAGTACTGACAAATATTTTTCCTTTCCTTCATATAGTTTTTTAAAATTTTATTTATGTGTTTTTAGTTGTAAGAGGTGCACTCTATTTATTTCGCAGAAATATTCACAAACCCAGCTGTTACGGTCATTATCGGGGGATGTTATTTAATGCAATTGAAATTAATTCGTCCCTTATTGCTTTATCTAGGATGCAGATCTTCCTGAAAACTTTCTTAAAGTTCTTTCTAGCGTTCTTTCAGGTTGAGATTTCTTAGAAACTTCACAGACCGATGGATCGGGCAAGACTGCATAATGTATAAAGACATAGTAGCCTACACGACACAAAACTTTTTATCAAGAGCCTTTATGGAAGGCTGAAAAAAAAACCCAAGCGATATATACGAAAGGCGTAACGTTTTAAGTGCATTGATATAAAAATAAAATTTTATTAGTTAAATTTAGTTTTATTAAATTTAATTACCTAGTTAAATTTAATTTAAAAAAATTAAATTAAATGTAATAATTAATTTAATGCACAATATTTACTTAGGAGCTAAGCATCCTTCCCGCTCCCTAGGCCGGCAGCGGTCCGGACTACTACCGAAAAAACCAATACGGGTTTGAATTTTTAGTGGTTTCAACTTTCAACGGAACTTAATTCCCCCGTCGCGCGTCGATACAAGGACTGATGGGTGGCAAACATCAAGTTGGTTATACTTAATCGTGGTAAAAATGAAAAATATTCCTAATACAGCGATTTAAATAAAATTTATGCCTAAAAAGTTGTAGGCTATTAAAATCTCTAGAAGATCTATAGATGTCTATAGATGAGTGCGCCTTCAAATATTCATTACATTGATGTAGTATTTTATTCTGATATTTATGATTCTGCTTTAATTCTTTATCTTTATCCACTGATATTATAAAGAGGAAAGATTTGTTTGTTTATTTGTTTGTACTAAATAAACTCCGAAACTACTGGTCCGATTTAAAAAATCCTTAACCAAAATAAAGCTACATTATCAGGGAGTGACATAGGCTATTTTTCAAATTAAGTATACTTTGACGGGAAAGACAGTATTACGTGGGCGATGTCGCTGACGGACAGCTAGTCTGAAATAAACTTCTTGTTGTATTAGAGACGGTAGCGATCATTTAAGAGCGTTAGTTGGGCTGGATCGAAAATGTTACATTTTTGTAAGATTTTCGTGATTATTTCATTGAATAGAAATAAAACTGAAATTTTTGCTTCATTATTATGTGCATAATACTATTTAAAATCACATTGAATTGTCTAAAATTAGGTAGTCACCAATTATTTGCTAAATTAAATAAAAAACTGTTTTTTTCAAAATGATAAGACACTTAGAAATTTACTGTACACAGTTAGAGTTATAATTTTGAAAATAAAAGGTTCATTCAATAATAGAGAGATAATTTATACTTATTTGAATTCAGCTAAATAATTACGAAAACCTTAAAAAAATGCGACGTTTACGATCTAACCCAAACGCAAAAAGCAAACCCTCTTTAAGTGAAAGCATCTAATCGTGCTTACTAAGCAAGAGTTATCTTGATAATTGCAAGTTGCAAACTATCAAGTTCTTAAAAAACTTTGCAAATATTGTTTTTGATATTTTCGTGCTATTTTGACTCGCGGATTGAATTTTCAAACTTTCAGCCATACAAGTAAATTGTCTGTCAAAAGATTCAGCAGCTGAGAGTATAGGACATAAGAAGGCGCCGCGACGGCATCAGGGCTTCCAACTAGCCCCACGAATGTGGCAATTATGCCGTTCGCAAAACAAACAAATCACTTTTAATGCGCAGCGTTTGCTGCACTGCGCATAATATTAAGTACATATTGTGTAGGCTGGGACTTTGATTCTCAAGTACTTCAATGTCAGCGTTCGTGTTGTCTGCTACGCAAGTTCAGTTCATAAATGCAGATTATCGTCTTAAGCCCCACGATTATGGTATCCCGAAAACAGAAAAAAATGCAGGCATTATTAGGCTTGAATTTTTAGGGTTACTTATATCAAACTTAGTCAAGCGAATCTCATATACTATTCGTCTCAGAATGTGTATTGCTTGACTTCCGCGTGTTTGCTGTTTGCACAGATCTCTCAACCATCTTGGAATTGAATGCAAATGTAAACGAAATTAAAAGATATTTCCTTATTATTGGTGAAAACCGCACCCATTTTTATTGTCTTTTTTGGAATTATTATGCAGTTGACAGCCTTCTTATCTTACCACTAAATAAAAAAAAGATGTCAAATTAAAAGACCTACTTGTTTCGCTTTATTACGAGTTTAAGCGTGTTAATAAATTTTAAAGATCAATTTGATTTAGGTACCTAATTAAGGTTTAAAATTAAGGCATTCTTTTAAGTTTGTTTTTGAGAACGTGACATATTTTTGTAACACTATTACAATCAATGTTACTTATGTCAAATAAATCATCATGAAGGTTTAATGAAATGTAATAAATCGAGATAGAGTTGGCTACGTTATACATACGGGCATGACAAGAGGGCGCTCATCGGGTATTCCGCGCACACCCCACACTTCGTGAAAATGAGACTGCGAGTGGTGAGCTATTACTGATATATGTACTTTTAGTCGATCCGAATGTTACATTTTTTCTGCACTCTAAATTAGTCACTAAAAACATAATTGTAGGATTTCGTCATAATGTAATGATTTATAGCAGGCTGACTGGAACAAGTTCGAGTTTTATAAGATGCTGCAGTGGTTTTTCACGTAAACGTGAATTTGTGTGGAACTCGGAGTTATTTAATGAAAAGGCAAGTGAAAGGCACTTGACAACTATTACCGAATTAAATCCGCACTTGTTATTCGCTTGTAGATACAAGATATTATAGATATAAAACCTATAAAAATAAACATTACTTACAAAGACAAAAACATAATGGCCTTTGAGAAAATATTATTTCATCGATGAAGATGTTACGGGAAAACAAATATTCTTTTCAAAAAAGCCTTTGTTGTCGAGCGTGTGTTAGCAGTATCGTCAGATTTAAGAGGACACAGCCGAGGCGAGAGAATTAACCTTCGAGACCCCGCAGAGTGCGGTTTAGACACCTGCAACTCGGTCTGAAATTACCTATCAAAAGTACACAAAACACACAGTCATACAAGTACTAAATAAGTATTATCATAATTGATGTTCTTAATTTCCATGAGATGTGTAAAAAACATTAGCACTAATATTATATATTTATAGAGTTCCATTGCAATCTCTTTAAATATTCGTTGGTTGATTGCAGTGCGTTAATTTAAGATATTTTTATTTAATCAGAAGTTCATAGGAACTTACGTAAGTAATATCATTATTTTTATAAATAAAAATGTATACAGTACCAATTTTCTTCTTCCCCGTTAAATGCTAACTTACATTCCTTTTTTATAAACGTGATAGTAAGAAAAAGCCTGGTGAGTAAATACAAGACTGTTGGAGCTTCACGTCCCGAACTTAAAGCACCGGCGAGCTCTATTTACAGCAAATAGGAAGTCTTTTTGTTGCTGCTTACTTATGCATAGTTCTTTATAACTTTGCATGAAAATGTTGTATCTTGTAGCGTGTGTTCGTCTTCACTAGTTCCATATTTATGGCACGCAAAATAAAATGTTGCCGCCTGTCGTCGGTCTTGATAAAAATGCAAACCGTAGCCGCGGGCTGCGGCTCCGACGCCCACTGAATATGGGTATCAGGAGGATGACAAGATTACGTCCTAAGAATGGCATACTTTGTTGGAGAGTCTATGAGACTCTCCTACAAAAACACGAGGTGCAGTTTCGCTGTGGTGTGGTTAAGAATTCGCGTAGGTTAGGTTTGTAAATATTTTGGAATAGACTAATGAAACTGATGACGACACTGTAGTATGCTGCGTGGTTCCCCGAATTCGATTCCCGGTCGAGTTAATTCAGGAACCGATCTTTTCTAAATTGACTCTAATTGACGTCTCTGGATTACATTAAAACCTTGTCTGGTACCTCGTAATGTGTGTGTTGTATGGCGCATAAAAGAAAAGAAACCGCTAAATATGAAAGAGGGACAACGTATTGTCCTCAGTTTTAATGAGATCGACAAGAGTTTGGCTGGGCTACCGCCATGCACAACTTCATATAAGTGATTGTTACCTACAATTGTATCACAATCTCGTGATTCAATTCCCAAATTCCAAATCTTTACCAGAACTGGAACGATTTTGCTCAGCAATTACGCAAACGAGTACATTGGCTAATTATAATTAATATACTTTGTAGGTAAAAACAAGAAAATGTATAGGTTTCGTGAACAACTTTACTGATTGCTATTATAATATAGACCAATTAAAGGAACGATCAAAACGAATACCAGAGCATTTGAAAAAAATCTCAATAAAATATACGTGATAGATGACCGCCTAACTTTACTCAAACTATACGCACGCTACCTTTACCATAATTGTGAAGGCACCAAAGTAAGTAACGTGTCGAAAAATGAAACACTAAAATCATTCTTGCGTGAAAAACGAAGCGGCAGTAGTTTTACTTTTATTTAGGTTCACAGTCAATTGAATAGAAAATGTTCCGTTTAAAATTTGGCTTTCAACGGGAGTATTGAGGGAGGGGGGGCCGCTAGGGGGCGCCTATAGATAGTATCAGGAGCGCTCTCACCTGACCGTCAGACGGGCCAGGTAAACATTGTAGCGTGACCGGCCACGTGCGAAACATGTGATCGATTCTCACACAGCCAAACGTCTCAAACGAACCGCTTTTAACGCTCGCAGGAGACGATCGGCGGGACAGATATTCCTAACACCATCACGCAAATTTAATGATTTTTACCCAGTTTTATTTTATCGAATTCCCAGTGAGGAAGCGCAGTTGCGGAGTGAACCAGGGGGCGTGTTCCAGACAGTATTGATTTTGTTAGTTTGTTCCTCTCTACTCGGCGGCGGATCCTCCGGTCGGAAGGAGAAGGCAATAGCGGCAGTCGCTCGCTTCCCAGTGTAGAGTTTCCGCGTAAAACTGGCGATAGACAGAAAAGGTCGTTAGTGAGGGATGAATGAAATCTGCGACTGAAGCGATGCCCGCTGCCGACGCGCTCTCTTCCGGCAAATCCGTTCTACAACTTCGTGCACTTAGTTTTAAACAAAACTGCTCCTACGGCTTTTGAAAACGCACTGTTGATATTTGTGCGCTCCGGAACTACCGGTCTGTCTGGATATCGCTCCGAGCCCTTTGCTTTAAAGTATGCAGAAAATCGTTTCCAATGTTTTGAAGAACGTAAAAGATTCAATCTTCATGACGCCGGACTGTGGCATGCAGGGAAACTTTTTATCGCATCTTTTATGGGATATCTTTAATCGTAAATTGTAACATAATATACACATATATATAACACTGCAGTGAGTAAAGGTTTACGAACTAAGTAACATAAAATTTATCATAAAGCGAATACTATGGGAAAACTATAAAATTTCTACTGCAGCCAAAATAATCTCGGTCTAAGCTTGAATAGCAGTTAAAAGTTTTGTAAGTGGTTGAACCTACAATAAGAATAAAAGGTTTTTTATTGGCAGTTTTATTATTTTTCCTATAAAAACGCAGGTTTTTGTTAAGTTTATAAACGAGGTGACAACCAATTTACTGAGTGTTTATATGAGTACCTCAATTAAGATATTTTCGTAGTGGATGGTTCTAGTTAGTTTAGGTCGGAAAAATCGGTGCTGTGTTTACCAATTTCTCCGTCAATTGTCTATTAAAAATATATACAGTCGAATATAGGACCATCTCTTTTTTGAAGTTGGTTAAAATCTAGGAATCGCATGGTCACTATACTATAGATACATCACAAATACATACTGCCAACAAAACCAGTCAGCCGAAAGCAACCGGCATACCTACGTAAGATAATACACTCCATCTATAGTAAATACATTTACTTACTTTGAATAGATTTGCGTGGAATTCGTGGAGTCTCGATCCTCTTTAAAAGTTTGTGAGGTGCTCCAACAAATATTGGTAGGAGAGCTCTTGAGGACGCTTGACACTAGTGCAGGGCGTGTCCCGAAGTGGCTGTCCCAATTTTTAAAAAATAGCTTTGTTTTAGCTTTTGCACAAAAAATTGCACACATATATTATAGAGGTTGAATAAACAATAAAAATAAGGCATACATGAACATATTTAGGTCCTCTTGCTAGGCAATTGGTGTTATGAAAAAAAAAAAGAGTTTCTGATTTGTTTTTCGTTTTGTCTAACTAACATTGTGTGACAATTAATAGTGTTTAATATTCTGTTTGTATTTAATTCGCGTTTTAATTCACAAAGATTTTCTTTATTTAAATATGAATTGGCAGCCTGATAATGGTCGCAGGAGTACGATGAATGCAGCCGGCTTCTTTATAAATGTATTTGGGATCTATATCTTAACGCCCGAATCCAGAAACGTCAATCAAAGCTGAGCAGTCCTTTCATGTATAGCTGTCCCTTTCATTTCT
Organism: Udea olivalis; assembly: GCA_947369235.1. NCBI lineage: Eukaryota > Metazoa > Arthropoda > Insecta > Lepidoptera > Crambidae > Udea > Udea olivalis. The sequence continues at coordinate 10,410,559 of OX376351.1, forward strand.
ACTAACATGCGACAGGGCAGTATCAATTTGAGGTGTGCTCAACTTTTGAATTGCGTCTGTGAATACGGGGCGTGGGTAAGTCTTATAGTTGCAAATGACGATGATGATGAAACGAAATATGAACTTTACTGAAATCGTTACATAAAATCTGTATTTAGGAAGAATCATCCTCATTTTAAAGCCTTCCTAAAACAATTGTCCCAAAGCCATCACCTTTTTACTCTACTGAATTGGGTCCTTCGTCAAGTTGTAACACCTCTGACAGCGCAGTTTTTCACTGTTCAAATTGAGGGACAATATATCGCGATGGGACAGCACTATTCCGAACTTCCCATTCGCTCGGGGTCGCTGCTTGTAAAAATATTCATTTCGCCGTTTTCCTCCCCGCGAAGAGATGACGATTGTTTTATGAATATGTACGCGCATTCTTTTGAATGCCTGTGGATTTGGTACTTTACTATTGCAAGATAATTATGCGGTAGATTTAATTCATTTTTATAAGTGAAATGATGAAAGCAGGTGTATTAAAGTCGAGACAAGATTTCCATTTATTCTTTTAAACTTTCATGGTTACATTAGAATGGTTATTAATTACGAACGGGACTTGCGGGATCGAAGATCTTCAGTTACTCCGTGATCATGGCACTTGCAACAGTGCCGAAATATCTGAAACTCAAAAACAAAAAACATTGTAAAAAACCCGTAATTAATAACTATTCTAAGATTTCAATTGTGGTCGTTGCTACATATACGAGTAGATATAAACTTCAGCGATCAATTTTTATATAGTTCATGAAATTGATTAATATTTCAATAAGTATAGAAATGCAAACACAATTTTGAACAACATTGAGTCCCTGCAAAAGTACAAGTATGAATAAACTAAACTATAAAAAAAATACGAGATCATTTATTTGCAATAAACAGCCTTTTTGAAACACAATAAACACCGTTTTTGAGAAAAATAAAATATTTTAGGCTTTTTAAGCTTTAAGTCTACGTAAGTATGTTTTTTGACGACTAAAAAATTCATGTCAATAGGGAGTAAAAAGCAATTCGTTTTTTAATTTCCTTCATGTGACACAGAAAAACTCAAACAGCCAGTAAATATACTATTATCTGTGGAGTGTGGACGGACCATCTTCATTGCGAAAATGTTGAGAGTTTTAGTTCCATGGCTTGTCCGCAAAGAAGGTGGCGTCATGTGTTTTAAATTGTTAATCTGTGACTGGTATAGAAGAAAAAACTGACTGCGTAAATTTGTTCGGTTTTAAATACATTTATTAAGAATGTCCTGTGACAGTGAAGAGTTTGACGTCGGGCAAAGAGCAAAAGACATAATAGATAATCTTTTGCCGCCAAAATCGCGGAAGATCTACCTAAAAATTTACGAAAGTTGTATGGACTGGAGGAATAAGAAACATTTGTGATTTGTATTTTATTAAGTAATATTTATTAAATGTTTTGTACTAAATTGACTGTTTCTCTCGCACTCAAAGTGAAAAGTACAGTTGGCACCTCGAGACTAAACGCCAACTTAATATACCCTCGGTTTCATTGACTCGGATCGCACGCTCGGGAGTCAAACCACCTCTGGTATATTATGGCTTCGTTTAGTCCCTCGTTATAAAATATACTACGAGTATCTTCTATTCTAATATTTTAAAGAGGAAAGATTTGATTGTTTGTTTGCATTGAATAGGCTCCGAAACTACTGGACCGGTTTCAAAAAGTCTTTCACCCATATAAATCTACATTATCAGCGAGTAACATAGGCTATGTTTTTAGGCTATTCTTTAAGGCCAGGTGATTCTGCACAACATTTCCCGAAGGAAACTGGTGAGCGCCACGCGGACCGAAAATCACTAAAATAATCGATTAAAAAATTAATAGATGTAATAAAAAAACCATCGAATGAAATCCCTCAAGTTATCTTTAGTCCTTGTTTCGGTAAATGACCCATATTATCAGATCAATTATTTTAGGAATAAAACCAAAAATAGAAGACAAAATGTCACGAACAGAGGTAACTTTGTGAATATATTGTATCGAGCCAACTTTATCAAATCATGTTTCCACTGGATGAATTCCCTGTATTATTCCCTCAACAATATCAGTAAATTTTATTAGATTTTAATTTCACTGTTTACTACTTCAAAAAGGAATTCTAAAAGCAAGTTTTGTGCGAAATAGTCCCTACATGTATAGTACATCATCAAATACCATGTTTTACGCAAGTAAAGATTCTGATTATGATTCTGATAGTCCATGCGGGCAAAGCCGCAGGCGGAAAGGTAGTCACTATTAGAATAGAATAGGTTTCTACTTACTGTACACTTGGTTCGGTATAAGTGCCGAAATATCGGAAACTCGAAAACAAAAAACCTGGTGAAAAACCCGTAATTAATAACTATTCTAATGTTATTGACCATGAAAATTTAAAACAATATACCTACTTACTGTAAGTAAATACTTCAGACTTGTTAATTTGCAAAAATTTAGTGAAAATAGCTGTGGACGCATGATAACACTCACTGGCCGGGTTATAATCACGCTGCATATATCATTAGTGACCTCAATTACGGGAAAAGAGCGTGTCGGTAAAGTGCTATAAAATGTTAAAGCGACGACTGACTTCACCAGATAACATTACTAGTCTAGTCTTTTTTTTAAATCCGCCAGACTACACATCACTTGAAAATCAAATTGAGTTCAAATCTGGCCAGAACCAAAATCATTGTGTTCATTGTTTAATTTCCGACTAACTCTTCGGTGATGGAAGACATCGATAAAAAACCAAATCAACCCGGATAGCGGTGGTAACACCTACCACGTTGGGTTCTGATAACATTGGTGAAAAGTAGGCTTCTGAGTGTTCCGTTCACCATGACGGCAACAGTCACTTGCCTCTGACTATACCGTTTGGGATAATGTCGTGATGGTATGTTATGTAACACACCACTTGTCATGGCCTCGAAGTAGGGATAAATATTCCTGTGTTACGAGGTACCAGACAAGGATAATTTCTTTTATTTTAGCCAATTTAGAAAAAAACGTTTACTGAATTGACCCGACCGGGAATCGAAACCGGGAATACGTACCGTGTCGCCAATGTTTCTCTTGTTCTTTGTTTTGGTTATCACTACTACATGCCCGCCGTTTTGTTTCTTTTACGTTTCCGTTAGTGCACTTTCATGCGCTATGGAAATTTTTCACTACTCGTGGAGTTTTATTGATGGCTTCTATAGTTCTGTCTCTGCCATCACTACATTTTTATGTAGACATATGGATTGCTTTATTTGCAATTTTCAGTGAACTTCTGTGACGAACAAAATATTTGCTCCGTGTCTGGGTACCGTAATTAGCCACCCATCAACCATCTTTTATTAATTTGAGCCATTGTGGCCATGTGTGAAATACAGAGATAAAAAAACATCTATTCAGATACGAAGCTCGTCGTAGCAGCAGTGTCGGTATGCAGACACGTTTACTAAAAACATGAATTAAAAGGTAAAAAAGACGCATCTGTGAAAGGTTGGCGCACAAACAGACAGACAAAGCCTACTTTCTCACAAATCGTCAGGCATTTTGCAGATGTTTTCAATTTCACTTAAACCTGGCTCCTGCTAAAATTATTCTCTAAAACCAAAGTACTGAGTAAAATACATGTTTTAAAACCTTTATCTTATTCATAGCCAGTAACTGCCTTAAAGAATAGTCATTTCAGTGGACATAAGAATAATCGAATCGTCTGTAATAGCTCATTTCCAGTTAACAAAGGATCCGATCAGGCGAAACGAAATCGGTTAATTGCTCTTACTCGCCGAGGTAATTATTGATAAGTAATTAATAAAACGCCTGCGATCTTCTTCTCAGAAAGAAAGTTGTTATTGTTGCACACTTGTGGACAAGTGTTTTCTCTACTGCGACTTCATTACTGTGACTTATTAACACTTGCTACTTTGTTGCGTTAGTATTTTCAGTTTTCATTGTTGACTGGATATTCGTAGTATAATCAAATGACATCTTTGAAATTAATTGAGCACAATCGGAATTAATAGGTTATTTTTACTTCGTGATATAAATACTCGAACACTAGAAATTAATAAAATAACTTTACGTATTCTACTCGCAGTTATTGTACCGATTTCGAAAAACGTTTAACATATAGATTCTCGGGTCTCTTTGGTTCGCATAATTATTTCCTGCAATTAGATTTATCTTTCGGGACTACGACATTTGGACTCTACCAACAGTACTTAAAATAACATATTAGTTTAAGTTTAGCGGCGAGAGCATCAGCATTCCTGATTTGTAAAATTGAATGCGAAACTAAGGCACAACATATCTTACGAAAACATTAAAAAACATAATCTATTATCTGTTTTTTGTGCACCCATAACTTTATACTTTGAGATCCTGTACGCACAGTGCACACCCCACTCCTACTATTACTCCCTGAAGTGGTATAAAAGCATTTTTAATTTAGTCCAGACGACGCCGCTAGCAATCATGAGTACACAGCAACAAGGACACAAATACAAGCGCAGAAATGTATAAATCGTTGCTTATCTAAAAGGTTCACCCACAAAATACGAGCGTGATTCTCCCTCATCCAAATAAACTTTTTTGTTGCTCGAGAAAAACAGACAAATAGCAATGAGGCGTTCTCGCGTAGCTGTTTTACGGAAAAGTATTTTCGAGTACATTGCTCACAACATCATTGCCATAGCTACGAACGAGGACGGCAGGCGCTTCGGCGACGCGGTTACAACTTATTTGTTTCTTACTTTTAAGTACTTATCTGAGATTTTCACACGGGTTTATAATTATAAATTGACTGTCATTGCGATAGGTTACTAACTCGCAGTCAATATTTATAATAAGTAACTTTATTTTCTCACCATAGAATACACATTTAGGATTTTCACTTTTGATTAAATGGTACAGACAGAGCACAGTTTTATGGAGGGCTGTACTTCTGCTACGAGTTACCACTTTAAATTTACGTTATCGTTCGCGTAAAAACATTTTATTAGGATGACACATGACATGACAAGACAATGTCAAATCCCAATACCTTTTTTTACGCGAACGATAATGTAAACTTAAAGTGGCTACTCGTGGTAGACCTACTGATACCTGAAATAGGAAGAATTCTGTATCTCAGGTTACCAAACCTTCATCCCAAAAAAGATACTTAATACAATTGAATAATCGTGTTTACTGACTGACACTTAAATATTCAAAAACAAAGAATAAAGAAAACCCGAGCAAATCACGTCACAAATACTTACAACATCAAAGGTGAATTTTTATAATTTTTTACATTTTATGATCGTATATATAATTTGTATGTACGTGCCATCTTGTCAAACAAAATATAAATACTCCTAACAGCCTGAATAAATTTTTATTTTCAGAGATTGATAAAAGATAATACTGATTAAAGAATATAATATTTTTCCGTGGTACAGCTTAATAGTTGATAGGATAAGAAAACATACATAGTATCGCCAGAATAAAGTGGTGTGCAATTCCAAGGTATTGTTGAGCAAAATTGTTACCAACAATTTCACTAGTTTAAGCATGGAAATCACGTTCTAAAGGAGACAAAGTTAAGTTAGCTTGAGAGTATATAAACGGTTCGCTGTTTTGGTCAGTATTGGATTTTCTTTAGGGTTTTTTGTCATCACATAGTTGTAGGTTGGTGAAACATTCCAACAGAAGCTGCTGAATTTTTGGTCGATATTCGAATTCACAGTCGAGGGGTACCGACGTATTCGCATGTAGAAGTTTGTAAACATTCGGGGCGGCCGATTATGTTTTAGGCACTTACATAAAGCATATACTCGTAGGTACGTGTCAGGGCTACCATCTGTTCAAAGCTTTAGAATTTGTACAGATTTCACTTCTCAATTAGAATTGCGTATTTGTTTTACTTTTTTATTTTGATCTGCTTTGATCCATTAAAACGAACGGGAATGTTAAAATCATATGATAGAGGTACCTGGGTTTCAAAAATAATTAACTAATTTTGTTTCATGGTATTATAGATTACTAATTGATTGATCTCGATCTCATAAAAGTAATTTCGAGATAGACCCTGAAAATTGACGACCGATTTGGTGTAATGGTTAAGAAGTTGGCTACTACACCAGAGGTCGCGGGTTCGATCCCCGCACAGTACAAACATTTGTGTGCATGAACATGTATGTTTGTACTGGTCTGGGTGTCTCCTATGTATAATAAGTATGTATTTACATAAGAAAATGTATTTAAGTATGTTTATCCGTTGTCTAGTATCCCATAACACAAGCTTTAATTAGCTTACTTCGGGGCTAGATGGCGCTGTATGGAATAATGTCCAGGGATATTTATTTATATTTATTTATTTTATTTAATGTAAATTGTAGTTACTTTCTTGCCCGTCATTAGCCATAGCTTGGGGTAGCCTTGGATTAGGATGTTGATGTCCAAGATGTATCATGAATCATGATGATGTACACTAAGGCAATATTCTGTAAAAACTTAATAGCTACTTAACTTCTTCTTTTATTTTACATTGTTATAATTTATCTCTATTTTCTTAGGAAAGTCTAAAATTAATTAAATAAATAAAGAGCTTGTAATGGGTGTCTCAAGACTTACCTAAAAGTTATTGATATATAAAATGATATTACATAACCCGGATAACGGTGAAAGGCTCACCACCGTTGGGTTCTAAAAACCATTTTTGAAAAGTGGGCTTCTGAGTGTTCCGTTCACCATGACGGCAACAGTCACTTGCCTCTGACTACCCCGTTTAGGATAAAGTTGTGATGTAAAGTCGTTAAGATTCCCATTGATACATAAAACACAAAGTTTCGTTACATGGATGTTTATTGTCCTCGGTCGAACTCCCTATCTTTGGTGTTTTAGAACTGAGCTCTACCCATTACGCCCTAGGGGCAGTCAGTGTTTTTTTAAAAAAAACTGAAAAGCATTTGAGTTAGCGTTTATAGCTAACCTAACCTAAACCTAACCTAACCTAACCTAATAGTGTAAATAACCGTAAGAAATCAATTTGTAAGTGGCAACCCTCCGAACAGGTGTAAAGTTTGAACCTCTCGGAGCTTTGTACGAGGTGCACAATTTGAATTTTTATAGGAGCGCGTGAATTTGTTGAATACCAAACACAAAATAGAATATGTTCGCACACACATTTAGGTATGCCTTTATGGAAATTACTGACCGCACACGACTGCGCGGACGTCGCTTCAGAGGAATGCTTCGCCGCTTACACCCGGTTATTGGAATACACGTAGCTTGAAATAGCATAAACATTTTATTAGTTTGAGAGCTAGGGTTTTATAAAAAAACTAAAATACATATGTGGGGGGCTAAATCGTAGGCAGCTTGACGCCATACAAATGTATGGACCTTGATTTCAGATAAATAAAATAAAATAAATAGATATGCGCCAGACAACACAGTTAATGTGTACCTATAGATTTTCAAAATGAAACTTCATCTGGTTGACTATCCAGCTTGGATAGCAGCCAGAAATTCATTGTTCCAAAATTCTACACACCACTTTTCATGGTCTCAAAGTAAGGCTAAAATCCTTGTGTTACGAGGTACCAGACCAGGATTATGCCGCGGGCGGCCCAACACAGCCAAACTCGAGCCAATTAAGAAAATATCGTTTCCTGAATTGACCCGACCGGGAATCGAATCCGGGTCACTACGGAAATCGAGGCCAGAAACGTCGTCGGCGTGTCGTAAAAGATAATCGTAGTTGTCACATATTTCAGTTTACAGCTTTTTCGTTTATAAATTAACTTTTAAAGTAACCGACGTAGCTCAGCAGGTAAGTACTCGTAAGTTGAAGTAGCCGTCGTGGGCATGGCTCATAACCCGAAGAGCTGATGACTGTTGGGCGATGAAAAGTTCTAGACCTTTCAAAGCAAACGCCGAGTGGGCAGCCCATTCGCAAGGTGGACGGGAGGGCTGGTAAAGGATTCCGGGGATGCCGACTATGTACGCATCTGTTCAGCAGTGGACGTCTTGTGATAGATAAGATGATATAACATTGACACTTAACACACTAGATATACACAGGTATAACATGCATGGGAAACAGCGCTTAAGAATCAACAGAAATCAAACAGAAATAAATTCACATGAGGGGAAAATCCCCAAAGATTTTCAAACTTTTTCAGTGACCGCACCAACAGAATTTTATGACTTTCCTAAGGGCAGGTTGACGCCTTGCTTGTATATAGCGATGGCAAGGATTTAAGTCTTCGTAATCCTTTCAAAAAAGCCAAGAATACTTTTTTGGAGACTGCACTCGTAAATATGAGCACACAAAAATGTCAATAGACAAGTTAAGCTTATTTTTAGAACAGAACAAGAACTGACTTGTATATACAAATATTACTTACGAGTACGATATACTCGTAAGTAATTTATTTAAAATTACTCAATAAGATTCGAGTTAATCTATTATGTTCAAGTATTTGTCAGTCAATTCAGATTCATTTTTCTTTTACAGATTTTCAGACTATATTGATGCAGATGCATACATACAAATGTACCTATAGGTACAATTTACTGCTTTATCGAACATAATGATGATGATAGTTTTACCTAATATACCAGCAGGAAAAACTTTACCTAAACTATTCCAGACTCTTCTAAAACAATGTCAGTAACCAATAACTGCGCAATACAGATAATTTCTATCGTATTCGTATAGTATAGCTAAGCATTATCCGTGTATTTCACTGTATTATAGCCCGGTGTTTTACCGTCGCGTTTGTGAAGTTCGAAATGAACCCGTGTACAATAAAGAAACCAATTCTGTTTCATCGGTAGTCAAAATTTGTTGACAAATAAATCTAACACAAATTCCCGTGCACGATCGTAACTCGCTCATCCCTGGATGGAACGAAATTATGTTACGGTTATATTTTGTGGTAACACTATTTTACTCCGGCTAGTGAACTCTTAATATTGATGTTGACGAATATTTAAAAGTGTTAACATATTGTCATTTGTGCTTGCTACTTGCTTGCTTTGTACTTTATATGTTAGTATGTCTACCATTAGTTTAAACCAATGAACGCCGCTATAAGAGTCCGCGTTGCCCGCGTTGGGGATTTCAGTACCTAGTGATTATAAATGGAACCAAAATGGCATCCGTTCTTAATGTAGTCAACTATTGTAGTTTACGCGACAAAAACTCATGGTACACGTACCTACAGTTATCGCATAGTTAGTAGTAACCATGGAAACGTATCTAAGTATACATTATACATCGACTGGCCTGTTGGCGCAATGGCAGCGACCTTGCCTTTAGCGCCGGAGGTCGTGGGTTCGATCCCCACCCATGACAAATATTTGTGCGACGAACATTTATATTTGTTGTGTGTCTGGGTGTTATTATCTATTTAAGTATGTATTTAGAAAGATGTAAGTATGTTTATCAGTCTCTGACGCCCATATTAAAAGCTCTGCTTAGTTTGGGGTCAGATGATCTTGGTGTGAATTGATATGAGATATTTATTTATGTTATTTATTAAAAACACAATGTAAGACTGTACATTTGTTAGTCTTTGGTAAAATCAACAGCTGTATAATAAAAACGATACAAAATAAAAAAAACATGTATTTGTTTTTTTACAGCATCGCGTTAACACTTCGAAATAGATTTCAAAACTATGTAGGTACATACACTAATGAAAAAAAAGGGTAATTACTTCAGATTCATAATCAGGATAAAAAATTAGACGGTTTCTGGGCTAGGCTTGCGTGGTGTCCCGGGTTCGATACCCGGTCGGGTCAATTAAGGACGATATTTTCTAAATTGGGATCTGGGTGTGCTGGGAGACGGCCCTGGCTTAATTCCCCGTTTAAAACCTCGTACCACAAGGATTTATATACCTATTTCAAGACTATGACAAGTGGTGTGTTGTGTGGCGCATATTATTGCAATTTATATAAACTAACTCCACTCGGAAGTATTAACTGGTAACAGCTTTTACCAAAAAGTAAGAATTTAACAAACATTGATATTAGGTTTACTCATTACTCGAAGACCACCTAGCCTAGCCTGTCTTAAAGGTTAAAGGTGAAGTAAGACTTTCCTCACTCAAGGTACTCTGTCCCACCTCTCTCCGTTGGCTGTTGGTAAAATTCAATCTTCCCTCAGCAATTATCTGGCGAGATTACGTTCAGGCTTAATGGAATATACTGTAAAATAAAAACATGAGGTCCCTGGGCAGATGCAACGGGAAACTCTAAGTAATTAGTGCCGTAAATAAAACCAATCTGACTGAGTTTCAGGCTGAGAATAAGATATTGCACGATTTTCCCAACGTTACATACCTAGTTAGGTAAAAAAAACTGACTGACTCAACTAAAGTATTCCTGAGTATTTTTAACAACTTGTAATAACTCAAACTCTCTTTATGGATACTCATTCGTTCTTTTTTCGCATAATAATATAATAAGTATCATAAATAAAAAAGGTTTATGTGTTAATAATGCCAAAAAGCAAACAAAAACGAGTGTGATGATCAAGTATTTTGTAAAAACCCCTGAGCGCTTTGACCTTATTCCATCCTAGGCACCTAAGTATCTACTGAAAAACACATAAACATAATATCAACCAAAACTGGATCACGCCCAATTCAAGACCATTTCAATAAATAATCGACTTGAACATCTATTACAAATAATACTTTTATGTACAAATACACTCTCTTGAAAATATATAAAAGTCTAACATAGCACGTGTCGCATCATCTAAGAGCTTCCGAACACAAAAGCTTTTTTCCATTTAATTACAACAAAACGGTTCGCCAGGTTTAATCACAACCTATTAGATAATGAAATCTGGATTATTGAAGATTAACGTCAAATTTATACGGACACAATGGAAGGTGGTCGCAATTAGTGGAATGGCCACTGGGAACAAACGCATTCTTAACAAAAGAGCTTCGAGACGAGCTCTTTTATTTGTAGAGGTGACTGCTATATTACGTCACGTAATATTTTTCACTGCGATTGTATTTAAAAACTACTAATGATGGTATTTACGCTCTTTTTTAGGTAAGAGGTTAAAGTTTAGATTATAATGATGATAGTCGTTTAGTTGGTTTAATAAGACTTGGTTTGAAACTATGCAGCTATTAACTAGCTCTCCGCCCGCGGCTTCGACCGCGTGGGCTGCACAATTTTAGCTGCTGTGAATGTGCCAGCATCGTCAGCGGTCGTCAATCGACCCATAGTTTTATTTATTTATTTGTTATAAGCTGTCTCGACAGACTTCGTTCTGTCTAAAGTAATAGCACGTCGCGGCGTCGGTTAAGCAGCACATCTTGCCCGCGTTTCTTCGACTTGATTTACATATACTATTATTTTTCACTAAATGTTTTTTTTTATAATAATATATTATAGCCTATGTCACTCCCTGATAATGTAGCTTCATATTATGGAAATATTTTTTAAAATCGGTGTAGAAGTTTCGGAGCCTATTCAATACAAAAAACAAACAAACAATCAAATCTTTCCTCTTTATAATATTGGTATAAACAAAAAAAAATTCTGAACGCACCCGTAAATATTTGAGGTAGGACAGCTAACAATTAGGTCAATTTGATATGACAGTAACTAAATATGTCATTAAGCGCATTTGTTATTATATCCTCTTTGATTAAGCGTACAAAGCTTCTCATGTAATAGGACGTGTTAATCTGAATATTATGATGGCTATATAAATAAATAAATATCTGGGAAAATTTACACCAAGATCATCTGAACCCAAACTAAGCAGAGCTTGTACTATGGGCGTCAGAGACTGATAAACATACTTAAATATTTATAAGAACATACTTAAATAGATAATAATACACAGGCACACAACAAACGCAAATGATCGTCACATAAATGTTTGTCATGGGTGGGGCTCGAACCCACGACCTCCGGCACTAAAGGCACGATCTCTGCCATTGCGCCAACAGGCCAGTCATATATGTTGTCGGTTCAGAACCCCTAATTCGATATATCTGTGTACCAAATGTCAAAAAAATCGGTCCAGTGGTCTAGGCGTGAAAGCATAACAGACAGACAGATTTACAGTCTTAAACCAAGATAGAGGATAAAAGAACAACCAAAAATGTTAAAAGAATACTGAAAGATAAAGAAAAAAAATATCTTCCAGTTATTTAAAGATACTGGAATGCTGGTAAGGTTGGTTGGCTGGCAATACACACTGGAAAAATTCGCTAGGACCATTAATGATTTGGGTAGGTTAGTGGTAAGAGTTGCCACCCGGTTTGCGAAAGATGCGGGTTAAAATCGCCCTCGACGAAATTTAAATTTTTCCAGTTTTTCTATACTATAAATAGGTAATACTACTACTACTATACTAAAAATAGGTAAATGAATAACAACGTATCGCACGTAGTGTTATAACAATCACCAGGGGAAATAATTCGAAGCCTATTGCCGATCACGTGATATAATACCAGTGATTCTAAAAGAACACAAGCTCTCGTCAAAAAAGGAACAGGGCGCATATCTCGTCTCCATTCATTTCTTCCAAATGAACAAACTACAGTGGGGAAGATTTGTTGTTCAAGAATGAAGGGATGCGGAGTGTGTGCATTGTTACTCCACAGGCCGTTTGGTGAGCACTTAAGGTCCGTTGTTCTAATCAAGATGACGCAAGGGATTGAACGTTCACGCACTAAGAACTACTCAACTTCTTATCTTTTTGGTATCAGGAAAATTATATCTGCAGATAAACGTTTGTTTTTAGTTTTATCTATCATAACAGTAGCGAATGTCACGAAACACAAATTCGAAAAAAAATGCATGTTTCACACAAACTTTTAATTCTTGATCCATCCCTATTAGGGGTTTTCCGCATTTTACATACCTGCGAATATAATATGCTTCCCAACGTAATCAACAGCGCACTTAAGGGGATCAACTTTTATTTGGTTTGGTGTACTCGTAAAAACGGAAATTAAAAATAATTTTTAATTTTAGTAGCCGCTCGATTAAGAATATTTACTTACATACTTACTTACTCAAATACTAAGGAAATTCTGGTATTGAAATCAAATTATAGCATAAGAGATGGGAAACCATTTGATTTTCAATATTTCAGTAAAGCTGGAAATGTGCCTAGAAGTTTATTTTTTTTTATGATTTATTCAATTTGATAGGTTAGGTACATTTGCAACTGAATACTAAAAACTATAATTTATTCTCAGTACCTGCACAAACAAAATAATATGCGTATTCTAAGGCATTGCAAAGGTTTATTTAATTTAATCAACCAATACTTAATGATCTGATTTGTAGGATCACAGTTGAATCAAATGTAGGTTTGTAACTACCTACATACATACGTAAACGTGATATGTAAGAAATAGGTATATTGTAGTGTTGGCTGACACCGACTCCAACAATAACAATAATTGTACCTACATTAAGTTTTAGTAGAATACGCATAACAACTCGTATAAGTTTTAGAAGAATACGCAATTATTTATTTACTTAAAAAGTAAGAAAGTGCTTTGTTTTGGAATAGTTTTTTTTGAATTTGTTTTTTTTTGTTAACATTATTTAAAAACTCATAAAGACTCACTGCCAGGCAAGCCGGGCATATCATAGAATTGATTTGCTCTATTTGATAGAAAAAACTGTTCCGATAGAGCTAACATGATAAAAAAGATAGCGAAAAACTTTTGTACCCAGAAAAATGTTTTTGAGTTTGCCTTGATATATCAGTGAATAGCCCGAGAACTTTATTTCTAAAAGTAAGTTTTCAATGTTTTTTTTTCAAATCCTCAGCCTTACAAGTCTAAGATTCAGGAGCCCCTAGGCTATCGAACGTGAGCTAAACAGCAACGTGGCATGATTTCCCAGGTGTTTGGGTTTCAAAGATTCCAGATATTTTAAAACTTGGGGGTTTTTGCGCGAGGTGTCTTGGAAATTCTGAGGCTTACTGTAATTTCCAGCAAAGTTTGAGTAATCTTGACTGAAATTGGGGTTTTAAACATCATTTATTGAACTTCTTTAGATCCACATGTAACAACACGCGTCTTCATCAGCGTTCGCAAACATAAAATGACCCTTTTTAAACCAACATAGGCCTGATTCGTGAACTTTGAGAAATAGCGGTGATTTGTTTCAAACAAAATCTCGCACTTCTCTTGAGATCATCTTTCCATGTGTCTCGCGTTAATTTATTCGAATAAGTAAAGTTTGCGCTGTGTATATGTCGCAGTAAGATAGATAAAGCCGTGAAATAATCATATTCCTAGGGATATACCAGAAGATAGTAATACGAAAGCTATTTATAGCTATCATACTAGGAATTTAATAATAATCCAGCTCCAGTTTAGTTATATAAATATATATCACTAGATTAATGTAGTAGGATATACAGGATATGTTTGTGGCTTAACCACCACGCTTGCCAAATGCGGATTAGTGATCACAAACCCGGGCTATGTTTTGAAAATCCAAAAACCACTTTGCCCGTCCTGAGATTTCGGCTGAGCTCACTTTAAAATGTTGAATATCCCTAACCTACTCGTACTATATAAGTAGATACTAAGGTAAGAATTCCGGATACATACATACATACCATCACGCCTTTTCCCGACGGGTTAGGCAGAGACCACACCTTTCCACTTGCTACGGTCCTGACACACCTCTTGCGCTTCTACCACTCTCATTAATCCTTTCATACATGCTCGTCGATTAAGGGTACTCCTGACCTTTTCTGAGCACGTCTTGGACTTGTTCTAATTCCAGATTGGTTTGTTTATTAATTGTCTAGCTCATGGGAGCCTTAAATAATAGGATTTACGCTTTAATATCAAGGAAAGTACAAAAAACAACAAGAAACGTAAAGAAAGCTTCCTATTCACTTTCTATAGTAAATATACCAAGCGCTTACGTATTTTACGAGTATTTATTAATTACATTCCATTCTAATATTGACTGTGCGTGCCTTAAACACAATACATCCTATAACGTTATTAAATAAGAGTACTTCTTCTTGTACCCCGGAATTATACCATTGTCTTCTTTTTTAATAATTTAACATCTTTTATACAAAGCACGGTGTGTTTTGAAGCTTGTTCTTCGGCATGTCCCTTTTGTTGCAAAATTGTTTAGATGTAGTCATTCAAAACGTCTGACGGGATACCAAAGTTCCAAAGAAGCTTAGTTTTAGCTTGAGAATTTATCGAAAATCAGCTGTTTAAAGTTAAAATTAAATTCTTCTGAATCAAATGGCTTCTTTGAATAAAGTCTTATTTTTTGTGTGACAAAAAGATTAGTCGGAAATCGGACGCCATGCAAGTTTTAGTTTTTTCAAATTGGGTCGGCCATTGCCATATCGACAATGTCATATTTAAACCCTTTTTTGTTAATTATTATTTAAGATTGAGAGTTTAGCGCTATACTCTCGGGAAGTGTGTGTTTGTCACTTGATACATGTAGATTTGAGTAAATTTTGCTTGCAAAGGATCCAGAATAGACAGGCCATTTAAACATTGGTCTGGTCTTCCGTCGTTTAATTTAGCTATAAGTAAATTTTGATTTGATTTGGTGTTTATTTTCAGGTAAATACTGGACTTTGACATTAATGATCAATTTGCTCAAACCACTGTCAAGCATACAAATCAGGCTGTTACTAAGCACTTGCAAATACCAATTGCATGCCGCAGTAGGCAACGCATTATTATTCCCCTTGGCCGGCTGCAGTAATACCTAACTATAAATAATTTAGACTGTGCATGTGAGGGTCTGTATGATATGTGCCCTCCCTTGCAGTAGACAATCAATATTAAAACTGAATTCATATTGAAATATGCACCATCTGCCAGGTCTTACAGAATGGGAAGCGTAGTCGGAATTGGCTAGTCCTAATTCATTCATAAGTACATTGCTTTAATTAAGCAAATATTGCACAATGCGACTGAGAACAGAGTAGCAGAAAAAAATTTCAAATGAAATAAAGGACGGGATATATAAGAATAACAGTAAAAACGTGAGCAATGTTTTTTTTTTGTAAATTTAGTGAAATTCAGAACTCTCCCTAGTTTTTAATAGCATTGCACACCATAACTTGGAAAGGGAGGAGAATTATATCATCTCACCCTACGGTCTACAGCTAGACAAGAAGTAGTCACGAGAATTGAAAAGAGAATTGATAAGGGTAAACATTTTAGAATTAAGATGTATATTTTTTTTATTAGTTAGTAAAAAATATTGGAATAACCTAAGCTACTCGTACGGGTATGTCCCCTTTTTTTTCTATAATGGTAGCTGACACACTGGTTCATGAAAATGTTAATAGTTTGGTTTGAAATAGCTTTTAGATGTCGAAATAACACACTGGACTGGACCATTTAATGTTACCAATTTCAAAGAGTATTGAAATATTGGTCCGTACGTCTACCACGAGTTGCCAAATTAAATTTACGTTATCGTTTGCGTAAAAAAATGTATTGGGATGACACATGACATGACAATGTCAAATCCCTATAAATTTTTTTACGCGAACGATAATGTAAATTTAAAGTGGCAACTCGTGGTAGACGAACTGTTTTATTTGGAAACACGAGAATAGAAAAGACGTACGAACATAATTTCAGCCTTGGCTGCTTTATCAATCATTTTGTGCTTTCTTTATTCATAAAAAAAACTACCTGAACAAAAAAGTACCTATTGACTTACGGCAGTGTAGATTATTTCAATCAACCAATATGACACAAAATCACATAATATATATTGCGCTGTTCCTAAAGTAAGGTTTTCCTTTGTGTAAAACCAGAAATAACGAAGCTCAAGATAAGATAAATATTCTTTATTGCACATCAAAAAAAAAGAACAATGAAGGTTTGTATTACACGAAACAGTAAGATGACACAATTAGGCGGTCTTATTGCTAAAAAGCAATCTCTTCCAGACAACCCAAGCAGAGGAAAATGGTAAAAAAAGAGTAAGTATGTGCACAAAAATAGTCAAATGTAAATTTAAATACCAAAATAATAATACAGGATATGTACTAATTAGCTCACCAATAACCAAAGAGATCAGAAAAGGAAAAGAAGTTAAATAAACAGACGAGGAGAAGTAAAAGGAGGAAAGTAAAAAAAAAATCCAAGGTTCCGCAATCATCCATATTAGTTTTTTTTCATTAACAAACGCTTGTGCTGATGCGATTATCAAACCCGCTTCCCGTTGGATCAAAACCGGCGCCCAAATCACTATGCTAAGTATTTGAGTTAAGTTGGTTGGCAATTTGTGCATCGCTTCAACGCAAGCCACACGTCGATATAAAGTTTGTCTCTGGCTGCGGCGACAATTTCCTCCCGTATGTATGTCGTATATACATTATACGCGTATAGTTACAAACGGAAACTTAAGTCTTCTCTCTATATACACTGCACTCACCAGCTTCGACTCAACCCTGAACGGCCCAATGAGAAATTCGCGCAAACACTGTCGTCGGTAAAGGACATAAATCCCCTTATGGAATTCTTTACTCGGAAATCTCGAACGGTGCGGTTTGTGTCACTAAATTGACTAGTAAGTAGATTGGCCACAGATGAGACGGTAAAGAAGCATAGAAAAAGAAGAAGAGCTAGTCATCCAAATACTGGGCCCCGAAGCTCTACCAAGTTCGCCGTTCTCTTTTGAACAAATGAACTGCTATAGTGACTTTTATTACCTTTACGTCCAACTTTATTCGCTTCTACAATATAGTGTCTACTACAGTTGAATGATTTGTTATATTTTTATTAGAATCTAAATGAATGAACGGATGTTATAAGTAATATCTTGATTGAAGTGGTCACTTACATCCTTCAAATCTCATTTGAAGGTTAAAGTGATGATAGGCGGCGCAAGTTTGTGTTCACAGGAACTAAACACGGGTGAATATTACCTACGTGCCTAGTGACAATTACTAGACTGTTACTCATACTGTTCGAGTCTGTTTACTCTTGTTTGGTTATTCGGATTGTGTATGTCACGAGCTTAAGAAGCATGTTTTTTAAAGTAATAGTAATTAATAATTTGACTTCCCTTATTATTAGCAGGTAACCTCTTGCCAGAGTCTTACCTCTTGCCTCTTGACGTCGTCGTCGTCATGAACTTTGTAGTGTTCCAGGCAGTTGTGATCATTTTCACAATTTCTCCCCATTTTTGGCTGTCAGCATAGCGGGCATCCTACAACACTCATGCAAAGGTAGACAGTGTCGTTTTTGGAAGCGCATGTAGGCGCGTATAGGCGCATCTTTTACCACACGCGCAACTCGTACGAGTTGACACGCTTTCTTTAGTGAAACCCACTGAAATTTCGAAAAGCATGCTGTACAAGAGCAGTATGTGATTTCGTATCGTAAAGCCAGTTTATGCTGGCAGTATTACCTTCTACCTGGGGCCTAGATTCTGCAGTTTAAATGCTAAGTAAAAAAATCGTAATTGAATGGCTTTTGTTTGACATTTGATTCATGCCAAAATCACGTCATTAAATTACGATTCTATTGCGATTTATACGGCACAATCTAGCTACATAACTATGATCCAGGCCCGTGGTAAGTGTTACGAGTATATAGAGGGGGCCTAATTTCTTTGTTAGTACGAGTATATTATCACGGGCATCTGCACTTCTGCAGAGTGGTAACAATGGCAGAGTGGTAATAATTCACCTTGTAATATTTTAGCATTATGTAACTAAGATGTTACCAAAATACACAGTTCCCACAAAATAAATACCCCGCATAAAAAGAGAGATTGAAAGGAAACTAGGCATTATCATTTTTCTTCATCATTTTATCATAATAAATGAAAGCTTTATTCACATTTTTGTGTAATAACTACCCACATGAAATTCCTCTTATAATCTTCTGAATTAGTAAAATATTGAATGGTTAACAATACGACCCCTATTATTTAGCTCCAAAACACAATCAAATCAAAGTATTTAATAGTGTTTTGTTTGGTAAGTCTCTAACGTCTATAGGTCAATCCATGCTTATTTTGGAATCAGATTAACTATTGCAGATGAAATTTGTTTTTTTATTTAAGATTGTTCAAAATGCTTGTGGAGAACTCGGCTGAAAGTGCTCAAGATAGATTGGCATGCTAGTGGTTCAGAAGAGGCCTTCGCTCAGCAATGGGATCTTAACTGCTAATTTAAATTATGTCGTGTTATCTTGTTTATTGGGGAAAAAGCTGGAAGTCGTAAAACGTATTTTATGAGCTCGGCAACAGCACTATCATATTACGTTTATATTCATACGTTTTAAGATCCTTTTGTTGATGAGGTCTATAACACAGCAGCCTAGTGCGCTGCCACTGCTGGGATAGCTGGATAGCTACCCCGAAAATCTACAGTATTTAGCGAAGTGATTATCAGAACATTGAGCAGAGTAGTTATCCGATATACGGTAGTCGTCGACCGAAAAATAACTGCCGAATCGGACTTCTTATTCCATTGGTGAAGTGTGAGAGGAGCGTTCTCAGAAAAATGGACCCGAAAGTAAAATTTTGTGAAGCTATTTTTTCCTACATTAGTTAGCTGTAACTTTATCTACACCATGTGCAATAAATAGGTACTTAATGTTAGATATCTAACTTATGTATGTTTATACTACCTACCTTTCAGATAAAACAAAAGGGCATGCCGAACCTTCATCATACGATTGTTTTGTTATGGCAGTGACAGAGATTTGACCGCCTGGGCTTGCCTTGGGTTGTGACTGCCGCATCATGGCACGTATTCTGGTAACTGCGAGATAAAAAAATACACAAATAAGTAAGTAATTAGCCTATATGCTGGGCAAAGGCCTCCATCATTGAAATCAAGTCATCGCTACAATGGATGGGTAATGGCTTAATCAACACGCTTGCCAAATGCGGGTTGGTGATCACAAACCCGGGCTATGTTCCGAAAAACACACTTTGCCCGACCCCCAGAACCTCCCAGAACCCGGGACCTCCGGGTTTTTGGGCCGAGCTCTGGAACCACTCGGCCACGGAGGCGTCAAATATATACATACATATTTAAAAATATATTTCTTCCAAACGGTTTTGTAGATGTAGCCAATAGACCGGTGAAAATAATAGACTACCGCGTGAACAAATATACAAATTTGAAATTATTTACATATAAATATATTGAGACACTACACAGAACATTTCTCCGGTCAAAGTAAGGTTTTACCTGGAGTTATAGAAACCAGAAACAACGAAGGTACCACAAACATCCAACATTATTTATTGGAGAATCAAAAAACTGTATCTATCAATTGGTTTGAGTTGAGTTGCATATATCAAAAACAGTCAGAATCAACACTTCTTTGTCTATTTAGTTAGGCGCTTTGATGATAGTTTCGACGTAGCATATCCACTTAGAAATGAGTGTTTATTCTTGCAGAAACCATGGTGCTAAGTTTTATATAATAATAATTGTTCATCCGAACGCAATAATGTGCTATTTTTAGGTAGGAATCGCCCATCACACCGGCCACTTTCTGTGGCTATTGTGAAGAGAGTCACTTGACACACACGAATGATGGCAGAGTAATTCGTTTTTGATGTCTGTCGCGTAATATATGGCGCGCTAATCAAAATATATTGCCACGTCCTTTATATGGTTGACTCTATTGTGCCGCTGATAGTACGGAATCCGACAGTAAGTTTAGGTAACTCATAAAAAAGTACAGGATACACACCAAAATCTCAGACATAAAACTTGAATAAAAATAGTATGTATGTATGATTATCTACCTACATGTACAACTTATATCAATTCAACCCCAAATCTGAAATGTCACTCAAAGTTAAGGAGCCTTCAAATTAATTCGAATCTATCGTATGTCATGTCACTAGCCTTTATGTGACGATAATCCACGTGATTCTGTTAGATCATAGATACTATTTATTTTATTGATTTACATCGATATGAATCATTCTGAACTGCGTCTGTGTTTCTGATACTTACAAGGCCAGAGTGAATAGGCATTTTCTGGGTAAGCGTGTACCACCATCGGCCTCGTCATCGCTTACCACCAGGCGAGGCTGAGGCTAAACGCAAACCCATTTTAAATAAACAAAAAATCCAAATTACTTTTTTTTCTTGTACTAAAAAAATGTGTTCTTAAAAATCTCTCGATTTTTATCTAAACAACAAAGTTTTAACATAATTATTATGACTTGTTTTGGGGACATGAATGAAATAATGCAAAAAAAACAGACCTACATAGTTGCGTTTGGCTTGGTTCTCATAGCTAATCATCAGCCAGACTTTTTTTTGTGTAACGAGGTACCACTCAAGGAAATAAGCCCAGGGGCGTCTCCCAGCACACCCAGACCCAAGTCAATTCAGAAAAGATCGTTTCCTGAATTGACTCGACCGGGAATCGAAAATCAAATCAAATCAAATCAATAATTTATTTGCAAGAATACAGAGTTACAAATAAGGTCTTAATATAATGGTATGTCATAAGTATTCAGTCTGCAAGCAGACGTGCAAATATTAAATTAAATTATGTTATATGAAATCTAAAATTCAATGCAATTAATTATTCAAAGTCAATTATTAAACTATACTTTAAAATTCTAATTATTCAAAAAATACGAATCATTTTTTACACTTATTGCAGAAGTCAGTATATTCTTTAATGTCATAAAAGCAATTTATTAGGAGCCAGTCACTGAATTTGTTTTTAAATTTGTTACCTTCGAGTATTTTCAGGTCATCAGGAAGTAAATTATACATGGTTATGCACATATTAAAAACATTTTTGTCATAAATATACTTTCGGACAGGGGGTTGATAGAGTAAGTTCTTGAACCTTTCTCTTTTTTGTCTGGTGTAGACCGCATCACGTTTAGTAAAGTAGTTTGGATAGGTTTTCACGAACAGACATAGGTCTCTCAAGTAGATACACGGCAGAGGCAGAACATTACAAGCTTTGAAAAGGGGTCTGCATGAATCGAGGAACGATGCCTTGTTTATTACCCTCACGCAACGCTTCTGCACCTTGAAAACTCTCTCCATTTCGACTGAGTTACCCCATATGATAATCCCGTAGCTGATAAGGGATGACACATAGCCGTGGTATGCCATCAAAGCGGCTTCTCTGGAGACTGTTTGTCTGATTCTTTTCAGTGCAAAAGCGTAGCGCTCAAGTTTCTGACATAACTCGTCAACATGAGTTTTCCAATTTAAGTGTCTATCCATGTGTATTCCCAAAAATTTTACATTTTCTACCTCTTCAACGTTTTTATCTTTATGAATTATATTTATTGGAATTGATACATACATATTTAAAAATATATTTCTTCCAAACGGTTTTGTAGATGTAGCCAATAGACCGGTGAAAATAATAGACTACCGCGTGAACAAATATACAAATTTGAAATTATTTACATATAAATATATTGAGACACTACACAGAACATTTCTCCGGTCAAAGTAAGGTTTTACCTGGAGTTATAGAAACCAGAAACAACGAAGGTACCACAAACATCCAACATTATTTATTGGAGAATCAGAAAACTGTATCTATCAATTGGTTTGAGTTGAGTTGCATATATCAAAAACAGTCAGAATCAACACTTCTTTGTCTATTTAGTTAGGCGCTTTGATGATAGTTTCGACGTAGCATATCCACTTAGAAATGAGTGTTTATTCTTGCAGAAACCATGGTGCTAAGTTTTATATAATAATAATTGTTCATCCGAACGCAATAATGTGCTATTTTTAGGTAGGAATCGCCCATCACACCGGCCACTTTCTGTGGCTATTGTGAAGAGAGTCACTTGACACACACGAATGATGGCAGAGTAATTCGTTTTTGATGTCTGTCGCGTAATATATGGCGCGCTAATCAAAATATATTGCCACGTCCTTTATATGGTTGACTCTATTGTGCCGCTGATAGTACGGAATCCGACAGTAAGTTTAGGTAACTCATAAAAAAGTACAGGATACACACCAAAATCTCAGACATAAAACTTGAATAAAAATAGTATGTATGTATGATTATCTACCTACATGTACAACTTATATCAATTCAACCCCAAATCTGAAATGTCACTCAAAGTTAAGGAGCCTTCAAATTAATTCGAATCTATCGTATGTCATGTCACTAGCCTTTATGTGACGATAATCCACGTGATTCTGTTAGATCATAGATACTATTTATTTTATTGATTTACATCGATATGAATCATTCTGAACTGCGTCTGTGTTTCTGATACTTACAAGGCCAGAGTGAATAGGCATTTTCTGGGTAAGCGTGTACCACCATCGGCCTCGTCATCGCTTACCACCAGGCGAGGCTGAGGCTAAACGCAAACCCATTTTAAATAAACAAAAAATCCAAATTACTTTTTTTTCTTGTACTAAAAAAATGTGTTCTTAAAAATCTCTCGATTTTTATCTAAACAACAAAGTTTTAACATAATTATTATGACTTGTTTTGGGGACATGAATGAAATAATGCAAAAAAAACAGACCTACATAGTTGCGTTTGGCTTGGTTCTCATAGCTAATCATCAGCCAGACTTTTTTTTGTGTAACGAGGTACCACTCAAGGAAATAAGCCCAGGGGCGTCTCCCAGCACACCCAGACCCAAGTCAATTCAGAAAAGATCGTTTCCTGAATTGACTCGACCGGGAATCGAAAATCAAATCAAATCAAATCAATAATTTATTTGCAAGAATACAGAGTTACAAATAAGGTCTTAATATAATGGTATGTCATAAGTATTCAGTCTGCAAGCAGACGTGCAAATATTAAATTAAATTATGTTATATGAAATCTAAAATTCAATGCAATTAATTATTCAAAGTCAATTATTAAACTA
This sequence comes from Udea olivalis, assembly GCA_947369235.1. Taxonomy (NCBI): domain Eukaryota; kingdom Metazoa; phylum Arthropoda; class Insecta; order Lepidoptera; family Crambidae; genus Udea; species Udea olivalis. The sequence goes on from OX376351.1 coordinate 10,434,463, forward strand.
TACTTTAAAATTCTAATTATTCAAAAAATACGAATCATTTTTTACACTTATTGCAGAAGTCAGTATATTCTTTAATGTCATAAAAGCAATTTATTAGGAGCCAGTCACTGAATTTGTTTTTAAATTTGTTACCTTCGAGTATTTTCAGGTCATCAGGAAGTAAATTATACATGGTTATGCACATATTAAAAACATTTTTGTCATAAATATACTTTCGGACAGGGGGTTGATAGAGTAAGTTCTTGAACCTTTCTCTTTTTTGTCTGGTGTAGACCGCATCACGTTTAGTAAAGTAGTTTGGATAGGTTTTCACGAACAGACATAGGTCTCTCAAGTAGATACACGGCAGAGGCAGAACATTACAAGCTTTGAAAAGGGGTCTGCATGAATCGAGGAACGATGCCTTGTTTATTACCCTCACGCAACGCTTCTGCACCTTGAAAACTCTCTCCATTTCGACTGAGTTACCCCATATGATAATCCCGTAGCTGATAAGGGATGACACATAGCCGTGGTATGCCATCAAAGCGGCTTCTCTGGAGACTGTTTGTCTGATTCTTTTCAGTGCAAAAGCGTAGCGCTCAAGTTTCTGACATAACTCGTCAACATGAGTTTTCCAATTTAAGTGTCTATCCATGTGTATTCCCAAAAATTTTACATTTTCTACCTCTTCAACGTTTTTATCTTTATGAATTATATTTATTGGAATTGATACATACATATTTAAAAATATATTTCTTCCAAACGGTTTTGTAGATGTAGCCAATAGACCGGTGAAAATAATAGACTACCGCGTGAACAAATATACAAATTTGAAATTATTTACATATAAATATATTGAGACACTACACAGAACATTTCTCCGGTCAAAGTAAGGTTTTACCTGGAGTTATAGAAACCAGAAACAACGAAGGTACCACAAACATCCAACATTATTTATTGGAGAATCAGAAAACTGTATCTATCAATTGGTTTGAGTTGAGTTGCATATATCAAAAACAGTCAGAATCAACACTTCTTTGTCTATTTAGTTAGGCGCTTTGATGATAGTTTCGACGTAGCATATCCACTTAGAAATGAGTGTTTATTCTTGCAGAAACCATGGTGCTAAGTTTTATATAATAATAATTGTTCATCCGAACGCAATAATGTGCTATTTTTAGGTAGGAATCGCCCATCACACCGGCCACTTTCTGTGGCTATTGTGAAGAGAGTCACTTGACACACACGAATGATGGCAGAGTAATTCGTTTTTGATGTCTGTCGCGTAATATATGGCGCGCTAATCAAAATATATTGCCACGTCCTTTATATGGTTGACTCTATTGTGCCGCTGATAGTACGGAATCCGACAGTAAGTTTAGGTAACTCATAAAAAAGTACAGGATACACACCAAAATCTCAGACATAAAACTTGAATAAAAATAGTATGTATGTATGATTATCTACCTACATGTACAACTTATATCAATTCAACCCCAAATCTGAAATGTCACTCAAAGTTAAGGAGCCTTCAAATTAATTCGAATCTATCGTATGTCATGTCACTAGCCTTTATGTGACGATAATCCACGTGATTCTGTTAGATCATAGATACTATTTATTTTATTGATTTACATCGATATGAATCATTCTGAACTGCGTCTGTGTTTCTGATACTTACAAGGCCAGAGTGAATAGGCATTTTCTGGGTAAGCGTGTACCACCATCGGCCTCGTCATCGCTTACCACCAGGCGAGGCTGAGGCTAAACGCAAACCCATTTTAAATAAACAAAAAATCCAAATTACTTTTTTTTCTTGTACTAAAAAAATGTGTTCTTAAAAATCTCTCGATTTTTATCTAAACAACAAAGTTTTAACATAATTATTATGACTTGTTTTGGGGACATGAATGAAATAATGCAAAAAAAACAGACCTACATAGTTGCGTTTGGCTTGGTTCTCATAGCTAATCATCAGCCAGACTTTTTTTTGTGTAACGAGGTACCACTCAAGGAAATAAGCCCAGGGGCGTCTCCCAGCACACCCAGACCCAAGTCAATTCAGAAAAGATCGTTTCCTGAATTGACTCGACCGGGAATCGAAAATCAAATCAAATCAAATCAATAATTTATTTGCAAGAATACAGAGTTACAAATAAGGTCTTAATATAATGGTATGTCATAAGTATTCAGTCTGCAAGCAGACGTGCAAATATTAAATTAAATTATGTTATATGAAATCTAAAATTCAATGCAATTAATTATTCAAAGTCAATTATTAAACTATACTTTAAAATTCTAATTATTCAAAAAATACGAATCATTTTTTACACTTATTGCAGAAGTCAGTATATTCTTTAATGTCATAAAAGCAATTTATTAGGAGCCAGTCACTGAATTTGTTTTTAAATTTGTTACCTTCGAGTATTTTCAGGTCATCAGGAAGTAAATTATACATGGTTATGCACATATTAAAAACATTTTTGTCATAAATATACTTTCGGACAGGGGGTTGATAGAGTAAGTTCTTGAACCTTTCTCTTTTTTGTCTGGTGTAGACCGCATCACGTTTAGTAAAGTAGTTTGGATAGGTTTTCACGAACAGACATAGGTCTCTCAAGTAGATACACGGCAGAGGCAGAACATTACAAGCTTTGAAAAGGGGTCTGCATGAATCGAGGAACGATGCCTTGTTTATTACCCTCACGCAACGCTTCTGCACCTTGAAAACTCTCTCCATTTCGACTGAGTTACCCCATATGATAATCCCGTAGCTGATAAGGGATGACACATAGCCGTGGTATGCCATCAAAGCGGCTTCTCTGGAGACTGTTTGTCTGATTCTTTTCAGTGCAAAAGCGTAGCGCTCAAGTTTCTGACATAACTCGTCAACATGAGTTTTCCAATTTAAGTGTCTATCCATGTGTATTCCCAAAAATTTTACATTTTCTACCTCTTCAACGTTTTTATCTTTATGAATTATATTTATTGGAATTGATACATACATATTTAAAAATATATTTCTTCCAAACGGTTTTGTAGATGTAGCCAATAGACCGGTGAAAATAATAGACTACCGCGTGAACAAATATACAAATTTGAAATTATTTACATATAAATATATTGAGACACTACACAGAACATTTCTCCGGTCAAAGTAAGGTTTTACCTGGAGTTATAGAAACCAGAAACAACGAAGGTACCACAAACATCCAACATTATTTATTGGAGAATCAGAAAACTGTATCTATCAATTGGTTTGAGTTGAGTTGCATATATCAAAAACAGTCAGAATCAACACTTCTTTGTCTATTTAGTTAGGCGCTTTGATGATAGTTTCGACGTAGCATATCCACTTAGAAATGAGTGTTTATTCTTGCAGAAACCATGGTGCTAAGTTTTATATAATAATAATTGTTCATCCGAACGCAATAATGTGCTATTTTTAGGTAGGAATCGCCCATCACACCGGCCACTTTCTGTGGCTATTGTGAAGAGAGTCACTTGACACACACGAATGATGGCAGAGTAATTCGTTTTTGATGTCTGTCGCGTAATATATGGCGCGCTAATCAAAATATATTGCCACGTCCTTTATATGGTTGACTCTATTGTGCCGCTGATAGTACGGAATCCGACAGTAAGTTTAGGTAACTCATAAAAAAGTACAGGATACACACCAAAATCTCAGACATAAAACTTGAATAAAAATAGTATGTATGTATGATTATCTACCTACATGTACAACTTATATCAATTCAACCCCAAATCTGAAATGTCACTCAAAGTTAAGGAGCCTTCAAATTAATTCGAATCTATCGTATGTCATGTCACTAGCCTTTATGTGACGATAATCCACGTGATTCTGTTAGATCATAGATACTATTTATTTTATTGATTTACATCGATATGAATCATTCTGAACTGCGTCTGTGTTTCTGATACTTACAAGGCCAGAGTGAATAGGCATTTTCTGGGTAAGCGTGTACCACCATCGGCCTCGTCATCGCTTACCACCAGGCGAGGCTGAGGCTAAACGCAAACCCATTTTAAATAAACAAAAAATCCAAATTACTTTTTTTTCTTGTACTAAAAAAATGTGTTCTTAAAAATCTCTCGATTTTTATCTAAACAACAAAGTTTTAACATAATTATTATGACTTGTTTTGGGGACATGAATGAAATAATGCAAAAAAAACAGACCTACATAGTTGCGTTTGGCTTGGTTCTCATAGCTAATCATCAGCCAGACTTTTTTTTGTGTAACGAGGTACCACTCAAGGAAATAAGCCCAGGGGCGTCTCCCAGCACACCCAGACCCAAGTCAATTCAGAAAAGATCGTTTCCTGAATTGACTCGACCGGGAATCGAAAATCAAATCAAATCAAATCAATAATTTATTTGCAAGAATACAGAGTTACAAATAAGGTCTTAATATAATGGTATGTCATAAGTATTCAGTCTGCAAGCAGACGTGCAAATATTAAATTAAATTATGTTATATGAAATCTAAAATTCAATGCAATTAATTATTCAAAGTCAATTATTAAACTATACTTTAAAATTCTAATTATTCAAAAAATACGAATCATTTTTTACACTTATTGCAGAAGTCAGTATATTCTTTAATGTCATAAAAGCAATTTATTAGGAGCCAGTCACTGAATTTGTTTTTAAATTTGTTACCTTCGAGTATTTTCAGGTCATCAGGAAGTAAATTATACATGGTTATGCACATATTAAAAACATTTTTGTCATAAATATACTTTCGGACAGGGGGTTGATAGAGTAAGTTCTTGAACCTTTCTCTTTTTTGTCTGGTGTAGACCGCATCACGTTTAGTAAAGTAGTTTGGATAGGTTTTCACGAACAGACATAGGTCTCTCAAGTAGATACACGGCAGAGGCAGAACATTACAAGCTTTGAAAAGGGGTCTGCATGAATCGAGGAACGATGCCTTGTTTATTACCCTCACGCAACGCTTCTGCACCTTGAAAACTCTCTCCATTTCGACTGAGTTACCCCATATGATAATCCCGTAGCTGATAAGGGATGACACATAGCCGTGGTATGCCATCAAAGCGGCTTCTCTGGAGACTGTTTGTCTGATTCTTTTCAGTGCAAAAGCGTAGCGCTCAAGTTTCTGACATAACTCGTCAACATGAGTTTTCCAATTTAAGTGTCTATCCATGTGTATTCCCAAAAATTTTACATTTTCTACCTCTTCAACGTTTTTATCTTTATGAATTATATTTATTGGAATTGAAATTGTATTGTAGGAGTTAAACTGAACAATTTTAGTTTTTGCTATGTTTAGGTTTAAATTGTTAACTTCCATCCAGTGGGTGACTTCAGATAGGGCTCTATTTATAGACTCTTGGGTATTTTCTCTTTCACACCTCACCACTATTGTAGTGTCATCAGCAAAAAGAATACACTTTTGAGAAGTGGCTATTGGGAGGTCATTGATGTAAATCAAAAAAAGTAGGGGACCGATTATGCTGCCTTGAGGGACGCCAGTGTTACTCAAAAGGGGTGTGGAGCGAAATATTTGTTTCATGAGGACCTTATTATTGCACGTAGTGATTTTTGAGACCTCAGTGCATTGTTCCCTATTTCTAAGGTAACTCGACAGCCAATTATTTGCATTGCCTCTGACACCGTAGAAATCTAATTTGCAAAGAAGTTTCGAGTGGTTTACGAAATCGAACCCGGGACAATACGGAAATCGATGCAAGAAACCGTGCTACAGCGCACTACGCCAATTGTGTCGTACTTTAATTACTTGTAGCACCTTTGATAAAGTACTAATTCTTCATCTTTATTATTCACAGTCATACCAGTCATCCACTGCTAAACATTTTATTTTCTCCTAAACATTGCAGAAACACCGGTTGCATTTAACCGAAAACCTACTATCAGGTGGTCCATACACTTATTGAGTTTGGCCACAATTCCACTTTATGGCTCAACGGCCACTTGTTCCTCGCAATATCAGGCACTCAATGACCTCAGCAAACTCGTGGTAGGATCCTACACTAAAATGGCGCGTGACGACCCGAGTGACGCTCTCTGATGAGTTTAATAGCACTTTTTGGCATTCCACGCGCGTATTTACGGGGATAATGCACGCTTTTGTCGGTTTGCTTTTCTTTCGTCGCTATAAATAGAAAATTTTCTTTACCCTTACCTATATAGGTCGAATAAGTCATGAATAGTTTTTTTCTATTAATATACCTAGTTATCCTAGGCAATGAATGATTTTCGATGGAAAAGTCGACAGCAGAAAATTTGACTTTGGAACTTTGTTTGGACTAGTTAGGAGATAAACATACTAAAAGTCCTTACCCCTCCAAGGTGAGCCCGAGGGGTGGCAAAGGAGGTCCCGTTTTTTTGTTTTTACCTTACATCTCGAAAACGTTGCGCTGTACGTAATTTTAATGTATCACATAATGAAAGCTGATAAAATTCTCCACAACTTTGGCCTTCTCTTTCATTTGGCCTTCTCTTCTCTTTTACAATGAAAAAAATTAACAAAAAAAAAACAACGACTTAAACGGTTGTCTCATGGATGCCACTGTCAGAACTGGACCAAATTAAAATGTAATCACACGGGACGCACCAACTTTTCAATTAAAAAAAGAATCATCAAAATCGGTTCACCCAGTCAAAAGTTCTGAGGTAACAAACATACTACAGATACTGCTACACATCCTACAGAGAATTTAACACATTTATGGAAATCGACCATTTTTCGATGCTCATAGCTAGGCAAAATTGAAGATAGATAAAAAGTGTTACTGCCAAAGTTGTAGAGAATTCGGTTAGCTTTCATTATGCAGTACGACAGAATTTCGTACGATGCACCGTTTTCGATATGTACGCAAAAAAAAAAACGGGACCTTCTTTGGTTAATCTCCTCCATCATCATCCGTGCGGTCTATCCCGGTTGTGAACCCACACTGGTGTGTGGGGTCCCAGGGTCCGCCTTTCTTATTTTCTTGGCCCAATTCGCGCGGTCTTGTGCATCCTCAGTGGTGAGTCTGTTAGCACGCATGTCACCCTTAACGACGTCGAGCCACCGCTTCTTGGGTCGATCTCTTCTACCGGTACCTGGGGGGGGCGGCATGGCCAGACATTTGTTGCCTACGTAGTTTGCCGATCACCGTGAGACGTGACCATACCAACGAAGGCGGCACTCCTGCAGCTTGTCTGCGATGTCACGAACACGAAGGCTGCCGCGGATGTGGGTGTTACGCACGCGATCTTTGCGTGAGACTCCACACATCCACCGCAGCATCTTCATTTCCGTGACGCGCAGCTCCTGCTTGTGTCGCTCTAGTAACGGCCATGTTTCACTGCCATATAAAAGGACAGGCCTAATGATGGTTTTATAGACCTGCCCTTTCAGCTTGATCGGCATTTTGGGGTCACAAATGACACCACCTCACGCTATTTGGCCCAAGCCGCGGAAATTCGGGCTCTGACGTCGCGGTAGATGTCCCCGGACGCGCTCAACACAGATTCCAGGTATTTGACACGGTCCGTGCGCTCGACCACGTCAACGCCTATGCGGACGGACTGGGGATCTGTGGTGTTGCAGGCCATGTACTCCGTCTTCGCCACATTAACTTTCAGACCGCCGTTTAAGTCAATATTTCCACTTATTCACACGTTGTACCAGTCGTCCCCTGTCCGAATCTGCTAGCTCAATATCATCAGCATACATGAGTAACCAGGGTGGTTGCTCGTGGTGGTCTCGGATGCTGTTTGACAGAACGTCTAATATTACGCTGAACAGAAACGGGCTAAGCACGGAGCCTTGGTGTACTCCAACGGTGATAGGGAAGGGAAGCGTGTCTGACCGAGTGTGTATGACCAACCGCAGTCCTAACTATGGTACTGGAATCGTGGTACATGTCCCGGATAATGTCAATAAAGACTTCGGGAACGGCCCTGGACCACAGCGCCCAGCCGATCATCTCACGAGGGACACAGTCGAAGGCCTTTTGCATGTCTAAGAAAATTAGATGCAGAGGTGTATTCTTCAGTCTGTATCCCTCCATGAGTGTTATCAAGGCAAATACGGGGTCCATGGTCCCGCAACCTGGTCGAAACCCATACTGACACTCCGAGATTGTACACTCCTGTCGGATCCGAGAGTCTATAATGCGCTCGAGGCTTCATGGTGTGAGACATCCCCTTTATGCCGCGATAATTGCTGTGCAGCAATTACTGCACCGAGCCCTTGCCCCTGAAGACTGGCGTGATAATGCTCAGTCTCCATTGGTCAGGCATCTTCCCGGTGAGGAGAATGCGGATGAAAAGGTGGGTAAGTATGCCCACACCTCGAGAGCCCATCGATTTCCACGCTTCGATAGGGACTCCATCGGGTCCGACAGCATTCCGAGCAGCTTGTTTAGAGGCACGTTTGGCATCCCTGTACGCGGCGCGATCTTCAGGAGATTTGGACGCTTGCCACGCTTTGAAGAGGGCTTTCTTTACCCTGATCTCCTTCTGGACTGCTTCGTTCCACCACCAGGTCTCCTTGTCAAGCCCACGTCCACCCCGAGACACACCCAACGGCAGGTGCCTGACACCTATCCCGGAGCTGTTGCCCGGACTCTCTATCTGCTGCGATGCACAGGTCACCGACAGCGGCAGCAAAGTCATGGGATCTGGCTCCTTTAAGCAGCCACCACCTGGTTCGGGGCGGGCAGCGCTCGCTGGTCCATCACAAGTAGACGGTGTTGGGCAGTAAGACTCTCTCCGGGTATGACCTTACAGTTAGCTACCTTGCCGAACTGGGCTCTCCTGGTGAGAAAGTAGTCGATCTAGGTTGCGCTCCTACCGCTCTTGTAGGTGATCAGATGCTCGGGAATCTTTTTGAAGAACGTGTTCACGACGGCCAAGTCGGCGGCCATACGACTGCCAAAACCAAAACCACCGTGAACACGCCCGCATTCCTCACACTGTTCACCCACATGACCATTCAGATCGCCACCCAGAAAGACGCCTTAGGACAATGGAATAGTGCATAGGAGCTGGTCGATTTGCTCCCAAAACAGTGCCTTATCCGAATCGCTACAACCGACCTGCGATGCGTAGGCACTTATCAAATTGGTCGTGACCCCTTCGATAAGCACCCTCACGACCACAAGGCGGTCGCTAACGCGATTTACTTCCAAGACACTATTCTGGAATTCCTCGGACAGCACCACCCCCACTCCGTTGGCCCTACCAGGAGAACTCGCGTAGATCAGCGTGTAGCCGTGCCCGATGTTACGGGACCTGTTGCCTCTCCAGCGAGTCTCCTGCAGGAACGCCACGGCCACCCTCCGCCTGGCGAGCACATCGGCCAGCTCGCGAGCGCGTCCCGTCAGCGTGCCAACGTTCCACGATGCGAAGCGGACCTTCCTCTGGACTAGTGTCTTTAACCGGGCCCGCCCATGGCCCGGTAGCCCTAACCTACAGTAACACAGGAGTAGGGCGATCTCCCTGCGTGTCGTTTTTCGGCGACGTCCTATCCAGGTCGGGTACTCTCTTCTTGCTGGCTTCTTCTTGATAACTGTTTGGCGTGTGTTGGATTTACGGGAGCGACTGCCATCTGACCTCCCTTAAAGGGGAGCCATCGCCAGAGCCTCCTTCGTTGATCAGCAGGGTGCACCAGCTTGCAGGCGAGGTTGGCTTGGGGTCCAAAGTTGTTAGAGGACCCCCTTACACCCCTAGCTTACTCTTTGGTTTATCTCCTAACTGGTCCAAACAAAGTTCCAAAGTCAAATGTTCTGCTTTCTTCTTTTCCATCCACATCCCTTTCTGAGCATTCCTTGACTGGACCAAGTGCCTTCTATCCACTAATGTTTATGAAGGCGCGAAGTGATCTTGTTTGACATAAGTTAATATTGGTAACTAATGGTTATAAAACGAGGAAATTTCCTATAAGAATTTATAAAAAGTTGCCAACTGTTATCAGGGCATTAGACGTAAATAAATTCAAATATGTAATGACTAAATGGTTGATTCAAAAATGATTTTATTCTCGCAAAGAGTATCTAGAAATGAAATTATTTTTTTCTGTTTACTAACTTTGATTAATATAGGACGACTAAAGAGGTTATACTAATGAAAATAATAATTGTAAATTTTAGTTATACTCTAATTTATATTTCTACGCCAGTAATGGCAGGATATGTGCACTAACCAATGACTTAAGATCCATGTACTAACCATATTCTTAGAGATAAATGTTTTGATTTGATTTCAGGAACAAAAATTGTAATTGACCCAGACATAGGGATACAACATAGTTTGGATACAAAGACATTAAAAAAACACTGATTAAAAAATAACAGAGAAATAGTGGGTAAATCAGGACCCTGCCTCAGCATGTTCACTGCAGTGCAAGGCCTGCAGAGACGCTGGTATTCTGCTAGGGCCTGTTGAGGTAGTCGTCCATCCTTCAACACGTATCATTAAATTAGAAAAAAAATAATGATGTGATGAAGTGTAATTGATTAATTATTAAATAATCATTCGAAGCCGAACGTTTGGCGCTGAGTACCTATAGCTGGGACCTCTACCTACCCCTCTATTCATAATTGACTTAAAGTTATAACAAGCAAACTAAAATTGATTTAAGGCGATTGTAGAAGCCAACTAGCGCCACCAATTGATTTATTTTTATAACTTCCAAATTAGACATTGTTTTTTAAAACTGAACTAAAACGGAAGTAATAAAAATACTCACGTCGATTGACAGTCTGAAGTTCTGAACTAATGCATTTACTCATTTGGCTTTTTACAAAAAAATTACATAAAAACGGCTCATATATTCGACTATTCAAAAAGGAATTCAGAATTTCAAATCAGGAACTTAAGTTGAATTTAGCTATTCAACATTTATTATTAGGTATTTAAAAATTTGTGTTCTGTTTTGAATAGCTGTCAGCTCTTTGAATAAAAGTAGGTAAGCGCTACAAAACCGTTCTGTATTTTTATCAACAGCCTATAAAATAAAAAACAAGTTCTGCGAAAAGGTATTGAAATAAAACACCAATATGTCACCAAAGTGTAACTTTTAACTCAATTACAAGTTTAACTATAAATCAATTGGTGCTGGAAAATCCCGTGGAGCCGACCGACGGCAACGCACCCTTCCCCTCGTGGTTATTTTTGCGCAGACGTAACGATTGCGACGGTGGCGCGCGCGGTGGAAACCGTAAACTTTTGACAGGCCGCTAAAATGGCTGCGTGAACACGCGACCTAGCACGCTTAACTCCGTAAGTACGTCACGCGAAGTTATTACTTAACGTCGGCGCACTAAACTATGTTATAGTGCTTTTTCGGGCAACACTCCGTGTCTTATCCGTGTTTTCAATGGCTCTCCACCTCGAGACTGCGTTGCAGCGCAAGTTGAACTTCAAGATGACCACGGTAAGTGCATGTCGCCCGCCTAGTGCCGTATCGATCGAGACCCGCGTGGTCTGAACATATGGTTGTGCTACGACAGCGTAGCAATTTATAACCTATGCGGCGATGGCCATCAACTTTCTGTAGGCTATTCATATACATAAACCCATGTTTAGAACTTATTATAAGGTGAGGAAAACGTTTAGATCCATTGTTTGCGAGTCGGTGTAACAGGTAAATAAACACTTGTAGAGGATACGCTACGCTGAGGTTGAATAACTCGTAACGTTCGTTCAAGTATCGCGTGTAGACACGTACTACGTACACAGCAGTGTTTATAAACTGAAACAAAATTACCGACGCTGTTTCAGATTAAGGAAAGTTGTACAAACTTTATCCTTTTAAAAGGTCAAAAATAAGGAGAGGCTTTGTAATTTTGTAGCTTATTGTATTTGTTACTAAGGATTACATGTCAAAAGAAATTAAACTTGGTTTCAAAGGAACTCTGTTTTTCTTTACTTCTCCAACTCTGGAAATAGTTAACTAAATAACCTTCATTTCATTCACGAGCAACGATTGAGAAAATTGTAGATATAGCGTGACTTCAACTTATGGAGCACTGAGACAGCATGTTTGTTGGCCTACCAATATACATTAATTTTTTTCTACTTTTCATCTCTATGAGTCATGATTACCCTGATCGTTAGATAATAAATTACCCTTGGCAGACAAAGATAGAATCTAGAAAAAGTCGACCTGATCCTGGGACTCAAGCGGGATTCGAACCCGAGACCTTTCACAATCCGGGTGACTGCTCTTCCAACTGAGCTACCGAGGCCGTTAACAGACCTGACGAATTTGTCTAGTGTATTTAACGGTGTAAGCCAACGTTGTTTCATCAATGTTATAGGCAAGCGCCTTTAACACCCGAAATAAATATTTTTGCAAATATTTGACTTTCGATTAAGATGAAACTAGCTATATTATTTATTATTTTAGCATTAAACATGCTCTACTTTCGATTTAGATTAGAAAAAAGAGCATTGTTTGATGCTAAAATAAAAAATCACTTACCCTTGGCAGGTTTTATTTCAGGGAATGGGGTCAAGGGAAAATATTATTGTTGACACATAATATTATAGATCAGTGTTGCAGATTTGTCTAATTAAATATATTCTATTATTTAAAAAGACATCATTTTATAAAGTACTTACCTACCTACGTATTCCTTTAGCTGTATGTGCCTTTATAGCTGTTCCTTTCATTTCTACACTGACATGTGATATGACAGCAGATAGTAGGCTTAACTTTGAGTTGCTGAATTCGGGGGTAGGCATATAAATTTTGAATTTCTTCAATGTAGTAAACACAGAATACAGAATATAATTCATTTTAAACGAGCATTTTACTGATAACTTGAGCCAATCTATTTTAATTTAAAATAATAAGTGTAAGCTGCTGCTCACAAACAATTAACCTCCTTTATTTACGCTATTAACCTCCTTAGTCCCTCCCAGTCTGGTTTTCGCCCCAGTCACAGCATCACCACTGCTCTCTTAAAGGTCACTGATGATATCAGAGTCGGTATGGAGGAGTCGTGCCTAACGGTACTTGTTCTTTTTGATTTCTCTAACGCCTTTAATACCGTTAATCACGACATTCTCCTTGCTGTGCTCTCTTACCTTCGAATTTCCCCTTCAGCGCTTGATTGGTTTTCTTCGTATCTTCGTGATTGCCACCAAGCTGTTCGAGTGGGACAATCTCTCTCAAATTGGTCAGGTTTAGATACTGGTGTCCCTCAGGGTGGCATATTGAACTTGGATGCCCCCACCATTTTTACGCAGATGATCTACAGATCTACAAGCAGGGAAAGACTGTTGAGATGAACAGCGCTATTGGACAAGTTAACCGCGACCTGGAATGCATTGCTGAGTGGTCTGCCAAATTCGGAGTCAAGGTTAATCCTATCAAATGCCAAGCCATAATCATCGGTGGCTCACGACAACTGGCGAAGCTTGATATGAGTGCAGTTTCGCCTATTGTAATGGACGGTGTTGTTGTTCCTTACTCCCCTTGTGTGAGAAATCTTGGCATTCATATGGACTGCTCTCTCAGCTGGACCAAGCATATTAGTGAAGTGAGCAGGAAAGTAACTGGGACTCTTCGCGCTCGCTATCGCCTGAAGAACTTTCTGCCATCATCTACAAAGACACTGCTAGTGCAAGTCCTTATCTTGCCATTGATTGATTATGGTGATGTCTGTCTCAGTAACGTTTCACAGGAGCTTTTGAACAAAATGGATCGACTTCTAAATAACTGTATACTTTCATTTTCGGACTGCGCAAATATGACCACGTCTCCATTTTCCCCTCTAAACTTAACTGGACGCCTACCCGCCAGCGTAGGTCCATTCGAATTTTAAATGTTCTCTTTTCTATTCTTTTTGATCCTAATTCTCCATCTTATTTGAAAAGTAAATTTCAATTTCTGTTGCGTTCTGAAGATACTCTTTCCCTTCTTACGCCCTCTTATTCTTCCGGTTTCATGTCTAGTTCTTTCGTTCTTTGGAACAAACTTCCTGTTCCAATAAGAAAATCTATTAGTAAATACAGGTTTAAAGTGGCTGTTCGAAAGCATTACGAATCGGTGGTCACGCATTAGTCCTTGGGTGGGCATGGGTCCTTGACGCACTGTGAGGTGAATGTGGTTCAAAGTTAATACGAGGTTATCCTTAAAAAAATAAAACTTAATATTAGCCATATAAAATGGCTATTATTAATTTTTTTTTTGGCAAGCAACTCTTAATTTGGTTGGTTCTATTTATATTATGACTTCTATTTATGAATGTTTATTTTTATCGATTTATGTTGAAGTTTATTTTGTTGTTTTGTTATTTTATAATAATTAGCATCTGTAGTTGTTTTCAAAAGTAATTTATTTGGTTTAATCTCGTGCACCGTGTTTAATTTATCTGTTTGATCGTGTGGTTGACTGGTAGAGAATGCCCTTTGGCATTAAGTCCGCCAATTGTATCATTAATTTTGTGCAATGAAGAATAAATAAATAAAATAAATAATTTTTAGCCATTTGTGTAGGAACATACTAAGCATTGCAGATTCACGAGACCTATTTCAACACAGTGGTTGCGTTCCTATAAAACATCTAAAGGTGGGTACTGGCCGGCGTAACGTGGCGTAATGTAGAATGTTACCAAGCGAGCATTCGTCAAAATCATCAAGTCAATCCGGGTTATTCGCTTGTTTCCCCATACTAACTTGACAAATGCTCGCTGTGTATCATGTTACATTACGCCGCGTACGTAACGTTGGTCAGTTCCCAGCTTTAAGGGTTTAGTAGAATAAGCATTTGAGCATTTGATTGAGAAGATCAACCCAGAAAGGGTTGATCTTCTCAATCAAATGCTCAAATGCTTATTATCATATTCAAATTAGGTGTGGGACATAGTTACAGGTGACGAAACATTGATTTACAGCTATGATCCCAAAACGAAGCAGCAATCGAGCGTATGGGTCTATAGAGATGAGCCGAAACCAACCAAAGTGGCGCACGTGCAAAGTCTCTCGAAGCGGATGATTGCTTTTTTTTAAATGAAACTGGACACGTGGCTACCGTTGCTTTAGAAAATCGTCTTACCGTGAATAGTGACTGGTACACGACCATTTGTTTACCGGAGATTATTGGCAAACTCCGTGAAAATAACGGTGAACGCCGTATCATCTTGCACCACGATAATGCAAGTTCCCACACGGCCAGACAGACAAATGAGTTTTTGAAGGCGAAAAACGTACAACTTATGAGTCATCCAGCATACAGTGACCTAGCACCGTGTGATTCTTTTCTGTTACCAAAAATCAAGAACCAACTACGCGATCAACGGTTTTCATCACCAGAAGACGCTGTCGAAGAGTATGAAAACCACGTATCTGATGTCACCACGGAGGAGTGGCACAAATGTTTTAAAAGTTGGTTCAATCGTATGAAAAAGTGCATTGAAGCAAAGGGAGAATATTTTGAGAAACAATAAATTCATTTTTGACCATTATTAGTATTTTTTATTATTGATTCCAGAAACTTTTAGCACTGAACACCTAAAGTTGTTTATCGAATCATCGGAATCACAGTCACAATCAATTACAGTGTTGTACAATTCAAAAATACCTTATTGAATCTTAAGTAGGTAACTGATTCCTAAATGAAAGTGTTTACAGAACATACCTTAAACAGAACATACATTTAAAAGAACATATCACAGACCTACTAATGTATTAACACTTACCAAGAAAACGATGGAGATTTGGTCAGTCCGATATAATATCAATTACTAGCTAACTTATTACAACAATCCTGGTTACATTAGTTCTAGTCGGTAGGGAAGTGTACAACCAGTATTATATTCTCTTTTGCAAGATCCAGGGTGGAGATACAATGTAAACTAAACACCCACGCTACCTGAAAAGGTCACTTAAGTTCCTGGGAGGAATAATAATAGGAGCGAGTCGTATCGCAAGCTTGCGCAAGCAAATGAGCGTTATTTTCGCAAGAAAATACTCGGAACGCTCTGAAAAGTCTAAATTTATCACTATTTATAATTTTAAATGTCGTCATGATGATCATCACACCTGCCGACGCCTCCAAGCCTCTTGATATATTATGTAAGAATATCAAAACAGTCGCCATTCGAACTTATTCAGCTTAGAGTTAATTTTTTCTAATAAAGGAAGTATTTTGCACTGTCAAAAAGTAAAAAGAGGAAAGTCTGATTTAAAAAAATGTAAACTGTTTCAAATGAGAAAAACTAAATAACGGAGTTTATTTTGCTATAACGCAGTAAAATTTGAACAATGTATGAACAACAATGAACCAATGTATAACCTACCTGTCTACTTCCTGTAACACCAAAACTGATCTTCTGTGACATTTTTAAAATGCTAAAGTCTAGCTAAATACACACCGGCAGAATTAGCAGAGTAAAAGAAAAGATAGAATATTAAAAAGTGAATTTTATGTTTAAAGAAATAATAATTCAACATGAAACATCAATTAAATTAATATGTGTTGATATTAATTTGCATTGCAACACCACACTTAAAATTGAATGAAACAAAAATTAAACAAAATTATTTTTTCTTAGATTTCGTAATGCAGAGAAAAAGTTGATAATTTAAGATTTTGTGACGATAAAAAATTCATTAAATGACTGTTTAAAATGAAGTGTTTTTACCCTGCGTTTCTGATCAAGATTCCCATCCGTCTGGGCATGCTACGGATGATGCTGTCAATGATTTATTGGGGCAATCTCTGCCATTCTTCGAGTAATGCGTTTCGCAACTCGCCCAGATTGTTGGGAGGTGGCATTCTTGACTTGACATGCCTCTTCAGTAAGTCCAAAACGTGCTTAATAGGATACATATCCGGACCGTGCTGGCCACTCCATCACCGTTACACCAACATGGTTTAGGTATGCCTGTACTGTGTGAGCACTGTGAGCCCAAGCATTATCCTGCATGAAAATGAAGTCTTTGGCAATGAAGGGGGCAAATAGTACAACATGTTCTTCTAAAATCTCCCTGATGTACCGATCAGCAGTCAAATTGCCGCCGTCGACTACTATCAAGCGAGTGTGCGAGCTCCTGAATATATCCCTCCCTAGACCATAATTGAGCCGCCGCCATTTGCCACTGTATTTTTAAAATTAGACTGGATAGGTATAACGCTTTACTTTGCGTTTCCACACTCGCTGCCTTCCATCTATCTGACTTATCAGAATCCTGCATTTATCAGTAAAGAGAAGATGTACCCACTCGTCAAAGTCCCAATGACGATGTTCACGCAGTGTACAGTAGCAAACTATAGTCGGTTTGTGCGTCAGTTTTGGTACTTTGGCGGGCATAAATGAGCCTAAACCGACTTCTTCGAATCTTCTGCTACCTGTGCGCTCACTTACTCTTACTCTTCGAACCTACTTTAATACATTTCGGGCCTGCACCGACGTTTGTGCTCGCTCGTGTTGCGACGAACTTGAAGTTGGAGAAAACGGTCATCCCTCCTTGAAGCACACCTTTTCCTGTCTTCTTCTCTCCTCCTTACTAAAGAATTCGTCAATCTGTAGCGTTGGATGCTACGATGAATCATTGATAACGATCGACGAAGTCTTGTGGCAATCGATCTGTAGGATTGACAATTTATTCTTATTTCATCAGCCTTATTGATTTCTGATTGTGTTAATTTAGGCATACTCAGATGCTCGTAACTGATCAATAGGAGAGATACCACTCATAAAACTGCAATACAATGTTTTTCAAATGAAATTTACGAACTTTAAAAAAAACGGAAAATCAACTTCGAAGTAGTGGATAGAGAGAGACAAATGAAAGAAAAATCAAAGTAAACAATTCTAAAAAAATACTGTCGACTAATGTTCCATTTTCAAATTATACCTAAAATTAAAAAAAAAGTAGTGTAACCGGTGTTACGAAAAAATACATTAATCATCCCTTTTTTATGAAAATAATTCTGCCGGTGTAGATACATTTTGCGAGTCATTTTAATTTTCCAAAATACTGTCTATGACGTTTTCAACTACCAGTTTTTCTGTTTCAAATTCAAATTCAAAAATTGTTTATTGTGCATACCAAAATACATTAATTTGTACACAAAAAGAACGGTTGGAGACCGTAATGAATGATGTTATTAATAACAATAAATGTGGGTACAAATTAGCAACGATATCCTTTACCTCCCGTGCTAGTGCTTGACTGAGTTACGGCAAGGTAATGATTGTCGTCACATTAATAAGGTACATTTTAGAGCAGCGCGTAATCCCTTCACATGCAGAAGAGAATTGCGCGTTGAGTAACCAACAAATTTGCATAGTACAAGCGAAAAAAGTACATGGTACGTATCAATATAAGAAAACTAAAACTAAATCAAAATAAACTGATATGGTTAACTAAACCAATAATGAAATACGATTCGATTGGGTCAGCCAATGAAAAAGGTAATGTTAGTTAAAGTTAAACATTTAAATTATTTAGGGTAATTACATGCATGTATTTCAAATCGATAACCTACTAATGAGATAACTTGAGAGTAATACGGCATAATAATAACATTAATAACACACAGGCTACCTTAAAAAGATTTCATGTAATTTGACCATAATAAATACCGTTAGGTAGTGTAAAATCAGAAAAAATCCTATGATATAAAATAAATAAACAATTATACAAGAACACAATGTTTATATAATTGGACTGGATTCAGTCTTCTTTTTACACGATCGCTCGATCGGCATTCTGTATTTGTGATTCTTAAGATAAAGACGTATGGATTTACATAATTATATATATATATATATTCATATATATGATTTATTTTCCCATAATAAAATATTCAAATTTAAGCAGTACAAAAGAATCACAGTGCGAATTTCCAACATATTTGAAAATATATATGTATACTACACAAATAAGTTTATATATTTATTCTAAATAGATTTTCAGTGTTGCCATAATTCAACTCCCTTAAAAACTTACATAGTGTCTCAACGCACAGGTATTTGATTTTGTTAGCTAATGTTACCTCTTTACCAATTCGGTTATATAAGAAAGGACCCAGAAAGTAAAAGAATCTATGGGCAAAAACAGTCTTACAGGCGGGTACCCGATAAACAATGTCAGGTCTTCGGTTGGAGCTATAATTCCGACAGAAAGAATGTTATTTTGTAATAGCCGCCCTTATAAACAATTGCCTGACAGATAGTATTTCAGATTCTTTATAAAGTTCAGTGGTGGGAAATCTATGGCGCTTAAAAAGGATTACTTTTAATATAGCTCGTTGTGCTCTTTCAAGTTTTATTAGTGTAGTTTTGCATGTTCCACCCCACGCTATGATGCCGTATGTAAGTAGTGATTCACACAAACTATGGTATACAATTTTATTAGTCTGTTTACTCTCCATGTGTCTAATTTTTTTGAACACGTTCAATTACGATTGATGCTTGCTCTAGCACTAGTCCTTGCCGGCCCTTGTTGGAGAAGCTTTCTACTCTACACCCGCCGTTTTACCTTAAGAACTACCTAGTTCACTTCATTGTTTCGGCTTGCTTATTGTTACCTAGACTTTTCAATGAAAGAAACGTTCCACATTGAAACGGATCCCTTAAGAATGCTAGTCAAATGACTTTCAATACGGGGCTCTACATTTCATGTAAAATTAAGCCGTGTTAAGTATTCTGATGTAACAAATATGTAAGCTACTGAAACCACAAACGTCAAAATAGCCTGAGCTATAAAACCCTATAATTCGTTTACATCTACAAAGCTCTTTAATGATAGAATTCTTAGGGTGAAGATAAACATAAAAACAAAGCTTAAACTTGTACTCATTTTGATTTGTGCCGCAATTTTAGCGAGGTTTTAGTAAACCGGTAATCTTTTATAATGCTTAGGATTTAACTATTCGTTAGGGCCTTACGCGACGTAAACGCGTTACATTTTATTGCTTATTTGCAAATCCTGTTCTACCCGCTCTAAAGGTGGGTATCCATGTGAATCCAAATGGAAGGGTCGGTACAGTCCTTGTATTTAATGAAGCCTGTCCTAGCTTGTTTCCTTCAAGGGTAATGTGTGTGCTGCTAATCTAGAATATATTGTTGAACCTTTGTACACGAAGCTCAATGCTGCGTACCAACGCAATATGGACGGGTTGTATAGCCTGATCAACATCATAATTAAAATCAGCAACTCTACATCTGTTGCAGTCAATGTACGAGGGGCATGCCAAAAGAAGTTAGATTCTCTTCACTCATTTGATTGACACTGGCAAGTTATACACCATCTTAAAGGCTGGTTGTTTATTGATTTGAAAATAGAACACACATATATTTTTTTTGGACTCAAAAATTATTGTATTTAAACTCTCATAAGTCATTTATTACTAGCATCTAATGTACGTAGAGCAGTATTGAGGAAATCCATAGACATAAATTGTGAAGCATTTTTTTCAATCGTATGCCCTAACAAAGGCAAGCTACACACATAAATCACCGGTACCTTTTCCTTATGAAATGTTTCTTGGGGATTGAAAAGATTTCCTTTCATAACATTTGTTCGCACGCCCACGCAAGTCGCCACTTCCACAACTTTTGAATACCAACGGTAGGCATTCTTTTTCGCTCGTCAATGACTTGAAATAATGTTCGCAGTACAACTTCATATTATAGCTAACATTGTGTAAGAGTTGAGACAAAAACCGGCTAAGAGTATATTTCTACAGCACTTACAATGAAAGGGTTCCTAAAACAACTGACAAAACTGAAAGCATCACGTTAAAAGCTCTACCTACACTCGTTTTAATCGGTTGTAAAAACAGATCACATGAAAAAGCCGTTCAAATTAGAATTTCATCCATTGTGACCATCATCCGTTAAGTATCCTTTTACTTTTATAAATGTGAAAGTACTGTGTAAGTCTACCACGAGTTGCCACTTCTAGAAGTCTAGAAAATCTAGAAACGACCATCAATGTTGAGCAACCCTCAAACGCATACTTACCTGTCCCTTTCACGTCTACTGACATGTGACAGAACAGCATCAATTTGAAGTGGGCTCAACTTTTGATTGTCGTTTCTGGATTCGGGCGATAGATAGAAACATCAAAACACACAAAACTGTAAAGATCTGTACATCTACCACGAGTTGCCACTTTAAATTTACATTATAATTTATTTATTTATTTATTCTTTATTGCTCAAAGAAAAAGAACAATTGGCGGACTTAATGCCTAATGGCATTCTCTGCCAGTCAACCACTGAGCGAATCAGAAATCGTGTTGGCGGCGTCTCGTAAAACTGGAATACAAAATAGATACTAATACATATTATACATACATAATTATAATACATAAATTTATAATATCGTACCTAAATCTTAAAACGTTGTCTTGAAAGGAGAGAGAATAAAGTAATGCTATTTCTCAGTTAAGGTTTCTCTAAGAAGAAGTTGTGGATTGCTCTTTTGATGGAAACTGGTCGAAAATTTAATTTTATCAGGCAGCAAGTTCCATAGCCTAATGGCAGCTAATGTGAAAGAATTCGACATATGGGAAGACGTATGAAGAGGAGTGTGAAGCAGCGAAAGGCTATGCGAGCGATGGTTGCGCGTGCTGCACTCGCCCCTGTACTTTAAATTACATTTATCCCCCATATCCCCCATATCTGAGGGAATTGTGATTACTAAGAAAATTAAAAAGTAAACATAGCGTTCGAGAATTCCTACGGTGACGAATTTTAAGCCATTTTAATTGAGAACGAAATGGAGAAATGTGGTCGTATTTTCGTACACCATAGATAAACCTAATGCAACTGTTTACCAGACGTTCAAGTTTATCAAGAAGACCTTGGGATAGATTAGAAGTGCAAACGTCTGCATAGTCTATGAGGGGCATAAGGAGTGCTTGTACTAAGAGAATTTTGGTGCCGAGAGGAAGAAAGATTGTCCATAAACAGGCCAAGGTTCTTGACGTGAGGACTGTAAGGTATAGCAGTGCCGTTGTAGGTTAACACCGGCCAATCAGTCCCAAGGCTATCCAGCTGCCCCGGGTAGCCTACCACAACTGCCTGACACTTACTTGGATTCACCAATATCCCGAAGCTGATACTGAGCTGATAGACCAGTCAAGTAAGCGTTTGAGATCTTCATTCCACTGGAAAATAGCCCCGCCAAAACCCTTCATGTCAGTCTGTACGTACAGCTGGAGATCATTAGCATACAAATATAGAAAATAAGAGAGGGGATAATAATCCTCCTTGTGGAACTCCAGAATCGAGGTCACACCACTGAGAAAAATTTTGGTCAATGCGCACTGCCTGTTTCCGGTTACGGAGATATGACGAAAACCAATCCAATGCCTGTGGGGTGATGTGCTGATGAGAGAGCATGGCAAGAAGAATGTCATGGTCAACGACGTTAAAGATCAAAGACAACAAGAACAGTCATTCTGGAAGCCTCCAGGCCAGCTCTGATATCCTCAGTAGCCTTCAGGAGAGCAGTGATCGTTCTGTGACCAGGCCTAAAGTCTGATTAGTATTCACTGACGAGGTTATGGGTGAAAACGAAATGGGAGAGCTGTTTATGAACGACGGCTTCAAGTGCTTTAGAGAATTAATGACTGAGCAGACTAGGGCTAGTAATTTTGGGGAGAGGTCGGATGATTGCTTTGCGCCAGATAGAGGGGAAAGTCCCAGAAAGAAGAGAAAAGTTGATAATATGCGTTATAGTTGCCTGAATATAATTAAGACGGACAGCAAAAGGCTTCTGCTGATACCATCACAGCCTACCGCTTTGTACTTAATGGATAGAATGAGCTTATGAACCTCGTCACAGGAAACAGTGGTAAATTCAAAGGAAGCAATAATGGGAAGCAACTCGGACGAGACAGCTGCTATGGTTTGCGTTTTTATTTCAACAGGAAGCTTAGGGGTTGTGAAAAAATGAAGATTCAAGTCATTTAGAGAGTGAGGGAAGTTGACGTTTGAAGGATCAGATTTTCCAATACCTAAGGAATTTAAAAACTTCCAAGTATCAGAAAAAGGAGACTGGACAAGGTTTTCATGAAAGAGCCGTCTCTTTGCAGCCCTTACCGTCTGATTACAACGATTTCTGGCTACCCTAAAAGATTCCCAACTTACATCACTTCGACTTCGCTTGTAGGCCCTAAAAGCACGGTCCCTCTTTGTCATGGCAACTCTGACCATCCTAGTTATCCACGGAGCTGGAGGGCGCCTCAACTTAACTGCCCGAAGCGGAGCGTGCACACCATACAGTGATAATATTATGCTGTTGAACTCTGAAACTTTTTCATTCACTGATGATGCCAACAGAAGCGGTTCCCAGTTGAAGGAGGAAGCACCCTGTTGCAGTTTAACAAGGTTGAGCTTCGCAAGATTACGTAACATGGCCACTTGAGGCTGACATTTAACAGGCTTTATTTAAATGACATTAATATGAGATCATGGTGTGAAAATCCAGGGGCGGGAAGTTGGCCATGTTTAAGGACACAATCAGGAGAGGATGTGATAATAAGATCGAGCCACGAATCGTTGGAGTTGAGATTTGAGTTGAGGATCGAGGGAAAGATTACAGAGATTTGCTGACTCGACCACAGAACGTAACTTTGATGAACGGGACCCGTTCTTCATGACATCGGCATTGAAATCGTCCATAATAATGACATCGCGAGTGATGAGAATGAGTGCGCGTTAAAAAATGAATTGGGATCTGACATTGTCATGTCATGTCATGTGTCATCCCAATACAGTTTTTTTACGCGAACGATAATGTAAATTTAAAGTAGCAACTCGTGGTAGACGTACAGACGTCCTGCGCAGAGCATGTGAATTTTTAGGCTGGGGGTTATGATGACAAGTATACGATTATTAGCGTAATGAACATTTCTGTTTGTTGTTTCCGGGTATCATAACTAAAATAATTGTATTCATATTTTTTTTTAAAGTAAGTACGTTCATTAGCGCTAAACGTATTCAAATACGAACGGGAGCCCTCTGCTCCCAAAGGGGTCCCTTTTGTCCGAACATGAAATAGCGTAACCTTTAGTCGGTTGAAAATAATTCTTACGGTTCCAAATTGACCTTGACTCCTTGGAATTCCTATCATCATATTTTGTAGTACAAAATACAGCAAACCTATTCATATCACACCTTTCACCTTTTTTTGTTCTTTTCAGCCTTCCAAAGTTCACGAAACTTAAACTCTGCACCCCAAGTCTTGTCTGCTGGAAAAACAAATTAATCTTTCAAAG
Organism: Udea olivalis; assembly: GCA_947369235.1. NCBI lineage: Eukaryota > Metazoa > Arthropoda > Insecta > Lepidoptera > Crambidae > Udea > Udea olivalis. Next base: position 10,458,694 of record OX376351.1, read on the forward strand.
TTGCTCATCAATAATTGAAAGTCTTACGGAAGACACAGCACTGTTTAACAATTCCGCCTATTAATGTAAATCGAAGCAAGCTTCGTCGTTTTAAGAGCGAAGAGTTCCGTGTGGGCCACATCGCAAGCCGATTAGTTCCCTGCTGCGCCTCTTGACAGTACTTAGCCCCTTGTTTGTTGTTCTTAATGAGCACTGCCAGCCAACTTCGACTGTCCTCGCCTCAATTATGACTGAAAACATGACTGGAGTGTTGTCGAAACCATTCGCTGGGACGCTTTGAGGCCTTTAACTTCGCGCTGTTTTAAGATGCCAGATCTGTGTCTGTTTAAAGCGTTTATAAAACGCTGGCAAAAAGATAATGAACTTAGAGAGATACTATATTAATGCCATAACAAGGTATATTTGGTCGGTCGAACCTTGGTATTGTTGTGCGCTGCCAAAAACGTTATTCACAGACATGATTTGTAATAGATTACGCGGGTATGTTTGCTTCGCGTGTCAAAAGTGTGCACGATTGATATTTACGATCCGTATCGTTTAAGACCGGTCGAAACGAAGAATAGTTAGTGTATGTCAAGATCGTTAACGATTTCAGTAACTAGGCACTAACGATTCATCGTTTGTCGTAAAGATCAATCGTACCGTTTATGGGGCCATTTAGTACGCTAACGAATAGAAAACGAAGATTCTTCTTTTTATGAACAAAAGAAAAAATAATATTCAATCATAATTGTCAATTTCATTTTCATAGTCATTTGTTTGACATTGTTATGACGACACGAATGGCGTAGTGCGCTGTAGCACGGATTCTCGCCTTTAATTCCGTAGTGTCCCGGGTTCGATCCCCGGTCAGGTCAATTCAGGAAATGATCTTTTCTAAATTGTCCTGGGTCTGGGTGTGCTGGGAGACGCCCCTGGCTTAATTCCTTGTCTCTCGTAACACAGGGAAATTTATCCCTACTTCGATATCATGACTAGAGGTGTGTTGTCTGGCGCATATTTACTTATTTATTTGTTTATTTATTTCATTATTATAATAATTTTAATAATTGTGTGAATGTGAACTGTTTCCTACGTGTAAAGTTTTTGCATGCCAACACTTCGGCGGATCACGCATGTACTACAAACTTATGACAAGATCAGTGTATATCGAACGTGTTTCTAAAGCAAATTAATATTTCATTTCATTTCGAATAATTCATGTCATTTGAAATATTATTTTACTTCATTTCAAATACATATTTCATTTCATTTCAAATATTTCATTTAATTTCAAATATTTCATTTAATTTCAAATATTTAATTTCATTTCAAAATTAAAATTAATGGAGAAGTAGCCGATTTTTGTCACTAAAACGCTATCTAGAGGTCACAATAAACTATTGCTTTTTTTTTGTTACCTTCTTCGATTTATGTCCGTGACTTACTCCTTACTCCGCTTATTAAATACGTACATCGTGGACGTTTAGAATTAGGCCTACTCTAGCGGGGTCTTTGTACTTTTCCACGTGCGATTCGCGGCGCACCCATAACGGGACAGTCTGCGTCTTTCGTATGGGTGTCTGAGGCAAAAAATAGAAAAGCGAACCGGCTGTGCTTAATGTATACCTACGTCTTTTAGCCAACTGAATACTTAGTGAGTCTGATCGAACTCCTTAAGAATTCCTTCCTTCCTTCGCAGAACAGAGAGTCGCTTTGCGACCACACGTTCTCTTCAGCTAGTGAGTGGTAACGTAAACTTATACTTACAATCAGTTTACGCGTATTAGTCGCTAGCGTCTGTAGTAAATCAAGATCTTTGTATGGGTTATTGGTACAGTGACTCTAGTTAATGGTACAAACTAAAAATGACATACGGAATACTGTATAGCTCACGTGATGTAATCTCATGCTATTCAAAATATTATTTTGAATATCATTTTTATAAATTTAATAAATGAGATCTTTATATTATTTTTATATTTTACATATTTTTTATTATTATAGAATCATAACTTTTTTAGCATAACCTTACTTTTCTTTCATTAGCTGTTCTTCATTTTGGTTCATCGTTTGCTTAATGCGTTTAATTCGGTATACTCACATACGTTATAAAAGGCTATATTAGCGCAGTTAATCGCTTACCTAGCAATCAGCGCTGTGTAGGAGGCGTAACAATCGTTCGGACACCTGCTATCGAAGGCTATTGACTAAGATTAATTAGGCATATGTCGACGCGCGTAATAGGCGCTTAACGATTAGCGACATAAATATATTTGCGATATCTGTGCGGCGACATAATTTGAAGTACACACATCAAAAGTGTCTAGGGATCAACATATATTTTTGCAATAACTTTTCTCCTGATTGATATTATTAAAATTTTCTTTAAGGATTCATCAAATAAAGTGTTTTCGTTTGTCTACAGTAACGATAAACCAAGTCACCTTTGCATTAATGAAGAAATTTGCCATTTTCCTTATAAAGGGATTTTTGAAATTTGAACCACTAACATTAAAGTTCGAAAAAAAGACTGAAATAAGAGTTTTCTTTAAAATTTTATTGGGTAACTTAAACAATTAATAATCCGTGTTTCTACCGCGAACACTAACAACACAAGAACATCGGTTTGGCATACTCAAAATGAGTTCATCCAAATCACGCTGTGGAATGGCCGCCCATGTTCGTTGCAACAACAGAAAAAGGTCTTCTTGCGACTGGATACCCTCCATATTCGGCAGAGCTCTTCTCTGTAACATATCCCATGCATGCTCAATCGGGTTCAAGTCTGGCGACTGAGCAGGCCAGGGCAGGACATTGATGTTAGCTGCGGCGAGAGTCTGTCTTACAACTCTTGCGGTGTGCGGTCGTGCATTATCATGCATTAACTGAAATAAGGGACCGATTTGCACTTGTAGAGGAACGATGACGTCTGATACAATCGTCTCAGCATAAATTTGAGCGTTGAGGTTGCCTCTGATCCAAATCAACTCAGTTCTTCCGCCGATCCAAATACCCGCCCATACCATGATGGTTCCACCACTATAAGGATGGACTTCCTGGCAGGATTTTAATCGCTGTTGGCGTCCAGGGGTTCTCCAGTGTCGTATACATCTTGTATCCGGTCTCATACCAAAACGAGACTCATCAGGAAAGCACACGAAACGCCATTGTTCTTCTGCCCAATTTCTGTGTTCAAGAGCCCATTGATATCGAATCCTACGATTGTGCATTGCTATAGGTGGTACCCTTAGCGGTCTTCGGGAATGAATGTTCACTTCATGCAAGCGGTTTCTGACTGTTTGGTCGCTAATTAAGTTCCCTGAAGAGTGATGAAGCCTCACGGCTAACATCATGGCGGTTATTGTTGGAGCTCTTCGAGTTGTGATTTGAATGTATCGGTCTTGTCTCCGTGTGGTGCAGCGATACCGTCCTCCATGGCGCTCAGCCACGGTACTTGTGCTTCGGTAACGTGTCCAAAGTCAACTGATAACACTCTGACTTGTATTCAGAGCTAAAGTCACAGTACGTTGCCGGGAACCAGCTTCTATCATTCCCACGGCTCTGAGCATTTCTTCCCTGCTTAAATGACGTCGCCGCTCCATAATAACGTTGGTTTTAATCAGTAGTAGGGAAACAGTAGCACTAATAATGTCTTCAATGCGTTGTATGTTTTTATAGGGAAAATATTGACAGCTGATTTTCATCTTTTACTCGAATTTGATTGACAGTTCCTGTTTCAAATTATGAAATGCACCAAAAAGGATCCACATAAATTTATAAAATCATAAATTTATTACAAAGCCACATCTCAATCTCAAGAAATCCGCATAAAAATGCTTGATCCCTAGACACTTTTGATGTGTGTATTTATTTCAATAATGGTTCTTGATAACACACATAATGTAAAACTGGATACAAACTTAATTTTTTGAAATTTAACGTTCAAGTTTAACTTGCGTAAGTATGTAACATTTTTTATTTTCGTGAATGAGTATTTACCTATACGTTTTTTCCTAATATTCTAATTGTTATTAAGGTGTCTTGTCGCCGCCATCACTGATCATAGTTTATTATTACATCATCAATTGCAGCTATAAGATATCTGTTGCTGAATAAATATTATTCACAGAATTTAAAAATGGCTTTCTGAAGGTCGCCGATATCTTCTGAAATCTTACAAACATCTGATCGTCAGTCCTCCTTGTTCCTTAAAATGTTTCATTCTAACCAAACGTCCAGTAACTAACTTCTGAACTTCGCTATGTAGGTTAGATCCTCGGATTTCCTCGCGTCTATCTGATTTCTTACCCAAGTTCCGAGCGTAGCCTTTACCATGGCACGCTGGGTGACCTTAAGTTTATACTTCTTTGAATATAGCATTTTACAATACTTGTTTTTCATATCTCAAGATAAAAAACTGAATAAAAAAACGATTTCCGACCTTGATGATCTCGCGCGGGAATCGGACCCACGTCTTTCACAATCCGGATGACTGCTCTAACCACTGAGCTACCGAAACCTTAACTGAACGAACGAATCTTTCTAGTATATGCTTACGTTGCAAGCCAACGTTATTCCATCAATGTTTCAACCTATGTATAAACATCCGAAAGAAATATTTTTATGAATATTCAAACTTTCGGTTAGGAGGAAATATGCTATTTGATTATTACTTTGATTGTTTTAGGTTCGATTCCCGCTCGAGATCATTATGGTCCGAAATCGATTTTTTCCAGCTATTCTTTGAAATTTACTAAGGACTGTGTACCAGTTAAAATACTTGCAGTAATTATTCTCAGAAGAAGATTTAATCGAGTGCTTTTTGGACGATTTTCGCCCACCGCATCATTACAAGCTCTAAAAAGCAGATTAAAATTTTGCCGAAGCCAAAGCATCTTCGAACGCCGAAGGGTTCGTGATTGCAAAGCTATAGAGCAAACATGATTTTCGTTTCCCATTCAAACGGAAAGTTCAAACAGCTCTGTTTGTATGAGCTCCCTTTTTGTATTTACTCTCATAAAAGCGCCACTACCATATAAGAATGGCGTAAATGTGCAGATCGAAAAATATTACTAGTCGACTTAAATATGTGCTTACGAAAACTTCTTGATATTTTGTGAGAGTTTTCTTTTCAAAGTAGCATTTATTATGTGCAAAGGCTTTGTTTGCTTATTTTTTCTTCTATCTGTAAACGTGAAACCTAAGGAGTTGATAGTATTCTTAGTTTCACTATTTAAATTATGTTGAACATTTTTTCCTGCAAACTTAGAATAATTACACCTAGAAGGATAGTTCCATACAAAAAGGCGCGCCTATTATGATGCCAAATCAACCGTCAAAATAACAATTCGTTACAATTGTAATCACAAGTTTCAGTACATAACATGTATGGATACTACTTGTGCTTCTCTGTTATGTTGTTGCAACCATTTACTGCACAAATAAACATTTTGAAGAAGCTCTTATTCAGATCCAGACTTGACGTCCTGATATTTGTCGCATCAAAACGGGTGTCCCGACTCGCCTTCTATGCGTAATTATTCTAAGCCTGCAAATTAAAAAAATATATCAGGATCGATTTTGATAGAAAATGAATGACTAAATAATATACAAATGAATAAATAATATTTTTAATTGTAAAATAATCAAAGTAACTTACAGCTTAGTATTATATGAGTTTTTTTCTTATTTTGCATAGGTACTCGCAGCCTGCAGTTCTGGTCAAGTAAGTTAGTCAAAAAAAGGAAAAACAAAGAAGCGAGGAATAGGTGAAAGAGGCAAATGCGCTACAAATGGATCATCATCATCATCATCATCATCCGTGCGGTCTATCCCGGTTGTGAACTCACACTGGTGTGTGGGGTCCCAGGGTCCGCCTTTCTTATTTTCTTAGCCCACTTCGCGCGGTCTTGTGCATCCTCAGTGGTGAGTCTGTTGGCACGCATGTCACCCTTGACAACGTCGATCCAGCGCTTCTTGGGTCGACCTCTTCTACCAGTACCTGACGGAGGCGGCATGGCCAGACGGTTGTTCCCCCCGTAGTTTTCCGATCTCAAATGGGTCTCAGGGCTAATAAATAATGCTGCTTCCCTGCCTAATCACTCACGTTTCGAACCTTGCTTTGCTTGGAATACTAATTGCGGCTTAGTCACATTATATTTACTACTTACTACCTACACTCACGATATGAAGTAAACCCGAAGCAGATTAATGCAGACACCGTCTATATTTAGACATAAGGACGTCGGTCTTAGCGTCGCACTCCCAAGAGAAATTCAAAGACCGCCTTTGTAAACATTCGTTTCGATAAAGCAGACTCTTTTTGTTTATTTTGTATCTACACCGCTTTATTTCTTATTTTACTGATGTGGTAATGGTTTTAAATTTTCTGTGTGTGTGTGTGTGTGTGTGTTTAGAATAATAATAATAATAATGTCAGAAATATTTAGCCGGAGATACCGGCAGTCCTCAATAGTCAAGTTCTTAGATGGACTCTATTATTTTGGTTTATTTATCAATATTGGTATTGGTTATTCCGGGTTTTTACAATCTAATTAAAGTTATTAATAGCGTCTCAGTTCGGTTCCTGTTTGACACCCAGGACGGGTTTAATCCAGGGTGGGACTTTGACTGTGTCGACGGTATTTTGAGTGTTCTCCATTAGTATTCATTAAGGCGTATGGCTACAGTTAGTTGCCCTTTGACAAGGTACTCCATCTGGGACGCAGTTAGGGATATTCTACCTATGCTATGTTACGATAATTACCTATATGGGCCAAAGCTAACTTGGTATGTTATGAAAAAGACTGTTTTGATAATGTTCCAAGAAGTATCAGCCAAACTGATGCCGCTGCGCTATTCAAACTACTTAAGTAGTCTCGTATTTTTACCTACTCAACTAGCCCGAACTAGATACCTTTATAACTACGAAAACGCACAGCAAGTAGGTTCATGAAATTTCAATACCAGTTAAAATATATAAATGACGACGAAAGAAACAATTAAAGCGAATATAATAGAGTATTTACGGAGATCTCGTTAGTTAAACATCGCCGTGGGCAGGCTACCCCCTCCCCACCCACCACAGAGTAAACAAGTGCAGTAATAACGATGAAATTTTCCAAGCTAGATGGAGCCGGTGTTATGACAAGTAGGAACATCTGCTCTTGACTTGTAAATGAAGCAAGTTTTCATTTGTTGCTTTATGATAAGGTCGTTTCGTGCTGTACATTTGTAAATAATATTTAATGTTTTAACATTTATTTATTTAGAAACTACAACTGTTCATTTGTTGGTTATATGAACCAACAAAAGATAAATCCACACATGATTGGTCTTAAAATGGCTGTATACACTTTGATAAATGTAGTTTCTTTATTTTTCCCTGTTTTGGATATAACACACTGTTGCGGTCGCTTACCGCGTTACTCGTCCAAACTGATGATGCACACACCTTTACTAGTGTTCGTAAATATTGCTATTCGAATACTGCAACAACACACCCACAGTAAATGCTGGATGCTATACTTTACCAAGAGTCTAATTTATAAAATTGTTGTTGGCATTGTTTTGAGTTGTAAATGTATGTTCATTAACAAATACTAGTAAGTAGGTACACTTAGGTACTTATTTTTATTGAAACAAAAAACTTAAAATTAAAAAAAAACTTAAAATTTTAAATCCCACTAGAAAAAACATACCTTCATGACTTTATCCTAAACAAGGTAGTCAGAGGCAAGTGACTGTTGCCTTCATGGTGAACGGAACACTCAGAAGCCCACTTTTCAGCAATGGATTAGAACCCAACGTGGTAGGTGGTGAGCCTTCCGCCGGTATCTGGGTTGATTTGGTTTTTTATCGATGTTTTCCATCACCGGAGAGTTAGTCGGAAACTAAACAATGGACACAAAGAATTTGCTTTTTGCCAGATTTGAACTCGGGACCACACGATCCGCAATCCGAGTTGGAGTGCTTAACCACTAGGCCACGACGCTTACCAAAAAATATAATTTGGTAACTACCTACCTAAAATGTACCAGATAAGCATGGATTTCATAGGTCCGGTAATAAGTGCCACGATAAGGACAAAATCTATCTTCTAAATAAGCAAGATTTTTGTATAAATAAATAGGATAAAAATAATGAATAAACATTTGAAACATATTTATTTTTATTTTATGCACATTTTGTAACCCCTTCTACTATAGCAATTATAGCATATTTGTTTCAAGAACAAATTACTATTCAGGAACACCGTTGTACATAAAGTTATTTCGATCGCCCATTAAGAACATTTCTTTCAACCTTTTTTGGTTATACTGAGAAGACCATAAATTTACCAGTCACACATCCTTTCCCATTGATCCATCTGTAACATGTTATTCTGTGGCCGGCCCCGTCTGGCGCGCGCCCACGCACTGCAAAGGTTAAGGGCGAACTATTGTCGATGCGGCTGCATTCTCTCGCGTCCAATTGTGAATCTCGCCAGCTCCGTACTGCATTAAATTAAACTTCCTACTCTTCTATAGTAAATTCAAAAGCAACCATAAGTTTCTGCCGTGAAACATTATTTTTATCGTATACATGCTTTTCTACGTATACTTTTGGCTTGAAAAACTCGGGTGTTTTAGCTAATAACATATCTACATATTAGTGTACTAAATTTACACTATGTTTTGTGATGATTTGTATGTTGTAGTTACAACCAGCCAGCGTATTTCATAGACCACCTAGTTAGGTGGTCTACGAAATACGCTGGCCGTCAAACAGTCCCACAGTGAACAAGTTATTGAGGAATACTTTAAAGAAAAAAGGCGCGTAAATTCGATCCATGAACTTGGCCTTTTCTGTGCCTAAATGAATAAAATAAAAAAACACTGTACAAAATGATAACTATAGTGATAGGTACATAACATGAATATTTACACATACGATGACAAGGTAAAGTTCAGGGAATGCTGGTCAGCGCATTGTAGAAAAAGGTACTGAGCTAATCTATTGTTCTATGTTTACTACCAAAGTCAAAAGTTCTTTGTTTGTCAGCAATATATCTATCTCCAGGTCAAAATTCACGATGTAAACACGTGATATGAGATAAAATTACTTCGCCGGTCTATTTATATCAATAGCGCAGTAATAACTGTGACGATGTTATCGACGCCTCTACATTGTTTACGTAAACACTCACCATCTATCTGTTCATTGACCAATTATATCATCGGAAAATGGAAAGTAAATTAAAATTACTACTGACGAAAAAAGGCTACAAGTACAATCTAATCACCATGAAAACGAATGTGGGCCTATTCAAGCAGTTTTTCCAGTGTATACCGTAACACCATGATGAATACATCCTTAGCAATTGAACCAAAGGTCAGCCCATTGGTCTAAATCTTTCCCACGCAGCTTGCTTTATCCAAAACAAAATTGAATAAACACTTCCCGATATGATATTCCCCTTTTCAGTGTGGTACATTTGATTCTATTAATATAACAGGACAAGTGGACGGATGAACTCGAGTATTGAGTGTTTGGGGATATTTTCTACATTTGGGGGACATGAAAGCATCGTTTAGAAGAGAGCGCTGTGTGCTGTAAGAGTGAGCGTGATCTAGGGGAGGATTTTTTTTTATGATGCCGGTCAAGATGACCGCACCTTCACCTGATGGAAAGCGGTCGTGAGGTCCAGATATGAGGTTGACAAGCCCAGTCATTCAAACGAATCACTGGGCTGGCCATCCTCACCTTGAAGACCTGCAGATATGCCTTTTCACACCCCGCTTGAAGAACCCGGGACTATACGAGGAAGGAAACACATGTGGTGGAAGAGCGTTTCACGTCTGGATGGTACGAAAAAGAAACGAGTCACAGAACCTTTTAGTTCGGGCCAACAAATGTTGAATTGTGTGTGGGTTTCGCCGTAGTCCAGCACGCGTGGTACGGGAGTGGAAAGGTGAGGGTGGAATAAGCTGGAATAACTCGTCAGAGCATTCCCCATTGTAGAAGCGATAGAGAACACTTAGCCTGGCAATGTCTCTACGCAATTGGAGAGGCTCCAGGGTCAAAGTTGCCTCTGGGTTTCCAATAATACGGATAGCACGCCGCTGCAACCTGTCAAGAGCTTCGAGTAGGTACTTGGCGGAACCGTCCCAGAGATGAGAGCAGTATTCCACACACGAGCGAACTTGTGTCTTATACAAGAGACAGAGCTGCCCAGGCGTGAAGAATCGTCTCACTCTGTTCAGGACTCCGAGTTTACGGGATGCAATTCTAATGACGCAAAGAATGAAATAGTGGCCTAGAGCAGACCGTCCATGGAATTGGCAGGCTACCACAGCACTGGACCTTGATTAGGTGAGATTGGGGTTCGGCGCTCACTTTTGCACTTTCACACAAAGCAGCTTTTTAGCCATGTCAGACCATTCTTTAAGCGCTCTGTGACCCTAGTAAACCGCTCAGTTTGAGTTTTAGATGCCCGCCCTTGCAGCTTGGCCCTACCGAACGACTTAACCTTTCGCTCTACTCATTGATTTGATCCTTGGCCTAGTAAAGTGTTGAGACCTAGGGTTTTCACACTTTGGCTTCGTGCTGAAATTAGGGTTAAGGATTACCAGCTAAAAGGCTTATAATCTATCAAGCGCAGGGACCGACCTCAAGACTTTTGACAATGGCGGCATAATGTTGCCAAAATTTGCTCATTTCACAGGATAATCGTACACGGCTGTTAAATGAAAACAAGCCGCTAAAAGCTTACCTTAAACACCTGTTTTTCTGCAGCGTAACCGCCGGCAGAACCTCGATATTAATATACGTAGATCGGTCGTTGTGCGCGACAGTGCGGTCGGGGAGCATCACGTGCGATTAATTCCGGGATTAAATCGAATTAACCGTAATGTAAATGTGCAAATTGTTGCAGAAACAATGACAACAGCACGGACACGACACGATATTAAAACCGACGTTGACCGCACGGGTTCTGCCGTCAAAGTAAGTAAATTCAAACAATGTGATATAACCAACATAAGACCTAGTTGGTTTATTGGGTTTTACCGCTATTAGATTAAACGTGGCGGGAATTCCAAGGTGAATCTCATTTTAAACTAATATGAACTATGATTACAATATTATTCCTACAGTTAGATTCATACTAAACTAAAATAAGGAATGTTTTACAGCTACATCTAATTGGCTATATTATTATGACAGACCTGCGAATATGGCGCGAAACTTTGAGGTTTCCTTATTCTCGGCAACCTAATTAAATAGGTACCTACAAAATTTATTCATATTTTTCTATTCTTCCTCTTGTCAGTCGTACCTATTGTGTTTGAAATGAAAGGAATGAATGAATTATCTGAATTTGTGATCACATAATTATTATTCATGAATACGCATCCCGGCCGGTCTTACAGGTCTGCAGTTTTCCTCATGCTTTTATTCTATTTTCTTGCCGAATCTGTCATTTACATTAACGAGTTTGTGTCGTTTATAATTCTAAAACAGTACTTAAGTCAAGGCTCAATTTTTTTTAGTCGAGGTAACCTATTTAATGTTATTTACCTAAAAAGAGAAGACCACGACAATGTAAACACAGGCATGTGAGATTATTACAAATACCGTAATTAAATGACCAATAAATTTGTTGGTTCAGTTTGTTCAATTCATTTCAATCAGTTTATTGAACTCCATAAGTATAATAAAGGTCTAGGTTAGGTTGTTGTTTCGTTAAAAAACAAAACCTAACTTTCACGCGTTGCTGATCTTCTAAAACCTCTATCGTATTGATTTATATTTTTAACGCTAGCTCTTGTACATTTGTTTTGATGATTGGGGTAGTTTTTAGATGGAAATTACGAAATTTTGTAAATGTCGCCATGTAATACTGTTTATTTTTAAAACTATTAAGATTTAAGGCTTGATCTTTTTTAAAACGTTTGCTGGCTAATAAGCTTACTTAAAAGTATTAGTTAAGTGCCCAGACTTCACTAGTTTTTTTATAGTAATTGTTTTTCAGAGTCAAGTCGGAACCTTTAGAATTTAAATTTTTTATTTGTTAATAATATAATATATCATTTATTTTGGACCATGATCCATAGGTGTTAGTAACAGTTATTATATTATATTATTATTATGTTATTATATCTTACGTTTATACGTTTACTACGTTATTTCAATGAATTTTAAAATAAATGGAAAAAATATTAAAACGTCAATATCTCATTAACTATTAATTTTGGACCCCCAGTTGATAGGGGTAAATTTGTTTGCAAAAACGTCTATAATCATTACGCTTTTTGGAGAATAGGTCTAATCCCTGTCACCCTGTATAAATGCTGCTTACACTGTCATAAAAAAAATAAGATAAGCGCTATGTAGCCTAAGATTTAGGTAACCTTGTCGACCTTTAATCAAGATTCTCAACGTGGGATCGTAAAATACACGAACCACGCAAAAAAGTGTCCGTATGGAGGTAAAAAATCAATGAAATTTTAATATCGCAAATGAAATCTCTGCGGTTATAATAGTGGCCTGAAAATAAAGGAAAAAAGCGGTTAGGCTCCGATCTTCTCCTGTGGAGCATTGATTGCGCCCTCGCCATAGCTTTGTAGTTAAATAAAAAGTCGCTTGGTATAATGCCAGCAAGATGAAAAGAATAGCCTGTTCTATAGTGAAATATTATGAAAGCTTTAAGGTACGTGCGCTGCTCCACGGGGTCGACGGAACTAGAATGTCTAAGATTATTGTAAATCTTGCTTTATTGCTGCAATGTAACGTTTTATGAATTGTATCCTAAAAGACAGTATTTTATATGTTTGCATTTTACAAGTTTTTTCAAACTGTTATACTTTTAAAGTAAGTATCTTCCAGTTAACTTGGCATGTAGCGATCTTGCTTACTTGCGTGAGTTCCATCCCCACCTGGATTTTAATACATGTGACGAGCATTCATGCTTATGAATACTTAATTATGTCGATAATCTAATTATTTATTGAATATTACCTAAATAATACATCAGCTTCTGACATCTATACTGCTACTCTACAGGCTTCTGGGTAAGATGTTTTAAAGATGTAAACGTTCGTCCCAACCCAATGGTATTAGCAACAATGAGCCTAAAGAGAGACCGTATGAGACCACAGTCGTATAGTAGCAATTTGTTAAGAGCAGTAATGAACCACAAAAGTATAGTAGAGCAAACAAAAATAACAACGTACCTGCTGGAATTTGTTACTATTTACTTACATTAGTTACTTTTGTTAAACACATAAAACCATGTTCCTTTAACGTATCTCTACAACCTTTTAGACAATTCTATGTCTAACTAAATATTTGGTTGTAACTATTATAAAGAAATTGTCTTATCTTCCCTAAAGTGAGCATCTTTGGAAAGCAGCATTATTTAAGCTATTGCTCCCACTGGTGCCACTTAGTAATTTGAACACTATCGTGGACCGTAAGCAGCTCTGACACTATAACAAAATAAAAACAACCTGGAGTAATGTATTATAAACATTAAAACGATGTTATCGCGAATAGAACAAAGTTTTAACCTTGCTTAGCCTCTATTACTTACAAGCTTCTCTTTAGTTCCTGAGTAAACATCTACCTCCTAATTCATATACACGCAATAAGTTGTTTAAGGCTACTTTAACTAATGTATTGTTTGTTCACTTTTATTCTTAACACTGCAAGGCAGAATTACCGAAATAAAGATGAAGAGAATTACAATTTTTATCAATTATCTAAGTAAATGTAAACTCAGTTTTAAATATTTACCATAAATGAAATGATGTTTGTTCACTTTTATTCTTAACACTGCAAGGCAGAATAACCGAAATAAAGATGAAGAGAATTACAATTTTTATCAATTATCTAAGTAAATGTAAACTCAGTTTTAGATATTTACCATAAATGAAATGACAAATGGAAGCAAATTGCAATTGTCTTAGCCATACTCTTTGTCAACTATTCAAGATGTGATTCATTTTCTCAATATGTGACGGCCTGGTTCGTTTTTGCTAGACTTTGAACGGAAACTGTGTACCTAAGTAAATACAAGTACGTTCATAGGTTTCGGATATTTTATTGGTATTGGGTGGTAGTAGTGTCCGTTTCTATATCTGGCCAACAGCAAGTGTGACTTTTTTATTAATTTCGCTGGTTTCTATAAAAATGGGAACACAGTACAAACAGAAACACAATGCACAGAGAAGATTCGCAAACGGTTTTGTGTACTCGATGGGTAAACAAGCGGAAAATATTTGATCTTTTTTTTGCTTTTTGTTTCGCACCGAGCGCAGCCGGTAAAATATTTGAGGATTTTTAACTGCTCTCATAGTGATTTAAAAGCTAAAAGGGATTTTTGCTGGTTAATCTATTTTTTAAGAGGATGCAAAATGGCTGTTGCTTTTTGAAAAAGTACAATTATTTAACTAAGCCCCTAAAGTATTGAGACAGCATTTTCTGAAATTTTGGAAAATCATAAGTTTAATGAATAAAGTTTCATTATTGGCTTATTTTAAGATATTCATGGTAACCAGAAAACCTAATGAGCAAAAGCTGTCGAAATCCTAGAAATGTTGAAAGGGTTTATGCCATGCCCTGCATGAAATGAGTCTCATACGTTGCACTTCGGCTTCCCCTATAGGCCTACGTCATGATGATAGTGATCGGCTCTAGTAGGGTCAAGAGCCTGGGTGCTTACTTCGGCACAAATTTACGAAGTTTCGTGAAATTTTGGAAGGTTACAAAGGACACAAAACGTCATGACTAGGTTTCATGTATTTTGCACAATAAAAATGGTTGTTAGAATACCTAAACATTAACATAAATTAAGTACAGTAACTATGTTTTTTAAAAAACTCAAAATTCACGTTACTACGTGATCGACGAACGGGAGTAGGCCCCCTAGAAGTTAGTAGACACATCTGCGATATTTTCCTACGTTGCATTTGCAAGGTAAGAATGTCTGCTAAAACGAACGTCTCGGCACGTGATTCAAGGATCTGTTTCCATATGAGTTTACCCAGCGGTGGTGAGTTGAGTTTAAGTAAAGTAGAATTTCAATTTGGGCTAGATTACACCGCTTTCTTAACAAGTAACAACTATCAAAATGTCAGCTGTGAAGCACTGCAACATCAGCGCCGAGTTTTCTTAAGAGAATTGCAAATGGCGGTAACCTTCCCAGAGTCTCTAAAGGAATTTGATAAGTTGATTTTTCTTCAAACTTTCTGCCAATAAAGATACAAGTCAAGTCTTCAAAACGGTTTTATTTCGTGCTGCATGAGAGGTTGCTGATAAAAATGCTTATGTGTGTTCTGAAGGGCATTTCATCAATAGATTCAGATAGGTTTCCTATTCATCGAGCCACACTCTCTATCGACCATTCAGACCTGCCCATTGTTTTTAACTTGCAAATCACAGACAGTTGAATAAGGAGCGATCTACATTGATCCCGCTGTAACAGAAAAGGGCTGCCGTCAAACACAACACGTTATATTGTTTTTGTAGTTTGTTTTCCCCTTGTCGGTCGTAAGTAATTCCCTCCTCCGCGAAGAAAACTTCGGATCCCTACTTTCTAGTGCGCATTTTTTTCTTTATTTTTGGGGAACGTATAATTCTCACTTTACCGGGTAGAAAACCCGGTGCCGATCGCGACCTTTTTATTGAATTCCGCACTTGGTTACTGAAGTTCGCAGGCATCCTTATCTGAATTCCTCGAATACCTACCATGTCACCAATGGATTACATGTGCACATTGTCTTAAGAGAATTATTGTACTTACGTTTGTTTTTATATGTGTTTCCGTTCGACTTCATGGAGCTTTTTTAAAGAACTCTATAAGATTGAACCTTTTCCTCATCATCCTCATCAGTTAAACTGCTGCGCTTGACATGTACCAACTTGAAAATGTATGGAGATGACATTAGCACTTGCCTGATGAAAAACCATTTCGTTTTATTCGGATACTTTTTGAACGTTTCCCTTAGTTTAAAGGTATTCAGTAGCCGCTCTTCGCTGCGTCTTATGGAGTATAAGCTCGATGACATTTTAATTTGGAAGTTTCGTATAACCATTTACGTTGCTGCAATTATGTTACACCACACATCTTATGAACTCAGTATGTACCATGAGTTTACACCAATGACAGCCGCTGCCGTCCGCGTGGACGTTTTTTTATGGAATTCCGGTACAGCGCCCCTAGTGGTTAAACATCGAACCAAAAATGACATACACATTTCTAATGTCACCTATTGTAGTTTACGTGATACAAACTCATGGTAGACATACAGGACAGGGCTCGCAGTATGGTCATGTTAAATTGATTATTTTAATTTACCTAAGTAGCTAACAACGTTAAATTGATCAAATACCTATCACTAAACATAAAATGAAAAAAGGCTAAGCTTAGGAAAATTTCCTTTAAGTATAAAACTGCGTTTTTTCTGTTGTGTCATACATCGTTCGTCAACAAGTTTTAAATTTGAAGATATATTCTTATAAAAACGAAAATGTACAAGTTGCCACGTACACGTTGTAATGAAACAGTTTCGAAGCTCGAATTTCAGCGGCGACCCCGCAAAACGTTCTAATACGTTATTAAACCGTGAACCGCTCGACAAACACCGGAGTGGGAGAGAAAAATCTAACAAAAACTCGACGCAAACTCGAATTAAATAGTCGTATCTCTCTAGTGACAGTGGGAATCCATCAGCGGGCGATGCTGCGATAACCACCCCCGCACCCCGCGTAAAAAATAAATTGTAATTTGATAGCGCCGTCTAACTGGCGGCAATGAAGAGTATAACATGTTGATAGATCCACATAACTTTTATGTCTATCTCAATCATGTAGGAAGTTTGGCTATTCTGCTCTGACGTCAGAGTTTGCCCATCCAGGAGCCTCTGTCGTGCCCTTCGGAGTAAGAAAGGGCCTGATTCGTAAGACTTAAACGATCACCTTTACTAGATTACACAGAGCCGAGAGTATGGCTAACTCAAAATTAAAAAACACTAATATTACCTGAGAATAAAAAAGTGTTTTCATTAAAATAATGGAAAAAGAGACTGAACTGAAATGACCAACTTAATTCAAGCTCTTTACTATGGGAAAATTACGTAAGCAAACTTCTAATACCAGCATTATACTTTTTAAATATTATATTCTTAGAAGTATCCGTGTCGGTACCCACTCTATAATAAAGACCCATTACAGGCTGTAATCAAGGGTAATAATCGGCTGACATCAGCCTACAGTTAATAAAGAAAAACGAGCGTGTGGGAGTTAACCTTCTGCATGGTTTTCCTATTCTAATACATTAATTGTATTGTCTTATTCAGTAAAGTAAAGCTAATAATATATTTAATATCCCACTGCTGGGGTCTGCTTCTGCTTTCATGACTCAACTATTGGTTACATTAGGGTTGTAAGATATACATTCTAGTAGGTACGTGATAAAACGTAAGTTCTAAACGTTTCGTAAACCATGCCCAGTATATAAATGGTGTGTTTTTTAGTTTCAAGCATACACATAGACTTATATAACATCAAAAGAAACACAATAATAACAATACAAATAGAATTCATATATCTTCTGCTGATATAAAATGACAAGCCTCGGAGTGAACAGCCTTGTGAAGCAAAATACTGACTTTGAGCCATCAGTATAATTGGAAAAAAAGAGTAAATTCCTACAATATGGCCACCAAAACCTGTAAAAACTATGCCAGTTTTTAGAAGGGCGATCACATAATTTAAAATTACAGCCTTATATTGAGTGCTACATACTTATTAATTTAAGTTTTTTTTTATATTGCCCGTCAAGATAACCTCAGTCCAACTGATGGAAAGCGGTCGTGAGGTCCAGATATGAGGCTGACAGGCACAGTAATGCAAACGAATCACTGAGCTGGCCATCCTCATCTTGAAGGCCGGCAGAAATTCCTTTTCACGCCTCGCTTGAAGAACCCAGGACTATAAGAGGAAGGCAACACATGTGCTGGAAGGGCGTTCCACGTCTGAATGGTACGACAAAGAAACGAGTCACCGAACCTTTTAGTTCGGGCCAACAAATGCCGAAGTAATGTATTTAGAAATGTTTCTGTGCACCAATTTATGAAACCCACAGTACAAGCTCTGCTTAGTTTGCGGTTAGATGATCTTGGTATAAAATATAACAGATATTTATTTATTTATTCTTTTACATGGAACGAAAGATGAAAGGAGAAGAATCAAAGTTAGCAAAGTCCGACTTGATGAAGGTCGGGTCATTTCGGTGGATGCAGGCTTCCGACTCGTCCTCTCCTCCGCTCGAGTAATCTATGGGGGGCTTTGTGCAGCAGTGTAATTCGCGTGGCTGCAAATGAAGACAGTATAACTAAAATGAGTACAAGGTACTAAGATGTTTCACTTGAAAGACCTTTGAAATTTTTCACAATCGCCGTAGTAGCGCGTGCAGCGACACGCTTCAAAACAACATACATTTAAACAACAAAACACAGTACCTAAATATAAGAAAACAACATACATTATTTATCCATTTATCTATATCAAAGGAAAGACAGTTAATATTATCTTAGACTCAGGTAAGACTAACTAACAGAGCCGTTTTACAGCATCTACTCATCCATATTTTTGAAGTCCTTGATCACGAAGATGAATAGCAATTCAACCCATTTAGGCTATACCTTCTGTAGTACCGTGTTCCAGTTCATATTGCTAGTTATCTGCCGGAAATACAAGCCGAGCGTACAGAATTGTGACCTCGTGGGTGTACAGACGAAAATAAGAAGTGTATCCAATAATTCTGCTGCTATACAGAATGAGACCATTCCTCAGTGAAAAAATCAGAATCACTCTATGTGAAACACTGGTTCTCTCTAAACTAAATTATTGTGATACGGTATACGGTCCATGCCTTTTAGCCAGATCAGTCAAGCTAATACAACGAGTGCAGAATGCATGTGCTCGTTTCTGTTTCCACATTCCGCCAAGAATGCATGTCACTCCGTTCCTCAACTCTGCTGGCATGCTGAAAATGGAGGCACGCAGAAAGCTTCATCTAGCCACTTTGCTGTTCGGTCTGCTTAGTACTGGGAAACCCAAATACCTGTTTGACAAGCTGTTGTGGGCTCAGGGGCGGCATGGGTGCCCCAGACGGTCGTGTACACACATTTTTGTAACCACGAAACATCGCACCATGGCCTTTCGTGGGTCCTTCAGATTCGCCGCTTCGCGGTGCTGGAATGACCTCCCCCACCAATACGCGACCTGAAAACAGTCCATACATTTAGGAAAACATTGAAACTGTACCTCACTTCTAAACAAATCTCAGACCCTCAGTATAGCCAATATCTTACCTCAGAGTTGTCCACGACGCGATACGCTAGGGGGCTGTAGTCGAGGTTGCTGGTATTTGTACTACCTAATCACGCATCTTGTTTATCATCTAGCTCCTATTATTATTATTATTTTTTGGAGAGACTGTTGCTGGGTAGTTGGGTACTTAATCTTAATTTTTAATTTTATTTTCATCACGCGGTTATAACATTCAACGTGGCAGTAAACGGATACAGACACCGGACACACCACAGATTATACATTGCACAAATATCGCCTTAAAGACACACTACACTCACACTTTAGTTTATTCACTGTTTTTGTTTTATTTGGATATTTCATGTACACTGCCCCCCATTACGATTATACTTTTCCCAACACACTACACTGCACACTGCACTTTTGCATATACGAATTACCTTTTTTCCCATTATTACTACTTATTATTACCTATAAAGGATGGTCGACCACCTCAGCAGGCCCTGCCAGAATACCAGCGTCTCTGCCGTACCTGCACGGCAGGGGCACGTGCTGAGGCAGGGTCCTGGTTGGCCAACTATTTTTTGTTACTCATTAAGGTTGTGTGTTTTGTTTTAATGTTTTTGTACCATTTGTACTGTAATTCTGTCACTGTATGGGTTAATAAATGTTTTTTCTTTCTTTCTTTCTTTCCTTCAATAATTCAAATCAACTTTTAGGTTATCTTATTAGTTAAATAAATTAAACAAAAACTATTAAACCTCGGGCGTCTCTAACACCCGAATCCAGAAACGATATTCAAAGTTGAGCAAACCTCAGATATACCGGGTGATTATCAAATAACTTACAAAAACGATATAACATACCCAGTAGGGGTGTAGAAACTATCTAAGAGAAAATGTTTTTTTTTTAACTAACTTTCGTTTCAAGGTCTCCAAACAATTCAGTCTAACAGTCAGACTAGTTAGACTAGTTAACTAGTTTGGTCTCCTCAAATATTCGATATGGTATAGTCTTGTGGGGAAACTCAGTGGAATCACATAGAGTATTTGTGACACAAAAAAAATGTCTTAGAGCTTTAAGCGGTATGAAGTTCGACGAGAGTTGCAGGCCAATCTTTAAGCAAGAAAACATACTTCCTCTACCGTCCTTGTATTTTTTTGAGATCTGTATGTTTGTTCATAAGCACCCACATTTATTTTTGAGACAAGGTGACACTACACATAGAAATGGGCGACATGGGCGCGAAAATAGGCTACATGTACCGTTACAAAGGCTGGCTGTTTTTAGTAAAAGTTCATATTGCATGGCTATCAGAGTCTACAACCACCTACCAGATAGTTTGAGGGTGATGAACATAGTTCAATTCAAGAAACAGGCTTACGGTTTCTTTGCGCGGAAGTGCTATTATTCTGTGTCTGAGTACTTGAACCAAAAACTAACAATTTGAATGAATTTTATGTTTCTAGTGTTATCTGTTAATTTGTATTACTAATGATGAATCAATTTATTTATATGTTATTTATTTTGTTTTTTTGTGTTATTTTTTAAAATGAAATTATTAATTGTTCAATCTTTTATAATTTTTATGTTTGCACGTCTTCATAAATAGATAAAATGTGTGTACAACTATCTTTAAGAACATCATGTAATCCACCATATTTCTGCAAATAAATATTCTAATTCTAATTCTAATTCTAATTCAGATTATTTTGTATGAAAAACCTAAAATTAAACATAATAAAAAAAAACGCTTTGATATTTACTACATACATACGACGACACGATTGGCGTAGTGCGCTGTAGCACGGTTTCTCGCCTCGATTTCCTTAGTGTTCCGGGTTCGATTCCCGGTCGGGTCAATTCAGGAAACGATCTTTTCTGAATTGACTCGGGTCTGGGTGTGCCGGGAGACGCCCCTGGCTTATTTCCTTGTGTGGTACCTCGTAATACAGGGATATTCATCCCTACTTCGAGACCATTACAAGAGGTGTGTTGTCTGGCGCATATTTTTTATTTTTTTTATTTTATCACTTACTGAGTATGCCATATAGTTTTTGTAAGTTATTTAATAATCAGCCGGTATACCTGTCCCTTTCACAGGCAGCATCAATTTGTAGGGTGCTTAGCTATTAATTAGTCGTTTCTGGGTTCAGGCGTAAGACAACACCATGTTAGTGAGAAGTCACAGCGCCGTAATCCGACGAAATTACTACGACGCCTGCGCAAACATAAGTACTTACAGATAATCAGAAACAAATACGTTGAAAGTTATTTTTTATCACATGATGTTATGTGCCAAATCAATAACTCATCGACTCCTATACAATTCTATATAAGTTTTATATAAGTCTACCATGAGAATAGACCAAATAACAGCCGCTAGCGTCCGTGTGAACCGCGTTGAGGTTTTATATGGCATTACTACAAATTAGACATGCGCGGCGCTCTGACAGATAGCCCGCTTAGAACAACACGCCATTTTTGACGCACGCACACAGAGACATGAGTTTACAAGCGAAGTCAGTGAGCTTCGGTGAGTCGGAAAGTCGCACTGTCGCGAGTGTTTTTGTTTTTGTCGAACTTGGTGCAATTTTTCACATGATGAATTTTGTTTTTGGTCGGTTCTGTCAAGTAGGTATAATTTACTTACTTCATTTTAAAAATTCAGAGCGAATATAGTAGTAACCCTAGGGGATTCACGCAAGTTTTGGAAAAAGGTGCGAGCGGTCCTTCTGTAAACTCTTTATTTTGTGGCATTACGGTACAGCGCCCCTAGTGATTAAAAATGGGACCATAGATGGCATACAAATTTCTAAACGCAACGATCGCCGTTAACTAGATGAAAACTCATAGTAGAGATACGACTATTAAGACTGGATGGCGGCTGGTTCGGGTCGACCAATTGCGGCAAGTTGGCTGTACTATACCATCCTCCTAGTATGCCGGTTTCATTATTTGTTGTTGTCTGATTCATTTTTTTTTATATAGGACTAGACAGTCATTTGATCGCAATCGCACCTGATGGTAAGTGACGCTGCCATCTATGATGGTTCATGTCTGCCTAGTAAATGCCTATTCACTCTTGTCTTGAAGAGACCCAGATTGTATTGGTTCGGAAACACATGCGCGGGCAGCCATTGATGCCAAATGTTTACCAAAATGATTGATATGACATATATGTAAAAAAAGTAAAGTAATTTGCCTATTTTATACTGTCCCACTAAGGCCTCCGCCTTTGCCCCAGCAGTAGGACAGAATAAAATTGGCTAATAAACATTGAAAGAGATTTATAATCATTGTTATCAAGTCATCGATACAATTGATGGGTATAGGCTTAAACAATACGCTTGCCAAATGCGGGTTGGTGATCACAAACCTTATGTTCCGAAAAATCTGAAAACACACTTTGGCCTACCTGGGAATACTTTTGCAAAAATAACTCACTTGCTTGTTCACCAAATCTACCAAATATGAAACTCCTCAATTGCTGGTTAAGGGATAAATATTGTGTAGGCGGAAATACAATTGAATATTTTCAGTTTGTTCCTAATAAGAATCGCTAAGTTAATTACTTCATGTTTTGTAGGAATATTGAAAATAGAATCAAAATGAATGAAAGAAAGTTAAAAATAAACAAAAAATAGAACAGTTTTTTACAGAAAATGAGAAAAATACGTTAAACGAGAAATGAAGCTCCGTCTTCATAAGCTATTATTCAGTACAATGCAGCCTACTTACACAATCAAGTCTTTGCTACGAAACCGTAGCATGACACCTCTCATTAAGGAGTTGAAAATGAGAACGTAGCGGGCTTATTTATATTTTTATTATACCTACTTAACAAGACGTAATTCGGGAATAAATGAAAGCCTTATTAATGATAACTGCAAATTAAATAAATTGTTAAATTGTTATTGTTGTATTGTAAAGTTCGAGGTGGGCGCTAATAACTGCGACACAGTCTCCGACTAATGTAGTTGTTAACGTTGTAATATGTTTGTAATACCTTTTGTACACAAATTAAATAAATAAATAAATAAATAAATAAAAAAATTTGATTACAAAAATGCTAATAATAATAATATTTATTTTTACAAATTGCTTTCTGGGAAAAAGTAGCCTAAATTTTTGCAAGTACAGAATATTGTCTACAAGTAGATAAACAATTGAATACAGCGCTTTTTGATCTAAGATATCTCGTTATTTTGCATTTTAAGATGAAATTATTTAAGATGAAAATGCAAACCCAGTACAAAATGTGATAAAGTATCGGTTATTGCTGTGTTTTGCACAGATTCATATAACAAATTCTAGTTTAGTATAATGTACTATCGAGAAACCGTATGCCGTAATTCTCATTGGTTTTTGAAAGTGCAAAGCACATGCGCCCTTTGTTGTCTTGCGGCGCTTTCATTGACCTTACACACCACAGATCACCCCCAATTACACACATTTGACTTACACAATAAATAGAGCTAGAAATACCCGCACATAAAAAGGTTACGATTCAATAAGAACTGCAAGCGATTGAGCAGACGTTAGATCGCACGTCAATACATTTTCATTATCAGCAAGGTTGCTATCATCACTCACTTTAGACTTAGAAATGCTGGCTAACATAGTTATAAATAGATATATTTTAGATGTGTGGGAGGGAGCGGGCGTGCCGGGTGGCGGCGCCCGTTTATATACGTCCAAGCAACATTTACAGAAATGTCGGCTAGTATTCTAATAGCTTTGAAACCTAAGTAAATAACAACTGGAGTATAATTCAATTTAGTGATATATTTGCTCGGTGTTAAGCGTGACATCTAAATTATGATCGCCAAGTTTTCCACCCACGACTTTGTCTCTATACAATTTGGAATAATAGATTACTGTAACCGGTGCGATTTAGTAAAAAGTTGCGTGTACAAAAATAACAGTATCTGTAATCTCGGGGTAGGTACTATCTTTTAAACTTCAAACCTTTAATGTAATAGAATTACATTCTTCTAGCAAAATTAACACAATTTGAGAAATTATCTCTCCTGCAGAAAGTTCGATTCACCGAATCATGTTTGGACAATTTAAAATTATTGTTGACTGGTAGAGAAAGCATTAAAATATAATTAAGATTAAATTGCTAAAAAAATATTGTTTCTAAATAGTTTGAATTTAAAGAAAGCAATTTAACAAGGAAAATGGTTCGATTGAATCCTTGGCTCGGGCGGTCCTCACCTGGTGATTATTTTGTACCAGTATATCAACGTATTCATCATATTATATACTTTAATTTTTATTTGTATTTACATCGGCCATTGACGTCTAAAAGACAAATGTCACGTACTGGTATTTTATTTTAATGATTTTCACCAAAATATCCAAAAACCCTGTTGTTAGTTTTCCTAATTATCACGAATTAGACTTGCAGGCAAAATCTTTACAAGCTCCTATCTTAATTATCTTACGTAAACATACTTGTACCAGTCTATAAGCCGAACATAAAACTCCCATCGACATAAGAATAATGACACGGGTTCAAGTTTCGACGCTCTATAATATAGAACACGAAACTCTGCAATCACAAGGCATCTTTATGAATATTACTTTCATATTTACTATTAGGTACCATTTTACCCATATGAATGGTGTTAGCACCTAATGGCAGACTGATAAGTGGGCTGGATAAAGGTTTATTAGGGTACGTGTTGTCATAAGCCTATCCTAGACGCATATACTTAGGTGAAAGCTTAGGTTTACTGTTTTCAGAGGGACTAAGGCAAGTAGCTAGACAAAAAATGAGCACTCTAGTATATTGCTGGGTGGCAAAATTTTACAGAAATAGATAATTCATTTCAGTCATTCTCATTCAGCGTAGGGTGTCACGAGCAAGAAAATACTGAGATGATGTTTTTTGAAAATTACCCTTTGCCGTTATCATTATTAGCAACGCAACCTTAACAGTCATGCAAACACACTCAGTCCCGCTAAGATTAGATATCTAGTGTGGTCGGTTGTAGTTTTAGTAGTCCGGCGTCCCATGGGCGGCGTCCCATAGGCGGCGCCCCACGCTACGTTAGTGATGAAACGGTCTTAATTTCCAATCTATTCTGCCCAAAAACTTAGATATCATCACTCATCAGTTCTTCGCCTTACGAGCCCTATGTGCACTCGTTTCCTTTAACTTACTTACCTGCAGGAATATGTTTCTCTCAGATATTTCTGATTATTAGTACGCAGTTTCTTACACACCAAAGTAAATCATTAAACCAAATTACAAACTCAAATAACTTTATTAAAATAGACCTGTTTCAAATCCACAAATTTAAAGTAAACCAAAGAAAATACCTATACTGCATATTAGACATATTTACTATAATAATATGGATACATAAAAACACAGGATACAAACATAATGCGACTCAACCATTTAAACTACTCGTAATGATTGAAAATAAATATTTTCGGATTCCGTAATTAGCATGGATAAATGTTCAATGAACAAGACCGCTCTTTGCTTCATTTTAACCAAACACCAACACTTACGTATGCAAGTCTGAGGCTAAAAGGCAATATGGCACACAGCACACCTATACATAAAGAAGGCAATATTGTTTGTAAACGCATTGGAGCGACGCTGCATGCTCCTTTGCGATATGGGAAGTTAGTAAAGAACGAAAGTACGTATAATCATAAGCATTTATTGCATACCACATTGAAGTACAAAGTTATTTTAGAGATAGGTACAAAAGGTGTAGGGTTACAATGTAGCGCCCCGTGAGGGCATGGCAATATGAAAAAATTGAAAAACCAACAATTACATAAAAAAGAACGATTTTCTTTTTTTTACACATTTACTATATTTAGGGAAAATTTTACAGTAAATTGTACAGTAGGTTTGAAAATACAATTGTGTTTATTTGAGTATAACAAAATGTCTGTAAGTAGTTTGCAAATGACACATCCTTTGTGCAGTATCCGTGTCAAACGTAGAAGAAAGTCCTTGCAAGTGGCATTGCTCGCGGGTGCATTGTTCTCACTGCACGAGTCCGACTCACTTACCTACACTGCGTGAAGTGCGCAAGAACTAGGCTGTAGCGAATTTAGCTAAATAGATTGAATATCGAATTAAGGAATAGCGATTGGTCACCGTTATCATCAACTGCCATTTTGAGGCCATTTATGGGTTGAGGCTTTTTGTAACATGTGGCTGGATGTTTTTTTTAAATATTGAAATCATTTGGTAAAATAATAACATGAAATAATTGAACACTTTAAATTATTTACGGTTTGAATTATTACCCGGTATAGCCCGTATATATTTGTATTTAAAGTAGGCAGCACACAAAATGTACTTTTTTTGTTAAAATTCAAATCGGTTCCATACAATTTCTTAGTAAATTTATTGAATTGCGTTTTAAACTAACCATCTCCATACAGTATTGTGACCTAAAAGCTTTGCATCAAAATTTCATGCTAAAACCTCAAAAGCTTATTCATAAAAATGAACCAAAAAGTCAATTAGAAAATCAAATCGCTATAATTTGAAACTTACTCCACACATCGCTATCTCGCTCATACATCCCCATTGGAGTCTCATCCAGCTACAAACACAAAACGATCAAAACAACAAAGGACTTCCCAAGGATTTTCTAAGGCATTTAATTTTAAACAACTGTTCAACAAGAATACTGAAAATAACGCACTCGTGAGCCGGTGACATCACGATCTTGTAGGTACCTGCTAAAATCGCCAAGGAACAAAATTATGTGTTCATAGAATTTAATCAAGCTAAGCCAGACTTATAAAAACTTAATGACGGGTAATCGGCTGTGTCTACTGATTTATGTTTGAGGAATGAGGCAGCACGTATTTTGTAATAAACTTAAAATAGTCTAGGCGAATGTAATCGATTTGCGGTTTGGATTAGAAATGTATCGTTGAACCTGCAGCAATAAGTGGCCAAGTGCCTGCAGCAATATACCGGGTGATTATCAAAAGACTTACAAAAACTATATGGCAAACTCAGTAAGTGATGAGTATAAGATCAGTAAGAGACTATACACTTCCACTCGAGTGGAAAAAAATACAAATAGGTCGATGAGTGAATAATCTAGAATCAAATTATGTTTAAACGAAATTTTTATCTGCATGTTACTTTTGCTAGCTGAAAGGAGAGGCAATACAATACTACTTTAAGAACTTATGTAACCCTTTTCATGTGCAAATGAATTTCATTCATTCATTCGATTAGTTAGTATTTTTTGTATGAAAACCTTAATTCAAGTCAATTGAAAAAAGGAAATTTTCAGTTACATAATTACTACAGTATGTAATATTGTTTTGTAAGCCTTTTGATAATCACCCGGTATAGTTATTTGTTTATCATTAATTATACCTTATTTACGTAGCTAAAGTCTAGCATTTTAAACTATACTTATGCAAAAAAAGTAGATTTATATGCAGGTAAAGAAAAATAATACAATATGTTCAATGTTGGTCTGATATTTTCATTACATTCGAACTTTTTTCGGTATAAACGTAAGCTTCATGGAATTCGTACTTTCCCTTCTAGCGTAGTATTAATCGACAAATTCCAGAATTTACAGAGATAAGTTCTCCGAACGTTTATTTTACTTAAAAGCTATTTGTTGCCTCTGTGAATGTAGAAATAACTAAAAATAAGTCTAAATTTCACTTCTTTTTTATGACTTGCTAACTTCCCAACAAGTGAGTGCACACAGTTGTTGGTATTCTAAATCTCTGTACAGATCACTAACTCATATAAGTAAAAATCCAGACACTCTACTAAATACAAATGTTCGTCGCCTGACATTGGTTGTGGCTCCGTGTGGGGTCAAATTAAAATATTTTATTGTGTATTTTTGCCTTTACGGTCTATGCAGGTAGAGTCAAATCATACGTAATGAATGAATAAATCATGAAATAGGTATCTCGATATACCTACAATGTCTCAGACGCACCTAAAGGCATACCACGTTAATCAAAATTATTCGATATGATATACTCGTACCTTCTATGAAATTCTTAGCACCAATTGCTCAGACTCGGATATTTAATTGAATCATATTATTTAATATAGTACGCAAAGTATCCAAGGCTTCGCTCGTTATTACGTTTTACATTAAAGTTCTAGCAAACGCCAAAGTAAACGCAAATAATGCTTTCTTGATTTTTTTTTATCTAACAGCATTTTTTTTGACATTTCTAATGTCATCACCCAAAACGCTGGCGCTCTTTTTCTAGAGGTCATGAATTTCTGGAATCTGTAAGATGTGGCAACCGTGGTAATTAAACCGTTAGACTGCATAATAGTCTGACCGCATTCATTTCAAATTTTGCATTTCCTTGATATCCCCACGTCCCTAACCCCAACAAGTATTACAGGGCTTTATATGATAAGCTTTTCATTTAGAAACACAGTCTTAACAACTAAAGTCGATTAAATCGTTTCTTAAAAAAGTCATTTTGTATCTTTTTATGACTTCTTTTATAGTTGGACCTATGGTAGTGATCCTGCCTATAGCGCAACAGGTCGTCGGTTTGATACCCATAGAAAACATATTAGTACGGGCTTTGCTTAGTTTGGGATCCTAATCTTGGTGTCCGGAGATGTTCTAATTTATTTATGACTACTCTCACCAGTTGCAAACTATTACTGTTTAGAACAAGAAAACCCTATAGAGACTCTTCTCTCAGAGATAGTTTATCAGTAGTCGTAGACAGGAAAACAAATGACGCGAGAGCATGGAAGTGACTCATGTCCTCGTGGTGCCGGTATTCAAACCAAGTATCGATCACGTCGAGTAGTCGCGCTACTCCGAGCTAGATGCGGAGCCAAAACGTGCCCGAGTTTTGAACTAGTCTAAGAATTAGGTAGTAACTTGATATTTTCTGTATACGGCCTCGTTGGCTCGTTTTGGTAGTGATATCGCCTGGTAATGACTTGAAATAGTTGATTCTTACAATAGTCTGAGAAAATATTCATGTTTAGGGTCATACCCACAGTTTAGAGTCGATTGGTCAATATATAGAAAAGATAAAAGTTGATTATATTTAAATATATATTTATTACGAAACTCCAACTGGCGAGTAGTTCTTCAGCATGTTTGGTCCTGGGCTCAAATCTGACTAAAGAACCATTGTAGTAATTGCGGAATGTATGACTAACTGACGGTAAGGACAAACTCAACACCACTGACATCCACCACATTGGGTTCTTATTAAGCTCAGTGAAATGTGGGCTTCTAAGTGTTTTGTTCACCATGACAACAAATGTCAAGTTACCTCTGACTAGATACTCAATTTCGTAAATAGCCGTTAGCTTATGTTACGAATGTCTACAAGTAGTTTCAGGAGAGTAACTTACAAGATCAAATAGGCAATTACTAAGCAAACACATATGACACATCTCCCCAGTGAAGTATTCGATGATACTCGTAACGTAAAACATACTAACTATAGGTACGATTGACTGTCTAGACTAAAGACTAAAACTTGCTAGTTCTGTGATCCTAAGATCCAAGTCGAATTGCTTAGTTTCATACCAATCACTCGAAATATATTTACTTCAAGTACTTTTCAAGCCTCAAGGAATTATTATAAAGAAATATTATGCCAAAATTTACTAAATTTTTTGTCTTTTTTGAGAATAAATATCTATAAACCTAAAATACTACATTTAGAAGTAAAACGAAAATGTTACCATACCACGCTCAACACACTATGTGCATATTCACAGAATCGATACCTAACTTATCCACCCAAAACAGCTCAAGACAGCCGGTAAGACGCATTCCCATCTGCAAACGTATTTCAACTCGCATTTTCGAAGCGCTTAAAACTGTCCTAAAGTTAAAAGCCAAGACAGACAGTTCAATCGATAGTCAATTGACTCCAAACAAGACTAAGCGGCGAGAGAGAGCAAAAGGAATGAAAGAAGGAGCGTTTTAATCATAGGAGAAAGAAAAAATATTTTATTAATACAAGCTTTTAGAAAGCATAAGCTAAAATTAAAAAAACCTAACGTTGAATGACCTACTAAGAATCCCTAAAATCTAACTAATGTTTTAATATACCTGAGCAAATAAAACCTACCTACGAAATATCCAAAATTAAAATACCGATTGGACTTGCTTAAAATGTTTATAGTTATAACACCAAAGTTTGGTATAACAACATTTTAAATACTAAAATAATAATGCGCACCACTTGCAAGCTACGAGTATTTGTTTGAAGTACTCGTAGTACGTAGTCAACAAAGTATAAAAATTATAATAGACGTAAATAAAATAACAACGAAATAATACATATCATTATTAAACGTATTTGGTTCGGACGCTGCTTCTATCGAGAAGACTCCGGCAAGAAACACGTTATTTATGGAATTTGAAGTACGGCTGAATCACATAATGAGCAGCGAAGGAGATTATTCCTACTATAAGAAACTACTTCTACTAAGTATCTACTACTAAAACTATCTTAAAAAGCCAAAACAGTTAAATCGATTGTCAATTGACTTCAAACAAGACTAAGCGAGAGCAAAAGGAACGTGAAAGTACCTACGAGCGTTTTAATCATAGGCCGTCGGTCCCTCATGCCTCACGGCAGAGCGAGATGTAAAAGCTATTTGTCATCCATCACGAGCTCACGCCAAGTGCACTCCCATGTCGGATCTGACTCATTAGATAATCGATCCTCGCGAAACAAGCGCATTATAGGCGTATGTACTTACTGATAACCCACTTAGTGCTAGTAATTCCAATTTAGGAAAGATGATGATGATTCTTTCGATGATTTTTTTCTAAAAAAATTCTGCCATTGCCTTACAATAGGCACAGAAAATAATATACCACATGTTTGTCTATGCCATAGGTATGACGCTTCATAGTATATCACTAAATAATATAGATCAACATAAAGATGAAAGTTTTAGATCAAAACAATATTCGTTTTTATAAAACTCTCTACCAAGGGCTGTCTGAAAGAGATCGCTTAGTAGCAATAAGACTACCTAGATTGTATTTTAATTTGTGTTTAATTTTCAATTACTTGTTGTATTTGTTTGTGAAATAAAGATCCCTCATCCTCTCATAACAACCTACGATAATTACATGGATCACAATTTGACCTAAAAGTTTCGAATATAGCTTCAAATTAGCTAAGCTAAAACTATTATTATTGTAATCATGCTCATATATCTCTCTTGTAATTATTATAGCATACCACACAGAGTAATTAAGTTAGATCATCGCTAAACAACCAAACTATTATTAATAATAGTTCAGGAAATGTTTTTATAAAATGAATAAGTATCTACTTACAAACTTTGGATTGAGGTAAACGACTCGCTTTTCAAGAGATGCTACATTGTAATTGTCAATTTAAAAATGAATGATGGTAAAAGTGTTTTGTCCTGAAACTGAGTGCATTGTCATTGTGAGTCACCCCACATGGAGTGTTTGTGTGCATACTTATATTTTTGACCTAAAAGTAACAAATAAAGGTCACCCGTTTAAATTATTCGAGTCATCAATACCGGCGTGATTTTTCATCGAATTAAAACAAAAAAAAGTGGCCTATCTCTAGTGAGACACAATATTCGGTCAATGACTTTAAACTCGCTTTATAGTTTCAATCGCAACATCTTATATTCGTAGAAGTATCAGAGATGCAATTTGTGATTAATTTATTTTAATAGTCAATACTTAAAACACTTTGAAATTTTATCTTGTCGGTATTTTGTAGGAAATTGAACTGCAAAGCTATTTATAACAAACCAGTTTCAAAACTTGATATTGCTATCTGCAAAAAGCATGTTCCAATGACGTCAAACTCCGGTCACAATGCAAGCGGAAACCACTGAATGTTGGTCATCCCAGCAAATGATAATTAAAGCTTCGTGTGTCATATAATAATATGCCGTCTGTCGAGTTTAATAATGCTGATGATTAAGGACTTTGACCTTCAGTCAGGTTCGTTTACAAAACTGCTGAAAGCGAAATAACGGCATACGTGCAATATTCAACTGCTTTTATCTACGTATCTTTGAGAACATCACAATCATATTTTATTCCGATTGTTACTAGGTACTCTACAAACCGCAGTACACTCCACCGTATCGTGGATCGGTAAGCGGAATTCCTTTTCCCGTTACTTTTCAATATTTTTTTTCTAGCTTACAATTATTTGAATTAAACGATTTAACTATGATAGTGCAGTTCTAATGCGTATTAAAAGTATAGAGAGTATTATTAGTTGGTTTAAAGTTTTAATTGCAACACAGCAGTGAAAATAAACTATTTTTAACAAGCGGCCATCGGCATCGGCATGTGACATCGCAGATGTAAAATAATATCTTCGAATGTTGACGTGTTTTCCGACCTTAGATCACAATGCCATCAGATTTGTTTTTGTGTAAACATAATTAAATCTCACAAGTCAGAAGTTAGATAAAATTCGAATAAAGCATCTCATTGTCAAGGCACAAATACAACTAAATGAAATGCTCTCCTCAAAACAATTGACTGTCTACGTCATGTTACGCGGTGGCACGCTTATCCGCGGGGTGTGTAGAAAATATTTTATCAGCATCCAATTGGTCACAGAAAATGCGAGGGGAATACTTCCATTTAAGTTTTTTAAGTTCCTCCTCGAAGTTCTTAGTCTTCACAGTGTGACGGGGTGCATTGTTCGTGGACAATGGGAGCGCCCCGTGCATGCTCGTCTGCGACCACCTCATTGCATCCAGGATATTTGTCATGAGCACCAGGCTTTACCTAGCCACGTAAGTCGACGAATGCATTTCGGATTCGTTCTCTTTTCTTTTGAAACGGACTCGGATTACTTGAGGTTTGTTGTCCGACGTTGCACAACGTTTCAATTTTGTAAGAGAAAAACTGTCTAAGCTGGTGTTATTAAACCCGGGTTTCTGTTGACTTTATTTTTATCACTTGCTTTATTGACTCTTTATCGTTGGCTAAAGTGTGAAACAATAATAGCTGTTGCATGTTGCCATTGGACAAGAAATTACAAGTTAAGCAGCCGAA
The DNA here is from genome assembly GCA_947369235.1 of Udea olivalis. NCBI lineage: Eukaryota > Metazoa > Arthropoda > Insecta > Lepidoptera > Crambidae > Udea > Udea olivalis. Next base: position 10,492,047 of record OX376351.1, read on the forward strand.
GATATGTGCCTCAATATCCCTTAAAAAATATCTAACTTTCATTGAAGTCGACTGATGCAGAACAGATATGTTACAAAGCCAGAAACACATTTACAAGCAAAATTAAGATTATATTGTCTTTAAGAGTAGTGCATGTCCTCGTTTAGTTTGTTTCGTAACAAGGCTTTTACTGTAAGCCGTCTCTTTTTAAGTAAATTTCAATAAAAAAGCTTTCGAACATCTGAACAGTAGCAACAGCAAGTACCCTATAAGCCTTTGCTACGTAGCGGAGCGTTTGAATAAGTTTACCTAGATAAATTCTCTAGATAATGTGGTGTTGCAGCTTCTGAGATAAACCGAGGCTCCAGAGGCACGTAGCTAACTATGCAGCCGATAAATCAGGTTAAAAATACAAAGGACGTCTATTAATTATCAGTCTACAGAAATAAATTTATCATCGGTTTGCGATAAGGAAAAATTCCAGTCATGCACATTACGAGTATACTAAGTTTTGACAAACAAAAAAATTAAGCAGCGTGCTGTGAAAATATTATACCGGTATGTTTAGACTTACTCACCTTTGATTTGTTAAAAAAGCCAGGCTAACATTAATTGCGTTTGGGATCTTCCATCACAAAATGACCGTCCAAGAAGAAGTTTTCCTAACAGCTTTTTATTTATTCTGCGAGTGCTGCGAGAACCAGTGCTATTCCAAACCTTGATCATGGGTTTAAACCTACGTAGAATATTAAAAGCGTCAAGCAAGAAAGATACAAAACAGTGTGAGACAACAGCTTAACTTTGGCGATTTAACTTAAGCCGAGTTTATAAGCGTGCAAAAATTACACCCGGTATACAACCACAGAGCTTTAAGATAACACCCTAGATAGTGTAGTGCAGATATAGATGCGGTAGTCTCGAAGTAGGCAAGGCTTAGTCGAGAGCCGATCGAGTATTGGTCCTCGAGACAAGCGCCCTGCGCCCAAGAGCTCAATACATCTACCGACGCTTTGTAATCAATCGCTCTCTTAAAATACCCCTCTTTGAACAAAAAACCATTGTTAATAATTTACCACTCTGGAATTATTAAGTTTGATATTGAAATCATCTCACGATTGTTTGTTTCGTTTTCTTTTCACTTCCGGTGAAGCTTGATAACGAATTTGTTTGTTAGCCTCGTAAATAATTACTCGTTTACAGAAATGTATGGTTGGACAAGAGAAATATGAAATTATTCGGTAAAGTATAATGATGATATTTCCTAATCTTGCAGCTCGTTGAAGTAAAATGTAACATTGTATTGTATTTAATTTGGCACTCTTTCAATCAAGGTAAATATAATCAGAGATCTGCCCAAACAGTAATAAGTACACGCCTAATTAGTTGAATTGATCTGTACTCTATGACTTATTTCTTCCCTTTTTAGTAGATAGTCTTTGCAGCTCATCAAAGAGTTTAATTATAGACATAGTGCAAATGTAGCTACTGCACTATCCCAGATTCCTCCATCGGAATCTTATTTGTGAACATTTTAAATGCGGAGCCAATTAGCTTTCTCGGGTTCTCGACAAAGCAGGAGCAACTTAGAATGGAGTAACCACAAAACTACAGTAAGAATCTCACTCACCAAAGGGAATGTAAACCGACTTGTTTGTTGTGAAACTTTAAATTGCATTTTAAATTTTGCTCGTTAACATTACACTTATTCGAATAAGAGCTTTTAAATTATTCACGGCATTTTTAATTCAAAGGATAACTTAGAACTGAGTTCTAGCAAAGTTCTTAATGAAAATCTAGCTGGTTCCCTTTGGTACTGATAAGTAAGGTATACATACTTACATTTCAGAAAGGTTGTGGCAAGATCGACTTTGGATATTGACTGGCTCGTTAGGCAAAGGTCTTGTACACTGCGACTGGGGTAGTGGGTTTGATTACTGAAAAAACATGCATGTGGTGATTGTTGAAGACACGATTGGTCGGGTATGCTACAGCACGGTTCCTTGCCTCGATTTTCGTAGTGTCCCGGGTTCGATTCCCGGTCGGGTTAATTCAGGAAACGATATTTTTTAAGTGGCTCGGGTCTAGGTGCGCTGGAAGACGCCTCTGACTTAAATTATTTTTGGTACCTCGTAATACAAGTACAAGGATATTATCCTTTCTACGAGACCATGAAAAGTCGTGTACTGTCTAGCGCATAATGAAAACAAAAAAAAATAATGTGAAAATTTAATTAAGTAGTAGATATAAACATAATATCTGACTACACTAAGTAACCGGGTTTAAGACATTTATTTTCTCAAAAAAAATTACAATTCTCTTATATGAGAAACTTACAAAACTACCTATAAAAAGCGAGTATCGAACACAGATCAACAAAAATAATACAATCCATAGCGATCCAAATCTGTAGGTCTGCTATATTTCTTCTTAAAATAATTAAGGTATGTAATCTGATGGAAAATAAAACCCATAGTAATTTTAAAACAATAATAATATGCCTTTGCTGACCCTATGCGTCAGCACGTTTGGGTGGCCCATTTAGTGAGTGGCTAGTCACCGTCTGCCAGGAGAAAAAACATTGAGATATTTTGCATGGCAGACGTCCGTTGTCTCAAGCAATAGCCCGTATACAAGTCCATCAAACAATTCACCTCTATAGCCCAGTTTTTACTTTTTAACATTCTTGCAATAGTCCTTGTATCTGCTGGGTGTTGTCTTTAGGTAGATTATCAATATTTATCTAGAGACAAAACTCAGGGGCCAAAAAAGACCTCTACGTGTTGGCTTCGGCCCCACGCAAGCCTCAAAGGACCGGGTCCCCATAGACCCGTGAATTTTCCAAGTACCAACATAATAAAATAATAAAAATGCGATTATTGCTTTCAATCGTACAAACATCATCATGAACATAAAAAATTAAACACAGTAAGCAATCTGAGGTGGCTCAGCTTGTGCTGACCTAGGATCTGGATCCTAGGTAGCGCTGTTTTACAGCCACTCCCATTTCTCTATCGGTGTTAAACGAGAATTAGTACATGAGGGCTTAGAACAATACAAAATACATTTAATTAAAAACTTAAACGGTACTCTCGTGCGTTTGTGAGTCTGTGTGTGTGTGTTGTGTTCGTGGCTGTGTGTGGTTACTTAAAATAATCTTTCAGGAGCAGTTATATCCACTGGTAAGGTCTTCCGCAGCAAGTTGTTTTTTTTTTGTTGTTTGTCGTGCAATAATCGTATCAACATGTTTAAGGGAAAATTACAGACGACTCCGCTTATAGAAGCATTTGATCACACTCGAATAATTTGCAAACATTCCTATCAGTGAGCGTGTTTGAGCCACGTACTGTGGGTATGGTCATGAGTAACCTCAACTCGATGCAAGAAGCTAGTTTTAACGGTACTAAATCATCTATCGACGAATGGCGTCTGGTCTAGGCACAAACATACGTCGTAATAAACAACGCACGTCCCTCCGTTTTTATGAAGACAAAAGTCATGATAGCGGTATGTGTGTTTCCCGGTGATCCCTTGTTTCACAGACAGAACTTTTATAGAATTTCGTTTCGCCAAATAATATCATAGAATATATTTTCCATAGAGTCCATATATTTTCATTTCGAATAATATTGTTTCAACGACTAAATTTACTTCATAGAAATATATTTCAAAGAAAAACAATTCATCGAATTTCGTAACCTCACTTTTTTATAACTAATATTGACAGTTTGCTGTATTTTTCTATGGTATTTTACTTCAGCAAAAATAAAGAAGAAGTTATAAGTTTGAAAAGCTTCTATTGGTTAGGTTAGGTTAGAACTGCGACCACATGCCAGAACCGAATTGTGGACGAATTAACTTAAGTAGCAAAAAAATGTACTGATATTAAGTATACAATGTAGGTAATAATTTATTCCCCCTCGATAGAATATTTTTCTTGGTAATACGAATAAGTTTTATACTAACTAAAATTTATGAGCAATAATAATAATTGATTTGTTATTCTGTGTGTAACAAAAATCTGTGGTTTAATTTTCTTTAAAGTAACTATTCTGCGTATTGATTATTCTATGAAATTATATTATGAGAAACAATTTCTGTGAAACGAAATTCCATGTAACCATTTTTATACAACAACTTACAACCGTATCTCCCATTTCTTGATCGATTTACTCATGGACAAAGAAATGATAGATGTAAATCTACTTCACTGGCCTGTTGGCGCAATCGTAATGATCCTATCTTTAGCGCTAGAGATCGTGGTTTCGATCATCACCCATGACAAACATTAATGTGACCAACATGTGTTAGTATCTATTTAAGTAGATATGTTTATCGCTGGGGTAAGCGTGTTCTAGAGTGTCAACCGCGTATCCGCAAACGTAGTGCAGGGCGCCATCGGGCCAGGTGGGACGATGACTTGCGAAAGGTTGTTGGCAAAAACTGGATGCGACACTCTGAGGATAGGGCGTGATGGCGCGCATTGGGGGAGGTCTATGTCCAGCAGTGGATTATGATTATGATAGGCAAATGATGATGATGAAGTATGTTTATCATTCTCTTACACCTATTGTACAAACTTTGCTTGGTTTTGGGTCAGATGATCTGGGTGACTCAGAGAAGCAGTGAAAAAGGATTACATACTTATTTAGGATGTACTTCGCTGCAATGCTCTTCATTGCAGCGAAGTACATCCTAACGCGTCATCTATTTTAATTTATGTCTGCTGGTCTAGGTATTACTAGTCTCGCGTGTGATCTAATTGTAGCGTGCGCCCACTGACGTAACGGGCATAGTCGGTTGAGTGACCGCATCGCAAACCATATCCTCCCAACTGAAATGGTCCATTATATGCCAGCCACGACCCATCAAAGCTATCTACTCAATTCTGCAAGATAGCAGATCACTTGACCACTCCAAGTTTAGAAATAGAACCGAAATAGATCCGTAACTTGGGTACCATTGACCTTGACATAGTAACCGATAAACTCATTCAATTAGTGTAAACGGATAAATTGAAGAGTCGATTTATTCGGCTTAGTAAAATACCCTTTAAGACTGCTTTTCCACCACAGATGTGCTAATAATTATTAGACCGAGCTATGTAACGGAGCGAGTAAGATGTGCTAGGAAGATGCGCCACCGCAAAGAAGCCGTTCAAGAAAGATGCGATGCTCGAGCTATGCGATGTATAGATTGTAGGGAAGGCACGCACAGCTCGCATCCATAGCACGCCTCCACAGCACGCATCCATTCATATAAACCACATAGCTTAGTAGAACTCGTGTTCACCAGTGCTATGCTATGTGTACTAATGAATATGATTGGTGGATATCAAACTCATCCATAGCAACGTAACATGGCACATCTCCGGTGGAAAAAGATCCTTAAGTTACCTTTTCCGTAACCAAATTAAAATGGTTTCAACTTTACCTCATTTGGCTTAAATAATTTCACAGGCGGTTAAAGTAGCGCAAATAAATAGGTGATTCCATAATTCCCCAAATACCAATTATGAATTTAATTTCACAGCGTGAAAATGCATCACAATATTATTATAAACCAAATGGAAATTGGGATCCTCAATTACAAAATGTCCCTTTACATGTCCGAAGTTTGGCAAAGGCCAAGCCGCATTTGGCACGCGCGATGATTGTGCCAGATAGTGACCATAATTGTAACAGTGACATCCCTTCGGGGAGGTCATTTCCTATCGAAAAAGCAATATTATGAAGCTGAAGTTACACAATATTGCACATATTTGATAGGAAAAGGGTTAACGTCGTCGGCAGCAATGATTTAAGTTACAGTGCAAAAGTAATGTATGGCTACCATGAGTTTACACCAATGTCAGCCGCTAGCGTCCGTTTGTATGGGATTTCGGTACAGCACCCCTAGTGATTAGAAATGGAATATAAAATGGCATACAAAATCCCGAAGTCCAGTATCGTAGTTTCGTGGCGGAAACTCCTGGTAGACAACACTGGTCGGTCGACCTTTGACATAAGAGGTTCTCAAAGTTTGGATATTCCTACCATGACATGATGAAAAAAGCCTGTGCCCCAAGCGGGAATTAAACCCACGTGTTCCACTATACTGGTGGACATCTTGACCTTAGACCACCGAATCCAGCCAGTCATAGGGATATTTTACAAAACCATATTTTCCTGTTCTCATCGTACACCGCCATCTATAGTTTGGTTAGTAAATACAAAATAGTTTTATTTGGGTTTGGGTCTGCCGCTGCCAAATTGATTTGATTACTTAGCGTATTCGTATACTCAACGGCTTCGTTGGAAAGTGTTATGTATGGAAAATAAATCACGGGTGAAGCAACGTTCGACCGAGATCCTCAGCACTGAGAGGGTATCTTAAGTCATAGATAAACTTTGGATATTGAATAATAACCAGTAATTTATAATCAGTACTTGATAAAATTTGTAATCCTAAAAAAAGAAACAAAAGTTGAATTACTTTCTAATAAAAAAAAAAATAGTTTTCAAAGCATAATAGATTCCTCCAGCTTAAATGTGCAGCATGTTTGGATGCTAACACGTCCACCTTACGGAAAATCACTGCAATACCTACAACACAAAAAACTGTGCAAACAATACTCGCAAGTTTTAATCAAATTCTTTAGCACATGGATTTACTACTTAAGGAGCATTTTTTGGTACTTGAAGAAAGTATTGAAATTTAAAAAAGGTTTCTGAAGTGCACCAAAACATAACCAGCAGAGAGGGAAATATTTATGAAAAAATTGTTTATTTATTAATTGTATTTTGTGGTACATTATTCTTATCGTAAGATAGATAACACACACATTCCAGTACATTATTCTTACTAAATTCTTTATTAATTATCCCTCATTTCGTTTACTATAGCTACATTATATTTCATTTTAATGGGCTATTTAATTCAGTTTTAAAAATAAACATGTTATACTTTATTTTTTTAGCAATAACAATTAACTATTTTAATATACTATGCAAGACATGATCCTATCCTATCCTATCCATATTGTTCTGATTATACCTGAAAACTGTTATTAAATACCTTACAAAGCTGTTATTCAACGCAGTGTAAGTAAACTTGATTGAATTCACCGGCGGCGGTGAGCGCCCTGTAACGCAGTTTATTAATCTTAATGAGCTTAGATGGTGCATTTAGCGTCGAGACTTGCACTAATCAAATATGAAACTGGCTAATAATAATATGACGTAATAACAAAATTGCATTAGCCAGGCAGAGGATGTTCTAAATTTGATACGACGAGTACATCTTGAAGTTTGATGTTCATGATTTTTGCAAATTGAGGCCGCAGTTAACTAAAAAGCTAAAGGCAAGATATCAGAAGCAGTAAAGTACTATTATGGTACTTGTACTATGGCTGAGTAAAAAAATGAAAAAAATATAGTGACTTAACTATTTATCCTGATTCCCAACCAGCTCGTGATGGACTACTGTCAGATAATATCCGATCGTGTTCTTAGTGCTCTAACTTGAAGTTCCTGCCCCACTTCTGGGCGTCCTTTAGACGTTGTTTTAGTTGTGAGCGTTTTGCTCATTCGGAAACTCTGTGAAAGACATTTGCGGCCAGCTGATGCGAAAAAACGAAAAGCGTCTTTTTGCATATGTAGTTTTTCCTACGCGCAGGCTGATGTAATATTTTCGATTCGTCTAGAGTAGTCTAAACCTTCGTCATTGGCTAGTTTTTAAAGTTTTTGGATCTTGCACCTATTAAGCTCGCAGATAACATATAGCCTATTTTGAGTAATATTGCTGTTTAACCTCCACTGCCGAATAAAAAACACAATAGGAAATCGATTGTAAAAACGCACCGGTGCGTGGTTTGGCATTGAAAGTGTTAAGAGGCTGTAGTTTTTCAGGAGGCAGATCATATTAAATAACTAACATCAATAGCAGTGCAGCGTTGTATTCAAAACAGCAAGATATTTCAAAGGTTATATATACTGCCACCATAACCTATTGGCTCGATTAAACAATATGGCGAAACTACTCGTAGCAAATGAATAGGTACATCATAAATGAAATTACTCTTTGCGAAGATGACGCAACTACGAGCATGACTCCTAAACAATATTCTAGACACATGTCATTTGTCAGATAGATTGGATGTGCTCATCAATAACATCACTATACTGTCTCACGGGGCAAAGCCCTCTTATTAAAGTTATTACCGCAATAAGAGGTATTTGGCATAATGGCCGTGTCCGCCACAATTGGCGCTACTGATAACAGCCCCAGAGGCAATTTGCACAATTTTTTGCGTAGGTAGAGGTGATCCAAAAAGATTGTTGCATTTTGGTAAAAAAAGTTGATGTTTCATTGGGTTTTTAATCTACATTTAATGAAGCTATAACTCATTTTAAGAATTATTAATCACAATTTATGTGGTTTAAAAGCAATTATCTTAATTTAGCAATATTCATTCTAAAGGTTATTTTTGAACATCTTTGCAAATATTTTACGAGTGTTAGTATGTGTTTGAATAATAAGTATTAATTTACCCACTTAATGGTTGAGTAAAATTCTGAAATCTTTTCGTAATTTATTATTATTGAACAGCTATTCTATAAAATTCAGAAGGATGTACCTTCGTCAAGCCATAATACCGGGTGATTATCAAATAACTTACAAAAACGATATGGAATACTCACTAACGATGTTGAAACTAAGTGAAGGTGAAATTTATTTAACTAACTTTCATTTCAAGGTCACCATACAAATCACTCGAACGGGTATTTATTGTATGAAAACATTAAAGTTAATAGAAAAAATCAAATTCTCGTTTCCATGGTTACTACATCACTTCCTGAATATACCATATCGTTTTTGTAAGTTTTTATTATTAGATAATCACCCGGTATATTCATAGTGTTATTTCTGGCCTTTTGGACAAGTTACATTTAATTATGGACAAACTCAATGTTTCCACCGCTACACAGAAAACTAAGTAGATTGAAGATAAATAAATCTGAATCTCTTAGCCTAGTATTTCGAGACTGCGAACTATTTCCGTGGGCAGAGACTGTGGTCACGAGATAGTTGGGTAGCTAAGAGCTCTCATGGCACTGAATAGTTCGGTACAGTCAAAATAAATGGCTTACCTGGCATATAAGGTTATTTACGTTAACAGGCTCTTCTTTAAGAATGAAATATTGCAAATGTGTTATCCATTGGCATTTAGGCTGATTTTCTCATATTTGAACTGATACTGATATCAAACAACACTATGAATATAACGGGTGATTATCTAATAATAAAAACTTTCAAAAACTGATTTTTGAGTAGTAAAACTTTTTTATAACTTAGAGCCCGATTTAAGAAGAAGTGCTCCCAATCTAATTCCAGAAGTTGTATTATTAGAACGTGACGGCTAAGAAGTTTCATTTTTTAATCAGACTGTTATGTCTCAGTGCCGGAAAAAGACCTTCCTGCCTTTCATATATTGATGACGGACGGTTCCACACAAATCCGATTCCACTTCACTACCGGACTAAAGCCTAAATGTATAGAGCGTGCTCAGCTTAAACTTAGCTTAGACTTTGAACAGCTGTATCTATCTATATCAGTAACATTTTATCGATTAAAATTGTTTTGCTCTTATAAAACATCAACTTAAATATTCGTTGGTAATAATAATACTCAATAAGTAAGGTAATAATTAATGTGATGAGTCTGTGCTTAGCTGAGTAACGACTGTAGATCTCGGCCTAAGATGGGGCTCATCTTCCAATGTGAATGCAACCTGTTCTGCCAACGCTCTGGCTTTGATTTCCAAACAAGCTTTATCATGGAAAGATTCGGAAAATAGATATCATAATCTATTTCAGCTATTTTATAGTTCTAGAATACGATTTTCAAGGCAAAGAGTATTCAAAAACAACACACCACCTATCTTAAGTATCAGTGGCTCGTGTTATCGAGATAGCACGATGCGAAATCGAACAAGTCGACGAACTTGACGATAATGGTAAACTGAAGTCATTACTGTTATCTGGCTTTATCATCTTAATGACTAAGCCGTGGATACTTTCTGAGAAACGTCGACGCCGTCAAGAGGAGTCGGAGCACAGTACACATAAACAGTACGTCTACCACGAGTTGCCACTTTGAATTTACGTTATTGTTCGCATAACGATAATATGAATTTAGAGTGGCAACTCGTGGTAGACGTACAGACAAGTACCCCTTTTTTTTTTATTAACGTGGGGAAATCCTCATGGATACCTCGCCGCCCGGGTGAACGACGAGGTTATGTCGGACTTCTACCGACTAAAACCCCACGGTACTCGACCTCAACACTTCAGCGGCGAGGCGGGGTCCCTATAAAAGTTTCGCAACGCCCCGCCGCCAATGCATCCCCGTATTGGGGCCCCCTCCAGCCGACCTCCCAATGAAGGGGGGAGGCAACGGAAGTACCTGGAGCACACAGGTACTTCCGCCGTCGCGTTGAAAGCCGTGCATTGCGGGCAAAAGCACCCCCGTACTCAAGCCCGCTGGCTCACACCGTACGCGGACTCTACTAGTTCCGCATCTGGCGGTGCGGCCCCGCCGAGCCGCAGTGCACAGGGGGGGCCAGCCGCGGATCACTGACCCCCTCCAAACGGTTGTGTACCGCGGCTCCTACCTCGCGCCCTAAGGCGCTGCGCCCGTGGGCGCCACTTTAGGCGGGCAGTGGTAGGCACCATACCACCACCACGCCCGGCGGCAGACAATGGGTGGATGGGAAGTCCACCGCACTGCCATGCCTGAGCCCTCTTAGCTTCCCGGTGGTTCCACCTGCCACCAGTACTAAGCCCCCCCGCCACGACAAGGCGAAAGCTCTTGGGGGGGAGACAAGTACCCCTACCTCAAGTAAACTACGATAGTTAACCACAGCAACTTGTATACTTTTACTTACTTTACTTTACTTACTTTTACTTTGTACTTGTTGTTTTTAGTCACATTTCTATTCACTAGAGGCGTTGTACTGAAAGCCCATACAAAACTTAACAACCAACTTGGTAACCAAGCGAATGCGAATATGAAGTTATTAACTATCAAAGTCGTGTACATCAATAGATTATTGCAAGTTAATGCACTAATTAAAGAGGCATTAGCAGCATGATTTTACTAATAGAAACAAATCTTAATGTGAGTGATATTTTTATAGAAGTTCTTACTACAATTACACAACATGACGAATAGCATAGGACTTAGCAAAATGGAACCAATGCTTCAAAACGGTTGCGCTTGGCACTCCCAACTTTTCTTTTACACGACTTACAATTTTACGATTCTTTTTCCCAGTTTTTATTATGAACATGTTTTGAGTAGTCTTTGTGAGTATAAAATTGCTGTCCCTCCGGTAATATAGCTACTTACCTTACATCGAAATGTTTTTATCTTGCAAACTTTTTCTTGCCTTCGAACTATATCATCTAAAATCCGTGTGAGGGTGGGTTGTTTTACTGTCTGTCAATATATTTTAAATGATACGAGGTTACATACTTTTGGTACTTGTTTGACACGTCGTTTGCTTCTGCTTCTGAAATATAGATTGTTGAACAATTCTAACTGATAAGAAGCCTAAGAAGAAGAACTCGGATCGCGGATCGTGTGGTCCCGAGTTCAAATCTAGCCCGAACCAAAATCTTTGTGTTCATTGTTTAATTTCCGACTAACTCTCCGGTGTTGGAAAACATCGATAAAAAACCAAACCAACCCGGGTAGCGGCGGAAGGCTCACTACCTACCACGTTGGGTTCTAATACCATTAATGAAAAGTGGGCTTCTGAGTGTTCCGTTCACCATGACGGCAACAGTCACTTGCCTCTGACTACCCCGTTTGGGATAAAGTCGTGATGGTATGTATGTATGTATGTATGGACTTTACAAATAAACGATTAAATTGGAAACCGTTTTGCTGGCCAAACTGCAATGCAAAAGTCGAGTGTGTAACAATTATTAATAAAATTATTGGCTGAAAAAAGGATATCATTGTTTGGACATACAAAGCAACTTAATTAGTGGCGATAAGAGAAGACAGAAACGCCGTTTTTCCATACAAACGTAGTCCCCTGTTTCCTACCTGGTTATTGCTAGTAGAGGAATTCTTTTTCCCAGAACTATATTGCCACTATTGGCATGACTCTATGTTTTACTTTTTATAATGAAAGAGTTTTATTATTAAAAGTAATATGAACCTTCAAAAATCGAAAATATGGCCAGGTTTCCGCTGTGTGCAAACACCCAGAATTCTAATTTGATTAGTTTATTTTAAAAAGGAAAACATAGGAACACGGCCAAAGCCTTTTTCTAATTTTTACAAAAAAATAATAATGAAATCGGCCAAGTTTTCAAAAGGGACTACGAAACGTCGATTTTGTGTACTTTTGATAGGTAATTTCGGTCCGATTTGCATCTGTCTCTATCGCACTCTGCGGGCCGCTCGAGGTTTGCGAAAGACGGCAATGATTTGACATATACCTATTTTTCAAATCTGACCAGAACCAAAATCTTTGTATTCATTGTTCAATTTCCGACTAACTCTCCGGTGATGGAAAACATCGATGAAACACCAAATAAACCCGGATAGCGGCGGAAGGCCCAAAACCTGGTGGGTTTTGGGTTCTAATACCATTGGTGAAAAGTGGGCTTCTGAGTGTTCCGTTTACCATGACGGCAACAGTCACTTGCCTCTGACTACTCCGTTTCGGATAAAGTCGTGGTATGTTAAATACCCATTTTTCAATTCTCTCGACCAAAGCTAATCATTGGACTTAAAAGATGAAATGAGAAACGTGAAAAAACCGAACAACGAAGTGTTATGCACCTGCGAAACATTCAGTTGGATTCAAATTAATCAATGGCTCTCAATACAATAACTACATGAGCAATTAAAGGCGCATTGTATCCTCCAAAACGGATTCCCGGATTAATATCTGACAATCAATCGACAGACCGCGATCGCAAAATTCGTGAAACAGCGGCCTATCTTCGGTATCTCCGCCAACAATTCGAAACACCGATTGCGGCTGTCCGGTTAAATGCTCGCCTACTATTGGATCGCATATCGATAAATTGAATTCAGATTAGCTAAAGTAACAGTGAAGCTTTAAAAAAAATGTATACTCATCAACTGCATGTTTTGACTAAACTTTTTATTTAATTATTACTCTCTAATCACATTTTTAGCAGTCAAGTACCTCGCAGTTTTAAACAAAACGTATTCAAGGGTAGTTGATGGCAGCGATCAAACCCTTAATCTTTATTTGTCTTTATCAGAAGAGGTTTTTAATTTTACCGAGGGGGTTTACCAAGTTATTCATTTAATTGAAACACGTGCCACAATTCCGCATGTTAAACATTTTTGAGTCTGTGATAATACACGGGTGGTGACACTATTCCACAAAATGATTTTATTCGTTCTACAAAAAAAGGTACACTCATGGAATGTAACAGTGACAGTATACCGGAGTCTATAACGAAACGTAAAAATGCTAAAGATTGTATTTTAAAAGAAATATATATCATGAAATGAGTGAACTGGGAAAATTATCGTTGAAAGCATTAATTTTATTTTCCATCAATTTTTTTATATTACATAGTACAAAAAAGTTCACATCATCCTTTACATAGGGACACCTAATGCTGCAGACATACTCGTAAGTACGAGTAAGACCCATTTTGCAATGGTTTTGTAAAGGTTGATGTGAACGCCTCTGTACAATGTCTAAACTTTGGACAACCCTTAGCAGGGTATTTAACAAGGGATCAATCAATTTATCGTGTCATCAAGCATTATTAATTTGGCATAGTAAGTGATTTTAGAGGTAGAGTTCATTGATCACTGGGGCAGAGCTGTAAACCTCTTGATCAAAACCTTGAAACCATTTTTTTTTAACTATTGTGAATCAATTTATTTTGAATTTACATTTGATTTTTTTACACATTGTGTTGTTAAGTCTACTTGGCTGTCAACCTGAAAATATAGAATCAAAACACGTTTTACAGTCCTTTCTTCTATAATTGCGTGCGTTATTCTCAACGCTTTAAAAGATCTAAATTCTAAAAACGCTGGTCAGTTCAAAAACATTTTGCTGACGAGTCGCAAAGCACAAAGTGTGCAACATAAAAGTAGGAGTATTTACTGGGTAAATGCCTTGGCCCAGACGCTCGCCATGTCACTGGCAGCACCAGGTCGAGATTATATCGCGAAATCCAATTTCGTGGTTTCGTTATCGTACTCCCAGGAAATTTAGAAGATTATTCTTCCTGATCAACTGTTAACTGATTTTAAATTGTAAGATGAACTAGGCTATTATGGGCGAGACTTTTGCTCAATGGTAATGGTATTTGTGGTATCAAACAGTAGTGAGAAAACTTAACAAATAATTAACTATTTTTACTTCGTTCTTACACACTGGTATGGGTTTCGTCAAGAGGTATGGATTCGTTAGGTCGTATTAAAATATTGAAAATAAGCAATTGCGTTTGTAGAAACCCATTTTTAAAGCAGTTTCGATGTTGATAACATTTTTAATATTTTTGCCGCTTGTATTGAGCCATCGATAATATTTACACTTAGGCGTGTTGCTTGAGCCATAATTATAATTGGTACAGCGGGTAAATATTACCTACAGTTAAAGTGTTATTTATAGGTTTACCAAATGGAGCATAATCAGCGACGGCTATTTAAAATGGTGTATTTATACATCATTTAAAATAAACACAATAGTTTTCCCTGTTTGTCCTGGACATTAATCGGATTTAGCTGTCGTTGGTGCATCAGGGATAATCTCTTTACGCGCTTATGAATATTGAAAACAAATAACAAACTATTATTGTTATACTACCACTTGTCTGTGTTGGGGCTTAACGGCTTTATGGAGCAATTATCACGTTTATCTAAAGTCTAAACGATTTTATTTAAAGCCGAAAATAAATGTCAATGCGTGGCCAAGACAGATTATACATTCCCATATAATTGAAAATAACTATACATACCTAGTAAAGTAAATATTATATTGTAAAATCAGCAACGTCGACTTTCCTCAAATTTATGTTTGTTCTGGATGAATATGAAAGCCCGACCTGTGACGTTACAGGCAGGCCACTGTTAACCGACCAGCCAATCAAAGGAAAAAGTTATGGTGTTTAAAAAAAAACCTACTTCCTATTATGCTTATTCTAAAGATTGACCTTATTCATAAAAATTCAAACCGTCTTATCACATTGTTTTCACTATGGTAAAGTTGTCTTGAAGCTCAGTGTAAGTTTTTATGAATAACCCCCTTATTCTAACGATTAGAATTAAATGCAAGTAAGTCTTACTTAAAGCTTCTAGTTTACAATATAAAGTAAAGTTTATTTTATGGATCATCATATACCCGAAAAAAATCTGATGATCATGGAAAAATAAGTTGAGCCAACATGATTAATGACGCCTGAAAATCTGCAGGGGTTCAGAAAGACTGCGCATGGAGAGCACTTGGCGTTAATAGAAGGACCGGCAAATAATGCATTGCAAATAGAAAAAAGCTTAAATAATTCTATAAACTGCAGATGAAAGCAATGTGACCATTATGGTTTTGATTCAGGTTTATTATCTACATGAAAACAATATTTTATACTACACCAACTTGAGCCCTAATTTAATTCTGATTCAAAAGTTGCCTGCTAGAAAAGGAAAAAAAAAATTGTTGATACATGTGCTCATACGTATCTTGTAGAGTAGATAGTGACCTTAAAGTTTTAATAAATTATTTACTTATGCATTTTTGAATATGTTAATAAAATTTCAAGATGCTTATTGTAGTTTTGCTAGAGTTTAACTGTCTTAAAAATATGCTAGAACGAAAATCAGTAAATTGGAAACTACAACACTCAAGCTCTAATTCCATTTCCGTTTCAAACTTAAAGCTGCTTGCAAGAAATTAAAACAACTTTATGAAGTTTCATGTTTCGCTAAGCAGATTTATTATTGAGTAAAGTTAAACTGCACGAGTCCATTATAAGATTTGACAAATGAACGGTATGTCACTGACATGCTACGGGCGGGACAAGACTAATGAGCCTATGTAATGCAACGGATCATAAACTTTAACATAAAACAAACTAGAGTAATGTGGGCATTGCAAACTAGTAAAAACTGGATCTAATTTGAAACATGCAATCCGCGAAATGCATGTGATGATACTTTCTGCCAATAACACTACGCTAGTAGTTGAAGGTTCGATTGCAACCTGCTGTTTGTTTTATGTCTGGGAGTGTATATTGTATTTATGGATATATCTACACATATTCATATCACATCCTTTGCTCAGTTTAGCCATAAACGGTATTCGCGTAAGACGATCCCGATATTTATTAAATTACTTTTGCTCTATTATTTACAATTATCCTAGGTTGTCAATATTTCCCGTTACTCTTGTTTTAATTACTCGTATTACAACCTACTCAATTCTACTCTCTCTACTCATTCACAATCAGGAACTTACGTTTATCTTATAAAGAGCTTCTTATTCATCTTTTTGTATGACTTAAACTGTATCTGTATTTCACGGAAAGTAACTCTTCAATCGTGTATAATCGTGTCTGGAAGCACCGCGAATATAAAGGCGTTATTTAACTCGGGCCATATGTCCTAGGCTTACAAAGCAGCTCCATTCTTCTCAGGATTAAAATGAGTTACTTTGTCGTTCCACCTGCATTGTCGCAGAGTGCTATTAGGGCCCGCATACATTTTTAATGCTGCACGAGCTGAGACTACACACCTACCCCGTTTATCTAGATTGTGCACTACCTGCCAATGTCCCCAACCTGCCCTCTGCTTTACATACGATGGTATTTGTTGGTTTAAATTCTACACTATCCTGAAAAATGTGAGCGTTGGAATTGCTGTTATCAGAAACCGCATCAAAATAATTTTCACAATTTACTTACAACAACTTTACTACGAGTAAGTTTTGCTGTTTGATAGACATATATTACGAATGTTGTATTTCAGGTACTTCATCGGTGCTTTATCATAAATATTTGAATGTTTGTAGTTCATACAAGTACCTATCAATAACAAATAAAATACTTATGTGAGTTTTCAATATAATTCGGAAGACATACAGAAACCAAGTGCGTGCTGGGCTGCAAAGAATAATCATGTTGGTCAATCATTTAATACATACTCGTACATACTGTTCTTTCCGATTTTCATGGATTTAAGGATCAAATTTAGATACATTTGCAGTTTTTAACAAAATTATGTTGCTAAAGAATAGGCATTTTTTGGAATAGATTAGAAAATAGTAAATGGTCTACGTTGCAAAAGACGACAGAACATAATTCACTGATACATTATGTTTTGTAGCATTAGTAAGAGACATGGGACATGCAATCCATCTAGCTTAGCAGATATACTCGTAGCGTGGTAGCTGTATGTGGGATTTAGGCTTTAGCTCTTTCCACAGCACTCGGTTTACTGCATTCACTGTGAATTCGACAAAGTATAATACTGCACTTAATCCTGTTTGAAGAAAAATAAAACGGGCTTGCCAAGTCTTGTAAGATTCATTTCGGCCCTAGCGGTCGTAAAGTAACTGGGATTTTATTGTTCACATTTATTTATAGGAAGACTACTAATCAGATACTTTGAATAGAACATGTTTTTATTGCATTATTACCTATTTCATTTAATGTTTCTGGTCTTAATGGCCTTTAACTATCAATACAAACTGTTTCATTTAACATAAAGTAATGAAATAGTTTGAAATTGCATCTATTTGTAATTTAGCTGTTAGACAATCATTTTCAGTCTCTCCTTAGGGTTCGAAAATAAAAATGCACCTTTATAGATCGCTATGTCCGTCTATTATCCGACATGTATATGCGGCTCATCGCTGAGATGTTTAATACAAGAAAACTGTAATTTTGTTTGCATATTTTTATAAAGATTCAAAAAGATAATAAACACGCCTACACGTTTATTCAAATCTTAGAAAAAATATTTGTAAGGGTAACTCTTATACACGTAAAGTGTGGATGTTCTTTTTTTACATTCGGCATCGTCAGAACCCATTTTTAGATGCGTTTGCAAAATATCAAGTAACGTTTCTGGTAGAGCTTGGTAGAGTCAGAGCCCACCATTTGCTTACTTCTGAGTCAAAGCTTCAGCCTTTTCTTCCATTTCCTGTCTCATTATTTTCTAACCATCAACTTAGTCTTATTATCTATTAATATAATATAATAATATGCGCCAGACAACACACCTCTTGTAATGGTCTCGAAGTAGGGATTATTAAATCCCTGTGTTACGAGGTACCACACAAGGAAATAAGCTAGGGGCGTCTCCCAGCACACCCAGACCCGAATCAATTCAGAAAAGGTCGTTTCCTGAATTGACCCGACCGGGAATCGAACCCGGGACACTACGGAGATCGAGGCGAGAAACCGTGCTACAGCACACTACGCCAATCGTGCCGTCAAAAATTAAATATATATTTACTAAGTTGAATCATTATACATGTCCGTACCGTTATCGTAAATATAATAATAATAAAATAAATATCTGGGACAATTCACACCAAGATCATCTGACCCCAAACTAAGCAGAGCTTGTAATATGGGCGTCAGAGACTGATAAACATACTTAAATATTTCTAAATACATACTTAAATAGATAATAACACCCAGACACACAACAAATATAAATGTTCGTCACACAAATATTTGTCATGGGTGGGGATCGAACCCACGACCTCCGGCGCTAAAGGCAGGATCGCTGCCATTGCGCCAACAGGCCAGTCAAAATATCACAGCATACTTTGAAATAGAAATTACGAGTACTACGAGTAAGTACACGATGGCTGCAACTGAGGAAGCGATGTCGGTAATGATGTCATTTTGTTACTGATAATGTGACGTCTACAGAGTAAATAGCTAATGTCTTCTACGATACGGTATTCCGGCAAATACAGTAATAGCATGTAATTTGTGTGAGTATCGGTTGTGTTAATGGCATAGGAAGATTGTTTGTTGAGATGCATTACGGAATAAACGAGAAATAGTCAAATTGAAGAATTATCTTGTTTATCATTGAAGTTCCGGAAAGTAAATGGTAGGGAAAACACTCTTCTTTTCTAAGTAGTTCAATCGCACACAATTCAGCATTTGTTGGCCCGAACTAAAAGGTTCGGTGACTCGTTTCTTTGTCGTACCACCCAGACGTCGGACGCCCTTCCAGCACATGTGTTTCCTTCCTCTTATAGTCCCGGGTTCTTCAAGCGGGGCGTGAAAAGGCATTTCTGCAGGCCATCAAGGTGAGGATGGCCAACCCAGTGATTCGTTTGAATGACTGAGCTTGTCAGCCTCATATCTGGACCTCACGACCGCTTTCTATCAGGTGGAGTGAGGTCATCTTGACGGGCAATATAAAAAAAAATGTTTAGTTAGAAAATGCTCTACTTTGTAAGATGTTCAATTCGTAGTGATATTGAGTGAAAAATAATGTATCTTATGTCCAGATTTCAGAATTTCAGATATTCTACAAACTCAAAACAAGTATCAATCTCATCAAAATGCATTTAGGTTTGAATAGACAAGTCCTTCGCGGTAACAAAAGTAGATTTACGCCGCGGATCGCTTCACTATTAACGCAGCGGAGAGGCTAATATCTTGGGGTATTGCAAAAGGATAAAAAGCGAAATAAAGTAACTTGTATGGCGGGTCGGTTGCAAGATGCAGAAATCAGTGCGGGGCGTGGGCGTGAGCGAACCGGTCTAGACAAGATGAACTTTAAGGATCCGACAAAATAAAATAAAAATAAAAACGGCCGTAGCGCGACAGCGACCCGGACGACGGACTTAATGCCCCATTCTTCGTCGTCGCCTGATTTAGCGGAATTGACGAATGCGCATTAAACAAGGACCAGGTCCGAATTTCACGCCTGATGCCTGATGTTAAGGTCATCCTAATGATTCTCAATCGTCCTAAATTACGTTTCATGACATTTAAATTTCAATCGGTGTATAACACGTTGCTTTCTGGATTTACAACTCACTTGCCGCAGTTAAATATGAATAAGTAATCAACACGGAAGGAATCATGTGGGATTATGCACTAGACAACATAATGCAATTTTTCTCAGAGCACGATGAACTCTGACAGGGTTCATTGTAAACTCTCAGGAGAAAACCTCTAATTTACCTCGAGTGGACACAATTGGAAGAAAACACAAGAGAGGGCGTCGCGCCGGATTAGATTAGTGCAGATAAGATTAGTGGCGTCGCGCTGCGCTAGCCGTCTGCCACACGAACCTGCTAATTACGCCTCCTCCTACGCTGCAACAGCTGATAACCGCACGCTGCTCTACAATCCTACCACACCAATAAACCCTATTAAAAATTACAACGATCGCCTCGTAAAAATGCGCGAAGCGTTCAGCAGGTCTGTCAGCGTTCAGCTAAGACATTACAGGAACGCTCCCGTGCCTTAGCCCTTCATGAATATTTATCGTGGCGAGGTGCCGCGGAGTTTCGCGGGCCGGACTCGGGCGGGGCTGCACCCTAATGCAATGATTCATATTATTCGGTTTGCGGGCGAGTTGAACGTCTTCCATTATTGTCATTCATCGGAGGAAGTGGGCGGAGGGGCGGCGCGGGTGCCGGCGGCGGCCCCCCGCGCTTCTCAGTCGCTCGCCGACACTCTCGCCGCCAGCACGCGAGAGTCGCGATTCACGTTGTCTACGCTTGACGCATTCAGTCACGGTCCGTGTGTGTGTGCCATCGGTGATCGAAGACCGGAGCTCTTGCGAGTCGCGTGCAGTGCTGCTGCAGCGAGTGCATCCCCGGATTGCGGTCAGGAGTGAACCAGCGAAGCCGTGCCAGTGCCAGTAGCCAGCACGCCGACGGCACAACCCCCGGCGACAGATCAGCTGATCGGCGCGCTTTCTGCCTGCGAACGCACGGTGAGTGCGGTCGATCACTGCATGCACGCGCGCGACATCACTTTGCGTGTCTATTTCGAGTCGCTCGCGAAACGGCGATCGCATGCACGCGCCTCGTAGATCACCATCGAGCGACGGCTGCCAAAGGTTGACGATTTCGCCGGGAATTGCGTCGATTTTTCATGTGTCGCTCGCCGGCTGTGTTGATAAACAGTGTCGGTTTCTGCGAAGATGAGTTAACGAGGCATGGGTAGTGGTTAATGTTATGAGGAACGCTGTCGGTGAGACTGATTCTCGTGCATTGGATTTTATAATCAAAACATCGTTGCGTTAGTGCAATGTGGTATGTAGTGTCGGGCTACGTCGCGCGTCGTGGCACCTCCCACTTTCGTTGGCCAGCTGACTTCCTAGCGAGACGTGTGTCGCGCGTCGCACGTCGCACTCTCGCGCACGACGCGCGACCTGCGGCGCCGCCCGCCCTCGCACAACCACCGACTGTGATAATTTGCATCTGTAGGAGGAAACTCTGTTAGACTCGTTTTTCTGTTCGGCTTGTGTATTAAATGACTGAAAATGGCAATTTTATTGGTATTTTATATTAAAACATGAAAAGTATACGAGCTGTTTTTATAAGTGTAATGCATATGGGTAATTTTTAAACATGATTTGTCGCCTTTTACCTACTCATTGTGAAATGGAGTAAATGAGTTATAAAGCAGCCAAACGTTATCTTATATCAATCTGCTCTTGCGAAGGTCGCGCTGATAAGCGGACCAGCAGCTGCGTCGCTGGTATCGGCATACCAAAACGGAGAAAGTATTTTCCGTTTTTCGCTACTTTCGCCTGAAGTAATTTATAAGTTCTGTTCACACCATATAATCTGAGCTTGTTGAAATAACTGAGTTAAGATAATCAATTTGGTTAAATAACACAAATTATAATTCGAATATCTACATTTGCAAAATAAATATTGTCTATATACAAATACATCAGTAAACAGTATTTCTGGGTACAGTCAACCAAGCTTGAACCAAGGCCGGCATAAGCTGAAAGTACTGAAACATGTTTATGTAAAAAATTACCATTGCTGAGTCACCTCTAAGTTGCCCATGAATCCTCACATACTCGTAGTAGGGTAGTGACTAGAGTTTCTAGCGCAGCTGAGATGCGCGCCCGACGAGAAGAGAAGACAAAAAATACTCCAATCAAATTTCGCCATTTCTCGATTTGTCGATTTGGTCCTGCTGGTCTCTTTTTTTTGTTTTTTTTAAAGGAAAAGAAAAAAATGGAAACAACAATAATATTCCTCCAGTTGCAAAATAGCAAACCAGTTAATATGAATAACATACATATCTCTATCTAACTATCTACAACCCACTTAACATAGATATTAAATTGTTTGAAATATTTCTTGGTAATTATATATTTATCGCTCGCATGTTGTCATTGTTTCGGCCGAATTATCAACAGAATGTTATCCTTAATGACGTGACAGATAAAGTTAAATAATATTGTTTCTGCATTGACCCGTGGCCGGCTCATTTGAATGTTCAATTTAACTTTTTCCTGGCCGAAGTGATAATACGCCATATGTTTTATGTAGGCAGATATCGGAATCAATTACCAAATACCAGAGCTGAATGGTACCTGTCACGAGGAGATAACAAATGAAAAAAATAGCCAAATCGCAGGCTAATGGGACAGTCTATTGTCGGGATGTTGAGCGAGGAATGCGTCCGGCGCATTAAGGCAAACAGGCTGCCGTATCTTCGGTACAAAAGAGTATTGACATAGCGATAAGCGTATCAGAGTGTACACTAATGTACGTATCTGCGACTGGTTTACACTCATTGTTCCGTTATCACGTACGGTTAGCATTATGTGCCGATAAGCAAACAAATGCCCTCTTGCGGTCGCCAGACGCCTCGTCCGACGACATCGCAAGAGCTTTTTCTTTTTCACAAGTGACATAAAAATGTTTTATGCATGACGCACTGCAGAGGTTTGCACTTGGCCTTATATTGAGATACAATGTATTGCGACCGGTGGCCATGTTTAACATTGTTAGCGAATTGCTTTCCAGTCCAGTCTCGAGATTGTGTGAATTATAGAATTATTCGGTGAACTTCAATGCACATAGTGGATGTAGTTAAACATCATCACAGTGATTGCGGCGATATTTTTTTTATTTTGCGCGTCGAAATAAACTCACTCTACCTGATGGAAAGCGGCCTGCATCATCATCAGAGCGGTCTATCCCTGTTGTGAACCCATACTGGTGTGTGGGGTCCCAGGGTCCGCCTTCCTTATTTTCTTGGCCCACTTTGCGCGGTCTTGTGCATCCTCAGTGGTGGAAAGCGGGCTTGAGGTCCAGATATGAGGCTCACAAGCATAGTAACGCAAAATAATCATTAAACTAATCAGCCTCATCATAAAGGCCTGCAAAAATGCAGGTACTGGTATTTGTGAAACTTAAATAACAAAATTAGTTTGCGATTCAAAACTGTAACCATGTGCAAATCTAGAGTCATTAATCATAGCAATCGCATGAATATTCCTTTGCGAAACTGTTAGCTGTCGCGTTTTGCGATACGCGTCGGGTGCGTCGACGACTGCGAAGCGTTCGTTCACTTCGCGCGTGCTATATTTAGTGGGAGCGAGCAGCGGGCAGGCCACGACTGCAGCGGAATGCAGTCTGAGTGGCCGACCTACCGCAACACTGTCACAGATTCAGAGCCTCTCGCGGCGACGTCGCACGCGAAGATCCGCACTCCGACACGTACGTCCTGCATACCACCACATGGTTCCGTCTCCAGCGTATATTGGAATAGATGACACAAGTGTGTTCTTTGCGTGGCATAAAAAAACAGCAGTGTACCTGTTTTTACGCTTCATTTAGTCATCAGTCAACCGTATAGCAACCGAAAACAAAATCAAGTAGGTTTACACTTTACACTCATTGAGAAGTCTACTGAGAAAATGGTGGATTTTTAACACCAAAAGGCTACTTGTTTCATACAAACCTTGTGATATCTATTTAGATTTACTCCTGTGGTCTTCACCGTGAGATCCGCAAGCAACTAACATTTACATTCATCCGCATCGGCACACAAATCTAAACCTGAAACGGAATCGCTCTAAAGAGCATAAATCAAATTTTCTCTCCCATACGAGCAAATCCGATAAAGTCTGATAGTGAAAATGGTGTTCGGTCGCGAAATTCTATTAGCCAAATTGGATGGCAGATTTTCGGGTAATAGGTACAACGTTTTTCTATTGTACCTGTACCTACGAGTATGATGTAGAAATATGAGGAATTCGCATTTTCAACAGCAGAAAGCTAATAAATAAATAAGCTGGCTTATTTCTGCCAAAAGTTTTGCAAATGTAGACATTGACGTTGCCTACATAACTCTCAAATGCTTATTACGGTATCCATTATCTTATGAAATAAGTATTCAGCATTTAAAATAAAATATGGACTTGCCGCAGCGTAAAAATAAAGCAAATTTTATCAAAATCCGGGAAGCCCAGTGAATTATACCATATCATCGTTCCCCCACGCCTCTGAGACTTCGCTCGTCCTGACATTAGCATAATATATTAGTATGTGGCACGATATACAATAAAGTATATCGCATTGAGTTCAAGTACAGCCCTGAATAAGTGCTGAGTGTTACGTCGGAGGCGGGAGCGTCGGCCGCCGCGGCGCCGCTTAGGTCAGACGTCGCCATTATACCGCAGATTGATCGAAGCTTCTAACACATAAATGTCTTATTTCATCTGAACGTCTAGGGTGACGCAACTAGGCTGTCTATAAGACTTCTTGGCTTGTAATTACAATAAGCAATCTTTACTCAAGAACTTTTTAGCGGAGTAAAGCTAACTTGCGGAATTCTAACATTACTTTAACACGAGTTTTCTCAGATGTTAGCAAAGGGCTTGTTAAAATTTCTATTACGAGTATGTTAAGGCATGTATAGTTTAAATATTAAACCATGTTTAATGTACTGCGAGTAAATGTATGAGTAATTTCTCGAGAGGCCGGTTCTAAGCCTTCTAATTTAATTAGGCAGCTTTTGGTGAAACCTTGGGTAATTGTTAAAGGATTAGTGCGTCTGTGTCTAATTTAGTCTGACGTTCGTTATAATTTTTGACCTTAAATACAAAAGTCACCCACAGCAGCCATCTTCTCTTCTTGCGTCATTTCATTTATAAATATTTAATCCATGTTGCTTCTGTGAGATAATTACTGCCTTACATTGTTCGAACAATAAGCTTTCACTCAAAACTATCGCGAAGAGATAAAAAGAACAGTGTTTAGGGAATTGTATAAAAAGACAGGTTGAATAATGAATGGATATATTTGAACGAAGAGTTGATGCACAATGCTTTTATACTAGAGAGCCATTAGCCTGCTAATTGCCGATTCATTAAAAAAAGGTTTACTTGTAACTTTTGGTATTGCATCTGCAGAAAACGATACAGCAGAAAAAATAATTAAAATCTAGGAGCATGTGGTAGACAATATCTACTATGATTATGTTCGTGGTGTAGACACTATTATCGACGTTAGACACGTAATTAAGAATTAAATGGTGTAAATGGAACCTAAATATTTCATTTTGAGCTATTCAACATGTCATTATCATTGATTGAGAGAAAACAGAAAACGATAAAATTCTGTAAAATCGAAAATAGCGCAATGTCATTTAAAATAATAAAGATGTCCTAAGTCCAATGTTCTTTCTTTAGTCTTCTCTGAGGACTTCATCTGATCTTTTCTTAGTCAGCCTATTATACTCCAACGATTGGACTTTCCTTTGCGTTCCTGTAATCAATAGATTAACTCAAACCGAATTGGAATCACAGTAAATCAATTACACGTGAAAAAGTATGTGCCTACCTTAGGGCAAAAAATTTAAATTGTATAGGGCACAATGTTACTTTTTACAAAAAAATGTTTAACAAGTCGAATTTTTGCCTATATTATAGGTAATTGATGAGGAAAACAATAGACAGTTTTTTTTCGGAAGAATACTCACTCAGGATCAGAATCATTAATTTAACTGGTAAATGATAAAAAATTCTAAAGAAATATCGCTCATTTCAACAAAGTATGAAGTGAAAAAAAAAATGTTTTGTTAATTGACGTAAATTTAAATAAAATGGAAAATTGTTAAAGAAACATCGATTACCTAAGTGAAATAATAATATCAACACTTTTTGAACTTATAATACTACATAAGTAAATACTACCATTGTAAGTGATAGAATAGACTCTACTTAACATAAGAATCTGAGGAATGTCTGATACCGTGTTATAAGTTATGAATTATGGACCCAATCAATATTGATAAATATCAATGTTGGATAAGTTCTCAGCGGGCTCCCGCACCATAATTGTCGTCACAAAGACGTAACTTTTATTACTTGTTATCGCAGATATTTGTTGCAATTCGCGATAAAGCAAGAGGTGCTCTCTCGCTAGATAAGAACTTCAGTATTAGTTACTAAGCCGAGCTCTCCGAGCAGGCCAAGTTGCACAAGTTTTCTAGTATTATTTCGGAATCTACTTTGGACTTTGAGTAATCTTACGTTTTCTAAATAAACCGGGTTTCATGTAAACTTTGCCAATAAGTCTCAAAAACATAAGATAATTTCTGGCTTTCTTATATTGATACATACATACATACATACCATCACGCCTCTTTCCCAACGGGGTAGGCAGAGACCACTTCTTTCCACTTGCTACGATCCTGACATACATCTTGCGCTTCTTCTACTCTCATGAGTCCTTTCATACATGCTCGTCGGTTAAAGGTACTCTTGACCCGACCCTTTCTGAGAACATCTTGAACTTGGTCAAGAAACGTTCTTCTGGGTCTTCCCCTTCCAACAGTCCCATTTACCCTTGCCTCATAAATCCGTTTCGTTAATCGCCTTTCATCCATTCTTTCCATATGACCAAACCACCTCAGCATTCCCATCTCAATTTTAGTAACCACGTCTTCTTTCACACGACATCGTTCTCTTATTACACAGTTTCTAATTCTATCACTCAGTTTTACCCCAGCGATGCTTCTTAATGCTCTCATTTGCACTGCATTTATTTTACTTTCATCCTTCTTCTGCCATACCCAACTTTCACTACCATACATTAATGTCGGTACCAGCACGCCCCCGTGAACTGCCAGTCGGGCATTATATTGATACATTCTGAAAACAAAATCGGTCATAAACCGTTTTATCTGATGATACTTTAGCTCTTCCATTAAGGCCTGTCAACGTGCAAGCAAGTCGCAGACGACTACCTAAGCTAAAGTAAGTGTCCACCAAACCTAAGAGACGCCACCAGTCTGGCATGTCCATAGTTTAAATGTCAGACTGTCGCGTAAACTGACAATTTAGTCGTGAGTTTGGTGCAATCGGGGATCGGTCTATTGAACGTGATTCGTGTGGCTAAAATCTGTCTTTTAATTTACTACTGATCCAGCCATATTTTATTTCATATTGATTCTCGCTTTGTTTTGTTTGGTTCTAATTTGACATTATTATTTGGAATGTTATTAATTAATTATTACTCTCCGGATTAAGGATTTGCATGCTAAAAGACATGTCGCACACTTTTTACTATGTTATGTACATCTGTTAATTAATACCATGTTCTTTTGCAAATAAAGTTTATGAATATGAATTTAGATAATTGTGCCTTTTAGTTTTATGCAACAGAAAATCGTTGCCATCATCGTTATCACGAACTAATAAAGCAATAAATAAAACAACTTTGTTTATCTTTTAGTCATCGTTGATAACACTTCTGTGAATTGTATAGCGTTTTATGCAATATTATGGGATTATTATTACCTCTTTCATTGATATAACGCAATATACACGAAACCCTGGTTCACGGAGCAACGCGGAATCGCTAATGCAATTTGTATTGGAGGCAATAGCGCGGGGGTTAAGATCCCGCCTTTTGCAAATTATGTCGCCTTACTTCATAACGCCGACTAACAAAAGGTACGATTATGTTGAAGAAGTTCCTAATAATTGCATCACAGACATAAATAAAACAATTGCATGGATATTAGGAAAGTCTAGGTTTGAAAATGAATGAGTGTGTATCTGTGTGTATAGTAGAGACACCTCGCCAATACATTAAGCGTAACATGGATTGGAAAATTGTCTCATTTCTCTGGCATTAGGTGACAGATGCTGTCGAAGTGTATTACGACCTTGACCTGTGGCTGTCTGTTTCAACTTTGGCTTCGTTTTGGGTCAGGTTTATACCTCAAAATGTCCGATTGAACTCGAATAAACGGCTAATATTATTTTTAGTAATAATAAAATATGTATAGTAGTTGAACAGCTTCATAACATCAAACCCTAACATTAGGGTATGACGGTTTGAAAACTTTGACAGTGGTAAGTAGTCAAATAACGATGTATCGCTTGCACTTGCTATTATATAATTTAGCTAGGGATGTTATCTTTAGCAGGTCCGCCCTCGTCACGCGGTACGTGTATGTCATAGTACTGATAACGCGATCCGTTGTGGCCGTGTCATACATATAATGACAATAATGTTACCTAACTCAAGCAAGTACTTGACAACAAACAAATGTAGCTGGCTGCAAGCGCTCACATACTCGTACAAACTTCTCATAGTGAGACTAGGCACTAGGCAAATAATAAAAAAATATCTGGGTGACAATTTACACCAAGATCATCTGACCCCAAACTAAGCAGAGCTTGTACTATGGGTATCAGACACTGATAAACATACGTAAATAATTCTAAATACATACTCAAATGGAAAATAATACCCAGACACACAACAAACACAAATGTTTGTCATGGGTGGGAATCGAACCGAAATTCGCCAGATCTGTTATCAACCTCGAAAGCTCAGCCGGAAGAGTAGCCGCCCGGATTGGGGGAGACCCGGGTTTGAGTCCCGCTTGAGCCCTAGCATCAGGTGCAATTCTAGTTTTTATCTCAGTGTGGTAAAAAAAAAAATATTGTATCGCGAAGCTTTTCTAAGTACGTAACATACCTGGTCTAGTTTTTCATACGGTAGCAGCCGGCACTAGCAGTCTAAGTAGGTTCGCCTTCCAAAGCACTAAGCAAGTCGAGCAAACACTTTTGGTCGCCAATCTGAAAAAGTTGAATCGAAGTTAACACAATATTTAAATGCAACCTTTCGTTGCTACTCGCAATATGCAGACGATCAAGGATCACTTTTTTCATGTGTTTAAAGAACTACTAAGGTGATCTTTTGCAAGCCCTATGGAAACTCGTTGCAATCTTGGAACGCCATTGTAATCACATTATGTTTCTGCTAGGCATCACAAAAAGCAGAAGTAGCAATATGTTGTACTTATTCTTAATGTAACCTTTCTTTCTAGGCACATAAACTATTTACTCATTTACTTTGCAATGTTTGGTCGTGACTACAGGACCCTAATCATATTTCAAATATGTTTTTTATATTGTTATGATAAATTTTACCTAACATTTCATAAATTGAATCGATACGCATATACCGGGTGATCTTAAATTCATTTCTTATGTGACCTGAAGCTCTTTAAAAGCTCAGATTGGTTTGTTTGTTTTCTTTGTAGGCGTTTTATGCTACATGGTTCAAAAGAATAAAGTTCTACTTATAGTGTAACGGTTAATTATAGAGTATTTCCCCATGTTAACTAATATATATAACAAATACATTTAATTTAAATGACGTACGAGAGTATGTCATAAAATGTGTTGCTTTTTCAAAGCGAGAGTGCTTAAATAAATATTAAAGTGATGCAAACCACACTCTACTCTGGCTTAAATAATATTTCCATTAGCTCATTTCAACTGCAACCATTTCTACATCCGGGGATATTAAATAAGAGAATTATAGTGAAAAATGGCACCGTGTTAGGTTTCTCGCACTTTGCTATAACGCCCTGAACTCTTTCATTGAAACGGGAGTGCCTGGGAGGGGTAATGGCGCTCAGCGTGCGGCCATGTCGTCGATAATTGGGGCCATTAGGCGAAGCGTACAGGTGCCACTGCCTTCAAATTATTAAGAAGCCCCTTGAAGCCTTCGAACCGTTCTCAAAGAGGTATTTCGAATTGCCTTTAGCAAAAAAGTTTTTCGTATTTTGTGTCTTGCTGTTATTAAAAAAATACTTCTCTTACACAAAGCTTGTACCATGACTGCCAAAGACTGATAAACTTATTCAAATATTTATAAGTAGGTACATAGATAAAATCAACTAGACAGACAACAAACACAAAACTACCTGTGACGCTATAGGCAGGATTGCTGCCCTGACATGTCAGTCAAACAAACTCTATATTTTGTTTGTTTGTACGAGTACACAGTTTTGCTTGAGAGTTGATAAACTTGGGCAAATAGTACATATTTCAGAACCGACAAACTCATCTTTGAATTTTGGACGTATAACTGGTTCTTGCAGCGTTCTGATTTGTGTAAAATTCAACCTAAATTGTTCTGGCCAAAAAGACAAACTGTTAACATTAAAAGTTATTATCCGAATCAAAACTTAAGCAAATGATCTCTCCGCCTTGATATTCCGGAATCCTTCCCAGTTAGTTCATTCTGTCAATCAGCGCCCGCTTCGACAAAACTTTTAATTCGTTGAGTTTTCGCACAACTCTTGGGAAGAAAACCATCGAAGCAATAGATTTGCGGATTTAAAACATTATAGGGAAACGGTGGGGCTGTCTTTGCAAGCGGTTTTTAAATAGTACCAAAACTTAGGTTGTTATGTTTACCGAAAATATTAGTTGTACGAAACTTGACTGCTTTGAGCATAGTCCAGTGGGATGGGTTCCACCTACATCTTTCATTATTGGCTGACGTCATGCTAACCGGAGATCACCAAAACCAAAGATAATTCAATGTGATTGTAATAGTATAATAATAATGCAAATAGCGAATTGTAAAGCTCAATTGTTACAGTTGAAAATAATATTTGACTAACTAATATGTTAATCACGTTATCTGTTTTAATTTTCCTACTTTTTTGCTCTTCACTTTATTTGACGATACATTCTAAAGCACAATTTTTTCAAACGGATTTATTGATAACAAAATCGCATATGGGCATGCATAAATTAATTAACCGCTCATTAATATGCAAACTTAAAAGTTGAAAATGAACAGTGACACTATGAATCAATTCCATTATCAGCGACTCGCTTCGAATGTATTATTAATTATTAATTTATTCATTTTGTTTCAGGTATGTCACCTTAATATTCATAAAAACCTTGTAATGGTAAGTTATTGTAAATTTCGGTTCACATTAATCAGAATCAACGTTCTTAATTAATAAGTTTAAACAACTTTTAATTATACAAGTGATACATTTACGTCGTCGCAAATAATCAAACTCTAGAGGTAGACAAGGCTTTTCTTAATAAGTACTATAAAGACTGTAAACATTTTTAATTATACTCGTAGATATCGATACGATAAGTTTACTAACGATGAAAAGAAAAAATAAATATTTTCATAGCAGATCATCCAGTTAAATATTGTCCCTAAGTGTCTTTCATTAGTCAGCAGTCTATGATCTATTAGCTGGTACCGGAGACACGGGTTCCCTACATGGAATCTTCAATTAAATCAAGGGGTCCATAACCTCGCCCGCATATCCTCGGCCAATCACGGTCGGCTTGTAGTCGAGGAGCTGCTAAACCTTTTTACTAATAGTCTTCCTGTAAGGCTGGCAATGTGTATCGAGTTTAGGATAATGGTCATTATTCTACTGTAACTTAAGATGCCATAGTTACTTTATCGCAAAAGTTAGAAATGTATCTGGCATACTAGTGTATAAATGACACAATCAACAGCAAAAATTAAAATCAGTATTAAGTTAAATATTCAGACAAATCAATTTATTCCTTGTCAAAGTCAAAGTTCATAGACATTACATTAATTTACTTTTTACTTTACTTTTTACTTATGGGTTTTGGGTATGTTTATTAGTTTCTGACATCCATTTTAGTACAAGCTCCGCTTGGTTTGGGGTCAGATGATCTTGGTGTAAGGTGCCCAGATATTTCATGTACGAGTATGTCGGATTAGACATGCATGATTTTGCTTCGTCGAAAGCACCGTAAAGATATTTAATTGAGGGATTCTTTCTAGCCTTGCAGAAAGACTGTTATTCACGTGGTCAGTCGCTCCGGGGACGTTAGGACAGCGACCAACATAAACGAATTTAACCGCTCACACAACACGTGCACATTTGCGCTCTCGTCGGCTTGTGATTGCTTTTCTAGTATGCAGTTTCATTAGCTCGGCCCGTGGTTACGTTTAGAGGATTCTGGCAGTAAAGTGTTTAGGCAAACTGCAACTTATTCACACTTTACTCATTTGTTTTCTTTACTCGTATCACTGTTGCACTAATAAAACCACTGAGAAGTAGACGAAGGTAATTCCTCACGTCAAATAAGTTAGTTATAAACAGACAAAAAATATTGTTATCGCTATGTACAAAGTTCATTATTAAATTATTTACTTGAACGTCCAATTCTAAAGAATTCATTCGCTTGTCTAAATACTTTTAATTAAGTTTGCGTTGTTGTATAGCTAAAATTCAAGTTAATTTTCTTTGATGCTTAGGGGAAAAGATGTGGGTTAGAAGTTGAATTATTTTCTAAATTTAGAAATGGGAATGTTTTTATAATTATAAATAATACTGCTAATTTTTAGCCCAGCTTAGCTGCGCTGGTTACCGCACAGTATTCCAACTAGACAAACATTTTAGTGAAAAACTTTGAGTATACAACCACAATACAATGCATTCAATAAAAATATCCCTGGACATAAATATCCCTAGACATTATTCCACACAGCGCCATCTAGCCCCAAAGTAAGCTAATTAAAGCTTGTGTTATGGGATACTAGACAACGGATAAACATACTTAAATACATTTTCTTTTGTAAATACATACTTATTATACATAGGAGACACCCAGACCAGTACAAACAGACATGTTCATGCACACAAATGTTTGTACTGTGCAGGGATCGAACCCGCGACCTCTGGTGTAGTAGCCAACTTCTTCAATCATTCGTATAATATAATTTTGGAGGCAAGTTTGAGCATAATATGAACAGTATTATTAGTTCATCCTTCTAGCAACCTGCTGTGCTGTTTATTCGATTCTATTGACAAGGCGCAGTAATTCGTATACCTAGACTCATGTTAGATAAGAACTTGAAATTGCGAAATATACAATAACTAAACATGTTTTACCGTAGATTTAACGATAGCATTCGATAGCATAGCAGATCGACCGCTCCGCAAATATTTGTGCCGTCAGGACAGGATCGCGGGCAGTTGCGGTCAAACACGATACCGGCGCAAACGACGGTATATATATACATATACAACCACTTGAAAAGGGTAGGTCAGAGCGTATGCTGAGTCTTTATGTAAGCAAAATATACATCTAAACACATTTAACTGCAGACTTAAAGTAAGCTTCCATAACAGCACAAATCATTTCTACATTAAATTAGGGTTGAGTAAAATAACTGTTATATTTGAACCGCTTCATAAATTTCTTATAATTTTGGCCTAAATGAAATGGGTTTAACAATACCGTCTTAGGATCTATGAACCCATGTGAATAGCCTATGTGATGGTGTAAATTTAAGCTATTTGTTAGCAAATTTAAGACATAAACATGTTTAACCGTAAACTAGCAGTTTACGGAATTTAATATTACAATCATTGGCTCTAGAAATATTGGTAATGTAGACGGCTCATTGGGGACTTGCGGTCATAAACACGATACTGACGCAGGCGACGCGCTTATATATCTATCTGTGTATAGTCTGTGTTTGCCTTCATAATATTCCTCTTATACAGAGTAGGTAACAGTGTGTTGAGTCTTTATACCAAAACTTTACTTTTTTTTTAAACCAAATCAGTTTTCATAATTTCGTAGACGTTGTAATATTTCAAAATAAAACGTTCAAAGAAACTTTCCAAATTAGCTTATTCTGTTGATTTGTCATCGGTGGTACGACTCATCTGCTGAGCAATAACATCTTTTATAACTCTAGTACGAGAACATAAAGAAACTCTTACACTCTAGTAAAATAAATAATACAGCCTGTATATGCCTTGGGAGTTATGTAACTCTTATAAAGTATTATTAACGCGGTAAGACTATCTAGCCACAGCTTTGCAAGACAAGATCGCGTAATGCAGTGAGACGCTCCTCGAGACGTCATATTGTGACAATGGTCGCTTAGAAATAATGATGCACTCTGAATTATATTTCAGAGACTGTAAAGAATTCGTCACACAACCGGTTAGCTAAAATAATACTGGTTACTTAATTTTTGAGGGAAATTACAAATATAATATTGGAGATCTTGTATCTACCTCTGAACAAAGACATACGAATCCATTTTTGCTTAGGGATATCTTAAGACCTGTATGACTATCACAAATAAAATTACCAAAGGGATAGGGAAAATCATTAGTTTGCGTTTTACGGTGATCAATTTTAAGGAGAAAAAGAACGAGGAGAAGAGATGTTGGATTTATTAAATACTCACACAGTCACACTAGTGACCATGTGTTTTATGAAAATGAAGTTCTTTACACCGAACGCATACACCTATTTTGAAATACTTAGGTGAATAAAATATTATTTTTGAATTTGTAAAAATAAGGCTATAAATATAAGCATTGGTTAATAGTTAATTCTCGTGCAAATGAAGATTATAATTATGCTTTTCTAAAATGATTTTAGGAACTACCCATAAGAAGCCAGGTAGGTGCAACTGGTTAGTGATTTCGCGAAACTTGGGCGGAAAAAAACCTAACACGATCTCTGGGATCTTTGGTAAATATCATCTTTGGAAAACGAATGTTTTTTTCTTAATTATATTAAATGTACGTAGTGAAATATGTTTATCTCGTCATAGGTAAATGAAAATAATGATTTTGATAGTGTGTGCGCCAGACAACACACCTCTTGTAATGGTCTCGAAGTAGGGATTAATATCCCTGTGTTACGAAGTACTACTCAAGGAAATAAGCCAGGGGCGTCTGACAGCACACCCAGACCCGAGTCAATTCAGAAAAGATCATTTCCTGAATTGACCCGACCAGGAATCGAACCCGGGACACTACGGAAATCGAGGCGAAAAACCGTGCTACAGCCCACTACGCCAATCGTGTCGACGTCCTAGTCTTAATAATAACGTATCAGTTTAAATAATAAAAAGTTGGTTACCCTTCGTGTAACGTGTTGAACCTTACCTGATATTAACCGAATTACGTAATACCTCACTTACAAAACTTAACGTCAATATGCATTGTTAATATTCTTGTAAAGATGATAAATTGCAGACGTAAATATATTACATTAAACAAAAAAACGTAATGAGCGTTATGAAAGTGATTAAAATTATACATTATCTTAATAGCTCCTACATACATGAAATAATATCATGACGAATATTTCAATAGCTATTAAACCCCTTCACTTACCTATAAGATAAATTATTTTACACCAGACACTAAAGTCATCGCCCCGGAAAAAAGTGGCAAAAAGAGTCGCATGCGACGAGACTTGAAGGAACTCCCTCCCGTCCTCCCTGTTCTACAACATCGCCCCCGCCCACCCCTTCCATACTAATTAAGAACTTCATCGTGCGCTATAAATTAAACTGTCAGCAGATAACTAAACTGCTAATCCTATTTATAATGATAATAACAAAGGATAGAAAAACGAGTGCCTTTTAACTAATATCTGCAAATTGCTTAGTAGAAATGTTATTTGACTTTGCATTTTCTTATATCAAATAAATGGCAAAAATTCTGCTGAGGACTGACTAAAATGATAACTTTGATATTATAGTAATAATATTACTTTCAGAAGATTAAACTGTTTCGATTGTTGGGTACTTAACGGACCTTTGAAGTGCTTAGCTCCATTAGACAAAAAACCAAATAATGAAGATTTAATGATTAGAATATCATAAGATTTTATCTTCGTCCAAGCAGTAATCATAAATCAAAGGCAAAAAACGTTTGCACTAGACGATAAACAAACGATTACCATTCATAGGAAACAGTTAAAACAGATGCACACAATAATTGTGGTTTATTATTCAATTTCCTCGCTCAGTTACATGATGCAATATAAATTGTAACATAGCGACCGTAATTAAAAAACGTATTTAAATTTCTGCATCATCTCTCAAATGTTTATTCATTTGTTGTATGAATCAACATGAGCAAACCACTTGAACTAGGGCTGTCTGGCGTATAAATAAGCTATAACCAATAAAACTGGTCCTTGCTATTTCCACACACGTCGTATTCCTTTCTCATATTTTGGCGTATAGCACTTGCTATACACCTGTAGAGAACTTATTTAATCGTTTGTGCCAATATGAAAGGCCTTAAAATGAGTGGCATCTGTTATAAACTGGCTACCAACAAAAAAGATTTGAAAGAGATTTTCGATGTGTATTTACAATACACGACAGGTGCTAAACAAAGACCGCCAGTAGGATTATTTATCCAACTAATAAGAAGTTTCAAGCTCAGTTTAACTAGTGCGTTCATGTGTCTCCTGCTGGGTCGCATGTTCTTGTCATGTATGATCGTCTCAGAGAAACATTGAGGGTGGCGGCGTACTGAACCATACTTTCAACGTATACGGTATCTCGGAAACCTACAGTTAAATGGTAATATGGTGACTTAGAGACGACGTGAAAGGGAGAGGCTTTTGCTCGGCAATGGTATCTCACCGGCTAATTAAACTTAAGAAACAAACAATTGAAGAAGTGAATGGTAAAAAGAAACAAAGTAGTTTGTCAAATTGAACAACCCTGCACCTCGTCAAACGGTCCGTGATCGATCCCGTCCGAAGGTATGCGCACGCAGCTGCGAAAGCGGCGCCCGCGCCTACTGATTGTAAAACAACGGAATATCTCCGTTGAAACCGCAGCAATTCGCATTCCTATTGCTGTTGCTACTCGCCACTTCAACTAAATTCATGGACTGCTAGACGTCTTTGTACTTTGTACTCCTGCCTTTTTATGAATAGTAAAACAGTTACAGTAATATTTAAATCTGGTATCATTGATATTGCTAATGTTCTAACCAAAGGAATATAAAATAACTCTTATGGAAAAAGATCTCATTAGGTATTGTGATACTAAAATGACTAAAATGGCTTCTGTGCAATTGCACATCTGTTAACATAGTTAATAATATCTGTTGACACAGTTAATAACAAAACGTTAATCAATCTAGCTGCCTCTGCTTGGAACTTCAACAATACTTGTAGTTAACTACATTATGATAACATTTCAGTTATTTCGACCATTACTATCAGGTAAAATATTGATCCCATTAGGCTGGCATAAATAAGTTTTTCATGTTACACACTAAGTTCAGGTTCATGAAGTCAATTTATTTCCGGGGTCAATGTGTTTCCTTCTAATATTCGCTACTAGATGATTTTGCAAGATAAAAAAAAACAGTGGA
Organism: Udea olivalis; assembly: GCA_947369235.1. NCBI lineage: Eukaryota > Metazoa > Arthropoda > Insecta > Lepidoptera > Crambidae > Udea > Udea olivalis. The sequence goes on from OX376351.1 coordinate 10,529,522, forward strand.
TTACACGGAATATCTCCTTTAAAGACCAAATCCCTTAAACTTGTGTAACCGTAAAATTGGCGTTCTCAAACTTCGTTTTAGGTCGGAGGTGAAAATTGTTCAGAGCGCAGTGAATTATTAGCATAGCCTTTACGAATTTATTGCGATGCGGTATTTCCTATTACCTATGCGGCTAGGGAGGAATGCGGGGCGCCGCGTGAATCATGCCGTGCTGAGGTCACGTGGCTGAACGATGTCGTCATTGTTGCATTACGAGACAGCCGTACGAACTAATAATCCTCCAGCAGTGCACTCCAGTTTCATTACGAAACCAAAAAGATCGAAAACCCAAATGAAATCTTCAGAATTTTGCTTCATTAACTCTCATTTCTGTTTTTCAGCATTGAAGAATTTTAATTTGATTCAGTTCGAGGAAAAGTTCAGTCAGAAATACCTAATTGCCGTTCCAGTCAATGCGCTTCCCATACCTTACTTAGTTCCCTTGAAAGCATTTTTTTCCAGATAACGTAATGTTTTACTCGTCATCGCAAAAAATAACCTGATCACGGGTGCTTACATTCAGGACGAAATCCGTTAAGGAATTGCTGATGAATAAGTTAAGCGAGCGATCTCACCTAAAACCACGGAAGAATTTTCAGAGGCCCGCATCTCGAATATCTGAATCGAACATCCATATTTAATCGTTCCGCCATCAGTCACTGAGCTGTGCGTAAGAGCGTGGAATGAACGACATGTGCGCAGAATACGCTGGTCAATTCAAATGCTGCTCATCGCTTACAGCAACAAGAGTCCATACCCTAAATCTGACTTACTTCTTTATGACTGTAACTATAGAGGTGTTGATTGTCTGATTAACTCTCAGTCAGATATATCTCGGGGGCGTTTATTGGCGAGAATTGGGCGCATCCCGGTTGTTCAACGAAATCGCTATCCGTCCTACGCGCCTCTATTATCTGATGGGATTCAGTTTGGACAGGGCCAGGTTTGATGTTACGCTAATGTAATAACAAATAAAACATCCGCCCGTATCGTAACTTTAATTATTTTATCACGATTAACTCATGAATTTAAAAGATGGTACTATAATGGGTATTGAAAGGTTTTATTGTGATGCTCAAATGTGACATTATGGGGTTAACTCGCAGTAAAAGTGTGTGTTAATAAAAGCACGGAGCGTATCATTGGGTCCACTATAAAGTGGGCAGGACGGTGCCTCGCGCGTCGGAGCGGTCTCGTTAACGGCTCATTCATCGGTGGCCATCTGCTCATGTGAACACCGCACTCGCTCGCCTTCTTCGTACGAGTATAATGCCCTAATTTATTTCCCAGAAGTCGGACCGTGAAATAGCAGGAGATAACGGGAGTCTTTTTTCTCTATTGTATTCGCTCAATTTAGACTCCATTTCCTCTGAGTGTAGTAAAGTGTTGTAAGGTACATTGTACATGTTCGCAACTAATCAACGTTAGGTACGGAAATTGTGTTAATTAGTTTAATTTGGCTTTTGTACCCAGAGGGGCTTTATCATGACTGTTTAGTTTTGGTCTAGTTTCTGTAATTATGTTTTAGTTAATAGCACATTAATACAGAAACTGCCCTTATATTCGCTAGTTATGAAATTGATTATTTGTCTTCAAAGTACTGAAATTATGTTAAAATTTTATGAAATCTATGAAACCACATTTCGCTTTAAAATAACGATGTTATTTATCAATCATATTTATGTTAAATTAGTAAATAGCTTTTCTCTGTTTACCACTTCGATATTTTAGTAATTCCCGATACACACAAGTCCGAATTATTATAAAATTAGTTGTTGTTTATAGATTGTTTGAGCGATGAGACGAAGCCCAAGCCGCGAGCGTCGCTCGCAATTGGCCCGATTCAATTGGTCCTTTGTGATACCGCCCGGTCTCGTCGCTTCAACACTTCCCTACATTCATTGAAGTTTCTATAAATAGCACCATCAGGCCACATTCAAATTGATCGATAAACACTAAATTGCTGTTTAATAGATCCCACATGTGCTTATGATTTGCCCTTATTGAATAAAAGTTGGTTCTCGTAGACAGAAATGATCTCAGTCATGTGCACGTTTATCAAATCGCATTTTAACAATGAAGATCCAACAGCAGTTGGACCTCTTTTAAACTTAACACACGGTTTTTGGTTGAACTTGGTGCTGCTGAACTTAGCTTTAACGATTCTTTCAAAAACTCGTCGGCGTACTAGCTCGGGGATATGAGATAAAAAGATTTCCGTGGAAAAGTAGTAAAAAACTACAGGTGTTTCTGATAGACAGTCTAGTCTAACTCTTGAAATAAAAGCATATGGAATTTAGACAAAATGAGAACCATGGCAAAACAATGACCTCTGGGCATCTATAAACACATCAACATAGTTGTTGTGTCTATTGATTAATCGGCCAACCAAAAAAAATAATGTAGTAATCGTATGGTTAAAAAAGAAAAAAAAATATTGGTAGGCATCCACTTTAAGTGCTGCGAACTGTATTAATTTAGCAGCTGAACCGATAGCCTGTGTGGGCGCTTACCGCATGCAGGCCGTTTCCGTGAATAATTCAATCGGATGCGCCGGCAGATACACCGACCTGGTGAGTAGCGACCCTGAGGGGGGATGCTGATCGCGCTTTAATTTGTCCACGGGAAAAGAAAACGTCACATGTCACGGGGATTGGTTATGCACATATAGACTTAACTGAAGTTAGCTGCCCATTTGTAATAAACTTAGCCGAAAAAGTGAAAGTATTTTTAATTACAACTAAAATTGTAATTGCAAACTAGCTTGCTCTCCTTTCGTCTTTTTACCCACTGACATTCTACGCTTGTCTAACTAATCAAGTGCCGTAAGGTATAAGATAAGACGAATATGGTTTGTTGCAGAAATGCAAAATTACCTACAGGAGTATTCAAATACTCACAAACCTAATGCTTGTCACCATGTCACCATGAAAATTGCTTATTTCGAGAATCTCTTAATTCACTTTATAAGCCCGCCAGTTTATTGTAATCGCTCTCGTTCGAACTTAAATTGCTTTGTATACACCGACAGCGACATCCTATTTAGAAGAAAGTCATCAAAAATCTCTTGTCATCAAGAACAAGATGTGTAAAGCTATTAGCCAGAAAGCAAACACCTCAAAGTGTTGCCGTCTGATAAATTTGCCTCGTGATCGTGACACACTTAGAAAGATAAATCTTTTCCATCACTTTTAAAGTCTTTGAGAAGAGTGCCCGCTGAGCGTTATGATCGCAGGAACAATTTCCCGGAGGACTGAGAGTCTCATTTCCTCGTCGGGCCGTCCTGATGTGACGCCCTCCGAAATATTATTTTAAGCTTCCGCGAACATCTTTCAACGCACGTTCAACTTTAGCTCTTTATTCAAATGTTCTTTTCCTGCGTGATGGCCATAGAGGTTTGAAATTTAAGATTTCACAAGTCATTCCTTCCGCTTATAACTCTAGATGTCATTTACATCTCTTTTAAATAGTGGCTTTGATATAACTAGCTTGTTTGGCAACTTTCATCTAGTAAAATCTGATTCCTGTGACACGTACAGACACGATTTAGAATTTGATCCAAAAGAAAGTGCCCATAAAGTTTAGAATGATCTCTAGATTTATGACATTATTTCAGCTTCCGCGTGCGTGACTCGCATCCGCGGCCAAAAACATGAAAGTACGATTTAGTCTGAGTACAGAAGCGCCTTTATTCTTTTATGTCTCAGCTACTTTAAAATGCAAGTCGCGTTTAAAATACGATATGCACTTTGAGGCGGAATTTCATCAAAGACACGTTAGAAATGCAAAATAAAGGCCAGCTCCGTACGGTGTCTGCTACTTCTTTCCTTGAACTTTATTAGACTACATACTTTCATACCTACTTTGTCGGCACGATGTCAAGCTGAACGTAGTATTCGAGATCATTATTTTAAAAGCATCTATACATTAAAGGCAGCGTGATATTCTTTTTGAATGTATGGTTTTGAAGTCCCGTTGACTTCGTAACTTTTTAAATCTGTCATTAACTTTCCATTTAATCAGTTAACAAAAGCCTCAAAATAAGCTTTTAATCTGTTTAGTGAAGCCTAGCAAAAGCCAACGTTTAGTATGTTCCGACACGTTTTGTCTGAGCAGAACAATATTGTATACAGTATTGATTAAAGTGGGTACCTACGGTGAGCGGTTCCACGATTAGTTTCCTCCCACCTAATACACCGACTAGGTGTTTAGTCGGTGTTAAAGGAATTCCTCGGTGGCGAATACTTCCGCAAAGTATATTTATGTAGCCCGTCGGGCAAAGCCCGGAAGCAGTTCAATTAAGTCTGGTATTTAAGGTTGCCATCCCCGGCGAGTCCTGATTGTGCCTCCCCTACCAAGAGACTCCCTATCTTACTTTTAATTTTCGAATACAATAAATACTTCTTGCGGTACGCCCGTTTTAATAAACGCTTAATTTCGCAGTAAAAGTGAAGTAACTGTTGCGATACAGATCCGCGTTGCTTTTGGCTTTTGACTCTTTCGGCGAATAATAATTTTATTATGAATATTTGCCATAAAGTTCCTCGTAATATAAATCTGATGAACACAATTTCTTGCAACAGTTAGAATACGATTCGTCCTTTTCTGGACCACCGTTAAATTACACACCATTAACCATGTGGTATGTAAAAACCTAATTGTCTATAAATATCCTAAAGGGAAAAGCCACTATAATTTATCTGAAGTTATCGCTGCAATCTGCAATTCACATAAATGCTTGACATTTGATAATTGTCGGATTTATCAAATTTAATGTCGGTCTTTGACATTTAAATAAGAAGTCGTTATTATCATTTACTTGCGAATTGCTTGTAAGTTATAATTACCCGAGATACAAAATGAATGTTAAAAGATTTTCTGAGCTAATGTTAAGATAACAGTGGTTTATTTTATGACGCCTTAATAAACAGTGGGAATGCTGTCGAGGTTATAATAAACTCAATATCATCATCATCATCATCATCTGTGCGGTCTATCCCGGTTGTGAACTCACACTGGTGTGTGGGGTCCCAGGGTCCGCCTTTCTTATTTTATTGGCCCACTTCGCGCCGTCTTGTGCATCATCAGTGGTGAGTCTGTTGGCACGCATGTCACCCTTGACAACGTCGAGCCAGCGCTTCTTGGGTCGACCTCTTCTATCAGTACCTGGCAGAAGCGGCATGGCCAGACATTTGTTGCCCACGTAGTTTGCTGATCTCCGTGAGAATGAACTTAATATCAATGAACGAAATCCGATGCTTTATTTGGCGCTTATGATAGACTGAATATTCAAATGAGCGGCTGTAATAAAACCGTTAGTGGTTCTGTAGCAACCCTACTGCAACAGAGTGCAATATACATGGACCTTTTAACGTTGGAAGACCTTTTGCTTTGTTACCAACGTACCAACACGCTTACAATTCCTAAGATCCGTTCTTACCTATTGTTTAGGTACAATCACCTACCTATGTGTTGACAGCAGAAGTGAGAAAGACGTTACCAACATGAGCCAACTTAAATTACATTTTAGAAATGATCAAAAGATCCTTGAAAGATTCCAGACTCTCCCTTTCCATAATTCAATAAGTATTTCCTGCAGTTAAAACCTAACAACAAGCCTTTTAAGTAGTTTTGTGATTCTAATAAAAAAAAGGTTAATTTATGTTATGTTTGTGTTAAGAAGACTTTTACTTCAGGAACCTCACTAACTTGAAAATATCGCCATTCATCCAAATGATTACTTATCGCCGGTCACAGTGTAGTAGGAAGCAACTATTTATTATTATTCCTGATTATTTAATGCTAAACCCTCGAATAAAAAACCTACCTAGTGTAATTAAAGTCTGCGTCATGGCGAGAAACCGGAGGACGTGGACCCGCCGTCACTCACACTGGATGAGTAAGAACTTTACTTTCGTTCGCTTCACATAATGGGATTCCGAAGTTTACAATCAATTGATAGAACCTCACTCGTAGCATTTTGTGACGTAACACTCTTTGTGGCTCATCTTAGGCCCGTATTCTATGTTTACCTAATGTTACTCGTGCATTGATCTGTTCTTGAGTAAAGATTAAAAATGTTCACTCAAATCTCTACGATAGATGATATTTGAGTTATGTTGTACTTATGGGAAAATTTTATGTCTTTTGGAATGGTTAAGTTTCTAACAAATGTCTCCATTTATAGCCTTTTCGAGATAGCTGTTAAATTCACATTAAAAAATTATTAACCATGGTAAAACGTTAAATGACCTATTTTGATTCACGGTAACATTTATGTCGAGTATAGTCTCATGAGATTTGACATAGAAATTGGAAGTGGTATTGGAAACGAATAATTTACAGCCCTAAATCCCCCGTTCTAGTAAGTACGTAGTTCATTCCAATTGTAATCTGTCAATTTTTTTAAGTGGAAACAGTATTGATCTCTGAAAAAAGAAATCTCTCGCTAGGATCGGTTAGGCAGAAGCCACTGAAGTACAATATACCAGTGTCAACACGTCGCGACGCTTGGAGAATTTCATTACGGCGATGTTTACCGTGACGTCATCGGTGTCAGAGCCGAGCCGCTGCACGCGATGTGAACAGTGAATGGCAGCCGTCTCATCTCCGGTATCGGCTCACTTAGCGCGCCCATTCCTGAGCGGACATACTTCAACAAGCACCAGTTTTGCTTAAGTCTAGAACCCTCGGAAAATAAATCACGGCTCGCCTCATTATGTTAGAACTAAGCGAACTCAAGCATTGCCATTAGAGTTAGACTTCTTAAGTCCTTTTGTAGAAAGCGCAGCCTTTTAGAGTGAGCTGTCTTAGTGCGCCTACAATTAAATTCTTATAAGTTACAAGTACAGCTACTGAACTCTCTTCCTACTCTGTGCCTTTGCTTGAGCAAAATTTAAAGGATTATGTTACTACGAGTAGTACTTGTTTGTTACTTTTGTGAATTTAGTAGCTAGAGAAACACAACTCATAGAAGACTAGTTTCAAGTCACATAGTTCAGGAAAGAGGCTGATCATGCACTAGATTTCATAGATGTTTCAGCTTATGCCAGTAATATTCTGCCGTAACTCTGGTTGTACAAAGATATTACACAAAACTTTTATAATCTGTAACTCGAGTACGAGTTTGAGAAGTTTGTGCATTCATTGTTCTAATCTCAAGTCAAGTATGACGTGTCTCGCGTTCAAACGGACTCAGTCGGCTGGTCCAGAGCAGACGGGTCGCCAGCGGCTCCAGCCTGAGCCTTCACGCGCCATTAGCTCTGCACATCATGCGAGGCTACCGTAGATGATAGGCCCGGAGATTATGAGTTAAACTGGGCTGCGTGAACGGATTTCATAATTAGCTTCACACATACCGGTGTCAAGAGCAGATACTGTTTCACAGTAGATAACGTTTTATTTTTTTAACCTATTCATGGTTTCGTAGATTTTTACCAAGGTTTAGGGGTGGTATTACATTCAAGGCTGTGATGCAATTGCTACATAAATGTTTCATCGCAGTAAGGAAAACTGTTTGATATCAAACTAATAAAAATCGGATATGGCATCATGACATACATTTATCTAGTCCTCAGGTATGGTTTACCTTGTGCAATTAATGTGATATCAGCAAAAATTTGATTAATTACGCCCAAATGCATTCATATAAAGGTACAAAACATCTAGTCCAGTAGATGAGTCTCTAACCATGGTGCCTAGAAACCGTCAAAATAAAAACGGCTGAGATTACTTATGCTCTTAGAATCACAGCGTTTTATCTCAATAATTCACAAAAGCTGACAGAATCAATCCGACATTCAAGATAAAAAAGCACTAACTAATTTTCTCCAAGAGTTCAAGTGAGTAAATCGTGCTTGCAAGTAAGTTTACACAGTCGGTAAATCTCAGTCGATGGGCACGGCTTTGTTTCGCTTGAAAGAAGCCGCCGTTGCCTCCGCTAAATGCTCGCCGGTCGTAGCCTGATTTGTGATCCTAAACCCGTTCCACACTATGTTGTGGCGGAGAAAATTAATAACGACTTACGAGGAAAGACCTCTGCGGATATTTTAAAATGATCCTTTAAATATCGTTTGCAAGGCTGCTATATTGATACTTTGCGTCTTTGCTGAGCCGAAAGCTGAGGCAAAGTAGAAACAGATACGAATGTCACTTTTTAAAATTTCAGACTGTTTTTTGAAGCAATCGCAAAGCTCCTTTATCATCGGCCTTGACCAGCCCATTGCTGGACGTCATTCTCCCTTATACGTGCCTCACTACCTATTTTCCTTTGCTCAGTTACTGCCAGCAGCCATTAACAAATTGGCGTGCTACCAGACATTTTTCCAACAGATGAAAACGAGATTTTTGGTTACAAAATAATACCCCATTGAGAGTGTTTCTTGAACTATTTACTTCAAGAAACGCTCTCAACTGGCCATGAATTGAAAAGTAGTAATCTACTAAATTGCTAGACGGTAGGCACTTTCAATTTTTCCTAACCATTTGTCTCCATCGCTTTGTAACAAATGGCACTATAAATCCTGGTTTAGTTTGAGACGAACTTTCGACAACGTAAATGTAGCAAGAGTTTTTTGTAAGGTGAGGAGTCTCGAGATATTTTAGCCTTATCGATTGCTCTAGACAGTTCATTTGAGTTGTTATCAGACAACGCTGCCTGTTTCTCCCCCACAATTTATTGCAAGATGGCGGCGACCCGGCCCAATGAGTTGCATTTCTACTGTCCCGGCCTTGATCGCTGTAAAGCTACGAGTATCTATGCGGTATCTGCGGCCCCTTAGTGAGGACATCACGTGAATTCTCAAGTACAGTACCATATCTTAGACATACCCATGAGTGATTTCGCCTTCCGCGCGTCGTATAATAGATGATTGGCATGAAACCATGAATTTCATCTCAACTTAAGAATACCACTGCGGGTTTATACTGCCCACGCGCGCGTCATATGTAAAGGCTTAGCTTGTATCTTATAAATGTTACGCTTTAGCTAATAGTTGGCGTACACTGCAAGCTTGACAGTTTTCTATGAACTTCATAGCACCCACTTCTGTGTAGCATTTTCATTCTAATCCGAACTTAAACTACACCCGTAACTTGATAAGTAAATTGGTATTGCAGGAGCAGATTTTTTTTGTATCCACAGAGCAATGTACACCAAAACGAAAATTCTAAAACTGAAAGCAAAATTTGTGAGTATTTTCTTGCACAAAACATTCGTGTCCGAGCTATTTGTAATTTGCGGTGTAAATTCGCGCGGTGAGTTGCACTTCGGGCCGCGCTCGATCAACCCGAGCTTCCTTGACACGGTGAACATTAATTACCTTCGTGCTTTAATTGTGTGTTCGATTTTAGTGACTGACGGTGGTTTGGCTTGCGTTTTTTTAAATAAAACGAAATAGAGGTTTTGCTCATTTACTGGGCTTTTATCGCCCCATTTACACCCCAATTTCCAAAAACCTTTGATTCTCGAATGCTTGAGAAACGATTAATTATTCAAAATTAATATTTTAGGTGATAAATAACTCATTCTCATCAGGGTCTATAACAGTAATACAAAAGTCTGATTTTTTCAAGCATCTCTGTCGCGTAGGTAGTCTTTGCGATAGCAAATTCTGTAAATAAAACGTCTATACGACGCGGCTTGGGCCAAATGGCGTGAGGTGACTGGTGTCCAAAATGCCGATCAAGCTGAAGAGCAGGTCTATAAAACCATCATTAGGCCTGTCCTTTTATATGGCAGTGAAACAGTGAAACATGGCCGTTACTAGAGCGACACTAGCAGGAGCTGCCCGTCATGGAAATGAAGATGCTGCGGTGGATGTCGGGAGTCTCACGCATTATAAATGTATATCACGCATAATTACGCTTGCGGAACACCCATTTCCGTGGCAGCGGAACTTGCCACTTCGTGTTTGTGACATCGCAGACAAGCTGCAGGAGTGCCTTCGTTGGTATGGTCATGTCTCACGAAGATCACGTGGGCCACAAATGTCTGGCCATGCCGCCCTCACCAGGTACTGATAGAAGAGGTCGACCCATGCGTGCCAACAGACTCACCACTGAGGATGCACCAGACCGCGCGAAGTGGGCCAAGGAAATTAGAAAGGGAAACCCTGGTACATTGAAATATTACGTACGTAAAACATACTTCAATGCCCTGGGACTCCACACACCAGTGTGGGTTCATAACCGGGATAGACCGCACGGATGATGATACGACAGCACGAACAATAGGTTATTAGTGAGTTTGATCAGATTTTTTGTTTAATATAAAGCCCAACTACTAGTAGGTCAACTTTTGTGCACACATTTGTATCAATATATTACTTGTATTTTATACAGGAATGAATCCGCTTTTATAAATGAACAGTTCCGTCGCTCGTCTCTTTTATTTGCCAAATGATGCCAATATAGGGTATATTGTCCTCAGGGAGTTTTATTTCCACTAATGTCCCAACTATTGTTATTCCATTAGGTACACCCCCACACGCCCCTCCCGCTTTTGTGCTCAAATCCGTTCTCCGATTGCTGATGACTTGCAGTTCCCTGTACCGAGTTAATTGTGTTCGCGTCTGTACCTATCTGTCTATACTGTATAAGTGTGCGCCGTCGTACTCAGCTTAAATTTACTCAAACCACACAAAGTACAGTCTGTTCGGAAAGTCATTGAATATGTAGCGAGCTAAGGCTCGTTTTACACTATGCACTGTGAATTAGCGAGACAAATATAGATTCTGTCTTAGATTATTTTTACTTATTGTACTTTTACGTACAATAAATTCATGAAGCGTTATAGGTACATCACGTTTGGACATCATTTCAGCAATGTCAAGTATAATTTTAAAGTATAGCATCGTTTACCGTCTTATAAAGTGTACTTTACTGTAAAAACGCTATTAGTAGCTTACATTTCTGAAAATAAAGATGATACTTAACAGCTTATTTATTACGTATGAATACCTCATTATAGCCATCATAATGCAAGTTGAAAACTTTTAAAAACCGTTACGCTCTGAATTGGGCCGCGTAATGCAGACGCGAATTTCAGGTGAATTAAATCTCCATGTAAATTGTTAAGATTAATTTTCTCCTGTTCTTGCAAAATGCAACATAACTGCAAACCGAGACCGCACTGTTACTTGTTAACGATACTCGGAAAAAACGATAAGAAAAAGGTATGGCATGTTTTATTAATTCTACGTACACACGGGCGCGGAATGAAGCCGGCCGCCATTTTTCTGCGGACGAGATTTAAATATGGAATTCCGGTGTGTGAGCGGGAGAGACGCGTGCCATTGACCTTGCGCCAGGGCCGCACGCGCCGTGCCCGCTGCGCCGGAGCCCCACAACACAACATTGCACTTCTATGTTGCTATTTTAATACATTACTGCAGATAATTGCATCGCTTCTTGGTTGGCTGGCTCGTTTGCTTTATTGTATTTTGCAGCGTGTTACATTTTTCAAAAGTGATAGTTTTAAAGCATGCTTGGGTTATCACGCCATGACCGAACGTATCCATACTGAAATACAATATCACAATCAGATATTGATGTCTTTACAACAGCTTTATCTGCATGTTGTTGTAAGTTTCTTGATACTAATAAAATTATATTTCATGTCATTTAAAAGTTTTTTTTTTTTGAAGATAATAACTTTTTGTCCAGCTTTCTGAACATGTCATTTTGCTAATCTTTCACAAAATAATCCCTAATTATTCTAACACTTACTGATCTGCTTAATACTTTGCTAACGTATTATACCCGAATTTAAAAGGCTTGATAAAGTAGAGTAAAACGTTATTGGACCACTTTGTTCAATCATCTTTTCGCTTCAAAATCAAAGTATCTGATATCTGCAGCTAGCAGGCTAAAGAGTCATTTGGCCTGAAATCGTGTGCTGAATACCAGTCCATTTGTGGGGTCATAGGTCATAGGTCAATTTTTGACCTTATTGATTTTAAAGTGTTAAAATTAAAACTATATTTTGCTGCGAGTGTTGCTTATCGAGTTATCTCCTGCTGATAAGAAGGCGCTTACCCAAATTCTGTCAGCGATAACACTGGAACTTGACATTACGAATTGACGGAGATAATTTCTCAAATAGTGTTATCTGCAAACATTAAAAACAAATTGGTATAGTAATATAATATATAACAGAGCATACGCCCACGTCTATATTCCAAATGAGATAGTCGAGAACAGGTCGAAAGTTAATTTAATTATACTTATCTTCAAATGTATTAATAGTTAAGTATTTAATTTGTTTCGAACACCAAAAGATCACACGACTTCGGGTGTCATTAATATAATGTCCTTGACAAAACACGCATTAAAAAAAATGGGCTAAATAATTTAATTGGCACTTGGTTTGCTCTGCAGTGAACTTATTTTCAGTGTTAAAAGCCGTTGCCGACCTCAGCATAGCGAATGCCTCAATATTCTTGTAGACAGTTAAGCTCAGAGCAAAACAAGCAAAGAACTTTAAGTAACTGAACTTTATCAGGGTAGAGGCTTTAAAATTAGAAGAACCAATTGCCGGTATTTATCGGTACTCAGAAGTATTGTCGAACGGTGCAAGGTAACGCTAATGGAGGGAATGTCAAAAATGCGACGTCCAGCTTTGGCGCATATAAGCGCATTCCCCGCCTTATGCCGTGGCAGAACTTGCACCGCAACATTACACATTTCACCGTTGCACTCACACACACGTGACATGACATGCCGGCGACGAGATACGACCACACGAACGCAAGCCAGAAGCGAATATTGTCAGTGCACTACATAATATTATATTAAGTTTTGCATGGAGACATTTCGGTAGAGCCGAACTACTTACTACTTATTATTACTCTGTGTACGCATGTACTGCCTCGCCATTATAATAGCATTGTACTCGTACTCTATTTTTTTCCTAAGCGTTATGTTTTTACTTTTTTACACATGAAATCAAGTACAATTATTGCAGAATTTGACGTGATTTTTTTATGATGATTTTAGTACTTAAAACATACTTGATTTTGTAAACTTCCCATTTTCCCTTTACTTGAAGTTGTTTAAGTAAAGTGCATTTACGAGTATACCCAAATGACAGCTAACAACAAATAATCAGCTAAACACATCATTATATAAAAATGCAAATGAATGTGAAATAAAAAAAGAGATATTCTAATTTCTTCATAATGGGGACAAAAACACAGATCTTAGATAAACCTAGCAGGTTCTGAATGATCTTTATTTTAGTATGCTGTAAATTTTCGAGTGATCGTGACAGTAGATTATTGTTCCATGTGCATTTAATATCACGGATAAAAAGTACATATTTTCCAATTTGTCGTTTTGCAAATACATGAATGGAAGATATCCCAATTTCATATGTGTCAACCTCTTCAAAGCGTGCGACTACACATTTTACCGTTACGCAACGCACACGCACACACCACACGGTGATACGCCACTACTCGTACAACCACAGGAACCACACACGCCACTCGCCAGAGGCCACCGCAGCTAATTAGATAAATAGATCACAATTCATCAAGGCTTAGCAACGATGAAAAGCCGCTATATCGCTTTTAGCGGTGAAACCTCACGTTGTTATGAGTTATTGCAGCATAAAAATATTTTATATCTAAAATTGTAAAGCAAACATCATTATGTAAGGACTACAAATTTATGTTCACAAATGTTTAAAAGGTAAAGGCGTTTGATGATTAGTACGCTCGACGATTTGTTCAAATCGTGGCCTACACTTACTCCTGCAATTTGCGGCTAGTTAATATTATCTGCTGATATAAAACACTACCAACTACTAACACCCAAAGCAATCCATATGGGTTCACCACAGCAACTGTCAGGGATGGGATATAACAGTTCTCGGCATAATTAAAAAAAAAAAACTTTGGCTGAAGACAGTCAATATCTGCCGCTGATAAACTATCTTTCAGCGCTTATATATCGTGTTTTCCACGGCGCCTGTACTCCTCTCAAGTCCCATCGTTATTATACCTTCTCTTAACCTCATGAAAATTATAAGAGCTGATTTTCCGTGTCAGGGATTTTTTTCCACTATTCCAAACAAACGAATAATTTTAGTAATCCTTGAATTGTCACTCAGCTCATGTGTTTCCTTAATTCGTATGACATGGGTCCTTTTGAGAGAAGTATCTTGCGGGTCGACAGGTACAGAACAGCTAGCCTGGCTCTTTTCTAGTCGCGTTTGCCGCCATAAAATCGTCGAATTGTCGGTGTATCTGCAAGTTTTTTTATATCACAAGCACATGTGCAAATTTAAATATTTAATTTTCTATTTAAGTACGATACGCTACACAATAATAAATATCTTATCTTGTCTTCATGTTTGGACCCTACTTTTCCATAAAAACGTGTTTGCTAAGTCAGTTTCGAAATTAAACTGCTACAATGTAGCTAGAGCAACAGTTACAGCTTTCGTAGCATATCTTCGTAGCATCATTCGTAGCACGCGGAGTGACGTTTACTTAATTGACAACCATTACAAGTTTATTTCCGGCTCCAATTTCTTTTTCTGTCTGATTTTTACAATTCTGAGCATAGTTCTGAATTTTAGTAGCAGTATTACACACATACAGTATAACAAAAATAAATTCGTACCAATCAACCCGTAGCCAACAATTCTGGTACTAACTTTTATTTGCCACTCAGACATGAATGACCATTGAAAAACACACTGTGACGCACTTACCTCACCGCGTGACACATATCATATTAGCAAATGAAAGCCTAATAGCTCGTTATATTGCGTCACTTCGCCGTAACTACATAATACAAAAATATACTTATCTTTACATACTTCAGGGTAAGTAAAAAAACAGTTATATGTTTCTACTAGTTTGTTTGTTACGATAATGCTTTAGCTATTTATTTGTAATTGCCCTTCCGAAGTGGTCGATAGAAACTCAAAAACAAAAGACATTGATTCGAAAGCGGCGCCTCCTTTGTCGCGCGCTCAGCCTCCGCGACACCGTGTTTGCTCCGCGGGCGGCTTAGGCGAGTTTCTAGCAGATATGCAAACAGCAAGCAATTTCCCTAATTAAGTACTCAGCGCATGCAGTGAGTGCCGCCAGTGTTTATGATGCGACTCGTGCGCCGTAATGAGCGAGCGAGCTTTCGTTCGGGGCCTCGGGCACTTCGTGCGCCTGATCGATGGCACGTATGTGCGTTATGCATCTCAACGGTGAATCGAGTAACAGAAATGCCAACATTCATTCTCACTTACAGAAACGGTGGCCTAATATACTTCGTTGTAATGCAAAAAAGAGGAAGACGATTGACGTCGTGTGATTTGTTTCTATACATTTATGCGAGAATGTCAGCTTGTAAAACCTACAAAACAGCACGACTGTAGAAGCTATTATTACGTACATTTTCTACCTTTCTGCCTCATTCTTTGTGACAAAGTAAATATAACTTTTGATGGAAAAAGTTGAATTTTGTACGCTGCGAACTGAGAATAATGGAACTATCGATTGTAAAATGTCTACGTCAAATCAAGAGCTAGGTTGATTTAAAACACATAATATTACCATTTCACTGCAGTAATAACTCTCAAACCTTCTTTAACTACCTTCTTACTTGGTTTTATCTGCAGAACTGTCATGTCACTTGATGATGATATTTAATAGAAATTAAATTAGTTTAAAATGCGATACGTTACCGTAGCGCGTCTTTGCGGCAAAACTTCCTCAGTTTTTGGTATACATTTTTATAGGTATTTCCAACCCATTGACACGTGAAAGAAAATATTCATCAACCCAGACAAATACCGCTGAAACGTGGAACTAGATCACCGATTAGAGATCGCCGAAGACATTTCTAGGAAGATGGCGGACCACCACAATGGCTCCCAATTACGGTCGCGAGTGTCGATATCTGATACGGCGTGGCGGCCGTCTCCGGTTGCGTCGTTCGATTACTCGCAGACAGCTGATCTGGACAGAACAAATAGCATTGCGGAGATACGTTAGGATAAATATTTATCAGATAACTTAAGATAATTTTTATCATTGCGAATAAAGCCGTGGCAAAAGAGTTTTCTGTAGATGCTTTGAATAGTCTCAAAACACTTTTTTTATATCCTACTATTTCTATGGTCCTGATAAAAGCACATTTTAAAAGTCATACCCATCATCCAATAAAAATAAACAAATGGACGAGACTTCACATGCTTCATATTACTTCGTTGTTTCTTTGCTGAGACGAAGATTCAGTGCCAAACATACTCTTTTATTAATAAACATAAAAAAACTCAACTTGAAAACGTAGCCTTATTGATCAAACAGTCACCAGAAACAAATCAGTTACATTTTTTCGGCTGAATATTTAGCAATATCAAAAATATTCATCTTAACGTCTTCCTCGTCACAAAATGCCTCAGTGGTTTATCACTCCATTGTTTTCAAATTAAAATGTTTTTCGGCGACTGAATACAAAAACAAAGTGATAGAGACGGAGTATCTACAAATACAAATATTTTTGGTGTCGATTAACTATAAATTGTGACTCACAGTATTTTTTCTGGAATAATAGAGCTGTAAGTACTTCAAAACTCTTCAGCTTCTATACATTTGTGAGAAAAAATAATGATAAATAATTTGAAATTTTATGTTCAACGTACAAAAGTATTCTCAGCTAAAATTATATGTATTATTTCTACATTCATCGAGATCTTATGTAATCCTCTTCGCTTCACTGTACCATTTGTAAGTAAAAATAATGATATCTTTCACGAAATTGTATGCCTGGCCGCGCGACAATCCTCTCAGCTGAAAAACAAACTAAAAATATGAGGAAAAGCGGCTTAAAATTAATGAAATCAATTTTTCGCCGGGGCCATCATCATTCCACATAAAAGCTTGAAAGGGGAAGGATCTCGCAAAAAGAAAAAATAACGACGGGAACATTATTAGAACGATTCATGGTGAATCTGCAAAAATATGGAAGTTCCATTGAAAAATACATTTTCAAGTTGAAACAATGACGTTATATTCTTTTCAATGCAATGATTCATCATTTGAAAGGTTTTGAACTAACCTATTGACCGATAAATAGCTCTTGAATTGAAACTAATAGCTGTTATTTTTCGAGTTACTATTTAACACGGAGAGAAAAAAGGGACAAGTCAATATAATAGGAAACGAATGAATATAAAAACTGCTCCACACATTGCGAGTTTGCTTTTTGTACTGTCGTCTATAATTACAATACAAGGTAGAATTTCTTTCTGCGGTATTTTTCAAACTACGAACACTGTTGAAAATAACAGCGGCACGCAATAAGTTAATTTTGCTATGAAACTTGTGTGATAAAATCGACGTATTTCGTGATTTCACTTACTTTATTTGAAAATGGTTGTACGTTAATAAATTGTCAATTACAACAGTAATCGGAAGCGTGTGGTGTGTTCTCCCATTACTGTCCTGTACAAAACCACTCGCATTTACCCCTTAAGGTCGCAGTAAAGGGACCCTTCTTCACTTAATTAAAACAGCTCTCAAGGTAAACCTATTCTCCGGGCTCAGCTCGTGATAAGAACTGTTTACAAGGTTTACGATTATGTCGCTCGGTCCGAAAGAGGCGGTTATTTCGTTCCGCTTTTGTTGTGTCGTAATTAATTCATTAAAAAAATATACAGCTACTTGCATATTTTTTAATATTTTAATTTACATGCTCACTGTACTGACGCTAGTAATGTTACATAAAATGCTATGTACATTTTATACCCATCTACACAATTAGCGAGTGATAACAATGGATGGCGTATAAAAATCATACTATTGAATATTCATTTGTGGTTATTGATTTTTCATCGCCTTCCATCTGGCGCCTGCCATATTGCCCCGGCGGACATTAACAGCACAGTTATCTTTCACATAAATTATTCATAGCTTCTCAGTCCCTCGTGTTCCCACCCGCACCCTGCGCGCGCGCATACGGGCTTCACAATGAAAGAAACACATTAATTAATTACACTGATTTCATCTCTAATTGAGCCATTGTCGTCGCTTCTTTCTTTTGACATTTTTTATTAGTTTACAATAGGATCTATGGCTGCATTACTGTTGGCAGCGGCGTGATTGTGTACAGATGATTTGTTAGGCAACTGATTGGTCTGTTCTCTTTAAATTAATTTGAACTGTACATTTAACACTACAGACACGCCCGGCCGACTATGGTAGACCACAGTCACATAATTGTTAATAACTTGATAGTTTTGCATGTAAAAACGGTCCGATTCTAAGATTTCTAAGTAATTCTCAATTTTGAAATTTGCTAACACGTCATTACTTTAGCTGACCCCATCACCTGCAAAGTTTTTTTAAATATGGCTCTTAAGTCTTGGGCCTACTATAGTAGTCCGTGCGAGTATTGGTGTACCAAATCTTTAAATAGATTTGGTACACCATTCTTAATCCATTTCCAATATGGAAAAATTTAAACTTTCGGTAAGTGGATTTCTCTTAATCACCAGGCAGGTCAATGTTTAGAATTATATGAAAATATATTTTTGAATGATAAATTTACATATTTAGAAAAAAATATAAAGGTTATTATTCACAGATGTTCAATGTCTTTTGGTTTTTATCAATTTCTGATAAATTACTCGTAGTTCATGTTTCTTACTAGTTACATAAGAATGTTATGTATATAATTAAAGATATATTGTAAGACGACACGATTGGCGTAGTGCGATGTAGCACGGTTTCTCGCCTCGATTTCCGTATTGTCCCGGGTTCGATTCCCGGTCGGGTCAATTCAGTACAAGATCTTTTCTGAATTGACTCGGGTCTGGCTGTGCTGGGAAACGCCTCTGGCTTATTTCCTTGTGTGGTACCTCTTAACACAGGAATATTGATCCCTATTTCGAGACCATTACAAGAGGTGTGTCTGGCGCATATTTATACACTTATATTAACCACCAAAACATTGGTTGGCATTTAAAATTGGTCTACTATAGTATGCCACGCGTGTACTGGTGTAAAAAAGATGAGCGCGTGTACTCTAATGTTAATGATATTATTAATTTACCATAATTAAGTATTCTCGGGACAATGAGTTGACGTTAACACTACACACAAACACACATAACATACACAACACATCCGCACATATATGTCCACTCAAACACAACGCTTTGTTTATTTGATTTTATTTTGTTTTATTTACCGTTTTGTTAAATCCAGTGTCTCGAACAAAAATTGAAACTGTGTAATGTTGATAAATATCTATAAATAGTATGTATTCTTTTTGGTAAACAAATATTTTTATGTTACCATAATTTAGCTGTCATTAATGAAAATATATGGAAATATTGAGCATTGCATTTTTTATCTCTAAATCTAAATGACTTGGTTGTACAATTTAATATAGGACAAATTGCTATATTAAATAGTATTTCGTACTTATTACGGCTTAAATATGAATGAAATGGTACCTACTTCAAATAAGCACAAGCACACTGCCATGGTCTTCAAAATGTATTACTGCGTGCTCCCGAGTACCGGTTGAATCGGCATCTTTATTCTTTCTCGCCGGCTCTCAAGCAATGAATCAGTGCCATTATTTCGTACGGAACAGGTTCGTAATTAGCTGCAGCGGTGTATTTATTTAACGGCCCTACGGGCGTTTACGTAACACGTGTAGTGGGTTTGGTGAAATGAATGGAGTTCCCAAGGCGGGTTGCCGGACGGGCGGGCCTCAAGTGGTTCGGTCCGTTATGTTGCGGTCATCAGTCTCGGAACGGGTCGGCAATACACCGGAACTGCTGTATACGGGCACGCGCAGGCTTCGCGGCACGTCACTACTTAGCGTGCAACGCGCGACGCGCCGCGACGGGTGACAGCCTTGCGCCCAAGGCGATTGCACTCGACACACATGGACGCATTCGCTCGGACGCGGTACTGTACTTAATATTCAAATGACATTTATTTGAAAGATGTTAAGATGAAAAGATTTACTTTAGTGCACAAATATCAATTAGGTACAGAAGTGTTTTTGTGACACTCTCTTGCACAGTTACGGCGACATTTGTGCTCGTAGAAAATGAGATAAATAAATTTAGTCTGCAGGTAATACTTTTAGTATTTCTTGTAGAATGTAGATATTGTATAAAGTTAAGGATTTATCTTGTATTTAACTAGTTGACTAAAATGTTTGATTTTCAACCAGCTCAGCAATCCTATAACAGATATATTTGTTGGACACGTGGTTGACTGACAAAAAACCTTTGACATTAAGTCCGGCAATAATAAATTAATGTGCATACTGTGTAATAATTAATTAGTATATAAACAAAGCAGACTGAAACTAGAACAAAAACAAAATAAATCTCATCCGTATTTAAAAGTTAGCTAAAAACGTAAGCAAACTGTTAAGAATCATAAACGGAGATTTTTAAAGACATAGGAATAATAAATGAAAATCTATTTGATTTGAGCATCCAAAGGGTATATATGTCTCCTCTTTGACACTCATATAGTATAGTACACTCGCGTAGCTTTATTTAGACTCATGTCTGCGGTTATCAATACTGAGGCAGCGGCATAAAACACTTTATAAGGAATACTAACGTACAGAAGATCCACTATAGGGGGTTAGCCAAGAGCAATACGCCAGCGACCGCTTATGTCATCCCCATACATGTGAACGATTTCTATTGTAGAATTCACAGATAACCGATTAGCCAATGCCATTTTATACCATTTTTGAATTGGTCAACTGACCACACAGCTGAAAACTGTACACCAGAAAAAAATAACAAATCACCGTTAAGGAGCTTAATAGTATGATCTGCATATTCTTTATCAAAACTACCAGGAAAGCAGGAATTAACTGGAACTAAGTGCTTATAGCTAAACAATGTATTACTGTGCCAGTAATACTACTGGTACCTTTATTTCAAAAATAGTATAAAATGGCATTGGTTTACTGGCTGCCATTTGTGTAAACTCATGGTGGACACACTGGTGCGCGCAAAAGTAACGCTTGAAGTAACGCTTACAAAAGAAAAATAACAGAATAGCCTTGTAAATCAATAAAATTATCATTAAAATTCGCCTAAAAAGCTCAAGTTCATATTAAAGTATCATAAACTTTTACTGCCATCTTATCTGCCCTTAATAAGTTGTTTGACAGCCATCAAAGCGGCACGCACTGTGATTGTGGCCGTGATTACGATCGTAAGAAACAATGTATACGTGAAGCGACGCATGCTTTTGATTGCATCGTTCCTTTATATTTCATCTTTGGCTTTTGTATTGTTCGTGAAGTTGTGCTACAAAAGTGAAATATGGCGGGAGGTGATTTGGGTTGTAGGCAGCTTGAGATTCAATTATGCTGGACTGGCTAATTTAAAAAAGAAAATGAAAGCTCCGCACCGATTTACGTAGTCTAAGCATGAAAAATACACTCGCTTCACAGGAGTAGGTAGGTAGCTACTCCTGTAAAATTATTTACACAATGTAGGTACATTGTATTTCGATACGAGCAAAATTTGTTTACATCTGAAAAATTACGATGCAAAAAAGTAAGTAGTAATTTAAATACTACATTTACCGAGAAGGCGTTACGTAGGTACAAGTGAGGATAATAATATCTTCTACGAATGTACGTCGGCACATACGATCATTGCTTAATACTGGCAATAATATACTTCATTCCATTACTCATCGTGGTCGGGCAATGAACCACTTTATAAAAACACGTTCTATCAGTACCATTTTGTACATTGACACTTACATCTATATGATGGGACGATTTGGAAATCAGGATCAATAGCATGCAAGTTATTTAGGGCAACTTCGCTACAGTTAACATTGACTGACACTGACATGCCAAATGCAATTGATGATGAATGTATTAGTCATTGAGACTTTCTAGTTCTGAGTCTGATCAATACTATAAGTAAACCTGACTGACGATTGACTAAAGGACCATACTGTTATTTGATGTTTATGCGAGCATTATTCACGTAAATAAATCATTTTTTTGCATTCTACTAGTGGCTTGTAATTTTTTTTTTAAATTCCATAACTCCAGTTCAAATTTTATCTTGATTAATATTATGGAGCCCTTGCCCCACCAGATTGATAGTATAAAGACTAACTACATACATTTGAAAATCTTAACACAGGTCAGCCATTGCGTAACAACATAGCCTACAGACATAACGTGGTAATGACGAAAATTGTGTTATAACGCAAGTCAGCTTTACTTGTTAGCGGTAGAATCCAACTGGTCGTGCGCGGCGTAATTTTCGCAGCCGGATGGCGTGTTACTTTCAACTAGTAGGAATGCGGCCACTGACCACCATCTTTGAGCGCCGTCTGCGCTGCCGACTCGCAGTAGTCTAGCTTAAACAAGGCAATATTTATTACTTTTGGTGACTAAAATTTAACATTTTTTTTTCACATTGTCTGGTGACCTCGAAATCAGCTTATCTTGTACCATTGAAGTCGGAGACGGAACCCGGAACCACCCACTTATAGTATATAATTTTATTCCTACCGTATGAAAAATTATATGGCATAATAAGTAGGTGAAATGAAAACTCTCTTAGTAAAATATATCATATTTCAATTAGCTTTATTCTACGGTTTAAAAATTTCCGTCTGATTTTCTTCATTTATTCCTAACATAAAAGTAATTAAAAATATTCCATTTTCGCTCAAATTGGATCTACTGAAGGTGCCACGAATATTTGGCTAATATTCGATATTCGATATGGAATATTAAAACACAAATAGAGTTTAAATGCTAAATTAGATGGATATAATATTTAAGAGCTTGTAAATAGTCGGATGTATGGGTACCTTGTTTAAGCTTAGTACTGCACCTATTGACGGGATCACAATTAACAATGCAACAAACCATTTAATAATGAACTTTATGCTTCATGATATAACACTTAGTGTAGAGTCACAATTACGTACTTTGTAACCACTGGTATTATCGTCAATTGACTGCACACGTTTATTTTTATCTAACTTGATATTTTATCTTGTCCTTACAATGTAGAGAATACGCATCAAATAAGTGTGATTAAAATATTAAACAGATCTTAAATTTTAATATGCAAGTGATACTGTTTCTTAAAAAGTTTCATAAAAAAACTTTAAAATTGTTGAAAAAAAATATTTTAAATAACAATTTCAACACTTTCAAAGCGATGTTCTTTGTTAGCTTGTTCAATATTTAACGTATTAATGTATTATTAATGCCCATTGCTGTCATTTGACTCATAACTCCAATTGTTTTTTGTTAGTGAACTAACTCCTCACACTCAGACTGGATGACTAGGAAAAGTGATTAGGTATATCGATGAGGTACTTAATAATTGATTATGTTAAAGTTAGGAATTAATCAACACCAAACGATGTCAACAAATGTCCGCTCGCTATAACATCGAGCTCTTAAAAGTAAAATTGTAAAAGTTACTAAAATGCACAATCTGTTTTTCACTTTTACATTCGTTCTAGCACGAAAGCGTGACGTCACGCCGGCTTTGATAGATTAGGTCCACAATCAACACTATCTCGTGTGATAACGAACATCAGACATGTCGTCCATTATTTAGGCCAACTTTTATACAGCTCTCGTCACGGCCGCACAAGGACACGTTACTTATCTCCGCTCATCATCTCCGGAATACACTTATTATATAAGACTCGCTTTGCAAACATAATAACACCGAGTGTTGACAATGCTTACGGCGTATGTGGACGGGACATTATATCCCTGGCTTACGCTCTTCATATTAAAAGTATAAGAATATTATAGAAAACTGCTAACACAGTAGGTATTTAACATAATCTAACAGGACTTCGGCTTTGTTGTGCATAAAATCTTGGAGGCCACACCTAGTAAATGCCATCCCACGGCCGAGAAATTTGCATATTGTCCGTTTGTATTTACGAATGGGGCGTCTAGCATCGAGCGCTTGTCGAAATTCGCAATGCTAATAATACAATGGCCAGACGCACCTCGTGGCCGCCGCATCTGACGGGTGCAAAACACAGATGCTAAAACAAACGACTTTATTACAAAGCTTTTACGCTTTCATTTGCGGTACACTTAGGGTTTTATACTCAAAATGAATAACTAGACATACTTTTCAGCACCCTCTGTTCGGGTGCAAGGAGAATTCGTTTTAATTTGTAGGTAAATTTAAATGCTATATTTGCACGTTAGCCGCCGGGGGGCCATGGTAGGCTACGTCGTCGTATTCACGGACAACTTTCGACAGTCATTGAATGGAGGTTCGATGACCCGACGCCGAAGCGTGGTACGAATTTGCATGTGTCAATGACACGGTCGTCTGCAGCACGCAGCGAGCGCGCCGGTGGCCTTATACTTTTCCTTTCAGTCGCCGTTCGCTGAGAAACTGTTTTCGGTCGACCCCGTGACACATCAGCGCTGACTCGCTATCTGATTTTTACTAAAAGTAAAATCGAATGACCTACCATGAGCAACACGTAATTTACATTGAATGGGCTAAACTTATAATCACTTGAGGTCCCGAACTACATTCATGAATGAATATATAGCAGTCTATATTTCGTTGCTGTTTGCTAATTGGAAACTTTTCTTATAAAGTCAGACATCAACGTAGATTCACCGTAATCCTTCCGCTAGTAAAACGTTTTGAATGAAACTTGCCGAAGACAGGTCATTGAATAAATTCAATTGGAATGAATCAGAAGCAAATCGGAAAGATCATTTCGAGAATTAATAACGAGCAGAGAGTTTGGCAAGAATCTTCGGGGCATCCGACACGTCGGCGCGGAACGTGCGAAATCCAATAAAGAAGTTGCACCACCTGTGCCTTATTACATTCTTTTGGTGATGCTTACTGTTCGCTGCTCCCCAAAAATTCCCCCCAACTTTCCATGTCGGGAGATTGCTTGTTGTTCAACTTTTACTTTGAAAATTCATTCAATTAGTATCAGCGGTTGAATGAAACTTTCTTCGGCGGAATGTTTTTAAAATGTAACATTTGGCAAGGTTTAAGTATCGTGATTGATTCAAATGAATCCAAGGCCTGGAGATACAGGTGTAGGGTGTACGTCCTGGATACTAATGGAGAGCGTTGCTAAGCTATTAATATGTAGTGTGTTTTTGATTGGTATTTAGGTTTATAATCCTAAATGTTTAATAGTTAGTTTCTCTTTGATTAAGTTCTGCTTTGAAGCTTTGAAGGGCGTAGTTTTAGGTTTAATTAAAATGGAAACAGTTTTTCTCTTCTAGCTACTAATAACTAGTGCCGACATTTGAGTAGACCCCATTAACTTAAACTTTGACACTATTTTGAATTGTTGCTACTTGCCAAGGTTTGCACATGAATCTCAGTCATAAATCTGCAAAGTTACATCTCATAAAATTCCCGACGAATACTTATCCTCGATGCAATGTCATTCTTTACAAATATGATAATGTATCATTCGTCTTATTAATATAAAACGTTGAGAGTTGTTTCGCGATGAATCGAAACAATGGCGTCCCCTGGTGGGCGTCGGGATCTTAATTGCAAATGTGGTATTAGCATATGCGCTTTGTGCGTTCTTGAAAGGTGCTAGCCCAAGGCAGCGATGCCCTTATGAGCTGAAGATGGATGTTACGTCGCTGTTTGGATATTATACCGAGAACTGTCTGTCATTCGCTTCGGAAATCCACGCGCGCTTGGCGGTACAAATTGTTGACATTGCAATGCAATCTCCTGCAACAAGAGGTTCGCTTAACTAAGCAGACTTCAAAGGACCAAGTTAGGCCCGAAATAATAATATTAATTAATGCTTGTCTATAGTTTTGCAAAGATATGTTTGACTTAAAAAAACATGATGTAATTGTTAAGTAGTAGATTTTAATATAAATGTATTTTTTTATAAATGAACTCGTGATCTTGTGACGCGTTAGCACGGACAGATCACTACGATCCGTCAAAATCTCATTATAAGGCTTGTGGGTTACAATATATTTTAAATAAAATATGCGCCAGACAACACACCTCTTGTAATGGTCTCGAAGTAGGGATTATTAAATCCCTGTGTTACGAGGTACCACACAAGGAAATAAGCTAGGGGCGTCTCCCAGCACACCCAGACCCGAGTCAATTCAGATAAGATCGTTTCCTGAATTGACCCGACCGGGAATCGAACCCGGGACACTACGAAAATCGAGGCGAGAAACCGTGCTACAGCACACTACGCCAATCGTGTCGTAATTTTAGGCACTAGACACATTGTACACGTACATCTAATTGTGGGGGCAAGCCAAACTTAGTGGCTAGTATTTTAGATAAAGTAGATGTCCTTTTTAATATCCGCAACTACGCGATAAATCAATCCCTTTGGCAGCTGAAAGAAAGTGTCACTACTGATCGAATCGTTTTTCACATTTATGTACGAATATCAACCATCATCTCATAAATTATATTTTATCTTTTCACCCTGGTAACATTAGCATACTCGTATAGTAGATCCGTTATTTCATTTATAATTGTTTAGCTAAGCAAGTATGCCAAGCCAAATGCTATATTAATCACAAAGACAGCACTACAAAACCATATTTAGAACGTTGAAATAACGTTTTAGTTTTTTAAGTGGCATAATTGTGCTCACTGCAGCGTATTTAGCTACTAATTAATAAATAGAACACATAAACATAGTTTTCCGAATGGCAGCGCCGAGGAAATTATAATTAGTAACTGTGTGTGAAATGTAATTGGTTTGCACCCAATTTAATGAACAGGTGTAGTGTACGAAGAAATTGTTAGTTTGCTGGTTTTGCCCACGTGTACTGAAGGTAATTGATTTGCACAGTCACAGCTAGAGCGTTACACTACCAACCTATGCTGAGCTCTCATGAGTATGGATGGATGGACTCGCAGACTCGCAGCACATGAGTAAATGAACGGGACGAAGCGAGGCGCCACTGACAGATAGTCCGAACAAACCCGCCATTTTGATCACGCACACAGACACAACACAGTTTCTGTCGAACTTAGTGCAATTTTCCACATGATGAATTTTATTTTTGGCCGGTTCTGCCAAATAGGTATAACCTACCTTCTTCACTTAAAAAATTCAGAGCTAAAATAGTAGTAACCCTGGACGGTCACGCAAGTTTAGGTAAAGGGCACGAGCGGTCCTTTTGTAAACTCTTTATTTTGTCAGTCAAGCTGCTCACGCACACACGCGTAGTAGTGTACCTGTTACAGCCACTCATATGAAGCGTTGTGTCTGTGCCGTTTATATACTTACAGCGTTCCGCATCTGCTGTGATAGACTATACATAAATAACTATCAAGGAGCGGTTTCCCAATAAGAACTAATTGCATGTAAGTAATTAAAACACGCCGATCTATAGTTATAAAGCATTTAACATAAAACTATAACATTCATTTGGAAAGGTGTTATCGGCGAACCTATTTAAAATTCAGTGAAGGTCGCATTTCGAATACTTAATCTGTTTATCTTTAATCATTGTAATGAGTAAGCGGTCGTATAACCCGCTGGTATTTATCGACATCGTCTAAACCCTACTTTTGAATAATCTGTATTGGTCATTAAATATACAATAATAAATACTAAAATCATAGTTTAACAAAGTCACAGAGGTGATTCAAAAGGACAGTAATGGCCCTGCATGAGATTTTGGTGGATTGTCCACGTTATGAGGACTATTATTTATAAAAAATCCATGACAATCAAACATAATTTATGTCTACATAATAATTTGGTGATACCTTTTTGTACTTTCTTTAAACGAGGCGGTTGAAGTTGTGTTAAATATTTATTCAAAATAATACCAATCATCCAAAAAAGTGACGTCATGCCAAACAGGTTCCGCACAAAAAGTACAGTACTAGTTAATTACCACTTTAATTAAATGACAAGTTAAACGATGTTCACAGATCGGGTGATCGAATGCTATTTAAATATGCTCAATTGCTCACGTATGCATTATCGAGTTCAATTTTAAAGTAAAGTAAAAAAAACATTTATTCATTTTAGCTTGCACTTTTGACATGTCAAAAACAAACGTTTTTGTTATCATTATCTCATGGTATATATAAACCTATAATATATTAGTTCTTGTCAACTTCGCTATGTAACGTTGAGGTTTAATGGTTTAACAATTTGAACCCATTTACTGTTGTTGTTATGTAAATTTGAATCTGTATTTTCACGTAAATTTAAAACCGAGTAAACTGAAAATAACAAATTTAGATTTTGAATGGAGCCGTACCAGCCCAACCCTTTTAAATCGTTACTCTTTATACCTATACCTATCGAACTGAACAGTCCAATTGCAACATCAAACATAATATGAAATAAATGAAATAAGCGAGTCAGGGGAATGCCCGTGGCTCCAATACATTGGGTACGATTAGATTTTATTTGCTCACCGCTAGGGCTGTCAAGTTTCACCCAATTAAAAAAATAGGCCCATTTATGTGAAAGTACATTTACTTATTTATGCCAATTCTTACTACTATACTTAATTATTTATAATTCTTATTACTATTAGTTGGTGTGTTGGCTGGCTCTTCGGTCGAAGGTTGCGGGTTAGATTTCTTGGGATGAAAAACGAACCAAAATGATGAAAACATTTATTCAGAATCCAAACAAAAATATCATCATCAAAAAGGTGATGGACAGTTATCTCAGTTTTGTGCCATATAAGCTACGGTTATTCATTACCCTCTAATACGACAGACACACACGAGTATCTGGACATTTTCTTCCAAAATGAATATGATTATACTAAAAGATGCAGCCCATGCTCAGTTTCGTAGGAAAGGGTTTATTTATCGATGAGGTCGGAATTAGGTGCTCGTCGTGTGATTTCTTTCAATGTTTTATTGTAAAACCAATAACGTTTGTTCAGGTATATTGTGACTCAATTATATTGCATTGATATCACAAACCTCAATTAAATAGTTAGGCGTCCACCCTCACCTTATCAAATTGCATGTAGGATGTTACGGACCGTTTTCAAGTGGCTGTGGCGTAAAGGGCACGATGTTCGAAAATAAGCCGTTGAGGTGGAGGGTTTACAATACGAAGTTGTTGCTGTTTCAAAACGCTAAAATACGTGACTCATTCAAGTGTTTGTATTGATAAGATTTTTTAATTTTGTTATAATTTTCATATATTAATTTGATTTATTCTTCCGCAGGTATGTACCCTACTGCTTTCTATAGCGATATCGAGTTAACAGACTTCACTCGGTAAGTTGAAATGCTCCTACTCGTTCAGGAAGTTTTTATCATTTCCATGAAAAACGGGGCATGATCAGACTAATTTCCCAGTTGAATAGAGTACACGTTTAGAATAATGAATTGGAATTCATGAAATATCGATAGGCTACGGTCGTGAATTATTTGGCTTTTTCGATGTATGGGGTTGTTAATGGGGAAAAGCGATCCTGTTTTTAGACTAATTGTTGTAGATACATAATTTTTAAAGAAGTTTTGGAGAAATATTTATTACCACGTGAATATTGGACATTGTTAAATACCTAGTGAAATAAGGACTTGATGTGATGAAACGAATAAGATCAAATCATAAATAAGTAAACCTAAATATATTAGTATAAAGTCGCAGAAAAAATAAGCAAATAAGTAGATACTTACAGTTATATTGCATGCAATCGTAATAGCATAGGTAAGTAACAGAAAAATGTCTGAGTATAAAAGCGCAAAAGGGTCGCGTCCCTCTAGGCTAGGAGCTCCCCCATGATGGATGACAAACGCTAGTTTCCCGCCAAATGCGAGGAAATGCAATCAATGCCTCACCAATTGGCGTATTTTCGACAGAGTCTAATTCTCCCTCCTATGAATGGATCAACTTTTTACCTCTTTCGATTAGGATAAGATTGTTACGAGAAAACTCTTCTGTTGTAACTTCGTTTCTGCCGAATATTCTGTTCTTTTTTTAAAACATGACTGCAGATCTGACATTATGGGTGTCTGTCTCGAAACGTCCATGCTACATAGTGAGCTGACAATTAAGCATCTGCAATTTCCAGTTAAAATGGCCCTATCTGACTTTAAATAATAACTAACTGAGATGAAAAACGGTAGCTACCAATTGTTTAAACTTACAGTAAAGTTATCTACCTTTTCATCTTCAAAATAACACCTTAATCACCCCTTACTCGTATCTTAAACAACGTAATATATTTGAACAAAATGCATATTACTTCGCAAAGTTTAGTACGATTGTCTTAAATGTCAAAATTCTTACGCAGTATCTTCACTTCGCTTTATGATCCGTGAAATTGAGCTGTAACGGATCTTGGTTAAATTTAATTTAAAATTTTAACTTTAACTAACCCATAAACTGTAAATGATATCATTTGCGAGCTTGTGGCATTGTGTTTGTTTTTGCTCTTTAAGAATGAATACTAGCAAAAACATACGAACACACGGCAATTACGACTAAACGTTATAGTAAAAAAAAACTGCAGCATTCAGATGTTATAAGCGGCAGATCGGTGTTCCTATTGAACATTGATACAGTTCACATCAGGTTTGAGACTAAACGCCCGTTACAGCAGACACTACAATCACCATAGTAACAGACGCGTCTGAATTGGGGATCCAGACGGAACCGGATATATTAATTGCGTCAGATTATTGCACACGCATCCGTGAGGAAATTAGCATGAACTGACATTGCATTGCTGCAAAGCATATATAAAATACAACAGCGTGTCTGCAGTCTAGCAGGGGGCCGACACGACGCGTCGCACAAAGAAAAAGCAATTTCAGAAAACCCTAAGTCGTATTGCGACTCAAATAAAATATTACTTTTAGATCCGAAAGAAAAACAACGGGATTTGGCGCTACTGCAACATTTTACGGCGGCATTGTGAACACACATAAAATTTATAGGCGTTAACGTCTAGGCTCGCAATAAACAGTTAGTCCGCTGAGTAAGCCGGGAGGGCTACGGGACGTTTAATATTTTCACTGGCGAGTCTTTGAGAACAGTCGCCGCGGACGCATCACTCCGCAATTAAGGGCCAGACAAAACGTCGACGACTGAGGACGGGCGTTTCATCAAATATTAAGCTCGGCGTGCACCCGGCACATGAACGGATCCTACGGCGCATTTAATATTTTACTTAAAACGGTCTGCGGTTTCCGTCGGCGGAGTTTTCTTGCGGCTTTGCGCGGCGATTTAAGTTTTGTTTAGTGCTGCTCTAGGTGGGTCCGCCTAGCTGATCCCGAGCTAAATACTTGATGCGGTGCCTGTTATTAGCGTCGCGCTAAACTTCCCCGTCTACGCCCCACTGCGCTAAGAAGTCCGTAAATTTCCTCCCGCCCGCTGTTGGTGGCAGCGATTGTTATTACGAGATGTCCTCTTAAATGTTGTTTATGGTTTAACAGCACCCTTAATTCGCTTGGTAATTAATTTCGGCTGCATCACGAAAAAGCCATTGTGAATACTGAGCCATACGCAATGGAAGCGAAACATTCGCTAATGTGTCCGAGGGAACAAATCGTCGAGTCGTGCTCGCTCGGTGAAGGTACTGGGTGCTAAACGCGGAAAAAACATCAGAATTAATCGGAAGCGGTATTAACTCCCTAACTCGTTTGCTAATGAATATTCAGCCCAGTGACACCAGCTGTCTTGAATTCGCAAGAAATAATCCCGACATCCGACAGCTATAAATCTTTCAGTATCAAAATGGTAATTTGAAATAATGTATACTTTAAACAAAAAGTTAGGAGACATATTTACATTAACACAATCTGAAATGAAAGATATCTGGATTTTCGGATTCGTCCATATTTAAATCTCTTTTAAACTTCAGGACCTGAAAATTGATTTTAAAGGAACATTCAACCATGCTACAGAGAATAAGTTTTTTTTTTCAAATATTACTATTCTAAGACCCTAGATTCTAGTCACAAATCC
Source organism: Udea olivalis (assembly GCA_947369235.1). Taxonomy (NCBI): domain Eukaryota; kingdom Metazoa; phylum Arthropoda; class Insecta; order Lepidoptera; family Crambidae; genus Udea; species Udea olivalis. Next base: position 10,561,522 of record OX376351.1, read on the forward strand.
GCAGACTCTGTGACGTTAACTTGATTTAAATGTATTCATAAATTGGATAGGCTAGTCAAAACGTTGGTTCCAACTACAACCAGAATCAAAAGGCTAAGATAAGATAAATAATCTTTATTGCACAAACAAACAAATACAGCAAGTTAAACAGTAAGTAGACATAAAATGTACAATTTAGGCGGTCTTATCGCTTTAAAGCGATCTCTTCCAGACTACCTTCTGAAGAGAGACTTGTATAACATAACGGGTAAGGCTGTGCAAAATAAAGGATAAGTAAGAGTTATTTAAATAATAACTAAATGAATTGTGTTACATAAAATACATATAGGTATTGCAATAGGATCACCAGTTTCCATTTTAAGGCTGTTAATGTACCTTAGAAAAATAAGTTTAATTTTCATCTTAAACCTCGTGGTAACTGGCCCAACAACAGAAGAAGAACAATACTACAACTACATCAACCACACGTACTAAGTATGTATTTATGCGTAAAAAATTAACCGTAACGGACAACACCCTCAAGCGGCCAAACAAACCTAATGAGCCTAACAGATCGGCATTTATTTTGTAAACAGAATTTAATGGCGCTAAATGCTTTTAGGTGTTTAACGTCTTACCGCCTCGGGTAGACGTATTTTCTTATCGGCCAGACACGAGTTGATTTAGTTAGATTACTTGATAACTGTAAGAACTACGTTCACTCTATGATGCCAAAATAAGGATACCTATTTCAAAAAAGGGTGAAATGCCGAAAATATGATAAGCAGTGAAATCAGTATTTTTGCATTATTTGTACAATTACATATGTTATTAAATGATCGATACCAAAAATACAACAGTTAAAATTAATTTAATTTAAAGACTAAAAATCACCTAATTATTAGGTTACCAAACGAATACGTACCCTACTACACGTGGGCTACTTACTACGTCTCATTTCTTTTGACTATGGGGGCCTCGTGCGCATCAGTCACACGCCCTAACATGCCACTACAACTGACAATTAAATCAAGTAAAGCCCCTATACCCAAATTAAAGTAGATTTATTGTACAATTTTTCAACGTTAACTTAAGACCATTACAAGCCTTATTGTACCTACTCAATTAGGCAAACAACGGAGAATTCCTTAAAAAATAAAAGAGCACTACCATCCCCGCTGAGCGCTTAATGTTGAATGTGCTTTGAAGTTTGAATATCATAAGGAGTAACCGCTTTGTGATACAAGTGCAGGTTTGCGGAATTCAGGGTGACGCGTCTGCCCCTTTGCGTTACCCTCTAAATCAGCTGGTAATTATTGTTCCGGCTGGAGCAGACCAATCCCTAAAGTCCAGTTGTGACTTCCTTACAACGCATACGGACAGTTACAACATCATCATTTTGAACCATCTAAAAAGAGTTCATTTATTTAGAGTAGACAGAGAAATAAATCAAAATACGCAGAATCAACATTCAATATGCCGGTTAAGTCGCAAAATAAAAAGTCAACTTTTTTAATTTGCAACATTTTCGAGTTGTATGTATGTTTTTCGATTTCTATGTATGTAAGTATTTATTCCTAAGAAATTCGAAGATCGATCCCCAGAACTCATTTCCGTCTACATCAGTCGCCGACTCAGAGGCTCGTTCCTCACGGGTTCAATTAAGCACTTACTCTAGAACCGTATTGCTCAAGACATTTCACCTCGATCCACGCTCCCGGACGTTAATGGTGCGGGGAGATGGTTGTTTTCCTTTAACATCGACGCTGTTTGGAATTCCTTCGTCAATTAAATGCTTGTTTGTAAACACCAATGACACCAAGCGACGCGGTAATTTTCACGGAACGCGCCTTCCTCGTCCCCACTGTTTGAGCATTCTTTGGAATCGAACAGCTTCTTTGAAGTGGTATTGAAGTGGTACTGAACAAACACAGTAAAAACCCTATACTGTTTATTAATACTAAATTTAAATAAAAAATACATACAATTAAAAAAATAACAGTGAAGCTAAAATTAGATAAAAAGTTAAAAGCAGCACAGCATCAGTCTCCACTGTCATACTTAATCTTTTTATTTTAACAGCTAAGTACGTAAGTAGCGACTATCAATGACACACCTCATGAGGAAGTATAATTCATAGCGTAACGAAAACGAAGATTTATTATGGAGCTAAATTTAAACCATGTTTCGTCACCCCTCTTGAGTGCAACAAATTGTACCACGCCAAGGATTATCATCTCTGCTGCACCTATTTACGTTAAGGAAAGCAATTTAAGTTCTGAAAGTAGAGCGAATAATATTTTATCTTCCAAGAATGGATTTGTAAATTTAAATCAATTTTGTTGACATGCAAACATGCAATTTTAGAATAGCCCCCGAATTTAACAATGTCGTTTAAAGTTAGATAGCCTTTAAATTGATGCTGAGTCCCACATTATGTGAGGAGAGTGGAAAGTGACAAGGATACATTAAGGGCAAATTTTTGTTATGAAGACATTTATGAGTTACTTTTGTATCTTTCTATGTCACAGCTGTTGAACAAATAATATTCGCTTGATTGAAAAAGGTTAAAAATATTTTGCTTTTTTTACCATTAGTTTCGTAGTATTTCAGTCCGCATTCTCTTCAGGCAAGGTGAATCTTTGCTACTAGCACACTTTATATTACAACGCAAGCTACTAAGCCAGCTTACATTTTTAAGTCTCCACGCACGGAGTCTATGATTAAATTGCTAAAAAGATAGATTTATGAACGGTTTGCAATCACAAACGAATGTTGACTTACCTTTCATTCACGGAGACGTTATTTTGCTATAAATTATTTTATTTCCATCCGCTCCTGTACCCCAGAACTGTAATTGTGGTACAAAGGGTAGCGGAAACGGCCGGGTATCGCCGCGATTGGCCGGGGAAAGCCGCTTCCGCGCGGCTTGATTACCACAGATGCTTAAGTAATTTCGTGAACGTCCCTTGTTAATTGCGGGAAATGAGTTAATTGATTGTTTTCCTTTTCTGTCAGATATTTTTTGCTGTTTGTTGCCGGTTTAATCAGACGAATTGATTTAGAGGGATCGTGGCCAGACTGACTCATTCGTCGTGTCGCCGATTTGGAACGCCTTGTTTTTTTGGGGTTGTTGTGTCTCAGAGTGCTTAAGCCTAGTGTGAGATGCCAACTGAATGGCTGGCTGTATAATATATTGGCCAATTTGTGCCGAGAGAAGCCGAATAAGTACAGTTGAGAACTCTTGCCTAAAACAACTACTAAAAAAATACAATAATAACATAAATGTACGGCAATACGGTAGGTACTTGCTTATGTTTCAAGCTGTTCAATAGTTTATTTCAAAAAAAGGAAAACATAGGAACACGGCCACAGTCCTTCTGATGAAAAAAGTAACTATATCGGTAAACTTTTCGAACAGGGATCTACGAAACGTCGATTTTGTGTACTTTTGAGGTAATTTCGGTCCGATTTGCATCTGTCTCTATCGTACTCTGCGGGGCGCTCGAGGTTTGCAAAAGACAGCAATAGATTTTACAAATACCTATTTTTCAATTCTCTGGAACGTGCTGTGTCCTCTTAAACCCTGCAACACTAGTAACTCGCCCCAAATACGCTACTGTGGCGCTTTTAAATCGAGTTACGAGTGCAGAATTTGTGGACTTGACGTAAATAAGTAATAGCCGAACCATAAGTTTCAGTTCGTAATAACAAGTTTTATGATTTTAACAAACCATGATTGCTGTTTTCAATTACAACCACAGAATTTGGAAGGGTACTTACTGGAATTACATTTGAGAGAATAGTTAATTACAGATATAAGTGCGCTGCTATTGCCGCTGTAGCACGATTGTTTAACGCGTCTTGCACGTTGTATATTTTCTATAAACAATCATTTAAATTGCAGCTAGTAATAGCTTTTATCGTTCTACATAGGTTTATTACCAAGCATAAGTGCTTGTGACGATTCAGTTGATTAAATTTAGTCATCAGGCGAACAATAAGCACACATTCAAATTCTAGGCCCTTGCCCCTTCATTCACATTTATTTGTTTATACAGGGTGGTCCAAACATACACGTCGGTCCAAACATACACGTCAATACCTTTTTTTAGCTTTGTCATATTCAGGGGTATCCAAAAATACCCCATTTATTTAATTAATTTTTGAAAATTTCCGGGTTTAGTCACTTTTTCGGTAACTGTAGCGCGATCTATTTGAGACTTATTTCAACAGATCGCCTGCTGCCTGTTTTTGTTATTAGATGAATAATAGCCATTAGATGATTTTGAAGAATTTACATCCATAACGCTTAACATAACTCTAAAAAAATATGAAATTAAAAAAAGTTAGAAATGCTGCATTTTTGTATTTCAAGTGAAAAAGAGATGACCAAGTTACGATTACAGTACATGGATTTTGGACTGACAAAAGCGTAATTTATACTCGTATCATTTTTGCAACTACCTCAACATGATAATACGGTGAAATAGTTAATGATAGATTTTTTTACTTGATATTGTCGAACGATGACTTCTTTCCACCATATAAAGTCGAAAAACCAGTAGTTTATATTATATTATATATAAAAAAATATCAGTTGTCACTATAACGACGAAATTGACGACACGATTGGCGCAGTGCGCTGTAGCACGGTTTCTCGCCCCGATTTCCGTAGTGTCCCGGGTTCGATTCCCGGTCGGGTCAATTCAGGAAACGATCTTTTCTGAATTGACTCGGGTCTGGGTGTGCTGGGAGACGCCCCTGGCTTATTTCCTTGTGTGGTACCTCGTAACACAGGGATATTAATCCCTACTTCGAGACCATTACAAGAGGTGTGTTGTCTGGCGCATATTCATATTTATATTCATATTCATAACAAAATACTCCAAATGTTCAATTACATAAAAGACGAATTAATATTATTTTTTGAATCACGAACTCGCCTTCTAAATCTTCGGTTTATTAATACAACCCTAAAAGCGAATCTGCAAAAGTTATCGTCTCGTCGAGGGCATGCATTCTGTCTGTCGTCGGCGTATTTATAGAGGGCGGCGCGGCGCGGCCGGGCGACGACCGCGGCAAGGCCGGCGCGGGGCCCAAACCGAGCCTGCGCCTGTTTTGGGTTAACACTCTTCTCTTTTTAACCTCTGCCTCTAGACATTGTGAGCACCTATTTCATTTATGCGTGAGATGCAGCGCGTCTGCGCTAGTAAAAAGTTTGTGTTGCAATACGAAACAATACTATCTATAGATTCAACGCTCCGAAAAATACAGTTTTACCCCCTTATTCAACAAAATGCAATCAAATGTTTAGCACTATTTGAGCCATTGCATTATAACTAAAAAATAACTGAACATTTAATTTCCTAAAAAAGCAAGGTTTTCTTCACATTAAGTAAAGTCAGTGAATAATATAGCCTATCTGTGTTTTACAGTTTGTGTTTCCCCTACTAGGTTAATAAAAAAACACAGTTTTGAGTTTTTCTTAGGTTTTTTTAGTGTCACATCAGCAAAGAAACATTTTTACTACGTTTGTGGTAATTACCTTATTAGAACTCGCTGCGATGAAAGTAAGATCAACGTTTGTTAAGTAAGAAAGCACTTACCTGAAAATATAACTACTTCAAACTTTAATAGAAGGCTAGACGCCTTGGAGGGTTAACGAACGGAGTACCTAACTCTTGACAGGTTGCTTGGCAACTTGATCGCTTCGCTTCGTCTAGGATTGGACTAACTAGAAAATGCTACGAACTTCGGGGATGAAATTCAGAATAAGACCATACAATACTTACGCATCCTACGTAGTGCCTTACTTACGGCCTATTCTTTTTAAATCATGAGTAGGACAACAGAGGTTTACCGAATTGAAAAAGTAATTTTCACGCAATACCTTTGTGGTTGAATTTAATTAATTAACTTGTCAAATGTCATATATCGATGTCTGAAATTATAAAATTCACGGACTTGTTATTGATTAATATCTGCTACCACCTCACTTTAGAAGGGTTCGTAACCTTTTCTAGCAAATGAGATCGCCCGTTTCTCACAGGAAAAGGTAATCCATTACAATTTAAACAATTAAAATGGAAATTGACTTGAAGAACCAGTCGACCTCTTATCGTGCTTATCACTGATTCCCATCAGGCAAGATAAAGGGGCCAACAGAAATAAGAAAAAGTCCGTAGAAGTGGTGGTGTAGTGTAGGGTTGAATAATGTATTAGTGCCCTTTAGCAGTTCAATTATAAAATTAGCGTTCGAAGGCTTTTGTTAAATTATTTCATCACTTTGTTAATTGAAGTAACAGAATGAATTGGTTGATCCTTTTAAATTTACGGCACGGCAATGAAACAAGTTTAATGCGAATTCAACTTGAAATTTATTGGAATAAATGTGCCATCATTACCAGCTTATGGCCGGTTAGCTGACGGCAATAATATTTAAAACGTTGCCAATCATTTTCTTTTAAGCCACATGAGAAAAATTGCAATTGTTCTGTCCATAATACATACACCCATACCATCATGACTGTATCCGGCTGTTGTCTGTTGCCGTCATGGAGAACGTAACACTCAGAAACCCACTTTTAACCAAGCGTATTAGAAGTATTAGAACCTAACGTGGTATTAATGATGATGTTTGAATTTTGCTTTTGGTTCATTATAGTTCACCTCAGGCGCTAAGTTTATCTAATTAGTCACAACTTGAAGCCCTATAGATATCGCTAAGTTGGTGCGTCAGATAATTTCGCTGTGGATTCTCTCTTCGCGTGAATTTCTAGAGTGTTACGCTAAATAAATCAACGAGCCCCCATCTTCGTTACTCTGAAGTCAGATAACATCTGTTCCGATTAAACCGAAGAGATTAGTGTACACACACCTCTGACGATTCAGGGGAATAAATGGATTACGTTCAGATCAGATGAAGCTGCGAACAGTGACAACTAGCAAGCGGTATTGTGACTCAACATAATGTGGTCCGTCAGTATTCTACTCATCTAATTACAATTCAAGTAATTAACTTGAGTTAATATGATTTAGTGAACAATTTAACATACAATTACGACCATTTATATACTATAGCAGTATGTAAAATCATTACTTTTTTAGGATTTGCAAAATAGAAAAAAATCTTGGAACGTCAAATGAATGACGAATGCAATGAAATGCAACGAAGAATGCAAACTATAGTTTGTTTTTGCATATTTATTATTTGAATTGGACAATAAGTGTATGACGAAAGCACTCAAACAGAGAGGTTTCTATGTATACTTATATGAAATCACGTGCAAGCAAACCCACGGATATTAGCTAGTCAATTAAATGCTAACCAAACTACTTTCATTTAGTCCAAACAATGTGGTTTGGTTTACGAATGGAGATTCAATATTCGTTATTAGAAATCTTAATTGGTACGATGTCACCGGTTTCGGCATTTCGGCAAGGAGCAGTTCGGCACATTGCGGTCTAAGCACCGTGTGATTGGAACTGCCGCTTTCCATATCGTATAATCGCTATTTGCAATTCAATTCAGTACAATGTAAGCGGTTACTGTGTAATGGGCCTAATATCAGATGACGTCTACCTACGAGAATTTACAAGGAGTTTTTCGCGGCTCGTTACTGTACTGCTATCACGAAAATGGAACACGATTTCGGTTAATGACGGGGTGTTATGCATAATACGACGTTGTTGCCTCAAATATGAACAATTTTCAATTTTCTTAGAAAGAAGCTCCAGCATAGTAGTGTAATCTTGAACACATTTTCCATTTCCTTCAATAGGTTTTTTATTTCAACTCATTTAAATAGCAAAATAAAAATATGATATTATTATAGCTAGCTTACCGCCCGCGGTTTCGCCCGCGTGAACTTCATTTTCATTACGTACAGGATTTTTTCCGACGTAAGATACTTGATTCGCAAATGCCCGTATCACCTACGTCTTTGAAAGAACCCCTATGCGAAATCTGAGACTCCTAGCACTTGTAGTAACAAAGTTTCATACGAACATACTATCAACCCCAAAAACAACCACTTAGGAATCGAATTCGAAAATCTCGTCTTAGTGGGCACCTACGTCCAAAAAGAACCCCCATGCAACATTTTAAACTCCTAGCACTTGTAGTTTCTGATATTTCGTGACGCTTTTATATAATGTATACAGATATCGAGATTTGCCGTGTATAGACGAAAGCTCGTCATTCCTTTATTTCAATCATTTCATAGAGTTCAAAATGTAAAGAGGATATGTAATCCGATGTGTAATGGAGGTATTAAAGGTATAATTACATCAAAAACCACTTACACCGACACTGAGATCAACTATTTCGAAAACTTTATCACTTCGCCTGATTTATTGCCAAATATAATAGGGCAGCCACATACAGTTGTAAGCCCACAGGCTACAGACGCCTACATTCCGAGAGAAGCGACTGCCAGGTTTAACTATACGACCACTGAAATCGATTATGTGCCGACCTTTTCTCTTTCAATCTTCGTCGTTTCGGCTGCGTTTTCTCCATTAACTCCCTGTTCGGTAAACGAACTCCAAAATCCTGAATCAGACTTGATTGAATCGCAGTCGTGCCCGCGGGAATGGAGTTATTTTCCGACCTATTTCATGCCACGTCGTCGTATTGGCAAAGCCTGCACTCGCTTCACGTGTTTGTACCCTCTCGAGAAATTTCTTCCAGTTCATTTATTTGTTTGTACACTGTTGTTTTGCACCCTAACACTCACATTTGACTCACATACTCCTTTTTATGTTACAAATAACTTCGTGGAAGCAATAATACACCGTACGCTGCGAGAAAATGCCCGCAAGCTTTCAACGATTTTGTTACTTGTTTACAATTATCACGCATGTATCGTGGTATATCTACGGAGAAAGTTTAGTTATTAAATCGGCACTCCACGCCAAAATACATCAACTTTACTGCATTGCAGTGATACATTTAAAAACTGTTTCTGAAATTCTCGTATGAAATACAACGAGCGTAGCTACATGTAGAACTGTGTTTGCTGAAATGAAAGTGATCGCGACGCAGGAAATAGCGGAAGACTTGATTTGCCTTGCACCTGGCAGGCAACCGTATCTGCATATATGTCTGTTACCGATTCAATATTGCCGGTGACCATATCAGATGTAAATAAGCCGCAAATCTGGGCACGAATCCCGCACGGGATAATCGTAAGTAATGAAGGAACAGCTCATTCACGTTACTCGTCCAGTTGTTTCGATTCTCGTTGCTTGGACAATGGGCGCGCGTACAATGCGGCCCTAGTCATCAATCAAAGCCCCTGCTGGCCCGAGCTGCCACCCTCGCTGATTCACCCTTATATTACAGGTAACGTCTACACAAATATAACTTAACCCCATCACAAGTAGCTATAACCGACCACGCAAGGGTCGAGACCGAACTACAGGAACTAAATGCGAACAGAACTCCTGGCTATTCCGTTTTAATGTAGGTGCTCATCAATGTTTTGTATCGTAATGAATGCGAACTTTAGTTCGAGGGATTTTCCTTTTGAACCTTTATCTATGTATAAATCTGTCGAACCGTGTCTGAAGTGGTCGAGCCGCAGAATATATTTAGTTGCCTGCTGTCTGTACCAAACTAAATAATGTGAATTGAAAAAGTATCTGTCTGTTAGTAACGTTGTTACGCCTAATACTACTGAATAAATTTCTATGAATATTGGTAATAAGTCAGATTCAACCCAAGTATTCCAGTGGTTTGGAAAAATGTGCTCTACGCGGACGGAGTCATGGGTTGCGCTCAAATATAGATTAAATTGAACAATACTTTAAAAAAATAGAAAGGCACTTTGGTACAAAACATCGTCATGCGTAAATCAGAGAACAATCCCGTCATTTGCAAACGGTAGCAAAATTAGAATTAAGTGGTAAAGCATCAGTGAAATGAACATTTACAAAACCCGACCGCAACAATGAAACAATGCGTTGTCAAATGAAACTCCGACGTAGCAGCATCCCCATGAGGCTTGCTGTTGACAATGGGTAGTTTACATACTAACAGCCTTATCTATAGATGAGCATCAATAACAAGCCCTGCTTCTCCTCTGTTTGAACCCTCATCATTGTCTTTCGATGGAAATATTTTTATCCTCCAATTGAATGAAAAATAGTTAGAACTGCGACATGTCATAGATGTGACGGTGCTTTATGACTTTTATTCAATCCACTTACACGGTTTATAAATTTCTTCCTTTGTAAAACTCAATGTCTTGTCTCGACGAGATCATAACTTGCTGTTCTTGCATTTTATTGGTTAGTAACAACTTTGATTGCACCTAATAAGTACTACATAATGACAATGTTGTATTGTAGTACGAATCATGTGTAACTGTAATTATGTAAAAAACACGAGAATACCTGCACGCACCATCGTGAAGTCTGACAAACCGAATCATAAAATGGAGAAATCCGTCTTAGTCCAAAAAAACTGCCAAGAGAGTTTCTGCATGTTTCATGCCACGCAACGAACAAAACGATCATCGTACCCCCCGGCATTAAGAACAGCTATAGCGGCAGGTACTATGGAGTCATGAAAGTGGTCATAATAAACAAAGTGGGCTACTCGCACAAATCGCCGCAAAGTGAATTTCTTCGTAAATCGTTATTCACAACTTGCTCGATACCAATCTGTGACCAAGTTTAATTTCCATTTCTCCGGTCAGATGTCCAGGGCGGGTTCGCGTGACGCCGGCCCCTTGCCATTACTCTAATAATATACAGGGAGAATGAACTCGAATTGATTTTTATTGTTGTCGTTTGTTTTTAAAATATTACCCGCATTGCTCGGGTAGGTGTGTTGTAATTATTTAATAACTCAATTATACGACACATTTTGGGACGATATTACTTTTATAAATATCGGTTTAATGATTACATTCACCCTAATTATTTTACTAGACGTTTCATGATTATTTTTGTTAGCAAAATCAGCTAACTGGTTTTTTTGGGAGACGCCATCCCTACTCCAAGCATTTATGTGATGAACGTTTGTTCATTGTGAACATGTTCTGCAAGTATACGTGCTTTTGCGCGTAAGTTAGTTTCAGCAGACTTTACATATCGTGTTGGGCTACAATGGGCTTCTAATTTACTGACAACGTCAACGAATGATTGCGGACGAGCGAGGGCGGAACTTGTAACCAATCGATATTCCACTCACTGCCAGACGATCCGCAAACTCACGTGCCGCTTTAGACTGCCATGACTCGTTTTAGATACATTGTCTACATTTTAGAACTAGCTTATCAGGAATTCAGGAGAAAATTCCAATCACTAAATATTACTTAATTCAAAGCAATGAAGTTTTTGTGACATTTACGTGGAAAATTATTGTAGGAAAGACATTTTATTTACAACAACAAATAATTTCGGCGCAAAAATAACTTACTATTTAATATTTACAAGAAAAACATTAAAAGTTCATTCATACGTTTGTCAGTATCAGTATTAGAATATTTTAAGAAACCACACAAATCAATACAGTTGTGTATCTAATTTAGCACAAAGTTTTGGGGTCGGTTTGGCAATAGACAATTACCATTCGTTGACCTCAATGGAGAACACTTCTGGGTAGTGTAGGACAGCCACCAGTAAGGCAATTTTCTGCTAAGAAGTAAATGCAAACTGTGGAGAATTCCGTAACAGAAGCTATTACTGTGGAGTTTAAATGTGCTTACCTCGGAGATATTCTTTATCTTCACGCATCTAATAAAGTGAAGAAAACATGAACGTAGCTATATAATGAGCTGTATAAAACACGATAGCGATGTAAATAAAGTTGTGTATGCGTTCATTGAGAGTTTTATCCCAATTGTCATGCTGATAACAAACTCGCCATGACTTTGACTGTAGTATTTCTCGACCATCATCAAATGTGCAAATACGTCCTAAACAGGACACTAGCGTGAGTGTAGAATTTTATCGTTTCCAGTCTGACTAATCCAGCTTAGTCCCGTCGTCCATCGTGAATAATAGCCAGCATTCCGAACCGCAACCTGTGACCTCATCCTACGCTCATTATTGCAAGCTTTATGACTTCAAGATTGTTCAAGTCAAAAGAAAGAAAAATATGACTATGAATTGTCACTGAGTCTGACTTTTGTTATCTTAACTTCGTTTGTTGTATTATGAAATTCAATTTCACATGATAAAGTTAGTTTTAAGGTGCATTTAGACTAAGATTTAGACCAATCGAGCGAATGCACATTCTATCAAACTCTATCAAATTCTTTGTGTAAACAGAGACATATAATTTTTTTCGTTGTTCTATCTTGATTCGCGGAGACCGTAGAAGACGAGCTAGAATGCTCGTTCTTGATTACTCGTACTTTTTCGTTAGAATTCTTCTGGTGTAAATGAAAAACGAATTGTCATTAACACTAAAAGCTTTCGCTTTAGATCTATGTTCGTTTGGTCTAAATGCACCTTTATAGGGTAAGAATGACCAGCTCAGTGATTGCTCTGCATTACTGTGCTTGTCAGCCCTACGTCTGGACCTTTCCATCTGCTGGAGTGAGGTCATCTTGACGACCACTAAAACAAAAAATGAATGGACAGCTCATAGGTTTGCTTTAGTTTTTTCTTTAAACTAGACACTAAGTAGATGAGTGCACTTGTAACACATTAGAATTTTGCATAAAAATAACTAAAACTGTTAATAATAATATACCATTCCAACGAAAGAACTAGTAACGATTGTGCTTGTTATCCTTTATCTACAGTAGCTATAGCACTTTTGTTCGCGATAAATATCAAGGGTTAACGTAAAACGTAGCTCCGTATATTGTTACAATAGATGTCCAACCAATCGCTCGTTTGCCAGCGCCGGCGGACTGCCGCGGGGGCGTATGATTAGAAATCGATAAGCATGCGTCACATTTCGCTTCGCACTTACGTATTGTTATTCTAGCCATTGTGATGAGACCATGTGTTATCTATAGGAACATTTGTGCCGCTTTTAGTTCGCCAGTAATCCCGATTGGCGAGGATTACCCCGCTTCCTTTCCGAGCCTTTATCAAGGGCCCTTTTTGTCCCGTCAACAGTTTTAATAAATAAACCAGATGGTTTTGAAACTGTCGCTTTGTCATCGAAACAGAACTAGTTACAAACGAATAACAGTCGGCCGTGTTATGGATTGGCCATTGTGACGACGTTACAGTGCGATCGGCCAGTTTGAAATGCAAGAATATATTTTGTTGTGTCCATTACGTCCATTAACATTACTTTCGGTGTTTCTAGTTTCCATGGAACTAGATCTAGCTAGTAACTCAATATATTTGTCTACTTTGATTCCATAACGTATAATTGCTCAACTAAAGTAATCAGACCGTATTTAAATAAAATAAACGCAAACAAATGCAGCTGCGTCTTACGATACCCGTAAATAAGTATATTTATCATCATACTTTGTGCTACAAGTATGAAAGTTGTGTTTTCTGATATGGGTACATTCTAAGAATAAATCAAATTGCAAATCTTTCTACCATTACCACCGCTATTCAAGAATTATAGGAACAAAGGACTCAGCTACGGCGCAAATGAATTTAATGGAAGTGAAAGACAAATTGCATTTAAATTCTCGCTTTACCATAATGATTTACGAGTCGAGTTCCGTGTAAAGTGTACCTCTTTGTTTCTCGGCGGTGCTGGTTGTTTACAAAGAATTTATCGTTCATAAAAGTAAAGTAAACAGTCTGAGTAACAGCTAATGGTAATGAACGGTGAATCAGTGCCCTAAGCTAGCACATGCAGAAGCGCGGACGAGACGCGTGCGCGCGCGCTTCGTACGGAGGAAGACAAGTCAACCTATACAAAACCTTTGCAAAATGGATCTTAGGTCAGCAGCATAAGGTGCCATGTAAAGCTCGACTGTGTGTGCGAGCGAGCTAATAATAAAACCGTAATCTACACATTATACATGTGTCACATGTGCCTATATCGGTAGAGTGAATTAAATTGTTTGGAAGGGGACGATAAATGATCAATAAATACACATCGACATAGGTTTCAAAATTGAATTTCCAAGTATTGATGCCTTTGTCAAGATAGCTTTTTTAACCAAAGTTTTAGATGAATTGCGTGCTCGTTTGAGACTTAAAAGTTAAGGAACGTAGTAAGTGTTCGTTCATTCGATGGATACAAGCCAATCTAAATTAAGTACTTTTTTTTTATAGAAGACATACAAATTTCTAATCGAAATTCAGAATCACACTTACAAAACACTAAGCACAGAGACGAGAAAAGTTTTGGCAAATTTACGTAGTTTAGTGATATCTAGTGCGATTAAGAGTTATTTATTTATTATAATAATCATCATATTATACTATACATCAGCAAATGACATCGCTTGAAATAAAACATAGCCAAACATGGTTTATGTAGATACTTTAAATTCAAATAAAATATAGGTACTTACGTCATTTTGTACACGAAGTATTCAACAAGTAATATAAACAAGCGTAACGTAATTTTAACGTTTCTGCACGTTTGCACCGACCATTCACTACAGGATTATAAACGACGTAAGTCGAAATGTTCGCGAGCATCTTTCAATTTTTTTACAATTTCCCTTTTCTTTCGTGCTTATAACTAAACCTAAACCTGTTCTGGCTGCATTTCGAAGCGAAAAATAAATAAAAACATCTCTTAGGCAAAGTGAGTAAGGAGGCAAGAATGCCCCATAACTCGCTGGGCACTCTGTAACAAAGACATTCTCGGCCATGTGCTGTTGCTGTTATGGACTCATCGCAGCGCGCAATGTTGTCAGGTAATTATGACACATTGCCAGCATTTTACACTTTGACTGCAACTCGAGAGCTATAAGTGAAATTTTGTGTTTTAAGCGAGATTAAACGAGTCCATTTGCGTGTTGTTCAGATTACTGATTATACTTTTCCTAAATAAAATGATATCCATCAAATCCCTGAATGTTACGATTACATTATTTATAGACACAACTACTCCCTGTGAGTGACCGCCTTAAGGATAAGCTATCACTCTCTTTTCTTCATGTCAATAGGTACTTACAATTAAATAAAACATACAAGTACAACATCGTAAATAAATCGTTTTATTGCAGAGATGTTCCTATCTTGTCTCAGGGCCTCAAGGAACCAAACAAAGACAAAGGCCGCGATACACGAATAAAAGCTATTTGTTTAGAAACTGCTTAAGAAAAGTGTGACGCATCCGTTTTCTTTTTGGAAAAATTGATTTACGTATCCTCGTGTAAATATTGTTTTCTATGACGAGTGATTTTCCTAACGTTAAAATATACGTTTTTCAAATACGTTGTTAAAATATGCGTATTATGTCTCCTCAGCCTCTTAAGATGCATGTCATTGCATTAACGTACTCAATATCTTACAACTTCATAGTGAATATGGAACATAAATTGCATACTAAGAATTTTTATAGCCCCAAGCAAGGCGTAACATTCATATTTGGGGGCGACGCCGTTCTTGCCATAGTTAGGCGACACCATTACGGCATTCTGCACACGAGCGCAGTATAAATCACCCTCTGGGCCCGCAATGTACTCTGCATGCGAGTAACTGCGCTTCCGACCGCTACCACGCCGACAATTATTACTTTACTTCAGTCTCGGTCAGATTGGAAACTTTACCTAGCTACTCTAACTTTACGAAGTTTGTAGGTACTTTAAAAGAGAACATGCTTGACTAAAAAGTTAGTTACTGTTGCGTCTACTTTATGTATATTCATGAATACAGTAGTTAGAGCTTCTTGAGTTTTAGTATTTGCTGTTGCTCCAGCAAACTTAATTACTCTAACTTTGTGTACTTATCTCATCTTATCTTACGTACCGACAACCACGAATCAAGCGTTGCACTGCGTCTTTGGACTTTAAACCGCCCGAGCTATTTAACTATGTGAGTGTTTAAAAGTGTTCCAAAAAAAAATGTTAGGTACACTGACACATGACAAAATTCTAACGAAAACCTGATGAACAAGAAAAGCGAATCTTATATGGTGGCGTACCATTGTTACTGCACAAAAATGGGTACACACCGTACACAGCAAGTTTGACTATAACTAGTGATATTAATTTTAAAGTCACGCTACTGAAAAACGAAGTTTTAAGTATTAATTAGGTATTTTCGTCAGCACAAAACTGTGCGAAAATTCTTTACTCTTAACTTCAATCAACTTTTATCAGAGAACATATCTTCATTTTTATTCTAGCAATGTCATAATCTAAGTTAACTTCCGGATTACACTGAAAAGGCTGCTTTCAAGGTTCGAAATTGATTCAAGAAATCCGTTCACTCACTAGAAGACAAGACGGTGCACTTTATTGTACTGACCCACACCCACAACTTACAACTGCTTATATGGCCAAATATAACTTCAGCACATGTTTTATTTATTTTGCCAGATGTTTTTAAAGTCAATGACTCTATCGTTACAAAGAAAACAGAAAATAAAGAGCTGTTTTATGATGTACAGTTTTATAAATCTAAGGTCAATAACATGTTACTGATACAACGCTCGGAATCGCAGATGTCAATCTGAGTGATAATGTGGGATTGGCTGATCGTCTAAGTTGTTTCCGACCAGTTTGGCTATAAAAGCAATAATGTTGACATCTAAATGATAATTGGGAAGCAATAAACCGTCTGGATAGGCGGTGGCGGGTCGGTGGCTGTGTGCAAATGAACCGGCGCGTACGCGAAGGACGCGGCCGCATTCCGCGCACGCACACATCCGAGATGACACGCATACCGACGCGCGCGCCGCTGTGTGCTCGCCTAGGGCTGGCAGCCGGATGCGAGGTATCCTCAATCATTGGTTAGTCATATCCGAAGGGATATTTCCTATTACATTTTCGTTTCGACATTATTCCATATACGGAATTTCAGAATAGGATAGTGTGAGTTTGAGTTTTTTCCCTGCGGGGTAAACCTTTATTGGTGTGAGGAATATGTATTTACTTAACTGAAAATGAAAATAAGTGCTTCGTTCTGTTTGTATAATTTAGAACTACGCTAGTTTGTTGTTAAAGTTGCTTCATGAATTTTAGGACGTATTTGTGTAGGTATAAAGTTTGCTAGAATTGTTCATATTTGTTCATTCTTGGACTCAAAAATCCGCAGGCCCGACTTTCACTTAAGCTGAGGCAACCCTAAGAATACCACTCATATTGACGAACGTACTAAGCCACTTTTGCTGGGCGTTAGTACACCGCTATTGTAGAATTCCTTATTACGGTGCAACGCGTCTCTATCACAAAATGTTTAAGATTGGCCGTGCGTTCGCTGGTGAGTAACTGTCCTAGTCTCACGATCGGAATTCGAATGTGGATTCATTGTGTGCTAGAATATGAAAACGGGAGATAGAAGTGGAATATCTCGGTGTGGAAACTGTTTAATCACGCGGCGTATCAGGCGCTAATCTCGCGGGCAGCTAGCACCGAAGCGAATCGCATACAAATGTACCGACGAGCAAAAACTGCTGAATAATATCCCCTCGTATTCCTCGCTGGCATTAAACACCACACGTAATGATGCAGTCGCCGCACCCTGCGGTAGGGTTGCCGATTGCCAGACACAATAGTGAAAGAACAGGGTCTGCTTTTGATCGAACGTTTCTTTTATTGTGCCAACTACTTTGAATATATCAACAGCTCGATCAAAATATGAAGCTACAAAATAACTTTTGGTAAGTTCTCTGAGTGTTCAGTACTAAACATTCCTTAATAAAACCGATATCCGTGAAATATAGACAAAACAAATTAGATAAAACGAATGAAATTAGAGTACCGTGCCGGATACAGAATCCCAAAAAATATGGAAAATAATGTAATTTTTGGTCTGTTAAATAGTGATAGAACACAGATAGTCCGTCCGTTCAACTAAATCACGGCAACCCTGATGGTTATACAAACTCATCGCGAACGAGTGTAAAAAACGCAGTGTTTAAAGAAATACTTTGTGGCGCTGTGTTAATGTGATGCACAGAGGACAGACGGATACGTCGCAGATCATGTTACTGGCATGTGCCAACTGCGTCACGAGTACCGCTAGGTATCGGATGATATCATAAGGACACAAAAGAAGTATGCATATCATGCCGTAAATAGTTCTTATACGTACAAAACAAATCTGCAGAATTAATATAGGTGCCAGAATATTGCACAAAGTGGGTAAATGCTTTTGTTTGCATACAAAGACTTTGTATTCCTTTCTAATTTAGGTGCCAATTATAGCCGAAAGTGAGGTGTCGCAGACAGAGTAGGATCAACCAAGATTTTTGGCCGTCCCTCTGCGGCGCGGTATAATATATATATGTTTATGCATCATTTTCCCTAACAGACATACGGTCCTTAATAGCGAGAGTCTTATTTAAGCAATAATAAGGTTTAATATAAAATATGTGAATAGTCATGAATAAAATAAGGCAGGAGCAAATTTCCATGTCGAAGAAAATTATCTATTCGACTCGCTTGCTTACAAAGCAACATGACATTACAATTTCATATCATTCATTCAACCCGTATTATCCACTCGTGAGGAAAATATTGTTCGCGATAAATTGTAGAGGACTTAATAACTGATATTAATGTCATTTCGCTCGTTCTACCAATCATCGCTGCATAAATGAATACTTTTAAAACGTCGTATTAAAAGCAAACCAATTTTCCAATTATAATACCAGATCAGCCTGCGTTCAGTTTTCTCCGTTTTTGTACCTGTACACTTAAAATGGTAATAAAAATACGATTATTATGTACGACTATCTATGTTAGGTTTGTCTATCGCACCGAACTAAAGCTTTATCTGTTCAAACGTCCAACAAAGATTGTCCCAAAACCTTTTGAGGTCCCTTTAGCGAAGTTATGTCTAAAAATAAACTAAAAGGTTATAGGTCTTCTAACTACACAGATTCTGTACTTATGTTTATAATAACTGCCAGACAGGAAACAAATACTGACTACACTAACAACCCAGTCACTAAGACTGTTCTAACATTAATCCATCACGACGAGACTGTAAACGCCAAATGTAGCACCTAGTATTTGTGATCTATCACCAACTGACATCCGCTAAGAAAATACTTTCGAGGCTTCTAAGGAATTGATGACGTTTTGCAGCTCAGGGGCCGCTTAAGCCATTCTATGAAGGTTAAGATTATTGTATTTTATTAACACAAATATAGACATAAACCGAAATATATGACGCGAGTACATGTTATTACTTAGCGTGTCAAAAGTAATAGAATTACTTTATTGTGCATAAAATACGGTACATTCGCAGACCTTATTAATAATAACTAAATCAGAGCTCTTATTTCTACTTATACAAGTTTATACACAATTGAAAAAGAACTATTGCAATAATAAAAAAAATGAATTATTATTATAATGAATGCCAATGTCAATATATTGATTACAAGAAAAACTAAATGTACGATGTCAATATAAAATATGAAATACAGTCATTACAGCAACAAAATGATAATAATAACGATAAACAATGTCATCAAGATATTGGTTAACAGAATAATATGCCTTTTTCAATAAAAATAGTCTTAACTGAGTCTTTAACATAGTGAATGCTGTAATTTCTTTGACCTATCTAGGTAGCTTTTAATTCGCAAGCAAAATGTACTATTTTTGAGCTTCGTGGTGTTACATTTTGCCAGCTTTAATCTACTCAGTACTACTTTAATCTACAGGAAGAGCAATGATCTTCTTACAACGCTGCTTCATTTAGTACACGCTTTACCGTCATGGGTTCTAATATCATTGGTGACCAGTGGGCTTCTAAGTGTTCCGTTCATCATGACGGCAGCAATCACTTGCCTCTGACTACCCCGTTTGGGATATAGTCGTGATGGTAGGTATGTACACGTATGTTTACCGTTCTGGCAACGGATATCAAAATCAAATAGATTTACTGTTATCATTATTTTGTCTATAAACTCGATTAAAATGATTGAGAATTCCTATACCTTAAACTCTATCGTGACGTCACAGAGTATACGTCAGAAAGTGGTTTACAAACAGACGGAGGGACTTGTGATATCTATTTTACTCTTGTGTCTGCGAACACAACCAGGGCTATTCTCGTGAGGCTACGGCAATTTTTCAATTGAGCAATGAGTAATGCGTTGTTTACTTGCATTTTCCCTTGTGCGAAAATTCTCAGACTCTTCATAAGTTATGCTTTGTTTACTTATCACTTTAAGTATTATATTGCTATGATTACTGTGAACTTGCAAAGTATAGCTAATGATGTTATTAAGTATCTTTTCTTTCGATTTATTAAAAGTTTCCAAAAAATAAAACATTTTGACTGTCACATTTTATATTCTTAAAAGGACATCGCTCGTTCCCCATACATTGAATGCCCCAGGAAAGCACAGCAATGAGAAAATACTAGTTGTGTTCGAAATCATTCACAAATTCTCATCAGGCATTTGTTGAAACACGGACAACTTGAGGAACCGTGGCCTACTACAGAATGTATAAAATTTTCAGGTTATACTTAATCGTAAACGATGAACACTTTTTATTATGTTCTGATAGATATAGATATTGTTTACCACTATGTAAGCACTTAAGTAAGTGATATGAATTAAATGAACATAAAATACAATTATTTATTAAGTTGTAACAATCATCAAATCATGATTGTTATTAGAGTGTTGGCAGTTGGCAACAAATAGTAGGAGTTATGACTTTAAGTTTTTATATGCTTGAGACGAAACACAATTATAACGCGATTTAAAGGAGTCTAGCTCCATCTGTTGGTACTACTTGAAACTAATTTGTCATCACTTTTGACAACCGGCCCACTAATCGTATCCACCACCAACTACTTAAATCAAATTGTGAAGTAGTTACAGAACTTTTTAATTTTCGTTTCTAACCACAGAATATCCGTTTACAATTAATATTTGCTACTAAAAAAAATATATATAAAATAATTATAATGAAGGACATTCGTTTGTGCATACTGGGGCAGATTTCGACGGTGTCCTTCAGTCGTTCAATGCACAAACGAATAGATAAAAACTACTTATTTTTGAATTTCGTATGAGGCCTAGAAAGTATAACAGAGCTTTTTTTAGTTAACGAGACTAATAAAACCTACTAAAACACACCCAAAACAAATAAAGTGAGAAACGTTTGTGATTTGAGTGATTAGCACTCAAAACACAGTTTTAATTAACTAGAATTGTAATAGTCAGCGTAATTGACGGTCTCAAATTATTGAAATTATTGACGAGCTAACGATCCGTCGAACGGCATTCGGCTGCTCAAGTGACGTAGCTTTGTTCGCCTCTACATGGCCTTTACAATCGGATACCTACCAAATTGCAACCGCCTGGACACGGCCTGGATGCTAGACTATTTTAATAAGGAGAAATAGCTCTACAATTAGGAATGTCAGTTGTAAATAAGTAAAATACATATTTATGCATTGTTCATCAAATTCAAATTACACATAAAACGTTAATAAAGCATTAATAAATAAATAAATATTAATATCTGGAGTTATTAGAATATTAAAGTGAAAATATAAAAAAGTTAAATTAAATAACTAATTTCAAGTAAAAAATGTCCTCATCTGTCCTATTTGCTTAGCCCGAGATGGTCTGTAATGAACACGTAAGAAGTGTAATCTATTATTACATTATGGAATGCAAATAAATAATTAAGGATTGAAAACTTCTTGGAAAATGATTCAATATTAGATTCCATATTCCGGTGTTTAAAAAAAAAATACTTTTAAAACTTATTCATAGCTCAAGAAATCACAAGACGTTCCGATAATCCGACGTCGGCTCGTTGCGCAGTTCATCTACATTTTCATTTAGCAGACCAGATTTGTGGAAGCCGCGCAGATGGCTGTCCTGGTGCAACTAATTAAAACGTCAGAGGCTCCGAGGTGGCTTCTAATTTTGCAGTTCTATCAGAGCGAGCGGTTGACCCGCTTTGAATGAGCCACTCCGGTTCCGATTCCCGCACAAACCTCGCTTTTGCAACGGCTATTTTGGATATCAACGTACAAAAATGTAAGCTATTGTCTTTAATCTACTCATCCATGTCCAGTAACCTACTTCGTTGATTATATAGCCTGTATAATATAGCCAGAGATGGTTGGTATTAAAATCAAATATGTTTAATCATTTTGCTGAACCAAGCTCGAACAAAACACTGAAGTGGAGATTTTGTTACGATAACTTAAATGAAATGGTCCGCTGGTAGGTCTAATAAATTGCCAGTTTATAAAATAATGCTAGCAAAACTACTCGCACGAGATAAAATACAAGCATGCGAGTATAATACGTGCCCACTCGGCGCTCCTAGTAAATCTACGCTTTATTCAGGCTCACTTGTTCTTACTATGAGAGCCTGGCCCCTAGGATCGAGTTTATTGCCTCTTATTGGCCAAGCCTTTAAAGTGTCAACATTAACTCTCCTATACGTTTGAGATCTCAAATAAGCCACAGACAAACGAATAAGGGAACAGTGAAATCTTAACCGGACTTTCCTTTTAAATAAAAGCGGAACACAATATAAGACGTTGAACGAAATAAGACACTTTGGCTTGTTACGAATCGAGTTTGATTCGAGTCGTATCGAATTTACGTCCATCGAAGTTTGAATGGACAATAACTTTGTTAGTTCGAGGCGAGTGGTTCTTCCGTGGAATTATATTACTAACCAGAAGTAACAACCCATCGTAACTACAACTTATATTGAGCTACTATTGAATTATAACGTTTGTTTTGCTCAACTTTCCTGCCAACTTCAAGTTCCTACGTGTCTATTCACTGTTCTTCAGAAATACACGATCTACCACTCGAATGAAATATGTTTAATTTAGTTTGTCTGTGCTTCTTACTGTTTATTGGCGTTCGTGTAATTAAGACGCCGGGGCTAGTATGCGCTCACATTGAAGTCCATTAGCCTTTAAGTGACAAATAAATAAAAACAACTACCGCGTAATAATTAAGAATTTGGCTTAAGTGATAGTTCTTAATTAGTATTAATGTGACTCAAATAAATCCGAAACGTCATAAAAACGAACCGTCTGATTCGCGAGATTTTTCGAAAATGGATTATCGACCCAGTCAAAACCATTAATGTGCAGGAAGGTACCTAATCAAAAACCTTGTACGAACATTCGTTCCACACGAAATGGCTTGCATTTGTTGCCAATCTTAGTACAAGCATGATTACCAATTAAAATCCCTAGTGTCTTTTCCAGCTGCGTTTAATTTCAGTGGACTTAGGGATGGCGTGGGTGGGGGTGACGGGCGCAGGCAGGGGCCGGCGGGTCGGCCCGCCGTCGCGACGCCGCTGATCCCACTCAACATAAAACTAAATCTCCTAACAAGAGCACGATAGCTCTCACCAGCAGACGACGAGAAGACGACCCGCTCTGCCTCTGTTATTCATTTTAACACTTCTAGTGGAGCTATTTCAGCGTTTGAAGTTCCGAGTGCAGTCGACTCACTTAAACTTTGTATCTCCGAGTAAACTCCAGGCTTATTTACTGAACGGGAAGTAACAAACTCCACTCGAAGTCATAAGCGGGAAATAGTTCACGTATAAACGTATCGACCTCATAAATAACCATTGTTGAAAGTAAGTAAGGCTCAAATCGGTCACCCTGGCATCGCGGTCATTAGGAATCTATATTTTACCCTAATTCCTTGCGCGGCACTCCCACGCACCCTAAGCGGATTGCCGGCTTATCGCCTTACGGCCATGCTCACCTATTTCTCAGTGGCAAAAAATAAATACTTATAAAAGAATAAAGACGCTACTTACGGAGAAAAAACGACAACAAAGCCGGGGGCCTCCAGCTTTCCTACATGATTTTTCAAATTCCGTGACTCAAATAATTAAGTCCGAAGACGGGGATCGCCGGGTGAAATTATACATTGTTATTGCCACTATAAATCTCATTTTCGGTGAACACACCCGCCTGGAATAACAATTAGATGTATACTTGATGTATACCAACACTAGGGAAATGTATTATTTATACTTCTTTAGTTCCCTTTTTATTTTCACTCACCTAACGAGGGCGTCACAGTAGGGATCCTAAGAGATCTATTACAACCGGTATATAAGTATGTAACTAAACTAAATATATTAAAGACTACATTAGGGAAGTATTCTCTGATCTATGAAATGACAGTTAGTTAGATTTTATCTGTAAATTATGTTATTTTATCATGTAAAGTGCATTGTTGGTATTGTACGTATTATTGAATAAATTAATGACGTTAAGTTTAGTAAAATAGCAACATGGTCTTGGTTTATACAGTTTTGTTTTTAAAGCTAGCCTTAAGCCATAATCTCAAGTTAACTAGGTATAGCCTAGACATATGTGAAAGTCAGATACCTACGTCTCGTCACGGTAAGCATCAGAGATACTAATCTGTAGTGATTGATATGACTGATATGTCTACATCAGTGTCGCGATCAAATGACTCCTCCAAGAAGGCTAGAGACTAAGGAGAGATAACTCCCTGGAAAGGGTTGGACTAAATCCGTATCCCACAGTGACGCATGCGCATTACGCTTCTTTGCCGCGATCCTCGCGAAGTGTCAAAATTGGTCAACACAACCTCGAAAAACAACAACTGTCGCACGTGACACCGTTCAAAACAAAACCATGTGACCATGAAATGACAAATAGCTGCCGCTGCACATGCGCAATACAGCGTTTTGCCCGGCACAGAGTATACGACTTTCGGCCCTCGAAAGCTTACCCCCACTTCGGGAGTTATCTCTCCTTAGTTTCTAGCCTTCTTGGACTCCTCTATCCTTGAGGCTAGGAGCTGCTCTTTTGTTTTTCTTGGAAGCATGAGTAAATTGCAACCGTAGATTATGGTGCTTAAGGTGCAACATGAATTATTCTTAAAGGACGTCTTTGTCAGCTTGGCATTACAAAATTGTTTATTCGATTAATGCGATGCATCAACTGTGTGAAGTAACTTGCGTAAATGACACATGGGACTAGTGACGTGGCCGCTATTAAACCTACTCGTTGAACTTTGTCTAAGAACATTTGCATTATGGGTGGGTACGTAATAAACGGAATTCCTACATAAAATTATTTATGATTATAACAACAAGTTGTTCATAGTCTAATAATTGTATCTATATCCCCGTTTGAATCTAAGATTAAGCAAACTGTGTTTCTGATGCTTTTAACATAACCTGGATTTGCGATCACGCATTTAGTAATTTGGAACAATGATTTAATTTCCGATTTACAAAATAATGCCAGTGACGTGGGATAAAACAGACTATTACTGTTTTTACAACTTTGCTTGCCTGATTACTGAAGCTTGAGTAAACACTACCATTTCTGAAAACTTAAATTGTACAGTAATAAATTAAAACCAATTGGTACTCATCGCGAGCTATTCGTATTTAGGACTAACCTATTCCAATTCTAATTTAAAATTAAAAATACAAACATACAACGTACATATACATATTTAAATAGTACCTAGGATAGGAGTGCTTCTCGCCACATTTTGTGGCTCTCTATTTTATTGGTAGAGCTTGAGCCAACTTTGATGCGAACATGTTTTCTGCCAATACTTCAATTTCATTTCTTTTCATTGTCTCCAAGCTTCTTCGGCCTTGAGTCTTTGGCTTATGGCCAGTCAAAGCAGGGCATTTTTATAAATCGGAAGCTATGGCTTTTATACTAGATATTCGCCATTTATCATAATGCTGGTACTATAACGTTTCGTCCGCAATGCGTCTTAAACTTCAGAGTCAAAAGTGATCCTAAGTAAATCGTAGATGGCCTCATCTACAGTTGTGAGGGCTTCTAAACCCAGTGCAATTGTGAAGAAGCATACAATTTTGGGTACTTATTACAAATATATATCTTACTTCTTACTATACATATTATATATATTTATCCTACTTAATATTTTAAATGCGAAAGTTTGTGAGGATGTATGTATGTTTGTTACTCTTTCACGCAAAAACGACTGAACGGATATGATACTTTACTACGGATAGGATAATGATACTTTACAGTAATACAGCTTATACATCAGAATAACAATTTATAGAGTTTTTATGTTTACACGTTACAGATATGAAGTTCACGCGGGCGAAGCCGCGCGCGGAAAGCTAGTAATAAATATAGTATGATATTTAAGGTTTTTTAAATAAGCTCTTTAAGGGGTGTATGTAAAATAGAAACCGCTGATGTTATCCAAGCTGTTTACAATAATGCTATCAATTTATCATTGCAATCAATCATTGTTTTTAAAAATGAAACTCTAAAGTTTTGGAATACAACTGGAACATACGAGTTAAGTAGGTACCTATCTCTCTTTGTGCGAAGATGATCAGCGTTATTGATAAATTCATTTAATTTGTTACAGAGCAGCGGCTGTCGTTCCGCGAGCGGCGCGGCGTACGGCGCGGTGACGGTCGCAAACGCGGGCGCGGGCGCGGGCGCAGGCGCGTGCGCGGCGCGCATGGCGAGCGCAGGCGCGCAGTTCCGCGGCGGCGCGCAGCAGTGGGCAGCGGCTTACGCGCCGCAGCCCTGCCGCTACCCGCCGCCGCAGCCGCAGCCTTACGCGGCTGCTCCCAGCCCTTACACGCCGCATCAGGTAAGATCATCACTTTGGGTCACTGTTCACACTCCAGCGCAATGAGAAGAGGGCATACGCGGCTTAGCTTTTATGTTCACTTTGGGTCACAGTTCTCACTGCCACGTTGACGCGATGAGTCTAGCGCATGGCGGTTTTCCAGATACGCGCCAATGTGTGTAATTGTTTCCTACACATGTGTTCGAGTGGGTTTCTATGCCAGACAGAACTGTTAAGTCTTTGTAAATAGCCGCAGTTTTTTTTCTCCAGTTCTTGAAAATATTGCACACACAAGCGCGGTGACAATGAAAAGCGGCAATAATTTACGAGTTAACTGAAAAAACCCTAATGATGTTCCACTGCTGCTGGGGTCAATGGCTGCGAAGACATTGAAATCAGCGTGCGTTTTTTTTTTTAATCTTTAAAAAATCACTGGGTTAAGCATTGAGTCGGTCAATTAGCCAATTTTCGGAGCCTAATTGCATAAATAGGGCTGCTTTACAAATTGAATTATGAAATAAAATAACTCCATAACCATTTTATGACTTAGCGCGTACGCGGCAAGGACATGTTGGATTTCCATAACAAATCTAATCATCACTATCACGAGTGTAGCTGGCAAGATTCAATATCTATCACATAAAATGGACGTTGGATCGCTGGCGCCATTTCCTACACATCCTAATAAGGTCCGTTTACGATCCGTTTTACGAGCGCGCTGTTAGCGCCGCCGTGAGCCGAACCGCGGCCACTTCCTTAAACGCTGTAGACCGAACGCTCACCCGATCCTTGTTTACTGTTGGCTTTCACCTAAATTCTTTAAACACCAATATAATTTTGGAGCGTTCTCGCCATAAACTTCAGCTTTCAGCATTAAACCAGCAAACAATTTACAAAGGAGTTCCGCGAAAACAAATATCAGAACACATTTTCAGGTATTAATAAATTTTGCAAGAATTTAATATAGCCGTGCAGGTGGCTCTAGCGGCAAACTTATGAAATGAAATACAACTCTGTTAAGTCTGCGTTCTGTAACCGAATGCCAGTACTGCGACAGGCCTCACTCCCTCATTTCGAATACAAAGGTTCTGTTTACATTTTTTGCCCCCTTTTTTGTAGTCTCGTGGAGAAAAAGTGAGCTTATAATAACTGGGTCCAATTGATCCATAGACGGCTCTTATATTCAAAATGTTACATTCTGGGTATTTTAGTATAACCATTGTTGGTTTTTATAGCTGTTTTTTTATTCAGCCGCGTGTCGTCAAAGTGCGACAAACAGATTAAGATGCATTTTGTATTGTGTTGATTATATTGTCAGAAATTGTAGAGTTTAACAGTATTTATAAGGGTTTGTACTCGTATTTTGAATGAAGTTTCTTATTTCGTTTAATCTTCTTTAAACCGAACTTTGTGAAATAGAAATTAACTCTGGTATCTGGTGACTACCTGATACCAGAGTTAATTTATCTGTAATGTACTCCTGTCCTTCGGTAATGTACAACTAGCGAACACAGTGTTGTATACTGTAGGTTGTTGTATAATGTAGGGTGTTGTATACTATAGTTGTCGTTGTTGGTAGCAAGCCCGGTTAGGCGCAATGCCTCCCTGGCAGCTCCGTATAATTAACCGCGGCGCGTTGACACCACTCCATCAATCTGCCGGCGACTCCTCGTTATGCATTACACACAAACAATATTATGTGATTAATGTTCCCACCGAACACTTAAATACCGCCACTAGATCATGATTTGCATAAAACTAGTTAATACGTAAGTTTATTTAGCGACAGCCCTTGAGCGGTTTTAGAACTCAGGGGCGTATTTGACACGATGATGATGCAAATATTAAACAAACTTTGGAGCCTCAATTGGATTTATATTGGTGAAAATTTGAAGATTAAATCGGTCGCTTTGCAGTTTTCATTTGATTTATTTCCTTATAAACTTTTTAAACGGATTGAAAAACTTCTATTTATGAGTATATTGATACCCAGCAACTTCGTCCATGTCTACGTAACCTTACATTTTTACTTTGCTGTTTTCTATTTAGTACCATTGAAAAATATCGAATGTACAGTAATTTTTATCTCCACATAATTTACAGTTTTACATTGGTTAAAATGTTATTCTAGTGGAAGGTACAAAAATCGAATACCACAGAACATAGGTACACTTCATTGTACAGATAAAATAAAAATCGCAAACAATCTTACATTTTTCACTTCATTGCAAAACGAGAAACTCGTTTCCAATCTTCTACATTTTCTTAGCCTCGGTCCGATCTGACAACACGTAAAGAACAAAAGTAAGAAAAATGGAAGGAAGCAAATCGCATAAACGGAATTCCTTTTCAAACGTCGTTGCCCGATCCGAAAAAAAAAGTGTTCAGCGGAGTCGCAGCGACCATGAGATAAATCCTGAAGGAGCGCCTTAATAAAACACGTACGAGGCGCACAGCTACATTTTATTTCAAAAAGCGATAAGGGCGCGAGAAATTCCTTTTACGAGATTCCTGGGGGCGGGTGTGCATAGAAGCTGAACACGCTTTGTGCGACAGCTGGCTTGTTCCCGATTACTGCTAAACTGCTATGTTATTCAGGCGAAATGTTTACTCTAACGTTCTACATGTTAACCGTAACAATATTCCGGGCTTTATCGTGGATTAAAATTAATCCTCTTACGTTGGTATAAGTTATAAGAGCTGGTACGAGTATATCAAATGTATGCATAGGTAAAGTTGTACGTAACGGAAAGGTAGCATTTTTCTAGAAGAAGCCTGCCGTCAAAACGAGTCGTAATGATAACGAGTCGCGTATGGTTCAATACCACAGCTGTTTGCTGCTAACCTTGATCACTTACAAACCCCTACAACTTGGGTCTTCAAGATAAAGCATAAGCATTTTCTGGACAGACATGTAATCATGAACCATCATCGCTTACCATCGAGTGAGATTGTGATGACTGCCTTGCACCGAATTCTAAACTGAAGCGCTTATATAGTAACTATCACAATTAAATGGTGTTAAAAATAGAAAATTCAACAAAACATCGAAAAGAGAGTTCTTCGTGAATGAACAAAATGAAATGTTTTCGAGATTATTTATCGACTAGTAACATAGCATATTCTAAACGCAAGGAAGCCGAAATTAGGCGATCTATAATTTTGCCAACACTATCACGTAATGTCAACACCATGTCAGTGTTGACATTTTTGTATAGGATTTGGGTACAGAGTTTCTAGTGAATAGAAATGGAACTAAAAACTAATGGAAAAAAATAACATACAAATTGCTGCAGTCAACTATCTTATTTTACGAGTCGTAAACTCATGGTAGCCGTACAATATGTCCACCATGAGTTTCACCAATGACAGCCGTTAGCATCCGCGTAAATCGTGTTGACGTTTTTGTATGAGCTTTCGGCACAGCGCCTCTAGTGAATTAAAATGAAACCGAAAATGGCATAGAAATTTCTAAACGCCTTGATCGCCGTTTTCGTGCCGGAAACTCAGATAGCCATACAGATCAGTATTGTTTAACGTGAATAATCGTAATTTGATGTAAACAAATTATTATTCACAAAAACGCCTGGTTAATTCATAAAAATATACCCACGAGTCGGTATATTTCCGCCATTTATACCTTTGGATAGATCAGTCAATGTGTCTTCATTGACATGTTCCAAACAGACAGTTTCAATAGTACAGTTAATCACGGCACAAATAAAATAAAACTAATGTGCGTGTTTCTACTCGAAGGCACACGTTAGTTTTATGTATCCTTTTATTGGTCCAATAAATTTCTATCTGCGTCGATCGACGCCGACGGGAATCACGAGACGGTATAAGTTAGGCGGCCGTCTGATTATGGATAGGGAAACTGGGAAGCCCTAACTGAATTGTTAGATTTGTTACTTGTAAGTTAAGTAACATTTTCTGGTTTGTGATGAAAATAGAGTATCATTGTTGGTTATTTTATTGCGTTTACAAAGATAAAAAAAATAGCAATACTTTTCATAACCACGATATATATATTATATCACAGCACACTAACTAGAGTTAAAACAACGCAAGTTGATTATTTACACTTCTCCCAGAAGCGACACATTTCATACATGTAGAAGTCTATACCTTCAATCAAGTGAATCACGCAAATCTGAATGAACTTTGTCCACTACACGCAGGTCATCATTCGGAGCCACCACAACCGCTAGCTTCGACACAGTAATCAATGTCAGAATTCATTATCGACACTTTAACGCCCGAATTGAGAAACATCAATTAAAGCTGAGCAGTCCTTACATTTACAACTGTCCCTTCCATTTCTATTGACATGTGACAGGGCAGCATCAATTTGATGTGTCCTCAACTTTTGATTAGCGTCTGTGGATACGGGGCTTAGTGTCCAATGAAAAACCGGCCAAGTGCGAGTCGGACTCGGGGTTAAAATATTTTTATTATATGATGTAACTAAAAATTTACGGTTTTCGCAATTTTTCCTTTATCTGTGCTATAAGACGTTGCTTCGTACCAAATTTCAAGATTCTGAGTTCACGGGAAAAACCCTGTAGGTTTTGATTCCCTTGCGAGTGTTGAAAATTTGCGGAAATTTAATAGAAATAGAAATAAATTTATAATTTGAGGCAATAACGCCTGTATCTTTTGATTGCGTTGGCTTAGAAGTTAGATTTTTTCACAGCTTCCAGGCACAGTAGACTTAAGTATTTGATATAAATTTCAGCCTAATACCTCCACGCGTTCCTGAGAAAAAGGGTATTGACAGACAGACAGACGGACGGACGGACAGCAAAGTGATCCTATAACAGTTCCGTTTTTTCCTTTCGAGGTACGGAACCCTAAAAATGGACAGTGCTATCTAAATATATTTGTAAAGGCTGCTCAACTTTCCTTATGTCTACCGTCACGTAAACTAAGACAGTTGAGTACAGCAATTTGTATGCCATTTTTAGTTCCTTTTGCATCCACTAGAAGCGCTGTACCGAAATCTCATACAAATACGTCAACGTTGACGCTAGCGACTGTCATCGGCGTGAACTTATGGTACTGTGGTGCATCCGTATTCGGTGGTGAGTCCCAAACAGTTGACGGTAGCCACTAGTTGACATACGACTCAAAGATTGGAAGTTCGATAGTCGATGACGAGCCGTAATATGAATTACGACCACTAATTCAAACAAACAATCAGTATTTCTACCATGAGTTTACACCAATTACAGCCGTTATCGTCCGCGTACCGTTGACGTTTTTGTATAAGATTTCAGTACAGCGCTCCTAGTGATTAAAAACGGAATCAAAATTGTTTACGTGACAGAAACCATGGTAGACATATATAGTTTATTTAAAAACAATAGAGTACCTACGAGTAGCTTCCGGTTAGTCAGCAATCAATCTACTCCCGTGTTACGTCGTGCACAATTACATTTATTTGCCGAGCGCCTTGAGTATCCATACACTACGGTTCCTAAAAGCATTGACTGTTCGAGGTCCGCATTACGCTTTATTGGCGATTGCCAGACGTTGCCAAGTGCACCCTAAAATAAAGGGGCCAATAACGTTTGTTGCCTGTTCGGCTTCACTCATCCCGACTAGGTTTTAGGAATCGGTTGCCGAATTAAAAATCCAGTTATGTTTTTATCCCATCATTCAAAACTTGATCATAGAATTAAACAAATTACATAAAAATATATGGGTTTATTGAATAGTTAAAAGAAGATCGCCAACGGGTTCAAAATAATAGAATAGATTTATGTATTTTCAAAAGAAAAATGCTGAAGAAGAAGATTTTGAATCTACACAAAGATAGAAACTAAAAAAAATCGACCTGATCCTAGGGACTGCCGCTTGAGCTTTTTCTAGTTTCTATATTTGTGTAGAAAAATAGTACCTACTGTTGTTCAATGCTAAAAATGAAAATTCACTTAAGAATTTGAAAGTCAAATATCAATTATTCATTTATCTTAATACATATAAATTAGAGATTTGCCAACATTTAGGAAATAAACATAAACATTTTACGTCGTATAATCCGAAAGGTTAAATACGCTTTACATATAACCTTCAAACAAGGCTTTCATGATCAGCGTTCAGATTTGGGTCAGACTATTTAGAGTAGTTATCCGTACAGTCAACAACGGCTTAGGTACACATGTTATACTCCTAGTTAACCACCAGTCAACTTCTTACTATCTGCCCGCGCGTATATGAGATATCATAATTGTGTATTTATTTATTTTAAAAAGGTAAACTGACAAATTACACGTATGTTAAGTATGATATATCAAAGAGAGCTCAGCTTATGCCAGCAGTGTCACGTTCAAGTTGTAGTTACCTATGTGAAATCTTGCTAGTAGATATATTGTAGCATTTCAAATATTCTGAGAATCCAAAAACCACGTTTCAAATTGGCCGTGATCATGAATACACTACTACAGTCCAACTATTCTAAGATATACCTTGTGACGTTTCATAGTTGTCTTGTCACACTTCGTTGTAGCGTACCCACCAATTTTCAAATATTCATCTACGTGATACACACGAATTACAAGGTTTTACTCAAATCACTACAACTTGTTCACAATATAATCACAAAAAACATTTTTTAGCTTAGAAATTTAGCATATCATGAACAATTAACCGAAAACATGTTTTTTCTTAACATCGTACACACGTTATTACGTTAGACCCTTTACAATAGTGTTGGGGCATTTCAAATTAATGTTCATTAATCTGTGTAAAATTACGAATAATCGAACATTTCATTTTATAAATTAAACAATTTAGTAGCTTTTTTAGTAAAAACATAAAATAATGGGGTTGCAATTAGTATGTACAATGTAGAGGGCGCCAACTGTTTATTAAAAAATTAAACTCTCATGAACCATATAAATAGTGTGATATTTTACGTTTCTGGATTTCTATTTAAAATGGCACACTGTGCAGCTTTCCGTAGGCGTTTCCGTTATTTGTCTCTGATCGGAAGCTGCATACTTCGGTGTTTGCGTGATTTACTTTTTTACAATATTCTACTTTGTTGGTTGATCGTAAAAAGTATGCAGGACTCTGAATAAACAGATCTTTTATACGAGTAGTCAGAACTCAGAATATCCAGACCGATAGGACGAAGGCCCGAAAAAAACAGCTTCTATTAGATTATCTATGGACGCGCAGTCCTTTTCGGTGGGCTATTTTTTGTCTGTCATAAAAAATTGTGACTACCACCGGTGGAGGACAGTTTTTCCTGTAGCTTACCTAAACAGTAAATTTCAATAAGATTCTTTACTTATTTTAGGTATAGACCTAATGTTTCTTGAAAAAAATACTTCATGCTACAGTTTAAATACATTTCCAGAGATCTTATCAAAACAATACAATTACTTTTTAGCAATAGAAACATATTAACTTGTACATTGCGTGTTCGGTTTCAATTTATTATGTTACATATACAGAAAACTTGTAATCGATTACCATTACTTAGGAATTTAAATCGATATCTCATAAGAATTGTATATTTCTGGTACTGATTTTTTTGATCACATGCCTAGGCATGTGATGTGTGGATGTGGAATAGTCCAATCAGTCTGACATCTGTCAAAACGTATGTCTTAGAATAGTTGGACTGTAATCAGTTTCATGTAATGGAAACTGAACAAAAACTGGGCCCATTGTGTACGTATCCGACACGATCTTTCCTGGCTTTTTCGTATATTTACCGAGCATGTTTCAGTTTTGCCCTATGTTTGACCGCGGCCGTTCTCGGCAAACACGCTTGTTTACGTTCGTTGTGTGTATGCCAGTATATTGTAATCTAATCTTAGTAAATGCATTGTACTTGTTTGCCTGAATATAACCTCTAAAATATCTTGGTGTTTCTAATTTCTTATCAAGTCCATGTTTGGCTTTTTTGGGAACACAAGAACGAGAGTCTTATATCATTTACGAATGTTATTGATACATAATAAATCCCTGTAATTTATAATATTTTAACAATAAAACATGGAACATAATATTATTTCCGCACTCTAACTCACACAGAATCAAGAGAAGATACCTTAAATATCCATTCAAAGGAAAAATACTTAAAAGCAAAGACTACTATAGCATGCGTAGCATTAAAACCGTTGGACTAATACGTCCAAGGGATACTTTAATGTTTGTTCATTCGAATGTAGAGATTCCAGTCAGCGCTACGTGGCGCCCGCTACTCACCCGCTACAAAATGCTTTCATAATAAACAAGTATATGTTTTATTTACATTTCTGTAGATGGTTTCTATTTCAAAATTTATTTAAGTACAAGGGAAATTATATGAAACAATAAACTATGAAAAACATATGCTTAAAGCCCACTTTCTAGCCTTCAAACATAAATATCAATAGTAATATCCTGATACCCCAGTATACGCATACGTAAGCAGTTTTAAAATAGGCCCTTAAAAAAGGTCTGTTTTTCCCAACTGTAAAAATGCGTCGACCTTTTAAAAGTTGTTTCGTTTTTTCTCAGTGTGATTGGGTATCGCAGTCCCCAGTTTGTAGTACTAACATATATCTATGACCCGCTGATTAATGACCGAAATATGTCAGCTGTCAGGGCTGTCACAACTCCGCTGCTTGTTAGATTCATCTCGCCCTCCGAAAGTAGTGGCCCTAAATAGAGGTTACTTTTTTGGTAAAGGGACCAAACGTTTTTTCTCGCTGTGGACGACATAAGTGGCCCGTCTCTAATTCACTAGCGTGTTATGGGTAAAACCGACTAATCCGTTCCCTTCGCGACCGAAAAAAATGCTTTTAACGTTCTTACATCTCGTAATGCGAGGTCCAGCAAAAGCCCGGATGGCAATCGAGGAATAATGCGGTGTTATATTCATTCGCCCATTCCTCTCCGCCCATTAGAATAGCCTACGCAGTACGCACTCAACCTTCCCGTGGCTCATTTTCACACACTTGCTGTGCTCAAAGTTTATGTTGATATATTTAAATGTATTCTCTGTAAGGATTTTTTATGAAATTACCACATTTATTTTTGGAGCTTTCGCTTTGCCCTTATTATTTTTTAAGGGATCCTTTTTCAATGTCAAGCGGAGTAATGCGGGCTTTTATTTTTTATGGAAGCGTTCCGATTATAGAGATGGCCATGAATAATTATAGGTGATTCTGTACGGTGCTTAAAAGAGTTCTATTTGTGATGACTGCAGGCTTGTTGATTTAGTTTTCATAAAAGTAAACTGTGGAGTAAGCGGTGAGGCGCGGCGCACATGTGAGTGCGACCCTCCGTAGTTCGGGGTGAAAGTATAAATAAACAAGGCTTGCTGATATCTGTCATCCGAAGAATTAGATTTATTTCGGCTCTGGCGGAAGGTGAAGGACCGTGGCCCCTCGTGGCGCGGAAACGCCCGGCTAATGTTTTGTGAGAATATTTCACGCCGGGCGTATTGCACGCATCATGACATCCGACCGCGGCCCGGTACCTATGGGCATGTTTTACGACGTATTATAATCAAATCATACTGAGGAAATTCTCTTTGAAGCAGGCTTTCCGAATGATGAGATTTATGGGCATCTCTCGACATGTAAGCTTTTACTTACGTTTACGAATAGAACTAAAAAAATACCTATCACGGGCATCATCATCGCTGATCTCCTTAACCCTAGCTAAACAGAAATCGTAGATTGCAGAGAATCATATTCTTCAATACATATTTGAAAAGATATTCAAATTCCGAAACAGAACACATCGTAATGCCAGGAAATCTCGTCACTCTTCCATTCAACCCTCAAGAAAAGTGAATTTCTGAGAATGATTGCCAGCTAATGATGATAATGAATGAAACATATTCCTAGCGCAAAAGATAGGGACGCCACTGTTCCAACCAGCCAAAAAAAAAACTTGCTTTCCTTTTTACAAATTATACTTCTGAATCCACATAACTTCATGTAGACTACCCTCCCTACACTTTGCAATATCAAAAGGCACTTGTCCGCGTGTAAAATACATATAAGGACAATTTTGTCCCTGAAACTTGTCCAATATTGTGAACTGCCGGGTCGGGTCAGATCGCGTAGAAAAAAGCCCTTTTTTTCTAAGTAAGGGCGGGTATTTTTTTGTTGAATTATGTTAATGTCGGAGTGACGCGGGCTAGGGCAGCTACCGATATTTAAATTCCCCCGAACTCCGCTGAACGATTTTTTTGTTAGAACTTGACCCTGCCTATTTATAGGAAAATAAAATTCGGTGGGGAAGTGTTTTGTGTTGAAGTATACGAATTTGGGAGTAGTATTGACAAAAGATTCTTAACCTACTTTTTTAGAATCTACATTTGCAGTAACTATGAATAAAAGCTAGTACTACTTTCTCCCATATGTATTTGTTTTCCTATTCTATTCTATTTCTATACAGGCTACATATTAAGTTGTACTTACAAGTGTTGTGAAAGCGTTTTAAATATGTATTCTTGATTCGTAAAAAACCTATTTTGGTAAGAATATGCTCGTACGTACCTACAAAATGAGTTTAGTTTACAACTTAAAACGAGCATCAATCTCAATAAAACATGAAAATAGATATTCACGGAACGGACTAATCAACCCATATCAGTGAAAAATAGGTCAGACCAAGAAAAAAAAATAAAGACAAAATACTGCATTATTTTACTGTAAAATATTAGCCATTAATGGCGTATTCATTCAGCTCAGTAACAATTTCGTTCTCCCTATTATAAGAGGCAATAAGATTACAGGCTACAGCAACAGTTAGCAATCAGTACGAATAATGGAAAACTGAATGCGATGGGTAATTAATTTTGTCCGTCCATCAGGTCGGCCTCCTTCCGAATTCCCCCAATTATCTTGTATCAATCAAATTAATTCCCTTGTACTGTTCCTATCTTTCGAGAGGTGCTCCGACATCTTTACTTACCTTACAGATTAGCTTGAATATTACTCAAGTAATGCCTTTATTGAGTCTGCTTTAGCTATTAATTTTGCGGAAAGGAGTTAAGTATTTATCAAGTTAACTCTTCAAGTTTTGCAGTGTCAGAAAATATTCTAGCAAAATAACCTGATTTCATTGAGCGCTGAAATTGATGATTTTAAAATGAAGTATGTGCCATCAAGAGATACTCGTATACTCGTAGTATTATGCGGGCTGATTGATTCACTTTAATAAAATACTTATTTTATTGTTTTCACGAGATGTGATTTAAATTCCTTTCATAGAAAAATTAACATCAATTTTTATTGCTATCAATACCTATTTAGTTTCAGCAAATTAGAGGCACACTGAATGAATTAAACGCTCTTTATAAAAATTGATCATGATTGCAAATTGTTGATCCACATAAACCGATTTCAGATTGGTTTTTTTATAGCTTTACCTGCACTAGTTCTAAACCGTAGCTAGCACCGACTTCACAAACTATTTGTAGTCAGACCTAACCTTTCGTGAACATAGCCAAATCCGCAATGCAAAGTAGACGTCCTAACTTTTCATTTACTTCTTATCATGCTTCATAAAACAAATCAACTAACTCTTATCTAAGTGGCTCCTAATCTAAATTATTTACTCTATAGATATAATATAAATCATAAAATTAAAGAAAACATTAGCAGTTCTAGTAAATTAATCTAAACAAATACAAATAATAATCGAACTGTCCCGCAGTGAATGTTGAATTAATTAATCGATTCTGATTGAAACGCCGATAAAACAAATGGAGTGTTCAATTTAAATAGATTGAAGGGGATTTATGTTTCATTTCGTGAGCTTCGCCAGAACAGCTGGTCTCCGGAATCATTATCACTTTATGCAGGTTATCTAAAATTGGGCGCAGTATTGTATCGTTTATTAACTCAAACTTCGAGCTAGTTTCCACCAATTTCGTTTGTAATTAACGAACGCGTTGGACGTGAATGCAGTTTGGAGCGAGCGTGTGGACAGGGTTTTGCGAAATGGTGCTTTATGTGAAGATGGATAGGTTGAGAATCAGATCGCACACACGGTTCGCGTGGTAGCCATGTGACGTCGGTCTGTGCACGCACGCGCCGCTCTATCGAGCCGGGACCAACTGTTGAGTGCTGACTCCCACCCCCACGCCATGCTGCCGACTCACCGACCCTCCCTCCCCTCCTCCTACCCACCACCTCCGCGCCGCCTTCTACGCTCGTGACGTCATCCCGTCACACGTTCCGATGTGTGCGCCGATATTATCGTATCATTTGAATGTTGATAAACTCAGAAATTGCTTTCAAATAATCCCTCCCCCACATTTTCAATATCAGCTGTTGATTTTGTTTCAAGTACGTACATGTTGACATTTGCCTGAGTGAAATGTCAATTAAAATTCAAAGCACATCAAATAGAAGCTTCACAAAATGTTCGCGACTAATTTTACAATTTGGTTTTGTTGTACTTTCAGGTAATAAAATAGACACATGATTTCCGGACTAACTTTTTTCTCATTCAAACACTTCATTTTGCCAATCGAGTTAAATACTGATAAGCGGTAGAACAATGATTGAAAACTTAATTTTTATACAAAATAAATCATGAAATATGAAAACACTACTTAGGGACCAAAGCTTCTATGAATTTCAATCAAATACTTATTTATAAAAAAAAGGCAACGACATTGCATAATTTAAAATAGGTATTTTTAAAAAACTAAGTATATTTTGAGCTCAGACGCCCGCCGTTCAGTCTAAATTGCGCTTTAAAGTTTTAACAATACTACTCCGAACTATGTATAAAAAGTCTAAGAAAGGACTTCAAACTAACACCCCTCTTTTCTGTCGGGAATGATAAAAAGAAAACCCTCAGGAAAAATAAGACTCAGTTTGAAAAGAAGTACTATGTACTTATTTGAAAGCATTCAAGACAACTAACAACCTGGAGCGCGAAATCAAAAATTAACAGAAGGAAGATTTTAAAACGCTGTTAATTTCCGGGATTCGCTCTGTAAACGATAATGGAAGCCCTCGGCTCTCGACGCGTCTGAGGGCTCTCGTCTGGCCGGCTGCCCACCAAGCCTTTGGTACTCCACAGACTGTCTCTATACTTCTATAGGTTGTGCGTTCAACATACCAAGGGCTAGACCACACGGATAAAATATTGTGTGACGCTTTGGTTCAAGAATGTTGTGGAAAGTAATGCTTGCGCGGTCTAACTAACGATGATAACGACGATTAACAACGACCTGAT
Source organism: Udea olivalis (assembly GCA_947369235.1). Lineage (NCBI taxonomy): Eukaryota > Metazoa > Arthropoda > Insecta > Lepidoptera > Crambidae > Udea > Udea olivalis. Next base: position 10,601,363 of record OX376351.1, read on the forward strand.
GATAAATTAACTTTAGATTGTATTCTCAATTTAGGATTCTTATACACTGCGAATATTAGTCTAAAAACCCGCCTCTAAAATAGATATAGGCGTCTTATAACGTTTACTTTTATTTGTTTCTAATATAACCTGTAAGTATATCATGTCTACTAACAAAATGGAACTGCGTTGTCCGAAATGCAACAATAAAACAAACTAAGTAACAAGGATAACAAACAAATAGCCTCATACCTTTTTTTCAAAGTCGATACTTAAATGCGCAAGGGTCATAAAAACCTCATTCTAGCAGATGAAATTACTTCTATCATCAAATTATGTCATTCCTTGCCTTTGTCTATCAAGCAATCTCATACCCTTCCTATATTCAAATCCCGTGTCAAAGCGTATTTCCTCTCACTGTGACCTTCTGCTCCTCATGGTTATTATGTTGGTGTCTAGTATGCTGCGACGTCCTTGCCATAATTAATCTTTATATGTGTGTATAGTATTTGTATGTTTATTGTATTATGTGCTTAGGCAGTTTATTGGTTTGTATAGATAATATATGTATTGGTAGGTATATAATATTGATTGATTGAAGTATTCATATTATTTTTTTGTTAGGTTTATTTTCACTCCACACATCTATAGTTCCTCTACCCAAAGGTTGCCTGGAATAAATCGCCTCTAGTGATGAGACCGCTTAAATCGTACAAATAGTTTGTTTAATGGAATATTACTGTTTTTTTCCTATTTTGTGCCATAAAGTAAGCTATCAATCTATCTATGCTTAATAGAGATTTGCCAACAAATAAAAGAATACTTGAATCAGGCCTAAGGAGCGCTTTTTGTACCATTTTAGTCGTACATACAGTCGTGTATACTGCAATAACAAAAAAACAGGTAATTACAGTCAATAAACACTTGAATGGGTGTTATACCGTACGATCATTTATAAACTGGTTAACGGAATAAATCATTCTGTGACATGAGAAATTAAGCAGTTTTACATAGTTCAATTTTACAATTAAATATTATAACTCCGAGTAGATTAACTGTTCATTAACGAAAACTTTTCGGAATATTTGTAATCAAAGCAAAACTACGGATTTAAACACGAATAAGTAATGCTAGTAGGATTTAACTGAGCATTTTCTTGAATCTTTCAACTAAGGCCGTACCCGACCAAACTCCCGTGCCTGCGAAATAAGAAGATTAATTTCAAATAAATCATAACAAGTTGAGGGGAACGATATTTTTCGCTCAAATATTTCTCTTGGGCTTATCCAGCGACTTTGATGAAATAAGTAAAAAAATCGCATATTTGCAAATCCGTTCCTATGGAAAAGTTTTGGCTGGCTCGGAAACTTTGTGCTTGCGACGTGGTGATTGCGGCTCCGCGGCTGACAGTGCTGACACCTGTCAAATCCAAGCCAGACTGATTGGAACCTCTTACAAGTTCTTCCTATTCGCCAATGACAGAGCCTTGTCATCTACGGAGTGTTGAGCGCGTATTGCGAGTGAATGAAATGTTTAGGAGGACACAGAAGCACCGTTTTTCCATACAAAAGTAGTTCCCTGTTTCCTCCCTAGATATTGCAAGTAGAGGAATGATTTTCCGCTGTGTTCAAACATCTAGAAAACTAATTTGACTAGTTTATATAAAAAAGGAAAACATAGAAACACGGCCAAAGTTATTCTAATATTTTTGATGACGAAAGTGACTCAATCGGTCAACTTTTCGAAAAGGGATCAGTACGTCTACCACTAGTTGACACTTTATATTTACGTTATCGTTCGCGTAAAAAAAATGTATTGGATTTTGACATGACATGGTATGACAATGTCAAATCCTAATACATTTTTTTTACGCGAACGATAAAACTTACATTTAAAGTGTCAACTCGTGGTACAGGGGACAACGAAACAACGATTTTATGTACTTTTGATAGGTGAATTCGGTCCGAGTTGTAGTTGTCTCTATCGCACTCTGCGAGGGGCTCCAGGTTAGCAACAGATAGCAATAGATTTTAAAAATAACAATTTTTCAATTCCTCCTAAAGATGCTCACTTACCCGCATTTACCTGTATTTTTTAACATACTATTCTATTTTGAGCGCTACATAACAATACTACCTCCGCCATAACTGACCAACATTGTAATGCTCAATGCTTTTTACTCACTGATGTAATGCCCAAATCTTCAGGTCTTTTCTTCATTATAAGTTGTACAAAGCAGAATAAAGTTCGCTTTAGGATCTTTAATGAATACATCCGTAAATATTTTAGGAAAAAGGTTTCTTTGCAAAAATGTAGTTCGGCATTCAAAATAACTTCTTCCTGCTTGTTCATGCTAAAAAAAACTTGTCCATTAACTAAACATGTTCACAACATGAGTGGACATTCGTGGATAGCCCGAGGACATAATGGGGCCTGGGTCCAGACTCATTTGAAATTCAAGTCTCTCCATGTTTATGATGTAATAAATACGCGTACGACTTAAAAAGAATCACATTTACATTATAATTCATATCAGACTCTGGGTCAGAGCTTAAAGTAAAGTTAGAGAGACCGCAGCATTTTTAACAACCTTAACTTTTAGGTCGATTTTTGCGAAGTTATGTTGTGTCTCTCAACAAATACTTAGCGTTCTAATCTAGTCTCATCTAAATTAGCCGTGAGGATCCCACAGCCTTTCTTCCCTCCTTTAAATAGCATTCAAATATTGTATAACGCTTATAAATTAGGGTAATTATTTGGGAAGATAAAGGAACTATTGACGTTTTACAAAGGCCGATTCCAATATATTAACAGCTGATACACCCAGACAGTCGATGTTAGAGTTTTTGGTCCTGAAATGGCTAGTTTAATACCTTTTTTTTAATACCTTGCAAAAAGAGACGGCATAATGGGAAGTACCTTCGGCAACATGAAGGATAATCAAGAACTTTTGTGTCTCCTTCACGGGGACTCACATATTAACGCCGTGATTGCTTAACTCTGAAATCGCTGCAAGATCTTATCATAATAGCTCCCGATCACCTGAACCAAGACAATCGTAACTACATTACTTACTTCAGTTACTGTCAATGTGCCAATAAACAGATTATCTAACGATAAATCACTATCTGTCGGCCGAACTGCCACATTGTAAGCGTAACAAAGTTTGTCCGTCCGCGGGGACAGGGCCGGACTCACCTAATTACGTTTCCGAATTCCAGGCACATAATAAAGTTAAATTGGCTGATGGCAGGCATAAGTGAACTCGTCGTCGGCCACGCGGTTTTAATAGCGGTAATCGCGCGTTTCGCCTTTTAACAACCACTTAAAAGTTTTTTTTTTAGTTTTTTTTTAAACTAACAGAACTGTGTTAATTGCATGCATTAAGATAACGTTACTTTAAATTGCTTCTTACGAATCGAATAAACAAAACTGTAGGATCATACTTAGATTTTTGGCTTAAGGAACAAATATCTTTTACCATTGTTCCATAAATACATAGCAAATCTCAGCAACTCATAATGAGAATCATGATCGCTTTGGTTGTTAAGTTTTTAACTGTTATCCCAATTATAATCATAACGAGATAATAACCAACGTTTATCATTTGAATAACGAGTCAAAAATGTAAAAACGCGAACTTAATTAAGCACTTTTTATGTCTATGTTTTATGGTATGTTAACATTTCTTTAGTCAATGATGAGGTTTTGAAAATCATCTGACTTCTCTGTGCGTTTTGATAAATTAACTGGGTAATTTCTTCTATTTGCACGAAGCATGGTTGGTAATAAATTGTTTGGTGCATTCAGTAGCTACTTTGGATAATTAAGTGCGGTGATTTCTATGCAGCCGGCATCCAATTTGTTAAAATAAATAAGTTGCAATAAGTTCTTCTTCCGTGCACCGGTAACGAACAGGGCTGCCACCACACTTAGGACTAACTTTTAGGTGTTGCCTTTATTTTTTATTTGATGCTGTAATTCTTAAACGCGGCTCAAAGCTGAGTAATATTAAGGATATATTTAAAGCTTCCTCTTTCAGTTCTATTGTCTTGTTACGTCCTTCCGAATTTTAAAGCTGCACTTGAAGTTGATCCCTAGCCTTATAGCTGCTCGTTCATTTCTAATGACAAATAACGAGACAATCATTAGACATTGAGATGTGCTCACTTGGGTAACGTAAAGATTTTATATTTGAGAGCAAGAACAACCGGTGGTCCTAATGCCCGGAGACATCCTCTTCCAGTCAACCGCGAGGTTTAACACAGTTTTGGCTGTGCAACTCACAATAATTGCTACAAAGAGGCAAGACATAATGACAAAATTATTGTTATGAAATATTAATTACAAAGATACGTTAACAATATACTTCACCATCATCATTCGCAGCCATAAGACGGCCACTGCTGAACATAGGCCTCCCCCATTGAATTACAAAGCGATCAGTTATCTTACTAATTTCATAAAAGAGGAAAGATTTCATTGTTTGTTCGTTCGAATTCAATAGGCTGCTGGACCGATTTGAAAAAGATTTTACCATTAGAATCACTACACCTAACTAACTACACTGTCCCCGATGAACATAGGCGATATTTTTTTTTGAAATTTCTAAAATATTTGTTTAATCACTCGGGAAACCGGGGCGGCCACTAGTAGCTGCGTATAGCGTAGGGCACTGATCATCGCTTGTTCCGTCTGAGCCGCAGCCCTAGCAACAAGTATATTTTGTGCTGCAAACACAACTGCGGTGGTCCGCAGACTTGCAGCAGATAGCGCAAATTGGCCCAAATGCCCAATTTATGATGTGCGATCATAGTTATGCGTTTTTTAAATTTTGATGGTCCATTTATAATTTCCCGGTAAAATATAGTTAGTGCAGGGCTCAAAGATCTTCACTTGTTCCGTTCGAGCCGCAGCCCTAGCGACAAGTATATTTTGTGCTGCAAACACGACTGCGGTGGTCCGCAGACTTGCGGCAGTTAGCGCAAATTGGCCCAATTGCCGTCTGTGCCGCACCAATTGGATTACGAATTGAATTTTATTCGAAAATGCTGCGGCTCCTTGTGCACATGTGTTAGATCGCGATGACCACATGCATTTTCCATGAGTGAAACTTTCGAACGGAAAACTAGAAGTTCAGTCAATGAAAGATTTAACGTTTTTGAGATACTCGTAAATCCATATATAATTTTAAAAAATGTAATCTAAATAGGTCTAATACAATGCTGGTGTAGATCACCAATGTTTTTAGACCACCACCAATGACTTTGAGATGCTCATTAATTAAAAGAAAGCGATAAGGGGATCATTCCGATCTGGCTCAATTGAGGATCAACTGAAACAAAATCTGTGAATAGATCTATCTATAGTGGCAATTTTTTTTCGAGATCGACTCTAAAAGCACGAGCGAATCGGCAATACTATTTGAGCACCACTACGGTGAACTAACATGCAAAGCACGGTATGTGATGAGATGGGTGATGGTGTCTAGTCGAAGTCTGGCCACACGGGGAAGGTTAAGACCAGACTGGGCGTTTTAAATAACCCTAAGGGTGAATTTTTTTTTTGCGAATCTCATCATGTGATATAATAACTTATTAGTATCAACTTATCATTTGTGTTTATCGTGCTTATAATTTACTAAGCAGTTACTAAGTTTTTGTTTTGAAAAAGTATATAAATATAAATTTCACATTAAAACGACAAGCTTTGTGAATTTCCATTTCCTCATAATAAGCTCACTCAAGTTCCTTAGGGAAATCTATTAAGTTTATTGATATAAATAATCTTCGTTCTCTGAACTCAACGTAAACGAGAAAATACAGATAAGTTGAATGAAGAAGTGTAGTACGTAGGTGCAATGTAGCCACTAGTCACAGTCTACGAAGTAATTAATAAACATGACCTATCGTTGGATTAGTCTAAAGAATATAAAACAGCTATCTTAAATTCTGAGCAAAGTTCCGTCGGATAACTCTACTGATAAAAGGTACCTAACAATAAAATGCTATGAAACGGAGATCTTATCGACCGACGAGCATTAATAAATCATGTCGTGCATTGTACGACAAAAGAATAGATTTTTATTCCTAACTTAATATTTTCACTGAGCTGTGCCTACCTACCTAGGACTTCATCTTCTACTGATAATTCTTACTCACTGCTTGCCTTAACTTTATCAGTTAGTCAGTAGTGTACTAGGTATTTCTTTGTTTTATCGTGTGTCACATTATGCAAGCACTTGGTCCGTGGTAGACATGCGTTAAATTGAAAAATCCCAACCTATTTGCAGCGTGATTTCTGACCTTTTTGCTGACCTACTGGCTGAAATAAATAACAGAGTGAACTCTTCTACAACAATCGATGTAGCTATTTAAAGACAAAACTGTTCATAACCAACCATACCTTCACTCGCGATGTCGATAGTATCGTGTATGTGGAGATTGTTCGAAAAGTAAGAAAGATTTGCGTTGGATTCCGACTACCCCGTAGCAGCAGTTAAATTGATAGGTTCAGGCAATTATCATAGATCGTGGTACTGGTACGGTCGATAATATTGATAATCTATGAGATTAAAGCCTACCTGTCGTCAGAGCTTACTTCTATTCTGAAATGAGTTCAACCAACCAAAACCCAATCAACCCTGATAACGGCGGAAGGCTCACCACCTACCACATCATTCGTGCGGTCTATCCCGGTTGTTAACCCACACTGGTGTGTGGGGTCCCAAGGTCCGCCTTTCTTATTTTCTTGGCCCACTTCGCGCGGTCTTGTGCATCCTCAGTGGTGAGTCCGTTGGCACGCATGTCACCCTTAACGACGTCGAGCCACCGCTTCTTGGGTCGACCTCTTCTACCGGTACCTGGCGGGGGCGGCATGGCCAGACATTTGTTGCCCACGTAGATTGCCGATCTCCGTGAGACATGACCATACCAACGAAGGCGGCACTCCTGCAGCTTGTCTGCGATGTCACGAACACGAAGGCTGCCGCGGATGTGGGTGTTACGCACGCGATCTTTGCGTGAGACTCCACACATCCTCCGCAGCATCTTCATTTCCGTGACGCGCAGCTCCTGCTTGTGTCACTCTAGTATCGGCCATGTTTCACTGCCATATAAAAGGACAGGCCTAATGAGGAAGGCTCACAACCTACCACGTTGGGTTCTAATACCATTGGTGAAAAATGGACTTCTGAGTGTTTCGTTCAACATGACGACACAGTCACTTGCCTCTGACTACTTCGTTTGGGATAAAGTCGTGATGGTAGGTGTTTATGTGAGATGAGTTCAAAACGGTAGTAATAGAGCCCCAGTTTCAACGCACTTGTTAAACCGAAAATGGGGAAGTAACTCAGTTTCATATTTTAATAATAAAATGTAAAATACTTCATACCTTTAAAATTTCAACAATGTTCATTCATCGTTACCTTACCATTCATAATCACACACACAGCACCTTACACTGCTTCGCATAGGCCTCCCTCATAGATGTTTAGAGCTTAGAAGTAGACGGTTTGTATCTATTTGAATCTAATGATACTGCTTTCATTAAATCGTATTGTACAAAATAAAAGGAAATACTAACTAAAAAGCACATTTTACTTTGTTTTGAATTATAACTTATTGGAGCTTTTTCTGGTAACTGTACGGAGCTTAGCGGTATGATCGCGTGCAGACCGCAGAATCTCTTCTGGCCGCTGTAGATTCCCCGTACTATTTAAATTAATGGCCTCGCTGTATAGACCTATGCTTTAATATTATTTTTGTGCGGTGACATTAGATGAATGATTTGCAATAGTTTTTAATGTACAGTACGTCTACCACGAGTTGCCTATTTAAATTTACGTTATCGTTCGCGTAAAAACTTGTATGGGATTTGACATTGTCATGTCATGCCATGTAAAACCCCAATACAATTTTTTACGCGAACGATAACGTAAGTTCAACATGGTAATTCGTGGTAGACGTACAGAGAACTAATTTAAAACTGAAAAGCGTACCTATAATGTTCCTTTAAGATACTGAAAACAATTATCTGTTTTCAGCATTCAACATCATTTGCAGCCGCAAAGATTATCAAAAGAGACTAGTTAAAAGCGGCCTTCATGCACTGATATCCTCTAACTTGACTAGCGAAATATGTACTTTACTTTTATTAATTTCGCTTATTTTGCCATGAGAAGAGAGTCGTGATTCCAAAATCACGTAACATTTGAAAAAAACATTGAAACACACAATTTGTCATGGACACGTCCAACTGCTTAATGAAGAATCAGAACTATTAATCAGTATTGTTAGAGGGTTGATCATTTCCTTTGCGTCGCGATGCAGACTCGTTTGTCAACCCGGCAGCGGCCGCTCGTTAGCTGAAACTGTGAGGTTTGCCCAGGAAAACCACGGCCTCTGTGCATTTTGCTAGGGTTACAGATGATGTATCTTTTTTAAAACTTACATGTATCCCAGAATGTTTGTCTTTAATAGGGATCGAAACCACGAACTTCGGTACTGTAGGCATTACCTCTATTCTATTGGCCTCTTCAATCCAATGAATGGAATTGATATTTCTGTTAGGTATTTGCATCTAGTTTCTATGTCACAACGGAAAACCTTAAGGACCATGCAATATATGAGATGCGTTCTCATACAAACTCATTGGTACAGAGGGCGTTATTGCTCTATCGTTTTCTCCGCACTCGGTCTACACTCATTTGCTAGCCGCGGCTTGTTAGTTGCAACAGTATACCTAGTAGTGACCAAACCACGGGCAACCACATCGTTGCTTCCAGGCAGACTTGTTGCTAAAGTTTTACAAACTGTTAACTGGCTTTAGTTTCGCAAACTTTCGCTTCCTGTGGCCTCAAGTTAGATTCTACGTCTGTTTTTGTAAAGTGTCATGCTGGTTAGCCGCACATGGCTTTGACATCGTTAGCTGTGCGGCGATCAGAAGGCTGACAACCAAGTCACTTTTTTTTTATTGCCTTTCAAGATGACCTCACTCCACCTGATGGAAAGCGGTCGTGAGGTCCAGATATGAGGTTGACAAGCCCAGTCACTCAAACGAATCACTGGGCTGGCCATCCTCACCTTGAAGGCCTGCAATGCCTTTTTAGGCCCCGCCTGAAGAACCCGGGACTATACGAGGAAGGAAACACATGTGCCGGAAGAGCGTTCCACGTCTGGATGGTACGACAAAGAAACGAGTCACCGAACCTTTTAGTTCGGGCCAACAAATGTTGAATTGTGTGTGGGTGACGCCGTAGTCCAGCACGCGTGGTACGGGAGTGGAAAGGTGAGGGTGGAATAAGCTGGAATAACTCTTCAGAGCATTCCCCATTGTATAAGCGATAGAGAACACTTAGCCTGGCAATGTCTCTACGCGATTGGAGAGGCTCAAGGGTCAAAGTTGCCTATGGGTTTCCAATAATACGGATAGCACGCCGCTGGAACCTGTCAAGAGCTTCGAACTAGGATAAGGTTGGAAGCCTGGATCTGTCAGTAGAGCATTACTGGATTAGCATTACTTGATTTATTATTACTAGCTTCTGCCCGCGACTTCGTCCGCGTGGTATAGTTACTTTGGGCAACATTCTTCATTGATGCTCCGCTCCTATTGGTCTTAGCGTGATGATATAACGGGTGTAAAAAGACCCATAACGAAGCTGACACCTACGTATTCAGCACATCATCAGAACCATTTTTTCTTTCTAGACCATACCTGGGAACTCAATAGAAGGTCGAAGTAAAAAAAAACTCAAGATTTTGATGAAAACGAACTTTAATCAATATTACTAAATTTTTGTCCTAAGAAACATTATCAAAATTTCAAGTATTTCCTTACAAAAAATTGCTTCAAAACGTATAACTCGCACTGTACATCGTGCGTACTTACCCCTTGATTATACGTAACAGCCACGCACAAAAGCGCAGGAGCGGTCTGTGGCACGCGTTACATTGCGTAGTCTGTTTTTAGGTTGAAAATTGACATCTAAAAAAAAATTTATTTTTTCTATGAATGAATTTTTCTAATCGGACCAGTAGTTCCTAAGATTAGCGCGTTCAAGCAAACAAACAAACAAACTCTTCAGCTTTATAATATTAGTATAGATTACAAGAAGTATTAGCGTTTGTTTTTGAACAAATGTCCTAATCACCATTACAGGATAGAATTAATATGAACCATTTTGAAATTATATTTAATCTATGTCATATCAGTCACTCACACTCATAGTACTGGTTCTGCTTAATTTGTGACTTAATTTGAAGTTAACCCTTCACCCGTATTAACGTTTGTTTTTGAATAAATAGCTTAGTCACTATTACAGGATACAATGAATATGAACCATTTTGAAATTATATTTATGTTTTATCAGTCTTTCACACTCACAGCACAGGCTCTGTTTAATTTGTGGCTTTGGGCCATGTGTAAATTGAGAGAAATATTTCAGCTTTACTTAATCTCAATTTACTGAAGCCTACAAAGAGACCACCTATGGGTTAAGTGTGACGTCCAAAAGCACTTATTGTTGATTCTAAATGTCACCTATTCGATATGCAGTATGCCTTATCGGTTGATGAGATAAACTCCCACAGAGCTGGTTACAAAACGCTTGCATTTATCGCTCCTTTGCAGACAATTAACACCATTACTTTACAAGATAAATATAATGACTTAATAACTTTTGAATTAATTATAAAGTCAAACGAAATGCACAACCATGCAGATTCCTTTCCATTCTAACTCGCTCTCATTATTCTCACGCACCTACTAACCTTTCGTACACACCATACCCACACACACCCACCCACCTACACACACAAACACACACACACACACACGTTCAATAACATACAAGCAGGCTCTTTCAGTTTCATTTATTTAGTCAAGATTTATTAATCAATACTTAGATTTCAATAAATGTGAATCATAGTCCTATACTTATGTCATTAGATACCGTTGAACTGTTCTCTAGAGGTGAAGGGCTGATATCCTGAGATACAGGCTCCGGCTTAGTTCAGGTATCAGCCCACCATAATCAAACTGTACTTATTGTTCTCATTGTACCCTTATTATTGTATATTTTTGTGAGTAAATAAATGATTATGATTTTTATGATTATGATTACTCGAGCGCTCGCTTTAAATTTTTCGGAATATAGCAAGAAGCTATGAATTTACTTTGATGGGTAATATGGATATGAACTGCCTAATTTAACTATTAACTATGAATAATTATTTATCAAAACGAACACGACTATTATATTAAATAGTCACATCAAATTAAACGTCCGATCCACCTTTTTATTGATGGATAACCGTATACGGTCGCTGTGACCACCAATTCGCATCAAGCACGTGTTTCACTTAAGCAAAATCAGTAATTTCAACAATTGAGTACTTATCACAGTAGTTGAACAATTTGCATTGGCCCATAAATTATGGTACTTTATTTTTCTTGAATTTACCATTCAAAAAAAATTCCTATTTTTTTCCGTATTATTTTGACTACGCCACCTATGTAGTATCTACGTTAATGTCTCCCTAGAACCGTTGAAATTAGCAAAAAAAATGTCCCCTGCAGTATTGGCGGGGATATAAAGCTCTAAGTTGATTCGCAGCCCTACCCGGAACATACGAGTCGATTCAGTGCGTGCTCCGAATAGCCACGAGCTCATTACACTCCTCCCTATTCATTACCCTGGCTAAATAACTAATGGACTGCGCCTTAACACGTCTCCCGAGTTTCAGACGGCGCAGGCGACGCCATTCCTACCAACTGATATTAACACTTAAGCCGTAATGACATGTAACCCTCTTCTATTCAATTAAACGGGACGTGAGCTTTAAGATCTCACCTGATATGAGGATTGTAACTTGTAAGTCGTAGTTAGTTTGATGATAATCGTGAGTGAGTCTGACAAGTGAAAAGTACAATTTCGTCAATGTGTTAATACTGATTGAAACTGGGATCACTGATAAATATGAATTAGGTAGGTATATAAAAAACATTTCTAGAAAGTTGAGAGATAAATCATTTTAGTTAAAACTAATTGTGTAGAGTTTTTTAGCGCTTTTAGAGCTTCAGTAGTATTAATATTACAACGGCTGTATCAACAAAAAATTTATACGGTGAATCACTACAAAAATCTTTCTAAGATCTTAATAACCACGTTTAATAATCCATGTTTATATCTTTTGCGTAACACTAAATACCGAGCTTTTAAATATAAATAAACCTAAATTGCCTTTAATGTTATATTTTCTCACCAAGAAATATATTTTAAAAGATAATAATTTATGTTACTATTGGATTCTAAATGTATAAATCTAAGCCCAAATCAATGCAATACTAGGTTGATACAGGTGAATTACTTCGCTTCACAAACTACTAGCACATATTGAATTAGTATGAGAGTACACTTATTTCTGCATTAGTACGAACCCCGCTCAGAACCACTACATGTGTCGTTATTTGCATCACTTTACATACTGCGCACGTAAACACCATGTCGACGACACTCGTCTAACTTGTATATTAAGTGCAACAGTTTCGTTAATGTTAGAGGAAAGGGCCATAGATTATGCTGAGACGCGTAATCGGAAGTGGTTGTCTAAATAAATTCTGATAATTTAATGCCTAATTCCGATAAAAACACTATTCATATTTATGTGGAGTCTGATACAACATTTGAAACGCAATGATTAACCGCTTGTGATCTCTTTTACTGATATTACTTTCCTCATTTGTTATACAGCTCGTGAGATTATTTGATTAATTATAGACCGTGGAGACAGATTTTTAACCCTTTTTAATAATATGTAGGTATGAAACATATCATAAGCATTTCATATCATTGACTTCGAATCCAATTTGTGCTATTGCAAAGACTGACTTTAAGCGCAAGCGAGTACTTGAAAGACTGTAGACATACTAATCTATTCAAACTCTTATGTTTTGTCGTAAATCCATACCGGAAATAATGAGTTTTCTATTGTTAATATTGGAAAAGACGAGAGCCTACATATCATATATATAGGTCAACTCAATTTAATTATCCCAAAAATCCTTTCCCTCCGTGAAATTCCTTTATTAACCTACGAAGCCTGTGACTCATCACGCGTTGGCATTGTAACCTTCTAATTAACTGACACCTCGATATATCCCGCATTGGCGTATCCAATTATATTCAAGACTTTATAAAGAGAGAGTTTAACTGTAAAATTACCACTAAGCAGCTTTCTACTTTGAGAAACTGTATGGAAAATTAATCACGCACATGACAACGATCGCCGTTAGTTACGGCGATAAGTGTAAGTGAGGTGTCGAAGTCGGAAATAATTAGTCATTTTTGAGATTATATTAATAAATAAAATAAGGATTTAGAGAATTCAAAATTCACGCTAACCATTACATTACGTCGTACAGTAAATCGCACTGGTAGAATTCGTAGATACTTTTGCCCTTCAAAAGTGGGGATATGTGGATAACCATAATTGAGCATAATTGATTTGAAACAAACTGACCTACAAGCTAGATACGAAAGATCGAATAAGCAAATTAACATATTATGTTCTTCTGTAGAACATCATACATAACGATATTTGCTTACCAGCCATTTGGGTCATCACCAAATATATATTTTTTAAACTAAGCCTACTGCACAATTGAGGAACTTTGGAAATCTTGTGATTGTTCATATCTTGTTTTCTGTGCTCTACAATCGAACTGAGCAATGTTCTTTAGCCACCTATAGAAGAATTGGAGTAGACTCCCAGATTTGCATAGCCTAACGTTTAGCATAACAAGTCTTTTATTGTTGCAGTACACTAGTGCGAGCATGGGCGGCGGGTGCGGGGCAACCGGCACGCGGGTGCCGACAGCGGCATCTCCCGCTAACACGGCATCCTCCTCCTCATCCAACACTGGCTCAGCCGGGGGAACCCGGTCCACCAGCTTGAGCACCGCGCCGCCGCCGCCGGCATCCTCGGCGTCCACCACTGGCGCCGGAGGGGAGCAGCTCAGCCGCACTAACTTATACATTCGCGGTCTTAACCAAAACACCACCGATAAGGACTTGGTCCAAATGTGCCAGATGTAAGTATTTCTTAGAAACGTATTCCAAAAAAACCTATGTAGTACTACACTTCTCGTAATGAACTCAAAATAGATTACATGAAACATTTAACTATTTTGTTGATTGAGTATATTATCTTTGAAATTTTAATTGAAATGACCCTTCCTGAACTAGGTACAATAACTATAGTTAAAGTAAAGTGTTCAAAATTCAACTGGTAAAAAAAAATTCCAAATTTTGATATACTCATCAACAATACACGTTTTAACACTACGTTTTTTCTGCTTTCAGGTATGGCAACATTATTTCAACAAAAGCAATATTGGATAAAAATACAAATAAATGTAAAGGTAAACAGCATTCACTGCCGCATTCCTCTAACACTATCATAGCGACCTAAATTTACCTATAGTACGTTACGTTACTTCTAGTCAATTTATCTGTGCATAGATATTTTCACGTATGTATAAATATCCTATCAATTATCTACCAATTCGAATAGATATGCATCAGTAAAATTAAACGTAACAGAATTATTTAATACAGTATTAATATTTTCTAGAATACCATATACCTTCATTAAACTAACCCATCTATGGTGAGACTTTTTCCAATATATGCACGAACACTAGATCCATATATTTTGATTCATATTTATGACATTCTCATGATCGTCCTTTAAGTAATATATTTATTTTACTCTTGTACGTGTTATTTTGAAAGTAGAAATCATACTCACTATATTGCACCGAAGCACAGATGGACTTTGTTATTTTTGCATTCCGAAAATGCACAGAATTTTATGTCTATATATATCACTATTCAATATTTAATCGACCACATTATTCATCACGCTACTTAAGTTAAGCAATATAATCGTCATCACTAGCTCCATGATGGATGTATCAATTGTATCATAGTTTTTACTTCTGAAATCTTAGTTACCTTTTATATTATAACCAGCATGTATCATCGAACTTGTAAACGATGTGATTCTCGTACGGAGATTTGAAGATAACTCTTAATTATACAATGTGTTCACTTTTGTTTCTGCAGGTTACGGTTTTGTAGATTTTGAGACAATCGCGTCGGCTGAGGCGGCGGTAAAAGGATTACAAGCCAAAGGTGTTCAGGCCCAGATGGCTAAAGTGGGTATCTGGTTCCTGCGTAGACTGAACCGTGTACGTTGTGCATGCAAGTAATACTATTATGACTAACCGCCTGCTCCTGACCCGCTCTCTAATCCACTTCTTTTCCACTAATAAATATATTTATAATTACATAGGGCGGTCACGCCAAAGATCCTGTACCTCAATCCTATCCACTTTTAAATTTTGCAAGTTACGAGTCCTTTAAAGTAAAAGAAAATATATCCATCAATATCCCCGACAAGTTCAAAATAAATTAACTGTCGTCAGCTCGATTAGAAATGGAATTGGAGTTCCTTTTCGCAGCAGACATTGATTTCTAAATTAATTAAAAACCTTTCAGTAGAAGCACGCAATATTATCTAATACATTTTATACGAAGCGGACTCGCTTCAATTGAACCGCTGCCTCTCCAGTTCTCCACTAATCCGATCCGACGTTCCCTCTACCCTTACTTATAGCTTTAGTATTTACCTTATTATCTATTGATCAAAAGCTGTAACCTAATCAAGCAATTAAAGGTAAAAGCAGTGTTATCTATTAAATTTGCTAGACATGAAATATGCATAATCAGAGCATCAACCATCCTGCCCCATCATACTGTTTGAGGTGAATTCTTAGCGGAGTTACAACCCCTATGATCCATTTTTGTAATTGAATAGATTTGTTACTCTACTTAGGTGAATAGGCTCGGTGTTTAGATGACCGACGTAAGGGCGATAACATTCGAACCGTGGCGGTGCCCGCCGTCACTGACACCCGATCATTTATTTATCTATTCATTTTGGGACGACACCAGTGATAATTTGGTATGTCAGCGTAATCTTGTTCCGTAACACTAAAGTGTTGTAAGTATTCCCTTCAATCGCAGTCAGCGCAGATATAACGCTTGTTATACTTCGAACATTGTTTCATCCTGTAATTCTATACTATTGTCGTTGCTTCAGCGTTATAACAATGTATAATGTATTTTCGCTACTGGGCTCGGGTATTTCTATGCTTTCGATATTAAATTAGTGTGTATGCGACTTTAACTAGCTTCATAATCTCTATGCTGATGTATATGCCCATCTCGTTGATAACACCTACCTAATATTATTTAGTATATTAGATAAACTGCTGATTTACGTCAGAGCTGGCTTCAGTGTCTAGAATAATCTATGCGGGCTTCAAGCTAATTTTAATATTCTCCTAAACCTCAATTCACTGTTGTTTACGCTTTCAACTGAGCAAATGGTGAGGTCATTGGAAGTAACAACATTTAACAACCACGACACAATTAGGTATTCTAATGCAATCAACTTCATTAAAATATTATTTTGATCAAAATGGTGACAGGTTTACATATTCACTACATTATCTTTTACATTATTTGAAAAATATGTGGATGATGGAAATGGTCTTTTCCTAATTAAAATTCCAAAATATAAATTTGGTTCTATCACCCTAGAAGATGAAAACTTTTACAATCTTTGTTTAACTGCTTGTATAGCAGGAAACCATGCCAAAGTAATTTGTCCCGGATAGTTATTATTATTAAAGTTAAATATCAATCTGTCAGGGTTTTAAATAATCAATTTAATCATTAATCATCCACATCAATAACAAAACATAATATTTGACCTGATCAGGATCTTAAAGATAGGCTGTTGATAAGAATGTGTTGGCGAGTCGTTTCATCGCTGCCTTAAATTACTAAATAATTTTGGATAAAAATCTGTATGATCCTTATCATCTCTATTGACTGTGATTCCCTTGATAAGTGAAGTATGTTCATGTAGAATTTTAATAACCGCATTTTTCCCCGCAGTCATTTGGAAGTAAAGTATCAAGTTCAGCTTCATTAAAAATAAACAATGTAAATTCGTTATCATTTCCTTTTAAAAATACGTTCTGATGAAATCAATTCGAAAAATTCTAAGAGGCGGCGAAAAAACGATCAACCTTTTTAGTGCTCGAAAGAGTCTCTGCTTCATCTGTTTGTCCGGGTGTTTACAGCAACAAGAACAAGACCCCACCAACCTGTACATGGCGAACCTTCCGCCGCACTTCAAGGAAAACGACGTGGACCAGCTGCTGGCTAAGTTCGGCCAGGTCGTTTCTACCAGGATTCTGCGCGACACCCACGGCCATAGCAAAGGGGTCGGTTTCGCAAGGATGGAGTCCAGGGAAAAGTGCGAGCAGATCATTCAGGTAACTGCAATAATAACTTTGAGAATGAAGGCGTAATAGGCTATTACGTATTTTTAAATAAGTATCGCACAGAACGGAATCACATTCGAGGCATATTCTCTACTAAGAGTAAATTTGTTAGGCTCATAACAGGGCTTTCTAGTTCTAGCGCGCTTGCAACTAGTTGCGATAAATTGCAAGAGCTAGCTCTTGCTTGAATCTTTTTCTTATTTATTATAATTCGATAAAAATGAAACAATTAATTGAAAAATGTAATATTAGTAGGCGCAGTTTTTTTCAATTAGTTAATATTACTTGTGCTTAATAAGGTTGACTAAAGACTAAGGTTTGTCTGTCTTCAGATGTTTAACGGAAACCCAATTCCGGGTGCAAAGGAGCCTCTGCTAGTGAAGTTCGCAGACGGCGGAAACAAAAAGAAGGCTTTATACAATAAGCAGAACGACAACAACGGAAGGGCGTGGAGGGATAACAACGAGTCCATCACGCAGGTACGGACTTGGAGCATGCTCACGAATGAACTTCAGATTCCTCTCGAAAGAGATAATGAATTCTGAAATCTGAATGCTTCACCGCTTAGCTCGCCTAGACAAAGTAACATTATTTTTACGTTATCGTTGAGACGTTAAAAGAAGAAAGATGTAGCAATATAACTATGCTAAAATGCCCTTAGACGATTATTGCCAATCAAGAGATGGCGTTGTTTAACTTACCTAATTAGAAAAACACTCTATAAAGTCCTTAATTATTAAATCTTTAACGTTATCTGATCTTTGTCTAGACCCCCGTTTTTTATCTACAACGTATTCTTTTTCAAAATAAGTTATTGTTTATTACCTATATGGTTAGTTCTGTATCACACTCCATCTTAAAACTCCGAAGTTAGAATATAGAATGCATGATAATAACCATTTTTAATACCCCAAATTGTAGCTATTTATCTGCCTGAAATCGTAAGCCATGTGCCGTTATAAATATTTGAAAATGTGGTGTGTAAGTGAATTTTCTACACAAAGATAGAAACTAGAAAAATTGGACCTGATCCTAGGGAGTCCGCTTGAGCCCCTAGGATCAAGTCTAATTTTTCTAGTTTCTGTCTTTGTGTAGAAGATAGTGCATTGTTGAATGCTAAAAATAAAACAATCACTTATCCTATCTATAGCTAGTTTCATCTTAATCGAAAGTCAAATATTTTCAAAAATATTTCTTTCGGGTGTTAAAGACGTATTATGCCAATAACATTGATGAAACAACGTTGGCTTACAACGTAAAATATACTAGATAAATTCGCCGGATCTGTTAACGGCCTCGGTAGCTCAGTTGGAAGAGCAGCCACCCGGATTGTGGAAGGTCGCGGGTTCGGATCCCGCTTGAGTCCCTAGGATCAGGTCGAATTTTTCTAGTTTCTATCTTTATATAGTGTGTACTTTCAATTTAACTTTATTTTGTCACTAGGAAATTTTGCAATTGTTTTGTTTCTTTATCACTCAATTGGAATAATTGTTTCTTGTTTTTGACGCTGACAGGAAACTTTCTTGGTAAGGTTTACATTTTTAAAGTATCCCTTCTTTGAAATTTACTTGGTGTTTTGTTATCTGTTTTTCATTATGAACCAATTTCACACGAGTCTTAGAATTAGATACATAAATATAAATCACAGTATTAGTCTGAGAGGGGAAATAACTCAATCAAAAGGTAGGCAATCGAATTCCTTCGTGCTTAGGTTGTAATAATGATTTAAAATGTAATTAACGATAATTACGGAAGCAGACCAAACTAACTATTTCTCACTAGACGACCAATTACTCCCAGCATTAAACTGTCAAAGGAATGCAGACACTTACATTAGTTACGCTGGTGATTTAAACCACACGTATATCAGACAACTTACTTAAAAAATGATACTCAATGTCTTATACGTAACCTGATTTTAAATTGTCATATGAAGCTCAACCGATATTCTTTGATTGTCAATTTGTGATAAGAAGCTTTCAAACAGACGCTGTATATGTAATATCAGCAAAACTGAAACTGTCAGCTATAATCTTGGGAGGGCTCGCAGGTGTTAGACCATTGCGATTGGAAAAGAGTGGAAATATCCATTATTTTTAAATTATCGCCTAACAACATTACAAGAATTTTGAAACAAAGATACAGGATTGATTAGGGGGGAGTAACATCAAGATTTGCCAAATCTCTTGAACTGTGCTAGCTTTTGAACTAACTTACTCAATGAAAGAAATCAAATTAAACAAGATAATGAAAGTATCAAAAATTAAGAACTTATCTTTTTGCCTCTGATTTGGCAATAGAAATTTGTTAATAGACGTTTTTTAGACAGAATTTTAGTCCGAAAAATTGTTTTTACTGTTAGTTTAGAACCTAGTGCAGCAGAGACGCCACCAGTATCGCTAGTATGCACGTTGATGTTAGTTTATATTACAACCAGAACCCCTGTTAACATTTCTGATTAATCCAGGCGATGAGCGTTAGCGGCGTGTACGCGAGCGGCGTCGGCGGCGCGGGCGCCGGCGGGGATTGCGCGGGCGTGTACCGCGGCGGCGCCGGCGTGTACGGCATGGCGGCGTTCCACCACCACCCGCAGCTGCACCACCACCACCACGCGGCGCACCCGGCCGCCTGGCTGCCCACCTACGCCGCGCTCATGCCGCCCGCGCACCCGGCGCACGCCGCCCACGCGCATCAGGCACACCCGGCGCACATACCGATCGATTCCGTGCCTAGCCAATACGTAAGTCACAAGCTTGCTTGATTCAGTAGACTTTGCATTTCTCCTTTCATATTTATTTTCTGGTAATTTAGGTCAGAACAAGTTTTGTGTTTTGATGTTAATTTTTATTTCCTATCAGAATTGTAGCAGTTACTGCGAATTATTTTAAAAGTGCAAACCCGGCCTATTATGTCACAGCAGTTTTCTTGAAAAGGGAATTGCAGAACATTGGAACAGAAGTTACAGAACCGACCGACCCTGGAATGAAAGTATTGCAGAACATTCAGTCAAACAAAAACAAACAATAAATGACTGATGTTTTCCGTTTTCCAGGTAAACTGGGACAGCATAAGGCCGGATAGTGAATTATACGTGAGTGCTAATGTTTTGACACAAGCAGAGCTCGCCTTCTCCCCGTCGCTTACGACCCACCACTCACTCACTCACTATAAACTCCTTGCTTTAAATGCCATGCACAATAAACTCATATCACTCGCATTTTTGAACAAAAATTGCAAGATGATTACGAGTTTTAGAAACTGTCCCAATGCTTGTCCTTTAAATGTTTTATGTGCGCTTTAGGAAACAGTAGGAAAAATATGGTGCATACCTAGTCATTACAAAATTGCGAAATGCCTCTTGTGAATGAAGCTTTTGCTTTCTATATATACACGGCTGTGATAAAATGTAGTGACAAATCTTAAGATTTTATCCTCAGAAGCTCATTTTTGATTAAGGTGCGTTATTGCCGAATATTATAATCGGCTACCTACTTACCTATCTGTATTTAAAACCGATTTTCCAAGTTCGTTTAAAAGCTTCTGTTATGGCGTCAAGGTTGCCAATTTACTAGTTATTTTGTGGATGTTTCTAGGTTTTTTGATGTGCTGTTATTTAATCGCTTGTCATCATTATTGTATTTGTTTATTTATCAAAGGAGTTGGCCACCTTCACGTCATCAATCTTACGAGTACATAAAAAGTAAATTGATTTAACTGTTTACTTGGAGGTATTATCATGGTTAATATTTTGGAGTCTCAAATGCGGGGGAATGTTAACACGCGCACGAAAAGCTAGTTATTATTACATACCTATTATCCCGGGAAATTAACTCCATTGACAGGGCAAAGGCTTGGAAAAATTAATTTAGTGTTAACCCCGAATACTGCAATGAAGCTCAAATTGAGCACCATTCAAACTGATTCTCCCCCAACAGCTTTAAATAAAGAGCTGCTCAGCTTAGAATAACGTTTAATATTTCGGACGAACTAACAATAACCTTCACCAGAATTTAGCCTCAGTTGTTAGAAAAGTTGATTAACGCTACAATTTATTAACGTGTGCCGGCTGATGTGATGGGTTACCTATTCATATTTTCACTAACCAATCACGTTAGTTGGCATGAAATATGACAACTAAGGGCCTAGAGCACCACAACACAAGCGTTTCTACATGCCATAACTTCAAAATTTTAAAATTATTTTATAAGTGCCATTCAATGTGATTTCCAAACTTTAAAATGTTTTCTACATAAAAAACTCAGTGGCGTGTTGCTCTTGGCTACAGCTTCTTGTTAGTTTGATTAGCTTCCACGAAACCGATGATAAGTAGGGACATTGTGATTTTTCAGTATTTCGCGTCGCACCCGTACCAGTACTTCACGGGCCCGACCCCGCCCATCATCCAGATGCCGATGGAGAGCGAGCACGCGTCGACGGCGGCGTCCCCCGACGAAGCCTACCAGACGTACCCGCCTTCCAAGTAGACCATAAGCCACGCTACGACAATCCATGCTGTACACGAGCCAAAAATCAAAGCAACTGTGACTTTTTACAATGTTAATTTGTTTTAGTTTTAATTTGCGACCGTTGTAGACTTCATCGAAAGCTCCGCCCGCGGCCCCAGCGGACGGGCCGCGCGCCTTCTAGTTACTAGGCCTTCGCACGAGGAAGTCGACTCTCTTGTTTCCCGAAGGGCTTGTCTCGGTCGGCTTACGCTGAACGTTCGATTCGCTGTGATGTTTTGATGAGGTCTTTTGACGGTTCGAGGAGACGATATGATGTATAGAAATAGCTGCAATTTTAAATGTGTTTTTACATTATAATTTTATTATTGTTTCATGAAATTTAAATTTAAGATTTTAGGCGCAGGTTTTGAAAATGTTAAATTTATTTAAGATAGTTAGGTATTTATTTTAGCTTAGTATTATTTCACGATGAAAATTTAAAATTGATGCCTGTCCTCGGGGTGGGATACGTCTTTAAAGTTATAATTTTTATTCAGTGTCATACTATAAAGAAACTGGAAATTTTAAATCGGATATTGAAAGGTTTTAAACAGTTAATGAAAAAAGCGTGCAATCTAAACATTCGAATACGATTATGTGTGTGTATTCATTTTTGAAAAGGCTAACGATGTTTATATTATTTTTACACAAGAAATTAACAAAGTTTTTATTTTCCTTATAACGTCGGGGATTGAAGGGAAGCAATATCAGAGGGGAAAGAGGATAGAGATATATGTAAGTGGAAAAGGTCATATCATGTGGAATCAAAGTTATTTACTAACAAATTGTAAAGAGTAATGGCTATGTGTGTTACGGTTTCGAAGGGTGAGTTCACCGAAAGCTCTTGTATAATAAATAATAATGCGATGAAGGTTTAGAATCTTCCGTAAAAATTAGGTATTTTAAAAATACAATCAAAAGAGTTACTCTTTTTGTCATGTTGTATGTAATTGACAGCAATACAAAAGAAAATGCAGAAAAATGTATTAATTTACATTATTACCCCTTTAGTACGGCGGTCGGCATTCGGAGCTGGATCTGGCCCAGAAGGACGTGTTGTTTGTTTGCGTATGTTTAACATGTGTTTGGCATGGTGCTTTAGTCATTTTATTTCGAAAAATGGTACTATACCTGTACAGTATTATCTATCTTATTAAAATCATAGTTCATACCGGCGCAGTCTTCCATGGATCACAAGTAGGTACCTAAAATGTCATAATTTATAAATGATTCAAAATTACTATTCAAATCTCATGTGCCTGACCATCTCGGCCGCTCGAGTCGCCCTACATCGTTAGAGCCTTACAAGCTACAATGCAAATGTTTCATAGCGAATTGTCACAATTAGTTTAGAACTACAACTTTATTGTTATCGCAATCAATAACAAAGAACGTCGTTGCCAAACCCCAGAACAGACTGAATTTATGTATACTGTATGTTCAGAATATTTCTCGACCTGCGTTTTGACTCAGTAGCTTCCCGTGGAGCGCGTGGCGTGCTGCGCACGCGCCGGCTGCCCGCGCGTTCTTACTTCCAATGTAACTTCTGCGCTTAGTGGCACGAGAGTGCTGATAATACGGCAACATTTAGCAATAAGCAGTTGTATTTAAAGTCTATTTATACATTTTACGAGTCTATACAAATTTTTGTACGTGAAAACTCATGTGTGAATACGTGAATAATGGAGTGATCCTTTTTTGAGAATCGTGTACTGAATCAACTGTAGTTGTTATTTTGTAGGCGGTCGGCACATTCCACTAGAGAACTTCAAACAAAAATTCCACGATTGATTTCCACATTATGAAATGTAATGGATTTGAAATCCAATGTGTAACACCGTTTTGGTGTGGATGAGCACTTTTTGTACCATCACGTAGGTTTTGGGTACACTTTATGACTTTATATGAAATTTGATATTTTTATATTGAATATATATAAATTATACATGGATATGTATACATGTATATACATTGTTGATGGGTACGAGTAAAAGCCTACTATATCGCAACTGTTTAATTCTATTTTGGCACGTCAAGAGTTTCATCAGAACCAAAGTATACAAATCATTAAAGTCGAGTAAGAAGTAGGAGAATATTTATACAACTCAGGGACTGAAGACTAGTTAAATGTTTGATATATTAACTGTATTTTAACTGACATTAAGCGGTTACCTCTTTGTTCAAAACCTGTGAACCGACTTTATGTAAAACTATACAGGAACTGATACTAGCTGACGACAGGTTTTGAATGAATAACGTAGATTTTGAAATGAATAAGTAGAACTCTATTTGGTTTTCTCAAATTATTTTTACTTAGACAAAAGGCTGAATCGTACTGTTGTTCCGAAAATGATTTAATTTTTCTTAACACTATTCGTGAAATTGTCACTTGTTTAATCATAAATTTCAGCTGCAAGTCGCGTAGGGGCATGACATCCCAACCTAACGTCAGGCAGAGGGTATGCTCTGGCGCGGGTTATTCCAATCTTCTTAAATTTCCCTAAGTAGGTATGTAAATGGTAATGAGTGTCCCACTTGCCAGATCAGTAGTTAAATGGTATCCTTGAATTGTACCGTAAAGGTGCAAGTAAAATATTACTGTGGAAAATACACTCCTTCCTTCCTAGAAAGGAATTTATCAAATGGACAGATTAAAAGATGTCTTGACACGCACCAGACGCAGAGTAACTCACGTCACGTATATGACAAGGCTAACGAACAGTGAGATACTCATTTGTAAAAATGATCGAGCGAAACGTTCTAAACCATAATACTCCGTAGATCAGTATTATACGCGTATAATTTCTGATCAAGCCAAATTTATTGAACTGACTAAGAAACCGCCTTTACTTCTTGTGAAAATATAATAACCATGAAGTGCAATGTAGTACCGAGCGTCGCCTGGTACTTAGTTAAGTAATTTGATCGTTTAGTGTTCGGCGTACACTGTGGCTTCCTGTAAAAGCAGTCTTCCGATAGATATTTCCGCTAACTTGCATTTAATTGATGTCAACGTTTTATACATAAATTATTTTCAAAACGTAAAAGTACATCGTTCTTTGGAATTGTTCGTATCGTGTAATCCGTACCGTTAAATCCCTATTCCGTTTCTCCAAGACTACGTTTAGTTCCAATCCACAATGCAAAACGTTGTTCCCCTTTTAACGTATAATGCAAATAATTAGAATAGACACCGAAAGTTGTTTTAAGAGAGTAGATATAGCGTGGCACGGCCGTGTAGAATAACACCGTCAAAAGCAGAGTATTTTAGCACTAAATTATTTTTTTAATGCTTTCTTCCATTAAGCAATAACTTAATTTTGATGGTAGTGCCTTCAGCTTCCTTGAAAGTAATAATCAGATGAATACAATATAGCAGTTGCATGTGCTTTACACAATATTTTTACAGGTAATAGAGAACTTACCGTATTCATAAACGTAGTGATAATGTAAAAACTATGTTTAAAATATTTTGTAACAACTAAAACAAGATAATGTGGCTGTCTAATCGTTGCATTTTTCACACATGATGTAAAAATTGATACCTTTCGAGAGTAAAACGTAGATGTTCCTAGATAACTCACTTAACATTCTTAATGTGTGATAAAAAAACTTTGAGATTACGGACGATGGTTTGTTACACATTTGTGAGAACTATGAGGGCAGAAATGAGCACAAATGATGCGTATTGGGGAACCAATTGTCGAAAACCAAAACTATGATTCAAATAAAAATCATGTCGATGAATATAATTGAAGTGTTAAGTAAATGTTTTAAAATTAAGTTAAATATAAGTGAGGGCTCGACTTGTTTTGCAACAGAGAATAGTGAAGCTATAGGGACGACGAATGAAATGATGGCTAGTTTTAGTCTAGGCTTAACTATAGATAGGTTAGAATACAAAAAAAATGTTTCGACGCTAAGATAGATAGAATAGCGCCCTAGTTTAATATATTTCGAGTGGAGCGAGCGCGTGAGTGGCGCGGGCCGGCTCTAGGGTAGTTTCCTTTGTTAGTTTATTAATTAATTTAATTTGAATGGACTGAAGCCGGCGCGCCGCGCTCACGCGCCCCCCCTAGCGTGTAAGGAGGAACTAAGGATTAGTGAACACATTCTTGATAAGTTTCAGTTGAACCATTTTGCTTTCACCTCTTTTGTTATGTAGTTGAATAAGTGTAAAGAAAGAAAAGTAATGAAAAAAATCTGTCAGAAGTGTCGATACGAATGTATTTGTCCAATGTGTATTAATATAGTGTGGTGTTCTACCCAGCAGACTAGTCTAGATAGTAGAATAGTTTAGGTAAAAAATTAGTTAGGTAGTCTAGAAATACGAAATGGCAAAATAAAACTTCATAAAATGTAAAAAAAAATGAAATGAAATTGTTGGTAAGAAAGAATATTTTTAAGGGACATGTTGCTTCGTTGTGTTAAGGAGTGAGGTTTGGCATAACTATGATAATAGTGTGAAAGCATTTCTCCCAGAGAAAAGACAGAGGATAGTTATGTATCTATTTTGTTACAAAGTATTTGCAAGTTTCTATATTGTGCTATGAGCATTTTATGTGACCCGCATTATTTATAGTTATGCTGAATGGAAACTAAAATAATATATAAATAAATCAAAATGGTACTAAGAAGCATGTTTTATTGTGACAAGTCATGTTCCTTTGCATTGAACATATTTTGTAAGAGCAAATGATTGAAATAAAACAAGCGAAACCAAATCTAGTACATTATTTCATTGCTTTTACACCCCCCAACTATAAAGTCTCATTCCTATTTTTATTGAGTTACTAGCTGTTCGTCACTGTTCGTGAACCATTTTTCCCGTAAGAATTGACAGAATTAAAAAAAATATAGACTATGTCACTCCCTGATAATGTAGCTGAAAATATATTGGTGGAAATTTTAAGGATCGGTCCAATCCAAAGGAGTTTCGGAACCAATTCAATACAAACAAACAAATCTTTTCTCTTTATGGTATTAGTGTAGATAAATTTTCAGTCCACTTTAGGGTTCCTTCTGCAAGTCACCATCAGATTTTTGTTAATTATTAATAGTATTTATATTATCAATGATATGGTTATTACAACGGTATTCACCCCACTGCCTGCGGGCTTCAACGGTATATTGATTTTATTTTAGAGATGGTCATAAATCTACTTTTTAGACCTCTTATTTCCGTAAGTATATAAAGTAAACTAATTAGTCTATATACTGTCTCACTGCTGGGCAAAGGCCTCCATCATTGAAATCAAGTCATCGCTACAATTGATGGGTATTGGCTTAATCACCACGCTTGCCAAATGCGGGTTGCTGGTAGTATATAGATTTTTTATTTTATTTATTGGTTTAATGAAATCATAAAAGAAGGTGATATTTTTGGCCATCAGAATAAATACTGCGCGAGGTTAATAGTAAACTTAATTTATTATCAATAACATAATTGTTGTTATCAACTTATAAATATACAATAACACTGACAGCCATTGTGGAAACAATTATTTCATGTGTATGTTATAGCTTGACCACGACTGCCGTACCACTTATCAGTATGAAGGCTGCCATGGGGCGAGGAACAAATTATTGCAAGAATTGGAAGTCCTAAATACTCTTTTAACATGTTGACAGTTCACAAAGCAGACACAATAGAAACAACAATGTACAGAGACGTTCACATCAACACCTTTTACAGCAGACATAAGACCCATTTCGCAATGGTTTTGTAAAGGTTGATGTGAACGCGTCTGTACATGTGGTGCACTGGACTGTTAACGTGTTAATACCCATTCTCGTGACGCGCATACCCCCGAACAGCACAGCAGTTATGGTCATTTTGGGTTGTTAAAAAACAAGTAATTCCTTACATTTGTTTGCGATATAGGTAAGTACTTAAGAAAACATAAGTGTACTTTGACAAGTTCCATTATTTGACATAATGGGACGTAATTTCGGTGAATTTTTAGGTTATGTAGTTTTTTACACCACATTTTGTATTTACGTGTACAACTTCATAAACAAATATGTAACAACAACTTTGAACAGGCAGAGACCTAATTAGCAATACTAAAATCAAGTGGTCTACTGTTTGATCCCATTCAACATTTATATAAACATAGTCTGGTCTATCTGAAATTCGGAAATCTAAGTCTGAAAACTAATGGGTATCTTTTTTAATGGACACTATCTAGATTATGCGTCACCAATCGCGTGTTTGGCCTTGAATATCCTGAGGGTGTTGTCGCAGGAGCCGCTAACCAGCAGCGAGGGATTCGACCAATCACAGCAGAGCACTTTGTCTTCGTGACCACTGAGGTCGTATAGCGGAGTTCGTGGACTGGAAAGAAAGAAATAATAAATAGGAATTGCTTTTTACAAGATCATTTTTTTGGGCCTTTTCTGATTTTTCTCTTTCCAATGGTTACTATGGCACAAAATTCGTAGGGTTGTCACAAGCCAAGTTATACAAGTTCAAAGATTCGTCATACATTTCGTGATTTTTGAAAGTGTTGGGAAATATAAAATGATTATAGATACTGCTAGAAGTCATGATATGAAGTATTTTTACTTCAGCGAGTAAGCTTATCATGTTTAAGCTAACGCTTATTAGAAAACCGTCATTTTCACAATTAATAAATAAACCTTACCCTTCATAATAACAAATAATCTCTTGTTTGAAAGTGCCAGCCAATGGTTATTTTGGCAAAATATTAGTAGTTGGTTGGACTTGATAAAAATAGAACAGAATATTTACCGCTGCCGTTACAAGTCCTGTAGTTATATTAGTACCTTGGGATGTTTTTTTAACGCATAAATTCCAGTTATAACTATTTGCAAACAATTAATAAATACAATATACTGAACCTGAATTCCAGCATATGATTATTATATTTTTATTTAGCGCAATGGTAAGAGCCCCAGTTGATACGAAAACGGTTGCGGGTTTTATTCCCACACCTGTACGTCTACCACGAGATGCCACTTAAAATGTACGCTATCGTTCGCGTAAAATATCAAATAGTATAAATAGTGTTGTAGTATCTTGCTTGTTGCGGGTTTCCACAATACAAGGACCTTACTTTAGGACGACGAAAAATTTGTCTTAAGATTTTGCACACATGTTAGACACAATTTAGCGCCTACAACTTAAGGCCTAAACTCACCTTCTGGTCTCCCAGAGCTTGACCTGTCCGTCGTACCCGGCGGACAGGAACAGTGTGTCGCGCGTCGGGGACCAGCGCACCGACTGCACCCACCCCGTGTGGGACGTAAACGTCGTTTTGACAATGCTCTCTGAAAGGTACAACGTGGCTTGAGTACTAGATGTGACAGCTGGAGATATCTAGATTAGAGCACATTTTGAAAATTGATTATTATGTAACTAACTAACTTTCGTCTCTTAGTGTGTGTGGGTGTGGTAGTAGTGTGTGGTAGAATATAAAAGTTTAAGGGCATACGCTAAAACTCGCGCGAATTGCACGCGTACGTGTCTGTATCGAAAACTACCATGAAACAAAAAAAAAGAAAAAATAATAAACTATTTCTCGATAAAGACGCCCTAACCTTTTTTATTTTTTTATTATTTCGACTGGGGACGCTGGCAGTGGGCCGGGTGATCGGTCCGCTGGTTATGGGCCATTTCACCCATTTCCCCGGGCCCCCTTGCAGGGGTTAGCCCCCCCCCCCCCCCCCCGGCCCCCCTTGCAGCGCCCTAACCTTTGTCAATAACTAATTTAGGTATGAGTATTACATTTTATATTAGTAAGTTATTAGCCTATAATATACTGTCCCACAGCTGGGCAAAGGCCTCTTTCATTGTAATCATTTCATCGCTACAGTTCATGGGCATTCACCACTCAATCACCACACCACGTTTTCCAAATGAGAGTTGGTGTTTTCCGAAAAATACGACAACACTTTGTCAGGGTGACACCACTCCCACCTACTAGGAACAATATTTATTCATAAGACGAATATTTTCTACTTCAATATTGTTTATTTACCTGTGGATCGAGGGTCGTACAATCTGATGTGTCTGTCTGCAGATGCTGTTATAACGCCGTTGTTTAGTGGCGACCAATCAACATCGAAGAACGCCTTATTTCCTGAAGAAGGAAGAAGATTATTAGAACGACATTTTCTATCAATTTTATTCAAATCCTACAACCGTTTAATTGAATATTTCATTTTATTTATTGCATAGATTGGAATGCCCAATAACGCTAACATGGTAACTTTACATTTTGATTGAATTTAAACAACCTGTTTTACATGCTATGAACTTATGAGCATCAGAACATGTTTTTGGGCAGTTTCACAGTCAAATATGAATTATAAAGAAAATACACACTCTCCGTTCTGGCGTCAGCTAAGCAAGCATTGAGGTGAAACTAACTCACCAGCTATTTCCTGTTTGATCCCCCCGAGCTCGCAGTCCCAGAGCTTCAGCAGATGATCCCAGCTACTCGACAGCAACGTGTTGAAGTCCATCCACTGCACGCCCGAGACCGCCTCGCGATGCCCTTTCAGTGTGCTCAAGGGTCCCTGCAAAAACAAACAAGCTCTTATTTATTTCTTCAATAAAAATTTAAGGGAATGTACGGTAGAGGGTTGACGAATGAAATCAATTTGTTAACTTTTCAAAACACTTAACCCTAGAACAAATTTTCAAGATCCATATTTAAGACGAATTTATTCGACCACTGTTTACATTCATATTCAGTCAACAAGACTAGATAACTCGCCGTTCGCAGAGTATGCAAATGCAATATGCAATGGTAAGTACGGCTTGGCATTGTGATACATGGTACGATAAGCTTTTTTCGCTTTCGAGGCTTCGTATGTGGTGAGTGGTGACAGCTAAATGTGAATGAGTTTTCATTTTACAGAACGAGTTTAATCGCGCAGCGAGAGGGTTTAAAGAGTAACTTACCCGTGTACTACCATGATCTGGTTTACTTCTCTTCTTTGCTGGCACATTATCTTCATCTGACAAACCTGTATTAGAAAGAAGAAGAAAATTACTTAATATTTATGTTACCTGTGTATTTCATGAAGTAGTTCCATCAAAATTGATTAGATAAAAGAGATAAAAATATCTTTTTTTACTTTCAAGCTTTTATACAGGTCTACTAGCTAGATGAGAATTTTCTTTACAGAAGAAAATTAACTAATCTGTAACCAAAACTATTGATTATTTCATGCCTTACTTGCGCTCCAAAGACAAATATTGTTATCCCAGCTGCCGGTAGCGAACTTGAGAGCGTCAGCGGACACAGAGAGGCACTCGACTCCCTTGTCGTGGCTGCGACACGTCACCACGCAGTCCACGGAGTTCTGCCCCACGTTCCACACCCAAAGCATGGCCGACTGGTCGTGGGACCCACTGCAGAGAAAAAAATCGGAAAGTTTTTTTTCATTAAAATAGTGAATCCCTTCACCCACAGTTATGAATGTTGTACGAGTATGTTAACATTTTATCAACAAACTAGCGGCCCCGACAAACTTCCTTCTGTCAAAAGTTATTGCTTGACAGCTGTGAACATTTAGTATGGAAAAATATTTTTGCTTTTACCTTATTTTTTCGTAAATTTTTTTTAATACTTATTATCCTATTCCCGATGTAGACAAATCCAAAAACACAAAAATCATAAAAATTGGTCCACCCGTTCTTGAGTTATAAGTGCTGTAACTAACATGACTTTCTTTTATAAATATAGATTTATGAAAGTTGAACATTATCTCCGTGCTTTACAACATTATGTGACCAAGACAAGACTATACATTATACAACATGTTGTACTTAACAAAAAATATCAAATTCGACAACAATACAAGTATATCTAAAATATTAAAACAACAAAATTTTGTGAGGTTAACTTTTACCAGTGCCTTTATACATCCAACATATTTTTAAAGTACGAGCAAGGTAATGTTAACAATGACATGATCTTCCATATCAAGAGTTGTTTAACCTTATGTCACTGAACGAACAGTAAACTTACAAGAAAAGGTAGGCGATATATTTGACATAAAACTTTCCATAAAAATTGCATGCAAAATAACAAAAAGTCTTATAGATAAACAGTTAAGAGTTTAACATCCCACGCGGATACGGTGCGATGTGAATGACTAGACAAAAGAATTGTCACTGGTAACTAAGGTTATGGAGCTAAATAAATTAGAAGGAGAATAACCTTATAAAGACTGCTTCATCACCGTTAAAGGAGACCCAAGAGACAGCTTTGACTGGAGAAGTGTGGCCGGGTATGGCCAGTTTATGTTGACCTTTAGTGGTCCAAATGTGAATGCTGTTATCGTAACTGCCAGAGAGAATCCTGTAAAAAGTTTGATCATACAAATTAATTTAATTAAAAAAAACAGAAACCTAATACTTAGTAATTGGTATAGTGTAGGCTTACCGCAAAATATTTCATTAAATACGCAGCTTGAAAATCACAAAAAATAAAAGACTTTAAAAGAGCACTATGCAATTTATTATCATTAATTAAAAACAGTCAAGATAGATCTTATAAAATATGAAATCATAGAACATTATTACACTTAAAGTGGCCTTCTTCTTATTTCTTCTAAAACTTGTCTCATTACAGTGGTCAACTGTTGCACCGATTGTCTAATTAGTGCCAACTCCTTTGCATGGAGCTTCTCTGTCTTTATTCTTTCTTCTTCCATGTTGAACAGACGATTCATCAGGCTACTTTCTGATTTTGGGCTAACTTTTTGACGTTTTCTTCGACGGCGTAATGAGCTGAATAAAAAGAAGATACACTATTACCATTTATTTACCTACTCAAACATGTAAGTAAAAGTAGACAATCTTGCTAAACTTTTGCTTAATTAAGTGCACACAGCTAAGTATATTGTTCATAGTGAATGTTGCTGCAGAAATAATTATAATATCAAAAAAAAATCGTCAAGGCAATTATCATGTTTACCCAAGATATAACATGGGAAAACTATCAAAAGCCACACCCTAACAGCTTTTTGATAAAATGAATTTAATAAACTCACTTCTGTTGCACAGGTCGTGACGGCGGTGAAGGTGGTGATGGCGGCGGAGGTGGTGAAGGCGATGGAGGTGTCGAAGGCGATGGAGGTGTCGAAGGCGGTGAAGACGGTTCATTACATTGCTGGATTTCCTCTTCATCAACACATTCAAGGGGATCAGGATGTGGCGATACTTTTCCTTCTACAATTTCATTTTTTACCATGACCACTGCATGATCCTTAATATTGCCAGATATGGTCTTCTTAAAAAAAACATCAAGTATCAATTTAGGTCTATTATTTCAGAATCCATTTAATAGGCATAACAGCTTTAAATATACTGGTTTATATTTTGAGTAAGGGAATGGTGTTTTGAAAGTCATTAAGAAACATATACAAAGGATGGTGACATTGGTAACTGTGCAGCAGAATTTATTAATTACCTTTGGAGCATTAGCACCAGAAGACTCGCCTTTGATTATGGATAATATCTGCAGTTCTGTCTCGGTTAGTTCAGAAGTTGAGGACGGTCCAGCACCAGTGGATATGGCCCTTTTTTTTGCCATTGTAGTTTTCCTTGGTAAATATTTCTTGTCTACCCAAATCTGGAATTGAACAATAGGTATTTCTGTACATCATTTTATTCCATTTAAAAAAAAATTGATTCCTTCTATTGAATTATTACGTGAACCTATTGAGTGAAGAAAAAACATTTATTTAAGGCCCGATTTTTCAATTCTTAGTTTATTCCCTAGATAGCTAACTGAAGTAAGTATAAAATTATCTGCCTATTTATCAAGCGAATAGATATTTTAATTTTTTTAACGGTTTTTTATCCAAAGAATAGCTATCTATCATTTGTATATTGCTAACTTCAGACTGATTATCCACAAGCGAGATGCACTTATACAATCATTGCAATGTTAGAATGAAACAAGACAAAAGTTGATGTTTGACAAATTGACACCGATGTACATAAGAAAAACAATCTCAGCTTTTTTTATTGTCTAAAGTTGGGGTAAAAAGTTTGTGATTATAATAACACTCCAAAACTCCATAACAAAATGAAAATAATCTTAAATGACACACCACATAAGTAACCTTAAAATGTCAAAGAAAATGCATAGATAAATCTTATCCAGATCCTCAAGAAGCAGATAACTTTATTCCTCAGTTTGGCTTTATTCAACAGATAAAATCTATCTGACCATTGAAAAATTAACAATCTTGTTAACATTCGAATAAACTTTATTCTACAGATAAATTTCATTGTCTGAGGATTGAAAAATCAGCCCTTAGTGTCTTATATTTTTCCTAAGCAAAGGGTATTTTGAGACACATCACGTTCCAAATCAGTGGTACATGTATTAAATGGATTCGAAAAGATAGGGCCCTGACCACAATATTTAATATTATAATATGAAAACTTTCTGTAAACCTTAACTATATTATATGTATAAGACATTGACATACAATTACAACTGTTTAGGTACTTTTTCGAAGGATATTAACTGACTAATCAGCAGAATTTATTAATCACCTTTGGAGCATTGATATTAGCAGCCGAAGAGTTGCCTTCTAAAATGGCTAATATCCGCAGTTCTGTCTCATTTAATTCAGTAGCTGAGGATGGTTCAGAACCAGTGGCTAAGACCATTTTTCTTGCCACTGCAGCTTTCCTAGCCAAATATTTCTTATCTGCCCAGAACTGGAATTGAACAACATTTAATAACAGAATTTTTTGTAGCTGAAAAGACAAACTTAGCAGAGCTTGTACTATGGGTGTCAGAGACTCATAAACATACTTAAATATTTCTAAATACAATCTCATACTTAGACACAAAATAACACCCAGACATTTATTTGTAAACACAAATGTTTATTACATGAATGTTTGTCATGGGGTGAGATCAAACTCACAACCTCCAGTGATCCAGGGTGCCTTTAGGCAGGATCGCTACCATTGCACCAACAGGCCAGCAAGTCAAATCAATAAATTTGTACTGTCTTTCCAGCTACACAAGAATGGTTTTAATTAAGTCAGGAATCATGGTTTTACAATAACACCACCCATATTCAAACAAAAGTTTTTATATTTGTATTTATTTGGTGATAAGTATGTACAGCAACAGAACATATAAAATAAATAAATTAAATATACATATTTAATTAAACTGAAATCTGAATTTGAAATCGAGGCTGGTTTTGCTCCTATGAATTGATTATTAAACCTTTGATGAGTCCATGCAAAAACATAATTTCGAAGACTCTTGTTTTATTGTTATAGCTATAGTATTGTAGGACCATGCATAAGATTTCGCTATTTGAATTTTACCTTTTGCCATTGTGCAGTACTTTTGATGCTGCCATTTAATGAATTTAGCTTATGAGTTAAATGGGTCCACAGCTGCTTATGGCGCTTAAGCCCTATGAATGACCTTAATTGCCCACGAGCAAGGGCTTGGTGCTTCTCAAAGAAAGCTAGGAGAGTATCGTGTTGTTCCTGGTTGATAGTTCTGCTTGTTTTTCCGCTAAAAGTGCAATGTCAATGTATTTAAAATTCAAACGATAAAACAAAGTCGATTTAAGAATTCATAGACTTACCTTAAAAAGTTTCTTTGCAGCCATCATACCCTATATTGATACCACGTAGAGGCTCATGGGTAGCAGAATTTCACCACTGTTTATTTATTGGAAATCTTTTTGAAAAGTAATTTTTCAGTCTTAGACTTTTTGACAGTTTCTGAAACTTTTTCGCGGTAAGCCTACTAGATTAGGACGAAGGTTTTTTTTAGACTGATTCTACTTACCAATTACCACGTGACTGCACTGCTGATACCCAATCATCATGCATCAAACAGTCCTGTGGAGAAGGGGCTGGAAATCGTTCGAAATACTCAATATCTAATGTCTCTTCTGTAGATGCGCCTTTTTCTTGCAAATGTTCCGCAAGGGAAGTACACAGGAGCTCCCCACATACCAAGAAATCAAATTCAATTGCCTTTTCTATAGAAGCATTGAACTCTTTCAATAATGCATTAACAAGACTGTTAAGATCGGACGATTGAACGTTGCTTTGTATGGCATATGGACTATCAGAAACTGCGTATCTGTAAACAAAAAATGTTTTTTTTTGGAAATATAGGCACCTCATGCTAGCAGCACGAACAAAACCACGCCGGTAAACATAAAGACAAACTTACTGCTCTTGTTTAGTAACAAAACGCACTTGTACTTGGGCTTCAGCCAAGTCTGCAGACATTTTTACCGCGTTTCAATACTAACGAAGACGACAATTTTTATTTAATTTTCAAAAACAACCAATAATTCACAAAAACACCACCCTGCCCTGCGGAAGAACTCTTCTCTTCGGCTCTGACATTGACAAGAAACTGACATGTGCATCTTTTTTAATTAGGAGGTCTTTTCACGGCTGGAGATATTTCGTGTGTCGTTATTTTGCGCAGATTAAGGAGTCGCTCGCATTTTGACAACTTCTCACCTAAGCTAAGAAAGATGCAGTATTTGGTACGATTCACATCGAACGGCGCGCGCATCGCGACGGATGCAGGCGTATGCGACTGCGGCCAACCATCAAGAGTATAAAAACACTACGTTAGAAGAGACGAGACGGAACCGGGAACTCGGAAAGGTGATGGCTAAGTGACTGCCCTCATTTCATATTAGAATGTATGAATATTCCTTAATAGCTCATAACATTCATATTTTTATTTATTTTTTATCACATATTTATTATTCTCCTATAACTTTTGTGAAATTTTCAAAACCTTGAATTTTTTTCTATTATTTTATCTTCGACGGACATTGTACAGTGATGTGGTAATAGGTGACACGAAGAGATAATAATCGGTCTTCTCGATTTCATTTGAAATATGCAGAAAAACAATATTGCCCAAAACTTCGGAATACTACGTGGTAATTTCTCAGTTTGCCTTTGTTAATGAAGAAACAACCGCCAGTTAATATTATTAAGTCACTATTTTACAAAAAAATATCTAAAATCCCATCCATTGAGCGATGCCCGTTTTGTCTTTTGGTATCGATATTCTAAATAATGTATCCGATTATTCAAATAAAGACTAAAAAGATTCATTAAAAGCATTTCTCTATGGTGTCTTGTTATGTCCAGTCTGTGGTCCAGTCAGACTGTCAGACAGACGCATAGGGATGGTAATACATTAAATAAATAAATATCCCTGGACATTATTCCACACAGCGCCATCTAGCCCCAAAGTAAGCTAATTAAAGCTTGTGTTATGGGATACTAGACAACGGATAAACATACTTAAATACATTTTCTTTTGTAAATACATACTTATTATACATAGGAGACACCCAGACCAGTACAAACAGACATGTTCATGCACACAAATGTTTGTACTGTGCGGGGATCGAACCCGCGACCTCTGGTGTAGTAGCCAACTTCTTAACCATTATACCAAGTCGGTCAAACACATTTACATTACATTTTACATTGGGACTATTTGGGACAGACAGACGTCTTCTGTTCGTCCTACTAGGTTTTCCATTATTCGTTGTGTTCCCATAATATTGATTTATTTTACGACCTAGCTCTTCTTAACGGACTTGAGTGTGATTGCGTACCTGCTGGCCTCCTGCTACTCATCACGGATTTTCTTGCATTTTGCTTCAGGATGAGATGTGTAAATTGAGGTATCAACAGGCAAAGACTGCGGAGGCATGTCACCTCGTCTTTGCCTGATCTTATACTTGGTATACTAGCACGATGGTTAACAATTGAGGTTCCAAGGAATACAAATATTTGTCATCCTTGTTTTGAACTTCTGAACTCTGAATCAGCTGGTGACAATCGTTTATTGGGGCACACATTGGTGTGCATTACTTGTGGCCGTTCTGTGAGAAATGTGCAACACCATATATTGTGACAAGGGATAATACAAAGCTACAGAATTTACCTAGATCACATCCAGCATTTTATCAGGTTATGAACTATGCATGTCATGCCTGTTGGGTGAGACATCAACGGCAAACAAATCAGGACCAAAATCGGGTAAATCTACCTGAACCAGAACCAAGACCTGAACCAAGAGCGGAACCAGCAGAGCTGTGCCAGACCTAAATATGAATCTGCCAAACTATAAGCGTGCTGCAAACTCCTCAACACACTGTGTATTCAATGGTTGTATTTTTAGGCTAGAGTTACATGTTATCCCAGGATTCATAAAAAAAATGCTTGTTCTAAAACATAATTTTTATATTCCACGCAGAGTTTGTGAGAGACATTTGTCTTTGAATATTTGGCACATGTTGCTTGAAAATAGCAACATGTACCTACTCGAATTTTACTGCCAAACAAATCGAAGATTTAATATCCATAGTAAAGTCTGACAGTACTAATACTTATGTCTATGACTAAAGCATGTGCAGCAATTTTGGTAAAGACAGTTAACAATTATTTATATTATTTATTTGGAACAAAAACTGAGGTCTAACTTTCACAAAAACTTAGAAAGATATACTTATTCCTTATAGATCTATTATATTTACATAAGGTTGTAAAACAAATTACTTAGGTAGAAAAATATATGTTTATCAAATTTAATATGTTTTCTTAAGCATGAACATTATTATAAATTATAGCCAGGTATAGAGTATAAATTAACATTTGTATCATTTTTTTAACCATGTCTCATTTAAACATAAAATATCAAAATCAGCCATACAAATTGTCTGAGTCAGTTCTTCTAACCCAGTATTTGAAGAACACACATTTAAAACTACAAGAGAGAAAAACGTTTTATTAAACTTACCTATTATTTGAAATGAAGTGTCACATTATTTTAAACAAAAAATTATAGTGCTTTGAAGGTCGATATCGATATTAAGGGATGTTTATTGTAGCAGTATTTTATCGATATCGATAAACTACTATTTTTTTTAGTTTATTCTTGTTAAAATCTTATGTTTTTACTCTAAGAAATGAAACGCTCATTTAATTATACAATATTTTATTACGATTTTCTAATTACAAGTACCTTCATTCAAAAAAATACATGCGAATGCAAAAAAAAACAGATGCTTACAAACCACATTATTTTAACATACTTGTAAGCTTTATTCCTTTATAAGCTTACACTTACAAAATTATGAACTTTTGCCCTTTTACTCGAATAACTGAACCTAAACATAAGTCAAATCTGTCATTGATATTAACAGATAATCATTTAAAAGTTCTCAATTTTGTCACTTACTGACTGAGTGATCATCATCATCATTTAGAAAACAATAACTCTTCAGTGTATAAATCAAGAAAAAACTGATACACCACCTGCTTAAATAACTCCTAATCCTTTATATTTATATGGGATTACAACGTTACATTTGCAGCTATCTACAAAAAGAAATGAGATCCATTAAAAACATAACTTATAAAAAAATTAGCAATCGCACTGAACATTCTAGTTTAATATTACATTATTTATTTATTTATTAAGGTACACCAACAACGAAACACATACAATTTTAACAAAAACGTAGACAGAATATAACATTACTTGTGAGATACATTCTCTTTTCATGCGATGGCCAAGTCAATCTTTTTATACGATTAACCAACTTGGTATCACATGAATCTCACAACTTTTTACGGTAGAAAAACTGAGTTGCAAAACCTAGTGAGACTTTTTTACAAGTTATGTTTCTAATGGTTTAATATAAAAAACTCCAGTAATCTAACAACACTACAATAACAGAAGCTGACCATTCGGCAAGAAATGGAATCCATTTCCGGGATAACTGTTCTAATGAAAGTTTTCCAAAATTTTGATGCCAAATTGTAAGAATGCTGTAACAATAGCTATAGCTATAGCAATTCTTTAAAAGAAAATATTAAAATAAATTTTCATAGAATTATCTTGAAATTGGAATAAGTGAAAGTTCTTGAAAATCACATAGTTTTTTTTTCCTCGATATTTCTACCCAAATTTGAATTTATAATTAAGTTTTACACAAGTAAACCTAATTTTTGACACTGGGAAAAACTTAGAGAGTTGTTTCAAGTTTTTTAGTAATAAATAACTCTTTAAGTTAAATTTATTTGCTATTTTAATTTGTGTGGGATTCCTCTTGTATTTTTTTAGGTTTGCTATAAAACGATAGCCAGAATGGGTTTCGCAAATCAAGATCAACCACTTTGGCTGTGTACAGATATATTCAAACAGCGCTTCGACACACTAACGATAAATTTGACTCTTTAGGTTTGCTGCTTGATATGACTGAAGCATATGATAAAGTCTCCTTCAGTATATTGCCCACAAAATTATATGGCTCAGGTATTCGTGTCCCTGCTTACAACTGGTTCAGATCATATCTCGAAAACAGAAAACAAATAGTCCAAATAGAACATCATACTAAAAATGAAATACAAACAGTCCGGTCAAACGAAATAACTATAACAGGTTCCATCCCACAAGGCAGTGTATTAGGATGTATATTGTTCTTGATAAATATCAATGATCTTGATCAATATCAATGAATTGTGTAAGAAATTGGCTCGAAGACCACAATTTAGATATAAATTTTGAAAAAAGTAAAGAAGTCAATTTAGATCTTAAATGGAGCCTCCAACCGATATTAACATAGTTTTCAAAAATACCAAAATAACAGAAGTTCAAACGTGTAACTTGCTTGGAATAAATATAGACACCCATATAAATTGGAAAAGCCATATATCTCACGTAAAATCAAAGCTTTCAAAATTTACATACGCTCTTTTCCAAATAAAATTCAGTACTACAATTTCGAAACTGCATTAACAACCTATTATGCATATGCCTATAACTAGCTTACGTACCTATACGGAGTAACATTGTGGGGAAACAGTGTTGCCGCAGATGAATTTTATTGTTCTTAATGCGGCAAAGTGCGGTCGGATTATAGCCCTTAAAGATAACACAGAAAGTTGCCAACCATATTTTAAAGAATATAAAATGTTGACACTGCCATGTATTTACATAAATGAGATATGTATATTTGTATTTAAAAATATTCAAACATTCACAAGAGTAAGAGACACATAATATTAACCCGAGAAATCAAAACAAATTACACCAACCTTCATCCAGAATAAAAATGTAAGCAATAGTCCATACCACATGTCTATCAAAATATTTAACCTTCTTCCAACGGAGATAAAAACGAAAAAAAGATTTTGAAAATTTTAAATATAAATTGAAAAGTTATCTAATTGAAAATTGTTTCTATTCAATTGATGAATTTTTATTGCACAAAAAATACATTCCTTTGTTTATATAGATAAACCATTAATTTAGAGTTTTAATAAAATATTGTGTTCTTTCTTCAAGTTGAAAATAAATGTGTTTATAAGGATATAATATAATGTTAAATATAATTAAAATAAGTTAAACTTAAAAATGTGAAGTTTTTCAGTTATGAACTCACTTTGTTTTCATAAGTTTGTGAAAATTTTGCTGTGTCCGAAAAGGACGACTAAGTCTTAAGAACTTAAAAACCTGTATGTAACACCATTGTACCACTTAGTTTGCATTAAATACTTTGATTTTGACTTTGACTTTACCTAAGTTTTATAGGATGCTTCCGTTCGGTAGTATCTAGCTAGTGTATTGTTGATCGAAGGTCCCAGCGCATGAGACGGCAGCCGAGCGGAGCCGAGGGCATCCGCGCGCAGTCGATCGTGTTCCGCGGAATACGCTCGGAGCCGACCGGCTGCCGCGGTATGCTTCGGGTCCCAAAACGTATTAGTTGAATGCAAATACGACCGTAAAAATTGATTATTAAATAATCATTTCCTCTGCGGCTTCGTAAATGCGTTCCGATGCTCTCCGCTGCGCACCGTTCTATGTAAATCGTACATACCTACCTTTGACGTCAAATATCAATAATCATTGTCAAAAACGCGATTTCCTTGTGATCGAATCAAAGTTTGCGAATAACTCAAATGGGCCATTTGAAATGGCGGCTGACGACGGTCGGCCGCAATCGAGGCCGTAAAAAAATGAGGCAATTAAGAAACATCCTGTTATCCTAGGCTCCCAGCGAACAATACCAAGTGTTCCAATGACTGATTATTATAGTTTAATATAAGATCGAATGTATGAACATTGGCAACATTGCTGGGAACAAACGAAACAAGACAATGGCAAATGCTATGCGGAAATTCAATCAAAAGTTACACGACAGCCATAGTACTTTAAATTTGACACAGCACCCAGAAAATTTGTAACAAACTTAATTATATTAAGATTTGGTCACGGTAAATTTCCAGAGCAAAAAAATAAATAAATTGGTAAATACGGATGAATGAGAATACTGCAAAACTGAAATTTCCACGCTGGACCATTTGGCTTTACACTGCCCAGCTTTCTCTTTACAAAGATTAGTACTTATATTTGACGTAATCAAGATATATAAAAATACTAAAGAAATACCCCGCCTTCTGCCATATACACACATCAACATGGTCTAGGGATAGTTAAATTAATCCTAAATAACTGAAATTCTATTAACTTTTTGGTATGACACCTGCACATCAAAATAAACCTTGTTTATTAGCCTATCTAATCTGATAAATAAACTTTTAGATAAAGTTGAATTTTAAAAAAACTTAGAAGAGGAAAAACTCAGACAAAATTTTAATCTTAACTTTATTTTTGAAACATTAAAACCTAAACAAAACAACTATTTTTTTTATAAAAATTGTGGAAAACTTAAAATTAATAATCCGTAGATCCACCTAGACTCTCTTGACACATCTGCAGCGATTCTACGTACTCAAAACAAGGGTGTCAATATCCTGTTGTGGAATACTGTCCCAAGTCCTGCTAAGATGCAAGAAAAGCTGGTTTTCATGCAAAATATCTTCAGGGAAATTCCTAAAAGCTCTTCTCTGAAGCATATCCCAGGCATGCTCAATAGGATAAATTTAAGTCAAGAGGATTGTGCAGGCCAGTCTGAAGCTTGGATATCATACGGCGCGTA
Organism: Udea olivalis; assembly: GCA_947369235.1. NCBI lineage: Eukaryota > Metazoa > Arthropoda > Insecta > Lepidoptera > Crambidae > Udea > Udea olivalis. The sequence goes on from OX376351.1 coordinate 10,644,295, forward strand.
TCGTTACAATTTGGTTTTGGACTGGCATTGTCGTGCATTAGCTGGAAGTTTTGTCCCATTTGCTGTCTTTGGGGCAAGATTATTTATTTATTTATTTATTTATTGCTTTCTCGTATGTAATACAAAGGTCTTAAAAGTAATAATAGTAACAATACGGACCCTGTCGGGCACAGCAAAAGTAGGTGAGAGAAGGACTTACAAATATTATAATTGAGCCATCATCTACAAACATGAGGAGAGGCTGCAGTATGATATAATATTTATTTATGGGCAGTGTCATTTATGGGCAGTCATCATTACAGGCTCTAGCACCTCATCTCGGTATTTTAGAGCAGTAATATTGCCTTGTATCCAAACGAGGTCCGTTCTACCGCTGAGACAAATTCCTGCCCAAAACATAATCGTGCCACCTTGATATGCATGAACTGGTTGTGGGTGCTGCAGTCGATTCCAACGTCCAGGTTCGCTCCAAAGGCATACTCTTCGCGAATCAGGATGAAATCCAAACCTGGATTCATCAGTGAAAAGTACAAGTGACCATTGAGAATGGTTCCAGTTTTCGTGTGCAATAGCACATTGTAATCTTCTTCCTCGATTGCCTCTCCTTAGCGCTGGTACCCGAAGTGGCCTACGAGCACGTAGGTTGACTACATGCAGTCGTCTTCTCAAAGTTTGACCGCTTACCAGCAAAACATACTCTCTCTGTAGCCTTTGAACCAATTGAATCGCCGTTACATCTGGTTGACTTCGTGCAGCATTTACTATGAATCAGTCCTGTACATGTGTTGTAATGCGTTGAGGTCCTCGGTGCCATTCCGCCACTTCCCCCTTGACACGATAACGTGACCAAAGCGTGGATATAACGCTCCGACTGGTCCTCATGGCTTCAGAAACCGCAATTTGGGTAGCGCCAGCTTGAATCATGCCCACTGCTCTAACATTTCGTTCCTGGTCAAGTGTCTACGTAGCATGATTAAATGAACACCGGAGATGCGTTTGACAAAGATTTACAGCAATCTATAGCGTTTTAATCAAGTTAGAAGTTCGTGAAGATTTACTTCTTTGGAAGAAATTCAATGAATACGAATTTCAAGTTAAAACAAAACCTTTTAAATACAAATTTGAATTTAAAAATGGGAATTTAATAATGTTTTTATAATCTGTCAATAATAGTTTTTTTGTAAGGCCAGTACTTTTTAAGGTGTTTAAAAAAGTTTTATAAATCCCTAGAGTCTAGACTACTCTAGACCATGTTGTTGTGTGTATAATGCAAAACACAAACACATACAAATACATATTTGAACATTTAGGCCCGTATTCTAAAACAAAATCTGTACTTGAGTATAGATCTGAGTGACGTTAGAGTCGAGCCTAATTAGTGTCTACAATAGAAGGAATATGAAATCAGAAGTACAAAAATGGAAGCAAAATACCATTATAAATTTGTAAAACACTTTCCAACTAAAGATGCGATTACCAATAAAGAATGGCTGAAATGGACACTGTCCGTAGCCGTAAAAATGGAAATACAAAAAAAGGCAATTAAAAAACAGTTTTGACTTTTGAAGTTTTGAGGTTATTAAGTCCATGTTTGCTTTGTTTTGAAAGTTTTTGGTGCTATGTGTCTGAAAATATCATAAAGATGGGAGTTAAAACATTTAGTGATAACAATGCAGAAGTTAAATATAATTTTCATAGAAAAGGTGGAAGGAATATAATCGAACGACGACCTGTATTTTCGCCAGATGGAGAGTGAGTAAATACCATTCATCCGTAACCTAAAATAATATAAACACCTAATATTGTTCCTTCTTAAATCACTAGTCTAGCTAGAGGCTTATCATTAATATAGCATTTTTTTATTATTTCAGGTCTGTAGTGATCATTGTAGAAAACTTGGTTCGGGTTTATAACATCCAAACTGGTGACGTCGTTCGAACACTAGAGACTGAAAGAAGTGTAGATGAGTTAGTAGGAATACAATTTCCAGACGATGAAGACTATAATTTGTATTCTTGTTCGAGCTGTGGCTGTGTCACAACCTGGACTTGGGAAAATGGTGCTGTTCTCAGAGACACTGTATGTGGTATATTGAAGTCTAATATTTATCATGTTTCTAGTAGCTTTTTCTTATTTATTTTTTATTAATGTTTTACAGAAGCTTGCCATTCCTCGGGGAACCAAAGTGCTGTCATTTGACTTACTGGACAGTAAAGAATGCTTTGTCACAGCAATTGGAGGCTCCTTCCACAAGTTCATACACCTTGGCACTTACTCTGTAAAGAGTGGGGAACTATTGTATGAATATAGAGATACAAGAGCATTGTACAATGACATACTCAGAGTGTCACTAGGGTGCTGCAATGGGGACAGGTTTGCTGCAATAGCAAATGGAACTAAATGCCTTTTTGTACAAAATCTGAACAAACCACATGTTAAAACAGAGTAAGTAAAAAAACCTTATTGACATCTAACCACAGCTTGAGTATAACACCGCTGCTATAAGCCTAGCTCTCACTGGAATAAATTTCCTTATTACTCTTTGATCAACAACAGCAACTTTGACAAAAGTAGTCTTTGCTAGCATCAATCCTTGTTTACTGTGCAAATTAGCACAGGATTGGGCAATTTTGTGAAAACTACTGAAACAAAAGATATTATAACAGTGGTTATTTAATTTATTATCTTTATTTTATTTAAAACAAATGGAAGATTATAAAAAATATCAAAATCAAAAATCAATAAAATGATGTGTCCTTTTGTGGGATCAAAAGTGATGTTTAGGTATATTACTCGCCCGATTATCTAAAATACAAATAATTACAAATATAAAAATATTGCTAGAACTCAATTTATCTGTAAAATTAACCCAATTACCAGTTTTTTACTGTACTTCAAACTATAGCCACTAATATGGAAATAATTATTCTATTATGCCCGAACTTTTACATAAGCTCTGTATTATATTTTGAAATATTTATAGGTTTTCTATTTAATCCTAGATTATAAATTAGCAAGGCTTTATTTAAACTTATTTTGCATTTTTTTATTGTTTCTAGGATACTTAACCACAACCAGTTCCGAGTACTTACTGTGTCAGCACATAGCAGGGAAAATGCCTTAGTAATTACTGACACATTGGGAAGAGTCACAATAATCAGGGGTAATTTATTTGACCACACAAAGATAGCAAGGGAAGTGATGCATTGGCACTTCTTGCCTACCATGGCTGCATGTTTTTCTACTCAAGGTAAATAAATATATTAAAAGTGTCTTATTTTGCCAAAACTACTTTATAAAACTGCTGCATTAAATAATAGCCTATACTTAGATAATAACAACCAGACACACAACAATCACAAATGTTTGTCATGGGTGGGGATCGAACCCATGACCCCAGTGCTAAAGACAGGATCGCTGCCATTGCACCAACAGGCCAGTCAACGTATTTTAATCATTTTACAATGTAAAGAATCAAGATACAATGTAATCATTTTACAATGTAAAGAATCAAGATACAATGTAATCATTTTACAAGGTATTTGTCATCCATAAATACTAACATTATGAAAATAATTGTTTGTTTGTATTGAATAATCTTCAAAACGACTGATTTTTCTGAATTGGCTACCTATCCGTCAGCGAAGATGCATTCGTATTTTGTGCACCCTTTTCTCAATCCTCTTTGACCCTAATTCTCCTGCTTTTTTTAAAAATAAATTTCACTTCCTTCATAATTCGCACAGTCGTCATATGCGTTCTATAAATACTCTCTCTCTTTACGCCCGCTCATTCTTCTGGGTTTTTGTCTAGTTCTTTCACTGTTTCGGCAATACGACTTTGGAACAAACTGCCGGTCTTGGTTAGAAAGGCGTGCAGTAAATATGCATTTAAAGGCTTTGCGTGCGCACTTTAAAAGATTGATGACGCCCCAAGAACTGTAGTTTTGTCATTCTCTTGAATCCACCTGTCATCTGTCTGTATTTTTTTTTAACTTTTTGTCTATATAATGTGTGATTGCTATTATTATGTATATATGTTTATGAAATCTCTTTGAAATCTTCTTATTTTGATTTAAACCATTTCACCTTCTGTACACCTAATTTAAAACTTATCTTTAGCACTGCCTGTAATATCTCTGTCTGACTGTGTGGTTGACTGGTAGAGAATGCCTCTAGGCATTAAGTCCGCTCTTTGTAACATAGACTATGTAAATGTGCAATAAAGAATAAATAAATAAATAAATTCTTTCACCAATATCAAGCTACATTATCAGGGCAATTAATATTTCAATTGAATCTTGATACTAAAATCAACCTAGTCTTAGAATAGATATGGCGTAGGATAATAGGAAGACCCGGATTTTCGCGATAATCCTAGGACGATCGCGAAACGCCGGATAATAAGAATCTGACATTTATCATCGCTATTATCCTGGCGAAAACCCGGCTCCTCCCAGTAAGTTCGAAAACTTGCGCGCCGATTGGTCAATCGTACAGTCCACTGACTGACATCTCTTCTCTGATAGGTCCGAATATGTCCATGTAAAATAGTTTATAGACATAGGGAAGTCAAGAAGTGACAAGGCATTATTAATCAAATATTTTTTTATTGTATAAAATTTAACAAACATAAAAAAGAAATAAAGTCATTATTAGTAAGTAAAGGTATTGAAAAGGGATTATGTTCTTTAAAACTCATTTTCTACCAAGAAACAGGATTATCATAAAGAACATATTAATGTTCAATTTTAATTGCAAATAATAACTCATAATTAAATGCTTTAACATGGCATGATTTCAGTTAAAATTTTCAGTTTTTGTACTAGATATGTGACCGTTTGAATTCATTACATCGGCGGACTGGCAGCCAGACGCTTGAAAAAATTTTCTTAACCCACACCACACTAATCGCATCAAATATTTTAGCATAGCGGTACTGCTGTTGGGTTTTGTGAAATTTCCTTAATATTACTGAATTGTGTTCCGCCATTGTATTTACATCACTATTAATTCGTTCTGAAGTCCATACTGGTTTTGTGAGATTAACTTAGCGATCACTTCATAACTTTCGAAAAATCTGCTTATTCGTCAGTGCATGACATTTTTATCAGCCAATCAGCTCTCAGAACGTGATTGCTCATTCGCGATGATAAATGTCAGATTCCTGTTATCCGGCGCTTCCCGATTGTCCTAGGATTTTCGCATAGATCCGTCTCTTTCTAATATCCTACGACAGATGTATCGATGGCAGCAAAGTCGAGTAAGACATCTACGAAATCGCAATTTTACAGGAGAACACATTTAGTAACAAATAGGTGTCATTTTGGTAGTTAATGACCGATTGACATGAAACTCGGAACGATGCATTAGAATAACATTCTTCATTGGATATATAACAGATTATAACTGTATATTATTTTTTTACTGAAATAATGCAGTCTTTTTTTACTCCAGAAAAACTTTGACGTACTTATAAGATATCCAGTTATCTTCTTAGAAATAAATTTCACACAACAGACCCCACTTTATACTTGTTTCAGGAACTTATCTATATTCTGGTGGAATGGAAAAAGTATTAGTAAAGTGGACTACAGGACATCTGACAAACAAAGCCAGTGAAAAAATGTTTATCCCAAGATTACCAGGAATGATCAGACACATTGCAGTTAACAACACTCATGTAGCCGTGACTCTCACAAATAACTGTAAGTTTTGAGTAGTTACATATTATTTTAAGTATATTTGAATAACATTAATATTCATTGAGAAAAAATTAGCAAAATACACACGTGTTGCATCCAAAAAAAACTAAAAAATGTAAAATGTTCAAAAAATTTAAATTGCATACAAATATGGCCTATGGCCTGTCATTTTAATTGTAGGACTAAATATAAACAAATAATTGTTGGCAATGATTTTCACATAATATATTATACATTTTTCAATTTGGTCTATCATACTTGCTATGTTTAAATCATGTAACATAATGTGTTGAGGAATTTTCTGTTCATTTGATAGAACAAATAATCTAAATTAAAACTTCTTTTTATGTATTACATCTCTTTTCTTAGTTTCATTTGTTGTTGACGACACGAATGGCGTAGTGCGCTGTAGCACGGTTTCTCGCCTTTAATTCCGTAGTGTCCCGAGTTCGATCCCCGGTCAGGTCAATTCAGGAAATGATCTTTTCTAAATTGGCCTGGGTCTGGGTGTGCTGGGAGACGCCCCTGGCTTAATTCCTTGTCTGGTACCTCGTAACACAGGTTTATTTATCCCTACTTCGAGACCATGACAAGAGGTGTGTTGTCTGGCGCATATTTATATTTATTATTTATTAAAAAAAAAAAGTTATATGTAATTTCAAAAGTAAGTCTTTATTGCTGAATATAAAATATGTTGATGTGTTATGCATTTTTTGGTTTTCACTCATGTTCCTCTAAATTTTCTTCCTAGCTTGGTCTTAAGACATTATTATTATTATTATTATTTCGACTGGGGACGCTGGCAGTGGGCCGGGTGATCGGTCCGCTGGTTATGGGCCATTTCACCCATTTCCCCGGGCCCCCTAGCAGGGGGTCTTTAGGTTGTCCCATTTTCACGGCGTCCCGTCGAATCTTCCTGTTGCTTTGCAGAATCTTACTATCTGGTCCACCGTCAGTTCTTTCAGATTTCCTTCATCTAACGAGTCTGACCCCATGAGCTCCCACCGTATGTGTGAGTACATCGGGCATTCGGCGAGTAGGTGGAAACTCGTTTCCTCGCTGTCCATGCACTCCATGCATGTGGGGTTGTCTTTGATGCCTATTACTGTTAGGTGCGTGTTTAGTCTAGAGTGCCCTGTGGCGATTTCTGTGACCATACGTACACTGTTCCTTGACAGCTTCAGTAGATGACCTGTCTTCTTCGTGTCCATTCCGTTTATGAACATTTTAGACTGTCGCATGCCTGTTGCAGCCTTCCATCGTCTGTTTGTTGCTGCTGTGGTTAACCTTTTGATTACTCCCTTGGTGATGTTGTGTGCTATTGGCAGCCTGGGTTCCGGACCCACTAAGCCTTCGGCCGCACCACCCCTGGCTAGTTCGTCTGCTAACTCGTTGCCAACATTTCCCTCGTGTCCAGGAACCCATGCAATCACTACGTCTATTTTGTTTGCGAGTTTCCCTAGAGCTTTTTTGCATTCTTTGACAGTTACCGATGTCGTCTCTGCTTTGCTAAGCGCTTTCAGCGCTGCCTGGCTGTCACTGTAGATAGTGGCCTTGGTGACGCTGTCCTGATTGTCTAATATATCTGCGCATTCCATGATAGCGTATATTTCTGTTTGGAATACGCTGGCGAACCTGCCTAGGCAGATTGATCTGTTTATCACTGTGCCGTCCTCGCACCTTATGTGCACACCCGCGCCAGATAGCTTCAGTGACTCAATTCTGGAGCCATCTGTGTAGCAAACTGTTCCGCTTGTGTCTATGTTCCATTCATCTCTTTGTCCTATATGTACTTTGTATTTCTTGTCAAAGATCTTTTCTTTCCTTGTTAGGTCGTTGTTGGTAAAGATCATTGACATGTTGCTCTCGATTTCACTTCCAATGCGTAGATGCCCTCTGTCCGTGTGGTTACCGATCCAGAGGTTCGTGCTACTGAGTTTGAACCATTGTTCGGTCGCTTTTCCTTTGATCGCTAGGTCTAGCGGATCCAGCCCGAGCATGATCTCTAGCGCTGATGTGGGTGTTGTTCTCATTGCACCTGTGATCATCAGTGCCACTAGTCTTTGGACCTTGTCTAGCTCTAGTTTGTTGGTCCTTAGTGCCGCCTTATGCCACCATACCAGTGATCCGTGGAGGATTCGTGGCAGGATGATTGCTTTGTATATCCATAGTACAGTCGCCGGTTTGATTCCCCATGTGCGTCCTATGGCTCTCTTACATTGCATCATGGCCATTTTGGCCTTAGAGCAGGTGGTACTTATGTGTACCCCCCCATGAGCCTTCGCCTTGTCGTGGCGGGGGGGCTTAGTACTGGTGGTAGGTGGAACCACCGGGAAGCTAAGAGGGCTCAGGCATGGCAGTGCGGTGGACTTCCCACCCACCCATTGCCTGCCGCCGGGCGTGGTGGTGGTATGGTGCTACCACTGCCCGCCCAAAGGGGCGCCCACGGGCGCAGCGCCTTAGGGCGCGAGGTGGGAGCCGCGGTGCACAACCGTTTGGAGGGGGTCAGTGATCCGCGGCTGGCCCCCCCTGTGCACTGCGGCTCGGCGGGGCCGCACCGCCAGATGTGGCAGCGGATCCACCTTTTAGGTGGATCGTGGTTGCGGACCTAGTAGGGTCCGCGTACGGTGGGAGCCAGCGGGCTTGAGTACGGGGGTGCTTTTGCCCGCAATGCACGGCTTTCACCCCGACGGCGGAAGTACCTGCGTGCTCCAGGTACTTCCGTGGCCTCCCCCCTTTATTGGGGGGTCGGCTGGAGGGGGCCCCAATACGGGGAAACACTGGCGGCGGGGCGTTGCGAAACTTTTTAGGGACCCCGCCTCGCCGCTGAAGTGTTGAGGTCGAGTACCGTGGGGTTTTAGTCGGTAGAAGTCCGACATAACCTCGTCGTTCCCCCGAGCGACGAGGTATCCATGAGGATTTCCCCACGATAATAAAAAAAAAAAGGTGGTACTTATGTGTGCTTTAAAAGTTAAGTTTGCTGTCCAGCGTAACTCCTAGGTATTTGATCTCCTTGACCATTTCTAGTTCAGAGTTGTCTATCTGCACTATTTCTTTTCTACCAATTTTACGTTTATTGGTGAATAGGACTAGTTTCGTCTTTTCGGGATTGAGGTTGAGTCCCTTACTTCTGCACCATAATAGCGCCGCTTTCAGTCCTCTGTTCATGATGTTGCACATGACGCTGAGGACCTTTCCCGTTACTAGCAATACCCCGTCATCAGAGTACACCTGTGTGTATATGTGTATCTTGTTTATCTCGTGTACTAGTTCATCTATTAGAATGCACCATAGTAGAGGGGATAGGCATCCCCCTTGCGGGAATCCTCTTCTCGCCCTGACCGTGTGTGTAACCCCTGCTAACTCAGCCTTTATAAGGCGTTGTTGAAGCATATTCTTCACCCATCCTGATATATCTTTGTGAATGCCTTCGCGGTCTAAGGCGGCTTCTATCGACTTAGGGCTGGCTTTGTCGTATGCCCCTTCTACGTCGAAGAAGCAGCCCAGTGCGTATTCCTTGTTGCTCAGAGACCTTTGTACTCTAGTAACTAGGTTGTGGAGGGCTGTTTCTGTGGACTTACCCTCCATGTATGCATGTTGGTTCTCATGTAGCGGGGATCCACTGTTCTCTATCTGGGCTCTTATAGTTCTGTCAAGGATCTTTTCCATTGTCTTCAATAGAAACGAGGATAGGCTGATACATCAGAAGGCCTTCGCCTCCTGATATGTGGCCTTGCCAGGTTTCGGTAGGAAAACTACCTTGACTTCCCTCCACTTCTTGGGAATATACTGCATTCTTATACTGCTGTTGAACAATTTTAAGAGATCTTCCTTGATGTACTTTAACGCTACTTGCAGCATTTTTGGAAATATTTCATCCGGGCCTGCCGCCTTGTATAGCTGGAAGGAGAAGATACTCCATACTAGTTGTTCTTCCGATATGGCGATGGCCTCGCCTGCCCTTACCACTGTGGGGTTTGAGGTTGGCATGTCTTCGTCTATGTCGTGCTCGCAGTCTGGGAAATGAGTTTCCATCATGGTCTTAAGTATCATTTTTGGGTCAGTTATCAGTTCTTCCCCCTTCTTGATACTTCCTAGTTTGCAGGTGTTGTCCTTGGATAGCGTTTTGACCAGCCTCGCGGCATCTGGGTGTTTTTCGATCCCTTCGCAGAACGCGCTCCAGCTGTTCCTGCATTCTTTCCTGCTCTCGCCCTTGAACTTGTTTCGCTCGTCTTTGTACTTACGCCAGCTCTCTTCGTCACCCTTTTTGAGGGCCACCCTGAGAGCACGTCGGGTCCTCTTTCTGGACTTCTCTAGTGACTTAGTCCACCACGGTTGTCCCTTGCCTAGTTTGATTTCTCTGAGCGGACATGCTTTATGATAGGCTTCCCTGAGGGCCTCATCTAGTCTTGTCGCCTCTTTTTCTATCTCCATTTCGTGCTTGTGTAAGTCGTGACTTCCAGGTGTCCACTGTTTGATGTAGTTTTCGAAAGTAGACCAGTCTGTCTTTTTTGCGTTTCTCACTCGGATCCTGTCGATGCTGCAATCTATGCTGAAGGTTATACGTCTGTGATCTGACATGGATTCATTTTCGTCTACCTTCCAGTTTCTAATTTGTCGGCTAATCGTTTCTGATGCGATGGTGATGTCCAGCACCTCACTTCTCGCTCTGTTGACAAACGTTGGTGTGTTACCTACGTTTAATAACTCCAGACCGGATGCGCTAATGTACTCTAGGAGTGCTTCCCCCTTCCTGTTACAGTCCGTGCTGCCCCATACCACGTGATGTGCGTTGGCGTCGCACCCTAGAATAACAGGAATGTTCTTACCTTGGTACTTCTTGATGGTATCTTCCATTTCTCTTGTCGGCGGCTCAAACTCACTCTCGCTGGGAAGATATGCAGAGACGAGGAGCACCCTTGCTTTGTTCTTGTTTAGGCTCGTTATTGTTAGTTCAACGCTTGCCAGTCTTAAGACATAGTCCTCCTTATTGATTAGTGATAGTATTACCCTAATCTTTCGCTGTCATAGATTCCTCACCTCAAGCATCATCATGTCCCACAGACTTAGAACTGATAGGTGTGGTTTTCCAGCGGTAGTCATAGCGAGCTCGCAAATGCACGTGGTGTCAACGATCCTGGAGTGCGGCGGGCTCTCGCCGGCGATGCGCGCCGTGGGCACGGCGCTGGTGCACCACCGGCCGCTCGGCGCGCTGCTGATGGGCGGCCGCACCGGACACTTGCAGCTCTTCTCTACTACCACCGATAAAGTGCTTTATAACGTAAGAAAAAACCCGCGCCAATAAAGAAACGAGTCTAAAATGGCGGCATTATTCTTTCCCTCTCACTCGCATTGCAAGTGTCACTCGCATTGTGCGCGTGAGAGGGAATAAATATTGCCGCCATTTTAGATTTGTTTCTTTATTGGCGCGGGTTATACAAGTTTACTATAACATATTATAATGAGTAGTATTGTCATAAACGGCGATAAGTAACTATGCAAATCAAATAACATCTACAAGTATATGTTTTCGCACTTCGCCCGTTTGTCTGGCACTGCTATACTTTTAAATAAGGTAGGTACCTAACTCCAGTATTTATTGCACTTGAATGTTTCAAGGAATATTCTTGTTTTTTAAGAACCAATCCAACCAATCTCTGCCTTCAGTCTCCTTTGGCACTTATTTGTAGTGAGTATAACTCTCTCCCTAACAAAGTTCCAGATTTGGATGTATGTATTTGGTGACAGCTTGCGAAATTTTAAATTGAAGATTTTAGAGCACCTTTAGTATTAGTTATTTCTACTATTGTGTGGCAGTAATAAATAATGACGCCTGAACAATCACAATCTAGGGATAATAGTCCATTCGTGGCAGACTCACCCTTTGACCACCCAAACAACCCTTCTCACCAACCAACCTTACCGAAGTCATTCTTTTTAATTCGAAAATAATAAATTCCTAATAATTCCACAGATTGATATAACTAGATTAAACAACATACCACCAGCAAGACGAAACCTCCTACCGTTAGAAACAGAAGTGACTTGCGCCGCCGTGAGCGGAGACGGCAGTTGGCTTGTGACCTCCGAATACAGAAACGACGGCGTCAGCTACCCAGAGGAACAACTAAAGTTCTGGTCCTTGCAAAACAAAACCACAACTCCCTTTAAACTGAACACGTGTGTCAATCTGTCGCATGGCGGTTGCAATGTTGTCTCCTTAGCTCTAAACAACAAAGGCGAGTTTTGCGTATCAGCTGGCGCTGATCAGAAATTTAGAATATGGAAACGAGAAACACAAATGTCTGGGAACAAGATCTCTTGGAGTTGCCACACTGCGTGCTACTATTCGTCGGGCATATCTCAATTCCTTTCAAGTAAAGTTTTGAACACTTTTAAGATCGGGGAAGGTTACGCTCCAGGGCAAGTGGAGGACTTTCCCTATTTAACAGAGAATAAGCACAATGACGTTATAAAAAAGTTGTTTAATATTCATAAAGAGAACAGCCTGTTCGTGGGGAACCTGTTTGATTCGAATATGAAAAAGAATAGTGTGTTTGACATGGGAGGTGTGGCGATTTCACAAGATGGGTCCCTGATTGCAGCGTGGTTTGGCTGCAAGCTGACGTTGTGGGACACGCACTTGTGTAGTTTGCTGACCACACTGTCCCACCCGTCGCTTCGTCCCAAGGGACTCCATGTGCAGTTCGGAAATCACGATGCTGCTCATTATGTAAGTACTGCTTGTATTCAGGGCGATCCACAATTTTGGAAAACACGAGCTGAAATAAATAGTAGGCAAACTAGAGCTAGAATTATGAACAAATTGTATCATCCTATTTGCCATAAACGAATATATAAGTTAAATGTTTATAATATATGTATTGTGCTGTTCAATAATTTACCAGACGACTTCAGATTAATTCATGACATAAATATGTACATTTAAATCAAAGCTGACAAAATGGTTATTACACCACAGCTTTTACACTGTTAAAGAATTTCTTGAATTTAAAGATAAAATATAATAAATTAAATCTTCATTAATATTAATAATTATTATTGTAATAAGTATATTTGCACGCTAGTATTAGGCTGAATGCATTGGACTTATTCTATCATTATCACCTGATGTATTTACTGTGTTCTTGCAAATGAAACATTTGATTTGATTTGACAACAGAGTATTTTAATTATACATTTCTGGGAAATATTGAACTAAGATAATTTTACCCAAAACTAAACAGAGCTCAAACAATGGGAAAAGACTGATAAACAACTTAGACATTTTAATCTATTCTTAAATGATTACAACACCGAGACACAGAACAATACACAAATGTCACATTAATGTTTGTCCAGGGTAAGGTCTGGAGCTTCGGAATTTCGGAAGGTCTATCCATGCCGCCAAATAGCCAGTCAAGACATATCAGCCTTCAAATTAAATATACCTCCTGTATCGCTCTTTTTGCTTTGCTATCTTCTTTTTTATTATAACTGCTGCCCTACTTGTGTATATTGAGGGACCCCACATTCTATTTGGACGACACGATTGGCGTAGTGCGCTGTAGCACGGTTTCTCGCCTTGAATTCCGTTGTGTCCCGGGTTCGATCCCCGGTCAGGTCAATTCAGGAAACGATCTTTTCTAAATTGGCTTGGGTCTGGGTGTGCTGGGAGACGCCCCTGGCTTTATTCCTTGTGTGGTACCTCGTAACACAGGGATATTTATACCTACTTCGAGACCATGACAAGAGGTGTGTTGTCTGGCGCATATTTATTTATTATTTATTTATTTCAGTTGGTGTGTACAACATCGAAATGCGTCGCAGTTTGGAGTTTGCTGTCACTGACAGTTAAATGGTTGGTAAACCTGAGTCCTACCTACCTCACTGCTGATCCATTTTCGAACAAGATGGCTGTTACAACGTCGCATAACGATGGTAAGTATGGTGGAGTTTTCTTTACAGTTAATAACACTAACGATTTTTCTATCAGCTGAATAAAGTGAATTATGCGTCTAGATTTATAAAGTTGTCAATTCTTGTTTAAGTATGTACAGTTTCTCAGTTTTATTCATAAGCAACATCTTATGTTAATATTTTATTTATTTTCAGTATTCGTGTTCAGTCCCCACAGTTCATCACCAATACTTTCACGAAAAAGCCTCTTGAATCCAAGAACAGGCATTGTCAAGTTATGTACTTTCGGCGCCTCCAAAAATGATGAAATAAGATTATATGTGATGAGGAATGATTCTGTGAGTATTATAATAAACAGACATAGCTTGTGAAATTGACAACATCCAGATTTAAAAAAAAAAATATAACCAAATACATTAAAAAAGGGCCTTTAGAGCTTAATGGCTTTAGGGGCTTAGGCCCTATAAAACTTGTTTAGGTACTTATGTACAATTCATTTTAGGGCCCTTCAAACTTGAGTGGGAAAATCTATTCTTGAAAGTGTAAAGTAAATTAAAATCTGCACCATTCGATAATCTACACAATTTATAGCATCTTTTGTTAAGAAACCATATTTATAAATGCTAAAATGCTGCGAAACAAATATTTTGCACAACGCAAAGAAACAGATTGCAAATGACGTCATTTGCAGGCGGCAGTTTCTAGGGAGCGTTTTTAATATTTAGGGGTGTATTGGTGGTTTCGAAATAATTTTTTTTCCAATGTTTCTATTTTTTAAAAGGTTTTTAAAGGTTTTTTTTTGAAAGGGCTTTCGATAACACCTTAACAAGAGAACTAGTTTAATACCCTATTGTTTTATTTGCAGCATATTGCTCTTGCTCAGGCCCTCAACAACAACTTAAAATGAAAGGTGGCGTGAATTGTGAAAAAGTGTTAATAATTTTGGCGTATGTAACAGAATATTGCTCTATTTCTGTTTTTTTTATGCCCTAACTATTATGATAATAAATTTCGACATTACAGTTCCATCACGAAGAAGGTTGGTGATCTGCATGTTCATGTGCAATGAGCGAATTTAGGGCCATATTGGTGGCATGAAGCCTGTTCATATTTTTTTTCTTTAATAGCCACCTAGCGTTCTTTTTTCCGTGGCAGGATCTGTCTCTTCCTGGCATTTTAGTACATAAGCATCAATTGATCGCTACAATTGATGGGTATTGATTGACCTAATTACCACGTTTGTCAAATTCATTTTCGTGATCACAAAATATGTTTCGAAAAATACGAAAAAAACTTTGCCTGACCTAAGTTTCTAGATTTTGGTCCAAGCGCTTTTACCAATTGTCTTACTTGAACGTGAATTTCTCCTCCCCACAGGAGATCTACTGTCTAGAGCCGGAACAGAAAGAAGACAGCCACCTAGAAGTGATGTCTAGCCGCAACTTGCCAGCGTCTCAGTTCAGCGCGCTACTGGCCGAGCTGCGGCCGAGCGACGTGCGCGCGCGCGCGGCCCGCCAGCGCGGCGAGCACGCGCACGCGCACCACGATCAGGTACAGCTAGTTGTACATAAAGGCACAGATTACTTTATAGTTCCTACGTAACAGATAAATCACATCCAAAGAAAAATTTTAATTTTCTTAATCCCAAATGCGTGCTGTCATATGACAGACATATATTGCCAGGGCCACCTCTTCCGATATCATCTATATGTCTATATTCCGGTAGTCAGTACTTACAGTATGTCCGCGTCATCGCGTCGGTCCATTCGCAGAATTCGTGAACAAAATTTGTTTTGTTTAATGCTCTCGCGGCTGTTGACAACCAACTGCCAAACGGTTCATGGAATACCCGGCGGATGAAAGGTAATTATCGCAGGCAGGTACATGCAGGGACAGAGGCCTGTTAAAGGTACATAAAGGCCTGTAATTGACACGTTTCAGATTCGTGACAAAAACAAAACATTACAGCACTGCCTCCCTGACATAACGAACTTTCGCCTGTTAGGTACTGTTTACAAGAGTGGGGGTTAAGGAAACCCGTGTAATTATCGACCCATATCTTTACTTACAATTTTTTCAAAATTACTGGAAAAGTTAGTCAATATAAGGCTAATAAGTTATCTTGAATACTACAACCTGATTTCAAAACAATACAGCTTTAGACGCGGCAAATCCACAGATGATGCGATGACTTTGGTTTCTGATATTGTGTCTGCTGCTTTGGACCAAAATAAATCTTGCATCGGTGTGTTTCTAGATCTGACCAAAGCTTTTGACACTGTCTCAATTCATAAACTTGTCAAAAGGCTTGATTGCCTAGGAATCAGAGGACTCGCACTTCAATGGTTCTATAGCTATTTATCAGGACGAAGCCAACGCTTGCGTATAGGTGCTGATTTAAGTGAAGAGCTGTCAGTGGAATTTGGCGTGCCACAGGGTAGTATTCTCGGCCCTACATTATTTCTTGTCTACATGAGCGATATTGCACGAAGTCATGAAGACAAGGATACCATTCGCTTTGCGGATGATGTAGTAATTATTTTCCAAGGCGAAAACTGGCAGGCAACTGACGAAGCGGCGGAACGGGGATTGCTACGTATGACAGAATTTATTAGCACCAAACATAAGCAATACCAAATTCATAGCTTTCCACAGAACGCGCGTATCTCAACCTCCCCCTTTAGCACGTCTAAAGCTGCACAATTGTAACCAGCTACTTGCAACCTGCGAATGCTAATCAATAGACCGAGCACACCACCTAAAGTATGTGTGACTGACTTTCGACTAAAATTTATCGTACAAGAACCTCTTTTGTAGTCTGGCAGCTAGGATAAGGAAAACAGCTGATGTCATGAAATCACTAAGACACTTTGCGCCGAAAAATACTGTCATTCTGGTTTACAAAGCAATCTGTCAGTCTCTACCTCTACGAAAAATACTCTATGGCATAAAAGTCTGGGGTGGGGCTGCGTAAACCACAATGATGAAGTTGGAGAGAGCCCAAAGAACTGTTCTCAAAGTAATGCTTCCTAAACCATTTAGATACTATACAGAAAAGCTTTACAGAAATTGCGAGTTGTTACGCGTGAGGCAACTGATTTTTTTTTATATTGCCCGTCAAGATGACCTAACTCCACCTGATGGAAAGCGGTCGTGAGGACCAGATATGAGGTTGACAAGACAAGTCATTCAAACGAATCACTGGACTGGCCATCCACACCTTGAAGGCCTGCAGAAATGCCTTTTCACGCCCTGCTTGAAGAACCCGGGACTATACGAGGAAGGGAACACATGTGCTGGAAGAGCGTTACACGTCTGGATGGTACGACAAAGAAACGAGTCACCGAACCTTTTAGTTCGGGCCAACAAATGCTGAATTGTGTGTGGGTGACGCCGTTGTCCAGCACGCGTGGTATGGGAGTGGAAAGGTGAGGGTGGAATAAGCTGGAATAACTCGTCAGAGCATTCTTGTAGAAGCGATAGAGAACTTAGCCTGGCAATGTCTCTACGCAATTGGAGAGGCTCAAGGGTCAAAGTTGCCACTAGGTTTCCAATAATACGGATAGCACGCCGCTGCAACCTGTCAAGAGCATTGAGTAGGTACTTGGCGAAACCGTCCCAGAGATGAGAGCAGTGTTCCACACACGAGCGAACTTGTGTCTTATACAAGAGACACGAGCTGCTCAGGCGAGAAGAATCGTCTCACTCTGTTCAGGATTCCGAGTTTACGAGACGCAGTTCTAATGACGCTCTCAATGTGGTCCCGCTGGTTTAGGTTGCTACGAACATCCATGCCAAGGATGTTTAGGCTATCCTTAATCGGTAGCGGGTGATCTGAAGAGTGGGGTGGGAAAGGAGCGGCGACGCCTTTGCTGTGAATGCACACACCTGTGTTTTCTTGGCATTGAACTAGACAAGATTGCATGCACCCCATTCTGAAATGCGGTCCAACTCTCAGTCAAGCTCAGCAACAAGACTTCGCCTCTTCTCCTCGATGTCAGTCTGCTTTGCCTCAGGGCGCTCGAAATAACGCGCGTGGACCGTGCTATCATACGCATAGCAATGAATATTACCAAGAGATAATATGTCATTGATATGCAGAAGAAACAACGTCGGCGACAAGACGGGAGCCCTGTGGCACTCGGGCATTAATCTGGAGAAAGCGTAATCTTCGACCATCGCAAAGGACACGAATTCTACGTCCCTCCAGAAATCCGACGACCCAGTCGCATAGGCGGGGTGGCAGACCATATGCCGGAAGCTTGGAAAAGCTTGGAAGTTTGTTCTGCGAGGCGTTATTCACACTTATAGTATGGCCATGATGGCCTCGCCAGAATATGAAAGAAGACTTAAACATAGGGTATATAAGATTCCAACTCCCACAATGAGAACAACTTTTGCCGGACGTCACCCATTTTATCTTTTACCACGTCTTTACAACCAAGTGTGCCGTAAAGTCAAAATAAAAGAGCTACGAGGTGCATTCAATAAGTACCTAGCCTCATCGCCAGAGGGCGCTGTAGTTTCAAAAGAGTTTTACCACAGTGTAGCACATTCTTTTTTAATTCTTTTTCAAATTTTCATTCCAATCCCTTCATTTGTTTTAATTTGACAACTTATGGAAGCGAACGTGTCGATCGGTTTTACAAAAATGGAAAAAGAGCAATATCGTTCGGTGATTCGATTCCTATTTTTGGAAGGGGAAACGCGCATCGAAATCAAAGAGCGCTTGGATGCTGTGTACGGTGACTCTTCTCCATCGATGGCCACCGTCAAGAATTGGTTCAACGAGTTTGCACGTGGCCGTACGTCGGTTTTTGATGAACCACGTCCAGGTGCACCGAAAACAGCTGCTACGGAGGAAAACATTAAAAAATCCATGATCTCGTATTGGCAGATCGCCGATTGAAGGTTCGGGAGCTAGCTGAGACTGTAGCCATTTCAGAAGGAACAGTGCATCATATTCTTCACGAGGAACTCGGCATGAGAAAGCTGTCGGCGCGATGGGTGCCGCGTTTACTCACACCGGAAAACAAGCGCAACCGTGAGACCACATCGGAGACGTGTTTGGCGCTGTTTAAGCGGAATCCAGCGGAGTTTTTGCGTCGTTTTGTGACCGTCGATGAAACCTGGATCCACTGGTACACACCAGAGACCAAGGAGCAATCAAAACAATGGATCCAGACCGGGGAACGTGCTCCAAATAAGGCGAAAACTGTAAAATCGGCCGGAAAAGTTATGGCCACCGTTTTCTGGGATTCACAAGGTGTGATCTACATCGATTACCTCGAGAAGGGTAAAACAATTACAGGGCTTCACTATGCCGATTTATTGGGCCGATTCGACGCCGAATTAAAGAAAAAACGACACCATCTGGCGAAGAAAAAAGTGCTGTTTCACCACGACAACGCACCGGTTCACACGTCTGCCGTTGCCATGGCCAAATTGGTCGAATTACGCTAAGAATTGCTGCCCCTTCCACCGTATTCTCCAGATTTGGCCCTTTGTGACTTCTTTCTGTTTCCTAATCTGAAAAAATCACTCGCCGGGAATAGATATGGATCAAATGAGGAGGTCATCGCCGCCACGGAGGCCTATTTTGCAGAGTTTGACAAAAACTATTTTTCGGACGGGTTAAAAAAGTTGGAGCATCGCTGGGCTAAGTGTATCGAACTAAAAAGAGACTATGTTGAAAAATAAATTGCCACTATTCCAAAATTTTCGTTTACTTTTTGTAGGCTAAGTATTTATTGAATGACCCTCGTATCTATACGTAGAGTAAAAATTGTCCTTGAGTCTTGGCTGAAGGAATTTGACTATTCGGACACAGAAAATCTGTTAATTAACTGAACCTCCCTTCCACACACATAACACAAACACACACGCATAGATACACTCACTCATACACCGATTTAAACACTTACACACACATTCACCTACATATTTACACATTAAACTTTGCTAAATAATGTCCAACTCAACTTTTATTTTCATTACATTTGTTTTGATTATTGTTATGATTCACTTGTTTTTTTTTACTTTAGTTTTCTTTAATATTACTATTATTGATTATTGTTTTATTTTGCATTTTCATATAAGTAGGTAACTTGTGTTTTATTCAAAGTTTATTAATTTTATGTTGAATTGTTTGAGCGTGTCCATAAAGTTAACCAGTGATGTTTAATCGTATTTCTGGCATCTGTGATACAATCTGCTTCTGCACTACAATTGTGTAAGTACCTACAGGTACCTACAGTTACCTGTAGGTACTTACACAATTGTAATTTATTTATGAATAAAAAAAAAAAGGCATCAGTAAAGCATCACCTCCCCAAACCCTAGCTACTGACACCATTGGCATGGAAGGCACAGTAAAAAATGTTTCTCGTCACTGAATAAATCGTCTGCGACAGACGATAAAGGCCGATCATGATGATGCATATTCCCTATTGTGCTATAGGTCATTGCTTTTTTAAAAAGTTTTACAATATGGGGTAAATCACTGTCTATGCGCTGCGCTGAAACAGATTATTTTCCATTTAACGAAGCGTTGCTTCATTTACTGAGAGATATCAATGTTATCCTTACTTATTAGGAAGATAATATTATTATATGAACATATCTTGGACTCTTATAAGATTCAATTTAATGTAATTTTTTAGAGCTTGCAAACACGTTCTTAACGTAATACTGCTAGCCAGCATCTCCTTTTCTCTAAGTTCAGTGCAAGGGAGAGATTAGGGTTTAATTTGACAAACTTAATAACTTAATACTAAATTTAATTTAACATTTTTACATTATGGACTCGATTACCATTTTGTATTACTTTGTTTATTTCAGCAAATACGGGATTTTCGAAATTCAAGATGGCGGCGGCGCCAAATGCGAATAAGTTATTATACGCCCTAGATTTACTACTAAGTTGCAACGGAAACGCTTGAGCATTAGCACCTTTGTGTGGGCAAATCGTAGAAATTCATATTAAATATCCAGCATGATTTTTATTCAATTAACTTTTTTTTTACTTCCTAGATGAATATAATTTATAAAATCTAAGCATTCAGTTATGTGATAAAAGCCACTTCCGTTCATTATCATGGTTTTATAATAATATCAATTAAACATACTGAAAGTGTTTTAATGTCGTAGAAAACAATGTTGATCTTATTTAGCTTAAAACACCATAAATAAATACTTTGATTTATTTCGACAGATAAAGAACAGTCAGCCCTTTATTTCTTGTTTCAGTTTTTGGTGGCCGCGCCGCACATGGTTCCCCCGGTCAGCTTATTCTGCACTTCTTTCCTGCAAAACATCTCCGGACAACAACCGTCGGAGGAACCCGCTGACGACCCTCAGGATCCCGTGGACGTGGATCCGAGCTCTAGTGAAGACGAAGACGGCGCGCCGAAACTCAACGGCCCGTACGCACCCAAAGCCACCCAACTATGGACCACCAACTACGAAAGCATCAAAGAAAAGAAATTAAGGAAAATTTTAAAAGAACCATTCTTGGACTTGCAAATTACACAAGCTATGTTTGGCGTATAACGTGAGTGATAAGTGATTATATTTGAATAAAATAATGTTGATAGTTCATTGTTTGAATTATCTACCATTACATTAATCCAATTGTTTCCAATAAATTACGTTGCAGGGTCAATTATCAGTAATTTTGAAAAAAAATAATAGTTAGAACACAATTGTTTGGACTAGATAGGAGATGAACATATCAAAAGTCCGCGCCCCTAAGCCTTGTTTGAAAGTCTCATTTTTCGGTTTTTTGCTTATATCTCGGAAAATATGTGTCCTAGCGACATGAGACTCTCCACAATGAAAGCTGAGTAAATTTGCTACAAGTTTAATTCAGTCAAGTTTTTCGATATCTGGTACAGTTTCGAGATCTGCTCTTGAAAGTCTGTAATTATGAAAAAAAAAATTACACAGCGAGCATGCATCAAGTCAGTATAGGGAAACAAGCGAATAACCCGTACTGACTTGACGAATGCTCGCTGTGTAACATGTTACATTACGCCGCGTAACGTTGGTCAGTACCCACCTGTATGTTGACAAGATACTGAGTACTAGTGATTAGCAGTGATGTCGTTCGTAGAATGATAAGATAGATAAGCTGCGTCTCTTGAACCAGGCTTAAACTTTCGAATAAACTGTTACTCAGTGTACATTGTACAAAGATAGACAAGACAATATACTTTTGTTAGTAAATATGTATTACTTGTAGCATAATTGCTTTAGTTTGTTAGTAATATTTCTTGCGAAGTTATCGTACCTGGTATTTGAGTTAAAGAAACCATGGAACTATTTACAAACGAGGACATTTGTCACATTATAAGACAACTTGGATTTAATAAGGCCTTAAATTGGTCAACAAAGAGATATTCAGACGAACTAATAGGTTATTTAGGTGAACATCTAACATTAACCGTGGAGGTCGAATCTGGTGTACAATTGAAGTTATTTGTAAAATGCCTACCAAGATTGGATGCGCAGAAAGCTGAATACATAAAGGAAACCACTTTTTTCGATAAGGAATATGCAATGTTGAACTCACTTTTCCCAAAATTCAAACAGGGTAAGCTTATAATTGGCTTTTCACATTTTAAATACTGTTATTTTAAATTACAAATAACTACCCTTAACATATGTTAATTTTTAAGGCACACATAAATGGCGGCCGGCCGTTTATATGGCAAGGTATGATCTTTTCGTGTTCGAAGATGTATCATTACTGGGATATGCCATGCCACGTGGCCGGGACACACTTACTGCGGCGGAAGTGAAAGCATGTGTTGCGACAATGGCCAGGTTCCATGCGCAATCATACATCTACGAGGATAGCAAGAGTAAAGAACTGAATCGACCCTACAGAATCTGGGAGGATTACAGTGATCACCTTCAAGAACCAAGTAAAACTCGAAGTTGGCGCAACGCCGGAATGAATGCCGTGATAGATTATTTAAAAGTGTACTCGAAATACAAAACTACTACAAATTTTGCAGAGAAAGTAGATGCTGCCATAACAAAGCTGTTTAGTGATGCATTATTTGTGATGAAGCCTCATCATGTGCAACGAAACGTTGTTGTGCACCGCGATCTGTGGATGAACAATCTATTTTTCAAAAATGATGGCGATTCTCTCCTAGCTCTGTTTGTAGATTTTCAAACAGTATTGTATTGTCCTCCTATGCTAGATTTATCATCATTTCTTTATTTTAACACCAGAAGAGATTTCCGAGACAAATGCCTTAGTGAACTTATTGATTTGTATTTTTTAGTTTTATCCAACGAACTAAAGATGTCTAACATAGATGTTGTTCACATAATAGATCGTGAATCTTTAGAAAATTGGTACAAGGAAAGCATAACGTTTGGCATATCACAAGGGGCGATAATAGTACCGTTAATTATTATTGACGAAAATACGAAAGATACATTATTTTCGTCTCCAGAAAAAGTTAGTATTTTTTATGAAGTTTCCCGCAGTGTTGAATTAATTGAAATAGCAGAAGATAACGACCGTTATCGGAATCATGTAACTGAATTGTTCGATGAAATTGTCGAAAAGTACGTATTGTAAAAAATTTACAAAAGTAAGCTTAAGTAATATTATAACATCTAATTATTAAATATGTTTAATTAATGTTGTTTCAAATAAAACCAAGACAGTCACAAGACTTATTTTTAAAAGAATACGCGTTACAAAAATAGTGATGAGGTGGTGTTTGCAGGTAGCTAGTTAACACGAGTGAGTTTAGTAGTTGCCTAATTATATCATAGATAATGATGAAAAAGCAAACAGCGCCGACTGTTTACATACCCACTGCTTTTTGATAACCGTAATAAGTGAATGTTTCAAATGATATGGATCAACGGGCAAACACGGTGTGATAAAGGATGTCTATTTACCTCTAGACTTGTTTAAACATGGGAAGCCAATGGAAGAAAACTGGTTATCAATAATGTCATCATCACTAAATGAAGTACAGTTAAGTTAGTTTTCTGTTCTCCTCCGAATAGTGCAGATTATTTTAACATAAAATGGAAATAGAAAATAAAACTGTTGAACATTTACAATTTTTAACAGAAGAAGATATAAAACTGATTCTATTTAAATATGGATACAGTCATGAAGAAGTTTCTATAGATAATTATATAACTTATAAAGCTAGCGACAAAATGCTTGGTTTTCTATCAGACTATTGGAAACTTAAAGTTAATATATCGTTTGAAAATGGCCGAAGAGAAGTTCTTTGTTTTTTTATAAAAGTTGTTTCAAAATCAAATGCAGCTAAAGCATGCATGGTTAGGGAAATGCAATTGTTCCAAAAAGAAACATTCTTTTACAGTGTGCTAAAAGATCGGATGGAAGTATCAGGTAATATATTTAGATTTTTTATAATTATCATAAGTATTATTTTAAAAAATTGGGAGAGATGGTATAAAAGGTTTTGAATTTTTACTTTGTTAGATCTGACCTCGATCGAACGGAGTCATAATATATGTTTTTTTCAAAGAAGTTCATAAATTGTAGTCTTTGCAGGGTTGAAGCAATGGAGTGCTAGATTTGTTACGTCAATAGACGAAGCCATGATTTTCGAGGATTTAAATGCACTGCAATACAGGCCTCGGAATAAGTTTGCGAGATTCGATATTCCGCATGCTTTACAGGCATTAGAGACGTTAGCAAGATTTCACGCATCTTCTATTATACTTGAGGAGACAAAAAGCAAAGTGTTAGGCCGCCCTTATATGATACACGAAGAATATGAACAATTTCTAGATCGAGGTGGCTACATAGAGTGTGATACGTGGTTTAAACAGTGCACAAACGGAGCCCTTGAAGCTGTTAAAACCTTTTCAAAATATGGCTCTGACAAAAAATATTCAGAACTCATTAAAAGCCGTTGGACTGATGTGTGGTGCTCGGCGTTAGCTTTCAGTGACTGCTCTGATAAATACCGGAATGTGATCTGCCACCGAGATTTATGGAACAATAATATTTTGTTTCACTATAGTAAAGTTGATGACAGTCTTACTCCTGATGATTGTGTTCTGGTGGATTTTGCTGCTGTACGCTGTCAACCACCTTCAGGTGATGTCATGCTTCTTTTATATTGCAACGTAGACCCCAAGATTCGTGAAGAGAATATGGACATGTTTTTAGACCATTATTACAATGAATTGAAACAAATCCTCAGCAGCTCAAATATTTTAGCTGAAGATATCATAACTAAACAACAGTTCTTGGAATCAGCTGAAGAGCAAAGACAGTGGGCTATTGTTGTATGTTCCTGCCTTCTCCCACAATTTTGGATAGACGATGATTTAATGACGGAGATATTCACTGATAACGCGCAGTTTTATGATATTTTGTCCAATGATAAAGGATCGTTTATAAAGAAAATGATGGAAACTAATCAGGATTATAAGGAAAAGGTGTTAGAAATATTCGATGAAATTGTGGAAAGATATTGCATTCATTAGAGATAAGGAATATTTATTCTTTCTTATTGTGTAACTACAAAGGTGTATTACCTACTATGTAAATCTACTATGAAGTGAGAGAGTGATTATTCAACTGAGAGCAAGAATGAATCATGTGGATTACTTTTCTCCAGATTTCAAATTGTTTTTACGCGGTTTCCCTCGTTTATAACTCCAGTCGACGTTAGGAACGAATTTATTGTCCTCGAGTTTCCGAGTGCCAAACTTTCTATACCAAGGATCATCGTTACGCTGACTGTACACGTCACAGAAAGGTCGAAAGAGGAGGATGTAGAGCAGTTCCACGAAGCTGAGAAGGCTCGCGCCGAGGAATAGGCCCCACGTACCCCCGGTTGATACTGAAACGAAATTGATTTGAATGTATTTGTTCCTAGGTGGGCCTTAGGGCCTAAGAGGAAAGGAGATCGGGAGAAAACAGGATATAAATAAATAAATAGAAATATTTTTTCCAAGCTTAACTACCCGATTAGACGACACGGTTGGCGTAGTGCGCTGAAGCACGGTTTCTCGTTTCGATTTCCGTAGTGTCCCGGGTTCGATTCCCGGTCGGTCAATTCAGGAAACGATATTTCCTGAATTGACTCGTGTCTGGGTGTGCTTGGAGATGCCCCTGGCTTATTTCCTTGTGGTACCTTGTTAAACAGGGATGTTAATCCCTGCTTCGAGACCATTAAAAGAGGTGTGTTGTCTAGCGCAAATTAACATACCTAAGCGTAATGTAATTCCAAATTGATAGTGCCTTGTAATCAAAGGGGTGTCACATAAAATAAAATGTAGGACTGCCGCGAAAACTGATTTTGGTGCAAACAACCGCCCCTATGCTTGTTTAAATGTAAAGACATCTGAGTGTGATATATTAGTTAGGTAATCAGTTGAATTGTACTTACCTACTAAATCTAGGAAGCCTCGTACCACGTTGCGCTTGTACCTTTCGCTTGGCAACATCGCCAGTCCTATCTCGACGGTGGCAAAGTTCTCCGAGGTAGATGTCTTAAAATCCTTCACAATAGTTATCTCAGCCTCAGTGCATGACGGCAGGCAATCGCAGAACAAGCCCGCACGAGAAGACCACTTAGCTTTTAACACCTGTTGAGTGAACGTTAATTTGTTATTTATCATATGTTATGTGGACCAGAAATATAGAAGGCAAATGATTTACTTTTTAATGTTCCTCATTCCAAATAATTAGTTAAAAGTCCTACCCAACATAAAACATTATTAAATTTATATATAAGTGGTTAGCACCTAGTACTATGGCTGCTTACGATTCCCCACTGTCCTTAATTATTATTTTAAATCTCGATTAAAAAGTAATAATAACTCTTTGAGTCATTATAAAAAATCATTATTGCATCACAAGCTTCGTAATAAAACTGATGCTGTTTCTAAGTTATTTAAACACGCAGCTAAAACGGATATTCGCTTTACTGCAAGCTCTCAGGAAATTAACCCGTTTCGTGTTTCTATTGTTCAGGTTTTTGCATTGTGTGCCATTGTTTGCTATTCTTTCTTAGGGTTTTCTTATGACCATCCGTGTGTTCCGCTGACACTCAAGGGGGAGCCGCTAAAACCTAAGTCTAAAATACACATTCATTAAAGTTTTGCAAAATAGAAGCTCTCAAGAAATCTTACGAAAACTCAACTTACAGAAAGAATATTGACATGGTCGTTAAGGCAAATTACTCCGGATATATTGCATCGCTGATGATTTGGGACGTTAGGCATGAAAAAACTGGTGCAATTGCAGACTTGCAACTGTGCATTCTTTCTGCACTGTACCGTGCAGGCTGTGTAGGAGTAGTGACGGTACACGTCCAGGAAATTCTCGTCAGTGTACCGGCACTTCCGTTTCTCTGGAGCGATCATTCTGACACCGGGGTCATTCTCGATTTTGCGTATCGTGATTAGGCGCCTGCGGAAAATAAAAGGTGAACAATCTGAGAGCTCACACAAAAGCAACAGGCCACTGTGTTTCTACAAGTGGAAAACGGAAATGTATGTGATATTCGGTCTCCGGTTGGGAACTCAATACGTAGTTTTTTTGGTAACACTTATTTAGTCTTTACATTACCTTAGATATGAAAAATACCCACAATATGAATGTCCAACATCAAATAACAAAGATACCTTATTATCTATCACGAACCAAAGACGTTGAAAGACGACGACGAAGTTAAAAGTAAACATGGCACTTAGGGTTGATTTGTTTGACCAACCCCTGATTTTGTTTAGAAAGAAGGTACAGTGTACCTACCGTTGCGACATTTCTGGACCTACAGCCATAACATCCGAGGTCATAGTTGTGAGCGAAGGCACTTCTTCCTCGTTCAGCACGTAGACGTTCGCAGGAACTAGCACATCAAAGTGGACCATTCCTGGGCCTGTTGTTTGGTTGCTCACCATTGGCAGTTTAGGAGGATGCTTTTCTCTGAAACCACATGTGATGTTTTTTAAATTTGACCATTTATTTTTCTACAAAATGTATAGCAGGTTAATCAGCATCATTCGCGGCCATAATGTCAGTCCCCCATAAGTCCACCATAACCGTGGTTGCTAACATAGCCAGCCAGAATAGCTGGGCTGCCGAAGCCACCGGTTGCATCCGTTGTTGCAATCCTATCCGGTGACGGTAAACGTGACTTAAGAGCTACTTTCTATTGTGTCTAGCACATACGACATACTATGGGTGTGAGATTATAATCCAATATACTTATCAAAGTCAAATCCAACTCATATCTCCTGTTTCTCATTATTCCATGTTACCTATTGAATTAGCTACCTCCCTTGTATAGTGTTGATAGTATAACATCTGCCTAGATCCGTGTCCATAGGCCTGAAGTAGTCACAGCAGCTGAAGGGTACCCCATTCCAGGAGCAGTTCGTAAGTGTGTCTTCGCACCGACTTCGAACCTTCAAAAATCCACGATTTAAAATTAAACTGCTATAAAATACTTTCACTGGTCGTATGATTTGTTCACACTATATTGAGATATAATTAATGATCACAGCCAAAGAGCCCAGCAAACACTCCCGGGAGTAGTACATTTTGACTATTTATCCATTTAAACGAATAATTTATTTCAATTCAATTTTTGCTAATATATAGTTATTCTTATTTCATCTCTTTAATATATACCAAATTGGCGAACTCTATAAGGTTGTCCGTCACACATTCAGGTAGAGGATTTTCAGGGCTACAAAATTCGGAAGTGTAATAAGTAATTCCTTTAAAGTAAGCCAGTTCTTTCAAAACTTCTTCCATGTTGAAATCGTGGTCCGGCCCCCACAATCTAAAATCAAATATAAAACAAAGTAAACTAATTATAATACCTACTTAATTACAAAGAGGAGACGCGAAACAAGTTAGACCTAAACGGACCAGCAAAAATTGTCAGCACATTGTCAGGACGTTGCTCTCCCCTTTTGTTTCTTTTTTCATTATGAGCAAGCGCGAGTTAGGTTCAAAGAATATTCCTTCCGTAATAAGAAAAAAAAACAAACAAGTTTAAAAAGCAGCATCTAATTAAAAAAATGTTATCGCCATTGTTTTAGTGATCTAAGAGATAAGTGTTAAATGTAAAAAGAATAACATGACTTACTTGTCAGAAACTTCCTCGATACGTTGGGTATTGTCGTTTTCGCAGACAGCCACGGAAGGGAAATGTGTGTTCCAATCTTTGTAAGTAGTCTCAACCACAAATGAAATAGGATTGTTTTGAAATGCGTCGTATTGGGCAACTATGAGGAGAAAAGATCCGTACCACGACAGCACTACAAATACCAACCAAAAAATCCTGTAATCCACATTCATAAAAAAAATTGTTAGGTATATTTGAACCACATAAAGTTATTACGAAATTAAGAAATGCTTAGACATACCTTTCTGTCCAATGTCTTTTGCTGTCAGCAATAAACCTAAAGCCATGAATGGACGTAGTTTCCGGCAAACTTTTGATACCTTTCCACCATATCTCGAATGACCTCATAAAAGAATTCTTTGAAGTCATGATTCCTTTTCGAAGGTTTAGAAATGATAGACATTGAAATAAATTGGTACCTTCTTTTATTTTGTATGAGGAGTTACGTGTAGCAGGTACCTACCAATCGCATAACGTTACAAATAATTTCCCTAACAAACAACAATACCTAGTGAGATCTAATAGAGATTGTCACGTTGAGAACCACACAGGTGTTTGATTTGTATCACTAATTGTAGTTTTACGATTAGTACTTTCTATGAAAAGCGGACCGGACACCCTCACTCTATAGAGATTGTGGATTTTAGATAAAAGCCGTTGGAACAATTTAAATAATTATTGGTTGAGCAAATTATTTCACATTCGTGTCTATAACTGTTTATAGACCTCTCTGGAGTTTTAGAACCTCTGTAGGTTCACATATTACAAATGCCCAAAATCGTTGTTTTGGTTACTTGTTCGAAGCTCATTCCAGTAGATCGGTCTGTACCTCCTGATGTTGCGCTCGAACTGGCCAGTGCTGGTCAAGTCTGCGGAGCTGACAGATCGTTTCTGCCGCCGACGGATGCTCACCTCTCGAAATAGTTTGACGGTAAAGAAATAAATAAACTCCAACACCGAGACGAAACTAAATCCGGTAAGGAAACCACAAGTAGATCCAATGTTACCTGTAAAATTGAGAAAGCCCGTTGTCTTGTGTCTCTGGGAGATAAGCACATCTACAGGAGCTTAACGTAAGAAGCCCATTGAACAATAAATAAATAATAAATATCTGGGACAATTCACACCGAGATCATCTGACCCCAAACTAAGCAGAGCTTGTATTATGGGCGTCAGAGACTGATAAACATACTTAAATACTTCTAAATACATACTTAAATAGATAATAACACCCAGACACACAACAAACACAAATGTTCATCACATAAATGTTTGTCATGGGTGGGGATCGAACCCACGACCTCCGGCGTCAAAGGCAGGATCGCTGCCATTGCGCCAACAGGCGAGTCAAAACAATATAAATAAATATGCGCCAGACAACACACCTCTTGTAATGGTCTCGAAATAGGGATTAATATCCCTGTGTTACGAGGTACCACATAAGGAAATAAGCCAGGGGCGTCTCCCAGCACACCCAGACCCGAGTCAATTCAGAAAAGATCGTTTCCTGAATTGACCCGACCGGGAATCGATCCCGGGACACTACGGAAATCGAGGCGAGAAACCGTGCTACAGCGCACTACGCCAATGGTGTCGTCAAATATTGAATCAATATTACTCAAATGTCAACGACTTATTTTCATCTGTATAAGATGGACATTCAGACGTCATTTCTAAATAAGGTTATTTTAATATTGCTTTAAGAGGTCATGGTTGGGGGCTTGAATCATCTCTATCTTAAAATTGAAATAAAGCTCGGCTTTGTCATTTGACATTTGTTAGGCTAACATGCAACTGCTTTGAAATGCTTACGAGTACGAAAGGGTAGGAATCTTTTTTAGAGATAGGAGTTAAACACTTACTGATCAAGTCGAACCACTTCATGATAATATTTTGTCCGTAGCAGTCAGCAACTTCCCTTCCGTACTTAACGTGTACTATTGATGTTCCGGTGTAGTCGGCGCCTTGTCTACACAACATATTATTTCGTTACATAACAAAAGTGACCTAGTGTTAACAAATAGAAGGGTAGGGAAAATAGTTAACTGGTAGTTTTATCAAGAATCCTATTACGTACCTATTTAATACTTATTTTAAGTTGAAGAATGAGATTACCCATACTAGGTCTTTTTTAAAATTTTATACTAGGTCTAGGCGCGGTTGGAAGTCCACTCTGACTTGGGCAGTTAACTTGTTGAGCATTCAGTTACAAATAATAATTTCTACAGAAGCTACTTCGGAGCTGTTGGGTTAGGAATGGTTAAAAAATTACAGAGAGTAGTGGAACTAAATTTCCAGGCTGGCTTTGAAACTGTGTGTACATAGAAAGAAGATAAAAACTGTTCATGGAAACGGCAGCCACGCTACGAAGTTTGTTTGTTTGTTTTCTATGCCAACCGCCGCGCCTGCTGCACAGTTGTGAAACCTTTGTGCAGTCCGGCGAGTTAAGCCTCTTTCCGATAAATAAAAACAAACTGTCAATAATGTGAAGTCTGCTGAATTTTACAATTGTTTTGATATCAATATTTTTGTAAGACATGACCAATGTAAATAAGAAAGTTGGCCTCTCTACTGTGGATTTTGAAGTTTTCGGCAAGGTGCAAGGTGTTTATTTTAGAAAACATACCCAAAGGAAGGCTACCGAGCTCGGTTTGAAAGGATGGGTGATGAATACGGCGCAGGGGACTGTGATTGGACAGCTGCAGGGTCCTCAGGGGGCCATCGAGGACATGAAGGTGTGGCTGCAGAAAGAGGGCAGTCCCAAGTCAAAGATCGAGAAGTCCGCGTTCCGAAACGAAGGACTCATCAACAGTTGCGCCTTCAGAACTTTTGAAATACGCCGGTAGAGGAAACGATTTCTTGAAAAAAACGAAATAATAAACTTTTCTTTTAAAATAACTTCCTCCGTTTTTTTTTCTAATCGTGCAGAATCAAAATCAGTCGAAAGACCGAAGAACCAACCTAAAGTTTATGCGACTAACACATGCCAACGTACAAATCGCATGTAAAAAAAATCTAGGCGACAGTAGAAGACGTAGAAGAGGATATGTTAACCATAGTTAAGAGGATTTAATAATGGTTCTACGCACGGGTACAGTGAAATTTGCTCACTGCGCAGGTGCTGGCCAGATTTCTTTTTCGATGACGGGAACTATACTGTTCTCAATATGTTGCTCTAATATTCCTCTTTAAGTAAGCTGTATCAGTCTGTAAAACACCCTTATGCTCTGCATATTTGAAAATAATAGGTAAGTCATTGTTTTTTAAAATCTCACTCACAGCCAGTCGTTCCTATCGGTGTCAGGCACCGCATTCAGGAGCTCAGGGTAGATGTTCACGTTATTGAAATAATAGTTGTATGCGGTCTTCGAGCAGGTGGGGTAGCACATTGGGCAGTGTAGGCCTCCAGCCACGCTGTCTAATTCCAACTCTGGCGGAACCACTTCCACGTTGGGTCTTACGGTGATTGATTGAGCTAGAGAAAGTAGGCTTGGATTAGTTAACAGCTAAAAAGTTATGAGTAGCTAACTCAGTATAAAAAGATGCGCGTAAATTACGTCAAAAATCCCGTGCGTAGTACCTAAATAGAACATCGAAGATACAAGTACAAATTCATTACAGTAAAAGTAATTAGGTATACTTCTTCACTGATAAGAATGTAGTAACAGCAAGAAGAGCTACTGATAGTGTTGGCAGTTATACACATGCACTAAAAAAAATAATTGATACGGGGATTCCAAGATGGTTTGGGCATATGGGAAGGATGGATGATAGGCGATTAACGAAACAAATTCACGAGGCGAGGGTGGATGGAGCTGTTGAAAGGGGAAGGCCTAGACGGACGTACTTAGGACAAGTCCAAGACGTGCTCAGAAAAGGTCAGGTCAGGAGTAGCCATACTCGACTAGCATGTATGAAAGGATTAATGAGAGTGGAAGAAGCGCAAGAGGTGTGTCAGGCCCGTAGCAAGTGGAAAGATGTGGTCTCTGCCTACCCCGTTGGGAAAAAGGTGTGATGGTATGTATGTATGTATGTACCCTTGACACGTTACTTAACTTTGGGTTTAGAGCCTCCTGTGGACACATAAGTTTTGGCCAAAGCCATCTGTGGCTAAACAGCAGTAATCAGTAAGAATAGAAATGCAGATGCACGCTTACTCTCACCGTAATATATCCTCAAGCAGGACACATCCCTCATATCACAGGTGCGCGCATCCATCGTCTTGGGCATGTTGAAAGGCGTACAGTTGCAGTTCTGCAGCAGGAACAGCATGCGACACTTCAGCATGCAGTCACTGTGCGTGTAGAACTGCAGGTA
This sequence comes from Udea olivalis, assembly GCA_947369235.1. Taxonomy (NCBI): domain Eukaryota; kingdom Metazoa; phylum Arthropoda; class Insecta; order Lepidoptera; family Crambidae; genus Udea; species Udea olivalis. Next base: position 10,677,400 of record OX376351.1, read on the forward strand.
CGGAGACTCGTCGTAGAACAGGCACTGGCGGAGCTTCACCGGAACGTGCTGGATGTCTCTGGATGCTTCTGTGAAGCTGGCTGCTACTAAAACAGACATCTGAAGGCGCCGATTCCAGGTGTAGTTATTCATTATTTGAGAGACAAAATTCTAAAGGTTTAAGAATAAGAAGTACTCACATGCGCAAAAGTAAGTAGGTACCTATTGTATACCTAACGTATGAGCATTAGAGTTTTTATGGGATAATGGGCAAAAGATACTATTGGTTGAATCTGAAATTGACCAATTTAAGATATTAACTTATTTATTTCAAACATAAATTTTGACCACACGATTGGCGTAGTGCGCTGTGGCACGGTCTCTCTCCTCGATTTCCGTAGTGTCCCGGGTTCGATTCCCGGTCGAGTCAATTTAGGAAACGATCTTTTCTGAATTGACTCGGGTCTGGGTGTGCTGGGAGACACCCCTGGCTTATTTCCTTGTCTGGTACCTCGTAATACAGGGATATTAATCTCTACTGCGAGACCATTACAAGAGGTGTGTGTCTGGCTGGCACATATATTTTTTTTATAAATAGCTTAGGTAATTTTTCCACGTTGTTGTTAGTTCAGCAACGTAAGTAAGTATAGTACTTACCTGACTATCTCTAATATTTTTTTCATTGCAGTATCTGACATCCCTAAATACCCCACGCCTTAAACAACTTCAACACTGCTAATGTATGTAAAAAGGTAAAACTTTATTTTATTCATTTCCTTGTGTTTTTGTCATTTTTCTCAATTGCGCTTAGATTAGGATCTCCCGTGCTGCATTTATTTAGAAAGGAGGCAACCCATATCACCTATATACCAATAGTAAGTATACGAGTATTATTTTACATGTGCCTGCGTTGACTACACAGTTGACTAGCAATATGGATTTATTGAACCGAAAGTAAATTTCACAGTCTACTGAACTAAAAAGGGGGGTGAGTCTCGTAACATTTTTAGCTGACCTATTTTGAAAGCTCAAAAACCGCAATCATCGATAAAAAAATTAGGGATTTGCTAGAATACATTACCTGGACACTGGGACTGATAATTTGCATAGCAAAACTACCACTCGGAGAATCAGGAAAATCGTATGCGTCGGAAAACTGCAACTGAAAGGATTATTAGGTCCGTCAGTTCCATTTACATTTCTACACTATTTTTATACGTTTGTGAAACCATATCTATGAAATTTTTAATCCTGCTTACTATATAACCCTTTAATTTTTATTGGAATTAACAAATATTTTGAAGTCTTAAACTGGTAACTTCAGTATCCCCTCTTAAGCCAAGAGCTTATTAGCACAGGCTCTGATACAGATCAGGGAACAATTAAACTGGCCCGCTAGCCCCCACCTTCATTTAACCATCGACGGTCCTGCTGCACATAGGCCTGAGGGTCGCGGGTTCGATCCCTATCCAGTGCAAACATTTGTGTTTGTTTTGTTAGTAGATACCTACGTAACAAAAAATGCATTTTAGAAATATTTAAGTGTAAATTCTGCTTTATTTGGATTCCAATGCATCTGAAGTAACCTGCCTCATTCATTAATTTATTTATTACTAGCTTTCCGCCCGCGGCTACGCCCTCGTGAACTTATCGTTTTAAGTTGTGGCCATTAAATTACATAAAATCTTTATAAATTGACGCCTGGGTGTAATTCTGATGTCTAAGCTATATTACTGTAAAGAAATACCCACAAACTTTCGTATTTATAACATAAGTAAGAAGTAAGATTGTAGAAATAGACCTGAGCTCCTTGTAAAGGCATGTTGTAGTAGAAATCGTCGCTTTCATTCAATCGTAGCAAAATTTTCAGCCCTTGATCGAAATCGAATGATGATTTATTGCCGTACTGGTACATGTCAATGCTACGAGATGAATTATTTAGGCTGAAACGAAATCATCGTGTCAAAGGTTATCTCTGTGTAAGGTACCATAAACGGAAGCCAAAGCCTCATAGGTAGGTACAGCTTGAATGGATACGCTAAGGAATGGATACGTTACAAAATTCCACCCAGAATATTTTCTGAAACGTAGTGATATTATCAAACGACAGAAAAGAGAAAAATTTATCAACATGTTATACCAACCTGCGTGTCACAAATACATTTATAAAAAGAGTAAATACAATATGTGCATTTCTATATACAACAGCTTGCCTAACGAATTGAAAATATTAAAAACTAATGTATTTAAGAAAAAAAAATTGATAGTGTTGAGGAATATACAGAGTTTTGTTCAAAATTATGTAAAACCTAGCTAGTTTATTAAACATTCACACGTCTGCATGCAGACCGAATACAATGGACAATTTAAGCTATATTTTAAGACCTTTTTGACATGTATTCTCGTAAATAAACATTTTGACTTTGACTTTAAGCTCTCGTATTAAACGCATTTAACGCAGGGATGGCTTCCACATCGTTGGGGTCAACTCCCGTTCTTGGAACACGAAGTATTCGTAGATCGTTGAATAAACATAATTACAGTTCGAAATTTATCGTGATTTATCGTATTTTAAGCAATATAATTTAGTTTACAAAAAAGATAAAACCTATCAACGTCACACTCGTTTTTATTGGCTTTTAGCCTTTCAGAGTTCAACGAAACATTGTATCTAAATGTTGCATCTCAGTACACCTGTGGTGTGTAAGCGGTGGTTGACTCTAAGATAGACATGTTTACCTTCTAAAGAATATATCCGAGTGTCTTAAGTAGTTGAAGGTGCAGCAGTAGCCGTTCATGGTTAGTCGGAAATCGAATATTTTCATGCAGTTCATAGGAATCTCGTTCCACGCACATCTCACCAGAAGATCCTCGCACCGAGGGGTTAACTGAAAGAAGGGAATATCTCATTGAAAAAAATATATTTGTAATGCTTAAACTTTAAGGTCCTCCTTCATTATTAAGTGATCCGATATGGTAATTTGGCTGAAAGGGCGAAAATCATTTTCCGACCGGTACGGTTCAAATTGAAAAGTGCGAGAAAAGCGCTAACGATTTTGGTTATTAGTGTTCAAATAAAATCGGACTGCAAAATTATCGTCGCACAACCCCTTTAAAGGACGATTTGTTTGCAGTGTTTGCAACTATTGAGTCTATCGTGAATTCAATGAAAGTTTTCAAAACATCAACGCCGAAGATTTTTCCCTTACAAGTTTATTCTGAGTAAGTCTTCTAAGGCTTTCTAAAAAAAATATTTACGTTTCTTCTATGAATTTACATCGCGCTCATTGCAACAAATTGTAGGCACCTACGTCTAGATACTCCTAACGCGCATCCCAACCCACCACTCTTCCGAAGACGGTAGCACCGACTTCATTTTACGACTTCATATTCTTTCGAAGTTAGTAAATGGCATGCATTATGCATGAGCGTAAAGTATTAAACTTGATTATTCTATCAGAATACGCAAAATGAAGATAAACACAGCATTTTATGCCTGTTTAAAACTGTTGAATTTAGCGGTGAATTACCTACTTTGTATTTTTTCGTAATACGTAGGTACTTACAAATTCCAAATACACAGGCCCCATTAGCGCAAGGAGCTTTTTGGGAAATTATTCCTAATAAGTTTAATATCGCATTAGGGTGGGTTCATTTAGTGTAGACCATTCATAGTTAGGTACAGTTCAGTTTTTTCGAATCGTCAATAACATTTCAACTTTAGCTAATGATATCATAGACATTAAAGACATACATAATGTACATAAATATAATACATAATGTAATACAATCGAAATACCTACTACTCGTAATTATAATAATTACACACATATAATGTGACTAGCACTGACTACCACCGGCGTCGGAACGCTGATTCGATTGCACTGAGAAAACCCGACAAGAAACTCACTTTAATCTCTTAAAAAAAGATGGTTTACAATCAAGGTTAGTAACTTATTTTTTTTTAAAATTGTAACCATTGTAAACGTAGTGTTATCTACTCGTAGATGCTCTTTGTTGTAACCAGGATCATACGGTTTGAGCATATACATTACACACTTAGGGTAGGTACCTATACATTACGGAACGGAACCCAAAAAGCTTCATTCGCGTTTTTTTTTAAAAATACACACTATAGGTATATAAAAAATACTAAATAGTAAGTAATATAAAAGTCAAATTTTACCAACATTTCTAAGCAGAGCCTGGACATCATAATCACCCAAAGCATCATGAAGTTGCAACGGAGAAAACTTATTGCTCTCGACGGCCAAATCGTACAGTTGTCCCAGACCGAACAGCATTTCTAGCATTTCTTTTTCTGAGTATTGTTTGTTACGCTCTTCTTGTAATCTACAGCAATAAGTACTACTTAGAAATAGGAAAAGAACTTATCTAAAAAAGTTTAACGTAGGAAACTGTTACAAGTAAAGCAAGTAGGTACATTACTGCACAGGGTGCATTAATAACAGTTTATTTTTAATATCTATTGAGTTTCATTTAGAGACTATAGTCTATAGCTGTCAGCGGCTTCGCCCTCGTAGACTGTCTTTCCGATCAAAATATAGCCTAAATTAAAAAAAAATATTGCCTGTGTCACTCCCTGATAATGTAGCTTTATCTTGGCGAAAGAATTTTTAAAGTCAGTCCAGTAGTTTCGGAGCCTATTCAATACAAACAAACAAATCTTTCCCCTCTATAATATTAGTATAAATAAATAAATAAATAATCAACTCTACATAATTAGAGACACATTTAGGAGATAAGTTAGTTCATCATAAATCAAAAACTAAAAAATATTTTTAAAACACCTGCTCTACATTGTGCAAAGCTTTGTTCATATAAAACCCCCCAATGGATGAAGTTAACACAACTTATTGTTATAAAAATTAGCAGAATATGTAACCGTCTGACAGACGCGTAGACCGTGACACAATAGGAATCGTACTTTACTAGATGCTTCTTTGAATTTTGGTCAGGGGCCGTATTACATTTTTTTGCCACTGTCGAGACGTGGCCGTTTGCGGTTCTAAAATGCTTACTTTGCAAAAACTAAAACTAAAACAAAAATTTTAACAAAAAAAAAAACAGCTTCAAAAGAACCTATTCCAAAACAAAGCACTAAAAAGTAAAGAAATAATTGCGTATTCTTCTAAAATTTATACGATAATATAATTAATGTAGGTACAATTATTGTTATTGTTGGAGTCGGTGTCAGCCAAGGAAACACTACAATATACCTATTTCTTACATATCACGTTTACGTATGTATGTAGGTAGTTACAAACCTACATTGGCTGACACCGACTTCAACAATAACAATAATTGTACCTACATTATATAATCGTATAAGTTTTAGAAGAATACGCAATTATTTCTTTACTTTTTCGTGCTTTGTTTTGAAATAGTTTTTCTTGAAGTTGGTTTTTTTTTTGTAAAATTTTTTATTTATTTCTCGATTTTCAATGAATAGTTCCTATTTATTTTATACATCGAAAAAGTATCGTCCAATTGCTCCTAAGAATTGAAGAGTTCTGGTACTTTGTCATGGATCCCATAATCAGAGCCTAACCAAACTCTCATCAAACTACTCTTGAAGTATATACTTTCCAATAAAAAAAAGCACATCGAAATCGGTTGGCGTGATATTGAGTTATTCGTCCATTTGTCGTGCATTTGGTTTATCTAGATTTAAGACTTATATGGATTTTCCATGGATGCCACTGTCAGAACTGGACTAAATTAAAATGAGACCACACGGGCAGCATCAGCTTTCAAATAAAAAAAGAATTATCAAAGTCGTTTGCCGTAATATTGAGTTATTCGTCCATATTACGCGCATTTTGTCTATCTAGATTTAAGACTTATATGAATTTCCCGTGGATGCCACTGTCAGAACTGGACCAAATTAAAATGGAACCACACGAGCAGCATCAGCTTTCAAATAAAAAAAGAATTATCAAAATCTGTTGGCGTAATATTGAGTTATTCGTCCATATGTGGAGCATTTTGTCTATCTAGATTTAAGACTTATATGGTTTTCTCATGGATGCCACTGTCAGAACTAGACCAAATTAAAAAATCGGTTCACCCAGTCGAAAGTTATGAGGTAACAAACATAAAAATAAAAAAAAACATACAGTCGAATTGAGAACCTCCTCCTTTTTTTAAAGTCGGTTAAGAAGTGAGCCTTTTAGAATCGTGAACGGTCGCGCTGCGATGGTGGCCGGGGAGTGTAGCACGGCCCCAGGACACTTTAATACGTGGCAAAGCTGCTTATTATTACCTGCTCTACAAAATCAACCCCCAAATTCTCAATAAGACGGTAATCTAGGTACGTTGTTGGATCGAAATGTTAGTCAAAGTTAGATAGCTACTTTTAGAACAGATCTAGTGTTGTATATTCCACTTATGCTTTAACGTATCTCAGCTCAGCCAACGTTAGCCACGCTCCATCGCTATGAGCTCGTACTCTACGCGCGGAATGTTAAAAGTATAGTATTATTCTTGGGCTGCGGTTATACTACTCTTTATAAATTTTTGTCTTATTTCTACCTCATATTAGTAGTTAAATACGTACAGTTTCCGGGCCAGTTCAGAGACCGCCCGATTACTAATTCTATTATTAGAACAGATCCCAACTGCTGGGAAAATTATCTTATTGACAGAAACTCCTTCTGGCAATTGAGTGGTCACCAGAGGAGCATAGTAGTACTTCATGAAAGTCATCCAAACTAGAGTAACAGAACCAGCCAGCGCACCAATTAAAGTAATCTTCCAGATAATTCTGCGGAAAAGAAATCATGGGAATAATCTGCGACATTACATCTTAATCGACGTGGATGCGAAAAAGTGTTTGCGGCTTCTGTGATATAACTGCAAGAACGGTGACGCAATCGCAAACCTACTTCAACTAGGTAACAAGTATTTAATAATTGCGACAAACAAGTCTAAGCCTTCGAAACTAAACAAGTTCACAGTTGCAATACTAAAGCCATTTCGCTTGACCGCTCTTACGTACTCGTAGTACCTTTCAATATATGGAGTGCTCTCATCTACGAGGTGCTTTAGGCCACAAATGGACGATTCTGTGCAATACTCCTTGGTAACTGTTTTCAAACTGCCCTTAATGATTTCAAGCTTAGTCGGTTCTCTTTTTCTTTGGTATCGCCTGTAATGGTATGGAGAATTATGCGGATACTCCATGTTTACAAACACATGAGAAACAACTGGTGAATTGGAATGAAGTGTGCCCACATTTAGCGGGGCCTGCGTAGGCTAAATGACTGTGGTTAAATATTCTATTTTGTGATAACATCAGACATCGACGTATGGGTAATTGCGGTGATTGATCGTTTCTTCTCGTGTTATTTCTCTATTTTATGTAGAGCATGCTTATTTTATAGACACAGTAACCTAGCTCCCCATAAAATGTTTATTTGCAAGTTATGTGTTTTGGTAACGTGATGGAATAATGCATAGCAAAACACTTTTTGGTTAACATTTGTTTTAAAATTTCTTTAGCGTTATTGTGTCACTTTATTTTAATAAGGAACCTAATAAGAGTGTCCCTTTATTGAGTATTAAGCGTCTGAACTCCGTACATACAATAAAAACAAATTAATAAAAAAAACAAAAAACCCGACCACAAAAAATTACCACTCAAAAGAAAAAAACAAGCTCGTTCGCAACGTTTTAAATCATTGCGGCGGGGACCAACACGGGTTAATCAAACATAAACTTTTTGTTGAAGTGTATGTACCTAACAACTAAATTATTTTCTGCTTCGTCCCCGCCTGCAATGATTGAAAACGTTGCGAACGACCATCATTTTTCCTTTTGCGTAGGTAGTCCTTTTTTGCAGTCGGGTTTTTTAAAATTGTTAATTAGTCTTTAATTCGGACTTTTTAGTTGAATAACCAGTATTTATGGAATTGCTATTTCAAGCCCTCCATGTTAATACCCTACTCAAGGGGTTGGGTAGAAAACTAAAAATCCGCCATATTTTTTTTTTGACATACCCGATGTCACTCTCACAGTAAATACAAATCTAACGACAGCTCTTAAGCTAAAACCCATCGAGCCGTTCAGGCTGCAGAGCGTGCCAAACAATTATACATATAATATAATATATACATAGGTAGGTACTCTCGAAAAACATAACCCTCGTTCTGGCGCAGTCGGGTAAAAACTAAATTAGTCTTGTACACCACTATTTTTAATATTGTTCAAGTTTCTATGACTTCTTTAATGAGTACCTATTGAAAATTTTATAACATTGCAGTTGTATAGTTTCATTGCAAAAGTATTGTTGATGTTTTTTTTAAAAGTGGCCGTCAAGATGACCTCACTCCACCTAATGGAAAGCGGTCCTGAGGTCCAGATATGCCAAGACCTATGAGGGTGACAAGCGCAGTAATGTAAAGTAATCACTGAGCTGGTCATACTCATCTTGAAGGCCTGCAAAAATGCCTTTTAACGCCCCGCTTGAAGACCCCGGGACTATAAGAGAAGAGGAAACACATGCGCCGGGAGAGCGTTCCACGTCTAGATGGTTCGACGAAGAAAAGAGTCGCTTGTGCGTGGGAACAAATGCTGGACTGTGTGTGGAAGACAACGTGATCCGGCACGCGTGGTACGGGAGTGGAAGGGTGAGGATGAAACGAGTTGGAATAACTCTTCAGAGCATTCCCCATTATAGAAGCGACAGAGAACACTCAACCTGGCAATGTCTACGCAATCAATTCAATTGTCATAGATGCCTCTGGGTTTCCGAAAATACGGATAGCACGCGACTGCGAACTGTCGAGAGCCTTGAGCAAGTACTTGGCAGAACCGTCCTAGAGATGAGATTGTACACACAAACGAACTTGAGTCTTGTACAAAAGACAGAGCTGCCCAAGCGTTAAAGAATCGTCTCACACTGTTCAGGATTACGAGTTCAGGATTACAAGTGACTAAAATGTAATAATGTGATATATTTTTAGATTTGGTTCAGTAAGCTAATAGAGATACAATAGGTATCAAAGCAAAAAAAATTGTTCCCATACAAATAAAAGATGACGCCATAACTCCTCCCCTTTTTGTTTTATTTCATTCGTGCTACGGGTCAAATTGATTCGAATGGCCTAAAGATCAATCGTTCAAAAATTAGTTTAAAAATGAGTAAAAAAAAAACAATTACAATTCAAGAAAAACCAAGTTAAAATAATAATTAAAAAGTATATAAATTAAAACCTAATGAAACATTTACTTCAAAATTAAAATAAACCATAATAAAACAAACACTTTAACATTTGCAGTTTTTGACTTTTGGGTTGTACCGCAGCACTAGTGCAGGTACATTATTTTTGTATTGATATTTTTTTACGCAACTTGATTTGTCTTTGATTGATTGTTACATAACATTGATCTAGGTTCAACATTCCAGTTTTGCTTTGCTCGCAAACTATCACCCGCAAAATATAGAGTGGAAATGCGAAGGCGATCACATGATCGACCCGTCGTTGGGTAACGCGTTGCCAAATGACCTGACCATCTCCTAAAGCGCCCACCTTCACTTGTTCTGCGTGTACTTGGAAATTGCCGTTTACGTTATGTTACGTAGGCATATACGTCGTTTTGCGATGGTGATTAAATAATGTTCGATACATATCAAAATGTGTTTTTGATGTATGAACATGACATGAATTCTCTTGATGATCTGATGGCTGATCTAGCGTTCGAAATAATCACTGCAGGTTTGAATTTGAGGCATTCATCCTTTTACACCTAATTTTATTTTTGGTTGTTTCAAATACAGAACTACTTAATCAGCATGTGAAAAACGGCTTGTTTTTCAAGAGCACAAAGTCCTTAATTCTAAAAATAGAAATGACTAAGCAATAAAGCGCTCGGAATTTGTACCTGTCGAGTTCGTGAAATTATTTAAGCCATGGAATGGACTCGACTGCCATTTGATAAATTACAAACTCTCAAATATTACGTGAACGGGCTTATAATATTGCACTCGTCTCGACTGCAGGCAGCATCCATACTGGTTCTTTGTAGCCTATCTGCTCCAAAGTTTTCATCATATTACATTTATGTCCGCATTCAACGTTTTTTTGTGAACTCTCGATGACGTCAAATCTCTACTGAAACACAGATCACTACTTAAGTTATTTTTTGAATGCTGGCCCCAAAAAGGTAGACAGTTTTAAAGCGTGCAATTTTTTATTACGGTATTTGCAATATCAGGTGCCTTATTATAATCTCTAATAGCCAGCCAACTTAATTCCATCAACTGAGGGCAGCGAGCAATTTCGTCAGTGAATATCTGGCCTGGAGGATGCATTATTGACAGGTAACCGGTGACTGGCGGGAAATGGAAGATCATATTAAGAAATTGCTGGCTACGCTCAGATTAGGGAATTAACTTGTCTGGCTATAAGAGATCGTAATAAGGACCCAGGCTGGCCTGACGGTTTCGATTTGTATTTTTTAACCAAAATCATCTAACATTGTGCTGACTCAAAATTAAAAACCCTAAACAGATATTGAACGTGTACCTAGTAATGAAATAAGAATCATCCTCGAAATATTTCTTCCTATTGTCTGGGCATCTTGAATTTCCAATAATCTTCACTAGGTTTCAGCAAGTCTGCTTATGTCCTCGGTAGCTCAGTTGGAAGAGCAGCCGCCCGGTTTGCGGATGGTACAGGTTCGAGTCCCGCTCGAGCCCAACAATCATTTTTCTTATTTCTTTCTTTAGATGGACAATAGACAATTGTTATAATGTTAGAAATGAAAATTCACTAATGTTTTATGTTTTGCAAGCCATCAGGCTCATCCGAGTCAGTAGATACTTGTATGTTTACTCCATTCACCGGCGGACTGCAACGCGTGAGTGGCCTTTCCCCGGCGGTCGATCTACCGGTCACGGGTCTTGCGTAAACTAATTTGCACAAAAGGACGATAACAGTTCCAAAATTAGCAACAATAATAACACTACTATTCATAACATCTAAATTATCTACATGGAATGAAAGTGCTTGAAAGTTACTTCTAGCCCACTTTCTGCGATCTTAAATATTTACCAATTTTTCACCAAAACTAGTTAATACCTATTTGACCATTTCTGCAACACTGAGTATGTTCAAATTCTCAATTTTAGAGACGCATGTTTTTGGATTCAAATAGATTTCTGCATTTCTAAGTTAAAAAGACGCGTTGCAATGAACCTGGATCGAATAAATCAAAACCAGTCAGACAAAAATTTAACTGTGATAGGACGGGATAAAGTCCATCTCTGACAGAGATTAATATTCGTAGGTACCTTAATAAACAAGAAATGCCTGAAGCCCACGTTGGTTCAAACAATCATCATCAACATTTCTTGGGCGGCAAACATCGTCCATCAGTAGGTCCCATGGGGCCTACCAACTCCCGTTTGTCCGAACTCTTAGTACCTAGCGTGGATCTTTAGGCTGTAAAAAAAGACGAAATTGATGTATGGCATTCACATCATAGTTATTGCATCCTACCAACATGAAGCTTTTTAAAATCTCACTAGTCACTTTCTCTGTTATTTTTAAGCCTTCCTTCGAAACTTCGTCATTTTTGCACCAGAGTGCACGGGGAGGGAAGAGGTCAGGCGAATCTGAAATCGACCACAAATGGCTTGCAAACGATTTAAGGTGCTAAGCCAGGGTCAGCCTAAGTTATTCACGGCACTGCTAACTTTTGCTGACCTCGCTGATAAAAAACAAAATACCGAAATTAAATAGCATTAGATATATGTAGTTTCTTAACTATTAATCACAGTTGTAAGAAATTGTGCAAATTTTGCAATTAAGGTAATGCAAACGTCCACTCATAGGCAATGGAGTCAGGAAGAGAATTTCGACCACCAAAGCCTTACGAATATTGATAGCACCCAAATATTTAGAAGTTGTTGTGTAGTAGTCGCAACGCAATTTGCCCGAAAATAAAAAGTTTGTAAAATATAATGTTTTCCGATACCTCTATCTTCTTTCGCAAGTAATCTATTTTTAGCTGATGCTCATTCATTTATGTAAGTTACATCTATGAATAACTTAATTAAGATAGGAAAGATACATGATGCATTGCAAATCAAATAATATGAATATTTCAAGATCTTAGAGACTTAGGATATTGATTATGCGGGTAAGAATTTATGCGTTAAGGTCGTGTTTGCAAAGTTTAAAATTTGATAGTAGATATATACATAAAACTAACGTTATTCTTTTAAATAAAGGGTCAATATTCGAAGATAAGAAGAAAAACTGATGCAAAATTTAAGTGTGTATAAAACACCTTTATTCATAAAAAACATAGTCTTATCATGATACTCTTCATACCGCAACACTGATTATCACTGTTTTAATTAATAAATAATTCAAATGATTGTCTTCTTTTCATAACAATCTCAAAATTTAACAGGGTTTGCTTTTAAAAAATGCACTTCAAGCAAGGTGGCTCATTGTAGCATCAGTCCAATGATTGTGTGCTTTCTATTTAAACTCAAACGTTGTTTTGTGAGTTACCTATTGAAACGCATGACGTTTTTTGCCATAAACTAACAATGCATACCTACTGTTAATGACCATAATAGTCATTTGCTATAAGCCTCTATAGCAAAACTTCATAACGCATAACATCAAATGGCCGAAATTTGTGAAGCATATTCATAGAATGGCATAATTTCGATAAGCATATGTATCAAAAGGCATAATTTTTATTTGCCATAATATTCAAAAGACGTAGATAATATTCTAAAAGCATAACTACATGAAATAAGCATACCTAACTCAGAAAATCCCTCAACTCATAAGGAATAACAACTATTTACCATAGTATGCAAGCAATGCGTGCAAGCAAGCATGATTAATTAAATAAGAAAAATGATTATTGGGCTCGAGCGGGACTCGAACCTGTACCATCCGCAAACCGGGCGGCTGCTCTTCCAACTGAGCTACTGAGGACATAAGCAGACTTGCTGAAACCTAGTGAAGATTATTGGAAATTCAATATGCCCAATCTATCGATTCAATTTTAGGATCAAGATAACGGTTTAAAGCCGAATCCATTTTAGATAATATTTCGATAAAATAATAATAAGTAACATAATAACTAAAAATAAAATTAATTCCTGTTTAATTATTGTAACATACAATAATTTAACAGGATATTTCATAAAAATTCTTTACCTCAAGGTATAATGAAATACCAACTTACTGATGTTTAAAATGAAAACTTTTAATATTGATAACATCAGCTAGACCTTGTCCTAATCGAAATGACGCGCCCCGCCCCACTACTTTTAGATGTGCTGAGTGTATTTTTATAACATACGACGCATGCTCCTAGGTTCGAGTCCAACCGGCTTCTTAACGACCATTCTGATGTTTAAATGTATTAACCCAAAATTCGCGACCAAAGACGCGGCGAGGCCTTTTTTGCAAGTTACAATTCTAACTCAAACACAACACAACGCAAATTGGAACCGATAAGCCAAATACAGTATTAGAATTTATAACATGACAGACCCATGCATCGGATTGTACTATGTGAAAATAATCAAAACACAAACAGAAAATCGTTATTTCCGGACTTCCCCTGTATAAGAATGCACGAACAAAACATGTTTACAACATTGAATGTTGCGCCTCAGTGAAGCTGACTCAGCGTATCATCTTGAGACGATTACTGTAACATGCGGTGGTGGTGGCCGCGCCGTTCTCTTCGCCTCCTCACCAACATTGGGCGAACGGCAGACGCGTTCCACACTGCACCCAAGGGTACACCGCACTCTTGGTATCATTACCAAATTACGAGTACAGTAGGGCACCGGCGATCGTGTGAACTACCACCGGTGAATTGTGCAAGTGCGTGAATTTTAGTTCAAGTGCGTTTTTTTTAAGAAATTAAAGGTTTGTGAATTGTTTATTATTTAATATTCTGTGATCCTGTCAGAAGATACTTACTTTAGTATAATTAGTTTAATTAGTATGTGTAATGATCTGTTACGAAGATTTAACCTACCTATTTTGTCATAGTTAAATGATATTATTTGTATGAAACAATACCGTGTATCTAGTCTTCGTACTTACTATCAATTATTGTTTATAACAGAATCGGGCGAATTGGTGTTTAAAATTACAATCATTCGCACATTCTAAACACAGATTTTATGATTATTTTAATTTTTCATGCAGCTACTTTCGGAAAATTGGTTTTCAACTTATTTCGAGGTTTGCTGCATAAAAAATCTTAAACAATAAGAGTAGGCGGAAGTTTAAGTAAAAACAAAAAAAAATAAGTTGAAAAACAGACACACCCGTAATTATGAACGCAATTAACTCGTCGGAACAAGAGTAATATGGGCTTTGTTAGAAAATGAATCATGTACCATCGATATTTCTGTAGGTAAATTTCACAATGAAAAGTAGATAAGTAAGTGCCATTCGCATAGCTTTTGAGAGGAATCGGCTTGTTTACTACAGTTACGCAAACTGATGCATCACCGGCGTTCTCCGATACCATGATGCCATAGCATTCGTGTTCCTTTTCTGTAGTTGCTAGCTAAGTAATTACTAGTTTCAGTAATAGCACAATAATACAATATCTAAAGAGTTCAAATTAAGAGATTCACAAAGTTGTAGTGTAGGACTTCCGCATCACAAAATAATCATAATCTTATTCTTAATCATAATCTTTTATTGTTTTATGCGGTACATAAGGTAGTATAGATACATTTGTTAGAAGTAAGCCCTGCGAGGGCACAACAATATTTAAACAACAACATTATTAAACTACTCGTATACACTAATAAAAACTACCAATATTTATTACACCAATAAATACACCACAATAAATAAATACTCCACTGAACAGGGTAAAAATATTTTTTTGATTCTTATTATTTTGTTGTGTTCATGTTTATGTTTCTATTTTATTTATAACCACTATTGTACCTAGTACTTAAGAAGTTGCAATAGTACTAAGAAATATTTATAGCCAATTGATAGTCACTTAGTTTGCAACATGAACCTAAAATTCAGGAGGTCAATTATTTTATCATCGGATAAGATAATCAGATATTATTGTAATGTTTGTTTAGTAGTTTTACGAAAGGTTAACATGTTGCAAGCAAATCTTCTAGTGAGTGTTTACGCTCTACAGTTAATCGTAGCCATCGAATGCCCGCCTCGTCCAATAATGATTAATTCATAAGTTTCGGCTTGTCCGTACCCACGAACATAAGGCCTCGGGGAAGAGCCTGACATGGACATTCAAGAGCATTGACCAACATTATGATAGTTTGAAAGTGAATTTTGTTTGGATCCGTCCGCGACCTTGCCGCGTGTGGCCCGCGGCATTGTCCGAAATTCGGAATTCAACCGCGTGTAGCGCACGCATGTAACTAGTACGCGTTCCCTCCCCTTTGCTTCTCATTGACACTTTAACTACATCTGCCAAAAAAAAATAGTCACTGGTAGTGTTTACGTTTACATTGCAATGGGTCTTATGTCAGCAGCAGAGGATGCCACTATGTAATCCCTAATGCGATTTCGGATCAGGGTTCAGTTGAAATATGAACCATTTATATTGATTTTCAATTTACTTTTGTTGATGTTTTTGTTGATTTCTTAATGAAGTTTTAACTTCCTTCAAAATAAGTTTTTAAGTTTAAACTATCTGCTAGTTTTTGTACCCTTACTTTAATAACGCCTACCTGATAGAAAAAAAAATCACCCTGTTAAAAAGTATGGTTCCCGTCGTATTCGAAAAGTTGAAAAATCGACAGTAACTTCCGCTTATAGAGGGCAGCAGTTGAGCCTCTACTTCATAAACGGCGCTCTACATTAATTTGTTTTTAAAAAATTACACCCTAGATTACCTCAACAAAGTATCTTTGCGAAACTTTTCAGAGAAGAAAGATCCTGTCTATTTAATGTTAAAAACATAAAGGTAAAAAAAATGTTTGCTCTCTGGGTAACTATTCTACTTGAACTTATAATTAAAATATTGGTCTCTATACTAAACACAGTGAAATACATTGCAAAAATACTAGGAATAAGGATAAAATTGCACTTCCACTCTTTAGGTTACAAAAAGTTTTAGGATCCTTTATGGGGCAAGGTACACATTATTACAACAAAATTCCAAAAACCATTTGTGACTTACCTTTACATAGAATCAAAAATCACATCAAAACAGCTTCATTTAAAAAGGGCTATTATACTACAAAAGACTACCTTAAGTATAGATAAAAATGCCTGGATGTAAGTCATCTGCTCGATGTGGGATTAAATAGCTCTATTTTAACAGATGTTTTATTGTAATAGTTAATAGGTACCTAGTATGTACTGACTAAAAAATTTTCTTTTCGAATTGTTTAAATGAACTTTTGATTAATATTCTTTTATGGTTTATTTGTATCAAACTGACAAACTTGTACTATAATTGTACTGTACTAACGCCTGTTGTACACCCAAAACAAGTTTAAAAGAGTAACTGCTGAGTTTGTCGCCGGGTCTTCTCAGCAAGAAACAACTCCGACGCGGTGGTAGAGTCGCATTATGTCTGTATACTGTGTATTTATGTATCCATATTATTACGGTATTTATGTCTATTATTTAGTATACTTTGCTTTAAATTTGACGATTTGAAAGTACTGATACAGTCTATTTGAATAAAGTTATTTGAGTTTGAGTTTAATTTGACTTGTGCATTTCGGTCCTCATTAATCTAAATTGAAGATGCTAACGTGTAGGTTTATTAGTAGTAGGTTATAACTTAAATGTTTATGACTTTGCGGTTAAATAGATGAAACTCCGCGGAAACTTGGGGAGTATTTTAAATAAAGTACAAGTTATATGGTCGAATTTAGATGTCAAGTTCAGTTATGAATGCAAAACATAAAAAACCGCCTATGCCCTTGACTGTTAAGTAACGCAATCCATCATTTATAAATATGCGTCCAAAAATAGTCTACACAACTGTTATGCAACCCCGGAAACTTCACTCGAAGATCTTAGTCGACTAATATGGCCAACATTATAATTGGAAGTCGTAGAGTCCTTAGAGTAGGATGAGGCTAAATCAAGTGACACAAATCGATCATCCATTTCTCTACACACTATAGCCCCCTTATTCATTTAAAATAAGGTAGTGCTGTAACACTGCTTTAACTATGGTAAAGTAATCATAAAGCAGTGCTTTTCTTCATGAATAAGGATCTAAGACTTTTCAGTACAGAAACAGTGATAGAGTCGCAATATGATTGTGTTTACTGTGTATTTATAAATTCTCGTTATTATAGTTTTTATTATATGTCCCATTAAGTCTATTCAAATAAAAATATTTCGACTTTTAGGTATTTAGGTACCTACTGCTTAAATCTTGAATTCTTTTTATCTTACTCAAAATAGTACGTCTGCCAGAGTAATATATAATTGTTTATTCCTCGTGACTTCGCCATACGAGATACAGGGTTACTTTATGAAGACCATCCAAATTGAAATATGAGGATCTATAGAGAAAATGGCAAAATACGTATTTTTCTGTTTGATCACCTTCAGTACTAAAATGATGAGTTATCATAACTACTAAAAGGTAAAAAAAAACCACTTGTTTCGTTGACACTGCGCGACGTGAGTGGCAGTGAGCTCGCAGCCTCTCAACTGCCTCTCAACTCCCCGCCCGCGCTTTATTCAGAAGTTGAAATTTAATTTTGACTAAGTAACCACGCCGCACGAATAATCCGATCGAAAAAATATTATAATTTGAAAGTTAGAAAGACCTACCTTTTTTTTTAAAAAAAAAACTGTGTTCGATTGATGCCTAATGTCTGGAATTGTTTTGGATGGTGTTCAAAATATAAACCTGTATTAAACATAGTTTTGTAGAGTTTAGAATGGATGCATTATTTTGAGACAAATGTTTTTATCATCAAATATAATTTTTATTTCTACTTATTCACGAATTTAAAAATGAAAATAATCGTATAGGGTTTGCTTTACCGTTCAAGGATTTGAAGATTGGCAACAAAATACTTGTCTACAAACAGACATACTTTCGCATTATGGTCCAGTTTCGTTACCTAAATTATAAACAAGTTAGCAACTGCAACCGTACTTGTTGGCACAGTACCCGAAATGTTAATTTTGACAAATGACCATTGCGTACGTCTAACTCATGTCTCACTCACGGTCGAGATGTCGTCGAGCGGCAGACACACTAGAAACATATTATTATCTTAATGGTCCACTAAGTGGGTCAAAACACGCTCAGCATTATGTCGCTTACGGATGAAATAATAAGCGGGACAAGGGTATTTTTTAATCCGATTATTTGTTACATATCGTGTACAATCAATGAAGGCTGAAGCGTGATTTCGATCTAATTGTTTGCAGAATAATATGATGACTGCGACACACACACACACAATCATACCTAAATAACTACTTACCCTCGGTGGTGCTGGTGCTTCTACTAAACATTGCATTAGTTTTACGTGGTAAACACTATTTAATAGTATGAGAAAACTTGGACGGATATTTTTAGTATTCTCATTTTTTCTCATGCTATTGAAATTACGCTACTACTTGGAAATATATTGAGTAGTATGTTTACGTCTTCCGACACCTTTAACATTGAGTCAGATGATTTCCATGTAGATTCGCAATATTTTCGCCACTTGTTAGTCTTGTAACTCCACTCTATGACCCGTTTAGGGTATTGGCTGAAGCGCCGTTTGCGACGCAAAGAATGCCAGGTTCGATTCCTTTTGTACTAGTCTGGGTGATGGTAATTATGGAAACCAAAAATTATAAGAATTTATAAACTATAAAACTTTCCTTAAGTAACTTAAAAGCAAACTTGCTTTGGGACCAGGAAATGTAAGTTTGTTGATACTCAATAAATCACTTTTTGTTTAACACGGTTTTTATTAATTAATATATTGTTTTTCTTCCTGAATAGTTGTTAGAGTTGTCAATGAAGTAACAACCAACTTAACGAGTTGTACTTATCGTAACACTAAAATAGCTTATAGACAGTTTTGTGCCACTAGATATTACATTTTATACCTAATACAAGAAAAAACAAAAAACTGGCCACGTGTTTCGATATTTATGGCAGTTGGTTGAGCAAACAATCCTAGACGAGAGTTTTGTAAGATGTTATCGGATTTACGAGGCAATTACTAAATGAGTAACGAAATTGAAAGTCACTACCTATGCGTGAATGTCATGTCTGTGGTATTACCGAATGCATTTTATTAAAAACACTACGCTAAGAACCTGCTACCGGATAATGCAAATTGAGTTAGATGACCGTTATTTTGTTCACAGTGTTACATTGTGAGATGTATTATATTTGAATAAGTTCATGATTAATGATTATGTATCCTAAAAGTTCTTGCAACTTTCTCTCGAGTGGTACGATCGTTCGGTCTGAAATCCAAAAGTCCTGGAGTAGAATGTCAGGACGAGCAAGTGTGTTTTTGATCTTTTTCGGAACATTTCCCAGGGGCCGTATTAAGTTGATTTTCTAAACTGAGGGTAGCGAGCAATTTTGTCAGTAAATCCAGCATAAAGAAGATGCGTTAGAGCAACCGCTGTCTAGCTGGAAATGAAAGATCATATTCGGGAATTGCTCGCTAAGCTCAGCTTAGGGAATGAACTTGACAAGTTATGAGGGATTTTAATAACACCCCTGGTTGGTGACCGCCAACCCTTTGTCATTGATTATGCTTATTTCTATAAATTGTTGTTGATGGCTTGACGTTTCACATGACGGCCTAAGTCCAGCAGTGGGATAGTATTACTCACGTTGGTTTACTGTAAGTACTGCTACAGTGTAATTACTTAAAACATCACACTCACCATGAGTACTATGGATATACGACACGTGTGATGACACATTTTTTTTCCTTTGTGTCTTAGTTGGTATTTGCACGCCTAAAAGTTCATAGTGGCCCATACTTACTTCACTAACATCTTCAGAATCATCAGACGATGCGACGCCTTCTGCTGCTGATGTGCACTGCCCACCTCGCGTGGAGCTACCCCCCTCACCCCGCCGTGGTGGCGGTCCGTCACGACGAGGAGCGGCTACCTTCCCACCTGAGGAGCCCAGCGCTGCGCAACCCGCATCTGCAAGAGATCCTGCCGTTGACCAGCTTGCTCCATTTGGGCGAGAAACTGGTAATATATATATACTCTCCCATACACACACACACACACACACACACGGCATGTAGGTAAAGGTACTTAACGCACTGCGTAAACGTAGACATTTTTTGTTGCCGACACGGCACACCATCACAGGGAACCGTAGTTGCTGTGTCTTTTAGCGGTGATCGGATACAGTTTACGTATTTAGCGCAGGGAGTGGATGATTTCATACTGGTTCCAATCAAATATTCATCGGAATCTTGTATCTGACACAAGACACAAAAGTGTCCCGCACTTGCGTGCGTGGGACACGCCCTGCCTTAAGATTTGTAACTTACAAATGTTGACTTTTCGTTTCATTTATATGAAGTAAATCCTTTACAGTTAGTTTTATAAGTAAAAAATTAATTATTCTTAAGAGCTGTGCACTTTGAAATAAAATAAATAATATAAAATTGTCATTCTACCACGAACTTACGTCACGTGAACGAGGATAGTTACTACAACAACTGATATGCTGTTTTTAGTTCCATTTCTATCCACAAAGTGGCGCTGTACATCAATCCCATACAAAACTCTCTACAGACAGATCTAGCGACTATAGTCGTGGTGAACTCGTGGTGGTTCGGACAACGGGAGCTGGATTGGCTACCATACACCACCTACTATGATTATCGAACCATGTGAACTGGCTGATTGCCGTAATTGATTGATACTATCAAAGTTAAAAGTTAAGAAATATGCGCGGTCTGCCGCGCACATTATTATTAGTATTGAAACGTTATTATAGTGTTACTTACCTGTCGTTACCATAAGTGTTAGATACTTATAAACCAAGGTCACATTCAAGCGGAGCGTTGTGCAAGCATATTTTGAAAACTTTCCCATGTTTGAAATAGATAATTAGTATAATCCCAACCTACACTCTAATCATTCAATCACAAATTCATCAATTACAGTGATGATCACTTCCTTTCAACTATGGAGGCTTTTCTGCATCAGTGTAGCAGTATTTTTTTCACTTAAATTGGCCGTCAAGATGACCTCACTCTACCCGATAGAGAGTGGTCGTGAGGCTGACAAGTCCAGTCATGCAAACGAATCACTGGGCTGGCCATCCTCACCTTGAAGGCCTGCAGAAATGCCTTTTCACGCTCCGCTTGAAGACCCCGGGACTATAAGAGGAAGGAAACACATGCGCTGGAAGAGCATTCCACGTTTGGATGGTACGACATAGGAACGAGTCACCGAACCTTTTTTTATAATCCAAGGTTTTAGTTTCTCCAATGGCCTCGAAATACAAAAAAGACCTTTCTGTTAGCTCTTCTTCATGTAATGCCCTGAAGTATGCCGTTTGTGTAGCATTTTATTGTTTTTCATTTCCACGAAATTGATCCACTGCTGTGGAAGCACTGCTTGGATTTACTATTTCGGTGGTTTTTGGTCTCTAGATTCACCACCCTTTGGGATTACACCTTCCGGGGGTTTTGAGGAACCTGCGTTTTGATCTTGACTCTATTTTCACCTAGAGAAATGACTAATATGCTTTTTTTGTGTAGTCTAAAGTTTGGCTTCTAATTTACAGGTGCACCAACGAGAAGCGGACGATGTCTCGCGCCGGGAAATCTACAACATTCTGACCCACGCTGGCTTGCTCCCGCGCAACCCTCGCTACCACCCGGGATACGGCAGGAGGCCACAACCCCAACCTTCGCCGCCGCAAGCCTTCCGCCACCACGACTTCTTTGATCTTCAGTTCCTCACTAACCCTGATCTCTTGCAACATTTATAAGTACGTGGGAAAACTTTTAAGGAAGTGAGCTCATCAAATCAGGGCCCTACTATCTCATATATTCGTTTAGATAAAACAAGTCTGCTGGGTGGCCCAGAACGGCTGACAAAATGTGAAAATTCCGCAAAGTCTCATGCATCGACACTTTTGTAGTGTTGTTTAGTGATTCTCAGAATGATGGTTCGGAGTTATAAATGTTTTGCATTGAAAATCCCAGCTTCAACAGCCGTTTAGGATTCATTCCTAATTAATGCAATACTTTTCAGAAGTTATCTATTGACGGCAATTGATAAGTCGCTTACTTTTATCTACCACATAATCATATTGTTAATGACCGTGAATAATTTATGCATTTTGGCCTAGCTAGGCCATCCGCCCACGTCATTAGGGTTGTCACGGCAAATTGAATTAAAATTTCAACGAATTTCACAATTGTACTCTGCTTTTAATTTCCTATGTAAATACTTTCAGTTTAAAATCGGGTTTTGGTTGGTTACTCTCAAACGTAGAGAGTGAATAACTTTGTTTGTGAATACTTTTGGTCGTTTTGTACATTTTAATTAGGGTGTTTCGTATCATGTACCATGTGTGTAAATTCATTTGTGCAATATTATTTATAATTGTAGATACGCCTGTAATTATATCATTTAATATCATTGTTTAGGTACTTAACTTGATCCAGCACTTTCATATTACTTTGTTTTAAAAATATTTTAGCGTAGGTGTATACATGTGTTAAGGATTTTATCTTGAAGGTTAGTTAAATCTGCATATAAATAAGTTGTTTTTTCGGTAAGCTGTTTTATTTGTAGTACTTATACGAAATCGAATCATGATAATATGTAAATTGTTAAATAAATTGAATAAAAATTGGTACGTAACTTTATTTTCTACACTGCAACGAGCATGTTAATAATTAGTTTACTATACCTACTAAATATATATTTTACGTTAAATATTTAAAAATATGGTTTCAAAAGTTTAAATGTAAACAATGAACCCATCGTGCAGCACAAAATGGTTTAAATTGCTATAACCTTCACCGCTAGACATTCGCTCGCTGCATAATCATGACATTGCACAATTATTTATTATTAACGTATCAAATATTCACAACATTTGCACAACATCCACGAATTATTAATAATTTCACATGCGAACATGGCTCTGATATCATATTTAGTCATTAGAAAATACATGCAATTGTTTTATATACACCCCTCTGGTGAGGTCGTGCAAATAATAAGATACCGTTCTCATTGCATCATCATCGTCATCATAACGTTAACCCGGTTGCGTCCTTTGGGGGCTCAGGGTCCGCTTTCCTATCGTGAGGCCGTTTTCACGTGATCGGCGACAACATCAAACCAGCACTTATTAGGTACCTACCGTTCTCATTGCATTGTCTACAAAATGGCAGGGAATTGCAAAGCGGTAATCAAAGACTATTGTGCAAACTGCTCATTTGCTGGGATACGTTTTATTGCTGATGATACAAAACACTGGATTGAAAGGTAAGGAGGATAAATGCAATTGCTATTTGCAAGTATACCCGAGAGTTTGTTAAATTCTCAATATTCTTTGCAGGCTACGAACATCATTTGAATTAGATAATAGATCGTAATAGATAACGCAAACTTTCCATCCGACGACCGACCGACTTGGTGTAATGGTTAAGAAGTTGGCTACTACACCAGAGGTCGCGGGTTCGATCCCCGCACAGTACAAACATTTGTGTGCATGAACATGTCTGTTTGTACTGGTCTGGGTGTCTCCTATGTATAATAAGTATGTATTTACAAAAGAAAATGTATTTAAGTATGTTTATCCGTTGTCTAGTATCCCATAACACAAGCTTTAATTAGCTTACTTTGGGGCTAGATGGCGCTGTGTGGAATAATGTCCAGGGATATTTATTTATTTATCTTTATGAAAAACTAGCTGTTCGTCAGCGACTTCGCCCGCGTCGACTGTTTCTGCCGTCAAAATTATGTATTACTCATAGATATGGCTACAACAACAAGCTTGCCACTTTGAGAGGAGAGGAGATGTGTTTTGATGACCAATTATATTTCTTCATTACCACATCTGTCTGTGAAATGTGAAAATAACAAAATCTGATTGGTTATCAATACACATCTCCTCAGCTTTGGTGGAAACCGGGCCTTACACTGTGACGTCCTGACAGCTTTTAATTATGTTAATTCTACTTCTTCATTGATTTTAACCCGGTACCCGCCACGGTAGAGCGTGTAATAAATATGTAGCAGCGTCGGATGAAGAGCATCGCACTCCCTTCTGACATGCGAAATACATACAATATTACAACATTATTCTTGTTTAGTTCTATCACAGTTTTCGATAAGTACGTAAAAGTCTTGTTGCCGACGTTAAAATTTGTAGACGTGGCCGTTAGTCAAAAATGTAAGCGTTTACTTACTTATCTATCATTTTTTAAATTCCTTGCCAGGTATACCTGGTTAGCACTAGTGATTCTGTCGTGGTACGGGTCCGCCGTGCTCATCATCGCAGCGTGGGACGCCTTCAAGCTCAGCCCCATCAGCTTCGGCGTGGAGACCACCTACACCGAGTGGAACACGGAGTTGCCCTCTGTGGCGGTCTGCGAGTGGGCCAATGATGACAGAGTGTTCGACGTAGCTGACACGTTAGATTCAAAATCATTTAATAGTATTTTATTTATTTTTTAGGGACCAAGTTGACCGGGCAAATCCCCCTATTACGAAATGAAAAGTATAACAGAGGTACCCACTCGATTGCACTTCCGTGGCCGAGTGGTAGCGAGCTCGGTCCGAAATCCAGAGGTCCTTTGTTGAGGGTTGGAATCCCCCAATCCCCTATAACTTGTCAAGTTCATTACCTAAACTGAGCGTAGTAAATAATTTCGTAATATTTTCATGTTCAGCCAGTCAGCGGTTAATTACCTGTCAATAATGCATCCTCTAGGCCAATTATTATCGCTCGCACCGCTTAGCTTAGAAAATTACTTTGACTGGCTTTAAGAGAGGTCGGCAAAGTGTGTTTGTGGACTTGTCAAAAAATAGCCCAAGATAGAGCGTCGTGGCCTAAGGCACCCCAACTCAGATCGTGGATTGTGTGGTCCTGAGTTCAAATCTGACCAACTGTCCGGTGTTGGAAAACAGCGATAAAAACTAAATCAACCCAGGTAACTTTGGAAGGCTTACCACCTACCACGTTGGGTTCTAATACCATTAATTAAAAGTGGGCTTCTAAATGTTCCTTTCACCATGACGGCAATAGTCACTCAACAGTCACTTGGCTCTGACTTCCCCGTTTGGGAAGTAATCGTGATGGTTTGTTGTATTAATTATGGTTTGTGATCACCAACCCGTATTTGGCAAGCGTGATCTTTAAGTTAATGCCCATAAATTGTGGTCGTGACATGGTTACATACAATGAAGGAAGTTTTTATCCAGCAGTGGGGCAGTATACAGCATATTATCCATTGAATACATTTGATCTATTTATTTCATAGAATTTGGCCACCAGACCATCTCCTAGACTTGGAGGACGCGCTCAAAGACATCGCATTCTTCCGCGGCGTGAGCTACAGCCTCGTTGAAGTGTGCCATATGACAGCAAACCCGGACCCCCTCTGCCCCGTCACCAACTACAGCTACTACGCCAAGATGATCCGCAGCGACTGCCCCGTCATGCTCAAGAACTGCTCGTACAACGACAAACCCTTCAAATGTTGCGAGTATTTTCAACCGATAGATACTGATCTGGGAAACTGTTTTGTACTCAACTCTATTCAGGTGAAGTTAGTTGATTTTCGTTTCGGGTTTTTCTATTTTTGTTCCAGAGTTTGAGCGTAAAGAATTTTTGTAATAAAAGTATCTGAAGTAAAAATAAATTATAGCATACCACAGAGAGGCACAAGTGAGCAATAAGAACATAATCAAATTTAAATAAATATTTAAAGAAAACATACAAAATAGAAAACACGAAAAGATACATACAGGGTGTAAAAAGACCCTTAACGAAGCCGGCGTCTACGCACTCAGACCATTAAATCAAGTCACAGATTTTTTTTTGATAGGAACCAACATTTTTTTAGGTGTCAATTTATAACCTAAAAACGGACTACGCAATGTAACACGTGCAACAGACCGCTCCTGCGCTTTTGTGCGGCTGTTACGCATAATCAAGAGGTACGCACGATGTACATTGCGAGTTGAACGTTTTGAAGCAATTTTTTGTGAAGAAATACTTAAAATTTTGATAATGTTTGTTTGGACAAAAATTAAGTACTAATGATTAGAGTCGCGTCTTGGTGTGAATTTACCCTAATGCTTACGCTACATTTGTATTTATGTTACAAGTAAAGTAAAGTCAGTCACGTACCAGATATTTTTTTTATATAAGATGACCTCATTCCTCCTAATGGAAAGCGGTCGTGAGGTCCAGTTCTTAGCCAGATATGCTGCCGAGCACAGTCATGCTAACGACCTAACTGACTCCGGAGCCGCAATCAGGTGTGCAGGTGCATAGGTGGAGATGAGATTACAAAAAGTGTTCCTAAAGATGAAGTCTTATTATAACTGCTTTATTTTAGTAAATTTTTATTTTTAGCATTTTACAATGCACTATTTCCTACACCATGATAAAAACTAGAAAATTTCGATTCGATTCTGGGAGCTTGTCGAATTCCGTTTTGGTCCCTAGGATCAGGTCGAATTTTTCTAGTTTCTTTATTTGTTTTATTTTATTTAGAAATGAATTTAGTTTAGACTCATTTCTCCTAATGGAAAGCGGTCATGAGGTCCAGTTATGAGCCAAGTACAGTCATGCCAACGAACTAGTTACCTTCAATCAGGTATGCAGGTGAAGACGCTTACAAAAAGTGTTCCTAAAGATGAAGTCTTATAACTGTTTTATTTTAGTGAATTTTATTTTTAGCATTTAACAATGCAATATTTCCTACCTATTATTTAGAAATGAATTTAGTTAGATGAGATCCATTCACAAAAAATAATTTTCCCCTTTTCAGGGATCCTAAAGTTTATCCCATGGTGAGCAATTTGAAACACAAGCGTGGAGTATTTAAGTTTCAACTATTGGTGCAGGCAACGGTAATTGTTACAAATATTAACAAGCTAGGTACTTACTAATAATTAATTTTCACGGTCAATAAACAAAGTTATAATATGTTTATAATTGAATGAACCTTGAATTTTTAGCATTTCCGAAATTAATATTGCTTACCTGTTTGAAGCACCTTTCGCACATTATTACCTAATTGCATTTAACTGATTACAACATTTCAGATTTACACAATAGGCCAAGAAGAAGTTCCCAGTATAACAACTCTTCAATCCTCTACGCTCAAAATATTACCCGGTCACAAATATCAGTAAGCACACTTTGACACAACGCACATAGACTGAAAAGCTAATGACAGTAATGACAGAGGAAATGCTCCTTTATTTGAACACTGTAGTAAAGGTCCTCTATAACCTCTTAGTGCTTGGTAACAAACTGTTTGGCTTTAACTTTGAACGTAGAATACGCTAACAATTGAAAGGAACTGTACACGTCTTATGCTGTATGCCGTAGCACTACACCATGATTTCCTCACAACGTTTTCTTAAGCTCAAGCGCATGATTCATACCAATGACGTTTCACCATAAGCTGCAGTCTCTAAGAATGATCGCACTACTATTACCTAAGATACCAACACTATTCGAGGGAGTAGCCATAGCTTTCACAGGGTCCTAGGGTCCAAAAATGTACAAAGAAAAATGCACAACGTTTTTTTTGGACTTTAGGCGTACATAGAAATCATAAAAGCCAATCTCCATCCATCATATTGCTGGCAATAAATTAGAAATCCTAACATTAGTACTTTGATACTAATCAAAGTATGTTGAGATTATTCATCAATATAAGTTCTTAAAAGCGAAAAAAACATGCTATGAGACTGGAAGGTGTGCATAATGAGTTTGATGATTGATAAATAAATCCAAAATTATTACGTTAAGAGGCATAATCAGATCATTATGGTTTAGAATGATTTGAATTGCAGACGTCAAATAACAGTGCGGAACATCGAGAACGATCCCCTGGTGGTGGAGACGACTCCGGAGCAACGCGCTTGTAGATTCCATACAGAAAACGAGGAGGGATTGTACCCGTACTATTCGTTCAGCGCGTGCACCGTGCTCTGCCGGAAGCGCGCTCAGATGGAGGTCTGCAAGTGCAATGATCACTTCATGCTGGCTACCAGTAAGTATATTAGTCGGGCTAAGTCTGTGTTGTTTGAACAGAAGAATTATTAGCGTTAGCTTCGAGATTGATGAGAAATAATACTGCTGGCTCGATGGCTCCGTTGGTATTGATTTACCCTGCTTATTAAGCCATGTGTTTTTGGATTGATTTCCATCTATGACAAACATTCCAAACATTCATGTGCCGAATATTCGTTCTAAAATTTTTATTTTATTTTAAACAATCTCTGTCACCCACTGTAGAAGCTCAGATGACCACTTATAAGATAACCAAGAACATCAATTCATTTATTATGCCCATCCAGTTATTAAAGTAGTTTTTAGAATTGTGAACAAGAAGTGTGCAGCATGTGTAAACAACTTTATTAATAGTCAGATCGACTAACGACAATAAATAATTTGCAATCAAAAAGATCAGTAGATGATGAAATGGTAAAGTTAATTCATTTAATTATATGGACTCCAGAGGAGGATGAACGCTGCAACATATCAGGAGTGGCTTGCCTGCACGCGTCTGTGAGCCACCTCACCACCCTGAAGCCGCCATGGGCCCGGCGCGCCGGCCTGGCCTGCGACTGCCTGCCCTCTTGCAACGAGACCGAGATTACTGTCATCAAGGATCACGTCTCTACGTAAGTAAATGTGCAGTGCGTATTTAAAGACAATAGCTGTCGCTGCAGAGTAAAAAACAACCTTCTACCATAACATACATAACATGCTACTGAATTTCTTTTAGTATATAGCATGTGCTAGCGTCCAATTTAGTTTAAAAAGTTATGTTCATGCTTTACATTACAATTCAACAGAGAATTGGTAATCCAGTTCACAACCTGATATATATCCAGCTTATGTTTTGGTAATCCCTATAACGTCGACTGGATATGAATTAACTACAGTCGAAATCTTGTTACAGAATCAGACAGATCATGAATACTTGTGTTTGCGAATCTTTTTTGTATCTTTTGTTTCAGAAATCGTGGTAATAAAAAAAAAGCCGAGGTAGAATTAGTGCTAGCCTACCTACCCACTGAAAGATTCAAGAGGAACGTCGTTAGAAGTCGTCTCGATTTAGTAGGTAAGCATTTATGAACGTACGAGTTTGATGTTGTAATCGTAGATATGAGGAATAAGTATTATTTAGACACGATATTTGACTCTATATTTTTTGTATGTTACAGTGTCCGTAGGCGGTACCACAGGGCTCTTTAGTGGGGCCAGTATTCTTAGTTTCGTCGAGTTACTATTCTTCTTCACAGTTCGGTTTGCGAGTAACATATTAATGGAAAGGCGAAGGGAAAAAAGGCAACCCGTTTTTGAACGTGAACTTGTTGAACCCGTAGAAATAATACGAGTTGAAGATGTGGGAGGGGTACACGAAATGCAACACGGTCCTTACGCTAACAGTGGAGTCCCTGACTTAAAAATGTTTAAAATTCCTACTACCATATTTGTGAACACAAAAAAATGATTATATGTTTTCCGTTCAGCACCGTAGAGTTAAAATAAAACCTAGGTATAACATAACTAACCCAACACTTTAGGTGTCAAGAATGATAAGCAACTATCGACACTATCACTGAGCAGAAAGTCCGAACAATATTGCATAATACGAGTAATAATGCTCTAATGACCCCAAGCATCAACTCTTATTTTGTACACAACAGCAAGCTAGATTTACGCTGCCGATCACATTTAACATCGAGGCGCCTTACGATGATGACATCGAGCAATAGAACGTGAATACAAGTGGTTGCGACACATTGGGCATAGTGTCCAGTGAATGAACAAAGTCCAACGCGGTTAGGTTACCACTCAGCCGCTGACCGGTGACCCGACGATTCTGGAAGCGGCCCAGTTACCTCAGGAAGCCAACAGTTAGTCCTGATGCAACCACGGTCCACTATCTCTCGTATACAAACTAAGGCAGTTAATTTTAACCCTTATTCTATTAGCCGTAAAGTTCGACCATACTTTACTGGCCGTAGACTAAGACAAATTGATCCACAATTTTGTAATGCCTTTCGCTATTGTAAGTAAGACGTATAAAGTTCACAACGACGACGTCTCGTTAGATTGAAGGGCTTTATAACAGACATGAGAAGCCTAATATTTTGAAAATAATAAAAGATTTATATGAGAAAAAGGCCACATGTTTAAGGTTTGAGTAGCTTTTGCATGTTGGTCCTCTGCTTAAGCACTGCATTAGTCCATAAAAAGCAAAGTTATATTAATAAGTAACTACTCAATATAAAGAAACATAAGTAAATGAACAGGCTTTATTAAATCAAAGTTTCCATTTCAGGATACAATTCTAGCAGACCTTTAAGAGTTAGGCAACGATTATATTCGCCTTACGTCTAGCTTTCATAAGTTAAATGAATACCAATTAAACACTATTTAAGATTGAAAAGTTTATTTATAAGCAGACAAAGTTCCCTAAGTTAATTTCTAAACTTCAATACCTTTCACTATATAAACTAAGTTTATATGTATTAACTAAGTTTATAAGTACTTACAAATTCTATAGTTTCCTTAACTACTTACAATCTTAACATACATCCACGTGATAACGTGTGATAACACAATCTACGACAACATAGGTACGGGAATACTTATAGTATGTAATTATACAAATAAGAATAAACAATATTATGTAATAACAAATTACTACCAACAACGTCTAAACTAAATAGACTCTACCTAAATTATGTCACACGGACACTCGATGTGGTGGTGATGCACATATTTATAAATAAGATACACAACAGGGCAAGTTAGTCCATTAAATGCATTATTCCTACGAGTAGTTAGTAAACATTATTTTATTAGCACTACTTCTAGATTATAATTAATTTGTGTAATTTTAAAAATTATGTGTGAGATGAATACCTATGAGGTCTATAGTCTATTTTAATTTATGGTTTTTAAATTTCTGCGTTTTATGTGTACTTTTCCCTAACAATATAACGTTCTAACCGATAAAATACTTTAACTAAGTTTTTTCTGTCTATCCTACTACTTCACAACAAATAATAATAATTACAATATTTTTCGTAAAATTATACAGTTCACTTTGGAGTTATAACCTGGGGCCTTATTAACATCTCTTATAGCCAGCCAACTTAATTCCCTAAACTGAGGGTAGCGATCAAGAAGTTTTTGAAAAAGGTTAGGAAGAAAAAGTTATTGTTACTTTGTTTTAAATGGCGTTCAAAAAAAATCAAGCATGTACCTCAAGTATCTGCGCCACAGTAACCAAAAAAGAACAAACCAGAAATTTTGAAAAATTTATAAAAAAACCACAACTCGAGAACTACAAAAAATCGTATAACATACATGGGGGTTAAATGGATAGGTGAGGTGCTCAGTTATCACCCCGCTTCGGCTTGACACCTTATAAGACCCAGTATTTCTTGCCCCACTGGCTGCATTCTTGACAGGTAATTACTGACTGGCAGTAAATGAAAAACATTACGATATTGCTCACTACGCTGACTTCAGGACATTAACTTGACTGGCTATAGGAAATGGTGATAAGGCCCCTGACTTGTTATTTTTGTTATTACAAGTTACCGTTAAAAGCTGACTTTAAGCTCACTTTCGTTCGAAATTGATTCAAAAATGAATTAAGTACCCATGCGAGTAATGCAACGACACTGTAAAATCAGTGGTTTCAATTTTATACATAAAAAACGACTTTTAACAGTAAATATCCAGCCTAGAAGACATACTTACATTGTCCGTATTGATAGACCAAAGCGTCGCACACATTATTTCCGCTAATTTGTAGTTGTTGTTGTTTTATATGAAGTCAAAATGGTCCTAGAGCTTTTCTTTAAAATTAATGTATTATATTATACTGCTTTATTAGAATTATTAGATAAACTTCAGTATACAAACCGTAATTCACTCGACAGGTAACATACATTTTATAATGTGCATGAGTAAAAACTTAATGTAGAAGACAAGTTAATTAAAAACTTAGCAAATCTTTAAGGAAAAGTTAATAAACGGTCTTACCTATTGGAAATTTGAAACAAGAGTCATCAGGTTTTGGGTCGATTGGCCGTAAAAACTCATATTCTAATAGTAATTACGTTTTTTATAAAGAACTGATAATTCGATTCTCAGTAACAAAGCTCTCGATTGCTAATTCTTCAGGGTCCGTTCCGTCAACCATCATCTCTCGAAGCAAAAGGTATTAAATTAAAACTATCATAGTCATACGTCAACGGCTTCGGATCAGGTTAAGATTGACAAAAGACGTTTCAGAGTAAGATAGTTTAAAGATTGCTTAAACAGGTTTAGATCAGGGGGCCAATAATACTCTTACGTGAAAAAGACGTGAACTTAGCTCAGACTTCATTTCTGAGTATGACCGTTTAAATATAATTGCTATGAGAAGCTAAGCTGCAGAAGCCAGGACAGTCTACCTTAGGCTCACATCCGCCGAGGGTATCAGGTCCGCCGCAGCAGCATCCAGCGACTGCAGTGCCCGTGCAGCTGCAGACGCCGGTACCGCATGCAGTGCCATTGGGGCACTTGCTGCATGCGTCGGAGAGCCTCCAGCTGTGAAACAAAAATGACAGTGATTTTTTCGAACTTCTGAAAGTGTTAGAAATCTGGTAACCTCCAGAGCACTTCTTAAATTCTGGATATTATTTTACCTAGAAAGGAGTGAAGTAATTGGGTCCATATTGGCTCACCTAAAGTTCTTTACCCGAAATTGTTCTTCCTACCGATTTGTAATCCGAATGTTCACTCTTCCTAAAATTTTTCTTCCTAAAGTTTTCATTCATACAATTTTTAGTACTAACGACGATGTTCATAACACTCATGTTTCTAAAATTTTTATATCAAAATTATTTTAACTGAAGAACATTTGTAGAGTTCCAATTATCGGAGTTGAAAATTTAGGTGAACTTTGGCGCACCCGAAGTAATTTCTAAAATAATTGTCTCACTGCTGGGCAATGGCCTCCATCAAGTCATCACTACAATTGTTGATTATTCGCTATTAATCACCATGTTTTCCATAATGAAGGTAAATTCATAAGATCTCAAGAAATCCAGTTCATTATCATCTTGAGCAGACCCCGTTGCTGGACATACGCATTTCCCAAGCACCAGAACTACCGGCTCTAGAGGCCTACTCTCTAACACAATATCCTTAGTTTCGAGAAAACTAACATGGTCTTAAAAAATAAATAATAATAAATCTTATAAAATAATAAATTACCTGGTATAAAATATTTGACCCATCATCATTTATTTTCGTACCTACTCATAAAAATGAAACACAATTAAATCTTCAAGAATAAACACCTATATTTTAGTAGATATTTTCGACACAATGGTTTTACCGAAACCACAACCATTTTGATAGTAAATTTATAGGCCCCGTAAGCTCTCCGAATCCAATACGAACTTAGTTTATCACAATAAAAGTAATACGATATTTTTTTACACATTACACTGGGTAGGTACTTACTTGTAATTTATACCAGAATATTCAATGTTATTATTAATAAACCTCAATAAATAATTTTAAAAGACAATAACTCACATAATCTATGTTTCCAGATGCACGAAATGGGTACGATTCACAAATGACAACAAAACACAGCACAAACGCGAGTACTAAACATATGCCCTGGGTTCTCATCCTCACAATGTAGCCAAATGCCAGTGCACCACGAATAAACAGTCCTAACAGGAGCGTCGGCTTAGGCCAGAGCCTTCATGAGTTATGCCTGGATAGACAGGCATCCCATTCATTTATATGGGAACGCGCCCACGCGCTTTCTTCCCGGCTCTGCAACAGACAACAGCGGCAATGACGTCATATAAACATAGCTATTAAGCGATGGCGAATCCACAAATTGTTAACTAATTTACAATTTCAACTTTAGAACGCTAAAACGGACATTTAAAACTACTGTAATTTATAGAGGTTCATGATGCATGAAATATACCAAAATTAGGTAAATGTTGAATAAGTACAAAGATAGAAACTAGAAAAATTCGACCGGTTCCTAGGGACTCGTGACTCGTGTGTCGGGATCAGGTTATTTTTTTCTAGTTTCTATTTTTGTATAGAAAACAGTGCATTGTTGAATGCTAAAAATAAAAATTCACTTGTTGATTAAGTAATTCCACATGTAAATAACTTTTTTTCACTTTTAACTAGACACTTCATAAAAGGAAATAATGACACCATGGCTCCTAGATTTGAACAATAGAAAAGTTATCATAAGATATCCTTAGCTTGGGCACAAAAAGTTTAGAATATAAGACATTACGGTGTTTCAAATATTTCACTTGGCCATAAAGAATCTTACCTCACTGATAGAATACAAAAAGTGAGTATCAATGGTACGAACTCTTCCGGTGCCACCATACGTATGGGTGTGCCCAGGGTTCAATATTGGGTCCTCTGCTGTTTCTGATCTATGTATATAAATGACCTGCCTTATTTTGTCCAAGACCTATGTGGGATTGTATTATTTGCTGATGACACTTCTCTGGATCTTCTGGACTTGACGACGTAAATAATACTCTCTCCAAGGTACTGCATTGAATTACGAGTAACAATTTACTGCTTAATGCTAAGAAGACTAAACGTATCAAATTTTATATGCCCAATGTAAGACAGGTCGATACCATTATAAACATGAATAACGAGCCCTTAGAGATTACGAATTCCACTGTATTTTTAGGAATTACTCTCGATTCCAAGTTACAGTGGGGTCTGCATATTTTGGTCCTGGCAGGAAGACTCAGTTTGGCGGCTTATGCTGTTAGATAAATAAGGTTCCTGAATGATACCGCAACAGGAAGATTAGTGTAGGTACTTCAGTTATTTTCACAGTGTCATGTTGTATGGTCTACAGTTGTGGGGCTCGGTAGCGGATCTCAACACCATCTTTGTCTTCAAAAAAGAGCCATCCGCTCCATTTACAAACTTAGACCACGCGACTCGCTTCGTGAAGTATTCAAAGAGATAGATACGAGTATTTTAACTGTGTACTCACAATTTATTTATGATAATGTAGTATATGTCCGTAAAAACTTGCATCTCTTCAAGAAAAACAGTAATGTTCATAAACTCAATACTAGAAATAAAAACAATCTCGTAAATAAGCTGGTCAGTCTAAGACTGCACAAGGTAGGGAAATCATTTGTTGGTCAATGTGTAAAATGTTTTAATAAGATTCCGCAAACTATTGTTGAACCGCCTCTTCACAAGTTTAGGTCACAAGTTAAAGCTAAGTTAATGAAGCGAGGTTATGATAGTGTATAGGATTTCTTAAATGACAAGAATTTCTGCTCCTCTGCACATTTTTTGTTATGACTTTACTCTGTCAATTCAATTAATGTGTAAAAAAACAAGATTGAAAAGAGTAACATCGAGTTTCTTGCCGGAATCTTCTCGATCGGAAACAACCTCCGAACCTGTGGTAGAGTCACATTATGTTTATTTATGATATTTACTATCATAGTATTATTTAATGTAAGTTTTATTTTCATTTACTTAGTATATTTTAGCTACTTTTTTTTTTATTTGACTTGTCATAAGTAGTTTTCATATTTTTTACTTTTACTTTACTACAAGAAACTTAAAAATAGGTCAGGAAACCCGATTTTCTCGGCTATCAACTATGCAAACTATAGTCACCTAACCTACTCGTAACTAAATCATCAAGACATTAAAAATATATTAAGATGAAAGTATTCATTTACTGTAAAGAACTTAACATGCGTATGATTCGGACTCCTTAGTACCTACTTTTAAATCGTCCTTCAAACGAAAACGCGTATTCCAAGAAACTTTTCAGTCACAAACCGAGTGAAGTCATTAATAAAAAATTGGCAAACGTTAGCATCGTGGGCGACGAACTAATTAACAGTTAATTAAACTGTTGAACGCGGGTTTAATTATATTTAAGTTACTTAAGCCAATCTCTTTCATGCCATTCTCCATATTAGAACAATTGGCTTTTCTCGGCCGAGGAGACTTCTTTGTCTCGTCCTTTTGTCCGGACTCCCAGTGTCTTTCACAACTATCTCTAAGATGTCATATTCGCTGACGTTTCGAAGATAAGATAATATATGTTTTTTTTTTATAAATGGACTTGTATATGATATAATATTAGTCGATATTCATTTTAGCATGTAAGACAATCATCATACGTAATCACAGTACATGTTAATGAAATGACAGAGTTTAACAAAGTATTAACTGACTTTGAATAAAATCTTAATTTGCTCCAAAAGAGGCAAGTTGACCGAACCATAGACAGCTTTGCAGAAATAGCTACTAAAAAAAGTGACATAGTCGTAATACCAATACAAAGTGAGCACTTTTAGAACCCTAAACGGTCACGCTGCGATAGTGGCAAAAGATTTTAAATACGGCCCCAGGACCCCAAGAAGACTACCAATATTATTTACAGTAATTTTAATTAATCCACAACCACAAACGGATTTTATATACCTAATATAATGTAATAAAAATCTAGGGATGGTTAATAAACCTCAGTTTGGTAAATATTATGAATATAAATAATATTTATATTTTCAACCAGCGACGCGACGGTCAAGTTCACTAAAAACGTTTATGATATATCAAATGAAAACAAGATTTTTATTTTTGCATTTATTTAACAATCCAGGCAGGGCTTTTCATAAAACTCACTTCGTTCGTATCGTATCTCGCGCAGTAAATCCACTGTGAGTTTAAATATATTTTTTCTGTAAAACTCGTTAACGGCGACATGGCGCTTTGATGACAAACGTGTTAATAAAATGAACTAAGTATTAAGTGAAAATATAATTTTGAATTTAGGGTGATGATTGTTGAGTGCATCGGCATGGGCTGCGCCCTCACTGCTAAGAACCTACTTCCCTCGGTACAAAGCCGATAGCTATAAAATGATTGTTGCCTATTTTTCACTTTTTGTTATTGAAGAGTTCCGTAAATCTAGAATTTTTATTTAAAAAATGCAGACATAAGTGTTTCAAATATTTAGTTTAATCATCATTGCATTTTGGATAATGATCTTAACCGGGTATTTGATAAAAATATACCCACACAGGCTATTTGAAACGAGGAATTAGAAGCCCAAACATAAAACACACGTACATGATGAAATTCAAAACTTCCCCCACGCTCTTCATGGAGTTAGGTCTGGTCTGACGAACTGGGTCGGAAATGTCTGAGTTGTGAGCGGCAACTATACGGGATACCAACAGTTCCGCAGTTGCTCGTTGTTGCTATTGAATTGTTTTATCAACTATTCTGTTGCTTTCGACTTAAGCTTTCACGCGTGGGATCAGCCTTCAAATAAAAGTGTATTCGCCTACATTACTACATGATGCAAAAGTACAACCTGTATATTAATCTGAAATACTCTATTTACTACCCCACTCTTTAAAATGGATAAATCGTCTCGGTGACTCTCACTCCATCAGGAAAGCAGTCACGAGGTCTAGACATGAGGCTGACAAGCGCAGTAATGCAATAAGCAATTACTGAGCTGGACATCCTCATCTTGACGGCCTGCAAAAATGCATTTCACGCCTCTCTTAAAGACACTGGGACTATCAGAGAAAGGAGACACATGCGCTTGAAGAGCGTTCTATTTTTTGCAGGTACAAATTACAATGTATCGAAATCTAAGTAAATTATGTAACCTAATTAACCCAATCGATCGTAATGTACGTAATCATACCAGGTGATTATTTATAGCGTAAGAAAAGATTAGGCAAACTCAGTGGATAATGTAGAAACTACAAAGTGCAAATTCGTTTTTTTATCCATCTTTTTAAGGATTGTAGGTACCTATACAAAATCTGACGTAGAATCATATGACAACCATAAACTCTACCTTAATATAAAATCCAAATTTTCGCTATGATAGTAGATAAGATAGCATCTAAATCGTTCATCGGGTTTGCCATACTAATAAGTTTTTCAAAAAATACTAATGCTTCCTCATCAGAACTGACGGACTAAGAGACTCATCCCTACCGTGAGTTCCCTCATACCGATGACAGTCGGTAGCTACAGTCTTGACACTTGCCGCTTTTGTATAAGATTTCGGTACAGGGCTTCTATACTCCACTCAATATAGCATTAGACAGAAGTGAAAAAGTTTCTGTTTGGGTTGACACTTTGTGGTAAAAGTACAATAAACATAATTACTTTTAAGGTTTATGCCGAATTTATTAAAATCTACTTATATAACAGCTGTCACACTCAATTGTTCTCATTTAAAGTAAAGTAACTTCAGAATTAATGAGGCTTTTTGCTTAAATAAATTATTTTGTCTTCCATTGAACTATATTGTCGATGTAAAAACCTAAAAGAAGCAGAGGTTTTTATCCGAACACACTGTCACTATAACTCTACCAAATCTAAAATGTTACTTTAATCCCTTCATACGTTGTAGCGGAAGGGGTTTTCAATTTTGAAAGGTTATACTCAGGTATGTCATCGTCATGGCAACGTCAAATGCAAATTGTCATTAATTTTAGCATCCCTGTTTCTTATTTCTTATGTTATAATGAATGAACTATAGTGAATAGACATGTAACTAAACATGGCATCATATCTACATATTGCTATAGTCAACTATCGTAGTTTACGTGACGGTAACTCATGTTAGACCTACTGTTTAATTAATAATACCACTTTATATGATAGAGGAACACAAGAGAATATCCAAGAAAGACTACTTTATGAATGTCTTACCCAATAACTAACCCGAACATCAGTAAAATGAGTACTAGAAATTTCCAGAGCACCGTTTCCGCATTAACGTTGCCTTGTGAAAATTAATTTGTTTGTCTGTAATATGAATGACACTGTAGTGTGGTAAGCAAGTACCTACTCGTAATTCTTCCGCGAACTGCAGAGAAGAGCATTGAGTCAGATCATAATTGGATTAAATGCTTGACAGGACTTGGGACATTACGCATTCAGTGCTGTTTCGTCACCGTGACGAGTCAGTGTTGTAGGGCAGGAACGGTCAGCAACTGTCATAAAATGTGACTAAACATTAAGGGCCTACTTCTGTTAAAGTAACAAAGTAGGTATATGATTGATACGAAAGTGCCCAGCTATTGAGAGAGAACCCCCAGAACCGAAGTCTCTATTTTATAAGTCGCGAGTCGTTTCGTTACGCGCCCGAATGCGATTTAATTTAGGTAATCCAAATTTTACTTTTGATTAAATTTGTAAAAGTCCCAAGACAATAGTAGACAAATCTTGGTAGAAACTCAAATACCATTTAGCCTTACTTCATTCATTATACGTTGCTCCTTGCTTTTTCAACTAGCTTTTCTTAACAGACAACTACGAGTAGGTATATAGGCTCCGTGGCCGAGTGGTTAGAGCGATAGACCCGAAATCAAACCAGGTGTGATCCAATTGTTATACTAAGGTATTAAGATTTCAAATCAAATATTACTGACCTACTTGAATAAAACTGAGAGATAACGTCCTGTCAGGAAATTCATGATACAGGATCAGACGAATAGAGTTTTGTAAAAATACTTTTCTACTAAATATGTCTTTCACCTTGTAGGTCTTATTGTACCTATATTGAGTTACTATAATCCTCTGCGATAATCTATCTATCAGAAAGACACACATAAATGTAGAAAAGAAAGGTTCCTATAGTTTTTAGAGGTGGGTGTTAAGTTAACGTTCAAAGCAACCGTTTGATAAGAAGCCTTATAGTTGATAGCATTTTACGGTGACCACGAGTTTGCGATTAAGAAAACAAAAAACATGGCACATTATTAAAAACTAAGCCACTTGTGTTTTGGCTGGTAAAGTCGTATTAAGTTCCTAATGAAATGCTCAATGGTGATCCGATTGAGCAAGTACATAGCTTTAAGTAGTGGCTGGTAAAGTCGTATTAAGTTCCTAATGAAATGCTCAATGGTGATCCGATTGAGCAAGTACATAACTTTAAGTAAGGACAGGTCCTGACCCAATGCCCCAGGGGGCTCGCTCAAGGACGATATTGATATGGAACGGGAGCGCAGGACAGGGCCCTGTGCATTCGAGGTATAATATGCTTTCCCGCAGGTTTGCACGTTGTTCAAACAAGCCAAAATCACGCTTTTCAACGCGTATTGCTCGCAACTAACTCTTCGTTCACGTGCGGCCTGGGGATGAATTACACACAGGGAGCATACCTATATAACAATGCTTACAGGACACTACTGCAGTGCTTAAGGAATGCTAGTCACGGCTTAGGTTGATAGCTTTTCTGCTATCATCAGAAAACGTATAGCGTCCCTGATACAGCGAGTGCGAGGCAGCTCTAACAGCCTTCTGAAGACAGTGGCAGGGAGGTTAGACGTGGACAGTGCTATAGGGCAGCACTGGACTCGCGTTTGCCTAACTAAGGACACTGCTATCACGTTTAATCGATAAGTAGGTATGATGCGTGATAGTATAGTGTCTTATTTGTTTGGTTTATTTTAACTTTAAACCAATTAAATTCTGTTACTAAAATAGTTGATAAGGTTATTTTATACTAACACTCTCCAGAGTGTCTCCGGTCTGAAATAAATGTTTTTTTTATTACAAATTACCAGCCGAAAATGGAAACGTCTAACTTAGGATTGGGCACTAACTATGTTGCGCATTGTAGCCATTGGCCAGCTATGGACTATGATAAGATGATGATGATATAGTTTGATACAATAAAATGCAAGGAAACTCTCTAAGATACTGCATTAAGAAAGCGGGACACCGAAGCTAATAAATTCTATTTGAAATTTGATGAAAATAAAAAGTTAATTTTCCCGATTTTCCGACAAGATACATCGTCCCCCTGAAGTCAAGCGGTATCGATCAGGAACCGAACGAAAGGGACGTCGGGATATCGCTGCGCTACTCGCGTTTGTCGCATAAACATGGAAACACGACCTTATTTACCGACGATCGTGGAAAATTTAACAACCTTCGACAATTAGGACCTCTTCTAATAAGAAACTTCAAGTATTCATTACAATGTGTGAATTCTTCGTCAGTTAAAGTGATAAAAGTGAAAAGAACAACAATAATTTGTGATTCTACAAAGCAAATTCCCCAAAAGTATGTGGTAGCCATGGTAAGTGAAAAGCTTAGTTCAATATTTTTAAATTAAATGATTTTCTCTTTGTTGTTTAACAAAAATATATTGGGTGCTGTGTTGAATCGTTTTTAAATTTAATAATGTTGCGTTGTATTAAGTATATTTAGACGGAAGAAACTTTTTCTACAACGTAGTCTTATCGTATAGGCAGACATAAATGAGTTCACCATTACAGGCGTGATCACAGTAATTTGGTCTCTTTTGATCTACAGTATAATATCGTTTTACAAACGTACTAATAAACATTACCACTTTCTGACTTAGCTTCTTAAACCTAAAAGTATTTCTTTTTTTTTGATATCTGCTACTATATTCGTCCTTTTATTTTGTTTCTAGTGGCTTTGTTTTGGGTTATATTGAAAAACACGTTTCAATCTTTGAGACGAGTTCGAAAGATATTTTTTTTGCGAAGGAAGCATCTCAAAATCCAAACATCAAAACAAAACAGCTACCTAAATACCTATAGTTAGTAAAGATTTATTTTTCGAACCTCTAAATCTGAACCTTACTGCCATTATGCTATCATCAAGCCGCCCAAGGCGTCCGACTAGGCTTGAAGACTGCAATCTAGCTAACTCGACAAGGACCAACCAGTATAACGTTTCTGAAGCAAGGAGTTACACGGAAAATACTTCATTAATGTTAATTTGGCTACCCATGCCTCTACCTGTCTTGGAGAGCAATAGTAGCCGATGGGCAAATAAGCCATAGGCGATCATTGGTTGGTATATTTTTCAGAAAAACAAGGATGACAAGTGAGCGTCGCGACCGCGAGCAGAGCAGCAGCGGCAAGATGAGCAGCGCCCTGAGCGCGTTTGGCGGCGGCGAAGCGTGCGGCGCGCGCTGGACCATCGGCGCGCTGCTGCTGGCGCCTCTAGCCGCCGCCAACTCCAGCTACTGCGCTGTGCCCGCTGTTGTGCTGCTCGGCCTGTTCATCACTGTGGCTAGTGAGTATGCCATCCAGTATATCCATATTCTCATAACATAAGATCTAGGTTATCTAATATTTGAAACCAACTGTCATCCGTAGCACTGGTGAGTTGCTGTTCCATCCAATGCTGCACTAAAAATCATTTTGCGACGGATATGCTAGACTTGCTACTTAACCTGTGACTTGACTGCTTGTACGAGCCTGGGTGTAATATAAGTTGGCTATAGAAACGCCATATTAGTTGGCGGTAGAAAGGCCATATGAAGCCAACTTTTAGCACCTGATTGTTTACTTTCCCTTTTCAGCTTTCACTTGCAAGGACTTGAAAAAATTAGCAGACATCCTCCCGCCGTCGAAGACCTCCCGAGGACGGCGGGAACGGAATTTTCGTTCCTTTGCAGACTTCATGGCGATGTGGATGTCGTTCCTATCCCACTTGGTAGCCGTCGCCATTTGTGCGAGGATCCTAAGCGCTACCGCAGACCACGTGACTGGGGGTCGGACGAGGCGCTGGCTCTTTGGGTACGAGACAAAAGCCCTAGGGGAGCCTTGGCCAGACGTCTTGGGAGTCACGGTTGTGATAGTCGTCTGCGCTATGTTTATGTGTGGCCTTGAAGTAAGTGCCTTGTTATAATTACAGTCCAAATTCAAATTGTTTATTGTTTTCGGTTTATACACTTCTATATGGTATCAAAACTACTTAGTGAGAATCGTAACGTACATAAAATACAACTTCTTAGTAACAGTAATTAAAACCTCTGATGGTGCAGGCAGGCAGACACGTTTATAATATCGCCAATTGAAACATCCGCTGGAATTAACCAAATTGTTTTCGTTTTCAGGAAAGTATGATGTTCACATTTATGCTTCTAGTGCTCCTGTACATATTCAGTCAATTCTTTGCCATTGTTGGCATTATGAATTTGGATATTGCTAGTATTAATATGCCTATACCGATAACAATTTATGAGGTAAGATTCTTATTCCTCAAAATCAAGAGAACAATCAGAAGTAAACAATCTAAATGTTTTAACAATATTTTTGTTTCCTTTTAGCTTTTTGCGGCTGGTGCTCCAGTTTCGTATGCCTTTAGTATTGCCTTACCTTCAAAAGAAAGTGGTTCTTTGAAGAAAAATATGCTGCTTAGGATTGTTATGCCCATGATTGTGCTATCTGGATTATGCTTCTTATACACCAATATGTTGAAAGGGTAAGTATCACTAACATAACCATCAAAATTAACTTGAGTCAAGTAAGATTAAACGAGGACAAAATGTTCCTCACAAAAGATAAAACATTAACATTTCCTTATCAGATAACTTATCGAAAGATAACGATATTTCCAGAAACAGCATAGACGCTGCTCTACCCGTGACGACTCTTCTGGAAGCCAGGTCAGCAGGCTGGGTGTGCCCAGTCCTCGCAGCCGTCACAGTGGCAGGGGCCTGCCTGGCGTTGACTGAACTCTGCCCACTGCTGTTCACGGTACTGGTAGCGCTGGCGTCACCCGAGTGGAAGGTACTCACCAGGTCAATGACCTATGAGAGCACCACCACAGGGAGTCCAGTCTTAGCAGTTTTTACCGCAGGTCAGTTCTTGCACAAATTGCAATTAGAAATGGCGGAATTCATACAAAGAAACATTTAAAATAAACCCGTCAACCACAGGCACTGACCCGTCAACACTTAAGTAGCGCATAAAAATTAGACGGTTGAATTTTATGTTTATTAGTAGAAAACATCGATATTTATCTGCTAGTTACTCTGACATTTGGTACAAGCAAACATACAGCTTCTTTTGCCTTTTATCATCATGTGTCCTACTTTCAGGAAGTCTAGCAGCCATCTTGGCGTTTGCTTGCCCCTTGTCGCACATGATAACGCTTATGAACGCGAGCCACATGCTCGGGATCGTGGTGCAGGCTTTCCACTTCATCATCATGCGTTGCGTGCCTACCGCCGAACAGAAGGAAGCCGGAAGTATGTTAAAACTATTTCTTTAGAAACAAAGACTGACGCATCGATCAATACTTTATGTTTAAACACTCTTGTTTCCAGATGTAGAATACAAGCGGCTAGGGACCCAAGGTCCTTCGAGAGCATTAAAGTCTAGCGGGCCCAAATCCAAGAAAGGTTTGTGGTTTATCCCATCAGCGATACGACACACTAAAACCTTGGAAAGTATCAAATCGAAAATCACCGTTAAAGGTAAGAAAGGACAAAAAAATATCGCAATGTAGGTTGTCCTTGTCAATGGCATACCTAAATACCATTCACGATCACTGTTTCTTTGCAGAGACCGAAGAACGCGAATGCCTAATTCTCGATGAGTATGCTGGCTGTCCGACAGAAGACATAGATCAAGCTACTAGTTGCAGCAGCGGTATACGGGATTTGCCTACCGCTGAAGTTGAGGACGTGGCTTCCGATGTGGAAGCGAGCGAAGCTGAACTCTCCTCAGGAGATGACTCAACTGATATAGATGCCGTGGTGAAGGAATACAGAGATAGAATACAAGTAAGTTGTTGAAAGCGCGGAAATTGGCAATAAAGAAATGTTTAGCTCCCATTTAAAATGCTCATATAAAAAGACCCGACTCCC
This sequence comes from Udea olivalis, assembly GCA_947369235.1. NCBI lineage: Eukaryota > Metazoa > Arthropoda > Insecta > Lepidoptera > Crambidae > Udea > Udea olivalis. The sequence continues at coordinate 10,722,314 of OX376351.1, forward strand.
CGATTACATCATTGACACATTTATGTAGCCTGAAAAATTGATGGTTATTGGTGCACAAGAGTTCTGGAACAACACGACCTAAAAATATCGCAAGATTCCCTCGAAGTATAATATTTAATAGCGGGAATGATAACAATAATGAATCATTGAGACCCATACTTCAGAGTGTCTTTGCTGCATGTTAAAACAAAAGCATGATTTGGTTTAAGAATATATCCACTTACTTTTCTTTTTAACAGGTAGTGACAGCAGTCCCAGAAGCCAACACGCCCATCCCGCCAAGCATACGTGGAGCGCGCTGGTCAGCCGTGGGAGCCGTGGTCCAGGTGGTGGCAGATGCTTTCATAGCAGTGGCCTTTTTCAATGAAGCACTTAGAATTCCTATGTTCGCTACTGGAATACCCTGTAAGACATACTTTTCTATTATTTTCCCTAAATACTTCTACTCAATTGCAGTTTTGCTCGCCTGCTTCTTCTAAGAGGCGAGTATTTTGTACTCGTCCTGTATAGGTAACACCGCTTAAGATTATACTTTAAACTCCTTTTTAACAACGGTTGCTTACATTTTTCAGTATGGCTATGTGGAACCTTCATCAGCGCCTGGCAACCAGCTCATAACCTGGGTTTGAGAAAGACGCAAACGTTGCAAGGTCCCGTTTCAATGTTGGCCGCTCTGCTGTTCCTTACACCACTCCTGATCGACTCCTGGCCAGCCATATCACTCTTCGCTTTAGCTGGTAATTTTAATAACTTAAGTTATGAAATGTAAGAAACAAATGATGATAGAAATTGCTCATCTCCATATTCTCCCCACATAGCATTAGGCTAACGTGTTCCTGAATGACTAGTTTTTCAACTGAACAAAAATGGTCAAATCCAGAATAACGAAACTGATACCTTTTTACATAGTAATTCCATAGACAGATTACGTTAATTTTTGATGAGTAAATGAACGGAACAGAGACAAAGTTTTAACATCCGCGCTATGACAGGTGCATACTAGCTTGAACACTGGCGCAGCTGGTAGGTATAAACCGGTTTCTCATCGTAAGCGTCGAGGTAACCCGTGCTTAGTGGGCACGTGCAAACCTGTCACAGCGCGGATGTTGAAACTTTGTCTCTGTTCCGTTTATTTACGAGTACTCAGGACGCTTAAAGACTAGCCGTATTTTTACACTCTTCCATTTACTATTTACATCGAATTCCATATTCTAGGTGTAGTGATCTACGCCCGCTGCGAGCGCTGGTGCGGCGACCTGGCCGTGCACCAGGCCCGCAGCGCGCTGGAGCGCCGCAAGCTGCGGCCCGTGAGCGCCGCGGTGCCGCGGGCCGGCGCGCGCCTCGCACACATCGACACTGTCTACATAGCCAGGTATTGACCGCGGTGTAATCGAACCGATAAGGCGGTTTCAGATTAACGATTTATAAGCGCGTGCATTGTTTTTGGAAGCGCATGTCTTTTCGAACACGCGAAACTTGTACGTGCGTTAGCGCGCTCATAAGCTCTTACTGACTAGACTCATCTCTACCGGTTCGAGCGAAGACACTGAAGTTAGCCCGTATACGCAAGTCCGGTTTTATGAAGCGTGAAATATAGCGCATATGCCGACACGACCGTATACGCGCAGAAAAAACGCTAGTCTGAGACCGCTCTAAGGGTTGAGTTGAGTTACATCTGGCAGTACCGAATTGCATTATCCCATGTGGAAGAGATGGACCCTGACTGCCTCGTCGATTTCACCGCGTGCAGCGGTCGCGCTTCCGCTGTAGGTATGTCTTATTTTTGTTAATGAAGGGAGAGACTTATAGAAGCATAGGAAAGTGCAATTCAGTACTAACAGATGTAGCTCCAACCTTAATGGCTCGCTTTCCGTAAGGGTGGTCAGTAATCGGAAGCATTCGCGTGTGTTGTAATAACCGACTCAACACTCAGTTATTATGATGCATTAACTCGCTCTGGTTTGAGTTACCAGCACATTTTTATTAACATACCTACAATCCGACTTTTCCGAGATCCGTGCCCCGCCAAAGTTGATCAAGTCCGTGCTTCACAACAATCTTTAACGTGTATTTTGCACTCACCCGTAAATAGTCATTTTCTGGCGAAATCCTTGAACTCTGTTGAACTGTTGAACTGTTTTGTTCCATGCAAATGCTTCACACACGCACACGAACAAGCGGAGCATTGAACAATTGAAGAAAGCACTTCTTCTTCTTATCCTGTTAATAGCAAAAGTCATTATTACTTTGTTTATTTTAGCATTTTAAAATGCTTGTTTTGCATATCTAAAGATAGAATTTCGGTCCTTGAAGAAATCAGGAAGGATTCGAACCCGCGTCTTTCACAATCCAGGTGGCTGCTCTAACCACTGAGCTACCAAAATCGTACTAACCCGAACGAATCTTTCTAGTACATATATGCTTACGTTGCAAGCCAACGTTATTTCATTAATGTTCTAAGGCAAGTACCTTCAAACATCCGAAAGAAATATTTTTACAAATAAGTATTTAAACTTTCGGATAAGATGAAACATGCTATTTTTTTATTTGGGGGACGTCTATGTTCAGCAGTGGACGTCCTATCGCTGAGATGATGATGATGCTATTTGATTATTAAAGAGCTCAGTCAGTATGTAGCTCAGTGGTTAGAGCTGCCACCCGGAATGTGGAAGACGCGGGTTCGAATCCTGCCTTATTTCTTCAAGGTACGAAATTCCAATTTTTTTATTAAAAGTATAGATAAAAGTTATTATGTTCGAACTGAAGCACTAATAGTATTGTTACATTCTCCTAGTCTCTACGCTCCGCTTGAACGCACTGCCTGGAAAGCCAGCCTATACACAATACACATAGAGATTGATAAAATATCTGAGACAGGGGTAGCTCATTATCTTTTTGATTGCAATTAACTGTTTTACGATATTATTACACACAGATATTCAAAACTTTTTACAAATTCCCTGAGTTGCTGCTGCATTATTGGTTGGTTCTAGAATCGTTCAAAGTACACAGGTGGTCTTGTCACCATGTCATCTTCTTCCTAGGACCCTAGGTTTATCTGACAGAATTAAATCAATTACTTAATAGATACCTACCTACTGACTAATGCTAATTTATAACACTGTGAGATTTAAAAAGTCATTATTTTGTTTATCAGTTTTTGCCATCTATTCGCCTTACCCCTTTACATATTCCTAAAAACTTATTCTATTTTAGTAGTGTAAACTTAGGCAATGGCAATCTCTTACACTGTTTTGCTTTATCTACGAAACAGTGCATTAACTAAAGTATTGTTAAGTACTAATCGAGATTTTATGAATAATGGGTAACTCATACTACAGCTATCTTGCTGGTTCCAAGACAGTTTAGCTTCTCCTGAGTCATTCGGGCTTCATTGACGATAACAGGACTAGCTTAAGGTATTGATTTTAATTATTTTAGCTAGTGAGGCTCAATTAGTGCCAAATATCGAAACTATCTCAACAATTATCTAGTAGGCTCCGTAGCAGTTTCGTTTTGTTCATTTAGCAAAGGTAAGAAATGCTGTTTTCATGAGAAATTATAACAACAACGCTATGTACTCATACATCATTATGGCAGAAGGCGGGTTTCAAACATAATATTGTATGCTAAAAGTAGCATTCAGATGTTATATAGTTTCACGTACTAAGAAGGTCTTGAACCCATTTATCAAGCGTTGATTTCTACACACAGCCTCATAATAGACGTATCCCGACACGACATCAACAGCGTTTACATTTACCTACTGCTCTCAATTTCGACCCATTTTCAAAAATCATGATGGTCCAAAATGTGTTTAATTTGCAGATGACAGGAGGACGACTCGGATTCGAGTCTTGACAACTTGATAGACGTGGATGACGAGGAGCCTGACGAAGAATGACACGGAGCCCAGGTTATCGTAATCATCACGTAATCGTGAAGTGAAACAAGGACTGAAGTGGTCTTACTATGACAGTACTTTTAGACAAAATGACGTGAAGGCAGAGTGGCCAATCAAGATATAGCTGCTGCTTCATACATTTATAGGGATACTAGTGAAAGTCATCATTTTGAACATAGCCGTTTAGATGGGGGTGTTGTGTTAGTAGAAATGGTAGATGAGCTGGGTAGTCCGGAAAATAGAGTCTTAAGATCCTCGAATTCCTTCCTAAGTATAATTCGCATCAAACTTTTCACTCACTCTGAAGTTGTTTCGCGTATACGCAATACCCATTTTTCATAGGAAAATATTGGAATTCGAGACTCGGATCGTGTTCAGTACGTCTACCACGAGTTGCCACTGTAATTTACGTTATTGTTCGCGCAAAAAAAATGTATTTGACACATGACATGACATGACAATGTCAAATCCCAATACATTTTTTTACGCGAACGATAATTTAATTTAAAGTGGCAACTCGTGGTAGACGTACAGAGCGGACTAGAAGTTTGACGCAACTATACACGCAAATTTTATACTTAAAAAATATAAAGAAATATAAAGAATGCTTAACATGACACGTTAGGTCGAATGATAAGTAGGTAAGCAGCTTAGCATGTGAAACGGCATCGGCAGATAGTGTCACGAGTTCACAAATCGAACACAAAAAAAAAACTGAAGATAAACAACCTACCTACTTATTTCCATTGCTAACTTTGAACTCTGACGTGTAGTTTGGATCGTAGTTTTAACGCATGCGTTTTTTTTACTTTATGAAACAATTAGGAAAGGTCCGGCCAAGTGTTTATGTACACCTTAAGTTATCGCGAAGCTTTGCGGTGTTACTCCAGTTATAGTATTTGCTTAGATATTCCAATGTACCAGTCTGCTAAAAACATATCGTGGACTTTTGTAACCTTTTAGGTATAGAGCCACTACAGATGTATATCAAGATAAATGGATATCAATGGTCATATAACTTAACTAAAATACCCCCATTTTTATAGAAAACGTATTGTGTAACTGCAGTCTTTCGTAAGTACAATAAAATTCAAAATCAGCCAGTCCTAAGTAGCCTGTTTATCATCCGACTTAACCAATAAAATTTTACTTTATATTTTGATGATTTAAATCATTTAATTTACAGTACAAAAAAACACCTTTTTATAGGCAGATACAATATATTCATATATAAACATGTGATACATACAAATAAAATTACAGGCCCATTACAGCGTTAAACTTCACATATTTTAATTCATACTTTTTTCGGGCAGTTTTAGTTATTCGTATTTTGTTTACATTACCTAAATTAACCTTAGCCACTAATCGAAACTATGCATTTTGTGAAATGTTTTTACTTATATTTTTTACTGTGTTATACTATTTCGGCGACACCATATAAGATTTGGGCTAAGTATCGCTACGCCAAATAATAAAATTATTGATTCCGTCAAAATCCTCATAAAAAATCTTTACAACAAATTATTGAAATAAGCGCAAGTTACAAATTATATTTGTTGATACAACACATTGTGTGGAGTGATAATCAAATTTGCAACTTGTGCTAAAATGTGTTGCAATACGAATGCAAATGTGCGCCCGTAAGGACCAGCCTATGAAAACGCTCTTTTGATGCCATGACATAATAAATGTGGAAACATGAATTAATCACTAGTAAGGTTCAACTTGAGCTAACTATTTGCTTTTGCTTGATATTTGTTCACGTATAAAACAAAAGGTACCTATAAGCAGATATTTATAGGATCAAAGTGAAACTAATAGAGTGATAATTCTCTCACTTGACACCACCCCCAAACATTTCAATTATGTAAAATGTACATAGCTTATTCCTGGTTTGTAGTCAATGTGATACCTAGAATTACAACTTCTTAAAGTATCCGTCCATCTGCCACTAGCATTGTAACTGAGCACCGCTGTGCTTTATAAATATTTTTTCACTTGTGTAATAAATTGCCTTACTTAAAAACTATTCTTAGATAAGTACTTCAATACATACGAGTACTTACAGTCAGCATCAATAGTAACGAAGCAATTTGTACATTGTTAGCTAAACATACAGCTACTTTAAAATTCCTAAGTAAACTTGCACGCGTGAATGTGACGACTTATTGGATCGCTTAATTACTAATGATGCTGACTGTACATACTAACACCGGACATACTTCAATCTATTATGGTACCACTTCGTAGAAGAAAAGTCGGCCTAAATAGTTGAACAAAATTTATTAATAAATAGAACATTTTAAAGCTGCTATAACTCATTCAGTGTCATCTATCCATGTCTTTGCAATAAAAATATGCTGAATAATATCACAAATTGTTTAATTTACCTCCTTCCTTACATTTCATTTTTCTAACAAATACATCTTGTAAACTTTTTCGGCTTCCTTGTCGTCAAAGAATGGGCTAAACTTCACTTCGATGACTTCTTTAAACCCTTCGCTTGGTGTTGGCTCCGTGAATTTGTTCCTGTAAGATATTACAACTTTAGGAACAATTAAAGTGAAAGTATGAAAAACTAAGTTAAGCCTTCTCCTAAAAAAGGGAGTGTGAAAGGAAGCACGAATAATAAGACTTGGCCCGTATTCTAAAACAAAATCTGTACCTGAGTATAGATCTGAGTGACGTTTTTGTATGAACTGACGTTTTGAAATCTCTACTCAAGTACAGATCAGTGCTTGAGTACGATTCTAGAATACGGGCCTCAGAGATTGCAGATTCAACACAACTTGCAGAAACGTATCTTCAAGAGGTTGAGTAACAGATAACACTTACTTGTAAGTATGGAACACAATTTCATTAACAGGAACATGTTTCATCTTCATGAGCTCCCTAAACTTGTTGTTGTGCAGCGCGTGCGCCTTGGTGGTCGCCATCTTGGCGCAGCGGCACTCCACCTTCATTTGTTCAGCGAGCGCCGTCCAGCGTGCACGCGATTCTACGTCTGGGTTCGTGCTATCTACTACGACACTCTTTCCTCTCTAAAACAATATAAATGAATAAGTAGAAATATATGCGCCAGACAACACGCCATTAGTCATGCTCTCGAATTAGGGATAAATATCCCTGTTACGTATCAGACAAGGAATTAAGCCAACGGCGTCTCCAGAAAATATCGTTTCCTCAATTGACTCGACCGGTAATCGAACTATGTAAGTCAAGGCGAGATACCGTGCCACAGCACTACGCCCATCGTGTGTCGTCGTTATATATACGGTACAAAGGAGATCATTCAATAAATAAATCAAGGAAAATAAATAAATAGATTTTGGCTCCATACATTTTTGGGCCTTTTCTGAAAGTGCCGGCCAACAAAAAAAGTGGTACGTTAAGTTAGAACTAGTCATACGGAGCAATAGTTATTTTGGCAAAAAAGTCGTAGGGTTCTCACTCTTGTCACAAGCAAAGTTACACTCGTTTAAGCACAGGCCTAGTTTGGGGGCTAGAAATGTTCCTATTTGGTTATTGGGTTTAATCATTTTTTTTTTTTTTCATTTATTTACCAAAAAGTTAACATAATATTCTTAAAATATCACATCACAAAAACCGTTGATCGGTTTGTACGGATTCTTAGAGCATCTTAACGCGGCCTATGCCTGAACCTTAAATTACAATATTTCAAAGTATAGCAATAACTTACTGTACCTAAAAAAACAACTATTCATAGCCATTCATATTTTAAACTATACGCAGCTAACTGCCTTTAATGCGTTAACAACCACAGCGGCACATGTGTTTACTTGTTGCCGACACTCGGCGGTCGCAACGCGCCAGTAACCAGTTTGGGACTTAATAAGCCGGCGGAAAAAAACAACCAATACAGGATGAAACAATTAAATTATGATTGCATGCTTGAAAAAATATTTTTTGAAACTTTGCTTATAGTTTTCAATATTCTTATTTGATATTACTTTTGCTGGTATTTCGTTCCTGAATTTAGGTACTAGAAAGCAATGTATGCATTGGCCATAATTATTATTAACCCTAGGTATGTGTAGTTTATTCTGAGTAGTTTTTCTAGTATTTATTTTATGTTTGATTTTAATATTTATGTGCTTATTTTGAAACTGTTTTGTTAGTACAAGCATTTTAAACTTTGCGTGTAGGGGTAATGTTTTACAATATTTAAATATTTCTAGAGAGTTGTTTTCTTTGTATACATGTTTTTAAATTTTATTTGGGATTATTATTTTTAATATTCTTTGCTGTAAGTTATAAATTTTATCTCAGTAGGTTTTGAAAGTTCTTCCATAACTAGTTAGACCATAATATAACGGGTGTGAAAAGACCCTTAACGAAGAAACTTTTCTAGACCATACCTGGGAACTCAATAGTTACCAAGTTATAGGCCAGAGTCAACAAAAAAATCTCAAGATTTTGATGAAAATAAACTCTAATCATTATTACTTAATTTTTGTCCTAAGAAACATTATCAAAATTTCAAGTATGTATTTCCTAACAAAAAATTGCTTCAAAATGTTCAACTCGCAATGTACATCGTGCGTTGATTATACGTAACAGCCACGCATAAAAGCGCAGGAGCGGTCTGTTGCACGCGTTACATAGCGTAGTCCGTTATTAGGTTTAAAATAAACACCTAATAAAAAATTTCGTTTCCCATCAATAATTTATTTTTTCTGTGACTTGATTTATTGGTCTGAGTGCGTAGACGCCGGCTTCCTTAGGGGTCTATTTACACCCTGTATAATAGACTCAGCTAGTGAGTTATACAAGTTTAATAGGAATTGAGGTGGCATTTTATACTTGAAGATGGCAAATTTAGCCAACATGGCTCTTAATATGTCACAAATAAGATTGATGTTAAAACTACAGTTGATTTACTTACTTACTTTTTGTATAAATATATTTTTTTAGGGTAAAAACATGGATTTCTTACTTCTAATAGTTTGGTAGCCTCAGCAGCACACTTTTGCCATGTTCCAAGAACATCTCTGCACACAGCCACATATTGGTGATTGGATTTCATTTCAATTTGTTTTGCCAAGAAAGTTTTGCCGCTACCAGGATAACCCACTAGCACAAGAATCTGAAAATCACAGAAAGGATATTTAAGTTCAGTTAAATAGTATATATTCAGTATCTAGGCTAGACCTGGGCAAAAATGGTCACTGTCTGAAAGCTAAAAGTTCCTGACCATAGGTTATTATAAGGGGTGAGGGATTTCAAAGTTCAATAAATCCAATCAATGGGATAATGTTTTAAATAAAAGCTTGTAACAGATGTGTGCAGATGTCAACATTATGAATTGACTTAATACATTTATATCTCTGCAGTTTGAAATTCCTTGGCCATTTTTCTTACCTCCTTTTCCTTACTTATCAACTTCTCATTAAATGGTTCCGATGAAACTTCACTAGGAATAAATTCTGGTTTATTAATTGGTACATTAGCTATGGAATGTCCAAGGAAATACTGTTCTGGAGTGTAGAACTTTATTCCAAGGTTTTCAGCCATCAGTTTGTCTGCCATAGAGTGGTCCTTCTTTTTGCCAGGGGCCCAATTTGCAACTCTACCTACTGCATCACCACAATAGAAACTATCATCTTTGTTAATTTCTAACCCATCATTTTTCTGAAAAAAAAGGAAGAATATATAAAAAGTGACCTTGAATGACATTGAACACTTTTCTGTTTAGCAATGAGTCATTGGGAGGCACACATGCTGTTGTCTTAGAATCACTTCAAGGTAAAGAGGTTAAAATTTTGGGTAAAATCTATATTTAACTATATTAATTATTAATTCCTAAACAGAATCAGCCAGAAGCCCAATATATTTTTAAAACAAAATTTTTACTTGAATATTTTGAAGAAATAAAGTTTTATAATAAAAACAAAAACAATTTACACAAATGATACACAGAAGAGGAATTGAATGTCGACCCTATGTACTCACTTGCTCAGATAGTACTTTCCACATACCAGTTGTAGGCTTTCTGTAGAAACTTTTTCCAGTTGCAATGTATGCCTGAATAGGGATGTTTAGTTTGTTCACAATACTCTCAATTTTCTTCTTGAAATCATCTATTTTAACTCTTCCACTACCAATTGGTGCTTGATTACTTAAAATGACTACTTTGTATCCTTGAGTTATCAGCTCCTTCAGCTTCTCGGCTACAGTTGGGAATGCTATCTGCCAGTCTTTGGTGTCCACTGGATGAACTTTGCCAGACTTTGTCTTTATCAAAGTCCCATCCATATCAAATGCTGCAATGTTTTTACTGGATTTCACACCTTTAGCAGTGAAAATGTACAATTCTCCCCTATCAATATCATCCCATGTATCTTTCAAAGCTTCTTCTGAGGAGATTGTATGGGAATCCATTGTTTCAGTTTGCGATTTAAATTTCTTGTTCTGAGGGGAAGATTCTTCAACTTCTAATTTCCTTTTACTAGCTTTGTGCTTATCAGTATCTGCAGGTGGTGGATCAAACTCAATCACATGGATATAATTATTCAGTAAAACTTCAATTTTGTTACCATGGCCTACTTCATAAGATGTATTCCTTTTTAAAGCGAATCCATCTAAACCTGATGGATTTACACCCAACTGTGTGACTTCAACGACACATCTTTCGTAATCAGCTTTGAGGCTTACTAAAAAGAAAATCAAATATTAAGTTTTAAGACAGCCAGTACATAACAAAACAATAAAAAATAAAAAAAAGGCAAAAAGAAAATATAAAACTTACTCTGCTTCCTAGAACATGACTGATCCTTTATTTTTGTAATTTTACTGCGACCTATTATCACTTCTGCGTTATGACTTAGCTTAATGGGTGAATGTGAATCCAAAAGGCACCTCAATACACACTGCCGAATCATAATAAAAATTAAGGTTATGGAAAATTATGATGGTGGTGGAATTTGTTATAGATACGAATTTAATTACTTTAATTCACTGTTCTTATTTTAATGCGCCGTTTTTCATTAACTAAAAGCTAAAATAAAAAACTACGATCGTAAATACTTTGGTTTATAGATTTCGTCTGACTGACACTGACATGTCATGTCAATTGTCATGATGTCAATGTTAAGTCTGTCTGTCAGTCCGACTTGGGAAGAAAGTAATTTTGTTGTTTTTAGCACTGGTCGCCCGGTCCAAATTGAAAAGCGTGTTAAATGAGGGTTTTCTGAAATAGCATGCGTGAGATGGCAGCACTGTAGCGTTAGGTGAACCTAATGCTACAGTGCCATCAACTGTCAAATACATATACTTTTTGTATTTTACGATCATTTTTTTGGTTTATTTATTCTTATAAACATTAGTTTATTAGGACGGACTATTGTTTTCTTAAAGGCCATAGTGTTGTGCAGCTTAAGTGTGCAAATAAATCAGGTGGGCATAAGTTTCCTACGGCAGATGAATACCGATTAAACAGTGGCTTTGCGCCATTCGCAGTGATAAATTTACTCCAATGAACAGAGAGCTTCGTCAATTAATATAATAAAGCATGGTTCAATATGCTTAATTAATATACGTTTTTTGTGTTTTGTGAGTTGTAGTAAAAAACAAATGACTGCAATTTAGAAGTTAAAAATCCAAATCACATTGTGTAAACAAATACTAGTACCATAAGTTACCTTTCAATGAGCTTTTCCTTAGTTAGTCACATTGGTAGAAATCGATGAGTACGGCGTTCCGCTAATAACAACAAAGTGACTTTCTTTCTTACACTCAATACATTGCTATATTTATGCATATGTATAGTGTAAAGCTTGACGTGAACGCCTTTGTATCAGTGGCTTCTGCGCCTCTGTTTTTAAGCTCAATCTTCAGATCGGTGACTTGGATCTGGCCTCCATAATGAAATCAATAACACCTCCAAATTAATTGAATTTCAAAAAACAATTATATTTTCGGTACGAATCTATGGTATCTGACAGCTGTTTGGACCTAACGCAACGGCAGCGCCGACTGGTGGCAGAAAAAGTATTAAAAACCCTCATTAAAAGCGCTGACGTTGCTATCGGGCGTTCAAATCAAATCGGATCGCAAAATTATCTTCACATATGACAACCTCAAGAATTAATTATTTGTAATCTTTCGCAAAATATTGTCACTATTTTGAAATAAAAGTTATCTTATTATCCAAGCTGAAGTATTTACGCTCGTTCACACACGGCCAACAAAACAAAGTCATTTTTAGCCTCCGAAAAAAGTACAACTCGTCACCCACCCACCCTGTGATTTCTGTATTTTCCCCAAAATCAAAGATTTAACGAGAGGTTTCACTTTAACCAACTCCGAAGAGGCAGTGATAGCATTCAATTTGTTATAAAAAATGGTTCGATCGCATAAAAACATGTTTAAAATATAAAGGAGAGTATTTTGAAAAGCAATAAACATAATATTTTGGTTATAACATGTTGTTTTTTTAAGTTACGAAAAACTTATAGTGTGACCTACGTATTACGGGCTTGACGAATTTTTCGCAGACAAATAATTATTTTGTGTATTTCTTTTTAGTTTTAACATAGTGGCGTCATCTATGCGTATATTTGCAGTGCCCTTACAGGGTGCCATATGTAATGTCCTGTTTATTTAATCTTAGATCCTAATGTACCATGTGGCATGCAAAATATATATATATATATATATATTGATGTTCAAACTGACTCTGGTTACAAAGGCAAAAATTGTAAGTGAAATGTTACGTATACAATAGCTAAATTTTCAATGTTGAATGACTATTCAAAAGAACTAAATTTACGGTCTACTTTAATGAAGCATTTTTGATTGACGATTTATAAGTGCTTATTTAACAGGTATCAATAAAGGTATTTTGACTTTGACTTTGTCAAACAAGTGTGCAACAGTGCTCTTTGTTGTTTTCTCTTCACTGTAGTTTATACCGTGTCGTTGAAAAAAAGAGGGTTATTGACCTGGCACCTTTAAATCGTCAAATTTACATTAACCAAAATTATTTATACTTAACACATAACATGAATAAAATGATGTTAAATATAGTATGTAATATTCAGACTCGAGTAGGGAGAATCTGATTCAAGTCAACCCGCCCACCCTTATTCTTTACTCCAGTGGATTGCTAGTAGCTCGCATTTTGACTGGTTGTCAGCCAATGACGAAGTACTATTCGACGTCAAATAGCAGTAATCGCTGTCAGAATAGCGATTTTCATGCGATCGAAGTTAGTGAATAGCCCTACTGAGTTGAGCTCAACCCGAGTTGGTGAATTGAGTTGACTCATCACCAATTCATCATTTCGGACCGCGGCCTTCTAAGCTTTTGACAGCCGACAGCCCAGTCCAGTCGTCAGTGTCTAATGACGTTTAATTTTATTTTTAATTTTAATTTGCATTTTGCATTTGAAGAGAGGTTACGGATGTTTCGGGGAAAAATCTAGTGAACGAAGTACAAATAAATTAAGAACAATATTGGTATATTCAATGAATTAATATAAGCAAAGGCTACTTTATTTCAAAGAAAGCAGTAAACATTAAGGTTGGTCACTCACAAAATAATCGTAAGATCTATTTACTGACGTGTATGTGTGTTGTTGGCAGACGGTTTACAGGCATTTTCTCAATTAATTTAAGGCTTTACGAGCAATCGTCATGTCTCTAACCAAACGCAAGCATTTGCCGGAGAAAGAAGAATTAATTGAAAATGGTGATACGATGTCAGAGAGTGGACCGAGTAACATCAAAGGCGATGAAGTGAATATTGCGGTGTTATTATTTTTATACACTCTGCAAGGGATACCTCTTGGTTTAGCTGCTGCTGTTCCAATGCTTCTTCAAAATCGTGGCATAACATACACACAACAAGTGAGTATTCATAGAAAAAAATGTCTTCTTTAATAAAATTTAAAATTTGTATTATTTACTAACTTAAAAGGGACGAGATAAGTATAAACGTATCTATCGAGGATGCCTCATAGAATGTTTGTTTCTTTAGCATTAAGTGTCCAATTGTGTTTTGTTTCAAAACCTGAACATTACTTTTCCTGTATCATCATCGGTCTAAAAGTTGATCTGTTGGGAGAGTGGGACCCAATTCCTAGAATCTATTTCACGTAAATATAGTTGCTTTATGTTGGCCATATGAGACTCTTGGACTAACACCTTCGGAAATTTTATAAACCTAGTTTGCAACGTTAATGTTTTTTTTATTTCAGGCTGAATTTAGTTTAGTCTATTGGCCCTTTAGCATCAAATTACTCTGGGCCCCAATAGTGGATGCTCTATTCTGGCCGAAATTTGGCCGTCGTAAGACATGGCTGGTCCCAGTGCAGTACCTGATTGGACTAGTGATGATAATCATGTCAAGCAATGTCACTGAGTGGCTTGGCTCTAGCAGTCAGGCTCCTTCAATGATACTACTTACAACATCATTTATGTTACTGAACTTTTTGGCAGCCACTCAAGATATTGCTGTTGATGGTTGGGCCCTAACAATGTTGAAAAGGTAAATAATCATTTTGGTGTCCTGGGAGACGCCCCTGACTTAATTCCTTGTCTGGTACTCGTAATATAGGGATCCCTACTTCGAGACCATGACAAGCGGTGTGTTGTCTAGACCATATTTATTTTAATTTGCTAAAGGCTTTGAACTTTTTGAACAAAATCTGATGGATTAACAAATAATACCAAAAATATGTTTTACTCTGATAAGTATTGTATTATGTTAGTTTACTGATTTTTAATGTTTTTAGGTGTAATGTGGGCCATGCATCAACCTGCAACACTGTTGGACAAACAGCTGGGTATTTCCTTGGCTATGTTCTATTTTTAGCTCTAGAATCACCTTATTTCTGCAACAAATATTTGCGCTCAGTCCCAGAGGAGACTGGTCTGGTCACACTAGCTGGTTTCCTGTTCTTCTGGGGAATAATCTTTTTCATCACAACTACTCTCATTGCCTTCTTTAAACATGAAGCACAAGAAATTTCCAATAATAGGCGAGATGAAAATCAAGTCAAAGGCATGAAGGACATTATAACTGCATATCAACAGCTTTACACAATTGTTAAACTGCCGGCGGTGCAAACTTTGGCATTGGTGCTGTTTACAGCTAAGGTAATTATTATTATTTAAATAAAATCTACAAATCAAAATATTTTTACTAAACATTAATAACAAAATATTCTTTTAGCTTGGATTTTGTGCAAGTGATGCAGTTTCAGGCCTTAAGCTTGTAGAAGCAGGAGTTCCACGGGAAGACCTGGCATTGCTGGCTGTTCCATTAGTGCCAGTTCAAATTATATTGCCTGTTGTAAGTATAAAATGTTCTTTAAAACTGTATTGTTGCTAATGTATAGTTTGCGTAAAACTTATAGTTCGCTCTGAACACGAGACGAGTCCCGCATTCCGAATTTTTGGATAGTAAAAAAAAAATCGCGAAACAACTCCAGAGGGGACTAGGAGTTTGCAGCGAATTATACTAACATTTTATACTTTGGCTTTTATGTATGAACATAGGTATAAGTTTAGGTGTGTTTTGATGTAAGTATACATGACATGACACATTCATAAAACACTGATTCATTCTCATGACTCAAGCAGTTTTATGAAGGATAATAATAATTTTGAACTAGTTAATAGCACACATTTTTTCCTTTACTTGTAAAAAGTGTCTTATTAATTAATTGAGTAAGACAGTTATATGTTTTGCATAATTGCATTGTATTTAGTCAAAGCTTGTCTGCATGGTGATTAGTAGCCTAGAAATAAAATATCTTTTATTTTTCGATCTTTCTTGTAACTAGTAAAAGAGCTTATATTAAATATTATAATTCATAAGTACTTACTAAGTTCTCAAGTAGTACTATATTTTAAAAATAATTATGCAAATGTTGTGTAAGTTGGGATTCACATTTAATTTTAAAACAACCTACCACCAAGCCAATTTAATATTGTTTTGTCTAAGTGTTGATGGTGACAAGTAAAATAGATTTGACCGTTTATAGTCTTATAATTTTTTTCTAATGCCCAGGTCCTCGCCAAGCACACGACGGGTCCCGCGCCGCTGGCGCTGTGGCTGCGCGCGTTCCCGCCGCGCCTGCTCGTGGGCCCGGTGGTGGCGCTGCTGGTGGCGCTCACGCCCAGCCTCATCGGGGACTCGGGGCCCTCATATACCTACCTGTTCTTTCTCATGGGCTTGTACATTTTCCATCAGGTACTTTAACTTACCTATTTTTTTATTATTCTTCATTCTTTCATAATACAAAATTAAACAAATGCTATCCTATCAATACTTTATGATACTTAGGGGCTTCAAAGCGCTTCTTTAGAAGAATTATATTATTATTGTATATTAAAAATTTAATGTCAATATTTATTTGGAGGCTCTTTTAAACTGATCCACTGAATGTCAGGAGTTGCGTAAACGTGAATTTCTATAGCATTCATTCGTGTTGGCATATTTACAATGTGTTAGCTGAATAATCAGCTAATAGCTGAATAATCAGCTAACAGTTTGTAAATATGCCAACACAAATCCCTAGGAAAAATTGTTGCTGGCATATTTCATGTTCTATAAACTGTTATCAGTTGAACATGAAATATGCCAGCAACATTTTTTCCTAGGTTACATTTTCCGTTTCCTAAATAAAAGGCTCTTTGATTTCAAGGTTGTCCAAACAAAACTGCCCATTTAGTCATGCTGCGACACAAAATTTGCCCATGAAATTTAAAAAATAAAGTTGTCCTACACACAAAAGCTTAAAATTATCTAAACACAGAATAAACAATCCCCTTTTATAGTAACATATTTGTTTTTAAATTCCAGACATGTCTGTACTGCATGTTCGTGGCAGTGATGGCGTTCTACGCCAAGGTATCGGACCCCACCGTGGGCGGCACGTACATGACGCTCCTGAATACGGTGTCGAACCTGGGCACCAACTGGCCGAACACTCTGGCGCTGTGGGCCATCGACCACCTCACCTTCAAGAGTTGTTCCGCGCCGGAGCTGGGCGAGAACACTTGCTCTACAGAGGCAGAATCAGAAGTGAGTATGACTTTAGTGTGCCAACATATTGCTACGCCGGACCGCCAACCACTTGATATTCTTGATTTCAAGTTGTAATTATGTGCCTACAGTCAAAAAGCATAATACACCTAAGAAGAGTTTGTTCAGAGTATTTGTTGTATGACTGTACAATCTATATGAGCATTTATAATTGTAACAATCTTAAAAATCATTTCAGGACACATAAAGCTCCCAGGTCTAAAAATCTTTATAAACGTAATACAACCTTATAATTAAAGAGCCGAACAACCATGGCAAAACATTCGAACCAAACTTATCTACAAAATCGTAAACAATTTAATTACAAAATTGCGTAGTTATATTTTTATAGGCATGCGTTCCTTAAACGTGACGAGAGTTTGTTGATAGGACCTAGTTATTCTCATGAAACGATTTTTTCCTATTTACATGGCTAAACCTAACCTAACCTGACCACCAGAAATTGATGTTTTTTTTTTATCACTATTGATCTTAAGTAGTCCACCACATACTATTGCCCGCAACATAATATTGTAAATTTTACAGGGGCTCCAATTTTTTTTCAAATTCTTCTTTCTCTTTTATTTCATATTACTTGTAATTTTGTGATTGTAAGTATTTAACAAAAACAAATCATAGCTCTCTCATTCATGACTATTTTTTGCACCAATATGCTTTGAAATGAAATGGCTACCAATATCTTTATCATTTGAGAAAAAATAAATCTCTGTCAAACTTCATATTTCGATTTTTCTTGAAAACGACGTCGTAAACCTACATATTTTTGAATGAATTTCAAAACTTCACTTTTATTGCTACAAATCACTATACTACTTTCGCCGTATGATTTCCTGGCAGTTCATAATTGTCAATTATAGTGATGTAATGAATGTAATTTAATCGACTTGGCAAACGAAATGGAATCGGATTCACCGAGTTTTAATTTTTAAATATTTTTTTAATAAATGGGTTATGTCTAATAAGTAATAGAATAAAACGCGGTTTCTCGAAAATAATCGTTAAAAAATAGCACACAAGGCAGACGCACTCGTACTGATGCGAATGACGTGATTACAAAATGGTCGCTCCCATTCGTCGATTTTTTGTCGATTCAGTAGTTAGTACGCATCAGGCGCTGTAAAGATATATGAATTTAATTTCATTCACTTCATTTATTAACAGTTAATGATAATCACAATAATTTACTTAATAAGATTCGAAAGAACAATAGTTTTTTAATTGTTTACATCATTTTCTTTTGCCAGTTTCTTTTTATTTAGTTCGAAATAGTATGCGTGACACGAAACAATGAGAACTGTCAGGTATATCATCCTAAAGTGAAAATAGTATAGAACATTACAAACTTGTAACTTCTTTGTAAACGAACGTAATTAAACCTAAAAAAAGCACCAATATAGCATATTCCAAAGTATTTTTTTTATCATTATTTTATAATTGCCCTATTCTTTAAACATTATTTTTACTTTAAAAACAAGAATGAAAGCTACAAATGATTTTACTTTGTGAATCACCGTGGAGGAATCATTCAAAGGAGTAAACATTAAATGGGTCAGTTCAGTATTTTAAAACTATTTTAACAGTAAAGGCTTGTACCTTTACTGTAATTTTCCAATGATTGGTAGCAAAAATAGTGAAGTTTTGAAAATATATAGGTTTACAGAAAAATTAGTAGTTTCCAAGAAAAATCAAAATATGTAAATTAACTGTAGTTTTTTAGGGACTGACAGATTTGTCACTCTCTGATAATGTAGCTTTATAATGTTTCGGAGCATATTCAATACAAACATCCTTCCTCTCACAATAATAGATAGATAACAATTTGAATAGATTTTTTTTCCGTTTGCCAAAACGCCCGCTCGGGCTCCCAATGCGTGTTTGACAATTTTTGTCGTTCTCCACAGCTCTGCGGCGGCGCCGGCGGTAAATGCCAGGTCCGCATCGACGGGTTCTACATCGAGACGGTTCTCTGCCTCGTGGCGGGCTTCGTGTGGCTGCAGTGGGGCCGGCCCACCATCAGCAGGCTACAACGCCTTCCGCAGTCCGCCTGGCAGATCCGCTCAAACAGATAAGACTGATTTACTTTATTCATCATTCCAATTTAACTAGTGATAAAATCAGGGCAGTACAATAGTGTCAATAATTGCGACTATAGTGTATGTGTATGTAATATAATTACGGATACTAAACTGACAGTTCAAAGCTCCCGTTTTTTTTCAAATGTCGCTAGCGTGGAGCTTTGGTGTTGTCTATGTCTACTATGTCTGATTCACAAGTGATAATCGAAGTTTTATGACATGACTTCTAGATTTTACAACACAAAATAAATTAAATGTAACAACATTTAAACTTATTTAGTAAGAAATCGGTACTAATAATAGGTTGGGGACAAGGTTTCTTCGCATTTTTAAGAAAAATCATAACATTTTTTTAATATAGTTTATTTACATTGAACTAAAGTATGTAGGTGTCATTTTGTTAGATTACTTTTCGCCATCTTGTAGGTAGGGGACATGATCTCATTGCTAAAGGAATTTTGAGGCTTCTGACCAAAATACCGCGTCAAGTGGTTTTGGCAGTCCTCTCTCGTGATGTTAACCTGACACTGCTTAAAAAATTCTGAAGCGACCGAAACAGGTGGAAATCTGAAGGTGCAAGGTCAGGACTATACGGCGGATGCATTAAGAGAGGCTAAAGATGTGTGAGGTCTAGCGTTATCATGATGAAAAACCACACCCTTTCTGTTGATTAATTCCGGCCGCTTTCTCTCAACTTCTTGTTTTAATCTCATCAGTTGTTCGCAGTAGAGTTCAGAATCGATGGTTCTGCCTGGTGGTAACAGCTCAGTGTGAATAATGCCCTTCCAATCCCACCGCACACACAGCATCACCTTGCAAATTTTTATCGCGGCATGCGTTGCATTTTTACCTTTTTTGTAGTTGTGGCGGCAGGAGGGCTCCTTTTCTCCTTTAATAATATATATATGTACATATTTTTATTTCTTTCTTTCCTTAAAAAACATATAAAATCTTAACCTATCTTAGTGTAAATTAGGAATTTAATAACGCACTGGAGGTTAACGTCGGCGGCTGTACTAGTATGAACTGTGTCACAGCTGCCTGCGTCTTCAACCCTGGTATCTGGTCACGGTAACAAGGACAATAACGACTGTTTAGGTTGTTTTGAAGTTATATAAAGAAAAAAAAAACTAACAACTAATAAAAAAGATAGATACGCGCAGAAATTAATTTATAGAAAAAAATTTCAACATTTTTTATACCAGTTTTTATACCACCATTATGTATATGTATTATATAAGTAGTACATGTGTGTAGTGAGTGGAGTGTTGTGTGTGTGTGGGTGAGTGAATGAGAATGTTTTAAGGATGTGTGAGAGCGTAACTGCGTGAGTATGTGTGTGTATGTAAGTAGTTCGTGTGCTGTATTGTCAAATTTGTTGTTGTAGAATTTTCTCCGTGTCATGATAATTAAGTGTCAGGAGCCAATCCTGCACTGTGTCTTTGCATTTTTTAATTGTGAGAGGGTAAATATTCCTCACTTTATTTGCAAAATTATAAAGGTGGGCACAAATTACATAAAAGTGGCGTCTTGCAAATGATGTTCGGTGTTGAGTTGTTGTGCAAACTTTAGTTTTAGTACGCCTTAGAGAAGGCACATAGGTGAGACCTTTGTGCTTACGAATAATCGTATGCAAGATGAAGATTTGTCTCACGGTAAGCACTGGGCATTCTTGGTAAAGTAGGGCTGTGCTGTACCTACGTGGTTTTCCAAGCATTATTTTGAGTATAGAGCGCTGGGCACTTCCAAAGGTAGCAAAGTATTCATACTGCTCCCACCCCACGAGACAATGCAGTATTGGAGCAAAGACTGGACAAGAGCATGGTAAACACACATCAGTGTATCATGGTCTGCAGAATTTCTCAGTTTACGGAAGATAGGTATTTATTTCCTTGTACGAGATGTCAACGTAATAAGACTCGTGGTTTACGTTTAAAATAGGCGTTTATATTCGAAGTAAATGTGTTAAATATGGTACTTGAATCGACTGGCTTCCCGAGTTATATACAGAGCAATGTCGTTGCGGCCGAGCGTTACAAATGAGACGGTTCGCGAGGATTCTTTCACAAGCTTCTTTTACGTTGACCCGTGATTCCTCTAGATGGCGCTAGTAGGAGGCGTAAACAGTAGTAAAATTTTAAAATGTATCCAACTTCTTCATTAGATTCACTCATCTTGACAGTAAGAAAAACAAATGAAAATCACACATTTTCCTAATTTGAATTTGGAATTTTCTTCTTTAAAATTTAAACTTTAAATCATACCGAAACCAGCCAGATACAGCTAAAGAGATTTTATAACAAGTTCATACATACTATATGCGAAAAGACTTTATCCCCAACCCAATATTTTTATAATATTACAAGTGGAAAGATTTGATTGTTTGTTTTTTGTTGGTTTGTATTGAATAGGCTCCGAAACTACCCATCCGATCGTTAAAATTCTTTCACCAACAGAAAGCAAAACTATTATTGTTTTTTAACTATATTACTAAATATTCAGGAGTGTTATAGGCTATATTTTATTATGATTGAACAAAAATATTAGTGAAAAATAATAGTAAATTTAAATCAAGTCAAGAAAAGCGGGCGAGATATGATAATGGAAACCAGCTGTCAAACATTTGACAGAATCGAAGTCTGTTGGGGCAGCTCGTCAACAATAAAAACAAATGTGACCAATAAAATGTTGTAATAGTTATTAGTTACGGGATTTCTACCATGTACCTTTTTGTTTCCGAGTTTCCGATATTTCGGCACGGTTGCAAGTTTTTGTCTGACATCCGTCAGGCAACAACGTACGTGTGCACATCTGTGCCCGTGCGTGAATGGTGGATTGGTGGCCTATTCTCTAACTAGCAACGCGAATCAATTGCTAGCCGCTCGCAATTTGACCGCAAATCAGCCAATCACAGTGCAGTATTCGAAGTCAAATAGCAATAATTGCTGTCGAAATCGCGATTTTCTTGCGGTCGAAGTGAGTGAGTGATTAGAGGGCCAATCACTAAGGTTCGAAGGCCGGCTTTGGTGTTAGAAGATGGCTAGAAGATTCTATTTTTATCATTAGATATGTTACTAGTTGTATTGCAACGGAACAATATTAAATTCATTCAGGTATGTTTTTTGTATAAGATAGATTCCGAAGCATTGAGAAGAAAAATTGATTTTTATTTAAATTTTCCATTTATTCTTTTTTGCGATTAAAACCTGACGGAAATTGGTAATTTAGCATGTTTGCACAAATCATAACTACGGTTTATTGCTTTGAGGTGTCGTATGAAAATAAAATAAAAATAATACGCTTGACAACACACCTCTCGAAGTAGGGATTAATATTCCTGTGTTACAAGTTACCACACAAGAGTTTTTACACACAGGACGACAAATGCCGTCGACATCTGCCGTCAACGTGCCGACCTCTGCCTGTCGACATCTGCCGTCGGGTGCCGTCGAATATCTGTCATCGGCTGTCATTTTTAGAAGTCTAAGAGCTAGGATGCACACAACATGAGCTTAGCCGAAGAAATTGATTCTGAATTACATATTAGTGCTTTTAAAAAAGAAAAACAATAATTTGGAACTCGAACTTATAAGATTACTAAAATTGACAGCTGTTCACAGATGTCGTCGGCACCCGACGGCAGATGCCGACGGCGGCGGTCGACAGCGAACGTCGGCACGTAGACGGCAGATGTCGACAGCATTTGCCGTCCCGTGTGTAAGAACTCTTAACCGTAGTAGGAGTTTGAATTTGTTGTTACACTACTTAACAACTTTAATGACACTCCTAATTCCAATTTGATTTGGATTTAACATTTTCAAATATCACAAACGCGAATTTATTTACTTTTTTGACTATTTATTTCAAAAATCATTGAATCACAATCCTTCAACCCAATTACGTAGGTTACAACAATATTTTAAAGTTACGATGAAGTGGCAACCCACCACCAAACGTCAGTTTAGTATACGTAGTTATATTACAGACTTTACCTATTTTGATCCTGCCTTGTGGGGCCAGGCCTAATTTATTGATGTACAGTATGCCTTTAATAGGAAATTATGCTATAAGTGCGGTAGCCGGTAAGTTGAAAATTACAGCAGAGTCGATATTGCTAGCCCGAGCCGTAGGCGAGGGCTACAAGTAAGCAGAGGATGTAATTATCAAAGCGCACGTATGTCATACGACGTTTTATAACATATTTGCGAGTAAATAAATAAAACTCGGACTTTATTTAACAAATAAATCTTTAATCACTTGTTAAAGCAGTTATAAAAAAATTTACTTGATCACAAATTAGCTATCAGCGCTTTTTTTTTAAGGCAAAGGCATAAAAAACAGCCAGTATAACTAATAAAGTAAATTAATATTCTTGTGTTTTTGTTACAGATAAATGGTTTTAATTTATTGTTAAAATTAATGAAATTAAAGAATTGAATATTTATTTATTATATTTTATCTACCAAAGTTAATTTTATTCATAAAATGTTGGGCTCTTTTCTGGCATAAAAACTCTTTGCTAAAATTTAAAAAAGTATCGTTTCTTTTTAGACGGAGCAACTTGATAAACCGTGCGTTTTACCTAAATAAAAAAAAACTCGTGCGTTTTACATTACAATAACGCACAAGTGCGTAATGAGATACAATACGATGTTGAAAATGGTAATAAAAAAGAGAAATAAAATAAGAGACCCTTTACGAGCAAATATGTTATAAAATAATTTACTTCAGTACCCCATGCTCTGTTACTGACAGAAATTGTCTAGGGTGGATATGTATATTTATTTTGTATAAAGTTTTTGATCAGCGCTCGTGGCGCAAAAACTGAAATTATTTTGACAGCTGATATCGGAGGGCCAAGTGCGACTTTATTTGAACATACGCATCAAGCTCGTAAAAACCGATTTATATAGAAAAAAATAGTTGCGTAATCCTGCCACTAGAGGCGCCACCGCGAATGCCATTCAAATTCGCGTTTACGTGCTCGATGAGTTTGATACAGTAAAACTTTCACTAGGCACTCTACGTGAACTGACGGGCGATCACTCTTCCGCTGAATGATTTGTGCATTTGGATGGATGGTAGCGGTGTAAGGGGCAGTAGTATTAAAATGAGCGGATTCATGTGAGGGTCAGTCATTAATTGCCATGTCCATTATACATTGATAAATTGTTTGACCATGTCGAATTTGAAAGAAATTTCACCAAATAATTTTAGACGGGTAAACCTTTTGCTATACTGTACTTTAAAATTTTTGCCATTTGGTGGTTAAATTAATAATTTATTGTTTGGTTAACAGATCGTTGTTATCTTTCTTATCGTGTGTATACTCAAAATATGGTACTGCTATGTATGTTGTAAATAGTATTACTTTAATAAGGTCGGCAGTTTTTTATTCTTAAGATAAATATAGTTCTAGTATATGATAGTAAATTATAGTGTGTATTTACAAATTCTCCATATTAGGTATTTATACTCTTAAAACCAACTTATGAATACAGGTTGTAGTTTAATTATGATTTATTAATGAAAATGGGAAAAAATGACATCCCCACCCTAAGTAGATTTGTTACGTATTAGAAATGTTGTAGAAAATGGCCAATAGCTATAAGTGGGTTTGTGATAATTTATTGACAGTATAAAAGTACTACGGTAATAAATTAATTTGGCCTCAATTGATTTATTTGTTGTTGTTAGTTTTGTTATGTTAAATAGAATGTACAAGATGATTATTTTCTATCTAAATTTGCAAAGGAGTTCGAAATTCGCTCCAAATAGTCAAAATAGAACTAACAATGTAATAGATTCATCTGAATTAAAAATCATCTTGTTTATACGATATAATGTAATGTTAAAAAAACCTTGCCCGATCCATTAAGGAACAGATGAAGTAAAAAGCACAATTGCATTTACTTTCTGGTTAAAATTGAGTAAATAATGTGATTTGGAAAATTCATAGTTCTTTGCGAATTGGACAGAGTTTCTTAACATATTTTGAACATATTTTATTGTATTGGTATTGAAACAGTTCGGCAAATGCGAAAGAAACAAGGCAATTATGTAGTCAGCATACTTTATGTATACATCAACACTTAACATCATAATAGTTCAATAACAATACTATATTCCGGTTCCTATTAACAATTTTGGTAATCACACAATACATGGTTATTCATATAATGCAACATTTATAACTCTCATAGAATAATTTTACGAAACGACAGCAAGCACTACATAATATTTTTGATAATATAGTTCAATTTGCCAAAACAATTCAACAATACCTAATATATATTTTAAGCAGCACAAATTTAACGATACTTTTGGAAGAATATTAAGAATGTAAATGTAGGTATCGTAAATCGTGTTTGAATTGAAATCACAATTTGAATTAGTTTGTGCACAAATAATTGTTCGTTTTGGGGTATTTTTGTGCTGTAAGTATGTACCTACTCCAAGCATCATTCCTTACATAATTTGTTCCAGTTTATCGTTGTTAAAATGTAGACTGATTAATTTCCAATCCATTTACACTTAAAATTGAAATTTGTTCGTTTATGTATTCGCCAATCGTCTAGGTTATTTGTTATCCGTCTCGATTGAATGTTGGGCTTCTCATTGTTTTACTACAAATTTAGTAATTGACATGATCATATAATGTGAAACATTTGTTGAAAATAAATATATATTTTCTAAAATTCATTTTGCCTTCATTTTATAATCCATGTGTCATAAAAAATCTATTATTATAACATATTATTATAAACAGTTTCAAGTTGAATTAAATGTTAAGGGATATTTTTCACTGGCTAGCTGGTTTTTGATTGAGTTAGTGTTTGCTTAGTTAAAAGTCTCCCCCATAAGGCCTGCACCGACGACATACTTTTCTCCGCGGCGGAGAAAACAGTACGCTCCGCGAATATTAACCGCGTACTCAACGCACACGGTGTGCGATCATTTGTTGTCAGAGAGTATTTAAATATTCTGAGATTACGTTGTGCTGTAATTAACATGAAGTTTAAGCAGAAGAGGAGACGTTTTAAAAGAGAATAGTGGGTCTATCCCCTTATTTCGAATGGATTTTTAACGCGGAGTAAAGTCCGCCATGTGCGTTGACTGCTCATAGTTCGTTCGTTCTATTTTTTTCGCGTACCTCGCGCACTTTAATCCGCTACCGCGGTGTTTCGGCGGATTTTTGGTTCGGCGTACTTTTAGCCGTCAAAGGCAGCAGAGTTATGAAAGGCGTGGTGTACATAAGGGTACACATTTGAAAATGAATTTATGACCAGTGTTTCGTTTGAAAGAATAGGAACATTTTGTTTAAGTTTGCACTCACTTACTGTCAACTCTTCAATTAGGCAGTTCATTGTTGTATTATAATGATTGAGCTCTAAACACGTAAAATACAATATACAGCAGTTAATTTTTGCAACGAACCAATAAATTTACTCTAAGATGAAATGATTGTACATTTTGTGTGATAAAATTATGTGTAGGTAGAAAAGAGTATTTTTAAAATGGCACATTACATCTCTAATTTTTCGTCGTTTGAATGCTTAGCTACGACTAGATCTTTGATATAGTACACTATGTTACCTGGGGAGCTAGCCATGACGATTTCGACATTTGAACGATTTTAAATGTCGCAATCGTCGTGGCGTGTTGCTCTTGGCTAGCAGCCCCCCTTATATATTTTTCATTAAATCTCTATCTACAGATACAAACATAGGCAGCTCAAATGCTGTAAAAACATCATATTATGCTATTGAAAACTTGGGAATAACATGGTTGCAAAAAGGTATAGGTATCACAAGCTTACAATTGCAATTTTTATAATACTTTTTTGAATCAACAACACATTACTTCGTACGTGCTGCTTATAAATTTGAGAAACGTGGCCATGGTCAAACTTATTCAAAAGAAGTTTCCAATACGAAATCAATCAAAATCGCGGACCTTACATATTTTACTGCTTCTAGTACACTCTAAGGGGTATCACTTCTAATATTTTATTTTCTAGCTGCTATTCATACCAGATAAGGACTATTTGACAAATAATTGATATTTCTACAAACACCGCTTTGGTTTTAACTTTTAAGATATCATACATTTGCTTAGGTTCCCATAAAAACAATATATGAAATTATTTATAAAAATGTGTGTTAGCTGAAACCTCTTACCAAGTGAATTTCAAGATTTACATTTCATAAGTCAAAATATTCGTAATTCTTACTCACCGCCTAGGTATCTTGTCGAGAGTCTAAGCAGCGCGATCGACTGAAAATGAAGAGAAAATGATGGATTTCTGGATGGACTCGCAGCGTAGGTATAGGTAATGGCGCCTCACTACGGCCTTTAAAGCAGTTATTACTAAGGCGCCAATAAAAGCGGTACACATAGGTGTAGGGATAGCCCTAAATTAAAATCAGGGGTCCTGCCTGTCGATTTCAACGTCGCATATAATGGGCCTTTAGTGTAGCTGTCATTGTGGCTGCTAAAAAGTGGTACAAATCCCTTAATTAGTATTACGGGTTCGCCTGTCAAGTGCTCCGTTGTACAGTGGGCCTCTAATTTATGTTACTGAGGCCAAAAAAGCGGTAGATCCCGAAATTAGAATCACGGGTCTCTTCTATCGAGTTCCTCGTCGCATATGATGGGTTTGCGGTCGTCGCTCTTGCCGCCGCGGCCGAGGCGGCCGACGCGCCGCGCGAGCGCGCTGGTCTTCTCCACGGCGCCCCAGCCGCCGCTGTGGCCGCCGCCGCTGGCCGCGCGCTCGAGCAGGCCGGCCACGCCCTCGCCCAGCTTGCTGTGGTGGATGCCGTATAGGAAGTAGAGGAGGAGACCTGGAAAGATACGGGTAATAGTACTCAAGTATATGGGAGATAAGAAATGTGTGAAAATAACTAGCAGCAGCGGAATTTCACTAATGCGCACGAAAAGCCTTCACACTTCTCTCAAGAGATCAGTTTAAGTCAAGTGTTTCAGATATATCAATGTAAATACGCACTTGATAGTTAGCAATCACCATCAGTCACTGTCGATAGTACCGATAGATATCTACTTACATTTGATAACACTAGCGATAGAATCGATTACACATACGGGCAACAGTCGGCCGGTCTGCGATCCTACCACCTTTAGACTCCGATAAGCCAGTGTGATATTCATTCATTCATACCTACACTTATACATATGTGAACATTGAGGGGTTGCTGTTACATACCACTAGATGAGGAGGAATGCAGACCGTAGGAGAATATTGTAGCAACCCCTTCAATGCAGAGTCGGTTGCTCATGATGAACGGACCAACTCTGATAAAAAAGGAAAAGCCTAGGGACAAACTAACCTAATGTCATCCAGATCGCAAACCGCGCCCAAGTGAGCGAGTTGAGGTTGACCATCAGCTCGACGTTGAGCAGCACACTCGCCGCGGGCAGGAACGGCACCCACGGCACGCGGAACGGCAGCCGCGTCGGGCTCTGCTGGTGCGCTCGGATTATCACCAGACCTGGTGACGAGAAGGTTTAGTGAGCGTAAACGGACCCATTTATTATCTAAAAAACACTTAGGTGTACGAGTGGTGTGAGGATATTAAACCGAAATTTTGGGGTCATGGATCCAACTCCCGGATGGGACAGTCAGTCAGTCCGTTTGTTCTATGTATTGATCTCTCCTCCCTACACACTCCCTATCAACGAGCTATAAGCATTCATACGCCTAGATCGAAACAAAATTACGCCAAAATTTCGCTCTCTATATTTTCTATGGGAATGATATCGTTTTTTGAGTTATTTTCATCCATCAGTCAGGATTCCATTTAATATTTCAAGTTATCGTCTATTGTAGACAGTTATAGTTTCGTATCAAAATTAATTGTAAAAAAGGAGCATTAATGGGATTGTTTAAAGAAAATTTGGAAAGAAAGGCCTGTGCGGCTGTAAACAGATTGTACTCACAAGCAATTATAATCAAGTAGAGAACGAAATCCGGCAACAAGGACCAAAGGCCCGCTGGCTCGGCTAAGAAGTGGTTGTGTGCGCAGAGCGCGGCGGCGGCGGCCGTGAACGTGTACACGCAGCCCGAGACCGCCGCGCCGGGGGCTCGGCCCCCCACTAGCGGCTCCAGCCACGCGTACTGGGGACGCAGGCGTCCGACGGTTAGCGCTTCGAACATCTGGGAAGAAAGGGAGCAACGTTGATTTGATGTATGCCTGAGAACAACGTAATAATCACATCTAAAAATATCTAGTCGATAATTTGTATTCTGAATGTATTAAGTACCATGTTTTTTACCATAAGAAAAATAGTATGGCATATTCAGTAGGTAGGTAATATAGTTTCTATCTAAGTAATAAGATAATGTTTTAGAAATTCAAATTTAAATTACGAATCAAATTTCAATTACGAATGTCGTCCTCATTACATAATTATGTACCTAATCCTTAAATTAACACTACAAAATCTAACAGTTCAGATCATTGTTGTGCCAATATTGCTTTCGTTAGCTCTCCCTCCAGTGCTCGCGAAAACTAAAGATGTACTTATTAAAGTAATATACACGCTATTTTTGAAAATTGGTTTCATGGCAACAAATACATTCACCCTAGCAAAGAATGGTTTATTTATGACCCTAGCCACTGCTATGGCGCCCAACGTGGGGGCACCACTGATGGTAGAAAAAAATTATTTCATTTTCGACAGCAGGGTTCTTCAATGCCATAGACACACAGCGATTAAGACGCAATTTTAGGAACTTAAAACCTCCATTTAAGATTTATACTACTCTTAGACGTTTGCATGTACCTTAATCTCGTACTTTGTGGGGATCTAAACTAACCCTATTTTTTATAAAAAGTCCGTCCGTACTAATAAGAAGTTTGTCTAGTAGCTACCGTAATACTCCTGTTTTGTATTTGGCAATAGATTTCACACTTGTTTTCTTACTTCTGAAGAAGACGATCCTTCTGTTGCCGGCGTTCCAGTAGCGGAGCTGTCCTCGCGGTCAATCGGTGAGTCTAGCTGCGGCACGCCAAAGTTTTTGTCTTCCACTGGTGGCTGAGGCCGGTAACGCAATATGATCACGGCAGCACTCACGATCGTGTACGCCAGCAACGTCCCTATCGACATAAACTCTACCAATTTTTCTAGGTCGAACAGAAGAGCTATCAAAGCTGACGAGAATCCAGCTATTATGAGGTTAGAAATAGGAATTTGAGACTTATTGTTAATATTACTCAAGAACCCAAATAATAACCCATCTGAGGACATCGCATACAGGCAACGTGGCAGAGCGAACAAGGAACCAAGTAAAGTTGTAGTCATCCCACAGACGGCACCCACCGCTACGGCATACTTTGCCCAATCCGCGTGTACTGCTCCCAGAGCTGCAGGTAAAGCTGCTTCTGGGTTAATGCTCTTGTAAGGCACCATCAAAGTCAAAGCAAGAGCGACGAGAATGTAGCCAAAACCAACAACTGTCATTGACAGAATTGTGGCGATAGGAATAGATCGTGATGGATCTTTAGCCTCTTCACTAGAAGCGGATATGCTATCGAAACCCACAAATGCGTAGAAACAAGTAGCAGCTCCGGCTAATACACCACTAAATCCATATGGCATAAAGCCGCCATTCTTCTGCGACCAGTTGTCAAGATCAGCATAATAGAAACCCAAAAATATAACAAGTGATATCACCAAAAGATTAAGAATAGTTAGGCCGTTATTGATATAGGCCGAAGTTTTTACTCCTACTGCAAGTATGAGAGAAGCAACGATGCATATGACGAATGCTAGCACGTCAGGGTATCTGCTGAGCAGCGTCTCGTGAAGTTCTCCTGTTATTGAAATAGTAGCGTTGCTAATGGCTCCGTCTAGCATCGCGTCTAAGTAGCCAGACCAGGCTCTAGCAACAGAGGCAGCACCTGAAACAGAAAAATATTGTTCATCTGCTGCGAAGTTGAAACGCCATGTAAATTATACTTCATTATGCATAAGCAATATATGGAGAAATAGATGAATATATAACGCAGTAGCACGGAGGATAATCTCATCCTTGTCTTTAATGCTAGACTTTAAAAAAAAAATTAACTCAATCAGTCTTACAGCTTACAGCACTGTACTATTTCGACTCTTTCATTCTTACATTCGTTAACATTTAAAAGTTAGAGACAGAACCCTAAAAAGTATTGCCTAATGCAGAGATCAGGATTCTATGAATTAAGGAGATATTGTCTTAACAATATGCTTCACATTTGTCTCACCTATCATGTACTCCAGAATGATGTTCCACCCGATAATAAACGCCCAAAACTCGCCGATGCTCACGTAAGTGTAAGCGTACGCGCTGCCCGCGCGGGGTATCCTCGTCCCGAACTCAGCATAGCAAAGCGCGGCGAGGGTCGAGGTGACGCCGGCGAGGAGGAAGCTGAGAGCCGTGGCCGGGCCCGCTATGTGCCGTGCCACAGTGCCCGTCAGCACGTAGATGCCGGCGCCGACCATGTGCCCCACGCCTGTAACACGGAAATAAAAAAAAATATCCGGCACATTTAAGGTACCTACTCAAGATCAAGACCAAACTATGAAAAAGCAACGATTTGAACAATTTAATCGCGGTCATACATGATGCTAGAAAGATCTTTTCTGAATTGACTCGGGTCTGGGTATGCTGGGAGACGCCCCTGGCTCATTTCCTTGTGTGGTACCTCGTAACACAGGGATATTAATCCTAACTTCGAGACCATTACAAGAGATGTGTTGTCTGGCGCATCGCATACACTTCACGAACTACGACACTACAAGTATCACACTAGATGCTTGCTATTTCTATGGCTGAATGTGTATGAACTTTATGACGTAACTATTTATGATCTGAGATGTACCTATATTCAAAGGCAAATAAATGATTATGATTAGAGCAATAATATTTGTACTATTATCTACATACTCGTCGTTAGGCAGTCAAGCCTCTATAATAGTTCTACCTATCCATACACCCGAATAACAGAGCTCTGCCTGCGGGCCTGCAGTCGTAGGCAGGCATTTAGGATTTTTGCCCTCAATTATTTTGATGAAGCCTTGCGCGAGAGTTCGAAAAGAACGTGTGAAAAATATGTTACCCAGAAGAGTTATGTCGAGGGTAGAGAGGCAGCGGTTCAGCGGGGTGTCCATGGAGTCGCTGTGCAGGGGCTTGCGACGATTCATCTTGTGGCAGAACCCTGACAGCACGTGGCCCAGGATCTTGTGCCGTGCGCCCGGCATCTTGCCTAAGAAACAAAAAAAACAAGGTTAAGTAATTATTACATTGTGCTTATATTTAAAAAAAAAACTTTTAATTTTTGTTCTACCAAATCTGAGATGGGACTTATTTACATTTGAATACATTGATTTTAGATTATGGTAATCACTTAGACGACACCCATACATATCACGGCAGGTATAATAACTAGGTACTCACAATCTCTACAAAGTTGGAATCTTACCTTGCACTATTCACTTTACACGTGTATTTTTTATAGGATGTTATCCTTTCCGTCTGTTTAAACTGAAACGGTTGTTTAACTGGTTACTCTAGAGCCAGCTGACAATTTTGCAACGAGCCCCTTCTTGCATGCGATTACGACAGAAGGACAGAAGGGCTGCGCGCGCATCTAATCGATTTTTCCATACAACCATGTTTACGTTCTATGTGGGTGGGTAGGTAGTAAGTGCACGTAGGCAATATTTCAGGGATAAGATATTTGAATTCTTCTTTTTATTGCCATTCCTAATGTTATTTTTCTTTTCTCAAGTTTGTCAATATTTGTTTGAAGATAACTACTAAATTAAAAGATATTTAAGAAAATTGACTGGCCTGATGGCGCAATGGCAGCGATCCTGCCTTTAGCGCCGGAGGTCGTGGGTTCGATCCCCACCCATGACAAATATTTGTGTGACGAACATTTATATTTGTTGTGTGTCTGGGTGTTATTATCTATTTAAGTATGTTTACTGTCAAGATGAGTGAACCTAATGAAGAAATTCGATACATTTAAAAATTTTACTACAAAAAAGGTAAAAATGCAACGCAAGCTGCGAAAAAAAATTGCGATGTTTATGGACCTAGTGCAGTGTCTGATAAAGTAGCACAAATTCGGTTTAAGCGTTTTCAATACGGAAATTTTGATGTCAAAGATGCACGTCGCTCTGGTCGCCCTTTTACGAATAAAATGGATGTCATTGAAGAAACCTAATGAACCGTGTACTCATTTGTGATTATTTATTACGACGTAATGAAACCGAACCATTTTTGAAGAAGTTGATAACTGGTGATGAAAAGTGGATCACGTACGACAAGAACGTGCGAAAAAGGTGGCGGTCGTGACCGGCGTCAGGCTTCACAGACTGTGGCGAAACCTGGGTTAACTCGCAACAAGGTGATGCTGTGTGTGTGGTGGGATTGAAAGGTCATTATTCATTATGAGCTGTTACCACCAGGCAGGACCATCGATTCTGAACTCTACTGCGAACAACTGATGAGATTAAAGCAAAAAGTTGAGATAAAGCGACCGGAATTAATCAACAGAAAGCGTGTGGTTTTTCATCATGATAACGTCTTTAGCCACTCAGCAAAAACTAATAGAGTTTGGCTGGGAGGTGTTAATGCATCCGCCGTATAGTCCGTATTGACCTTCAGATTTCCACCTGTTTCGGTCTCTTCAAAATTCTTTAGGCAGTGTCAGGTTAACATCACGCGAGGACTGCCAAAAAAATTGTAGCGACATTTTGATCAGAAGCCTCAAAATTCCTTTAGCAATGGGATCATTTACCTACCTACAAGATGACTAAAAGTAATCGAACAAAATGGCACCTACATACTTTAGTTAAATGTAAATAACTTTATTAAAAAATGTTTTGAATTTTCTTAAAAAATGCGAAGAAACTTCTTTCCCCAACCTAATAAGTAGTTGGGTAGGTACTTCCGTTTATAATTTTGTTTTGTTAGCAAAGATCGTACTTCGTACATACCTATCTTAATTACTCTTAATTAGGTAAGTCGAGTTAGCAGTAAAAAGAAAACCCTATCTTGTGAACTTGAAGGTAACACCTACTTAAGAAAGTTTTACATCGTACAATAGCAATATAGCAACCTTTTGATCTTATAGGTCCGTCCGTCGCTCGCTACCAGCGGCTGCCTGTTGACCTGGAATCAGTGAACTAATTTTCTTATCCGTTTCTCCCCCGTCACAATAGGGGCAAACATAAGAAAAACCACATTTTTATATTGTCCTAGTGTCCATCCTTTTCTCACACACAACAGTAGGTATACAAGGTATCTAACCCTAGAACTCTTGGACCAATATCTGTAATTGCAGAACCCCTTACCAGTTTGAAATTGAATATCTACGTATTATAAGGAAGCGTTTCGGTGTGCTCAAGTGCCAATCAATCAACTTCAGCGTAACTCAACCGGCATTAGAGCTCTCATTCTCATGAACTCGCTGGGGAGGTCCTTCGGGAGTCTAGCCAGAGTGTTACGTTCGACCTTTGTTAGACTGTAGTTACCTACATGAATATCTTCTATCTACTTGGAATTTATGAAGAAGTAAAGCTACAAAAAAGTGTTCTCCTTGTTCTCCCTCATTTATTTACTAATAGTTTGTGTATGCAACACATACCATCATGTAGGTACTTACCGGATGTTTTTCAAAGTACTTAAGGAAATATTATGGGATAGAGGTAGAGGTTAATGTACACACACACTACTTAATAGGTTATGTAGAAACTACACTCAGCGTCAAAAAAATCGCGACTCTGAGAAAATCTTTTTCAAATGTCATTAACTCCTGATATAAACATGTAGCCGCGCCAATGATGATTTTATATAAAAGTTTATTAAATTAACTTAATATAAAACATTACTTTTCATTAAAAACAAAACCTAATGCCACAAACAAAGTGTCACAAAAATTTGATGCAATTTTTGCTTCCCGTAAGTCGCTATTTGCGCGTCCTTTGTGGGTATAAAAGGGTCAACACGGGGTCAATGTGGGTCATTCGCTAATTAACCTTTAGAGGACATCCACACCGATTAACCAGCAGAAAAAACACCTCGAAGATGGATACCACAGCTGATGAAGCCGCCCAAGCGGTAGCACTACTGCAATCAGGGATGCGGCAGCGTGATGTCGCCCGGCAAATGAACTTGAGCCGTTTTTCGGTTCGAAGAGTGTACCAGCGCTTCATAGAGACCGGTGGCTACATCCGGAGACATGGGTCCGGTAAACGTCGCTGCACTTCGGAAAGAGACGACCGGTTAATTGTGTCGAATTCTTTGAGAAATCGTTTCTCCAATGCTGTTAAATTGCAACAGCAGCTCCGGGCAGTGCGCTTCTAACCGTAGATACCTACAGTTAGAAGAAGTCTAAAGTAGAAGAAGATAGCGGCCTACAGAGCTGCTACGGGTCCTAAATTGACTGCAGCGCATCGACGAGCCCGCTTACAGTTTGCTCGTGACCACGTCGATTGGACCCTTGATCAGTGGAGTGCAGTTCTCTTCTTAGACGACGTCTCGTCAGAGTGCGTCTCTTCTGCAACGACCGACGCAGAAGAGTATACTGAAGACAGGGTGAACGTTTAGCCCAAGCCTGCATCCAGGAGACAGTGGAATATGGGGGCGGATCCTGCATGTTCTGGGCGGCATGTCGGCTGCCGGCAAAACCGACCTTGTCTGCGTCTCCCGGACTGGAGGTGCTCGCGGACAAGGGTCGCTGACTGCTCGCCGCACACTGCAGCCATCGTGGGTGACTTTCTGCAGAGGTCCCAAATATCTGTGATGCAGTGGCCAGCGAGAAGTCCGGACCTGAATCCGATAGAGCACCTCTGGGACCATCTTAAACGGAAGGTCCGACCTCGGGATCCTGCGCCTTCGACTCTTCAGGAGCTCCAAGACGCGGTGATTGAAGAATGGGAGCTTATCCCTCAAGAAGAGCTTCTGAAATTGGTGAGGTCCATGAGGTAGCGTATGGAAGCCGTCATCAGGGCAAGGAGGGGTAACACTAGATTTTAAGTTAATTTTAAGCCACTTTTTGTTGTTAATTAGAACTTAATTAAGGATTTTTGATTTTTTTTAATTTTTATGTTTTTTCTATAATAACAATTAAACAAAAGTTAAATTCAATTGTTTTTTTGATACTCCTTTTTGTTATCTCTATGATGATACCCAACACTATTCTATAAATAAGGTTCAAGAATGTTTAAAGAAGATTTTTAAAAGGTGCGATTTTTTTGACACCGAGTGTATTTAAGTGAAAATTATAAACTTGCGTAACAAATGGAATGTAAAGTATACCTACAATTTTACAGTTATTAACACGAAATTCTTAGTTAAGTACCATATATTTTTTAAACATGGCATATTTTATTTTTCTTGCCGTAAAATTAACACCCGGTAATCCTGGTATTTAATTTTAAGATAGGTTACTAACTAAAATAAAGGAGTAAAATCTCGGTTAACTTTACACAAAAAATAAAAGATTTCATTAATTGTAACATATTTATTAAAATCCTACTTCATTTATTTTACAGATGTAGACTAAAACTAACTTGAAGTTATTTAAAACATTACGTAATTTATCGTAAAACACATAAATTATTAAAACTGAAATATTGTAAAAATAATAATAGTCGTAATAGTCACGGTTTTTATCATACCACAAAATATAATTTGGAATAAGATTTTAGGCCTCGTTCATTATTAGCCCACATCTATTTTTAAGCGTTAATGGCAAACTTATTGAACCTATAATTTACAAAGCGCCACACTTAATAGGTGAAACAATTTTATGACAAAATAGCATGTGAGCCGTCGGAGCCGCCTGAGAAATTGTGAAACGTTCATTCCAATACCAAAATATAAAAAAATAATTAATGAACGATTAAAGTCACGATAATAAATTTGTTTCCTGAATTACTTACTTAATAATGGACCTCGCTTTGGCATAGGCGCGGCGCATCAAGGTGTACTATTCATATGCACTTGCCCGAACAACATTTTTGGTTGTTTCACCTTATTCGAGAAATTTTTGATATACCTACCTGTAGTGACCTGTACTAGTGTAGTTTCATATTTAATTAATATCTATAATATGTAACGTGTTATAATTAAATAAGACTGAGGTAAACCCACCCAAACTATTTGTAAATAATCGGCGTATTTAATAAAACATAAAATTTGCAGTTTCAATAATGGCCATACTACTTTCAATACTATATTGGTATAGACTACCTAAAAACTTTACTATGGCACATAAAATAAAATTAGCTTTAATCAATCATTGTGAGGTCATTCCTCATATTTGTGTTCAGTTGAGGCTAAGTACATAGCTATCAATGTATTATAAGTACAGAATATACAACTACTACATACTATCTACTGTGGGATAAACCACACGTTTTGTGTTTTATAAATTTACATTAATATGTACAGATTTTACTTTGAACCTTTTTTTTTTTACGAAAAAAAAAAAGATAACGGGCGATAGAGGGATCAAAGATCAAATAATCACTACTAAGAAATACTTTAGGGCAGTTTTTACTAAAAAAAGCACAAGAGTGAGTTAAAGAGTGGTCCTCTTAAACTGCACGATTAATCTAATACATATTAAATTGTGCGTGTTTGCGAAAAAATAAAAGGCTTTTCGGTAAGTTACAAAAACTTATTCTTCAGTAAGATTGTTCCAATATCACCCATACGGTAGTACCCATTTAATTCATAACGCTTAGAGCATACCTACCTACATACATATTACTAAATGTTAAAATTTATGTATTAGAATAATATTAAGTACCTACCTTAACATATTTTATTATTAGACCGGGTGGATATTTGAGGTGGGGCAGCAAGAACATCTATCTGACTACGAGTACAAGAAACAGTTGAAAAAAATATATTTAAAGATAACTCATCTCGATTGAAACTAATATTTTGAAAAAATAATACTTATCTAAGGACTTTTTTGGAAACAAAGCTATTCTTTTAGCATGTCAGTACAGTTTATATTTGTTTAAATTAATTAAGCTCTAATAAAGGGGTGATTTTAAAAAGGAGCTATATAATCACAAGTGACAATGACAATAAACAAATGATGTATTTCACTGCAAATACCGTCAAAAATTTACTATTCCTATAGTGTGAGATTGGGGAACCGGCGTTTGCACTGCCAGCTCTCCATACTACCGATAAGTCAATAA
Organism: Udea olivalis; assembly: GCA_947369235.1. Classification (NCBI taxonomy): domain Eukaryota; kingdom Metazoa; phylum Arthropoda; class Insecta; order Lepidoptera; family Crambidae; genus Udea; species Udea olivalis. Next base: position 10,760,597 of record OX376351.1, read on the forward strand.
ATTATAATTTGAACGACGTCTTTATAACTCAAAAAATGGTTTATTTATTTTATTTCTAATTTCTTAACCAAGTATTCTCAATTTTGATAATCCGTAACATACCTATATTATTTTTTAGATGGTCAAAGACGCAATTAATAATTCTCATTTTGTTATTTCTTTAGGATAAAAAAAAAACTTTAAACTTTCATGAGCTATACACATACGTGCGTAGCTCATATAACACAATAATATTATTGTGAGTGATGCTCAATATCATAATAATTTTCAGAATTACAAAAATATAAAATCAAACATTACAAGAAAATACAAAGATAAATGATATGTTTCAAGTTTCAGTCTTAAGAAAATGTAGCGTTTTGATACTACTTATATCATTTATTTATTATCAAAACGCGTTTTTTTACGTAACAAACAGACGGAACTTTCAGTATAATAACCACCTTGTAACTCTATCAATAAATATATCTTCGTATATAACTCGTAAATATAGGTTAATACACAATAAAAATGCGATAGAGTTACAAGAGCAAATCTGAATAACTGCGTTACGTTGATGTAAAATTATAATGCATCCAAAATACAAATACAATATAAATTTATTCAGAAGTATTTCTTAATTCACTTGAAAAGTTATAAATTAACTTTGTTAGTAACTATACGTAAGCATATAACATACCATACACGGTAATTACCACTGTACAATTGCTTACATCATTATATCTTCCTCCATAACACCATATAAATGTTCACAAAACTTGAACAGATAAATCTTTATTAAAGTTTCTCATAATTTCAAATATTAAAATTATTTAAGTATAATATTAATTTAAAAAATTACAATTTTGAAATCTTAGTGGTCCCAGTTTATATAAAAAAATATTAACATTAATTTTTGTCAATATAAAAGTAGGTAAGAGAATTGCGTTATGACTAGAATCATATATTTAAATTGGTATTTTAAATATGAGCATGTGCATTGTGCAATAATATAGCAAATTAAAAAGGCATCACAAATATATTTAGCATAAAAAAATATGTTAGTTATGATGATACAGTGAATTGTTGCACCTTAACCATACCATGTTCCGGCTAAAGTTGAAGAATGTAAGATAGACCTATGTAACTTTATCCAGAGAGGTTTGATCATGCTCGATGTACTAACATAAGTAACATACTCGTAACCCTATTCTGTGGTATAACTTAAAATAAGCCTAAAGGCCTGCCCAGACGACGTCCGCGGAGAAAAAAGTACGCTCCGCGAATACAGAAACCCCCGCGGACTTAACGCACACGGTGTGCGATTATTTGTTGTCCGAGAGTATTTAAATATTCCGAGATTACGTTGTGCTGTAATTTACATGAATTTGAAGCAAAAGAAAAGACGTTTTAAAAGATAATACTGGGTCCATCCCTTTATTTCGAATCGATTTTTAACGTGAAGTAAAATACGCCGTGTGCGTTGACTGCTCATAGTTCGTTCGTTCTATTTTTTCCGCGGACGCCGCGGACGCACTTTAATCCGCTATGCTACGCGGGCGTCCGCGGTGGTCCGGCGGATTTTTGGTTCGGCGTACTTTTAGTCGTTCGTGTGCGTTGCTCAATACAGTTTGTAAGGGATCTATTTTGACGGAGAAAAAAGTACGCCGCGGATAATTCCTCGTCTGCGCAGGCCTTAAGTGACCAAGGGCTTAAAAAATAAACTCAAGATTTATAAGATAAATCATATAACATGTACGGTGTCTGACCGTCAGCCGACTTGATGCTGAAAACTAAATTTACACTTCCACTGGTAGCAGTTACATAATACATTTCATTTCACATTCCTTAATTTCATCATAAATAAGCCTGCCTGATGGCATTCTAACTAAAAAATACACTGAATAGACATCATAGAAAAATATTGTTATTTGCAATGTGCGACTATAGGTAATGTAAAATGTTATGCCCATTTTCATCAAAAATGTGGAATGAGAATATTTTAAAAACAATTACGGATACATTATTGAATAAAAAGCAAGGTACGTAGGTAATTAATTAGCGACGTACTTAATTAAGTTTCAGATAATTCCCTAACATTCCTTTGTGTTAGTTCTTACAGTAAAAAGAATCCCTGTAAGTATATTAATTATTTATACAACGCGGCAACTTGCTAATGAAAAAGCGCAAAACCTGAAATGAGATTGTTCAGAATCGAGAGTAGAATTCCACTACTATAGAATAGGGGTAAAATTTTAACCAAAAAAGTATTTTATTTACGCCGTGTTTAATCATTACTTAACTCTATTATTGCGGCGACACGCGAAGCGGAAACGTGCAACGTCGCACTAGATCGCGCGTAATTACCATAGACTTTGTAATTTGCAACAAACACAAGAAAACGAAAAAGCTAATATCTTCGTAAATAATAATTTACATAGTTCTTGAATAATAAAATTAAGTTGAGGATTTGCGCTGTTCCACTAACACGTTGCATAGAGAGCGACCAAACTTAGTAGAATATGATATTCCTGATATTGGATTTGTGATTTCTTTAAAGTTTTAGGGTACCTACTTAGGCAGAACATCCGCTTAACCGATGTAATAAACATACACAAATTAATATATGAACTTAATGAATGACCATAGGTACTAAATAATCTGCAATTGATCAATAAAACCGTGCTGTGTTTTGGGCGCTCTGCGCCTTTTTAAGAGCGCCTTTTATTTGAATCTTTAGCGCCCGTTGCCACCTGGCAACATATTTTCAATTTGCAAAAATGTTTAATCACTGTGATTGTATTTGATTGTTCGTGGAGTAAAAATATGTTATTTAAGAAGGAAGTGGTTGAATTCATTAAGTTGGGGCCTTATTACAATCCCTTATATCTTGTCAAGTTCATTCCCTTTAATGAGCGTAGCGAGTAATTTCTTCATTTGATATTTCATTTCCAGCCAGTCTGCGGTTACCTGACACTAACGCATCTTTTAGGCTGGCTATTTTACTGACGACATCGCCTCACCTAGTCAATAATTTTAAAATACCCTTAAATGAATTTCTATCTATGCGATTTAACAATTGTTTTTTTTGCTTGCCTTTCTGAACCAACCATTCAGTTTATTAATAGAGTTAACGTCAGATCAAATAAATGATTTTTACAAATTTATGTTAAAAAATAAAAAAAGTATCACAGCACAGTGGTTCTAAGCGCTGTCTGACGTTACGTTACGTCGGTGATTCGATTAGTAACGAAGGGTTGTGTTGTGTGTAAAACGTTTTCAAATTAAATAATTAAATAGCGTCAATAAAAAAAGAAAGCGTGTGAAGGTCTTGCGATTATTACAAATCATGATGACTACGATTAATTAACCTTGCCGTGTTAAACAAATTAAGATAGGTCAACCAATCAGAAGTAGTGAAGTAATTAAAGTTAAATCGTTTAGGCGCGATTGGTCCAATGGTGAAAAAATCACAAACTCGCGATTGGTCCATTCCGCGATTGGTCAAATTCTCGGTTGGTCCAATTCACGTTTGGTCCCATTCGCGATTGGTCCAAAAAAAAAAAATATTCATAATTAAACCAAGAGGGTCAGTTATTTGTATGTACTTTAATTATTTTCCATAAAATTATCATTATCATGAAGTTATAAATTTATGAAAAGTTTATAAGTCCTGTCCTGATACTTGCTCTCTCTTCGCAGTTTGTTAAGAAACAGAAATAAATTCGGCTTTTTAGGAATGCGCCGATTTAGCCGAGAATGCCAACCCTAAAAATCATTATTCGTCATGAGGCGCTGATGTGCGCAACTTAGTATGGTGGGTGAACGCAACTTAGTATGGTGGGTGAAAGTCGTGGCTTATGGGGCGATTCGTCCGGGCTAAGACTGTTCTTCGGACGAGTTGCCTCATTCTTAAAACATATGAGGCAATTCGTCCGGACTAGATGTCCTCGGACCAGTAACCTAATTTGAAATAAATAGAATTAAAAATATTATATATATTTAAAATTAAATGTTTTTTTTTGGAGTTTCCTCCCTATGGTATCTGTAAACATTTAGCTACAAAGTACCAGGGCCGCAGAAGCCTAAAGGAAGCTCAGGTATCTAGTATCAGGGCATATAAACTTTTTATAAATTTCTAACTTCATGATAATTACAATTACGCATAATAATTAAAGTACATACACATAACGGCCTTAACAGCCGAGGGATTATCCACTGCGTACTGTTCTCCGTCAAAAAAGATCACTTACAAACTGTATCGGGCAACGCACACGGACGACTAAAAGAACGCCGAAACACCGCGGACGCCCACGGAGTGTAGCGGATTAAAGTGCGCTAGCGTCCGCGATAAAAATAGAACGAACGAACTATGAGTAGTCAACGCACACGGCAGACTTTACTCCACGTTAAAAATAGATTCGGAATAAGGGTATGGACCCAGTATTCTCTTTTGAAACGTCTTCTCATTTGCTTAAACTTCATGTTAATTACAGCACACCAATTTCAGAATATTTAAATACTCTCGGACAACAAATGATCGCACAACGTGTGCGGACTTTTCATTCTCGGAGCGTACTTTTTTTTTTGAGAACGTCGTCTGCGCCGGCCTTAAATGACTCTCTTACTCTTACTCTCTTAATGTTGAATATCCTTTTATTTCGGACTAATCGGAAATTGGACCAATCGCGAATTGGATCAATCGCGCATAATACGTATACTTCATACAAGTATCCTTAATAACGGGAAACTGGCCCTGCTACAAACTAACCCCGCGGAGTCGAGTTAACCAGTACTATTTTTGAATTGGTCAACTGGACCCACAGCAGTACTAACGTACAGTGACCAGAAAAAATTAAAAGCTATACGTGAATTATATTCTTCAAATTAAGTTATTGGCCACGTATTACAAAGCGTTACTGCCACCTACACGATTACGATGCACAGTTGCTTAAATTAGTATAAATGAAGGGATAAAGACATGCTCTGCATATTCTTTGTTAAAACCACCAGGAAAGCAAAAATTAACTGGAACTAAGTGCTCATAGTAATACATTATATTACTGTGCCTGTAATATTACTTAAACTTTTTTCTTTATACTAAAAAGCTCCCTCCCTAACGGTGGCTTGTTCAATTTCTCTGGTGACTGCAAATTTCAGCTGTTGACCAATTCAAAAATGGTACAAAATGGTATTGGTTAACTGACCCCGCACACCCTGGGTCATTTTCGAGCGGGACCAGTTCGCTAAGGCCTCTAATGGGGAGGTTAAATTGGAAAAGTGCAACAGTTATTTATACCAAAGCTAGATTTGTGAACATAGTAAAGCCGTTATTAGAATAGCAAGCCAATTATTTATCAAACATTATAAAAGACATCAGTCAACCTGGAAAATAGTTACACGTCATTAAATTCGTATCAATTTAAGTTACAAAAAATATTTGCTTTTTAGGGATTATCTTATTTTTAAATTAAACATTGTGCTAAAATTAAGTATACAATTACATATTCAATTTAATTCAATTATGTTTACGCACATATACAATTTTAACACAACTTTATTGTTATGACTTTAGCCTGTTCAAAAATAATTGCAACAATAGTTTGTACCTTTGTATAGAGTTAAGCAAAGAAAATGTATGTGAATGTCTGCAATATAAACCAAGCCAACTTTTTGGACACCCTGTATAGTATATTGAAGAAAAAATAACTTGCACGCTGTTTATATTACATATTCATAAATAGGTATAAAGTGTTATAGCCTCCATAAAAACATAAATAATTTGAACAGACTTCATAAAATGTCACACTACAATTAAAACATCAGTTTTAATTTAAACTAATAAGTATCAATTAAACACAACATAGTTGTTACAATTCGTACTTGAGTAGTACCTACCTACGAAAATCTTCTATAATAATGCATTTTCATTCACATTGCCTTTTAACCCCCTAACATTCTCAATATCCTTCAGAAAATTCAACCTTTTTTTAAAATATTGTATCAGATAATCCAACAATATGATCCATCACTTAGCACCTTATAATTTACGTTCAACATTATTATTTTATTATACATATTATCACATTTAAATTGCACATCTATAAAACATTAATGACATGAAAATACTTAGGGTATTGTGTCTTTCATACTAATAACGTTCTTAAGATTGTACTCTTTGTAGAAAACCTGGTGGTTTTCTTTGGATAGCTAGTCACTATCCTCCTGTTCCGTTAAAGTACTGTGCATGTTTAGTGTAGGGAGCAGCAATATGGTAAGGAGGTGGCTGACCACGACTGTACACTGGTTCAGACAACCCGCTGGGGCTATGTCTATGACTTATTACACTGGGTGGATTAGAGGCTGCTGGGATAGTGTCATATAAATCAAACATATTTTGACTAGTGGGTGAATGGACATGACTATAACTACCATCATCAGATATAAGTGGTGTATCTGTCATACGATAAGGATTTGTCGTGTTTGTATGTCCTGTTGGAGAATAAAGCTCTGGTGACTGAGAAGATACATATGTAGGACTAGTTGCTGAAGTATTGTAAGTATTTGCATTTGGTGTTTGATGGATAGGTGGTGGATATTCGCAACCATCCATTCCAGGTCCTGTGTACATGTTATTATACTTGCTCAAGTTAGGCATGGTAGTGGAGCTCACCACTTGACTCACTGTGTGGACTCTAGGGTTTTGTAAATCACAACTACCGTGAGGATGATAGTATGCGTCGTAATTTCGTTGCCCATAAATTTTGTCTTTAGGATGAGCATAATGTTCACAATCATACACATTTTCATGATAGTTTCCATCAGGTCCAGGGTTACAAGCTATGTGATCTTTCCTAGAATACATTGGTTCAAAAGTAGGAATGTTTTCCATTCCACTTCGTGGGTTATAAGAACCATCATCGAAGCGAGGTGTGAGTATAGTCTCATTATTTGAGTGTCGTTCTTGAGAGCTCAGGCTTAATCTTTGCAAGCGACTTCGTGTCTCATCTAAACTGCTACGATAATTGCTATCTAATGCTGAAGTTCCTATTGGAGCTTGATAGGTTTTATGTTCTAAACGTGTTCCATAAACACTTTGAGGTAAAGTGGCACCTGATCTTTCCACATCTTGTCGTGATGAATATTTTTCACTTAGTTTTGAGCTATACTGTTGATTTAAAACATAATGATCTGTTATTTCACTTTTGTGTCCAGATTTCGCAGCCCCATTGCTTTCAGGATACAAAGCGTGATCCACACTTTTATATGATTTATCCTTTTCATAATTTAGATCCAAAGGTCTATCATAAGCATTTTCCGTAGGGACATTGTCATATGCAGACAACTTCATGGGATCTTGATTAACTCCATCTGTGTTGTCTTTTCCTGAACTTTCTGTTTGTATCTTGTTATCTGAAGCAAATCGCTGCTGTAATGTTGGAGTTATTTTGGCAGCTTTAATGTGTACAGCATTCTGCATAGCTGATGAAACATCTTGAGCACCATCCTTATGAATGTTTCTGGCATGCTTGGCTAGAGCTCGTAACTCTTTAGGATATGGAGTTGGCGCCCTTCGTAACTGTCCTGGTTTCTCAGGAACTTTGGGAGTAGCTTTCATGTCCACAAAACTAATATGTCGCGCAGATGACTGAGTATCTGCATTTTCCAGTTTCCCATTATCGGGTTTAATTTCCATAGGAGTTAAAGGCACTTGGGGGAAGAGGAAACAAGTAAGGACTTGCTCGTAAGTATGTGGGTCAACTTCAGAATGCATAGGCACTAAAGGTTTGCTTTGATTTTCCGATAGCCAAAGGGCCACTAGATTATCACAATTCAACAAAGATTGGGGAAGGTAACTTAATGAATTTCTCACCAAGTTCAAAACTTTCAAAAAAGATAAATGGCCAATTTCTGGAGGGATTTTATTGATTTTGTTTGCACGTAGTGATATAACAGACAACTTTGTGCAACTCCCTATTTCAGGAGGAATTGCTCTTAGCATATTCTCATCAATATTGAGATATTGTAATTTCCTAAGTAATCCTATAGATGAAGGTACTGTTTCCAAATAATTGCACATCAGCATTAGTTCTTCAAGGTTTGCTAACTGTCCGATGCTGTCTGGTAGGGAATAAAGCCTATTGTTATCCAACTTCAAGGTTGTTAAATTGCATAGTTGGCCAATGCTATCAGGGAGTTGTGACAAGCTGTTAATAGATAAACTTACATCCACCAACTGAGTGCAATATCCAATTTCTGGAGCAATCTCTTCAATCATATTGTTACTGGCTTCTAAATGCACCAAGCTTTCTAAAGACTTTATTGCTGCTGAAATGCTTGTCAAGCTATTGCTGTCCAACCACAACTCTTTCAATTTTAAAAATCTTCCAATTACTTCAGGGAACTGTTGGAACTCATTTTGTCCTATATCTAATCTAAGAAGTTCAGTTGAACGCGACAGAGATTTTGGTAAAATCATAAGATAGTTGTCTCTCAATTCGAGAATCCGCAGGCTTGCTAGTCGTCCAAAATTTCCAGGCAGATATTCTAGATAAGTATCATTCAGATAAAGGTCTTGCAATGCAATTAAATTCGTTATGGCATCTGGAAGTTTTTCTAGAGGATTTACACTGAGATCTAAAAACATCAAATACTTCAAAGCTTTCATTGTTTCTGGTATTGATGTTAATGTGTTCCTACTTATGTTAAAGTGGTGCAGGTTTACCAGAGACGAAATGGCAGTCGGTATGGCTTGCAGCTCGTTATCACTGAGGTCTAAATACTTTAACCCATGGCACATAAATAGTTGGCGTGGTAGTTCAGTGATACGGTTGCTCTGACAATTCAAAGTTTCGAGTGTTCTCTCGTATACAAATACTTCCGTAGGAACATCAGACAACGACTGATGTGAGTAGTCCAACTCCACAACGTCCTCAACTCCAGGTCTTACGCAGCACAGGAAACCAAAAGGCATTTTGTTGCACTTGTACACAAATATCCACTTGATTAAATTTGTTCTGTCTGCATTATTCCGTCACACCGTTAATAATTCTACCGTTGGGAAACTATATCAAGTTGTAAGTAACACTACATATTCACGTATTTTCCAGTTTCCACACTGATTCTAACACAAACTTATACAAAATTACTTGTATGAATCACTCAAACAAAATTCGTAACCTTGCTCGCCTTCATTTTCTAACATTTTACATTTGACACAATTTGACATTTGTAGGCGAATTCCATTCGTATTGGTTCATTCTTTTTTTCTTGTCTATGTACCATTCACTCAATTTAGCTTTTTTTTTATTGGTCTACTCTTTTTTAAGCCTAAGTTTCGATTATATACAATTTCGACTATTCAATTGATGTCTTAGTTTTTCTCTGCGAAGTTTTGAGCAGCAGATGATTAAATATACAGGATGGCCCAGTTTCAGGTCTCCAACCATACTTTTAGCTTTATAGTTATCATCTTTACCTATTGTATATTAAAAAAAACCTTAGTTCCGCGTAAGGCTATAGTGTAGTAAAAGTAGCGCAGTCTTACAACACCTACAATAATGCACACTTGTTAACTTGTTTGTAAAATTTCTGTTAATTACGAATTAAGTTTCAATTTTCTAAAAAATAGTATTCAATGTACTATCCGATATTTGTACATTGCTTCCAAAACCTTCTCCAGGGTGCGCCGTGCGGGCCGGCCCACATGACGTGTATGCGAGGCTGCCGGACCGCACGGCGCCGCGAGAGTTTGAACCGTGTCTCTATTTAGGATAGATGTGAATATTGCCTGTTAAACTTTTCCATATACATACATTGAAAGCCGCATTTAAAAGGGGACTATCGTTTATTTGCTCACCAGTCAGCGCCACTGTTTACTAAGGTCCAGAAGTATAGCTTTAAAAGATCGGCGCCGAAACAAAGTTTTAAATCTTGAATCTCAAAGTTTATTAATTATAAATAACTATCATCATATCGAGTAGGTAGCTATGCCGCAATGTTGTGCAGATCCGTTTTATTTGGAAAAAAAAGGAGGACACATGTTGCTAAAAGAGAAAACTGTTCTAAAACAGTAGCTAGTGGCGATTCGCAGGAATAACTATCCTCCGACAAAACATTTTCGTGTTTGTAAAAAACATTTTAACCCCGAGGATTATATGTTACCCAAAGATAAAGAATCAAATACAGAACATCGTAAGTACTTAATTATCTTTCTTATTCATCCTGATTTGAGTAACTTTTACGTTACATTCATCTCTTGTAATCTTCTGTTCACAAATTTTCAGCTACTCCTAAATTAAAGGCAAAAGTTGTATCTAGTAAATTTTCTTGGAACCAAGAAAGTGAAGAGAGAAAGGAAATTAAGGGAAAACGTGCAGAAAGAGATCATTAACGTCAAAAAAAGAAACTGGAAACTGGTACACTTTCTTCAAATACAGAGGAAACTCAACATGAAGAATAAATTGTCGGTAAATTTATACAGGGTGTAGAAAGACCATTAACGAAGCCGGCTTCTACGCACTCAGACCATTAAATCAAGTCACGGAAAAAAAAAATGATGGGAAACGCAATTTCTGCGCTTTTGTGCGTGGCTGATAAGCATAATCAAGGGGTACGCACGATGTACATTGCGAGTTGAACATTTTGTAGCAATTTTTTGTTAGGAAATACTGCAAATTTTTATGATGTTTCTTAGTACAAGAATTAAGATTTATAATGATTAGAGTTTGTTTTTATCAAACCTTGAGTTTTTCTTTATTACCAATAACTTGATAACTATTGAGTTCCCAAGTATGGTCTGCAGAATACGTAGGTCTCGGCTTCGTTAAGGGTCTTTTTACACCCTTTATTATCACAACAGCTTTAAAAAACATAAACTGAACCAGTCACAAAAAAATCCCTCAAAGCATTATTATTTATTAGAACAAAAGTAGTAGGCTTTTGAAGAAACTTATGAAGAAGTAGAAAAGCTGCTCTTTGAGGCCGCTTATTTTTGCGCCTCTTCCGCTTTTAAAGCGTTCATATTCATCGCCAAATAATCCATGTTTGCGATAATTGCACGAAGGAGACCACTTTTCAACAGGTAAATTAACGAAATTATAATTTATGTCACGAAGACCGCCAAAACCAGTGAAAAGTGAATGTTAATGGACCTCACGCGACACAAGCGCCTCTAGTGGCATATTCACACGCGATACCCACCCACCCATTTCACGTGATCTGTCAAATCTGACAGCGGGGTCCCACCGGTTAAAGGCCGGTTTACATTTGCTTTAGTAGTTAGTGCAGGTGCGATTGATTAGTGCGAGTGATTCGTAAACTACGCAGTAAATTAAATAGGAAAGCGTTCTATTTTTTTGCGAGTGGACTGAGAGTGCCTCGTCCCGCGCGCCTCCCTTACCCCTCACTCGCAGCGTGCCTGTCACTGAACACATTGGACAGCAGTTGTGCGTTTAGCGTAGCAAAACTTGCAAAAATGGCGAAGTAGACGGGAGATATACCACAAAAATGTGTAGCAGGAGTATGTAAAATAAGAATATCTTTTAAATTGTAAGGACCTTAGGTACAAAATTAAAGGTATCAGAGATAAATTAAACACAGCATCTTAACACACTCACTAAACAGAATTGGACACTACTTGCACTACACACCTGCACTAATCACTCGCTCCTACTAATCACCTGCACTCGCACTAAGCAAAGTGTAACCGGGCGTTAACATGTAATTATTTTCTGAACAGAAAACCCGTTTTAATTTAGGTTTTGTATGTAACATAAAGATGACTGCTGAAACATGGGCAAACCGTACAACGCATTTACACAGGACTATAGCTTGTTCCCTACTTAGTCTTTTATGGACAATCAACCATCACCATTGACCAAAATACATTGTTAGCAGTGTAAATATAAGATTTAATTCCAGATTAAAATAAGAAAGGTTTTAAATTAATAAAATATATTGCAAATGTACATAGCATGAATTACAGCATACATTTTATGGAAAATAGGCTGACACAGGAGTAGATTTGTACGTCGACGCCCGAGAGGTTTTTTTCTCCCTATAATCTACCTTCGGCAAAGAAACTATTTTGTTTTCTTTTCCTTTGTTCTTCTCTGCGTGCATCGTCGATTTCGGCCCCGCAGCATCTGAGCAAAATTTTATTGGTTTAATTTTTATTTAGTATCTAATAAGATTGAATTTTATTGGTTTAATTTTTATTTAGTATCTAATAAGATTGACCAAACTTGTTGAAATAAATCTTAGGCTTTGGTCTACTCTTTTTTCTGTAATCTGTGTACTAACTACTCCAAACAAAAATTAGTTCTGCAGGAGATAATCTGTTTTTTTTAAATCTTTGTATTGGGTCAGGTTTTAGTGGCTTTTAGTCTCGGTATTTAAATATCGTATAGATATATTAGAAACATCTTAGTCTCTATTAGTATTAGTTGGTACCATTTCTATTCACAAAAGGTGATTTATAGATATACCATACTAATACTTAGCTACAGACGCTAGCGACCTTCATTTGTCTAACTCATGGTAGGGCCTTTTTCAACATAATATGAATTACCTTGGGAATGGCGTTTACTATTTCCATCAGTAGCAGGTCTCAAATATTTTGGATCCAGTCCCAATGCATCACCTTTTTCTTGCATTTCAGGACCTGAACTGTCTTCAATATTTGATCTGTAAAGAGGAGGTAATAGTAGTCTAACTCTTAATTTCGGGCCTACTGAAAATCAGCGCCTGGGCACTTAAGAGAGAGATTGCAAATTCCACTGTATTTTTAGGAATTATCTACTCTCGAATTTCGATTCCAAGTAACAGTGGGGTTCGCATATTTCGGCCCTGACAGGAAGACTGAATGAAGTTCAGCGGGTTATGCTGTTAGAAAAATAAGGTTTCGGACTGATATCGCAACAGCAAGATAAGTGTATTTCAGTTATTTTCTTTCCTAAAACCTGAAAATAGTTTGTTCAGAATCGAGAGTAGAATGGATTCCACTAATAAAAAACAGGGGTCTTATGACCTTTTTTTGGTCAAAATTTGACCAAAAAAAGGTTTTTAATTACGCCGTGTTTAATAATTACTTAACTCTTTTATTGCGGCGGCACGCGAAGCGGCAAGGTCGCACTAGATCGCGCGTTATTACCATCGACTTTTTAATTTGCAGACAAACATAAGAAAACAAAAAAAGCTAATATCTTCGTAAACGATCCGCGAAAATTAAATTTAATAATTTACTTAATTCTTTTAAAATAAAAATAAGTTGGGGTGTCTGAGGTTTTGCGCTTTTTCATTAACACGTTGAATATAACTTTCAGAGAAGATATACAGGGTGGAGACTACTGTGTGTATTTTTATAGCTATTTACTTTGAATGGTTCTTGGTTAAAAAAATATATATGATTTATTTATAATGATGATACTAAATTTTTTGTGAGTCAGTTATGTGCGATAACAAACAGCATACCTAGTTGTGCTGTTGTTTGAGACTTAGGTATTTAAAATTTTCCCATACTTAGGCTTCTTGGTCAAAATGAAGTTGATTTGAGTAGTGATCAAATAATAATAATGCAGATCTAAAGATGAACACTGAAACAAATCTTATTTCGGCCCTTGAATATCGAGTGGGATTCCGCGTCTTTTACATTCACGGATTTCGGTAGCTGCGGTTGGAGCAGCCACTCGGATTGCGAAAAACACGGGTTCGAATCAACGCTTGATATCTTCAAGGCCCGATTTTCGAATTTCTCCAATTTTCTATCTTCAGATATGAAACAAGCATCGTAACATAGGTACTAAAATACAGTAAAACATTTTTCATTGGTTTTTTGATCTAGGTAAGCTTGCTTAGTCCCTATTTCTCATACTATGTTATATTATATACTTACTTGGAAGTGGCATAAAAGTTAATAGATTCTTCAGAAAGTTCCTCTGTAGCATTATTCTGACTTCTTGGTAGAAAATAAGGTGTTGAGCTTGTTGCTGTATGTATGCCATGCTTATATTTTTGTTGTGTTATCGCTACTGGCTCTGAACTTCCCTCCATTTTTTTATGCAACCACTGTATTACTGTAAAAAAAGAAGATTTAAAATAAGGATAGATGTTAGCCATAGCTAGGAAAAGGGGCATGCCATTTAAAAAATACTCTCTCGACCAATCTATGAATTTTATGCCAGACAGTCAGAAAAGGAATAGAAACTTACCCATATTATTATTTTTAATTGTTTCATCACGATCTTTAATTGCTTCTTCATTACTCTTGTACTTCTCCATTAATTCTACTAAATCCTCTTTTAATTTCTTCATATTCTGATTTGTTGTTTGAATTTCGGATTTTAACTCTTCTATTTCTTTTGTGTATTTCTCAATTACTTTTTCTTGTTCAAGTGCTATAGCAGTTCTGCATAGGAGCTGAAATGTAAAATTTTGTACTTTAAACCACAGTTAAGGGTGATCATAAAACAGACTAAAATTTAAAAAAATTAAATTGTCTGCCAAGCCACCACAGGTTCATCATCATCCGTGCGACTTATCTCGGTTGTGAACCCACACTGGTGTGTGCCTTTCTTATTTTCTTGGCTCACTTCGCGTAGTCTTGTGCATCCTCAGTGGCGAGTCTGTTGACACGCATGTCACCCTTGACGACGTCGAGCCACCGCTTCTTGGGTCGACCTCTTCTACCAGTACCTGGCGGGGACGGCATGGCCAGACATTTGTTGCCCACGTAGTTTTCCGATCTCCGCGAGACATGACTATACAAACGAAGACTCCTGCAGCTTGTCTGCGATGTCACGAACACGAAGGCTGCCGCGGATGTTGGTGTCCCGCACGAGATCTTTGCGTAAGACTCCACACATCCACCATCTTAATTTCCGTGACGCGCAGCTCCTGCTTGTGTCGCTCTAGTAACGGCCATGTTTCACTGCCACATAAAAGGACAGGCCTAATGATGGTTTTATAGACCTGCCCTTTCAGCTTGATCGGCATTTTGGGGTCACAAGTCGCGGAAATTCGGGCTCTGACATTGCTGTCGATGTCCCCGGACACGCTTAACACGGATCACAGGTATTTGACACGGTCCGTGCGCTCGACCACGTCAACGCCTATGCGGACGGACTGGGGATCTGTGGTGTTGCAGGCCATGTACTCCGTCTTCGCCACATTAGGTTCAGACCGCCGTTTTTAAGTGAAATCCTCCACTTATTCACTAGTTGTACCAGCCGTCCCCTGTCCGAATCAGCTAGCGCAATATCATCAGCATACATGAGCAACCAGGGTGCCTGCTCGTGGTGGTCTCGGATGCTGTTTGACAGAAGGTCTAATATTACGCTGAAAGAAAGAAACGGGCTAAGCACGGAGCCTTGGTGTTCTCCAACGGTGATAGGGAAGGGAAGCGTGTCACCAACCGCAGTCCTAACTATCGAACTGGAACCGTGGTACATGTCCCGCATAATGTCAATTAAGACCTCGGGACCGCAGCGCCCAGCCGATCATCTCACGAGGGACACAGTCGAAGGCCTTCTGCATGTGTAAGAAAAGGAGATGCAGAGGTGTATTCTGCAGTCTGAATCCCTCCATGAGCGTTCTTAAGGCAAATATGGGGTCAATGGTTCCACAGCCCGGTTGAAACCCATACTGACACTCCGAGATTGTACACTCCTGTCGAACCCGAGTGTCCACAATGCGCTCGAGAGCTTAAGGTACTCTTGGTTGCTATGGGACAGCACCTTTATGCCGCGATAACTGCTGCACTCCTGCACCGAGCCTTTGCCTTTGAAGACCGGCGTGATAATGCTCAGTCTCCATTGGTCTTACCGGTGAGGAATTTGGTTGAAAAGGTAGGTAAGTATGCCCACACCACGAGAGCCCATCGATTTCCACGCTTCGATAGGGACTCCATCGGGTCCAACAGCTTTCCGGTTCTTCATGCGGCGAATAGCCAATTGGACTTCATCAGGCGTTTTATTATTATTATTTCAACTGGGGACGCTGGTAGTGGGCCGGGTGATCGGTCCGCTTGTTATGGGCCATTTCACCCATTTCCCCGGCCCCCCCTTGCAGGGGGTCTTTAGGTTGTCCCATTTTCACGGCGTCCCGTTGAATCTTCCTGTTGCTTTGCAGAATCTTACTATTAGACTGTCGCATACCTGTTGCAGCCTTCTATCGTCTAATTGTTGCTACTGTGGTTATCCTTTTGATTACTCACTTGGTGATGTTGTGTGCTATTGGCAGCCTGGGTTCCGGACCCACTAAGCCTTCAGCGGCACCACCCCTGGCTAGTTCGTCTGCTAGCTCGTTGCCGACATTCCCCTCGTGTCCAGGGACCCATGCAATCACTACATCTATTTTGTTTGCGAGTTTCCCTAGAGCATTTTTGCATTCTTTGACAGTTGCTGATGTCGTCTCTGCTTTGCTAAGCGCTTTCAGCGCTGCCTGGCTTTGTATTTCTTGTCAAAGATCTTTTCTTTCCTTGTTAGGTCGTTGTTGGTAAAGATCATTGAAATGTGCTCTCGATTTCGCTTCCAATGCGTAGATGCCCTCTGTCCGTGTGGTTACCGATCCAGAGGTTCGTGCTCCTAAGTTTGAACCATTGTTCGGCCGCCTTTCCTTCAATCGCTAGGTCAAGCGGATCTAGCCCGAGCACGATTTCTAGCGCTGATGTGGGTGTTGTTCTCATTGCACCTGTGATCATCAGTGCCACTAGTCTTTGGACCTTGTCTAGCTCTAGTTTGTTGGTCCTTAGTGCCGCCTTATGCCACCATACTAGTGATCCGTGAAGGATTCGTGGCAGGATTATTGCTTTGTATATCCATAGTACAGTCGCCGGTTTGATTCCCCATGTGCGTCCTATGGCTCTCTTACATTGCATCATGGCCATTTTAGCCTTAGAGCAGGTGTTGCTTATGTCCCCCCCATGAGCCTTCGCCTTGTCGTGGCGGGGGGGCTTAGTACTGATGGCAGGTGGAACCACCGGGAAGCTAAGAGGGCTCAGGCATGGCAGTGCGGTGGACTTCCCACCCACCCATTGCCTGCCGCCGGGCGTGGTGGTGGTATGGTGCCTACCACTGCCCGCCTAAAGGGGCGCCCACGGGCGCAGCGCCTTAGAGCGCGAGGTGGAAGCCGCGGTGCACAACCGTTTGGAGAGGGTCAGTGATCCGCGGCTGGCCCCCCCTGTGCACTGCGGCTCGGCGGGGCCGTACCGTCAGATGCGGCAGCGGATCGTGGTTGCGGACCTAGTAGGGTCCGCGTACGGTGAGAGCCAGCGGGCTTGAGTACGGGGGTGCTTTTGCCCGCAATGCACGGCTTTCACCGCGACGGCGGAAGTACCTGTGTGCTCCAGGTATTTCCGTGGCCTCCCCCCTTCATTGGGGGGTCGGCTGGAGGGGGCCCCAATACGGGGAAGCACTGGCGGCGGGGCGTTGCGAAACTTTTAAGGGACCCCGCCTCGCCGCTGAAGTGTTGAGGTCGAGTACCGTGGGGTTTTAGTCGGTAGAAGTCCGACATAACCTCGTCGTTCCCCCGGGCGGCGAGGTATCCATGAGGATTTCCCCACGTTAATAAAAAAAAAAAAAAAAAAAGGTGTTGCTTATGTGTGCTTTAAAAGTTAGTTTGCTGTCCAGCGTGACTCCTAGGTATTTAATCTCCTTGACCATTTCAAGTTCGGAGTTGTCTATCTGCACTATTTCTTTTCTCCCAATTTTACGTTTAATGGTGGACTAGTTTCGTCTTTTAGGGATTGAGGTTGAGTCCCTTACTTCTGCACCATGATAGCGCCGCTTTCAGTCCCTTGTTCATGATGTTGCACATGACGCTGAGGACCTTTCCAGTTACTAGCAATACCCCGTCAGGCGTTACTGGGGGCACTAGTCCCTGATTCGGAGGGAGTTCAGGCTGCTGCACCTCTTTGTGCTGCTTGTAGAGCAGCTCGTGGTAATAAGAGCGCCATCTCTCCTTTACCGCGCGGTCCTCGCATAGAAGGTTACCAAGAGTTTCATTTACACAGCGGCAAATGGAAATATCCTGGGCCGCTTTGACTCTCGAACGTGCTAACGTGCAAACTCCAAACAGGGATGCCAAACGTGCCTCTAAACGAGCTTTTGCCCCTCCGACTAATCAACTTATCGTACAAAGGACGTAAGTGGTCACGTCTGGCTCTGGCTACAGCTTGTTTAGAGGCACGTTTGGCATCCCTGTTTGGACGCTTGCCACGCTTCGAAGAAGGCTTTCTTCACCCTCTCTCCTTCTGGACTGCTTCGTTCCACCATCAGGTCTTCTTGTCAAGCCTACGTCTACCCCGAGGGCACCAACACCACTCTCGCCGCCTTGCTAGCTGCTTGGCACCTATTCCGGAGCTGTGGCCCAGACTCACTATCCGCTGCGATGCACAGGTCACCGACAGCGGCAGCAAAGTCATGGGATTCGGCTCTATCAAGCAGCCACCACCTGGTTCAGGGCGGGCAGCGCTCCCGGCATTTGCCTCGAGGCTTCACTCGCAGGTCCATCACAAGTAGACAGTGTTGGGCAGTAAGACTCTCTCTGGGTATGACCTTACAGGTAGCTACCTTGCCGATCTGGTCTCTCCTGGTGAGAAAGTAGTCGATCTGGGTTGCGCTCCTACCGCTCTTGTAGGTGATCAGATGCTCGGGACTCTTTTTGAGGAACGTGTTCACGACGGCTAAGTAAGCAGCCACAACCGTCCGGAGAATCTCTTCGCCTTCAGCGTTACGACTGCCGAAACCAAAACCACCGTGAATACGCCCATATTCCTAATACTGTTTACCCACATGACCGTTCAGATCGCCACCCACAACGATGCCTTGAGACAATGGAATAGTGCATAGGAGTTGGTAGATTTGTTCCCAAAACAGTGCCTTATCCACCACAGCTTAGACAAACATATTAATACAACTCTTAATGGTATGCAAAAGAAGCAGACAAAGAGGTGGGCGAAAGCTTTCATGATAAATGTAATAAGTACCTTTTCTTTCATTTCTATAAGATCACAATTTTGTTTTGATATAATTTGGTTTGCTTTTAAAAGTTGCTCTGCAGTAGAGTGTGCTGCTTCATTGTTTTTGGTTCCCAGTGACTCACTGAGGGCTAGGCGCTCCTCTAAACTGGTCTGTATTAAAAAAAAACAAGCATACAGTGAAATAATTCAAAACTTATAAGATAACTTACAACAAACTGTGGATAGATTCTCCCAAAAATACCTACAAACCTTTTCTTTTTTTGTTATTTGAAGAGATAAGTTTAAATCTTTTATTGTGTCGGAATTGTCTCTTAACGTCTGCAAAAACATAAAGGTTTAAAAATTACCTGTTTATATGTAGTAATAACATTCATATCAGTAGATCGTAATTCAGAATAATATTACCTGTTCCAAGTATGTACATTTACTGCTCAACTGAGCACACTGTTTTTCTCTATCTGAAAGTTCTCTTTCAAAAGTTGAATTTTTGGCCTTCAGTGTAGCCACCTCTATATGTGTTTTTTGGACTTCTTTTTCTAATACATTAACTCTTTGAGACTTGTCACTAAAATATTAAAAACATTTTTAAAACTTACTTATTTAAGCATTGAGCCATGCAGATATTAATAGAGAAAAATTTAACAAACCCTAATTGATTTTCTAAATGTACTATGTTGTCTTTTAACTGTTTGCAGATTGAATTGAGATCTTCAATTTGTTTGTCTTTTCTATTCAAATTTTCTTGAGTTATAGCCATTTGAGTGTTTGCATTCAATTCTGAATTTTTCTGCCATTGCATTCTTTCCTGAAGAAATAATCCATGTTATTTATTACATAACTGGTCATATTAGTATACATTTAGAAATGAAGTAGTTTTCAATTAGTTTTACCTGGACTAATCTGTCCCTTTCCTGTTTCAACAATTCTTGATATTCTGTTTCTCTTCTTAGTTTATCCTCTTCCATTTTAGACAAAACATGTGTCAAATCATGAACTTTACGTTCCAGATTAATACATTTGTCATTCCATAATGCATCACTACTGGATGATGTGCTTTTGTGAGCAGATAAAGTTTTCTAATAAAAAAACTTAAATTCATTAAAACATTGGTTTTCATATTAGTTCAACAATAATGCCAATAATATAATGTTGCTGTCAACACAACATGAATAATGCCAGAAAAAATAATTAGGTACATGTTTTTCTAACATACAGGGTGTCCCAGGTAACCTGTACCAGCGAAGGTCTGTAGTCTTGGTACCCCGAAACCTATTCATTGGACCCAATGTATGTTCTGCGATTTTTGGTAGTTTTCGAGATAAGACTTTTTTATGAATTTTCTAAAATTTCTGGGTTGTGCCACTTATTTGGTTACTGTGGCGCAAATAGTTGAGGTACATGCTTAATTTTTTTTATTGTTAGCTGAATACTAGGTCTACTTGTTCAGAAGCATTTACATTTATAGCACTGAATACTACCCAGGACACCCTGTAAATAAATGAAACTGTAAGGATTTACTAACTTTCAAAGTAGAAATGGTTTCTGCCATATGTTGCTTGATGTCAGCATCAGTGGCTGGACCAGTTCTCAGTGACAAATGGACTAATCGCTTGAACTCATTGTGCTCTATCACTTCAAAATAATACTGAATTGGATTTGTCTGTTGCATTTGCAGAAACCTAAAAAAGAAATACATATTTATAACACAAATGTAAAAAAATAATGAAATACCTTACAAGCAGTATTAATATCAGTTGGATATCATATTTACGTAACAGCAATGCACCTACCTAAGCTATGCTTCTGGAGTAGCAAAGTTAGGGTCTTCTAAAATTCAGCTTTGTTTCCCTGACTGAATGAGACAGGAAACACCATTTAATATGAATTATTTATTGAGATTACTATTCAAATATTTCATGATAGAATGCAAAACCCTGCCTCATTTTCTGTGGCCTTCAATTGATTTATTGCCAGCTTGTAATGTAAGAAAATTTAAAGTCCACTTTGAAGTCATAATATAGCAAGTACTCACATGTTGTTAGACGCGCACTGTTGTAATAATCTAACAAACTGTGACGGAAAGTTATCAAAATCTATAAGAAGTCCTTGTTGTTTTTTTAAATCTTCGTAATCACACCGAGTAATAGTGAGCACACACAAAAATGCAGGGTCATCTTCATCCGACAATGTTATTTTCTGAAACAAATTCAAATCAACTTTAGTAACTCTCAAAAGCTATGTTGAAATTGGTATGTACTAAACCTTCACAAACAAACAAACTAAAATACTAACAATGCTATCTGTTTCAAAAACTTTATCCAAAAAAACAGTTATATCCTTTTTAAATTCATCGAATCCCCGCTTAAAAGTAACGTAATATTTTCCTTTATGAAACATTTTTCAGTGCTTTGATAAATAATACAAAATATATTTTTAAAACCACACTTTTTGTTGAAAATACAAGAATGAAAAACACAAATACAACAGTCAACAACGAACGACAGTTTATCAACCGTTCACGCAAAGAGGATTTATTAGCTTGCGAATCAGTGCGACGAATGTCAATGTCATGACAGATTAACAGAAAAAGAGACATGTCAGCTTGTCATAATCCATGGAGAACGTTTTTTTTTGTTTTTCGTTACGGCTCTGGACTCTGGATGCAAGTCCTTTGGAGCGTTTCTTCTAATCCACGGAGAATGTGAATTCTAGTGAAGTCAAGCAAGTGTCAAGTGTCTTTTTTTTGTGGCATTTGCGAATGGAGACTGAGCATTCAGTCAAAAAGGATACCAACTATGTTTTTTTTTATAGTGCCTGTTAAGATGACCTTACTCCACCTGATGGAAAGCAGTCGTGAGGTCCAGATAGGATGATGACAAGCATAATAATGCAAAGCAATTACTGAGCTGGCCATACTCATCTTGAGGTCCTGCCCTGGCACCGGTTAGTGCAGTGCTGATCCTGAAACGCGACCTAACCGAGATAGGTAAGAGTCACTTAGCGGGTTTTACGCAATGGTGGATGTAAACTAATTAAGTACAATTTTATTAAACAGGGTGGTCCAAACATACACGTCAATACTTTTTTTTTAGCTTTTTTACACTCAGGGGTATCCAAAAATATCCCATGTTTGTTACCCGTTTTTTTGTAGTTTTGAATTTATTATAAATTTTTGAAAATTCCTGGGTGTAGAACTGACCTCGTACTTACTGTCTTACTTACTAGGACCGTTTTTAGTTTGTACGTAAGTACTTATTACTTCCATGCTGTACCGTCTAGGAACGTCATTGTCTGACAAGCTGTCAAAATTAGAGCAACTAGCATTCGATTCGCGCTGCTTGCTAGTTACAGAATAAGGGGACAAGCCGACAGGGGCCTCACTGTGGAACAGATTTTTATTGGAAAAGCTTGGAAGAAATATCAAACACGAGAGAGGATGACCTTAAGCACTATTAAATGAACCTTTGTTGGTATCCTTTTAGGCTAATAGCCCAGTCGCCAATGCCACAACAAATTAAAAAAAAACATGTTTTGATGACAATGTCAAATAAGTCACCCTTAGCCTGTTCCAAGCGGAACGAAGAAAAAAAAACTCAATTAAGTTTAAGGGTGTTCGTTATAGTAGCAGAATAAATATCACTAATATTAATTTATTAGAATATATTCAAATAATCTGACATACCTAATATATTGGTATTTGAATACTATCCTATTAAAAATGTTTACTATGATATGAGAACCAAGAGATAAAAGCGGCATCTATCATAGCTTGCGTAAACTAGTAGCAAAGATGTAATGGCGGGGCGGCAGAACTAGTGAAAAAAAGCGTCTATAAGAACTGAACTTGAAGATTTTATTATGTGATTTAGGGATTTCACAATAGATGTCGTTTCTGTCGTAAAATGAAATTGTGTTTTATGACATAGACTTAGGATCCAATGTTATTGTTACGGAAGTTTTAGCTGGATGAAAGAGGTAGGAGCAAGACAGAACCATGATTAACTATCGGCGTCTTTGTTTTTCATACATTCTCCAACGCATTAGTAATATTTTTCATAATTCAACTGAAGTTTCGTAACGCTCATTCATGTTACGGCTTTTGTTGGGTTTTCGTGCACTTTCGGATGTAATTTTAATTAAAAATAATGTAGAATAGTGATTGTAGTTATTTGTAAATATAGTTCATAGATTATATTTAGTTAGTTTTAAATAATAGGTTAGGAAAAATGCCTCTTAAGGAGCATTTTTGGAACTTTTTTAGCAATGTGGACGATGTTGCCAAGAAGGTGGAGTGTATAATATTGTAAAAAGTGTCTTTCATTTAAAACTACGGTATCTTATTTAAAAATAATTTGAAACGAAAACCCCAATGAGTTTATTTATTTTGGAAAAATTATGCATTTTCATTGTGCATTCATTCATTTTTGTTTAAATAATACCAAACTGTTCAATTCAACCTAAGACTCGCATGCTCGTTTTAATAAGTTATATTAGTCAACAGCTTAGCGTATACCGTAACGAGTCGATGAATATCGCAACTAATGCTCGACGAAGTCTAATAGGAAATATTAGTACCTAAACTAATTTAAGACCTCTGTATTACATACGAGAAAGCAATAAATAAATAATATATTATAGCTTATTAAATATTAGGTAAAAAGGCTTAAAAAATAGCATAACGTTATGTACAACGCGTTGGCAATATATAGTCGTTGTGAACACTATGTCAATGATGACAGTAGTTTTGACTGACAGATAATTTTGGCGGAATTTTGTACAATCCGTGGCCGTTTAGTCACAAGAACACAAAACTTAAACACACACTATTTGTGCAGCTTGCTTGCTTTGAGTTCGCTCATTATAAGCATCTAAATATCTGAACCAAGTGATTAAAACCCAATAAAATGTGGAATGGTATTGTTTTCTTCCGTACACTATTTTATTTTCACAGAAAGCGATTGCTCTCAGAAAATAAAGTTTCTTACTTCCTTCCAGATCAATCGGCTGCCGGTGGGGGATTTTTCAACTCACCAGGCCAATTTGGCAACGTTAATACTCCCAATCAAGCACAAAAGACTGTATGTACTGAAGTTTTAATGTGTAAAACATGCTATAATATTCACACTTGTTATCTTTCAATGACAGGTTTTAACTTGTTTATGTAGGTCTAAAAGAAAAAACAAAGAAATTCATCCCAATCACTAGGTATTTAGTTCTATTTAATGGAGTTTCCCCCTTTAGTTCTGATCAATGAGGCTAAAAGGTTATTTCGTTGCAGAGTCGACGAGTATCACGCACAGCTCCTGTAGTCATAAAACAAGCCTTACATTGTGGAGATGATGGTGTCAAAATTTGGGGAACAGAAATTCAAATTGTGTCTATAGTTGCGCGTGTCCGTAATATTAGGATGCAGAGCTCCAAGATAACATACACTATTCAAGATATAACTGGTAGAATGAGAGCAGTTTTATGGATAGATCAAGAAGCCATGGATGAAGATGTAAGCTTGAAGAGATGAAATCCCTCGTTGGTAGCTAAAATGGGTAAATGTTGAATCTTAGTTCTGATAAGTAAGTTTATATATTTTCTTTATTTCAGGATAAATCCACACCAAAAGTTGAAGTTAATGATTATGTTCAAATATTTGGTAATGTCAAAGCAAACAAAGGAAAGAAAGTGTTGATGGCATTCAAAATTACACCAATTAAAGATGTAAATGCTATTACATTCCATTATCTGCAGTGCATCAAAAATAAAGTTAAAATGGAGGCTGATTCGAAGAAAGTAAGTTGAAACACAAGTTAACCCCTTGAGTGTCAGCTGAACACATGGGTGTTCGTAAGAAAACCCTAAGAAAAAAATGGCAAACAATGACTCACAATGCAAAAACCGGAACAATAGAAACATGAGACGGGTTAAGAGATAGGAGTACAGATGTATCACATAAAGTGAACTGGCTAATTTACACTGTTTTACTTTTACTTACTTGGATCATCACTAAAGCTAAAGGGGGGATGGATCTGAATGGCAGTGATGCTACCCTTCTGCACAAATAACCCATAATACTTTTACATCACTATTTAATCTGGTAGGGATGTCTGATACAAACCTGTAGTGCTGTTGTTGTACGTACATTTTGTCTACTTTTATACTTAACTTCATAACACATTTTGATATTAAAATTTTATTGTAGGAAAAGGTTGTGAACAACAATCCTACTGTATCAAGTGGATTGCCAGCCAACTCTATGGTTGGCATCACAGACAACAGTGGATCAGTAAATGGATTAAATCCTCGTCAAATGATGGTATTTAACTTGATCCGAAGCTCAACTTTAGAGCAGGGCATCAGTAAACAAGATATGTATGCTTCATTAAAGGACCGCATGTCCCAGATAGAATTTGAGTAAGTAGCAAAACAATGTTCCTTTTTTCATTCCTGCAGATCTATGTATTTACAGTAGCTATACTGACAGGTACTATTATAAAATTGGCTCTGACGCAGAATGTCCACTTCTCAAAATTTCCACTGGTCGCAAAAGGTCTCTTTCGCAGAATGTCTCTTTCTCAAAATGTCCTTTTCTCAGAATGTCTCTTTCGCAAAACGTCCCTTTTGCAGAATGTCCACTTCGCAAAATGTCTCTTTCGCATATTGTCCTTTTTTTTATTTCTAACTTACTTTAATCATAATTCATTTAGCAATTAGCATACCACACATCATGGTTGACGTTTGTATACTTATTTGTATGGATATGGGTAAGCAAATAAAATAAAAATATATGACAAATCACATTTATTTCTTTAGATAAGTAATCGCTTGATTGTGCATAAGTGGCTTAGCTGTTATTATAGTTGGTTTTGTGTATATGTATAACACAAAAGAAATAATACATAATAGTCATCAACTTGAAATTATAAAAAAAAACACGTTATTTTAATTAAATATTCCATAAGAGCCTATTTTAAAAACTAAAAATATGATTTTTTTAATAAATTGTGGCAATGTTATATGATTTCGTTGTAATTGAAACAATAATGCCTTATATTTTTTATCAAAATATATGTCATGTTTGCTTCTATTGTGGTGCACATTTTTAAAAAGACTGTTCATTATTTGCCTATCCCAGTATTCACTTTCTTTTTTCAACTTATAAACAAACATGTACAGGCTTGGTTTTCTTGGTATACATCTTGTATTAACGCGCCGGTGCCAGCCTTCCAACGCATTTGTCGTTCTATGGCGCTGGAAAGCACAACTCAATATATGCGAAAGAGACATTTTGCGAAGTGGACATTCTGCAAAAGGGACGTTTTGCGAAAGAGACATTTTGAGAAAGAGACATTCTGCGAAAGAGACCTTTTGCGACCAGTGGACATTTTGAGAAGTGGACATTCTGCGTCAGAGCCATAAAATTGTGTGCAAACCTAATCAATATTTTTTTTAGGAATATTTTGGAATGGATGTGTGGTGAGGGCCATATCTACTCGACCATTGATGAGGAGCATTTCCGTGCCACTGATGCCTTTTAAGAATAAAAATCTCACCATATTGTATTCTTTTTAATTAAAAAAAGCAGTGTTATCATCACTATAACTCTTAGAAGACAAAGTCTTAAATAAATTCTCTAGTTTCAAACTAAAAAGTGTTTTTTTACATGCATAATTTCATGTGATGATCTGTGTCTGGGTGTTACTGCCATGAAAACTTGGTAGCTAGGTAGCCATATTGTACAACAATGTCTTAGATACCTATTATTTTTTAAATCTTGAGTATTTCAACTTTTAAGTGACAGGAATGTTTGCATTATAGTAGAATGGCTTACAAAAATAGGTAGGTAAACAATTACTGTACACTTATGACTAAATTAAAAACAGATCTATAGTTCATCCCTTAGAGCTTTGTTCCGAACATTAGGATTCTTGCCTTCATGAGTTTGGCTCTCTAACTGAACATCTTTTAATTCATCTTGTTCTAAAAGGTATTCCTTAGCTGTCCAAGCTTGGGATCCATCTTTGAACATGAATATTGCCCTGTCATCATCTATTAGATATCTGAAACAACAAATAATAATTGACTCAATTAAGTTCCTAGTACTTACTTACTTTATTCAATTTGCTTTATCTTTTTCACAACTTTTTTCTAAATTATAATGCAATCCAAAGAAGCCCAAAATGAATGTATAATGCTAATCAGACTTCTGTCTAAAAAATGTAATATAAACTAGCTGCCCCAATAGACTTCGTTCTGTGAAAAGCAAAAACCATACTAATTAAAAGGTCTTTGGTTAAAAGTTATTGGCCAATGTTTGACAGCTGGGAACATTTTGCATTGGAAATTTAGATAGTTGTTTTTTCATTTGTTTCTCACTGTTTAAACCTTCCCTGAACTTCCACAAATATTTCAAGATCAAAGTTAGTCAAATTGGTCTAGCCATTGTCAAGTTGCAGCAAGACAAACAAACAGCAATGTTCAAGCAGAAAATATTCAGAAGTAACATTTTAAATTTGAATCTTTCTGTCTTGAGTTACATACAAGTAATTATTGATCAGTTAATAGTTTCTTGAAACTCACCTCTCTGCTTGAATATGGTTACTCCACAAGCCTGCTTGCCATATCTTGGTCAGCTCTTCAGATCTTGCTTTAGATGGTTTGTTTGCTACTGTAACAAACATCATCACTGTTTGGCCCTTTTTAGTAGCTTGTAAAACTGATTCTGGATTAGACATATCCATCTTAGTAATATCTATCGAAGGTGGCTTTCGAAGGTGTTCTGGTAATTCATCCTCTGGTAGAGGTTCTTCATCTTCTTCCCATTGATCAAACAGTCTATAAAAATATATATAATTAAGTAAACCTATTTGTCGAAATCACCTAGTTTGATTGCTACATTACAGCTATAGTGACCTACGAACCGGGTTCTCAAGCCGAGCTAGTAGGAGCTACAACTAAAAAACAACCTATGCTTTATTTTGATATTTTTAAATCAGGAAAATGGAATATGTTGATGAATGAGCTATTTACCGTTCCATGTCGGCGTCCGAAAAATCTCTTATATCCTTTTTAGCCCATTCTGGTTTTTCTTCATTATCTGATTTCTTTCCTAAAGCAACACTAAAACTTAATAAGAATAAAATTATAACGAAATTAGCCATAATTTCAAAGCAGCAGCGATTGCCACAAACGTTTTTCAATCAATCAAAAACATCATCAACAAACAACCAACACTTCAATCAACCTCTAATCTGTGCATCATGTGCACTCACTCCAACACCACACCACGTCAACGGTCATTCATTCATTCTTAGTTTTCTCTCATTTCGAAATGAGTCAATTGTCATTGAACCACAGACCACAGAGTCCACTGGCAGATGAATTATTTCATTTTAGAGATGTCCATATTTAAATTGAATACCATAGTTCTATAGTACCTATTCAATTTGTCAACTCCAAGCTTTAGAACTTAGTATAATTTAACTATATATCTATTATGATACGAAGAACAATACGTTCCGATAACTCCTAATACAAGGTGTCCCTGGAACTAAGGATCAAAAAGAAATAGCGCACAGCGGGGGTCAATTCTGACTTTTTTAAACCTATAAATATTGGTCCGATTTTCTTGCAAAAAAAGCTAAATAGGTTAAAATACTTTCATGTTCAAAATACCCACAACTTTAGAAATTATAAGAATAATTCTGCAATTTATAGTTCAAAGGATTTCTCCAATGACGTTTTAAAATATTCCGGCGAAATTATTCAAAAGTCAGCAAATACGAGTCGTAGCTCGTAACATTTGTTCCATGATTCGTAGTGTATTTAAACTCTTTGCCTTGATCAATCGCGGCAGCACAGCCCTATTCCTAGTCTATGGCAACCTCCAACGAATTTCTTTTTTTTAATCATTCACGTCACGAAAGTTGAGGAGGAAGAACGTCGTTTACGATGTGCTAACGTCATGTCTTTTCTGAGTTTTTAAAATTTTGGCATTTTATTTATAGAATCACTATGTACAATTATTTAATATTGAAAAAGTACCTTTAAAAAAACAAAGATCGTGCGTGTTTAGCTTACTTTCGTTGTTAAAAGTAAAGTGTCAAATTCTTTGATAACTGCTTCGTGTAACTTTAAAAAATTTGGTGTTCGATTGCCTAATCTTAAAGTTAAAAGCGGTTAACACTATAAGATAGTACTGTGTGCAGTGTGGGCACGATGGACCAGAGTAGCATTACTCCGAATACTTCCAATCAGCAGCTGGTGATAAACAGTGATAATGAGTCGGCGACGGCGCTGCTGCAGGAGAAGCAGACACGAAGGAGCGAAAGTTTGAGGGATGTCACCTTCATAGAATACATGACTGTCGGAATACTGTGTTTCGTCAACCTCATCAACTACATGGATAGATTCACGCTGGCAGGTAGGTCAACTGTTAACAATTTTCTTCACTACCTGATTACGTAAAATTGCATTACCTTGGCGCTAATGACTGCCCGGTTTGTAAATTAAATTAATTCAAAAAAAGATCCTAAGCAATTAGCCAATTTTTGTTGAGATTTATACAGTTCAAATTACTTTTTAGAATCAGGACTGGGGGGGTCATTAGGTATAATATTAAAGTAGTTGCATGTTATATGAACTCAATGAATTAGAAATTTCACAGGAATTGTATCCTATAGAAATATTTTAATTAAAAATAGATGCTTCCGAAATGTTATGAATTTATGAACATCATCTTATCTCATCCTGGGACCCCCAGCTCCCTAAATAAATTGAGGAAAATCAATATTAAATTATTCATTATTTTATGCAAAAAGCAAAAAGTACGAGAGTTTGAGCTGATAAAAAACCCATATTTACTGGGTTACATTCCCATAGTACACATTTCTTTCTAGAAAGGCAGGACTCTACCTTCAATCAATGATGTTAAGCATTACTTAATTTTTGAGCTATTATTTTCAATGCTATATTCACTTGTTCTCATTGATAACATAAATATCTCAATTATCAATAACAATTTTCTACCTAAATTGATACCTACCTCTAAAAATTGATATTACAATTGTATACTAATTTATAATTCTGTTCATGCTTGCCATTACTGTAATAACTTGTATAATTTGTAACTGGTATACTCTGTACATATTTTGATGAAATAAAATTGATTGATTGATTGATTGACCTCTCTAGATTTAAAAGTGGTTTACCTATAAGAAATTATGTTATTAATTTAAATTGTTTATAATTAATTATTATTTTAATTTTATAATTTAATCATGTTAATTTTGCTTTTGTAATTAATTATTTTAGTAGTATTTCTTGACATACATTTAATTGAATGTAACTGTGGATCTTGTATGTAAAGTTAATGATTTATGTAATGTAATATGGGGGTTAAATGAATGAATTTAATTTTAATTTCATAATTTAAATCAAAACAATGTAAAGTTGAGTAGGCGCTACCTTAAGATTTAAGCACTTTTGAGGTCACACAACTGTAATTATTATCTCCCTGAAGTCAGACATGCAATTAGTCATTTTGCCCTTTCTTGTGGTTGTTGACAAAGTTTCATGATGCTTGACTTATCATAAAATTAATGTTCAGATGGCAATAGGTCAACTTTTTTTTTACTTAGTACCTTCACATACACCTTATGCTGCTGATATAGGACCCAATTTACAATGGATTTATGCAGTGTCGCTTGAACATTTTTTATTGGGTTAAGAAGGCCTACCCGCGAATGGCATAGCTTTCTACACAAATTACAAAGTTAAGGCTTTGGGAAGTGGTGCTATTATGATGCCTTTTTAAAGCATCCATCCAACACACTTGCTCGCCACTTATCACTATTTTGGGCGAGCTCCCCCCATCCTGCAGTCAATAGCAAAAGCCATCATGCCTCTCTTGGCGTAATCCTTGAAACGCAGCAGCGGCTTCCGACCTCCGACCGACTGCTCACTTCGCGTTCACCACTGCGCCAAGAAATATGGAAGGCGGGATGGTTCCATCTTATGCACATGCCCTAGCATAATCTCCGCTGTTTCAGCAGGGCGGTGAGACTAGGCAGCTGCGCAATTTCAAGGACACTCTCATTTGATAACCTGTCCTACCACGTGATACCCAGGATTTTTTTTAAATATTACCCATAAAGATAGCATCACTCCAGATATGAGGCTGACAAGCCCAGTCATGCAAACGAATCACTGGGCTGGCCATCCTCACCTGAAAAGAAGGCCTGCAGAAATGCCTATTCAGGCCCCGCTTGAAGACCCCAGGACTATAAGAAACACATGAAAGAGCATTCCATGTCTGGATGGTACAGGAAAGGAACAAGTCACCAAACCTTGTAGTGCGAGGCAAAAAATGCTGGACACTATGCAGGGATCTCATATAAAGGGCGTTTAGTTTGCGTTCTTGTTTTTAGTATATGATGTCCAGGTTTCAGCTGCATACAAAAGTATACTAACAATGCAAGTTTGGAACACAATCATTTTTGTTTCATTCGTTAGATACTTATTATGCCATACTCTTGCACTGAGCCTGACTGAGATTGTTGGACAAAACAGAACCAAGATAGCAAAACCAGTCGACCACCTCTAAGGGTGCACCGTCCCAAGATAATGGTTGGTGCTTCTGTACTGCCCTGCGCCAAGACCATCGTTTTACGAGCGTTAATACTCATGGCAAAAGAGAGCACGAGTGGATGAACTTATCCATGATCAATTAAAGTTCTTCTGGAGAGCTTGCGACAAAAGCTGCGTCATCAGCGAACATTGTCGACATATATGTCTTGGCGATAGCGTTTGGACTTAAGAATGGAGATAATGTACAGCTTACCATTACTTCGTGTGTGTAGATGGAACTTGTTGGTTTTTAACAAAAGCCAACTTTAAGTGTCCTTCCATCGAAGACCACTGAACCCTCCATGTCGTCGTTGAAAGACTTTATCAGGCTCAACGGCTTTGGTGGACAACCGATGGATTCAAATCCTGCATAAAGCCCTTCTCTACTCACGGTGTCAAATGCCTTACTGAGATCTACAAAGGCAACAAGTGATGTAGCTCTCTGCTCACTACACTTTTCTTGGAGTTGATGCAGACTTAAAATCATGTCTGTAGTTGAGCGGCCCGCGCGAAAACCACACTGAGCCTCTGGGTAAACCCGGTTAGCCAGCTCTTAAAGTTTATCTGCGGCTTCAAACGGTTGTGCACCGTCCCCCACGTCAACAGCCCCAACCTTGCACCTTAAGGTGTTGCGCCCCCGTCCCTTTGGGCGGGCAGTGGTACCTCGCTTCCCGGTGGTTCCCGGCTGCCACTAGTACTAAGCCACAACGAGGCGAAGGCTCATGGGGGGAATAAACAATACCTAACTAAACCTTAATCAGTCACTATACAATTTGATTTAAATAAAACTAAACAGGCAATATAAAACCAAGCCCCTCCATCTTCCAATTTCCTCAATACAAATGTAAGATAAACACCGTCCAATGGTTAGAGACTTCTCAACTGATACCTTAAATAGTGATGTATTTTAAGCCTCTATGAAGTATATCGTTAAATTTAACGAAACGACTCACGTTTCCTTCCACTCGGTATCAATGGCGTCATCTAGCGGCGTCATTATAAATTTAGGACAGAATTTAAATACCATCTCAGTGTATTTTCTTACGCGATCTTAATTCCAGAGCCAGACTGCAACGGTATTTTGAAGAAAGCATGTAAATCGCTTTTGTTTTAGATCCCTTGTGTGGTTGATGAATTTAGACGCTGGTTTAATGAGCATGGAAACCCTACTACGAAAGACAATGGCCTTTTTTATTTTTAGTGTTGAACGCTGTTTTTGACTAAACTTAGATCTCCTTATTTTAATGTTCTGCTTGCTCCTACCTTGGCTAAAGCATCCTGCACCATGTAGTATTAAGCTCCATGAGATTGCATTTATATTTGTTTGTCCAAACAAAGACCATGGATCCATGATTTGGGCTTTTTTCACATTTCGTCTGTAGCTGCTTGTTGCCTGCGTCGCGCGTTGCGCTTCGCTGCGTCATGATGCGGGTATGAGAGCAAACGACAATGCCCGTCTTGCGTCCTAAATTTCAAAGTTTAAAACACTAAATAATTTTAAACATCACCAATAATGTCCATAAATCTCTACAATAATGCAAATGAGAAAATACTATGTGATTGACAATTCAGAAACAATAACAAGGGCTTACATTTTTGCTTTGTTATTGGTTGCCACGCGCGAATATTGAAACAAAGACTATTATTTTCATAACTTTGGAAAGTTTACGTGAATGTAGCTATGTTATGTTAATTATAACAAAACCATTCGATGGGTTTTTGCATTCTCTATCCCGTATTATTATTATAGTATGACCAAACAGTTTTAACCATGCCACGTTGTAATAATGTAAAATCCCGATGTAATCAGTCAGAATCTTAGGTCATTTTGCGTTATGATGTTGGGGCGCTTTAATTATAAATAATCTGATAAATAATAATAGTCTCGATATGATCCTTTTGGTTAACCTTTCCGCCACCATGATTCTACTCCTAAATTAGAATCCCCTTTACAGCTTGCTTATTGTCTTAATTTATAGGGGGTTGCGTCATTCCCGTTTAGATGTTTGACGCGACAGCGTAAATTTTTCCTATCCATGAAGATGGTGGTCTTGTCACGGTATGGTTAGCAGAGTTAACAGATTAGGCTACTCACTATAGGGTGAATAATCGATTTAACGAAATCTTTCAAGTTTTCTCAAACCTTGACCGGTACCTAGTAGTGTTTAGTAGCTGGACATAAGTTTCCGCTGTAATGAATGTATGGATCTTTTCTTTTCTTCATTAAAGTAAGAATGATGTACTTTTAAAGTTACGTAACTACTCAAAAGATGATGCGCTGTTTTTTGTATAGTCTAAAGTCCAAGCACGCGGACGTGAAGTGACTGAATATATAAAACATTAAAAATGTAATTAAAATATGACAACCTTACCACTGTTTAATGGTATAGAAATTATAAATCTGCTTTTCCATCTAAATTTTTAACCGAACTAAACTGCCAGCTTTTGGTAAGCTTGTTTAATTGGTGATAAGCCTCTTAAGACCGCCATATAGTATCGTGTTGCAATTCCAGTGGACATGATGCACCGAGGATCAGTAATCTTTATCTTTTCTAAAGTACGGGTATATCTGAAAAGAACGGGTATATCCGAAGAATCTGGTTATGATTTTTTTATTTAATTTGTAAGTAGGTAGATTAACACAGCCGAAGAAAACTGCTAGCTTTGCCCCCAAAGCTAGCAGTTTTCTTCGGCTGTGTTAATCTACTTAATCCGTTATAATTGTTTATTTACGGTCATTTAGTCTATTGACCACCTCAATCGGCAAACATAGTTTCCTGACGATGGGGTTTCTAGGCAACTGGCAAAAAGAAATGAAAATATCTTATTAAGATGACATTCAGACAATAAGCACGCTGTAAGGGATTATAATCTAGGAGTGGAATCATGGAAGCGTACAGTACAACAATTTTTTAGGCTACTTGTTTGCATTAGGTTTGTTGATGTTGCTGTTAAACAAATGGTTAAACAGGATTTTAACAAACATAGTTTGCTAAAAGTCTAGAGATACCTAGTTGAAATGTCAAAACAAATCCATTGATTTAGAGAGCCCCAGTTTTACTATGTCTTGATACTTTACTGGACTTCGCGCGTCATAGTCACTGGGATCTCCCAATTGTTCCGGAGCACGACCCGCTAATAGGATAGAAAGGTGCGTGGGCTTCATCAATCGCCCAGGAAGACTGAAGAGCGTCGCGGTGTCGTAAAAGTTCCAGCAAGTAATTGAATTGAACGCACTTTACGACTGTCGGATAGGTTTTAAAGCTTTTTGTGTTTTATTGAATGCCTTGCTACATACGTTTTTATCGTTAGGATGTAAGCATGTGCTTTATAGACAGTTTGCGAACCACTTGCCGTAGTTAGAGGTACTTATTCAGTGACACAGGTTAAGAAATACTAAGGACTTTCGTTAAAAATAATATAATTTATACGCTGTAGGATATCTTTACACATGGCCATCAAAACATGTGCCTATTACGGGTGCGGTTACGGGCGAGTATTTTTCTCTCTCTTCAAACATTATATTTACACTCTAACAGAAATTCTATGCATACCCAACACGCATGTCACAAAAAATAATGTTTTTGTTTTCGTATTATGTAATGGGTGGGATAGTGCGAGCGGTACGCTAAGGATAGTGTACATTCGCCCATACATTGCCGCCTAAGAACCAACAGTCATGAAAAACACCTCTTAGTGTTCATAAATACAAACACTTTAGTGTCAGAACGTAGTTTATGGACGGACACTTCTGAGAACTCGTTAAATATCAAAAAACTGAGAATTTTGAGGTTATATTAAATAATATAATGCGAAGTTTTATTTACCTGAGTGGCACTAATGTTCTTCAAGCACATATTTTGTTGATCTGCCACTTCTGCCAGTACCATGAAACCACTAGCTGAGCCACAATTCACACAAAATGTTGATTCCATTGCGATGATCGTGAATCCGTAATTATCGCTGAGTTAGCTACGAGTATATGCAGGTTACAAAGTCTTTAAACGGTTAAATTTAAAAGTAGATAGGTCACTACAGAGAGCTATCACCGTCCGTTTTTTAAGCCGAGTCGTAAGATATAAAAACAATAACACAGCATTGCAAATTGAAAGCGAAAAATACAAGACAGACAGATGGCCGGCCGGTATTTTTTTTTGCGTTCAAGTGTCAAGTCAACCAAACGTCATTAACTCCTTTTTTTTGGCTTCGTACAAAGCTGATGTAAGCCAATGTATAATCTGATTTAAAATAAAAAGTTGATTAAACATTTATCACATTGACAGTAATGTATTGTTACTCATTTTTAATAGCCTTTAGTAAGTTCACAACTACATTTTCTTGCACATACAAGGTTTCTTTTGTCAATACAAAGTAAATTAAAATATTGTTGCTATGCTAAACAACAGAGGGCACAGACGAACGCAACATAAATGTTAAGAAAATGTTTTCGTACGATAAATCTTTTCAGTATTTTTAATTTTAATATCAAAAATCAGAAGTGACAATCTAATAAGTGATAATTATGTCTTAAATCATGGCCAGAATTATGAATGTTCGTTGGTTCATAGGCCAACTTGGGCACTGCCTTTACCTGCAAATGGCGTTAAAGGCATGAAAATCGGAATGATTGATCTTTAGGCCATCCGAATCAATTTGACCTGTAGCACAGCAAAAAATAATAGAAGAGGAGTTATGGCGACATCTTTTTTTAGTATGGGTTTTTTTTTTTGTTGCTTTGAAACTTATCGTGTGTGGTATTTAATGAAAAGGCTTACTGAGCCAATTCTAAAAATATATCACATCATTATATTTTAGTCACTTGTATTAAATTAAAATAAAATCCTTTTTAAAAACATACCAAGTTTAGGCTTCTCCAGATATGATACGGTTGAATAATTTTTTGCAAAATATGCTTCTAATGGTACGTAATATCCTCATATCTAACCCAAAAAAAGGATCTCTGAAAATATTTACATTTAGATAGTATTTTTTATAATTATTCAATTTTACAAAATGTGATAAAATTACGTATAGTTGAGACCTGTATATAAAGTTCGATTTCAGACACTTAATCTCTGATAAATTGAAAAATTATAAAAAAATATTAAATCTTAAATATTTTGGAAACTCCTACCTTTTTATTTTTTTCCGTGCTACGGGTCAAATTGATTCGTATGGCCTAAAAATCAATCGTTCCGATTTTCCTGCCTCTACACCATTTGCTGGTTTCGAGGTGTACCGCTTAGCACTAGAAGGGAATCAAACTCACTACGCATAGGACCTCTACCCATTTAGCCAATGGCAGACAAATTAATGAATGGTAGCCAAAATACAATCAGCAAACTTCAAAGTTAACAATACAGAAATCGATGAATGCAAACCCGATTAGGGTCGATGTCACGTTTTCAGACTACTAATCTCTTAAGTGTTCTCACGTGCGTGAGCTTAAAACTCATTTACAACGTTTTAACCTTTGTGAAGTTCCACATCAGTGGAACTCAAAGTATGCCACTGAATAGGAATTCAAAGTATGCCAACTATTATGCAAGAACACAATTGATAGAGTTTGCAAAATGATGACGCAACAATTTCAAGAGGGTGGACTGATTTGTACTTTTACAGTAATGATAAGAAATGTTAATAATCTGCCCATTTGTGACATTCTTCGAGTTAGGACCCTAAAGTTAAGATCTTAAAGTAGACCATAAACTGACTTACTAATAAGCTTTTCTTATGAGTTTCAGCATTCAAAATAAGTTGAGTACCTATGGTAATTTAAACTTTTTAATAAACTTAAGAAAAGTGTCAGTCAATATACCAATTTGTTTTGGGTTGTAGGTAACATCCCTCTACCACAAATTGTGTGATATTGCGTTTGTTCTGGTACATGGAGGGTTGATTTCCTAAGGGAGTGCTCAACAAGTTGCCAGCGCGGCAGGAACAAAACCCTCTGATGCCCCTATCTTTATTAAAATCTTAAAGTAATCAGTAGCTTAATTTGCGAACACAGCTGCACAAAGATGGTAGGATAATAATTCTGTTTTTATGCGGAAGTTTTTGAGAAAAAGGTGAATAAATCAACAAGCCTCATTTATCACAATATGTTCATTATGTTCTATAATAGATATTTTTTTACTTCAAAGTCTGTATCTACTTCCAGTATGGTTCATCAACATTATCAGTGATGATTACTTATTAAATTTTAAATACCTAAGGAAACCACACACTCTTTATTGTTTAGTTAGGTTGTTTTGAATTCTTCGTGACCTATCTACCTGCTCAAAGCACAACGTTCACTTAAGCCAGCATCGTCAGCAGCAGATAATATAATTCTACACTATTAAGGTAGGTCGCAAATTTATTGACTTACAAACATCATTCATTACGAATAGGATGTTCTTGATAAGTACAAACTCAAATACAACATGAATCATCTGAATACGAGACAAGTACGTCTACATCGTTGTGCTGATGGCGTATAAAAATGATTTGTCATCGCGGCCCGACATGTACCCGGTAACCTGCTGTGACGTGAACCCTAGAGGCGGCACTACTACGTTCAAAAACTTATTCTATTGATCTACAAAACCGTAACATCATCGTCACACATTCATATGGAAGAGAATAGAATTTTTTTATGAACTACGAAACCATATTTGTCAAGAAATAGTGGTTTCTTGTCACTATTTCCTTTAGCAGTTCTATTAGTAAATATACGTACTAAGCTAATACTAAAGAATTTTTGTAATCTGTCGAACATTGATTTCAATTAGATGCAGAAAAAATGCGCAGTTGTGAATTTTTTTACGACTGACTTACCAAAACAATGGCAAAAGTCTTGCAGTCAAGAAGGAAATATACATAGTGCAATCAATCGTTATTAGACCGCTATCCTTTTAACTCATGTTACTTTATTAGTTTAACCACGGTTTAAGATAAGATAAGATAAGATAAACTTTATTGCACAAACATAATGTTACAGTTTCATTTAAATAAAATAGGTGTACAATATAGGCGGCCTTATCGCTAGTAGCGATCTCTTCCAACCTTCAGCAACCTTCTGGTAGAGAATCAGGAAGAAAATTAAGTGAAGGTGCAAGATGATAAATGAGAGATGCAGTAACTAATTTACTATAACATAAAAATAAACATAAATACAATAATAAACATGCATACAATACCGAAGCAAAATAATGAACCTACATATACTTACATACTTATCATACATATAAAATAAGGTATGGATTAACTTATTGGTGAAAGTAAACTGTTTAACTATTCATTAGTGATTTTTTCACTTCGTAACATTATCTACCCCATTCATAAAAACTTCTTCAGTCTTACAACATCAGCTAAGAAGTACTGATTAAAGTTTTATGAATAGAAGGTTAGTGATATCTCTGCAAACAGTTATAAATTTTACATTACATTTTAATACATTCCATTTGTATTGTGTAAATATCAAAGAAGTATATTGTTTGTTTATACTTATACAAGAACATCGTTTTTATGACGTCAATTACTACTTTTATTTGAACATGACGTGAAGACATTGAGAGAAATAACACCGTTTTATATTTGAATAACACACACGTGTTGTTTAATATTTGTCTTATGCGGATAGCGTTCCATCACTTCAGTAATAATGAACACCAAGGTTTTTCTACAGCTCACCTGATTTCATGCTTATGGATAATTTTTAATTTCATCAAGATAACTAGTGGTCGTCATTCGTCATATCTACGATGAAGACAATGCTTCTTCCAGAATTCTTCATGTTATCAAGTTATCATTCTATTAGCCTTTTTTTCATTTAGTGGTTTATTTAAGTACCAAAGACGTTGCTGATGTTGTAGTACGTTGGCGGCTTCTCATGTATCATAAAACTTTTAATAATGCCGATGAGTACATTCGGTACATGTTATTAGTAGGGTAATTTATGCTAATAACACACAGAAACAATGTAAAGCGGGTTCAAGGTGTATTAAAATATATTTATACATTTATTTTATTAATTGGAAAATACCTGATTTATATGTATTTCAAACGATTGTTCATTAGAAAAAGGTCAGTTTACTAATCACTGATAATGTAAAACTTTTCCGATAGTAATATAGTCAAACTTCTGGTTGGCTAATTATTGTAATTAAAATATAACTAAAATTCCTCAAACTACTAAATCTCAAGCAAATGAATGTAAGGTTCTGCATTTTATTCCCAAATGACATCCAGTATGTGAGAATAAGCAATGAAACCGTTTAGACGCAAAATTTGAACAAACACTCAGTAATGGTAAAGCAAGTTCACATGTGCACTCGTAAAGATTAAAAGGGTTTTTCTTGTCCCCATTCGGTACAGTGAATTATCATGGGGTTCGTGTGTGCTATGCACATCGTTTAATGAATAAAATATGGGAAAGCTTACACTGCGAGGACTCGCCATGCTCGGCGAGGGGTCAAATAGGTATGTGGCGTACGAACAATACGAAGGGTGCCTTTTTACAAAAAATAATTTCGTTACATTTTTTTTCCTACTTTATTGCAATATGCTGGCGTTTGATTGAAGTTAAGGTGTAGAAATACTAACCGATAAAAATAACAAACTGTTGCAATGCATTTATAAAAGTTATTTTTTTTGTCATTGAAAAACAAACGATTAATATTTGATTGATTGATTTAGGAGTAAATTATTATTATTATTATCAAATTGATTATTAAACGCCCTGTCATATTATCATTTTAATGCATCGAACGGAACATACATTCACTCAATTTCAAACTAGTAGGTATAGCCTGCACCCCACTGAACTATGAATTGTTTCTCACACCCTGTCCCGGGCTCTCCAATACCTCCACGTGCCTGTTCCCATACCGGTTTTTAATCTTTTTAACGTGCTTTTAATCGTAATTAATCGAATAAGCGTGGTTGCGCATAAGCATGACGTAATATCTTATAGACCGGGATCAAAAGGGATCAGAGGCAGATTTATGAGCTCACTAAAGTTCCCCATTGCGCGAAGGATTAATACGCCTTAAATTTCTGGAGAAAATAATCCCTTTTGTGTCAGGTGTTCAGAATTATGGTAAATGATTTCCCAGGGGCCAGAACACTTAACGTCGTTATCTAAGCACGAAATGAAAGGACCATTTCGGTCCACTTCCTCACTTATTGACTGCACTTGAGTTTGAATAAAATGTTTCCAATGGGTGGTCCGAGTTATTGGAATGTGATTCCTCTTTTTTTAATTGACATTGAGTAAACCATATTTTTGAGGACTTGAATCCACGTTTCATACGGTGAATGATAAATTAGAATAGAAGTGAGTCTATTGTGAATATGCGCACGTGCGGTATGCCCTACACTGTTCCGATAACCACTTGATTGTATAAAGATAATGATACTGTAGAAACAATCTAATAAGTGGTCATAATTGTATGAGTTCTTATCGCTGGTGGCATGAGGAATGGTCGGTTAATACAAGCAAACGACTCGCTTGTCTGTTTCTCGCGAAGCATGATTCCTGAAACAGAAAGCTGTCCGTTAAATTCGCGCAGGTTGAAAGCGGTTTCAACAGTGTTGTCTTTGATCGCGGTGCGGTGATCGAATGCAGCTGCATACATAAGGTGGGCCTTATCGCGGTATCCGTGCCGTGCACCGGCTCGAGAGCCCATCGAGACTCCACTTGAGGCCAATTAGCTACGCTTCTTTAACTCATACCATTATAAATCGTACATCACCACTTTAAAGTTCCTAATTCAGTAGCAGATTAAGATCTCTGTTTGATGAGAAATTGCAATGAAGACTAATCAAATCAAATCTTTATGACGATAATTTTGTAATATTATCAATAAAAAATTCAATGCCTCCTGAAGATGGTATTTTCTTTTTTAAAAGTACTGATTAAAATTCCCTAGAAGGTAATGTAATAAGGACTTTGATTTCATACTATGAAGAGTCGTGCATATCTCGTGTTCATATCACTTGAAGTATGTTTATACGGTGAAGTCATTGACCTAATATTCTATAGCAAATTACTGCAGTTACCTACCACAAGTCACAAAAGAATACCCTCACCTGATTGTGTTTATCAAAGTTAAACTGTTATTATAACTCTGTTGATAGGGTTATGTGATTTTCCACGCAAAAATAATCTTAACTTACGATAAGCATGGGTGTGGTTGCAACAGACAGAATGGTGTCGTCTCGTCAAGTAAGCAAATGTTAACTGTACTTATAGATAGCAATATGAGTAGTGAAAATACACACTTATATCAATTTGAGCGGTAATAAACCGCGGTAATGGTTTGTCTACAGCGGCCGGTGGTTCTTCAAAAGAAAGAGGTTGATGCACTTGCCGCTGACCCAGAATGCATACGACGTTTCATTCTACACATAAAATGGTACTCACAACTAGTACCGAATTAACCACGCGTGCGACGTTTTTTGATAACGAATTAAGTGACTAATTCGAAACTTAACTGGATTTAAACTGTTGAAGTTCTGTTTTAACGTATAGCTAGTTAAATAGTGGCTTCTAAGATTTACATAGACCGTACAAAGTTTTGTTTGCCAGTAGGGATAAGGCTATTTAAGTAGCCACTGTTTGTTTGTGACTCCAGCGTATTTGTTTAACTTGAAGATATAGTCTAGATCCAGCTTCTACTTAGGAAGCTTCCGTGGCAGTCATATTTAACAATTCGAAATTTAAACATGCAAGTCATTTTGAGTTTCTAAAAAAAACAGCTACATTGGTATAAGTTAGTACTATCGGCTGACAGGGAGAAAGTAAAAGCACCTTTCGCTAGTCAGTGTTGTGAGAAAATGAACGGCGTTACTTGGTTATATTTGGCGTGCCCGTCAGCAGACAGGCAACATCACTAACCTCGAGAGTCAACCACTTGCTTTAATCTTCCCTCTTATCCTGTTTTTTTGCAAGGACTGAGACGTGGCGCCTTTTTAGATAATCAATGTTTGTCTCTAAAGGGCCTCCACTTTTTTAGCACCTTTTAGGTTATTTAACGAAATAATATTTTAAATGGTTATCTACTCTTATTTGTTTGGTTTTAGCGAAATAGCGCGATACAATACACATCCGTACGCTTTTCTACGTAAAATACGTACGTTTGGAATGTTTTTCTGATGCTATAGTACCTATATTTAGGAAAAAGTTTACGAAGTACTTTTAAAATTACAAGACTACAAGATTAAATTCTGTTTAGAAATCAAAACAGTTTTTTTGCGTTCTCTTAACTCTGATCAGTTTTAAAATATACATAACTGTTATTAAATAGTTTATTAATTACACGGATCTTTTATATGATTGTGTTTCTGTTTTTTTCTTTCAAAAGTACAATGTATAGAAGATTACAAGAATATTAAATGGTCTGCAACGGGTTTGATAACACTGAAATGTTCTTATTTAGGGATTATAGCTTTTTAATTCCTTAGTCAATATGATGTTAACAAAAAAGGTTAACTGCGACGCGCACGCCGCGCAGCCGTAGAAAAATGTACCCTGTCCGTCGTTTCCTTTTTTATCTCACTATCATTTTGGTTGCTTCGACGTTTTAAATTAGAAATGTGCTCATCCATATTAGTTCGAAAACTATCCTATCCTGTCAAGTAGTTTTTTAAGACCGAGTCGAGCGGTTGATATGAAGTCATAACAACTGAGGCTGCTAACTGCTTCCCC
The DNA here is from genome assembly GCA_947369235.1 of Udea olivalis. Taxonomy (NCBI): domain Eukaryota; kingdom Metazoa; phylum Arthropoda; class Insecta; order Lepidoptera; family Crambidae; genus Udea; species Udea olivalis. Next base: position 10,803,865 of record OX376351.1, read on the forward strand.
GATCATTCACCTCACAGTGTAGGTATGATGTGTTTGAAATGCTACCATTCGAGCAGTTTATAAATAATTTTAATTATATTTAGACTAAAATTAAGTAATTTATAAGTTTTCAATGAACATGCGGTGGCGGCGTCTGTCTGTAAGGTACTCGTAATGGTAATAAATTAAAAAATAAACTATTTTTGAAGGCAAAGGCATTTATTTGTGCAGTTAAGAGCGTGTTGTTGTGATATTCGACTTTTTTATTGCTTTGGTACTTCCAGCCTGTTAAAGACTACTTCGACACCAGCGTGCAGCGTTTAGGCATCCTTCTATACGAATCTTCTTGTGCGACGGTTCTTTAACGTGCTAACAACGCTGTCCATGGTTCCCCTGCTATACCTCTACCTCTGCTACCACACCCTTTGTCCGTGACTAAACATACTCAAATATTTTTTAATAACCAAAACTTAGATGAGTGTGTAACTTTTACAAATTCCCAGCGCGTCGCTTTTGACTATGCTTTGGTCTACTGCATCCTTTAGTAAATATTTACATCGACAATTTCTAACCCTCGTAAACCCTTGCTGCGACTCGCGTGGGTGTGGAATGCTTTTAACTTTAATTAACAACTATTAAACTAATTGTTTGGAACCACCAGATCAATTAACAATTTATGTTAGTTGGTCTGGAGTATTCGGCAAGGGTGTTGATTGATAATATCCATCAGTTGTATGACATGATTTGAATGACGAGGCGGTTTGCTCTGCTGAATAATTAATGTAATTTAATTCATTTGAAAAAAAAAACACTCTAACAGTAATAATAACATAGCAGTTGTTAGATCATCTGATTCATAAATATGATTTTTAATGCTACCGATATGCAGCTCGGGCATTATAATATTATATTAACTAGAAATACTTAATAGGTATTTTTAAAGTTGCTGTACTAGCTTAATTTAATCCTGACCTCGGAATTTGATTTCATGAATGAAACCGAGGTATTTCTCAGAGAAATTTGCTTAATAAGGAAAGTAGATACGTGACAATACATATAGCGTTACTTGGTTCCTGTAAGTCACTCGAGTCGGGCTCGGGTTACACAATAACCGCATGACTTGTCATTTGTAAATTAACGTCACCTTCAATGCATTTGTGACTGTATGCACCTCGTATTAAATCAAAACATTTGTACCTCTGCTTTTAAAATTTAATTCTATTGTTCTTTTATCGATTACAGTTCTGTCATTGAAATTCTTTACAAATTATATGGAGTTTTTGTCACAACCAACTTATTTTGTTAATTTAATTCGTCAATGCTTCTTGAGCCTACACAACTAATTACGTAAAATGATGTTGAGGAAGCTCGTATCCAAATTAGTGAATGAATGTGGCCTGGTAGTGATTTTCAACTAGATAATATTCATTGTGACGATGTGTAACTTTTTAATTATTACGTAAAAAGCAATCTTCTTGACATACATTCTGTGTCGTTTGAAAACACCGTACTCTATTTACACGCTTGGCAATGGCTCCTAAGATTCAGTCGGTACACTTACTAAAAATATCATTCAACTAAATTAAATATAACGTGTTGCTAAGTCAATGTCACTTAATAGGTAGGTACTTTGAGAATTGATTTTGAAAACTTGGCGTATAATCAAAATAGAGCCGAAAGTAACTCGTTTGTTAAACGAGTATTTTAATTTTCCAAATAATATTGAAATAAATATCGAGCATATACCTATGAGCTAAAGGATTTAGATTTAATCCCTATTCATTGGGCCTTATATACCTACGTGATATACGTCATGGGTTTTTTACCTGCTACAGAGTTTCAGAAATAATTTGCTTACGTCTTGAAGTATTAAGTTTACACTCTATATTGATTTTACCGGAAATGGCCCTCTACTAATCAAGTAATAAGCGAATGGAAAATCAAGCCAAAGGTGTAAGTCTCATCAAAAACTATAGATTGGAAACTACTAGGCAGGTTTTTTCAAGCGAATTCAAGCAAACTTTTCTTCTCCACGTAACTAGACAAGATACAAGTAACAGAATGGTAATATTCCACAAAGTTGGGGTCGAACCCATTATTTCGCTAGATTCAATCTTTACTCAACCCTCGAGCAGATCTGTCACCCGCAGCAGACTGTCAACAAACCACCCTATCTGCGGAAATGAATACATGGGCGTGGATTCCATTTTCCACCGGTAATTATGTTTCTGTTTTCGAAATCTCATTTTGGATCGTGATTGACACTTTGATTTGCTGTGATAGAAGCCAAGTGTACGTTGGCATTGGATTTAGATTGTACATTGTGTTATAAAATTAAATAAATTTATCAGTCTTTATATCCAAATAAAATTATTTTTATGTTATGTTTAAGAAAGGGTAGTACTTATACATATTGAATTTTAACAGAATATACTTATACTGGCTTTTAACATTTAAAAAAGCCTGTGCTGCTTTCAAACATAAAATTAAATACCTACTGTAACCTGGTAACATAATTATGCCTACCGGTATGAAAAATAGACACAAGAGTGCACAATATTACGAGAAACTATACAAAAGTTTACTTTGTTAAATCCCTGCTACAATCATAGATGTAAATATAGGCATTAATGAGGATGTATGTAAGTGCACAAGTAGGTACTCGAGACCTTACTAACAGCTTTCGTCATCCAACTAACAGAGATACTGTAATCTGCAACGTCACGTCACGCTGAAGTAAAACGTTCGCCACACTACCTCCTGATTGGCCGCTTGTAGTGGCGTGATGCAGTAAAGCAAGCGTACCTGGCGCGTGAGTTGCTTTCGCACTCGCGTTGGTGCTGCCACCACTACGCTACAAAACAAATCGAAAGGTGACGTAGCCCAAACTCACGCCACGCGATCACAACACGCCTACCGGGCCTGAAGGTCACCGTCTCGCGATTATGCGGTAGACAAATCAGAAACAACAAACGATGATCTATGTTTCTTAGCCTCAGGATTTTGTGATCTTTTAAAACTAAAATTGTTTAATTTGTATGTCTACTAACTACATTGCTCAAGTGGTTTTATTATATTAATGTCATTCTTAAAAACAAACACTGTATGGGTAAAATTTAATTCCGTTATTTCTTTTGATGTGTACCTTGCCCAAAGCGTAAATATGTTTTGCTCACATTGGTCTTTGTTTAAAATTTTAATCGGACAGGGTAATTTTTCGATCAATGTTCAAAACCGGGCATTTCCGATTTCCTTCCGACCAATTAATGCTTCTACACAAGGTCTATTTAATTTTGCATTGAATTGTAGCGTTAGTTAAGTTCTTTCATCTATGCACTTATTTAATGCTTATGAATGATATTGAAAAGTTATGCAACGTCTTGATAATACAATTAATAATCGATGTGCTGCAATATACATACAGTTCACAAGTCAACATTTTAAGTTTTGAATTCACCACAGTCCGCCGGTACAGGTTATAGACCCGACCGTGAACTGACCATGAACGATTTAGACGTTCGTCTGATTCTGCAGTGACGTAACTGTAGAATCTAAAAACGCGATTCAATCTCTCATTTTAAACATCACATGCGCTGTTTAATTAAGTATAGATATTAGATATAAAAAGATAACAATGAAGTATCCACTCATTCTTATTACACTTCAAGATCCAGCAGACGATGAAAAAATACAAAGCCCTTAAATGAATGCTGGGGCTTCAACAAATAACGGCGGAGCACACAATAGGGACCGAAGTAATAAAAGATATGATTTATTGAGGTGTCATAATGATAGGACGGGACTTATGGGGAATGAATTTAATAAAATACTACTATTTTTAGACAAACGTCCGTGACTGTCCAATTATTTCGAAGCTTTTGAGATCCATTCAGATTGTAGTATCTTCAACATAGTTCATTGATTTTGAAGACATCTGCTGTTCAATCGAAGTCATTCAGAAATCTATTAAACAAAGTCCGATTTATGCTCAGTTTTTCGTCAAGTCAGTAAGCCTACTATTATCACAGTGCTGTTATGAAACCTAGGCTTCCTGTGTCGCTTTCTATGTTTACATAAATTTGTTTACTACTAGACCTAAGCAAATTTACAATGCGGACATTCAAGTGGCACAAATAAACAAAGTTGTTTGTTGTTTTTGTTTGTTTTGTTCCTGAAAGAAATTGGATACCATTTACTTACTACATTACGAACGACTTTAGACCCGCAACGCAATTCGCAACACGTAAAATATTTAGTCTAATTTTATTTTTGTCACACTTTCTTAGGGAAAATTGAATCAAGATTCGCTATTCTAGTTTCCGGGGCTGCGAAAGTTCACTTTGATTGTTTACCTACGTTATCAGATATTGCCAAGTGTTTGCGAACCGCACCCTTTTGCCATTTCTAGTGTCAATATTCGATAACAATATCAGTTTTTATTTTTAAGTTTGCCGGACGAAGTTTAAAAGAGCTTTTACATAATTATACTTCCTGGCCTTCCTGCGTCTGATTTGGGTTAGCAGACCCGTGCTCTGCTCAGAAGAATTGATTTTGGTAACGTTTTTGCATAAACTGAAGTTATCAAATTTCCTCTGGTTAAGAAAAAATAATTGACAGTTTGATTGAGAAAAATTCTGCATGAACTTTGGGCTCGAGCGTGACTTTTTCTGGTTACTATCTTCAGATGGAAAATAGTGCATTGTTATAATACTAAAAATAAAAAATCATTTCTCTCTTCTAATAGATCATAGTTTACTTTTGTTCGGTGAAATAGCCTCTATCCCAAATATTCCACCAGCTTTTATTTAATTTGTCTCTGTCCTTCACATCGCACAACATTGTTGTTGATCATCCCCAAGGTAAACCATTATGCTAAAACTACAAAAACAGTTTGACAAAATTACAGTGGTCATGTTTGTACCAAGGTTAACAAAATATTGAATTTGTAGGTGTTTTTTCATTAAAAAGGTTTTCTTATCCTTGAGTTATTTTTCAGAGTTCGTGAGTTAGAGATAATTCTTTGTATAGTTAGTTAGTCTAGTTACCCAACGCGTCTCATCTCTCAAGGCCTTTTTTATGTCTTGTCCTTATTTTTAATAACCAGTCGTTATTTATAACTACATAGTTGCCTGTCGACTTGTTTGCTCAGTTATTCTAACTAAACTATACAATTGTTAATTGTTAAAATGCAATTTTCATCAAATTTCGACATTTTGTTCGAAACAAATAGTGTGTGATAGATACACTTTTCTTTTGAAGTTATGAACTGTACGCAGGATGAATGGTTGGTTTATAAAAAATGCTTTCAAAAGATTTTTGAGGTAACCTCGATTGCTGTGCCTCTGAAACGCAATATTATGCGTCTGTGCCTAGAATTTGAAAGTGACATTGAACATTGCACATGAGTAATATGCATGTGTGCTGCAGTTGAAGAGTGTTATATTTATTCTTTAACTATGCAGCATTGTTAAAGACCTTAAAATGACTACTTCGAATTGTTAGATTTGAAAGGGCACCTATGTTAATCTCTTCTCGCATCTAGAAACTACAGAATGCTGGGGATTCTCACAATTTTCCTCTTATAATAATGTATTTATTATCATTTTCCTTTCATAAGTTTGTTGAATGTAACGGGATAATAAAGTCCTCTGTTAACTAATGGATTATGTGTGCAGTTATCCTTATGTTCTAGTTCGACAATTTCGAACTTGCGGTTATTTTTACCAAGTGGGCTGTAAAAACCGTTAAATATATTATGGGCACAGTATGAGTTTGTTAAGCTAGCTAGCAACGGTAATTGTATGTTCATCAGTGACATGCATGTCCTTTAAAAGTTTATACAGGCGATTGTAATGTTCTGTTTCTGGCAGATTCAGAATTTTATGTCCAAATAATATAAATACCACGCTATCCCAGACTCCAGACGGACACCACGTTAGTGCTATGAAGGTTCTTTTCATTCAAAAACGATATGTTCTTCTGTTAATAGATTATTGAAACTTACGGTTATCTTGCTGAATAAAATATGAGCTGGATGACGCACAAATAGAACTATCTCATAGCTTATGCATCTTCTTACAAAAGCAAGGAGAAAAGTCATCATATTTTTTTCATCTCGTAAAGATTTAAATACTGACCGCTGATACATTTGGTCCGTTAAATCTTTCATGAAATTACAAAATGTTTTCCTTGTTGCAGGAGTGTTGGGCGATGTGAAGAAAGAGTTCAACATCGGCGACGACAAGGCCGGTCTGCTGCAGACAGTCTTCGTCGTCGCGTATATGGTGTTCGCGCCCATCTTCGGTTACCTCGGCGACCGCTACTCGCGTCGCGCCATCATGGCGTTTGGCGTGGCTCTCTGGAGTTGCACTACTCTTTTTGGCTCGTTTATCTCTGTGAGTTTATGATTTTTTTTATTTTGAAATGTAGGTAACGGGTTGCCGTTATCGCCGATCACCATTGGGTTGATTGGCGGCGCGGTGATGTGGTGACGATATTCACTTATTGAGCCAACGGTAACAGCGAAGTAGACGCCTGGGCTAATAAATCTCGAATTTGTGAATTCGGCATGAAATTTTAATAGCTGTTCCCGGCTACTTCTAGTCGATTCAGAACGAAGTTATCGACTTGCTCGGAATTGCTTTCATTTTGAACTATATTTTTCAGTCGTCAGAGCTTCTATAGATATTATTTCCTTTATAAATGCCACTTGTTCACTAAATCGGAAAGGCAGACCGAAGCTGTCGAACGATTCAGTAAATTATATTAATTTTAGTAAATTACCTGCTCAACGGTTACATATTTTCTTATATTTTAAAGTCAGAGCCCTATATTTTTCATGAACAGAATAATATAGTCGCTCCCCATACTGTAAAATACATTTAAAAAACTGAAACGACCAACAACGATGTTCTGAATCAGAGGGCAGACTAGTTTCCAAAACTGGGTCAGAACAATTTGCGTGATATGTTGTCTAATTTGGTATTATTTATTCCATTATTATCGGAACACTCGAACTCTATCAACAGAAAGGAATGATATATTAGTTGCTAACAGTTCAGGGGCGAGCTGAAACGTGCAGTGAAATCCTTGCGGTAATCTTTACCTGCTCGGTTGTGTGAAAGTGTAACTTCAAGCGGTAATAATGCCGTCCGCTTGTTTTGCCACAATACATGCTTTTGTAACCGCTCCTTTGCTCTAAACTTAGGTATGCTGAAAGCGTAAGTGGTTGTGGTAGTCACAACATAACTAGGAGGTCATACTTCACTTTTAAAAAAGTTAAAATTCAAAAATATTTTTTATTCAAATAGACCACATAAATAATATCAGTAATTTCGAATAGTCAAATCTAATTAACCAGTAAATATAAATTCACATAAAATTATACTAAGTAGGAACATAATAAATAAACAATAAATAAATATAATGCAAATCTACCATCGGATTCGGAAAGGTGTTGCTTCTTGCTTGACTGAGAAGACCCGGCGGAAGAAACTTAGTCAGTTACTCCTTTTCAAAAAATGATTTTTTTTCAATTAAATTTTAGTACTTAGCTTTGTTCCAAATTCTGTTGGCATTGCAACTGAGTCATACAGTGTTTCAGTAATGCACTAAAGTGAGTTAACCTGAGCAGATCTACTAAAGCCACTGAGAGTAACAAAAAAAATGGTAAGTTAATGACCTTAGCTGTGGTTGGGACCCAGTTTTAAAGAAAGGCATTTACTTAATAAAATAATCATAAAAATAAAATAAAAAATACACTAGTTAACTAAATACCTGCATAGAGCAGAGCTACTTCCATACATTTAAATAAGTGAGGTACTCATCAGTTGTTTACACTTTACTGTTAATTTCAACGTTGGCTAAGTATAAACAAGCATAAGTGCACTAATCTAAATTGATTTAGTAAGAAATGTGAATGTTGCAGGTTGCAGATAACGTCGTGCCTAAAATATTTCAAAACGATTAGATAATAATGCAAGTGTTCTTAACGACCCATGTTTTGTTTTAAGCAGGTTTTGTTTGGTTTCATTTGTCATGAAAAAGTTGCACACAATGGATAGTAATTAACTACTCCAATGACTGTTGCTGGAAAGATTAATGACTAATGTGCTTTTGAAATAAAGTCAGACCATTGTCTATCTAATAGACGTCAGTCAGAGGTCAGGGGATAAGAATAGGCTATTTGACAATATCATCGGGTTCTGAAAATCATTTAATATAATCGAAAAATTAATTAAAAAAAGGGCCATAAAAACTTTTAGTTTGTTTACTAAGTCCATTTTTGAAAGTGTAAAGTTAATTAAATAAACTATGCTATTTGATAATCCACACAATTTATAGCAACGTTTGTTAAAAAACCATTCATAAACGCAAAATTTAATGTAGCTGCCGAACAAAATATGTTTTGCAAAACGCAAAGAAATATGACGTCATTCGAAGGCGGCAGTTTGTAGGGAACGTTTTGGCATGTCCAAAAATTTTTTTTTAAAATTGCTGGATCTCTGGGAGTTTTGGTGCTTTCGGAATAATTTATATACCGATGTTTCTATTTTTATTAGGTCTTTCGATAAAACCGCAACAAAAAAAATTGTCGAATACCCTATTTTGCACATCCTACCGATTTTTTTTAATTCATGAAACTTCTTTGTCGCCATTCTGTCTGATGTCAACTCTATACAAAATATATCGTGTTGGAACTTATTACTTGCCATCACGACTATTAACTATATCCCAAACGTGGTATTCAGAGGCAAGTGAATGTTGCCGTCTTGGTGAACGGGACACTTAGAAGCCCACTTTACCAATGGTATTGGTGAGCCTCCCACCATTATCCGGGTTGATTTGGTTTTTTATCGATGTTTTCCAACACCGAAGAGCTAGTCGGAACTTTTACAATGAACACAAAGGTTTTGATCCGAGTTGGGGTGCTCAACTCCCAGGCCACCCACGACACTCTCGTATGACATAACTAGGGGCGCTACCCGTCCATGAAGTACGGTATAATTTGTATGAAATTTTAACATAAAAAATACGAAACTTCATGGGTGTGAGCTGTCAGAAAACAGTAACAAAATGGACAACGTATAATCCAATGACTGTTGTTGGAAAGATTTATGACTAATGGGACTTTGAGATAAAGTCATACCATGTCTAACTAATCGACGTCAGTCAGAGGTCAGGGGATAAGAATTTAGCATTTCTCAGTGAGACAGTACACAACTTAACCCCTACAGAGAAACAGATTTAAATAAAAAAAGTTCTGCCCTTCATACTCTGGCGGGCATTTTTGTGGCGCTATTTTGTCTGATCTCAACTCTACAGAAAATACCGGGTGATTATAAAATAACTTCCGTAAACGATATGGCATACTCAGTAAGTGATGTAGTAAATATAAGCGAAAATGTAATTTTTTTAATTAACTTTAATTTCATAGTTTTCATACAAAAACTGACCGTTCGAGTGATTTGTATGGTGACCTTGAAGTGAAAGTTAGTTAAATAAAGTTCATTTTCGCTTAGATAGTTCCTACATCACTCAGTCAGTATGCCATATCGTTTTCGGAAGTTATTTGATAATCACTTCGGTATAGTTTGTGTTTACGTCTATATTATTTGACTGTTTGGCAGACCGTGTTCTTTCCTTAATGCTATCCAAATCCGTTTCAGGGGACGTATTTAGAAAAGTTATTTTCTTTACTATGTTAGCAACGTTCAAGAAGGATTTTAACAATATTGTTTTACTAAAAGACGTCCTTTAAAGTTGATACAAAAAATTACAAACATTCCGTATTACGCTTTTGAGTTGAGATCCGAAGAGCTCACTCTTGATAAAATGCAACGGGCGAGTAGATTCGAGAATCGATCTTTTCTTCCTTCCAATCCCACCACACACACAGCATCACCTTGTTATGAGTTAACCCGGGTTTTGCCACAGTCTGTGCAGCCTGACCGGCCTTTGACCACGACCTTTTTCGCACGTTCTTGTCGTACGTGATCCACTTTTCATCACCAGTTGTCAGCTTCTTCAAAAATGGTTCAGTTTCATAACGTCGTAATAAAGAATCACAAATGAGTACACGGTTCATTAGGTTTTTTTCAGTGAGCTCGTGAGGTACCCAAATATCGAGCTTTTTTGTGTACCCAGTTTTTTTCAAATGCGCCAGAACTGTTTTGTGGTCAATTCCCAGTTCTTCAGCTACATATTGCTCCACTTTTTCAAAAATGGCATCCATTTTATCCGTTATAGAGCGACGTGCATCTTTGACATCAAAATTTCCGGATTGAAAACGCTTAAACCAAGTTTGTGCTACTCTCACAGACACTGCGGCTTGCGTTAACCTTTTTTGTAGTAAAATTTTAAAATGTATCGAATTTCTTCATTAGATTCACTCATCTTGACAGTAAGAAAAACAAATGAAAATCACATTTTTCCTAATTTGAATTTATCTTCTTTAAAATTTAAACTTTTACTGATACCAAAACCAGCCAGATCCAAATATAATAAACTATATGCGAAAATACTTTTACCCCAACAATTGTTTTATGTATTTATCTGTCTCTTCAGAGCTTTACCTGGTTCGCGTTCTTCCGCGGGCTGGTGGGCATCGGCGAGGCGTCCTACAGCACCATCGCTCCCACGATCATCAGTGATTTGTTCGTTGGGAACGTTCGCTCCAAGATGCTGGCCTTCTTCTATTTCGCCATACCTGTGGGAAGGTAAATGTTATGTGCCTCTAAGTTTCTTATTTAGTTCTTTGAGATTAATGAAATTGTTAATAATATTTACCCCATTTTAAAGACTGTAGGTATCGCAAGCACAGCTTTTACCACAGTTACTTTTTAATAATCTTAGGATTTTAACTGCAGTCGTTACAATACTCAGATAAAAACTAGACTTCATTCTCTTCTGGAGTAACCTACTTAAGACATTTTTATTTCTCTGTTTGAACATTTATTTATTTATTCAGCAGCATTTATACAGATCCACTTAATATCTAGGACATACATGTAAGCCTTTACAAGCATACACAACATTTTTGAAAATAAAGTGACAGGTACACCTACTGAAATTTACAGTTAAACATAAAAAAAGAAAAAAATCTGCTTTAACAATGCTATTTGAATATTAGCTTATATTAGACTCGAGCACCTTCAACAAATTACTTTTAAAGATTTGGAATATTAATTTGTCTTTCAGTGGAATGGGTTACATCGTGGGGTCAGAAGCGGGTGCGGCGGCCGGCAACTGGCGCTGGGGTCTCCGCGTCACCCCCTTCCTGGGTGCCGTGGCGGTGGCGCTGATCTTATGGGTCATGAGGGACCCGGAGCGCGGCGAGGCGGAGGACAGCCATATGAAGCCAACCTCTTACAGTGATGACCTGAAGTCATTGGTTAAAAAGTAAGTTCGGTTCTTCTGTTTTTTGCTATCTGATGAATGAAAACATCTCGTTTCAGTTCTTCTTATAGTCGTTTGCTACTCTTTTCTTTAGTCACATAAACACACATCATGTATTCACATCGCGCCACAACATATTATGATTATATTATACCGGGTGATTATCAAATAACTTACTAAAACGATATGGCATACTCACTAAGTGATGTAGAAACTATCTAAGTGAAAATGAAATTTGTTTAACTAACTTTTATCTACTCACCATACAAATCACTCGAACGGTCAGTATTTTTCGTATGTAAACCTTAAAATGTAAGTTAATAGAAAATATAAAATTTTGGCTTACATACTCGTAGTTACATCGCTTACTGAGTGTACCATAACGTTTTTGTAAGTTATTTGATATCACCCGGTATAAGTAGCTGCAGCCCCATCGTTCTTACGATTTACATTTTGTGGTCAGCTTTAACATGTAGTACAACGGTCGATGTCATGACGACAACATCCAAATCAAGTTTGGGTCTAACTGAACAAAAATAACTCCACAAATAGCTAACTATATCACCCAAAATTGCCTTTCCGTCTCACTTTTTTCATGTTGGTGTTGCTTTCATCGTGTATTATTTTTCCGATAGGAAACGTTATAGAGTAGACCTAAATTGCAATATTAAGTTATCCTTTTGAATGGTAGCCGGCATTTAGATTAATATTTTACGATTATGTATACAAATCATTAACAAATAAACAACAAACACAAGTTCGTAACTTCGAGATACTAGACTTAACTCATGGTGCGTAAACACGACACAAATTGCAAGGCAATGGAGCACGGCGAATTAATGAATAAACTATTCATACCTGACTTACCTACTTACATAGAAATGGCATAAAAAAGAGTTCTCACCGTAGTGGCGTCATATAAATTAAGCTGGTATGATTCAATAGACAGCAAATAAGTACAATTATGTTCCAACTCCATGCCATTAGTCATTAATAACCGCGAGTTAAAGAAAGGGTTAAGAATAAAAAAGTAATAAATAGTTTTATTAGTGGAAGAAGTTGTAAACATTAATAAGCGTAGGACTGCCCGCATGCGGCGATTAGCGTTAATTGAATAACCTTTGGCTATGTGTGCTTATTATTATGGTCTGGGGAAGATAAATTGATGACACTTTTATAGATCAGTCAGTCTATCGAAAGCCTTTTTGACTTTCTTTAATGATCGTAGTCTTTCCGCTCAAGCATTATTTGATAGGATTATTTCATCATGAATCGAATACTACTGAAATATGATTAGGATTAACAAGTAAACAAATGACAATCGTAAGCAAATTCTTACTATATGATAATTATGCGTAAAAATATTAATATGATTAGAAACATGACATTCATTTGATAAAAACAGTGACAGACTATTTCGGTGATCTTATTATTTTAATCTATGCTAATAAAATACAATTCTATTAAAATGATAATAAATATGTAATTTAAAGAGAAATACTTATGATGATGATTTATAAAAAACTACACTTTTATCAGATCTATGTTTAAAAAGAAATAGAACGACTTATTATTCTATGTATATTTAGTTAATATGGAAGATAGGAGACTAACGCCCGAATCCAGAAACGTCAATCAAAGCTGAGCAGTCCTTCCATGTATAGCTGTCCCTTTCATTTCTATCGACATGTGATGTGACAGGGCAGCGTCAATTTGAGGTGTGCTCAACTTTTGATTAGCGTTTGTGGATACGGGGGTAATTGATGTAATATTAACTTGGAATGAATGTAAGGTTGTGGCGAAATCCACGTTGCAGGCCAGAAATACCGGAGCGCCGAGATTCGTCACACAATATTTAGGAGCAAATGTAGATAAGGAATAGAGAATAACAGATCAGCCAATTCAGTGACTTGTTTATTGTATAGGGTAAAAGTATAGGTAGGAATGAAAAACTGTAACAAAATAACAATAAATGAATACATTATCTAATAGTAATAGGTAAATAAATAGGTATGATATGCTTACCCCGATACACGGGTTCCTGTTACATTATTTATAACTAACTTAATTGGTTATTTAATAATCACCATCACGTATGTATTTAAAACTTATACTGGGTATCTGGTAAAATGCTCGCAAGGTTTGTCCAGTACGATGGTTTTGCTAGGAATGCCTAAAAATGCTGAACAGGGAACGTGGAACGATAAATTAAATTTTGAAAGGACAGGTACAGAGAACTATTGATGGCCAGTAAGTTAAACTATGAAGTTTCCAGCCATCGTGGAGGTTCTTTTCATGAGACTGGAACGAAACAGCATCGTTACAAGGTTATTTGGTACTTTCCAGCCCTTCGTTCATGCTGTCGACGCTAGCATTCACGTGCGTCGCGTTCGTGACGGGCGCGCTGGCGTGGTGGGGCCCGCAGTTCATCTACCTGGGGCTCAAGCTGCAGGACGGGGTCGACATCACGCTAGAGAGGTGAGCCATGTGACAACACACAACTCTACATTTTATCGAGAATGTTTAATGTTTACTCTTGAGAAGAGTATTGACTGAAGTTCTCAAGCCTCTTTACACGAATAGTCCAAGACTTGTAACGTTCTAACTAAAATGTAGTTAGAGGAAAGACCTACGAGACAGTTTGAATTAAAAGTACTTGAATTAGGTAATAGTTTGGTCAACAAGCTTTTATATCAAGGGTAGTCATGATTCTAATTTGATGTCCATGTCGATCGATCCAAATGTAACTAAATGATCAGGCATTCTCTCACTATGCACGCATATCTAAATTTTTTAAATATTACATCATATTTTAGAAACAGATTTCTCACCTTGCATTGACACATTAGGAGAAAGTATTCGTAGTATGTAAGTAAATACTGTATAGATATATTGTATCAACCAAATAAAAATAACACAAAATCAAGTTTGATTTACACTAAACGTAGGTGTCGGAATTAAATAAGTATATAATTTGGCCAATATTTTTGTCTGGGATGTTTCAAGCTGCTTGGGTTTTTTTGAGGATTACAAGTTTAATCATCAATTTCAAAAAAAACTTCGTTTAGTCTTAAACAAACTTTACATTCATACAGCATTATGCATTCAAATTTCCCCATGATTGATGAAATGAAAATAAAAGTCTAAGTTCAGAAAATGTGCGTCATAACCTAATAACTGTTTCACACCAGCGTGCATACATGTTCATGCTGGTGTGCATGTGCGCGCGCGCGCCGCTGGGCTCGGCGCTGGCGGCTGCGATCCGTTCAGAGTGTCAGAAAGTCAGAGCATTGAACTTACACAAATCATCACCTTGGTTGGGCGCTAGTGTTACAATCTTTATCCATGTTTTGTGATAATTAAACTGTTTTTACCATTTGCAAAATCACTCCGACCTTCGGCGTTCATAGAAAAACTTACTGTACATCATAATATAGCATAAGAAACTGGCAGACAATGTTGAAAATTCATATTAAAATGATAAAATAAGTGTTTTTTCTGAGTTGAAACCATACCTTCCCTTCTAAATATGTAATGATGGTTGTACACCAGCGTGTCGTACAAGTTCGGGCTGGTGTGCATGGGCGCGGGCGCGCTGGGCGTGCCGCTGGGCTCGGCGCTGGCGCAGCGCCTGCGCCTGCGCGAGCCCGCCGGCGACCCGCTGCTGTGCGGCTTCGCGCTGCTCGCGTCCGCGCCGCTCGTGTACCTGGCGCTCGTGGCCGTCAGTGCGCACGCGGCCTTGACCTATCTACTCATATTCGCCGGGATGATCACGCTCAATCTGACGTGGTCGATCGTCGCCGATGTTGTGCTGGTGAGCGGTCTCTGTTGGTGGTCGCGTGGCGCTCTGTTTTGAGGGGTTAACGGAAATTGTGCAGTCTTTTACATCAGAGGAGCTAATTTGAATGTATGTTCCTTTTTGAAAGAATTTTACAAGATTAAAATCAATTTATTTACTTTTTTAAAGATCTGAATGAGGTAGTTGTGCTTGAGAAAAAATCTGAAAAATAAGCTTCTAATATTGAAAGGAGATGTTGCAAAACATTGTTTTACCTTGAGAGATTTTCTCAAGGTTGAAATGACTTTACTTTTAACAAGCAATAGCATGCGTTATATGAAGATTTTTTGCGCAAGTTCAAGGCAGCGTTGTGATAAAAGATGCTGCTTGATAAATTGATAAGAAAACTAATTCATCAAAAGTGACTGGTATCTAATCTAAAAAATCTTCATAATTTACCTCCCCGAATGAACCGAGCGCTATGCGAGAAAACAGAAATCGTCCACCGGTCCGAGCCCGCGACATTTGTGTTCATATTCCAATGAGAGTAACGGAGATGCATCCATTTACATATCGTGTCATGCGCCATTTACATAAGTACTCATCTCATCGGCTGCCATGTAGAGAATGCCGCTTAAATTTACAGAACGAAACATTAAATATTCCATACATATGTATTATTTATCGCATCATAGCATACCGCATGAAGCGAATGTCAATCGGACTACTTAAATATAAATATGTATTAATAATATTGATAAAATGTATGTAAACAGTCTGTTGGGGCGTGTGCTGACAAATTATGTCTTGACCAATTGAGTAAAAGAAAATACAAATATGTTTAAATTTTACAAAAATAATCAACAGGACCAGGACTAATCGATTGTTTATGTTTTCATAACAAACAACACAAGTACATACCTACATAATTGATGAAACAAAAAAAAATTAATACAGTCGCAAACATGTCCACAAAAATATTCTCATTATTAAACAACCAAAAATATTTATGAATGTTAAAAGGGTCGTCTTGACCTTTAGTTTATATTCAGCGCGCTGCATACGTATGTATCATCGCAAGTAAAGTGACGCAATCATTTGTTTTTGTAGCAATCACAAATTCAATTATTTCGTAAGAGAAACAAATTATTTCGTCTAGGCCATCTCAATTATTTCCAAATCGCCACGCACACGCACCTCCACACTAAGTTTCCGCGCCGCATGAACTGACGAGTTGGCATTGCACGAAGGGTGTCGCTAATCTTCGGCGTGGTGACGATGCTGTCGGGGCTGCTGGGCGTGCCGCTGGGCGCGTGGCTGGGCGCGGGGCTGGTGGCGCGCTTCCCGCGCGCGCACCCGCTGCTGTGCGCCGCGGGGCTGCTGCTGTCCGCGCCCGCCATGGCGCTCGGCATGCTGCTCTGCGAGGGCACCTTCTACCCACCCTTCATCTTCATGTTCATTGGCGAAGTCGCTTTGAATCTCAACTGGGCAATAGTGGCCGATATGTCGCTGGTAAGAGCCGAGAGGTGACGAGTTTTTGTTGCTTTTCTGATTAGTTGGTTTCGGTGCATGGTTTGTTTTGTAGTTTGTGTTGACGCTTTATGTAGCATGAATTGGATTCAGTCACTCTTTAGCACATATTCATGGCTCACTATTGCCTAGTTTATGTTATTTAGAAAAATAAATCTCGTTCTTATTCTCATTGGAATATTAGTTTGTAATGAATCACTGTTGCGAAGCTCGGGCCGAGTGGACTGGTTTCAATTATTTTTGTACTAGCGACATCTATTGAGGTGGGCGCTAAATAAGTCGTTTGCATATTTAGAGCTTTGGTAGCTTTATAATGTTGTGCGATTCTTGGTGTAGATGGCGTTAGCGAAAAGTTGGCGCGGGTTTTTAAACAAAGAATGCTCCAAGTCTAATAAATTGAATTCTATACTTTTTATGGAAGTCAAACTACGATTGCATTAGTATTTTAGATGTAATTTTCTCATGATTAAAAAAAAATGTAGCCTTAAAATATTCATACTGGTAAAATGGGGTGGGATAATATCCCAACTTTTGCTCATAATCTTGATGTATTTTCAGTATGTGGTGATCCCACCTCGTCGCTCGACTGCGGAGGCTTTCCAGATATTAATATCACACATGTTTGGGGACGCTGGAAGTCCATACTTAGTTGGAGTGGTAAGTTGAAACTTGTTTACCTTACTGATAATTGCCATAATCAACAAGCCCTTAACTCTAAAGCTCAGTAGAAAACCTAAGACAAGACGTGAACTAAGGCCTTAGCGAGAACCGCTAATATAATTAAAAATGTATGATTGGTTCGCGGAAAGCTACCACCGTCAGCCTATACCACTGCTCGGTAGTATATACAGTTAACCGTTTCAGATTTCCGAAAGCTTAAAAAAGTCGTTGTCGTGGCCTGAAAGCGAGCCTCCGAGCGAGACCGTGCAGTTCAAGGCGCTGCAGTACGCGCTGTTCACTACGTGCTTCGTGGAGGTCATCGGCGGCGTCTTCTTCCTGCTCACCGCCATCTACATTGTCAGAGACAAACTCAAAGTCGACCGCGCCATTGCTGGTAAGTGCTATACTAAATCTAATTCAAAATTATGTCTAGTATTGTCTAGCACATTTTGGCCGAATTGAACACCTTTCACACAGAAACGAACGTGATTCATACACATTTGACATTTGATTGGCGTAGTGCGCTGTAGCACGGTTTCTCGCCTCGATTTCCCTAGTGTCCCGGGTTCGATTCCCGGTCGGGTCAATTCAGGAAACGATGTTTTCTGAATTAACTCGGGTCTGGGTGTGCTGGGAGACGCCCCTGGCTGATTTCCTTGTGTGGTACCTCGTGACACAGGGATATTAATCCCTACTACAAGAGGTGTGTTGTCTGGCGCATATTTATATAGTATTTATATTTATTTATTTACACATAAACTAGCGTTACATTCGAAACAAATAATCATTATTTTTGCACTATAATGCCATACTGCTGGCTGCCTGGCAACGCAGAAGTGAAGCTTTACTAAATATTCCCGAAACTTCACATTGTTTCAGTTTCGTTCGCAAAAGTTACTTAGCCTGTTTCGGTGAGTGGCTTAGCCCAATAATAGCTTAGGAAGCTTTAACGTTGCTAAATAGTTCAATGTTATGAATATTACTTTAAAATTATATAAAAAATATGTTTATTCAATGATTATAAACTATTGTTCACAGAAGCAGAAGCACAGTCAACTGAACCTTCGCATAGCTCAGCACAAGAAGAAAACGCGAGTGAATAAGCATTCGAATGTATCTAATAATGAGATATGCGAGAACCGTGTACAACTCTTTTCACGGGAGAATCTTATGTTGCAGTCAAATAACTACGAACAGATGACCGCCGAATAAAATATCGAGTCAAACTATTTGACTATCTAATCAGGAAACAGTAGTTATTTAGTAATTTGATTGTGACATATCAAAAGGAAGACTGATATAATACGCAGTGTACGAACATTGGGCGTGGTATGATGATATAAATGAAGGGGATTGTGTGAAATAACAAGTAATTTATATTGTATGTAAGGGTTTAGGAACTAGGCATCACAGTCCTATGTACTGTTACCTATTTAGATAAGAAGTGCCTACAAATGATTTTAGTATATAGAAAAAAGGCATTAACATGCGGCTTGTTCAGTCCATTGTTCTATAAAAGTACATACATCAGCTGCCTAACAATTTGGTTGCATTGCTTGTATTCCGGGCTGATATAAATTAGCTTTCAATGAAAATACATTTTTATTATTTAATTTATCATTTTATGAATTCTGATTGTAATTTTGAATTATAATTTTGCCTCATAACTATTGAGTTACTTAGGTATATTCATGCAGTTTAACATCTAATACATGTTTAATTTATTATTACATATTATTATTAATGGGTCAAGGTTCCTACTCTTCTCTAAACTATGTTTTTAATACACAGAATATTTGTACGATTCGTTTACTTAATTGATTTATCTAAAATCATACTATGTTATAATTTTGATTTATTACAGAAGTTTGTCACCAACTCTTAGGACTTAAGAGAGGTAGACTGCTAATCAATACCGCGTAGGTGTTATGTTGCAATGAAATGTCAATTTTAATTTTTAGTTAAACTGTATTGAATATGAGTCAAGACTGAATTATGTAATGTTTGCCTAGATTACTTTGTAGTAATTATATAAATTACAATTGTTTTTGTAAATATCGTGTATAGTATCAAGGAATTGAAAGAAAATATAATTTATTTTTAAAGCATTACGGTTTTTATTTGTTCGAAATCACGACAGTTTTAAATTGAGTTACCTACTGTACCAATCAATATAAAACCTTTAATAATATCGCCTTTAGCGATAAGAATACCTTAAAGACTGGTTCCAAAAAATAGCAATATGAAAGCTTTGGTAGCTTTGAATTTTATGAAATGAAGAATACTATCTTAAAAACATTAAATAGGTGGGTTTTTCGTATTCCTAGTTCTAAAATCTCATAATTGAGGTAGAAACATTTCACTTAAATTCTCTTTAGAGAATTAAGTCAGATAAAACATCTTTCAAGCAGAAATCATCACTTGTCTTACATTTATGATTCATTAATCTTTAAATTAACATTAAAATACAATCAACAAAACAATTATCACTTCAATCTAGCACTACAACAATTGGTTGAGTAACATTAATTAAAATTCACAATGGTCCCTAGATTCAACTAGCAAATACTATCAACAAACATTGCAAGTCAACTAAGTGTCTCTTAAAACTTGTTTACAAGCAACATTTCCTAAAAATAATCAGGTAACTATAAAATAAGTTGAACAAACATAACAACGTGAGTCGCAAGACTAACACAATGAAGACATGGATTCATAATTAAAACAACACTGTTAATGTACCTTCTTTTAGGTAAAACTGTGTCAGGTTTGCTTTCCTTCTATTCAGAACAGTAGCTGTTGGTAGAGCTTGTGTCAATAGCTATTCTTAATTTCTTGGAAAGGGGTTCACAAGAACTGTAACTGTCGCTCAGAGCGCGTTTACCAGCAGTCGCCACCAATCGTAAGACAGTAACGTTTTCTTCATTATTGTTGCTGATATTTTCTTCATCAGAAGTAGATGCAAGTGATAGCTGATTGTAGTTTTTAACATTAGCGACATGGGCCAGCAATTTTTCAACTCTTATAATTACATCATCATCCTGAAATTAGGGTAAAGGCATAAGATTAAGAGATCTGTGGGTGTGCTGGGAGACGCCCCTGCCTTATTTCCTTGTGTGGTACTTCGTAACACAGGGATATTAATCCCTACTTCGAGACCATTACAAGAGGTATGTTGTCTGGCGCATATTTATTAATTTATATATCTGTCTACTCTTCTAAAATATTTTTTTTTATAAAATAATTGTACAATCTAAGACTATGCAATGCTATTGTTATGGTTTTTAGTACATTAAAGTATATTTATTTTATTATTTTTTATATTCTGGTACATTACCCGCATCCACGCATGATTGAGTATTTGATCCAGGGTTATTCTTTGATCCACCCGGACAGTCAACATCCTTTTCATAAGTAGTTTGGCCTGCAAACTTATATTTTTCCAGTGAGATGGTGAAAAACAGTATTTCCCATTCAGAATCTGATCTCTTAAAGATCTTTCTTTGTATTCTGTTGAAAATGGTAAATAACCCACGAGGCTAAAATATGAAAAATACATGTTAAATTATTGTTAAATTTTTTACACATTGTAAAATGAAACCAAAGTAAAAAAATACAAACCAAACAAAGAATATAACTCCCAGACTCCAGACGTCAACTTCTGGCCCATAGCTCTTTTGTCCATTGGCCCGCAGTACTTCTGGGGCTAAATATAGAGGTGTACCGCACATAGTTTTCATAAAACTGTCTTCACCCACAAATTTACTTAATCCGAAATCAGTTATTTTGACTAAAGTCTCGTCATCCTTACTCTCCAATAGCACATTTTCAGGCTAAAAAAGCAGTTTATAGTATAGTTAATCACAATTTAAAAATTCATTACTACCACACTAGATGGTCATGGCTAGTAGAGTTGTCCTTATTGTTTGCAACAACATAAATCAGAACAGAAATAATGCCTACTTTGAGGTCTCTGTGTGTGATGCCTTGAGAGTGCAGGTACTTGACTGCTAGCACCATTTGCCGGAAAAGAAACCGCGTTAGAGATTCTGATAGGCGACCTTGCTTTGTGATCCTGTCAAAGAGTTCTCCACCTTGCATCAATTCTAGTATAATATAAACTGTGTCTCGAGAGTCAAACACTTCTTCAGTGGAAATTATACACGGCTGAAAAAAAGAACAATCAGGAATGATAAATAAATGTTTACTATAGAATGATACAGAACAGCCGTAGCAATGATTTAAATGAGGTAAGCCATATTTGAGTTATAGCTGTACTTACATGCCTTAGTGCTTTCATAATCAGGATTTCATTCATTATCTTCCCAGGGTCATTTAAGTGGTTGAACTGTCCATTTGTTAGCCTGCTCTTTTTGATAACTTTCATTGCATGTGTAGTGCACTCTTTCTGTAATACAGAATATACTATTATAACTCATAATCTCTTGGTAATCTACTGTTCCAGAGCAATATTTTGCAGAGCAATTGATAATAATAACATTAAGCAAATAGGCCACATAAGATTAGTTTTTTTAATAAAATATACCACTGTGATGTTCTTAAATTGTCCCATTACTTTAAACTTCGGAAAGCCATGGAATGTTATTATTTTGCAAGTTGCATACTTTGGCCACTCAAAAATCTGCCAAATGCAAGTTGGAGTAGCAAATCTGTACTGTATAAAGCTACTATTTTTTTAACCCCCGACGCAAAAAGAGGGGTGTTATAAGTTTAACGTGTCTGTGTATCTGTCTGTGGTATCGTAGCTCCCTAACGGATGAACCGATTTTTGTTTAGTTTTTTTTGTGTCATAGATAATTCATGAAAATCTGTTCAGCCGTTTGTAGAGCATCAGGTCTTTTCTAGTTGATGAGGGGATATGATTAACTTCCTTAAGCCCGATCAATTCGAAATTTGGTACAGTGTTACTTCAATGATATTGAAAGTATATGGTAAGGTAACGATGACCTGATCAGCCGTTTGTAGATCATCAGGTCTTTTCTAGTTGATGAGGGGATATGACTAACTTCCTTATGCCCGATCAATTCGAAATTTGGTACCGTGTTACTTCAATGATATTGAAAGTATATGGTAAGGTAACCATGACCTGATCAGCCGTTTGAAGATCATCAGGTCTATAATAGTTGATGAGGGGATCTGTCTGACTACCTTTCATATGTCCTAATGATTTGAAATTTGCTACTGTGTTACTTCAAACTCAACTATTTAATCACTATAAATACCTTCCTAATATTTTACCTACTTTAAAAAGGACAAAATAAAAGTAAAATTAAAAATTTAAAAAACCCCCGACACAAACACAACCGTCAACGTAGTCTGCCCGTTACGGTCGCCGCACTTGGTAGCGCCCACCCCCGCGCCGCATACCGCACACCGAGTTCGCAGCACGCGGCATTACGAAGAAGACTATTCGTTAATCGTTTAACATTGGGATGTCGGCAAAGCGATTGACCACTACGACCAGGATTGATCTATTGTGGTCATCATCCCCTCAAAGATCACTCTCCAGGCCAAGACTATGCATGAAACTTAAGAT
This sequence comes from Udea olivalis, assembly GCA_947369235.1. Taxonomy (NCBI): domain Eukaryota; kingdom Metazoa; phylum Arthropoda; class Insecta; order Lepidoptera; family Crambidae; genus Udea; species Udea olivalis. Next base: position 10,826,766 of record OX376351.1, read on the forward strand.
CGCTTGTAGGTACACTACATGTAATTCGTAATAATTAATTAGCTGTTGTTGGAAAAATACTTCATAAACTTGAGCGGTCCCCAGACGCGACGCGACGCTTGGAAAATAAAAATATTTGAACTTACCATAAACATGTGAATTTAAAATATTATTTGTTAGTTTTTGGAGTTTATTTTTTGTGTCGGGGGTTTTTTAGATATGTCTCTTGTGCAGTACATAGGAATAGGTGGACAGAAGAAAAGTTGTGTGGAGAACACTAGTAAATTAATAAACCAGTATTTAGTAGTATAGGTGAAAACAGCAGCCTATCAACTTGCATAAGTGTGGATCCTTGGGTGGATCCACACTTATATGGTGTGCTTATATGACACTTACCTTATCATATACTAATTTGACAACACCACAGGCCCCTTGGCCTAATGTTCTTGATATGTAATACTTGTGTGAAATTTGTGCAGGGACTTTGTCTTGATCATTCTTCATTAAGTCTTTGAACACAAATACTGTAAAGATCGCATTTGAATCATAAGCATTATTGGCATTGGATGACATAAAATAGGGACAAGAAGAATCAGAAAATCAGCAGGATAACACCACAGCTGTTGGGGTATCCCGCTGATTTTCTATAGAAAATGGTCCCATTTTCTGTGTGCAGTGGACCACAATTTTATAAGCTTTGCTTCAGGTCAGGAATTTGTGGAGAGAATGAGTAAATTGTATGATCTTAACTATCTTACTTACTTTTAACACAAACATGAGTGATTGCAATTTCATCACCGTCATCCAGAACTCGACTGTTGCCTTTGCCAATTTTTTCTCCATTAATAAATGTACCATTGTGTGATAAGTCGTTTATTATAGCTGGGCTGAGGAGCTCCCTGACGAGAATTAAAAAATGTTATAAAATACCCATAATGTAATTAGATAATAGTTTACTGGATAAACAATTTTATTATTGTTTTGTTGGTACATAAGTAATTCATGGGCCCACAGGGACCCGGTCCTTTGAAGCTTGCGTGGGGTCGAAGCCAACATGTAGAGGTTTTTTTGTACCATTTACTCTAGCTTGAAATGTGTACATCTGCCGGGTTTTGTCTCTAGATAAATATAGAATATCTACCCAAAGACAACACCCGGCAGATGCATGTACTATTGAACACTAATAATCAAAACTAGGCTTTGGGGATGTATTATTATTATAATTAATAATAATTGGGGATGTAAGTTCAGTGGCCTGAATTACTGGGTTATTGCTTGAGATGAAAGACATCTGCCATAAAAATTGTCTCAGTTTTATACTTGGCAGACGGTGACTTGCCACTCACTAGATGGCCCCCCAAAATTCCAAAGTTGCCCCAAAGTTGTTTAGTTTTCTCAAGGGAATTAATTTGGTTTCACACTTACTGTAAGTCTCTTTTTATGATGAAATGTCGTTTGCTGATATTCTTCAATACAATATCTTTTACTAATTGTCTTTTCAATGAGAATGTGCAGTCCAGAGCTCTCCCAACAGTAAATTCCGGTTGAATTAGGTCTAGAGAAATAGAGAATCAAATTTGTTGTAACCGTTACCATTATGTACATAGAACATTATTATTTTATCAACTGGGTTGTATTTTTTTGAATGAAGCTCACCCTGATATTCCGGTTTAATATGTGTGTTCCAGCAATGTTTGCCACTCGAGGTTACTTTAGTGCTATACAGCCTTCCCCAAATAGTTGGAATAAAAGCCGGTGTATTATGTTGACTCCATTCTACTTGGGAATTCTGTGTCTGGGTTTGGGTATTATCCGTTTCAGTATGTAAATCTTCCATTTTATAAAAATAATGCTTGCATCAGTATATACTAAAGAAACTTTTGGATTGATCTTTTTCGTCTTATTTTACATTGGACTGGTGTGGTGTTATTTTTGATTAGGGTTGGAGAAATAGTTTTTGTTGTATAGTATTTACTATTTAGGGTAGACAACAAACTTTTTTTTTAGTTTATTTGACTTTTTTGATTGGTTGATTTTTAAGCAATACCCTTTGTATAGCAAAACCGCGCGTCCGCTATTGGTTGCAAACTTGTTTTATAACACTTCAACATGCCATTGGCCTACAATTTTTAATACTTTTACTTGATTGGTTATACCACAACAAACGGAAACAAAAGTGCCAAAAGATGGAAAATAATTGTCAAACTACTTTTTTTACAGATCCACCGCAGCCAAGCCCACAGGGTAAGTCACAGGCCATCTATTCCACAGCAGACAAAGCGATTTATATAGCGCGATGAACAATGAGGGTTTACTGAAATGGCCTGCGTGAGATGGCAGCACTGTAGCGTCAGTTTCAATCAACTGTCGATACATACATTATTTGTATTTTCGATAATTTTTTGGTTTATTTATTCTTATAAACATTACTATAGGAATATTGTTTGCATAAAGGCCACAGTGTTGTGTAGTGTCTATGTATGCAAATAAAAAAAGAGGGCTTAGGTTCCCTACGGTAGATAAGTACCGATTAAAACAGTGGCTTGAAACTATTCGCAGTGATAAGTTTACTCCATCAAAAAAATAGCCTCGTTGATTAATGTATATTAATAAAGCATGGTTTACTATGCTTTATAAATATATTTTCTTGTGTTTTGTGAGTTGTAGTTGATTTTTGCACATTAATAAAGCATGGTTTACTAAGCTTTATTAGTATACATTGATCAACTACATCTCAATGAAACACAAATAACTGCAATTTAGAAGTTAAAATACCAAATCAAATCGTGTAAACAAATACTAGTACCTTACTTAGGTTACCTTTCAATGAGCTTTTCCTTAGTACTAGTGGCTTTTCAGCCTCTGTTTTTAAGCTCTATCTTAAGTTCGGCGACTTCTTTCTAGGATTTATCCATAATAAAATCAACAACACCTCCAAAAAAATAGAATTTCAAAAAACAATTATATTTTCGGTAGGAATCTATGGGATCTGTCTGACAGCTGTTTGGACCTGACGCAACAGCAGCGCCTACTGGTGGTAGTAGGTAAAAAGTATCGAAAACCCTCATTCAGTTTAAATATTTTAACACAAGCAAAGACAAGCTCTTTAGCTCACATTTGGATGCATATGGACATCCGCTGTCCAAATCAAGTGGATTTGCACTTAACATTACCCTGACGATGATTCGAATCAGAATTGGTGAGAAATGGCAGATTTTTGTCACAATACCGCTACAAAGACGGTAACAATAATAATAGAGCAACTGAGGAGGCTTCGGAGGACACGATTTCGGAGTATCGCTCCACCCGAGTCTCCAGGCCGCGGATAACACGTTTGCCTACTAATAGAAGCAACCTAGCGTTAATAGGGGGGCCCAGGTGCTTTACTAGCTCGGTATAAACGGACTAGTGAAGATTTAGTTGATACCAGGACCCTCATTGCAAAGCTGGTCTGCTTCAGCCAGGGGAACCATCACCCTCGCGTCATGCGTTGCGTGAACCAAGCCGTTGCTGGGACGGGTATTAGGCCCGAACAGTATATGGCTTGTGTCACGGAACGCATTGACTTTCTGAAGCAGAAAGTCTATGCGTGGGCAAATCGTATCTGTCGCTGCAGAGAACGATATTTATAAAACCACCTTTTCGTAAGCGACCATAGGAAGGTGTACCGAAACTACCGAGACTAACCAAAGTGTGAACGACAGTCAGCGACCAGATGCAACTTACTAAAGGATCAAGGCTAGGCTATCGGCAGAGGGGGTGAGTTCATCTCCCACATGCTGCCCATGGATAACCTGAATCTCGATGGAATTAAAAATCACCGAGATTTTTAGCAACGCCATCAAGGTGGAGTTCAGTGTGAATAAGTGTGCGGTCATGCATGTACAGGATGGGAGGGTTGTAGATTCACCGAGTTTACAGCTCTCTGAAACGATGACACTCAGATCCCTCTCTGAAGCCGATACCTGCAAATATGTCAGAGTCGTTAGGTGTATCAATGGGGGACGTCAAACAATCGGTGTTCGAGCGTTTTTTTAGCCGCCTTTCAAAGGTACTTAAGAGTTCTTTGTCAGGTGGCAACAAGGTGCGCGTCTTCAACGGTTGGGTGATGCCCTTATTGTTATGCTTTGGCATACTGAGATGGACTCAGACTGAGCTGGGCGCTCTGGATACACGAGTCCGAAAACTGCTCACTACGTATCGCATGCCACACCCACGCTCGTCTGTTTTGAGATTGTACATCCCACGGAAGGTGTGTAATCTCAGGAGGTTTTTCCTTAACGACGAGTGGGGGATTCATCGCGACGTTGTGCAGTTGACAAGGGGCTCACGCCGCTCTCCTTGGCAAACGAGAACTGGCGTCAACTACCGGTGACACCACCGACGACCGCAGGGAAATATGGAAGAGCAAGGAGCTGCATGGGAGGTTCTATCGGGTCTTAACAGGACCCGATGCTGACCTCTCCGCATCGGTGAACTGGTTACGCTTCGGGGACCTCTTTCGGGAAACCGAGGGTTTTGTCTGTGCAATTGCTGATGAAGTTATCGAGGTGAATAACTACCGGAAATACATCATGAAGGACGGTACGGTCGACATTTTTCGGCTGCCGCCGTCCCGGCGAGGCTATTCGCCATGTTATTTCCGGTTGTTCTCACCTTGCTAACGAAGAGTAATTGCACAGGTATAATCTAGTAGACAGGATCATTCACCATCTACTTGCTCTTCAATATGGCCTTGTCGAGTCGGAGGTACCGTACTATAAGTACGCACCGGTATAAGTTCTCGAAAATAGTCGTGCATTGCGTATTGGGATCGCTCTATCCTCACGGACAGGACTATTGTAGCCAATAAGCCTGAACTCGTGTTGGTAGACCGATCTCAACGCCGGGCAGTACTAGTCGACATCACCATTCCGCATGACGATAACCTCCTAAAAGCTGAGAAGGATAAACTCAGCAAGTACCTTGACTTGGTTCACTAGGTGCCTGCCATGTTGAATGTTGATTCGACGATCATTGTCCCGATAGTCTTACCGGCGAACGGCTTAATAGCGAAGAGCCTCGACCAACACCTCGAGAGGCTCTCGCTCAGCGGTTGGGTCAAGGGTCAGATGCAGGCTGTGCTCCTGGACACGGCTCGCATTTTCAGGAGGTTCCTCTCTCTGCATCCCTAACCACCGGTAGTCAGGTTCAGTCAGTCACCTTGCCTTCCTCTCTGCCGGCGGCACCCTAGGTTAAGGTTTTTATATTATTTTTATAAATGATTGTTTTCATAACTTAAGCTTAGGTTTTATAATTGTAATTATTTAGTTTTTATAATATAATTCAAAAGTTGTTTTCATTGTTATAAATCTTTGTTTTTATAGGAATACTGTATATATTTTATAAGTACCTAAGTTTTATGCTAAATAAAGAGGATAATAATAAATAAATATGCGCCAGGCCGCCAGACAACAAACCTCTTGTCATGGTCTCGAAGTAGGAATTATTATCCTTGTGGTAGGCAAGGAATTAAGCCAGGGGCGTCTCCCAGCACACCCAGACTCGAGCCAATTCAGAATAGATCGTTTCCTGAATTGACCCGAGTGGAAATCGAATCCGGGACATACGGAAATCAAGGCGAGAAACCGTGCTACAGCGCACTACGCCAATCGTGTCGTCAGAAAAATTGTGTGTTTTCATATAAACTTATCAGTATGCGTTATTTTGATTTATGTCTGTGACAAAGACAAAACAAATTAAAAAAATGTTTTTGTTAATATATTTAAGTAGTTGTCGTATAAGTAAATGCTTCCTTTTTCAAAACATTACTGCGCTAACGGCACACCTTTTTTATTATCGTAGGGGAAGCCGCGGATCACTGGCCTCCTCCCATCGGTTAGATGCACCTCGCACCTCAAGGGGTTGCGTCCGTGGGCGCTCCTTTATGCGGGCTGTGGAAAGCAGCTGCAGGCATCATACCATACCACCAACACCCACCACGCCCGGTGGCAGGCAGTGGGAGAGTGGGTAGTCCATCGCACCGCCACGCCTGAGCTCTCTTAGCTTCCCGGTGGTTCTACCTACCACCAATACTAAGCCCTTCGCCACGACAAGGCGAAGGGTCTTAGCATGTTAAGATTTGTGTTGACTAGATCTGCGTAATCGGACCAGTCGTTAACGCTAAAGCTAACGCAGGTGAAGCAACACGAACAACAGTTGTCGTAAATGCGCCATTGCGTACCTACATTGCGATTAAATCCCTGAGCTCAGAGATCTTCCCTTCGATTCTTTTAGATTGGATGATGAAATTAACTGTGTGGAATGAATAAGTGACACCACACGTGATATCTACCCGCTCATTTATGAAGATGTTCACGTGGGGGCTCTAAGGACGGCCACGTGATCGCGGACACTACGTTAATTAAAAGTTGGAATGGGCCCGAATTCCAAATCCACTTTAAAAGGTGTGGTCATTTTAAATCATGTTTGATGGTTGAGGAACGTAGGATTTAATTACTTTTGATCCTTCAAGTGAAAGAGGAAACGTTATCTAAATAGGTAGGTCTAATAACGCGTAACGTTTATTAACGTTACTTTCGGTTACCTTTTTTTTTGCAATTTTACTTTTATTGTTTTCGTAAACAGAAGCAAATCTGAGTTATACAAGGTGTATTGCTATTTTGGTAGGTGAAAACATGGGATGACATACGAGGGGTGTTCAATGAAAAGTAATAATGGCAGATAAATTCCTTGAACAACAGAAAAGTAAATACTGGCAGGTAAAGCATTTGTGACATTTTGATAAAATATTATTTATTTATTATTTCTTATTTCAAAAATAGAAGTCATTTGTTTTCGTCGTGTAGGAGCGTAATACGCAAAATGGATAAAACTAAAATTTGCGCCGTAATAAAATATCTCTGCCTGAAAAAATTAACTACTGAGCAAGTAAATCTAGACTTGAAAGGGACATTAGGGGTGTGCCGAGTTTAAGAGAGGCAGAACTTTAACTAAAGACGACCCGCGCTCGGGATGCCCTACGACGGCAGTTACCGAACAAATGATAAAAAAAGTTGAAAAAATTGTTCTGGCAGATCGTCGTGTTACTGTTCGTTTTGTAGCTGAAGAACTAAAGATTTCCAAAAGAAGGCGCTGGGTTCCTGAAATGCTTACAGACGAGCATAAGCAAACAAGACTGCGGATTCCTCAAATCAATTTGGAATTGTTACAACAAGATCCTGACCGATATTTGGCTCGTTTCCTAGCTATGGAGGAAACATGGCTCCACCATTATGATCCTGAAACGAAACAATAGTCCATGACTTTGAAGAGGCCGTCATCTCCAACGCCTAAGAAGTTTAAGCAATTGCATCCGCCGGTAAGATTATGGGCACTCTTTTCTGGGACAGCCAGGGGGTGATAATGATTGAATACTGTGCCGGATGGTCACGTAGTAAGATTAGGCACACACAGTGTACGTGTATGAGTTCGTATATAAGCTTTAGTAGAATTATAATAAACCAGACTATTACCAACTGTTGTCTCATTTCACTGCCATCCCGTCTGTGGTTATATAGTAACTCTTAAGGTCCAACTGTGTCTTATTGCGTCTCCTCGACAGCACTGCAACAGTGGTGACCCCGCGTCGGAACAAATACGCAACCCTGAAACAACAAAATGGTATTTCCGCGCAAATCGTGTATCAGTGCGTCGCAAGAAGTCGCAGTCACAGATGTGAGGAACCATGCAATTGGAAGCAACCCTTTTTAGCTACCTAGAAGGTCGAGGTTGAAGTTGAACATTTTAAATCGATGCCGGAGCGAATATCTTGGTTAATGTAACCCCTCATTGTTACCGAAAAGGTGGTATGAGGTATTTTAACGATACCGGAACAAATATCTCCGAAGTGTAAGCTACATCTAGGCCGCAGATGGTTCAAAAATTAACCCATGGAGATTGTGTTCGAAAAATTGTACGAAAATGGGTTAATTAATTGGTTAGTTAATTACTCCAGAGCGAGTTTGATTTCTTAGGTTATCGTGTAACGAAACGAGGCAAGGGATACGCCAGGAAGAAGAAACATTATAAAGCATCAACAAGTTCCCCAAGCCGAGGACAACAAAGGTGCTAAGAAGATTATATTTCACAATATTGCACACATAAGTGGCCGTGACAATATTGTCGTAAAAGTGCATAGGCATACAAAATCACCTATGAGAAGGTATTTGCCTGCACAGCGTTTATTATAAATAATGGTTCGAGAACGTGATGGTTTGGAAAAAAACAAGAGCACGTACATGATAAGATCAGGTAGATTATTCAAACCAGTGCTCAGATTCCGTTGAAGTGATATAATTAACATCCTCTGTCATTGCTATTTTTCAGGACTTCAATTTTGCAAGAGGGTAAATTATGTTTTTTTTTAAAAGGGGGGAGTACCGTGCCGGATGGTCACGTAGTAAGATTAGGCACACACAGTGTTCGTATATAAGCTTTAGTAGAATTATAATAAACCAGACTATTACCAACTGTTGTCTCATTTCACTGCCATCCCGTCTGTGGTTATATAGTAACTCTTAACACATTAGCTGCCATGGGGGTCACCGGTGACCCGCAAACAATATATTTTCTATTGGTCTGCTTTAGCGGCAGTCAAAGACTTAAGGTCCAACTGTGTCTTACTGCGTCTCCTCGACAGCACTGCAACAGTGGTGGACCCCGACGTGATATCACGTCGGGGTCCGCAACAAATACCTTAATCATGGAGCCACTATAACGGGGTCCTTATACGCAAAACAAATAAAAAACTGCGTCAGGCTTTACCTGAAAATCGCCGCGGAAAACCTGCTAAAGTTGTGCTGTTTCACCAAGATAACGCCCCCGCACACAACTCCCGAGTTGTGATGACTGCTATCCAAGATGCTGGATTAGAATTGATAAAACATCCTCCATACTCACCTGACCTCGCGCCTAGTGATTTCTACCTGTTCCGGCGGTTAAAAGAACAACTGAGAGTTCACAAATATGGCAAGAAGGATTAGAAAAACACGATATCCCAAGTGTTACACCTCAAAGGTGATTATGTCAAAAAATTAAATAACAATAAATAATATGCTTCATACTCATTATTACTTTTTATTCAGTACTTGGACACTAAAAAACTATGTATTTAAACAGTAAAATGGTATATGCTCACGACTATATCGCAAACGGAGTGAAATTGTATATTGCAGTATTTCCTATGAAATTGAGAAAGACATAGCTAGCTGTCAGTCCCTGTGCCAGCAGGATACGAGTAGGGGAGACCGAGAGGTTATGTTTGACACAGAGGTAAGCGAGCTGGCTACAATGCTGTTTTGTAGCGCCTTAGCCCCCGCGGGCCCCCAGTGTGCGTCCGTCGCCCACGCGGCACGTGATTGCGGTGTTCTCGAATCAATGAAAAAAATGGAAATTGTAAGTTTTAGTAAATTTTTTTTCGGTTTCTCATAAGTTGATAAGGTTTCGATGTTTTAGCTTGTATAATGTATGTTTTGAAAGCTCATTTACTAGGGATTAAAATAAAAGGGTTTGTGCAAGTCATTGCTGTGTGGTTTCTCTTTAGGTGATTATTGTTTAACAGATGGCAGGATATCTGCTACTGACGAGATTTGAAACAGGTTTTTTTAACTCTCCTCGTTTCTTTTTTGTATGACGATTTTCTTAAATACATTGAAGTGTATTTTTTTTGTTTTTTTTAGTAATCACTAAGTATACAAAAGAAAATCAGATCGAGGTATGGCGAGCCAAGAAATATGTGACCTTCCGGCAGAGTAGGTTTTATTGCGCCAAAAGAGTGTTCAGAATGGAATGAATGGCCTTCAGATAAAATTTAAACCATTCATCATTATTCTTAATTATAACATATTATGTCTCTAGGATGTTATTTGTTTTTTGTTTTATAGTTAAATATTTACAGCGTTTTATATAAAATTAATGACTGTTGCAACACCCCTAGACCCCTGTTTCAAGTCACCTCGGTATAAGGGGAATTGAAACAGAAGGACTTGTCATGTTAAAGTACATTTTTCGAGCTGGTTTTCACACTTATGCAGTTTTTGTTTCTAACACCTCAAAGTGAAAGAAATTAACTATAGATTGATAGTAATCTGGCACAAATCTATCTAATAGTTTTTTGTGTACGACAAATAATGTGAAAATTGTTTCAACTCCCCTCGGTATATACCCCCTACCAATGCACGCACCCCTGCGTGAAATCAAATGTGGATGTAACATTTTACGCTGTAGGCTACGCATAGTCTTAAAAACCTGGTATCCGGACGATTATCTTTGTAATATAATGTTACACAGATTTATAACACGTTTATTAACTCACGTATTTTTGGTTAAGTATCTGAATTTGAGAATAAAAGGTTGATCAAGTTACTGTCGTACGATGTCCTTCATCCGCCACTTCGCGACTTGTCAACAATTAAACCTTATTTTTCCCTTCGAAAAACCGAATTTAGGGATAGGGATTCCCTTTTATTTGAATACTACGACTATTTCCTGTACTAATTCTAATGAGACCATGTTAAACTGTTCAGTTAAACTCATTGATATTAATTTAGTAAATTTAATAATAGTCAATTACGTAGTATTTAATACGAAACGTGCTACGAAATCCTAAAGTATTATAAATGTTTGCATCGATACTCAACATTCGAATCAGTTGGTTAAAGAGTTAAGCTGCTACGAATGAATCATACTTAAAACCAAACCGTTCCATAAAATACACCTGTACCTACATATAAAATGAAATATAGGTACGCTTGTAGTATAATGTCAAAACAACAAATCGCACACCCAGTACAACACCGTATTATGTCGAAAAATCTCAAAATTGACCTTCTTATAAATTTGAGTAGCCAAAAATTTCCCGCGCATACCACGAAGAGAGTCGTATTCATATTTACAAAAATGTTCAATAGATGGCCAGCCAAGGAAACACTACAATATACCTATTTCTTACATAATACGTTTACGTATATAGGTAGGTAGTTACAAACCTACATTGGCTGACACCGACTCCAACAATAACAACAATTGTACCTACATTATATTATCGTATAAGTCTTTGAAGAATACGAAATTATTTCTTTCCTTTTTAGTGCGTTGTTTTAGAATAGTTTTTTTTGAAGTTGGTTTTTTTATTGTTAAAATTTTTGTTTATTTCTTGATTTTCCGTGAATAGTTCTTATTTATTTTATACATCAAAAAAGTATCGTCCAATTGCTCCTAAGAATTGAAAATTTTCCGTTACTTTTTCATGGATCCCATAATCAGAACCTAACCAAACTCTCATCAAACTACCCTTGAAGTATATCCTTTCCAATAAAAAAGTAGCATCGAAATCAGTGGCCGTGATAATGAGTTATTCATCCAGTTGTCGCGCATTTGGTTTATCAAGATTTAAGACTTATATGGATTTCCCATGGATTCTATTGTCAGAACTGGACCAAATTGAAATGGGACCACACAGACAGCATCAGCTTTCAAATAAAAAAAGAATTATCAAAATCGGTTGGCGTAATATTGAGTTATTCGTCCATTTGTCTCGCATTTTGTCTATCTAGATTTAAGACTTATATGGATTTCCAATGGATGCCACTGTCAGAACTAGACCAAATTTAAATGGGACCACACGGGCGGCCTCAGCTTTCAAATGAAAAAAGAACTATCAAAATCGGTCAGCGTAATATAGAGTCATTCGTCCATTTGTCGCGCATTTTGTCCATCTAGATTTAAGACTTATATGGTTTTCTCATGGATGCCACTGTCAGAACTAGACCAAAATAAAATGGGACCATCCGGGAAGCACCAGCTTTCAAATAAAAAAAGAATGATCAAAATCGGTTCACCCAGTCGAAAGTTATGAGGTAACAAACATTAAAAAAAAACATAAAGTCTAATTGAGAACCTCCTCCTTTTTTTAAGTCGGTTGAATAGACGAAATGGTTAGACAAAACATTTTTGAACAGTTTTGGCAATTGGGTGATTTGGAGTGGCAAAGAGAATACATTGTAAGGCATACACAGGAAATCAAACCGAAATATAGGTGTACACCACTTCTCAAAAATTAAGAGCTTTGGACTCGGCTTACTATTTTGAAAAAGATAACAATTAGAATAAGGGTTAGTAAAGAGTTTTTTTAAGCAACGCTGAGCATTTGTGATAAATATATTAAGACGGCGCTTTCAAAGAAAACAGGTGATGGTTTTATGGAATCTGATGCAACTTGATGCAAGGAAGAAGAACGGTAATCAATGCAAAATAGACTCTGAAATAAAAGATAGTAAGACTGATCTCATACATTCTAGAATAGAGTCCCATTATCTAAGTGCTCAGACTTCAAGAGAATATATCTCAAGTGATGAATGATTGGTAGACTTTTATCGAGATAAAAAAACCCTCCGGGAGCAAAATAATTTAACTCCTGCTTCAGTAGGATATTTAATGAGGAGTATAATATTTATTTTTAAATTCCTAAGAAAGACCTATGTGACTTGTGTGAAACTTTTAAAAATGCCGATGATGAGGGCAAGGCAAAATTCCGTGACAATTATAATAACCACCTCAAAGAAAAAGAATTGTCCATATTAGAAAAGGAGGCTGGTAAAAACAAGAAAGATGTCGTCGTAGCAGTATACGACTTGCAGGCAGTCATACAGGTTCCTAAAGGCCAAATACTATGGGCCCAAAGCCAGTACTTGTTTATTTTCAAAATATATGTACCTCCTGATTTTAGTAACATTTTGTCTTTTATTTAATTGTTAATAGTTCCATTCCTAAAGCAAAACAAATGAGTCCTTATTGGCCATTGAATCTGAATTAAAAAACAAAAAATAATAGTGCGTTATTTCAAAATTAATCAGTAAAAAGTTCATAACTCGAAATAACTATTTTTTATTTCGTTAATTTTTGCCTCAACAGTGGATTAAGTCAAAAATGCATTATTTTGCTTTAATAAGGGTTTTTGAATCGACTGAAATGCTGCGACGGATTGTATTTGTCACATGCAATATCCAAGACATTCGCAATAACTGTGACGTAGCATGAGATAACGGTTTTTCGTCAATTCTGTAAAATGAGCTATTTTGAGTTAGTGCCGTGTTGATCTGGGTGTGCGAAATGATTGTATAAAAGTGAAATAAAGTAAAAAACAAGTAGTGAACTTCCAAGGGATGATGCTGAAATAGTTTTAAGTTTATTCTAAATGTACAAAAAGATATAATATACAAGTACAAACAACAAAAAGTACAAAAAGAAATTATATACATTGTACGTACATACTGGGTCGTGTGTATTTCTATACATATGAGTATCTACTATCTGCATTCTATCAGCGCACCGCTCGCCATCGATCGACGGGAAGATCATCCTCTCACTCAGAATCCACCATAGTCGCATATGTTTCGGTTTCAGAGGTACTTTCTGTCTTTTCCCAACGAGCTATAGCATGAAGTGTTACGAAAAGGGTTCGAAAGGCTTTCACAGGGTTGGCAGCGCGCGCGTGTTGCAAGCGTCCATAGGCTGCGGCAACCGCTCACACCATCTGGCGGTCCGCTTTCTTGTTTGCTACCGATGTAGTTTGAAAGAAAAACTGTTACCCTTAGAAAAATTGCTGTTGCCGTCTATAAGTGATGATGATGATGATGATTTTTTAGTAATCATATTTGCTGAAAACCGTTAACGCTCTAGTATCATTAAATAAGACAGCTATTGATATAATATATAAGAATTGAAAGCATTTTAGGGACAACTCAAATTAGTAGATATTGAGAAGGTACACATACATCCAACACCGCGAAGTTATTAAAGGCCCTGACAGGAGAAATTAGCCCGTGGATATTACAGGTCGACCATCTTGCCTTACTTGTCCCTAGGGACAGCAGCTGGCGACGCCGAATGTTAATAGTCGCGTTTGTTGGCTCTCCTTTGACCTTTGTATTACAATTTACGACAATCCTTTAGAAGCTGGCAATGCGTTGTTACGTAAAAGATGACAACAAAAGGTATTTTCAGAATTAAGCATACTTAAAAATAATATAAAATAATTTGAGTAAGTAGAGTTATTTTTATTAGAGTATTATTTTTACAGATTTAGAATTTATTCTATGCAAGTCCCGGTTAATGTAAAGAACTTTCATAAAAGGAATAGCTACACCGGTAGGTTAGGTATTTAAATACAAATATCTCTAATAATTTTAATCTAATACCATTGGTGAAAAGTGGGATTCTGAGTGTTCCTTTCACCATGACGGCAACAGTCATGGTGAACGTAAAGTGATGGTATCTATATATGTAATATCTCTAATATCAGTTCAATTTTCTTTAGTTGATATCGTGCGTGAAACATTTTGTCATGTTTGTGTGTTGGTAAACTTGAATCTATTTGAAAGCAAAATACTAGTCATGTTACTAATTGAGCATGTTCGTTAATCTAACTAATTAGCTATGAGTGTATTGTAATGTTAATTCAGTATACAAAATTGCAGAAATGACTGCTTTCAGCATTGAAATTAAATCATGAACCTATAATCAACGAAATGGGGAAAGCTAAATAGTATGCTCTGCTGATTCACGCAACGTGAACACGGCAAAATATTATGTAAGCAAGATATTCGTATATCTTGCTATTCAAATAATGTAACCTGATTAGGCCAATCAGGTCGATTTAAGTTGTTATATAAAAGTTAATATTATATGTTGTAGCCCCAGCGACATCAAGAAATAAACAAGTACGAGTAATTTTCACAGCGGGTGCTCGCAATCGAATGCTCTAATTAGTTCCTTTTCAGCAACCTATATTTGCTATTTGACTTCTTTATTTGTACAATGCAAATACAATTAGTTTCTCGTGTGATGTCTCGGTGGCCGAGAAGATAATCTGCGAGATTCTCTGGATCCTTAGTTATTACCTAGGGTTTAATAAATACAAAAACAGAAATTCAGATAAACTTACCATAGTAAAAATATGTTAGCAGTACCTACCTGCACATCATTAAGAATGTTTACCAATAGAATAGACTCTTATTTTATTTACTGTATTTAATTTTGGGTTCACACACAATGCCCATAGGAAATTAAAATTGGGTATGTCTTTTGTTCACGGAAATTAACTATTATATCAGTCAGGCTAGCATCGGTGACGGTGCACAAAGGGACCCATGTTAGCCGTTTAGGTGGTGACTAAACCCTTTGAAAAGCCCATTAATTAGAAAGCGTCGTTTATATGTACTTTTTTACAGCTACTTTGGTCTACTGTGGCGCTCAACGACGGTAGAGTAACAGATATTTAGATATCTAAAGATAGAAAAACTGGAAAAATTCCTGGCCTTGATGATCTCGAGGGAGAATCGAACCCGCGTCTTTCAAAATCCGGGCGACGGCTCTAAACCACTGAGCTACCGAAACCTCAGAGGGACGAACGAATCTCTCCAGTATAAATAAGCCTACGTTGCAAGCCAACGTTATTCCATCAATGTCTCAAGGCAAAAAATATTTTTACAAAAACTTTCGGTTAAGATGAAATATGCTATTTGATTATTACTTTGATCATTGTAGCAGTTTACAATGCTTGTTTTTCATATTTGAAAATAGAAAAACTGTTTTTTTTTTTTCAGTTTTTCTATCTTTAGATATGAAAAAAAGTGTGTAAAATAATCAAAGTAATAAGATATTTCGATTTAGTGTAATCTATCTATTTGATCCACTAAGGGTGAACCAAGCTTGGCTCAAAGAAGTACCTAGTTATTGAACCATACAGACCCACTAGGTATGTGTATCAATGGCTGATTCTTCTCATAAGACGTCATCATTTCATAATTTTTTTTATTATTCCTTAAATTCATATAAACTTTTGTACGAGTATGATGATATCTTTGAGTTTAAGTTTTTTTCATCGAGCACCATCGCATCTGTTTTCCCTTTTTTCGTTACTTCCCATTAAGTTTTCTGGATGAGCTCCCTTCTAGCGATAAGGGCCTATAAATTGTAAAATTTTATGTTTTCTGTGCTCCTCCCTATTTTATCACCAATATCTCTATGAGAATGAGTATTTGAGCGTGAATTTGCTAATTCCTACTTCATTACCTGAATTATGGTTGTACTAACTTTGTTGCTTAGGGTGATTTGTTATATCCATATACAGTTCAGGGTGCGTAACTAACTGCATATATATTACGTAGAGTAACGGCGGCAATATTGGTCGAGGTCTCTCATCGCGGCAAATAGGATTAACCCTCAAAGGGCCCACAAACATATTTATTCTGTTAAGGGAAACGTGCGACTAACCTTGAATCTTTAACTTTATTAATGGGTCACAACCAGGGAATATTAATTTATGATGCTATACGTCTCCGAGTACATACGTCCCACGCCACGTCTACTAGAGTTTTTTTTGTGGTAGTTGGTACCTCCGGAATGAGAATCGTTCTCATATTTATCAGTTAAGTTATTTTATTATTTTATTTCTTCGTTGTTCGTTTTCAGTAAACTCTTTAATATAATTTTCACCCCACATGCTCGACAATGCTGAATTATATGTCATGTAAACCTTACCGAAAGCAAGACATTATATCTCTTGGCTTTAGCCGGGTTATAATGTTTTATTATAACCCGCTGGTCAATAATGTGATTTTCACTTTCATAATTCTTATTGCTATATCCATAAAGTCTAATTTCACTAAACAGAATGTGTCCTCAGCGGGCGCGGCCAACTCGATTTTCGAAGACCGAGGCCGTGGCCCACTAGATTCGCACTGAGACGAACTTCATTTGTTTGTAAAATCGAGTAGACCACGCCAGCTGAAAGAAGTTGCTATAGCCGTAGCTAGTAGTACTACTAGCTTTAGAAGATTCTTTAATATGCTGTAATAAACACTATCTACTAAGCCTGGTTTTTTATTGTCTCGCATAAAGTGAGAAAAGTAGAGTATACACCACCGGGATAAAACTGTTTTTTTCTTGGGCGCTTGAATCCCTCACTGCACTCAGGACTCAATCTTAATTCCCTCGCTTTGCTCGGGAATTAACTTATAACACCCTCGCTGCGCTTGGGAGTTAAATTTGGAGTCCTTCGTTACGTTCAGGATTCAATGTAGCGCCCGTGACATAAAACAGTGCTTTATCCCCTTGCTGTATAATCTACTATTTTCAAGTTTCTATCTTTCGATATGAATAATGATAGTAGTAATTTCTGAGGCTTTAGCAGATTGAACGTTTGGGCACTGAATATAGTACCTTATTAGTAAACACTGACGCCAATTTAATGCTCATCTTAGAATTGACTAATGGCTAGAGTTATCTCAATGAAAACGTTGAATGCATAATTCCCCTAGGGATTTAAGGGCGATTCGCTTCTCGCTTCTTTTCGAAAAGGTTAGCGTAATTTGAATTTTGTGGCTTACCGGCTCAAAGGCTGACATTTGTGTTGCTAATGCTATCTTGGCTCACCCATCCCATTACGCCTCTGTTGCTGACTCTCTATTGGTTACCGTATCGGGCATAATCTCCAATTTGAGCGTATTTTGTTGATTAGTCTGGTGCCTTTTACCTGTGATCATAATTATAATTATGTCCACGGTTTTTTGAAATAACTGTATTTTTTTGAAAAAGGCCCTTATTAGTCAACACGGGCCGTATTATAATCTCATATAGCCAGTGAAGTTAATTTCCTAAACTGAGGATAGCGAGCAATTTCGTCAGTAAATATCTGGCTTAGAAGATGCATTATTGACAGGTAACCGCTGATTGGCTGAAAATGAAAGATCATATTAGGAAATCGCTCGCGACGCTCAGCTTAGGAAATTAACTTGGCTGGATATAAGAGATGGTAATACGGCCCCTGGACTTCAAAATATTTTAAAAATTGCCTTATCAGATCGATTGAAGTTAATCAACAGATCAATCAAAATTAACTTGAAACAATGTAAAGGTATTTTCGTGTTATTGTATTTAAAAATATGTAACAATTAATTTGTCTTACTTGGTTTCTTAAGCTAAAAAAAATGTGAACAGACTGATCAAAACCAGAGCAATACGAAGCAACATTAAAAATTAGACCTATTCCTTAGAAAGGGTATCTACAGTAGAGGTCATTTGCAACAAATTCATCCTCCCTCTTTAACTAGGGCCCAAAATTAATAGGAGACGGAGTTTTAGAATTTATTTATTCTTAATTTGCTGACTTTTCTACTAAAAATAAAAACGTTAACGATTTTTTGATTTTGTTCCTACAGTATAAATAGAGATAGAACCAGAAAAATTCAACCGTGGTCCTGGGGATCAAGCGGGACTAGAACCCGCGACCTACCGAGGCCTTAACAGACTTGACGGATTTATCTAAGGTTTGTAACGTTGTAAGTCAACGTTAAAACGTTACGTTATCTTCACATGGAAAATAGATGATTGTAATAAAGCTAAAAAAATGGTTGCCTGTAAAGTCGGTTTTACGGGCGAAGATTTTACGTGACAACGTCTTTTTCTCGGTAGAATATTTATTGATATGAATATAATTAAATTGCACAATAGGAACAAGGAATTGAATGAAAATAAGAATTGCGGCAGACCGATCATAGTTGAGTGGGAGAGAGACGCAAGGCATTCGGCGGGCCTCTCTCTCGTTCGGTGACTCATCGTAACGTTACCGAGCGTTACACTTTTTCATAAGTGACTCCCAGCCGCAACCTAATTTAAGACGTTGTCACGTCAAAATAAAAATTTAACTACAAGTCGTCGTAGAAGGGCAAAAGGTAAAAGGTGAATTGGCAGTGGGCTGGTCACCATCTGTCGCAGAACAGATGGTCCGTGGAGTAGACGGGTTCTCGAGTGGAGACCACGACCCGGCAAGCGTAGCGTTGGACGTCCACCGGCACGTTGGACCGACGACCTAAAGAAAGTGACTGGTAGGGACTGGATGGCAAAAACGGGAGATCGGGCCCTGGGGGAGGCTTTTGTCCAGCAGTGCACTGCTATAGGCTGAAAAGAAAGAAAAGAAGAAGGGCAAATGTACGGGAACACCAAAAAAAATCAAAACACGTAAATCCGAATTTCAGAATTTCGAAACAACAAAATTCCTAATATTCAAAAGCCCGAAAGTTATTTTTCCGAAAGTCTTAAATCCAATATTTCAAATTTCCGAATTTCTTTAGTAAGAAGAATTAAAAATCCGAAGTTTCATATGTCCGAAAAACGATATTCCGAATTTCAAAATTCCAAAAATTCATTGCAATTATTAAAAGATTACATCAAAAATACTATTTACATATAAAACTAAGCTAAAACCCGACTCGCCGTGGTAATCCTGCCGTGATACTAGTCTGCCCTACACTAGAGTGTAATTCAAGAGCCCGCTTAAAAAGCTACTATCGTAATCGATAGACTCTTTTTAGTTTTTTTAACTCTAATGAGTATCCTGCCTTCTCGCCGAAAATTGTTTGCCAGATTAGTGGTGTTTCCTGCTGCAATCGAGGATACTGTCAATACTCAACTGAGCTTCAGAGCACATACGTTAGGTTAGGTTAGAACTGCGAGTTCCCTGCAGTTAGGGGAGTAGAATACTACCGAGGTATCCCTGCCCATCGTAAGAGGCGACAAAAAGGGTCCTTGGGTTCGCAAAGCGCACGCGGGCCTGCGTGTCTTTCGGTGATCCCGAGGAAGACGTTAACACGTGTCTTCGGACACAGTGGTTTGTGTTATCGTGCACTGGAGTCGAGCTTGCTCCTCCCGAAGCTGACTGCCAGGCGGCCTTACGGGTCGAAGGGTCCTGCGAGTAGTCTCTCCCTTGTTGGGGATCCCGGGTCCCTTCCATTCTGCGCCGATGATGACCACCGTCAGGTTTCAGTGGGTAGGGTCTCTGTTTTCTCAGGAGTTCCGAGTCCCACATACCCCAGGTGTCCTAAAACCTGGGAATGCCTAAATGCATTTCCTGACGCAAAAAATAGGTTAGGACTGCGACCACAAAACGCACAAGCCGAGGGAGCGTAGCGACACATCGAAAAATCATAAATCCGAAATCTACTATATTTTTATAAACATTTTACATGTTACTTTGGCACAATTCGGTTCTGGATGTGGTCACGGTACTAACCTAACCTAAATAGTAGCTTTTTAAACTAAACTTCACTGTGAAAACTTAATACTAAGAAACATGGATCGATGGATTTTTTTATTACATTACTAAATATCAATAGATTATTTTCCACTCGTGCTTATTTGCCGACAATTCGGTTCTAGCTCGGGCTCTTGAATTACACTCTAGTGTAGGGCAGACTAGTATCACGGCGGGATGACCATGGCGAGTCGGGTTTCAGCTTAATTTCAATGAACTTTCGGAATTTTGAAATTCGGAATATCGATTTCCGGACAAATGAAACTTCGGTTTTTAAATTTTTGGAAATTAAATTCGGAAAGTCCGAATATCGGATTTGTGACATTCGGAAAAATAAACTCTCGTGCTTTTGAATATTCTGTTGTTTCGAAATTCTGAAATTCGGATTTTTGAATTTCGGAATAATGAAATTCTAAATTTTAGGGTGTTCTTGAGATGGCGGTGTCTAGAATTATACCACTCAAATGATAAATTGATATTCAAAACAATACGCAAAAGCACTTTTAGAGCACGCACGACTGCCTATGCATGTGTCCTATTTGGCACGCCTCGTAGGTGTGAGTAGACTGCAAAGTGCACATTCGACCATTATTAGAAATTTTACACCTAAGGGATTTTACCGGTTTGTTGCTCGATTAGGAGTAAACCTAGACGGTGGGTTCTCAATCCTATAATCGCGGTGGACATTGTTTTTTATTATAGACGAGCTGTCCCGGCCGACAAACTTCGGGCTGTCAAATGTTTGACAGTTGGTGTCAATTAACACATCTTGCCCGCTCTTCTCAGACTTGATTTACCTACCTAGACTATTATTTTTCACTGTTTTTTTTTGTTTAATCATAATAAAGTATATGACTACTGAATAATTTAGCTTTCTGTTAGTGAA
The DNA here is from genome assembly GCA_947369235.1 of Udea olivalis. Lineage (NCBI taxonomy): Eukaryota > Metazoa > Arthropoda > Insecta > Lepidoptera > Crambidae > Udea > Udea olivalis. The sequence goes on from OX376351.1 coordinate 10,847,762, forward strand.
AGTATTTCCACGATCAGATCAGTAGTTTCGTAGCCTATTCAATACAAACAAACAATCAAATCTTTCCTATTCATAATATAATATGTATTAGGATAGACTAGGCAGTCATTCGATCACAATCGCACCTGGTGGTAAGTGATGGTGTGGTCTATGATGGTACATGTCTGCCCAGTAAATGCCTATTCTCTCTTTTCGTGCAGAGACCCAGGTTGTATTGTTTGGGAAAAACATGCGCAGGCAGCGAATTCCACTCCTTTGCTTTTCGCATTATAAAAGGCTAGCTGTAATATCCATAATGTGAGAGTGGAAAGCCAATGTGGCTCTAGTGCTCCGATGGTAAAAAGGTGCCTGCGGATCCAAATCGTGCAGCTCGCTCGCACTCTCCGTAATGGATTCTGTAAAGAACCTGCCAGTATGGTATGGGAACTTTGAGCTGGTGTTCAAGATCCTGAAGGCTTGCAGTGAGAGCCTGGTCCCTAATAAGCCTTACGGCACGTGATTCCACCGCGTCTAGAGCAGCCAGCTGGTACTTAGCTTGCTGATTTATGTTTGATATAGGTGTAGGCTGCAATAAATATATGTATGTATGTCTGTCTGCCTCTGTCATCCTTGCTTGTACGGCATTGTATGATGACATGATGGTTGTGATATGTTGCGGTGGGTATATATGATATTATTTTCGCTGTGGTGAATATTTGCACTTTGGATAAACTTTGGTAATTGTGGTTTATAAAGTCAGTTTCTGTTCATATTTAAATCTTTGCATTGTTGTTGCACTTTTGTTTACTCGTATCTCGAGCACCGATTGTAATACGTTGGATAGTCGTAATTGGCCTACATAATTGTATTTATTATTGTACTTAAAATTGTATTGAGCTGTGTACTGTCTCTATATAAATAAATAAATAAATGGTGAGCGCAAAATGAACTTCCGGCTCTAACTCCTAAAAATTGCTATTGTTAAAATAATACGGTATGAGTATAATTTTGGCATAATTCGAATACAACTTTTTTTAGAGTTGCTGCCGTACCACAAACTTTATTAGGGTCGAACAGCCAAGTGTAGGATTTTTTTATTAAATTACAATTAGGGACAATCGGTAGTTACCAACTGACAGTAAGGGGATGTAGGGTAGATATTTGAAGGACTAGTAAAACAACGACCATTAATGTTTGGCCATTATTGTTTTATTCCTGACTTCATTTATAAACAGGCTATTATTTAGTAAATGTTTGATGTGTTATTGTTGACCCTGTTACGCTGGATTTAAAATAAAACTTCAATTTTAGACAAACAAATTATTATTTGTAATCATTGACTAGATTGTTAAGAGACATCAATTTCCTTAAAACATCTTATAACACTTATCTTCTACGATGACAATGCATAAATACGTTTAACTATCTATCGTTTGGCCTATAGTCAAATTATGTAAGTATAAAGTATAATTCATAAATATTCTAGGTTGGCATGTTTATGAAAGAATCAAGCAGGCGAAAAAAAAATGGGTTGAGTTATAGAAGAAACCTTAAATTAAAAATGTAATAACGGAAAACCAGTACATTTAGGAAGTCAATTAGGAGTTATTTTGCTTGTTTTGAAATATTAATTAAAAGTCGTTTAATATTAAATATACAGCTGCCATTTTAAATGCAGAAAGTAGCTATTAGTAGCATAGATACCATCTATCGATAGTAAACACAGTAAGAATTTTGTTTTTTTTCCTAAACACACCACTTTATTTGAAAGTGTATACTACTTTGTATAAGAACATCTGACTAAGAACAGACGTAAGTTTTTAAAAACCTTATTTACAACAGTTTCATTAATATATTATCTTACAGGTAAAGACATCTATGTCGCTAATCAAGTATATTTTGCATGTTGTTTGCGTGCAAACTATTCTGACGAAGTGTTTTGTACTCGCGTAGAATAGTTGTGGTCGCTTGGGTCGGAACGGAAACGATGTTGGGTGATGTCGTGAGCGGTCGTGGTTCACTGGTCAATTCACTTGCGGAAGCAAGAGATGGGGTTGAAGTAGCACTGGCGGAAGCGGACCTGTCGCTTGTCGGCCCGCCAGGGGCGCGCCAGCCGCCCGTCGAGCGCGCGCAGGCCCCAGCCGCGTGCCTCCGCCGCCGGCCACGACCGCGACACGCGCGTCATCCTAATGACAAAAATAATGATAATCAGAGGAACTTATATTGAATCAATCGCATAGTCCGTAGACTATGCGACTATGCTATTTTTATTGATAGAATTTTTTGTCAATTGTAGTTCTTCTGCCAAAACTGACTTTCCATTATCCTTTATCTTTGCAGTTGAATTAATTATATAAAAGTTTTCTCGCCGAGTTCTAATTACAATTTAAAAGAAGGCTTTAGGTCTCCTCAAGGATAAATGTTGAATAGGTACCTTTTTAAATGAGGAATGAAGGTAAAATTGTATTTCCAATATTTTTACATACACATTCTGCTTGATTTGTTTTTATTATCTATAGGTAACGTTGTTTATTAGTGTTTATACTTACATGCATAACTTTTTTCCCGAATAAATTACTTGTAACTAAAACAGAAGCATAAGAGAAGTCTTTCAATTTTATGATAATATATACGAGTAATATACCACACATCACTGTAATGAAACATAACATTTTTGGGCCAGAAAAGTTACGGAAAAGTGACATGACATGCGTGCCAACAGACTCACCACTGAGGATGCACAAGACCACGCGAAGTGAGCCAAGAAAATAAGAAAGGCGGACCCTGGGACCCCACACACTGGTGTAGGTTCACAACCGGGATAGACCGCACGGATGATGATGAACTACATTTTAATTAGGTAGCAGGTTATGTAACACAAGCTTGCACAGCAAACGCTTTTACGTGGACGCAAATTAAACCGCATGTTACGGTGCAATCCATAGAACGCCTTTCATGTTTCCCTTGTTTTTTAATTAGTAGCACCAATCAGATGAATTTGAAATTTTAATCGGAACCCTTGTAGAACATTATGAATTGTGGATGTTGAACCAATATTGCGATAAGAATTCTCGTATGATTCACGATATTTCTCGTCCCAGCGTGTGTATTTTGAATTAAACAGTAGCTATTTTCCAATGGAAACATTTTAGGGTAGAGTATTTCTATTTTTGAATTGTCTGACCATAAAATAATGTATTTAAACCCTAACACCATTAAGGTTAGAAACCACCTACTGCTTGCTGATATAATTTGATAAAATTAAAAGAAGTTAAGTTAATTCAGAGTGCTTGCTAAGAAAATGGAGATAAAAAGGTTTCATAATTTGGTGTCAAGTGTACAAATCATCCCCAAAATTAATTAACTACTCAGCTCATGGAAATAATAATTATGTATTTGTCCTTAGTGCCGTGGGGAAATCAGCTGGATGCCAAGGATAAGTAGGCACTATATCTGCGAATGCCAAGTAATGAATCTTTGACAGGTACAAGGAACTCCGACGTTGCATATTGTCCCTTATCATCTGTTTGATGGCAATATTTATGAAACACAGAAAGCGTATTTGTTAATTGTGACCGTGTCTTATTTTTGGTGCTTACAAATTGTAATGATGACTGATCTGAATTCAAACAAAGCGAAGTTTACACGGTGCGTGGGTGACAATTGGAATTGAAATAATATAAATAAAAAGGCGAGGTTCTGCACAACATTTTCCGAAGGAAACTGGTTAGCGCCACGCGGACCAAAAATAACTAAAATAATCGATTGAAAAATTAATAGATTTAATAAAATAAACCATCGGATGTAATCCCTCCAGTTATCTTTAAACTTTCTTTTGCTAAAGGGCCCATATTATCAGATCAATTATTTTAGGAATAAAACTAAAAATAGAAGACAAAATGTCACGAAAAGAGGTAACTTTGTGAATTTATTCTATCAAGCCAACTTTATCAAATGATATTTTCACCGAATGAATTCCCTGTACTACACTGTGTTCCCTGTATTATCCCCTCAACAATTTTAGTAAATTTTATTAGTTCTTAATTTCACTCTTTAATACTTCAAAAATGAATTCTAAAAACGTGTTTTGTGGATAACCTCTCCTTAAACAGTCTTCATTAATATTAAGAGACAGACCCATTACTTGTTGCATGCATGTTTATCTTGCTTGGATATTGTACCAACGACTTCAAAGAAAGAATTATTAGCAAATGAGCTGACTAGCCAGTTCAACGAAGACGATACCAAGCTTAGTTGTATGTAATCCAATTGGTGATTTGCTTTAACTTAAGCGGATTGCAGTTTAAAAACATTTAGATTTCTTTTCTTATTTATTAATTAACATAATAGCTTTTAAATGATATATTTTGTATCAATTTTTTAAACGAATAAAGTACAACAGTTGTTTTATCACGATTTTTAGGAACTAAATAAATCATTCAATATACTAAAAAGTTTAGATAAATAAGCTAATAACCAAACAACCTTGTGCTATTACCAGGTTCATTCTTATGACATGAAAACCAATTATTTCAAAACAAACATATGCCTATAGCAATCAGGGATAATGTAGCTTTGTAACAGAGAAAGATTTTTTAAAATCAGTTTGTTAGTTTCACAGATTACCTACCTCAAATATACAAACTCACAATCTCATAAACTCACAAACGCTCACCTCTTTATAATATTAGTATAGATAAACTGTCTAGATTAAATACAAAGGCAATGCCTTTGAACTAGGTGCATTAGTTTGTCTCCAATTTATCGCTGCCCAAACAGCTATCGCTTGAATTTCAACCAAGTGCAATTTCATTTCAATTAAATTGGCTATTCAAGAGGGCAAACAAACGATTTAATCTTGTTTTTTTAAAAACTAGAAAAAATAACAAAAAGTGAATTAAACGAGTTTTTTCAATGGAACAATTTTACCACGTAAATACAAACGATGACGTAAAACTAATAAATTTAAGTTTCGTTACACGTTGTTTACGGAGTTTGTATTACTATTTTAGGGAGCTGACCGCCACTCGGCGCCACTCCCCGCGGACGTCTGAGGTTACTGAATGTTTTTCAAATAATATAAAATAAGAAGTCCACTGAGAAAGTTAATGCTCAATTCTATTTGTATTACCTAGTGTTGTTTTCAGAATGCACTTTAAAATGAATCATCTTCATGAACATTTCTTCTGGAATTTTGCTTTGTGGTGAAATTCCAACTAATTTGTTTCGTCAATAATGCATGTTATATTTATTTACTTATCTAAATGTTTTGAATGTAGTTACAACTCAGACCTGAGCTGACTTCATATGATCATCAAACTTCACAAAGAAGTACTAAGTACAAGCAAATTTTGACTAGATTTAATTAAACGTTTTCTTAGGACTAACCAATTCGTAGTCTTTGACTACGAGTACTGCTACAGGTGCGTAGCAGTATTTTTACCGAGGCTACGAGCCGTAGCACTACGGTCGCTTGAAGCACGCGGCGTAGAGCTAAACAAAGCGAGACAGCAGCGTGCGGCAAGACAGGAGATAATTGGACTGGCCGCTAACTGCTGCGCGGCCGTAATCACAAGGCAAGTCAGTTGTCACTATAGATTAGCGCAACTAGTTAGTGGGTTGCAGAGCTTTAGATGAATAATACAATGTAACGCTGGTAAACCTTGTAGTCGCATTGGTGGACTGGGATACAAAGGATTTCCACTAGCAACATAAATAATGCCCTGTAGTGTATTTAGTAGATTATATTATGGCAATATGTTTTTATAATCCAACCGTTTTTCTAAACAACTCTTCTTTTTAGAAGATTTTAATTTCATTCTACTCGCATGCAGTTGCATGCTGTAGCTTTCATAATTAAATTAATAGTAAATAACACACCACTTATGATTGTCTCGAAGGAAGGATAAATATCCTTGTTACTACTACGAGGTACCAGACAAGAATTTAAGGTAGGGGCGTTTCCCATATTTAGCACAAACAAATATAATTTTAACATGTAAAGAGATACCTTAGACAATATTTTAGATAATTCAGTACATTGTGTATTTATTTTAAACAATCAAATTATTGCTCAGACCTAAAGCTACTGTGGCTGCATTGTTTTTATTTAAGTCAATAACAAATAAACTTTAATTGTTACCATCCGAATATGCAGCTAACAAAACCACAAACGATTAGAACCAGGTTAAAGTGCAGCATCAGCTTATAGCAGTTTCCGTTGAGATTACCTGTCCGAAGTTGGCTTGTTAACCCCTTGGCAAACGTGACGTCACTTCGCTGTTCGAGCGCTGTGGTTCGTGTGGGGGCACTCATTGCCGCTACTTAGCAGCATCGTGCTAGCACAAGCAATACGAGTACAGAAGCTAATAGAAGTACTTTAGTTGTTGCCCTTGTTGCGCTTTGTGTTCAAAGTTGTAAAGTATGGGGGAGGGTGTGCAATAAGGGAAAGAATTAAGTAGGAACTTGATCGTGATGCTGTACCGCACTGTTCAAGTTTGCTTTTAAGCTGCCCGGGATAAATAGCTATAATCCTATTCATCATCTTAAGTTGGCATCTGTTTTATCTTTATAGATAAATTTATGTTAGCCCACTAAATATAAATTGATGGATTAATTTACTAATTCGCATATTGTGACACAAGGTAGGAATGTCTATCAAATTATTTGATATTTTTAGTAGTGTGCACAGTCGGTGCTAGAGACACACGAATAAAAAGGCCACCTAATCTTTACATCCTGTAGTTTATATGTTACAACTTTTAAAAAATTCGTAAGTAATGTACAAAAATACATTACTACTAGAATTAGGATTTTTGTTTCGATGAAGGATTTTATCACCTTTGTGGCGATTGTACGACTGACTAAGAAGTTAGATCCAATTTAGGTCCCAAAAATGAGATACTCTCAACTAACTCGCTGTGCTGTTTACCATTTGATTACCTGACAGCGCTATAAAGGTCCAGAATATCATAGGTCCAACATAATGCTGTATGTGAGTACTAACCGATCCTCAGCGTCAAGTTGCATGAGTAGTTTGCGCAGCGCGGCGGTGTCGATGGCGTCCCAGGAGCCCGCCATGCCGCCCTCGTTGTCGGAGTGAACTAAGGAGTTATCCGCCTGCTCGTCCTCTGATTCCTGTACAGTGAGACCCAAAATTGCAGTTTTACTCCGACACCAGAGTCTAAAAACGCTAATAAAAGGATAGCCAACGTTTAGAAACATCCATTTTACCTCGTTTACTGCTCTCACATTGGATGTTTCTAAATTATGACAAACGTAACAGTAACAAGAGGCTCTAGCTTAGAGCAACCCCCCAAGGTGCTCCTTAACGTAATAAAATTGTTCCCGGAAAATCACCTTTATGCGCATACATCGTTAAGTAAATTTTTCGAAATCCTACAGCGCATTTTATTATGTATAACCGATTTGTATCAGACAAATGAATGTATTCCATACTAAAGTTAACATATGCTACGAGTGTAGTAAAGATACTATTAAGATTCTTAGGGAGTTGCCATAAACTGTTAGTTTCGAAAGATGGATGGGCATTGTTCAACATGGGAACTTCTCCATTATTAGTTGCTGATAAACTAGTATGAACCATGTATCCATTAGGGCCAATGTTAGTTTCCTAACTAAAATTGAATTATTTATTTACATACTAAGTTGATGTCGGCATTGAAAGCAACTTTATTCCATCAATATTTGTTTACCTGCCGCGGTTATTTTTTTTTTTGAATAGCAAATTTCCTAAAAAGGACATGGAATATGGAATACAATCATTTGTCTGATACAAATCGGTTATATATCATAATATACATTGTAAGATTTCGAAAAATTGACATTACAATGTTTTTAGGTGCATAAAGATGATTTTCCGGAAACAATTTTATTACGTTAACGAGCACCTTGGGGGTTGCTCTTGGCTAGAGCCTATTGTTACTCCTTTCCTTATACTAAGTAACTTTATTCTATTCTATTCTATTCTTAAATGTCTGGTTTAAGATCTTTATTTGTTTCCCACAAGAATTACAATAAATCAACTTGTGTGAGAAAAATATATAAATTATAATAACTTAATGTAGGAGAGCGTACAATATTATCTTACTACTAATTCAAATCCATAAAATTGCATGCAACAGCATTTTAAAAAGAACTTTATGGATTATTTACTTCCCATATCGTATCGTATCGTACCAATCTTAGCAGGCTGCTTTTCGTAACCAATCATAAGAAAAGATTAGCAAATTTAGAAGATCGTATGATCGTTTTTGAGTCTATTGAATGGAAAAGGGACAAAGTTGTCATGTTTTGACGACGTCCATCCACAACAGGTGGCCATTAGCGTTGGGCCTCCCTGCGGAATGAGAGATGGGTAAATAATGTTTACTTATTCAGTTGGAAGATCGAAATACATATATATATCGCCGATAACCTAGACGTTTTATAATTTTTTGCCGATTGAACGATAGTAAAACGCTTGTACAGAGGTCTTCACATCAACCTTAACAAAACCATTGCAAAATGGGTCTTAATAATTATATGTCAGTAGAATAAGCTGCCCCTATGTAAAGGTTGATGTGAACTCCTCTGTACCACCAGAAAATGAAATTAAATATATCTGGGAAATTATTTACATATTGCTATGTAACTCTAAAATAGCTATAGGGCCAAAGACTGATATCCGTACTTAGAACAGATACTTAAAAAGATAGACAGTCATAGAAAGAACAGAATGTGCATGAACGTTTGTAACTTTGAATGAACCCGCGAGCTGGCAAGATCCTTTACTTGGATAGAAATAAGACATTTTGATACGACACAAGAACGACTGTTGGTACACAGTCGAATAATTACATAAACAAAACCGTCCAAGTGTCCGATTAAAAGTTAATTAAGGGGCTTCTGCGATGTCACCCTTTGTTGAATGAAGAACATACGTTTATGACCTTCTTAATTTAGCAGAAAGGTCAAATTAACATTCGTTTTATAAAACTTTTCTAAACTGGTAAGGAAATGTAGTTCTGGGGGCATGGAATTTGCAACAAGTACCTATTTATAAACCAAGTTATTATTTCTAAAAGTTAGCAAATGATATGTATCCTTTCAAGAAAGCCTATTTGATTAGCACTTACGATTTGAGTTCGTGCCCACACCAATAAATAAGTATACACTTTTTGTAATGATATTGTATGGATGTAAAATTCAAATTTTTATTCACCTAACGCCCGTCTCCATAAAGAAACCAGTAACCATCACCTACGAACATTAACAAATTTTGGAGGTTATAATTTACATTAAAATGTACTCACCAGTGGAGCCGCAAAAACTGATACGAAGAGCAAAGCGAAGGTGACCATCATCAGCACCGCGCTGCTCATGTATGTGGAGGAGGCTTTCATGGTGCCGGCTGTAAAACAAATTGATATTAATGGCTGGTAAAGCCACAATCTAATCCCTACTCTTTTGAAATTGGACACGTAAGCTATAAAGCTGCCTACGTAAAGCAATATTTATTTCTTTCCCTTTCACTCTTTCAGACTTATGTAAAACCAATACAGTAAAATGTTCGAATTCAAACATATCCAAAAATGAACTATTTGAATATTTAGAGGTCTGCAAAACTCTGAACGGTTTCGATCAAAGATCATTGACCCATAATCAGTGCTTTTATCAATTTATCTAGTTAGAAGTAGATTGCAGTAAATTTAGTTATGTACCTGACGAAGTTATTTCCTGCGTAACTACTAGATTAACAGACAGGTAGCTGCGATTGTTAAGATGCAGACGAGGTTGTAAGACAAGCTCGTTAGCCTAACGACATGCTGAGATAACGATGTATCTAGGTACTTAGTGACATAACTACGTCTTACTTACAAACAGTTTTTATTTAAATATCTCTCGGCTTTAATAAGCTTTGAAATTTGAAAAGCGTACTGATATGAAATTATGTCTCGTTTCCATAAGTACATGATATGATGCATGATATACAGTTGAAAAGGTAGACTTTAGATACTATTATATATATTTTTCAATAGAGGTTTGTGGTGTTACGAGAAATTTCTGCCTACAAAGCGCTAAACGGGAAGGGCGAGGGCGTAAAATATATTAGTCAATACTTTATTATATTTTCGTTTATATATTTCACCGCATCATTAGGCTATAAAAGTATTTGCGTCTTTAGGAAACTGTGTGAGGTAAATTCGAAATACAATAATCTTGAGCATATCTTCCAGATCAATACAAAAACGCATGTTGCACATGTTGTCGGTGGGTAAGTCTTTATATATACATGTGTGGCAAGGCAAGGCGTGAGTGCGGGCGACAGCAACGTCCGACGACCCTCGCATGTTTTTATTTCGTACCTTCTCCTTTGGTGTTGTCAAGGTGTCATTTACACGGAGAAATAAATTAATAAACGTACTGGAGCGAGGTAAATTAGAAGCTTATACAATTTCACAGCTCGTTACTCGTACGCACACGAACACCGCGATCCGGTTGCTTACGTCAATAATGTAATTCGGTAATAAATCTCACACGGAAGTTGTTGAACCAGACATGACAAATACAGAGGTCGTTTTAACCGGTAAACCAAAGAGGTCATAGTAAAAAAAAAGATTTAATAAATAAAACAAATGAAAATGACAGTGATCACAACATTTTTATAGGGTACGAGTACTGGCCTCCGCAGCGCTTCTTCTTGGAATGATAAGAAATAATAATAAGAAATCCACTGCTGAACAGACTTGTAGGATGTTTCGTAGACCCCCAGAGTGGTGTTGTAGACGGACTGCATTTACCTGCGACTTCCACAGGTTGTCCGTCCACCTCGCGATTTACTCAATTACCCATCTCTAATCGCTTTCAATATAAGAACTTATATATTCTGGTCTGGAAACGCGATTTCAAATGCTTTCAAAGCTCCAATTAATTACCGGTATGGAACATAATTAAAGATAATATGGGTGTTTTGAAAGGTCAAAAGTAGATATGAATATGTATGATTTATTTGCGCAGTTTAGAAAAGGCAATTTCAACAACAATGGCTCGAACGGGTGAACGTTGAGCATTAGCAGGGTTAAACTTGTTGAAGCTATTGTTCTCTCAGCGCTTGATGAATAAATGCTTAATTCTCATGTATGATGGTTGGTTCTGATGGATAGAAGTGTGGGATTATCAACCATTAATTCTTTCCTGTGTGGACCAAAAGATGTTTATTTGGAAACGACAAATTTAAGGCATTTAAAAACATGAGTTCCGTGAAAATCTATAGTTAGAAAAGTTTTTTTAGGCGCGAGAATTGTATTTAAATCACTTAACTATTTGTAGTGTAGTTTATAGTAAATATTGAATAATATTCTTATCAGGATGTTGTATTAACATTCATTCTTATTACATACTAATGTAATATTAGATACTATTGAGAAAGGATAAAGGAAATACAGGTTATAAGATACCTTTTCACCGCCATACGTCTTCACGACGGCCGCGGCCCCGATGGGAATCGTGTCACAAAAAGCGCGAATCACGTCGCCCGTGGATTACGAATCGCTTCCTCAATAATTGGATATACGAGACGGTCTATACATACGAATGTCTGTGGGCCTATTCGTGGACCGTGGCCTGCGACCCTTCGTAACCTACACACAAATGTTTTTAAAATATGAAAGATTCCTGATAAGAGACAAATACAGGCAGTGAGAGATAAATGAATCCATCCTTGAGAAATCCTTAATCATTTCGATCCTTATCCAGCAATCTTATCAAAGCATATTCCCTTGCACTTTGACACCAGTCCGTTGTTACTATTTTTATTAAATCTGAGGATGTCACATCAATTCTGTTTACATTTTTAAATAAGAATAAATATCTCTGGACATCATTATACATGTCCATCATTTAAAGATTCAAAAAAAGGAAGTAATATTATTTATTTGTTTTTTTTTTTTTTAACACATTTTCTTCCTACTAAATCATGTCTACTACTATGACGCCAAACTAAGAGGTTTGATAATAACACCCAAATATAGGATAAACACAAAGGTTTGTCACATGAAAGTTTGTTCTCAAGGGGATTGAAGTTTCAACATGGTTTAGCAGGCGAGTAAAAAATGAGCTTTAAATGAGATAAAAAATTGCATCTACCGTAAAGCAATATGTCGACAGCGCAATTATCCAATCCGCTTTATACAGACTCATGCCACTCACTCACTTGGATATTATAAGTGTATCGCTTTTGTGCCACCTCGACGCGAGTTAAAGAGTGCGGCGACGCGACGGATTAATATGCAAAGGCGATCAGCCGAACGAATTGGATGCATAAATAAATACAACCCTCGTCTTGGTGCTTAAACTATTTTGCATCTAGTTCCCTGAAACGATTTTTAATGATAGAACTTTCTTTGTTCGGATGAATACGTATTTTATCCTTCCTTAATTTGAGAACTGTGTATACACACAGAAAATTGAAACAAAGGGGCAATTAGTGAGGAAGCATCCTGCAATGCTTGTTTTTTTATGGTCTCAAATCACTCGATTTAATAAGTAAACTCAAATTTTTCATTTTTCAGGATGGGTCATTCAGATAGGTCTTGTAAACTAAACAGCTCAAAGAACTTTACAACTCAGTTTACTCTAAATATTTCACTCACAAAAAGACTCACATCAAAACAGCCACTTACACGTCAATTATCATAAGAGAGAATAGTTCCCTCTTACATTCTTATTGCATTGTCCCAACAAGTGAAAAACTTCGCAAAGTGGATCCTAAGACAGTCCAAGAGAAATAGATGGCACGCGTCGATAGCGTCCCGTCTATACAATATTCAGTATTACAATAAACCTCCCATATTTTTAGTGGTAAAATGGATATAGCATAAATTATGTAATGGTCCGAAAAGCTGATAATACCGGGTATAATTATCATACTGAATTAAGTCTGGCATGAACATACCCGCACGAGATAAAGTTTTGGGTCTGATGATCGTGTTGTTTTAGGTCTTATAAAAGATTCAATGGAATAAAGAAAAAACACGACAGATAGAGAGTTTAACATGTTATTGACTTTGAAAGAGCCGGACCTTGGCTTGATACTGTTCTGTGAGAAGATATGTTAGTGTTGTTTGGATTTGTCAAGGACTCTGAAGTCATGAATCTATAAATGATTCCCATATTAAATCCTATCCAGGGTATGGACTTACATGTCATGTGTTTAGACATACTCGTGCATGTAGAAGTGTTTATCAATGTACCTAGACACAATAAACTGTGCTGTATACTGTATTCAACTTCCAGTCTATTCAGAGATGGTATCGTACTTAGTTTGGTACATCTTATTGCTAGCTCCTTTTTTTACATGTTTTGTTAACTTTTTGAATATCTATAGTTTTGGTTGATTTGAAGATTCATAAGTATAGATAGATATAATTAATTGCACAAAATAGGAAAAAAACAGTACGATTACATCAAACAAACAATTTGTTTAGTTTAGGCGGCCTTATGGCCGGGGAGCGATTTCTTCCAGGCAACCTTTGAGTAGAGGAACTTTTTGAAGCTTGAGCTTTGTGTAGAGTGAACCTATGAGAATCTATGAGAAAAACAAAAAAATATTATTACTTTAAGTTCAAGTAAGTTTGAGTATGTTAATTATGCGGTCTATTCAAATAAAAATATTCGATTAACAGCCAAGATAACCATGCCATAATGGGGATCCCCGTTAACATATTTTGAACCAGCCTTTAAAAATCTTTAAGACACAGCCGAGAACACGTTCTGGTTTTCGTGTATCTAGAGGTAGTGCTCTTAATATGTTACAATCAGAAACGACCATATAAATTAAATTAACCGTTAACATTAATAAATACTAAATTAATAATACTCATTAATATTTACTTCGAGTATAAGAATGAAATAATACCTACGTTATGTGTAATTTATTTAAATAATATGTAACAATGTAATAATAATATGGAATTTAAACAATATACATGTACCTAGGTTAAGCTAGGATATAAAACTATTAAAGCATGTCCACGGGAACCACTGCCGACAAACTGTTGCACAGTTTGGCAGAAAACAATGATAAGAAGCACCCTTGTAATTTTCATGGTTCAATAAAAAAAATTATTACGAGTAATACGTTAAAGTTTAAATTTCTTGCAATGTTATCTTTTTTAAATATGAAAAACAATCCTCTTTTACCAGAATTAACCCGCTGCGTCACTTTTAGTTTTACAGATATTTTCCAGGACGAATGCAGTTTCAAGGCTTTCCTACTAAGTTTGAGAATTGAGAATTTCATATGAGCTTTAAAATTTTGAGAGTAATTACATCCCAAATTTCATCAACTTCTTCAAACATATTTTTCCTATAATGCCACTTTCCTTACTGCAAAGAGGTGTATGACGATACTGAATATTGATACACAACAAATCTAAATGAAAAAGAAACGGTTTAGATGCCTTGAAGCTTCATTCAAAATACTTTAATGAGCTGCGAAATGGGATTCTACTCGTACAAGTGTGTGTTTTGCGTAATGTACACGACGTGTGAAGTTGAGGAGACTTGAACATGATTCGTGGCAGGAATTGCGCGATTACCGCGGCGTCACAGAGTAAGGCCACGCAAGGGACGTAAACTTTGGTTAGTTGGGGGTTCGTTTACACTGACAGTCCGTTCACCAGTACGTCTACCACGAGTTGCCACTTTAAATTTACATGTTCGCGTGAAAAATTGTATTGGGATTTGACATTGTCATGTCATGTCATGTACAGTTTAAATAATTTAATGTTGTTGTTATACTATACCTAATGCTTTCGTTATTGTTTTTGTTTAAATATTGTTGTGCCCTTGCAGGGTTTATGTGCCTGTACTTTTTTTACAAATTTATAACACCTTATGTATCACATAACTCAATAAATGATTATGATTAATTTTAAAGTGGCAACTGGTAGACGTACTGATGTTTTAATTCATTGAGAAAAGTATTGCTATGACTCAATCTCTGAAGCTGATTTTCTAACAGATTGAACTCAAAGGTTTAAAAGCTAAAATTGTGTGTATAAGCCACATGCGAGCAAAGTAGGTATCCAAGCTCGTATTGGATTCCGATAGCCGAAATCGGCAAGGAAGTTATTATGAACTGATTTTTCATAAAAGGTTATCTTCTCATGCAGCACGGAGATTACTAGTTACAGCTGAATTTATAAATAAATGAGAGTCAATTTTACCTAGCTAGCTGTTGTCACCCATAAGTATGCAAAGATTCAAATTAATTTACTACATGGGACATGGTTTGGGATAACATGGTATAAAGGTTTAACAGATTATCATACGAGTTTTCAATGTAAATTCAGAACGCGCAAGTTTTGCTGAAATAGTACTTTACATACATACAACATTAATTTAATTATCATAAAAAGAAGCAAATTAAAATTTAAATGAAGGACGTAAAGATTTGTTTGTAAATATCATCAATGTCGCAACAGGATTATATCTACTAATTCATTTGTGAAGTACATTGGGAAATAAATTAGTTGACTTGGTAAAAAATAAAAATACTTATATTTTAATCAAGCTTTTATAGAAAAAGGGTTGAAAAAATGCTTTTAATCCATCTAGAAGTTTTCACCAGATGCTAAAACGTCCAAACATACATTTATTTTATTTTAAAATTTATGTTAGAATTATGTGTTATATTTTTCTTTTAAATTGGACAATTTTAAATCGCTTACTGTTTTAATGTAATGTAAATTACCGACGATATTGATGCTCATTGTAATTTCCGCTTGACACATTGACTCAAACTTTGTTGTAAAAGTCATAAGCATATTATACAAAAAGCTCTCTAGTATGTGTCGTTCGAGAAAACCAATAGACGGCAATGCTGCTATTCTGCTCCGCCTATGTGCTACACCACACATCACGTATGACACGCGCTGCCTTCCAGTTATTAAGGTGCAAAATCTAAGTTTGACGCATATTTTATGTCAGTTTCAAAGAGTAATGCAGACGGTAGGAACGAGCTTCAAGTTGTTATTAATAAAGTTGATATTTTACCTTGGCGTCGAAGAACGTGTTTAACATAACGTAATGAAGTGTTGAAGCTTAACAGTTTAATAAATACCCTATTACTAACTCGACAAGATACAGCTCAGGCACGGAACACTGACATTTGTACACCCACTCGAATTTTGCACGAATTGTATAAAGGGTAAGGGGTGTCTCTGGAAGCAAATTTAAAAACCAGATGTAAATAGCTCATAGCTGGTGTTATTACTGACCTTTTTAACCCTATCAATAGTAGTCCGATTACTAACCGTTAAAAAGTTATGATAAAATTAGATATTTTCATATTATCGTATAAGGCCAAAAGTAATTATTAAAAGAAATATCAACTTCATTTTAGTAAATAATTGATCTTACTTTAACCAGTTATTTTGGTGGACTGAAAAGCATGTGTTAATTTAAAATAATAAAATATATAAATAAAAAACCTTAATTAAGAAAAAATCTTCATTTTCAAGCAGATCTTGTAAAAAAAAACTGTACCACTAAAAAATGTCGTGAAAGAGTTACTCATTTGATATTTAATACAGATTCGTTTGAGGTAAAAATTGCACAGTTATTCTAATAACTTATAAAGTTGTGAAAATCTTTCATCTTAACCGAAAGTCTAAAAGTTTGAATCCTGCCTGATTTCTTCAATGTCCGAAATATCTTCTGATATGAACCTAATGAGTTTACAATTAATTTAGGTTTTTGGTATGCTAATTATTTCACAATATAAAACCTCACACTACTTTTTGTGTGCTATTAAGCCTACCAAAGTTTACGAAACCACATATTTTTTTCACCGAGGTAGGGCCCAGCTACATTCTGTAGCAGAGGTAATTTTCAGCCGAGACCATACTGACTGTCGGCTCGAAGGCTTTGGCTTAGATGTTGTAATGTTAGCCTATCATTGAGACAGCTGCAGCTGTTCAAAAGTATTTTTAAGCATTGAAGTAGCAGATAATCCTGTAACGGATTCTGAGGTGAAAAAAAGTTCCTTAACATTTGACGATTGATCAAGTGCTAGCCTATTCGAATAAAATAAAATAAAACAACTGTATATTTTTAAAAATTACCTTTGGAAAGGGATTAACAAAAATAATAAAGGACATGTCAGTATTTATTTAAATGGCGTCTTGGTCGATACGATATTACGAAAGCCTTGACAACGTATTATTCCGAAAACGACTACGTAAATTCATAACATTTGGCATGAAAAACTTCATAAGCGGCACATGAATAGTAGCTTATTGAGAAAATCGTATATGCGGTGTTTCTTGTTACCTCAAAGGAAGGCCTTGGACATATTTTTATTTTATTCACAAAATTAAGTTTCGTTTCTTAATATAGAAAAACTAAGATAGAAAACAAGGGCAATTCAAATTTCAAATTTCAATTGAAACGTAAACATTCACTAGGTAATAAATACGCTCTTTCATAAGTTATTTCGTGTCGCTTAGCGGTAAGGGAATCCCGCTTGACGTCATCACGGGCCGATTTTGAAAACATTCTTTTTTTCCTTTCCTTGAATATGAAAATAAGCATCGTAAAATGCTAAAATCAAATTAATCTTTTAAGCTACGTTCCCAAACTTTATTGAAAAAAAAAACGATTTACTTGCAGGCGATTTTTCTATCCGGGTTTCTTGTCAGGATCAAAAGAAACCATGCTATTAGAGAAGAATTACAAAATATTTAAAATCTGAAAACCATTCATAATCTTCAATTTTTTTTTATAATTAACAGTAATCATCGGAGAGCGTCGTGGCCTAGTGGTTAGTCATTCCAACTCGGATCGCGGATCGTGTGGTCCCGAGTTCAAATCTGGCCAGAACCAAAATCTTTGTATTCATTGTTTAATTTCCGACTAATGGAAAGGTAATGGAAAACATCGCTAAAAAACCAAATCAACCCGGATAGCGGCGTAAGGCTCACTACCTACCACGTTGGGTTCTAATATATTGGTGAAAAGTGGGCTTCTGAGTGTTCCGTTCAACGTAACGGCAACAGTCACTTGCCTCTGACTACCCTGGGATAAACTCGTGATGGTATGTATGTATGTAACAGTAATGAAAAGATAAGCTGAAAATTAAACAATGATGCTGTTCTATTGTATTATGTACAAAACCTGTAATGATACTCGTAAAATAAGTTTTTGATGAATAAATAAAATCAAAAAAAGTTTACATCGGGCAGAAAAATATATACAAAAAGACATATATACTAGACACCTTGGTGAACTTGTTGAAAACTGACTATGACTCAAGGGTGTGCAGGTTCAATCGCCGCAACACCGTGGTAAGTGGTCTTGGCGGCCGTGTGACCCATGTCAGCGATTGGTAGACGTGGTCATAAGACCATAAGGACGATCCTATACTCATTTCAGTGGAAGACAAGTCGTAGGCTGCATGTAACACTGTGTTTTTGTTAATGATTACAGTATTAACAACCGGTTTCGAATACGAATATTACAAAATAAAACATAATTTTGTAAATGTTAACTTACAATGAGATCACTTTATAACTCTCGTATACTCAAAATAAAATAACATCAGACCAATATAAAAAGAAAAGAGAGAAGAAACACGATTTTAGAACAACTGGTTTGTTGGGACTTTAGTGGACTGATAATCCGTATTCGATTTGTAGTGAAATAACCGGATCAGAAAACAAGCTTTTTAGAAAGCATATTTATTGGGTTTTGACCAGGACTCCTCAGATGTTTGTTGATAAAATTGGCGTTTGTGCTGAGTCTGGATGTTAGTTGTATCTTTGTTATTTCTGTATACATAAGATGAATAAGAGAGGAATAAGAGGAATATTTATTGTGATATAATTTCATGTAGATATGTATTTTTAATCAGGGCCCTGTTTCATCGGTCCAAAATTAGCTTTTAGCTAGATAACATCTTAAAATTTCGTTTGGAATTTTTAAAACCACTTTTGTGTGAAAATTATTTAATGAAACCAACCACAAAAGCTGTGTAGCCATAATATTGTGTAATATATATATATGTATAGTATAATCATGCATATTTCTTTGTATTCTCAAGTCATACCAACTTCTTTTACTTTTTGTAACTTTCGTGCCGAGTATAAATTTTCAAAAAATCATTGTGGAAAATAAATGTACTATCCGAGATTTTTTCATAGCTTCAAAAATTGCCTCAACGTGTGTTCAATCTCTGGAGAAAAACCATTTAATATATTTCGATGAAATTTGTTATTTTTTTAAAGATCATAACTTGTGTTCCTTCATAAATTTACGAGTTACTTCAGTCTGAGAAAGCACTGTAAACCTATTTGGTTCAAATACGCTTGGCGAAGAGTGAGTTTCTGCGTTCCGATTACCCAATGGTCACAGTCAAACTTGCTTCAGGCTCGGTTTGCAATACGGTCATCTGAGTGAGAGTACGCCAAATGTCTGAATAAATTAATTGAAAAAAATACTTTTTTTTCAAAGATGTTTTAGAGTGGATCAGTTCATCTATAGGCAAGTTACTCAACTACCTAACAGAAGAGTAGCTAACGTTTCTCAAAGTTCGCTGATAATGCACTGTTTTTAAGGTATCTACCGATCATAAGCTTTAGAGCAAAACGGCATAATGGTCATTAGATATAATAGTGACTTAAGACTATCCTTTGAACATCACAAATAATCACGATGAATATGTATTAAATACAATAAAATATAATTCGTGTAGTGAATATTTTTTCTTGATTGTTGGTTTTAAGAGATCGATTGTTCCGATTACTGATCAATCGTTCTCTGAAAAGTTTCAGTATTGAGCTTAGGTACATATTATTCACATATATATTGTTTCAGTAAATCTTGACATAGTAATTAAAATAGCGGTCAAAATATACATCAAACAATATGCAGATTATGTATAAACTTACTATCGACGAATACCCTAAACATCAGTACCGACCGCGTGATGAACTCAGTTTTAATTCTTGAACTTGAACTGATGAGAGCTCTATAAGTAAGTAAACTACCTAAATTACCAGTGAGAGAACATTTCTTTACTCTTATTTCTATTGTATTCTACCGCTAAAACAATATCACCGATTTATTTGTTCCATAGTGATATATATCACTATGGAAATACAATGCTGATAGTAATCACATTGTGATAAAAAAATTGTGCCGGAAAAGGTGAAGATCTCTTTTATTTGGACTTGGACCATTTAAGTCCAACACTATCCTACTACGAATTAAGGTAAACCGTTTCATTTTCTGGTTTTTCGTATTTAAATTTTGTTAACTATGGACTGAAACAATATGTATAAATGAAAAACGTACGTAATTTTGCAGTTCACCATTACCATTCAAAATGATACTTTTAGTATTGCTTAGGAATCTTATTACATTTACAAACTTCAAAACTCTTATCTACTAAATAGTATGAAATGGCAAGGTATCCAATTTAACTTCAAATGTTTCTTCTCTTTTGGTTTTGGTTGTCCTGGTAAACAACACAGGTTTATGTACATTGAAGTATAAGGTAAATGTTACTTGCGTAACTGATAAAACTTTTCAGAGCTTTTTCATTTGTGTATTCAGTTTTCATTATACAAAAAAGCCAAGTGATGTATATTCGTCCAGTACTGCCAGCAATTCCCATTTTTTTCTTCGGATGGATAATAAGCACTGATATTATAGTTGACCAGTGACCACTCTTAAGATTCTGTACAAGAAATACAATACCACCATATGGCAATCTGGGCTGGAATGTATTGTAAAAAATAATAATACTGAGAGCAAACGTATTTTCTATTCTTATTAGTAAACTTTTAGTGGTTTAGTCCATCGGATATCACAATAATATGATGTTAGATTTTTAGTGTGGTTTTCACTGTTATTAAAAAAATTTCGTCTTTAAGAAAAACAATCGTTTTGTGAGTACTATGTATTAAATTTTATGATTTGAGCTATGCAAAAATTATTTGTCTGCGTTAATTCGTTTATTAGAACCACTACGAGGAGTCCTACGTGATAAGTCTACCAGTATTTAATTATTTAAACAAATAAGTCATTGCAAAAATAACTGAGTGGAATACAACTAGCCAAAAGTTGTTAATTTTAATTTAATAAAATTCGGAAACTATGAAAAAGTTTAGTTTTTTTGATTTCGAACACAAATTCTGAAAAAATGTTGTAGACGGATAATGGCCATAGATCTGCGTAGTAAGTGCACTTACCTTAGTTCGTGGATGTAGTTCGTAAGCGCGGGCAGCAGGCAGCTTCCGTGTGCAGGCGATGCTTTTTGAGCGTAAATGAGCGGTGACGAGAGGGCCCGCTGCTTATATAGCTCCGGCGCGACGTAGGTGAAGCTACTTGCTACGCAAGCGGCTACGGCTACGCGCTACACAACTGCTACGAAATTCGTAATTGGATTGTTTGAGAGCAATCATAAATGGTTTACTAAACTTGTCAAAATTAACAATAGTTTTAATTTGACGTTTACATTGAATATGCCTTAATTTCCGCATTTGTTATAAACTCTGCTTTTAATATTTAACAGTCTATTTGTGAGAACAATAAGCAAGATGCGAGTAATTTATCTGGTTTGGGGATGTGTCCGTAGGCTGCGGTAACCGCTAGTCATAGGAGCGATCGCCATTGTTGTAGAAGCTTGTTATCCATCGAAGCATAAGAAAATATTACTATGCTTAAAGCGAATGATTAAAACCCTCATTGAAATTTCTTAAAATCATGTTTTTACCACAGTACAAATGTGTTATTACTTTCAAACTCCTTCAATGGCCAGCGGTTACCGCAGTAGGTATAATCTTGGAATATAAAATCTTCCCTTTGTAAATAATTGTATTTATAAATAGTCGGTCCATTAAAATCTCTCCCGTAATCCAGAGGTCCTGTGATCAAATCCCATTTCAGGTAAAGAGTATTTTTGGGACAAAGTTTAGGTTTATGATCACCAGCATTTGGAGCAGCGTAGTGGAAAGCAAATACCCGCCAATTGTATCTATGACTTGATTTCAATCCTGGTGGTCTAGGTCACGTTCGCAAATGAGTTTGTTTAGGTTAGATCAAAGGACAAAATGACCTTGATATACCTTAGTGTTAATAGATATAAATAAATAAAATAAATATCCCTGGACATTATTCCACACAGCGCCATCTAGCCCCAAAGTAAGCTAATTAAAGCTTGTGTTATGGGATACTAGACAACGGATAAACATACTTAAATACATTTTCTTTTGTAAATACATACTTATTATACATAGGAGACACCCAGACCAGTACAAACAGACATGTTCATGCACACAAATATTTGTACTGTGCGGGGATCGAACCCGCGACCTCTGGTGTAGTAGCCAACTTCTTAACCATTACACCAAGTCGGTCGTCATATATACTTGTAGTGATGTTTTCCGTAAATACGAGGTCTAAAAATTTAATCCCAAATACAAAAATCAGTAGTTCAAAGAAAGGTATGCATTTAAGTTATATGAAACCTGTCCAGAGTGATCAATGATACAACAGAGCTGTCGGCGTAACGAAACGTTGCAAAATATTATAGTTAGGGTTTAATCGTTCGGTGTTTTATTTATTCGGCGAAGTGAGAAGCGGTTAATGGTTTTCGGCGAAATAAAAATCGGTAAAACCGATTTCACGATTCCAATTTGACTGTAGGTATATTTTTTTTTGTTTTATTTTTTCTTACTTGCTGTTTGTATATTTTTTGTCAATTTTAATGTCACTGGAAAAAATTCTAGTGTCATACTACATCCTCACGAGATTCGGTTGTATTATTATATTTAACATGAAACTGTCACTCAACTTTCTAAAATTAATTTAATAGAAAACATCAAAAATTCACTGGAGAAATGAAACAAATTTGAATTTGTTTACTATGACTAATACTTTCTCGAACACTTCTGGGCAATAGCCTCCATCAATGAAATCAAGCCATATCGCAGCAATTACTATTTGGTTTAAATATGAAAAAATGAACGATTTCTTATACTAAGCTAAATAGCACAAGGATTCTTCTATGAAAAATTATGGTAGCATCATTTAATTAATTTAACCAACTTTAAGATAAATTATATCAAATTAGCTTCTCGTACCCATTAAAACTTGGTGTTCATTGAGGTCAAACCTCACCTGTTACTTCAAAAAACCTACTTAATTGTCTTGACGCAGTTTTGGAAGGAACCTTGGTTTTTAAGAAGGCTTTTCGTTAAGCAACAACAAAGTTAATTAGATATGACTTACTTAATTTTAATTGTCTCTGAACTTTTTTCCTATTTCACATTCAAAAATTGCATTCGACCCAGGTTCGGTTCATCATACATTTGAAAGAATATAAATATTGTTGCGCGACTGGGGCGCAATGAGTTGGAAATGCCCTCGTAATGACTTCCGCATTAAGAAAATAACATGTCGAGCTCCCGGAATAGCATTCAACCAATGCGTTTCGTAATAAGTCGTTTTATTTTATAATATGAAGCATTTGATTTTGTAGCTTGAACTCAGCCATGTCCGGCAGCTTTGTCTGTATTGACAGAAATCGTTATCATCATTCAAAGCCTGTAAGCATCCACTGCTGGACATATGCCTTCTTTAGAGTGCGCCTCCACATACGGCCCCTTGTTTTTCGCATACAGCCGCATAACATCAAATTACATTATTGATTCCACTTATTATGAAATTAATATGTATGCTTAGTATGTTGTTATACTTACCTTCATGTGCATTCTGTAGTAAACTGCAGAAGTTGGTACTCATAGGCTTCGTCAAGATCAAGTGAATATAACTATTTGCTAGGAAAACATGTTAACAAGTACATACTTGGAGGACAAGGATTGTCCTAGAAACTTATCGGCATTGATATTGGAAACTTATCGTGATAGGCTTGTTGGCGTTGTAGGCGATGTTTACCGAGTGCATTTATTAAAAATGATTATATGAAAAGTGTGTTGCCTTTGAAGAGAATAACAAAGTTATTAGACTGCTTCAATTCTTATGTTGTCATCTGAAAACTGTAATCAATGCTAATTAAGACAAAATGACTGTCAAAGAGAGTTTAACCAAAATGGCAATTTAATAGCCAACTTATTAAAGGAAGCTTCCTTACGAAAAGTTTTAATTAATTTTCAATTTTACAATAAATTTGATTCTAGATAACGGTAACAAACTTACTAGACTAAACTTTTGAGTTGTCCCGGTCTTCCCGTTATTTTATCATTATGTATGGCAAGATAAATGAATAAAAGAGTAGTAGGCGTCAAAATTTTGGCAAAAGTAGGGCTAAAATTTTAAGTGATTTCACTCATTTCCCTTTTTACCATATACTGTGACATTTTTCTTCAAAATATGTATCTTATAGAAATATGTAGCTGGTCACATGAATTTAAAACTAAACGTTTAAAACCAAACGTTTAAAACCAAAATTGCTTTTCAGGGTAGCTAAAACAAACGTTAAACACTTTTAAAGATCAATAATATAGTGAAAAAGGGGTTTAATGAACTATAGACATTCTGGCAGAGGTTCCATAAGCACTAACTTAGTGAACCGAAATGGATCTGGGACGTTAAACTCGTTCCTTTATTTCCTCGAAATTTCTCGTTACGGTAACAGTCAGAGATTGATGTCCTACGGAGAAACTTCAAGAGCGCCTTGTTTGAAATAGCTGAATTATGGGAAAAACAGCGTGTGTAGTCGACTATGCAACTGCTGTATTCGCGCAACTCGTACCGCTGCATATAATTAGGGCAACTCTATCTGGATTTGAGCTGCATATTTTGTTATTTTAGGGTCGTAAGTGCGTAACAGTTTTTGGACACACCACTTCACACATGCACGCATGTCGCTTTATTTTCTTCCTATTTAGTCTTATTTCATATCTTGGAATGCACCGTAGAATAAATCTTTCCTTCAATTAAGATTGATTGGTATTTTGAAAGCTTTGACTTGAAAGAAATTAGACACATAAGAAATATTTCAGGTTTTCTTGATAAACTAAGGAAGGATTTCTGGTGGTAGGTAGGTATGGACGGACATGTGTCCATTGACTGCGGTCACCGTTACCCACGGGCGGTTCGGAACAATTGAACTTTGAGTAAATTCTCCCATAATCTGTAATCTGTAATATGTATTTGATTTTATTTATATTTTACTACCTACTTCAATTTTATTTTGATGTCAGATCAAATTTACTATGGCATACGAAGGGTGTTTAATAATAAGTACCTAATAATGGCATATAAACTCCTTGAAAAACTAAAAAGTAAATACTGGCAGGTAAAGCCCAAACATTTGATAAAATAAAGAAATAAAAATTATTGATTTTCTTTTCTTAATTTAAAAATAGAAGTCATTTGATTTCGTCGTGTCGGAGCGTGGTACGCAAAATGAATGAAATTGAAATGCGGGCCGTGATAAAATATCTCTTCCTGAAAACAATTTACTACTGAGCAAGTAAATCTAGACTTGATAGGAACGTTAGGGGTTAATGGTCCTCCGTATTCTGCGGTTGCGCGGTGGTGTGCCGTGTGTAAGAGAGGGAGAACTTTAACTAAAGACGACCTGCGCTCGGGACGCCCTCCGACGGCATTAACCGAACAAATGATAAAAAAGTTCACAAATATGGCAATGATGAGGAAATGATTGCCGCCGTACATGATTTTTTAAGCGATCAAGATGAAGATTTTTTCAAGAAGGGAATCTCAGAATTAGAAAAACAATATACCAAGTGTATAAACCTGAAAGGTGATTATGTCGAAAAATAAAATAACAATAAATAATATATATAACTGCTTCATACTCATTATCACTTTTTATTGAACACCCCTAGTATATGCTGATCTGATAAAGTTGCGACTTTGAATTATGACGTATTCCCACATAATATTGACATCATGAGACAAACCTTCCAAAAAATTACAATGTTAGTCCATTAATATGTCAGTGTATTAACAGGTACGGGCAGTCAGCGGGCTTATCACCCGACGAGATAGGCGTAATAACAATTTAGGCTGCGAATGGCGAGCAACGATTATGATTGGCAAAAAACCGATAAAAATGACATATTTAAGCAATATCACTGCCTCCGCTAATCCTTTCTTGTTGATCCATAATAACGTTGATGAATTATTTCCTAGTACACTATCTAGATAGTAGGTAAGTTCTATTGCATAGTAATACAATTGAACAAACTTATGAATTTTATTGCGTTAATGTTTTGGGACACAACAACAATGTTATAACTTTGTAACCACATGTGTGCAATGAATCCTTGAATCTTGAATAATAAACATACACTTTATCTTATTACAACAATATAAATAAATGAAATGAATTATATTTTTAGGTTAAAGTAACGTTAGTGAAGCACTATAAGTAACGTACTATTACAACTGTACGTTTGCTCATGTTTGGTGATTCGTTTAAAATTGCCGATGGCTTGCATTAAGGGTTTCCTCTGCTGCCCGTGTTATTATTTAGATAGGTCTACTTGAATTAAATATTTGATTTTGGCCAAAGTAATCGGTCTGCTACGAAGCAGTCAAAGCTAGTTATAGCTAATAACATGTGCTACGGCTAGCCGTGACGCGATCATATTCTCTGACGCGTGCGCCGCTCTTTGTGCTACGAATATGTATATGTGACCAAAAGCTACGTGCAACTTAATTGCTATATTGATTTTCGAATGAATTAGAATACTTTTTCAGTTGCCAAACCAGGAAATTTTGTATGTGAATATACTGCTGTTACGTCACGTATTTAGGAAATCAACTAACTTAATCATTGCGGAGTAAATTGTTAAATTTATGTTTATAAATTAACCAATGATAATGAATTAAATCACATCTTCACACAACTGCACCGCATAGCAGCGCTGAGAAGCCAGGGTGTTTTATTTTGATGTTTTGAGTGGAAATACTTTCAGCCAAAATTGACTTATTGGCGGCCTTTAATAATCTTTCAAAACACTTATGAATTGCTGATTTATGTATTTCGTGTTCAAACTTTCCATCTGCAGGGTTTGTGTCCAATTTAACATCAACAAACATCTATCAATATGTATGATACGCGTTTCGGAAGCAGTGGTAAGCTCCCATTTGTATTAGAATCACGTACTCATTACCTGCTCGTGTTCACATGATTGAAAAAATACTGCACGGCAGTTGGTGTTATCTAATTCTTCAACATATTCTGGTATTTACTACTTTTTTAAAACCGACCATAATAATTTCATTTGCTTGTCACAGTTTGATGAATTCACGTTAACCTAGATCTCATCCACGTTGAAACAAAATCTCAAAATTCTACTTGAAGTAAGATAAAAGAACAAAATTGCTAATGCAAACTCACACAACAAATATAATTAGCAAGAAATATGTTGTTATCAAACGTTCACTATTCACTACTTATATTTTATTCAAGGGTATCGTTGTAAGTGTCTTAATTGTCCGCTGGTCGAAAGCCATGTAACATCAGATCAAATCGAATCTTCAAATGATGCCGTGTTGGGTGCCAATTTAAAAAATATGAATATTTATTGTTGGTCGCGGTTTTGCATGTCGGCATCTGGTAACTATGTAGTAGATGATGATGAGCAACTTATATTTTTCTAAACTTTTGCGATTAATCAGTATCCCAACATATTTTCCTTTAAAACCTATTATCATTATTATTTATTATATAAACCTTAGTAGAAATATAATAAATCAGACTATCAACAACCGTTGTCTCATTCCTGCCATTCCCGTCTGTGGTTATGGTAGTGACCCGATGCTGGAACAACAAAATGACATTTCCGGGCAAATAGTATATCAGTTCGTCGCAAGAAGTCGCTACCAGCACTGACGTCACATCCCGTATTCCGAACTTTTGGAATCCAAGCAGCAACGTTGGCATAAACTTTTGTCTGATGTGGATCTTGGAGATCAGAAGCCATCATACCTTTGGCGCCGAATGCGAGAATTGGGTCGTGGGATAGTTGATGATAAGACCGTCATAGTATTATGGCTCAGATTATTGCCAGTTTCAGTAACTTCTGTTTTGGCCGTTACAGATATGTCGGACGTAGATTGCCGACACGGACGAGTGAGAACTGAGTCCAGCCAATATTTCAGTTTGTGCCATTTATCCGGCTTAGTTTATCGTAATGACGTATCTCACCTTACGCACACATTTGCAAATCGGTCGGTTTACCGGGCTGCCATTTTGCGATCTATCATTGCCCATGACATTCGCGTCAAAAAAAGCAAAATAAAATCCCGTCTTGTGTGGTGAATTGGTGTAAAAACAATACCATAATCCCAAAATTAACATCAAGGTTTACATTTCACAGGTAAGCCAAAATAAACATATAGGTGGAACACAAAACTTTGACGACGCAGCTCAGTGCTCAGTTCAGCGGATTTAGGCTGCAAACTGGACGCCCGCGGCGCGGTAGTAAAAACGGCTCGCGCGACTTGATAGACATGCTTTGCGCGCCCGCCGCCGCGCCCGCGGTCGTCCAGTTTGCAGCCTAAGGCTTATTCAACGGATTTTGTTCTGAAGAACTGTTCGATTTCATGCTTTGTATCACTTTCGCCACCGTCAGTGAGCTTAGCCTCACTCTCTAGATCCACCATGGTCTCTTGAAGTTCGTTTTCAGTGACACTGTTAAATATTTTTCACCATAAAACTTAAATTTTTGACTAATGCTTTAATCCTGACTTCCTGGGCCACCCTGTACACTGCCTCACTCGTGGGCAAAGGTCTCCACCGTTGTTATTAAGTCGTCGCTTAAATTTGCTTTATTACTACACCCAGAATTAAACTTATCGATACCCCTTAAAAATGAGTTATATTCTTTAAAACGATTCACTTAAACTGCCCGCGTTTCGTTTTCCTGGTGGACCGGTCCATTTCGTGCTCTTCAGATCATCGCTGGTCTGTGCATCTCGCTACATGGCCGGCCCTAAAATTAAAATGGAGCTCATTTTAGTTTTAGTGCTCGGTGTAACGCATCTGTTAGTTTTGTCTTTCTTCATATCTCTTGACTTCTTGTGTTTTGCATTTTCCTTAGGTGTAACATGCTTCTCTCCATTGCTCGTTGACTAGTTAATGTTTTGTTTTTATCTCGTTTGTAAACATCCACGTTTGGGAGCCATAGGTCAAGCAGGGCAGAATACAAGTGTCCATGATGGTCTTTTTCATAGGCCCTTTAGTATCTCCTTGTGAGCTCAGTAGGTATTTGTTTTAGCTGCACGTGACTTATTCATTTTAGAAAACGATACTTGTTTTTGTAAGTAAACGTACTGCTCCACATTCTCAAGTTCCACATCATCCAGCATTTTTTTCCTTTTTTGTCATTTGTCATCTTTTTCGCCATTTCTCATTAATTTTGTTGGGTTCATACACAAGCCGACTTGTTTGCTCTCTTTATTTATTTGTGATATCATATTTTCTAGCTTCTTAGGAGATTCAGCAAAGATTGCGATATCGTCAGCAAATCTTAGATGGGTGAGACGTTCGTTGTTGATGGGGATGCCTCTGTAACTGGGTCTCTGTGGACCCAGTCCAATTTGGAAAGTATCCACTGTAAGTAGGTAGTAGTAGGTCTCCCTGCCTGACGCCTCGGGCTATTTTGATCTCTTCGTCTCGAGCTTCTAGCTTGACTCTGCTCACACTATTCTGATATGTTAGGTTGGGGAAAAAGTCTTTTCGCAAATAGTATGTATGAACTTGCATTAAAATCTCTTTGGCTATACTATTTGTATCTGGCTGGTTTTGGTATCATTAAAATTTTAAATTTTAAAGAAGATAATTCCAAATTTAAATTAGGAGAATGTGTGATTTTCATTTGTTTTTCTTACTGTCAAGATGAGTGAATCTAATGAAGAAATTCGATACATTTTAAAATTTTACTACAAAAAAGGTGAAAATGCAACGCAAGCCGGGAAAAAAAATTGCGATGTTTATGGACCTTGTGCAGTGTCTGTGAGAGTAGCACAAATGTGGTTTAAGCGTTTTCAATCCGGAAATTTGGATGTCAAAAATGTCAAAGTGCACGTCGCTCTGGTCGCCATATTACGTATACAATGGATGCCATTTTTGAAAAAGTGGAGCAAGATCGGCATATCAGTAGTTACGACGTAGCTGAAGAACTGGGAATTGGTCACAAAACAGTTTTGGCGCATTTGAAAAAAACTGGGTACACAAAAAAGCTCTATATTTGGGTACCTCACGAGCTCACTGAAAGAAACCTAATAAACCGTGTACTCATTTGTTATTCTGTATTACTGGTAAAAAAAATAAAAATATAGATCATAGCGTAAAATTTTTAGGTTGTACTCTTGACATTTCCTTGAATTATGAAAAACATATCGAATCAGTATGTAAAAAACTAGCAAGTGCGAATTATGCTCTACTTAAACTTAAACCTCCCATTGATAGAAGTACTTTAATATCTGTCTACTTTTCTTACTGTCATTCCATTATCAACTATGCTATAACCATATGGGGAATGCTACACAAATAGGAAAAGTGCTTATTCGGCAAAAAAGATCTGTTAGAATCATATTTGGCCTAGGTAGATTGACATCGGCTAGGTCGTATTTTAAGAAAGCAAAAATGATGACTGTGATTTCGCTATTCATCTATAATTCCCTATTGGAAATACATAGTAAAAAGAGTGAAATACCTATGAGAATGCATCTGCATAAATACAATACAAGAAATAAAGAAAGACTACAAGTACCAAAAGCTAGAATTGTAAAAACCTACAAACAAGGTTTACCCTTAAAAATTAGAATGTATAATAAATTGCCCCTTGGTATTACCAAACTCTCGTTATATGAATTCAGGAACTCATTAAAATATTTTTTTCTTAATCACCCTTTTTACAATTTAACCAAGTATATGAGCTGTTCATTGAGCTGACTTGCATTTATAAAGAATAATTACTGTCGTACTTTTTGTTGACTTGTCGTATAATGCAATGGATTAATGTTATTACTATTTTATGTGTTCATGAATGATGATGATGTATATTATTACTTAATTACTAATTTGAACTTGTATTTTGACGTACCAATGTTATGCAATGTAACGAAATATCCAATAAATGAATTGAATTGAATTGAATTAATAAAACCGAACCATTTTTGAAGAAGCTGATAACTGGTGATGAAAAGTGGAACACGTACGAACAAGAACGTGCGAAAAAGGTCGTGGTCCAAGGCCGGTCAGGCTTCACAGACTTTGGCGAAACCCGGGTTTACTCGCAACAAGGTGATGCTGTGTGTGTGGTGGGATTCGCAGGGCATTATTAATTATGAGCTGTCCTGAGCTGACCATCGATTCTGAACTCTACTTCAAACAACTGATAAGATTAAAGCAAGAAGTTGAGAGAAAGCGGCCGGAAATAATCAACAGAAAGGGTGTGGTTTATCATTATGATAACGCTAGACCTCACACATCTTTAGCCACTCAGCAAAAATTAAGAGAGTTTGGCTGGGAGGTGTTAATGCATCCGCCGTATAGTCCTGACCTTGCACCTTCAGATTTCCACCTGTTTCGGTCTCTTCAGAATTCTTTCGGCACTTGTCGCGGTATTTTGATCAGAAGCCTCAAAAATCCTATAGGAATGGGATCATGTCCCTACCTACACGATGGCAAAAAGTAATCGAACAAAATTGCACCTACATACTTTAGTGTAATCATATAATATATTCAGAAGGATTAAACAATTAATATATACAGTATAGTAAAAATTAAAAAGAAAACCTTAAAATAAATATAACTAAAAACTACTAAGAAAATTTTGCACCTGTGGTAAGATACCCAAGATGCTGGCAGCATTCCCCCGTTGTATAGAAAGACTCGCACGTTGTGCGAGGAATGTACCAGCTCTTGGGTCACCTGTAGTTGAAATCAATTTTTTAGCTAGATTTTTTAAAAGGTTCTGTGCACTCGGACCCCACGGACCCAGGGTTTCGACGCCGAAAGGCACAAAAGTGTAACTGGAACCGATGTTCTGGTACTTTTGTGCCTTTTTATATTCCGCCGCTTCAGCCGCCGCGCCTGCCCGTTGACTCGTAGCGGGAACATGGGAAGGGGCCAGCGTGTCGACGCAGGTCGCATCCCACACTAGCGGCCGGCCCATGGTCCATGGAACGAGTGTCATCCCGTCGGGTCTCTTACCGTCGTCACGTACGATACCTGATACGATAACTTTAGTTAAATGTAAATAACCTATATTAAAAAATGTTTTGAATTTTCTTTAAAAATGCGAAGAAACTTTTGAAAAATCCGGGGTGGAAGCCTGCTTGCTGTACTGGTTGCTCACTGTCTAATATTGGGCTAATTTCGCTATGTATGATAGAAGCAAATAACTTGTATACGCTTGATAGCAGGCTATTCGGGCGCTAGTTAGCAATGTCTCCTTTTTTATATAGCAGTATTATGTCCTTTTAACAATGCTTGGTTCTTTGAGCCGTCGGGCCCAGGCTTTTCTGTCGCTTCAACTTTTTAATATTTAAGCCCCAAGACAAGGCGAAGGTTTATTTTATCGATATAGGGGTTTTTTATTTTATTTTATAAAGTAGCCTTGTATAAGCTTTAGTAGAATTATAATAAAACAGACTATCAACAACTATTGTCTCATTCCTGCCATTCCCGTCTGCCAACCCCACAAAGTTTTAACCCAGATGCAAGTTAAAAAAATTGAACCTAGTGAACTGTCCTCCTCCTGCCTGATTTCTTCAGGGTACGAAATTAGTTTTTTTCTAGTTTTCTATCTTTCTATAGTTAACTGTAGTTACGTATACGAGTATCTTCGTTTAATTTAGTTCGTGAGACATTAAAAGATGCTTCCGCGAGTGGCCTATTTTCCTTTATTTTATGTTTAAGTCAGTTTTTTTTAAGTTCATAAGTATTCTGATTAAAGTGGTGTGACTGGGCTCTTGCAGTTTTAGAAATTGCCAATGATGCCAGTAAGTACATAAATAAAGTTTCCGTAGGCATCGGCAAGCGCTTGCCATGCGGCTGTCCGTTCGTTTTATTACGTGTAGTCAGTCAAATACATCAGTACACACACACACACACAGCCGTACACACACACACACACACACGCATACAGCCGTATAATGTATATACATCTTGATAATCCCTACGTGCACCAACATAAGTAAGGTAATATAAGTTTGTGCTCTCAATAAAGGATATATCTTTTCGTTTTTTAGAGATTATATTAAGCGAGATGGTTGTGCCATATTTTATTATGCATTAACCTTTGAAACTATGAGAGATATTAATACATTTGTAAGTAAGTATTTTATGTGTCACTTGCAACACAGTCAGTTGGATGTTAAACTAACAAAAACCTTGCAATGATAACTTGTATTAAAATTTAAATCGAAAAAGAAAGAAAGACAAGTATTTTATTTTTCTGTTTCTAACTATCCGTAAGTGTTGTTGTGCCACTTTTAACACATCCGCATCATGCAATCTCTCAGCACAATAAAAATGAAGAGATAATAGTCTCATACATTTTAATAAGTTCACAAGGGATACAGCTGATATCATGTATCAGATATTCTATTGGAATATTTGAAGTAAAGTAATAGGGTAGAGAGCACGAGTTATTTTGTGTCTGAATCTTGTAAAAATAATAGTTTTCTCTTTATAACTTTATTTAGGATATGCTCGGTTTAAAAACCTTAGATTCAGTTTTTTATTGGTTATGAATGGTGTGCCTATTAACACAAATAATTTCAAAACATCTTTTTTTATTTCAAAGGAAATTCTACGAGTTTCAACAATTGTTTCAACATTTTTTTTTTAATTTGGTCGTCAAGATGACCTCACTTCACCTGATGGAAAACACCCATGGGGGCTCCCATATGAGATTGATAAGGACAGTAATGCAAAGCAACTACTGAGCTGGTAAATCTCACGTTGAAGTTATACCTTTTACTACTATACTTTGACCGCTTGAAGACCCCACACGCTCCATCGAAACAACTTTCAAGTTCCCTTTCGCAGCCCGAGCAACTGTATTGAATACTTTATGCATAACATTTTATTTTATCGATATAATTTTTCATAGAAATACTGATTACATTCTTAGGTTAATATACATATTTTGACAAACAAAGATGAATTATTCATCACGTAACTTTAGTTTTACATTTAATTTTATGCAAACTTTTGGAATTTTTGTCCTTTATTTCTAAGGCTGACCGGCTACATAACGGCATCGAGCAGGCCTACTTACCTACCCTTTTAAAGCACTTACTAAAACCCATTATAAATTATGGCGGTGCTTGTCTGTAACTGTTAGTGCTAAGTTTTATTGCTCACAAACAAAGCCATACATAGAACTGAAACATAATTGAAATACGTGCACTACTACAGTCATTCCAAAGCCCTGGGCTTCGTTAGATCACTGAACAAGCAGCTCGTGAGTTCTTAACATCAAGTAGGTTTAGTGGTTCACCAGACGATTAGGATAGGCTGATCTTTATTCAAAATGAGATACCCGCTACAAGGATGTTAATATTTTAATAGAATTATTAAAAAAATATAGGACTTGTTTCTGTCATCGTTCCGCTCGCCCATCAGTCAGGGGTTCACATTTACGCTCTCTTTTTTTTCTGGTTTCGACGAACTAGTCTTCCAATTCGAATTTAACAATTGCTTTCACACAGGCTTGCCACCGATTTTGTAACATATAACATATGAGTGTGTTGAGCCCAAATGTTTATGTTAGAGATGTTATATTAATTATTGTTTCAGTACTTAGTTGTTATTCATGAACGTTTATTCGTAAATAAGTATAGAAGGCAGACCTAAGATTCAGATCTAGAAAGCAGGCTAGAGGTCCACTTTTACTCGCTCAGTCGTTGATTTTCACAGATGGTACATAGCAAAGTGATAAAAAACAATTTCATTCATGTGACTAATCATCTATATTCATTTTTCCCCGGGATTTGGGGAGATTAGAATAAAATTGTATATATTGTGTGCATGAACACTTACAGCCCAAAGCGCCGACAAAAGCTCCCACAGTAATTGCAATCAAAGCCCTTCGCAAGCCAGCAATATTCTATGCAAATGCGTGAATTTTCTACAAATGTATCGGAATAGCGCAACATTCGCATTTGTAAATGTAAATCATTCAATAACTCAATTTCAATGACATTTCACAATTTACTATTTCTAGTTTAACTTTCTTATTCCTTCGGGTTAAATATGTTTAAGTTGTTCACGTATTTTTAGTGCCATTTACGGAAAAAACAATAACAGAAAGTAGGCATGTACAGTCAAAAGCATAAATATATACACGTTTCCATGGCTTCAGAAATATCTGAGCAAAATATTAGCCACAAATATTTATACAAAATTTCGTTCAGACTCTTTGTTGACTTGTATAGATATTTTTCGACACGATGTCCGATGTGGGTCAATTCAGGAAATGATCTTTTCCGAATTGACTCGGGTCTGGGTGTGCTGAGAGACGCCCCTGGCTTATTTATTTGTGTGGTACCTCGTAACACAGGGATATTAATCCCTGCTTCGAGACCATTACAAACAGGAGGTGTGTTGTCTGGCGCGTATTTATATTTATTTATTTAATAATTTGTGGCTAGTGTTTTACTCAGATATATTTGGAGCCTTTGAAACATACAGATATTCATGCTTTTGACTGTACAAATTCTTGTATTTGTTAACAAAACAGCTTCAGTTACCGCATTGCCAACTTAACCTGGCGATTTGTTAGTAAACTTAGCAAAACTAAGGATATTGCGTCTACGCCTCGAATCTGCGACGGCTACAGTTTTTTTATGCCCATATGTTCTTATGATACACACGAGTATCATGTTTACCCAACTACCTAATCTATCAGCTAGTTGCAGGTATGCGGGATTTACAAATTCCGTTAATTATCTGTGATATAGGCGTTATGTTTTCGTTGGTTTAGTTTGACGTTGGTTTGGTTCCATAAGTTTGTAAAATTATTTTTCTAGTTAATCGCGTGATCGGTAATAACTCGCATTTAATACTCGGAGGTGAATATAACGCAAATATCGAATAGTTAGGTCAAGTTAAATACAGGAATGGTTCATACTTTGAAATCCAGTGAAAAAACATAATCTCTTTCAAACGATATAGGTACCTCTTTTGACTATGAACTGCTAAGTTGGACCTAGACCGCATTGTGTACCTAAGTTATCGGTTCAACTTGGAAGTTCGGAGATTCTCGTTTGATTTATAGGAGAAAATTTAATAACCACGACTTGCTCAAAGGTCTGCCTCTCCTAAGGTGATGTTTGATCTCCATTCAACTGAGAGATATATGGCACGATATTGCAGTAAAAATCTAGAACGTAATATATTTACGTGCAAGGGGAAATTTCGTGCACTTGCTTGGACTTAATCATAATACTCGAATACGCTTATATTTGTTGTTTTATTTTTTACCGAAAATAGAAGGACATGTATTTGATAGTTATCATTAAAAATTTAATGGCCGAGGTTCAAAACGTCCCTTAACCCGATTTCTCAAACGATCAACGTTTAGCACCCTTCAAATTGATCTAAGCCATTTTTGACCTTTGAAGTATAACGTATCTACTGCCGCACAAAATAATATCACGAATGTTTTTGACAGTGCGACTGACCACGACACTGTAACTCACTGACTTCGCCTGTAAACTACTGTGTCTGTGTGCGTGTTTAAAAAATGGCGCGATGGCGTATTGTCCTAAGCGGGCTGTCAAAGGCGCCGCGCCAACGGCCGCATCCGTAATTTGTGACAGGGCGCTGGCACAGATTACATAATAGCACAAAATAAAGAGTTTACAGAAGGACCGCTCTCGCCTTTTTCTATGAACTTGCCTGATCGCCTAGGGTTGCTACTCGCTACTATAATCGCCAGATAAGCGCGATTTGACAGATACCGCGTAAAATAAAATACATCAAGTGAAAAATTGCACCTAGTTCGACAAAAACAAAAATATCCAAAAGGGGTCCAGTTAGATTGAAAGGAGTTGAGATGGGTGAATACGTATAAAAGTATTATAAGAATTCATTTACCGGGGTCCAGGTGCAACCTGCTAGCCTAATGGCTTGATCATACAGTCCTACCTATCTACCTACCCAGTAGGCTGTAGTAGATAACACCATGAGCCACTGCTTCTGCGGTCACCTGTCGGCGGCGCGGCGCGGATGCAGCAGCCGCGCGTGACAATACAATAATATACCAAAAATACTGGTGTTTTACCAATGCATGATAAGATAAGTTACGGAAAAAGTAAAAGCCCATTTGTACTGGATTTGAATGTGTTACGAAATATAATGGTTTACCTACCTATATACTTGTAATACATACATAGTACTACTAACTTGCAAACGTTATTTAAGTTTTACTTATTTTGCAACATCATATTTTGGTAACTTAAAAAACGTATAATCACAATTTCGTGTGGTGTTTATACAGTCAAATACACTGCAACAGAAATATCTGCGCGAAACCAATTTTGACCATTGAACTGTAATGTAAGTATCTGACGACGTACAAATAATATTAATTAATTTTTTATTTTTATTTTTTTTATTTTTTTTCCTTTCCTTCTCAATATATCTCAATGTTTTTGACAGTGCGACTGACCGCGACGCTGAAACTCCCTGACTTCGCCTGTAAACTCACGTCTCTGTGTGCGTGTGTCAAAAATGGCGTGTTGTTCTAAGCGGGCTATCTGTCAGAGCGCCGCGCATGTCTATTTTGTGATAATAGTTACTACGTAACAGCTAAATCATATCCATAGAAAAATAAAAAAAATCTTAATCCTAAATGCGTGCTGTTATGTGACAAACATACTCGTATATCGTCAGGGCCACCTCTTTCGATATAGATGTCAGTACTTACAGTACGTCATCGCGTCAATTCGACCGGAAAATTCGCGTACAAATGCTTTTTGCGGCTGTTGACTACCAACTGCCAAATAAGTCATGGAATACCCGGCAGCTTGAAGGTAATTATCGCGCATAAGTACATGCAGTGCCAGAGGTCTGACCTGGACCTCTACTAAGCTCGGCGTTCTGCTTTAAAGGTTCCATCAATAAATGAGTTAGATATTATCTATAAATGACAATACAGATAATCTGAAGATAGAAACTGGCAAATGCGACCTTATCCTAGGGCTCAAGTGGGAATCCCTAGGATTAGGTCGATTGTTTTTTTTATTTAAATTTTTTTATCTTAAAAAAACATTTTTGCAACAAAAACTCACTAATCCATTAAATGTTTTAAAATATCTGCATTTATTTCACATTTCGAATTATGTAAACTAAACACGATACACTGTATAACGTTGCAGTTTCGAATAGGTAGGTATCGAAATTGTTTAGTGCTCTTAGGTGGTACAATTTCTTGTCTTTAGCGTATCAAATAACACGAATGTTTCAATATCTTAGTAAGTGATATGTGTCTAAAAGCATCTACTCGTGTCTATTTTGTGTAGGATCAATCGTAGCTCGTTTTTTGCATGTCTTCTTTGTGATAATTTTGTATTTTAAATGTCTTCTTTGTGATAATTTTATCCTCAAAAGTAACGGCATTTTGATTGAATCACTTTTATTCAATTTAAATAACTGTTCTCTAATTTAATGATTGATAATAGTGCTTTCGGTAGTTTTCTTATAAATGGGAAGACAGTTTGGGAAAATGCTAATCTAAAAAAATGAAATACTCTAATATCGAGGAGCCGATTTCAATTTTAATAGCTTCATTCACGTCTAATAACTTCAGTCTCAAAAAAAAATTACTGAACATTCAAGGACTAGAAGCTTGTAAAGTAAATAGAACCTAGACCAAACTAGTTTATTTCTGATTTACTCAACGTTATTCGATTTACCAACCTGTATGACCACCATGAGTTGCCGTCACGTAAACGACGATAGTTGAGTTTAGCAATTTGTATGCCATTTTTAGTTCCATTTCTTATTACTATAGGGGCTGTGAAACCCCATACAAAAACGTCAACGGGGACGCTAGCGAATGTCATGGTGATGTATGAAATGGTAAGGGTACTGAAACATGTAAATGAGTTACTGTAAGCAGGCAGCTCTTACTGTGATTGCTACTATAGTCACTATGATTAACCCTAAACCCATTAGACCGGTAACTAGGTTTTAATATTCTTGCCCCTTGCCTTTGAGCAGTGGGCTCATTATCATTAGTTTACTTTTATTATTTTGATTCTTTGGCATTTTAAAATGCTTGCTTTCACATCTAAAGATAGGAAGATATCTAGAAATAATCGAATTTTGGACATTGAAGACATCGAGGGGGGTTCGAACCCGCGTTTTCCACAATCCAGGTGGCTGCTTTATAAAAGCAGCACCGGGGTGTCAGCCAGGGGGCCTTCACCCCATTTCAAGGTGCTCCCGTCTGGGGGTGTCCCAGTATACCGGGACACCCCCGTTGCGTGAGGAGGCCCGGCACGTAGGCTGGGCCGAACGCTAGGACGACTTGGTAATCTTTTGCTCCATGTCGTCCCGTTTCAAAGCGGTGAGGTGTACCCGGCTGTTTTTAGTGGGTATTCTGCCGGCTTCTCCGGTGGCGAGTCCCCCACTCCCCCACTGCCTTCCCCCAGGCAGTGGGATAGTGCGTAAACGTATTTTCAACCTGGTAAAAAAAAAAAAAAGGTGGCTGCTTTAACTACTGAGTCACTGAAATCCTAATAGATCAAACGAATCTTTCCAGTGCATGCTTACGTTGCAAATCAATTAACGTTACTCCATTAATGTTTTCAAGGCAGGTACCTTTAAACGTTCGAAAGAAATATTTTATTAAATATATTAACTTTCGGTAAAGATTAAATATGCTATTATGTAATTCCGAAGTTCAATTTTTTCTTGTTTTCGTTGCTTTTTGCGAACAGCCACCCGGATTGTGTAAGACGCGGGTTCAAATCCCGCTCAATATCTTCAAGGTTTGAATTTCGTTTTTTTCTAGTCTCCTATCATAAGTTTAATTTCATTTTTGTTTTAAGTAATATAATTCAAATGAGGGGTCATTATTGAAATATGAGTACATACCACCATATTGCGTGATACTGCTATTAATCGGCCTTTCTGTTGTATTGTGATTCATACTGTGTTCCAACATTACTCAACGTAACCTCTAGAACACGAAAGGAAATTGTTTTATCGTGATCATGACTTTTCAAGTAACTACTCAAGCCAAATGTTTCCAAGAAAATCTTACCTAACAAATGCAAAAGTAACATAGGTAAATTGAGATTAAACTTAAAAAAGGATGAACTGAACCACATACAAACATTTATTAATCTGACTAATTTGTCAAATCTCGAACGGTGGTTATGAATTCTATTCATTTATCACTGTTGATCAGTCTGTAACCTACATCGCGGCGTGCAACATTTGCACTGATTGCAGCCATTACAAGCCACTTACGACAATATTTATTTTATGACTTGTAAGAACGTTTCCCTCTAGGTTTCGACGCCTTTCTGCGGGATATAGGAAAGAGCTTTTGTCCGCCTGTAACACAATACATATTTTCCTGAAAAAAAATATTAAAAAGTTGTTGCAAATGTTATGAAACTAAATGATATAAAAGGACCTGTTCGAATTAAGAATAGGTACTTCATGTTCAGTTTCAAGACTGACCAGATGTACTATATTATTCCCCTTACGATATCAGTTTTTGCAAAGGACTGTTGGGGACGAGTAGCTGTTGGGGGCCTACTGCAACGCAATACTAAGGAAATTTCGGTTAAGCTTAGAAGATTTAGTACTTTCATGTCTTTCGTAAAATAAGATACTTTAATAAGATCTTTCAAAGCATATAAAATGACAGGCAACGCCCAGTTATTACATTTTTATGTTATTGAAAAAGGAGTCATTCAAAAGTAACAAAAAGAACATTGTTTGTTTCAAGGCGAGCGTATGAAAAGGCTATAACGGTGATCGTAGCGTATATGGCCGATAAAAACTAAACGCATGTGCCAATAACTAAATAATAACGTGAAGTGCCGAATGTCGTCTTAATGCTGTATTTTTTCCTGATAACCTCGAAAAATATTAAAACGATGCCAGAGCACGAAAAATTTACTAACCACGGGACTCGAGTTCCTGGAGAGTCGAATCCAACTTTAAACTTTAAATATCTTTATTTAAACAGTTCTGTAGCGAGTTCTTTCAAATCTTCGTTTAAAACTTTAAATCGTCGATGAGATCCCCATCTCCGGTTGCAAAGGTTTGCCAACTGGAGTAGTCTCCCAGTGGGAGTCGGAAGATTTTCGCTCTCGGGAGGGCCGTTAGGCAATTGCCCCACCGCGCGACAAGAGAACACAGAACAGAAGATGACGTCAGAGCTCTTGCTGAGACACCACCAGCGATCATCTCATCTGCCCCGAGCGAGGGGTCATCATCTTCATCATCATCCGTGCGGTCTATCCCGGTTGTGAACCCACACTGGTGTGTGGGGTCCCAGGGTCCGCCTTTCTTATTTTCTTGGCCCACGATCGATCGCGATCTTGTGCATCCTCAGTGGTGAGTCTGTTGGCACGCGTGTCACCCTTCACGACGTCGAGCCACCGCTTCTCGGGTCAACCTCTTCTACCGGTACCTGGCGGGGGCGGCATGGCCAGACATTTGTTGCCCACGTAGTTTGCCGATCTCCGTGAGACATGACCATACCAACGAAGGCGGCACTCCTGCAGCTTGTCTGCGATGTCACGAACACGAAGGCTGCCGCGGATGTGGGTGTTACGCACGCGATCTTTGCGTGAGACTCCACACATCCACCGCAGCATCTTCATTTCCGTGACGCGCAGCTCCTGCTTGTGTCGCTCTAGTAACGGCCATGTTTCACTGCCATATAAAAGGACAGGCCTAATGTTGGTTTTATAGACCTGCTCCTTCAGCTTTATCGGCATTTTGGGGTCACAAATGACACCAGTCACCTCACGCCATTTGACCCAAGCCGCGGAAATTTGGGCTCTGACGTCGCGGTCGATGTTCCCGGACGCGCTTCACACAGGTCCTAGGTATTTGACACGGTCCGTGCGCTCGACCACGTCGACGCCTATGCTTACGGACTGGGTATCTGTGGTGTTGCAGGCCATGTACTCCGTCTTCGCCACATTAAGTTTCAGACCGCCGTTTTCAAGTGATTTTTTCCACTTATTCACCCGTTGTACTAGCCGTCCCCTGTCCGAATCTGCTAGCGCTATATCATCAGCATACATAAGCATACAAAGCATGGTGCTAGTATGTAATTACCCATGGCCCATGGCTTTCGAACACTCGCTAGTTCAGCTAGTGCATCAGCACTATCGGAACTACTAAGCTTCTTGCTGCTCACCTAGATTCGCTTGTCATTCATCGTTGACGGTGGGACAATTTCCTAAATAAGAAGTGGAACTTAATATAGCGTTGGTAAACTTCCTCTCAGAAAGCTGTGCACACCCCCCTTCACCCTGAGCCCCGGTCATGTTGCCGCCACCTGACCTGTTGCATAGCACTAATTGGCTAGTCACCGCCTAATTGGTGTAAAAATCAATTGAGATACTTTACGAGACTGCCATCTGTTATCTCCGATGCAGTCCATTGAATATCACTCACCCTTTTGTAATAACGAATTAGTACTTGCATCTGCATTTCTACTGACAAAACCTGTCAGTTGTACAAATTAGTTAAAATCGTACCGAAAGATTCCCGTGGGCATCAAACTGAATACAGACATAGATAATTTTAAATAAATACTAAAATTATAAGTCCTATCACTTAGACACGGAAAATAAATATAGTCTACAAAACTCTTTGTGACTAAATATTTGCTCGTCAGTGTAGCTAGTTGGTACTTTTCCAGTAGGTAATATCCTCAAACAAATTGCTTACGCGGAACTAACATATTACAGGATTATCAAAACACCTTACGGTATTCGAATAAGGGGACGTAATCAAGGTTCCACGCGCTGGGAATCAAAGTCAATCAGAAAACGAAGGTCAGCCGCCATAACCTCGTCCGAAATAGCCGACACCAATAAAACTTGTGTAAATCGTAACCCCATGGGCCATGACAGTAATTACCAGTAAATGTTAGTGTTTAAACGAAGTTCTCTAAATGTGTATCGCGATTTAATGCAAAACACCGAAATTTTATGGCATTATGTAAGTAAATACATGAATATATAGAAACGGTAAATAACGGTTTTGACCTTTTCATAACTTAGCTTATTTTCGTTATATTGAATATATTTCATTTGAATCAAAACTATATGCTCAAATTAATGTCTGACTTCACGTGTTCTTCATTGGTGGGCCCTTGAACGTGACATGATTATGAACCAGATTATGATAAACTCCAGGAGTTTTCCAAGTGAAAATTTGCTTGGTTTTAATGATAATTGTGTGAAAAAATCTTTTGTGTTTCATTTGTGTTTACAATACGCCTCAAAATTGATTGTACGAGTCTCACAAGTTACTTACATTTTAATCACTGAAACCCTTATTCTAGTACATCGTGTATGCCCGTGTGCTTAGCCGTAATCTGTGCTTGAGTGGTCTAAGAGACTGAATGAAGACGTGTTTTATCACCTTCAAAAGAACCTATTAAAGGTGTTTTTTCAGTTGTTTATTCCATATACAACACAATTGTTGGCGAATAAATCAATAACTCAGTTATATTAATGCTGAATATTACGTAGATTAGTGTAGCATTTATCATAAAAAATGAGCATCGTGCGTAGTTCTGTCGCGGGTCCGTTGTTATGAGTCATAAACAAAACACATAAAACGTGCTGTATCTATAAAAATACCTTTAATCCTATCAGATACCTTCGGTTCGGCCCTTTAGCCACTAACATAATAATATTCTCTCTTAAGTAAACCTGTAAAAGTGTAAAAAAAGAGAAAGCCTGAAACCACTTTAGGTTCATAAAATGCGAGAACAGTTGATAGTCGATTCAACAAAGAATAATTAAAATTGGGTGCAACAGCTGCCTAGTCAACTGAATATTTTCAGCAAATAAACATTTGAATTGTGGGTTGTGGTCAAAAGCTTACCTCTGTCCTAGTACCAGTAAGACCCAGGTCATAAATGACGAACATATGACTGTTAGGCAACAGCGCACCAAAATGTTTGCTCATGAATGTCATCTAATACAGCACGCAGAAAGGAAAG
Source organism: Udea olivalis (assembly GCA_947369235.1). Lineage (NCBI taxonomy): Eukaryota > Metazoa > Arthropoda > Insecta > Lepidoptera > Crambidae > Udea > Udea olivalis. Next base: position 10,891,981 of record OX376351.1, read on the forward strand.
GATTTTTCAAGTTAGCGGTATTGTTTTGGATTTCCCCTATAAGAATGCTGCTCGCGTTCAGTTCAGTCACGTTGCAGGTGCAGGGGGCCAGGCCGCTCAATCAGCTGCGGTGTCCGGTATCCCCTTCGACTAGGTTCCCTTACACAAGTAATTAATAGCCGCTACGTCCAACGCCGCGGCGATTAAATCATAGGACGCATCTGCGAACGCCATTCATTATTTTACTTAGGGTTTAAATTAAATTATTACATACCTACTATATCAAAATATGATGTGCCTGTTTACCAAGTTCAGATCACTACATAAACAAGAAGAAGTTGACCAAATTAAGCTTTTTGGACCGTATCTGTGTTCTTGAGTATGTGACCAAAAACATTCAATTATTTTTGTTTGTTCATTGTAAGGTGTTCATGTTTTTTGAAGTAATTTTTAGAAAATCTTGATGTAAATAATATATCGTTTTACTAAAAAAACCCGATGCCAATCATTGACGGGATGCATGTGGAATTGGTTGTACGTAATAGGAAAGACAAAGTCAATGTTTATCATTAGGTTATTGAATGTTAAGAGAACTAACAAAATATCCTGAAATACTAGCTAGCTACTAGCTCATGACGGTGCAAAACAAAATCGTCTGCTGTTATTTATAAGATGCGGCCAATTTTGTATAGCAGAGGGCAGGACGTACGGTATCACATTGCTCAATCAGTGAAAGTGTCCGGTGTCATCTAATAATTGCACACACCATTGCGATGGTTGCGCAGCTGGGGGCCTACTCCGGTACAAAAATACAAAGTTTCGTGAAATTTTGACAGGGACACAAAACGTAGTGTGCTATAAATAGGTTGTATGTTTATAACAACTGGAAATTCACGTTACTACGACTTCGACGAACGGGAGTAGGCTTGCGATGGGGATTCAGGTTTCTCATAACAGGCTTTGATGAAATACAGCAACACAATTTGTGGCTAGTAGTTGTTTATTTTGTGGCAGGTGTTTTTTTATTGTCGGACATGATACAGGCTTATTTTACTTAAATCATACGAGTGTACAGCGAAAACTCAAAACAGGCCGGTTTTCTGCAGTTCTGTTTAAATTAATATATGCTTGCTTCCCTAGGAGCGAGAAGTATCTAAATGAATTATTAAGATATTTATTGCTCTTTCTTGCGATATTCACAAAAATGGTTGTTCTAACCACCGACCCCCTTTATATTATATTCACTTTAACAAATTATACCATTTCAATATACAGTGTTCCTACATATGAAGTTAATCACCAAAGCACTTATTTTATGTAGGCGGAAGTTGTCTGAATCATGAAAACAGAAATAGAATTACATATGCGGACTAAATAAATATTTATAACAGACCCGTACCCGAGCTGATATAGCAATTAAATACATTTGGCAGTTATTTGATGTAATAATCACATTTTGATTGACCTTCTGTGGTTTGTTTTTTTATAAGCTTTCCAGGAAAAAGAAACAAGCTCCTAAAGGTATTTGAAGTGTACGAAAGTCTAATCAGAAAATAAACAGTTAGTATGTTCAACCAAAGTTTCAACGAATAAATAAATATAAATTTGCGCCAGACAACGCACCAATTGTCATGGTCTCGAGGTAAGGATAAATATCCTCATGTTTCAAGGTACCAGACAAGGGTTTAAAGCAGGGGTGCCTAGTACACCCAGACCTGATTTAGAAAAAATCAGAACCGAGACACCACGTAGGTCAAGGCAAGAACCCTTGCTACAGCGCACTACGCCAAATGTGTCGTCAATATTGTTTTCTCACCTGCAACGTTACCTAGCAGCATGCGCCTTAATTAAGTTACCTTATGTCTCTCTCATGATAGATTCAGGAGTAGGATGTGCATAGTCCTCTGTAACTTGACCTGCATAATGAGGTGTGGCGTGAATTGCAGCGCCCGTCCTTTACCGATGCTAATTGGTCGTTGGGCTATGTAAGCCGACGCGCGAGACTAAGAGAACAACAGGACTAGGCTAAATTAGCATTGTAAGCTAACAATTTTCCTTTTAAAAAGGAACACCAGATTTGAATGCATCCGTTGGTGGAAATACAACAAGTTCGAATACGAAACGAGAGAGTTGTTATTTTATCAGAAATATGGGATGGAAGAGATTTACTCTGCAAATGAAATAAAACAAATAAATAATATTAATTGCATTATAAAAAACCACACAAAAAAATCAAAAACAAACAAAGGAAAGGCTTTACATACTTTAAGATACGAGTATATATATTTTTTAATTCGAACATTTTTCCTACATTTGAGAAAGCTTTTCAAGGATGTGTTATGGTAATTAGTAGGCGGACACAAAACTTCTGTAAATCTTTTATGGAGGCCTATGCAGTATCGGTCTATCCTGGAGTTACAACCAGGTGGTTATTTATACCGTAAGAAACATAGCGTTTAACCGTGAAAACGAGTTTTTTTAAAATACACGGTGATTTCATTTTATCATTGTCCTTAAAAAAATACGAATACTGTATTAGAACCTCAAGAAAAAATTGAGTTTCCCTTTCTACATTACCTTGGAGAACGCCATTTCCCCTACGGCATAACCACTTGATTTAAATCAATGCCCTTTACAAAGTGGTTACTTAGATGAAGATAAAAATAATCACATAAATTTATATCATGGTGTCAAAAAAAATGACATTCATACCTGCAAATTCAAATACCTTGATAAAATGATTTATTTTGTATCCAACGTTAAGTTAGCGAGGTCCGTCCGGTCCGAGCGAGTTGTTTCCTGAGGCGTCAAGTTCCAGCTCAGGCCTTCCAAGTCAGAGTTTCAGTCGGCTGCAAACTTAAAGTGTATGGAAATTGGAGGCTGTCGGTGCAACGCTAAATACCTACGCAATAGTATGTACAGCCTACACGCCTGTCCCAAGCTATTCTCTTATTACCTATATACTTGATTTCTATTACATATAATATTTGTCAAAACCTTCATTCATTCGCTTCTGAAATTATATGAAAAGAACCACCCAAGCAACAGGGTTTTTTACATGCAAAAGGGTCATAAAACCCAAGAAAATGGAACTAACAATTATGGAACTTGCATTTAATCGTGATTTTAATTTTGGTAAATGGAATTTTAAGACACATATCTATTTTAAAGTATGTTTTATTTAGAACATAGTAGGATATTGTCTCTAAAACTTGATAAATGCTACGTAATTTTAGTAACAGGTTTGAACTACCGAAGGCTAAGGCAGGGTGTATACGCAGGGGTGCGACGCCAAGTTACCTCCTCGCGTGTGCAGGGTTTGCTTGTCCGTGGTAATAGTTAATTTCTGCGGAACGGCAAGCTTCCGTTCCGGTGCACCCTGGGCAACGTGGAAAAACTTCTGCTAACGCAGTATCTTCTTATTCTTCGTTGATGAAATACTTGGCTTAAGAGGGGCCGCTCTCATATTCCTCCCCCGGGAGGAGTTACGGGATGTGGTCCTATTGAGGAGACTCTTTGGAGTCAGCGGCTGCCCTTGGTGGCGTGGGGTGGTGGGCCTGCTAGGCTTGCGCTGGCATTTTGCTGAGCGAGGGGGATGTCCTGACACGCGCCTCTGGGCTCTGCACCGTACCAGCGGATGAATTACACTCCGTGGCGGATACTCTGCACCCTAGACTCGGGCCGGGACATCCAGAGGCTGCTCTCGAGCAGAGGGGTTTTCGAACCTGGTAGGTTCGAGGAAGGGGGCGGGGGGGGGGGGGGGGGAGGGCTCGCAAGCGCGCGCCTCTGGGCTCTGCACCGTACCAGCGGATGATTGGCTCTCCGTGGCGGACGCTCTGCACCCTAGACGCGGGCTAGGACCTCTAGTGAACGCTTTGGCAGCGTGAGAGTATCCCGCAGGTGGTCTCTTTCAGCAGGCCGCTATTGCCGTACCTGCCGGGTCAAGGTCCCCTGACCTGAGTCAGGGGACCTTGATCCGCATTGCACGGATTTAGTGAAGCAGGAGCCGGCCTTACCATCAGGCCCGGTTGCACCACGGGGACGGCGTGGTAATTGATACTCGTTTTTCCATACCGTCCCGATTGTCCCGAAAAGTGGTTGAGGGCAAAGTCAGGTTCTTAGTCGGTAGGAGTTCGACATAACCAGGTTGTTCCACCGGACAGCGATGAAATCCATGAAACCCAAAAAAATTGGTGTACGAGTATACGCAACCCCTAAACAATTGTTTCCTGAAATAAATGATATTTCATTGTATGTGTATGATAGAGTATTATGAACACCTATGTTTAAATAGCTCAAGCTAGAAAGGTAGGTTTGACATTATTTAACAATCTCATAAGAGGATTGTTTACTTAAAATGATGTTCAAGAATGCGAGTGGTAATGTTATTATTTGCTTTAAATTAATATATGCTTGCTTCCCTAGGAGCGAGAAGTATCTAAATGAATTATTAAGATATTTATTGCTCTTTCTTGCGATATTCACAAAAATGGTTGTTCTAACCACCGACCCCCTTTATATTATATTCACTTTAACAAATTATACCATTTCAATATACAGTGTTCCTACATATGAAGTTAATCACCAAAGCACTTATTTTATGTAGGCGGAAGTTGTCTGAATCATGAAAACAGAAATAGAATTACATATGCGGACTAAATAAATATTTATAACAGACCCGTACCCGAGCTGATATAGCAATTAAATACATTTGGCAGTTATTTGATGTAATAATCACATTTTGATTGACCTTCTGTGGTTTGTTTTTTTATAAGCTTTCCAGGAAAAAGAAACAAGCTCCTAAAGGTATTTGAAGTGTACGAAAGTCTAATCAGAAAATAAACAGTTAGTATGTTCAACCAAAGTTTCAACGAATAAATAAATATAAATTTGCGCCAGACAACGCACCAATTGTCATGGTCTCGAGGTAAGGATAAATATCCTCATGTTTCAAGGTACCAGACAAGGGTTTAAAGCAGGGGTGCCTAGTACACCCAGACCTGATTTAGAAAAAATCAGAACCGAGACACCACGTAGGTCAAGGCAAGAACCCTTGCTACAGCGCACTACGCCAAATGTGTCGTCAATATTGTTTTCTCACCTGCAACGTTACCTAGCAGCATGCGCCTTAATTAAGTTACCTTATGTCTCTCTCATGATAGATTCAGGAGTAGGATGTGCATAGTCCTCTGTAACTTGACCTGCATAATGAGGTGTGGCGTGAATTGCAGCGCCCGTCCTTTACCGATGCTAATTGGTCGTTGGGCTATGTAAGCCGACGCGCGAGACTAAGAGAACAACAGGACTAGGCTAAATTAGCATTGTAAGCTAACAATTTTCCTTTTAAAAAGGAACACCAGATTTGAATGCATCCGTTGGTGGAAATACAACAAGTTCGAATACGAAACGAGAGAGTTGTTATTTTATCAGAAATATGGGATGGAAGAGATTTACTCTGCAAATGAAATAAAACAAATAAATAATATTAATTGCATTATAAAAAACCACACAAAAAAATCAAAAACAAACAAAGGAAAGGCTTTACATACTTTAAGATACGAGTATATATATTTTTTAATTCGAACATTTTTCCTACATTTGAGAAAGCTTTTCAAGGATGTGTTATGGTAATTAGTAGGCGGACACAAAACTTCTGTAAATCTTTTATGGAGGCCTATGCAGTATCGGTCTATCCTGGAGTTACAACCAGGTGGTTATTTATACCGTAAGAAACATAGCGTTTAACCGTGAAAACGAGTTTTTTTAAAATACACGGTGATTTCATTTTATCATTGTCCTTAAAAAAATACGAATACTGTATTAGAACCTCAAGAAAAAATTGAGTTTCCCTTTCTACATTACCTTGGAGAACGCCATTTCCCCTACGGCATAACCACTTGATTTAAATCAATGCCCTTTACAAAGTGGTTACTTAGATGAAGATAAAATAATCACATAAATTTATATCATGGTGTCAAAAAAAATGACATTCATACCTGCAAATTCAAATACCTTGATAAAATGATTTATTTTGTATCCAACGTTAAGTTAGCGAGGTCCGTCCGGTCCGAGCGAGTTGTTTCCTGAGGCGTCAAGTTCCAGCTCAGGCCTTCCAAGTCAGAGTTTCAGTCGGCTGCAAACTTAAAGTGTATGGAAATTGGAGGCTGTCGGTGCAACGCTAAATACCTACGCAATAGTATGTACAGCCTACACGCCTGTCCCAAGCTATTCTCTTATTACCTATATACTTGATTTCTATTACATATAATATTTGTCAAAACCTTCATTCATTCGCTTCTGAAATTATATGAAAAGAACCACCCAAGCAACAGGGTTTTTTACATGCAAAAGGGTCATAAAACCCAAGAAAATGGAACTAACAATTATGGAACTTGCATTTAATCGTGATTTTAATTTTGGTAAATGGAATTTTAAGACACATATCTATTTTAAAGTATGTTTTATTTAGAACATAGTAGGATATTGTCTCTAAAACTTGATAAATGCTACGTAATTTTAGTAACAGGTTTGAACTACCGAAGGCTAAGGCAGGGTGTATACGCAGGGGTGCGACGCCAAGTTACCTCCTCGCGTGTGCAGGGTTTGCTTGTCCGTGGTAATAGTTAATTTCTGCGGAACGGCAAGCTTCCGTTCCGGTGCACCCTGGGCAACGTGGAAAAACTTCTGCTAACGCAGTATCTTCTTATTCTTCGTTGATGAAATACTTGGCTTAAGAGGGGCCGCTCTCATATTCCTCCCCCGGGAGGAGTTACGGGATGTGGTCCTATTGAGGAGACTCTTTGGAGTCAGCGGCTGCCCTTGGTGGCGTGGGGTGGTGGGCCTGCTAGGCTTGCGCTGGCATTTTGCTGAGCGAGGGGGATGTCCTGACACGCGCCTCTGGGCTCTGCACCGTACCAGCGGATGAATTACACTCCGTGGCGGATACTCTGCACCCTAGACTCGGGCCGGGACATCCAGAGGCTGCTCTCGAGCAGAGGGGTTTTCGAACCTGGTAGGTTCGAGGAAGGGGGCGGGGGGGGGGGGGGGAGGGCTCGCAAGCGCGCGCCTCTGGGCTCTGCACCGTACCAGCGGATGATTGGCTCTCCGTGGCGGACGCTCTGCACCCTAGACGCGGGCTAGGACCTCTAGTGAACGCTTTGGCAGCGTGAGAGTATCCCGCAGGTGGTCTCTTTCAGCAGGCCGCTATTGCCGTACCTGCCGGGTCAAGGTCCCCTGACCTGAGTCAGGGGACCTTGATCCGCATTGCACGGATTTAGTGAAGCAGGAGCCGGCCTTACCATCAGGCCCGGTTGCACCACGGGGACGGCGTGGTAATTGATACTCGTTTTTCCATACCGTCCCGATTGTCCCGAAAAGTGGTTGAGGGCAAAGTCAGGTTCTTAGTCGGTAGGAGTTCGACATAACCAGGTTGTTCCACCGGACAGCGATGAAATCCATGAAACCCAAAAAAATTGGTGTACGAGTATACGCAACCCCTAAACAATTGTTTCCTGAAATAAATGATATTTCATTGTATGTGTATGATAGAGTATTATGAACACCTATGTTTAAATAGCTCAAGCTAGAAAGGTAGGTTTGACATTATTTAACAATCTCATAAGAGGATTGTTTACTTAAAATGATGTTCAAGAATGCGAGTGGTAATGTTATTATTTGCTTGCAAAATTTTGTCCTGATTAATATGTTGACGCATAGGTTTGTATTCGTATCGACTGTACCTAAGATGACATACTTAAAAGTTTCCGGAAAACATATTCTCATTCTGTATTATTTTTATAAAGATTTTTCTAATACGCAAACATTTTTAACTTGGCCTATACATATCTACGAGTATACCTACAAGTAAATTGACAGGGGTTTCTTATGTGTATTATGTGGAAGATATCCCGATCAACAACTCTATAGTTGAATCTATCATAATTACGATGAATAAGTATTAGCTTTCTATTAAGCTTTTTCGTGTCTCTGACTTTATTAGTAGTTGTAGTTGTGTACGGGTCCGGTAACACGCCCACTGCTCTTTCAAATAACGCCTTAATTAGCGGCTATTATCCCGAATTCGGGCAAAATACGCTAAAGACATAATCGGGGAACTTTCACCCACATAGTTCATCCCACTATTACGTACAAAGATCGTGACAGAGGAACTTTCACGGCATTTATGATGTACAAGGGCTTTGTTCTAACAAGTCTGATCCTAAAATGACTAGAAACTGAAAATAGTTACTGAAGTTGTATCGTTGTAAAACTTGTTGATATCTTAATCATGACTACTTAATTACATTACTAAATTACAATGCCTTTAGTTATTAGTCAAATTCCGTTTGTTTTTCTAGAAAAAATATTGATGATCAATTCAGCATATAAAGGTCAAAGCACATTTTCACGGCACCGCAACAGCACCGTTCCAACCCGGCAATAAACTTGCCATTCAAATTAGAGCATTGAATTGTGTGCACTATAGTATATTTCACTATACCTATGTATGGCTGTGAGGCCTGGACACTAAACCTTAGAGAAGAACAAAAGCTGCTTGTGTCTGAAAGGAAAGTGCTGCGAAAGATTCTGGGCCCAACCCAAAACGCAGACGGAGTTTGGAGGAGGAGGACAAATCGCGAGATTGAAGAGCTGGTGGCAGAGCCCATTATCATCGGCGAGATAAAGGGTCAAAAACTTCGCTGGCTCGGCCATCTGATGCGAATGGAGGATCGCGTGGTTAAGCAGGCATACATGGGACGACCGTGTGGGCGACAGCCGGTCGGCCGTCCTAGGTATCGCTGGGGTGACAAGGTCATGGAGGACTCGCGCGAGCTCCAGGGTGGAGACTAGCAGGAGGGCACGATAGACCAAAGTTACGTATCTTAGTGTCGGAGGCCAAGACCTACTTTGGGTCGCTGCGCCATCATAGTTAGTTAGTTTATGGTATATTTTACAATGTCAATATGAAAAAGCAGACGGCGGCCGCACGAGGCGGTGACAGGTTTGAGCGCTGCCATTGCCGCGCTGTGATAATGTGCTGACCTTTAGGGTTGTTTTTAACCAAATGCGAGTTTCATCACGCACGCTGGATTTCGTAGATTTGTATGTGATGGTAATTAATTACCTTCAACAACAAAATCATAAACTTGTTTGCACAAAACATCCGAAACAACAAACAACTGAGAAAAAAGTCCATTAGTCCACTGATTGAAAATGTTGTAGTTTCAGAGTATTGCAGTGACATGTATTTGCTTTTAAAATTCCTGTGGTTTAGGGTTCACAAAATTTCAGTGTGAACTTTTAAAAGATTGTTGACATTTAATTTTGTTGCCTCCTAGCAATTGATACCTAGTCGCTTACACGACACGATCATCAGGTTACCGACATTGATTAATTTATCAGTTTTTACCTAAGCCACGTCATCCACCCGCGTTGTAAGGCTAACGGTCCTAACATGATACTTACAGCTTCAGGCGTGTTCTCTCGGCATAATGCATGTCCTAATCCGTTCGCAGAGAGGTGCAAAATAGATTTTTGGATGTTTTTTTTGTAAAGTTATTAGCGGCTATTCCCAATTAAACCGTTTTTGCTTACTCACTAACGCATTTTTGTGTGAACTGTCTGAGGAAGTACGCTATAGCGTGTGACAAATAGAGTTTTAGTACAGCTACCGTCTTGCAACTTGTTGAAAGAGAACTAACGCAACAATTCAATTTCGCAGTATTCCCTATTCAGGGTGCTATCAATTCAGACAAGACCAATTACCTTTATTAATTCACAGGTCAAATTCAAACTACCGAGTCGCGAAGTCGTACTCGTAGTAGTAAACATTAGGGCGGTTCTATGTTGTGGTCGTGCAGTGTTTCAGTTTTAGGAGTATACCATGCCCGTATGTCCATCAGCAGATTGTCTCTCCGAGCTATTTAGCACGTGTGTACAGTCATAGAAACTGTAATGTTGATTATATTAAATCTGAACGCGGACTTATCCGGAAGTATTTTTTTTATATTTATTTAACATTTCTCATTTTCATATATCTAAAGCTATATGTATAAGGACCTAAAAAAACTAATTGCTACAGAATATATTGAGGCTTATGCTGTTTGAACGGAAGCCGCACTTGACCAAGATGAATAAGGAAAGAAACAAACCTTTATTCCTAAATAACAATACATGAGCTATGTTCCATTTACATTGATTTCTTTAGAAGATTTCAAATAAAAGACGTGTCCAGTAGAATAGCCGTATAATACGCCGCGCAGCTCGCCGCCTGCAGACCCAGGCGACTTTTGTTCCATTCTGTCCCTTCGCAATGCAGCTGTCAAGTCGTACCGGCCGGCCGCTGTGACACCTCGCATATTGCACCATTGTGCTGCACAAGCGAAAAGCTTCTAGATCAATAGCAAACTGTTTTCATTGAAATATTTTTCCGATAGCTGATACTTTATTTATTTTTTTACTGAGGACTTACACTTTCACACCAAGCGCCCTGCAGTGATAATTAAATTGTTACATTATTATTAAATAAACACATACAAAAAATACATTATAAAATTGAAAACATCAACTTCAACTAGCGTTTGAATGAAACGTCAAAAACAACTCTGCCACATCGCAAAAATTTGGTAGCTTGTTTACGAATCAGTCGACTTGGGGCCGCTTTGCTAAAAGTCTGTTAAGCAGTTCTAGCGCTCTCGGCGTCAGGCAACTAAAGTGAAAGTGAAATTTATTTCCTCTTCACAAATCCACATACAAACTTATCAACTAAACTTAAAGATAAGAACATGTGCCACCTTTGTGAGAAACTGGTGTCCATACTAGGGTAATCCCGGAATTAAGTGCGTGACGAGTGCACGTAAAAGAATTGAGGGCGGCGGCGGGGCTCCACTGAGCCCTCGCCGATGTCATTGCGAGGCTTCGGCACTGCTATGCCAAGCCAACACAGCGCGACTGTATTTTGAAACATCTGGAAGTAATGAATCAACAGTAGCAGTTTCCGTCGTCGCAGCTCAAGCGTATTCATCCGAACCATTCCTGCCACGAAAAGAGAGGGATATAAAAAAGGAAAGTATCTATATACACGTTTGTACATGTACCTAGCGAACTTTTTTTGGATTTTCTTAACCATGAGAATATATTTCTTTTCCGAGGGGTCCCAAACTATGGATCCGAATTACAATCTACTTCGCACATAAGTATTGAACAAAATAAGCGCAGCTTGAACATCCTGGAACTGATATTGTCATAACAAAACCAAGCATCTTATGAGCGTTGGTAGAGAGAGATTTCATATGTTGCCTAAAGTTTAGTGAAGAATCTAAGATCAGTCCAAGATCTCTAATCTCAGTAACACTCTCCAGCGTGTTACCAAGTGGATCGTAAGACCCGGTAACAGGAGATTTTGATCGTGTAAAACTGATAGTTTTACACTTCTCAGCGTCCCACTCAGCAACTTCGTTGATGTCACGTTGTTATGCAGTAGTATCTTCGATGCTTTTCACAACTAAATATAATTTCAGGTCGTCGGCAAACATCAAACATTTAGCCGATTTCACCACCCGAAGGAGAATTAATAAAATGAGAACAGGGCCAAGGGTGTCAGCCAAGGAAACACTACAATATACCTATTTTTTACATCTCACGTTTACTTATGTATGTAGGTAGTTACAAACCTACATTGGCTGACACCGACTCCAACAATAACAATAATTGTACCTACATTATATTATCGTATACGTTTTAGAAGAATACGCAATTATTTCTTTACTTTTTAGTGCTTTGTTATGGAATAGTTTATTTGAACTTGGTTTTCTTTTTGTTAAAATTTTTGTTTATTCCTGATTTCCATAATCATAATCATGATCATTTATTCATTCAGAAACATAGGTACATAATATAAAAAGATGTTATTACAAGAGTTTGAGCTACGTAGGTACATGAAATATATGGCAATTTAGTGACGATACATTTGAGGAGTTTACTTACATACAAAATAGAAATACGAGTAGGTGAACGAATATATTTCATGAAATTAAAACATTAAAAAAAAATTGGAAATATATAATTTTTTAATTTAGAAACACAAGTCATCATCAAAGTAATCATTAATATTATGAAAGCGTTTTTCGTTAAGAAATTTAAATAGCTTTAATTTTTAAATTTTTCATTACTTAAACTTCTTATATCAACAGGTAGCCATAACTACTACACTTTTCTGTAACATGGCTGTTTTACATATTTGAGTACGGACAAAAGGTTTCCTGGGGCGAAGGCGAAAGTCCTTAGCGGATTCTACTACTTCAAATAGATGTGTATGGCAGTTAACAAACTTGCAGCATTCATAGATGTATAGGCATGGAAAGGTTAAAAGTCTTTAAGATTTGAAATAGGGCTGGCAGCTTTCTATGGGTTGTAGTCCACAAATGGCCTTTATACACTTTTTTTGTGCCCTAAATATGATTTCAATATAAGAAGATTTTCCCCAAAAAATAATACCATAACGTAGAGTTATGAATTATTGTAGTTTCAGTGAATAGTTCTTATTAATTTTATACATCAATAAAGTATCGATACCAATTACTCCTAAGAATTGAAGAGTTCCGTTACTTTGTCATGGATCCCATAATCAGAACCTAACCAAACTCTCATCAAACTACCCTTGAAGTATATCCTTTCCAATAAAAAAAGAAACATCGAAATCGGATCGCATGGAATTGAGTTATTCGTCCATTTGTCACGCTGATGGATTATCTAGATTTAAGACTTATATGGATTTCCCATGGATGCCACTGTCAGAATTGGACCAAATTAAAATGGAACCACACGGGGAGCGTCAGCTTTCAATTAAAAAAAGAATTATCAAAATCGGTTGGCCTAATATTGAGATATTCGTCCATTTGTCGCGCATTTTGTCTATCTAGATTTAAGACCTATATGGTTTTCTCCTAGATGCCACTGTCAGAACTAGACCAAATTAAAATGGAACCACTCGGAAAGCACCAGCTTTCAAATAAAAAAAGAATGATCAAAAGATGAAGATTCACCCAGTCGAAAGTTATGAGGTAACAAACATAAAAAAACATATAGTCGAATTGAGAACCTCCTCCTTTTTTTGAAGTCGGTTAAAAACAGCGAATGTACCACAACAGTCAGCACCAGCACAGTTATCACTTTAAGTAGACATTTAAGCATATAGGTGCGAGTATAAGTACTCTTTGCGTGGTATCAACTAGAAATACCGCTAAATCGATAACCAAATTATTTTAAAAAATACTCTTTTTATCTGACTATAAACCATAAAAGTGGGGTATTTAAATAGTAAGTGAGAAGTGGTACCACTTGTTAGGTACTACTTGTTATCCTGCCAAGAGTAATCACAGAATAGTAACTATCATTCTGAGCTTAGAATGGTATATCGAAAGACTCTTCGTCGATAGATAATTTCACCGAAATCACCCTTAGTCGAACGTTGGTTTTACGAATAAATCCTTCATCGATAGATAATTTCACCGAAAACACTCTTAGCCGATCGTTGGAAAAACTCCTTCGCCGATAGAACATCTCGCCGATATCAACCTTCAGCGACAGTTGGTTTTCCGAAATAACTGTTTTGCCGATGGGCGTTGCACCATAAAGGGACAGCGTCCGCTATCGGGACGGCACGGCTAGGGATTTTTAGGTGACAAATAAATATGTACCTTAAGTTATAAGATAACACCGCGGTTGAAATTAATTTTTTTTAATGATTTAAATTTTCATTATAACGGTTATTTAAGAAGCAATGGAGAAAAACAACACGAAAAACAATTAATGCATTAAGAGTTCAAAAATACTTGTTAAACAGAAAAAATTGAGCTTTTTATTTTTGACGTAAAAAATAATGGACAGTTATTTCAGGAATTCTTTTTTTTTATATTGCCCGTCAAGATGACCTCACTCCACCTGGTGGAAAGCGGTCGTGAGGTCCAGATATGAGGTTGACAAGCCCAGTCATTTAAACGAATCACTGGGCTGGCCATCCTCACCTTGAAGGCCTGCAGAAATGCCTTTTCAATTCAGACATTAATTCCTTAAGTTTAAATAAACTATGTTTTTCTTGTAGCATTCGTACACGCGAACGTTCCATTACATTATAGGTACTTAGTTCAGAAACAAAAAATAAAGTTATGAAGATCGTGTTTCCTTTCCATCTCCATTGTATTTTATCATAATTCGTTATAACTTTCACTCAACTAGAAATTTTTCTCAGTGCAGAAAGGTGAAATCTTTCAAGCTAGATTTTTAAGATCCACTTCCTTTTATCACAGAATTCTTGAAGTTGAAGATATAGAAAAAAAAGTCTTCACTTGCTTTGATTTTCAGTTAAGGATGGATATCTTGTCATGGAACAACGAAACACTTGGACTCATAGTGCCATCTATCTGCCCGCGGAATACGTAACTCGTTCGGAGTCCTCTTGCATATTAGCTCTTGCTTGAACAGGGAGGATCAAAATAAACAAACCAGATTCAAATAATACGAAGTTAGTCCGCCAGGTGTCCAAATACCAATTACAAGTTGAGATTGTATTTAACTCTGGATAGTTTAGTACATATTCTTATTTATGACTCTGCAGGAGCTATTATGGTGAAAGCGGTGATCTTTATTTGTTGCAGCCTTGTCATGAACACCACAATTTAACACAACTGGTGGCTTATATCATAAATTACTCCGAAGACAAGAAAATTGAAGGATATACATACTTCATGTACATAATCAAGCTATTTAACCCTCAATCGTGTTTTGTTTGAAGTTACTCGTATAAACAGGTTATTTTTCTACACGGACTAGAAAAAAAGTAAACAGTTGCATAAAAGAAAATATAGCTAGCTTCCTAAAAAACTTTGTTATATCTACCTAGTAAAAATAGTTTTTCATTACATTTGACGAACAAAAAGGGTAATTAGTTTTTATGTTACCTAAGCTTATTTCACGTTATAAAGATTGTAATACATTCAGGATAGCAACAGCCTGCTTGTATCTAAAGTTTCCCTCATGAATTTGTATTAGTAACGGCTTTCCTAGATATCAAAATACATGTGCTAGCTAATGAACAAAATTATTGTTTATAGACAAACTTTGGTGTTGTTTTACGCTGGTTAAAGTTATGATATTACGGTCCTTACCTTGAAATTTTACACCTGAACGTTTTGAAACCAAAACCAACATAATCGTTTGTTTTTCATCGTTACTTATAATGGACGAGGGTAAATTAGTTAGTAAAAGAACAAAGACTGTTGAGAATAATTAACGAGCACGGGCAAATATTATTTGTTTTGCCAGCACCTTGCTTTCATCTTTGACAAAATTCAATGACATTCTAGGCAGATGAAGACATGAAAAGGAAAAACGCCAATTATGAAATATATTGCTTAACGGTACGTACATATGAGTGTCGTACCGACATCTATGAAGTGCACACACAAGAAGTGCATGTCTGGCTCACCGAGACGTGGTGCCCCACATAGTATATAGGATATAAGAGTAACTAGCTAATCTTTCCTAGTATTCTCACCATTTTATTTTAAAGGAGGCCTGATCGAGGTTAATTGTTAACGCACTTGAAGGTGCATTTAAAGGTATATTGGCATGATCTTACTAATACTTAACTACTCGTAGATACACGAGTTTAAATTCACACGCAACCCAAAGGAAGGTAAAGTCAACGTGCTCAACTCAGTGGACCGAAGCGCTAGGAGACTCATAAGCGACGATGCGCTCGTTGGAACCAAACTTCAGAGTTTGGAGCATCGGCGTAAAGTCGCTTGTCTATAGGTTTTTTATAAGGTGTATTTTGGAGAGTGTGTGCAGGAACTACACAACCTGATACCCCCTTTACTTTCTACCACCGGACCACTAGACGCCGGGAGGGCTTCCACCCCCATGTGGTTGACTTTCCAGCAATCCGTACCCAACGGTTTGCTGCGTCTTTTCTGGTATGCACCGAGTGGAACGCTCTCCCTGCGTCTGTTTCCGGATACTTACAACCTTAGTATCTTCAAGCCAGAGTGAATAGGCATTTTCTGGGTACGCGGGTACCACCAGCGGCCTCGTCATCGCTTACCACCAGGTAAGACTGAGGCCAAACGCAAACCCATTAAAAAAATACGTCCCATTACTAACAAAACTCTGAAGATCTGAGAAGTCTCGTCAGAGTAGGTATAATTACTCAGGAGCAAAAGAAAACGAGCTATCTTTTCATGAGGTTTCGTCTTTATTTTGTAGAGTTAAATGTAAAAAGACGACGAAATCTAAAAATCGGGGGTGGGTCGTTCACTTTGCTCTGAGGAGTATACAACAATTTTCATCTTGAAACGATGCAAGATGACATGACATCATCTACGCTGTACTATTCCCCTATTCGATGTGTTGTACAGGGTGTCTCTTGTTTCACAGACAGAACTTTCATAGAATTTCGTTTCGCAGAAAATGTTCCATAGAATATTCAGTTCATATATTTTCATTTCGAAAATTATTGTTTCATTGACTATTTTCTTCATAGAATATCCAGTCCAAATTTTTTCATGTCAAATGTTATTGTTTCAGCGACGAGTCACTTCATCAAAACATATTTCAGAGAAAAAGAGAAAATATGTTGATATATATATATATATTATAGGGACAATATTAGTTGTCCCTCGATAGAATATTTTTCTTGGTAATTAGATTCAGATGACTTAACTCAACATTATCAATAATATTATTTGAATCGTTATTGTGTGATATGAATATTATATGATATAAATTTTATTTGTAACAAAAATCTATGATTTAAATTTCTTTTAAGAAACTAATTTAAATTTTAATTGATTATTCTATCAAATGATAATATGAGAAACAATTTCTGTGAAACGAAATTATATGTGATCATTTTCTATAAAACAACGTACAACCGTTGTATAGCATAACTGTTCTTGTCATGTTAACAACAACAACAAGTGTAGGACAGGGTTTATAGTTGTATAATTTTAAGGTACTCTTTGACCAACAAAGCAACATTGGTTTATTGTAAAAGTAAAAGTAAAAAAAACATTTATTCATTTAAGCTTGTACAAAGCACTTATGACATGTCAAAAAGGTATATAGAAATAATAATGATAAACGTAAATAAAATAGTACAATATTAGTACATATCGTGAATATACATAATGTGAATCTACTACCGGTTCGGACGTTGCTTCTTATCGAGAAGACTCCGGCAAGAAACTCTATAGTTACTCTTATGAACTTTGTTTGTTTTACAAAAAATTAATTCAGAGTACAGTCAATGAGAGTAGAAAAAAGAACACAACATTGAGCAGAGGAGCAGATTATTCCTACTATGACCACATACTTTTGTCGTTCAAGTAATCCTCTACATTATATTAACCTTGTTTCATTAACTTTGCTTTAATTGCAGACTTGAACTCGTGAAGAGGTAGATCAACAAGACTTGAGGTATTTTGCCAAAGTATTTCACAGATTGACCCACAAACGAGTTTCCCACCTTGTGTAGCCTAAGACTGGAAGTTTTCAATTTGTTTTTATTTCTGGTATTGTTTATGAGTATCACTGTTTTTTTTAACAGATGCAAGTTTTTGCGCACATACATTATGTTATCTAAAATATACTGAACTGTAGAAAACCTGAAACCAAAAGATGTACTACGAATGATTTACTACAGTTTTCATTTAAATATACTGAATTACAAATACAAAGCAGCACTTGAGGCCACCCTAGGCCTTATCAATCGCTTATAGCGTGTCAAGCTCAAAAAATTGAAAAACTGGAAAAAAACGATTTCGAGGTTGATTTGAAGACGCGAGTTCGATTCCCGCTCGAGATCATCAAGGTCCGAAATCGCATTTTTCCAGTTTTTCTATGTTTAGATGTGAAAAAACAAGCATTGTTGAATGCTAAAATAATCAAAATATTAATTCATTCCCTTAACTAAGCGTAGCGAGCAATTTCGTAATATGATCTTTCATTTCCAGCCAGTCAGCGGTTAACGGGCAGTAACGCATCTTCTAGCCTGGATATGAACTGTTGGTCGGTGCGCCCCGCTCAGAGAACGATCTTGACTGGATTTAATAGATTTTAGTCATAGTCATATCATTTATTGCTCCATGTAAAAAAAAAGGTCCTTGTTCGTTATTTCTAGCGCCTGAATAGATAAGTCCAAACGTGAAAAATAAAAATGCAGTCATAGACTTGTACGGTGATAAAACACTTTAATAACAACAGTGAAAAAAATAGGTACACTTAATTATTTAGGTACATATTCTTAGATTAATAAATATTTGTTTAAGTACATTGGTACTAATTTCCAGCCTATGATATAAGGTAGAAATTGTTTTTAACTTTAATAAAAAATCTGGTTTGTAATAAATGTTCACATAATATGTCTTGAATATAATAAAAAGATTTAGTAAGTCAGAATACTTCAGTGATTATTGCCTTTGTAATGTTTTGTAATAGATAGGTACTTTACTTATAAGATAGGACTGTTATAACAAGTAAAAACATCAATTGATACAGGGCACAATTATTGTTATCACTTTGGCTTATCAATTTAAAATAAAGGGCAAAGTTTTAATATTCAAAATTCCGATGAAGTATCATTATTGATTTTTAATAACCATCGCCATAATTACTCTTGTTCATAATATGAAAATATTACTATTAACTACATTTGGTGTATGTTACAAGCTACACTCGTATTTTGTGTACTTTAAACTATGTACTAGGTCAATCGACTGCAAAATAACACTCATAATTAAAGATTCCGTTTCTCAAAAATGCGCTAAGTTCAACTCAAATTATTTTATTAAATCGTAGAGATGTTTGAATTAAATAAAGATTGCGTTATATCGGTGGGTGTTAGAAGCAGGTAATGGCGTTGAAGTAGCAGCGCAACACGCGCCCGCGCACGCCCGCGCTCCCCGCGCCCGCGCCCGCGCCGCCGCCCGGCTGCCCGCGTCGCTGGAGACCAGACTGCTGACAATGTTATAGGGTTATTATTAAGAGCATCCTTCATTTTTTAACATTACTACCTTTTTCATAGCTCAGCTATATTATGTTGCAGACAACATTTCTTACTTTCAAGTGTTTTTCATTTTTGAGAATTTCAATTGTATTTACTTCTTTCGGTTTACCATGTCACCTTGTGCAAAATCTTAATATATTTTTAATTATTGACAAACGCTATGTTTCATCTGCATTTTACATCAGCTTTAATTTGCAGTATCCAAGAAAATGTACGATCCTTATTAATGGATATCATACACATCCTTAACTACACGGCTCAGCATATATTTTTTGGAAAATCAGACTAAACAATACAGGTCACAGAGTGTTTGAGGAAGATATTTTCCTCGAAGACATCCTATCAAATAGGCTAAAAAAATGTATTATTACATTACAAGAACAAGTTTCACGCATTTATACGGTTAGAGTTTAATTATGCTCACAGACACCTAATTCATAACATGCGCTACGTATCCCTCTTTTAGCAAATGATAGCGTTGAATATAAGCCTGTGATGATTAGTGAAAATTTGCAAAAAAACAAAAAATGATAAAATAATACTACATCTAAAGCGTAAGTTCAAACAAAGTTTCAATTTTGTTACAAATGAAATTAACAATTTTACTTTTATGTGAAATATAAGTACACTTAAAAATGTTATATTTTTAAAGCATAAAAGCTTTCGGTCACAGTTCTCACCTTTTTTTTTATTAACGTGGGGAAATCCTCATGGATACCTCGCCGGCCGGGGGAACGACGAGGTTATGTCGGACTTCTACCGACTAAAACTACACGGTACTCGACCTTAACACTTCAGCGACGGCGGTCCCTAAAAAGTTTCGCAACGCCCCACCGCCAGTGCCTCCCCGTTTTGGGGCCCCCTCCAGCCAACCCCCCCAATGAAGGGGGGAGGCCACTGAAGTACCTGGAGCACACAGGTACTTCCGCCGTCGCGGTGAAAGCCGTGCATTGCTGGCAAAAGCACCCTCGTACTCAAGCCCGCTGGCTCCCACCGTACGCGGACCCTACTAGGTCCGCAACCACGATCCACCTAAAAGGGGATCCGCTGCCGCATCTCCAACCAACGTCCTTAGTCAAAACTACTTTTAACTGATTTTTGAAGTCAAAAATGGTTTTGACCGACTATACGTTTGGGCTGTAACATATACACAACTACAATATTTACCACATCACTAAAGTCATGCACAGGCGCGCCCAGCGGCGCTACGCGCAGGTCCTCGGGGCCCAGCCACTGCTCGTCAGCCGCCATCGCGGCGCTCACAGGCTGAAACGCGACCACAACCAATGATTTTAAATATACTGGATATAGAACGTCATACACTTGGACACCCAGCCTTCTGTCTCATTCTGACATGTGTGAGTGAAAGGAGTAGAAATACATCGTAATTAGGGAAAAAAATTGCCAAGAATGATTTCAACTGTTCCTTTGACAGAGTGCGGATGCGAAGTCCTTCTAATTATCTAATCTAAAGCTAGGTAATTTTATATTTACGATGGGTGGCTTGTTCGTTCAGTGGTTATTGGTTACCGCAGCTTATGAACGCGGGCAACACCTTAGGTATCATCAGCAACATGCAGGTAATGCAACTGCGTGTTGCTGACCCAATAAGCTTAAGGATGTCCATACTCTTGTCAAAGAGAAGCAATAAGGATCCCCACGCGTTGGGTCAAAAAATTGTAGTTTCTATCGAGTAAGGCCCCGGGAGGCTAAATGATTGATCAGATATATTAATTATCTATTTTAATGCTTAGGTAAGGAGAGGGTGCCCTGAGTTAACGCCAAGAAAAAACGTTACTTACAATAGTAGTACCGATAAAATTTGTAAGCTTAAATCACATACAATTACAGCACACAGCAATTACAGAATGTGCTGGTAAATCAGTAAATGTTCCCAGCGTTGAGTTCATTATTTTGCCTCACAAGTAAGCCTAGATAAATTAATTTACCATGAGGCTTCGGAAACTATCACATGAGTGGAGATTGCAAAGAATTGGTATTCAATTTATAGCAATTATTTCGGCTTCCCAGCGCTGAAATCGGGAATGGCATAGTTCAGGAAAACTGACCGTTAAAGTGTGGAGTTTAATTTTGAAATAGAGAGAATTAAGCAGTGACAAACAGCAAAGTATTGCTACTAATCGCAGCGTTGCGCTCGGTATAAGAAGGATTATTTCTTATTGAAGTTCTGCGTATATCACGAAACGATAAGGACTTAGGTTAGCCAAAAATCGCACTAGGAACACTCGATTTTTCGGAACATTTCCTGTATTTCCTGTTCGCCACCATCCTTCCGCTCGCTTCACACACATGACTAAGCCAGCATCTCGACTCTAAACAGCAGTACCCAGTGTGACCATATTATAATATATGATACTCTATTATACAAGTGATAAACGATAGGAGATCATTGTTCCGCTGCTCAATCTGCTACGGCGTAGCATATGTCGTAGCAGTAGAAGAATGTATATTTATAAAACAAATATTGATACTTTAGACTGACTTTAAGTTAGGTACGATATGCCACGCGGTGAAATAAAAGCAACAGCAAGCACAGCTGGCAAAAAAAACGAAAGCCGTTTATGGATGTAAGCGTTACCAGCCTTACTCGTCAGATGAACCGTCATCGTCAGTAAACAGCTGACTGTTATTATAAAATATATTTTCTTAGCTATTATTACAAAAAGCTTAGAAAATAGCCGTTAAAATATCTTTTTTAAAAAGGTTTGCCCTAACGCCTCCGTGGTCGAGTGGTTAGGTTGGTTCAAACCACAGGTCGGGCAAAGTGTGTTTTCGGATTTCTCAGAACATAGCCAGCATTTGTGATCACCATCCCACGTTTGGCGAGCATGGTGATTAAGCCAATGCTCTCAATTGTAGCGATGACTCGATCTCAATGAGGCCTTTTGCCCAGCAGTGGGTGTGTAGGCTAATTACAGTCCTTTTTAGGTTTACCCTAGCCCTCCACCCTATAACCGCTCACATTGAGTTTCAGGACACCCAGTATAAGTAGTAACAACAAATGACAGTCACCATGTCGTCATCCGCATAGCGTAGAGGCAGTGCGCGCGGCCCGTCATCGCGCTGGTACCTCGGCGGGGAGTCGTGCAGCGCCTTCGATAACGCAATCAGCAGCCGGTCCAGCACTAGGGCTGCTCGTTTCTGTGGCATCACTATCTGTTGGATAAGCTTCAGATTAAAACTAAATTATTCGCTACGCCAACGTAGACTATTTTCTTCCGCAAAAATATAGCCTAAAAAAAATAACCTATGTCATTCGCTGACAATGTGGCATTATATAGGTGAAATATTTTTTTAAATCGGTAAAATCGGTTAATTCAACCAACCAATCAAATTTTTCCTCTTATGATATTAGTATAATATAGATTGTAAATTTTTTGATATGCATGTTATGTTAACTTGTGGTGGATAAAGCTGTTCTTGCAATATTATTTTTCATACCAGAATAAAAATGACATGGCTAAATAAGTATGTAATTTAGAAAAACTATGTGAATAAATAGTTATTATTTTATCAGATGTATTTTAAGGATTCCAAAAAAACTTATTAACGGTTGATTTTTTACGAAGCCAAAGCCAAAGCGCGACATATTTTTACCTCAAATACAAAGAAGCGTGCGATTACTGGCGCCGCGACTGAGACAGGAGACCGCGACCGGTACTTATCACTAGGGCTTTTCAAAGACGAAGTTTGCGGCCTGAGCCTGTCTTAGGAGACAAGTTAAATAAGTGCCGGTCTCCTGCCACGGTTTCTGAATCCTTGACGTCACCGCGCAACGTGTATTCATAATATACACCAAATTAAGTGTGGAATTGTTCTGTTTTTAATTTTGTTGAGAGCCAAATACTATCTTGTTAAAACCATTACAAAAATAATGTTTGTCAATGGACATTGAAAAGGGCACGTCACGTGAAATAAAACAGTGTTAATTTGTAGACAGTGTGGGTTTGACCGCACTATGAGCCGATTACTAGGAAACCCCGTGCGTTTCGGGTAATTTCGGTAAGTTTATGAGAAATTGTAAACCATCAAAACAACATTAGCTACATTTATGTGCGTAAGGAAGGATCTCACGTGCCGACGCCGCACGTCTCACCTTTACGAGGACGTAACGTGTGAAGATTTTGTTTGTTTATCTATTCCCTCTTTCTACACAAAAGTCAGACATCAACTTTTTTCGAAATATTCACAGAGAACAAAGACTCATTTTACTTAAAAATTAAACATTCTTTGACAGTAGATTGCCTCCTAAAGAATAATTTTAATCCATTCTCATTAAAAATAAAAAGGATCTCTTGATATCTTAATCCGTGGCTATCTGACCTTAACTAAAAAGGGTGTGTGGTAGTATAACTACTAGGTCTATCAGAGGCTAATGTACCAATGTCTTTATAAATACATTCAACCACCGAATAAACGCAAATGTCTCTCTCTTGAATGTTTAACCTGAGTAGGAGTACGAGTATACCCCACGACCGTAGCAGACCAGACAAAATCACTACCAAAACAGAGCCAGACAAAATCATCAAGTTCCCCTTATAATCACAAAAATAAATTGTATCTAAGTATAGCTCTCTTGGAAGATATTGAAATATTCTCATTAATTACCTAAGTAACGCCAAGGGAGTGGTTTCAAGAATTCTTACTTATGTGTGAGTAGTTCACCTACATTTCCAGTGTTTACAGATAACTTATTTGCTAAACTCACTGGGTAGTCCTCGTAGACGTTAACGGGGGCGGCGAGCGCCGCAGAGAGGGCCACCAGCATCAGGGGAACTGGACTGCACATCATCTTGGTTGGCACATCACACGCACCTGACCAATTAAACACAGCTTACTTTTATCCATATAACCATTTTTAATACGTTGAAATATAAAAATAGATACAATTAATACATACACAATTGCAAAAATAATAATAATTAGTTTTTATAATTTTAATTCATGAGGGTATTTGAAGCCCCGATTGTAAAATAAATTGTACAAATCGGGCAAATACATTGGCTCTGGCTTTCTTTTGGACCGCTAGATGATATAACTACTCTTTTTAACACATTACTGTAACAAATCATTTTTAATGTCACTAAATTGCAACCTAGAGGCATATTGTCCATTTCAACACACTCTGGTAACAGATCGATTACCCTACAAAATTATAACACGGAATAATATCACCTGGTAATGATAAATTCAAAGAAGTTTTTAATTATTCTTCTGGAAGGGCCTAACCCTTGACGAGACCTGAACGAGTAGCATTTCTGTTACGTAAGCTACACTGTGATTTGAGTTTGTAAACCAACAAGTAACGAGAAACCTCTTGAAATACGTTTCTCGTTCAACGGGTAAATTGTTTTAGAATATAGTTTTAATTCGATTTTATATTGCACAGCTTCAGTGTTTTGCCGCAAATGTATAAGGTAGTTTCAGCGAAAATATAGTGTACAAAATTGGGAGGATTTAGAGAATGAGTTCTGTCTGTACGATATCATCCGATTTAAGCTTTATTGGCAGGATGTGACAGTTGATTCGTCTATTAAATGTGTCTTGATGTTTTTGTTTTACTACGAGTATTTCTGCGATTGTAAACAAAGCTACCGCTTTTCGCTATGAGCCAGCTGCTTAAGTATCTTATTCATTTTAAACTCACTTATTTATACATAATAAGTTGCCACTGTTGCCACCTCAAATACAACAAAAAACTGAACTGTCCAAAATATTTTTTTATAATGATATAATTTACAAATTGATCAACCTGCAGGATTTTCAGAAAACCGTTGCCGTAAAAATGTACACAGTATTTAAATACGTAATATGTATGTGCAGAAAATGAAAAGAAGATACAAAATACACCGCAAAAAATTAACGATAAAACCAGTAATTTAATAAATGGTCCCCTAAATAGTCTATTATTATCTTATTACCTACATTTATTAGCATAATATCATTAGGGGTTTGGAGTCGACACCTTCCCTTTTTATAATAACTCAGTTATGGAATGATACCGCATGACAGGTGGTAGACTGCTTAGTCATTGTGCTTGATGGTATCTAGAGGGACTCGTAGATATGCGAATTATAGCATGGAATTGTGATATAATGTAGCTAGTCAGCTATTGAAAGTTATTGGCATTACTATTTTTGAGACAAAGGGACTTTTTTAGGGTTTGGTAGATAACAAAGAGCTCTTATAGTTAAGCAATGTCCATATTGTTCATCCATCCACGGCTTAACTTAGAAACCCCTAAAATTAAAAAGCTGTGATGTAGCATGGATAATGGGAAATAAAATCTTGCAATAAGGACTTACTTTTGCTTACAAATAGATAGGTATTATTTCACTTTGTTTCAGCCGTTAGTTGCGGAAAACAGGTTGTTAATGTATGTTTATAGTAATAAAGTTATTTATCTTATAAACTGAGCCTCTGCGGGGCAAATACCTACATCATTAGAATCAAGTCATGGCTCCAATTGATAAGTATTGGCTTAATCAGCACGCTTGCTAAGTGCGGGTTGGTGTTTACAAATCCGGGTCATGTTAAAAAACTCCGAAAATACACTCTGCCCGTTCTGGGGTTCGAACCCAGGTACTCGGCCGTGGAGACGTTATACGTTACAGTTGAAGTTTATAAGCTTTAAAATAATGTAAAGGGTAACTAACTATGGAACGCTTCACGGACTTGGCCTGTTTTATGAAAACAAAAAGCGTGATTCAAAAACAGTCTTCACTGTTCTTCACAATTGATTAAGTTTTCTTGCGATTATAAATCAAAACAAAAGTATTCCCTGATGACTTTAGTAAGGAACCTCAAAATTATAAACGTTTTTGCAGAACATAACGTACTATAATTCAAATGATTTCTTCATTTTTAATTCAAATGATTTAATTAAACGATATCATTTACTGTTTTTATCATAGAAGATCTCAATTCGGTAATGTTGTTGAAGATAACGTGGTTTTGAGTAGGGTTTTTTATTATATTAACTGTTGTATTTCTTTCTTCTTGTGAAGAAAATTAAACGTTTTATTATTATTACTAATGTTTTCTATAATGCCAGAATATCGTCATCTGAATATGATTGTAGCATCACGTTTTTAGTGGAAACCTGAAGCGGGCTATGTTTTTAGTCATAAATACTACGAATTGACTAGACGCCAGTATTTTTGTGTCAATTGTAAAAAAAGCTGATAAAAGTAATTAGCTAATGTACCGCCCATTGCAAGGCACAAAACCATGTAAATAAATCATCGCTGCAATTGACATCTCAACTTATTTAACATCTCAACCATAAGTGGAATTGTGGTCACAAACCAATGGGTTATATTCCAAAGAAACACTGATTTATTCTCAAAACTGAACCCAAAATTAGCATTTAACAATGCACTATTTTCTACACAAAGACAGAAAATAGAAACATTCGACCTGATCTTAGGGACTTAAGGTAGAATTTTTTTAGTTCCTATCTTTGTGTAAAAAATCAATCAGTTAAGAGCAGCCGCCCCGATAGCAAAAGTAGCAGGTTCAAGTCCCGCTCAATTCCGGGATTTTTTCCAGTGTCTATCTTCAAATGGAAAATACTTAAGTACTTAATTAAATTAAATATAATAAGTGAGTGCAAATGAAACCTCTATATTGTTTCCGCAGCTTGTTCACCAAAATAAGTAAGCGTGACGTTGAATGAAAGCAAGAGTTTTAAAACTTACCCAAAATATTAAAACTTCACTATTTTAATAGCACTTATTTTTGAAGTGAACTTGTGTATCACTTGTAGTGAACTAGTTTCCTAGGATTTTTAGTGTTTCTACTGGTTTAGTATGAGCAACGACTCGCGCGAACTCTAAAGAGAGTGTAGGGCGGGCGAAATGCCGCGCCGCCCTTTATACGCCGCGGCACTACTGATGTTGAATGCACACCGAGACACTCATGGCGATGATAAATGTTCATTACATAAACATAGGAAAAAAATCCATAAAAAATTTGACAGGATAAGATTAATTTACAGTTACTAGCTACTATCTCTATATAATTTTACAGGTTGAGCTGGTGGCTAACTAATAAAGAGAAGAATTGAAAAAAGATTCCGATTAATTGAGAGCAGCCTCTTTTGTTTAAAGTCGGTTAAAAAATAAAAATGTATTTTAATTCGTGATACATAACAAAAGTACGTACTAAAAGTAAATAAAAGTTGAAGCACCAAATAGGTATATTCAAAACCCTTTGTTGCAAAGACCATACGCGCAACGCTAATCTTAAAAAAAATGTTCATGCAAATCTAACTAAATTAGTTACCAAATTTAGTTAGAAACATTTTTTTTTGTCATCTATAAAAATGGTTGTTATCCATAATATGTTAAAACTCGCAACAAAGTAATTTAATTAGTTTGTGGAAAAATAATTATCCTATGTACTGTCTCACTGCTGGGCAAAGGCCTCCATCATTTAATTCAAGTCATCGCTACAATTGATTGGTATAAGCTTAATCACCACGTTTGCCAAATGTGGGTTGGTGATCCTGATCCCAAACCCGAGCTATGTTCTGCACAATCCGAAAAAAAAATATGCCCAACCTGGGATTTGTACACGGGCCATCCGGATTAATATAATCACATTTAAATGAGAAAACAAACAGGGGATCATGTATAGAATGATTACAAAAACAATGACAGACAGAATACACCAATTTGAATTCAATAATTTTTAGTGCATTAAAAAAAAACTGAATGTTATGTTGATACTCGTAGAAGGAAATCATCACTCTTTAAAAACGCTGCTGGTCAAAGCCACAGGATATCTCCTTATTACGCAAAAAGACGCCAAGCGGTCTCTCTTCGTAGCATACTGTGTAACCCTGAGCTTATAAAAAGAGATAAACAACCTTTTATCAAATTAAAATACGTTCCCAATTAAAATGTACGTGACAACAACAACTCTGGGAACAAACAAAATAGGTACCTATTTGCATCACTGAAATTTTCCTGATTGGAATCAAAACCACTTTTGCTCGCCCACAAAGCACAGTGAGCACAATTAGTTCAGCCATCTGTAACAAAATCAGTAAGGTAACTTATTTGTCAAAATTCAGCATCTACTCCCGTGTACACAAAGGGTGAACAGTCAATATAGGTAGTCATTGATGGCTGCTCTTCTGACCTATTGTCTATAAAAGCTGGAGTTTCTCAGGGGTCTGTTCTCTCTGCGACACTTTTCCAGCTGCACATCAACGAACTGTTGTGCCCAGGTATCTTTGTTGTGGTGAAGTTACAATAAAAACAAACGATGTATTCAACAGACTAAAACAATGGTTTGCAGCCAATGGAATAGTACTTAATGCTGATAAGAGTGATATATTGAATTATTCTACTAGAAAATTAATAAAAATATAGATCATAGCTTGAAATCTTAGGTTGTACTCTTGACACTACCTGGAATTATAAAAAACATATCAAATATGAGTATGTAAAAAAACTAGCAAGTGCGAATTATGCTCTTCTTAAACTTAAACCTCCCATTGATAGAAGTAGGTACTTTAATCTGTCTACTTTTCTCACTGTCATTTATCAACTATGACCATATGGGGAAATGCTTGACAAATAGAAAAAGTGCTTATTCGACAAAGAAGATCTGTAAGGATCATATTATTTGGCCTAGGTAGATTGACATAGCTATGTCGTATTTTAAGAAAGCAAAAGTTATAACTGTGATTTCGGTAATCCCTTTTTTTTTTTGCGCCAGACAACACACCTCTTGTAATGGTCTCGAAGTAGGGATCAATATCCCTGTGTCACGAGGTACCACACAAGGAAATCAGCCAGGTGCGTCTCCCAGCACACCCAGACCAGAGTCAATTCAGAAAAGATCGTTTCCTGAATTGACCCGACCGGGAATCGAACCCGGGACACTAAGGAAATCGAGGCGAGAAACCGTGCTACAGCGCACTACGCCAATCGTGTCGTCAAACTTTGACTCTTTTTACTATGTGTTTTGGAAACACATAGTAAAAAGAGAGAAATACCTATGAGAATGCATATACATAAATACAATACAAGAAATAAAGAATGTAGTCTTTCTTTATTTTTAGTACCAAAAGCTAGAATTGTTAAAACCTACAAACAAGGTTTACCCTTAAAATAAAAATGTATACTAAATTGCCACTTGATATTACCAAACTCTCGTTAAATGACTTCAAGAACACATTTACATTTTTTTTTCTAAATCACCCTTTTTAAAATTAAGAGGATATGAGCTGTTCATTTTCGGACTTGCATTTATAAAGAATAAAATAATGACTGTCGTACCTTTGTTGACTTGTCGTATAATGCAATGGATTAAACTCAAACTCAAATAACTTTATTCAAATAGACTGTATCAGTACTTTCAAAGTAATTATTATTTTATGTATTCATGAATGATGATGATGTATGTACTCAAATATTAATTTGGACATGTATTTTGACGTACCAATGATATGCAATGTAACGAAATGGCCAATAATGGAATTGAATTGAGTTGAATGAACAACTTTTATGGTATCCATTTATCACCTGGGTGTTAATTATAGTTATGATGATAAAACGAATTCGAAAAAACTGAAATGTTACTTCAACTGAGTAATAGTTTACTATCAATAACCGAAATGTGTTATTTTATTTTGATTCTTGAGAGGCAAGTGCCCCACGTTGTAGAGATTTCGAGAGGTATACAAGAATTACTTCATGTTTTGAAATAAAATAAGGACATGAAACGCATTTGGTTAGGTTAGTTTGCTGCTCAATCAACTTTGTCCCATATCTGAATGACAAGAAGGCTAGAGACTAAGGAGAGATAACTCCCGAAGTGGGGGTAAGCTTTCGAGGGCCGAAAGTCGTATACTCTGTGCCGGGCAAAACGCTGTATTGCGCATGTGCAGCGGCAGCTATTTGTCATTTCATGGTCACATGGTTTTGTTTTGAACGGTGTCACGTGCGACAGTTGTTGTTTTTCGAGGTTGTGTTGACCAATTTTGACACTTCGCGAGGATCATTTTGACACTTCGCGAGGATCGCGGCAAAGAAGCGTAATGCGCATGCGTCACTGTGGGATACGGATTTAGTCCAACCCTTTCCAGGGAGTTATCTCTCATTAGTTTCTAGCCTTCTTGCTGAATGACTTCATTTGCTGTCAAAAAACAGTCTTCGTGCTGCCTCATTCTGTCAGTCAGCTGCTTTGCCCGCGTAGGCCGTAGGCTGTCTTTCCCGTCAAAATATAGCCTAAATTAAAAAAAAATAGCCTTTGGCACTCCCTGATAATGTAGCTTTATATTGGGTGAAGAATTTTTAAAATCTGTTCAGTAGTTCGGAGGCTATTCAATACAAACAAACAAACAAATCTTTCCTCTTTATAATATTACTAGCTTTCCGCCCGCGGCTTCGCCCGCGTTATCGTTATATATGATGGCCAAATTATATAAAATCTTTATAAATTGTAGCCTATGTGTTATTCTGATGTATAAGCTGTATTACTGTAAAGTTTCATCGAAATCTGTTTAGTAGTTTTTTCATGAAAGAGTAACAAACATAGACACACACATACATACATACATACATACTAGATCGTTCAATAAGTCCCGGGACTAACATAGACATGGATGGCGGCTTATATTAAAAACTTTTTTATTTTTCGAAAGCACTGGCCATCAAAATGATATGTGTAATTTTTTTTGAAAATCGAACGATAAAATATTGGGCTACACACTTTTTAGTGAGACTAGTTTAGTACATTCGTAAAAAATGGATAACAACGAGTTTCGCGTGTTGATAAAACATTGTTTTTTAATGGGAAAATCCACCGTTCAAGCGCAGCAGTGGCTTAAAAAGTGTTATTTAGAATCTGTTCCGTCTAAAACAACAATTTGTCGGTGGTATACTGAATTCAAACGCGGTCGTATGGATACAAATGATGCTGAACGTTCTGGTCGTCCAAATGAAGCAGTGACTCAACAAAACATCAAGCAAGTCCTGAAAATCGTGAAGGTAGATAGAAAAGTAAAATTGCGTGAGATAGCTGAGATAGTGAAGATTTCAAAGGGTAATGTCTTCACCATTTTACATAAACATTTGTCCATGAAAAAGCTTTTTTCCAAATGGGTGCAGCGTTTGCTCACGATTGATCAAAAGCAACAGCGTATTGATGCTTCAGAGCGCTGTTTGGCTATGTTTGACAGGAATGAAAAGGATTTTTTACGTCTGTACGTGACAATGGATGAAACATGGATTCACTATTACACTCCGGAATCCAATCGGCAGTCAGCAGAGTGGAGAGCACCCGGTGAAAGCCGCCCGAAGCGGCCTAAGACGCAAAAATCAGCTGGCAAGGTTATGGCCTCTGTATTTTGGGATGGGCATGGAATAATCTTCATCGACTACCTTGATAAAGGACAGAGAATAAATAGCGAATACTACATGGGGTTATTGGAGCGATTAAAGTACGAAATCGCGGAAAAACGGCCTCAATTGAAGAAAAAAAAAGTGATTTTTCACCAGGACAAAGCGCCGTGTCACAAATCAATGGTAACGATGGCCAAACTAAACGAATTGCACTTCGAATTACTTCCACATCCGCCTTATTCGCCAGATCTGGCCCCCAGTGATTACTGGCTCTTTGCAGATTAGAAAAAAATGCTTCGAGGTAAGAAATTTGACACAAATGGTGAAGTAATCGCAGCAACGGAGGCATATTTTACAGCCAAAGAAAAATCGTTCTACACTCATGGGATAGAAAAGTTAGAGAACCGTTGGAGGGAATGTATCGCAGCTGAAGGAGACTACGTTGATGAATAAAAAATATTTTTATCAAAAAAACGTTTTTTTAGTATTTAGTCCCGAGACTTATTGAACCAAGTTACATACATCCTGACAAAGTAAGATTAGTAAGAAGTAAGATTTTTGCTAACAACAATTATTTCAGAGTTGATCATGTCCTATATTCAAACTCAACGTTTGATTAATCTACTTAAATTCGTCTATTGAAATTATTGTTTCAAATAATACAGTGAAAAGGGGCGAAATGAAGAACCTAGTTTTCAGCAAATTGTTATAAATAAATAAATTTTGTCGGTTGAACTTTGAATGGGTTCAGTAGCCTCTCTCGTAGGGATGAGTGTTAAGTATAAGAAAGAGATTATAAATCCATTTATTACCCACACAATGCTGGTCACCAACAAAATGGTGCCCACGTGGGCCGTTCGAACATACAGCCCGGCACAGGCCAAGCATATAAACATTCACATTTGATATCACCTTATATCGATGCAATACAGGTCATTTTCAACTGCTATGTTCCGCTTGATTAACGTACATGTGGCAGTCTGTACGTGTCAGTCAATTATACAATAGCAGCGTTTTACCTACCAATAAAACGCTTATTAAGCGATAACCCTATTTGAAGCCTATAAACATATTTGAGAGTAGCGAACTTGACTTCCGGTAACGGTTCGGTTGTAAAACTAAACTTCCACCTAAAACTCCTACCTTGCATTTGTGACGTGTTGTGTGAAGGACTGTTTTGCTTTATTTATGGACACACGCAAGCCTGACTTTTTGTTAAAAACTGTGTCAGTTTTAGACCCATATTTAGGCCAAAAAATAATGTAATCATCTGAAAAGGAACAGTTATCCTTGCTGACAGACAGTAAAGTGAGGTCGTGTACCCGACGGCCTGAACATAAAAGAAGTAATACAGCAGCACGTGCGGAACACTCATATAGACTGTTCTTATTAGGCATATTGGTGCCTAAATGACTAATCAGGATAATATCTGTATCCCATATAGGAACTATGGTCTTCTTTTGCTTTGCTAAACTTAATGATTTCAGTACTTGTCGAACTAAAATGTGTGAACTCAAACGACTCTCTAAATTAGGATCACATAAAGTTGATACTGCGGATTTTTATACTAAAATTGTACTATATTTAAGGTGATATTTCAGATGCAGATCAATGAGAAATCTAGCCAAGTCTGCTCCTTTAGGCTTAGAGACACTAACTTTATGTTCTAAGCCCCAATTACAACATTTTTGCCATGCATTTTTATAAGTTTTTAATGAGGAATCTCTCCAACATTTCTGTAAGAACTCTTTGCTCAAGAGACCAGTCAATCAGACTATCAATCCACCCCCACATATCCATTCCTCCAGGACCATATCCGAGGTCATCTTGGGGGTTTGGCCTGCCGATGCATCGATTAGTAATTACTTGTGTTAAATGTTGAATCGTAAACGGTGGGCCTAAGGCTCGATTCTTGAGGTCGGGCCTCCAAAAAACTTTCATCCAACGCGGAGCCACTACTAGGGACATACCCTTTGCCCTGTTTAAGTGCTGTAACACGCGTGGCATTAGGAATGGTGGTGGAAATATCCATGCTAGAGAATAATCCCACGCATGGCTGAAAGCATCGTGTATGTAAGCTTGTTGATCTGTTAGGTCCCGAGAGCAATAGACCGGGACGACAGGAGCTTTCCTCGAGGCGAATAGGCCGATTACAGGGTGACCGAACTTCGTAAAGATTAGGTTCATTATTTGCGGCAGCAGGTGCCAATCTGGTGGGCTCGCCAGCCGAGACAAACGATCGGCCTCGCTGTTGTAACGACCCGGCAAGTAATATATTTCCATGTGTATGTTGTATGAGTCTAGAAGATGAAGTATATGGTAAGTCGAATCCATGAGAAACACCGACTTCGTGCCCCCCTCGTTTCGTTCAGGCGCTTACGTCTTCTTTTGTCCATTTTGTTTGGTATCCTACGCGTGGGTGAAGCCATTAACCAATTTTCATTTAATATTGTTAATGTAATAATGTTATGCCGTAAACTTTTAATGGTGTTATATTTCAAGGAATAATTTTACGATTTACTATGTAGGTAAGTTTCATGATAATTTTGTGAGACTGGGTATAGCCGATGAGTATTTTTTTTGCAAATGAAGCTAAGCTAAGGATTTTTACAACGTTTTATCGTTTAGTTAGTATTACAAAAATAAAATTTGTTAGTTTGGCTTACTAACTAATTTTATTTTTGTAATGCTAACTAAACGTTACGTTTTGTTAGTTTTATTTTGTTTTAATTGTGCAGAGAACAACTACAACTGGGCTATGGGGGTGAAATTTTCAGTGGACTGAAATCGGGTTATTGCCTGAGACAACGGACATCTGCCTTGCAAAATGACTCATAAGTTTTGTTTCTCCTGGCAGACGGTGACTAGCCACTCACTAAATGGGCCACCCAAACGTGCTGACTGAAATAAATATAAATAAATATTTATCTTATTTTAATCCTAATACCATTGAATTGGGCTGGGTTCTCTTATTGATGAGTATTCATCTCAGGACTTCGAGATCTAAATAAACCAGCTCAGTACCTAATCAAACCAGTCACCATGACTTAAATATCATTTTGTTCATTTACAAGATACGGGAGCCTAAATAGCGTTGATCTTTGCAGTATGTTTTATTAGGATTCATATTTCATTTAGTTAATATGATAAAATGCGAAATTAAAGCCGCCAAGTTACAAACCGGTGTTCTGCCTGGCTAGATTGAGATTATGGGTATCATTATTTATAGTTCACACGCTCCTTTTTTGCCTAAAATGTATCTTCATAATATGATAAATTCTTTTATCCTTTTTCAAAGAACATGAAATATACGTATGCTGGATCACAGTCCAATAATATAAGTCCATTTGAAATAATCCTTATTAGCGACGAAATTAATTTCAGAATATAACTATTTATAGCCTCTGTCGGTATTATTAATGAAGTCGAATAGGGCATAGTTATTAAATGCTTTCATAAGTATGTTATAAAACCATAAAAGGCCGTCATCCGGGAGATAACGGCAATCGGGCCGCTGTGCGTAGGTAATGCCGTGTGAAAAAACATATTCTATTGTCCCGGGTGAATAATAATCAGTATTAACAATGTCGCGTAGGACGGTATGACCATAGTAAAAGAATAGATGTAGGTTATCTTCATACATGAGCTCCGACCGAGGTTTGTAGATATGTGATCGCGCCCCCGTACTATGCCCGTTCTTATATACGCGCGTCACACGCACACTTTGACTTAATAACAACTCATCAAATCCAGAACTGTCTTTCTTTACATTACCTACCGTATAGGAACAGTGAGTACATTAATACATTTAACTCCTTAACTAAGATTCATAATATTAAGTGTAATTAGATACAGATTTGTAGTTCAGATTGATTATTCAGAGATTGATGCTGTATTTTTGACGATAGAAAAAACTACATGCAAGAACCCTGCGTGTTTAGGCTATTATCTCTCACTCGGGGCCCGAGTTGGCTTACTTCTCTCTCTTTTTACTATGCTATGACCTACTAATCATTTACAACCTGACTGGAATTACGGCACTCTTAGTAAACATATGAATGAGACAGCTAAGGGGATTCCTGTTTTGATCTATATTGGTTTGGTATAGGATAGGAAAATACTTAAGTAAAGTAATAACTCCCAGAAGGATAGTTCCAAGTTAAATCGGCGTACATAATCAAATGTGTTTTATATTAATTTGTTATGTTGAGTATAGTACTTGTAAGATGATGGTTCGCCCTGTTCTGATTTACGAGTAGGTATGTTATAACATCCATTTACATTCCATATTCCAATTTCAACCAAATGAACATTTAGTCAGAAACACATGGATCCTTGATCTGTTTTTGAATTATATATTATTATGAATAAGAAAAGTCAGTGTATAAATTCGTTTTTAAACAATACTATATAATTAAACAAAAAAAAACAACTTCAAAAAAAACTATTCCAAAACAATTTAATTTGCATTAAAAATGCTGCGTATTCTTCTAAATTTTACGAAAATTCATGTATGTACAATTATTGTTATTGTTGGAGGCTGTATCAGCCAAGGAAACACTACAATATACCTAGCAATAAACCTATTTTTCACATCTCACGTTCAACTTAAAAAATGGGAACACTCGGGAAGCACCAGCTTTCAAATAAAAAAAGAATTATCAAAATCGGTTCACCCCGTCGAAATTTCTAAGGAAACGGAAATAAGTAAAAAATATTGAGCAGAGATGCGTCCACAAAGACCTTCCGGTACAACGTTGCTTCAGGGAAAATAAAGAGCGAGAGGGATAAAGGATAAAGCGTAAATCTGAAACTCAAGGACTGCTACGTAAATACTGTGACGTAGATGTTCCTTGTTACACTTAAGGAAGCGAAAGGTCGGCGAGGGCGTTGGTCGGCGGCCATAAACGCGACACGGCCCGCCGTAATGTGCCGGCCGTGTCTCGCGGCATGGGGCT
Organism: Udea olivalis; assembly: GCA_947369235.1. Taxonomy (NCBI): domain Eukaryota; kingdom Metazoa; phylum Arthropoda; class Insecta; order Lepidoptera; family Crambidae; genus Udea; species Udea olivalis. The sequence continues at coordinate 10,928,361 of OX376351.1, forward strand.
TATGGGATCGCTGCAGCCACTCAGGCTTCGCGCGTAAAGATTGTGTTACTTACACGACTGTAATTACAGCTCACTTGCAAGTAAATGGGAACAGAAAAGGGATTATATGACTATTACGTATTATTATTGCTTTCCTATTCAATTTTTATTTTTATTAGCTATAACTTTGAAAGCGCAGCTTAGAGGTACTCCAAATCCAGTTCTATTTCTAGCCAGAACACTAACCATTAAAAAACCCATGCAACCTAAATAAAAACAAGTGGGATATTGTTTTCCCATATTATTATGACAAGTTGCCTACGTAGGTACTGCCAAAAGGTAGTAAGTTACCTGTATTTTGAGAGACGTCCGTCCCTATTTAGGTAATTACTAAGTTTATGTCCCGAACAATCTGCCCCCCGATTCAGAACAAAGTTATCGACCGATTCGGTTATTTCCTTTTATTTTTATTTTTTTTAAATAGGGGACATTTTATGCAATTTGGTTTATGAAAACTTAGGGCCTTTGGCTTTAACATATCAAAATATTGATTGCTACCGCTTAGAGGATCATTTACTATAATTAAAACAAATTTACCGAATTGGTCGATAACTCCCTTCTGAATCGGGGGGCTGGTCCGAGTTTTCAATAGTCTTTCAGTAGCTATACTTTAAGGCCCGTATTCACTTTGATTAGTAGTAAGTGCAGGTGATTAGTGCAGGTGCTTAGTGATTATGAGAAAACACGTGTGGACAGCGATTGATGAGTGCGATTGAATAAAACACGCTTCTAATCACTTCACGACGCAGGTTACTAATCACTCGCAATAATCCATTGCAGTCAACACGTGTTTTCTGCTAACACTAAGCACCTGAACTAATCACCTGCACTAACTACGCAAAGTGAATACGGGCCTATAGTCAAAGCAATATCTTAATCAACATTGCTTTGCGTTTCTAATTTATATTTATGTCACGGGGAAATTAACCAGTTTTTAGAAAGTCACATTAATTCCTACACTCACATTGATTATAATTATTGATTAGACGTATGCCATAATATTTTTTAAGATTTTCTCAAAATTTAACTGGACTTATTTTCAAAAGGCTTTATTATGCAATCTTACTCAAGTCCGTACTAAAGAATTTTATCAGCAGGAGTTATAAGAATCAAGAGTTTCGTACCCGTTTTCTTTTTAAACGCACAATAAGTGATGTGATGACGACAATTTAATGTGAATTTAATGTTTTTTGATTGTACTAGAAGGGGTTCTCTAACCCCTTAGAAAGCGAGTCAGATTACATGTCCTATAGTCTGTTATGCCGAGTGCAAATTGTAGATGCTGCTTAGCTGGTATGATGAGTAATATGATTAGGTATGTTAAATTTTTTATTGATACTAATAAATACTTACTACTATTTTAATCGCCGAAAAACTGTTATTTGCCGGCCCAGTAGCCCAATCTCCTCCTGAGCAGACTTGAATCCTTAAAGAACAGACTTGTGCAATGTTTTTTTTTTAGTTCTGAGTGTTGCGTTTTGTGTGCGTTCATCTGAGAACTGACGTCGGTCTCCTTATTCAAAACCTCGCTGTAGAATATTTAGTAAATTCCACTTACTCATACGTCTTACAAAAATTAGGCATTCGCGAAATAGATATGTAATTATTAGTGGGATTGCATTTTGTTTACGTACGCTTTTGAACAAATGACTGGTGCAGAGGTAGCGATCCTGTTTCTATCGCCGGATGTCGTAGGTTCGCCCTCCAGTTATTACAAAAATTGATGTGACGAATATTTGTGGTTGTTGATGTGTGTCTGGGTGTTAAGATCTATTTAATTATGTATTTAGAAGATATTAAAGATTCTTCAAGAACTAGTCAGTCTTTGAGACCTATAGTAAAATCTCTGCTTAGTTTAGTTTGGGGTCTGGTGATCTAGCTAGTAATTTGTCCCAGATATTCATTTATAAATTATTATTTTGTGTCCCAGATATTTTAATATTGATTGATTGAAGTAGTAGTAATCTTTGTTTTGCTCATATAGTTATTTTCACTTCACACATATATAAGCTTTAAAAAGTTCCTGTACCCGAAGGTTGCCTGGAATAAATCTCTCTCTAGCGATAAGGCCGCCTAAATTGTACAAATTGTTTGTTAAATGTAATATTAGATATGGTTTCTTATTTTATGCAAAAGTATATCCATCTATCTCTAAAATACACAAAAAATATAGGAAAAAAATAATTTAAAGGAAGCTTCGCCAGTGGCTAATTTATAAACTCGCAACTTTCTCGCCGGGTCTTCTCAGTAAGAAACAACTCCGACGCGGTGGTAGAGTCGCATTATGTCTGTATACTGTTTATTTACATATCCATATTATTATGGTATTTATGTCTATTATTTAGTATATTTTGCTGTAAATTTGACGATTTGAAAGTACTGATACAGTCTATTTGAATAAAGTTATTTGAGTTTGAGTTTGAGTTTATACTTCTATACTAATATTATAATGAAGTAAGCGTTTGTGTGTTTGGGAAATTGTGAGTTTGTGAGTTTTTTATGTTTGGGACAGGTAATCTCCGAATCTACTGAACTGATTTCAAAAATTATTTTACTGTTAAAAAGCTTTACTGCCCCTGATTACTATAGGCATATTTTTGGTTTGAAATAATTAGTTTTCAGCCAGATTAATCACTCGTTAAGTAATCCGGGAAAAGGCGCCACCGTAAATCTTTTCGTGCGTGCGCTGGCCCCACTGTGGTTTATAAATGCATACAATGTACTACAAAAATATAGGTTTTTTGTAAAACCATAAAAAAATTTGGGACACAATACATCAATCTTTTATGAATAAGTAGCTTTAGGGTATGTTTGTTATATGTTAAAAATAATGTAAATAAAAAGGTTGATTTTAATACAACACAACCATATTATTCCTTATGAAAAAGTTATTTCATTATCAAGAGATTATATATTTACGGAGATATATTTGGTCCTTTACAACACATTAATTGAATTAATAGATTCTGATATATCGTGAAATTAAAAAATACTACCACGAAATTTCAGAAACTACAAGTGCTACTAGGAGTTTAAAATTTTGCATGGGGGTTTTTTTTAGGACGTTGATGCTAACTAAGACAGGGTTTTGTGGATAACAACTATCATAAGTCGAAAAAAAACCCTATGTCATAAAAATAAAGTTCACGCGCGCGCGAAGCCGCGGGCGGAAAGCTATAGTCGTAAATAAATGTTATTAATTATGGCGTTAAGATTTTTTGAAAATAGATAATTTTGCATGTTGATGTTTAATTTTATTTCTTTATTTAAATAGACTTAAGAACAATTACGTGATATATATATATATACAGTTCAATAAAAATTAAAAAGAAAAACTTATAATTTTGCGCCTGCGGTAAGGTGCCCAAGATGCTGGCAGCATTCCCCCGTTGGATGGCTAGGCTCACACGTTGCGCGAGGAATGTACCAGTTCTTGAGTCACAAGTGAAAGTATTCAGTCTTCTAGACAGAATTTCAATGAGATTTTGTGCACTTGGACCCCACGGACCGAGGATTTCGACTCCGAAAGGCACAAAAGTGTAGCCTGATGTTTAGTTACTTTTATGCCTTTTGTTTAGCCGCTTCAGCCGCTGAAACCCATATAACAACTTTTGTTTCACCTATTCTTTGCAAATAAATGCTTTGACTTTGGCTTTAGATATGTTTGTCCACGCATTTCTTCGGAATTTTTAATCACATTGTGATTATTGTTTTTAATGGCTTTATTGTAATTTATATGGACTAAGAAGTAAGTGTAACGGCCTGGCTTATTGATAAAAAATACTGCTGTGGTAACATCAATCCTTAACCAAAATCAAGCGCCTAAATGAAAATACAACTGTTGGAGACTAACAGGGTCTAGTAAATAATACGCAGGGCAGACTGGAAAAACTATTTATACTGGTTTAAAGGAGGTACGATGGATGACGTAAGATTGTGGTTATTTTGTAAAGGGGCGATGTGGGGTCGGCGGTGGCGTGGTGGCAAGACCGCGCTCTCCGGTCAGCGCGCCGCCTCCGCCCCGCACCTCTCACGTCTCACGCGCCCGTTCAGATGATGACGTATGAAGATCCTCCCCGGGTCGAGTTAGTCAACATGAAGAGAGAAGAAGCCGCAGAGTGGTGCGAGTTGACGTAGAACTGTCACTGCTTGGTAAGTTCACTTTTCTGAAGCAAAGAGCTGAATTGGGTGGAAGCCGGTTGTACTGTTGCGATGGTGATGTTAGTCACCTGTGGATGTGGAACAGACATAAGTGTGATCTTCCAGTTGATGACAGTGCAGGATAGATTTGATAGGTGATGGTTAAGGATTAAAGGGGGTATGGGTGATTAATATAGAAGATTTGTATGACGAGAATTAGTCTAATAGTAGAGAAAAAGTAATAATGAAATGATTATCAATAAAATAGTAATATATGGAAATGTTTAAAAATACGATGACGACGAAAACGAGTTGGTGAGAAATCAACAAACAACCTAAAGTAAGTCGAAACTGATGCCCTATTCGGATAAGTTCCGAATAGTCGGAATGCTTTTGTTTACGAAGGAATGCATCGAACCCCAGCCAATAAATATGCTTAAGTAATATCATATCGCTTACTCACTTGCATCTGCTGGTCAGATGTCAAGACTGGCTAAGATAGTTACCTGCCTGAATTGAGTAACATTTAAGTTTCTGATCTGTTTTATGAACCAAGTCTCCCACATCGAAAAATTAGTTATAACTGTTATTTTTGTAAGTTGTCTATGCCGAGTAACAGACTTGGCAAGCCATTATTTGAAGCATTTTTTTTAATTAAAAAAAAAATTGAGGTTTTTCTTAACTTGACTGGTTTTGTAAAATGTAAAAAAGATAAATAGACAATTTTTGTTTAACGCAATTTTATTAGAAGATGAGAGAATTATTGTTTAAAGAACGATAGACACAGAAGTAGTGTCATTTATATATTATAACATATGCAAGATGCACTCCAGTTCCGAAGAGCAACACTATTCGCAGAACAACTTGGCGTGGAATTAGGAAGGTATACGTTTAGGTTGATCTACGTGCAAAAGCGTATTGTGTTTAGCTTTGCAGTATTTGCAGTGCGACAATCTACATCTGTTCGCCATATGGCCAGTGCGTAAACAGTTTAAACAGACTTGAAATTCTTTAGCTTTAGCAATTCGTGTTTCGGCTGGCAAGCTACGAAAGGTTACACACGTATACAAAGGATGATCCCCTAAACATAGCAAACAATTACTAATATTCTGAAAATTTTGATTACATGATTCCTGATACCTATTGTCGCTGTTTTGTTTATTGTTTTTTAGGAAGGTTCTCGGTTTAGCTTCCAATTTTGTTGAATGATTACATTTTTGGTCTCCTAAAGTTTCTAGTAAATCAGCTTTATTGTTAAGAAAAGTACAAAATTGAGACAAAGTAGGTAATTCAGACAATGCATTTCGATTTTCTTCCCAGTTTCGACTAGTAAGTAAATCTAATTTACAGGACATCATGTAAACTATAGGCGTATCCCAGTACTCTGTAGGCTGGCCCAATGTCTTCAATGCTCTAATGTTTTTATTTATTGCGTCTACGAGACGACGTAAACATACACTAGATTCCTTAATAATTGGTTCAACATTGAACAATGCCTGCACGTGACTGTTTACTAGAAGTCTACTATTGTTAAAGCGCTCACATAGCAAATTCCACGCCATCTCGTAGTTTTCGGCTTTAAAATCGATGTTTTTAATTATTTCTTGAGCACTGCCCTTTAGAGACGCGCGAAGGTAGTGGAATTTGCGTATGTTATCTATGCAACGATTGTTATGGATCAACGATAAAAAGGTATTCCTGTACTCCAGCCAGTCCTGGTAACTACCATCAAAACGCGGCAAATCGATCATAGGTAAACGGATAAAGTTATTTTGGAGCGATGCAGCTGTTTCGTTGCCTGCTGAACTCGGCCCGAGCCCGACCTCGTTGGCGCTGGCAGAGGCGAGCAAGCAACGTGCCTGGGCTTGAAGTGCATAGTAGCGCTCCTCAAACTCGGCTCGCTCCTTGTAAGCTTCATCCGGCTCGTCCGAAAGAACTTCAATATCCATCTGTAAATCATCGAATTCGTCGTATAGGGCATCAAATTTGCTTAATCGTCCCTCTAACTCTAAACGTTGTAAATTGGAGATGTGTGGTTTACAACTAGAAAGCACGCTAATGACGTTGCTAAACAGCGTTAGTTTAGCTTTCATAGCACTGCGCTTCCTTATTAAAGTGTCTTCGTTTGCCATTGTAAAATGCGGGTAAGAAAGAAAATAAAGGGGATGCAAAAGAAAACGATGATTATTTTTGCAACAAATATGAAGGATTATGATTATTTAAAACAAATATGAGGCAACCTTGAAGGCGAACACAGGTGTCGATGCAAGCTATCAGAAAAAGTACCGGGTTCGGCACTCGACTTATAAAACTAAATGGTAACGGGGTGTGTAAGCGCAGTCATAGGGCTGCTACGGAAGCATGGGAATAAAAGTAGGTACTATGCAAAATAATAGATTTAAAATGATAGGCAGTGAACTCAAATAACAACTGAAACTGTTTGTAATATAGGTGAAGCATTCCGTTTGGAATAGGATAGAAAAGGAAAAACTGGAACAAACTCACTAAATATGTCGTTCCTGTGTCCACAAGCAACTTTAATTCCAAGGCGAAGCAGTGACGCGAAGGTGTTCAACAATGACGTCGATTTTAGGACTTCGGGGTTTCAGATCTTTCATTCGTCATTTTCTTCAATACGTAATTATCTTCATTCTCGGCAGATATGCAACGACTTCAACTGCCTTTTTTTAGGTGATCGCGACTGCCGTAGAAGTAGTAAATACGCTGTAGTCTAGCTGTAACGGTTTTCACAGAAATAGGCACGTTAGTCTTCGCTCATACCAAACTGTTGAACACTAACTGCTCTCAGTTATAAATTGGTTCAAAGAAGGTCCGTTACATGGCATGAGATCGCGGTGCAGTAATGGGACACGTTTGGAGTGAACGGTTACGTAGTGGCAAGTCCTATTCGTTCGTCCGTGCCCGTCCTCAGTCGGCGATCCTCGCCTCCACCCCACTCCTCTCGCGTCCCGTGCGCTCGCGCAGGCGATGGCACGCACAACGAAGAACTACAAATTGCGAAAAAAAGGTTGTTTAAAACATCGACTCCAAAATAATAACAGCCTTACAACTTTTTTGAGGTCTGTGCTAGCTGGAGTATTTCAGGATTATTCTAGACTAATCTATGTCTACATTGTATGCATGTAGGTGTACTAGGTATAATCAACAGTGGGGCCAGCGCCATTACTTAATAAGTTTTAATTCATCTGGCTGAAAACTTATTATTTCAAAACAAATATATGCCTATAGCAATTAGGGATAATGTAGCTTTAGCTTAAGCGTAGTGAAAGAAATTTTGAAATCGATTCTGTAGTTTCGGAGATTACCTGCCCTAACATACAAACTCACAAACCCACAATCTCACAAACTCACCAACGCTTACCTCTTTTTATTATTTGTAGATACTACAAAAATATAGGTTTTTAGTAGATCCATAAAAAAGTCCGCAACCCAATACATCTATCTTTTATAAATAAGTAGCTATAGGGTATGTTATATGTTGTCAAGTCGGAAAAAATCTGTCTTAAAAACGAAGTCCACGCGGACGAGGCCGTGGGCGGAAAGCTAGTATAGGATATTTCAGAACATATGCATAAGTTTGGCAATTGGAGCCCGGGGCACCGTGAATAACAAACAGCGTTCAAGACAAGCAAAAGCTTGAACCGCAGCGACCTCTGTAAATAAGTATAGATCTACTTAGGTATTGCTAGCTACCCATCTATAGAATTAGTAAATATATGAACCTGCCTACAAAGTCTTCATTCAACTTCATTTAATAATTTAGTAGGTATAAATAAATACAGGGTGTCCCTGGAAGTAAGCATCAAATCGAAATAGCGCATAGCAGGGGTCGCAGTTCTAACCTAACCTAGCTATTTCGGTCGAATTGACCTACCCTCATAGACCGAGTGGAATTGGTATTAGGGATTTTACTAATTATGCCATCTTAAATTCTTCTTTAAAATATTAGGATTAACTATTTAATGACAAAAGTATTCAGGGTTTTAAATACTAATATGCATTAAGACTATTAAGCTATGTAATAATATGCATTTGGACTATTAGGCTAGGTGCTTAAAAGTTATGCCAAGCATAAATTATGAGATGTTAGTGTTATGCTATATGATGTTATGCCTGATGAGTTAAGTGGCTCACTTATTATAAGCATAATGTTCATTGTCATATTAACATGTTGCATATTTCTGATTTTCCTAATCGTCACGAGCCATTGTTTGGCATATTTTCAGATCTCCAGACCTCCTTAAATAGTGTGGGCTAAAATTGTTTGGCAATAAGTATTAAAACGCATAAACCCGAAGAGCATAATAATTATAATGCATAATGTTTTAAAGCATAATAATCAAAACGAATAATAACTAAACGCATATTTTTTAAAAGCTTTATAATTAAAACGAATAAACCCACTTTGTGCAAGGCGATCACTGCAATCCTATTTGCTTTAACATCCCATGCCATAAAAAGAGCACAGGGAAAGAACCATAGAGAAAAGTAATTTATGGGGAAGAACAATCAAAGTCACCCTAAAACTGATTTTAAGTTAATAACGCCATCTAGTTTGTAAGATGCTTTGCTTGCCTGTTGCTAGCTAGGCATGAAAAGAATATAAACGTACCTACAAAGTCCCGAAAAAGCACGTTTTATTTTTTTACCTAAATGTTATCAGTGATCATAGTCTTAAGCGGTAAAAGTTAGAAACAAATAAAAAATCTAAAGCTACAGTTACACATGCTCATTTGTAGCATGCTTATTAGCACGCTAATAAGCATGCTACAAACGAGCACGCTCATCTACTGACACACTTGCTTTTTATTAGCATGCTTTTTTTAAGCCTGCTACTAAATGACCGTGCTCAAAGCAAAGGATTGAACACACATGCTTTTTAAGCACGGGTTCGATTCGAAATAGTGTGGTAACGATAGCGATAGTTTCGATAGTGATAGTTGACCTCGAAAATTAGTCGTACTATCGAAACTGTCGACCCGTGATGATACTATCGATAGTATCGATAATGAGAATAAAGCGATGATATTGACCTTTTTCGATACTATCGATAGAATCGCGCCATTAAAGTCGATGCAATCGATACTATTTATAACTATCGACACCTATCGATACTATAGATTGTTTTTCTTTAGTAACTATCGAGGTATTTTTGATACTATCGACTGGAAATGAAACGAAACCTTGTATGAGCTTGTAATATAAGCGTAAAATGTTCGACTTCAGATAGGGCAAAACTATCGATAGTATCGATACAATCGACACGCATCCTATCGATAGTTTTGATACTATCGAATTCATAGCATATAACCTAAATTAAAAAGAAACATAGCCTATGTCACTACCTGGGGCCGTATTACCTACCATTTCACATAGCCAGTCAAATTGATTTCCTAAGCTGAGCCGAGCGAGCGATTTCTTACATTTTCAGCCAGTCAGCGGTTACCTGTCAATAAAAATGCATCCTCTAGGCATGAAATTGCTAGCTACCCTTAGTTTAGGAAATTTACTTGACCGGCTATAAGAGATTGTAATACGGCCCCTGATAGTATAGCTTTCTAATGGTGAAGGAATTTTTAAAATCGATCCAGTAGATTCGGAGCCCATTTAATACAAACAAACAAACAAATCATTCCTCTTTATAATATATTATGTACAGATAAACCACAACCTCGCTATATCATTAAACCGAGACTGACATCTCTATACCAGTTCTCAATGGATACTAGCCTAGTAGCATGCTCAATAAGCAAACCTGTTCACACGTGCTAAAAGCACGCCCCCTTCCACCCGCGCCGCAGGTAGCATGCTCATAAATCGCACGGCTGTCGATTTTTGAGCCTACTCGAAAGTAGCATGCTCATAACTAGCAAGGCTTCGACACACGTGCTACTAAGTAGCACTTGCTCATTGGTAGCATGCTTTCGTGCTAGTAATGAGCATGTGAAACTGTAGCTTAAACGTCACGTCAGTTGACGTTCTCTTGCTCTGTGACATGACATTAAATGATTTCTGTATGGGTCTGAACTTGAAAAGTAGTAAATAATTATGATTAAAAATATAAAATATTTGTTTTTTTCTAGTAAATTATTTAACCAAAGTATTAGCAGTAATTTTAAGACAGAAATTATTATTATTGTGTCATTTCGACTTATGAGTCTTAAATTCTAAGTTAAGAAATCATTCATCTTCTAATTTATAAAAAGTGTCTGTGATCATTCCTTACCGGTACTCTTCATATTGTAATTTGTTGAGGAACACGAAAAAATATTATGTGAAATGGAGTGAAATCGAAAGAAGTTTCAAAATAAGAAACGCCTTCCAAATTCAACATAATTGAAAGGTTGAAAAAAAGAAAAGTATTTATTATCTAAATCACATATACGTTTTAGGTCACGTGACTTTTACGTCACAGCTGTAAGAAAACTTTCCTTTCCACGTGTAGAAATGAAATACTTTCATTGAATTTATAAAATGAGGTTTTATTAGTCTTGTGCCAATTTTAGTTTGTTGCTTTTTAAAATTTTTAATACTTTTCTTGCAAAACAAAAATGCCTGTAAACTCGGGTAAATATCGTAAACCAAACAAAATCATCGCAGTCGCAACGTATGTCAGAGTTCTGACGTCACGGCATTCGTGTTTCGTGTGTCATTGCCCGTGCATTTAAAAATGGAGATAGGTTTCATAAAAATAAAATATAATTAACGTTTTAACTTTAAAATTCATCCAACATAGTTATTGTTTACCTAGACTAAGAGCTACACTATGCAACACTTTTCATGATTTATTTTCATTACAGTCAAATGGCGAATTGCTGGCTGCCAGAAAGAGTAGGTCAGGGAGGCTAAGCGCCAGTGACAGCTTATTCATCCCCATACATTTAAACGATTTCTATTGTGATAATCGTCGTGGCGTGTTGCTCTTGGCTAGCCCGCCTGTATTCTTAAGTAGTAACTTTAAGTTTTTAACCACGTAAAGATGATACGGGCCACTTGATAAGTTCGGCCACAATGAATAATGACCGGTCTGTATGCATCATAATTCCCTTGTCAAATGGGCAATGTAAGTAAAACGGCCTGATTTATCACTTTTCCCGGTCATTTTAAATAATGGCTACCTTGTTTTGGGCAAAATATTAAAACAAATTGAATTTTAATGTTTTGGACATAAAATCAACCTATAGGCAATGTTTATGTCACCGGCAATCTGTATAATTCAGGTATTGTATACAATGCCTAGGCAATGTATCCCTAGGGATTGTACAATATACATATATGTACTGTACAGAATGAATTTCTTGGTAATTCTTCTCTTCTTAGTCGTTCACTCTTGTCAGAGAGGTCGTGGTCATACAATATTAGTCGATTGTTATGCCATCGCTGATTTCGCGATGCTTCGCCATGCAGCTCGATGGTTGGCGAAGTAGGAGCAATCGTTGATGCCGGAGTGCGTCACCGACTTGATAAGGTCTGTCCACCGTGTCGGAGAGCGCCCGCGAGATCTCTTGCCTTCGACTTTTCTCGGTAATTGGTTTGTTCAATTTTACTTACTGAAAGCTTTTATTTCTTCCCACCCAAAAAAATTGCCAAAGGACGATTCTGACTGAAAATATTCATAATGCCCGGTAAAAGTCATAAATTCAATCTATCTCAATCTTTAATTTAAACTGCTCACGAGTAGTCTGTCATTATTCTTAAGGACCGGCCAAAGTAATTTTTTACATTGACCAATACATTACAAACTAATACATTTATTACTTGGTCATAATTCAATAGGACCGGTCCGTATTAATACTGCCCAGTTATACAAGTAGCCCGTAACATAGATACAGCGTGATGTGTCTTTTAACATAAAAATACAAGTTCATCAATCAAATACTTAGTGATTGAATATTATTTTTGACGATTAACGACACGATTGGCGTATTGCGCTGTATCACGTATTTCTCGCCTTGACTTGCGTGGTGTCCCGGGTTTGATTCCCGATCAGGTCAATTCAGGAAACGATATTTTCTGAATTGACTCTTCTCTGGGTGTGCTGGGTGGGAGACCACTCTGGCTTAATTCCTTGTCTTGTGACAGAAGGATATTTATCCTTACTTCGAAACCATGACAAGTGGTGTGGTTGCCTGTCGCCTAGTCACGGTAATATTATCTGGTACGGTGGCCTAGTTGTATTATTTTTGTCTGAATATTTTTCTCAAACATGTCCTACTTTGGTTTCATGTTGAGCTGTGGTCCATTCAAATTCATTAGGTAGGTATGTACAATACTAGTACAGCGTGCAGTACAACATCTTATATGCAAGACAGTATGCTGTTCTTATGCTCCACCTTTATTCTTTTTAATTTTGCTTGTGTTGGTAGCGCTGTTGCTGCCAAAAGTGCAGGACCAAAGAGCATATTACTTTCTCTATGGTATTCAGCCCCCTAGCCCTCCCTCACCCGCAACCTATCTAATCTGTGGGTTGCCCTCATAAATCTACTAGCTATCTTGCTTGTCTATGGCTATCTCGAGTGTATGGATCTAGCGGGGACGCGATTTGTTTGGGATAAAGTTGTACCTATGTAATTACGGCAAAATCAAGTGTTGTTTCTTCCAAGAAATCATATAAATCTTTAAAATGTAAGCATCGGATTATAATCTGCATAGAAACACTAAGTAGATTCTCCAGTTTCTCACTCTAATGTTTATTTCAGGGCTCGTAATAAGTCGCCGTCAGCAACGTCGGAAAAAGACAAAAAGAAGCCAAAAGAAGTAAAGAAGAAGAAGGGAGAGTCTGGATCTAGCAGTAGTAGCAGTGGCAGGTAAACAAACTGATATATTATATACTGTTGAATTTTAACTGTAGCTCTTTATAGGTTATACCGCCATACCTGTTCAAACGTATTTTACATTCGCAACTCACTGCCTGAGAAAGATCGCAAGTCGACTCGCTGTCAGAGTTTTCAGACTGCCTGTAAAGTGTAAAGGCATTTTGAGGTTGGCTCTCGGAATAGCAACTGAAAACCCTAATTTTATTACTTGTTTTTGAAGCAGGGCTCTCTGATTAGTTTCAAAAAAAACTACATTTATTAATCTTCACTTTCTCTGTACAATGAATTGGGGATTACAAACCAGTATGTAAAATATTATCTAAAATTCATACCATATTTCTCTTTAGGAATCAAACCATGAGATATCAGGCTGAGTTTACTTACTTAGCACAGAGGTATTCAAATGAAAGTAATTGATGCTTTGCATTGCATTATTCCTCTCATGCAAACTAAGGTACTTTGTTACAGAGACAATATTGATTATGATGAGATTGTTTTGCTATGTTGTCAGCTTGAATCTCAGTGGTGAATAGCCAATTAGGTATTTTTACGAAATGTATTTAATATTACTTCATGATATTTGTGACCAGTTCATCAGGCAGCAGTTCGTCTCGTTCATCCTCGCGCTCGTCGTCGAGCAGCTCCGGCAGCTCGTCGCGCTCCTCCTCCTCGTCCAGCTCCTCCAGCAGCAGCAGCAGCAACAACAATGACCGTTCTAGGCCCAAGAAGAAGTAAGTTGTTTGTACTTTGAATTGTTTGTACTCATTTTGTTGTCATTGCATACATATTCATAACAAGCTGCCCAGACAGACTTGGGTTATGCAAATGTTTGACAGCTGGTGGCCATTTTGCCCACTTTTCTCAGACTTGATTTACCTACTTACTTTTACTATTATTTTTCACTGAATTTTTTGTTCAATTATAGTAAAATATAGCATATATCACTCCTGAATAATTTAGCTTTCTGTTAGTGAAATAATTTTCACGATTGGATCAGTAGTTTTGGAGCCTATTCAATACAAACAATCAAATCTTTCCTCTTTTATAGATTACTTCATAATTCACTAGTTATTCTTTGTTTCAAATGTATATTGTTATATGAGACTTAGATCAATTTGTTTCATTACTAGTCTTTATGCCAATGTACAACAATTGTGCATCAAATAACAAGACAGAACACATAACCATATTTATAATGGTATTGTTTATCAACTCTTCCCTGAAAAATATTATACAAATTATTAGCTTTTACAAATCTTTTAACAGTTGTGTTATTTTCTAAGGGTTTCCCCTCACAAGAGCCCACTAAAGGATCGACGAGGTGAGCCAGACAGAGAGAGAGAAAAGCTCCGAGATCGCTCACCTCTTGGTGATAAGAAGAAAATATCAGCACCATCAAATGACAAATCCAAAAGCAAGGATAAACATGAAAGGTAAATTTTGAGTTTGTAGAAACCAAAAAATTAAGTGATCAGAAATCAGTAGTATTTATTTGCTGCAAACACATTTCATAAAATGGTGAAATAATAATGTAAGTCCATTGTGCCTAGCCTGTCCCACTAATTGGGGCTAAATAACCTCTAAATTGAATAACCAATTGTTTACTCAGGTCACCAGGCAGAAAAAAGCGTGAACGTTCTCCGCCTCCACGACCAACCCGCATTCACATTGGTCGACTAACACTGAATGTGAGCAGAGACCATATTCATGAAATATTTTCGACTTATGGCTCTGTAAAGGCAGTGGAGTTCCCCACGGAGCGACTGCATCCTCATAATGGACGAGGTTACGCCTATGTGGAATTCAGCACGCCGGATGAAGCAGAAAATGCTATGAAACACATGGATGGAGGTAAGCAATAATTATTTTATAAGGGGAGTTTGTTTTTTTGAATAGTAGCAATATCATACAACAGGTATATTTAACGTCATGTAAATACACAAAAAATAGGGACAGAAGTATAGTAATATGTTTTTTTTTTTAATACACTTCGTTAGTCTTAATTATTCTTACGTCATTATGTAAACAAAGATCACACCGTAACAAAATCACAAATTTCCGCATTGATCACACATTGATCACACACTATAAGTGGCACATAAAAAAGTCTTGCGTTGTAAAAAAAAATGAAATTCACACAAAACTGCTAAAATTAACTATTCTCAGATCATTTTTTATCAAAAACTTAATAATGAAATAATTATGAATATTTTATACTTGTGAAGTGAATAAGTTATGGGCCAAATTGATGGTAAGAAAACCACTTTTGGTCATTCTTTCTATGATTGTATACTATAATTGGCTTTTCCGTTTTATCCCCTTGCCATTGGAATTTTAGAAAATCCTCTCTTAGTGCTGCCACATAGATCCACATACCATTTTCGGCTTTCTATGCCAAGTAGCGACTGAACGTTGTCAGTTGAACTGCCTTGGGATATGTGAAGCACAAACATTGTTATTCCAGGTCAGATCGACGGGCAGGAGATCACGGCGGCGCCGGTGCTGGTGCCGTCGCGCGCGCGCCGCCCCTCCCCGCGCGCGCCGCACCCCGCGCACGCCCCGCACGCGCCGCGCCACGCGCCGCCGCGCCGACACTCGCCGCCCAGGTAACGCCGCGCGCCACAATGTGACTCCTTTGCTGGGCTTCTTGCTTAAGATTCAGTGCTGGCAGGGAAGACTCCTGTGGAGAATATCTGAAGCTGCTATTATATCCCAATCCATTTTATGAATTCAGGATATGACCGATAGTGATCCAATAGACATTCACAGCTCAGCTTAGAGTCGGAATGGAACTAAAAAACGCTACCATAAGATGCTATTGTTACGTTATGGTACCGCTTTTTAGTTCCATTTCGAAACAGAGGTGCTGTACGAAATCCCATACAAATATTTCACGCGAACGATAACGTAAATTAAAAGTCATGGTAAGCTTACTGAACTCAGGTTGTCTCCTTAATAAATTTCCAAAGTGGCAGGCGGCCGTTCACTGCCTATAAATAAAGAAGCTATACAGTGCCTTTGACCTTAACCCTTTCCGTACTGGTGGCATCTATTGTTGCCCAGAGAAAACTTGCTTCTCATTACGGGTGGCATCTATTGATGTTTTGGCATAGCCAATACTGAAACCCGATTTGTAGAAAAAATATCTATGGAAAGGTACTGTTTTATCGACTGAGGCTCGCACGGGATTGGTTGATCCACTTAAAACAGTAGTACCCAAAGAATTATCCAGAGGTCTCTCTAACAAAAATACCGCCAAAGTTGAGGACTGGTTAACAGGCATCTGTTGATGCCACCCGTAATAAGGTGTTCTTTGAGAGAAAAAAATGGCGAACTTCTAGTGATGCTCGTGCCCAAAATGTGGGTACATCAATATTATTTTATTGGTATGTTTAAGAATATGACTGTACTTATTATAAGTTAGTCTGAGGAGTCATCTATCAGTCGTTATCGGCAATTAGCGTCGTTAGCGTTATATTTGCAATCGTTATTTGGAATAGAAAATTACGAGTATGTCTGGTGCGGGTCCAAGCAAATCACTGCGTGATGATGAAATAGAAGATCTATTGTTGGTTTCGCTTCCAAATTCGGAGGACGAACTTGAGCTTGATGAACCACATCTTGTTAGTGATTCAGATTCAGTTTGTCATTCAGACATATTGATGCCAACCTGTTGGAAGATGATGAAAGTAAAAGTAAAAGTAAAAAAATCATTTATTCATATAAGCTTGTACAAAGCACTTATGACATGTCAAAAGAATGTGAAGCCAATAAAGAAAGTGCATCCACATCAGACTCTGCTCCACGCCAGCTCATAGTTGGCGTGTTTTATTTGTTAACAAAATTTGGTGGTATTTAGCATTCACATTGCTATTTATCTAAATATAGCACCAGAAAAATTTAAAAGGTTAACCCTTTCCGTACGGGCTCTTTTATTGGATGTCGCGCTCTCAATATGGGGCATTTTCAACGCTGTCGAAATTTTAGTACAGCTTTACATTATAATATTTAAAAAACTATGACACTTACGTGATTGAAATTTTGCAGGAAGCTTCTGCAATTAATGAAGATTTATAATCACTTACATTTATAACACTTTATTCACAATTATGCGCAAAAAACGAAGTTTTTTTACACAAAAAATAAAGTCGATTTGCGAGTTTCACTACACAGTTTTTTATCAACAATTTAACGTTATATGTTCCTGATTAAATCTGTAATACATTAAATAACAGACAACAACGATATACCTCCAAAAAATATGAAAAAACATATCTAGGAGCAATATGTGCCACTTTACTTTAGTGATGTGCTTCTTAATAAATATGTCAATAAACTAGTTACTTATGTTCGTACCTATTTTACCTACTTATAGTGTTGCGGTCATAAGGTATATACTTTGCATGAAAAAAAAACTAATAAATAAATAAATAATAAATAAATATCTGGGACAATTCACACCAAGATCATCTGACCCCAAACTAAGCAGAGCTTGTAATATGGGCGTCAGAGACTGATAAACATACTTAAATATTTCTAAATACATACTTAAATAGATAATAACACCCAGACACACAACAAATACAAATGTTCGTCACACAAATATTTGTCATGGGTGGGGACCGAACCCACGACCTCCGGCGCTAAAGGCAGGATCGCTGCCATTGCGCTAACAGGCCAGTAAAGAAAAATAAAGGTAGCTTAGTTGGTTAGAGCTTGGTTGGTTGAGTTGGTTTCACCCGGAATGTGAAATCCAGCCTCAGCTTCCTTAATAGATTTATTGTCCTCAGATTTGCTCGATTTTACTATGGTAGTAACCTGCTTCTTTTATTATTTCAAATAGGTAATTCTGACTTAAAATTTTGGTGGAAGTTAGGCCCCAAGAAATGGCATTTTTAAAACTCTAGGACATACAAATATTCTTTTGTGACACATTGCTCAGTGCCGTTTAAGTGCTCATAGCCCTGAATACGAATGTGCACTCAGCCACTAGGCATGAAACTGCTCCATGCTCACGATTTTTCTACCGTTATGGTGTACTTAGTGAGTGATGTATAAGTGAAAAATGTTCAAGGTCACCATACAAAATCAGTCGTCATTATCTGGACCTCAGGACCACTTTCCATCAGGTGGAGTGAGGTCATCTTGGCGGGCAATATAAAAAAAATATCTAAATATTTTTTTGTATGAAAACCTTAAAATCTAAGTTAATTATTAAATAAATAAAATAAATATAAATATATCAAAAGTAAATGTTATAGCTAAAGCGCTACGAGCGCTCGCCGCTGCTTTCGCAAAATCCTGCTTGGCGACCGTGACGTAACCCGGCTGCGTGGCGCTCATGGTTGTGCACGCAAATACTGCAATATGAGGCGCTTGCGTGTGCCTACTGTAAACAAGTACGCTTTTTCGTAGTTTGTTTGTTAATCACCACATAGTATAAAACAAAATCGCTTCCAGTCTGTCTGACAGTATACCTTAAAAAGTATTTAAATTTCTCTTAGCTTAGGGATAACCCACAATAACTATTTTACGTTTTACGAGAAATATGGCTTATTTAAGAAACGATTTTAAGCAATACACAGCATGAATAATCATCAAATTAAGTACATACCTTAAATACATTGTGCATTTAATATAAGATCAATATGACCCTTTGTAGCATGTGTGTAATTTAAATAAATATTGTTAACAGGGACATACCCACTAAACCAGGTCTAACTTTGGACCGCGTTTTGTAGTAAGGTCGACCGCAATCAGTAATCAACAAGCTATTTACGAACTTAAAATCTATTGATGCGTGATCGCTGACAAATTTAGTAAATCGACTTTTTCTACATAATAGGTACCTACCTTATATGTATACAACGATAACTGCATTGAATTTGTCTACTTCTCTCATCACAATAGTTAAAAATCATTATTACATTATTATTAATTGTCTATAAAAACTACAAGTAACTTACCTACTTGTTTACTTACCTTTCAGCATTCTTGGGAAGTCTGTGAAAGGTTAAATCCTTATCTTCAAATTTTGTGTTAGTGCATCCGAATGCAGTACAGTAACGCTTTTGTTTCACCATCCAACACCATCCTGTGAACTTTCAACTTGCGAAAATAAACTGCCGCGTCGGTCGCCTGCGTACTGCGTGCGTGACACTCGACTAAATTGTGCACGCGCGTGGACCGAGCGTGTAGGTGAATAAGTAAGCCGAATTACGTAGTGACACAGGCCTGGTACTACATCACATTCTGAGTGTGCCATCTCGTGTTAGTAAGTGTTGATAATCAAGATGTTGTTCCAGATACCGGCGCCGCAGCCCGCCTCTGCGCCGCCGCAGCCCCCCGCGCCGCCGCCCCGCGCGCTCGCGCTCGCGCTCGCCGCGCCCCGCGCCGCGCCGCCGCCGATCCAGGTCCTCCTCCTCCGAGTCCCGATAACCGATAACTGATCCGCACTCCGTACCCGACACCAACACTGCATGCACACACTCACATCTCACTTACAAGGGGTTCGAGTGATCACTTTAGATGAGTAGCTATCTTGATAAATGTCATGATAAATTATCTTGATGAATATACTTTGATATTTATCTTAATAAACTTAGTCGCTTTTCATTCATTTCTCAAACAAAAATATGTACTAAATGTGATAAGTATGTAAACTACTCAACTAATTTGTTCAATTTTTTTATATGATTTGAGTTTGAAATCATTAAATATGAAATAATAAATAAAACATTTTCTATACCACATTTTACTGAATTTAACATAGGAATTATTAATCAGCATAGATTTGCTATTTATTATGATAATTGTCTAAGAAAATAATTATCAAGTTAATTACAAACCCTGCAACTAATACACACTCTCCGAACTCACACATACACTACAGACTCATTTCAGCCACATCGAAAGGTAAGTATGATCGATCATTGATCAGTGATTCTTCTATTTGAATTACTTTAGTAACATTCAACTTCATGAAGGATAAGGTGAGTATGACTTTCTAGAGTAAGATTTCAGTCTAACTTAAACTGTAACTTAAGGAGATATTTCTTGTTATAAAAGCTTGCAAAATGGAAACTAAAAGTGAGTGAAGTGCTATCGGACCGTCCGGTGATGGCACCGGCGACGAAAGTGAAGTGCTGTGTATGTAAGCGCCCCAAAAATTGTAAAGTCACACGGACTGCATTCTGACTTTGTTAATAAACTGTAGCAATAACTTGCTTTTTTATTTTGGTTCCCAGATCCAAAGATCCTGTTTCGAATATGAAGTAAATAATTTTTGTGTGTAAGTTAGTAAGGCTTTAAATTTCAATAAATGACTTGTAACTTTATTATGTAGTTTTAATGCAATATCATTCTTTCATTCACACGCTTACACACAAATAAATATAAACACTTTGTAAAAGATAAATTTATGTATAATGTTCATGTAAAGAGTTCATTTTTATCACCAATAATCTTACAATATGTTTGGTAATCTGTAACTAACACTTTTCCTTTGTACAAGTAATTTTGTTCTAAAGCTGGGAATTCTTGTGGTGTTCTGTAAATGAAAATATTGATAATTGATAAGAATGAAAGTTTAATTGATATTATTACAAATTTAAAAACTAAACTTACGGATATTGGATTCTCATGTTTTTAGGTCCCCTCACAGGGTTCCATGCCGATACTGGGCTCTTATTTGCTAACATAAGACCAGCCACTGCAGTGTACAATCCATACTCTTGGCATATCTTTTCCTATAAAATATTGTAAGGTCAATAGTTGATTACTACTGTTTAGCCACAGACTGCTTTGACGGCATTATAGTTATGCTGTAGGGATAATAGAGACTTAGCAAAATAATGCTGGTTAACAGGAATCAGGGCGTATAATAGTAGACACTTACCCTCCATTCTGCTAGCATGTAGTCCGCATCACTGAGGAACGAAGCGGCTCTGTCGACGTGATCTGCACTTGAGAAGTGAACTAGGTAATTTTCTTCCAAGAAGTTAACAAATGAACTTGGGTGACTCAAAAATTGTTCTATTACATCACTTGGTGGGTGAGACAACTTCTGAGTACCATTCTCAGTAATAACTGAAAAAAAAATACTTCAATCACTAAAAAAAGAACACATTCCCTACTATAATGTTTGTGCTATGCTGCGATCGAACCCACTACCCGTGGCTTAGTGATCCCGCACTATTTGCGTGAGGACCTATGCAGTTTTTCATAACGAGATCACAGCTTGTTTTAAACAGACTTTCCCATTACTCATTTAGCACCATGACATGACTCATCAAGATGGTATTATTACTACAAAACAAGTTTTCTTTGAAAGTTTAAAAGAAAGGAAAGTTTTGTGGTAAAATACCATAAGCCTGGCCAACTATTCCAATTTTGGTAGCTTAAAACAATCGTTGATATTTAATTTAAAAACGCCGAATGTTCAATGTTCTTTTTCAAGTAAATGCTCTAATCTATCAAATCCTTATGGTTTTTCTGTTGACTACGTGACTAGCTAGGCGATAGCTATCCGGTAGCGACTTCACCTGCGTGGATTATTTCTCGCGTTAACATCTCTCTGTCAATATGCAAATCTTTCCTCTTTATAATATTAGTATAGAGACTAACCCCCTTATTCATAAAAACTTAAACAGTGCTTTGAGACTACTTTACCATAGTGAAAACAGGCTTGTAGGACTGTTTTATCTTTTATGAATGAGGGGCAGTATATAAATTCGTAACACAATTTACCTTTTGGATTCAACACTCTGCCTACTCCATGTAGTATGCTCACAGTTTGGTCTTTTCCAAGTGAGAGAAATTTACTGGATGCTGATTTCTTTTTCTTAGTTGCTTTGCTTTTACTTTCTTTTTCTGCTAACATGCTAGTTTCTAGGTTACAGTTACTCCCTGAAATAATTAAAAAAATATACTCGAAACATTAAAAACAGCAGCTCCCGTGTAAAACTTTCTGGAAATGGTACTATAATTATAAGGATGTTCTTCATTAAAAATCCTGAAGGTTTTAGCAAAATTAAGAAAAAAAATAGAAAGACAAGTTAAATGTTATGGGTATTATGAAGACTTTCACAGAAGAAGCAGAAATATCTTACCCTTTAAACATGCAAAATGAAGATTTAAAACTGCTGATCTCACATCACCCGCAGAAGAGTTCGCAACACAATCAATCACATCAGATGTTGGTATGTTGTAAACAGCAGTGTGCTTCTTGCTTATTATTTCTGATACTCTTTTAAGTGCTGACTTTAGGCCTGTCATGGAAACACTGTTAAATCTGAAATTATGCCTATCAAATGATTTGAGTACTAAGCTATATCAGCAAGGTCCAATGGCAAGGTTGGGAAAATGTCATAAGTAAAGAAAAACTCAAGTTTCTGATTATCAACTTGCATTTGAAGATCTGATGTAATGATCTAGCTAGATGACTAAATGTGATCATACTTACGCTATATGATGAATTTTAAATAACTCCTTAATACTTGCTGTAAA
This sequence comes from Udea olivalis, assembly GCA_947369235.1. NCBI lineage: Eukaryota > Metazoa > Arthropoda > Insecta > Lepidoptera > Crambidae > Udea > Udea olivalis. The sequence goes on from OX376351.1 coordinate 10,950,884, forward strand.
CAAACTAATAGTAGTATTTTTTCCTTCTGTGTGAGATTCTGAACATATAAATATTATTGGTGACTTAGCCCTTGCTTTATATTGCCTATAAACAAAACACCAAATGTATAGGTAAGGGCTGAATAAAGAACAAATAGCACAGCACTACACTTGGCTTACAATGAATGTCCAATATAGCCACAGCAAAAGTGCATACTTACTGCAGCACATCTGTGAAGTCTCCTGGGGTTCTCAAAAATGTATTTGGGAAATCCTCCACTAGGACCACTTTATTCTCATTATTATCTAGTAGTGAAGTGAAGTTGGCAGCATTTAAGATAAAATCTAAAAACTTAACTGACTGCCTTTGTTTAAATTCAAACTCTCCTGAAAATGAATAATTTAAAAATTAAGTAAATTCACATTTAGCGACAAAATCAATTAAAAATCTGGCCTGGGTTAAAATAGTTACCATTTTCTGAAGGCAAATCAATATCTAAAGGTGTTATCCACTCTGTAACTTTAAGCTTGTGTTTTTTAGCAACTGTTAGAACAGTGGTAGTCTTCCCACAGCCCACAGGCCCAGTCAATAGCAACACATCACTGCAGTTGCTGGCGCAAACTGCTTGCAACCACTCTTCTACTTCCTGCACCTTTTTGTTGTGTACTGCCAAATCTTCTACTGTCACAGGATCAAAGTTTTTCATCCAATTTTTGTGGTTCATATTGAGGAAATTAACATTATTAGCAGTGCTTAAGATTGTAGGTTCCTAGAAAAAAAAACAAGAGAATATAATCAAAATAAACAAAGTTTCATTGTGACATTACTGTAATGGTCTTAGTATGGTAATGGTAGGTAATTTTTATTTACTTGTCTAAGGAAACCCAGCTGTTTCATTAAGTATAGTATGACAAAGTAAATGTGTTGCTTTTATATTTACAAGGCAAAGAACATCACTAAGTAGTGATAGTCCATCTGATAGAATGATAAATTACACTGACTTAATTTATAAAGTATTTTGACAGCACAATCCTATCATCACTACCTCACATACAGATAAGTAATTTTGGGCAGTTACTTTCAGTGGTTTAGGGAGACATAGTTATTAAGACTATCAAATAAATCAATACCTTTTCTAGGGAGGATGATGTTTTAAATATGTCCTTTTTAAGTTTTTTAGCTGTTTCAGCTTCATCAAAATCAAAGGTAGGCTTAAACCATTTTCTTTCCTGTAAATAACACTAACTATAAAATGTTGTCAAGGAACAAAAACGAAAATTCATTCAGCGTGTCGACTTACCCTTTTAGTGTTCGACATTTTGTAATAATATTGTATTCCTTTTGAAATCTGTGATATAGCCAAGTAATTCGTTGTATTGTTTACTTTAGTCACAAAAACTTTGAAAATATCAACAGCTGTGCTGAACTGACAAGTGACATTGTCTGTCAAAAGTCCTAAAGCTCCTATTACACGACTCCGTTCAGTGTGACCCTGACTCAGTCAGTGCCTATTTATCACAGATTACAGAAGAAGATATTTATTGAAATCGTAACAAAATAGGCTCCCTCCCGTTATTACGAGTTGGATGTCCCTCTCAGAGCTATAGTTGGTAAAAAATAGGATGATTAGAATGACACATAGATTTTTAATGTCGTAAATCAAAAAAAGTGACGTGATTGATAAATGTACTTCACATTACCAACGGTAAATGAGCAACTACACTTATTGCAATAAATATCCAAACGCGAAGAATCATTCCAATTAGTTATGTTTAGTTAATCTAAATGGTGCTTTACATTTTTAATAAGCGTAATTACTCATACTTTCTACACTTACTACATTATATCAATGATCGCAAACAAGTGAATATTGTGTAGAAAGTATGAGTATAAATTACGCTTATTTAAAATGTAAAGCACCATTTAGAATAACAGTTATTGTTTGTTTAGTTACTAAACACAACTAATTGGAATGATTTTTCGCGTTTGGATTTTTATTGCAACTAAATTGGAATGATTCTTCGCGTTTGGATATTTATTGCAATAACCCTATTAGTTAACCCTTTTACACACATTGCCTGCTGCGCATCCGGTATTGTATACAATGCCTAGGCAAAGCTTAAAATTATAAATATTTCATACATTGCCGGTAACAGTATTTAGAATCAAAAACATGTTTATGAAGTTAGATAATTATCATGATGGGGTTAATCATTATTTTATGTATCATTATGAAGCACTTAATAAATCGGTGCCAAAAACTCGCAAATATTGAGAACTTACATAATTAACCCAACAATGAACTAAAGCTTGCCCAATTATTATTTATTTAAGGCTGGGCTAAGTCTTTGCTATGGCCTGTCAAAAACATGTAATACAAACGTCAGATTTAATCCATCTTCGTAAAAGATCCCTCAATTACGTAAATTTTGTGATTTTTTCTTGTAAGCTAAAAGTGTATTTTGCTGTTTCTTCCGTTTAATGTATTAAAATTGTGAGTGTTTCCTAGACGCATATCATATGACACATCTATTGACGACAGTTATAGCAGCTTCCTTTGTTGTATTTGTTGTTATTTACTTTAAATCTTTGACACTTTGCAGGTTACAATGCTGGCCATCAAAGCTCTGGGAGCTGCAGTACCCAACACTGCACTCTCAGTTGTCAAGAAGGGAGCATTTACTCCATTTGTAGATCAAATAAGGAAAACCCATTTACCAGCTCCAAAACCAGATGAAAAGCGCCCTTACTCACCTTTTCAAGATGCATCTAACATGGCAGAGTACGCAGTGGCTCGACTTGATGATTTACTTAATTGGGGGAGGAAGGGCTCTATCTGGCCCATGACATTTGGCTTAGCCTGTTGTGCTGTGGAGATGATGCACTTTGCTGCTCCTCGCTATGATATGGACAGGTAAGTTTTACTTGAATGTCTTTTGAACCAAGAGTAGAGTTTGACCAAAAATTTATAAAAAAATACCTAACTGGAGTTGCCTTCCGCTTTAAATCAAAATATGATGGAATAGCAAATTGAACTAAGCTGATAACTTTATGCTCAAAGAAGACATAAGAGGGAATCTCTGAACTAGTATCATTGCTGGGTCTTATCAGTCAAGAAAAAACACCTTTCTAACTCCGGTGGTAGATTTATATCATATTTATGTATTGTAGACCAGGTGATTATCAAATAACTTCCAAAAACGATATGACATACTCAGTAGGTGATATAGAAACTATGTAAGTTAGTATTTATTTTTTCAAGTTACTTTAATTAAAAGGTTTTCATACAAATAATGCTGACTGTTCAACTGATTTGTATGGTGACCTTGAGAAAAATCAAATTTTCACATACATAGTTTCTAAACTACTCAAAACAAAACAGGGTCCACCTTGTTTTTACTTTGTAACATACAGCCACAGCCATTCATACAAATATTGTTTTCGGGAATAGGTAGTGTTAAATTAGGCATTTAGTCGTTATGTAAACACAAAAAATCATTATCTGTTTAATTTGATAAAGAACACAAAAAAGAAGAAAAACACACTAAATTCACCATCAAATGAAACTGTAATTTTCACTCTTTTTTCCAATAAACTCCCTGATGCTACATTGTTTAGTATCAAGTAGGGCCTCCTCTACTCCGTATACACTCTATAAGCCTATCTGGAACACTCAATCAAATGAGTAACATTTTGAGCGGGTATTCTTTCCCAACAGTGTTTGAGTGCGTTCATGAGATCATTTTGACTGTTGACTTTGCTGTAATTCTCATTCATAAATGCTCAATGGGATTGAGGTCAGGTCTCATGCGAGGCCAGGGTAAGACAGATATTGGCTGCAGAGAGTGCCCTCTGAGTGATGCGAGCCGTGTGTGCATTGTCCTGCATTAACAGAAAATTATCACTTATTCTTCTGGCAAATGGGATGACTTGAAGTTGGATTAGCAGTCAGCAGTTACAGAACCTTTGTTTAAAATTTACAATTTTTTTTTGCCTGACAAGCTTATCCCACCCATATCATGACACTAGGGCCCCCAAAACGATCTGTTCGTGGATGCATGGCTCAGTGAAACGTTCTCCTTCTCTTGTCCATACACATACTCGCCTGTCATCACTAAAAAACTTGACTACACTCATCGGTAAAAAGCACAGTGCGATGCAATGCTCACATGCGAACCTCAAACGCACTGCCCGAGGAGCCCTTGTCGGTTTTAGCCGGATAACACGCATTCTGGAACGTTGCTCATCTTCATGAAGTTGATTCCGTATGGTTTGATCACTACACGTGTGCCAGTGGATTGCCACAGACGAGTTTGTTTAGCCTGGGCGGTCACAGTGCGGTCCAGGCGCGGAGTCAGTTGAATATACCGAACTTCCTGAGCAGTTGTAGCACGAACTCTGCCTGATCCTCGTCTTCTGGCCACACTGCCTGTCTCCTGAAACCATTCCCATACGTTTCGAACAGCTCACCGTGACACAGCGTGACGAATTACAACAGATCTTTGCGATTCTACCCCTTGAAGCAAAACAACAGCTCTTGCTGTTGCCATGTCCATATGACGCCGAGAACCCGGCATTGTAATCAGGAATAAAGTCAAAACAGTTAAACAATGTGTGTTCAAAGCAGTGCGCTTACAACAAAAACTTTGAAGCAACTCCGACGCGGTGGTGGAGTCGCATTATGTCTGTATACTGTTTATTTACATATCCATATTATTATGGTATTTATGTCTATTATTTAGTATATTTTGCTGTAAATTTGACGATTTGAAAGTACTGATACAGTCTATTTGAATAAAGTTATTTGAGTTTGAGTTTGACAAGACTGTAAGACAGACAAATGAAAATTGTGTAAAATCGGTGTACCCACTTCACTTGTGATTAACAAAAATAAATACAATCTAATCATTGTTACAAACTCATTATCATGTCTGCCTGAAATGGCAGTGCTTTGTTTTGGTCATCATTTTCCCAAAAGTTATTTATAAACAAAGATTAAAACAAAATAGGGCCCACCGCACCGCTACTTTACAATAAGTACTGTAACACAAAGTAGCGGTGCGGTGGGCCCTATTTTGTTTTGAGTAGCTTATATTACCTACTGAGTATGTCATATCGTTTTTGAAAGTTATTTGATAATTAATATGTCCGTAGTATTATTGTATTTAAAATCATATTTAGTAGTTAATGACATGTAACTATTTGAAATTGCTCATATTATGTGGTATTTTTGAATAAAAATGTTTTTGACAAAAAGGCAAGGAAGGGAAAGGCAATTGCCTAAAAGAGAACTTCTTGTATTTAAGACTGTTTAATTGTAAACTTCCTGTGTGCCCTTTTTGTATCATAATAGTTGTCAAATGCTATTCGCAATTTAACAGCAGTAGTCAGTTCTATGAAGAAAATCTCATATAGGTACCTACTCAATAATAATCTTCACTTTTTGAAATATGTATAATTTTAGGTACTTTAATATTTTTGTATTAATTAAGCCCTTAGTGTCTTAGGTAAATAAATTGTCCTTTTTCAGGTATGGTGTAGTATTCAGAGCATCACCTCGCCAGTCAGATGTTATGATTGTAGCAGGAACACTGACCAATAAAATGGCGCCAGCTCTTAGAAAAGTGTATGACCAAATGCCAGATCCAAGATGGGTTATTTCAATGGGCAGCTGCGCTAATGGAGGTGGATATTATCACTACTCGTATTCAGTTGTGAGGTAAATATACATTTTCTTAAGGTACTTATATTCTATTAAAAAAACTCAGAAGAAAGAAACCTAGAATTCCTTTTCCTCCTTTGCCTTAAACCAAATAGTTACAAAAAAGATATATTATGTATTAATAACTTTATATTACAGTCTTTCTAATAATCAGTGTTAAATAAGATTTTTATTGAATAAGTATTGTTGGCAACATTCAGGGATTTAATGAATACACATTATTTTTCAGGGGTTGCGATAGAATTGTTCCAGTTGATATTTATGTGCCTGGATGTCCACCCACCGCTGAAGCACTACTTTATGGTATCCTCCAACTACAGAAAAAGGTTAAGAGAATGAAAACAGTCCAGATCTGGTACAGGAAGTAATAAACTTGAAATAAACAAATCCATATGCAATAGTAGCTGTTTTTTTATTTATTTAGGAAGTTATTAATGTCTTAGATTACTATTGAAAGTAATTATAAAATATAACTGTGTATGTAAGCATCTTTATCTGTTTTATTTTAATAATTAGCGGCCCCGAAAAAACCTCGTTCTGTCAGAAGTTATTGGCAAATGCTTGACAGCCCTTTGAAAACCTAAAGAGATTAGTAAAGGTTCAGCCATTTTCCACAGTTCGTGGTGAGGAGAATTTCGCTTTACAGGCCCTTTATAAATTTTGCCATTAGGTATAGAGAAACTGCTGACATTTAATGAGTCGAAGACATTGTCCATAAGCAAAGTAAAATCAACCAACTGTCGACATTCTGCAGGTAGGCTGCCTCGCGCTGTTAAGTGTTCAGTTACAACAGCTACACTGTGACTGAGAAGTTGTGTGTCTGTCTTCACGCAAGCATTGACGTTGAACCACATATTAGGTAATTGTGCCGTCTGGTCACGAAGTGAGATTAGGCACACACAGTGTACGTGTATGAGTTCGTATATAAGCTTTAGTAGAATTATAATAAACCAGACTATTACCAAATGTTGTCTCATTTCACTGCCATTCCGTCTGTGGTTATATAGTAATTCTTAAGGTCCAACTGTGTCTTATTGCGTCTCCTCGACAGCACTGCAATAGTGGTGGACCCCGACGTGATGTCACGTCGGGGTCCGCAACAGTGGTGACCCCGCGTCGGAACAAATACGCGACCCTGAAACAACAAAATGGTATTTTCGCGCAAATCGTGTATCAGTGCGTCGCAAGAAGTCACTATCAGCACCGCCGTCGTATTTCATATTCCGGAATTCTGGAAGGATCAGCCCGTCTTTGGTTTGCCCAGTTTGAAGCAGTCATCGCACTACAAAAGCAAGCCGTCACAGAATCTCCGGATCTAGATAAAGGACACCCTGTTTATACGACAGCGCAAGCGAAGGTCATTATCAAATGTTAGAAGGTGTGCTGACGCAGCTAAAACAAGTACAAACGGAAATGTGTGCAAAAACGATACGAAACGCAAGAATAGCCGACGCAGCAATTATCGCAAGTATGTATTACGCGCCGAAGTCAAGTTCAAGATCGCGTAACAAAGAAGCAACAATTTGTCATTATCATCGTAAATATGGAAAATACGCTCACAGATGTGAGGGACCATGCAATTGGAAGCAACCCTTTTTAGCGACCGAAAAGGTTGAGGTTGAGTTTTTTTTTAATCGATACAGGAGCAAATATCCTAGTTAATGTAACCCCTCATTGTTACCGACCGAAAAGGTGGTATGAGGTATTTTAACGATACCGGAACAAATGTCTCCGAAGTGTAAGCTACATCTAGGCCGCAGATGGTTCAAAAATTTACCCATGGAGATTGTGTTCGAAAAATTGTACGAAAATGGGTTAATTAATTGGTTAGTTAATTCCTCCAGAGCGAGTTTGATTTCTTAGGGTATCGTGTAACGAAACGAGCCAAGGGATACGCCAGGAAGAAGAAATATTATAAAGCATCAACAAGTTCCCCAAGCCGAGGACAACAACGGTGCTAAGAAGATTTTATTTCACAATATTGCACACATAAGTGGCCGTGACAATGTTGTCGTAAAAGTGCATAGGCATACAAAATCACCTATGAGAAGGTATTTACCTGCACAGCGATTGTTATAAATAATGGTTCGAGAACGTGATGGTTTGGAAAAAAACAAGAGCACGTACATGATAAGATCAGGTAGATTATTCAAACCAGTGCTCAGATTCCGTTGAAGTGATATAATTAACATCCTATGTCATTGCAATTTTTCAGGATTTCAATTTTGCAAGAGGGTAAATTATGTTTTTTTTAAAAGGGGGGAGTACTGTGCCGTCTGGACACGTAGTGAGATTAGGCACACACAGGGTACGTGTATGAGTTCGTATATAAGCTTTAGTAGAATTATAATAAACCAGACTATTACCAACTGTTGTCTCATTTCACTGCCATTCCGTCTGTGGTTATATAGTAATTCTTAAGGTCCAACTGTGTCTTATTGCGTCTCCTCGACAGCACTGCAATAGTGGTAGACCCCGACGTGATGTCACGTCGGGGTCCGCAACAGTAATAGTACTTCGTAGTACTTCGTAGTTGAACGTCTATCGCTGTCGGTTCGGTAGACGTAGACGTAGATTGATTTGCTTAAAGCATTCAGACTCTAAGTTGATTGGCCGAAAGCATCCGCCTACTGCGTCCGGCGCACCATTAGGAGGGTCGACTTTATAGCGGTTAAGCTATAATTTATTCATCAGAAGTGATATAAGCTATCTTTTACTACGATTGAACAAAAAATTCTGTGAAAAAATTGTAAATATAAACCAAGTCGGAGAAAAGCGGGTAAAATGGACACCAGCTGTCAAACATTTGACAGAACGAAGTTTGTTTGGGCAGCTCGTTTATTCTAAATAACACCTGTGAAAGTGCATCATAAGTATTCGACAAAATTTATCGATAGCGTCAAGCACTACGTTGTTCATTTCAATCTGACATAAAGCTACAGTTACACATGCTACAAACGCATAAGCATGCTACAAACGAGCACGCTCATCTACTGACACACTTGCTTTTTATTAGCATACTTTTTTTAAGCCTGCTACTAAATGACCGTGCTCGAAGCAAAGGATTGAACACACATGCTTTTTAAGCACGGGTTCGATTCGAAATAGTGTTGTTGCGACAGCGATAGTTTCGATTGCGATAGTTGACCTTGAAAATTAGTCGGACTATCGATAGCCCTATCGAAACTATCGACCCACGATGATACTATCGATAGTATCGATACTGAGAATAAAGCGATACTATTGTCCTTTTCCGATACTATCGATAGAATCGCGCCATTAAAGTCGATGCTATCGATACTATTTATAACTATCGACACCTATCGATACTATAGATAGTTTTCCTTTAGTAACTATAGAGGTATTTTCGATACTATCGACTGGAAATAAAACGAAACCTTTTATGAGTTTGCAATATTAGCGTAAAATGTTCGACTTTCGATAGGGCAAAACTATCTATAGTATCGATACAATCGACACGCATCCTATCGATAGTTTTAATACTATCGAATTTATAGCATATAGCCTAAATTAAAAAGAAACATAGCCTATTTCACTACCTGGGGCCGTATTACCATTTCATATAGCCAGTCAAGTTAATTTCCTAAGCTGAGCGTAGCGAGCGATTTCTTACATTCTCAGCCAGTCAGCGGTTACCTGTCAATAAAAATGCATCCTCTAGGCACGAAATTGCCCGCTATCCTTAGTTTAGGAAATTTACATGACCGGCTACAAGAGATTGTAATACGGCCCCTGATAGTATAGCTTTCTAATGGTGAAGGAATTTTTAAAATCGATCCAGTAGGTTCGGAGCCCATTTTGTTTAATACAAACAAACAAATCATTCCTCTTTATAATATATTATGCATAGATAAACCACAACCTCGCTAAGTATACAATTAAACCGAGACTGACATCTCTATACCAGTTCTCAATGGATACTAGCCTAGTAGCATGCTCAATAAGCAAACCTGTTCACACGTGCTAAAAGCACGCCCCCTTCCACCCGCGCCGCTGGTAGCATGCTCATAAATCACACGGCTGTCGATTTTTGAGCATACTTGAAAGTAGCATACTCAAAACTAGCAAGGCTTCGACACACGTGCTACTAAGTAGCACTTGCTCATTAGTAGCGTGCTTTCGTGCTAGTAATGAGCATGTGTAACTGTAGCTTAAGATTCGTGAATGTACAGGTTGCCACTGTGTGAGAATGCTCTACGGTGTTTCGGCGGACTTTTTGTTCGGCGTACTTTTAGTCGTCCGTGAGCGTTGCTCGATACAATTGGGTATGGGAATAAAAATCAAACATGTCCTAAATCGAAAACCATTTAGAGGCATTTGGATTTTATACCTTCTTTAAATATTTAACATTTTTAAAAGTATTTTCAACATTTTTAGGATATTTTTAACTAAAAACGTTGGCAATCTGGGGTCAAATGAATGACCCCAGTTTGCCAACGTCCGCAAAGAGTACATTAGGGTTCCTACTGGACTCTTGACGGTACCTAATCAAATTGACATCTCACAATTGAAACATAGTAGGTCGTTCAGAAAAAGCGCGGGAACCTTCAGAGTGAAAGGCGCCTAAAATTTAACAAATTTTGTAAAAATTAACTAATCGTAGAATTTGTACATTTTTTCTTGTAAATATTTCTTAATCTTAATAGTTATTAGTGCTTCAGTTAGTGAAGTTTAGTTTCGGAGATGGGCGGAGGTAAGAAGCGGAAAAAAGACCCCCCGGACCCGGACGGATCATCGCCGACAAGAAAGTCGTCATCAGACTCCTCGGATGAAGAAGATAACAGCCGGAAATATGAAGTTTTTAAGGTTCCAGGGTACTCTCGGAAGTATCCTGACAATTGTAAAAAGTCGGAATATATTGTTTTTCTTTCCCATAAAGACGAGCAGAAATTTTTCAGTGACAAAGATAGACTTGCTATATCACATGCCATACGCAAATATTGCGTCACTGGTATCCTGCATTTAAGATCGATTAATAAATTCAAAATAGGCATCACTTTCGATTTGTCGAATAATGCTAATGTGTTTCTCCAAAATAAAAAGTTGCTAGAAGAGTTGGCCTTAAAGGCCACAATACCAGCTAATGATACTGAGGTGACTGGGGTTCTTACCTCAGTCCCAACTGAATTATCCAACAAAAGAATTTTTGCATTGATTGGCAGTTCTAGGAATGTGATACAGGTGAGACGTTTCATGCGCCGAGTGCGAAGTGAGGGTGGTGCGGTCACCTTTCAGCCCACTCAGACCGTCGCCGTGACCTTCGCATCGACTGAGTTACCCCAATATGTATACCTCGACTCCTGGAGGCACGAGGTAAGCGTGTACGTGCCGCCAGTTAAACAATGTCTTCATTGTATAAAGTTCGGGCACATTGCAAAATTTTGTAAAAATGCTGAAGTCTGCTCCATATGCTCCGAGAACCACAGCTTTAAGACGTGCAAGGTAGACCCTAATAATGCGAAATGCTGCAATTGTGGTGGCAATCATATTGCCATTTCGAATATATGCCCCCAGAAAAAGATAAAAATAGAAGAAAGTAAAATAAAGTCAAAAGCCATTCAATATTCTGAACTGTTTAACGAAAATTCATTCCCACAACTTACAATGAGAAACATTGAAAATCAGTTAAAAAATTTGACTAAATCTGACTTTTTCATGAACACATTAACAAACGCGATTACCAAAATTGTTTTAAACCAAAAGGATAACCCCCATTAATTCTGCATCAATAAAAGAAATTCTCCAGCAGACCTTCCGTAACAGCTCTTCTTCTCCCAATAATGGAACTTAATATTAAGCAGTGGAATGCTCAAAGCATTCTAAGTAACAAGATTTTATTGAGTCATTTTCTTCATGATCACAGTATTCACATTGCAATAATCTCTGAAACTTGGCTAACTCCTATTAAAACTTTTAATTTGAAAGGATATAATGTTGAAAGAAATGATATTGGCAACAAGCATAATGGTGTAGCTATTTTAATTCATAACAGCATAAATTATAAAAAAATATACACATATTCTGATAGTTCCCTTCAAAACATTTGTGTTAGAATTATTGTAAATAATAAAGAAATAAGTATTGTAAGTTTTTATTGTCCAACTAATTGTAGTCCATCTTTTGATAAACATAAATTTGAAAATTTAATTAAAGCAGTGCCTGAACCTATGATATTTGCTGGAGACTTCAATGCTCATCACACATCCTGGGGATGTCATTCTGTTAATCCTAGAGGTCGAGATATCATGGAAATTGTTGATGGTAACAACTTGGTTTTACTGAACAGTGGCGAAATGACAACAGTTGGTTCTTTAACATGGCGTCCAAATGCATTAGATCTATCGTTAGTTTCTTCATCATTGGCTCTTTCTTGTGATGGGTCTGTACACAATGATCCACTCGGCAGTTATCATCTTCCTGTAATTATTAAAGTTTTTGTAAATAATTTTGTAAATAATTTTCTTGAAAATAATAATGTACATTTGCCCATCTGCCCTAATTTTAAAATGGTAGATTGGAAAATGTATGAACAAAATGCGGATTTGGAATTGTCTAATTTTCAGGTACAAAACTATTCTCCACTGGAAGCCTATAGTTTGTTTTTTTAAAGGTTACATTTTGCTATCGTAAAGTCTCTTCCGTATTGTCATTCGCCCATTTCACCTTCTACAGATACTTCTGTTAATAATTCGCATCATAGGAAGTTAAACAAAACCCCTCCTCTCCCCTGGTGGAATAAAAAATGTTCTGAAGCAGTTCAGAATTCTAAGTCTGCTTACATTCAATTTAAAAATAATCCTTCAGATGATTCGTATGTAGAGTTTAAAAGATTGCAAGCTCTCAAAAAACTTACTTTGAAGACTGAAAGATCAAAAAGCTGGATTGAATTGTGCAACTCCTTTAACAGATGTACTCCTTTGTCCAGAATCTGGAATTACATGCGCAGGTTCAACAAAACTTTTTCTCGCAACAATAGTGATGATAGTTGGGTTCAAGATTTTTTACTAAAATATACTCCAGACTATGTAAATAATAGATCCAATGTATCCCCTGTCAGTGAAGCAAATATTATAAATAACTTTTTAACTAAACCTTTTTCAATGCCAGAGTTGAAGTCTGCAGTTTTTTCGAGAAAGGATAGTGCTTTTGGTCTGGATGGTGTTCCTTATATTATGTTAAAAAAGCTCAGTGAATAAGGGTTTAATATTTTTCTAAAAGTTTTAAATAATTTATGGCTTAGTAATGAAATACCTCACACATGGAAGGAGGATTGTTTGGTTCCCATATTGAAACCAGAAAAAAATAGGGCAGATGCAAATTCTTATCGGCCTGTTGCACTAACATCTTGTGTTGGAAAGATCTTTGAGCAATTATTAAAACAAAGGCTAGAGTTTTATGTGGAACAAAATAACATTTTACCTGCTAATCAGTTTGGCTTTCGAAGAGGAATGTCAGCTCGTGAAAGCATATGTCAGCTACAGCTTGATATTCAAAATAGCTTAAATAATAGAGATGTTTTAATGTCCGTATTCTTTGATGTTGCTGGAGCTTTTAATAGTGTCAACGTCGATGTTCTTTGTTCTGAATTGCTTTCCATTGGAATTCCAAATAAAATAGTTTACTTTGTTCATGAATTCTTGATTGAGAGGCAAGTTTATGTAAAGTTTAATGGCAAATTACACGGTCCAAGATTTGCTTCTTTTGGAGTTTGTCAAGGAGGAATTCTCTCTCCCTTGATTTTCATCTTGTATATAAGACGTTTAAATCTGATTTTGGGTTCAGAAGTAAAAAATCTTCAATTTGCTGATGATTTGGTTGTTTATGCATCTGGAAAAAATATTGCTAATATCACAAATAGTCTCAATAAGTCTTTAGAAGGGTTGCATACTTATTTCTCTTATTTGAATCTTGACATAAATGCGCTAAAATCCAAGTTAGTTGTTTTTGGTAAAATTGGTAATTATATTTCTAATGTGTTCTACAATAAAGATTCTATCCCTTTTTCTTATGAAGCCAAGTTTTTAGGTGTCACATTTACACAAAACTTATCTTGGAAAAAATATGTTGAATTAATAAGCTCAAGAGCTAATAGAGCTTTTAATATCTTGAAATCATTGTGTAGAACATCCTGGGGAGCTGATCCTAAAATATTGTTACTTTTATACAAATCTTTGATACGGAGTCATTTTGAATATGGTTTTCTTTGTTTTGCTGGTGATAGTAAGTTGGTAGATATCTTGGACAAAATACAAAATAAAAGCTTGAGAATTATTACTGGAGCATTTAAAAGTACCCCAATCAATGTCATGCAAGTTGAGTGTAAACTTCCTCCTTTAAGTATTAGATTTTCTTATTTGAGAGAAAAATTTTTGTTGAATCTGTATAGCAAAAACAATAATCACTTGTTTTTAAACTGCAAAATTCTCCTGCACATTCCAACCGTTATTCTCTTTATCTACTTCAGGGCTTTGCTCAATACATCAATTTTCTTGAAACTCTTCAAATCCATAGATCATCGCTTCTTCCATGTTATCAAGGAGACTTTGACAGTAAATTTCCTGAAATAATCATCATTATTGATCACAATTTATCCACTAAAGAAAAAGTCTGCAGTAAATTTTCTGAATTTTCGAATTATAGATTTTTATATACGGATGGGTCCAAAACTGAATCAGCAGTCTCATTTGCTTTTTTCGATAGGCTATTAAATTCAGGTATTGGTTATAAAATAAATTCAAAAACAAGTATATTCACAGCCGAGGCTGTGGCTATACTTGCAGCTTTAAAACATATAAAACATAAAAATCAAGGGTCATGTGAATGGGTTATAGTTAGTGATAGTATGAGTGTTCTTGAAAATCTCAAAAATAATAAATTTAATGCTAATACTAATTACCTTATTTCATTAATTAAAGAATCTTGGCTAGATTTGTTCAAAGTTCATAATATTAAGGTTGTATTTATGTGCGTTCCTTCACATATAGGAGTGCTAGGTAATGAAAGGGTTGACTTTCTAGCAAGAACCATAACCAATTCTTCCACAATTGTTCCTGATTCTAGTGCCTGTCTTAATATTTCTGTACCTTAATTTTGAAGGAAAGGTCTACTGATAACTGGAAAAGATATTGGAATCACACAGTTCAAATAGAAAACAGAGGTTTGTGGTATGCCACATACAATGTTCCCATCGGAGCCATGCCCTGGTTTTGCAAACACAATTTGCCATTCATCAACAGGAAATTTTATACAACAATTTTAAGGCTTCGTTTTGGACACTGTCGTCTAAATTTTCATCTCTTCCGTTTAAAAATGGTGCCAAGTTCCCACTGTGACCATTGTCACTTACAAGTTGAACAAACTATTTCTCACATTTTCTTTGACTGCTCATCCTTTGGCATTCAGCGCCTTGTGCTGATGGATGAGTTAATCGATATTTATGGTAGTCACGATTTGGTACCGCGCTCCATCCAGGATCTTCTTGTAAACAGTTCGACGTTCATCAGTTTATTTAAATTTATTTTAGGTACAGTTGGTCAAATTTAATTTGGTACTTTGAAGTATTGTTTTGTTTATATTGTAATTAGTAATGTGTTGTATATATTGTAGATACCAGAATGTGTTCTTTAACTTGTTTTTTTCCAGCAAATTTTAATAATTTCGCTTGTATTTATTGAAAATTGAATTTAGCAGAGAATGATGTGTTTGTTCATTTGTTGACATGATTTCTATAAAATAAGACAGTGACATTGACATTTTCCTTAATGACGTAAGACGTCTGGAAACAGGATCTGAAAGGATGTAACGATTTATCAGGATTGATTCAAAAAACAAATAGAAATGGAATTTTGATACATAGTATATCATGCATTTAATGAATGAAACTAATGAATTTAACATGGATTTTACATACTGAAGAAGTGAGTGCGTTACTTCAGCGGGAAAGTAGCTTCTAGAGTGATTTGAGTGGAACGTAAAATTAGTGAGATATATGCTGTGGATGTGCGCGGCATAAAAAATTAGTGGGCGTTGTGGTTTTGGAAAAAAATGAAAAAAACGATTCCTGCTGCAGTAACGTTGTTCTAGCAGGAAAATTCTAAACGAATGATCGAAGAGAAAAATGTTGTACATTGGCAGATAGCTTACTTCTGGGGAAACATGTGCGCCAAAAATATAATATGTGGGGCTTCAGGTTTTCGAAATATTGCGTTTCCTGCTGGGGTAACGTTTCGCGGAATCGTGTTTCTCTCAAACCATGGCATGTGCGTCTCTTTAATAAACATTCACTTGTAGCTCTTGATTTGTGCTAGCGGCACATATAATAAGATTTTGAAAATTATTCTTACATTTTCAGTAATTAAGGTGTCTCTAAAATCTGAAAAAAAAATCACAGCGCCTAAATGAGAAACTGTATCAACTCGCTGAAAACTGCATTCGATTCCGCTTTACACATCTAATGGTCAGAAAATGTTTCAAAAGTTTACATACATGCTTTATCGAATAAGAGATCGAAATAACAAAACCACCGGTACATAACTTTGACGTCAAAATATAAGAAATCAGTTCATCCTGAGATAAGTGAGTGTTAACCAAAAAACAGAAAGTTTCATGAAATAACACTGTGAAAATTTTCAGACTCCAATGTTTCGTATTTATAGAGAAATAAACAAAAATCAAAACCTTTCAACAACGACTGATTATCCGACCAAATTCGAATGACTACGAAAAAGCGACGGCTTCATACATATGGATGACCTTCTTTACTGGACGTATTACACTAAACTCT
Organism: Udea olivalis; assembly: GCA_947369235.1. Taxonomy (NCBI): domain Eukaryota; kingdom Metazoa; phylum Arthropoda; class Insecta; order Lepidoptera; family Crambidae; genus Udea; species Udea olivalis. The sequence continues at coordinate 10,967,390 of OX376351.1, forward strand.
TGCCCGTACAATCGCGTTCAATCGGTTTTTGGCAATAATTAGAACCTCATCTTAGATTAGAGTAAAATTTAAAAATGTGAATGAAAGCTTATACCTATGAGCCTATATGAAAGAGCTTAATTTTAAATTGAAATTCTCATTTTATCCTCTTAATTTATGTTCTTAAAGTAAGTATGGCTTATTTTTATGTTATTTTTATGTCTAAGCTGTATTACTATAGAGATCCATCTAAATTCGTACTTACTGTAGTTTTTGCGTGAAAGAGTAACAAACATTCTACAAACTTTCGCATTATAATATAATAAGTATAGTATTAGTAGGACTAAGTAAGATTAGTAAAGTAATTAGAAATTAATATTAGTAAGAAGTTAGACTAAATGTCCGTCAGCGACTGTCTTTCCCATCAAAACATAGCCTTAACATACAAAACATAGCCAAAACATAGCCTAGATTAAGAAAAAGTCTCATTCACTCCCTGATAATCATGTACTTACTTAGCTTTATAATGGTGAAAGAATTTTCAAAATCGGTCTAGTATTTTCGGAGCCTAATCAAAACAAACAAACTTTCATCTATAAAATATTAATAGTAGTTTAAATTTTAGTATTGGTACTTGGTAGGTAAGCGTTAATTAAATAAGTCAAACAATACCTTTAAATACTTACCATTGCAGATCGTCATCGTAACTTGATAAGTGCCAATTATTTGAATATGAATATTATAACACCACTTTCAACTAATTTCTAATTTCACTATTGGTATTTATTATCAATGCCGGTTGCATCACCGCAACAAACGTGCCATGAGAACTGCAACTGTTTGTTTATCAACAAACAACAACAAGTTTAGTAATAAAGCGTCACAGACGTCACAGTTGCTAACAAGCGTCCGACAGAGCTCCGACTCGGCAAAATAGTGTTGCCATTGCCAAATTTTTGACTACCGTGTTTGGTAGGGGGTAATTGTCTTAACTATGCGATTCAAAAAAGAATAAGATTGGCTTGCGACAAACTGCACTCGTTCTTCAGACAAAAACAACCCATGAAAAGTCTTTGTCAGTTAGCGATAGAGTTGATGTGCCCGTACGCCAATAATTTCCCTTTAATTTGGTCGAATTTCCCTTAAAAACGGCAATCGCCGTAGCAATGGTAACCCTAGCCCAGACGCACTTCATATTGAAAAAACACTTCGCATGACTGTTAATAACAGAGTGGCGTTCATCTACCGCCTCTTTTCCATTAATACTTCACGCTTACTAGCTGTCTCACTCACTCCAAGCTAGACAAAGCAACTCCTCGTGACGCCAGCAGCGGGTAGCGCGGGGCCAATGGGTGCGAAACAGCGGCGAAAGGTGATGTCAAAAAGGGATTAATATGGTAGGTATTGATGGATGCTAATAATTCATCTTGCTTGAAGCATAAATCAAAATATATACTTTATGTATGGTTTCATTGTTGTGTTAATTGGTTTTTTATTTATAAACTGTATCTGCAGGTTTATTTTTGTAATAGGTATTCGTAACAAACACGTCTTTATTCACAGATATTTAAAAAATATAGTTTTAAACATCTTCAATAATTTAATAAAACGTCATAGATTAGGTACAAGTTTATTTGTTTAAGTTGAGTTTTTCTACTTCAGTGTACTTAGCCAAAACTATCTTGTGAGTAAATTAAGAAGGTCATTGATATGTATGAAACCGTCGCTTTTTCGTAGTCGTTCGCATTCGGTCGGATAATCAGTCGTTGTTGAAAGGTTTTGATTTTTGTTTATTTCTCTATAAATACGAAACATTGGAGGCTGAAAATTTTCAGTGTTATTTTATGAAACTCTCTGTTTTTTGGTTAACACTCACTTATCTCAGGATGAACTGATTTCTTATATTTTGACGTCAAAGTTATGTACCGGTGGTTTTGTTATTTCGATCTCTTATTCGATAAAGCATGTATGTAAACTTTTGAAACATTTTCTGACCATTAGATGTGTAAAGCGGAATCGAATGCAGTTTTCAGCGAGTTGATACAGTTTCTCATTTAGGCGCTGTGATTTTTTTTTTCAGATTTTAGAGACACCTTAATTACTGAAAATGTAAGAATAATTTTCAAAATCTTATTATATGTGCCGCAAGCACAAATCAAGAGCTACAAGTGAATGTTTATTAAAGAGACGCACATGCCATGGTTTGAGAGAAACACGATTCCGCAAAACGTTACCCCAGCAGGAAACGCAATATTTCGAAAACCTGAAGCCCCACATATTATATTTTTGGCGCACATGTTTCCCCAGAAGTAAGCTATCTGCCAATGTACAACATTTTTCTCTTCGATCATTCGTTTAGAATTTTCCTGCTAGAACAACGTTACTGCAGCAGGAATCGTTTTTTTCATTTTTTTCCAAAACCACAACGCCCACAAATTTTTTATGCCGCGCACATCCACAGCATATATCTCACTAATTTTACGTTCCACTCAAATCACTCTAGAAGCTACTTTCCCGCTGAAGTAACGCACTCTGAAGAAGTTATCTGATATAATTCACAAAGAAAAAGAAACTGATGACGAGGCAGCATGGTCTCAGACCTTAGCCTGTTCCAAGAGGAACGAAAAAAAAAAAAAAAAAAAAAGTAGGTCGTTCAAACGTCCATTCACGTGATTGGTTGATAATTTATCCATCAACCAATCAATTGACGCGATCTGTATCATACGTGAGACTTTTAGCTAGGTGATTCTACTGCATGGTATTATTGGTGTTTCCAGATAGCAGATATTCAAATTCCCCCAGGTGAAAAATATTTTTCCACAAAGTTATTTTTAATAATACGTACCTACAATGATTTACGTCCATTGCCCATATGGGTAGGTAGGACTTAAAAATGCCATTCGCTATAATCCCAACCCTTTCAGGTAGGGCTTGGTTTCAGAACTTGGCAAAATAAATTGTATCTGAAGTCTAATTCTCACATTCTCGTGAGATTCTACATGATGAACGGTGAGCCGAGTTTCAGTCGTAAGTGCAGTAAATCAGTAATTTTCTCATAATTTATTTACCACGAAGCGGAGAAAAAACACATGTGAGACACTAAGTGAATTTGTGACGTCATGAGTTGAAAAAAAAACTAAAAAAACTGTCAATCTTAGACAGTTTTTTTTAGTTTTTTTTGGTGCTTTTCGCCAGTTCTGTTAGTTTGGACTTTGCTTAACACGCTACCGCGTGTCTAGATTCTCTTGAAAGTGCATACACAGTGCACTACGCTGATTTAACTTACGTACTTGCTTGGCGGCTTCAGGATCCTGCCCTATTTTTTCTTCCTCCTCGAGTCGAAACAGTCGTTACACAGGCAGTTTGAGGTGAAAAAAAATCTTGTTGGTATAAAAATCAAAAGTTTTAATGGTATTTTCTGAATCGCACCAAGCTTTCATTACCTTTTAGTATACAGAATGATTTTGTAAACTATAATACATTTCTGACATGTTCTTAAGATTTTGAATAACACAATCATCCGATGTGCCTATATTACAACTGATTCTTGGTTCAATTTTGTCTGACTCAATAAGGTTTTCAATATTTAATGGCACATAAAGAGTGAATAACATTATTAAAACAATATCCAAAAAGTTAATTTTGAATTTTATTGCTCACATTTGAAAATAAATGTTGCTATTTATTGATATTTTACAATTAATCAACACGCTGTTATAATAATTTGATCTATCTGACAAAGACAACTACTTTGAAGTCAGACAAAATGTATTTCACGTTACAATAATATCACATACTTTAAATGCATTAAAATGAAATATCAACCACTATTCGTAACAGATTGTATCTTTTTAATTCCACTGATCATGTTCACTATGTAAGGAGTATAAATAAATAAATAAAACTCCACTGGTACAATCGAAAAACCATTATGAGATTTTTAACGGAAGTCTAAATTTAAAACTCCCGTTACAATAATAATTTATGGGATTTTTCCTTTGTATGACGTTAAATAAACCAATTCTATATTATAACACTAATTTACATACTAATATTTACATTTTATTTATAAGTATATATAAATATGTATAATTATATCGATAGCGATTCTGATAATCCTATCCTTTACATAATCAGCAATTTGATGTATAATTAACTAATAATGTTCACAATAACAACTCGATAGATATTTTCAAGTAAATAAACAAGCAGTAGTGTACAGGCCGGCGGCGACGAGCGCCAGTGTTCTCGTCCTATATTGCACATACCGAGGGGGTCCTCACTACACAGTACACAGTACACACGCGACATTACTCTAGCGAGCGCGGCCCTCGTCCGCGCTCCGGCGAACAAGACTAGCGACCGTCGTTCGGCAAGCGACAATAGAATAAATAATTTTCTAAACCGATAATGCGAAACGAAATACATTAAATTAGTCGTACTCTCACTTGCGACGTCGTTTACACTACTCTATGTACAGTCGGGAGGCGGGGCCGCGCGCGATCGCTATCATCGCGGCTCCTCCTTCTTGAGCAGGTCCAGCGGCTGCAGCGGCTGCAGCGGCGGCTGCAGCGGGCCCAGCGCCGCGTGGTGCCCGCCCAGCGGGTGCCCGCCCAGCGCGTGCCCGCCCAGCGGGTGCCCGCCCAGCCCGCGGTGCAGTAGCGGCGCCGACTTCAGCTGCTGGTGGTGCGCGTAAGCGCTCAGCATCTTGGCGCGGTCCTCCTCCGCGCGGATCGCCGCCTCGACGAGCGGCGCGAACCGCATGTGCTGCAGCGGGTCGAACGGGCGGTAGGGGTCCCAGGGCGGCGGCGGCGGCGGGTAGGCGGGCAGCGCGGGCGGCGGGCGCGGCGGCTCCTTGCGCTCGGCCTCGAGCTTGACGTCGCCGTTGCGCAGCGGGGAGCGCGTGCGCGCGCGCTCGAGGTCGCGCTCCCGCAGCTCGCGCGCCTTGCGCCGCTCGCGCTCGTCGCGGTCGCGGCGCTCGCGCTCGTCCCGCTCGCGGCGCGCGCGCTCGCGCTCCTCGTGCTCGCGGCGCACGTCGGGCGCGGCCGGGCGCGCGCCGCGCCAGGCGTCGTGCAGCGGCAGCGGCGGCGCGTGGTGCAGCTGCGAGGACAGCGCCAGCTCGCGCCCGTAGGCGGACAGGCCGAAGGCGCCGGGCACGGCGTACCGGCCGAAGGGCGAGACGGCGGAGACGCGCAGGCCGCGCTCGGCGGCGGGCTCGTAGCGCACGGCGGCGAGGTGCGCGTGGTGCGGCAGGTAGGGCGGCGGCAGGTCGTAGGGCGAGCGGTAGGCGGCCGGGGGGGGCGGGGGCGGCGCGGGTGCGGGGAAGGCGCGCAGCTTGTCCTTGTCGGCGGCGGCGCCGGGCGGCGCAGGGTTCCCGCCGGACTTCTCCTTCTGCTGATGGTTGTAGATCTCCCACGCGATCCTTACGTGCATCGCGTTCCATTTTCCCGTTTTCTATATCGACGAGGGAAGAGAGCGAAATTTATATTACGGATTCTCCAAGTTCAAGTTTGAAATATTAAAAAAACACAATATTTAATTAATGTAAGTTTTAAAGCATGCATTAGGAAGTGCTAAAAAGGAAACCTACCGCAGGAGCAGGGCGTGGTGGTGGTTTAGTGGCGGACTCGCTTGCGGCTGACACTACGGGCTGTTAACATGATGCGACGCAGGGTTAATGGTAAATAGTGCAACAAAAAACATAGTTTAAGCATTAAGCTTGACAGTTTAAGAAGAGAAATTAAAGGGAGACTGTTGGCAGTCTCTACGATAGGACAGTTATGTCTAGTCATACTGTATGTACATATTTGCATTTACGAAATCAACCAATGAAAATGAGAACAACAAAACTTAAACCTATCTTTACTCCTTAGTTAATAATAAGACATCAACCAAATGAATGAAATCGCAACATGATGTTGTATTATGTGTAAAATATAATTGCCTTGATAATTGGGTATGGGAACAATTTTTTTTTTAAATACCTTTTACTATTTTAAGCAACTTGTTTTGAATATTTTGTTGATCTAGCCGGTAGTTAATTTTTTATTAATTTTTAAACATTGCGAACTCATGACGTCACAATTTCGCTTAGTGTTCTCACATGTGTTTTTTCCCCGATTCGTGGTAAATAAATAATGAGGAGAAAATTACTGATTTACCGCACTTACGGCTGAAACAAAGCTCGCCGTTCATAATGTAGCATCTCACGAGAACGTGAGAAGTAGACTTCAGATACAATTTATTTTGCCAAGTTCTGAAACCAAGCCCTACCTGAAAGGGTTGGGATTATAGCGAATGGCTATTTTAAGTCCTACCTACCCGTCTGGGCAATGGGCGTAAATTAATGTACGTATTATTAAAAATAACTTTGTGGAAAAATATTTTTCACCTGAGGGAATTTAAAATCTGCTATCTGGAAACACCATTAACAACATGCAGTAGAATCACCTAGTTAAAAGTCTCACGTATGATACAGATCACGTCATTTGATTGGTTGATGGATAGATTATCAACTAATCACATAAAAGGACGTATAAACAACCCAATAGGTTGAATTGTGAGATGTCAATTTGATTACCGTCAGAATGCCAATGAACCTTAATTTACTCTTTGCGGACGTTGGCAAACTGGGGTTATTCATTTGACCCCAGTTTGCCAACGTATTTAATTCAAAATATCCTAGATTCTTTGCTTTTAAAAATGTTAAATATTTAAAAAGGTATGAAATACGAATACCTCGAATTGGTTTTCGATTTATGACGTGTTTGATTTTTGTTACCATACCCAATTAACAAAATAAATATCTTCATTTTCAATAGTCACTTCTTGAAGAAAAATTAAAATGAAAACAATATTACAGTTTACTTTTATTGAATAGTTATGATGATTATATTGATGAAGAAATTAAACACTATAGATAGTGAAAAGGATGTTGTATGGGCTACTGAATATTAAAATATGTTTCTGTTATTGAAAGTGGATTAATAGGTGGAGTAAAAAAGCCTAGACAACAGCAAAACGCCACTTAAGTTAGTAAAGGGGTGTGCCCAGTAGCGGTTCCAGGATTTAAGTTTGGGAGCTCCTCTTAAAAAAAAATACCTATGTTTCAATATTAGATAAAGTTAAGAATGAGTGATGAGAATTGTACTTTCAGAGAAATTATGTGGTGAAAGTCAGTGAAAAAAAATCGCTAAGAAAGTATGACAGTATTAAGATTCATTCAAGATTTGTCGTGTGTGGACTCAGATGTTTTTAGCCCCCAAAAATCAGCCTCCCGCCTGAGTCTCCCTAGCCCTCCCTCTTGACCCGCTACTATGTGCTGATATTATTCTAAACAGTTCAAAATGTCCTACAAATCGAGTCCCCACTCGGGAATAATGGCAATAATAAGTAGGCGTGTTGCTCTCGTCTAGGCCGTCATATTGTATGTGTGTATACCTTAGGCGCGTAGGCGGTGAGCGGCGCGGGCGGCACGTACGGCGCCGCGGGGTGCAGCAGGCCGGACGAGTACGGGTACCCGAGGCCGAGGCCGGAGCGGTATAACGATGACATCTTGCCCATGTCTTTGAACTGGAAACAAACATTCATATTGCAGAACATAACTATTTAAGGCATTTACTGGCCAGACGTTTAGACCGTTTGGGATTGTGGTCGAATTAATGCCTTCAAAAATGGTTCATGGTAGTCTATACGCTTTTACAGCTTTGACAGTCGTCAATCATTAGTCATTTGGAAAAAGAGAAGACTGAATATTCAGATTTAGCACTGGGTCAGATAAAGTTATATAGCCCAGCTTGCTGTTGAGCAAATTCCTACTGATGAGTTATCAGCTGATTACTTATGAATACTTTGCAAAAGTACATATATTGAAAATACACAGTTCAGTGTCGATATGAAAAGATCCAAGATCGTGTTAGCAGTTCTTATAACACGCGCCATCTTAACAAAGGTGTCTAGGACCTGCGCAGTAAGCGAATTAAGGGACAAATTGGTGGTGTATGATGACGAAGGGGGTTAATTATACCCGTGTATGCAATCATTAACTCCCGTCTTCTAACTTAATTTTTTAACCGACTTAACAGGAGGAGTTTTTATGTTGTTAATTTTTTCATGTTTGTCCAGCGGTTACTCCGTCATTTGTGAACAAGCATGGAAGAGCGTACTTCCGAAGTGGTCCCACTACTATCTAATCAGGATCTGATGATGGAATCCCAGGGAGATCGAGGGAAACCCTCAAATTCCATGTGTGACATTTACTTAAATTCTTAAAATTTGATTAGCTTACTAACTTAGGTAACAGTGAAAGTTTCATCAAAACAGGTTTAGTAGAATTAAAGTTGTAACAAAAATTTGTTAAATAAAAATGTTTGAATAAAAACATAAAAGCAGACTTCAATGAAGTCGGAGCCCCTCATAATCTTGGCAAAGCAAAGACTTAATTGAAGTCAGTTTTATATTTTTATTTAAACATTTTTTGTTACAGCTTTAGTTCTACTAAACCAAAAAAAATATTTGGGTTCGGGATAGGCTCTCTAAATGTGTTTTGTCTAGCCACCTTTAGTTCACTGTCCACTGCTTATTTGACAACAGGATCTCAATGACATCGTGTATAGTAATAGTAATTTTAGTTTACAATAAAATCCCTAACTCCCTAAAGAATGAACCCTCAGAAAAAATCTTTAAAAATAAATTAAAAGCGCACTTAGTCCAAAAATGTTATTACTCAGTTAAAGAATTTATGACAGAAGATAAAATGTAAATAACTTGTATTATCATTAGGAAGAGTACAGTTGGTGTTAAAACACTGTTATAGTACTTATTGTGATATGTAGATAATACAGTAGTAATAGAAAAAGTATACCTTAAGATTTGAATGGAAAAATAATTTTAATTTGTTATAGTTTTTTAAGTACGTTAGAATTTTTTATTCTGTTGATTCTAATATTTCATACTAAACAATATTCCCTATGTTACAGCATACGATAGCTTTGTATAACATACGATTGCTACATCCTTTCAGGGTACATGTATCGCTATAAGTTACGACTAAGTATACTCTGTTATGTGTTCATGTGCAATGTCAAATAAATAAATAAATAAATAAATAATGAATACTCACGAGTGGCGCGTGCGGTACGAGCAGCTGATGATGCGGATGCGGCGGCGGCGCGTGCGGGTGCTGCGGATGCGGCGGGTGCTGCGCGTGCGGCGGGTGCGGCGCGTGCGGCGGGTGCGGCGCGTGCGGCGCGTGCGCCGGGTGCTGGTGCACGTGCGTGTGCTGGTGCTGGTGGTGGTGCAGCTCGGTGCGCGCGCCGGCCGCACCCGCCGCGGCTAGGAACCGGTTGTCGAGCTCGCGCCGGAGCAGGTCGGCGCCGGGACCTGCAAATAAAGAGGAGAACGTTAAGCCCGAGAATGATACTGCTAAAACATTGAAGTAGACTTTCTTAATTCAGATCTTAATAGCTAAAGAAGTACGCTGAATGATTGGTTTGGACATTATAAATGAAAAGTTATTCTTTTCGCAATTATCGAATATTTCCTGACTCTAAGACCAAAGCATGTTATAGTTGACTACTATTTTTCGAGCTAGCCTAAACCACAATTGATTTCATCATTATCACATTTTCTTGTGGTTTCTGCTGAAATCCGTGCAATGAAAAGTATAAGTTGTTACTTATTAGTATTTGCGTAGAAAGACCTAAAATATCAGTTTCCAACAAATATTTGCTGTACCCACAACAACAGTAATGTATAAAATTATGTCCTAATGGATGTGAACTTGAACAATGTGAACAATAGTATACTTACTTAAATGAAAAGAAAAATCAATATCGATGCAAAAGGTTAACTACGAGTAAGTACCAAAGTTTCTAATATAACCAGTACAATAAACCAATCTGTTTTTTACTTACTTGATTGGAACAGCGACTCAGCAGAGAATGGGTTAGGATTAGGCGGAGCAAGGGGCGCCCCGAAGAGAGGCGGCGCGGGCGCGAACCCGCTCGGGCGCTCGGACCCCGTCGGCCTGCTGAAAAGAATACGAAACCATCACACATCTGTACATTCTGTTCTCACGTTATTGAAGTGATCGGCCATTAATGAAACAAACATTGCTTTCGTCATTTTTCTATAAGTCAGCAAAGCTTTACTTTAAGAATCTCTAAACCCGACTTATTCCAAACATCAAACCATACTGGAATATGTTCTTAAATGTCAAAGTAGCAGTCAATTACTCGCGAGTAAGTGAGATCTCATTACCTCCAAATTGCAAGACCGGTGGGTGTGGTTAGCACTCGCACTGACCAATGTCCAATTGTCGAGACAGCGGGCGGAGCCAATCCGGGAGCAATTCAGGCGGTGATCGTTAATCACAGTCGCAAGTATGAGAAAGCTACACGAAGGGTTGAGTTTTTAACAATATGTTAATAATCAATCGAAATGTGTTTATGGGTAATATCAACCTGTGCTTTAAACCCGTTCCTTGTTGCTATACATGAGAACATTAAATCACTCATTACACGACACTGTTCATCGCTGCCGAACTTGAAAGTTTTACTTGTTTCGTGTATGTAAGAGAGTCTGTTACAGAAAGAGAGTCCCAGTCCCGGTCATACTGTTGAAACCACACCCCCTTATGCCTGTATCAGTGCCGTTTTTTGGTCTTGTTAAAGTAATTTACGGTTAACTGTGACCCAAGACTTACTGCAGAATGAATATTTGCTTTACTATTACTTTGATTTTAGCATTTTCACAATATATTTTTTTCATTTCTAAAAGGCCAGGGCCGAAATTTGGATTTTTTTGGTTTTAACGAGTACATTTATTGTTATCCATCAACGTTAACGTTAAAAGTCATCAAAGTTATTATTAACTACTAACTTTCAACCATGTTACTCGCTGATTATGAAGCTTTATATTAAAAGAATTTGTAAATCGCTAGTTACAGTAAGGAGCCTATAGATTCAATGCAAATAAACAATCAAATCTTTCCTCTTCATAATTTCATAGTACAGAGATGATCACAATATAGAGTAGCTTGTTGTATACTCACGTTACCCCCCAGTGGGCGGGTGGTTTGGCGCTGGAGCTGATGCTGGGCACGGTGGGCACGGGCGCCAGCGAGTGCGGCAGGTGCGCGGGCGCAGCCGGCGTCGGCGTGGGCGCGGCCAGCGGCGCCGTCAGCGGCGGCGCGAGGCCGCTGCTGAGGGGCGCGCCTAGACCCGCTGATAGTGGACCCTGATTATACAAAATAACATTATCATTGTTGATTTTGACTCTCCTAACTCATGGAAAACTCACTTCCACTTATTTATTTCTGACATAAGCTTATGAAAACAAAATTATCTATTACATAAACCTCATTTATTTTTTGACTTGATTACGTGCGATGTCTAACATACTTTTATTAATGCTTGCCAGGGACGATAGTCGAGTTTCCAAAAATGTTACGTTTTCAGAGGCGACCAATTCATATTTCCACATAGGACATCATCTTTTTTCTATGTTCACACGCAAGTCGTCAGATACGATGCTATTCAGCCTAGTATTTTTATGGCATATAAAGTTACTTAACTAGTGATCTAATTAGAATCTGCATAGCTGAGCCCCCAAGCGTGTAGCGACTTTGATGCGAGACAGTGTAAAAATGCAATTCTTATTGCATTCCACTTGTTGCATCTACTACACCAATTATTGATAGGCAAAGTTTAGTGTGCGAAATAAATAACGCTCCTTACGAAATAAATTAGGATAAGTGATTTTTATTTTTTAGCATTTTAACAATGCACAAAGATAGAAACTAAAAAAAAATGTACAATATAAATTAATGAAAGTTCAGTATAACTTCGTAAATGAAAATACTTACGCTGACGAGGTGCGTATTTGACGACTTGCTATGTAACCTTTTATTCCAGTGAACATCAGTGATTTGACATGAACAGAGAACTGCATTGCATACTGACCGGTAACGGAGCGGCGAGCGGAGTGACGAGCGAGGGCGCGTGCGGCGCGGGCGGCCCGCTGAGGCCGGACGCGGGCGTGCTGCGCGACAAGCTGCTGATGTTGCTGCTGAAATCATTCCGGAGTGTCAGACACACGTGAACACGCCCAATATATCAAACATCTGTACCAAGCTTCAGCTCGAGTTAAAGGACCATGCCCAAGTTGGCCTATGAACCAACAAACATTTGACATTTTTGTCATAATTCTGGGCATGATTTAAGACATGATTATCACATATTAGATTGTCACGGACACTTCTGATTTTTGAAAATACTTAAAAGATTTGTCGTACGAAAACATATTTTTTAATACCATTAAGTTGCTTCGACTGAGTTAGTCATCGTAAAATATTTTAATTAACTTCGTATTGACAAAATAAACCTTGTATGTGCAAGAAAATGTAGTTGTAAACTTACTAAAGGCTATTATTGTCCATGCGATAGATGTTTAATCGACTTTTTTACTTCAAGTTACATTGGCTTAAATCAGCTTTGTGCGAAGCCAAAAAAAAGTTACCAAGACGTTTGGTAGACATTGACACTTAAAAAAAAATACCGGCATCACTTGTATTTTTTTTTCGCTTTCTGGAATGCAACGCTGAGTTATTGTTTTTCTAATAATATTCATTCTTACGACTCGGTTTAAAAAAAAGGACATTGGTAGCTCCCTAAAGTGACCTACCTGGCTAGATTCACGGACTTTGTAACCTATGCTAACCATATGCACGATAACTCGGCAATAATTACGGATTTACGACCATCGCAATGGAATCAACATTTTGTGTGAATTGTGGTTCTGCTAAGTGGTTACATGGTCCTGCAAGATCAACAAAATATGTGCTTGAAGATCAGCAGTCCCACCTACGTTAGTAAAACCTTGCGACATAATAATTAAATATAACCTCAAAATTTTTCAGTTTTTTGATAATTATCGAGTTCTCAGAAGTGTCCGTCCATAAACTACATTTTGACACTAAAGTGTATGTATTTATGAACCCTGAGAGGTATTTTCCATGATTGTTGGTTCTTAGGCCGCAAAGTATGGGCGAATGTACACTGTCCTTTGTTTGGTAAGTGATTCAAGTGACTAATTTATTGTTTCTTCCATTGGATTAATTGTTGCGTTAAACCTGCATAACAAGCCAAGTTCACTCTGAACAAGAGGCGAACCAACAGTTCAGGGGAAACTAAAAATATGGCGCGAGCTTAACTTAGTCTCAAGATAGGTGCGGTGCACACATCAGCACGTCTGAATACCATAAAGTAGTAAATTACTTCAAGAGATCTTTGCTTTAAGGTTCAAGACAAATTTGTGAAAATTTAGCAGCTAGAGCAGCAGTTTAAGGGTGTCATTTACGCAACTGTTTGATTTGTTTACGTGTTAAATATTTTACCTAACAATCGCTTTCGTACCTGAAGCTCTCCCTTTCCCTGTTAGGGCTGTGTCCGCGAGGCGAGTAGGCGAGCGGCGCGTGCGACGGCGCGCAGCCGGCCGCGCCCGTGGAGCCGGGCGTGTGCGGCCGAATGCCTTTCGGTGTCTTAGGCGCTACCAGAGGAGATGCTGATAAACTTGTTCGCTGAAATAAACAGTATTTATACATTGAGCTGTCTATTTAATGAACTTTTAACTATTTCTATGGATAGGTATGTTTATTTATAATGATCCACCCTAATTGCTTTTTTTCATAGAATATCTATCTCTATTCTATAAAAAAAAGACTAGATTTAGAACCAGGTATGTTTATTTATCCCACATTTATGCTATTAAATTTATTACTTCGAACGGCAAAACGGCCATTACAATAATCATCTGAGCTTAAATAAAATATTATTAAGTTATGTAAGAATCTAACCGTGTCTGCAGAGTTTCTTGGTGATGCTGCCGCAGGTGGAAGGTAGGGACTGTGTTGGAGAGTGGTGGCGTAAGGCGCGTACAAAGGCGGGTATGTGGTTCCGGAGTAGACTACCGGTGGTGGGAATCCATTGGAAGCGAGCGTCGAACTGACGATTGGACTTTCAGTCCGCGATGGCAGTTCACTCGATGACACTATCGCTTGCCTGGAGTCTATCACAGGTGGAGCTATCGTATGCCCGCTGCTATTTGACATAGGAGGAACTATCGGAGTGCCGCTGGTGATAGGCGATGTATCCATATGGCTTATTGGTGCGTGCATAGATACAGGAGGCGGCAGAGGACCCTGATGCGGCGGGAGACTCAGGCCGGGGTGTTTGATACTGTTGGCGTATTTAGACATCGTACAAGTAGTCGCTGAAGATAGAGATAGTGGCGGACCAAGGTGACTCGGCGTAGACGTCGCCGTTAAAGGATTGGAATTACTATTATGCATTGGAAGATGGCTTGTGTGGTTCATAATGGAATGGCTATTTATAGGATGGCTCATTTGTGTCGCAGTCGGTAGACTCGCTGAAGAGTTTTGAACATGACTTGGCGTCAGATGATTAGCCACACTGAATGGCGCCAGATGCGACGGTCGATTCGCAAACGCCGATTGAACGGAATGTTTCTGTAAACTCGGCTGACTCTGATAGGGCATCGGATGGCTGTGAATACTGGAACTTATACTCGTGTTTATATGACTAGACCCGATCGGCTGTGTAGGACAGGGGCGGGAGGTCGGCGCAGCCGGGGAGTTCGGCCGACCGGGAAGGGGTTGATGAGGAAGACAGCTGGCGTTGGAGGGCGGCGTCGGATGCGGAGGAACACTTTGTACTCCGTTGACGCGGTTCGGATAAGAGGTAGGAACGGAGGGATGAGGCGGAACGGCCGACGGCACGTTCCGCACGTCGTGGCCGGGCATCAGCAGGTGCGGCTGCGAATGCGGCACGCGGCTCGGGAGACTAGGGTGCGCGGGCAGCGTCGCGGCCGGCGCGGGCGGCGGGCGCGGCGCGTGGTGCGCGTGCAGGTCCAGCGGCGCCGGCGGCTCGGTTCGCGTCTCGTGGTTCGTGTGGCGGTAGTCGGGCATCGCCGCCGCGGCGTGTGACTGATAGGCGGTGTGCGTGGGGAAGAGCGGGGACGGCGCGGGAGGGGCGGGCGGCGCGGGCGTCGGGCTGTCGGCGGCGGCGCGCGCGCCCGGTTGCAGCTTGTTGTTGTTGCTGGCGGGGCGCTCGGGCGTGTCGGGCCCGGCCGCGCCGACGGGACGGGCCGGGACCTGGGTCGCGGCGTGGCCGTCGATCGCGGGTATGTGCGCGCCGTTGGATCTGTGCGGCGTGTCGGCGCGGAAGGTAGGCGGAGGCAGCGCGGGCGGCGGCAGCGCCGCGGGCGCGGGCGAGGGCGCGGGCTGCACGGGCGGCGCGGGCGCGGGGCTGGCACTGCCGCCGACGGGCGCGCGCGACAGAGCTAGCGCGCCGCCGCTGCCGCCCCGCGCCACCAGCTCGTTCTTGCCGCCTCCGCCCCCGCCGCCCGCGCCCGCCACCCGGAACAGAGTGCCCGCGTCTGAAGCCTGAAACGAAGCATTTCATTTAAAAGGACCTGACTTGAACGTAGCATGATAATGATTTTTATACTGGGTGTAAAATTACAGTTCAAAATGCAGATCAACAATTCAACATTTTTCGATTTCAGTATTAAGATCAAGATCAGGATCTTGGTGAAAATGTCAGAAAAATGCCCTATTTTGATAACATGCACTGTTCGTCACGTGAATGATCGTCCTGGGATCGAACTCATGACCTTCGGCGCTTTAGGCTAGACCTGACCCAAAAATGGTTAGACCATTGTTCTTACCAGTTTTGTTTAAATAGTAAAAAATATTTGTAATTATTACTTACATCGTCCATCGACGCATCATGATATCTCGGTGAGGCATTTCTACTATTTTCGGGGCTCGCCTGTAACAAAGAAATATCCTTATGATAATGAAACAGGAGTGAAAAAATGAAACGATAACGTTTTCGGCAAAACAAAAGTTCACGACCAACCTTGCCGCCTGCTGGCGTAAAACTACTTTCAGTTCAGATTGAACATAAAAATACTTTATTTTAGGTAACTAGTGTCCAAATAATACAAACGACTAGCAGGCGTGAAAATGCTCAGATTCTAACTGAGTTGCAGCCTGCACAGTGTTTTTGAGTGATGCCGACAGTACCGGCCAGCCTGTATGGTGTACCTATTAGCATTCTAAATCTGTGTCTATTGTTCAAACCTAACAAAATAACCACCCACGGATTTTAGTATTCAAGAGATGAAAGATGAAATCGCGTCTGACACACATCAAGCAATGCCAATGGAAATTACAATGACGAATACCTACAGGCTTCATACATGCCCGCGAATTCGCCTGCTTAGAAATGACCTCCCCACCCTCCATAAAAAATAATTTACTTTTATTTATTGTTTGTTGCTATGATTTGGTTCATGTTGCTCAAATATTTTCAAAAAATATATATTATTGTTTCTACTCAGTGAATGACAATTCATCCGTCAGTTTAGAATCATATACCAAAGGGGCAAAGGATATTGGCATTCAATTATTATAATAAAAATTATCTTGACAAAAAGCTAACGTCATAAGTGTGAAAGTCACTCTTAAAAAAGTAGATACTGTATTACTACTACAGTCAAACACTCGGGTGTTTGAGAGAGAATGGAATGTAATTACTTGGAAATATTTACGAGCCAGCGAGAGAATGTCTCAATAAAACTAGCTGGGTAACCGCACCGTTCACGACGGACGGTTTAAGTAGCGCTGTAGCACGGTTTCTCGCCTTGAATTCCGTAGTGCCTCGGGTTCGATCCCCGGTCAGGTCAATTCAGGAAACGACCTTTTCTGAATTGGCTTGGGTCTGGGTGTGCTGGGAGACGCCCCTGGCTTAATTTCTGGTCTTGTACCCCGTAACACAGGGATATTTATTCCTACTTCGAGACCATGACAAGAGGTGTGTTGTCTGGCGCATATTTATTTATTTATTTATTTTCTCTGCAATCCTCCCCTGCTATGCTTGTTCAGTTTGTATTTTTACGTATTAACTAGCTCAATTCAACACTCATTCAACTAGTTTTAAGGTAGTTTAGTGAACATGATCTCTTTTGCAGTGACATAATTATTAGACCATGTCTTTAGCAATTGCGATCTAGATATAGTATTGTTTTTATCACACAAGAAAAGTCAAGTTCAACCTGACAACATAATTCGATAATTCAGATCAATAAGGCGGAGAATCAGTTAAATGCAGAAGTATCCGGAAGAAATAGTCAATCGATCGTACTGAAGGAACAAATCGTTTCGGGAGCGTTCCGGCAATTGAATGTTTAGCCTTATCCGGTGGGGGTGGGTCGTCGCTCCGCAACAATGGAGTGATAAATCAAGTATGGACCGCGCGTGCCGGCCGAGCGGCGGCTCGACGTCCGGTACACGGTGCATAAAGGACATTCAAAGGTGCCGCGGACACGAAAATATTTTCTTTTTTCTGTAAGAAGCATTAAAAACATAAAAGGCATGTCTATTCGCCTATTGAATGAAAATGACATTATACAAAATGTATTAATGGCCATGTAAAATTATAAGGCTACGGTCACCCCAATTCAAGAAGCTTTTAGGGTTTCAGCTATAATTTAGTTTAAAAAATGTTAAGCTGGAGAGACATTTTAGAATAAGTGAGTTGGTCATTATAAAAGAGCTGTCACTCGTCACTAGGTACCCTGGCAGAAAGTCACAAACTAATAATCAGAGAGACAATAGCGCGATGACTGATGTCGTGTCGGCAAGTAATAATAGTGTGTTCAGCCCACCTCCGACCAGAAACGCGCTGCTCTAAATAAACCAGCTATAAAAATAAACGGCCGCATTTGTCAACCTTGTCAAAACAAAACTAAGAATATGAAAACCAAACACATACTTGTTCCGAACAGAAAATTTTCGCTTCATATTTCAGTGAAGAAAGATATTAAAGATGTCAAATATTAATGTGTTAACTCGTTTAACAATTTGTAAAAAACTTATAAGGTTTTCCGCTAGAAGAGCATTGTGTCGCCTTTAAGCCAGAGCATTTAAAAGCAGTTAATAACTTTTAAAATAAATTAAGTAGAAAATTTCAGAATTAATTACATTCAAATTAGGAATTCAAAACAGATAGCGAGGCAAAATCTCGTGATGCGCGCTTCGGGCCCTCCTCCCCGCCACCTTGTGCCCTGTAGCGGAGCGGGGAGATCCGGAAAAAAATGGTGTGATAGCTTTTCGCCCCTCATTCGAAATTCTAATACTCCCTCAAACTTTTAATAGGATCGGTCTTAAAATTCAAGGAGACTTTCGTCCGGAAGTAAAGTTCAAACGACGTCGCACGATCATAGCCTGCGGTGACTTTGTAACAGCCCAGGTTTTTCTATTATATTTAGTTATTGATTTTAAATTATTAAAACTTTTAAGTATTGCAGGAAGTAATTGTTGTAAAAAGTAATAACATAACTCAATCACCATATTTTCACCTCAAAGTGCCTCTCATACAATAAACTGAATTATTAGCAGCATCGTTGTCAATGCGTCAATAATTTTTATATAGGTATCTAATAATGTAAAATATGGAGGCACAAGTTCCTTAATAATGAGCAAACGTATGAAGCAGGTCCTTGTGAACGTTTAATTTTAATGAGTTTTTCTAACTTATTTTGGAAAAAGGTAATTGCGTCATAAGTGCGCAAAAGTAGGTGGTTTGAAAAATTTGTTAAGGGCCACAGTATCATGCAGAAAGTCTCGTGAACGCAATATAAAATACATGGACTTCGGTTTACTTCATGCATAATGTATACTTGTTCCGTAATTTATTGTAAAATTTCACTATTAGCATTCGGTGGCTTTCGCATACATTACTCTTAAGAGGAATTGGTATGACATATTATTATGACCAGTGAACATACATTTATATTCAAAAGAGATATAATAAATTACAATATTTTTCCTTCTTCGTTTATTGCGTGTCATCAGCTCTAAATATTCACACGAACTGTCTCATTATCAGCAGCACGTGTAATATGGTCTTTACGAAGTAAAAAAAGCTGTTTTTTGGGGCCATAAGAATATAACAGCCAAGACACACGCAACCTATGGAAATTGAAAAATTCAAGTTCCTAAAAGTCTGTTCAATCAGGAGCAGATAAACGTAGGATTGTCATGACAAGCTTATTTTTGTGACAAAAAAACTAAAATAGGCCTTACCAGTTCAGTCAAGTATTTATTACTCTCGAACTTTGAAATTACACTTAAAGTTTGTTGAGGATCATTTAGTTTTTCTAGTTTACGTAAGCATTTCTCGGTTACATTCAACTGAATATGTTAACGAGTTGTCTTATTTGGTAAGCAGGCAACAGAAGTGCGGTTAATATGTGTCCTTAGCACGAGGAACGCGTAGAGCCGTTTGGCTCATGACCTGAATTTGGTTTTGCATGCACAATCGTCCTACGGTGCGCGTGGCCAATTGTGAATACAAAAGAGATCATTGGGTAAGTGATGTGGGAACATTACTTTATGGATATAGTGTTTGCTTACCTTCGTTTATCGATGATCATTGAGTTTATGAAAAACTATCCAACTTTTAAACTTCTCTTATTTTGTAAATCCGTTTTTTTAATTTAACGACTTGTAATTAATAAAAACATTAGGGCACAACAAATTTTCATGCAAAAATAATTTTAATTATTTTCTCCATTTAAATTGGAGCAATCATAATGCTCCATTTTGAGGAATTATTGGTAGACAAAAAGACTAATAACTCTAGATTTAAAGTTTCTTAAGTTTTTTTTTGTGACTTATTATGATAACTTTTGACTTACTTTTTTCGTTTGGTTTTCCTTGTACAAATATCTATTTCAAAATTCAGTGTATGTAACGTCTCGATTAACACCCTGACGTACAGGATTATTTCACTAATTGCTACAAACATAAAATTAAGTCTGTAAACTTGAGTCAGTACCTTATAAATTTGTATTCACTGCTGTCTTTAACAACTTAATTGGTCTATAATTCAAAGAATTAACGACAAGGCTAGTCTTATCTGATTAATTGTTAATATTCATAATTACTCAGACGAACCAGTTTTACGTATATTTTAGTGAAATGAACAGATAATTTCGTGGCTTACATAAAATTTACATAAAGTATCATTTATAATCGTCGACATTATGAGCTAACAGAAAAATATGTCAGTTTAAATACAAAATATGCCTTAATTTAACGTTATATCTACCTAAACATGTTTAACAAAATATTGTAAGAAAGCTTATAATATCTACGAATTAAGTAACGAATTTCATGATAATTACAAAAAAAGATAAGGAATAATAACGCAATCCTATTTCTCAGTTAAAATGAGGTAAATATTATAATTTCGTTGCATAGTACAGAGGCGTTGACATCAACCTTTACATACGGGCACCTTATGCTGCTGCTGACATCAGACCTATTTTGCAATGGTTTTGTAAAGGTTGATGTGAACGCCTCTGTACTAGGTGTCTGTACGTTATCAACACAAAATAACTTAATGAAAAAACATCTTCAGGGCAAATGTCTCTGCACCTGTAGTAGAAAGGAAGGGTACATAAATTGTTCATAACGATGTGGACCTAATTTAGAGTAATTTCCATTTACAGAAATTGTACACCGCTACCGTTTGTTCAAGTAACGAAAGCGCTTATTAACCTAGTTGTGGACAGTAATAAAAAATAAAATTAACAACACAGTGTTAGGAACTATAATTACACTATTCGAATAGCCTCTATAAACATTCGAGCTGAATTGTAGTGTAATTTAGCAGTAAAAGCGAGGCGTGTTGCGTTTCGGATGTATCGTGACCGGCCGCTATAACGATTCCATTACTTTTTCAATGTGAGTATGTGTAAATTAAATAGGAATTACATTGCACATTGTTACCATTCTTTCTTGTTAGGATCGCTTAAAGCGAGTGGCAGATGATTACAAATCATAAAAGTAATCATGAAAGCAGTGTGTGTAATAATGTCGTCGCTACATACCTATTTAACAAATTGGAATTACTTTTGAATCATTTTGCTAAATTTAAAATGAAACCGGAATAAGTTTTTATGAAACCAGTACCTGCTTTTCTGATTCATCTTTAGATGAAGATCGTTTTTGACTTTTCTTTTCCCCCTTCGGAAGGACAGAGGTCTTTTCAATTTTCTCATTTTTGTTGTTTGTCACCGTACAATTACTACTGTCCGTCTTTGGTTTTGAATTTTTTTTCTTTCTTTCTTTCTTGTTGCCGCCTTCAGCATTGCTTTTAGACGAATCTTTGATCCTCACTATGGTAACTGTTGTAACTACTCGCTTGTAATAAAGTTAATTCACTTGATTCAAAGTTAACACAGTTCCACATAAACATTCAACACTGTCAATAGTCGAAATCCCGCAATCTTGACAAGAAAAAGAAACACTTAAGTTTGCAAACAAAACAAGCTGTTGAAGCACAATCCAAAATAGTGTTTTTTAAAATCCAAGCATAACACTGCAATCCTGGTACACTGTAATCCAACTCCGATGGTCCCGCGTCGGTGTCCGCTCATAACAAAAATAACGAAAGATCGCGCGCGACGTGCGTAAAGACAAAGGAGGTGCAACGTGCCGAGCGACGTGCGACCGGCCTGGCGGCCTTGCCGAGAGTGCTCGCCGCCGCGCGCCCGACGCCCGGTCGTCGTCCGCTGCGGCCCGCGCCCCGCGCGTCCCGCGACCGACTCGCGCACGCGCCGCCCGCCCAACGAAACGCCTTGTTGAGTATTTCTTGATGCAACGGATTTTGAAAGCTAATACACGTACAACATGTTCTTGACGAGGTTGGATTGGAAAAACATTCAATGAAGCTTCATTTACAATATAGCTCTTGTTCTATAGAATCGTGGAGGTACATGACCTCCACGTTAGATTTTCTCTTATCTGTGGCTTCATAGCTTTGTTTCGAAAGCATTAATAAAAACGATAGAAAAACTAGTTTTCACAATAAATTTGCGATGAATACCGCACTTCTTTGTTTATTAAACGATAGCTGTTGCTAGCGACTCGCGTGGACTAGTCACAAAGATTAACATCCTCTATCTATACGAATCTAAAATATACCGTATCGTAATTAAGCTAATGAATTCCGTTAATGCTTTTAAAAAACAGACGGATATGAATTTAAAATGTATTATTCACATTTAAAATAGTTTTATTCATTGCAATAATAATTGGCTTAACCAAAAAAAAAGTATAATTCTTCATCGCTTACTTTAAAATATTATGCCAATAATATCAAATTAGGCCTAATTCAAACTACTATACTTAGGGCCGATTTTTCAATCCTCAGATAATGAGATAAATCTGTAGCATAAAGTTCATTCGAAGGTTAACAAGATTTTTAATTTTTCAATGGTCAGATAGATGTTATCTGTTGAATAAAGTCGCTAACTGAGGAATAGTTATCTGCTTCTTGAGGGGCTGGGATAAGATTTATCTATGCGTTTTCTTTGACATTTTTAGGTTATAAGGTGTGTCATATGAGATTATTTTCATTTTTTTTGGTGAAAATATAATTGTAATTCTCACGCACACACATTCTAATGAATATTTTTGACCAAATCGACGACGCAAAGATTGAGGAGGAAACGCAGATACTTAACTATATAAACGCTGAGCCCAAAAAAAAGGTCGAGTTGTAAAAGAGAGAATTTTAGTACATGGGATGAAAAGGAGTTTTAGAGTGTTATTTTACTCACAAACTTTTTACCACAACTTTAGACAACAAAAAAAGCTGAGCTTGATTTTTTTAAACGTCAGTGTCTTTTTGCCAAACATCACCTTTCATTTCGTCTTATTTCATTCTAACATTGCGATGATTGTATAAGTGCATCTCGCTTGTGCATATTCAGTGTGAAATTAGCGATATAAGTACATAGACAACCGATATATAGCTATTCCTTGGATAAAATACGATTGAAAAATTTAAAATATCTATTCGCTTGATAAACAGCCAGTTAATTTTATACTTCAGTTAGCTATCAAGCGACTAAACTAAGAATCGAAAAATCGAGCCCTTAAAAGTGAACGTTTAATTTGAAAGATTCATAAATCTTGTTATTCTAAAACACGCAAACGTTTCATGAAGGTACGAGTTTATTTGGAGCGTGCCTTTTATTAGTACAAAAAAAAACCCACTTCAAAAAAAACTATTCCAAAACAAAGCACTAAAAAGTAAAGAAATAATTGCGTATTCTTCTGAAACTTATACGATAATATAATGTAGGTACAGTTATTGTTATTGTTGGAGTCGGTGTCAGCCAAGGAAACACTACAATATACCTAGCAATATACCTATTTCTTACATATCACGTTTACGTATGTATGTAGGTAGTTACAAACCTACATTGGCTGACACCGACTCCAACAATAACAATAACTGTACCTACATTATATTATCGTATAAGTTTTAGAAGAATACGCAATTATTTCTTTACTTTTTAGTGCTTTGTTTTGGAATAGTTTTTTTTGAAGTTTTTTTTGTTAAAATTTTTGTTTATTTCTTGATTTTCAGTGAATAATTCTTATTTATTTTATACATCGAAAAAGTATCGTCCAATTGTTCCTAAGAATTGAAGAGTTCCGTTACTTTGTCATGGATCCCATAATCAGAACCTAACACTCATCAAACTACCCTTGAAGTATATCCTTTCCAATAAAAAAAGAAGCATCGAAATCGGTTGGCGTGATAATGAGTTATTCGTCCATTTGTCGCGCAAATGGTTTATCTAGCTTTAAGACTTATATGGATTTCCCATGGATGCCACTGTCAGAACTGGACCAAATTAGAATGGGACCACACGGGCAGCATCAGCTTTCAAATAAAAAAAGAATTATCAAAATCGGTTGGCGTAATATTGACTTACCCGTCCATTTGTCGCGCATTTTGCCTATCTAGATTTAAGACTTATATGGATTTCCCATGGATGCCACTGTCAGAACTGGACCAAATTAAAATGGGACCACACGGGCACCATCAGCTTTCAAATAAATGAAGAATTATCAAAATCGGTTGGCGTAATATTAAGTTATTCGTCCATTTGTCGTCCATTTGTCGCGCATTTTGTCTATCTAGATTTAAGACTTATATGGTTTTCTCATGGATGCCAATGTCAGAACTAGACCAAATTTAAATGGGACCATTCGGGAAGCACCAGCTTTCAAATAAAAAAAGAACGATCAAAATCGGTTCACCCAGTCGAAAGTTATGAGGTAACAAACATAAAAAAAAAAACATACAGTCGAATTGAGAACCTCCTCCTTTTTTTGAAGTCGGTTGAAAAGAAGGCGACACGGTCACTATTGATTACAAATAATTTTCGACTATAACTGTAGGAAGCGATTATATTATGTTAAACACAAACGATGCCGTGGGAAATTACTTTTAAGTGCCCCATCCATTAAATTTAATATTTCTAAATAATAGGCGAACATTAATTTTGTTCGAATGTTATTTATGACATTGAAAAAATGTATGTTAAGTTAATAGTTTCTCATAATTATTGATACATATATTCACTACTTAAAATACCTGTTCGTATCAAATTGCCGGTGATTAAACCATTAAATAATTGATACATTTAATACAGTGGGCAATAAATAACAGCAATAAACGGTGGCTGTTCCGTACAACTGGTAATGAATATTATGCGAGTTATCTGAGCGTTTTGATTTTCAACCAACTTCGTCTGACGTCTGCGGCGCAGAGAGTTATTAAGACATAATTAACAGTTAACAATAAAATGCCGATGCTTTTAAGCCGTTGTCCTCATTATTTACTTGGTGACAAAGAACAACAAAACGATTCACAAAGTGAAATTTCCAAGCTCCAATGATCAAACTCATGTCAACAAAACAGTTTTTGTAGTGTTAATTCTCAAACAGTAATAAAAGAAATGAGCGAATGTTCAACATTCTTTTCTGACTTGGCAGTTTCTGTGTAACAATTTATATGTGTGTTTATTCTATTGGCAGCGTCCGTTTGTAGCAATAACACATTTGTGAAAAGCAGTAAAAGCGCCATAAAGCGATTTATTTATATTCGTTTTATAACTTATTGCTTTACGAGTGCGATAAATGCAGCCGTTGTACCGTAACCATTACAGGCTGGACCGGCGCAGTAAACAAGCCGCGATCAGTTAGCGTTTGCGCAAACACTGCCTTCTTGTTGACTGACCACTAAAACAATTACAAGCAACCAATAATTGCGAAATGGTTTCGTAAATAATTGTCAAAAGAGTAAATTTGAAAAGAAAATATAAGAGCTCTACATTAATAACAATCTGCGAATAAATCAAAAACATGTACAATAAATGAAGAAGAGAAATGAATTACAAAAGAATGGTAATAAAAACGCTCCCCACAGAAAAATTAATTTGGAATCATTTATTTGGAAAGAAAAATATCGGATAAAAGACGACCCTTATTTTAGAGGGAACCACCGAAGCGGTAGGGATAAACGAGATAAATCTCGGCTCGTCTTCAGCAACCGGCTCTACACGTCTATAAGAATCTTTACAAATATAAAGAGCAATTTTTGTGAGTTTTATAACAGAGAGGAGCTGATTTGCCAGGAATTGTAATCTCACGTAGAATATTAACGTATAATACCGAAGGGAAATTAAAACGATATGAAACCGTTTGTACAAACAGTGACAAAAAGAGCCGGATCAAAGAGAGCTCAAGAGCTCGGGCTCCACATTTACAAGACTCGATATTTCGCTCAGAGACGAGCTCTCTCGCGGCATTTATATTGTTCGAACGCAAGAATAAGATGTACTTTTTATTTAATTCGGTGTATTTTGTACTTTATTAACCTTTAGCATAATTTTACTGCAATAGACTGGGGACTTTCAAGCAAGTTTAAGTACAATGAAATGAAGAAGTTAATGTGCTATCTGAATGATGAATGTTAAACATGTACAGAATCGCCGTGTACATTGTTATACAATTGAAATAAGCTAAATGGTTTTCATATCAATATTGCATAGCAAAAACGTAGCAGATATCATTAAGGATGGAACGCGAGTGGAATGTATCGCATTGGTATTCCCGCCAGAATTAAAACTGTATATGGAAAATCCGAAGCATTAAAATTAATTAACTTCATCCAAACGCAATGATGTCAGCTGCAATGCATAGTTATGTTTGCACTCACACAATACATATTATTATGGAAGTAATTTCTGTGACGACTAGCGTTCGCCCGTGCCTTAGTGCACGCGAAGTTGGGATTTAACCATTACACATTTTTATGTGTTAATGGTTACCGATTGATCAAAAAGGTTATATCGATTGCACAGTCGACTATATTTACCTGCCTGACCAATAGTGATCCAAATATGCGATTTCGTTGCGAAGTTACACTAAGTTATATACTTAACATACTGTAAAATGATTTAAATATTTTACCAGAACCTATCACTGGAGTTTGAGATTTTTGGGACATATTCAAAAATTGTGTATAATTAAGATCTGTCACTGGTCAATTATTCACCAAAATTTTTAGTGACGTAAAGCTTACTTTCTTCAGCCTCTCATGTTAGAGTTTTTTTGAGATCGCTCTAGAAGAAAGCACAGTCCATGGCTTAGTTTTATTACTTTGAAACCTTTCAACACTGACAGTAAAATATAAAATAAGTCGCTTGTCAGAAGTCGAGAGGTAAAAGTTTATATTTTGTAAAATTGAAACGTTCCGAACGGCAGTGAGCCGGAAATATGCTAGCGCTAGCGTCCGTGCGCTGTTTATTTTTTCCTCTCGTTTTCCCACTTTCGGTAGCAAAAGCAATAAAAATGAGTGGAGAATTTTTAAAACTAATAAAATATGATTTTTCACGTACAGCTGTACCGCTATTATTTTAAATTGAAACAATTTCGGTGTTCCACTTTCATCTTGATATTTACTTTTTATGTTTTCATTCGAATGTCAAAAGCTTTTTTCCAGCGAGGTATGTGTGTATCTAGTGAAGTAGAACGAATACAACACAAATAGGTATAAATGATTCTTAAAGTTAGTAACAATGCCGTGCACAGCTGGTTTGGCTTTAATCATAGATTTGTTATGTCAACAATGTGCCGGGTTACGATGGCGTAGTACCTTTAATATTTCTAGCACCAATTAGGTTTAGCCGAATGCGATACGGGTAGGTTGCTCCCAGCGTTGATTACGCAGATTGAAATCGGCTCGCCCCTTGAGCTGCTTGTTAATGATGCAATAAAAACGACGCCTATCGATTTAGCCGCCCGTTAAGAACGCTTCAAGGCATAATAATTTATTATCCAAACAATGTTGCGTCAGTGGATGTAAATTACAGTACTCGACAGTGGAATTATGTAACGACGAGATTTGTTAACCGCCCGCCTGCGGAGTGACAAAAGTAATTAACACTTACGATACACTAGAGTGTTGGTTTACGACGGCCGACCCTCTCGGCCCCACCTAATGAGGGAGGGACTTCAACGGGACGCGATTACGATCAGCCGACAGCTAGATTTCCCTGATTCGTTCCACTTATTTTTATGCCATGTGTAATAATTATGTCGAGCAAAGAAAACAAAAAGCAATGCATAATTTTACGCTATAAAATTAAACAAAGGTAAGAATACACGTAATTAATCTCACTGTTAGCTGTTACTTTTCAGATTATGGCACTCAAATGAATATGATAACAGGAAAGCGTATAAATATTGAACATTTGGACATTTTTTGTCAGCTGAATGGTACACGACAGACAGGGGTGAAATACGAAAGGGAGATATTGGGAGTCAGACAACGACCGCAGGATTTATTTCGAGCCTCATACAATTTGTGGTAAACGTATTGTTCGATTGCGTTTTTGTATCGCTTGCGTTTACTGTGCAAACATTGCGGCGTTGTTTCATATACACATATCTTTTATTTAAATGCAATTTCACATATTTCAATGCTGTTGTGAAAATTGTTTGTCTTATTGTTTAAAAGCTGGTTTGACAAGTTACTCGTCTAAAAGAGAAAGCGTCAGTAAATTTGAAAGTATTATTTGAGAATGGTCGAGTAGGTACATAACAAAGACAACGAGTAATGCAAAAGACATACAAATGTATTTGTGACTCGGGTCGACACAGTTTGAATAGTAATGAGAAATTTCAAGATGCAACTACGTTTTGCGTTCTAATGCTTATTTCCACTTAAAACACGTTAGCGGGGCATAACATGCTGGGTGGAAAACTTATCAAAATCTATACAGTAGAAGTTAAAACTTGGCAAACAACTCACTATTTGTTATACAATTTAGAGATAATATACTTTATAATCACGGCCGCTTTCAATCAGGTAAATAGGGTATCTTGACTTGATGGCAATAAAAAACATCATAACCTCTTGATTTTTTTACTACTATGCAAAATACTCAAATATTCGTTTTTAGTGCAATATGAAGATTTGTCGTTAGGTTAGCACGTAACCTATGCGAGTTGCATTCATAATTTTGTGGCAAAAAAACGAAAAGAAAAAGGGGACGCGGAAAAATGTAGGAGTCGTAAACGTCAACAACACAAAAGGCGCACTGCTCCGGCTCACTCCAAAGCTGGAGTCATCTCACTCAACGCGTGATGTGGATGTGGACCATCCGCGCTCAAATTTGTTTGGCAATCTGAGAACCGTTTCGAAAATTTACTCAATTGAGATTTTAGGACACATTTCCCTTTTCACTCTTAAAGCATTATCTATCACGTACTCGTATTCAGCACACAGCTAATGATTCTCAATACCACGACGTAGATTTTTGAAAAAAAATTAGTTCCAGAGACAATAACATATTGATTATACTATTACACAAATGATTTGTTAATAACAACAATAGTGTGACGCTGACGTTAAACGTATGAATATTGCATAACAGAAGTCGATGGCAACAGCACTTAAAGAGGGTGCAGAATTACGGATGCGGGGGGGTGATGCAGTCGAGGATGCAGCGAGAGGCGACATAAAATTTTCAACGACTGCGCCGAGTATCTGACGGCATTATCCAGCCGTTTGCAAGTGCTTCACCGCTTTTCATATCTTTTGAATAAAAATTCTCTAGCGTAACATTGTTTTCATGTGGCTTTTTGATAGCGTGTGGCGATTTTATGACATGGTTAGTGAGCCAATGATGTATGTTATTTTGGAATAAGTAATTATGAACATTCCCTAATTAATTCCTTAATTCGATAGCCGGAATTTTTGTAATGCTTAACCCTCGATTTGCTTATTGTAATGGAATAAAAAATATTAATTTCTACTTCTTTCTGTATTAAAACTATGATCTTTGTACACTCTAGTCGATCCAACTTATAGGGAGTCGTCGATTTGTTAAATAAATGCTTTTTATACTCGCTTGCATTATCATTTCACCACAGTTGGTAAAGTATATTCATGGCAAGTTTGAATTCACTCACTTCACGTCACTTATCTAGTCGAATATTCGTAATCAGCGTCATATGCTAACATTTTAACCTAACATCACGTTCACCTTGCAAAAAAATAAAATGAAAGGGTTGGTTTGCCACATGCCACATAAAGAGGAGTGTATTCTCGTTGGAGTAGTTCCAGCCTCGTCATTTTAGAGGGAGACTTAAAAGGAAACGTAATAGCTTTAAAAAGCAGCAAAAAGAATTATTCGAGTAAAAATAGCTAGCGGGAGCAAATATAGCAACGATCGTCGAGTAACGAGACGAAATAAGCGGGTTTGGAGGAGCGGGCGGCACAGGGTGCACTGACAATCTCGTTATAGATGTGAATAAATAATGAGTTGGCATTAAGGCCGGCCGGGGCCGAACTGCCTTTGTTGTCGCTGTTTACTGCGCGCGGGGATTGAGCCCACCGCAGGCGCAATTTATTCCGCTAATCGAGCCTCACCTAGTTCGGCTTTAATTAATTAACGGACTCAACCTCGGCACACGAAACATACAAATTGTTCCAAATTGCACAGTAAGGGTTTAAACCTTTTTTAACCCACCAAGGCTTCGTGAGGCAGATGTTCTTGTTATGTAAGTATTTTATGATAACAAAAGAATGAAGGAAGTATTATTCTGAATTATATTCATATAATCCTACACAGACGACGTATTATATAGATGTTAATTAAGAATATCAAACCAAAACAATAATTGTATTTGGAATTTTCCAATACTTTCACCTTTTACAATTATACATCGATGCTAACAATTCAAACGATAAATTAATTTCAAACAGAAAGGCAAACTCCTGTCTGAGTCCTGCGAGACGGATATAATGTGAGATTTATTTTGAGAAATCAACAATTAAATATGGTGGTTACCTATCACGTAATGCACACGAAGTCAATCCAAAGTCGAGAAAACAATTAGCGGGACCACTTAATTATGTAGGTTAATTGCATTTCGGCTGGTGTTGTTTTTGTTTATTTATCAGTTGCCAGTATCATCGGCGCGTTCCCGGCTGACATCAAAGGGTGGCCGGTGATGTGTGCACGCCCACGAGCCACGAGCCAGGTGGACAGGTCCCGACATTCCGCGGTATGGGCGCACACTCTGCCAACAATGTAGTTCCTACAACGATCAAAACTACGCGCTGACACGCAAGCTATCTGTCATGTCTTACATTAGTTATCTAATTACAAGGTCTATAATACTTTCACATTCTTTAAATGTACAGCGTATTAAATTCGGCAAGAGTCATACAAGTCTCTTTTCATATTTCAACACTTGCAGCAGGCAAACGCGCTAAGCCATCCGTTTTCAAATTTCAACTCGCAATCACAAACGTTGTTAAGTTGAAACTCTTGCCAACAAAGCGTTATTGCTGAGGATTCGGTCAAAGGGGTAGAGTTCCAACGCGATGCTTTGTGTGCACGAAATTGAATTGAAAGTCATACATAACGCATTCCATGCCTTCAAAGGGAGTGTAATAGCGATCTGTCGGCTCCATTTAAAATGTATCCGTGCAAATCTGCGCTAAGCACAGCGACGCATCGCAGGAGAGGCGTCGCGATGCGCAGCGCCCGTAACCAGCGTTCGTGTCGCAAATCGCGCGCCTATCCACTCGTGTCACGCGGCAAGACTTGGTCTTTTGCCAGCCGCTTTGTTTTATAGCTCTCGCGAACTATTTGGCATCTAAACAATGTTTTCAATTAATGATACAGAAAAATCACACCAGATATTTCAATGTGTCATCGCTAACGATTTAAACAGCGGCGATTAGTAATACGTTATTTGATGTATAGAAAACATGGTAGTTTTTACGAGTTATTAGCTTTGAAAAAAGAAGAACAGTAAATTAAGATACCTATGAGCTACACAAAAAACTTATCTATTTTGTTTTTTACTCCGTTAAATAAATAGTAAGCTAGCTAAGCTTCATAAAAAATACGTTATAAAAAGTAGAGTTTATAATCAATAAACAAAGTGAGCGTCATAATAAGCCGTAATTAATTAGGAGCTGTAGCTGCGCTGCCGACACGACTACCGGCAACTTGTATTTTATTTACATCGTATTTTAAGCTCTCGCCCTCGAGCATGTCGGGAGGTCTTGTCCATCGGTGCTAACGCTCCTTGTCTTTTTTTGAATACACAACATTAATCTTATACGTAGGTTTATTTTTATACTCTCCTATTATCAAATTAAATGTATCAGACACAATAGATTTAAAGTCGATTTCAACTCAAGTTATATTTAATTGCTTGCTGCTCAAAATAATAACAAAGGAATATAACAATATGTAACTGAGGATAATGCCATTAATTTATTCGTATTATGAAAATCAATAGTTTCAAACATTTACAAATCAAGTTTGATTCGACTATTATGTGCCTATATTCGGTTAATAAAATGATAACGTCGTAAAAAAACGAGCAACAAACCGAAAAAGATAAAGAGTGAACGTAATAAAAACAGTGCAATTTTAGGGGTATTTTGTCGAGGTTATTTCCATAAAGCGAGTGGGGGAGGTGGGGTGGCCTCCCGCCGCCTGCGGCTGAAAGTAATGAATAAACTCGACTGGGAGTTTCTACCTATTTTATTTAATTTCACAATGAAAATGATCATGCCCGCCTTTTAACACTTAGCGAACTTGATTTATCGGATTTCTCTTCGTTAATTTGTACATGGGATATTATACGACTTTTCTCAAATTAAGAGATGACATGAACAAATACCTAGTATTACTAAGAATTATCAGGTTAAAAACATGGTTAAAGCAAAGTAATATATTTCTGCAATTTTTTTTATAGATGTTTAAGTATTAATAAGTACTTACCATAATAAAATAACATTACTCATTCCAAACCGCATTATTCAGCATTTTTATTAATTTATCGTCTTGGCTTCACATTTTTACATTTTAATTAGGGGGTACAGTTTAACTGAAGTTATATATAAGTAATCATAAATTAAACATAGTACTTTTAAAAGGAAATACAACTTCCACTACACGTTTTGCCGTCATGGTGACTGGCCACTCAGAAGCCCACTTTTCACCAATTGTATCAGAACCCAACGTGGTAGGTGGTGGGGCTTCCGCCGCTATACGGGTTGATTTGTTTTTTTCGTTGTTTTCCATTACCGGAGTTAGTCGGAAATTAAACAATGACCACAAAGATTTTGGTTCTAGCCAGATTTGAACTCGGGACCACACGAACTGCGATCCGAGTTGCGAGTGCTTAACCTAGTAGTTAAGCCACGACGCTCTCATGAAAAATATCTACCAAATATTCTGTTTTTTCTTCTCTTTGCATGTCGTTTTCACGTAAGCTTAAGTAAGATTAATAACATTAAATTTAAATTATGAATTTTTCATGAGTATTAGTAGTCTTGTTTATTTTATCTTTAAATTAAATTACTTTCGGTTGACTTACTAAACATTCAAATACGTAGAAAATTCTTCAATATTGTACGGTCAATCTCTAAAAGAATGAAGCAGAAAATATTCAGACATAAAGTAAATCTGCGCTCAGAAAATATTTCCGAGCAACATGAGAGCTGTAAAGCGCTGTAGAACAAAGGTATTAAAGCGAATTTTCGAGCTCTTTCGCTAGGAATACAGGGAAAGCGACGCAATGGTACCGCTAACTCATTTTGTTTGCTCCCCGTATAAAAATGTAGTTTATTTCTGAGCGTTTGTCGAGGGCGCAGACTTTGGTTCGTGTTATTACTACGTTTCTCACAATGGCCGCTTGCTTGTGCCGAATAATCAGACAAATTGTTCTGTTTATGCGACTTAGAACTTTATTTACCCACTAAATTGGATTTCTCGTTTTTCTTTGTTCTTCTATGGATGTACTTATATAATATAGCAAACAATACATAATGTTTTACTCGGCGTTTTTCCAAGATCAGTTTAGTATCGTGCGACTTTGTTTGCATTTTGCAAATAAACTTAGGAGCGATATGTTTTACTAAGCACTTATCCATTTTAAAAGTTTATAATTTAAAGCAGAGATATTCAGCAAAGACTAAGCTATTGCATAAACAAGCAAACTCCATCGTTAAACGAAGGTGAAAATATGAAAGGCAATATATTTTCAATTTTTACGGTAATTTCAGTGTCGGGGTCGAGGCTTGTCGCTAACGGATCGCTTGTTCGAAAATAAATTTACATAGTAACACGAGTCTAAAATAGAGGGGAAACTAAGCGAAACGACGAAGGGCAATGGAGCGATGTATAAAGTCGCTCCGAGACGAAGTATAAAACAACAAAGTGGTCGACGCATCTCTCTCGCGGTTATAAAGAGGGGAATAATCCGACACGACGAACGCTAAAGTGCCGTAGAATAGTACTTTAGGGTCCATATAAAATAATGATCTGTCTTCTTACACGTTACTCGCGTACAGTTTACGGCGCGCCATAAAAACAAAATTAGAAAACTCGCACCAACTTGTTAATGGCTATTTAATTTGACGGACGAGTGAAACAACATTAATCAGATTAGAAACAGAGCGGATTAATAAAATTCGGTGACGACAAATTGCCCTAAATGGCAGTTGTGTTCGCAGGCGTAGGTGTTGGTAGGCCAAGATGGGGCGATAGCGGCGGCGCGTCGGCATCGATAACAAAACTTATTTATCGTCACAGTACAGAAAAAGCTTTCCTTGAACATTAGTGATTGATAAGTAACTATTTCTGACTTAAAACGGGTTGATTATGATGAACACCTGTGACTACTTTTTTAATGTGGGCGATTATTTGTTAGCTCCACTGTGATAAAATAAATAATTTCGTTTCTTTTGAATACGCAATATAGGTGAGTTCCATCAATCAGCTTGAACACTAACTTCATAATATTTTCTACACTATTTTGTCGGCGTTAATAATAACTGTCTTTATTCAATAGATATTGAGATAACTTAGTTACTTTAATAGACTTTCCCGTAACTCATACATTTTATTTACTGAATCGTTTACATCTACTATACGGTATGTGTTTACGAAAATGACGTAGACAGATCTTTATAGTTGCTTTTACTATTAAATTATAACCAAAATAACAGTCGTATTAATACCAAACCTCTGGTACAAACTACAACTTATTTTCTTAAAGGTTACATTTAAATAAAATAAAAGATGTATACGTAGTAAGAAGACAGATGATCGCAGCTCGATGTACACGATAATTCGAGACACAAGGTGGCGATGTAAGCGATAGGGTCCGGTTCAATAGCTGCACGGTAAAAAGATAAACATGAGAAGGGGACAAAAACCTCTTCAATGAGGTCGCGGGAATGTTCGCCGATATAACATGAGCGCCTGCGCCTCCAGAACCGGTTCCGCTCGCTGCGATACCCATTAAAGGCCCAGTTTAATCTCTTTATACGTTTTGAATACTAATTGAATTAGAGTAACCGCTCTAGTTATGACGTTATATGGTATTAAGTGAGCCGCCACTCCGGTCAATTACTCCGTGTCGGAGCTTTCAAATTCAATTTCACAACCATTTTCTGTAAATAAATAATTAATTATCAAATATTGTTGAGGGAGATACTGTAGAAGTGATTAAGACTTGATGAGAGGTTAAATAAAGGTTTATCATTGTTTATAGTATTTAAAAATCAATTAAGTGCTGTTGTTCTAATATAAACTTTTCCTTGTTATGTAAACCTTCACTAACTTAGAAAACCTGAAAATGACAGCATATAAAATGTGATATCATCCTTGTGTATTTTTTAAGGATTAGATCTCTTTCTCACTTCCAAAACGCTACCTAGCTAAGTTGATTTTTTGATTTGCTCCGTTTAAAAAGATGGATCTACTGTATTGAATCAGAATAACCCCGCAAAGCAAGAATAAATTGTGAATTCAAAATATCACATAGTACTTCACACAAAACAATGATAAATTAATAATGCAATTTAAATGTACTACGCGTCAAATTGCAAGCTCTTCGTCAAGTAATTTAGAACAAGAAAAAGCCTCTAGTCTGTCAGTGTGAAATTATGGAGTAAATTATTGAGCGCCGTGCGACTGGGAAGCATTACCGTACCGGACAGACTTACTTATTTATTATGACAGGAGCGAAGTGACGGCGACGGGCGAGGCGGGCGAGATGCAAGCGTGCGCCGATAACCAATTAGAAGTACGCAGACAGAGCTGGACAACCTGCGGCTTCCATACGATACTGTGCTTTATTTACTTAGGCTAGTATTACGTCGCGTTAAGCCGCTATTAACAGCTAGTCAGGCCTGTAATAGGCAACATTTATACCGTTTACTTTTTACTACTTTCTGCCAGTTAAGGAGCGGGGCAACAATTACTGTATGACTTTACACGAACGTTTGCTTATTTGAATGACTTTCTAATTGCATATCTCAGCATTTCGAAATAAAACATAATTTACTGTAGAACGTGTATTGCTCGTTACGATATTATTCGTATATGTTTTGCCTTTTAAATGTCGCTACGTAATATTTTACCACGTTGAAGCGATATTTGTAACCAAAGTAGTAAACATTAAACTGCGTAAGTGTTTTGACCCACTTTCCATTGTTCATTTCATAAGTGCATATGACTTCGATAAATCCTACTAAGACTAAATGTGAATGTTTCGCTGTTTGGATATTAGTAACCCGCGAACTTAATCGATTTTGATTAAAGTAATCGATTTTCATTATGACCTGAAAGAACAATTTCTTTGTTTCTAGTAATAAATAAGAACATACTTTGCCTCTATGTACCACATTTAGGATTTAGTCGTGAGGGTATTTGGATATTATAAGCGTAATTTATTGCTCAATATCACACGGACAAAGTCGCGGGCGAAAAATAGTATACAATGTAAATAAGAACTTACTTTCTAACTTGCTGCTGCACTCAAGGGGTATGACGAAACAGATCAGTTTCATATTTAACGGGTGGTCATTAACATGAGAATCAGCTCTGTTACGATGTAGAAAACTATGACAATAAATTATGACTGTTTATGTTGCAGATTAGATAAGCGCGATTAACGCCTGAAGTTATTAAAACAAGTTACCAGCACCGTCCTGAACAAATTAATGGGTAAGTTCAAAGAGATCTCGAAGCCGCACACTCCAACGGGTTCTTCTTAAACATTATGGGGTGAATCGGACTATAGCGGTGTGAGTGAAGTTCCGTATATTTAAATACCTGTCAACCCCCTCACTACGGGTCGTCTAACTTAGATTACTTTATAATAATCTCTTGCAATTTCACCCCAGACGGAATACATAAATTGACTGTTGTTACAAAGTTCCAGAATTATTAATGGCATTATACACGTAACTGAGGTTGTGAGAATTTACCCTAAAATTTAAGATTTTGGCTAGGCTGACTTATGTTATCACTACACTATTTAGACAATCAAAACGTAAACAAACTTTGCTAAACTTAATTTATATTTCATCTGCTGACCATTGCTTATTTAAAAGGGAGCAAAATTGGTCAACACTTTCGGCAGTTGCATGCAATACAATAAAACTTTTAAACGGATATCCAAACAAAAAGAAACAACAAACATTAGAACCTCTCACGTTTAACAAGCAACCGAACCGAAACCGACCCTTGTTCAAGATAACACAAACCTGAGAGTGAATAAAACCTTTCTGTTAATAGCAGAACGTGCAATGATCCTCGAGGCAATCGAAAGTAAGAAAGAGGCAATCGGGAGTCGAGAAGTAATCAGTGAGGGGGTCGCTCGCCGGAAACTTTGCACTTACACCTGTTCGGCGAGTGGGCGGTTGTTACTGACAAAACCTCTATTTGTTGCCTATCAGGCAATAAAAACTAATACTTATCGATACAAATATCAGGTGTTTGTCAAATAACTTCCGAAAACGATATGGCACACTCACTAAGTGATGTAGAAACTATTTAAGCGAAAATGAAATTTATTTAACTAACTTTCATTTCTAGGTCACCATACAAATCACTCGAACGGTTAGTATTTTTTGTATGAAAATATTAAAATTAAGGTTAGTTGAAAAAATCTAATCTTCGCTTATATAGTTACTACATCACTTACTGAGTATGCCATATAGTTTTCGGAAGTAATTTGATGATCACCCGGTATAATCAAATTAATTTAAAAAAATTAAAAGCCTCTAACTTGCTAAATATTCTGCTTCAGAGAAGACATTCGGTGCAATGGCTCATTGACTCTAATTCAGTGCGGTCCGGTAAGCTTGGCGTAAAAAGTGGTCCATTCCTTCTCCGGAACACGGAGTACGACTGAACATTTTTTCACTAAATGACTCGCTTGTTCTCTCGGTGAAAATGCTATTTAAGTGGATGGAACAAAACGAACAAAGACCGCCGACCGTTGGGACTTGTATAAATTATGTACGGTATGTGTATCGGTGGGATCGTGGGGTGTTCGTGTAACATTCCGGCTAACTTTGCGGGCGGCTAATTACGGCTGGGCCCGGGTCGCGCGGTCGACGACGATGTGCAAATAGCTAACTGGCTTAACTACATATCGCATACGCGTCGCATGCGCCGCTTTCCATTACCGCCATAAAAATATGATTTTTCGACATTTCTTAATAAGTTGTTCCTAAACACGGTACGTATGGTCCATTACTTTGATTTAACTGTTTGATTTATGTAAAAATAAAAAGATTATTAATATGGGAGGAGTTCGACTGAACATTTAAGAAAATGAAATGGAACGGAGAGTAACACCATCTCGCACTCTATTTAGCAGCTCAGATTCGAGATTAGATTAAAATGGCACTAATATTTACAATCTCCATAGCCTTGCGCAACTGATTGCCCTAACCGTGGACAGTTTCATTTCATAAATCTTCACGGCATGTAGTGCACTAAGCACAGGCTTAGCTACAGAGCTGGCAGTGGTTAAATGCACTCCGCATTCAAGGCACGTTGACATGCGTTTATCAGAGCGAGAGCTCAGACCGCAGCCCAGTGCACTGTGCACTGACAAACGGAATCGCAGAGTGCATCCCAGTGAGCTGCTGATCCGTCGAGAGATATCTCGACCTCGGCGTCGAGTGCTAACACTCGCCCGCCTACGGATAATTACGGCCCTTTGACGACGCGCCTTTGTCCTACACGCTGCGAAAGTGGCAACAATGTTTTTAGCTCTCACAATGTTTGTCATTTTCAAAAAGCATAGGACTTTTGCGAGTCAAATAAACGAGAGATTATGTCGGCAAAAGAGGCAAAGCATTCTTTCACAAATAGTATATTGTACTACCTACCGTTCTATAATGTGGAGCTTGCAAGATTAAATATTTCACTAAAGATGCGAACAACAGCTTGATATCTCATGTCATAAACAATAAGTTGGAATGTGAAAGTTGTAAGGTATGTTTAAGGTTCAGTTTGCATCGCAGCGTGTTAGGTTATATCCAAGTCAAGCCGGTTAGAGTAGAGCTCGAGAGAGGAGTAATACGAATCTCCGTAGAAGTTTGCAAGCGGGTAAGCCCGCGAGCGACGACAGAATGACGGGTGGAGGCGCGGCGGGGACGGGCTCTTGTTATTACACCCTCTCACCTACGCAAGGAGTTTCTGCTCAGAGCCGTACTGTCGCACATGATTAAGACGCTCTGAGCTTAGCTGTTAACGCTCTGGCTTCCGTTCTACTCCTTCTGAAATGCGTTAAGTATGTCCTTAGCTTTTCGACATTAACAGCGTTAAAAAACAGTTATTTAAAAAGTGGATTTCCTTTCGTTAACGTATCTCAACGCTACAGTGACTGGAATGGTAAACTATCCGAATATTGTATGTTTAAACATTGTTGATTCAATCCATGTCCCAGAAAAACAACAATCGGAATAATTCGATAGGATAAGATATACTTATGGCACAAACTAAATATTCACAGTACAGTTTAAAAATGGCCATGTTTTAACGATGACATTTTACTGTAGTCACAATTCTATAATGTTGCTGGCTGGTTAAATGTGTTTCTTTGCTATATCTATTCATTTTCATATATGCAGGTTTATTAGTGCCTGGCACTCAGATAATTTTGGTGTATGATGTCTAACTAAGGTGTTTATATGACATTCATTTATATCAATATGTCATTTTTATCATTATCCCAATATATGTTTAACTTAAGCTAGAATAGGATATAAAATAACAGGCATAATATAGCTAAGAGCATGAATCACAATACACATTTCGCTACTTAGAATATAAAACATTCGCTTAAATCAGCCGCACAATACCGTTAAAGAAAAAGACAAAGTGTCAAAAGGCGAAAGGATACCGTAATCGTTTATTTCACGTTGTTACATTTCACCACTTCGGTTATAAATAAAAGTGCCGAAGAAAAGCCAGATAAGACGACAGAGAAATAAGTTTAACCGAACGGGAGAAAGCATTATCATTGGCTGCGAGCAAGGAACAAAAGAAAATGGTGGAGAGCGAGCGTACGAGAGTACTTTATAGGCGCGTAAATATGTTTTATATCCTTCTACTGTCTGTTATACACTGGCGTGCCTGCCCCATCCCCGGCGCCCACCGCCACCCCCGCCAAGAGGGTTGCCTCGCTCTCGGAAATGCCGAGCTTTAATAAAACATATATTTTTCCGAGCGAGGAAAATACTGGGGAAACTCGCAATTTGTTCTTTCACTTTATGCTCGTTTACAAGACAAAAGTGGAACATTCTAGGAACATTATGTTAATCCCGTAGTTATGTTAGTTTATTATAATTGTAGATAGCTACTTTAAGTTTATGGGTCGCTCAGATAAACCAAACAACATGAGCGGATAGTAGACTGGGAGTTGACACTAAGTGTAGCAT
The DNA here is from genome assembly GCA_947369235.1 of Udea olivalis. Classification (NCBI taxonomy): domain Eukaryota; kingdom Metazoa; phylum Arthropoda; class Insecta; order Lepidoptera; family Crambidae; genus Udea; species Udea olivalis. Next base: position 11,007,610 of record OX376351.1, read on the forward strand.
TGTCGCTCTAGTTAGTAGGTGCGAGAAGTCATAAAGCTTGTCGAGTCTTAGAAGGGTTTATAGGAGGTTGATCGGCTGAGCTGCGACAGTGTAGTAGTTAATGGTGTTGCGGTGACCCTTATCTCGCGTGCCGCAGCGCCGTCGTAGGTGCGAGCGATTTATTGCGGTTCACATGGGTACGCTATACCACACTCTCGACCCTCTAACTTTAACGCTAATTATTATACCCTCTCAACTTAACTCGTGTTGTAATACCGCCTATTATGCCGCTATAGAAAGATACTCTTATTTATAATTTGTCGTCGTTAACGTGTTGAAGATAAGAATTTTAATATAAAAGATGAGCTGATTTCATAAAGATATTGTTGATTTTATATATTTCTAAAACTCGTTATTTTTTCAATCAAAGGAAATGAAACAAAAAGAACTCCTGTCTGAGAAATAAGCCAACACTGAACGATGATAAAATAGAAGTAGCGATTAAGATAATGTTGAAAACAAATTTATATTCCGATTCCGTGAAGTAGATTAAATTATTTTCTTGTTGCCTTTGAAACGAGTTCTATAAAGGGTCGTAAGCGCCCGCGGAGTGAGAGGTTGCTACACGAAATCTGGTGCGTGCCGGAGAGAGAAGGAATACTTCCACCACGGCGCGGCCGACAGATTCCGTGCCATAAAATATTACGCCAAACGAAAGAAGCTCTTTCAATTAACCGAGGCAGGTTTGCGTAAGGTAAACCTTGCCAAGAGGCGCCCGGCATTGCAAGCTTCGGAAAATATTTTAAGCGACGTAATTTTTCTCTTAGATACGCCGCTTATGTTATAGGGGGTTTAAATTTGATTGGTCCTTGTGTCTTATCTTACAATTTATTTTTAATTTATTAATATGTATTGCTGACATAAGCTCAGGAAATTGTTTACAAATTTGAAAATAGTATGTAACGTGAAGCAGTGTTGATAGGGGTTTGGCACCCGATCAGTATTCATGAGCTTATTAATGTGGTACGTGGAGGCTCCCCCTCCCCTGGGCCCTGAACCCGCAGTACCGCACAGATTGTGCTCCCGTCGAGCCACCGCCCGCTCTAATCGACCAGAAGTGATATGCCTACTAGATGAATGATGATGAGCATTTACACGCAGTTTGACCATCCGTGTCAAATATAAAAATGTTAGTGAATATTACTGATTAACAAACTTTCATCATGTTAAATAAACGTGAGCCATAGTGAAACCAGACACGATTAAAACTTTCAAACCAAAATAAACAAATGAAAATCAGTTTAGCCAGCTACAATGCCACTGACATAAATACACGTTTATCGCATAACACCAACAAGGACCATGGTGTTACATTAATTTTATGCAAACTTTCTAAAGTACTTGTCACATTGAGTTATTTATTACATTATAACATGTAAATGAACATACGCATGACTCCTGTTTGAATAATTATGATCTGAATACATGTTATTATATTCAAATAAATCATTATACTTATTATTCTAATCATAATAAAATAAAAACTAGATGTAATTTTTCCTATTTCTGTATCAATCTTATTCAACTTTGTTTTCGAACTAAACCGCTTGAATGTAGTCCGTTAAGGGCTATGAGTTGTGATACAGTTATTGTGGATTGAAGAGATTATAGGCTGGGGCTATACTTGTCAGAAATAGTACTCTAGCATATATTTTGTGCTCCGTTGCGCTTCAGACAACGTGTGGGGTCTATAGAAAAATGTATGCAGATGTTATGAGAGTGTTTAGAATTTTTCTGTCCGGTTTTTTCGACTGTGACACCGCCACAAAACGAGGTGTCATAATGGCGCGTGCGCTGTTATCGCGACGAGTTCAATAAATAACATGGGCATGCTAGTTCCATTTGCCGTAAGCAGCGAGTTACGACCTCACTTTCCGGAGCCGGTCATGCGGCTGTCTTTATGTTTATGATAGTTTCTAGATTATATCTTTCAATTTTTCAATCAAGTTCAGATGAACTTATGATTCAGTCTCGAATGAACAATTTAGTTTTGTAATTTCATACTGCAAACATTTTAGTAACTAAAATAGTTATTACATGTTCGTATACTCGAACTGGTTTCCGAATTGAAACAGATTAGTGATGTAAATTGGAAAGGCAGAGGCTTTTTAATACTGCGGTGGAATGCTTTTAGGTTCAATTCTAAAAGCTACATTGTGCAAATAGTGGGTCAGCAGATATGAAACTCACTCAGTTGGTAGCCCTGGTTGGGGAGGAACGTTTGAGTGCTTCCAATGCCCGTTGCTGACTCCCGTTACTGCTAAGCTAACAACAGAGGTTACTATGCCTGGGGAGTTTGCCCAGATTCATGTTTCAACTATCTATAAATTTACTGTTTTCAGAGCGCCTGATCAATGTAATATGCAAAAGGCAGAATGGTAATGCAGCATAAACTGATTTAGCAATAAATTATAATATATTAGCTAAATTCTGTCTATTTTAAAAAAAAAATAGAATTGTGGGACGGTATGAGAGTTCCGTTTGGAAACAAAAAGCGTTATGCTCGTCATTATAATAATATGTAACTTGGATTGCAATAAAAATGACATTTGCTTCGAGCAAATTAGTGCTATTATTATTTTATAGGTAGCTGAACACTAAGAATTGTACTGACTGTACGGACGTTACACAATTATTTTTTAAAAATTTAAAAACATATTGTTTATAAACAATATGTTTGAGTGAGTAAACATGTTGTTACCGTAAGTAGTATTAAGTGGGCTCATTGTGGGGTTTAGATAGCATCTGTGTTAATTTATGTCTGCGATATGCATGTAAAGCTGAAAACATTTTACTCGTAACAAACAAAACAATCATCTTAACCAACCACAATTTAGTACCTTATATTAGTAATGTTTTGTTATGACAATTAAATTCAATGAGAAACACGGCAGTTTGACGTTGTCAGGAGCGCAGTGCAATGCAACGGAAGCGTCTACGTAATTAGCCGAAAGCGACCGGATTTGCATATCAAAGTGGAGGCATAATTGAACCCGGAGTGCAAATAGCCCAAGTGGAATAGGATCGAGTTAGAGGCGCTCTCCGAATGTAGCAAGCGCACTCCGCCATCCGCTAACTCGCCCGCTAGCACTTCTGAACGATGTTATGAACACACTCTCAAAAGAGCAACTGAACTGCTGATTGAACCGAAATAAAGCGACAATATTTACATGCATGTTCCAGTTATCCTACGAATTACAGCACAGTGATTAATTTAAATATAAGAATTACTATTTTTTGTTTATATAAATTTAGTTTTTTACGTTTCAGATAATAAGGATATATTACTCAACGCTACAGCTTTAATCCGCTAGGTGCTAGCGATGAGCTGCGCGCTTTCCGGCAAGCTCTCCCAGAGTAATTTAATTAATCGACTACGGCACAACAGCGGAACTGAGACTGATTTCCTCCTCAGATATCCATCTACTGGCATTATTGTGCCACTCAACTTCTAATTTGATTATATTTAAGGACAGATGTTCTACTTATCATTTATTAATTGATCATATTGTGAAATGTATTAGAGGTGAATAGCATTTGGCAAACCGGTATATTCAACCATGTCGTAAATATTAATGGCTAATAATGTAATATGTCATAAGCTAATAATGACAAATTATTTTACTATAAGTACCGCTAATCGTGTTTCGTATTTATATATAAACAAGTCTTTAATCTCGTTTGGCTAGAGAGGTTCCCAACCTTTTTTTTCGCATAGACCACTTTCAAAATTTAGCTGGTTCCGGTGGACCCCCTGCAGCTAATATTCCTACCATATTCCCAAAACTCGACAAAAATTGGTGGCCATAGGCCCCCGTTGAGTCCCCGTGAACCCCTTGGGGTCCACCTGGACCACTTTGGGAACCAATGCTAGATGAACTTTGGTCTTGGTACTTACGCGTGAAATGAAAAATTATTGCTGAGTTTATCGCGATTTCCCACGAGAGGCGAGGCACAATTTCCTTACCCAAAGCGAGTAAGGTAAAGGCATTTACATACGAAAACTTTGACGTCTGAAACTCATTTAAAATCTGGTATTCCGTTCAGCGTTGCGGGATGGATTGCTTAATAAAATACTTTCATACTTAAACGTTCTCTCGGTGGGGAGAATTGTAAGATAGAGGGTGGGGTATTTCAGACGGAGTCGGCAGCGAAGCGGCCAGATAATTAGATTAAGGGGAACGTGGACGAGCTCGGGTTGCGGGTGCTCCCGAACAATGCTATCACTCTTTAAAGCTTTCGGATTTGCACGACTGCTGCCGCTGATTGTACTTCACTTTGTGATATTTAATAAGAAAAATAAACCATGTTTTTTTTTGCTTCGCTATTCTCAGACAGATGGTCTCAGTTTTCTATTATATGGCTACATTGAATTGTATCGTTGGCTCAGCTTCCGTAACGTCGCTAGTTAACGGCAAAGGTGGTGTAATGTATTTAATTACCGTCAAACTAGTAATTACGGTACAGAGCGGCGGCGCGTAATCAGCGCCCTTTGCACCACGCGCCCAAACGCTTCAAGCTCCGACTCTGGCCGCTTTTGACGCATTTCACAACCTGTTGACGAGTTAGTTGAGCCCCTATCCTAGAGGGTGTACAGTCCGAGCACAAAGCGCAACTACCATTCGGACACTTTATATGGGTAATGGTTATTCTCCATGTTATGTGCTGTTAAATCAATATTTAACTTGCAGTTAAATCCTGAGTATTTTATTGGTGTAATTTCATTTGCTTAACCGATCATGAATGTATAAATAATATAAATAAATAAATAAACCCCTGGACATATTCTACACAGCGCCATCTAGCCCCAAAGTAAGCTAATTATAGCTTGTGTTATGGGATACTAGACAACGGATAAACATACTTAAATACATTTTCTTTTGTAAATACATACTTATTATACATAGGAGACACCCAGACCAGTACAAACAGACATGTTCATGCACACAAATGTTTGTACTGTGCGGGGATCGAACCCGCGACCTCTGGTGTAGTAGCCAACTTCTTAACCATTACACCAAGTCGGTCGTCAATGCATATTGTCGAGTGATAAAATTCAAAAGACAATATAATTATCAAATGAAAATTTTAAGTAGCTAGCGCACAGGCAGATACAATCCAATTAGAGATAGAGTAAGCTAACTAAACAATTTGTAAACAGGTGCGGAGGACGGCGGCGTCTCGCCTCGCGAGATTAATCACTGCGCAGGCAAGTCCGGCCGGGTAATAAACCGGGAACGAACAACTTCGCCACTTACATTACACGGACATTTATTTCCAACGCTCTGTTTCAACTTTTCCAACTCTCAAAGAGCAGAGGAGTTGGGGACTGGTTTTAATTAATTTACGCGAATCGTATATCGCGAGGTAAACGTATCTACGGAAAACGTTGAGCACAATTTAAAAAACTAGTGCCGAGAAGTCTAAAAGGAGAGTAATTCAATATTTTAAAAGTGGTCAAACAAACTTGTCCAATAAGACTTAGTTTTCAGAAAAATGTATAGGTACTACTTGCCTTATCATCATCGCCTTCACTATCACACTGCAAAAAAAGAAAAACTTTAATTAATCACACAAATTCAAAAAGAGACAATTTACATGCAATAATGATTATTTGGTGTATTAGACAAAGCCCATGCATTTAACTACAATACTCAAGAGCGTAAACAGTTGTTGGAGATGTTGAATCACATGGTTTATGAACTTTTATGGAAATGCAAATAAACTATTCCACATCTGCGGCTTAGCGGTGTCGTTGTGTTTGATGCTATTTTCAAATGTTATTTAAATTAAAACCAAATAAATTGAACAAAGAACAACAGTTAAAACAGCATTTTACTTTTACCAGTCATTGCAAAGCCTGTAGTTTAAATTTACGTATTATAAGCTAAACACCACTCACTAAATAATTATACAAAATTGTTAATTATAATTCAAACTCAATCTTTTATTACGAAAGTAACGGGCTCTTAACAAAATAATATTTAATTTTCAATAAAAAATTGTTTATTTTCGAAGCTTCGCTCACCCGCTTAGTACGCACGCATAGCATTCAGATTTATAAAACTATTCTTTATACTATAATGTACGTATAAATAATAGGTTTGTAATAAAGTCACAATATCAGGGTTACATAGCCAATACGCCAACTGTTTACTTTTACTTTTTTTGTTTTAATAATGTAAATAAATACTTAATTCAATAATATAACCATCCACCCTTAACGACAACTACAAAAGTTCAGTAAACAATCTCGAGAAAAAGTCCAATTCATAAGGGAAAAAAAGACTATCATTGTATCATAAATCGACGAATACGTTACAAGATATTTACGAGGCAAGTTCGCGCCGCGGGAAACAACAAGGGATCAGGCTGAGATATTACAATTTCAAATAAATACAGAACATGAAGTATTCAGGGCGGGCTCAGGTAATGTTATGTAGTACGGTGCGGCAACGCCTCGACAAATCTCGTGATTTAGCTGCGATACGCGCCGAATATCGAACAGGTTCTATGTGTGTTGCGTGATCAGGGTAAATTTGCACGCGATAATCGAAAATTATAGCCATTACACGACTTCAGTCCCGAAGGTTTAAAGTTAATAGCGAAAATAAACAAAATAAGAGCCATGCAGTGCCTGGAATACACGTTTAATAGAGATAGAGCAAGCATTATGATCGTGCGAGACATCTCGGAGAGGAAAGTCTGCACTCTCACAAGGATAACAATGAGTATACTCACGATATAGCCTTTTCCGGAACTACAGCGGCTACTGGCCTGTAGGCAGGAGAGAGAAAGCGCACACATGAGTCGAGTGACTGGGTAGGTGGACACTATCCCGTCTCGCCCTCGAGTCATTTTTATTTATCTTGCGTGTAAATGCCGAAATTGTTATTCGCAACAGTGTTTTTTGTATTTCATTTGAGTTCTTTTTACTTTTAATAAACCAGCGAGTGAGACGGGAGAAATAGCAACGAAAATAAGACAACATTTTAATGCATTTTTAATCTAACAATCATCATTACAGATACAACATTGAGTGATATTTCTTACAATCATGCACATTTGTGTGGAAGTAGGAAATGAATTTGATTAGAACCTATAGAATAGTTACCTGACAAAAAGCAGAAAGGTAAAGACTTATTTGAATATTGGGTTGTCTAGCTAAACTATTGCACAAAAAGGACAATAAGCACATTTTTATACATTAGTTGAAGGTTGAATCCTCTGCAGCATAAGCAAGATTTATATGGCGTATTGAAATTTAAAATTACAAAGTACTCTTCGTAATTTTAAATTTCAATACGCCAGTACCTATGAAAAATAAAGTTTAAAATATAAAAGCAGTACTTACGTCACTAAGGCGATCACGGGAAGAGTCAGGATCGCGAGGAGCGACTGAACTCCCCGTGAGCCTTTCTGATGCCCGTCCACTGTCATCCGACGTGCCAGCGTCTTGAAGCAGCGTAATGCCCTAAGAAATGAAAATTTATTTATTTTTCACATGCATACAAATCTGCCATCACTACAAGCCAGAAATTTAACTTACTAGTTTAAAAATTTCTTAAGGTACAGAAACAGAGAACTTTATCAGAAAGTTAAAAAAAATCACCGGGAACCATCATGTAACAAAATTTGATAAGACAAGCGAGGAAAGTCTGGGCGAGCGCGGGACGCCAGGAACGGGCCCATGCCATAACGTAACGTGCCCGGGGCCCAACAATAAAAAGAGTTTTCCATTTATCACATTTCGCGTCTATTTTACGGTAGGGTTCGAAAGGCGCGCTCGAGCGGGGGAGCGGCTGTGATGCTCAGCGATGAGCGCTCTCCGGACGGGTAAAAGAAAATAAAACGAGTATAACTTCTCCGTAAATGGATAACTCCCCGACCGCCCTCACTCAATGAACTTCCACGTTATTATTACTCGAGAGAAGTTCGCGTTCAATTTGATTTGCCGTTCATTTTATGGATAGTAAAAATGAATGACAAGACAAGGCGAAATATTATGTTAATAGGATTTAAATAATTCAACAGCTAATATTAAATTTTTTAACCATTTTTTATTTAAGTAACGTATTCAAGAAGGAAGAGTAATTTTAATACATTGTTCAAAGGAAACAGGTTTCTTTTTCAATTTAATTATGCGCGCCAAATAAACCTTGAAAGAATTAGATTAATAGACTGATCATTAGTTATGTCAATTAGAGTTCGGACATTGTTACATCTACATCATCATCATAATCATGACAAACATCTGTATTTATCTCATTTTTAAGGCGATTTTAGCCAGCGGACAGACATTCAATATTTAAAAGCAGTATTTTTAGAGATATTCATGGTTCAGTTTTTAAAAACAATGTTTAGACATTCCAAATTAGTTTGGAAGTTATAAAAATAAATCAATTGGTGGCGTTAGTTGGCGGCTTAAATCGCCTTTTAACCTTTTAGTGAATTAACTATTCAAAAATCCAGGTCAAGTCACTTTTTAAATATAAAGGCTATTTTGCAAGAGCGCTTCAGATGAAAACAAATGGTGTCTGTTCCGGGGCTGGTTGTAGACCGGAACAATCTCTAAAAAATCCCGCGATCAGCGCACTTAACTTGAGAATTTATCACGCTGGCATTGAGCGTTCAAGCTCCTTTAAAATGAATAAAGTTGTATTATTTACGAACAATGTTGGATCTTATAACTCTATAAAGACGTAATAACAATCCCTCGCTAATAGCATCTTAAGTAGACGACTTGAAGAGATAATAAAAGTTGAATGCTTCTGTATCCCCATAACAGACTACAATAAGACATACGCGCACGATTATGTCCCCGTTTCTAATAAAAGGGATCGCTTTCCGACCCTTTACATAGATAAACGAGTGGATCGGAGTCGCACATATCAATTTAATCCGCCACGCGTAGGCGAGCAAGATCCCTCTAATCCTGCACGGGTTGTGTCGCGCGGGGTTGTAGCGCCGGATGTTACCACATAATTACTTTCGCTCATTACAGTTTGGCCCAATTATAATGGACTTTCGTGAGACTTCCCCGTGCAAACACGGTGACTTTTACAAATGAGATTCACTCTACCAAATGAAATATGTTTTAAGCATTTGACTAAAACACTGCAGACGGAAACTATGCTTCCAATCTTATTTTTGGTCGATTTTAAATATAGGTTAGGGATGTATTTAATATTTCCTGGCACAATAATAAATGTGTTTAAGCGAGCAGGCCAGTGAATCGTTTCTTCGTAACAATAATGTCGTGTTGTTCGCTGGAGCACGGCACGGGTGGTTGGGCGATGGCGCGGGAGGCGGTCGTGCGGTGTGCCCGATTGGCGACACTACCGCTAATTGAAACAACGACCGCGGCCAACATAACTTATTCATGAGTAGTCCATATGGCGGTGGAACGTGACCGACCAGATAAATTATTCAATTATATTTTTCATGAATTCACTACACATAAGTGTACTTCCCACCGGATCCTTCCGATCCGGTGGGAAGAAAAGTAATTTACACGTAATCAAAAGACTTTGAAGTTCTGCAATTATATCGGTATTGCAGTCGCCGGCCGGTTTATCCGGTTGTTTATGTTGCGGTTTTAGAGTTCCTATCGTTTATTTATTTACAAACGGTAATAAATCTTACGGTACGAGATAAGTGGCGCAATCTAGGCGATTATTTATCAGTATCGTTAGAAGTGGGAGACGTAGATCGGCGCGCGAGGAGCGGGTGTGGTGTCGTTAAGTGGCGCGTTGCATAATTTATTTATGTCGTGGCACGTTACTCCCTTGTTGGAAGTTGTCGACGGATGCCGGTGCCTTGTCGTAATTACTGTTTACTAAGTTACTATCGTCAACATGAGCCGTGTATGTGTAATAGCATGAAAGATTAGTTTTATGGTGGAATAAGTGAGAACTTTACTGAGAGTTCCGAACGGGATAAATTGTGGAGATGTGAGCTGTGTCCGCATTCCTGCGAGTGTGAGTACAAAGCGGGGATTTCAAATAACATATATGAGGCGTGCTCTCGTAAGCTGAGCGCGCGCCATCACAGTGGATCAATCAGAACCGTCGCCGACATCAAGCGGCGTTAGCTCGCGGCATTTCCAAATGGAATTTCGCGACAGACCGCTCACGGATTAATATGGTGCGGCAACGTCGAACGGATGGAACTGTGATTAAATTAACATTGCCACAACGTACTGGCTGGTCACGTACCGATTACCAATTAGTATGTTGTCTTGCGTCTCGCCTCTAGACGACCATGATTTATGTTAAGTATTTGAAGTGTTTATTGTTAGTTGCTGATGGATTATTTTAAATAGCTAAAACACAACCTCTATTGCCTAACAAAGAGCCAGGCAAACGGTAAACGTCTACATAGTATTAAATATAAAAAAATAATTATTAGATAGATCTTTTTTCTTGTAGTCATTGTAATAGGCAGTGATTAATGATAAAAGTACATGATAGATTTTAGATTTTTTCTCCTAGTACTTAAAAAATAATAGAAAAAAAGAAACAATACTGCATGCAAACCACTTAAGCAGACCACATACCTACTTAAGCATTATTAAGGCGTTAAAAAAGGCATTGGCACTAGAGTTAAAGCATGTACAACAAACATCGGTAGAACAACTGGGCTAGGTAACTTATATATTAATGTTACTACATATTTCATATTGCAAGCATTTTATGCATTCAGTCATGAACTATAATTTTTAAAGCTGAAGCTAAGACGTGATTGTATATTAGTGTTAGGTTAATACAGGAAATCTATGCATATAAATTTAATAAATATATACGTTAACATTTCTCTGGAATCATTGGACTGTAAAATATGCAAAATAAGATTTGTTTAGTTGATAGAAGTATCTGCAGCGCGTAGCGCCATCTAGTATGAAGTCATTGCACTAACATCACTGTCTGTATATTTATTTAATGTGGTCTTTACGGACTGCTGAATAAAACTAACAACCATATACCTACTTGACCAATAGCATAGCCATGTTTGAGCAGCACGAACCTGTTACTATCAATTTTAATTAATGAAATCAATAGACCGGATAATATGAAACATTAACAAGAGAATGAATACAAAGCATCAAAATACATCGCATTCATATGATAATAATAATATTGGATTCCGCTCACCGTAAGTAAATTGCTGTTAAATTTGGGACCCACTGCCGAATTTTCAATTAAAGCTTAATAAAGTCATCATTTGGCTATAAATTGGTTTGGTGCTATTTTGGTTGAGTAATACTCGTTACGTACCTATTTATACGCCCGTAGGTATTAATTAAACGAAATGATTGCTTTAAAATTTACCTTTACGTTAGGGTATCATGAGCTCAAATACAAGTTCACACAATTATTGAATTGATGTAGCTAGTTAGCCTAGGTACCTAATGTAGTTTCTCAAGTAAATGCTGTTATTAACAGACAGTTATTTTTAATCACTTTGGATGGTCTTCAAAAATTGATAGGGACCTACTGACTGCCACCATAACCACCATCCTAACCAAATGTGGCTTGATCACCATTCTAAACTTTATACATTATTTTAGAATACAATACAGTTACCTATTTATTACTTAAACATGCTGGTTGGTGATCTCAAACTCAATGTATGTTTCTAAACCTCTAAAATACAATTTTACTACGCAGGGAATTGAATCCAAGACCGTGAGATAAAAGGGCGAGAAAAAGTTTGTTGACACGATTGGCATAGTGGCACAGAATAGTGGGCTGTAGTATGGTCCCTCGACTTGCGTGCTGTCTCGGGTTCGATTCCTGGTCGGGTCAATTCAGGAAAATTAAATGATCTCTTCTAAATTGGCTTGGGTCTAGGTGTGCTGGGAGTCGCCCCTAGCTTAATTCCTTGTCTGGTACCTCTTTAACAGTCGTAACACAAGAACATTTATCCTTACTTCGAGACCATGCCGACTGGTGTGTTGTCTTGCACATATATATTTATTTAAGGTACTCTAGACTAAAGGTGTTGATAACACTTATCTTACAGCAGAACAAAACAAAAGCTATCGCCGTTCAGTTGTCTGGTCAGCCAGGAGCGAGGGCGGTCGCCCCGCTCGACTCCAAAGACATGTGAGTCTAGGGAGAAGTAAGCAAACGGCAATATCGGCCGGAGTAGAGGAATAAAAAACATTTGGCGGTGGCTGCAGTGTCGACTCTGTGGCGGCACGCCAGCTTTTGCACAGACACAATAAGGCGAGCTGCGGCTTCTGTCGAAAGCAATCTGTGTTTACCACAACCAATTTTATAGTATCTTACAAACATTTGCTAAGATTTATTCCAAATGCCGTTGGGAGAAATTCAATAAGTAAGTTATCTTTTCTGAAATTCTTTGGTTAATTTAGGTGATTCGAATATAATATTTTGATAGAAATTCTGCAAATTTTAGGCTTTTAGGCTGTGGGTCCAATATATAGTTCTCTTGCGATGAGGTGTGATGAGCGATGGGTAGTGGTTCTGCCTAAGTCGATTTCCACTTAGTATAACCAATAATGTTTGCTGGGGAAAGTACTTGCAAAATTTCTATAAATTTCTCTCAGATGTCCACATATATATCTTCATCGGACCTGTGGTTTAGGCGCTATTTAAATTAGAGAATACATCTCCTTTGTATATGTGTAGATAACTCATGAGTGTTTCAATGGTACCTGATAAATAAATATATCAGTAAAAGGTGCTGAATAATACAAAGTTGGATAGCAGTAGCTGCTGGTTCTTGTTTGAATTAGGTGCAGTGTAGATGTTTGAAGCGAATTTCGCTCGGTCTTGGGAGACGAGGGCGTAACTTAATGATCGCGTACGGCGCACTGGGAGGCTATATTCTATTCGACGGCAAATTGAATCTGCGAAGAGCTATTAGCCGACACCGCAGCGGCGGCGGGCTCCCAGCCCGTGCCAAACGATCGTGCTCATTCCTCGTTTGATATTGTTTAAGGTGTGATAGAGTCTGTAAACTGCAAGGAATCCTAACCGAACAAACCAGAGACGATCAATAAGAGCAAAACGAAACCGTCGTTTAACTGTAGCAAGATGGATACGCTCAATGTAAAATTAAGTTCTTCTGCAAAATAGGGTTAGGGTTTACATAAATATTTTGCAATAAAACGTGCAATTCACGAATACGTTCCCAATTCCCATCCATCAAAGCTCCACTAAAATTTGAATGCGTCGTTGTGAGGCAAGCACCGATTGCAATTGGGACAGGTGGAAGTAAACATCGAACCCACGCGCCCTTCCGTTGGACCGTTTGATATTGAAGTCGGCATAATTTATTCTTTCGTCGTCGGAGCAAGATTTTCCGCTTTATTCGAGCAGTACGGGCGGCGGGAGGCAAATTGGATAGGATTGCGACATATCTTGGCTGGCGGCGAACTGTCGAAATGCACGGGGGAGCACAGAGGGTAAACTGCTCGCATTCCGCCAAGAGTGCTCCTTTCGCATTGGAAGAAATGTGAAGCTATTTAGAGTTGAGCGTACACTTCTGAAAACAGAACCGCTCGAGCGAATAATATTATGTTTTGGATATTCGGTACGTCTTCTTGGTTTTTTAGGACTTTATGATTTTAAGCTGCATAAAATGGGTGAAGCAGTTGGTTGTTTCATGCTCTCACCAGTTAGTTAAAATATCGTATCAGTAGCGTTAGTTTCCTACACTGCATTGTTTTAATCCGACCGAATTCAAGAATGGAGAGGTTTCTCAATCTAAATTTTAGTTTAATATGTTTGCGATCTTGTTAATTTATGGAAAATCATAACTTTTTAATCAATACGATTAGTGGAATGGCTTAATAAATGGCAAAATTCAACTGCAGTCTAAGCTTACTAAAAAGGATAAGTAATACATGCAACAAAAAAACAATATTACACCAAAGAAAACAAGTACATTATTATGCAACGTGGCATAACATCTTTCGATGACAAAATTAAAAAGATGGCCAATCCTGATTAGATTGTCATTGTTTCGAATTCCTTATTTCGAAAGGAAACCTATGAAACAATACTATCATTACTTTAGTAGAAGTACTAACTAGCCTATTAACTGCCCCACTGCTAGACAAAGGCCTCCATCATTGAAATCAAGTGATCGCTACAATTTATGGGTATTGACATAATCACCACGCATGCCAAATACGAAAACACAGGTTGGGATTTGAACCCGGGACCTCCGGATTTCCGGCTTGAGCTCTGTTACGGTATCACTCGGCCACGGAGGCATCTAAAATTAAAATCTATTATTTAAAACGCAATCAAAAACGTGTAATGTTGTATTAAATAGCAAACGTCAAAGGAACGAACATGACGAGCCGTCTGCCACGTGTTAACCAAATAAAGCTTTCATGCCAATATCGGGCTTAAATCCACCGCCCGCCCGCCGTACGTCGGCCGGCCGCCCGTTTAATAATTTCACGATGCGATAGGAAGCCAGCAGCCGATTATCCCTCACAAAATTCCTGGCCGCTAATTAATTTTACAATCTTCGTAATCTGCTGATCCAACGTCGATAGGAGTAATCTAATTTGTTGGGATTCATAACTTATGTGGGAACCTCTCGTGTTTATTACCGCGCCTTCGCCCGCGTGAACTTAAATTTTATGACATGGGGTTTTTTCGACTTACGATACTTGTTATTCACAAAATTCAGTCTTAGTTAGCATCTACGTCCTAAAAAGAACCCCCGTGCAAAATTTTAAACTTCTAGCACTTTTAGTTTCTGAAATTTTGTGATGAGGGAACCTTTCGCTTTTATATGTTTTAATAATATTACGTGCGTATTTTTTAATTTCACGATATTTCAGAATCTAATAATACAATTAATGTGTTGTAAAGGACCAAATTTATCTCCGTAAAATTATTTTGATGATGAAATAACATTTGATCATAAGGATTGATATGCTTGTGTAGTAATAATTCTCAAAATCAACCTTTTCATTTACATTATTTTTTAACACATAACATACCTTATATGTTAGCTACTCATTTATAAAAGAAAGATGTATTGTGTCGCTGACTTTTTTATGGATCTACTAAGAACCTATATTTCTGTAGTACATTATATGCCTGTATAATCAACAGTGGGGCCAACCCACGCACGAAAAGATTCACGGTGGCGCTTTTTTTCCGGATTACTTATTAAATAACAATTGATCTGGCTGAAAACGAATTATTTCAAAACAAAAATGCCTATAGCAAACAGCGATAATGTAGCTTTTTAACAGTGAAAGAATTTTTAAAATCGGTTAGGTAGTTTCGGAGATGACTTGTTCTAAACATCCAAACTCACAAACGCTTACCTCTTTATAATATAGTATAAATTAACATATACATTCATTTACTCCTTGATCAATCACGAAAAGATTCTCGTTCAATAAAAAAAAAGTTTAATTTGTCGACAGATTAGAAACCTCGTCTTTATCAAAACCGCTGAAGATAGCATAAGCGGTAATACGCTCATCGAGTTGTTTCTTTCATTATTCTTGTTTGCAGACAAGTTTCAGCGATTTAACAAAATTGTAAAAGGCAGAGGATAAATAACAGCAACCACCTCGAGTCGTGCTCCCCCGCATTTTGCTTTAATATCGCGTCGAGTGCACGCTCCGGCTCCGGCTATCCGCATTTAGTCCTCGCCAGCTTTGCGAGATCCGAGTGCATTGTGATTCACTTCCGTCTTGCTACTTTCGCCACAATCAAGGAGTCGGATTAAAACAACGACCTGCTTGTTCAGAATACTTCGGTAAGTTCATTCTTTAAGATTGCTTGAAACATTAACTTGAAAAGGTGCACTACTTCAAGATCAACTTGTATAGTTTAAGAACAATTTTCATTTACACCCGTAATCACGTAGATAAACAATGCAAATTAAGTTTAGCTAACGATCTGCGAAAAAAAACTGCGCGGAAGCAATCCATGTCAAACAAAACCAACAACGACGATAGCTTATACGATTAGCTCCATAACAAACTTGCTAAGCTCCTTTGTCTGTTTGAATAAAGGATTGAATTTACTTTAGTCGTTGTTCTATAGCAGTTAATGGTTTGGTAAACTGCTCGAGATAAGTAAACAGTAGGCATTTCACGCGTGTTGTTCTAGCAGCCCGCTCGGAGATGAGCCGAGGCGCGTTGACAAGCCGACTGGCAGTTTGCGTACATTTTATGCGAGAAAGCGAAGCCCGGAAGAGCCACGCCGATGGCTCACGGATTTAGACTCGCTGCATTTAGACGTGTGAGATCACCCGGCGCATTAACGTTTAGTACGGAGCGATCCACAGGTTTCATTACGTCTCCAGACAAACAGAGATTAAAATAATAATTTCAACGAAACATTTTATTACCATTCATGCCCTTGAACACAAAATATGTCGTTCTTGAAAGAGTGTCAATAGCAAAGTAATAAATCGCTTACATGAGAGTTGACGTTGTTGGGCGGGTGGATTCGCGCCGCGTCCGCTGCCAGAGCCGCCAGCGGCAGCCGCGGCTTTGTCGACAGCGCGTTGGTACGAGGTGAGGAAGCACATTTCACGGCAGCCTGCGAAAAAATGAAAAAATTCAATATGCTACATATTACAAAGTCAAGATTATTTTAAATAAGAATGTTGGATGAGAAAAATATTCGTACGTAATCTAAAGAAATGTTTTCTTTAGCGACAGGATAATTTAGCCAAATGAACTGAGAGTGGCTGCCGACTAACTCATCTACTCCCACTATAAACTTGCCAGCATTCCCGGGTCGTTGAGAAGCGCACGAATTTTCCAGTCTAAGTTAGTGATATTATGGTCCCACTTAATCATACTTAGTCCCGTCCGTTTGGCTGACTATGCATGAGACTCGAGACGCGAGAACGTACTAAGTACCTAACTAGCTTCTCGTTTAGGAGCTTTGCATGTTACGGAGCGGTAAAGAACTTGTAAACTCGCCGACTAGTTGACTAGATAGAGTAAACATTTTTGAAGTTCAGGATTTATTCTTGCTTAATATTTGTAAATCAATAATAACAATTATTAATTAATAGAAGAAGCACTAAAAATAGTCATGAAACAAATTTGCGGTCTCTATTCGCGCCAGTTTGTTTTTCAAAGCTAGAAGCTTTAACCGAATTAAGATTATGATGATGGATGATGATTATGCAGCATTCGTAGAAACTTTGGACTAAAAGGTTCTCACGAGTTCAAAGTCTCATAAGAAATCACATGTTTGCACATAGTTCCGTTATTAAATTCTAGTAGATCAAATCCAAACTTCAAATAAATGCTTTATCAATGTTGAGGTGCTCATAACCACGTGAATTTATTTCATCATTCAATTAATTGATACGCATAAGAGCACCGTAATGTAATTAATTCCACCGCCAGTCGAGTTTTCGCTAAGTCTCCCACTCAAGAGGCATTAATGAACCATTTTACGTGACAACGGCAAAATTGTGTAATCATAGGAACCCAACCCTCACCCTCATCAAGTAAGTGGTATTTAGCCAAAATAACATTTGTAAATAAAATATGTCAGTCGCTTTCTGATTTTTCCCCGACTTCAAAAGGGAGGAGGTTCTATGTTCGACTTTAATATTTTTTTATGTATGTCCAGCGATTTCTCCGTCATTTGTAAACCAATTTAAAAAAATATTTAGTATTTGAAAGAACTTACTTCTGAGGTTGTCTCAGTCAGGATCTGAAGATGGGATCTCAGGGAAATCTTGGGAACCCCTCGAATTTTATATGTATTTATTATAAATTATTATAATTTTATTGGCTTTCCAACTTACATACTTACACGTAACAGTGCAAGTTTTATCAAAACCGATGTAGTAGAACGGAAGTTGTAACAAAAAATGGTTAAATAGGAATGTCTTTGCTTTGCCAAGATTATAGGGGGCTCCGACTTCATTGAAGTCGTTTTTATGTTTTTATTCAAACATTTTAAAATCTCCTTTTGAACTTTTTTACATACATTTTAGGAACTCAACATAACTTTTCCGTAAAAACCAAACAAAAAGTAGGCAGGTTTTATATGAAGATCTTAACGACTATTGTATAGAGATAATGATTACTTAAGTCAAATAATAAGTGACCTGTTGTTTATTAATTATATTTAAAGCTGGGAAACAATTTATAATTATCCTACAAATGTTTGACCGGTTTGGTTAAAAGAATCCCAATTAAATTTCGGAAGGGTGATAACACGTGACCACCGAGGGAGTAGCGTAAACAAGGGTCCCTACTGACACATTTTTGAATCAGTACTACAAAAAAATATCCGCCGTCCGCTTGGGGCGAGGAACGTCGGGGTGTGCCGGGGGAAGAACTGGGGTGCCATTACCATAACCATTATGCGATATTCCATGTCACCGACACGGCGACTGAACTAAACGGCAGATGCTGCCGTTGTAAGATCGTGCAATAAAAACTGATTCCAGCACCTCGGACAAATATTCAACGAAAAAGCTCAATTAACATGGCTTTAAAATTCAGAAAGGAGAGACAAGGTCGCAATAAAAGCTGAAGCGTTTCTGAATTTTAACAAGTTTCGCAGTAATAAATTACCACGTGATAATTTGAAGTAAATAATTTATGTTTGAGCAATAAAATATCATATTGTAACTACGCTTAAACCTTGTATTGATTATACCGTGCGGATGAAGCCTAAATTATGGAGTCGTACTGACACAAAAGAACGTTTGACTACAAACGTGGTGTTTAGAGCTAAATCAATTATTAAGAGGTATCACCTGACGTTCTAAGTAGCTCGTGCCACTCACGTGTTGCTGCGAGGGCGTCCAATATGAATAAATAATAACAATAAACTATGTGCCTCACCACACCGGCGATAACTCAGACGGTTTGTAAACATTAACGACGTATTAATAGACAAGAGGTAAAATTAAAGATTAGGCGCCACAGTTATTTAAATTTAAAGCATCCGCGATGAATACACGGAATTAATGTGAAACAAACATTCTTACAAAGAAATCACAGCGTAAAAGAGAAATGGAATATCTGTTGTTGTAACTAATCCTGCATAATATTGTTGTGTTATTACGTCAACGTAGAAGATTTACGTTAACATAATAAATATGTAAACTACTAGCTTTGACATCTCTAGCTGCAACGAAGAATGAACCTTCGCTTCGCTAAGTTAGTTTCTTGAACTAAGCATCAAAATAAGATAAGAAAGCTAACAATTCAGAAACAAGTTATCTGACATTATAAGCCTGCCTAAATAAATAAAAGGAAAACGCAAACTCCATTTTATAAGGTATAAATCTCTTTAGGACTGCGACGAAAGCAAATTCTCTCGAGAACTTTATGTGACTTCCACCGAAGATTTTATACAATTCATTTCAGTCTCATAAAAAAGTTATCACGAATTCGCAGAATCGGGCGAGCTATTTTTCTGCCGGCGGCGGGTGGTTCTCCCCGTGGGAAAGGGAGCTTAATTCTAGATGGTTGGAGAATAACATTATTTTGGCTGAACATGTGTTCATTGTGTGTATTGGATACCTGTCTTCTTATAATACAATGTTTGCAAACAAATATCTCGAGTCTCTTGCACCCAAGCCAACATTGACAAATCAATCTGTCTATCGTACAGCCTGTGATTAATTACTAACTCATAATCTGTCTGACAGGTGTTTAATAGGAGATATAATTAATTTAATCATTGATCAAAAGAGCGACAGGGTAAAGATTCGTGACTTCTAAATATACCAATTAACAAGTTGTCACTGGGCGTGTTGAGGTATGTTTACAAGACGCCGTCAAATAATTAGCATCGGTCAATAACTCGGTGGGCCGCGAGGTAATAGCCTACCTACGCCACAAAGTGGTCACACCTCGGCGCGCGCAGCGGCCTGCCGACAACGGTCATTTGCTGTAATTGCGCCACCAACAACGAATTAATCACTAATGTGACAACAGCGATATTGCCATTATGAAGAGTAATAACGTCATAATAGGTCATTAAAGTCATTCATTACTATCAGCCTACTCACTCAATGAAACTTACCTACAAATTGAAAAACAAACAATTAAATTTCCATAAATAAATAAACATTAAGTAACTCTAAGCTGCGATACTCTCATGATAAAATTACATCTTTTGTTACATTTTCCAAGTGTCCCGAAATAAAAAGAAATGGTTCACAGTGAGATTTCACTGACATTTCATTATTCAGTTATTAGTTTTTACATACAGAGGAAGTTCCTAATTGTCTATAGTAGACAACAAGCCTATAGTTAAAGTTATAAAGTTAAGTTGATTGATTGGTAACTTGATTAAGATAGGCACTGCAATTCTCAAATATCATTAAATTTGAGCAACCGGCTATTAGAATATAAGGTCCATTTACACTTGCATTGTGTGTGATAAATTGCGAGACAACATCAATTTTGGGTTTTTTAACTTGTACAAGATAAAAAGCACAAACATTTGATTTTTCTAGCATCTCGTCAGAATAACGGACAAGAGGTAATTTAATCAATTTAAATTTGGTTTGATGATGGAAAACATCGATAAGAAACCAAATCAATCCGGATAGCGGCGGAAGGCCCACCACCCACCACGTTATGTACTAATACCATAGGTGAAAAGTGGGCTTCTGAGTGTTCCGTTCACCATGACGGCAACAGTCACTTTCCTTTGACTACCCCGTTTGGGATAAAGTCGTCATGGTATGTATGTATGTTAAATTTGGTTTGCTAGTGAAAAGACTACTTTTCAGTTGGACGTTTTTGAGTATCAGCTCGTAGGAAATAGAAATGAAAGCAAACCGATCACAAGCGAAACCAAACTTTTCAATTGAATAGGCCAAGAGTTGCCAGAAAAAAGAATCTCGTTAATTCATTAGTTATTAATTATTTTCATGCCAATACATAGTCCGAAGCCGATTCGCTGATTTAGTCGGTCTCGACGAACCGGCTTCTGGCGTAATGGTCGGGTTAAGGGTTGAGCGACGGTGCGCACCAAATTGCATTTTGTTTTTAATCTAGAGGTAGCCGCAGGCGCAGGCGCGAACTCCAATTTGCCTGAGCTGTTTAATTAACGGCGCGGCGGTCATTAATTAAGTCATCAGACAAGCCAGCGAGGTAAGCGAGCGAGGATTAGAATACCAAACTGCATCCTAGTAGCTATTTAACGATTATCTTCCACTGAGCTAGTAAATTAATTCGGAAAAACGGTAATCTCCTAGTGCTGTGATAAAGTGGCCCGTTTTTTTAGTTCCAACTCTATTGGCTACAATTAGGCCTGATTTCCAAGTATGTACGTCTTAGCCAAACACAGTAGCGTAGCCGAGATATAGGAAAATGACTATAAATTATTGTAACTTACATTATTATCTGTAAATAGTCAATGAAGTATTTCCAATTAGAAAATAATAAGTATGTCATTTGTTATACACATCACTATTTATAGAACTTGTCTACATAATAAACACACAATACACACATTATTATCCAGGGCTAGCATAGAAGTAATAGGTACCTGGAATATATCCCACCTATATATTGATCGATGGGTCCCTTCTAATCATTTAATAAAAGTGCAGAATACACTTCAAAAGTAACATACACAACCAATACACATGTTATTCGAAAACAATTACAGCAAACATTACAAAAAATTAATGTCCGAAAAAACGTTGAAAGGTAAGTAATGATTAAGCCGACGCTGTTAAAAAAACGTGACAAAAACTGTTCTTAACAAAAGAACAATCTGTGGGTTAGCTGCGAGCAGACCAGGTAGGTATAAGCCGCATTGTATTAAAAAAAATAGTTAACCACATCTCAATTCATTCATTATTCAACTTCACTGCAAGTATAAAACTTTTCTTATACAATTAAAACGTTCAGTATAATAACTTCAGCAACCCATAAATCATAGAGCGAAGAAAACAATGTCAAAGCAATTAAGAAAGTCTCATGACAACTTACAATTTAATTGGACGAGGGAAAAATAGTGGCGCGTGGAAACAAATAGAAGGGACGTAATCGAAATGTTTGTAAACGGCTGTCGCGGCGCTCGTCGCGTGTCACGGACCGATTACCTGCCTCCTACCTCACCCACCCCGCGCGGGTGGAAAGGCTTGTACGCAAACATTTGATCCAACCAACATACCGTGCGCCCAACGCCATGCACCAACTGTCAGCAAACTTCTATGAGAATGTAGTATTTTTTTTGTTTACAGATATTTACAGTGTCAACAAATAATACAGCTATAAATCATTCCAAAAACTTTTTTGTCCTTGGCAATTGGAGAACCGCTAAGTAAACCAAGGCTAACATATTTAAATGTTTGTTTTTTTGTATTGTGTAAATTGAGTTTTATTGTTAACCTTAAACAATAAAATTGCCCATTTTGCCACAGTGAATAAATTACTAGGGCAAAATTATCATTTATAGATAGATCAAGTCTCTTCAGACAAAAATTTAATACTAATTTACAAGTAAATTAAAAAGAGTGATTGAACTGCGAGTAAGCAAATATAATGCAACGAAACTGCTGTAACATAAGCATATACCTCCTACTATCAGATCAGGATACATTGTTCATTCAATACAATTAGCATGTTAGGTGTAATTTGTTTAAATCGTGACAAATAAACTCATACAACTTTAAATTCACTTGCGGTAGTCGTAAAATGAGGCAATTAAGTATTTAACATTCCTCTGAAGTCTGAACTGCAGTTAACTCTCATGAGACTAGATTCGCAGCTGGAATATTGATTGAATTAATTTAGCGGTGCTGCGAACTAAAGGTTATGTAATAGCTTAAGAATTCTACTTTAAATAATAAAGCCATTACTCCCAGACCCTGCAGACTCCACTACAAAAAAAATGGATGAAGAAAAAACTAGCCATTTCAAATTGAAGACATCATATCAAAACTAAACAGTATCTGTTCTATCTCATGCTCTGCATATTGAACACACGAAATCGCATCAAACTTCACATAGTGCCCCTATGTGAAGTTTGTATACCTTATGCTGAAATAATACCTTTTTGCTATGGTTTTGTAAAGTTTGACCTGTCATCCTCCGTACGACGCGACGTTGCACTAAGCCGTGGCACTCACGGTCGCATATACAAGTTTTTAAATAGCAGGTAAACAATTTAGTTCAGTCTCACGTGTGTTCAACGATTACATAGTAATATGTTACAAATCTTTATGTGTGTCGCAATACACGCTAATAACTACTTCACGGTGGATTATATTCATGATAAACATTTGTGAATAAAAATTTACACTAACCCCTGCCAAGCTAGAAACTTACATGTTGCTAAGATATAGGTACTCGTATGTATTCAAGACAGGTACAGAGGCGTTGAAATCAACCTTTACATAGGGGCACCTTATGCCAGCAGACATAAGCCCCATTCCACAATGGTTTTTCAAAGGTTGATATGGATGCGTCTATACAAGAACGTAACATTCATGATGATTAATGAAATAAATAAACCATTCAGACAATAAAAATCAGAATAAATCCTTATGAATAGTGAATGCTAATTCTCCGATGTTAGAAGTATCTTACATGACTCAACAAATTCTTTTAAGCCTAATTTCACAGGGGCTAAGTAGCAGGCGGAAGCTGGAAATATTCGAATCCTTTTAAGCATACTTAAAATGCACATACTTCAAACATATAACAATATAAATCTTACAATACAACCAGCAAGAGGCAACATGGCGTCATTTATGGCAGTCAATGAATACAACTTAGGTGTGAGTGTGAATCATGCCACTTTCTAAACAAAACGAAAGCACACGTTATCGAATAGTAGTGCGAGGCTAATGCTGCAACACGTTTAGAGCTTAAGTTAAATTGTCTGTGTCTTCCGAGGGTCTTATTCTGTTCTTAATTATTAATAATATTTATTACATTTTGTGGACATCAAAATAAGTAAATCAAATTTTGGCAATGAACTCATTTTACAAAATCAAATGATTATGTATGGATTTGATTAAGGCCTTGTAATCATTATTATACAGCTTCTTTCTGAATCTACTGCACCTCAAATAAGGTAAAGTTTGAACTCTAACTAAGGTACATAGTAAAGGCTGCACAATGCCAATATAACACGGTTCTACTTCTACTAAGTACATGATCACGTACATTTTTAATATTTAGTAACGTTTCCATTGCACTTTCAGAACTACAAAGTTACTTCTAGCCTTCATCGATAAGAGTTAGAAACGTTTGTTATTAGTTACGCTTAAAAACGTTGAATCCGATAAGAGGTTGTTGAGTGGTCACTCGTCACGTGAGGCGAGCTCGCAAGGGAGACGGCCACTGCGACATGTTCACATTCATTCTCGGGAGCTCTCAGCAGATAGATTGTTTGATCGCGATGGCCGAGAGCGAAGAGGGCGCCCGGTCGATCGTGGGCAGATCGCCGAGATACGCCGCGAGCGCCCTACAACGTATCCCCTGACGTCGGCGCCGCTCTTCACCAACATCGCGATTTTCGCCACTTGGGGCACTTGGCACATCTTATAACGAGCTTCTGAAGTGGGTAATACATTTAACATTAAATTGAGAATGGCAAGAGGTTTATTCCCTTTGATCGAACATGCAAGATGGCTTTTCTTTTCGTCAGCACCTCGTTTTAAGTATTACAATGATTAATTCTAATGAACTCTAGAGTCGGCAACTCTATGCAAAATCATCAATCTGATATGCTTTAATTTATACAATCAAATTCTAATTTATATTAGGAAACCAGATTATCTTTATGAAATTTGGTGAACACTCTGAGATACATGTGGTTGAAGCCATCGTAAAATAAAACCAAAGCAAAATATATTATTGAAAGAAAAGTAGGTTACAAATAACGGATCCATAAACCGCAATATGATCTGAATACGATAACGATAAAGTGTGTCGTTTGACTTGAAGGGCTTTGTAATCATTTTCACCCCATCTGAGTCGGAAACCGAATACTTGGCATTGCGGCAAATTCCCTGATAAGTAACTCCCCTGACTCTATTGCCTTCAGTTATGATTGGAATCAATGGAATCCCCATTTTATTGGCAATAAACACAATTCGTTTTATCTATTTTTACACAAAAAGTAAGACGGTGTATTGAAAGGTTCGTGTGAAGTAGTTACAATATTATATAACAAGTTATATGTACATACATATACAGTGGTGGCCACATAATTAGGGACACCAGTCGATTTTTATACAAAAGAAGTAAATTTGAAGTCTTGATTCTCCGCCAGGGATTGACTGAGCTGTGATCTGATGATAGCCATCTAGGGAGTGAACGGAGGAGATTGCTATACAGAGTCAAGAGATCTGATTAGCATTTTATTCTAAGAGATACAAGGGTCAGAGTTCTCTGTTTTAGGATTTCCATACATTTGCTATTTACGTGTTTGTTTTAAACATATCCTTACACTGATTAAAATGCTGATCAGATCTGAAGGTGTGTATTGCGATCTGGATCTCCTCTATTCACTCCATGGGTGGCTATCATCAGATCACAGCTCAGTCAATCCTTGGCAGAGAATCAAGGCTTCAAAGTTATTTCTTTTGTATGAAAATCGACTGGTGTCCCTAATTATGTGGCCACCACTGTACCTATGTCATGACTTCATCATTGCTAGGTCTCGTCCTTGCGTCGTCGGAATGGTGCCTGCGTAATTGTTTTTAAAAATAATAGAAGACGAATGTCGTGCCACCACGTATATTAGCGCTAACTACAGACTGAAAAGTGTATGAAAACGCTTTTTTATCTTTTTGTATAGGAGCGAAAAACTAGAGGCTCATGCTGACTAGACAAGGCTACTTTTGCATATATACCTATACACAGACGACCACATATCAAGCTTAAGCTCAAGCTAATAAGCAGTTGGTTGCATTACATATGAGGACTTGCCTTTTATTACATAGTTATGTGGCAGTTTAGTAGTATATATATGAATACGGACATTTCAAGAGCTGCATATAAAGCTATGCACCAGAAAAGTCAACAAAATCTAAAGCTATAAAAAGTTTGTTACGTTTTTTACTCTAGCGAATACCGCGGTCTAACCTCTTGCCCATTTTGAAATGATATAGCACTTAATAAATAGCATTTCTTGATAATGGGTATGTTGGAAACCAACAACTAATAAATGAGTATACAACCACAGCTCAATTGTAACCATTATTGATTTACCCATAATTCCCTTACCTGGTGAGTGAATTTACACTTTCAAAAATAACTTAAATTAAAATTCATGCGAATCTATACTAAAATAATTAAGAGGAAATAATTGTTTGTTTGTTTTTTTGTTTGTAATAGGCTCCGAAAGTACTGGACCGAGTTTAAAAATTCTTTCACCAATATAAAGTTACATTATCAGGGAGTGAATATTTTTAATTTAAGCTATATTTTGACGAGAAAGAGTACGCGGGCGAAGCCGATGACGGACAGCTATAATGAATAAATTACTGACTGAAAGTACTTAATGCTAAGCTATTCTCAAGGTTACAAATGTAATTTTAATTTTCTAGCAAAATGGAAGGATTATTATGATCAGAACGACAACATAGAGAGTACACCCAATTGTTTCATTTCATGAAGTTTCAAGTATTGAAAATAAATTACTCAGGATGAAAAACGTGGTTTGTATTTCTTGCAACAAACAGGTTTGCTTTTGCAAATGCTATTACACGCGTAAGAGCTCCTCCAAGTTACAAAATACTATTAAATTTTAGAGCATTGTATTGTAAGAACATAACATAAAAGGGCTAAAAGTACAATAAAATATCTTTACGATATTTCATTCTGAAATAATTGATCTCCTAACTAAGAAGAACTATTGCTTATTTATTTTATTCTGTGCTATTGCGTCAAATCTAATACATTGTATTCTATTCTAAGACATGTATTTTTATAAATTTGTATGTAGATACAACTTGACTTAGAAGGTAAATCATTCAATATCTGTAAAGTAAGTTTAGGGATTTGTACAGTTGTTTGTCAAAAGGTGAACACCTTGTGAACCTGAACATTTGCATTTTAAATGAATATTACCTTAAAAGCTGACCACTTTTAAGGTAATATTCATTTAAAATGTAAATGTTCAGGTATAACAATCAAAAATTAGGGATAAAATCATCATTATTAGGACACTTCGCTGTGCCAATGCACTGTGCTTGTTTTCGGAAATTCTTATTTAAGCTAATGCAACAGTCATTCGATCTGGGTTGCAAAGAAAAACCGCAACCGGTTACAAAACAGTTTACTTAAGATTAAATGAAACTTATAGAAAAATCTCACCTCAAACAAAAATCATTTGAAAAGC
Organism: Udea olivalis; assembly: GCA_947369235.1. Classification (NCBI taxonomy): domain Eukaryota; kingdom Metazoa; phylum Arthropoda; class Insecta; order Lepidoptera; family Crambidae; genus Udea; species Udea olivalis. Next base: position 11,034,969 of record OX376351.1, read on the forward strand.
ATTGAAAGCCAGACAAATAGCAAGTCGTTTCCAACCATATGGCAAACAAAACTTCCCCCTGCGGCGGGTGCGGCGCGGTGAGCGTAAGCGCCAAGACAAAAGCAATTTTTCTACAATATTCTTTGAGTAACTGGCAGTGCAGTGTAACTTGCGCCCTCGGAAACAGAGAGGTTTGCTGAAATTTGTGCATTTGCATGTCTACGAGTTGGTCTCTGTAGCTTCCTGAATGGTAAATTGCTTGTAGCCTTTTACATATTAATAATAATGTTACGCGCCACTTGATAAGACTGGTCACTATGAATAATGACAGGTCTGCATGCTTAATGCCCTTGTGAATGCAATGTGATTAAAACGGCCTGATTTATCACTTTTTCCCGGTTATTATGAATATTGACTACCTTGTCTTGGGCAAAGTCATAAACCAAATTAATCTTTGATTTATTAATTTTTGATTTTTAAGGTTTTATTTATGATTTCACGTACAAAATTTTTTTTTAAACAGAAGTCGTTTCGCTCTGCAAGAAGTGGGCTTATTCGGTTACAGGGAGCGAAGCGACGAGAATGTTAGGTGAACATGAACCACCTGCCAGAAACGAACTGGCCTTATTTACTTTATGCCGTTTTAAACTTTGATATTATAACTAAAGATATTTTGATGAAGAAATCATACGAATATATGCCAAAGAACGATGCTGGCAGTGAAATTATTCATAATGCCTGGTAAAAGTGATAAATCCAAGCTATCTCGAACTTTGATTTATTAAACTGCCTACGAGTAGTCGGATATTATTCATGTGGACCGGCCAAAGTAATGAATTTATTAAATTGACTGATGCACTTGGTCATTATTCATAAGGACCGGTCCGTATTAATACTGCCCAGTTAATCAAGTAGCCCGTAATAATAATACCAGCGTAATGCTAGGATATAGTACTGTATTGTCTGCAACTGCACCGGAGGAAAAGGACTATATACTAAACTATAAAGACTACTATTAGGATTAGGACTACTATAAAGGATAATTTTTATTTTAATAATATCCTTTATTTAGTCAATGAAATGAAAGTTGATGAAGTATGATATGTATGATCTTATCACAGAAGACGTAGGTATTTGGGTTAATTTACCGTCCAGTATCCCCACTGATTTGTACAATTTTATATCAACCTACGACCTCTGTCAGTGAAGAGACACTGACGCATGTACACCTACCGTATCACATTTTTTTTTGTTAAATATAAACCCGAATTGCTTCAATATTCTTGTTAAAACTAGATATTTGGCAATACACCTTCCCAGTAGACGACAATTATTAACGTATCCAAATGTTTAATATTACATAGCTATATTCTATCATGGTAAATTTGTTTGTCCGCCAATTTGTAAAACAACACCTACGTCTACATCAAATAGGCAAACCATAATAACAACTCTTCAACTCAACATCTTTTGGGTGTTGAAAATCAAAGTGGCGTAATAAACCCGGGAAAGTATCAGTAAGTGGTAATAGAAGCGAAACGAAGCAGTTTAAAGTTGGGTCAGGTAAGTATTTATGTCACGACGCGCTAACATCGTGCTCTGGGGAGTACTCGCCGGGGACGGGTCATAGGGGTGTCTGGTGTCTAGGGCGGTTAGACACACGGTCGGTGATCCCCGGCACGGAGCCTGTTTTGTAAAGCGCCCGATATTGATTTTGTACATAAGCAGTTGCGAGAGATTAACCTTCGCTGTGGATTAATATCTCGTGTGCGTGTACACGAGATATTAAACTACCAAAATCAAACTTTTGGTAGTTAAAAAGTAGACTCTCGGTTTGTTGGCTTGGTTAGTCTCAACTATTTTCAAAACGTTAGTTTAAACAACTAATTCATTTTAAGCAATATATTAGTTATATAGATCATATCATAAGTCATACAATGACTATATCACCAGATAGACCTGCTGCTTGGCCGAACGAAAGGATTATTTAATTTAGTCATAAATTTAAAATAATCTCATCATTACAAATCAAGATTATAAACACCTAGTTACACTACCACAAAAACATCTTTGAACTCATAATTAAGATAAGCCAAATTTATAAGTATCTAACTAACCTACCTCCTACCTACTCTTTTTGTCGAATTTATTACCGAGGAAAAAATGTATCCCAAGCTTACGCCGCCGAAATACTGTTAGCCATCACAATATTTCACGCTCGCTAACTTCTTCATGCCACATTCAATCTTTTTCGGCCGCTTATCAGGTAGGTAGACGGGTCTTGTCAAACTTTTCAAATTAGTTTCAAACATGCTCCATTTTTTCATTTTATAAACAAAGTTATCTAGTCTAGCCAGGCTTCAGTTTAACTTATACAGCGTTCTTTGTGACGAAGTTCATAATTTGGTATAATTTACTATTCGCGTTTATGTAGAAAAATATGTTTCTGAATATAATTTTATCGTTTAAAAAAAATAAGTACAAAATTAAATCAATTTAAACAAAGATTCAAGTTTCTTATTCTTTAAATTGGTTGCCGAGCGGAAGGGACATGGACGAGTGCACCGTGGGAAAAACGTCATTCACCGTAAATAAAGTATAGCTGTAGTGCTCACTGCCCCGCGGGTGTCAGATAGCGGGGTTACGCTTGACTGTTCTTGCTGTCAGGCAATGCACTCTAAGAAAAATAAATAGGTAACTTACGAAACTCGGTATCAGTTGAATCGTGCTTTAGGCACAGAGCTTACAATTTAATCACGCAAATAACTAAAGCTCCCAAATGTTGTGATCCAGGTAGGTGGCCTTTAAATCTTTTACCTGAACGTTCTCTACACCTACCTAAATCTAGCTACATCAATCTATAAGTGGCACAGATAGAGTAGATGCTTCTTATTAATAATAAGTTACTAGAACGATTTTGCCAATAAGCATTGACGATACAGCATTTTTTGTTTTGTATTATTTTATCACATCGTTACACCTAATCGTCGTAGAAAGTATAAATAATTAATCCTATAGTATTTTGACCTAGTAACGCCCGAATCCAGAAACGTCAATCAAAGCTGAGCAGTCCTTACATGTATCGCTGTCCCTTTCATTTCTATTGACGTGTGACAGGGCAGCATCAACATGAGGTGTGCTCAACTTTTGATTTGCGTTTGTGGATACGGGGGTTGTGTAATCTACTGATTTAGTGCTTACTAAGAAATTAATAAAATGAGTTTCAGGGCCCAAGAAGTTATACGGTTTCACTTACGAAAAAAGAGGTTATAAAAGATCAAGGAACTAAAATCATTATCTAGAAATTTCCTTTAGGGATGTTTTAATTGTACATGTTTGTCAAAGTGTGTGTTATTAGTTGGTGAAGGCGACGATTGCGACGAAGTGACTATTTAGACCTAGGTTGGCAAGTAGGTGTACGGTCTTTGTCTGGCGTAGCATCGCGTCGCCGTATCGTTCGGCGGGATCTCTCAGATGAGGTAACAACTTACCAGTTGCCCAGCAGTTTGCACACGGTTGGTGAATTTCTCTTACCAGATGGGACTTTCAATAATGAGTACATCTTCGGAGCTAAACACTTTCTTTTTTGGGTTGAGTCCCACCAAAATACTTCAAACTGCATTTAACATTTACCTAGATAATATTGTGTTGACCAAATATAAAAATAATTAGGTAGGTGAGTAGAGAAACGTAAACAACGGCTTCTTAATTACTACCACTAAATATTTTGACAACCTTTGCAGAGAAGGAATAAATTTAATACAGGTTGGTACCTCAGGAAGAAGTAACTCCCAGTTATCAATTGATTATTGCGGAATTTGGAAAATTGTAGGCGAGTCATTATTTTATTATGTAACCTACTTAGGTCCTACATTGATATGGATATTCACAAAACCAAAAATTACGAAAGTTTGTGTATATACCTGTTACCAATAATTTGTTCCTTCTGTGGCAGTTGGTTAGCCAAATTCACTGCCATGTGGTCTCATAATGCCGCCTTCATCTCCAATACCACAAAGAACCTGTTTTGTGTAGGAATTAACTTTCAGCCTTTGTAAGTAAAAATTGCATAAGCGTTGCAGACCGCATGTTGTGAATTAAATAGGAGCAAAGGAACCTGTTCGGGCCTATAACATACGCGCCCGGCGCACCAACGAGCCACAAACGGCAAGCCTGTCGCCATAATTTAAAATGATAGCGCAGAATGTAGTTTTATTGTGCGCATACGAGACTTCAACGTGCACAACATATCGCCATTTGTGGACAGCGCGATAAATGAGCACAAACGAGCGAAAGCCACTTAGACCAAATTTACACTTTGTGGGAGACCGCGGCTGCACTAGGCGGCGCGCCGAGAGCAGCCGCGCGGCAGGCGTCTATCGTCAGCTGCTCGCTTCATAATACTTGACAATACGTACTCACAATACCTATAGCACATAACACACTAACATTTGCAAGGAAGTGCTAACTAATCTACTCATCAATGTGCCATTACTTTCGCTTATTCTGTACAAGATTCACTACGGAAATACCGATTTTTAAGTCATTTGTACACAGGGTTCATTCGATGGGTCAATGCACTTCCGAGGCGACGTCCAAAGCGATTACAGAGCGCCGTTTTTATAATGAGAATGAATATAGGAGAACTAAGTTTCAAAGCAAAAACAAGAAAAAATGGTTTATGGATATTATTTTAGGGTCTGGATGCCCGATGTAAAAGACCCGAACTTTATTTACAGAACCAATAGTTATGGTTTTATTGTACAACTCTCCAATGTTATTAGAGGGTAAGCTTAAGTATTTTATAGATAATATGTAGTTTTGCTGTTCGAAATATGGTTTGATTACGAAACAATTTTTAACATCTGAAACAAATAATGAATAAGAGGTACCAAAACGGACATAAGTATAGGTACCATGTAAATGTAAACAAGTTCGTGAGTCTTTATGTAGACAAGGAATGGACAAAAACAGAGTTTAGTGCGATAATTAGCATGCAGGTAATTCTAGGGCTACGTGCTCACCTCTAGATCTTCGTAGGTGCGAAATGCCATTATGGCGAAACCATCGATGATATCCTCCTCTCCCAGCGGCTCCCGCGACTTCTTTCTCCTGGCCGGAGGACGAGGCGGCTTCTCTCTCGCCGGAGACTCGTCCTCGCCACTGTCCCCATCCTTAACTTTGCTCTCTCGCTGTGCTTGCATGCGCTGTGCCCGCTCCCTTCGCCTATTTCTCTGATTGCGCTGCTTCACTTCGTTTTCCATCGTTCGCACATTATTCGAATCACCCGACCACCGTGCTTCACTACACAAAAGTCCGCACTACACTTTTATCACACATGGTTATCCGTTGTTTCTATGACACGCACACGATATTCAACAAAATACAAATCTTGCACACAGAAAATACACTGGCTGTTTCCAATGGCGGATCGTACACCGTTGCCGCATTGCAAGTAAAATGGCCGCGTAGCACCCGACAGGCTGTCTTCTTTCACATTCACGTAAACGGAGGCATGATTACACTTAGACTAAGACATATTACGATATATTTTAACAAGAACTAAGGCAATAATAAGGTAATTTAACTTTATACATTATTCTCTGCGTTCAGAATCAGTCAATAGTCAATACAATGAAAGGTGTTGCACGACGCTAACGCTGCGTTGCGGTCGCGATGGTGAACTAAAGCAGAGCTACCAACCTAACCAAACGTACATTCCGCGATATGGGGCGTCATTGGCAATGTGGCGCTCGCTTTTACTGCTCTAGCAAATAGCGTTGTCTCTTTCTGTGACATAAAATTCTAGATTGTCTTTAGTTAAATTTTTGGGTAAGTGAAGTTGATATTTTAGAATTATTAAATTATTGTTAATTAAAAATAAGTATTTTTATGTGATGTAAGAAACTAGTTTAATTTTTAAAATATTAGAAAAAAATGGGGCTCTGGATGTTTGAGTTCGCGTGTTGGCAGCACTGCATTGTAAAGACTTTGTTCTCATTACAAAAGTTTTCCAACAACCGCTGTGTTCATGGGTATCGATAAAATCTCGGTACTACAAATGAGCACAGTGTTTTCATAAAACGTTCATTCATGTACTTTGAGAAATTCAGTTGACTTGTGTAGTTTTTGACATTTCGTTCGGATCAAGTCGCGATATACTTATTTTGCTATTTTTATAAATTAAATCATTTCCTTTAGCTTGGGTACATTGTTAACGGTTTTTCAAATGGTCTTACTACCTAATTAAAAGTTTCTTCAACCATTGCCCCAACACTTCATCTTTATGAACACCCAGACTTGATCTATCCCAACATTCCCAACACAAGTGTTTGGGTACCTAGATCAATTCTAGGTGTTCCTGAATTTAACGCAGAATCGTAAAATTCATAAATAAACAACATAATAAACACATAAATGACAAAATAAAATAAAACCAACCTGTTTTGTAGGTTGGTTGGAAGTTGGAACGTATCTTCAGAAAATACGTATTGTTCTTGAGATGTTTAGCGCAGTGTTTACTCGACTCAGTGTTTGAGACGTGCGTGGGACGCAGGATCGATTCCCGCATCAGCAGGCATGTCGGATGGATAAGGAATTTAGCGAAAAAAAATGAAATTAGCCTTTTTTCGCTCGACTGTAAAAAAAGTATACGAACGAAGTCGCTCGCTATTGCTACTCGTGACCTTTTCTCATTTATCGATTATGAATATTAATCGCACGTTAGCTCATGTGTACTTGTGTAGGAATTTAATTAGTCAGTTGCCTCTAGGGCCTACAGTACAGAAGGTAGCTTCGTGTGGACACTCCTTGCCACTGATTAATTGATGGCATAACAGTGGAATAGTGATAATAGTGATAAGTGTGTTGCCTCGCACTGCACTACAAGACTACAACGTCCGATATCGAGCTCTTTTTGTATGAGCAGTTCAAGGTAAAAAAACGTGTTTACAGCTGTTCTACGTCAGCATTGTGGCTGTTTGTATTTGGCTTAACATTATTCTAATGTAGTTTTTCTTTTAATTAAAAGGGGCTTTCTACGAATCAGAAGTTCTCTCGCTTTTGAATACGGCAAATATTTTAGGTTTATTTTTATCTGCTGAGGCGTCTGTGATAAAGAAATCTTAATCTGAGATGTTAGTAAAAATAGGTTATATTTAGTCCTACTTACTTATCGATTACCCAATTTAATTAAACAAATACTATGGCTAAGGAATTACTTTTGTTGTGGTAGGGAGATCACAACAAAAGTAAATACGAGTAATTCCATAACCTAGGTTTATTTTTAATAAAGGAAATTTATAATTTTACATACGTCAAGTGAGCGTTAGTGGGGGGTGGATTGATAACGTTGCATTATTTCATTGAATTGAAAAACTCAAATTTTTGCTCTATTATTGTGTGCTTAATACTATTTAAAACACATAAAAAAACGTTTTTTTTTAATTGTTAAGGCACTTGAAAATTTATAATTATGAAATCAAAAGGTGCATTCAATAATACAGAGATAATTTATACCTAATTTGAATTCAGCTAAATAACCACGAAAATCTTAAAAAAATACGACGTTTACGATCTACCCCAAACGCAAAAAGCAAACCCTCTTATTATAATCACTAAATGACTCATTAGTGTATTTTTTTGCTTCTAGGTCTGAAGAAGACTAATTAATCACGTTACTCTGTAAGGTTACGTTAAACGATTCATTTGTATTATAAAAATATCTTCTTCTTCTTCTTTCGTGGCGATAGCAACTCTATATTTTATTAGACCAGTGTTCTGCCACCTTTACAACATCTGCATTGGCACATACCTATAAGGTCGTCAGGCGTGCAGCTGTTCGGAGTTCGGACTCAAGGATTCATGTTCTGGGGAGAGGCACCACATTCGCACACTTTCTCTGCACCGTCGATGTAGCCCCATCTACACAGACTGTCCTTGCAGCGACCGACCCGGGTCCGTAGTCTATAGGGTTTTCCAGGTCAGCCACGGCAAATCAATGGAAAAAAATTCATACGATTCGACAGTCGTGATGATTCGCTGCGCAGGACAGTATCCGTTCGCTTTTCTAGGTAGGTTGATTTGCCAAAAGACAAGGATATCTCATTGCACCTAAAGCCGATGAGTCTAAAAATACACGATCAATACGTTCGCTGGCCTCTCTTCTCTAGGGAAAAATTGCAAGTATTTGAAGCTTTTCTAAATGGGTGAAGGGAAATAGCGGTGCAATTCATAACGTTTCATATTGAAAGGCCATTCGTTACTATGTGTCCTATTACAAAACCATCCTAATCTGCATGATCTTGTTCAAAAGATTCATTTCAATATTAACACCTTTGATTGACCTTGCCTTCCATTTGAATTCCCGCAAAAACTTTTCCTTATCAAAATGTAATAAATTACCTAATATAAAGGAGTATCCTAATAAAGTAATCGATCAGCAGACGAGAGCCAGTCATGCTCTCTAGGTGATATTAGATAGCTAGAAGAAGCTTCCTGGTGAGCAGAGGCATGCTGGCACAAATATAATAAATAAATAAATAAATAAAGACTAGACTGTAAGATTAAACTGTAATAACTTTCTTACTTAGACCATCAGTATTATTGATTTTTGTAAAACTTTAGACAAAGAAGCGTCCACGTGTCAAACCTAGTGTTTGGGATTGTAGTACTAACTATAACGTGGTATTGCTTTCTGATTCGTGGTCTGGTTATAAATATTAGACATCAATGCAAGTCATATTAAATAATTTGGTACTAATAATAATTGCAATTTGCGGAACCATACGCGAACATGAGTAAACGTGCTCGACCTCGAGTGCTAATACGATTATTTTTTACTGCCTTATGCTAATAAAACTGAGACCACCAGCCGACTATTTGTTTTCTTTCTAATTTTAAACAGAAAATCCATAATGCCGAGTGTACACAAAGGGGTGGGTAGCGGAGTTAGGTAGTAGGCACTGCTGAGCGACTTTTTTATGGGTTTTTTTCCTTTTGTGGCTGTCTACGAACGTACGGCTCCCCTTCAAAATAAAATTGATTTGTAAGAGAGCGTGCGAAGTAGTTTGAAAATAAAACCTATGGCTTCTTAACGAGTTGCGAGTTTTAATTTATAAAATAAAGAAAGACGGTTTGATTAGTACAAATTACTTCAAGTACTTACAAGTACCCGTACATTAGATGAGTAGCTGTGATAACCATTGACCACTGTCCATTAGGTGGCTCGTCTGTTCACATAATAAAACAGACTAACAAAACAGATGACAATCTCACTAAAACATCATTATTATATAGGTTTAGTAGCATTATAAGACTATTACTCAGCAAGTATCTTCAAATCTCTCATAATAAGTACCACAAGTAAGTATTAGTAAGTGGTTACTACCGAACACCCAAATGTACACCAAAATAATCTCGTTAGCAATTATAAATATTTTATATGAATTTATAAATCTCTCATTATTTAAATTTTTCCATAAAACTGATATAGATATTTACAATAACATTACTACATTGCGCAGTAATATTTAAAGGCATGCAGTAAAATAAAAGAGTCAAAAACTACCTTGTATTAAAAACTTTGTTAAGGTGTACTCAGTTTTGACCGCCTTCGTCCATAAATATAAGTATCATATTGCGAAATAAAGTTGTTTAAATTTATCACTTCATACCTTGTTAAAAGGAATGGTTTTGCAATCATTTGGAGTTCATTTAAGTTCTATCTGTGAACACTTGAATAATGCTTTTGTAATGCAATTAACATCTTCACTGTCAATAATATTAATAATATAATGCTTCTGTAATGCGATTGGCAACTTCATTGACCGTAATAATACTTCTTTAATGCGTTTGGTAACGTTATTGACCATAGTTATGCTTCTTTAGTGCGATTGGTCCATTCGTTGACCACAAGAATGCTTAAATAATTAAACTACTATGTGAACCTATATATGATCTAAAGCTGTATAATTTGTGCCCAAATAAGCGTTACAGTAGCATTATGGACGTTCATAATGCTACTGTAAAACTAACTCAAAGTCGGCCGTTATACTGCTTTGATCTGTTACTTGGGTGATGCTATGTGCCTTTACTTTGTTGTTGATGGTAGTACTTACCTTAAACATCAATCAGTGTAGGTGTGAATTTGTCATATCTGCCAATATTGTTATTTTCTGTTAACGTTACGAACAAAAGAAGTAGGTAGCCAGCAGAAATTAATAAACAATGTGTGGATCGCGCGGCGTAAAATCATTATTGACTCAAATTGAATGTTCGAACGTTTTAAATGTAAATTGGCAGGCTTTGTGTGAATTCTGTTAACTGTCCAATAATCTTCCAATATACAATAATTCCGTTTCGATGTTTTAATTAGCAATACATAATTAATCGCGTTATTACTCGCACTAACGGGAAAATTGCTCAATATTTCGATATAATCTGGTTTTCATTGGATATCGGTTTTGCCATACTAATATTTCAATGAACTCTTATAAACATAACGGTATGTTACTTAATCATATAAGTACTTCAGTTTTATGTTACTCGTAGATAGGGTGATTTAAAGTTATACGATTTAAAAAGGGTTGTAAAATTATCTAATGGAATGTGATGTGTGCTACGAATCTAGTGTATTTTATCAAACTGAAAAGATAATCCCGTAGAACTAACCGTTAGGTACAGTTAATGATATGAGAAAAAACTATCAACCGACTAACATGGTTCCAAAAACATGCAAATGTAATGCAACCTTTCGACTGATTGATGAATGTTTGTGCATGAGCAAAACGTCATTCATTAGGTGTCATTAGAATGTTCAACGTCTATCTATTACGTCATAGCTAAAATCTCATAAGTTAATACATAGGTACCAATAAATTCAAGGTATTGTTCAAGAAGAAGCGTTCGATTCCCGGTCGGGTCAATTCAGGAAACGATCTTTTCTGAATTGACTCGGGTCTGGGTGTGCTGGGAGACGCCCCTGGCTTATTTCCTTGTGTGGTACCTCGTAACACAGGGATATTCATCCCTACTTCGAGACCATTACAAGAGGTGTGTTGTCTGGCGCATATTTAGTCATTTATATTTATTTTATTTACTTTCTCTAAATCACACAGTATAAGTTCACAAAATAAAATATTCCAAAGTAAAGTTGCCAGCAGAGCAAATATATATAGCTGTTCGTAGCTCGTAGCATGCAAGTTTCCGCAGAGATTCCACACTCAAGTGGCCAATCATCTCGGATTCACTATAATTCAGCTCTCAAAACCCTATCATTTGTTATGTTAGGTACTGGAAGTGCTTCAAAATATGAAATTTCCTGAAAATGTATGGTTAAGTATGTAGGCAACATTTTCGGAAAATAATAGATACAAATGGTTTTAAGTGGGGATTCTCTAGGCCCACTTGCGCACAACGTTACACAGTTAATTTTTTTTTTTTAATATTCTATCTCTTGCCAAACCTGGGCCGAATCTTTTTAACAAACGTCGTCTAAAAGTGATAATTGATACGATTAAGTTAAACTTGAATAAAAGCGTCGACTCTACAGTTGGCTATTACTGTACGTACCTACATACATAAATATATTCGAAATAAGCTATTTTTAAAATAGTCTACCATAGGTACAAAGGCGTTCACATAAACCTTTATGCTGATGTGAACGCTGATGCACCTTATGCTGATGGCATAAGACCCATTTTACAAAGATTTCGTAAAGGTGGATGTGAACGCCTCTTTACCTATTTGATTAGTTTTTATTACTAGGTTTTTCAGACCCGTCTTGGTTAGCACCACGTCCTAAAAAGAACCCCTATGCAAAATTTGAGACTCCTAGCACTTAAAGTAACGAAGTTTCATACAAACAAACTACGAGTATCAACCCCAAAAACAACCCCTTAGAGGTCGAATTTTTCCAATTTTTTAAGGATAACATTTTTACAAACTTTGAATGCCATATTTATTCATATCTAATCAACAGCCTAAAATATAAGTTTTATGCTTCTAGTTCTGAAAATTACAATACTTTCATACAACCTTTCATCCCCCTTTTCAAGCCTTTACAACACTTTTTCCAATTAAAAAGTAGCCTATGTCCCTTCTCAAGCTCTAGCTAGACTATCTGTCAACCAAATTTCATTTAAATCGGTTCAGTAGTTTTGGCGTGAAAGCGAGACAGACAGACAGAGTTACTTTCGCATTTATATTATTATATAGTAATATAGTATATTTAGTTTGGATTACTGCAGATATCAAAGCTGTAGAGATGACGAACAAAAGCCAAAGCCGCGCCATCATAGCAACGGGCATCGTCGGCGTGCTCGTGTCCACCTACGCTCTGTATGTGGAGATGGCAGCCGAAGCTCGACCTGGCTATAAGGCCCTGTGCGACCTCGCTGAGCACGCCAGCTGCTCTCGAGTGCTGACGTCGAAGTAAGTAGAGTTGCTATCGGATAAAAAAGATAACTAGACACAAACGAGTAAGAGAATCAGATTGATAAAATAATAACTATGCGCTGAACAACACACCAAACGTCACAGTCTCGAAGTAGGATCAATATCCGTGTGTTAAGAGGTACCAAACCTGCCCCCCGATTCAGACCAAGTTACCGACCGATTCGGTTATTTTCTTTTATTTTTAAATATCTTTTTAAGATGGGTAGTTTTTTAAGGCCTTTGGCTTTAACATATCAAAATATTGATTGCTACCGTTAACCGGGTCATTTGCTATAATTAAAACAAACTTACCGAATCGGTCGATAACTTCGTTGTGAATCGGGGGGCTGACCGGGAATCGAACATGGGACACCATGCAAGTCAAGGCGAGAAACCGCGCCATCCTCACGTCAACTTGTACGACAAAATATTTTGCGACTTTTTGCTTCTGCACCTTGCTTTTTAGTAGCAGGATCACAGAATGGATACTTACCCAAGTTTATTCAGTTTTTTTTTCACATTTAACAATAAGCTAGAATTCCCCAACCGATTAAGTTGTAATTGGTTGTGTCTTTGTCTGCAGGTACTCCAAGGGATTTGGAATCATTCCAAAAGAATCTGCGTTTGAAGTGCCGAATTGCATTTACGGAATATTTTTCTATTGTTTGATGGTATTACTGGGTGAGTGAACTAGAAAATGTTTTCACTATTAGCGGAAACCAATTAGATTCAATGGTCAGCTAAATTAGATTTTTATTCGCTTTTAAACGTTGTCGTTGGTAGAATAGTAGGAATGGCTGCTGCCAATGGGAACGAAAAATATGGCATCATTTTTGTAGCAATATAGTTTGCAAGCAATTTAGTGTTAATGTGGGCGTCTTTTTAAGCAAGTAATAAAAATTGTCTCTACATCAGAAAATGTGCGCGATTATGTTGCTAAAAATTTTGATAATGTTGGCAAGGTTCACTCCGCCCACAGTAACATAACATAACCGCTTCTCAGTCAAATTGTTCTTTAATTAGATAAATCTACCTCGTTTGAATTTGTTGGTAAATCAGTGGTCAACAAATATAATAGGTTTAACGAAATTGAAAACGTTGCTACCCAAATCCTAATCAATAGTTTCGGCTCAATAATTTTAACTGCAGACTAACGATTGTAACGTTTTTAATGAGATGTTACATTCGGGTTTTTTATGTTTACAAAACATAAAAAAGGTACAAGCACATGTAATTTAATGCCTAGAACTTTTTTACTTACCTTAAAACATTTATATTGCAGACTATTTAATTACTTCCCTCAATAAAACTAAACCCTCTTTTTATCACGTATTAGGTAGATGTAGATGGGATCGAAACTAAAAGCATTTGAAAGGCACCTTTGATTAATTCAGCTCTCGATAGTTAATTTTAACAAGCGACGTCACAGTAAAATCTTGGCCACAGAAGAGAGGGTGAAGTAGAATTCAGACTATTTAGGTAAACGCAGTCTTGCATGGTTTGGACTCAGAAAAATGAGATAACACATAGAAACCTAGTTTGGGTACCCGTTGTGATGCTACAAACAAATACTTACCCGTACTGGCTAAATCTGGAAGCACCGTCAGTATTTCAGGTTCTTGTACCCTGCGACGTTTACCAGAAAATCAATACAAACAATATTCATTAATAACATACATACCATCATGACTTTATCCCAAACGGGGTAGTCAGAGGAAAGTGACTGTTGCCGTCATGGTGAACAGAACACTCAGAAGCCCACTTTTCATTCACCAATGCTATTAGAACCCAACATGGTGGGTGGTGAGGCTACCGCCGCTATCCGGGTTGATTTGGTTTTTTATCGATGTTTTCTATCACCGGAGAGTTAGTCGGAAATTAAACAATGAACACAAAGATTTTGGCTCTAGCCAGATTTGAACTCGGGACCACACGATCCGCGATCCGAGTTGGATTGCTTAACCACTAGGCCACGACGCTCATTAATAATAATTATAAATAAACAAATATGCGCCAGACAACCCACCTCTTTTCATGGTTTCGAAGTAGGGATAAATATCCCTGTGTTACGAGTTACCAGACAAGAAATTAAGCCAGGGGCGTCTCCCAGCACACCCAGACCCAAGCCAATTTAGAAAAGATCGTTTCCTGAATTGACCTGACCGGGGATCGAACCCGGGACACTACGAATTAAAGGCGAGAATCGTGTCGTCAGATTCATTCAAACACGTAACATATTATAACTATGTGTTATTATTCTGAGGGTTTAGTATAATATGTCATGTTAAGTATTCCTTCACCACTTTTAAATGGTGAAGGAAGGTAGCATAGAGCGACTTCTTGCTGGATCGTGTTTAATTTCATTCAAAACGTCGAGTAATCCTAAGAAGTTATCTCCACTGGGATGGTAAAAGTAATTATTGGTCACATAAATGTGTTCTGAAAAAGTCTTTGTAAAAAAAAAAGTTACTTGAACATGGTGATTCATAAATATTTAAAACCTGTCTAGTGACATAGATTTATTGATATCCAGCCAAGTATAAGGGCAAGTAACCGTTTAACTGCTACTGCTGTTATAGTGCCAATTAGTGATAATTTTGTAAAATCATAGTACCTACGAAATTAATTTAAATACAGGGCTATTAACGGTACGTCTGGGTACAAAGAATGTAATAAGGTCTGGGTAATCTGGGTATTCTTTGCACCAGGCCACAGATTAATTATCAGGTATCCTCTGGTCAGGGGTGTCACGCTGCGCTTGCAAATCCTCAGGCTACATAGAACCATAAATGTACACCAGAGATATATTTCTTGACCATATATCTATATTCACAGCCATTTAAAATACTCATTCATTGTAAATGCAAACAGTTTCATAATAAAAAAAAATAATCTTAATTTAAAAATATAATCGCTGGCAGGCGTAATAGGCGCAATGATTTATAATTAAAATCCAAAAAACATTTTAAAGCAACAAAGCTATCTAATCAATAGCCATGAGCTGGCTGTCTAAGTGTCTATCAGAAATCATGTCACACAATTTGAACTCATTTTCCATACAATATAATCGGCTGGAACTCATATTTAATAACTAATAAAATATTAAAAAGGCTTATTTAATAATGCCTTTTCACATTCCATTTGTGAAGATAATGAATACTTAGCTAGTACTCGGTGAGGAAGGGCGGACTAGATCTAACCACTTAACTACGGCAAAAATACTTAACATGTTAATGGCCGCTGTCAGCACTTTAAACGAGCGCTATTATAGTTATTTATGGCTGTTTTGAACGAGTCTTTTACGCCATGACTAAATTTTTACTTGGTTCATAAAAGCCGTTTCGTTTTTTCCGCAGCGTTTTTAAATCCAACCGGAACTGCGTTTAGCGAGTTTTAGGTAGTTGGCCTTAGAAGGATAGGCACGAGAACCAAGGGGTGCCATGCCGAGTTGCCTCCTCGTGTGGCTAGAGGCTTGCCGGTCCCTGTTGACATTTGTTTTCCACGGGGAACGGTAAGTTACTGTGACCGGTGCATCCAGGGCAACGGGGAATACTCGTAACTTCCGGAGACGCGCTGGTAATCCAGAGTCAAGCGTGAACTGGTCGCCACACCTTTAGCTTTTCGTGCTGGTGGTATGTAGAAAGTCCCTAATGTTAAGGTTTTATATGAAACGTCAGATGTACGAAAGTTGCCAATAGCAAATTAATCTACCTAGTAAAATGACGTAATCCGAGAGATCAGGCTATCGTAAAATGTCGTTAGGTAAGCAGATAAATTGTCTATCTAGTTTCAATGAGCAGCTTATGCAAGCTTCTACTGTTAGTCCGAATGAAGATTGCGATTACATCGGGAATTGCGAAAAAGATGATCCCTCATCTAATACACGAGCGATTACAAATTGCAATGCCAATAAACGACGAGCATTACCGCAGCCGCAGACAGCAGGGCTGTCACACAAACAATCCTAAATATGCGTTAGACACAATTTGAGGGTATTTTAGCTTACGAAAAGTCCTATTTTTTTGGTAAATAATATGACTTTCGTATCACAATGTCTGCTGATCAGATCCTTATGTTTGCGATCGCTTCCTTACTGCTGGTTCTCTTTAGTAAGACCTTATTATGCGAGTATCGAAATATCTATGCCGTCTAAGTATTTATAACTCTAGGTAAAAATTTACAATTTTAAATGCAAAATCTGATAGGTCTTTTTTTCTTTTCGTATCAATAGCAAATATTTTTTTCATAGAATTACTTTATACGTAAAGAGGGTGTAAGGGGGTCCTCCAACATCTTCGGGCCCCAAGCCAACCTCGCCTGCAAGCTGGTGCACCCTGCTGATCAACGAAGTAGGCTCTGGCGACGGCTCCCCTTTATGGGTTGGGAGGTCAGATGGCAGTCGCTCCCGTAAAACCAACTCAAGCCACACTAAATGGAAAGTCAGCAGAGAGTACCCGACTTGAATAGGGCGTCGCCAGAAAACGACGCGCAGGGGGATCGCCCTACTCCTGTTTAGTGGGTTAGGGCTACCTGGCCATGGGCGAGCCCGGTTAAAGACATTAGTCCAGAGGAAGGTCCGCTTCGCGTCATGGAATGGAAGTGGGCCAAGAAAATAAGAAAGGTGGACCCTGGGACCCCACACACTAGTGTGGGTTCACAAACGAGATAGACCGCACGGATGATGATGATGATGATAATGACTTTATACGTAAAGAAAAAATATTGTTTGTCGGTAACCAGTTCACCAGTGACCGACCCTTTTTTTTATTATCGTAGGTAAATCCTCATGGATACCTCGCCGCACGGGGGAACGACGTGGTAATGTCGGACTTCTACCGACTAAAACCCCACGGTACTCGACCTCAACACTTTAGCGGCGAGGCGGGATCTCTAAAAAGTTTTGCAACGCCCCGCCGCCAGTGCTTCCTCGTATTGGGGCCCCTTCCAACCCCCCAATGAAGGGGGGAGGCCACGCAAGCACCTGGAGCACACAGGTACTTCCACGGTCGCGGTGAAAGCCGTGCATTGCGGGCAAAAGCACCCCCGTACTCAAGCTCGCTAGCCCACAGTACGCGGACCCTACTAGGCCCGCAACCACGACCCACCCAAAAGGTGGATCCGCTGCCGCATCTCGTGGTGCGGCCCGGCCGCAGTGCACAGGGAGGGCCAGCCGCGGATCACTGACCCCCTCCAAACGGTTGTGCACCGCGGCCCACACCTTGCGCCCTAAGGCGCTACGCCCGTGGGCGCCCTTTTGTGTTAGGCAGGCAGGCACCATACCACCACCACGCCCAGTGGCAGGCAGTGGGTGGGTAGGAAGTCCACCGCACTGCCACGCCTGAGCCCTCTAAGTTTCCCGGTGGGTCCACCTGCCACCAGTACTAAGCCCCCCCGCCACGACAAGGCGAAGGCTCATGGGGGGGGACCAGTGACGGACCCACCCCAAGAAGGTAGGTAATACATATCGGTAAATGCGTTTTTAAGTAAACAGATGAGATAAACACAAAACATCTTTCATGTTTCGTTTCACGAGTTTACAGACTAGACGGGCTGTCGTACCTACGTACGACAGTCCGTCAAGAAATATTCCGTGAAGAAATATCCTGATTTTGTCAACCATAACAGCGTTTCCAGCTTGCAATTCGCACATCATCGCAAGTCGTGGCGGTCGTGACTGCACCAAGAGAAAAATATTGCGAAACCCCGAGCTTACTCTACGCTTATTTGGTAGCTCACGAGCTGTGAATAACTGCTATCGTAATAGGCTAACATTTGTACTCCTGGGAAGTGCGAAGTATCGGCGTAACATAAAGAACATGATTTGCATTTGTTTGCATTACGACTTCGACTTTGCATATTACCTTGCACACGACAGAAATTAATTATTGTTTTGGAGTAAAATGAAAAATAGGCTTGCTAACTATCTTTGAATTGGTTTCTAATAGTGATTAAATAAAATGAAATATCATTGACTATTTATGAAGCATTTTTTTTTTAAATGAAAGAACTTGACGGATTGTCCTCGCGGATCTCCTATTATTTTGTGTGAAAACAACATTTACCTAATTATATCAATATCAATTAGTAACATTTTATTTCAATTGACAGGCCTGTTGGCGCAATGGCAGCGATCCTGCCTTTAGCGCCGGAGGTCGTGGGTTCGTTCCCCACCCATGACAAATATTTGTGTTACGAACATTTCTATTTGTTGTGTGTCTGGGTGTTATTATCTATTTAAGTATGTATTTAGAAATATTTAAGTAAGTTTATTAGTCTCTGACGCCCATATTACAAGCTCTGCTCAGTTTGGGGTCAGATGATCTTGGTGTGAATTGTCCCAGTTAATAAAAAAAAAAATATGTTCAGTTCAAATATTTGAGTAGTAGTTTAAATAATGTTATCAAACTCTTTTTGAATAATCGTCATTCCCATTTTTTCAAGGAATTGTTGATTTGATTCTATCTAATAATCATTTAACGAGCCGGTTCACGCTGTGTACGAAATGCCATACCGTCTCATTATATTTTTTTTTACTATTACCGTAAAAGCACTTTGATGATACATGAAAATAGAACAAAATCTTCCTCGGCTGCGGTAACCGAATACCATAAGGCGGCCCACGTGCTTTACAACCGAATACAATAAAAAAAATCTCTCTAGGACACCTTTTTCAAAAGGCGCCGTTATGATTAATAAAGCCGATAAAATGTTCTCTTTAGTAGAATACGAGTATGCAGAACGTTTGCGTGATCTTTTATTGCTCCGCTAAAATGTTTATACCATGAAACACGCTCGTAAACGGCTCGAATTGTTAGTGGCTATTGTGATATTTCAGTCCGATATTGAAATAAGCCGCAGTCCCGCGTTTGATCTGCTCTGCCCGTCGACATTTCATAATCCATCAAAATATTTAGTTAAATAATTGAATCTCAATTTCTCATGCCGACATTGCCGACCTTCGTTACCTAACAATGTTTGTTTGTGGTTGAGCTTTGATTATTTGAATCTGTTTGATTTAATTAACTGCCTGCCGTTGGTTGGGCCGATGTGTTTGAGCAACTGAGCAAATAACAGCTTATTTATATGGCATCTTAGCGTATAACTACCTGAAATGATGTTAATTCTGCAATAAAATGTTGAAGAAATGTTGGAATGTTTGAAGAGACTTTAGTTATGTACATGCACATAATAAATACAGAGTCTCTGATATTCAAGGTGCTCCCTCAGTGCACCTGTAATGCATACGTTACAGAGTCCGCCCGCCAAAATACAGAGTCTCTGATATTCAAGGTGCTCCCTCAGTGCACCTGTAATGCATACGTTACAGAGTCCGCCCGCCAAAATACAGAGTCTCTGATATTCAAGGTGCTCCCTCAGTGCACCTGTAATGCATACGTTACAGAGTCCGCCCGCCAAAATACAGAGTCTCTGATATTCAAGGTGCTCCCTCAGTGCACCTGTAATGCATACGTTACAGAGTCCGCCCGCCAAAATACAGAGTCTCTGATATTCAAGGTGCTCCCTCAGTGCACCTGTAATGCATACGTTACAGAGTCCGCCCGCCAAAATACAGAGTCTCTGATATTCAAGGTGCTCCCTCAGTGCACCTGTAATGCATACGTTACAGAGTCCGCCCGCCAAAATACAGAGTCTCTGATATTCAAGGTGCTCCCTCAGTGCACCTGTAATGCATACGTTACAGAGTCCGCCCGCCAAAATGAAATCTTTGTAGGCACATTGTGTAACTTAAGTAGGTATACTTATTGTAAGATTATGGTGAGGAATAAAGGTTTTTTTTTATTTGTTATTGTTATTACATCATCGTGAGGTAGAACCAAGAATTTAAATGCGCAAACTGTAATGTTACCGATAAAGCATTACGTTAGTGAGGTAAAAGCGCCGAACGCAACTTGATGATACAAGGTGTAATATTTCAGTGTAATTCAATGTGTAATTTTTGTGTAGTATTTTCAATGTATAATGTGTAGTATTTTATTTATTTGATACAACTTCAGGGGGAGGCAGTATTGTAATGTTATATTTAAAATCGATTCTGTAATGCAGGAATATATTACATTTGTATACATTTGTATTACATATTGTAGGTAGGTGTATATTACAGCCGAATGTTTGTCATGGAGGCAGTAGGTACTGTGTTGATTACATAATTTGAGCATTAGCTCAAAATCGAATTTGAAACATTACATTACAAGCTAATGCTCCAAGTAAGGCGGGCTAAGGTGCTTCTTTTTTGAGGTATGATGATTTGGGTGTAAGATGTCCCAGATAAACTATCTCTTTAATTATATAGTGTACACTTGTAGAGTAAAGTAGCTTCCCGCTGTACACTTTCAGTTCTTTCAAACTACCTACGCAATGCATTTCAATGCGGTTTTCATCAGAGTGGTTCAAGAGGAAGGATTTTATTTATTTTATTTTATTCTTCATTGCACAAAATTAATGATACAATTGGCGGACTTAATGCCAAAGGGCATTCTCTACCAGTCAACCACACGATTAAACAGATAAATTAAACACGGTGCACGAGATTAAACTAAATAAATTACTTTTGAAAACAACAACAGATGCTAATTATTATAAAATAACAAAACAACAAAATAAATAATATATAAATTCAATATAAATCGATAAAAATAAACATACATAAATAGAAGTCATAATATAAATAGAACCAACCAAACCAAGAATTGCTTGCCACAAAAAAAAAAAAACATAATAATAGCCATATTAACCCCTCAGAATAATTCCCTCGTATTACTTTGAACCACATTCACCTAACAGTGACTCAAGGACCCATCCCTAATGCGTGACCACCAAAGGATTACACCTATGTATAATAAATGCAAAGTTTAGTAGAAAAAATAGATTAGTAATTTCTTCTAAGCCGGGGGAGCGGTTGCTAGTTATATATAAATGATGATAGAAATTAATCGTTAGGTATTATTGAGCGAACGAGATGACGATTTGAGCTAGAGCCGTAACTGACCACAATAGTGAAGTGAAGTAAAAACTGTTTCTTCGGTAACAGGCATTTGGGGTACCTACTTAATAAGAAAATACCAAAAAGTGCAAAAAACTTAATGCCCTTACGAATTTCAATGAGATTATAAATACGAGTAAATGTGTTACTATCCACATTGCCTCGACTTGTTATGGTCAACTACAACTAGTTACTGACTTGTTTATTTCTTAATTAATTCCCTTCGGTAGGTTTTTTAATGAATGAATGAAAAAAATGTAAATGTAACTATGTACAAGAAAATGTTAATCTTGAATTCTTGTTTCAGCTACATATGATCAAACTTATCTTGTTCGACTACAAGTTCTGCTAGCATCAGCATCCTGCGCATCGAGTGTCTACTTGGCGTACCTTCTTGCATTTGTTCTTTATGACTTTTGTATTGTTTGCGTATCCACTTACTTTATTAATGCCACTTTACTCACTATTTGTTACAAGAAAATGAAATTACTATCCAACAAAGATAAGTAAGAACGAAACAAATTGAATTTAAGTATCGCCATCTAGTTATTTTTTAAGAAAATCATGACACACTGATAATAAGCGCCATCTAGTGAAAATGCAGAACTGTACAGGAGACCCAAAATTTAGCTGAAAGTAAAGCACAGAGCCATCTAGCGGACAGTAGCCAAAGCAAAGTTAATTATTTACACTACACAGATGGCGCTAGGTCATGAACTAAATGTTATGAGTGACAATGTTATTTAGGTAGATGGCGCTTTGTTGCGTAA
Organism: Udea olivalis; assembly: GCA_947369235.1. NCBI lineage: Eukaryota > Metazoa > Arthropoda > Insecta > Lepidoptera > Crambidae > Udea > Udea olivalis. Next base: position 11,057,154 of record OX376351.1, read on the forward strand.
CTATAATTATATGACTAATAATTACTATGCTACAGCTGAAGAAACTCTTGGTTTATGTAAATTGTTGAGATAATGAACAAACATAATTCAATAAAATGTTATTCTGGCATTCTTGTTTCACTAGTTATTCTTAACACAAGTATGTAGGTGACTCGGTCGATTGTACTTTTCTGTCATGGCAGTAAAAGGGCACATTGCTAGCGTTGTTGTCCTGAGAGCCGGCATTTCCTTGTCAAGCCTTTATTGCGTATCAACCTCTTGTGCGGACGTGATGTCCATAACAGTCACGCATTCACGCCAACGCAAAACGTCCTGCCGATCCTTCTTTGATTAGGTTTGCAATTTTACGAGTGGGCAAGTACAGTTAACGCGGATTCCGCAGTAAGTTACCTACTATCACCGAATGTCACTTTATGAAAAAGAATATGCTATGCTAAAGACAGACTTGCGTGGAATTTACTCATAGTATCAATGGTATTTGGTTTTACCTGTCCTCATATCGACTACCGTTTAAACTAGATTTTGTAAGTAACTAGAAATATTTTACAATAAACTATTACTATATTCTTATTTTTATATAGGTACAGAGGCGTTCACATCAACCTTTACATAGGGTCACTTTATGCTACTGACATATGACCCATTTCGTAATGATTTCGTAAAGGTTGATGTGAACGCCTCTGTACATATAAAAATAATTTAAAATAAAATGAATTATTTTTACATTGCGTTAATGTAATGCGAAGCATTGATTAACCTGTTAAGTAATGCAATTATTTCTTTTTTGCCGCTCTGTTAGTGAATTCAACTGAGTACTATTATTGATTAAATTTTAGATTTACATCAAAGCAATGAAGTGAAACGAAAGGCGTAATAGCAAGGCCTGTGGTAAAATGATCGATATTTTGGTACAGGTACTAAGCAATAAATAATGTCGCGAAATCGATAGCATTAAATAAGGTTGCGTGTATGTTTTATTTCATAGTAGGTACACTTCACTAACACAGTGCAGTCCGTGCGTATTAAGTAAGTTTAGTGTTGAGAGCCTTAAACTAGCAATTTAAACTATTTTTTTAAAACAGTATCCTGTGCACTCGGAATCCTGAACAGAGAGATGACCCGGGAATACTGCTCTCATCTCTGAGACGGTTCTGCCAAATACTTGCTTGAGGCCCTCGACAGGTTGCAGCGGCGTGCTATCCGTATTATCGGAAACCCAGAGGCATTTATGTCCTTCAGCGGGGCCTGAAAGGCATTTTTGCAGGCCTTCAAGATGAGTATGACCAGCTAAGTGATTACTGTGCCTGTCAGCCTCATATCTGGACCTCACGACCGCTTTCCATCAGGTGGAGTGAGGTCATCTTGACGGGCACTTGAAAAAAAGGCTCTAACTGTGGAGGATTATTATGATAGAACTTCCTTCTGGACGGATGGAGCCAACAAAAGATCGAAATTTGTGCTTGCATGCTTGGTTTTTGCGACGAATGCACTATGTTTTGAATTCTGATACAAGTCCACCACCTTTACACACAATAGGCATTATAATGAAACAAATTTTCCATAGACACTTCTAATGTGTGTTAGTATGGCTTCACATAGCTTGTGTCGAATCGTAACATGAGAATGCCTTCGCCTACTCTACTAATGGAAAATCTGCCTACTCGGATCATGGAAAAGATTTCAACGCGCGTTCAGTGATTGTTTCATTGTGAGGGCGTGGTGCAAACTGTAAGAACTTATCGGGGGTAGACATGCTTTCGTGGGCTCAATCCCAAATTTGCCGTATAAAATAGCAGGTCTGTTATACGAGGGGTGATCCAAAAGTAATGATAATCAGTTATTTCTAGTGCACACAAAAATACAAAAAAAATATCAATCACTTCCTCAGTTACCCACTAGTTCAGGAAAAAAAATCATATAAATAGGCCACGATTCCCGGGAGCTACATTAATTTGAATACGAACTGTCAAGGAGTGAACATCAGTATGGTGTATTATGGTGGAAACATTAGGGGACTCTTCTCCTCCATATTCCACAGTTGCACGCTGGGCTAAGGAGTTTAAGCTGGGAAAAACATCGACGAAAGACGAACACCGCGAAGGACGCTCATCTACGTCCCTCACTGAAGAAAATGTCAAAAAAGTTGAAGAAGTTGTATTGGAAGATCGAAGAGTGACTATCAGGCATGTAGCTGAGGACACATGTAGGGATCTCATATGGCAGCATTCAAAGAATCCTTGCGAACGAATTGCATATATAAGAAAGGTCTCCGCGCGTTGGGTACCGAAACTGTTAAACCACGAGCAAAAGAAGAAACTAGTCGACATGTCAAGAGCAAATCTCGTAAAGTTCCAGGCAGACAAGGATAATTTTTTGTCACGTTTTGTGACCATGGACGAGACCTGGATCCACCATTTTGATCCTGTAACAAAACAACAATCGATGACATGGAAACAATCCGATGAACCGACGCCGAAGAAATTCAAAGTGTCAAGCTCAGCAGGGAAGGTTGTGGCGTCTGTTTTTTGGGATGCTGAAGGAATAATCATGGTGGACTACTTGGAAAAGGGGGCCACTATTACAGGCTCCTACTATGCAGAACAAATAAGAAGATTGCGGGAGGCTAATAAGGAGAAAAGGCGAGACAAACTGCGGGCTGGAGTGCTGTTCCATCAAGACAACGCACCGGTTCACAAAGCTGCAATTGCCATGGCTGCCATTCAGGAAGCGGGCTTTGAGCTGGTGGAACACCCCCCCTATTCACCAGATCTAGCCCCCAGTGACTTCTATCTCTTTCCACGACTCAAGGAACACCTCCGAGGCAAGAAATTTGACGATAATAGCGACGTGATGGCCGCGGTTGAGGACTTTTTTGAGAGTCAACATAAAGATTTTTTTTCTAAGGGAATGTTAGGTTTAGAAAAGAGATGGACTAAATGTATAGACTTGCTAGGAGACTATGTTGAGAAATAAATTTATTTTTTTATTATATTTATTGTGTTTATTATTGATTGTCATTACTTTTGGATCACCCCTCGTATATTTGTATGCCATTAGGACTTAATGAGATTTACTGTTAAAGTACTTTTTCCAGTATCTGTTAATTTGAGAGCCATTTCGTATTTTGAGCGCATGATCCAACATTTCAAGCGCCTAATTTACGACCTTTAGAAAAAAATACTGTTCAACACATACAATACAAACTCCAATCTTTCGTATTAACACATAATGAGACACATTTGTTAATAAAATCTTTTTCTATTATAATAAGATCAATCTCGCCACCTCGAATTACGAAAAAGCCCTATCGTCTCAACTTCAAGTTACTAAATCTCTGATTAAAGCCTACTATAGTAGACAAATAGTTTTGTTGATAAATAATGAAATGAACCAGAATATGCATAATTCATCGCAATAACTTAAAAAAAATCCATAATTTCCTAAATAATAGCCCGAGTTCACGACAGATTTCTGCTTAAAATGAAGCATAATTACGGCTAAAAATTAATGTCAGCACACCTGTGATATTTATTTAATCGAAAGATAAAACTTCATTCCGAATCCAATCAGTTAATTAAACGACCTAAAAACGTAATCCCAAAATTTGCAATAAATCACGATGCACACACGCGCTCTATAGCCGCGCGGAATTTCGGTGACGGCCTCTTAACATTGGGAATGCTAAGTAAATCTGCCCTACTATTAGAATCATATTATTCTAATCAACAACTGTATTTGGCTTTGCAGTAGGAGTAGAAGCCGCTTCATAATTCAATGACGAACAATCTAAACGATCATATTCATAACAGGCGTTCATGTTGATACGAGCGTGGGATGTAATGAGATCACTGTTTAGCTGTCGTGAATTGGTATGTGAATGAATCTTTTAAGTTCTAAGGTGGCCATGAATAGTACATTGTTACCCTAGAGGAGAAAGTAACTTATTTAGTCCCGAGACGGGGTTTGGCGCCCGTAACGAAGTGAGGGCGCCAATAGTTCGAGGGACTAAATAAGTCTTTAACCCGAGGTAAACACTGTGCTTTTCATTACAAATACAAGGAAAGTAAAAATAAAAACATGAATTAGCTAAAGAAAAAATGAGTAAAATAAATGAAGATCGAATTGCCGCTTTCCCGCCTATTTTGTTTGTTTTTTTTTCTGTGGCCGGCCAGCTATTCAGCCATAATTTTTTATTTTCATCATTGGAAAAATGGTAAATATTTTGCCCAAAAGTAGTTATTTTAAAGAAATTGTTGAAACTAAATTATAATAAAGTTATTTAAAAAATATATATTCTTTAATCAATACTTAACTTTGAGTTATTTCAATTTTACATCGTGGCTGTATAGAAAGTTGGAACATGGTTCAATAGATATGTGAAAAAGTACTAGTTTTTTTTTAAATAATTTGACAGCTGTCAGTTGAAAGTGATTCTCCCTAGGGATGAAAAGTATTACTTTCATTCCGCTCCTCAGGCAACTTCAGACCTACTTTCAGAGTATGAGTAATCAAAAATAAGAAAACGGACGATCAGCAGGTCCTTTATTTTTCTTTTTAACCCTTTAGTTGTGATTGTCATTGGTCATACCAGACCAGTGTCAGGGCATAACCCACTCGAAAGTACCTGTATAAACTTAAGTTCAGTGTTCGTGTATGTTGATTGAAATTTGACGATTTTCTTGTCAAAGACTACAGTTTCTGTTGTAGACTATGAAAGAAATGAAAAAGCCTCGAAATTCCACGTTTGTAAAACCACTTTCCAACCCTTGCTTGAAGTTGATTGATTCGATTTTGGGGCTGAATCTGCGGTTTCTAATTGCAGACGTTCGGACTGTTACGAGTATATTTAATTTATTTTATAATAAATACAGCAATTTCAATGAAATATCATAGATACATATGGCAGGTACGATAAGACGGTATAACGAACTTCGATCGTTGTTATTCGATATTGACTGCTATGAGAAACTGTCACGCGTATAGTTATAACAGCCACTAGTGTCAGACCTCAATACAAATTAATTACAGGTTGTAGCTGCATACGTGAGCCTAATAGCGCTTAGATTGCGGAGAGTTCTAAATATGGTCTATGTCGATAGTCCATAAACAGAGCGATATAATTATTGCAGGCGATTACGACGAGTATAAATCAAATGGTTGTTAAATTAATCTCTACTGATTAATGGCAAAAACTAATCCGAGTTGGAATATGAAATCAGTAGGCGCTAGATAGATGTTTAGTGAACCGGAGCAGATAATGATAAAAATGTTAATCGATAGTTTGATTATGCAAGCTCAAGGAAGTTAGAGGAAGGTCTATGCTAATTTGGGTTAACCATAGCAGAAACAGTATAAAAGAAAAGCCTGTAGCGAGTTGAAGGACAAATCTTCATAAAAATTTAACAAGAGTTATATTGTATGCTCTTTAATTTCACCAAGACCTAAAAATTTAAAATGGAGTATTCATCAAAACTTGGGAATAATCGCTTTGTAACGTTTGCGCTACTGCTCCTTATTTTAGTACCTAACCGGGTATTGTGGTGAAAAATGCCTGATATTGGTTGGATTCTACGTTTATTCGAAGTTATTGGTCCGAACGAACTCTAATCTACTTATTGACAACAAGAATTCCATTTTAGAATGAGAATTCTAGATTTGGGCCTAGGCCAAATAACCAAATTACACAGCAGGCGACTCTGCTATCACGTAGATGGTCAGGGCGTTATTATCGGCAGCGTTCATTCTCGCCAATTATACTTAAAAGTTAAAAGGATCTACAAGATTTCTTTTAAACCGAATTGAAACCAGAATGAATGAATAATTTATGACTAAACCAAAAAAAATATAGTGATTTTAAGGAGTTACCCTCTTTTGTATTGTAACTCAAAGTGTCTTAGTAAAGTAAAGTATAAATATTATTTCTACATTAAAGCTTTAACAAGCACTTATGATAGGTCAGTTACAAAAAACAAAATAGAATAATTCAATAAGAATAAAAGTGAATGTATTAGTTCTATGGAACTTTATAAATATTATGTTACTCTACCATTCGGTAGTTGCTTATATCGAGTAGAATCAAGTAAAAAACCCGATAGTTACTCTTTTCAAAATTGTTGTTCAACTATACTCATTGGATTTTAGAGTTGACTGTTTTAACTCGAAAGTTCAATTTCGTTTTTGAAAACTTACAGCCAAACAATCATTTATTATTCTCAGATGATAATTACTGCTGAAGCTTGCTTCTAGGCAAGTCTCAGATTAATGAGCAGGAAGGCAGCCATTAAGTTGCGTGCTCAACATCAACATAACAATGATTACAGCTATTGCAGAGTATTACCGAATGATCGTAATTTGTATAATTGTAACATCGTTTACGCTGTTGACGTTTGCTTAAGTTGCGGCTCATTACAAGCTGATTTGAGCAGGATGGTTTGTTTTATTTAATCTAAAAATCCGAAAGCCCTGTAACAAAAAATACAATATTTCAGGACACGATTGGCGTAATGCGCTGCAGCCCGGTTTCTCGCCTTAATTTGCGTAGGGTCCTGGGTTCGATTCCTAGTCGGGTCAAATCAGAATACCAACTTTTCTAAATTGACTCGGATCTGAATGTGCTGGGAGAAGTCCTTGGCTTAAATCCTTGTCTGGTACCTCGTCACTGAAGGATATTATATGTTACTGGCGCATATTTATTTTTTACAGAAAAAAACAAAATCCAAGACGCAGTATCACGGATTCACGGGTCCTCTTCTAAACGCGTAAAAAACAGATGGCTAACAAGATAAAGTTTGATCTGATTAGTGTCCTTTTGTTGCGAGCCTTGCTTAGAATAAGTTTTCAATAAATAAAGCTCCTTTGTGTTTTAAAGGGAGATACCAAAGTAAAAACAATGAATTTCACACGAAATATGCATCGGCAATCAACGTTTATTCATTTGCGGACTCGAGGCATTCAAAAATTCCTTTTTTCCAACCCTTACAGAGAATAGGGTAGGTATGTATTTTTATTTAGAGAATTTGAATAATTTTACTTCGTTACAATTCGCGTTGTGTACTCGGGCCTATGTCAAGGCTACTTAAATAACAGCCGCAGTTGAATAGTACTAACATTTCGATAAAACTTTTATTACGACACTTCGGTTCATCGCAGTGTAGCAACATACACCGGGAGTGCTGTCAAACTTCTCACTTTCGTCAGCTGACCAAACACCAGCACAATACATCGATAAACATCATTACGTACTACACGCATGCTTACACAATTCTGTACAAATTTAATCCTTGTTCACAAACCACTAAAGCCTGTGCTAGAACATTACAACAACTCAGCCAACGTGTAACAGAGTATTTGATCATGGCGTAACACAAAAGAACGCTGCGTTTGCCCAGAGGCTGCGAATAACCGATAGAGTATTATAATCGTGGTAATTAGCCGTAATTTCATGCTATTTGTTCATGATTAATGATAAAAGGTCATTGAGACCGGTCGATAGCGTAGGTTTGAGTTTAATGGTCCATCTATTTAACAAAAACAGTTATTTTTAGGCACTTTACTACTTTTTATTTACTGTTTGATTGGTAGCAGTAAAAAAATTGTTTGATAAATGGTACCTGATCTATATAATAAATTAAAAATAATCATCATAATATATGATTACACTAAGAACCTCGCTCCTGTAAATGCCTGTTCACCTTGTACGCAATTAATGCGCAGGTTAGCTCAGGAAAGCTCGATTCAACAAAGAGGATTATGAAAAGAAGAAAATTTAAAGAGCCCTTGGCTCCTGCAACGGAAACAATAACGTTATAGATCCGATGTTGTATATGAAAAATCGTTATGTTCAACATATTTTAGCATTGTTTCGAAAGTAGACAGCTGAAACAATATTCAATTATACTAATCAAAAATACATTGCTCTTAAAAGCAACTACTTACGTGGCACAAAGGTTGTTTGTGGTAATTGACAATTTTAATGTTTTTTATATCTGAAGGCTTTTTTAATAGTTTAATTTTTTGCCGACAATGAGTCAGGCAGTTTAATGCTTTAGACATAATTTTGAACAATCTATTCTATCAAGGAGTGTAGGTGGAAAAATACCGCCTACAGACCAGTAGGTGGTAGACCTCGGATGTCTATAGCCAAAATTAAGTTTTTGTCGTGATTCATCGCAACGTCGCAGTTATTAAGTATTATTTATTGTTATTATTACATGTCGAAAGCATAGTGCGACTCTATAATAAGAGCCACATGAACTTCACAATTTATGTTGCCATAATTAGATAAATAAATTAATTTCGACATCATTTCCTCAACCTTATTTACCTAAATCATGCGTGGAGTTTAGAAAGCGTTGGTGTAGCAGGCTACTCTCAAATATATATAGTTATCGTGAACTTAGAGATTGAAGAATTCAAGAACAAAAAAAACAGAAAACAATGTTAAACAGATTGGCCCTATTATTAATTAAAACGAAGGCACAATTTAACACACATCAACATCAAACAAATTAAGACAAATATTTTTTTGAATCTCACTGACTTCGCTGGGCCAAGCCAACCAAACCCCTCTTCACCATGTATATGTTAACAGAGCTGGGTCTTTATTAACATTAGGGCTTAGCTAGCAATTCCGTAATATAATCTTTCATTTTAGCCAGTCAGCAGGAGTGCCACCTTCGTTGGTATGGTCATGTCTCACGGAGATCGGCAAACTACGTGGGCAACAAATGTCTGGCCATGCCGCCCCCGTCAGGTACTGATAGAAGAGGTCGACCCAAGAAGCGCTGGCTCGACGTCGTCAAGGGTGACATGCGTGCCAACAGACTCACCACCGAGGATGCAAAAGACTGCGCGAAGTGGGCCAAGAAAATAAGAAAGGCGAATCCTGGGACCCCACACACTGATGTGGGTTCACAACCGGGATATACCGCACGGATGATGATGATGATAATGATTTTAGGCAATCAGGGATTACCTGGCACTAACACATCTTCTAGGGTGGATATTAACTGACGAAATTTCTAGCTATAACGGTCAGTTTAACTTGACAGGATATAAGAGATTGTAATAAGACACCGGAAAATTATCTTTAAGCGACACCTATTCAATCTTTAGACAAAATTCATCTCCGAAACCCCTCCGGTTTCCGTAAGTAATGAATATTGCCATTGGTTATGGAATTTATTAAATGGAAATCATTTCTTTTTGAATATTTTTTCTTACAAGTTCATAAAACCTTAGTTATTCTTATAAAACTACTTTAAGTCATGATGCCCTGTTGACTCTTTCTTAATTGGACAATTTCAGCTAAAAAGATAGTAAAATTTAATAGCTAAGGTAGTTTTCATGTTCATTTTAAAAACTACTTAGTTCACAAGGAATCAGGTAAATTTTTCTATAGAATCCTGTAAAATAAACTCATGATTCGACCATCTGGCTTTATACTGAATATTCAAAATGTGAAATAAATTCATGAGTTCACAATTTACTTACATTAACAAGTATGCAAACATTTGACGTGGGCTTGGGCGCGGTTGGCAATCACCGTTTAAAAATGCTATCCTCTCATCAGCTTGGGAATGTACGCGTGCATCGTTAAATTGCAAATAAAATGATTTCTCAAGCTTATCGCTCTGCCACAGATCATCAGGACTGCGAAATGACCATAACAAACAGTAATCTGACTGACTCCATGATGCCACAGCATGTAATATCCGTCCGTCTGTGTGTCTGCATTGTGCGATGTGACTTGCACTTATCTTGCACTTTAGAGATCAAATGTAGTTGTCCGACACAGTTGTGATTGCTCTATAATAAGTCGGCATAATAGATCTTTGAGGTACTATATAAATAAATCTTTATACAATTAAATTCAAATCTTTCCCTTAAATCTTAAATCTTTCCCTTTTATGGTAATTTTGCTTTCGAATAACATAGGAGCTGTAAGTTTCTAATGTCTTCTTTCCACTTTTTTAAAGGGCTTCCGGATTATAATGTTTTTTAACGTTCTCAAATATTTTTTAACCAACTTAAAAAAAAGGAGGAAGTGAGAACTTCAATTATTAAAACACGCAAGATTTTTTTTAGTGCAAATAAAATTGTTTTGGAATAGTTCTTTATGATTAAGAATGCATTCATCCCTTAAAAGCCTCCAGGTCTATAAGGTAGCTTCTAAAAATTGAAGAGTGTGTAACATAACATACCATCAGGACTTTATCCTAAGCGTGGTAGTCAGAGGCAAGTGACTGTGACGTCATGGTGAACGAAACACTCAGAAGCCCACTTTTCACCAATGGTATTAGAACCTAACGTGGTAGGTGGTGAGCCTTCCGACGTTATCCGGATTGATTTGGTGTGTTATCGATGTTTTCCGTCACCGGAGAGTTAGTCGGATATTTAGCAATGAACACAAAGATTTTGGTTATGGCCAGATTTGAACTTGGGACCACACGATCCACGATCTAAGTTCAGGTGCTCAACCACTAGGCCACGTCACTCTCTGAGCGAGTGTTTAAGTTAGGGTATTTCGAATATAAAATTAAGTTTTGCTAGTTAGTAACATTTGGTCGCAGGTCGATCATACGTTCACCCGTTCACCTTTGTCGTGACGATATTTAGCACCTTTAATTATAGTTAAGACTCAATAACTATGAATACTAAAGGCCGTGTTCTGCAGGAGACATAGAGTCTAACTGATGGTAATTATAGGTCATTTAAACACATACTCGCAAATGGCTCAGCTGTCAAAAACATTAAGTTATCATAATGGTGTTAACACTCAAACACTTGTATTTCTATAGAAATTAGTCCAAATACTATTATTATCTTGACGAAACCTGTGCTGTGCGTAGGTGGGTACGCCCAACAGCAAGATAAATGTCCTTACCTTATGTGTCCCTTATTTGCCATTGGTGTTATTGCCTACATTAATAATTCGCGCATTGATAATTTCCTAATACTAACTCAAATATGTTGTAGACAGAAATTGACTATCTAACTACCAACATTTTTTCTACTAAGTCGACATTATCGGCATTTTTTTTGTTAGAGAAATACACACATCAAAAGTGTCTAGGGATCAAGCATTTTTATGCGGATTTCTTGAGATTGAGATGTGGCTTTGTAATAAATTTATGATTTTATAAATTTGTATGGATTCTTTTTGGTGCATTTCATAATTTGAAACAGGAACTGTCAATCAAATTCGAGTAAAAGATGAAAATCAGCTGTCAATAGTTTCCCTATAAAAACATACAACGCATTGAAGACATTATTAGTGCTACTGTTTCCCTACTACTGATTAAAACCAACGTTATTATGGAGCGGCGACGTCATTTAAGCAGGGAAGAAATGCTCAGATCCGTGGGAATGATAGAAGCTGGTTCCCGGCAACGTACTGTGGCTTTAGCTCTGAATACAAGTCAGAGTGTTATCAGTCGACTTTGGACACGTTACCGAAGCACTGGTACCGTGGCTGAGCGCCATGGAGGACGGTATCGCTGCACCACACGGAGACAAGACCGATACATTCAAATCACAACTCGAAGAGCTCCAACAATAACCGCCATGATGTTAGCCGTGAGGCTTCATCACTCTTCAGGGAACTTAATTAGCGACCAAACAGTCAGAAACCGCTTGCATGAAGTGAACCTTCATTCCCGAAGACCGCTAAGGGTACCACCTATAGCAATGCACAATCGTAGGATTCGATATCAATGGGCTCTTGAACACAGAAATTGGGCAGAAGAACAATGGCGTTTCGTGTGCTTTTCTGATGAGTCTCGTTTTGGTATGAGACCGGATACAAGACGTATACGACACTGGAGAACCCCTGGACGCCAACAGCGATTAAAATCCTGCCAGGAAGTCCATCCTTATAGTGGTGGAACCATCATGGTATGGGCGGGTATTTGGATCGGCGGAAGAACTGAGTTGATTTGGATCAGAGGCAACCTCAACGCTCAAATTTATGCTGAGACGATTGTATCAGACGTCATCGTTCCTCTACAAGTGCAAATCGGTCCCTTATTTCAGTTAATGCATGATAATGCACGACCGCACACCGCAAGAGTTGTAAGACAGACTCTCGCCGCAGCTAACATCAATGTCCTGCCCTGGCCTGCTCAGTCGCCAGACTTGAACCCGATTAAGCATGCATGGGATATGCTACAGAGAAGAGCTCTGCCGAATATGGAGGGTATCCAGTCGCAAGAAGACCTTTTTTTGTTGTTGCAACGAACATGGGCGGCCATTCCACAGCGTGATTTGGATGAACTCATTTTGAGTATGCCAAACCGATGTTCTTGTGTTGTTAGTGTTCGCGGTAGAAACACGGATTATTAATTGTTTAAGTTACCCAATAAAATTTTAAAGAAAACTGTTATTTCAGTCTTTTTTTCGAACTTTAATGTTAGTGGTTCAAATGTCAAAAATCCCTTTATTAGGAAAATGGCAAATTTCTTTATTAATGCAAAGGTGACTTGGTTTATCGTTACTGTAGACAAACGAAAACACTTTATTTGATGAATCCTTAAAGAAAATTTTAATTATTATCAATCAAGAGAAAAGTTATTGCAAAAATATATGTTGATCCCTAGACACTTTTGATGTGTGTATTTGAAATCCACAATGTAGTAAGGCAACATTTTTGTTAGAAAAATATTTGAAAAACACAATGTAGTATATATGAATAAAATATTTTCCTTATAAGCTCACGTTAAAATGAAAATAAAATCATTTAAATTAGTCAGGTGTTTTGATTGTGTTTAGTGTGAATCAATCTAAAGAACGCAATACGTCAGAACAACGCTCATGACTGCATAATTACATATTTATCGATACTTAAATGCCTTTACTGTGAATGCATAAATACATACCAGTCAGCGGTACTAACAAAAGCAAAAAATATACCTCTCAATATGCAATATCCGAGGAGCTATATTGACAAGAAATAATCACTTCCATAAAAGACGATATTTTTAAAAGATAGCTCGACTTTAACTTAAAAGAAAAAGTGTATTTAAATAAGGTAAAATAATTAGGTAAGGATAAAATGTTCAACTTTTTGTAGCGTTGGTCGTTACGACCAAATATAAACCTCTTTGAACAGTAAAACTAAAAGTGATTAGGCTAGTAAAACTAAAAGTGATTAGATTTAGGAGACTCATAGGCGACGATGCGCTCGTTGGAACCAAACTTCAGAGTTTGGAGCATCGGCGTAAAGTCGCCTGTCTATCGGATTTCTATAAGGTGTATTTTGGAGAGTGTGCGCAGGAACTACACAACCTGATACCACCGTCTACTTTCTACCACCGGACCACTAGACGCCGGGAGGGCTTCCACCCCCATGTGGTTGACTTTCCGACAGTCCGTACCCAACGGTTTGCTGCGTCTTTTCTGGTACGCACCGCTAGGGAGAGGAACGCTCTCCCTGCGTCTGTGTTTCCGGATACTTACAACCTTGGTGTCTTCATGGCCAGAGTGAATAGGCATTTTTTGGGTAAGCGTGTACAACCATCGGCCTCGTCATCGCTTACCACCAGGCGAGACTGAGGCCAAACGCAAACCTATTTTAAATTAAAAAAAAAGAAAGATTAGCTATTTTTGGTCCCACTGATGGGCAAAGGCTATCATTAAAATCGAGTATTCGCTACAATTGAGGCCTATTGGCTACATCACCACTCTTGCCAAATAGCCTAACAGAAATATACTTTGAAATTGAATATGCTTTGCTAACGTTTACCAGAGCTTATCGAATGAATCGTTCAGTTATTGGCAGGTCGGATTATGACATCGGCCGTAATGGGAATGCGAGCGTCGCCTACGCGTGGCAATTGGCATGCATCTGGGTCCGCCGATAAACAAGATCAGGTATGCCCACTTAACTGGCCCTGGCTATAGGTACATACCGGCAGACTGTGGTCGCAAGGACAGAAAATATAATATGAATAATAGATTTTTTATGGACGGACGCTTGTCGCCAAGAATACTGTTTAGACGCTACTTGACTTCACCCTATTGTTCCTTTGTAAATCCTTCTTGTGGGACGGGCGTAGAGACTCGACAAGCTGATATACTCTTGCAAATAGGTCGTTTGGCCCTTAATTTGAACCCTAAACTAAGGTGATCTATTTTATCATGGGTGTCCAAAAGCTGTGCGACATAAATACCCACATGCTTGCACATTCTTGAATACATCCTTTAGTAGAAACCTATTGAGCTAGCCTTTTTCTGTTTAACATTTTAGTTGATAAGTATTTAAATGTTTAGAACATAGTAATACACGATCATTTAAGCGCAAACTATGTAGAGCTATTATTGGGTGTCCAAATAATTTAAGGAATTGAATGTTTGGCTTCGGTGGTAATACACCGTAGAGCTTGTTTAATTTGAAATGACGCGCTCCTCCACCGCATTCACGCACACACAAAGAGAAGAAAAGTAAAGGCCTACCTAACCTACTATCCCAATGCTAGGCAAAGGCCTCCATCATTGAAATCAAGTCATACACAATGGAGGGGTATTGGCTTCGTATACATTTTATCTATCATATCGCAATAAGAAGGTAGCGCGCATCATTTCTGGTTAAACAAAGCGGATACCAGAGCGGATAAAATGTTTTTAAATGACAATTTTTTCTCCATTTTTAAAAATATAGGTACCCATTTAAACTACTCTACACTCTTTTAAGACATGCGTTATGCTGTTTCGTTCGTAAATGCCAATCCTTGCAACAACCCTAGTAGCCAGTCCTCCCACCGGCCGCCCAAGGTGCACCAGAAGCAGCAACACATACCACGCACTTGGCATTTTTATATTGCTAATGCCGTATGCAGGAGCTGCCGAAGACAAGAACTCATTTTGTAGTAGAGTGCGTATTTTGCAGTTTATTGTGACTGCAACACATTGCAATTATTAGATATCTCCACTTCACCTAGCCCTCTTACTAGGACCTCTTTGAAATAATTCAAATTCGATGAATATTTACTATGATATTATTGATATATCGTGGAGTGTAACGTGTCTAT
Organism: Udea olivalis; assembly: GCA_947369235.1. NCBI lineage: Eukaryota > Metazoa > Arthropoda > Insecta > Lepidoptera > Crambidae > Udea > Udea olivalis. Next base: position 11,072,180 of record OX376351.1, read on the forward strand.
GGCTTAGCCATAGAAAAGCGTAGTCTGTCTGTATGACTCTGAAGTTCAATATTTCAAATATTGAAAAAGAGTGGATGTCAAACTGAACTATTAAAAAAAACTGCATGGGATGTGGACTTAAAGCATTCTCTAAGGATGTGGGTCATGTGGATATTTTTAATAAAGGTACCCAGATCGAGAGATTCATTTGTATAGTGAGGAAATATAATTTTATTGCCACCAACGGCCGGGTCGGATGAACTGTTCATCATTACCAAGTATTCTATTTTATATGTACACTTGACACTGTCTTTACGTACATGTGTTGGTGATATGTACTAAACATTGTCTGTGTAAACATAATAAATTAGCATGTTTCTACCACAGACTGACATAGTCATCTGCAAAGGTAATGACACAATCTTAATCAATAGTTAATACCTATTGAGGAAATCGTATCTATTTTTAATGATGATTCAGTATACGCAGTCGTACCTACTGAGTCGTTAACTTCAAGCTATTAAACAGCAAGGAGCGTTCGTTGTCGTTATATCCGAGATGACTGCACATAAGCTCCTAATTTATTTTTAAAACACGAACCCGTTTGAGATAAGCCAGGTAGACTTAAACAATATGAAGTGGACTTTAGTTACAATGTCGGTTATAATTTGAATAAAATAAATATTAAAGTTGACGCGTGAGGTTGCGTGGACGGTTTTCATGTTGATCCTCGCCCCACTCCTGCGCACGGCGTCCGCGCCGTATCATAGTTGTATTCTTCCGTCTCTGTCGCGATCGCGTGTGCTTACCACTCCCGCACTATTTCCGATACATTTTACTCACTTTTCTGAATGAAAAGTTTTGAAACGAAAGTTTGAAAGTGTAGAAGTGACAGTGTTTAGTTAAATATATTAATTTGTAGTTTGGTATATCGAAGGAGTTTGGTGGTTTCAGTTACCGTAGTAAGAGTTTCAGTGACAAGTTGTTGTAAACAAACACGTGCGTCCTAGTGCCATTCAGCCTGAAGGGTTGTTTGTTTTCAAACGAAGGTTGGTGTTTAGGATATAATTTTCTTTTAATATTGATTTAATATGGATCAAGATATGAAATTGTAATAAGTACTAGTACTTATAATCCAAAGTACTAGTAATCCAAACTGTATCTGAAAATTCGTGCTTTCATTTACACATCCTTAGAAGTTATTGGAATCATAATGACTGCAGTGTAGTAGAAAATTAAATCAGATCGTATTGTAATCACAAAATAATGTTAAGGTGTAAGTAAGGTTACAATTATTTAGCGAGTTGACAAATAAAAAGTTTCTGAAAGGCTAAATAATGTTCAGTGGTTCAGTGTCATGTTCGATAGCATTATTTTTTTATTTTCTTTAAATTATTAGAGGACACGAATTATATTTCGGTATCAGGCAGTAGGCAAGCGCGCAGCGCGGTGGTTAATAGTCAAAGTACCTGCTAGAAAGACGAAGTTTTGATTCCTCAAGTCATTTATGCTGTTTCGGGAATCGAATACTCGTATGACCTTTATGAATGGGTATGTTTTATGGAAGAAGTAGCAAAGATATTGCTAAAATTAAATCAATCGAATTTAAATTTTATCTGCGTAAAACACTTTCGTATACTGAGTTAAAATAATGTTAATTTAAAAACATAAATACAACCTATGACGCCACAGATATGATCAAATAGTGATCATGGTTTTTCCGCCACAATCTTTCGGCTCCAATGACATAATATCAAAAGTTGGTATGCAAACAAGCTCGTTGACGCAAGTAGGCGTCCCTTAGGCGCGCTACAGCCTTCGTGGACGGGCTGGGCCACAGACATACATCCTAATAGATAACGCAAGGAACCCCGTTTCTTTGAAGAACAAGCGGGTCACTTTTTTAACGCCGATTTTGATGTCGCTGTCGTTTTTGTGATAGGAATCACCCATTTTTCAATAGATTTTAATTATCCTTTTATGATAGAATATAAGTCTACTTTGTTTTGACATTAATTGTCATTCATAACGGTTGAGCGGAGACTAAATAAAGCGGCGTTACAGGTGTACTGTACGTCTTCCACGAGTTGCCACTTTATATTGATGTTATCGTTCGCGTAAAAAATGGTTTGGGATTTGACATGACATGACATCACAATGTTAAATCCCAATACATTTTTTTACGTAACGTACTTTTACGATAACGTAAATTAAAAGTGGCCACACGTGGTAGACTGTACCTCTACCATGAGTTTACCTCACGTAAACTACGTGGTTAACTACATCAACTTGTTTGCCACTACAGGTGCTATACTGAAATCTCCTAAGTACATAAACGCTACCACAGACTCCCGCGACTCTCATTGGTGTAAACTTATGGTAGTGGTACTGGCACGAAATAAAGAGGTTCTACCACGAGTTGCCACTTTAAATTTACATTATACCTAGTTCGCGTAAAAAATTGTATTGGGATTTAACATTGTCATGTCATGTCTAATCCCAATACAATTTTTTACGCGAATGATAACGTAAATTTTAGGTGGAAACTGGTAGACGTACGTAGACGTATGTACAGAAGGACCGCTCGCGCCTTTTTCCTGAAATTGCCTGACCGCCTAGCGTTAGCACTGTAATCGCTCTGAATTTTTAAAATGAAGTATGTAGGTTATACCTACTTGGTAGAACCGGCCAAAACCAAAATTTCATCACGTTAAAAATTGCACCAAAGTCGACAAAATCAAATCAAATACCAATCGCCTCGTTTTGCCTGTGTGCGTGATCAAAATCTCGGCTGTGCCGATTGCCGAATTATCGTAGCACCTTCGCACCGCCTCGCATAATTAGCACCGGTATGGTAATTGGCTTTTGCGATATGGGATGGACCCTTTTTAATATTTTGATCAAGTAAAGAAGAAAGAAATAAACGAAAACGGTTTATTTCTTCGTTAAAAATTAGGTACAGCCTAAGTGATTTTTCATTTTGGATAATAGATTTGTTAGTGCAGTGTAGTTAGTTGCTACAGCTAAAAGACATAGAGAAGCTAGGTAAGAGGTATTGACGTTTGTCTGCTGCTGAAGCAAGGTAGGAAATATAGTATTGACCTATACGAGATTTCCCCAATATCTGGAAGACTAAAACTTATCAGTTGCCAAATCTTTTGACTACTAACGTGGTTGGTAGCTGAATATTCAAAAAATCAACCACTTCACTTGACATTGTTTGATTACCGATTAATTAGGGGTTTCGTTGATTTACCCTTTAGAAACATATTGACGTTTGGTTCTTTTTTCGTTTGACAGACCTCATGCAAAAACCGAGTTGTTTGTTTAGGATATTGGTTTCCGTTAAAATGTAAATAAATCCAGTAAAAATACCTGTGGCCGTAGCCAAGAGCTCCTCATCACTACGTTCCCAAGCTTCTATACGTACAAAAAATTGAGAATAGATGGCCATAGCTTTTTCAAATGTTGTTTCATAGGTGTTATAATGAAATAAGTTTTTTTTTGGTTATTACTTATTTATAAATAAAAACCAATCCTCAAATGTGATGCTAAGCTCGAAACTCGAGAACGGCTCGACCAAATGGGCTATTTTTTTTCACAGTTTTGCAAAAAAGAAGTTTCCTTTTATGAGAAAAAACGTAGAAATTACGAGGAAAATAATGTTTTGCGTAAAACATTTTTTTTTTGCGGCAGCTAGTATGGCATAATTATAACAGGATTAATGAACTTCAACAGGCTTGCATTAATCGGTAAATACGTTTGTTTTTTTTGACCTAAGGTGGCGCACCTCAATATCTCCTACGCTACTCAACATAAGATGATTATCGATTAAATCTGTAATTCCTAAAACTAATTTCACTATTACATGCACAAGAGATGCATATAGAAATATCAAACACAGTTAATTTAATTATTCCTTAAATAAACAGAAACAGAGGGCAATTTTGTGTGTCCGGTAACGACACGCTCCTCCTGCGCCAAAGAACATTTAGTTTATCTATGCCTGCGCGTCGCCGGAAATTGCGGGAGCGCACACTCGCTACTCATTGGCGCACATTGTCTTTAACTGCAACGCAATGTACTTGTTGCTGGGGCACACTTCGGTCGCACTGACGATAGAAGACACCCAATGTTCGTTGACTACTATTGGCAGCGTAAACTTGCATATACTATTGCTATGTATTATTGACGACACGATTAGCGTAGTGCGCAGGAGCATGGTTTCAGCCTTAACTTGCGTGATCGTCCCGGGTGGTGTTTTGGGTGTGCTGGGAGACGCCCCTGGACTATATCTCTGTCTGGTAACACAAGGATATTTATCCTAACTTGGTGACAAGTGGTGTGATGTCTCGCGTATATTCATAAATTCATATAAATGAATTTCTGAATATGCACCTAATATAATTTAGTCTGGTAGGCTTGCTTCTACATCATTTCCTCGTTGACGTGTTCCGGTAAAAGACACAGTAGTAAATATAATGTGAATTTAATAGTAATGTTTTTCTAATTACTTACAGTAATATGTTACATCAAACTTTTGTAGAGGTCATCCCCAATAGATGTTTATTTTTGTTTTGTGCTAAAGTACTGATCCCTGTCGAATGCTTTTATACACTAGATAAAATAACGTCGCAAGAGTTTAATATTTGAAAAAAGAAGACCGAGCTTAATGCTTTATCCAGAGTGTAAAAAAAAGTAAAACACACACATTCACATTCAAATAATAATCACCATACAATTGTTGGTTATTATAGCTACATCTTCTGACAAAAAATAGGCACAAAAAACGAGCATAGGCGTTATTATATTAGATTGAGGCATAATGACAGGCGGCAGCTGTCAGCCCGCGCCCACGCACGCATTGTCGATCACTATGCGAACACAGACTTGCAGAAGGGCTTCTTAGACTTATGGCGCAAATATATTTTTATAAGAGAGTTTCATTTCTTTTCTTTATCTGCAGTACTAGTGGGTTTTTTAAGGATCATATATCATCCTTCATTTCATACCCATCGATGCTTTTCATCGTAAAACTATTTTATTTGTACAAAATGGCTAAAATATCTATTTTCCACCCCCTAAAGCGCTTGCCTACGTAAACCCTTGAGCAAAAAAAAATTAAGTACCTAAGTTATACCTAAATAATGTTTTACGCATTTATTAATAAAACAATTTGGGCTACATTTTTTCTTACCGTAAGTACATTAAATTTCAAAATTATTGTTTTAAAAAATAGGTTTTTTTTCATTCTTTAGCTATTTCCTGTATATAAATAAATACTGGCTCAACGGATCTCTAAAAATAGGCATATACTCTAAAATTAATGTAAAAAACCCTCTGTACAACGGTTTTTGAACGTCATTGTGTTGAGATTGTCGACTTACAGCCGTTTACAATGCATTTGGATCATTGATCTCTGCTCTCAGGATATTAACGTCATTGCAGCTTATTTATCTGTTTAGGATCTGTTTTGAGTTTCATACAAGTAAAATTTAAGTGTATTGAAATTTGAAAATAATATCTAAGTATTTATAAATATCTTATTTTGTCTGTATATTTTATATGAGTGATTGTTATAGTGATAACACTGCATGGTGGGTTGCGCTTTTTTATTAGAATAATCCGAAAAAAAATTAATTATTTAAGTATCATTAAGAAAATTAGATTTAAGAAAAAAGTGCTAGTGTAGTGAACATACCGGTTATTATTTCCCGTCAGAAAAGGGTAAAAGGCTTAATTTATAGACATTCAATATCTTATATAAAGCATTGAATGTTGATCAGTTTGAAAAAGTGAAGTTGTTTGCTGTCGATCGCTGGTCAATAGATAAAGGCAAAGTAAAAAGATGACCACACTGACGTTAATAGGATGACCATGATTTAAAACCACATACACACTCCGGCTCTGACAAACTCATGTTACAATAACGTTAGGTATCTATAAAGTATGAAATATTATGCTTACCTATTAAAGTCTGGTTCTACCGACAAGTTCAAATGTTCATTTTGGTCAACAAATGTGAAGATTAAGCAAGTAATATTTTTATCGACATAGTTTTTAAGCAAACTGAAGTTTGTTATTAGAATCACACACATTTGAAAAACATAAATCACGTTTACTACATTTTTTAGAGGTTTTTTTCGATTCGTAATTTTATTACAAGTTACGTCTGGTTTATTTATGGATCATTAACCGTCGAACTCGAGCCAAAAGCAATTTAGAATTGAATATCTTGATGAATAAAAATTTAAGAACAAGTTATGTAAGGCAAAAAGTAAATGAAAAGTACCTTTTCTTCTGAAAACAGAACAATAAATATCAAAAGCCATTCGTTGTAATTATTTAAGAGCTTAAGTAACTGGTAATTAATGTAAATATTTTACTAACTTTATTTATAATGGCATGTATTTTAATTAATACGTAATTGAAAAAAACATTAAGCTGTACCCGAATCAATGGTAGAGTACGTCAACTACGAGTTGCCACTTTAAATTTACGTTATCGTTCGCGTTAAAAAAATGTATTGGGATGACACATGACATGACATGACAATGTCAAATCCCAATACATTTTTTGACGCGAACGATAATGTAAATTTAAAGTGGCAACTCGTGGTAGACGTTCAGATTAGTAAAAAATTACAGATACACTCTCGCGCTAAAATAAGTTCTACGAGTTCGTAGTATCGTAACGCAAATGTTAATCGTACGAAGCAATGCCGAAGTTTCTCGTGACTGTCGTTGTTGATTATTTAAGCCAATAGCTGATATTTGTTGGTCGAAGTTATGTTAACCGGCATTGCGTCAAGTTTTGCAGTGCACGTCTACTACACAAAATTAATAATTTCTTGATGTATGAATAATTGATCTAAACATATATTTTTTAATATTTTCCCGGACAAGTCGTATATTATGGTGACTACATTATAATATAATTGCTGAGTAGTGGTATTCTGTTTAAACTTCGGTTCACTTAAACTTCCGTTGCAGGTTGGCCGTCGCATAGCTTAACGCCTCATTAAGTCGTGTTGCGAAGCGGCCGCTATCTATCTGAGGTATCTCATTTGGCAAAAACTGGCCAGGATATATCTTACTCACATCCTGCACGATAAGCGCCGTTCTTAGAAGTTTGTCATACGCGCCGTCGTTTGGTTACCTACCTGTTGGCTGTTTCCAAACGATTGTATAACCGTAGATTACCTACTACTAAGAAACTATTATTTGCTATGACTTGTAAGTTCTTTGAACTGTACAGAAAGAACAATAATCATGAGTAAAATGACTGATATTTGTTTAAAAGTTTTACTTACAAATATATGGGTGAAAGATACGTCAGTTTGGATCGCACAAATTAAACAGTTGAGCTAAAGTTGAAATTTTTACTGAAAAATAACATAACAGCTGTTATTTTGTAAGAAAATTAACAGCTAACGATGTTAAACAAAGCTTTGATCGTAGCTGGCAACTATAGATAGAATAAGTATGGAAATACGAACAATACTCACGTTTCATGGAATGATGACAAGCTTGGTGCATGACTTTGTTATAAATTTAATTATTCATTCTAGATCGCATTCAGAAGCGTTTGGTTTTTATAGTACCTATCATTGTTTGTGTTTTTACATATCCCACCTTCAGATTCACATTGAAAGTCAAACGTTGCTTAAATGACTTACTCAGTTCCAAAAAAATAAAAAACAATATGTTTGCAGAATGGTAGTAAATTGTACGTACTAAAAATGATAAATGTGGAAACTAAGTGATATCCATAAAAACTACAGGTCTACAGGGGTCACAGGCTGTATTACCATAAGAGTGTTATTTTTATCAGATAGAGCCAAGAACATCTCGATATGACATTGAGGAGCCAAGCGAGGCGAATATGGAGGCTGCAAATAAATGTGCAAGAAAATTATAATCCTTGTTTTTTTGTGATTTTCCAAGTTTACGAGTTTTATGCACTAGCGGCAACAGTTCTTGTATTCAGTCTATTATACCAATTCCACAGAAGGTTACAAAAACAGCATCTAAATGTCTTAGTTAATTGGATTTGCGTATCTAAATCACACCACTCCGTGGTTTCTAAGAAATTCTCATTAATCTAAAATAATTTAGAATCTTCTCATTTGTGTGTTGTGTTTTTTTTACTATGGCCAATATTTCAAATAAACTAATAAAAATTTTGTAATTGATAAAGTGGAAGTAGACACTAAAAAGTTCCAATAGGGACCAAGCTATTCAGGACCATTCTAGAACGTCAGCCACTTAGTGATCGCTTTTCGCTCCCGGCCAAGTCTAGGAGACTATTATCTGGCAAGCTTAGAAAAATAACACATACACTAGAACGATAGTTCTATACCAAAGACGCGCCGATTGTGATGCCTAAATCAACTATATTTTTTTGTAACATTAAAATAAATAAAATAAATAAATAAATATATCTGGGACAATTTACACCAAGATCATCTGACCCCAAACTAAGCAGAGCTTGTACTATATGAGTGTCAGAGACTGATAAACATACTTAAATATTTCTAAATACACACTTAAATAGATAATAACACCCAGACACACAACAAACACAAATGTTCGTCACATAAATATTTGTCATGGGTGGGGAACGATCCTGCCTTTAGAACCTCTGGTGCTAAAGGCAGGATCGCTGCCATTGCACCAACAGGCCAGTCAATATTGTTTATTTAACACTAGTTGTCTGTCAAAATATTGCCTAAATTAAAAAAATATGTAGCATTTACTGGTGAAAGAAATTTTAAAATCGGTCCAGTAGTTTCGAAGCCTCTTCAATACAAACAAACAAACAAATCTTTCCTTTTTATTATATTAGTAATGTATTTTAGTGAAGATATATGAAATATATGAAAATTAATAAATTTATTATTAACTAATTAAATGTTAAATGCAATTTCAAACATTTAATAACTGCATTGTGGCAGCGCCTTAACATCTTTCAGTAGTTCTGTCTCATGAAGAGCCCAGAAATTCTTTATCAAGAAGCTTTTTTTATAAGTGGGCATATAAATACTTTAGGTGAAGTAGTTCCTCACGGTCATTAGTTACCTACTTAGCCGTGATGACAGCCTAAATGAAAATAATTTTCTGTGGCCAAATTATTTAAAAGTAATCACGAACAGTTATTGCGGTCTGGTGACGAACTCGCCAAATATGCGGTTGGTAATTTCAGAGTTCATTACTACTCTTGTTTACCTAATGCTGGTATTTCTGCCAGCTGAAGTGGGTAATTAGTGTGCTTTGTGGCGAGGTAGACAAACTAGGAATGCTGATACTGTAAGGAAATAATTACCTGTGGCAGGAGGGTTTGAAATCATACATTTTAATTCAGCTCAGATGTTTTTTAATTTTTCAGGTTAATAAAGATCATCAATACAGTTATCAGAATTGCAAGATTTAGGAGATGCGCCTGGTAAATACCGCGGGAACTGATAGGGTTTTCTTGAGTGGAGACAGCGTCTTGGCAAAAGTAATGGTGCGATGTGAAAAAGCATTGGCGCATCTACTTCCTACAAGCAAGTAGGAAGTAGATGCGCTAAGCTGAGGATAGGGCGCAACAGCGCCTATTGAGGAAACACCTATAGCCAGCAGTGCGGTTGACGCCGTTCAGTTAAATCACTAGTCCAGAGAGTGGACGAGTAGACGTAGAGGTTAAAAGAAGATTTGTTTCAAAAGCATTGTAAAAAAACCACCAGTTCTTGTTGTTCCGCTTTTTAGTAACTATTTATTTTTGCTTCGTGTGTCATCATAATTATAGTGCCATAAAATGATGGTAATACTACTAAGCAGCACATAAATAGTAGGTAGAGAGTCGCAAGTTCCATTCCTGACACAGACGTCTCTCGATGTAGCAGATGTTTTAGGATGGTTGCTGAGCTCGAGGGAGTGTTGGACCGCATTTCAGAATGGGGTGCGCGCAGCCTCGTCGAGTTCAACGCCAAGAAAACACAGGTGTATGCTTTCATGGCTAAAGCGTCACCATTCCTTCCCTATCCTACTCTTCAGGGCACCTCACTACCGGTAAAGGATAGCCTAAACATCATTGGCATGGATGTTTGTAGCAACCTAAGCCAACGGGACTACATTGAGAGCGTTATTAAAACAGCATCCCGTAATCCTGAACAGAGTGAGACGATTCTTCACACCTGAGCAGCTCTGTCTTTTGTACAAGACTCAGTTCGCTCGTGTGTGGAATACTGCTCTCATCTCTGGAACGGTTCTGCCAAGTACTTGCTCGAGGCTCTCAACAGGTTGCGGCGTCGTGCTATCCGCATTATCGGAAACCCAAAGGATGACCCTTGAGCCTCTCTAATTGCGTAGAGACATAGCCAGGTTGAATCTTCTCTATTGCTACTACAATGGGGAATGCTCTGAAGAGTTATTCCAACTTGTTCCATCCTCACTCTTCCGTACCACGCATGCTGGATTACGACATCATCCACACATAGTCTAGCATTTGTTCGGTTCGGGTTCGGTGGTTCGGTGACTCTTTGCTTTCTCGAACCATTCAGACGTGGAACGCTCTTCCAGCGCATGTGCTCCCGTCCTTTTACAGTCCCGGGGTCTTCAAGCCGGGCGTGAAAAGGCATTTTTGCAGGCCTTCAGGATGAGTATGACAAGCTCAGTGGTTGTTTTGTGGTACTGTGCTTGTCAGCCTCAAATGACCGCTTTTGGTGTGAGGTCATCTTATTCATTTATTTATTCTTTATTGCACATTTATAAAAATAGGTACAATTGGCGGAATTAATGCCTAGAGGCATTCTCTACCAGTCAACCGCAAGGTTTAACAGAGAACATACAAATTTTGGGCTGTGCAACGTATGGAATTTGGTGCAAGAAAATACAAACAACAAATTAGTTACTTAACTAAAACTTTAAAACCTACGAGTACTAATACTCAAACTAACAAATACCTAATACAATTCGTAGACTTAAATAAATCATATATAGATGATAGCATACTACATAAATACATATAAACTATATATACGTATACGTCATCTTGACGGTCATTATAAAAAAATGATAGATCTGGTTGTTTGTGGTCTTTGTAGTTTTGGTACATTACACAGGGCAACAGGGCATCGTACATACGTGATGGTGTCTTATAATAATTTATTTAATTAATTCTAGTAGAATTGTTTTTTGGTTCACGTTCCTTACCGTATGACTATTCATAGAAATAATTATGCAAGTGAGTGAGATTAATAGCTTGATACAGTAATCATGGAAATCCAATTAATAATCTAAGTGGAATGAGAGGAATTAATCATCATAAAAGTATTTGGTTTTTTGCTTCAATAATGTGGGACCTTCAATCAGGTCTGACCACAGATTAGCCTTGTCATTGTTTTTGCTACTCCACTCATGCGCACCTAGATTTGTCAACTTTGTTTTGTATATTGCTATTAACTCGTATTCTACTTCTATATTTGGTATGCCTACGGCTCTTTGGGCATTTGAAGGTCTGCGAACTAGACCTTGTGCGCATTGGACTTAAATTAATTTTAAACAGGATGGTACAGCTGTCATTTAAAGTAAAGGTAGTCAGCTGTTTATTATAATTTATATGGTACTGTGCGATTTAAATGAGGTGTGAAGTGGAATTTCTAGTGGATCTGGCTCTCAACCGCTAAAAATATTCATGTGACGAACATTTGTATTCAAATGTCTAGTGACCAACAGTTCTACATTGGTCACTGACACCCATGGTTCCAACTTTGATGAGATGACCATGTGTGAAGATTTTCCAGAAATAATTTCATTTGTTGTTGTGTCGAGGGACACTTTAAAAAACAATAGCTGCTAGTCAGCTGTTCTATATTGTTGCTGCATTTTGAATAGTTTAGCCTGAGTAGAGTAGATATTACATGGTTACAGCATCATCTGTCTGTAAGTTATAGAAACACGAAGAACTATCAATGAATCATCATCACGCAAAAGCGATTCCGGGTACTTGACAGATAGAAAGTAATGATATTTTAACGTACACGTATGTGTTATGTTACTATTTGATGGTTTGTTCATTTAAGATACTTTTACTAATGAAAATTGCATGCATAATGCAGCCTATTTCACTGACCCATTCCGCATAAGTTACCTGACGATGGTGCAAGTTTTTAAATTTGTAGTTAAAATTTTCCTTACTTAGATTATTTTTAAATTACTTTCCTCCCTTTCTTAAGTTTAGATAACAGTGTAGGATGATCTTAGGAAGGAGAAAAAAGGATTTACGCGTACATTGAAAAACATATTTAGTACGACATTGATATGAATTTCTTGAGGTGACTAACTCTCGACGAGACACTGCGGGACCCGACTGCAGGAGCTTTAGTGGAAGCTCTTGCCTTGCTTGGTGTATCTTTTAAACTTCTTTCTCATAAACTCAGTAACTTTTCTTCTGATCAGAAGACCTAAAACAAGTTTTATTCGATCACATCTGTTGAGCGCGTAGTGCAATTCGCAGACTACGAGTGACACTTGGCGTGAACACTCTGGTAGGAACATAGACTTCTTATAACCAGCATTGCTATCGTATCCAGACTCTAAATTCGCATCACGCACTCTTGACCGCCGCATCGATGCTCGTCGCGTTGTCACGCACTCAGTGTCGAGGCCACGTCTCTGACCCTACCGATACCTACGCTTTTTGCAACTACCTGTGTAAACAATACTACACTTTATCTTTTTACTGTTAAAGACTAGACTAGAGTGATGCAAGGTAAGGTCGCAGGGTTGTCAATGAAGTACGGAATGTTGCAGGAATTACAAACAGGTGACCTAAGCTGCAATGAGGTTAGCCAATTACAGTTATTATTAGCACGTTAAGGCTTATCTCTAAACGATGTGTTTTCACATAATTAGGTGATGATGTATGTTTTTCATGTTATATTTAGTATATGTAGTCGCCTCAATTTTTAAAGCCTACGGATCAGTGTGTTTGTAAAACTTTGTTGATAAATTACGAGGTTGTGCCACTGCCTTAAAAACTATAATATAGCTGTCGGGCTTATTGGCATGCATAACTTAACCTAATCGTTTAATTGTTTACATCCTTACAAAAATTAACATCACAATAGCCAGCAATTTTGACACTTAAAGTAGGTATGTCGCAAATCGCAATTCGCAATGTAAGGTTCCGCTAAAAAAATGTTTATTTATACTTTAAAGGTTTGGGGCTTTCAAGTTCAACCACAGGTTATCATGCCCCAGTTTCCATTCCAGAAATCTATAGGAAGGTTGAGTCATCGTGACACTTCCCGAGATTCTGCAATTTAAAATTCTCAAGACTGATATCTAAGTAAGTATCAGGTCATTAGGGTCCATGATGGATTGCGTCTCCGTAAAAAACAACATTAAATTAATACCTACAAAAACATGCTCTGACGCATCGATATCGTAAAGTAAAGTCACTGAAAAAGTCGTGTTTCGTTTTTGGCGACTTGGATAAATTGACCACATTTGTAGTGAGACAACAAAGGACAGGCCATATATACGATACCTCTCTGTTTCTTCTTATCATTTATTTATTGACATAATTAACGTGAGAACGGTACTCCCTCATAACGATAACGAGTACGTACTCGTACATCGTAATAATAAAAAGGTTTGTTGTCAAACAGTGTAAGCTAGAACTTGATTGAGTATTTGGCAAATCATGAGATTTAAGACCATACTTATCTGTCACCAGACTGGGTATAGTAACCTAAGATATAGGATTTATCTTAGGTACTTGAACACGTAAGAATACATTAAATAAATTGCGGAATGTTTCCTATCTTATTTGTGCAAAAAGGTGCTAACAGCACATAACTGCAGTATTAACTCTTTGAGTTTTCAGTTAGTAATACAATAAATAAAGTCAAAAGGAAAACTAATTATGAAACCTTATTAAGAATACGTGTTCGAACTACTAACCTACATAATTGGAGAACTAAAACAAATCGTACATGTCGTTCTAGCTGTGCCAATGTCTTTCCCACGGAGCGCCATGGACGAACGACGCACCACTGTACTTAGGTCTACACCTTGAAAATTTATGCATACAAGTAGAAACAATAGAAGAGGGCAGGTTAGGCTGGTTACAGAAGAAGAGTATGCATTAATAGAGACGACACGACGAGCCTGCTTGTCAAAATGTTTGCATAATGATGTGATGTAACTTTACGCTTTGTCGCGGCGAATGTTTAAATGGTCCAAAACGCAAAACGGTCAACCAAAATAGGCAGTGTTATACTTGTTCCTATCAGTGCCCTAATATGGAGTTAATCCTTTACGCGCCATAAGATATAATACTCAACAATGAAGTAGCACAATGAAATTAAGACTTAATGGATATTTGGTATGTCACGGTTTAAGGTTTATCGGCCTAGCAAAACTTTTAGTTAACTTGACTAATATATTAAAAAATTTAAAAACCCCCGACACAAAAAATAAACTCCAAAAACTAACAAATAATATTTTAAATTCACATGTACGAGTATAAGGTAAGTTCAACTATTTTTATTTTCCAAGCGTCGCGTCGCGTCTGGGGACCGCTCAAGTTTATGAAGTATTTTTCCAACAACAGCTAATTAATTATTACGAATTACATAGTCTTCTTCGTAATGCCGCGTGCTGCGAGCTCGGTGTGCGGTATGCGGCGCAGGGGTGGGTGTTACCAAGTGCGGCGACCCGAACGGGCAGACTACGTTGACGGTTGTGTCGATTTTGCGAATTTTCGGAGTAAATTCTTTTCTTGCAAGCTGCGACTACACCTGTTTTTCTGACTTAGCGGTCCCCCGACGGGACGCGACGCTTGGAAAATAAAAATAGTTGAACTTACCTTATACATGTGAATTTTAAATATTATTTGTTAGTTTTTGGAGTTTATTTTTTGTGTCGGGGGTTTTTAAAATTTTTAATTTTACTTTTATTTTGTCCTTTTTAAAGTAGGTAAAATATTAGGAAGGTATTTAAAGTGATTAAATAGTTGAGTTTGAAGTAACACAGTAACAAATTTTAAATCATTAGGACATATGAAAGGTAGTCAGATCCCCTCATCAACTATTAATGACCTGATGATCTTCAAACGGCTGATCAGGTCATGGTTACCTTACCATATACTTTCAATATCATTGAAGTTACACGGTACCAAATTTCGAATTGATCGGGCATAAGGAAGTTAGTCATATCCCCTCATCAACTAGAAAAGACCTGATGATCTTCAAATGGCTAAACAGATTGTCATGAAACATGGCTAAGAACACTCGGGATAAAATTATCTATGACACAAAAAAAACTAAACGAAAATCGGTTCATCCGTTTGGGAGCTACGATACCACAGACAGATACACAGATACTCGTACACAGATACACAGACACGTTAAACTTATAACACCCCTCTTTTTGCGTCGGAGGTTAAAAATGACTGTTATTAGCTGTTGATCGTTGAATGCACCGCTAGCGTGGTAGTTCTGCCCACTAAGCCGGGGGTCGATCCCCATCCAGAACGAACACTTATGTGACGAACTGTGGTTTGTTCATTGTCTGAGTGTTATATCTATTTATAAGGATGTATTTGAAATTGACAAATACACATAAAATATTCTAATACTTACCAAAAAGCTCTGCTTAGTTCAGGGTGCCAACTCCTAGAAATATTACTTGATTTACAAAAAAAAACAATTTGCTGATGTTTAGACAGGTCAAAAATCGTAAAAATACGTAACGCTGCTATTTGAAGTGATATTGTTAAAATTGCTGAGTAACCAAAATGTTATTCAAATCAACCACATTGAGGACCACTTTCCAATTTATTCCAAATGTACCGGTCAATTAGAGATTATTCAAACACGTCAGTCAAAAGTTCAAGAGTTTGTAGGGTTTCACGTTGGCAGGTCTTTACAATCACAGCGCAGAGATGACAGAGTAATGACTGCGGATGAACTAGTCACGAGAAGGTTATGTAAGGAAGGGACCAAATGTCAGGCCGAAGACCCTTCACCGGCCACAGTGAGCCCGCTATGGGATTAAGCGTAACAATTGGGGAACTCTGAACACTGTGGTTACGGCAAGCCAATAAAATAATTTTAGACCTTTGAAATAATTACGCGGAACTTGACGTGGGGAAAACCGAGTAACCTATGGACTCGTCAGTGGTGTATTTATTGCCAGACATGTAGTGACTAGCCAGTACACAAACACAAAATCAGAAGATGAAACAAAAGACTAATGGTAAGTACTTGCGTAGATTCATTTTATCCATACTCATCTATGGATATCTTTCCTGTTGATTCATCATCATCATCATTTGCACTCGTAAGGCGTAGTCTTCAGGTAAATAACTTTAAAAAATGAATAGTAAGCAGTATAGTTAATACCAGTTACAAGCTAATAGGCGGTTCATTGAAGACCACACGCATAACGCATCAAGGAATGATCCGCATACAATGGAGTCGTGAGGAAGCCGCAGTCATAACTGAGTGATTGGACAAAGCCCACAGAAGGATGCAACTATTTATGGCCGTAAGTGGAACTAGTCCAACGAGTACCAGTTGTATGAATATTTATCACAACAGCATTGCAGTTGTAAATCTTATTTTATTCATAATTGTTTCATGGGAATCATATTTTCATGGTTATGTGTTTTAAGATAATCAAAACGGAAAAACGTTGCAGTATCGCAAGCATCTTCAACTTGACCTTAGATGATGTGAATGTTAAATTCCTTCTTCATGAAGTCATCTTTTATTTACATATTTAACTAAATATTTAGTGAAGGACCCAGTAAGGACGATTTTATAAACTGACATGTACGGCTCATTATCGAGATATTTTATCCGAAGACAGGTTTCGATAGCAGCTTCTGCCAATTTACATAGTTAAACAGACTAAATTTAGTTTTCTGAAGAATCAAGTTTTTCGTGTTTCGTTGAAAAGCGGGCCCTCTAATTTGGGCAGAGCACCCAATCCTGCATCTTTCGATTGAGTTTTTTTCCCATACCAGCCCATAAATATTGATTCCGCAAACCCTATTGTGCGATCGAATGCTCATGAATAATTTATCGAATCGGAATCTGATATCGACGAGTTTGGCGAGATTTCGAAAACCGATCAGGCACTTCGAATGTTGAGTCGGCATACGTAATTAGAGGTGTAGATGACGATTTATCATTTTTTAGCGTAACAATTGCGACATTAACTAATGTGCAACCACATTAACGCCCACGTTGCTTAAAAGATGCTCAACATACAGAGTTTTTATTTTTTCGTTTTACGACATTCGTTTATTTTTTGGAGAATGGTATACCTATAAATCTTTAAGATGACAAAATTAAGTGAAAAATGATCTTCCTGAATCAATTAATGTAAAATAATCGCACTGATTCTGGTTGCGCAAGAACGCACACATATTTGTTTAGCATTTGAACTTCACAAAATGGTTTCCAGCCCATTCAAGCGTACAATAAACAAATTTAGTTTGACTTGCTGAACAGAATCCCCACAAAGCTAAACAGAACGATCAGCCTTCACGGTTAATTAGTTAGTCGAATCGTGCAATTAGTAACTATTGCGTTTACGGGAGGATATAGAATCATTCAGTGAGGGAGTTTGCGCAAACGCAGCGCAGCCGACTCCTACGCATGAGAACCAGTCGCAGGGCCTGCCGGACCGACGATCAACATCTAATTGATGCAACACCTGAACACTTCGATTGCGAAATAGTAAAGTAATCGTTAAAACATGTGCTAGTGAAGTGAGAATAATCGATAACTATTCGAAAAAGTGGTTGATCTTGAAGGCTATTGGGGTAAGTATGATTTGTGGTTTGGAGCCATAATTGAAACCGAAGTTATTTGTAATTTAATTGATAATTATTGTTGAGTGAGAAAGAAAACTAATCTTTATGCTGCTTGAACATACTCAGGATGATTCGGTCGTTTATGTCGTTAATAGAAAAACATTTGTGAGTTTAAATCATTCTGAAGTGAAGTCTACTGAAAGGAAATATTTGACTTGGCTGGCAAAGATACAAAAGGCGTGGGGCGTAGCGCGACGTACTTAATCTCAATTGAGAAGGAATGTATGACGAAATTGCTAGCCGAAGGGTTGGGAAAATTAAAGAGAGCAACTTTCGCTAGCACTAGGAAATAACTAGATAAGATACGAAATTGTAAGGGCTTAATTGTTCAGTTAAGGATTGGTGCCGATTCCAATTAGATCTTGCAACAATCGACACACGCGTTTGTATGCAACAGTACTTAATTGCGTCCGAGTGTACTAAACAAACTGTCGACAGTTTACTCGCTGGTAGCGACGATAAATTGAAAAGTAATATGCTGGTGATTGGTACAGCTGGTCCTGATTAGGTAATGAGGTCGCTTTGACTCGCTTCCTCTAACGTGTGCCCTTACTGGTGGAATGCTGGCATAAGTCCAGTTGTTGCATTGAGTAGTAACGTTGAACAATATAGAAACAGATGTGGGTGAAGGTATAAGTTGTCTGTATACGAATCTTCCGATATTGTTAGTTAAAACAATTTAATTATCAATTTAATTTTAATCAAGTTAGATATTGTTAGGAGCTTTGAAGCTCTCTTGAATTTCTAAGATTTTCAGAATTTAGAATATAAATATCTTTTTTTTTCAAGCCAACTAGGTAGTTTTTAAACAGTTATTGATTTAGTAAAAGGTGACTACTATAAATAATATCTTTCCGCTAATCTTTCAAGCACTCGTTACACAATAATAAGACACACAATTGGTTAGCTTACAATAATAGTACGTGTGCCGCCGACACTTTTGTTTGCGCCTGCCAAGGGATCAAATAAAGCCTGATGCCCTTACTGAGCTGTCAGCACACGGCCTAAATAGCTGAAGTTAGAAACTCGCAATTTGGACCGTTAGTAGCTACCTGTTGTGACGGCCTATGTTGCATAAAATGGGGCTACGGTATAGGAAGAGGCAAAGACAAAATCACGTACAATGACGTGTATTTGCACATACATGACGCATATTCCAACTGATACTGTGAACACAAACAATTGAAAGTGACTATAAGTTTATAAGTCTAAAGCTACCGAGCCAAATATGCCGTAGCCATCACCCGAAGAAAGTCTTCATGTGACAAGTTTCCTTAAAGGCGCAAGCGCAGAGGCCGCGGTGACTCACGCGCACGTATGGGCACGCCGCCCATTTTCGATACAAATGTATGTTATTGTGAAATGAATAAACCACTTTTTGGTGACTTTTATTGGAGCCAGGTTGTGGATGCGGTATCGAATTGCTTTACATTATTCGCTCTTTGCCAATTAGCATTTCGCTGCATGGGGCGGCTGGTCTTCTCAAAAAGGTGTCATGTCGGCATGTACGGACTTCACAGCTATGAGTATTATATGTATAATTGTCACTGATGTTTATTTGCTTCTTTTATTGCATGTCAGATTGGTGTTGGCTAGTCCTGCCTATTCAAAGTAAATAATCCGTTCTATGAACAAAAGAAAAATGACCACTTATTAGCCTTCACATAAATACCAATATTACAAATACGAAAGTAAATCTGTTAATCTGTTGTCCACCAAAACCAATAAACCCATATTGCCGTATCTGAGAAGAGTTAGAAGCAACTAATGCATTAACTATATTTTGTTGCATTGATTAAAAACAAAACCGCAAATGCTGTTGAAGTAATCATTTATGCCAAGGCACTTTTTAAAATAATTTTAGTCAAAATATATGATTTAGGCGCTTATAACAAATGAAAAAATGTACTTAACTACCGTGGTAACTGTAGGGTGGCCAACACGCTTGTCATCATGAAAAAAACGTTCTACTCAGACGCAATCACAGGGCTTATTCAAATCATTAAGAATCCTAATAAATATTTCTGGTGTAGAAGGTGTATCTATAAATAATGCACCGAGAGTACATTACAAATCTTGGCATGCATACCACATCCTTGCGGGTATCATGCATACAATTCATTGGTACGATTAAACATTACGATTTTATTCATGAGTTTCATCAATAAAAATGTTGATAACTTTATAACATCCATTCCAAATGTCCAGACGCCAATATTGTTCCACAGCTCACGTGTTTATGTGGCAGTAATAACGATACGCAAATTAACATTTAAACTTTCCTGTTGCTTTTTCACAATAATAGTGTTGAAAGTTTCGTCCTTAGATAATTATTAAAACATGTAATGATGTCTCATTTCAACATTTTTTAAAAACTCATTAGGAATGAAATAAAATATTATTACTTATGTGTAAGCCTGTTTGTTAAATAGTCGTATTTGCTTAATAATAGTCAAGCTACTAACACGTGAACATAATGCAGTCGATCCTGAGATGGTTATATTTAGCTAATGGGCGATGCACAATTTTGAAAAAAAAAACTAATTCCAAAACCATTTCGAGGAATAGCATTACTGAACAGATTTCAGTGATCAGATTTTGATGTTGTTTCGTATTTTTTGAGATATTTGAGCAAAGAGCTACGTCCTTTGTTTGACTTTTATGACGTCACGTCTTTTATCTTTTTTATATTTACAATGGCAACACTGAAACCATATGTCAATTGACAGTTGACTCTTGTTGTCATAACACGAGTTTCGTTCGAGGTTATTGTTTGTTTGCGTTCATTTGTTTTCACCTTCTTTTAACGACCCTGCTGCCTTTGGATTACTGATTGCCTGCCTTCACATTGACCCTCTGGATTCCCCTGGATTCTGAACTTGACAGCCTACACGTTGCTGTTGCTTTTACTGCACGGATATCTGATCTGCCTAACATTTGGAAAATGTTGGCAAGTACTTCACAAAATACGAGTAGCTTTGTTATTGCCGACTCTCGCCACTTACGTAAAGGGGAAGATTGTGCAAGAACATAGAATCCACAATAAACTGTACACAGTTACAGCCAGAGTTAATGAAACTAATGACATAATCACAGATGCAAATTGTGAGGACTGTGCAGCATCTGCAGGTAACTTCTTTCTTTTCAATGTCTGTTTCTATGTAAGATGTTCAGGTTACAATTTTCCTAGTGACTTATTCTACTTGCTTTGCCACCGAAAATAGAATAAATTTATAACAGCTGTTTACCTTGCATTACACTACATGCATCTGATTCCCTGTTTAATTCCTATTTAATTTGTATGGTATCCCGATGGAATATTGTAATGAACTGCAAAATGACCATATTATGTAAAATAGATCAGGAAGATTTAAGGCTAATAGTCGTAACAATACTCAAAATCACTCGAATAACAACCAAAAAGCTATAACACTTGAATAGGTTTTGTCACAGAGACAGACTAACTAGGGAACAAACAACTTCAAACAAGTTCAGATGGCAATCTCCCATACAAATTGGACTAGACATACTGGATCATCGCTGATTGGCTGGGTGAAAATGATATACAACATTTTACTTTTTAAAAAGTTAAAGGGTTAGGATCTCTAGAGCCATAAATTTCCCTTAAATTGATTCCTTATAATTTTTTGAATCAATTTAAAGAAAAGACCTTTTTTTTTTTAATAACCTGTTGTGTCCCACTGCTGAGCAAAGGCCTCTACCAATTTTTTCCAAAAGTCTCTATTTTGTGCCAGGTTCTGCCAGTTTCCTTCATGATGTTTCGAATCGTCACTCCACCTTTTTCTGGGCCGTCCTCTGCAACGGAATCCGTCGGTAGGCTGCCATAGAGTGACAATTCGAGACCATTTGTCGGGATGCATGCGAATAACGTGACCCGCCCAATCCCACTTCAATTTTGCTGTCTTTTCGCCCACGTCAGTTATGCCTGTTCTGGAGCGTATGATATTGTTGTTTATTCGGTCAGCCAGCTTTACACCGAGAATACTTCACTCCATGCACTCTGGCAAACCTTGAGTTTGGACTTCTGACTTTTCGTTAAGGACCATGTTTGCGCACCGTAGGTTAGGATGGGCAGGATACAACCATTAAAAAAAAGACCTAGAAAAGATAAAAAACTTAAGATGAAAATTTTTTTTTTTTTATCTGAACCGTTCAACAAAATTCATTTAGGGCTTTTTTATGCGGGGCAAGTTAGATACAATTAAAAGTTTGTCAGGGTATTCAGTGGAGTACATAAAATAAAAGCTACTTGCATTTAACATTTATGCATTTGGCTCCATAAGCTCATGAAATTACAATTTTACTGGAGATTATTTTTAATCGCAGTTATCGATACTTTGTCGCTGACAAATGTGTAAGAGACAATGCTGCGCGATGTGTATAAAAATTACAATGCCATACCAAGACACATGAAGGGTCTACTATGTATACAGTCCCAAAAGGCACTTAGCAACGTCAAAAGTTCTGTGACCTAGGCTTTGGCTTCAGCCTAGAAAACAAAGTACCAAGCCATAAAATAAATCTTTAAAAAATTAACCAAATTGGCGTTGAAGCGACAGGGAAGCGGGAGGGGAGGTAAAAGTCATGTATCATATTCCCCCACGTCTAGTATTTTTATAGGCAACATTAACAGCCGTGGTTATGTCAATGTAAATCAATCAATGTTAAAGTTTTACAAGTTTTTTTTAGTAGCAAAGTTGCCAGCCATTTTTGAGGCCAAGAAACTGCCTAAGATACAGCCGGCAAATGCGTCACTTCCAGTAAAACTTATAAAAATCATAACTGTTTAATGAATGGAACAAAAAATAAAATAATCCAATTTTTTCTGTGAATATTTTCGGAAAAGAATATAAAATGATTAGCTTCTAAAATTCTGGCATCGCCAGATTGATTTCAAGGCATTATTGTATCGCTGCGCGTGAGTGTCGTATCAATGAGGAAATGATACATTAGGGAATGTCTATAGCAAAGGTGAACGCCGATATCCTTATAATATTGTCGAAAGCTTGTTTAAAGTCTGAGCACGACTGCGCCCGGGAATATGTCTATTTCAGTCACTTTGTAGGTACGTTCATTCACTTCTAGAATCTTAGTAGCAAATAAATTAACTTTAATATTTGGTATAAGGTATTGCACGGAGAGTACTTACATTATGTTCTTCGTTTCTTTTTTTTAAATACGCTTCGATTTTAAAACACGAAAAATATAATATATCAATGAATGCGCATTCAACTAAGGAAAAAAATAAGAATTAATGAATTTTATTTCACGATTTACCAATCTGCTGACTTCTTAGTCTTTACTAACCAAGCCTATTCTAAGAAGTAAATTCTGGTTGAAGAACTTTATTTTCTCAAAAGAATTACATTCACTTACATGAGAATATTTTTACAATAGGTATAAATTAAATAGTTTGGGTATTCGTATTGACATCTTTCTATTTGAACATTAACTCTAATAAATGCAAGCAATAGATCGCAAGCCAACACAACAAATTAAAACAAACGTAGGTAAGCGTGAATACTTCGCACAGCGGTTGGGTCAAATGAAGCACAAAAGAATCGCGACTTCGCGAGCATTCGTTGAATTCCGGGTAAACTCGTCCACTGGTTTGTTCGACTTTAAATAATATTTTTATATTCATTTACTTCTTTTATTTATGCTCTTTTCAAACACGTGTTGCCTTAAAGTCTTAAAGTAAGCGCGGTTGTGCCAACCATATCAGCTAACCAAACAACACATTTAATAGGTTTGGTCTCAACCTGTACAGTTTTACAATAAATAGTAATAAAAATTTATGAGGAGGTCTCAATGTCAGGGTTAGTGATGTCTGGTTATACACCGCTTCTTACATTTATTATTCATACTTTGACATCGAAAACATTCATTAAAAATCGTGTCAATGATCACTGAAAAATCATAAACGTGTAAAGTGAAAGTATTTTTATTACTTTGCTCGCCTTTCTAGTCTATTGCGAATGAACTCAGTATTCGCTAGATGAGTTAATTTTTAGGATATTTCAGAATAAAAGATCTCTGTCACCAGGTAGATCAAAGAAGAATACTTTAATTCTACGAATTGCTTACCATTCTGACGTTTGTGAACGACGATTAAAAGTAGAAAAGAAGATTCGAAATGAGAGTAGTAGTAGTACAAGAGTAACTACTGAGTTTTTTGCCGGGTAATCAGCGTGCAGCAGTGGAATCAGCGTTCCGCCGTTGGTAGAGATAGATGTATCTGTGGTATTATATTTAGCATATAGATCGTTATTTAGTTATACAATATCTATGTCTATAATATTATTATCTAAAGTTATAATGTTTTTGACGTTTCGAAAGAACTGTAATTATGGTCTACTTGAATAAAGTTAATTGATTTTTGATCGCATAGTCAAACGTAAGCATAATTTAATAATTTATCACTGATTTCGAAATCCAAAAAGGGTCGAACTTCAATCAAAATCGTGGAGTAAAGTGAATTTTGTCTTTTTATTACTCTGCGCGCCTTTCTAGTCTATTCCTGAGTTCAGTCGCTAGTTAAGTTATTTTTCAGATATTGAAAATTGCTTTAATTCTACGAATAATTGTAAAAGTTTCCACTGATTTCAAAATTCAAAAAGGGTCAGCAGCTATTTATACTAGCCCTTATAAACAAATCTCTTTCCTTATATTTATCTGCTGGGCAGATACCGTTTTGTAGTCCGTTACGGCCTCGGGTCAGTGTGTCCACTTTTTGTGATAATAGCTATTCAAATTCCATGAATATGCTAATTGGACAAGACATGTTCGGATGGTTAAATTGGTACAGCTCACTTCCTACTGCTCGATGCAGTTGTATGCGTCCGGAGTTACAAATGGCATGTACTCGTATAAGAATGCATGCAAATTAACCTTTAGTTTTTGTACATTAGTCTTTACAAGACGAGTTATTAATCTTAAAGTTCCTACATTTAGATGTTTTTTGTTGACAATGAATCTTGATTCAACGGTATATTTTAATTGTAGTTTTTGCCAGTTTGGAAGCCTCAAAATAACATAGATTTTTGTGTTTGGTTTTCTTGTAGAATATTGACTGTTTCTTAAATAGTTTTTCCTATTGTTAAAAAGCTGAAGGCATGTTTATTGTTCATTTATAACTTTTCAAGACATTTTTGAATAAGGGTTTAACTGTAGGTAACGGATATGGAAATAAGTGATCGGCTTACACAGAACAGAAGACAGTGTTTAATTCAGGTTCATTATGCCGATATGCGGGACAAAAACATCTTGCGGCATTTTTTGTCATTCCAAAACTGTTTTGAATTATCTTTTTGTTTGTTAAATAGTCACAACGCACTTATGTTAGTAGATAAATATTATTGAACATCGATATAGGTGTGCATAAATGTTAGGTAGGTTGATGTCAGCTGTATAAGGAGGCAAGTGAACAACAGCCAAGGTATCGCAGTGTCAACTCGGGTTAGTCACGGTATCGTCGTGTATGGTAATGAATGTGTACGAGCGTCACATCGACGCCACGCTCCTCAAGGTCACGCCACAAGTGTTGTTGAAATCGACGCCAATGTTTGGCCAACATCCTACACATCCTTTCTACTCTGCTTTTTGTTCTCAAAGAAACGCAATGACAGTTAACAGTTCTCGAATGTTTACTGATCATTGTTTGCTCTAAGTGTGCCACTGGCCTTTACTTATTTGTTCATGTCGTTACATAATATACTTATTAACTTTCTTGAACTTTGATCTGTAATTTTCATTACCTGCTTTAAAGCTCTTTTTATATACCTACAAATAAAACACTTATGAGTGTTTTATTTCAAAGTTAAATAGTATTGTGACTACCCTGTTTTAAAAATAAACGAGCGTCCCCGACAAACTTCGTTCTGTCAAAAGTTACTGGCAAATGTTTGACAGCTATGAACATTTTGTATGGAGAAATATTTTTGCTTTTTTTTCGTCAATTGCCCAATGTTTTTAATACTTATTATCCTATTCCCGATGTAGACAAATCCAAACACAAAAATCATGAAAATCGGTCCACCCGTTTTTGAGTTATAAGTTTTGTAACTAACACGACTTTCTTTTATATATAACTATAGATAACATAAACATACAATATTTTTTTTAAAACTTCATCATGCATAACGCAGTAGTTTTTAATGCATTGTAATAAAGTGACAATACCTTACAGCATGATACGCTGAGCTGTGGTTGACTATTGACTACACATAGTTTGATTACCCATTAGAAATAAAGCAGCTTTAACTTCAAACGGCCTAATCACCTCTCTGGGTAGTCCACATTCCGAACTTCTGATCCTACTTATTCACCATAAATCAGAAATAATAACAATATTATTGTACGATTTCATTAGACTTTAAAGGCGGCTTCGTTTGTCCGGAGTAACTTGTAAATGATTGGGCATGCTCCCTCTTCTTTATGTTCTAACACAGCACTGTTACTTTTATAGTTAGTGGCTGCTTTGGAAATAAAACATTTTTTATGACTCTTTTATAGGCACTCCTCACTTCTGTATTGGCCCGCTAGGGGGAGATTTTTTACTACTAGCCGTAAATTCTACACTACCTACCGCCCATAGAGCGTTAGTTTAAAACTTAAAAGAATTACATATAGAAACCAAGTCCGCGCGCCTATTTAAAAAAACCTTAATTGTAGCGGACCGCTTTGCAGTGCATTACAGCTTCGCAATGTTCAATGTCAACGCGCGCCCCACGTAAGCAAGCAATAGTCACGCATGTGTGGATCGGATTAGTGCCTCATTTTTGACGGGGCGGTTGTATGAAGACTATCCTTCTATACGTCAATATACTAACAATTATTTTTTTTCATTTCGTAAATAATTTGAACAAAATTATAGTGATGATATAATTGACAGATTCGTTGGCTTAGCTGGTAGTGATTTTGACGGCAACGCTGAGGATTATAGGTAGGTCTCAAAGTTTTTTATTCAAATTATTTATAGCTCTGCACTTAATTTCCCGTTGAGTCTCCCAAACCATATTACCTTTTTAAAGTACCGATATCTGCTTGAAGTTAACCGCACAAAAGAGTAGTAGATCTATTTATATGCAAGAATGACATAATTAGGAGAACATGCGTAGACGCAGCGCTGTGAAGCGAGCTGTCAAATGGCCATCCGAGTGCGTGGGCAACGGTCAATCAAAGTCCCGTTTACACAATTATCGTGTTTGATATTACATTAGCTTTAATGTTGTTCGAACATAGTCATCGTGAATTAAACAGATAAAAAGAAGGCTTATTTAAGGCTATGCTTTCCCAAGATTGTCAATATTTGATCGACTTTGTTTGAAGATAACTACTAAAAGATACTTTATTAATAACATTTTGCACTTAAAACAAATAATGATAGGTCTTTGTATATTCTAGGTCGACTACTTTTGAAACTTTTTTATTTGTCTAATGTTATTTCATAATAAATTCATTACACGAAAACAGAAGGAAGCCGCGGCGTTATTCCGTTCGCGCAGAACTAATCAGTGGCCCACCGAATGCTCCATCCTTGCTCCATCGGACGGCGCGCTAAATCCCAGCCTCAAGGTGAAGAGGACAGCATTTGAAGTGCGTTAAACTTTTGAAGCAGGCCATGTAATAGGGTAGTTTCTAAAGGTACTCTTTTAAGCGGTACATTTTTATAATATTTTCCATGTTTGTATCGTTAGTCTACTAACATAACAATTAAAACAAAGCTCGCATTGTGCATTTGTTGACATTTTCTTAGTGCAACCACTACCGGTGATGTATTCGGTGGTAACTCTACCAATCACGCTAGCCAACCAGCTTCTTCAATTAACACTAAGTTAATTCATAAAATGGTGCTATTGACCTTGTGATTATTTTGCACCTTACTTTCTCCAAACTACTTATGAAGCTTTCTCGAAGACAATGTGAATTTAAGAAGTTCAGTAGGTGATTTCTCATATCATTTACTTTATGATTTAGTTACTGCTTCTGCAGTATCATGATCTGCATGATCTCTTACCTGATTTTCTTGTTAAGTAGAGTTTACTAATTAATTAATAATAGATAATAATCATTTTCAGAATGTGTTATGAATGAAATGATAAGGCATATGCATAAAGCTTGTTTTTCTCTAATATTTTTTTTTTAATTGACGAGTCGGTCATTTGAACGTGACGTTGCGATCTATGATGAAACATGTCTGCCCTAGTAAATCCCTTTTCACTCTTGCCTTGTAGATACCCAGATTGTATTGGTTTGAAAACAAATGATCTTTCTGCGTGGGTATTTCCAAAGGAATATGACATCGGAGCCTTCAAGAAGAGAGCGTATCCCCATTTAAAAGGCAAGCAACGCATCGGTGACGCCTCTGGTGTTGCAGTTGTCCATGGGCGGAGGTGATCACTTTCCATCAAGTGACCTTCCTGCTCGTTTGCTCCCTACATAAAAAAATATATGCGCGGGCAGCGAGTTACACTTCTTTGTTGTTCGCATTATTATGTAGTCTACAAAACGTTTTGTGTGTATGGCTAGATTATCCACAATATGAGCGTGAAAGGCTAATGTGCGTCTTGTGCTCCGAATACTATCAATGAGACAGAAATTTTTGTTCCGCTATTTTGTTGGGATCAGAACAATGTATGTGATCAAATCAAATCAAATCAAATACAGCCTTATATACGTCCTACTGCTGGGCACAGGCCTCACTTCAACTATGAGGTGGTACGAGCCATACTCCAACACGCGGGCTCAGTGCGGATTGTTGGAGAGGTGAATGTAAGGCCAGTGATAAACCTTACCGTCAGATGTTATCAAGCCGCCTTTGTAGGCCTCTGATTAGGCTTTACGACTGATATCTTGCGACGTCAGCCGAGACCAACTGTTTAACGTGCCTTCCGAAGCACGGAGATGCCCGAAAACACATCACTTAATTTCGGTTGGGATGGTCACCCATCCATAACCCGACCTGACTGGCGTTGCTTGACATCGGATCGTTGCCGTTACTGTTGTCACAGATTCATCTGAGATTGCATTGATCCCAAAGTAATATTTTCCCTTTTTCATAACAAAACCAAAATCACTCAGATCGATAACAAATCACACTATCCACAATCATTTGAGCTGGAAGAGAACCCACGAACCCTTTAGTCTTAACCGGCGCTCGCCTCGTAAACACTGCGTTAAGCGGGTAGTCGGGAATAGTTGGCTGATGGCTTTTTTCACGGTTCAACTATGAACGGCCTGTTAAGGATTTTGAAACACGTTTGTCGTAACCATTTTGCACTTTCCTTACTACTAAAATACCATATTTTAATATAATATTTGTATTTGGTTTCAGTGGTACAGTGATGTGCTGAAATGCCGACCGCCGCCTTGTCACGCCAGTCGCCGCCGGCGTCGCCCCCGCTGCAGCCGGCTTCTTACGAGGAAGCGTTGGCTAACGTAAGTATAATATTTTAGTGTCCGCTCTATGATATCGTCAACAGTAAAAGTAAGGGATGGAAGAACGAATTAAAACATTGACTGGCATGTTGGTGCAATGACCTAGATTATGCAAAATCCTACATAACCTACTACCTGCCTGCGCCGAAAATCGTGATTACCAGTAAAAGTACAATGAATGCAATATCTCTTCACACATTTTCCACACACAATTATCTATACAAAGATTTTATAGTGACACTTTCTTAATCTGCATTATTAACTTTTAAGTTGGCGTTTGTAATGAAAAAGTTTATCGCATCAAATAGCAGTCTTTGCTACTGTCAAACTAGTTATCCATCTCAATTATTCAAAAGAGGTTCAACGGTATTTTCAAATATTGTGCCATAATCTTTCTCGAGATAACCGTAGAATATTGGAAGTTGAAGAGCAACGAAACCGTGTAAAAACGGTTTACGATGTGCACATGAAAATTTTTACATCAATTTGTAATGCTAATTCGTTATCTCCTTGACATGAGATGTGCACAAACATTGCCGAAACGCCAAACTCACTTTTCAATACGACAGCACGCTTCGACTTGCTGAACGTTACTATTGCCCCACTGTGTGAATGGAAAATGTCCATAATAAGCAATTGGACGTACGGACTAGTACAATCCACCTGCATACAATAGCTTAGTAGTGTAGCGCGATTCCCAGCATCCGACGGGCCTCCTCGCGATTGCGTTTACGAAATACGATGCAAAAACATTAAATCTAAGTGTACAAATTCGACACAGTGATATTTTGTGCAAGTGACATAAGTGTGAAATATCGTGTTAGTGCTTGCAGCTGTGTTATTTCACAGTCATGATAGTGATAATTAAATGAGTTGTTAAATTTTACAGTGTCTGGTTCAGGTACATAAAAGTTACAGATTTCAGTATTGATTCGCTCATTCAACTATAACAATAGAAGTAAAACTAAATGATTATCCTGCATAATGATTCTTTGTGCAGAGACCTTCAATATTTCATTGAGAGCGATCTAATTAAAGTTAAATGCGTGTTCGATGTTTAAGCGCGAATTCTGAAGAAATATGAGCCAAGACTGCTTAGAACAAGCGTTATAGTGCAACAAAGTAAAATATGGCTGATCTTCATGTTATTGATAATGGTTTCATTTAAATTGGTCTGATTAACAGTATGAGGAAACAGTTAATAATTTTAATTCGACATTATTATTAGGGACGTTATTTACAAGCCAATCAATCAGTGGTATAGGCCAGAAAGTGGCGGAATATAATTTTATTATTAAAGCTATTAGTCAGTGAGTTTGCGATCACCACTCTGTACAACAAAACAATTAAGGGTTAGTCTCTTATTACGTAAATAGTCTTCATCACAAAATATTAACATCACCCGCAGTGAAGTGAGTCGTTGAATCCGAATTATCATACTCCAGATAACTTCGGACGCCGCAGTAAGAATTTCGTTCGTCATAGAAAGTTTTTATCGTGAGAAGAGGTGAGTACTTTGCCAAATCACCTGTTTAAGATAGGAACACGATACCACGGTTGATATTATTTAGATTGTATAATTGTCGTCGGATTGTTACGCAACAACGTACAACGTCGTTTTAAGAATAGCCGGTTCACCTTGCGCCGTGGGAGCGACGGTTCATGTAAATTCCGAACTACAAGTACCACTACCGCATTTTTACGCTACGTCCGTATCGTGCGAAAAGTTTCGCGAAGGTTTATTACAATGTTAATCCCTAAATTGCAACTCACTTATATGCAAGTACATAGGACCCTGTTATCAGACGATATTATGACTAAACTAGTTTTTGCCAGTAAGCCCCTTCCCGTTTTTCTAGTAACCTTACCGGAATTTCGCCAAATTTTCTCTAAATGCACCCCAAGGCTCCGCAAGGAACCTACATTAACAAATATGGTTTCTAAGCCCAGTAGCTTCGTCAGTCTGTGCGTTGTCTGTCCATCACTCCATCAGTAACGGACGAGTTTTATAATAGTTGATTTATATGAATTAAGCAAACAAACACACGAAAACATAAATGATCCGGCTCTCTCTGCCGGGCTACGGGAGCTTGAACACCGGCGCAGTGTTGCTAGCCTGTCGGTGTTTTACAGGCTTTATTTCGGGGAGTGTGCGAGCGAACTGCATGAGTTGGTTCCGCCATCTCCTTTTCACCATCGGAGCACGAGACGCACATTAGCCTTCCACCCGCACGTTGTGGATATTCCAGCCATTCGCACAAAACGTTTTGCGGACTCCCTCATAATGCGAACAGCAAAGAAGTGGAACTCTTGAGTCTCTTCAAGACAAGAGTGAATAGGCATTTACTAGGCAGACATGTACCTACCATCATAGATCGCATCCTCACTTACCATCAGGTGCGATTGCGATCAAATGACTGTCTAGTCGAATATAAAACAAACCACACTTTTTATTTTGAAAGCGTTAGATCGAAATCTGAGGGGCCTACTGCGCTGCGGTACAAATTTACAAAGTTTTGTGAAACTTTGGAAGGGTAAGAAGTATCGAAAACTATCATGTTATGCATAGGTTTTCTTTATATTGTACAATAAGATATTGTTATCAGAATACCAAAAAAAACAAAATCAATTTCGAGCGGTAGGTAAGTGAGTTTTTTTACCGACTGAAAATTCATGTAGGTAACTAACTACGTATTCGACAAACAGAAGTGGGCCCCCAGTGTACTCGTAAAAACCTAGTACATGTACTGTAACGAGTCGTGCAGGTCTAAGGTTAAACGTAGCTAGAAGGGCCTAGTACTTTATTAAGAGATACAAGATAGAGAAGTCTTTTGTATTTAAGATATCGTGTGCTAAATACTAGTTAGTAAAAACACGTCAGACATACAGAAAAAACATAATGAATGCAAAGATACCTGCATCTGACTAACATGCAATCTATTTTTTGTTTGTGAAATACTAATTGATACCTAATGTAATCACTATTGCCCCATATTTATGATTTGCTTGTTTTATTCCTTTCTACGTTACTCAAATGATGACATGAATTGCCGAATCATATTCTTTTTATATTAAATAAGTTTTTCAATCACCTAAATATTTAAAACACATATGTATTTATTCGACTAGTTCGTTGGCTATCGTTGTTTAGTTTATCCTTAGAAATCGACTGTCATGAATTCGATTTCCACCTAAAAATTATTGAGATCAATTTATTTCTGATCTACCTACCTACTTCCGAAGATAGATAAGAATACCGGTCTCTGTTATCTATTACAAGCTCTTCATATTTGGAGTCAGATGATCTTGGCGTCAGATGTCCCATGTATTTGTTAATAATTAAATTATCAATCATCTTTCTTAGTTCGAGAAGTTCCAACTGAATCTTCACTCTTGCCGAAATCGGCAAGAGTGAACCTACCTACAATTAGGAACGACCGATTTATGTCGTTCTGGCAAAAAAGAGTTACCTTGTCCATCACCTAAGTTGACAATCGATACTTTTTATTTATGATCGACTTTGTATTAGGCAGTGCAGTCACCTTGCAGAAGGGATCGCCTTGCTCTGAGTCACCGTCGTCACCGGAGCCGAGCGCGGTCGCTCGAGACCAGACTGGATCTGTTACACGTTACAGCACAAGGATACGAATCAAGTGTGCACATTTGAGGTCGACTTTTAAATGACTCAGTTCTCTCAAAACACTTGTGTATACACCTGTTCGGGTTTGTGAGACAATGGAACAGATAGTGGCCTGATGTTGTTCACAGTGGTTGAGATACGCTCACGACTCCTATATCCCAAACGGGGCAGTCAAAGGCAAGTTGACTGTTTCCGTCATGGTCAATGGAACATTCAGTAGCGCGTTCTTCACCAAACAAATTGAACCCAATGTTTTTTCGGTTTTTTGTCGGTGTTTTCATCACCGGAGAATTGAACACAAACATGGACCTGGCCAGCTCTGAACCGAACTCTTACCACAAAGGTTCTGAGTTTGAGTGCTTACCGCCTGGGCCACGACGCTCAGCATCTTCAGAACCTTCGTTTAAGCATACGGGCTTGTTGCCGGCGAGCATAATCTGCTTTGAAAATGCAGGCCTCTTTCCTCTGCAGCTAAAACCCAAAAAAAAAAACACTTTGAGTGCATTAAACTTTTGCTATCATAACAAACAATAGGCATACATACAACATAATCAGTGAACACAAAAATCAGCTGCGAGGTTCCCACAGTATCTACTCTATCTAAACATAACTAACAAGTTAATATCTTTAGACTAGATCTTTAGTAGTAGATCTAGCCACGATATACGGATACTTAGATCTATTCAAAAGATTAATTCAATCTGGACATTAGTTATTGATCTTTAAGCATCTGTTTTGTTCCCAGACGCTAATATCGGTTACGCTAATTTTATTGTTTAACTACTACATACTATTTGTTATAGTTTAACGAATAGCAGATAGGGAGCAGCATTTAGAATCAAAAAAATGTTCAGTTTTATTATCGTTCCTTGAATGATACTACGAGTACACCTTTACTATAGTATATAAATCATCAATTAAAGTGTAGTTTTCATTCGAAAAACAGGTTATTTCGGCCATTTTAAACAGGCTACTTATGGGCTTATAATTTACCTATCAAATCTGTCACAATTATTTAAAACCGTGCAATGGACTTTAAGTTCAAAAAGCAAACTGTTAAATACACCGCTAGTTTTTATTTTCATGTCATGTCGAATCAACCCGGACAATTTCAGAGTGTTCCGTTCACTATGGCGGCAACAGTCACTTGTCTCTGACAACCCCAGTTGGGATAGTTTAAAAATTAAAGCACAAGCTTTTAGGCTGTTAACCGGATTACTGTAGATTTACCAGGGGTCTGGTTGGTCACAAGACAGCTTATGAGCTTTCTGCAATTTCTGAATATATGTAATCGGATGCCATGTTGGTTTCGTCTAAAGCCTGATATAATAATCATGAAAAAGAGCCGAATCATAAAACTAAGTAGGACTAAGTCTGCGCAACCGCAGCTCGCATGGACGTTACGTTCAGACAAAGCGCTGATCATGCTTCAACGGGCGCGTAACCTCCTCTATTTACGAGTATATTATGCACACAATAATGTTGTATAATAAAGCATTGTTGACTGCTGCGGGTTGCTGTGCGCCCGCGCCGACCTGCACTACATGCAAATGCGCTGAGAAGGTATGTCAATGTTGTTTTGATGATCGCGTTATATTTATTAATGAGATCATCAGAACTGAGAGTTGGAAATCTGTTTCACTCTCATTACTTAGGTTGGTAAGAAAAGATAGTATTGTGTGTTTTATTTCGCTCCTTTAACGTGCTTTATTCAGGTACTTTCTTACCTGAGTTAAAAACTAATAAATATTAGTTATGTTATATCTAATATCAAACGTAAAATATTTCCTACTAAATATTAGTTACTTAAAATATAAAATCAATACTCTAGTAACATAACTAACTAATAGCAAAGTAACATAATACGAGGATGTTGTGATTGCAGAGAGGATTTATCGAATTATCTAGCCAGACTACCATTTATTGCTTTTTGCATGGTAACTGACCATCGTATTGAATAAGAATAATCCTTTTTTTCTCGAACAAATAAATAAGTTTTCAAACATACGCCATCCATCGCCAATATGTGACCTTTATCAGGTCGCCCCTACGGTAACCAGTCCGTTAGTAGAGCTTTGCTAGTTTGAAAAAAATTGTATAACCATTTGCCCATAGCTTGCAGTATGGGCAAGCTCTGCTTCGTTTGGGTTCGATCAACTTGGTGTAACCCAGATGATTACTAGGTACCTATATTATTATAATTTTAACATTCCCACAATCTAGCATTAGTTGGCGCGCACGAAAAGGTTCGGCGACTCGTTTCTTTGTCGTACCATCCAGACGTGGATCGCTCTTCCAGCGCATGTGTTTCCTTCCTCTTATGTCCCGGGATCTCCAAGCGGAGCGTGACAAGGCATTTTTGCAGGCTTTCAAGATGAGGATAGCCAGCTCAGTGATTGATTTGCATTACTGTGCTTGTCAGCCTCATATCATAACGGGCATAAAAAAAATCCGCTACATTTTTACCGACCGACTTGGTGTAATGGTTAAGAAGTTGGCTACTACACCAGAGGTCGCGGGTTCGATCCCCGCACAGTACAAACATTTGTGTGCATGAACATGTCTGTTTGTACTGGTCTGGGTGTCTCCTATGTATAATAAGTATGTATTTACAAAAGGAAAATGTATTTAAGTATGTTTATCCGTTGTCTAGTATCCCTTAACACAAGCTTTAATTAGCTTACTTTGGGGCTAGATGGCGCTGTGTGGAATAATGTCCAGGGATATTTATTTTATTTATTTATTTTTTACCATCTGTACAATCAAAGGGCTTAGTTAGGAGCATAGGTGAGGAGGACGCTGGCAGTGGCCCCGGTAGTAAACAGCCGCGACCTTCAGGGGTCGCGCGCCGGTCAGCGACCCAGTTACCGCCACTTTCTTGCGCGTGACCACCACTAGCCTCAACCTGTCTGTCCTTTCTCGTAAGTGCATTGGTGCTATGTTTTTATAAACATTTTTTATACTTTCCTTGTTATTGTTGATTTATTTTACATTAATCATTTAAAAGAAGACTGAGTTGAAAAAAAATAAAAGCAAATATAAATTAGGAATAAGTATTTGTGTATTCTTTATTTTTATTCAAAATTTATAAATAAGCTGATAAAATAGTACATACATACCTACAAATTAATAAATAAGCTGGTACGTAAGTGCTATTTTATATTGTTTGAGTAGGTACACTAAATTCGTTAACAGCAAGCTTGGTATTTCCATAAAACAGACTATTTTTGCAATAAAAATCACATCAATGTGTACAACTTTTTAAATCATTAATTTTTATATAAAAATTAAGTGGAAAGATAAAACAGTAAATATTGACCGATCTACTCTAGAAAATCCTGATCTGCTTTTCATCAGTCTTTAACGACATGTCTGTTGTGGATGGACCAGTTGTGTTAGCGTATGAAAGTATCTTTGCTGTAAAGTGCGATACCCAACTTAATATTAGAATTGAGCGCCAGTGATGCAGCATAGCACGAGTGAACGGCCTTGCGCTAGGGTCAAAGGGCCGGTGATCTACTCAACACAATCTAAACAAACACGACAGGCTGCGTTCGTAACTTACGCGGTACGTACTCGTACGTAGGATGAGCAATAAAGTCTATGAAGACTAGTTGTTACATAAGGTTAAGATTATAAAAACTTTCAGATAATTGCATAAAAGTTCTTGTTGTGAACTATCGTACGAGTAGTTTACGTTAGCCAAACTAATGGTAGAGGTACAGGCAACCTATTGAACACTTTGATTCTTATTACATATTATGTGCTGGTAAAAACAAAACTTGAAGATTTTACTATAATTTTCTACTTAGATCTTGCATGTTATTTCTGGTTTCACTAATAATAGCAAATCTAACGCCCTGTTGATAACTTTAAAATAATACCTGCGACACCTTATACTAAGTCTTGATCTGCCCAAGTCAAGAAAATGTTGTACTAAAATAAAAAAAATATAAATTCTTAGATAAATACTGATGTAAATATTCACCCAAACCCAGACCTATTGCTTATTCTGTGCCCAGACACGGAACAAAAACAGATTTTCGCCGAAAGAATGTTTGTCCTGGGTACACGATATTCAAAGCCACAGGATCTCTTCATATTATGCTGCATCAACGGCTGAATTTAACTTATTCACTTAACCTCAACATAGTGAATGTCATGAACACTTAAGTATTTCGTGGTGACACATGTTGCTGACCGTACTAAGGACCTTTTTTGATGAATCGCCTGCAGTCAAATCCTGAGGTTTGCAGCTTGTGTAATAGTGCATGGTTCTGTCAGTTCTGTGCACTAACCATGTACTATTATACAAGCTGGTTTCCCCAGGTATTGGCTCAGTAATGGGTTAGTTTACGCAGCCGGAGGGCCATTTGATTGAACAACTTTTGCACACTTCGTCATCGGTTTCTCAATTAGGGTACATTCTCAGATTCGTATTCTAGAATATTGCTCATACATTATTCATTATGTAAGTATTAATCAGTCATTACCTTCAATCAATCGTTACTGAGTGAATGATTGATAGACAACGCACAGCCGAAACGACTAGGCGTAGAAAGCTGAGATTTGGAATGTATTGTAGGTTCCTTGGGAAGTGTGGGGTAGCACTAAGGAAGGATTACAAGGTCGCTGGAAAATGTTTGTTGGAAATAAAATCTGTTATTTTTTTTGCTTCAAACTGAGCAGAGCTGGTACTATGAGAGTTAAAGACTGATAAACTTTTTTTTTTATATTGCTCGTCAAGTTGACCTTACTCCACCTGATGGAAAGCGGTCGTGAGGTCCAGCTATGAGGCTGACAAGCCCAGTCATTCAAACGAATCACTGGGCTGGCCATCCTCATCTTGAAGGCCTGCAGAAATGCCTTTTCACGCCCCGCCTGAAGAGCCCGGATTTATAAGAGGAAGGAAACACATGTGCTGGAAGAGGTTTCCACGTCTGGATAGTACGACAAAGAAACGAGTCACCGAACCTTTTAGTTCGGGCCAACAAATGTTGAATTGTGTGTGGATGACGCCGTAGTCCAGCACGCGTGGTACGGGAGTGGAAAGGTGAGGGTGGAATAAGCTGGAATAACTCGTCAGAACATTCCCCATTGTAGAAGCGATAGACATAGAGATAGAAGATATTTAAACAATTCTTAATACATGCTTATATAGATAATAACAGACGCACAACAAATACGAACGTTCGTCACATGAACGATTGTCATGGATGTGGATCGAACCCACACCCACCTCCGGCGCTAAAAGCAGCTACCACTGCACCAACAGGAGACAGACCATAGCTTTCGGATTGCTAGTACTGGAAGTACCAGCCAGCCAGTAGCCAGTGCTGACTGCTGAGCGGCAAGTGAACGGCCTTGCGCCGAAGGGTCAGGCGCCGGTCAATGGGCCAGTTACAATGCTCCTCCACTCCACTCTCGGTTTCGAACGCGCCATTAGAAATGTGATGTGGATTATGAAACTATGGACCCGGTTCTGTAAAACATGCATATTTCATTTAAGAAAATAGATTGGCTTTTTAGACGCTTTTTAAAGATAAATAATAATATATTTTGTATGAAAAAAAACATATAACAAACTCACTCTTCACCGTTATTTTATGAGTTCTTTATGTACTTTGAGATTCACCATCGGGATGGAAAAGTTGTTATTTTTGATTATTATTATTTTTGCTCTGACGTACCGGTCCCGAGATATTAGTGGTTGAAAAAATTATTTCTCTAAAATGTTAATTATCACAGAAACGGTGCGTCGTAAACAAAAAATAAAGAAATTTCAGGTCCTTTAATCCGACCTTCAAAAACGGTCAAGTGTGAGTTGGTCAGTTTCTTCATAGTAAATAATCGAAAAATACCAGCGCCAGAATACTCGCTATTTAGTATTATGCGTGCAAGCGAGCATGCTTGGTAAAAAGGTGTTATTCCTCAAGAGTTAGGGGACATTTTCAGTTAGGTGTATGCTTATTTCATGTATGCTATTTGAAATAGTATGTCTTTTGAAAATTATAAAAAATATAAATTATGCCTTTTGATACTTATACTCATTTATTTTACTTATCGAAATTATGCCTTTCTATGACACAAAACTATATAACTATATATACTTATGCTTTACAAGTTTCGGCGAATTTGATGTTATGCGTTATGAAGTTATGCTTTAAAAGGCTTTTGGCAAATGACTAATATGGCTATTAACAGTATGCATTGTTAGTTCAGACTAAAAACGTTATAGGTTTTAATAGGTAACCCTTTTTGGGGCGTCGGGGTAGGCAGATACCACATCTTTCGACCTGCTATGATTCTGACACACCACTTGCGCTTCTTCCACTCTCATTAATCCTTTTATGCATGCTCATCAATTCTGGTTACTCTTTCTTTCATTTGCTACTTTCTTACTTTTAGATTATTTTATTATGTTTTGCTCATAAAGTTGTTTTCACATCACACTCCTCCCAAAGGTTGTCTGGAAGAAATTGCTCTTTAGCGATAAGGCCGCCTAAATTGTACAAATTGTGTAAATTGTTAAATATTACTGTTACTGTTTTATAGTACAATAAAGTATATCTATCTATGACATTTTATCCACATAAAAAAATAACCGTTAGAACGAACTTATGGTGCTTAAAACTTACTAATTGCGAGTTATGTCCTCGGGACAGTTTTAAGCTGGGGAAGGAAAGGCGATAAAAAAGTTTTGTCCTTCCTGCGTACTAAGTTATTCATGTTTCGTTAGCTTAACTTGCACTTTCTTCACATTCTGTTTTTCATTTCAGTGTTAATTATTTAATCATAAATGGAAAGTTTATGATTCAGTCTATGTGAGTCATGGGAATTTTGGGGTCAATCACTGATATGAATCTCAATAGATAACGCATATCGTTTGTTTGAACGCTTTTTTGGAGCTCATTGTGACGTCAAGATAGAGTTTTAGTGATGGGAATCTAGATAACGATAAGTGAAAATATACTTGATTTTGACATCCGTTGCTATAACGGTAAAGCGTGGATTTAATCAGCGTCAAAATGCACTCCTTTCTGCCAGGCGAAGTAGGTACATTAACATCATCTATTTCAATGTATATCTGTGATATCAACAGTCTGCATGCAGAAATGGATGTTACGCTAAACTCAGGAAATGGCCAACAGTGGCTGCTATAAACCACTGTGTTCATCTAAGTGGCAGAAATGATTGAAATTAAGTTTTGATCATCGATAATGTGGTCGAAACCTGATAATAGATCAGTTATGTGGTCAAATATGTACAGATAGATGATAGTATCCGAACTCAGAAAAAAAATATAGATGCTCGTAATATATATTATGTCCAGTTTGGGAACAAACTACCTTTACTGGTTAAATACATTACATACATTGTACTTTACTAACGCCTGTTGTAAACCCAAAACAAGTTTAAAAGAGTAACTGCTGAGTTTCTCGCCGGGTCTTCTCAGCAAGAAACAACTCCGACGCGGTGATAGAGTCGCATTATGTCTGTATACTGTGTGTTGCGGACCCCGACGTGACATCACGTCGGAATCCACCACTGTTGCAGTGCTGTCGAGGAGACGCAATAAGACACAGTTGGACCTTAAGAATTACCATATAACCACATGACAGACGGAATGGCAGTGAAATGAGACAACAGTTGGTAATAGTCGTTGCACTGTGTATTTATATATCTATATTACTATAGTAACTATGTCTATTATTTAGTATATCTTGCTTTAAATTTGACGATTTGAAAGTGCTTACTGTGAAAGTCTATTTGAATAAAGTTATTTGAGTTTGAGTTTTGAGTTTGAATGGCACAACAAGAAGC
The DNA here is from genome assembly GCA_947369235.1 of Udea olivalis. Taxonomy (NCBI): domain Eukaryota; kingdom Metazoa; phylum Arthropoda; class Insecta; order Lepidoptera; family Crambidae; genus Udea; species Udea olivalis. Next base: position 11,112,957 of record OX376351.1, read on the forward strand.
TAGTGCGTTTTAATCGATTCCTATGTCTTTAATTCGGCAACCATTAAACCAACGAGCTAGACAGACAACACTATCAACTAATGATTTTTTTTTAAACTTTTCTGAGTTTTCATTTCAGTACTCGGACAGATGATGCAAAGAAGTTGTTATTAAGATACGAATGATATGATACATGAGTCCTTACCGTTAATGGAATAACTCGTGTATCGACCTTTACCAGTCAAGGCAGTACGATAATTTCGGTTTCGTTTTACCACTATCGTTTTTGGCAATCCACCTGGCTATATTTGTAAGTGACCTTTGGAGCAAGTTTCGTAAATGATCTCGTTACCCCACCCCTGAGCCCTGGGCACGGCATTGGACACTTTATTCAAGAAAATTATAATGCTGTTGATTTCCTGGTGGACACGTTTTTGAAGCTTGATTTAGCACAGATATTGTGGTGAAATAGTGTTTAGTTAAAGTTGTACCTTCGTTCTCGCTGTGACACTTTGGGCGGTGTGCGGTGTGAGAATTCAATGCATTAATATTATTTTTCATCATACAATTTTACACACTTTCTATGGGTAGTATGCAAATTTCACCAAAACCTAAGTTTCATTCCGAGGTTACTCAATGATCCGTTTAGAGCAAGTAGCTAGGAGTGCCGATTAGGACGTCCCTTACGAACTTTTGGTCCCTACACGTTTGTTGATGTAAAAATATGTGAGGGAACTTGGTGGTACTGTTGCGGTTTCTGTTGTATAAAAACAGAAGGAAAACTCAACCAACCCTCGCTAAAACAACAATGAGGATGATGTTGTATCGATTTGTAAAAAAAAGAAACTCCTTGTCTGACGCTACAAAGACATCACAAATGCATCACTTGCGCCCGCGCCGGCCCCGCCAGTATCGCATTCTGAACAGAGATCTCACTTTTTATTTTAACTGTTTGATTTGCTGATAAAAGTTTTTTGTGCGATGTACAAGTCTATTGATTGACAATTGACACGTGATATGCCGAAGATACGAGTAGTACCCTGCTCAAAGTTTTTTTCATATATTTTTTAATGTAACTCTATAAATCATGTGTACCTGTGTTGTTTATAATTCTAATCGGCTTGTATCCAAAGAGGTAGTCAACTCATCTTTGATTATCGTTTTGACGATTTGTCGCAGCTATTATTTATAATAGGTTTTATTTCTTCACGCCTAGCCTGTTGTTTCCTAAGGCGCTAGGCAGTTGAAAAGGTTTTTCAGAGTATCGCCTGTGTCCATCATGGCGGTGACAGGCGGTTTTAGAGCTCTTAGAACATAACCCGATGTTATTTTCTCGAAATTAATTTGGTAGCGGTCACTCACTCTACTATCGGTTGGGCCTGCATTCCTTGAATTGGTTGACATGATTGCAGGCTGCGCAAGCTGCTGTCATTCGGTCACTTGTGATGTTTATCACCAGCATCGTAATTAAATCAAAACTGTAATTTTTAACACAAAAAATACCATATTCCTTGCCGTAAAGCACACAGCTGGTCTAGCAAACACGGACTATTTAAAACAGCGTGTTATCCATTTCATCAGCGACATGTTCATGCGCGTTCTTCTCAAACTTTACATAGGGGCACCTTATGCTTCTGACATATGACTCATTTTGCAATGATTTTGTAAAGGTTGACCTGTCTTCCTCCGTACATACACCCTGCTTTGCTCACGTTTGCGGCCGTCAAGATCCGGTCGATAGCGTCCATTGTGAACGGCTCATACAAGGCGATACTCGCCATTAGCGGACGTCTAAATATTGTATTGTACATGAACTCCGTCCTAAAACACCGCATTGTTTCAAAGTTACCGCTTAGGGTTCCCACACGATATGTAGGTAACTTTTGGGAGTAGAATAGAATTTAAAGACCGCCGCGGCGGCCTTGCACATGTTGATAGATTAAATAAAAGTCCTTTCGATGTCATCAAGGCAATCAATAGACGCGAAGAAATCGGTATTTTACAAGGTTTGAATACCACCAAATGTATAAATCTTTAAAATAGGCATCAGTGCGATAGCTTGCGAAGCTATAACCTAATAATTTTGAAGTAGTCTTTTACTTTGATCCTTTTAAGCAAAATAAGATAAGATAAATATTCTTTAATGCACATCAAAAAAAACAAGCTTCAGTTTACTTGACGAGCAATGTTATTATTGTTAACCAACATTATTGTATTCAATAATTTATCTAAAAGATTTCAAATACTGAGATCCGTAAAATAAAAAGTCACCGGAAAGAAAGCGGTCGTAGGTAATTGTTTAACTGAGTCTGACAACTGCATAAATTATTTCTTTTCAAGACAATTAATTCGACTTCTTCGTCTAATCATCTACCCACTGAGGATCGTCCGATTTTTAGCATTGGTACTTGAAAAATATGAATAGAAAAAACAATCATTTCCAAGATAATATTTATTTCACATTCAATTCGTTGCATGTTACGTATGCATACCAATACCATACTGCTCATTTCTTACACCCTGTCTCACCCAAACGCATGGTAGCCCTAACCATGTGGTCTTTATTGATGTGCAACACAGATAGTTCCTGATTCCGCCGCGGGCGCTGTTCGGCTATTTAATGCCTGAATGCAAGGTCCGAGAACGACCGTTGTTCACCGTAACATTGGGAATATTAATTGAATAGCTAGAATGATTGGATGGTTATTACTGAAAGCGCTTTTTGCGCTAGCTGCAGGCTATGTACGCCAGCGGTTCATCCTCACTGAGAGCCAACTTAGCAATAATCGAATGTTCAATGGATAAGTAGTGGCTAAACACGTCTATCAAAAAGATTTAAAGTAGTTAACATTTTTACAAAACAACTACGGACAAACAGGGTAGGTGACTATTTTGATTCATTGGTGGGAATCGAACTATTAAGGATCAGTACGTCTACCACGAGTTGCCAGTTTAAATTTACATTATCGTTCGCGTAATAAAATGTATTGGGATTTGACATTGTCATGTCATGTCATGTGTCATAGTGTAAATTTAAAGTGGCAACTCGTTTTAGAAGTACAGGATTCTGGGAAGATACATGTTTGTCGACCTTTTAAAAGCAGTGGTTAATGCGACAAATTAAGACAAAAAGGGTCCCACAGTTGAATGCACAACTGTCGTAGTTTCCGGTTGCCTCAACATCAGAGAATACTTCACTCGTAATTAGGTCATTGAATGTGATATCTGTTTTTTTACCTGAGCAAATAGTAAGTACCTACATGGCACTCAAAGTATGGATTACTTATTCTCAGACAAATTCTACACCAACCGTTAGTTAAACTGTTTCGAGGTGTTACTCAGGACAAACAATAGACTAGACGACTAAAAAAAACTATTAAGCCCGTCAGTTAGATTATCCAAAAATTATGAACACGTATTTTTTATTTTTTCTCGTAAACGAAAAATGACGACGATACAGTGCGTTGAAGTTTCGCGTGACGTCACGCCCAGGTACAATTTTTACTAAGGAGTGACTTTACAAACCCCCACTGTTATCTTGTTTATGCTCTTTATCTTTGTATTTTTTTATTAATTTGATAAAGCGAAAAATATATGTCCAGTATTTTTGGACGGGCTAACGAATGAACTAAACAGAATGCCATTTCTTAAATGTGTCGACATCCCTATTAAGTGACAAACATGTGTTTGTTCTTTTTCTGTGTGTCTTACCTATATTAAATATGCATTTAAAAATATAAATGTTACATGCATAGCAGTCTCTAGCACCCATAGTATACTATGCTTTGCTTTATAAATATCAGATTATTTCGGTGTAAGTCGTCCTTGAAAACATAATTCTTCTTTGTAGATGAATGTAGCCATGCAAGATGTCTCAGAGATGTTTTTATTTACTCATCATCCTTAGGTCACCTATGGGTAATTGCCGATCCAGTCCGGTCACCATGACCTGATTACCGGATGCACATGCACTAGGCTGGCCGGGTGCACAATGCACGGCCTCGCTGCGCGGCGCAAGGGCGCGGCCTTCGCCGACACGTGCACAATGCCGATCGTCAATCTGATTGGCATTGTCTGGCCTGCCAAACAGTTGAGCTAATTGTTCTATTGGCAGAAGAATTGGGCTTGTTTATGCGTGGGTGAAATATCTGTGTTAGAGCTGGGGGACTAACTCCTACTTCAGAGCAGTATTAAAACTAGTATGGTGTAGTCAGTGTAATATTGATCAGGCTCCTGGTCATAAAATGAAATGAAATGAAATGAAATGAAAAATGAAATGAAATGAAATTTTTTATTTGCTTACTATCTACTATTACTAAACGTACTATCACGCCTTCCTGAGCGATCGGCAGAGGCCACATCTTTCTTTTGGCTACGCTCTTCAATCCTGACACATCTTGAGCTTCTTTAAACGCTTTATTTAAATTTAAATATTCTTAGATTCTCGTTATAATTATGATCCTTTCTAAGAACGCTTGTGGACATTACCCCTTTTATTTAGCTATTGTAAAAGCTATAGGCTAGGCTAACTGAAGGCTAAATATCCAGCCAAGAAGATAAGTTAGTGCCAGGTAACCGCTGACTGGCTGAAAATGAAAGATCACATAGCGAAATTATTTTACGGAATGAACTTGAAAAGAAGGGATTGTTATAAGGCTCCTGAAGTTAATTTTAATAAGAACTGATTATAAAAAAATCGTTATATCTCAATCTGAAAATTGAATACACACTAACACGGATAATCTAGGATAATAAGTAGGTATAAAAAGCAATGAAGCTCAATATTAAATTGAGCAATTCACTTCAGAATTAATCTAATCACAATCAGTCGATGGACATGTCCAGACATGATGATATGGTAGCTACTTAATTAAAAGCGCTCGTTTATTTTTTGTCGAGAACATCGACATCAATCAATCGTCGATGAAGCATGTTTTTGTTATACCATCTACATGGCGGGACGCGTTGATAACGTCGGCGCGTAACATCACAGCGATCAATCTGAGCAACGTAACAATTTGTCACTTACGAGAGCTCAGTGCTGATGTGACGAGTGCCAGGTTTGAGTGATTGTTTGAAGGCTTTTGTGCTTTTTTGGACATTGTTTGTTGCTATGAAGCCTTTTCGCCGCTTCAAGAAGACTCTTTGTACAGGGCTTGAATAAATAGCTGAGTTTGTTGTTTTTTTATTTTTATGTTTTGGTGGCGTGACCGCAATGCAAGAGAAATAATAGGTTGGTTCGGGAAAAAGTTTCTTCGTATTTTTTAAGAAAATTCAAAACTTTTTTTCAATATAGTTTATTTACAGTTAACTAAAGTATGTAGGTGCCATTTTGTTCGATTACTTTTTGCCATCTTGTGGGTAGGGACATGATCCCATTGCTATAGAAATTTTGAGGCTTCTGATCAAAATACCGCGACAAGTGGTTTTGGCAGTCCTCTCGTGATGTTAACCTGACACTGCGTAAAGTATTCTGAAGAGACCGAAACAAAATGGAAATCTGAAGGTGCAAGGTCAGGACTATACGGCAGATGCATTAACACCTCCCAGCCACACTCTCACAATTTTTGCTGAGTGGCTAAAGATGTGTGAGGTCACCCTTTCTGTTGATTATTTCCGGCCGCTTTCTCTCAACTTCTTAATCTCATCAGTTGTCCGCAGTAGAGTTCAGAATCGATGTTCCTGCCTGGTGGTAACAGCTCATAATGAATAATGCCCTTCCAATCCCACCACACACACAGCATCACCTTGTTGCGAGTTAACCCGGGTTTCGCCACAGTCTGTGAAGCCTGACCGGCCTTTGACCACGAACTTTTTCGCACGTTCTTGTCGTACATGATTCACTTTTCATCCCCAGTTATGAGCTTCTTCAAAAATGGTTCGGTTTCATTACGTCGTAATAAAGAATCACAAATGAGTACACGGTTCATTAGGTTTCTTTCAGTGAGCTCGTGAGGTACCCAAATATCGAGCCTTTTTGTGTACCCAGTTTTTTTCAAATGCGCCAAAACTGTATTGTGGTCAATTCCCAGTTCTTTAGCTACGTCGTAACTACTAATATGCCGACCTTGCCATAACTCATATTTAGTCAAGTTCATTTACTAAACTGACAGTATCGTTGCATTACTTTTTGCATGGCTGATTCATTTTTGAATAAATTTTAAAAAAAGTGAGTTTGAAGTCAGCCTTTAAACTGCACCTCTCGTAATACGAAAAAAAAGTTAAGTTGGAACCCCACAGTAAGTTGCATGATTTCACGAAAAAGATTGTGATAAAGCCCTCATCATATATGTATATCCTTATAACTGCGTGTATATTTTATCTCTGACTTATTAAGAAGTCAATAACTACATTTTATCAGTATGCAAATAGCAGCTTTAGGTAACCTAATCGGATTGGAAGTCACGTTCTGATTTTCTCTCTCCCTCGGGAATGTGCGTAAATAGAAAAACTTTCCTTGGCGTTCGTATAATAAATGTGATTTATGGACGGTTCAATGGGAGGCTAGGAATATAGAAGGTTATGAATTCTATTCTTTATTATCTTTTCTATATAGTTGATATAGTTATTGTCTGCAAACACTTTGGTAGGCAGGTACTTGTCAATTATCTCATTTATCATTCAAATATTCCTTCTATTTATTAATATCCCAAAAAGATAAAACAATTTTTTAGGCACTTGCATTTTCTTGTCAGCGAGCTCTGCTAAAATAGTTCGGTCGCGCCAAAATTTGAGATTTAAAAATATTTTAGCTGATAATTTTTCACATTTATGTACACATTTCCTGGACCATTTGGTCAATCGAATATATAATTATAATCATCTTGCGTGCTACTTCAGGTAGAAATTTGGATACAAATATCCAAGAAGACAAATCTTTAGAAAAAATCAAGGACGAAAAAAAAACCTTTATGTCAATAATAAAATAGTAACCGTTGTCCACTGAAGGCAATTTTTTCACGAAACTTGGTGTGATAATTTGTCCCTTATATTTATTTATTCATTATTATTTATTAACTTCGTAAATGTTCATCTAATTAGGTCCAAACAAAGACGTTAAAGGCGTACTGACAATATAAAACAATTAGATGGTAATCAAATCGACTGCTTAGCGATACAAATGTTTGGCAATGCTCGATTTAGTTTGATTGTTCTTACTCATTTGCAATAAGTATTGTAAAAGTTTAACGATTAATATTCTATAGTTTTATTGTCATGGCCCTCGAAAAGCAATTACATGCACACTTACAACGTAAGTACATAGCTACTAACCTTTGATTTGTTCCCAAGCTACGGTCCCAACGGAAGCCAAGGCATACAAACAGAATACTCATCGAGTTATTACAGTAACGCAAACCAAAACGTAATGTTAATCCGACCAATCATTACTTAAACAACAGCCAACTCTTCATTTTCCTTCAGTCAATTACCAACAAGGAGTTAGGTTGCACGATTTTCAGTTTATTGCTCATTTCCCGCATTATCATTTTATAAATTAATTAATACAAGATATTTGTGAGTTAAGTGTGAATCAAAATAACTTATCATGTGTGTGAAGTGCATATTTTAAAGTTTTATGTTTATACCGTGTCCTTGAGAAAATTACCTTTAGAGTGAACCGTTTTATGTATTTTCATGGTGACAGTTTTCCCGATAAGTGATCATGGCGCCATCAAGCGGCGGCCACGGGTACTACTACGTTTCATGTCTTCTGAACCTTCAGAACATGCGAATAGCATGCTTCAAAAGTACAGCTACTCGGTAAGAGATGGCGCTGAATATCGTGTCTCTACGGTTTTTTCTGTCTGTGTGTAGTTAGTAAAGTTTTGTGATATTTTAGCGCCATAATTTTTTTGTGTTACTAATTTCACTAGAATAAAAGATTTTTTTTCAATTTAGGAAAAACTCACGAATGCGAGACAGTTACTCTGCCAAACCCTTCCATTAATTTCTGAACACTATCTTTTTGGCCATCTTGAGTTCAAACATACATGATATATTTCTTAACGAATGAACAAATTAAATGAATAACAGCCAGTAGCTAATGCTATTGACTAATTAAATTTTTAAAGAATTAAATGTTGTCATTTTTGTTCCATATCAAGCAAGATACGAAACCTTCTTATTATCGATTGAAGAAGAATCTAGAGATTATTTATTCCCTAGCTCCGAGGAGTGTTTCTTATTAATAACGAAGGAATTCTATTTTTCACAGGCTGAACCTGGTGATACGATAGCCACCACCAAAGAAGGTAAGAAATTCAACCATTACCTAATTAAACAATTGACTTTAATCTTCCATAGTTAACTTCATCACCAACGTCAATCCTAGGGTTATATTTGGTTTAATTTTATTGAAGCTATTTTCCACACAATTTTTGGAGTTCTTTTAATGTGCAGTCTACTGATACTACTGTAGTATCGTGCTAATTTCTTTTTAACCTTCGTTGACAACAATTTTTTTAACCAGAGGAATGGGTGACCCGCAAAACGAGCGAGGTGACGACGACGCGTCAAATCGCGACGCGCGTCAAGCGCGAGCTGTTGTTGGAAGACGGCAGGATCCTGAAGGACTCCGGTCCCAAGATATCCACATCAGTCAATGAGGACACGCACACCACCAATCTACAGCAGACTGAGGTATGAGCAACATTTTTCAGGGTTTTTGTTGAACCGGGATTTCGATACAATTTTTTTTTAAATTAACACTGGGATTCTAAGGTAATTTTATTTGTAATTTTTTCATTACGAGATGAATTTAACACAAAAGTTACGCAACGATGGCGTCAAATAAACCATTTATTTTGAAACATGATTTTTTGTAACATATCCATAATATATCCAGAACGACGACGCCCAATTTAGGAAATGAAGCTAACTGGTTATTAGGGTTTTTAAGGTGTGCCCTAAAGAAAAAGAAAAGAAAATAAGAATATTAATTTCGCAAGAATGTGGTACATTTTAGGTGGTAGAGAAAAAATAAAAGTAAACAAGACACATTCACCCATTGAGGCATGCAATTAAATATTGTAAACTTTTTAAATTAAAATTATGATACATTCATTAATTCACAAGCAAAACACAATCAATATCAAACACAATAATTTAAATTCCCATACCAAAATATTCAGCTAGGTTGTAAAAGCAATTTTGAATGAGCCAAACTCTCAATTAATACTTAAAACTTTGGAAGCTTAAACCCAATAGTGCCTAGTATTTGAATTTAATGATTCTATTGAATTTCCTTTATAATTGTATTCCTATGAATTTGGTAACGATGATACTTACTCGTATGATGGTCATAAACAAAATTGTTTACTGTTAAACGGTAAAAAACGTATATACTTTTAATTTGCATAATTCAGGCATCTTATTTTTTCCTTCTTTTAGCATCGCGTGCCGGATGATATAGCGGCAGAGGGTGGAACAGGAACCCTCTCCAGTCGGCGGGGTGGCGCTATTGGCGCTCCTGATGGTAAAGTATTTTCATAAGCAGAGCTTTTAAAAACACTATATTTAAAGTCTTAGGTAAAGTAAAAAGTCTGAACCAAGCAACTAGGATTACATTGCAATAAGCAACGCTTTTATTAACCCGTAAACTACGCACTGACCCTAGGTCTTTAGTGGCAATACCTACATGACGTGTCTCTTACGATCAAAGTAACTACGAAAAACAGCGAGCACTATTCTAGGCAAAGTTTTACAAAAAATTGAAAACGTGGAATCGCACTGTGCAGATTTCGTAATATTATAAAACCACTCTTTATAATTCCTCTTAAATCTTAACCTCTTTCCTGCATTCTGAGTAAAGATTGCAGTAATAAATTATATTTTTAACGAGATAATGATAAGCCCGCGCGGCGAATGAGATTTCGTATGCACATCACGAGCGGGATGTCTGGTTATGCGAAATGATATCTGTGGAGCCAAATATTTGAGTATCATTAAAAAGTGATTAGGATTCTAAATCTGCACCAGAAATTAAATTTGCGGCCTCGGCCAAAGGGGTTCAGTTTTTATGGCAACAAAAGGATTAAGACTTGTTTCTTTTCCAGAAGCGAGAATTGATTAACCATATAGGAGTCCTCATGTTATGCTGTATTATATCATAGATATTATGAATTCGAGTCTGTTTTTATTGCATATGATTTAATAATACTCCATTATAATCAGTGGCCTAAATTCTTAATTTTGAGGTCGCATCCAAAAATCCTGGTCTAAAAAAGTACTCGAGCTAGATATTGGGCTAGAACTGAACGGATAAGGTGATAGGGTACGCTGATGACCTGGCCCTGCTAGGCGAAAGCATTGATGAAGTGAAAGAGTCTGAGAATACTAGCGGCAGAGGCGCGGAAAGTTGGCCTAACCATCAACCACGAAAAAACTGAATATCTCCACATGAAACAGTATAAAAACACTCGTATTAGAAGGAAAGACCTGCATGTTGGAGATGTTATCTACAAGGGAGTGGCGAAATTTAAATATCTGGGCTGCACAATCACGGATACTAATATCAGGGAAGAGGAAATAGATATTCGCGTTCAGAATGCCTTGCGATGTAGCGCTGCTCTACATAAAGTGTTGATGTCTAGGCTTTTACGTAGATGCACAAAGATCCGCATCTACAAAGCTATAATACGACCCATTCTTATGTACGGTTGTGAGGCCTGGACTCTAACACTCAAAGAAGAAGACAGGCTCCTGACCACTGAGAGAAAGATCCTCCGGAAAATCCTTGGTTTAGTACCAAGAACCGATGGAAGCATGAGGATCTTTAAAAATGCCGAAATCGAAAAGCTCGTGGCTGAGCCCAACATCATAGGCGAGAAAAAAGCTCACAGACCCCGATGGCTTAGCCACATGGAGAGAATGGGAGAAGATCGTAGTGTGAAAAAAGCTTACGAGGTGCATTCAATAAGTACCTAGCCTCATCGCCAGAGGGCGCTGTAGTTTCAAAAGAGTTTTACCACAGTGTAGCACATTCTTTTTTAATTCTTTTTTCAAATTTTCATTCCAATCCCTTCATTTGTTTTAATTTGACAACTTATGGAAGCGAACGTGTCGATCGGTTTTACAAAAATGGAAAAAGAGCAATATCGTTCGGTGATTCGATTCCTATTTTTGGAAGGGAAAACGCGCATCGAAATCAAAGAGCGCTTGAATGCTGTGTACGGTGACTCTTCTGCATCGATGGACACCGTCAAGAATTGGTTCAACGAGTTTGCACGTAGCCGTACGTCGGTTTTTGATGAACCACGTCCAGGTGCACCGAAAACAGCTGCTACGGAGGAAAACATTAAAAAAATCCATGATCTCGTATTGGCAGATCGCCGATTGACGGTTCGGGAGCTAGCTGAGACTGTAGCCATTTCAGAAGGAACAGTGCATCATATTCTTCACGAGGAACTTGGCATGAGAAAGCTGTCGGCGCAATGGGTGCCGCGTTTACTCACACCGGAAAACAAGCGCAAACGGTTGCCACACAAACCACATCGGAGACGTGTTTGGCGCTGTTTAAGCGGAATCCAGCGGAGTTTTTGCGTCGTTTTGTGACCGTTGATGAAACCTGGATCCACTGGTATACACCAGAGCCCAAGGAGCAATCAAAACAATGGATCCAGACCGGGGAACGTGCTCCAAAGAAGGCGAAAACTGTAAAATCGGCCGGAAAAGTTATGGCCACCATTTTCTGGGATTCACAAGGTGTGATCTACATCGATTACCTCGAGAAGGGTAAAACAATTACAGGGCTTTACTATGCCGGTTTATTGGGCCGATTCGACGCCGAATTAAAGAAAAAACGACCCCATCTGGCGAAGAAAAAAGTGCTGTTTCACCACGACAACGCACTGGTTCACACGTCTGCCGTTGCCATGGCCAAATTGGTCGAATTACGCTACGAATTGCTGCCCCATCCACCGTATTCTCCAGATTTGGCCCCTTGTGACTTCTTTCTGTTTCCTAATCTGAAAAAATCACTCGCCGGGAATAGATATGGATCAAATGAGGAGGTCATCGCCGCCACGGAGGCCTATTTTGCAGAGTTTAACAAAAACTATTTTTCGGACGGGTTAAAAAAGTTGGAGCATCGCTGGGCTAATTGTATCGAACTAAAAGGAGACTATGTTGAAAAATAAATTGCCACTATTCCAAAATTTTCGTTTACTTTTTGTAGGCTAAGTATTTATTGAATGACCCTCGTATCTGGGCCGACCAACTGGAAGGCGCCCTGTCGGCCGGCCTAGATATACGCAGGGCTGATGTTGTGCAGGCGGATCTCTGCGATTTGAAAGCCAACGATTAGCGTGTAACTGCGCGGGATCGTGGCAAGTGGTGGAATATTGTATCGGAGGCCAAGACACACTTTTTTTTATTTTTTTTGCCAGACAACACACCTCTTGTAATGGTCTCGAAGTAGGGATTAATATCCCTGTGTTACGAGGTACCACACAAGGAAATAAGCCAGGGGCGTCTCCCAGCACATCCAGACCCGAGTCAATTCAGAAAAGATCGTTTCCTGAATTGACCCGACCGGGAATCGAACCCGGGACACTACGAAAATCGAGGCGAGAAACCGTGCTACAGCGCACTGCGCCAATCGTGTCGTCAAACTTTGGGTCGCTGAGCCATCGGAGTAAGTAAGTAAGTATTCAAAAATCCTGTAAAATAGTGCGTTCGAGAATCTGCAAGTAAAATATTGTTTACTTAATAAAAAGAAAAAGACGCTGTTTTTTAATCTTTTGATTTTTATGTAACTAGGTACCTACCTACACCGATTACGTAAAGATTTATATTTTTAAAGGAAGGAAGGTTATTCTCGTATACCGGTACTTAGAGCACCAAGGCGGTGTGGTCCCATTGAGACCGAAGATAAGATCCAATGATGTTATGAATTGAAATCTGCTATTTACTGGACATTAACATCATTTCTTTCATTTATAAAGACATTATTTCCTGAATGGTTGACTGATTCATCATCGCTGACGGATAACTGACATGATAACGAACTTGGTAATAAACCTCTCAATGGAAAAGGATCTATGGGTAACGAGTTGGTTTGGAAATCCCTCGTGGCCAAGCCGTATACATTTTTCTTGTTTAGCATTTTTTGTAAACGCAGAGCATGAGGATATATGCGATAGAGAAAAATATTAGATATTCAAAGATAATTAGGTACCTAATTGAGTGACAACGCAGTTCTGATCTGGATGTCGAACCCTGGGGAGTGGGGACTGCTTTTGAAGTACTTATTTAAAATAGAGTTGATGCGGTTTCTATATTACCTTCACATCGGTTACATCTTTAAAACGCTGGGAATCAACAAAATTATTTGTCGATCGATCTCAAATAAAATGAAACATATCATTTAATGTACGGACAAAAAATATATATTTCTGAAACGTAATCATAACTTTAGCTCACTTTCTTAATGTTTTAGTACCAACGAGGTTCACATACCGCGTTTCTTAATAGTGGATAGTACTCGTAGTGCGAATGTATCTGTAAGTTTGTGGTAATGTTGCACCGCTCGCCACCGAGAGGGAGTTCATCCTCACACTCTGAATCCGCAATGGTCTCGTACAGTTCGGTTTTATATGTTTCCTTCCGGGAATTCAATTGTGAAATGATTTCCCTGCTGAGTTTTCCCGATTTATAGTATGAAGAAGTTCTTCAAAAGCGGTTTGAAAAGGTTTTTGCAGTGGCGACAACTCGCAAGTGATACCCCTGGTGTTGCACGCGTCAATATGCTGCAGTAACCGCTTACCATCTTCACCACCGCCGCGTTAAATTGATTGTCGCGAACGTAGTTTTTAAAAAAATGTGTGTTAAATTTCATACCCTTTAATCCACAGAAGTAGACGGCTTGGACTTGGAAGGCGTGGTGGCTCCGGCCGGCACCAAGGTGCTGGTGTCGTCGCGGGTGGTCGACAACCCCGAGGGGAAGGTTCGCGAGAGCAAAGACCTGAAGGTGCTCACGAGGAATGTCACGGACCATGTCAGGGAGATCGAGGAGCGGTTCCATCGGGGAGATACCACTCATGACGTGAGTTCTTTTTTGATTAAAACTTTGCTTATAGGTTTAGGCATTTATAACTTACGATTTTTCAAAACTCTTGTTAAAATTTTATACTGGAGCTTTACAGAACCAATTTGGCGGGACTTGAATTAATTAATCACCTCCTCATTTTTAACTTTTTGTGTTTTTGATTCTTAACATTGCTGACATTTGAGCGATAGTATATTTAACAGATCTGTGCATTTGAAGTAGTGTAGTGTGTCCTCCACTTCTACACCACTAGTGTAAAAGTCAGAATGTTTTTATGATTAGGAGGGTTGGTGTTTACTAAGGGCCCGGTTTTGAAGAAAAAATTATAATATTTACAAATTTTGATCCCTATTTCTGTCTCCGTGTTTGAGATGAGTCTGTTTATATTTTTTATATTTTTGGGAATGTTGTTATAAATCGGAACAGAATCAACATACATTATCTTAGACAGAACAAATAAGTTTCCACGAATATCAGAGTACAGTACAGCAAGCTGTAACTATAAAACTAAAAAATAATAATCTGCGAATGGAACCTACAAGCAAGGCTATCAGTTACATGCAAAAACTGAAAGCTATGCAGATACAAGAAATTTTTGATACAATAAATAAGTCTGTACTTTGGAAAACAGTATCATGACTGCGAAAGCTCGAAGCAAAAATTTATTACAAGTATAATATGTCCTTACTAAAGGCACATGGAAAAGGCAGTGATGTCTAGCATTTAACCGGAGCCATCGGAGAGATAGTACCCTCTGCCAACACTTAAGTTACTAAACTTCTCAGAGGAAATTGAAGTGGCAGCTACGAGTATGTACTAGTTGTATATTTTGTACCTCACAAGATTTTAGTTTGAGTGACGTTTCACAATTGGGTTATCTTGGTGCGATCAAATGTTTAATCGGCTTTCTTCTATCTTTTTGTAGGCGAATTCCAAATGAAATATCAGTTACTTCCCATATTACCGTTGTATTTCTGGCAGTAGTAAGATCAAATAAGTGTTCTACATTCCAAATATACCTTTTAAAACGCACATCACGAAACCGGCTGAGAGCTTTTAAATTAACGGGCACACCAAAACAATATTTTCAAGCGGTATGACCAGCGAAAATGGATATTGCCTCCTCAGCGAATGAATCACGAGTTCCATGTAGAGAGCCACTAAGGCCTATAACGTATCATAACCATAAGCCATTAATTATATAACCAGTGTCAGGTCAATAGTTGTTCGCAATTTACGAATGCTTTTAACTCTATACTGTGCATGACGGAACTTATCTCGCTCCATAAGATGTGACGACGCGTCGATTGTCAGGGCTTAGGTTTCGTTCAGACCATTCGATAGATATGGAACAGCGGTTCTTAAAGTGGGGCTTTTGCACCTTAGGGTTATTAAGGAAGTTTTCGTTATGAAGGCTGGCTTATCGGAGTGGGTTCACATGACTTAAATATCTGGTTGGCAACATGGTGGTCACTATGTTCAAGCCATAAAAAAGAAATATAAGCATTTCCATTATGTTGTTTCATGTTAGGACACTCAGAAAAAAATTTGTTGTAGAGTTATGTTACGTTAGAAACCAATATAAAAATTGAACCAAAATAATTTGAAAATAGACACAAAAAGAAGAATAAATAAAATTATATTAAAGACACTTTCAATTATACCCTCAAAATTATGCAGGGAAACCCAATCAATTTACTTTTGATATCTTCTATAGATTACCACTCTGAAAAACACAAACTTTGTCTCTTGAATGTTCGACCTGTCGAATCGACCCCTCTTCCCTTATAAGGCAAGATCCTTCAAACCGGATCACCTGCACAGGGCACTCAACGCGCAGACTTTTTACCTACCATTTAGAAACCTAGTGTTGACTGGGTTTATCGGGGGTACAAACCCTCAAGGTTGTAAGTTTGAGAACCTCTGATGTAGAATGATAGACGCTAATGGAGGCCTGGGAATAACAGGCCTCCCCGTAACTCGTCCAGTAGATTGTTGAGCTATTCCTAGACTTAGATAAAGTATTTTTAACTGCGTGCCTTTTATAATAAGGCAATACGTATGTGAGACGGCGCAGATAGTAAAGCATTGCTGGCAAATACGGGAAACAGTTAATGCGAGGGTATCTTGTACTTAACCTCTAATACTGATAATTCTTAATCTTGTGTCGCTGTTATTTAAGCATAATTTAGTTTCGGGTTAAGTATAGGTTACCCTTTGGTACGTTCAATTTAAACTATCATGCAGATACTATATTATAAGCCCCTTAACACTTAGGTTAGGCCCAAGTCGACATTAGAGTAGTAAGTGGCCATAGATATACTACTAATATTGTAAACTATACCGGGTGATTATCAAATAACTTCCGTAAACGATACGGCATGCTCACTTAGTGTTGTAGAAACTATCTAAGCGAAAATGAAATTTATTTAACAAACTTTCATTTCAAGGTCCCCATATAAATCACTTGAACGGTCAGTTTTTTTTGTTTCAAACCCTAAAATTAAAGTTAATTGAAAGAAACAAATTTTCGCTTATATAGTTACTTACATCACTTACTGAGTATGCCATATCGTTTTCGGAAATTATTTGATAATCACCCGGTATAATTAAAAGCGAAAGGTCACTCATCACGAAATCTCAAAAACTACAAGCGCTAGGAGTCTCAAATTTTGCATAGAGGTTTTTTTTAGGACGTAGGTGCTTGAACGGGATTTTGCGAATCAAGTTGTAACGATTGATGACGCTTTCCTAGTAGGATAGGAAGATATCGTTATATCTATAATATCCAAGCATTTTTTTATTCTATCCACCATCTTCATCAAGCCCCTATAATTTTACTCTCGATGTGGATGAAATAAAAAAATGCTTGGATATTATAGATATAACGATATCTTCCTATCCTACTAGGAAAGCAAAACTTGCACCTTATATTATTCACGTTCGTAACCGATTGTCTTTAATAGAAATCGACACCGAAAGTCCAACCCAAGATATTCAAATTTATAAATCTCTTTGGGATCAATTAAAAACACACGAGCAACACTTCCAAACTCTCGAATCACCACCACCAACATCTGTTTACCATTCAACAGTTTCTATTCAAGAAACCGCTATTCCTAATTCATTTTTTGATACGCTCACACAAACGTTATCAAATATTACTAACTCTCGACCGAACACAGAGATTAAAAAATTTACTTTTACTGGCGATGGCTGTCCCAGGGAATTCATCCTGAAAGTGGAAGAATTTGCAACTGCTAGAAATATCAGTCATAATACCTTATTCAACCACATTTACGATGTACTTTCAGGAATAGCTTTGGATTGGTTCAGAGCCAACAAAGATACTATTAGAGATTGGGAAACTTTTAAAACATCTTTGTTCAAATATTTTGAAATCACAGATTATGATTATAAACTCAAAAAAATTATAGATGCACGCAAACAAAAAATTAATGAAAGAGTAATTATTTATTTTACAACAATGGAGTCCTTGTTTCATAAACTCCATGAACCACTTACTGAAAAACAAAAAATAGAAATTTTACGACGGAACTTAAAACCTGAGTTCGGTCAAAGATTATTACCTCATGATTTATCCTCTGTAAATACATTGCTTGAATCTTGCAAATGGTTTGAGAACTGTCTAGAAGTTTCTGATACAGACTCTAATAATTTAACTTCGTAACAAAAATCGAATTGAATCAAATTTGAAAACAAGTACAAAATACTTTTAATGGCCAGCAGTTAAACCATGAAGTTTCCAGCGATCGTGGAGGTTGTAACGTCCACGAGACTGAAGGGAAACGGCATCGTTACAAAGTATCGTAAGTCGGAAAAAATCCTGTGTGTCAAAAAAATAAGTAATCGCGAGCGAAGTCGCGGGCGGAAAGCTAGTAGTTTATATGGTATCCTTTTCGGCTGATGGCTCAGTCGCCAATGTTACAATAAATAATAATAACTGCTGTCAAATGAGATACTTGTTGGGCGACACTGTTTGTGACTGTTCTGCGACTTGCCTTAGTCGTCGGCTACTGTAATTTATGTTTGAATTTAATATGAATTTGTTTCAAACACCTACCGAAAAATATCTAAGTGATAGTTCAAATTGAATTCAATTACGTTGTCTAGTTAAGATGAACTAAGCGAACGAAGTTCTCGGTTCTATCTAGAGCGAGAATTGATAACCGGTGATGCAGTTAGGATATTATGCTTTAAGCACATTATTTAATACACAATAAAATTATTTATATTTCTAAAGTTCTGAAATATTAACGCAACGTTCCACCTTGCGTCATCTGATAAAAATCGCGTGATTATAGTCCATGTATATACTCTTACAATTGGCCGCTGTATAAAGCTATGGAGGAGGCGTTTGTTTAGCAGTTTAGTGAGTCCCACTAACAATAGTTTTAATGAGTACTGATTGATCCACATTTTAATCAAAATAACTTCACTACGTGATTAATTTCGTTTTAAATCTAAATCAATTTAGGCTCAAGTGCAAATGAATCCTGCTATGCTTCATTACTATTTTGTAAGAGTAGGTCTAATTGATATACGTATGACCAACAAAACGAGTTATAACGACGGATTGCCACACGATTGCATCGTTAAATCAATCACGCCGAGATGAAATGACTTACACAAAGTGTACCTTCTAATTAATCAAAAGTTTTGCAAGAGCTTAACGAATGGAAATTCAGGTGATAAGCTTTCTGGGCACAGCCACACCTTACAGATTGGATATGAGACTTTGCTTATTCTTTTTTGCACAAAGAAAACGACTTTCAGTTGACAGATTTTGCTATTTTCCACCAGTCAACCGAATTAGTTTGGGTTGTAACAAACAGTAATTGGTTGAGTAAGTATTTCAAATGTGCAAAACTGTATCTTTCTTCTTCTTATTTGACATAAGAAGTTGTGGATTAACAAATATTAAAAATACGGTCAAGTGGTATGCTGATCACAAAATCGGATTTGGCAAGCGTGGTGATTTAGCCAATGCCCATCAATTGTAGAGATGATGAAGGCCTTTGCCCAGCAGTGGGACAGTATATAGGCTAAATACTTTACTTTACGGTCAAGTGATGTTTAGATTTTATCAGTGAGGAATGAACTGACATTTGTTAAGAAAAACAAAGTTCTGGTAATGTCGTTCAATTTATTGAAATGTCTTGTTAAGATTTTGTAAGATCAAAGATCTGCTGCAGTCAAATACTACTTTGGTGATGCCTATGCAAGTAACAACATAAGTAGATACTGTTTTCGTGACGTTTTTACGCAAATGTATCTGCGGTTGACACTGTGTAGTTCGTTTTTTGTGAACGATCTGCAACCTAAAACGCCTCTATAATACTGTTTTTACATTTCTATCGAAATCCGTCGAAATCCTCAAATGAATACGTAGGCAGTCAAGTAAGATTACTAACCCGTTGAACGATATATAAGTCACCAGTGACCAAAAACGATATATGTTCTGATCAAAAGCACCTAAAAAGCCTTTAGTCTTAGAATATAACGTATAGAAGGATAGTCTTCATACACTTAGTACTTTTGTAAACCCAAAACAAGTTTAAAAGAGTAACTGCTGAGTTTCTCGCCGGGTCTTCTCAGCAATAAACCACTCCGACGCGGTGGTAGAGTCGCATTTTGTCTGTATACTTTTTATTTACATATCCATATTATTATGGTATTTATGTCTATTATTTAGTATATTTTGCTGTAAATTTGACGATTTGAAAGTACTGATACAGTCGTTTTGAATAAAGTTATTTGAGTTTGAGTTTGACAACCACCCCGTCAAAAATGAAGCACTAATCCGATCCACACATGCGTGACTATTACTTGCTTACGTGCGGCGCGCTTTGACATTCAACATTGCGGAGCTGTAATGAACACTGATGCGGTCCGTTTGGAACCATTTATTGCTCCAATTAAGGTGCTTCAAAATGGGCGCGCGGACTTGGTCTCTATATGTGATTATTCTAAACCTTTAGTCGTTAAATACCTGTATCTACAATTATTAATGTAGAGTAGGTCAGTAAAAGCTCAGCTGTACAAAAATGCGGCAAGTATTCGCAGAGTAGGAGAGTACGCAAGTTCCGTTGGCGGAGGTCGACCGGAGCTTAAGTGAAGGCAACCACCACAAACCTCTGGCATTTCAAATTGCAGGTAGTTGATTAGAACCTCTGGGTTATACTCGCAACTTACAAAGCACCTGTTCAGGTCGCTTTGTTACAACAATGAGTTGAATTGCATTATTATTAGCTCTTATTGCCAGTAAACCGATATGGTCACGTGATAGATGTCATCTTCTGCGTTGCAGATGGCCGTCAAGATGAGATTAAAGGGGGTGCCATTTGACGTTTCAAGATATTATGTTCTATCAGTCTTTCAAGTAACAACAAAAGGACATTGCCAAGGTTTGGACCAAGTGCTGCCTAAGAATGGGAGTTGGTACTGTGGCATTAACATGCACTATAAAAAATATAAAAAAAAAATTGGTTCCAGGAAAAAAAAAACAATGCACAATATTTTTTCCAATACAAATATTTAAAACAAGAGGCTGTTTTTCTTTGGACTTCTGGGATAGATTTTTATGCGCTTTGAATTACAGACTAGCGATAGTCTGAGGAACAAAATGCACTACGTGAGCATTCTATTTGTTCTGAAGAACTGTTCGATATGATGCCCACGGCTACTTTTCACCACCGCACCGCTCGCCACCGACAGGGCGTTCATCCTCACACTTTGAATCCGCAATGGTCTTGTACAGTTCGGTTTCAGAGATGTTTCCTTCCAAGGACGCTTAAATTGTGGAATGAACTCCCTGCCGAGGTTTTCCCGATGAATTATAGTATGGAGTTCTTCAAGAGGGGTTTGGAAAGGTTTTTGCAGGGTCGATAACGCGCGAGTGATACCCCTGGTGTTGCACGTGTCCATAGGCTGCGGTAACCGCTTACCAGGTGGTCCGCATGCTTGATTGTCACTGAAGTGGTATAAAAGAAAAACTAGACAGCAACCTTGGTCCAATTTCCATACAAAATTAGGCAATCTCCTTTGGGCAAAATAGCCAGGCCAGTTCTGTGTGATCGAAGGCAAATTCGTGAAATATTAAAAGACCCCACTTTGCAGAATTTATATTCGGATTTCTTTACTTAAGCTGGTAATGATGCGGTTTCATTAGCTACAAACGTGCAAACATGCTGTAAATCATGTTTCTTTTCAATATGTAACTGGTCCTTTCTTTCCCGTATTTGGTTATTCAGGAAAACTTTACCTACTTCAATCTTTTTTTTTTATATTGCCCGTCAAGATGACCTCACTCCACCTGATGGAAAGCGGTCGTGAGGTCCAGATATGAGGCTGACAAGCCCAGTCATTCAAACGAATCACTGGGCTGGCCATCCTCACCTTGAAGGCCTGCAGAAATGTCTTTTCACGCCCCGCTTGAAGAACCCGGGACTATAAAAGGAAGGAAACACATGTGCTGGAAGAGCGTTCCACGTCTGGATGGTACGACAAAGAAACGAGTCACCAAACCTTTTTAGTTCGGGCCAACAACTGCTGAATTGTGTTAAATATGGTAGATGTAGCTTTGACAATCTTTGAAATGACTTAAACAATTCTAACAAGTACCATTTGTCTAACTTTATTCTAGCAATCGTTCACCACTTAACCTTATCTTGCGCTATTGCAATGGATCATCGAGCACAATCAATGTCATTGAATGATAATGACTTGCCGCGCATGCGAGTAAGAGCGGTGCACAAAACGAAAACATAAATACAGTTGGGATTACGGCTAGGCACTTCCACATACCGATTCATGTGATTCTTTTTAGGGTGCCGTACCTCGTCCGGATAAAACGGAACCCTTATAGGATCACTTTGTAGTCCGTCCGTCCGTCCGTCCGTCTGTCTGTCTGTCAAGACCCTTTTTCTCAGGAACGCGTGGAGGTATCAAGCGTGGAGCTGTGAAAAAATCAAACTTCTAAACCAACGCAATCAAAAGATACAGCCGTTTATGCCGCAAATTTCAGCAAATTTTTGACACTCGCAAGGGAATCAAAACCTACAGGGTACTTCCCGTGAACTCAGAATCTTGAAATTTGGTACAAAGCAACGTCTTATAGCAGAAATAAAGGAAAAATTGCGAAAACTGCAAATTTTTAGTTACGTCATATAATAAAAATATTTTTAATAAATATACCTACAGGTTTGTACGGAACACTCGGTGCGGGAGTCCGACTCGCACTTGGCCGGTTTTTTTTAATCATCGTGAATTTGAAATGTGAGCATAGAGAAGTAAAGGTTTTCAATATCACAGATGAATGATTTTTGTTTGACAACTCTACATTTTTTCTATGTATTACCACTTTTATGCTATTAAACTCTTTACGCCTCCAGAATACTTTTTTGGTTGAATTTCAAACGTAAATTCGAAATTGAGCTATATGATCATCACCTAGGTATATGGAATCATTAGTATTATTAATGTTATATACATATTAACAATAACTTTCGAATAAATAGTATTTTTAGCACAAGTGTTATGGACTATTTAAAACTGAAATGAAAAATCTAAAAATAACTCAAAAAACTGACACATGTAACGAAGTAAATAATAAACTCATACTACTTATTTATGTCAAAATGTGCGAAAAGCATAACTCTTCGTTGCAGTAGGGTAATAATCTAAAGCGCTGGACTGTACCTAGTGACTCAAACTGCAAGCACTAAAGAAGCGAAATATTTTAAGTCGAGAAACAACAGTAAGATAAAGAGCGTAAAATGGGGCTGCGCTTTATACAGATGAGCGCTCACATAAATCGATGGGGATTTTGAAATTATAATTTGTTCACGGAGATAGGTCGCCGCGGGCGCCGCGCCCACGCGGGCGAGCGCTGCGGATGAAGCGGTTGCAATTGCTGCTTTTAGGCTGGATTTAGGGCTATACGGATAGTCCGTACGGAGAATCGTCGTTAGAAGCAATCGTATAGAAAATCAACTGTTGCGTTCAGTGAAACACGGCCCGCGGAGCGTTGATTTTCTATACGATAGCTCTGGATGACGGACCTCCGTACGCACCGTTCGTGTAGCTTTAAATCCAGCCTTATACACCGATCAGGTAGTATGGCATACAATACAATACTTTTTTCGGCAACGCAACACGGGAGCCATATTGTTGAGGCCATTACACGTTGTTTTAGATGGTAAACCAGATTTTGGATCACAACGGGAAAGTATGAAACTGTGTTTGCCATAAATGTAATTTTTCTTTCGTACATTGTTACATTCAGACGTGGTAGTGCATAATGTTTCGAAACCCACATCTTGATTAATAATTTTGGTTAAACAGTAGCCATTATCTTTATAGTATAGTTTTTTGCCGATTCTTTCCAGCATTTGTTACTGTTTGCATCGTATTTGCGGTATATTCCGTGCACTTCACAAATAGCAAACGATACGAAGTTCAAAGTGCCATCAGGCTTGATGGGCTCTTGGTCTCTGGCCAGATTCCCGCGTATCTAGTAAATTGTCACGAACGATAATTCAATATTTCTAAATTGTCGAGGTTTAATACAATATGATATTGAAACTGCATTGGTAAGAATAGCAGATTGCACAAAGCAGGGCTTTTATTTCAATAAGCCTATGAACTTTGATTTTAATATGACCATCGTTTTTTTAAACGAGTATATTCATAGCTTTAATTTGAATCAGAACAAAGCGGCCGCAGCGCTGCAAAGCGGTGTGCACACCGGCTGCCGTCCCCCGTGACCCCGCTAAGGCTTGCATTCACTTGCGGCGCGCACTTGCACACTGGATTGATCAAATTTTCTCGCCACTCCTTAGTGTGTTCATATCATTATCTGTGCTTAGATACGTTTCGCTCGCGACCGGTTTCGTTCGAGACGGCGTTCTTGCAATGGTACGAGTATTAGTCTTATCACAGTGAATAGAAATAGAAAATTAATTGCGCACTTCAAACCGGTTTTGGGTTTTGTTTTTGTATGTTTACGAGTATTTCCGCTGGCGAATATTCCGTGTTTTAAAATTCTGAAAAACGTACTAATGTAGGTAAACGAAAAATAAACTTATTGAAAAACTACTTTGATTATTTAAGCATTTTACAATGCTTGTTTTTCATATTTAAAGAAACTAAAAAAAAAAACGATTTCGGACCTTGATGATCTCGAACCCGCGTCTTTCACAATCCGAGTGACTGCTCTAAACCGCTGAGCTACCGAAACCTCAGAGGGACGAACGAATCTTTCCAGTATATGCTTAAGTTGAAAGCCGACGTTATTCCATCAATGTTTCCGCTCGAGATCATCCAGGTCCGAAATCGATTTTTCCAGTTTTTCTATTTTTATTGAAATACATTCGTACATCAAATTTTAATGGTCAGATCTCGTCTACCAGAGAGAATTCTCTAAATAATATGTATACTAAGTATATTTAATTTCTTTTTTAATAATTCACACTCGCTTTTTTCGACGCCACATGTCGCAGTCCGCCGGCCCATCCATCTCGCCGGCAGTACATAATGACGGAGGATTTGTGCAGTGCACACAGTGCACCCAGATGCTTACTTTTAAAAACAATAGGGGCCTCAACATACACATCGGCAAGACACACAAAAACATTCAGACTGACAGACCCACACAAACACATAATTCCACATGTACTCCAAATTTAACAAACACTCCGCCTCAAGGTTCCCAGGGGGAACCATTCTGGAAAACCCTGGGAAACTTAAAGGGGCACTGCCCCATTTTAAAGCGGATACCACGCCGCGCCCGCAATAACGTCGCTGAAAAACTCTCAAAAATAATATAAAAAGTAACATCAGATAACTCCAATTGCGCCTGGTAGGCACTTTTCAGGTTTCCATGCGACACTTTACATGTGAACAGAAACAATCACAAAGAATCATTAACATCTCCTATAAAACGAAATTGTTCGGCACAACACCAAATTCAAATTTCTAATCAAAAACTTGTAGAAAGCAGCAAATACACAAAAGTAGAATCGAAAGTAAGTGACGGAGACCTGAAAGGGGCTGCACAACTCCTCTTCTCAAGCGACGCAGTCGCTCCCGACTCGCCCGAGGTTCTTTCGGCCCTAAAAGGTAAACACCCGTCTCCTCTAAATATCCTCTGCCTCCCACCAGCACCACAGCCCGATGACCAACACATCGAGGTCATCGGAAAAGACGTCCTAGAGTCGGTGACGTCGTTCAAGAATGGCGCAGCAAGCGGCTTGGACGGTCTCAGCCCACAGCACCTAAAAGACTTTATCTGTGGGGTGACCGGCCAGGCTGGCGAAACACTATTGAGCCGGCTCACTGCCCTAGTGAATCTCATGCTGGCTGGAAAAGTGAATAAAGAGGTGACTGCTATACGTAGCGAACCTTTGTGCTCTAAAGAAAAAGGATGGTGGGGTCCGCCCTATAGCAGTGGGGGCAACAATACGCCGCTTGACGTCGAAACTCTGCTGCCGTGGGATTATCCCCAAAATTAAAAGACCTATTTCAGCCCACACAACTGGGATTTGGCTCCAAAGGAGGATGCGAGGCAGCGGTTCCCGCCATGCGAACATATATTAAAGAAAGAGGAGGCGAGGTTATTTTAAAAGTAGATGTTAAGAACGCCTTTAACTCGGTGGATGGAGGCACCATCCTGGGAGAGGTTAGAGAAGCCATACCAGAGATTTATCCGTACATGTGGCAGTCCTACAGCTGCCCATCCAATCTCATTTATAAAGATCACCTACTAGAGTCCCCTGTAGGCTGCCAACAGGGTGACCCCCTCGGGCCCGCCATCTTCAGTTTGGCCATACATAAAATTATATCCTCACTAGAATCAAAATTAAACATGACCTCGATGACGGCACACTGGGAGGCGAAGCAATAACGGTACAAAAGGATCTTGTTACTCTTTCGGAAAAACTTCATTCAGTGGTCCTTGGTCTCGAGCTAAATTTCAGTAAATGTGTACTTTTCATTCTTGACCACCTAAATTCGAAAACAGAAATAATTTCTAAATTTAAAGTGTTAGCGCCAAATTTTAAAATTTTAAACAAAGAAAATCTCCGCCTCCTTGGAGCGCCGGTACTCGAGGAAGCCTTTCCAGAATTTTTAGATGAGGAAAAATGCAAATTTTTCGAAACTATCCCACATCTCAGCAAAATTAACACATATATGGCCTTTCAAATCATCTGTTTTTGTTTGTTTGTACCGAAATTCACCTACTATTTGAGATGCAGCCCCTTTTTCGTCCAAGCGGCACTTTTGGGGCCCATTGATACAATGATGCACCTGGTGCTGGTAGAAATTCTAAATTGTCCTATTACAGACCGATCCTGGCTCCAGGCCTCGCTCCCGATTAGATTTGGGGGACTAGGAGTCAGAAAAGTGAGCAGTGTCGCATTGCCTGCCTTTTTGTCTTCCGTCTACAGCATCGAGGTCTTGTATAAGAAAATTGTCTGTCCTTCTTTGGGTGACATTGAGACCTCATGCTGTGGGGTAGCCAAGCAGGCATGGAGACTGGCCTGCCCGAGCCAGGATCTACCGAAAGACCCGTCAGTACAGAGACAATGGGATGAGCCGCTATGCAAGCTCACACAGAAACTGTTAGTAGACACATGCACGAATGAAGCGGAACGAGCTCGCCTCCATGCCGTCTCGGAACGTGAGTCAGGTTATTGGCTGCAGGCACATCCAACGACTTGCACTGGCACTCTGATGGATGACATATCCTTTAGTACGGCTGTCGGACTGCGCCTGGGGTGCGCTATCACCGTGCCCCACCGGTGCCCTTGCGGAGTCGAAGTCGACTGCATGGACCTCCATGAGCTATCCTGCCACCGAAACGCTGGCCGCCTACCCAGCCACGCGGCCTTTAACGACATCATCCGAAGGGTCTTCGCCACGGTCGGAGTCCTAGCAATACTGGAACCACCAGGGTTGTTCCGGGAAGATGGCAAGAGGCCTGACGGCATGACGCCCGTGCCCTGGAAGCATGGGAGGCCACTGGTGTGGGACACAACATGCGTTGACGCACTAGCAACCTCCCATGTTTCACAAAGTGCAGGGGCCGCAGGTTCTGCAGCCAGTGCCGCTGAAAACCTCAAACGGCGAAAATATGCCTGTCTAAGAGGACAATATATATTCGCGCCGTTCGGGGTTGAAACAATAGGTCCGTGGGGCCCAGAGGCGCGCTCGCTATTTAAAGTTTTAGCGACACGCCTCATCGACTCGACTGGAGACCGGAAAGCCGGTGCTTGCCTCGGCCAGAGAATCAGCCTGGCGATACAGCGAGGTAATTTCGCCGGCATTCTGGGCTCTCTACCACGGGACACCGACCTGGGGCAGGTGTATTACTTGTAAATATCAGTAGGGCAACTATAGCTACATGTAGTTTTAATTTTTCTGTCTATTTTGTTTTAATTTTAGTTCTATATTAAATTGTTTAAACATTAAAAAAAAACATGAATACTATAACAATAGGAATGTAAAAATTAGGAATACATTTACGAGGATACCTTCAATGTAACTTTCACTGAGAAAAACCCATAAAGAACTTGGCAATTATCGTTGTCAACAGTTTGTTTTTTTAACAATACAGAGTTCATGACCAGAAAAGTCCTACAGTAAAACCCTAAATATTCTCATAGTTTACTAATTTTGTAACTGAAAATCTGCAACATGGTCTGGAAAACATGCGAATGGCCGATTGATTGGGTTCACTCGTCAATTCTCCCGCTACACAAGAAAGGTTCGGTAAAGAACTGCACCAACTACAGGACTATTGCCTTGATCTCCCATACGAGCAAAATAATGTTGCATATTATGAACAACCGACTGAGGGCCTTCCTAGCTTGGCAGATACCGCAAGAGCAAGCTGGTTTTGTAAAAGGCAAAGGGACCCGGGAGCAAATAACAAATCTTAGGCTCATCGTGGAAAAATGCTACGAATTTAATACGCCAGTCATTCTGTGTTTCGTAGACTACCAGAAGGCATTTGACTTTGTTCGGTGGCAAAACCTGTGGGAGGTTCTTGGCAGAGCGGGTGTACCAAGTCACATGGTTCGTCTGATCAAAACCCTTTATGAGTCTGGGTTTGGGACGGTCAGCCTGGGCAATCACACATCCAGCCGTTTCAAGTTTCGGAGGGGGGTGCGACAAGGTTGCATAATATCTCCCATCCTGTTTAATATATACGGGGAATATATACTGCGGAAAGCCTTAGAAGGATGGGAAGGCGGAATAAAGGTTGGAGGCGTTAAAATATCTAACCTTCGATATGCCGATGATACCACCTTGCTTGCTGCTTCCGAAGCTGAAATGGCAGAACTTCTCAAGCGAGTAGAACAGGCGAGCAAAGAAGCCGGTCTCAGCATCAATAAAGGCAAGACTAAGCTGATGGTCGTGGATCGTTTCAGCGCAATACAGCATACCAACCTACTGCGTGAGTATGAAGCGGTACAGGATTTCCAATACCTCGGCTCTGTCATTACCAGCAAAGGCGGCTGTGAACTGGAAATCCGGCGACGCATAGGCATGGCCAGGACCGCTATGACTCAGCTCAGCAAGATTTGGAAAGACCACAACATCAAAAGGAATACAAAAATTTACATCATCCGTACATTGGTCTTTCCTATTTTCTTCTACGCTTCTGAGGGCTGGACTATGAAGGCGGCGGATAGAAAAAGAATCGACGCTTTCGAGATGTGGTGCTGGCGAAGAATGCTTCGAATCCCCTGGACAGCACATCGCACCAACGTTTCGATATTGAAAGAGCTCAAGCTAGACACCCAGCAGCGTCTCTCGACAATATGCCTGCACAGAGTACTACAGTACTTTGGTCATGTAGCACGCCGAGGTACTGATAACTTGGAGAGGCTCATAGTGACCGGCAATGTGGATGGCAAACGACCGAGAGGACGCAGTCCCAGACGGTGGTCCGACCAGGTGTCCGAGGAATTGCGGATGCCGATATCCCAGGCTCTCCATCAAGCTGAAGACCGAAGTAGATGGAGAAGTTTATTGCAACGCTTTCGTCGGAGCCACGATCCTCAGCACTGAGGGACCGACTTAAGGAGGAGGAGGAACTGAAAATAAATAAACAACAGATATCCTCATTTGTTGAGTTTACGCAACCGAAAGTGACATGAACGAAAGTGATCGACCAGCTATGCGGGCAGCCTGAACTATAGGAGTAAATCATAAATCATTTATTCATGAAACACTACCTGTGTTTAACATTAGGTCTTCTTACATACAATTAAACGTACGGCTGTGATCAGCCTTATTGGCATATGAATTACAAAATTAAATTAAAAACCACATTATTCAATTAAACATTAAATTATACATTATCTATTCATAATCTATTAAGTTCTATTCATTTCAAATTATACAATATAACTATATTTAAATCCAACTATAAGGGTCAAACATAATTGGGCGATTCTTGTGTATCATGTAGGTGGGACCGTAGGAATACCAAAAGGTCAGTTGCCCGCGATGAAATTATACAATTTAAGTTATAAACCTTATATTGCGGATGTGAATATACTTAAATTTATTAACAGACCTCATTTTAAAATTATATTTGAAAGAAAGACTGAAGATGAAGTCATAAATGCTTATAATTGATAAAACGCATATTGAATTTGAATGTCCTTAACATTTGGCGGTAATTAACAATGAATCTTGTAAGTTCAAAATAGATCTAAAATACTCATTTCTAGTTCTGAGACCATTTGGAACTACTTTTAAATATGGTACAGTAAAGTGTTCTTCCAAATGAAGTGATGATCCTAATGATACCAAATTGTAATGTTTGCCCAACTGGTTCAAAGAATTTCGACGTGATTTGGTAGTGGAAGTAAATTCGGTCCACACTTTTAACGTGACTGCACCAGATAGAGTGCAATGTTGTAATATGCATAAGTGTATTATACGGGGTGATTATCAAAAGACAAACAGAAATGAAATAGCATACTCAGTCATAACTATGTAAGTTAAAATTGGATTTTTTCAATTGTCTGATTTGTATGGTGACCTTGTAATGAAAGTAAATTAAATAAATTTCATTTCCACTTAGAGTTTCTACATATATGCCATATCGTTTTTTTTCTAAAATCACCCGGTATATTATATCACATTATTCAAATAATAAGCAAAATTGTCGGCATGTTTTTCGCACTTCATGGCGATAGGCTCGCGGCAAGTTTGTAAAGCCTAGTGAAACCTGGCAATCACACTAAGCTCGAGGAAGTACCTCCTTAGAAAACGAAAAAATAAAACTTAAGCGAACTACAATAAAACATATGGCTTTCCATATGTTAAAGCTTATACCTACTCGTATTTTAAATTGAGACTGTTCCACAAAAGTACTAGAAAAAGTATTGTATTTGGTTAAATACTTTTTAGTTATACCAGATGCATGATAACACAACATACAATATTACAACGATTAAAAGACGTCCATTACCGCTATACTTAGAGTCATTGTTCGTCTAAAATTTCGTTTCACACCTTTTCTGCCTCCAGCGTGCAGCGTAAAGCGTAATAGCCTTCCTATAACTATACTTAACAAAATTAACTCCTATAAAAATAGCTAAAACCGAGCAGTACAATTAAACAGACCTAATAATTAAGCGGCTACTTGACTACTACGAGTATATGCATTTGTGTGCAGCAACGCAAAAGTGCTTCTGTAATTCCTTTCTCGCGAATGCCTTCCTCAGTCTTGTGTTTATACAGTCATTTTCCCGAGACAGCATTACCGTAATAAGTATAATTATTTCGCCAGGCACGCACTTGACCGTTCTTTTTTCATTCATCGCAATTTGAACGGCGAGTTTCTAAGCACTCGGCAGTGTTAGTAATTTGAACCTGCGCCGTGTTAGGTAGGAGTGCCAGCGAGCTTTCAACGCGGATACCAATGAGACCACAAAATGCGTGCTGCGCATTTACGAAATGCTGCGAACATCTTGGATGCGGCCTTTTGTTACCTCAAATTACGTCGTTTTGGCCGAACGGGCAACTGTGAACAGGTTTTGGAACGCTCTCTTAACTTCTGCTCAAAAATAAGGCCAAGTCTACCTACGAATTTCTGTGGATAGGTTCGGATTGCATTTATTAATAAAACTGCGTACTTAATGATGATCTGGAGGCAGTATAGCCAATTTGTATTAGCTGTGCTAATGAATGACCTGTAGGTAGGTGGTTGAGACGAAATTTTATAGTAACAGTGATTTTGAAAGATTTTTTTTAATACGAAATCAAATAGAACACAATAAATAAATGCTTCTCTCAATATTTTCACTTACCCATTTTTTACTTTACTTTATCTATTGCTTAGTATACAGCGGTGGGTGCTGCTGTCGGTTACATCTGCTGAAAAAACGTTTTTACAGGTAAGTTTATCTGTATTGTTTTCACAATTTTTTTGAATCCAGCCAATTCCAATTCACAAAACAAATAAACTAAAGGAACAATACCAAAAAACTCAAATTCAACAAACTATAACTAACCATGATGTACGATAGCAAACATAACTCAACAGAAATCTCAGCCGTTCGTTATGTTCTTTCAAAGCGCTATAACACGCAGAAAATGTTAACGAGCTGATAGTAAAATATCCTTAAAGGACAACATTGAATAAATTTGAAATCGAAGATAAGAAATATGTGCCTCATCCAGGAGCGCTGGTTGGTCATTTGCTAGCCGCTCCGGTGTGCGTCGCTAGATGAGCGGGGTAGCCACGCTCGGGACAATAATTTAAGATGTTTAGATAATATCTACAAGACCGCGCGGTGTGCCCAACAATTCATGTGATCACCTTTAGATCCAATCTTAGATATAGCCGCTACAAGGTGATGTTACGAAAAATTATCTCCTGCTTTAGTACACTGTGCGCTGTCAAAGATTATGAATCCTTCGTGCGTGTTAGCCCAAGTATCTATTAGTAAGCCAATATTTATAGATTCTGTTCTGCGGTAACTTAGCTGGCCGATACAGTTTTGTCATAAATAAGATTGTATATCTTATCTTGTTATTATGGAATGATGTAGTTCTGGATTTTAATTCATTAGTTCAAAAAAATGAATAAGTGTAGAGTTACATTTTCTCATATTACTGACTTATGCATATGAAAAAATTGAGTAAATATCTTTTCACGGAAGATTTAGTCAATGCTAACATATTTTGAAATACTGACCCATATAGGTAAAACAATCATGAAATATTATCTTTATGGTACGTAAATAAAAAAAGAAAAAAATGTTCACACAACGTTCATTTGTATAATTTACAATTATCTCGCATAACTTACAGTTTTTAAAGTAAAAAGGCACTTCGATCGAGTTTAATAAAAGTGAGTTGTTGATATGTTGACCCTACTAAACCACTGAGGCTCTCAAAATTGATTGTGTGAGTTCAATTTCACATAACGATTGCTAAACCAGGGACAATACTAGTGTTAACTTAGATCTTGCACGCTTTATTCATGTGTGTATACGTTTTTATCTTTCAACGCCCTATCTACATAATACCTCACGCCTGGTATTAATTTAAGAACGGTTTTCATTAATTAACCGAGCATCAAGATTGAGTGCAGGAAATATTCGGACCTACCTTGACCTTTAATGGGTAGACATTCGCAAGGCCACATTAAGTCTGCGGTAAATAAACAATGAATAGGTACTTAAACTCAAATAAATCATTTATTTCTAGGTACTTTATTGACTACGTTGCCAAAAACGGTGTAATTTATTTAATGATAGGTACTGCTTGCAGTTAGGTTCCTGTTTAAGTGGTTATTTTCATCCAAAATGATCTTCTTTTATAATACAGATTTTTATCCCGAGGCCAGTTATTTGTTGAATGAGAAGTTTTCCCAATGATCGGGAGCAGGGTTCTTACAGGTTGGCAACTCTTGAATGATTCTTGTTGTGTTGCTAGTTATAGGCTTCGGTTATATCATGCAATCGGCCGGTCAATGATTGTTTACAATCTACCCCATGTATCGTAAAAGTACGCGGCTTTGGAATAACTAATTAATTATTTGCAAGCTTTAATGTGAAACTGTAAGCACATAATTAAAATAATGAACTTTCAATACTTACACATGCATTTAATAACCTTTTATCAGGAACTTGTAATAAAACGATAAATTGAATAATTGCACTCTCACCAGATGAAATTGATTGCGCGTTTGATAAGACTTGATTAAGTAACCATAAAATTGATTTTGATGCCGACAATTTCTTTTTGATTCATTAGACCATTCCGTACTACAGACGGCTGTCACTTCATTTCAGATTAATTTATTAATGTGAAATCTGAACAGAAATGTATATTGTTCGAGACATAAACCTAACCGTAAGATTGGCTAGTTGTTCTAACGTAACTTTCTCATAACCGCTTGTCAATTGATTGTTAATTTTATTATAAGTCATAAAATAAATGAATTGAATATGGAAGAGGTAATATTATTAGTGAAAATTTACTTAAGTACTCGTAATAAGAAAGTAAAAACGTTTAGAGTATAGTAAAATTATGGCTGTGAACGTCTGAGAAATCCTAAAATTCTGCATTCATAAACACAAAAAGCTGAAAATTTATCTTAAAGACAGAAAAAAAACTGGTAAGTAGTAAGGAAGAACTAAGAAGAAATATCTCGAACTCTGTGTCTGAAGACAGAACTCTGGAATGTTCTCCTACTGATGACTTGTACACTTGGTATCCTTCTATGGGCCTCTAGGCAAAGGTCAAGGTTAAGTCAAGTTGTCAAGGTTACGCAAAAAGTTGTGGAGGTTGCTGTACTATGTATTTTTCCTCGAGATCAATTCAGTAAGCAGAGCACTAGAAGGGATAAAATCACTTACGTAGGCCTGATGGGGCAGAAAGGTTCTAGACTGGAGACCGTTTCAAAGTAGGCGCAGCGTTGGACGCCCGCCTGCAAGGTGGACGGACGACCTGGTGAAGGTGGCGGGATTCCGCTGGATGCAGACCGCCTGCAACCGGTCGCTTTGGACATTTGTGGGGGTGGCCTATGTTCAGCAGTTAGGCGACTTGTGGCTGCGAGTGATGATGATGACGTAGCCCTGTGGATAAGTAAGTTGAAACGACAGTGAGTAGGACATATTGCGCAAGGAATTGATTGCCGTTGAGGCTAAAATGGTGGATTCAGGCACCATACAACAGCCGCTGAGTAGTATTGGACGCCCTGCAGCCATTTGATAAGATAAGATAAGAAATTCTTTATTGCACATCAAACAAATAATTAACAAAATGAGTAATACACATAAATCTTAATGTACAATTTAGGCGGTCTTATTGCTAGAAGCAATCTCTTCCAGACACCCCACAGACATAAGAAAGATGATAGAAAGGGTAAGCAAGTGCAGAAATACTAAAGAAATGAAAGTGATCTTTACTAATCTGATCTGACTATATAAAGATAAATAAATATATCAAATTATTAATAAATGTATCATTAATCATGATGATGATGCGAAAAGAACGACATGTTTTCGATTTATACTATTTTTAAATCCTAAAGAGAAATAAGGGCCTGGCTACAGGCTAAATAACCTGATCCAGACTACAATACTTTATCAAGATATCAAAGAGTCACAGATGTCTCACTCTGTACACAAAGAAAGCACAAAACAGCATCGCAAATAACCTGAGCATGCCTAAAATCAGTTCACATCAGCTTCGCTCAGCAAAAACAAAAGCAAAAATAAGATTAATAGGTGACTCGCGTGACGGAGTCAATTTAGTGCACCATTCAGGGGAGATGATGAATCTATTGGCTGCAACACGGGTGGGTATAGAACATTGTGAAGTTGTGATAGGCCACCTATCAATCACATCTTTGAATGTCTGCGCTGTGATAAGTTACATTTTTGTCCTTGCGTCTGTCATTTTATCAATTACCTGAACGATTTAATCATATCAAGACACCTACATGCATTTTGATTATGGTTCATGAGATTGAAACAATACTTATGGATGTGAAAAGAAAAGAAGTGGATGAAGTTTACTTAAGATATTTTTTTCAGCGAAAATAGCATAAATATGTTTTTTTGGTCTATTCTATCAAACATTACTAAAATGATTAAATACTAAAATTTACTAAGTTTGATTTTAAATACCGTATAGTGTAAAATTCCACAAATCTACAATATTACTTAAATTTGATGTGAGCGTAGTTTAATTTGCTGTCGGCAAATTTGAAAGCAAATAACATTTGAAATGGTCAGTATCGTAAACAGTATTAAAAATAATTTTCTGACCATTAGTATTAAGTAGATGCCGAATGAGCTATAAAGCTATTGCTTAGCCGCTTCGATATTATGAACTTTTCACTCGATGCGGGGATTCATGAACGAGGCTGCATGAACGGGCTTTAAGTTGCCTATTAAAGCTTGAATTCAGGTGAATTGCAAAAACATGTAAGCAATTAGAGTTAAGCACCAGGTTCAATTCCTTGTTGGCCGGCAGGGGGCGGGAGTGAGGTTCCTATTCGTATTAGAAGAGCCGACTGGACCCTACGTTATTATCCATTCACAGCCGACAGATTGCAAGATATGGTCTATTTAATAATATAGGCACCAACACAAACTCAGTCCCGTATTGGAGGCCCGTTTTACATTTAGTTTTGGATTAGACAGGCTTCACGTCGCTGCTATTAAAAGCATTTTGCGAAAGGATTAGTCGCGTTTGTATACCGTTTTCAAGCATTCCAATGTCGTAAGGGCTTCATGAAATTAGCTTTGTTGATTGTGTTATTTGTTAACCGAGCAAATACGGATTTTGCAATGAATTGCTAGGACAAAAATGTGAATAGAAAAAAAATCTTCGCTCTTTTGCTTAATAGTGACTAAATCTTCTGAATTTAGCTGCAAGTGTTGTGATCTATCCCGGATTAGATAATTTCGTTGCTGACGGTTGCAACATTAGAATGAATTCTACAAATACAGCCTTATACGTCCCACTACTGGGCACAGGCCTCACCTTAACTACGAGGTGGTACGAGCCATTCTCAAACACGCGGGTTGAGTGCGGATTGTTGGAGAGGTGAATGTCAGGCCAGTGATAAACCTTACCGTCAGATGTTATCAAGCCGCCTTTTTAGGCCTCTGACTAGGCTTTACGACTGATATCTTGCGACGTCAGCCGGGATCAACTGTTTAACGTGCCTTCCGAAGCACGGAGGTGGCCGAAAAACACATCACTTAATTTCGGTCGGGATGGTCACCCATCCATAACCCGACCTGACTGGCGTTGCTTAAAACCGGATCGCTGCCGATCCGCTGCCGTCACTTAGCCACGGGCACTTCTCCTCAATGAATTCTAATCCTGAATAAATTCCACATTGGATAAATGCATTACAGATCCTCAAATGTCCGGTAACAACCACTGCAGCAGAGTAACGGTTTTTCGTAAAATCGCATAGCAGTACCGAAGCTACCCAAGGACGAGTGAAGTTTAATTTCAAATACGCAATTAAGTGAATAAGTAGCGTTTTGAGCGTTATTAGGAATTTTTGGTTTTGATAGGCAAATGCCCACCTGTGCTGGGCAAGACCACGCCTCCCCGTAAGCGTGCCCGGGCAATATATTCCGTGAGGATGTACAATAGTTTGTGCGTTCAACCCGCGCCTTTGTGCGGCGTGCGTACGCGCATCGTCCGTTTCCGAGATCCAGCGAGGCAATTTGTTGCAACTACTCTGCTGTGTGGATCAGCGTTCCTGACTATTGAAATTGAGTTATGTTTTAGAATTGTATTATTTTAGCACCTGTGTTTGAGTATTATGAAGGCTTAGCCACTCAGTTTTGTTTGATAAGGTTTTACCATCAAAGATATAAAAGAGATGTGCAATAAGCTTTTTTCTGTTTTGCGTTCAGTTATATTTATAATAAATTAGTTTATAGATGCTTTAGCATGGACGTTAGAGTTTTACGTTTCTCTTTTATTATAGAAATATACCCAACTAATCGGTAGCAGAAATGTTTCGTAATTTGAAAGATAAATAAAATACGCACGTTTCTAGATAAATCAAAGCAAAGGAATGGAGTATCTGAAAATGTGTCAAATATGTAGTTTGTCCGTATGTTAGACCCCTGTTCCGCGCTTGTTATCCAATATGCCGTGTTTCCATCTTATTAGCTAAAGTTCCAAGAATTTATATTTTATTTTATTTTGTTGATATATACGCCGATTTGTAAACCTCAGGCCATTATCTTTCTGCCTGACGCCTGCAATCAAGACGGAGCGTCTAGATTTAACATCATTAGTGCCAAGAAATTTCGTAATATAATGAGTTTTGTAATGTTACCCAGATATTTGTTCATCATAGGGTATTTGTTTATATATGGAGAATGCATATTGGTTTTTAATAAACATTGAAACATAAACTCTACTTTTAATTTATTGAAATTGAGAAACGGATCTTCACATTTTTTTTCGTTTTTGAGGAACGATGATTTTATAAGTAATATTATTATATCGAGTAATTTATAAAGCAAAACTAGAATTGTACCAACTGTCAGCGAATATACAGATACACTTGCATATTAACACCATTCATGTATGGTAAACACACAGAGCTTCGTCATGCAACTGTCGGCAAACGCAGGTGCGTCTGTAGCATAGATTTCTGGTCAAAAAGTAACAATGACAATCTGCCGATTCTGACGATTAGGTATCGAAAATTGTAGTGTGGGTGAATGTTTGCTAACATGTAGATTAAACAAATATTTGGTGTTGACCGATTTAAGCTCAGACAAACAGTTGGAGTTTGTTTAGCGGTTTTAGTGGTGATTATCAGAATTAGATAGTTCAGTGAATTTTTATTTTTAGCATTAACAATGCACTATTTTCTACACGAAGATAGAAATATAGGGACTCAAGCGGGACTCAGTTGGAAGAGCAGCCACCCGGATTGTGGAAGGTCGCGGGTTCGAATCCGGCTTGAGCCCCTAGGATCAGGTCGAATTTTTCTAGTTTCTATCTTTGTGTTGATAGTTTAGGTTTTGAACAAATGGATTTTGAACGGGTCTTAAGATTTGTAGTACGGTCTTTGATTTGTTGTATTGTAAACAATAAACACCCTTATTTATACATTCTACTTAGGTTGACAATGTTATTCGTGTCGAGGCGTTTGAGGTTTGGTATAAAATGGAAGTTCATTTCACACGTATTTGTATTATCTAAGTACAAAGTGCATATTCGTGGCAGATATAATTATCGCAATCTAAAACGGGTTTAACTCCAGACTAAATAAAAACCTTTAGTACCTGTTAGTCTTAGTCACCCTAAGGACCGCACGATCAGCTAATAAGCAGAGTCAACACCCACGTGGTCTGTAACGTAATTTACTGCCTGAACCAGAATAGATCCGCACCTCGATGGCTGCGATAGCAATCGAGTCCACCGCGTCGTTGGGAGCGATACATTTGCGTCACAGGCTCTGTTATGAAACCGATATATTGATAACACTGGTAATCATAATTAGGATACAAATTACAGGGAAGGTATTAATTAGTTTTTGTTTTTATAATTATAAGTCTTATGTAATGTGTATTCCGGTGTAAACTGTGCAAAATGTTAGTCCCAACTAGTGTTATCAGTACTTATGCTTATTTGATTTCATTTTTGTAGCATCAGTTTTTTCCAGAACATTATTATTTACAATGATTTTATCAAAAAAATGTTACAGAAACTACTAAATAGTAGTTGTAGTAGTGTGATGACAACATCACAAATCTGTGACATAGGTACTTTTATTTCTCGGTCTCTTTGATAATTTTCTACTAACAAGCTAAAACGCTAATCTTGCGTAACGTAAATAAAAAGTATATCTTTTTAAAGTATTTTATAAACTTTCAGAATACAAACTTCTATTACAAACATGCTTCACAGAAAAACCAAATAAGAGGGAAGTGTTTGCTGTTTTTCGCTAAATTTTTTAAACAGCTCAACAAGCTCAAATTAGCACCAATTTAATTCAATGTGTGCAATTAAAAAAGTAAGTGTAGTGAGCAAGCACAATGGCTGACCCCGATGTGTCGTGGAAACTGTCACGGTAGGCTAGCTTTCTTTTGATATCGCCTCATATTGCCTTTCTTCTTTTCTTTGTCAGCGAGATGATTGCGCGCAACCACTGCGCACGAACTGTCAAAATTGTGAACAATACTTGATGACTTGGGCTGGGAGTTACTCAATATGATATCTAGTTTCCCTGTTACATTGTTTCAATTGCAGTTCCGTCGAGCATGTGATAACGATGTGAATTAGATATGGAAACTGGTTCAGGAAACCATTTTTCTTTTATTTATTTTGTTCAATCAGCGGACTTAGTCAAACTTACTACCAACCTACTCCTCATATTTCGGAAATAAACGGATTGCATTTAAATATTTAGTAAGATGGCACATCCGGTGTTCTAATGGTTCTAAATATTTCATAACTTTCAAAATTTATTTAAATTCTACATCAACTCCAGTTTAATAGCTAATAAAACATAGGTGATCTACGATTTTTTTCCAGTAAATAACAAAAAAAAACAACGTAAAAAAAACTATACCAAAACAATTTTTTTGCACTAAAAAGTAAACCATTATGCGTATTCTTCTAAAACGGCTACGATAATAATGTAGTTGCAATCATTTTTATTTTTGGAGTCAGTGTCAGCCAAGGACACACTTCAATAGGTATACCTAGCAATTAAAATACGATAGTACTTTGAGAAAGATTTTCATACATCTCACGTTTAAGTATGTATGTATGTAGTTACAAACCTATCTTGGCTGACACCGACTCCAACAATACCAATAATTGTACCTACATAATAATACTATAGTAACAAACATAAAAAAAGCCGAATTGAGAACCTCCTCCTTTTTTTGAAGTCGGTTAACTCGTCTTTCCTGTATTCTTTATGTAATTACGGTGCCACTAAGTGGGTGTGAATTTCTTCTTTCGGTAGAAGTACTCGTTTAGGGATTTCATGGTACTTTAAATAAGGGTCAGCGACATAACATAGTGTAAGATAAGATAAAAGTATGTGATATGATAAACTTTGACTAAGGGGTGGGGTTTAATTGACAAGCTTGAGCGGTTGACAATATGGATTTTAACTGTCTTTATTTTGTTGAAATGTAATCTTTTAAAAAACAATGCAATGTTATTCCTTATTAGTTTATATTTGATCTTCCTCATTGTAATCGTTTTCTTACGTTTTCACACGAAACTGAATGTTCAACATAACTACCAGACAGTTCAGCATGTTTCGACATCCTACAAGTCTAGATAATTAGAACCTACTACTTAATCTTCAATCATGCAAAATATATATATTTTACGCGCTATAATTTTTTGTGTTTAATTTCTATTTACTCTACCACTTTGCATCTTTGTACCAGGGGCGACGTGAAGAATCACCATGTTTCATC
The DNA here is from genome assembly GCA_947369235.1 of Udea olivalis. Taxonomy (NCBI): domain Eukaryota; kingdom Metazoa; phylum Arthropoda; class Insecta; order Lepidoptera; family Crambidae; genus Udea; species Udea olivalis. The sequence goes on from OX376351.1 coordinate 11,153,475, forward strand.
AGTGCGTCGTCAGGTCTCGGGCCGTGAGACTGATGATAATGAACGTTTTAATTACGCTCACCATTTTATTATTCTCAAACTCGGACAACCTACTTCTCTCCGAATTGAAGCTTATAATTAATTTGTATACACGTAATTTTACTACTCCTTTTCGTAAGTATTGACCAATGGAGTCAAAATGTTAATAGTCCCCCAATATAAAGCAAAAATGGTTTTATGTATGAGAATGCCTTGATTTCTTAGTAAACATAATTCAATTATTTATTGTACTTTACGATTCGACAAGGAAAAATAAACGATTTAATTACGACACGGCAATTATAAGCGTGGTCAAAAGCAAATGTAAACAAACTGGAATTGCGTTGCTTTTGGATGTAATATTTTTTAACAGTTATCTTTCATTAATTATTCAAAAGAGTCTCGTCGTGACTGTTGCCGCATATTTTATTTGAGTAATTTCCAACCGTCTCCTGCATAAAAAAAGTTCACGGTTTATAAAATATAAACTCTACTCACGCGAGGAGCAAAAACAAATTATTATTTTGTAGCACTAGGTCCGTGGGATAAGATACAGATATCAGCGACCGCAGTTTCTCGGTAAACTTCTCTCGAGCGCGATAAACGCACTAGCTTTAATTATAAAATTGTCTCTTTAAAAAATAGTAAAAAGCGTCACAAAAAATGGAAGATGGTCGCAAAAAAGAGACGCGTAGGCTCGCACCTGCCAATGGTGTGTCGAGATACGGCGTTTTATATTTAGAAACCACTTTATTTAAACTCACCGCCGAGCAAAAGCTCCCGATAAAAAGGTTAACTTAGAGCACTTGCGGTGCGTCGTTTATTAAGAACAATTTTACTTTTCGCCATGATTGTATCAATCGACCGCATGCCTGGCGGCCACGGCCTCCGCGGCAAAAAGACGGTCTTGGTTCAGACTAAAAATAAGTTTGAAATTTTCTATAGGAGGAGCGAATTTTCAAGTTTATTTTCTTGGGTTGAAAAGGTGGAATATCGTGATGATGGGTTAGTGTGCATTATCAGGGACTAAGTTGTTGGAGGAGATAGTGAGCAGGCTCCTGCCCGTCGTCGGCTAGTGTTAGTGTTCGTCGAGCCAGCGCAGTGAGAGGGTCTCAGGCGGTCTCGGCATCCGCTCACTCGATCGGAGTCACTCATTTCGAAAACAAGTATTTCGTGTGCGAATGTACTATAATACTTTAGTGAACGGTGTTTTTTTCGTGCGGGAATAAGTTGTTTGTGACTTTTTTACTTGTGCAAATTTTCACAAAGGCTGATTTGGGAATATGTAAGTTCATTAGATACTATTATTCTTGATTGGTTTTTTTTCAGTGTCAAGTCTGAAGTTAGTTTGTCTTCAGATGAATGTTTTTCTTAACAAATAGGTAGCTACCGGTTGCGCTCGCCAGGGCCGGCCGGATGGTCTAACTGTCCTATCCCTTGCTAAATTATCTACAGTTTCTAGGAAGTTGTTGAGATGTTATTATACTTTGCTACCTGTTGATCGTTATTTTCCCGTTACGGTTACTCCTTTAGGAGCTGTAAAGGTCTTTTATTTCAAATTTGCAACTGTAGGTGTGCTTATAGCTCACACACCTTTGTAGTTTTAGGCCTCACTAGGCATTCCTGCCTTGTAATTTAAATTGCTTGTAATGTTTTTATATATTAATTATGTAATTTATTACATGAGTTTGAACTCAGGGTCAATTAATATAAAACAAATACAGAGAAAATAAACATAATCAAATGAGCCTTTATGAAGCACGTATTAACTAAAGTAGCCAACACATACCTATGTACAAGTGACCAATAAAATCTTAAACTGATGCAGTAAAAACATGGAACTAATTTGGAATGTAATTTGATTTGCAGTACAATTCTCCGTCAGGTTTGTTTCGGTTTGGCACCACAGAGCTATGTTCAAATTTATAAAAGTACAACAAATGCTTTGTAATATGAATGGTCAATAACAAAATCCTTGCAACGTCTGTGAGCTATTTCGAAAGCGAACCACTTGCGAGACGCTGCATTCTTGCATCTCCGAGCCCGTCTGACCGGCCGGCAGCGGGAGCGGGGAACATCCCAACCGTCATTAAATGAACCCTCATTCCCCACGCATACATATAAAACTCCCTTTTCTGAATGGATAAAAGAAGACCTTAATAAACTGGCTTAATTATTTAAAAACTGAATGGCACAGCTAGATAAAAAACTGGCTAATAAAAACAAACGCCGGCTCTACCAAAAACCGCCAGATTCAAATATGGTTTGTCAAATGTCAGGGCTTAAATTATGTAACAGTGACTCACTGCTGCAATGGAAACTGCAGAGCAACAGTAAAACATGTTTGAACATAAATGCTTGGCTAGCTGAGATTTCACCACTTTCTGTTTATTGAACAGAGTTTGGCGAAGATGAGAATTACATTTACGTTTCAATGGTAACTAATGATTACGAGACGATTTTGTAGGAAGAATTTGAAATGCTTAATACGGAATTAGACATGTATAAAATTACTGGTATCAACCTTGTCGAAGAAGCTTTAATGTAAAGCTTTCAAAGTACTTTCATGCCTATGAGATAAACTGAGCAAACATGAATAACATTTTCGTTCATAATTATTCTCAGTTCAAATTTAGAAAAGTTCATAAACGCGGGATACCGGTAGCATTATGTCTAGTATATTTGAATTAATCATTTATAAATTGGTTTCGTAACTGATTAAGGAAACATATTATTGGATTCATCCTGTAAATCGTAATAGACGAACAATCAATCAACTAATTGGAAGTAATTGGACAACTTGAAAAGTCAAATCTGACTAAATACTGAACACTACATCTGAAGTATAAATGCAAATGAATATATTACGTTAAAAAAACTCTAGTCACAGCTCCACCAGTACTAACAACACATTGCATCTAAGTACTGTATGAGCATATACTTAAAATTAGTAGACTTCAACTAACACTGATCATCAATTGGGTTAATTCATTTAACACTTTCATCTACCAAAAATAACTAATCATAATAATCGTAATATTTTACTTTCAGTCAGTGACTTTTGACGCACGTATTCTTCTAAATTACAAAAATAATTTCACAGCTGCAATACAATCATTAATTCACACAGTAATTAAAAAGGTGTCTCGCATCGTTCTTAGTTTATCGCACTAAATATTTTGACTGTTTGCTTAAATCTAGAAAGCATATACGTGTTGGCGACCGTCATCATGAACACTGGCTGGCCGTGATAAAGACCGTCGGCCATCGTGACGTTCATTACGTAACTTACGGCAAAAACGCCGGCGAACAGATGCCGCCGACTACCGCAGTGACTAATAACTATAACATCGAATATAAAACATTAACGAGCCTCCGAAATTGCGTTATGGAAAACGATCTGAAAAAACTTTAAGATTTCGCTTTGTATTTACTTGCTGAAAAGCTCGTTCAAAATAAGTTTGGCTGGCGAGATTGCATTTTTGAGTCAGATTGCCCTTACTTAATAATATTTTTAAAGCTAAATTGTAACAGAAAAGGAAATGATGCAGATGCTTACCGAGATTATGAAAGAAGCTATGGTTGAAAGAAAAGTGTGAAGGCAATAGAAAAAGATTATATAAAGATCTCTATGAATTTTCCTACCCAAACCCAATGAACAAAGCCAATCACTATACCACCATACCACTTATAACTTTCAAACAAATACTAGCACCCAGACACTGAAGAAACGCAACATTATGGCTGGTCCTGGGTGGAAATCGAACTCACACTACGCAAGATTACTACCGAAGCGAAAAAAAGACGGAATAAACTAGACGGTCTAAAATCTAAATGTTACTATTTAATTTTCATAATCAATGAAATTTCATTATAGCTCAAGAAAAACTATGAATTGTGAATACTTTATATGATTTGTATCTATCGCTGGTATTGATTTCGGGAGTGTTAAGACATTTTAAAAATATTGATAATGTAGGTTTAATCCCCTATAAAAGATTTCAACGCGCTAGCAAAGCGATACGCAAATACCTTCCAAATCCTAACCATTTTCCAGCATTGGATCTATTTTAATTATGCTCCTAAGTTTATTTTTCGTTGTCATAATCGAAATTGGTTGTTTTTCTATCAAGTTAAGGACGGTAGGTAGGTAGGTTTAATTGCGTGCATTGGCCTTGTAGAGGCGGACATCGAACCGAGAAAATCATTAACCACAAGATTACGTGAACATTATGGTGTTTTAAATTCAGCTTAACATGTTATTAAAAAACAGGAATATATGACAAATTCCAGAAGCAGCTATGGAGTACATTACAATCAATCGCTTACACTACAAACTTCATCGCAAAAGACCTGTTTTACCAGACCACAAACCCAGGTTCAGAAGTATTTAATGATTTATCATATCACCTAATTGACATTATTACTTTCTGTTATTTTTGTCAATGCGTAAGTACTACAAATACTTATTTCATGATGTGGAGGTGCCTTCACTACTTCTCTCATGTTTATTCTTCTCTTTTTCTACTACCGACCATATTTTTTTACAAAAACTTATATTTAGCAGACCATTTCAGTTTGATGTGTGTAATAATGAACCGGTGTACCGTATTGATGATAGTAGTAAATGTATTGTAAGCTAAGTGAATCAGCAGATGTATGTTTTTTCTAGCACAGAATGATTACAGTCATAGAGATATAGCGCGAAATACTCGTAGTACATACGAGTAATTCATCATAAAAATGTAATTGCCCATAATTTGCAGCGTAACGCGTAAGGTTAAATTTCAAAAACGTGCTGAATTGAATACTTTTACGGTAGAAACATAACCGAAAGACGAAATTGCCTATGTATCCGAAAACATCATCAGGACGAAAGAAAAAAAAATGTGATTGACCTAACAGACAGTGTTGAAACAAAAAAATACCAACAAAAAGATTGGTTGAATAATCTATAAGATTCCTGAATAAATAATTCACATGCTCAAATTATTATCAATAGATAATTTTAGCTTATCGTTAAGTGTAGTGGAAAAGTAAAATCAGTTCACAGCACAAGTGTATTTGAAGTATCCTTGCTTCTAAAAGTAAGTAGCCTCATCAAAAGGAGAGTGAATAAGCATTTCTTAGACTGACAAGTACCACAATGGATGGATGAATAAATATTCAGGCATAAGAAAATCTTCAATCACAATGATCACATTATTTAGTTTTGACACAGTAGCCAAAACAATATTTAATGTTACGAATTTAGTGGAGTGACAAGTCTATAGAAGGCATTGCTTTTTTTTCTCGAAGCTTTAGAATAAAAGACACGGTGGACGTTAAGGTGTTTCATTTTTCCGAAGTTGTGATTTCACATGACTTTGAACTTTGGGAGTCTTAAGTGTTCAGAGTCTTAATAAGTGCGACTTATCCACAAATAGAAAAATGGCTGATATTGAAGTGCTTCGTTTTACATTATCAGATTGTCTGTCATTATAACTTTTTAGTTTGCCATTTCTAGTTTTTCCACTTAGGGCCGATTTTTCAATCTCCAGATATTCAAATTTATCTGTAGATTAAAGTTTATTCGAAGGTTAACAAGATTTTTAATTTTTCATTGGTCAGATAGATGTTATCTGTTGAATAAAGCCGCTAACTGAGGAATAAAGTTATCTGCTTCTTGAGGGGCTGGATAAGATTTATCTATGCGTTTTCTTTGACATTCTGAGGTTATGTGTTGTGTCATTTGAGATTATTTTCATTTTTGTTAAGGAGTTTTGGAGTGTTATTATAATCACAATCTTTTTACCACAACTTTAACAACAAAAAAAGCTAAGGTTGTTTTTCTTAAACGTCAGTTTCAATTTGTCAAAAATAAACTTTTGTCTTGTTTTATTCTAAAATTGCAATGATTGTATAAATGCATCTCGCTTGTGGATAATCAGTGTAAAGTTAGCGATATAAGTACATAGACAAACGGTAGATAGCTATTCTTTGGTTATAAGACGATTGAAAAATTTAAAATATCTATTCGCTTGATAAACAGTCAGTTAATTTTATAATTCAGTTAGCTATCTAGGGAATAAACTAAGAATTGAAAAATCGGGCCTAAACATCATGAATATTTTTTCACTTTAATAAAAGTGATCAAAGTGTGCAAACTTCTAAACAATGTCCAATCTTCTTGAAATTTAGTGTACAGATTTGAAACTACTTAGACTAAGGGGGCGAGCAAAGTCTGCCAAAATTTCAAATATTATTTTTCGTCATACAAAAGTGAAACTCCCTAGTTTAAGTTTCTGCAGAATCTGAAGCTTGCGTTCGCTGAGAGGTTATACTTATGTTACTTATATATTATCTATCTCGTAATTGCCCTGTTTAGTTGGAGGCGACACTAGCTAGATTGTATCCGGCTGATGTATCGGGCCTCGCCTGGGGAACTTATTGATGGTCAGCCTCCCGGTTGCAGCGATTACCTTCCTTAAGTAGGGAGACCAAGCAGTCTGAAATTTCGGATACAAAATAAAAATCGTGAAAAATGATACACGCTTTTCATGTATACAGTTACCTATACTAAAATTTATAAATAGGTAAAGTTTCTAACTTTGTTTATTTGTAGGGGATAATCTTTGGAAATACTGAATTGATCATGAAAATTTATTCACTAACAGAAAGCTTCAATGATCAGAAAGGCCTAAAAATTTGCTTATGAGCTATTGCTTAAATTTTTATATTTCAAGGCAAGAAATAGGCTACGCGAGTGAAGCAGCTGACGGACAGCTAGTGCAATATATGATGAGATGTAACTAGGTTTAATTCTATATAGTAATAAAAACAGACAACTAAATACAAACAACACGTTAAAACAGTTAGTAAACAGTAACCTTCTCTAGTTATTGATCTGTGATTGTGCGGTTTCTTCAGGAGTCATCCTTTTTCTATTTCATCTTTCGGTATGAACTTTCAAGCCTCGCATTTGTGCAGTAAAACTGCCGCATAACGGTATCGGTAATAACGAACGAGTTTTGCTCTTAAGCCAAATAACCTTTTTTGTACATCAACGTTTTACACAGAGCAGCGAAGTTGGAAATTTTATAAAATAATCGAGAAAGATTATATCTTTTTGTCGGAAATATTGTCACCCTACAGTTCAGCGATAGGATAACGCATTATCGGTATTCATAATTCTGTCGCTCGTTATGTAAAAACACCGCTGCAAACACAATACGAAACTATACAAAGTAAAAAAAACTAACGATTCTTTTATCAAATATTCGTAAAGTGCATGTGAATAGTCTGACTCTTATCTTATCTGTAGAAGTGTGCTCGTTTGAAATTTCGCAGCAGTGATATAATCGAATTATTGCACATCTTATTATGTTAGATCTTAACGACGTTAATAAACAAAGATCCTACTTAGCATAATACATGCTTAAACTAATCTTGTTCTCAGTAAAGTAGGCGTACGTGAAAGTGATTCTTACAGAGGGGTATCTCAGTGGGTGTTATAAGTTCAAATGAGGCACTATCGTCTATTGGCCACAGGTTTGGACGACCATCGATCAAGTCATGTAACCAAATAAATTGCTATGGACGTATGTGAATCGTTTATTGGTTCATTCCATGGGGTTAATAGAGCGCTTGTGCAACTTGGAACAAATCACTAGTGATTGTTAGGCTATAAATTCTAAGCTTGCGGAATTTTTTTATACATCATTCTCGAATGTATTTAAAACATTCACATTTAGGCAAAGCTGTGATTAATTATGATGATTTACAATGTTGTTTAAATTTAAAACTGGGTAGTATATTATACTGGGTAATAAACCAGTCTAAGGTTTTTTAAATAACCATTTTGTTTACTCATCATAGGTTAGTTCTATGTTCTTGATTTCTTACACATAAGTTCAAGATGCAAGATTTTTTTTAATCACGCATATGTGAATACTAAATTGCACAAGCGATTATTTATTTATTATTCAAAAACATTTTAAAAACACCTTGGATGATTTACAATCCCCATACAAAAACCTTGTAGGTTAATGATGTAGGAGTAAGACGTTCTTATATAATACACATGATGGGCATAATAATCTAATACATTCACATCAGCATTCACTTAAACTTGGATTTGACAAATAGAATCTTTTGTGTTTAGTTGAATTCAGATACACACATTTTAGATTAGCTAGTAATTCGTTTAAGCATTTAGTTATTACATAGTTAACTGCCCTTGAGCCATTTACATTCGTTATTTCTGGTAGGCGGTACTTGTAGTATACAGTAAAAGTCTTAAAGAAGTAGGCCTTACATTTTCCTCTATATAATCAGGATTATTAAATTCTTTAGAAGACAATATTTTATTTTGTCGTTTATATTAATTACTTTACAGTAATCAAACAAGGCTTCGTCAAATTTTGTAAGTTTCTTTACTAAGTGTTTCAGTACTATAGTCTCAAGAACTTTTCGCTGTAATTTGTAAATATCGTTTAAATTTAAGTATTGTATGTTATTAATGAGAGTGGAAGAAGCGCAAGAGGTGTGTCAGGACCGTAGCAAGTGTAAAGATGTGGTATCTGCCTACCCCGTTGGGAAAAAGGCGAGATGGTATGTATGTATGTATATAATAACTAGTAATTGGCTAGAAAGCTATCCATGCTGCTTTATGTGGAAACGTAGGTATAGGTGGTTTATTTTTTGTATAACGGATGCCTGTTTCCCACATTTGCTTCAATATGTATGTATGTATGTATTGTATGTTAAGCCATAGCTGCTTAATCCATGACTAATATGTGAATCGGCCAAAGACATGTAAAGAAGCCTTAGTATATTATAGGGTGATTTATATTTAAGTACAGTCAGCCTACCGAGTATCGATCTTAATTTTGTATAAGCTAGTTCTTTTTGTTGCTTCCAAATAAATACAACATATTTACGCCATGACATTTTTTTATGTGTGAGAAAGAGCCTGTGTTTGAGGAGTTAAACTTTTCCGTCGTAACTGTGACGTCATTGATTAAGAGCGTTAAACTGTTGCGTATAGCCGACCGGTGATAAGCATCATGGTCATTTGTGATTTTGAAACAAAGGACGGTCCAATCTGTGAAGTTCCCGCTTGATTAACCAATAGGGCGGATCAAAATACTAAGGTAAATATAGATAGAACTAGGTACGTACTAGTATACAAGTAGTGTGACACAGGTCAATTTGCGATTTGTGAATTAAGACAAATACAACATATCATTAAATCCTTTTTTCATTATTGTTGTCTCATGCGTGATCATGAGTCGATGAAAATAAAGGCTGTTTATTTAATTACTGCAAAGTTGTTTATCACAAAGACAGCATTACAGTAACTTGTAGGTTGTAGTATTATAAAGCCACAATGATACACGTTTTTGCGGTTTTAATAGGTGACTTTTCTCTCGTTTTTGCTGATTATTTACCGTGCAAAATTTACCATATTATTTATGACTAGCTATCCGTCAGCGACTTTGCCCGCGTAGACTGTCTATCCCGTCTACAACCTAAATAAAAAATAAATAGCCTTTGTCGCTCCCTGATAATGCAGCTTTCTTTTGGTGAAATAATTTTTACAATCGGTCCAGTAGTTTCGGAGCCTATTCAATACAAACAAACAAACAAATTCAATACAAACAAACAAAAAATCCTTCCTCTTCATAATATTAGTATAGATCTACAGAAATTGTACATAAATTTTTCAAAAACGGAAGTCAATGTCAATTTTCACGCACTCAACCTCAGCGTAATTATAATACGTTTTTGCTGACGTAATTAAAATTTGCGTTTACAATCATGCTTGCAAAGCTTACTCTCCACCACATCATGACTAGCAAAGCAAAGCTGACTATTGCATTTGGATTTTGTCTCAGGCGTATAAAACATTATACAATTGCTACGCGGGAGGTAACCGCAGATGCGAAACGCAAAAGGAAAAAATGAAATCACCAATTGTGATACAGGCAGAGCGATTACTGATGGAACGCCAGAGTTTCGTGGTCATTATGATCGAAAGCTCCGAACCGGTGAATGGTCAACTTTTATTATTTTTAGTAATGAGAGCCGATCATTTGATACAGACACGGTATCCAATGACAGAGAGGGTGGAGATATTAAATTCGCTAATTTTATGTAAAGTTTAGTTGCTGTAACAGTTAATCTCTGTTTATCGTTGCATTTATAACATTCATGTAAGGTAAAACATAGCAGTATTAAAAAAAAATAGTGTAACTGGGCTGAGCTAATAAAAATAGCAGTAAATGTGATGAGGTTCTCTAACATATTGTTAAGTAACTCTAATTTTTTCAAGGGTACTTTAGGTTTTTACAAATTTGCACAGTTACGCACGATACTGGATTTTCATTAGTTTGCTTTCTATTGAAATCTAGAAAAGTTTGCTTTAGTGAATACACAGGCTTCAAATATTACTATTCGTCTTCCATGGCATACCAAGGTTAATAAGAATCTGTCACATCGTTGGTTATTTTTGGCTGTTACGAGTATTATGAATGCTTTTCAAAAACTTTCTGAAATTGTTTTATAGTATTTTCAGGCGCATGTGCTGTTTGATTTTTTTAACTCTGCTAGTTAAAATTAACCTGATATTGGATATATGTTACCTCAAGTTATTCAGGGGAAAACTTAACATGAGTTTAAAAGTTGACGACACGATTGGCGTAGTGCGTTGTAGCATGGTTTCTCGCCTCGAATTCCGTAGTGTCCCGGTTTCGATCATAGCTCAGGTCAATTCAGGAAACGATCTTTTCTGAATTGAGTTGGGTCTGGGTGTGCTGGGAGACTCCCCTGGCTTAATTACTTGTCTGGTACCTCCTAACACAGGAGGTGTGTTGTCTGGCGCATATTTATTTATTTAAAAGTATAAATTATTTCATGTGAACCTGTGTTTTGTTACAAAAAATAAAACCGTATCACACGAAATAATTTATACATTTAAATGGAGTTCATGCAAGGATGTCCTTGAATTCTAGAGCGCATAATTTATGTAGATAATTCAAGAACGTAGCTACGAAAGTAGCTCTTTTTGTCACTTGACTTGTAAGTCACTTGTGATTACGTAACCGAGAGACTTTTGCAAATAGAAAAGAATATGTAGTAATTTGCTTGTAACTATACTTTGCGGATGCTAATTGAAATGTGAACAAACGGTTTGGCCTGAGTTGGTGAAAGTGTAGTTTGGTTATGTAATGTTAATTTGACCATACAAAGTTCGGAGCAATCAGTTAAATACATTTGATCGTGATACCGTTTTTTCATTCAAACTGGAGCATGTAGCGAATGATTAATTTATTTCGAGGACAAAAAATTTGCGAAGCTATTAATTTATGCAGATGTCAGTAAAAAAAAAAGTAAAGTTGCTGTGTAAGTATGATGTAAATTACCTACCTTCTGAGTTAATTTATCTCTTATCATCATTTTGCTAGTCATATGGAATTTTATCAGCGTGATGGCCATAAACTATATGGAAACGATTGATTTCTACAAATCTGCTATTAAAGTAAGACTTATAACTTTATCCGTTGTCTAGTATCCCATAACACAAGCTTTAATTAGCTTACTTTGGGGCTAGATGGCGCTGTGTGGAATAATGTCCAGGGATGTCCAGGGATATTTATAACTCCAATAAAACTATATCACCTTAATATTTGCACAATTTCGCATTAAAATTAAAGCAAATCAGAAGCGTTTCACCGCACCTGTCGTGAAATGTACGAGTACCATTACAGAAACGCCTAGTGGAAGCCGTTACAGGTCAGCAACCTCTAATCAACTGTAAAGCTAACTGTAATCAAATATTTAATTTGTGGAGGATCGCACGGTTATCACGCACGAAATCGAAATATCGACGTGTGTCAGCCTACGTGTACGGTATTTGCTATTCTCAGAAGTTTAAGTCCAAGGAAAACACGTGAATATCTGGATTGAAATAAGGAAATAAGGTTTCTTACTGTCTACATTAACATTTACATATACAGTACACAAATGCTATAAAGTCTTCCTTGCTTTTAGACTATCACAAGAGATTCAAGTTCTTCTGCTCTCATTTCAAGCGTTTGTTTTGTTAAATTAAATTCTTGGGGAAAAGTTACATGTATCTGCGATAGTTATTAATCAAACTATAAAAAACAATTGAATCGATGGGAAAGATTTTTGTAACTTACTATTATGCCTACCTACACAGTGCGGACGTATTGCGCCAGAGCAATTAGTTTGTGTAAATTATTGCCAAGATAACGATCTAAACAAGATACTTTCACGTTCAGATTTAAATCGAAATTCTATAACATGTAGGTAGTAAACTATACATACAATAGTTATTTACTTCTAATACCTGGTGTTTTTAAAAAAAGGAAATTGCTTTTAATAAATTATTATTAGCATAAAGATGGTTATTGTGGTTAAGAGTTAAGGTGCTCCCTCACTTGGAGCATTCGCCGGTAATGTTACGTTTCAGATTCGATTTTGATCATTACTTCATTAGAACATCATTCGGTGCTTTTCTCTCACCAACGTAATACTCGAATCTGTAACATTACAGTGTGCGCACTGCAATGCTTGGTTTTTCTCCCTTACCGATGTGATGCTCGACTCTGTAATGTTACATTACAGGCGATTGCTCCAAGTGAGGGAGCACCTTTATATTCAAGCTTTTTAATTGTTCATGAATGAGCTTTTAAAATAATATAATAATGATTATTTACAGTTGCATAATACTTTAGACAAAAAATACACGATATGCTTGTTGGGTAATTTATAAACCGCTGCAATCAAGGGTTATCAGTTATATAAGCATAGTTTTGTCTGACAGAATACTGTCGCTAAACGCTTTCATAATAAAACGAATAAAAGCAAGTTCATCAACAGTTTATTACGCATGTAATACTCATTTATCGACTCACTGCGGTTTATTATTTAATGCATACTATATGGTCCACTTGTGCTGTAAAATTAGCTTCCACTTTTCGTATTAAACAATTTATGTAAGCTTTTATGCAACCTGCGCACGCATAAACTTTATTGTCTCTCGTATTGCAATAGTTAAGGATTCAACCTGAAAAATCTTCTATTTTATGGCCGCTATAAAATAGGTGGCATTTCAAAATTAAAATTCATTTTCAAGGTTTAAATGCTAAGCCTTTGCATATTCTTAGAAACTATTTTAGTGTTTTAAATGGTTAACTGGAGGAATTGTTATTTATGTAAGTATGTAACTTTCCTCGCATATACATTCATGGAAGTTTATGGGTGAGAAACGCGGTTTTCCATTACGGTTCTGTAATGAAAATTTTGCCTCCACAAAAGATTGTTATGGTGTTTCTCTCTGCGGCAAACAACATGTTTGCCGCAGAGAGACTAACAGTGACTTGCAAAACCATTTAGCTTCAAATTTCTGTAATATAGTTGCTTCTGCGCACGGTTGCACGTAGATGATTAAATATCTCTATAAGGTACAAATGGCTAAAAAAAATCCCGAGTTTGGAGTATCGGTTATAGAGACAGGTAAATATTGTTAAGTGCGATTTAATATTGTACCAACTCAAGCCATAGAACAAGCACAAATGGTCATTATTTGAATGGTCGTCATGGTAATCGAACCATCCACTATGTGTTTATTAGTTTTCAAATCAATTTCATCTTTGTATGAACTAGATGTTACTTTGTACGAGTATTATGCAATTGGGACAGACTCGTGAACTTTATTGCCCGATCATAACAGTAATTATAATAAAAACGATTTGTAGGCTAATTGACCGTTTTATTTAGCAGTAATTTAGTTATCACTTATCCCGGTTTTCAAAGACACAAATTATGCCAATTGCATAAGATTTAAAATCTAATGTGTTTGTTATACGTAACACAATACTGATTCTTTATTTACAAGAAATTATTTTGGTTCTAACATTAAAGCGAAAAGAACTTGTGCAAATGAAACATGATTTAAAAGAATATATTATGCTCTACTAAATTGGAACTATGTACAATGTAATGATAGAAATGACTTTTTACCATCTGAGGTCTATTTAATTTCAATATCATAGAAAGTTCTCAACGGAGAAAACTGTTGATACTAGGTTCAGTATTGCATACTCGTACATATAACACAAACATAACATACTATCACGACTATATTCCAAATGAAGCAGTCAGAGGCAAGTGACTATTGCCATCAAGGTAAACGGAACACCCAGAAGCCCACTCACATATATCTACGAGTAACATCATAAATTATTCCTAAGCTTGTGCTATCATTTGTATCCTAATACCGAATTCGTAATTTGATTCCCTGCCGTTTTTCTTCGTTGTAAATTATATTAACTGTGTTTTGAAAAAAGTACTCGCCTTACAAAAATAAAAAATAGATTGTAAAAATTTGCATGAATATTTTGTTGCAAAATTTAGATCGATTTAGATAGATTAGAGAGATCAGCTTAAACAACAAGTTTCGGGTCTATTTCAAAACTTTCCTGCTTGCCAACCACGCGTTATATTTGCGCAAACTCGTTCGTATTTGTTCCAATCTTATTTAAAGGCTATTATCCTAACTGAATGGGCCCATTTACATAATGAGATTACATTAAATCCTCGGAGCATTGCACAAACTGCAGATCGCGGCGATAGCTCCCGAAAATACATGACAAATCTGCATTGTTCTCACAGCTAAGTTCAAGAACAACGGCTGGAATCGGCATTGTCGTAATTTAGAAAGGTCTTTTAGACTCGGATCTGTTTCCGCGAGATATTTATTCGGAACTGACCCGGTTGGAGTAGCGGTATAGTTGACATGCTGAGTAATTTTTCGTTCGTAGAGTATGTCAGGGAGCAAGAGGACGCGTTTGGGGAGTGTCAGATTATGTGAAACGCTTTCATATTTGCATTTTTATTAGGAATGACTATTCATTTTTGTTTAGTCGGAACACTTTCTAAATCTTGCACCAGCATTTCGCCTGGACCAGAGGTTCGTACGTGTCTACTTTTTAGCTATCTTATAAGGTAGGAAGATCTCCTACATGTATATAACTGAACAATGCATGAAATGTTGAATTAATTAATTAAAGAGAAATATTTAAAAATGAACGCTGAGCCATATACTTAGAATAAGATCTTTATCACTGCAGTCGAAATATTTACAACCACATATTTCTGTTCGGCCCATTGTGCATTAATGCAGTGGAAGTGGTAAGTTTGTTCCGGTGTAGATTTGAATATTCATACCATTATTCAAGAATATACCTACATCTATATATTTTAATCACTTACATCTTTAGCACTAGCTTTGCAAAGTCAAGTATACAACAGATATTTAACCTTTTTGATTATAATTTAACCCCGCAAGGGTACGATGCATTTGACCTAATTTCCCTTAACGTCACGCTAAACGCCTCCGAAAACGAACCTGGCGGGAGCGGTGTCCGTAAAAACACTTGCAATAGTGTATTACACTCATTTTTAAAAAGTGTCTCAATTAGATACTATAGTTCTAGTAAACCCCTAAAAAAACACAAAAATTTCATTCAATAGCTAAGTTCCAAAAAATGCATTTAAAAATTTCGCGCGTAAATTCAGGAAGCATTGGTCGCTATATTTATTCTGTGGTCGTGACGTCAGTTGGCTGTGTAAACAAATGCGCTGATATAGAAAATAGGTAAGCCTATATTCCTTAACCGTCACGCTCCACACCTCCGAAAGCAAACCCGGCGGGAGCGGTGTCCGGAAAAACACTTGCAATTGCATACCCCGATGAACAGATAGGCGCGCTTACACATTAGTTCCGCAGCTTACCTACCGAGTCATAGGTGTACATCGAAATAGATAGCGCAAATAGCTTCATCTGAGCGGGCCACTTTTATGGCGCTTACTGTGACGTCACGATAGCACTATCTATAGTGATTCTCCATTTCTCAACGATTTTAATAAAGTTCATAGACAGACGAATGATTAATTTAAATCTACTTAATTTTGACATACATAACGGTAGAGTGCCGACTAAATTAACTTCAAACGTAGAGCATATTAGAGCTTATTAGAGTTTGTCTAAACATAACACTAATTGGTCGTTCAGTAGCCAGATCGACTCAAACCTATGAGCATGCATCGCTTATTCTCAGAAGTACACTCGGCACATCTAAATCAACTAAAAAATATGTGGGGCGCGGCATTTCAAATTAGACAAGCCCTAACTACCTTTTGACGTCCGAAGTTCATACACTCGCGGCATCTATTTCAATTTATGTTTAGGTACTGAGCAGTACATTAATTGGGTACAAATTACTAAATTGGCCCTAATAACACCCTTAACAACTAGTTAGCAATGTGTCAGAATTTAATGTTTGGATTGTTCGGTGGTGTAGTATTAATATACACTAAAAGGGTAGTAAGGAGATTTTTGTTCACAAAATATGTAAGTTACCCAACTTACGACCTAGTTAAAAACTTGACTCGTTAACTAAATAAGAAAAAAAATGTACTTTACCTAGTAGTAGTTAGGTTTGTGACTATACCTAAGTAATTGCCTACCAACTAGGATGACGTGAAGATTCCGTACAGAATCATCTTATCAAATTTTAAAGAATCATGGTTTTCAAAGTCTTAGGATAAGTACTCAACTTTATAGTAAACACTTTAATATATATTAGATGCTTACCATTATATATCTTGAAGTTCACTTTGAATAACTATTGTGTTAGGTCTAACAATTAGACAGCGTCTCAACATTTAATCATAATGTGCCAATTAAGCAGCCTACCATAGAACTGTGCCCTCGTCAATCAGTTACTCGTACAACAACTGAATACCACCCACAGACGGGCGAGGCCGCGTTCACACGCCCTGGGAAATCGGGAATAAGGGCTTGAGCAGACAGTTTACATCTACTAACTTCTTTATCTACCTTCTTCTGCGCTTTAAAATCAGCAATGTTCAGATTAATATTTTGGGTGGCTGGCAGAGTAGAGGCAGATCAATTGGTAGAGCACCCGAAGCCCAGTGCGTTGACCATATAAAATCGGTCCTAATAACGACGGCTCTCCGAAAGGCTGAAGGCAGAGGCGGATGGAGAAGCCTAGTCAAGACCGCCACCGAAGAATATCGAAACAAGAACAATAGTTAGACACGACCTTCATATGCTGAAGAGGACCACAGAAAAAGAAGAAGAAGATATTGATTGGATCGCATATCACAAGCGATGCAGCGCCCAAAATCTGTGATCTATGAAATCAGACACTAAAGTAGCAACTGTACCTCTGACTTCAAACATACTAGCATTGGATGTCTTACATACTTATCACCATCACTCTCTGTCACACAGTTTCTTTTAGCAAATTGTCTCTACTCCTCAACTTTTCAGCCCAACTTCCATCAGTTCTTCGCATTTTGTGCACTGCATATCGCAAGTTTAACACATCAAATCACTTATTAACTGGGCTGCTCCAGTTTCTATATTATGGTTTTTGAAGGACACTTATAGAGCTTCTTAATTTGGTTTAAAAATGATATACCACAACAATACGTTCCATTGACAAAGGAATATGGTATAAATCTATACAAGGACAACCAACTCGTGTACCGTGGATTGACGATAACAAATTGAATAGAAACTATATCAAAACCGTACTTCGCCACCGGTCGGGACACTATCCATCGGCAAAGTTTGCATCTTTAATGAAAAAAACTGATTCCCCTAATTGTAGCACTTGCGATAAATTAGAAGACATACAACATATGCTGATGGACTGTGTCAAGAATAAAACCGAAAGGGGGGTACTGTCTGAAGAACTTAAACTAAACATTATAGATGTCGGATTGATACAAAACATTTTGGCAGAACCAAAATCAGAAGCAGCCAAAAAAATATGCACTCTGGTAAAACTTAATGTACAGTGATTGCCTTCCTTACCTGTTGAGTTTTTTTTATTCTATTATTTACTTAAATTTAGTTTGTAATTGTGAAGATACAATGGGGCTGGCAATATCGCTGTGATAAAAGCCCCAAACCAAATAAAGAGAAAAAAAAACAAAAATAATACGTTCCAAATTTGCAGCAACTCTCTCGTTCTCACTTCCTACGCCGACTAATGTTTCCACCAATGACAACTTAACTCTTAATAGATAGAGATGACTTGGTACACCATAGATACAATTGTCTGATCTAATTATGCGACGTCACAGCTTTAGATAGTGGTCGGCGCAGGCGCGGGCGCATCGCACAATGCTTAGTTCAAGGGCTATAGTGCGAAATAATATCAAAAGTAACATAGTACTATTCATAAAATATAATAAGGACATAACTGCGCTCTGTGCTGTTCGTTATACTGGGCTGATAAATACTAAGTATCTTTTTCCGGTTCTGTTTGGTTTTAACCACCTTTAGGTACTTATTATGAATTTAAACTTGTGACGTACTCTCAGCTGAAAATAAGTCTTCAAATCATAAATAAGTATAATAGTTCTAATAAATATAAATAAATATTTGCATTCGAAATATCTCTGCTGGTAAGAAGCGTTGCTGACTTATCTCTTCGCCTACAAGGTGAGCAACCTCCGTGCGTCCCATTGTCAGAGACTGTCATATGGGAATGCAAAGTGAAGCTCAGTGCTGAAGAATTATAGCGTAAAAATAGCGTATGTCTTTCAAGTACGCTAACTGTAAAGAAAGTTGAATTTAATTAGACATTGCACTTGCTTAATTGAATCTGCACCTTACGAAGGCTCTAGATTGCACATTGATTTCAGTCTCCCACTAAGAGTAGGTACTCCATTGGATGGTGCTAGTACTGTGGGTATGAGAAGATCACTTTATGTCAATATTCTTTAGAATCTGTACTATCGAAATAGTAAAAATAAAAAGGTATGTTTGGTTCCCACGTTGACACAACAAACGAATATATAATTGTCTCAATCAATACTTTGTTAATTTGAGCAACGTCATATTAAATTATACAATTTGATGAATTTCTCCACCTTTTACTTTCGCGAATGTTAATACCCAGAAAAGCCTCAAGGCAATAAATGTTAAATTGTAGCCGTAACTGACATCATACACAAACAATAGAAATGTGAAAGTACATTTGCTGAGGCCTGCAAAGTTTGCTGATCATAGACTTATTAAAATAAGTATAAAACAAACAGAATGCGTCACAATGAGACGGAGAGCGACTCGGGCGCAACTTTAGAGCTGGTACAATATTTCAGATAGTAATCGAAATGCTGTTCGGTATGTAATTGATACTTAAGTTATGTCGTCAATGGAAGTTTGATTATGCATAGTCGCAATCACTTCGGGGCTAGACTAACGTTCTCTTGCCACCGTAAGTTATTCAGATATGATTATGAGGAAGCATGTTCTCTAACGGTATTATAGCATGCGATTCCTGTTTGTGTACTGTACCAAAGACCCATGATTCGCTGTAGTATACTTTCAGCGCTGGAAGTAAATTATACTCAAGTAATAGATTTGGAACTATCTACAAGTAACATATGATAATGATATACTTTTATTTAGCCAAAACTATATCAATACTCTAAGGTATTGTGCACGAAATATTAAACTTATTATTTATTATTATTATTTTTAACTAATTATTTATTAAAACTAATTAGGACTTGACTCGACTGTTATTGTTGCTGATCTTTCCTATAGAATTTTCTTTTTTTATAGAAGTTTTTGTCGAGTTCAGTATCTGCAATGTAGAAACCAGGGATTTGGGAATCAATTCTATTAGGATGCAAGACAGCGTAGCTCCCTGTTAGTATAGTACATGCCTGCCTTTCTTTGAAGGTTATAAATAGATATAATGGTACTAAAAAACTGCGAACAGATACACACGTACGAGCTGTTCTCAAGGTTTTATAATCGGAAGTGTTGCTATGCTAAAACAGCTTCCTTGTGAATTTGCTGTTCATTTTTAATTAGCATACATACAGGGTGTTTTTTGATGTTATTTAAAAGGCACGATGTGCCTAAGTATGTAATCCCAAAAAATTGTTTTCCTGAAAACACTTTCAATCATTAATGCGCCGGACAACACACTTCTTGTAATAGTCTCGAAGTAGGGACTAATATATCCCTATGTTACGAGTTACCACAGAAGGAAATTAGCCAGGAGCTTCTTTCAGCACACCCAGACCCGAGTCAATTCAGGAAAGATCGTTTCCTGAGTTGACCCGACCGGGGATCGAACCCAGGACACTACAGACTTCAAGGCGAGAAACCGTGCTACAGTACTACTTGTCTAATAATAATAAGTAATCTCAATAATTGAGTAAGAAAAACGAGGAAAGTAATATGGAATTATCCTTTTGCTTACCAAGATAACTTTATCACACTAAACACTAAACCTTATTACCTTAAATTTCCCTGTCCCACCCAAGTAACACGAATAATTCACAACAATGGATTTTCTACTATAATATTTCCTGGAGAAATATCGATATTTTTATCCATGTGTACTTGAATCAAAAATTTAATAAATGAATAAACTACATTTCCAATTTCAACTACAAATCGACCTATGAAAACATCAACCTGTTTTTAGTTCAAAAAGCTCAGTTACGTATGAACACAGTTAATCTACACTGAATTTGAGACAATGGCTCGTAATTTTGAGGCTCTACAAATGTTTGAAAAAACTGTGGGATGATGAAGAAAGTCTGCGGTCCATGGTCCAATGAAATGTCAACTCAGTCACATGGAATCCCTGAGCAGTGTGTGTTGCCCTTATACTAAACAATAATGGAAACTGTATTCTCGATACTCGATACGTTGCTTCTGTGAGAGAAAGCATTTGAGATAAACGTGATCGAGTTGTGATTCCATGAAAATATGTTTATTTTAAAATGAGACATTTAAGTTGATAAGACTTACTTTGACTTCACTTAAATGGGACGGATGAATGGATGGCTGCGTGGATGGGTTCTCTCTCATTTAAAAAAAAAACCGCAGAAATGTATTTTTCAACCAATTATCAGATAAAGTCTTGGACTTTGTATTAATTCTGTAGCTCATACTTCAGACCAAAAGGCACTAAGGCAATAATTGGACTAATAAGAATATAGATAGATGCATACAATGTATCCCATATTTACGACTAATGTCCTACCACAATATCACATATTCACGCATCGTACTACATAGCTCGACTAGTTCGTAACGGGAACTGCAAGTAATTGTGTTTCCTTAGGAACAGTTATATGACTGTTCATGGGCTCATACACACTCCCGCGCATTCCCACTTATTCATAACGCAATAATGAAGCGTGTGTGAACATTGCCCTAGAATTACAAAGAGTTATGTAATTGTTTATTACTTTATTGAGCTGATCGCGTTGGCATTCGTTGTCATTATAAATCTGGAAAAAGCATTTTTATCGTTTTGTGCGATGACATTTGAATTACAAGGACTCTAAATGAGAGCTCAATAAAACGAACGTTTAAAAAAATTGCTTATACTTCATTGAAGCACACTTTTTCCTTGGGTACAATGTCTACTCTTTTCACTCATATATGAAGAGACAAAAAGCAAAATGACACTGTGACGTGTGTGTTACGTTTAAGCTTTTTTAATTGTATGACGTGCATTATCCAGTTATAAAATATCGTTGCTTTTATGATCCTGATTCGCTATGTTAAACCCCTAATTATGTGCAGTTGCATACTTTAATTTCGCAAATTATCTTTAGAACGAGAGCCTGATAGTCCTAAGAGCATATATGACTTGGATAGGTGGATAGAGAATATGCAAACATGTCAGCGTCTTCATTTTATCGTACCTACAAGTTTTTCATTACTAAATAAAGCCCATTTTCAACACGAAACAATAAAATTTATCAAAGGGTATTAAACTCCGTTAAATAAATGGATTGTTACGATTGGTCATATCGAAAGAATGGATGAAAGGCGATTAACGAAACGGATTTATGAGGCAAGGGTAAATGGGACTGTTGGAAGAGGAAGACCCAGAAGAACGTTTCTTGGTCAAGTTCAAGATGTTCTCAGAAAGGGTCGGGTCAAGAGTACCTTTAACCGACGAGCATGTATGAAAGGACTCATGAGAGTAGAAGAAGCGCAAGAGGTATGTCAGGATCGTAGCAAGTGGAATGAAGTGGTCTCTGCCTACCCCGTTGGGAAAGAGGCGTGATGGTATGTATGTATGTAAATAAATGGAGTGTCATCAATAAAATTGGCATGTAACTCTTACATGTTATACATTTTTTTTGTTGGAAACTAAACTGTTTGATTGTATTAAAGCGAACAGTATACGAATACACGAATTCAGATAAACACTGAATTTATTAGTAAATAAAAGAGCGCTTGAATTGAGTTGAATGACGTTGCAAGTAATAGCACTGCACTGACACTAATGCCGAGATCTATAGAGCGTGCTTAGCTTGAACTTAAACTTAGCTTAGACTTTGAACAACTGTATCTATCTATATCAGTTACTTCTCATTGATATGAAATTATTTCTGACGTAGTTGAAGATTAACTTAGGTATTTGTTGGTTATAATTTTAACAATACCTCTTTTATGAGTCAGATAATAATAATCCCGAATATGGAAACTCAACAGCGTAACAATAGTGCCAGTATTAGTGTCCACTACGGGTGTCACCCCTACACAAATACATCACTCAATAAATATTCTAAACCTTCCACCCGTTACATACACTTTAATACAAAAAGCAGTAATACTCACACATGTAGAATCGTGAGAAAATTTCTGCAGATAGATGTGCAATCACCAAACCCGCAACCTCAAACGACTCCATCAACAAATTTTAACAACACCTCAAATCGCAGCGTAGTACCAAACAATCATGAGATTCACTTGGCCTAGGCCCGTGCATTTCATTATACCGGTATTTATAAAAAAAAATACCGAGAAAACAAAAGAAAAGGAGAAATAATAATTATTATTGTGACAAGTCTGTGCTTAGCTAAACATCGACTTTAGATCTCGGCCTGAGTCAGACGTTTGTATTTACCACAGCAAAAAAAGTTAGCAACCCTAAAAAGGTAAATGGTAGAGACTTCCTTTACTTTCAATACAATCTTTCTCAATAAAGTAACTTTTGATAAAGCTATCGTTAAGTTGCGTCCACGAATCCATAACCAGAGTGTAAGACCGAATACAAATGCCACATTAACTATACAACGTATGGGAGGTTTGGATTCCCAAACAAATTGCATTGCCAAGTGTTCGTGGAACGTACGTGTGTATCCGATATTCACTAACGGTGTGATTCGAATATCAATAAGTAATCGATAACGAGAATCTGTACGAGTTATTTTTCATTGTTCTCCGTACCCTTGTGGAAATAAATATGTCAGTATGCAAGAAATACTCGGACTAAGTTGCACCGTTCTTTAATGGATAAACCGCAAAACCTGTAGCGATTTCTTGTACAGATCAGGAGATCCATACAACTAACCATTAAACTCTCGACATTGCCATAGACAGAAACTTATGATATAAAAAGCTAGTATAAGCAATTATATGAAAAGTACTAAGCGAAGGAATGTCACGAGAATAACAAGAGAGTCACAATAGGATCTTTTGATTGACAATCAAATTATCATACCCCTAAATGAATCAACAGCCTCTGATTGTAATTAAACCTGCAGAATCTAAATAGCAAATAATAAAATAATAATAAATATCCCTGGACATTATTCCACACAGCGCCATCTAGCCCCAAAGTAAGCTAATTAAAGCTTGTGTTATGGGATACTAGACAACGGATAAACATACTTAAATACATTTTCTTTTGTAAATACATACTTATTATACATAGGAGACACCCAGACCAGTACAAACAGACATGTTCATGCACACAAATGTTTGTACTGTGCGGGGATCGAACCCGCGACCTCTGGTGTAGAAGCCAACTTCTTAACCATTACACCAAGTCGGTCGTCAAATGAATCGACAGCCTCTGATTGTAATTAAACCTGCAGAATCTAAATGGCAAATCAAATCAAAAGTTAATCGATTACATCTCGGTCATCGTCGGCCGATTGTCAAGGACTTCATTGCGCCGGAGACCAGTTTTTGTCCAGTGGCGGCTCGTCTGTGGGAATTTTTGGCTGATAAACAATGGTGACACACTGTCTCTGCGATCTGAAAACTTTGCAGCGAACATCTTAATACAGCTACATTGACAATTTTTATTTTATTGGTGCATTTAGAATCAGTAGCTATTATCATTCAGGTGTTATGTGTAAGATCATTCACAATTAGTTTCCAAACACTTTACACACTTTTTTACCGCAATGTTAAGAAATCTGTTGCATCAAAAGCATGAGATCTTCAACCGTACAGCTAATGGCCTATGGTTTCAGCAACTAGATCCGTGGCAAAATATGAAAGATAATTTCACTTGCCGTTGTATAATCCCATAATTTCTGGTTTTTGTTCGCCAGTCAAAGCGTCCGAGTCACCGACGTGTAAGTAATAACTTTCACAGGCCATACCCACCACTCGCTCACCTTGTCCAGTCTGAACAGGACAGGTAATTTCTCCTCCATCTTATTGGGCGCCGAGATCCCAATAAGTTTTCTTTTCTTCGCAACTTAAGTAGGCTACCCGTAATGAGTAGTTTCCCTTCTATTCAAGTTTGATAAAATTACATGTTGCAAACGAGATCGGTTGACTTATAGC
Organism: Udea olivalis; assembly: GCA_947369235.1. NCBI lineage: Eukaryota > Metazoa > Arthropoda > Insecta > Lepidoptera > Crambidae > Udea > Udea olivalis. The sequence continues at coordinate 11,178,172 of OX376351.1, forward strand.
TTGTCTAAGGACAGACTTGTGACCAGACCAGTCGAGTTGGTTTCGTGCTTCATAAACTACGAGGCTAGTGGTTGGTTGTATTGCAAAAGTACTTTATACTTTCAAATAGCGTTAGCTTGCCACCCTATCGCAGAACTACGATTGTGCATAGGGCTACCACATTTACACACTAAATAGTATCATTAAACAGCCTAAAACGATCAAAATAGAAATAAAGAAGAAGCTCAATGCAATGGTATTATGAAGGTAGAAGACTACGAATTAAAAAGGTGAAATAAGAAATGTGCTAAATTGCAGATTATAGATCAAACTCGGAGAGTCAGCAGCCCTGGTTGTCCGAGTACGTGTTTAGAAATAATAAATCATGATGGCTGCCAATAGAGCGGCTGTTAGCCATGTTTCTTTGTGGATAAGGGACGCTGCTGTCGCGGCACAGAGTTGAGGAGTGATACGCGATCTCGAGGCCGCGACGCCGGCCATGCAGCGTGTCTGTTGTTTCAGTCATTGGTGCTGTGAAATTGTATCTCATCTGCATTTGTACAACTTGCCAGGATTTTGATTTGTTAAATTAAAATGTAATTAACATTTAAATTGGAACTTAAGACCCATTTTAGAATTCATGAAGTGAATGCTTTATTTGTATTGTTTAGCAGTATAACTAAATATTTTCATGTCTTTGTAATGATAACTATTATATGTGAGTGTGAATAAACTAATAACCATAACAACAACAACAAATACAGCCATATACGTCCCACTGCTGGGCACAGGCCTCACCTCAACTATGAGGTGGTACAAGCCATACTCCAACACGCGGGCTCAGTGCGGATTGTTGGAGAGGTGAATGTAAGGCCAGTGATAAACCTTACCGTCAGATGTTATCAAGCCGCCTTTTTAAGCCTCTGACTAGGCTTCACGACTGATATCTTGCGACGTCAGCCGGGACCAACTGTTTAACGTGCCTTCCGAAGCACGGAGATGCCCGAAAAACGCATCACTTAATTTCGGTCGGGATGGTCACCCATCCATAACCCGACCTGTCTGGCGTTGCTTAACATCGGATCGTTGCCGATCCGCTGCCGTCACTTAGCCACGGGCACCTCAAATATATATATATATATATATAATAACCATATTATAGCTAAAATATTAGGCAATTTTTTTTTAATGTAAACTGGGTTTGCGTTTGGACTCAGTCTCGCCTGGTGGTAAGCGATGACGAGGCCGATGGTGGTACACGCTTACCCAGAAAATGCATATTCACTCTGGCCTTGAAGATACTAAGGTTGTAAGTATCCGGAAATACAGACGCAAGGAGAGCGTTCCACTCCCTAGCGGTGCGTACCAGAAAAAAAAAACGTTGGGTACGGATTGTTGGAAAGTCAACCACAAGGAGGTGGAAGCTCTCCCGGCGTTTAGTGGTCCGGTGGTAGAAAGTAGAGGGTGGTATCAGGTTGTGTAGTAGCAATATTGTTGATCATCGCATCATATTAAACATTATCTGATGCGATAATGCCGATGCCGATCACAAATATTGCTATCGATGTCTTTTACTTCATACCATTGCAATTAAAATGAGGCAGATGATGTTGCGTGTGTAAGAGTCTTTAGAACTAGTACTATGGCGAGCTTTGGAATCAGTTCTTCGTGACCTTGTACAATGCGCACTGTCACTTTCAGTTACTTACTTGGGCGACTTTATGTTAGGAGTTTCTACAGGTGGTAAAGTTAATCAAACTAATACTTGTCGAAGGTATCGGTAATTCGGGCAACAGCTAAGGAGGAGCTAGCCAGCAGAGCGGCGGCAACGCGGATGCGCGGCACAGATGCTAGAGATTTATCATGGGCCCGCTGCCAGTAAATAACGCACGCTGTAGCGAGCGGAAAGGTCAGCGGTGTAGGGCCGCTGCAGGCTTCAAGTTTGAGATAACTGCGCGAAAAAAAACGGTTACTTCTGTCATACATTTTGGTTAATTATTGCACGAAGAAAATTAAAATAACGTGATCTCAAGATTATATCACACGGCTGGTGCAGCTGCTGTAGCTCTAAAGATCTTGAAATGTTAAATAACGAGCAGCATAAAAATAGTAGTATTTAGATAAAAATGAGTAAACAAAATGGAAAATTTATTATTGTATTGTGTTACGCACATGTATGCTTGTAACTTTGTTTGTAAGCACATTTGAGACATTCTGTACTTACGTCTACCACGAGTTTCCACTTTAAACTTACGTTATCGTTCGCATAAAAAAATTGTATTGGGATGACACATGACATGACATGACAATGTCAAATCCAATACATTTTGTTACGGGAACGATAATGTAAATATATAGTGGCAACTCGTGGTAGACGTACTGATTAGTTATTACTACACATAATTGTATGAGAACCTCTTTTAATCGGTAGATAGGTACACACGTATTGCGACACATTTAGTGCTGCAAAAGTGTGTTGGGACTTAATTTTACCATATTCATATTTACAATGACTATTACCTACAATATGACGAAAATTTACTGCTGGCGTTCTAGCCGTCACAGTACAAAGAATATGCAAGATGGCCACCGCTCTGTAACTTATTATAGGCTTAATAGAACATTGGTAGCCCTATCCGCGAGTGGTAACCGCGGCTTTCTCAAGGCCGATGCACAAGTTAGATATCTGAATCGTGGCTCGGCCGACCCCACCTGTGCTAGCATTCCCGACGAAACGTTGAGTTCAGCTCTTTGGATTCTTTGTTATTGTGTTTATGACTGTACTTCGCTGGCTCGCTGCGAACAACGTTAGCTCGAGTCAGCGGCCGATTCGTCAGCGTTTAGGTTTAAAAAAGATACGTCTACCATAAGTTACCACTTACAATTTTCGTTATCTTTTGCGTAAAATATTTGAATTGGGATTTCGTACATCGCCTCTGTTGTGTCGAAATGGAACTCAAAAACGCTGCCATAACGTAACAATAGCGTCTTATTACCGTTTTTAGTAATACAGTTGTTATTCTCACGTAGGAAACACGAAGTTAAATATTAGTGTAGTTTATTTCGTTATCAATATTGAACAAAAAGTTTTTTAATGTACTTTTTAAATTGCAATTTTCAAAAAGATGTAACTTATAACAAGGAGTTAAAAAAGTATCAAGGTTACAAATCGTTCTCTGAATGAGCGTAAATCTACATCATAATTTTCATTGAGCATCATTAACTTATTAATTCCGTCCGCTCCTTATAAGCGTTCCCGATTGTTAACTCTATTCAAAGACTACGTTCTTTTGTATCAATCACAAATGCACACATACGTCTGTATTGATTTACTAGCAGACTACACATACCGAGTGCATAAAGCCTACCCCATCAGATAATTTATAAGTGCAGACCAACGACCGGCCTTGCCCAAGGTATAGTCTTTAAATAAAGACGAAAGGTATGCACGTTATTTATTCGCGCAGTGTAATTATTGATGTACTATAACAATAAATTGCAATTGGTTGAAATTATAGGTACGGTGGTTTGTGATAACATTGTGTTTTTAAGTCAAATTAATAATGAAACGTCGTAACTAAGTATTAACTTGCTTAAAATAGATCTACGAGTATTTATATTTACTTAAAAAATCATCAGGATTAATGTATTATGATTTAGAAAATACATGTTGTACGTACCTTGAAGAAGGTTTTTTATTTTTATTTGTTTTGCTTGGCTTAGTTTGTAGTGGCATGTTAACCTGTAGGTCGTGAAGTATATTATTATACCCGTCTGAAAGTCACATTCTTATGAATGGCTATCTTTTGTACCTGACGTACGAGTATATTGTACCAGCGCTCAATAATTGGGAAATGAGTGCCATGTATATGACCAGGCATATTTATTGTTTCAAGAATCTAATGTTAAATACAAGGAGACTGTATTTTGGTACTGTCGGCTTGCCTTTTCAAAGAATTAAGGCGAAGCTGCTCCTTGTCTATCCGTCTACTTTCCTCTTAACGAGAGTAATGAAATAAAGTAAATGTCTGAAACCGGTATCTATTAGCTGGAAAGGCAATTGAGGAAACCGCCATTGGATACGTTTATGCGCTCGCACCTGTGTCATTAATTAGGATTGTAGGCAGAACTACGGAGGATATGAATGAAATCCTACTTGCTATCGGACCGCTTGAGCGTGGGCTAACATCTAACATGTTAGATAAATGTGACTAGGGCTGCCAACTGCCAGGATAACTATCTTTTAACTAAAACTGGACTGTACGTTGATATACAATGTTTTATTTTATATTTTTTGCCAATGAACTTTCCTTGTAGTGAACAATCTTCAATTTGATACATTACGAATGGCTAACATCGTAGTCGTGAACAATCTCGAATTTGTTACATTACGAATGGCTGACATCGTAAATAGACTTCATCATCATCATCATCCGTGCGGTCTATCCCGGTTGTGAACTCACACTGGTGTGTGGGGTCCCAGGGTCCGCCTTTCTTATTTTCTTGCCCCATCCGCGCGGTCTTGTGCATCCTCAGTGGTGAGTCTCTTGGCACGCATGTCACTCTTGACGACGTTGAGCCATCGCTTTTTGGGTAGGCCTCTTCTACCAGTACCTGCCGGAGGCGGCATGGCCAGACATTTGTTGCCCACGACATCGTAAAGAGACTAACCTTACGTTAGTACGTATCTGCAGATCTAAAACTAATGCAAATTTTTTGGCATCACACTTTCATGGACAAGAAACATGAAATTCAGTAACTATTACACTCATTTCAAACTAACTTTGCAACGGATCGTGATACCTTCTCACCATTCAAATTTTTAGTCTTATCAAAATCTATGCCTTTCTAAGCTTGAAATCCGAATTAAGACTTATCTTTTTAAAAGGTAACCCTAGACTATCTGAGCTTCATTAATAACGCTTCTATTTACTTAATGGTGGTAGAGTCTATGGGAAACTATTAGATTTTGCAAGTGCGGTATTTAATGTTGTTTGCAACTTTTATCTATTAGTCATTTTAACTGACATCGATATGGAGGATAGGTGGTGTGGTAGTAGAAAAGTGAATAGAGTGTTCGAGAAGGTGATGCGGATGATGATCAGTATACTTGATTCGGTAGTAAGGTAAGGTACCTACTAATTGATACCTACTTAACATTTAATAACCTCACTGAAAACTTTATAATTTTTTCTTATTTTGTTATGTATCAGTCAGGACTAGACTGACTACACGTGCTAAAATAGTGTTAATTTTGAGTTATATTTAGTCTTTTATTTTCTTTTTCAATATAACTTTCTTGAATAGTATTTAGATAAGACAATATCGTCATTTATGTATGACACTACTTCTTTCATCTCGGCAGACTATAATCCTAATAAATTTGTTACTAAATGAAATCAAGTAGGAACACCAACGACAAGTTAATATAATTCACGTTCATAAGTCTATTTTTACGAGAAATAATTAACACACGCAGTCTTCGTTATTAAGTTTGCAGGAAATTCCTGCTATAAGTGCAAGAATACATTAATCATTGTACAGGACGTAATTATTCACACTTTAGTTAAAACCTCACCACCGTCCTGTAATAAAATGTTTTTCCCGCATCCCGAGATAACCCTCCGGGATAAGGGAGACGAGCAAAAAGTCTTGGGCATCTAAAATTTACACTATTTCTCCTGGCGTAGTTATTTATTGCTTTGAGTTTTTCATTTAATTGCTGGTACAGGTAAATAGCGTGACAAGTCCCGCCTGCGGGTGACACCTAATAAAATAATGACCACTTGACTGCCGTCCTCTTTACGCCTCGTCCACACAAAGGTTGTGTTAGAGGTTCCTAAACGCGTTTATGCTTTTCGTGTTTGATGTATTGTTTTGTCGGTAATTTAAGTTAGCAGTTCTTTGATTTGAATGGCCTGTTGGCGCAATGGCAGCGATGTTATTGATTATATGTGTGTCTAGGTGTTATAATCTATTTTAGTATGCATTTAGAAATATATAAGTATGTTGATCAGTCTCTGACGCCTATAGTACGAGCTCTGCTTAGTTTGGGTTCAGATGATCTTGGTCTAATTGTCCCAGATATATTTTTATTTTGTATGGAACATAGTATTTTGAATAACACTTATATGTTTATCCAGCCTCCGCCTGCAATGACTTAGTTACTTTAGTTACATTAAGCTGGCCTCAAATTTGCCATACCTTCTGGATAACTAGGTTCTAAGTTCTTTGTATCCATTATATCTACCACCCGTATAATGTAAAAAACCTAGTAAGCAAATCTGAATAAATAAACTTCCGTGGAAAAATTTCATTTCATATCATAGCTTTTAAAAAAATATTTTCTTTCTTTAGCAGATTTTTTTTGCAATTATTAGGGCATGTTTTGTTCAGTTAAAATTTGTTATCAGCTGCAGATTGGATTGTATGTCAGCGTGTGAATGAACATTATATTATCTAATAAAGACAAATAGACACCTTTATGCCATAGACTTTCTGAGAGATTTACCGGAGGTTGACTAGGTTTCTCTTGAGCGAAATAAAACGGGTTTCTCAGGAAATTAGTTGCGATGTGAAATATAAACATTGTTTCTATGAAATATCTGCGGTGAGTTTACATGTATTAGAAGGATAACAAATTAAAAACTGCATTAAGAAACAAGGACCGTTGGTTAACTGACTACTGCGCGAGCTGCGCTGTATTTATAAATTCAATGATGTCAAAACATTTAGTATCCAGGAGACGTGGATATCAGCCTTATCATTTAAGCTGTCAAAGTTTAATGCGATCATCTTAGTTCGCTCGTTTAGAAGAAACTTGAAGGTATACTTATGAAAGTATTAAAAAAATGCTGCTTAAATCATTCCTGCCTACAAAATTACTTCTGTTTCTCAACAGAAACAACAAAGTTGATTCAAACATCCAGGAGCTAAGAGTAACTCACAAGGGCTGTCTCAGCGACTAAGTGGTTTGTCGTGTACTCCCTCTGCATTTTATTGCCAAGCCTTAATCCAGAGCGTTATTTTTATTTTCTGATGAGACGGCTAACCGCCTAAGACAGCTGCCATAGACATGAGACTGGCGATAAGCGGGTACGTCGCAGAATTGTAACTCACAGGTTATCTCATTAATGTTTAAGTTAGTTTTTTAAGTTGTGCATCAACCCGGATAACGGCGGAACGCTCACCACCTACCACGTTGGGTTCTAATACCATTGGTGAAAAGTGGGCTTCTGAGTGTTCCGTTCACTATGACGGCAACAGTCACTTGCTTCTGACTACCCCGTTTGGGATAAAGTCGTTATGGTATGTTATGTTATGTTGTACATGAATGTTTGCTTGATCTAAACCGATTTACGTGTTATTGGATCGTAAAAAGACAAATTATTCTCATTACTGAAATAGCATGACCACTTTTTCATGAAAGATTTGCAAATCATACGGATACGGGTATTTACAAAAAAGTATATAACATCTATCTACATACAACTTGTTTAATTCGTTGGCTGGTTTGGTAGAGATCCTGCCTACTAAGTCTTAGTCGTGAATTTGTCCCCTACTCTGGGCAAATTACCTATGTACCAGTCTCTGGTACCCATAGTACGAATTCTACTCCGTTGAGGTCAGATGGTCATTAGTAAAAATGTCGTAGGTATGTTCATTTATTTATTATTTTAATAAAAAACACAATTAAAAAAAAACTTAGAACTGCTAAGGATACACTAAGGATACATACTTGATTTAATTCTTCTGCTATTAACATTACAAGTAATAATGTACCCATATTTTCTAAAGCAAGGTTAGTTCAGTCTTGTGAATAAAACATAACGTGTTAGTAGCGCTCCACTTTTCCAAGTCTATCTTAGGAATGTTCCCTAATAAGCCCTTTCTGCAAAGTTTACGTATTTACTAGTACAATTAAAATAAATTATCATCTTAATAATCGAACAAATTACTTGACGGTACTTACTAATACTTAGAAATCTTGATTAGAGAAAATAAACTTGTTACATTGATGACTCGTTTAATATAGGATTATAAAATAACTAGTACTGTTTATTGCCACGGAGACGATTAATTTTATCGGCAAACTTGTTAAATGTTAACATTTGTAACTAGGCAGAGAAGTATGGAGCCAAATCAGGCAAGTAGGCTTGACGGACATAAACAAAGAGTTATGTCCCTAAGAGCGCAGGCCGATAAATAAAATAATTGTATATTAAGAAAAACATGCTTATTTTTTAATGTTGCGAGTGCATAATGCACTCAAAACAATTAAGTGAAATACGGTACAGTTGCATGTCTAGAAGGTAGGAATAAGTTTTATTTATTCTCATATTCAATAGGTATCAGGTTGTAGGAGAGCGTCGTGGCCTAGTGGTTAAGCACTCCAACTCGATCGCGGATCGTGTGGTCGCGAGTTCAAGTCTGGCCAGAACCAAAATCTCTGTGTTCATTGTTTAATTTCCGGCTAACGATAAAAAACCAAATCAACCCGGATAGCGGCAGAAGGCTCACCACCTACCACGTTGGGTTCTAATATCATTGGTGAAGAGTGGGCTTCTGAGTGTTCCGTTCACTATGACGGCAACAGTCGCTTGCCTCTGACTACCCCGTTTGGGATAAAGTCATGACGGTATGTATGTATTATAAGCGGATTTAGCCAGAAGTTTTCCTTAAATAACATAACTGATTAGGTAGTTTTATATGTTTTGTCTGTTCAGTTATTCTGCTCTTTGTATTGACATAATAAAACATTACCTGCCGGCAGTAGTCTATAATTAACTAAGTAGATTGTTGTATTTATCTGTAAAAAATAATCATACGAATTATTTGCCTGTGTGAAGTAATGAATGCTTGAAGTTAAAAGTTCGTTACGTCATGTGAGAATATTCGACATTTGTCTACAATACATGTTTTCTATAGATAGATAGATAGATAGGCGTGGGTTTATTGTGGTCTAGACGGTTATCTTCTACAGCCTTGTTAGTTTTCCACAATTTTCTCTTCTCATCTCAGTTTATGTTTCGAGTTTATGCTTAATTAAACGTACCGAGGTTCTAGGTCTACGTTCTCAATGATAAATATCTGCTTGATTTTCATTAAATACGTGACATAATTAATTTCTGCTTTTATGATTCTGCAGAGAAATTACACAGATTTATTAGGCTTGACCTAGTTTGGAAATTAACTGTGGTTTGTGTACCTGCTATTTAAAACACTAAGAGTAATTTATATTTGACCTTAGCACGTTTTATGTTGGAAGAGAAACACAGAAGAAAGATTTTAAAATTGCTTAATGTTGTAGTTTATCTTTTAGATTGAATATACTGATCTGCAAAGAATCTGTCTTTAAAATGAAACTTTTTCCCGAACTAGTGTAGATGGGTCGTAAAGTAAAAGCCTTGATAGTAGTGAATTTACCTTCAGTATTGTTCGATCGATTTGTGATCTGTTTTGTAATATATACAGTTTTTTTAAACTCAGAATATTGGCACGTCGTTGTCTTTCTTAAAAAAGCCCACACTCTTGATAATAAGAGGGAAACAGCAAAAACAAAACGAAACGACATCATTATTGAGATATTCATCAAACCATATTCTCGTTCCTTGGAATTTGTTAAAATATGCGCGAGCGCAGCCGACCCGGCTGGCCAATGGCGTGCGCCGGTGATAAGTTGGTCTGCGGTTTTATTGTAAGTAATGTTTCCGCACCTAGTGCAGGCCTGCATTTTCGCATTAAAGCCAATTTTATGGTCATACACTTCAAAATTCGTAGTCACATTATATATTAAACAAGATCATCTTACTACAAACTGAGCTTAAGAACGGGTATTTTTAACTCATATATTGCTCCGTATACTGGCTGATTATTTATACAGCAAGGAAAATCGTATAGCATACTCAGTAGGTTAGGATAAAATATTAATTTTTAAATGAGCTTAAATTTTAATGTTTTTTTTTGTAAAATACGAATGACTTACTGACTTTGTGTGGAAACCTCAATATAAAAGATTTAACATTTAAACAAAGTCTTCATAACCTACTGAATTTGTCAAATCATTTTCCCAACAGAATAAATATTCACTCAGTAAACTGAGTACATAGATGAATGGATAATAACACCCAAACACGTTGTATAATCAATAACGTAGACATAAATTTACTGCTGACCGCTCAGCAACGATTCACTTGAACTATTACTTATTTAACTTATTTTTGAAGCTCGAATGTGGAGCAGCAGGTGAGATGTAGGTGACTGTCAATTACTCTGTGCGTGTAATCCTGCACAAAACGGTGCTATTGCGGCAAGAGTACTTAAGGTTTAGTGTCAAATAACATATAATTTATCAATTGTAATGCATACAAAACTATACAACTGTCTTCAACGTTCGGAGGTTCGATTTGCAAAGAACGATATTGAACTATTTATTTAATAGTTGAGTAATATGTAGCTTTCTGATTATTGTCAACGTAAAAGAAATCTAGTAATAATAATCGAATATCGATTATCGATCGATTGACTCCAGATAATTGATGTTCAACGACATAAGGAAAGTAATTAATCATGTTTGTCTTCATGAAATAGCAAACAAATGAGCTTACTTTAAGCACTCTATTTTTGTTTGTTGTGCGTTCTATTTGTGAGGCTATTTTTAAGTCGCTGAACAAACACCAAGTTAAATTAAAGGTTCTGATATAAAAAACTGACCACTACCTTAACTAGGTCTTTTACTCAAGTTGAATGAGATGCAAAAAAATCTTCCAAGCATTTTCCAATTCCAAAAGGTTCCGTCTTCACCCCAAACGAACCTCACGTGCTAATAGCACGACGGTAGGCAGCAAAGTAGAGTACATGCGTGATCTTGTCAAATGAAAATTCGCAAAACGACTCGAGGCGATCTCTTTCCACACTGGTCACGTTCTCGCCAAGCTTGTTTACCTCAATACGACTGCATAACAATGAACGAAACGAAACAAAACCTTTCACGCTTAGGCGGATCGTGTTAGATATTTCGAGTAAATTGTGGGCTTTGTGAGAACGAAACGTGAGTGGATATTTATATTTTTATTAATCGTTATAGCATCTGCAAACAAACATTGTAAAAATAAGTTGAGTTCCTCGTCACATCACGTTGAATTTGGGGCTGTCAAACCAGCTTCTAGGACGAGGTAATAAAATGTTTAGGCAGACAGTATTGTATAGCGTAGAGTCGAGGTTTTTTGAAGAATTACTTGCTTTCAAAATTTATGAACAGCCAAAGAACACTTACAATTTTCAGTTAAAGAAAACTGCTACTTTTTACTCCTCTTTTTTCCTGGAAAAAAGAGGGTTAAAAAGTAATTAGTACTTGATACTAATTGGAGCTTTTGAAGCTGAGATTAAAAAGGAATGAAACTGACCTTGCAGCGGATAGTTAACTACTGGTTTCATGCGGTCAATGAACTGAAACTTGAAATTTTTATTGCTTTTAACAGCTTTGTTTATATTTATGAAAGCGGATGAAGTCGTGTTGCTGCAATTACCTGCGTCATTACGCCGATCGATTCATATTTTATTCTATGAACTTTGAATTTACTGTTAGATTACCTGCCCTACTAGTGTCAGCTAGGGTTGTCAAATACTCAAATTTGTAAACAATGATAGAAACTAGAAAAATTCGACCAGATCCTAGGGACTCAAGCGGGATCCCCTAGGATCAGGTCGAATTTTTCTAGATTCTATCTTTGTGTAGAAAATAGTGAATTGTTAAATGCTAAAATGAAAATAAGTTTAGCTTCACTTTGTCGCGTTCTATTTTTCCTAATGTTATCTGTAAGTTTATTTTGTTTGCAATCGATGAATAATGTTCACACCCTCATTTATTTCGGCTTGAAATACTATTTCAACTATGTGTGTGAAAAGCTCTGTACACATTAAGAGTTTTAACAGTAGATCGTAATATTTGCCCAAACCGTGTACCTACAGTTAAATTTGAGTCAAAGAGACATTTTTCGGAATTACTTTGTGGTTGAAAACGTACGTGCTGTGATTGGAACTTCAAACTAGAGAAACTCTCGCTTGAAGAAGATTCTCATGAGAAAAATAGCTGTGCAGACACGAGTAGCAAAGCAACCGTCGAGATATTATCTGTTTTTAAATGATAGATACAAAAATGTATTGGTTGACTTGCTTAATGTAAAAAGTTAGTGGCAGAAGCGCTGCTCAAGATGAATATTGCGTAATTCTCTTGTCATTTTTACTCATTACAGACTTTGTATATTATTATTATCAAAAGAGGCAAGTTCACTTTTAGCTTGGACTATAGATCGTAGAAAATTATATCTAGATAAAGTTTACTGAATGTTATGCAAAAAAAATCATTATACCAGATCGTAGTAAATTCCTGAAGACTAGTTTCTTTCTCCAAGCTCCATTTTTACTGTAACACTTATTATTAGCTTACTTTTGGGCCAAAAACCAAAAAAAATAACACTACTTTGGTATTTACTACACGTTTGCCTGGTTTATGGTATTGACAAATATTCGGGCCGCGTTCGGTCATCGCCACAAATAAAATCGAATACGTAATCGAATTGCTCCTGACATTTTTGAATCTGGTTGCGTATTTCCTTTTTTGTTTCTCTGAGGTCAAACGACAGTCACTTGGCATTTTCAAAGCACCTCCGAGTGGCTTCGAGTGAAATCGTCAGATCAATAAGCGTAATAAAAGTAGTAATACATTGCTTGCATTCGGAAAGAACGAAGTGTACTGAATATTAATACAGTTATGAGAATACTATTTGCTTAATGATTTGAAACAGATACCTGGAACAATGAAGGTTATATCTTTAATGAAATTGCAGATTAACGGAGAGTCTTGAAGAGGCCCTTTAATATTTACTACAAATTTGGTCTAGATAGGCAAAATTTGTAGAAAATCAACCTAACTTCTGATTGTGTCCTTAGATTAAATCAAAAAGCGGTGATGATGCACAACTACATGCACGCACACTCACACCGCTGTGATTCTATTTATCGTTGTGCGATGTTGAAGGACAGAGACAAACCTATTTTGTTTTGACCTTAGCGCAAGCGAGACAAGCGTGCGTCAGAGTGAAGTCCTGTCACTCGTATATAGCGACTGGAGCCTGATTTAGGCTGCGATTCCACCAGAGATGTGCGAGGATGCGTTGCGAAGGATGTTTGTTAATAACCAATGAAATCACTTCAAATGAAAAAACCTAGCTAGGTAAAAGCCTGGCTTCGTGATTCTATTGGTGCTTACAAACATATCCCTCGCAACGCATCCTCGCACATCTCAGGTGGAAACGCACCCTAAGGGGTCCACGCGCTAGAGGCGAGTCACCTATCTTCCTATTTTGATTTAATTTAAGACTGTGTCACTAAAATGATGATTTGTGTTAGTATTCCCATCAAAGACATAAAGCAGTCAGAATGAGGACGTATTATACGCCACTTATTCTAAGATCAAGTCTTAATATCCCATCAATTTAGATTGTAACTGTTCCGTATTGCTGGGCGAGAGGCTTTGCCGAGACGAGATTGACGCAGGCCCTAATGGCGAATGCCGTGCGATACCATCGCTAACTGTTCTTCGATCGAATATCAGCGATCGCTCTATGGTTAATTATCAAAGATACACCATTATTGCAGGCAAGCCTTCAATTCAATTGAAATATCTCCTATGTGGGCCGTTGACAGACATGAAATTTACCGCTACCAAATTGGCACTTAACTATACATTTTGAATATCTCTTTGTTAAATTTTAATGGCTGCTTCATCATGCTAGCCATCATTGACACAACTACCAGGAACAAATAATGAAATAATGTTTATATTGGTGGTAATTCGGTTGTTATTCTCTGAACTAAAGTAACTAGTAAATTTTTCTATTTTCCTCTATTACGCGAAAATAGTTAGCCAAAAGTGTAAATCTCAGCATTTTGAAAATCTATCTAATCTCAAAATTAAATGTGATTTTAGAAGTGTAGTAAAAAAGTCATTAAAGATAGTAGAAACAAAAGGCGTATCACTGATTTAACAATAAATAGTGTGACTAATTTCATGTTATGTTAAGAAAAAAAGCTTTTGCTAACAGATTTGGTACTTCAGTATTGCCGCCATTGTAGAGCAGACAAATCGGATTCCACACGATCGGAGTATCTGATGTAAGATTTCATAAGCCCGTACTTAAGCGTTGAATGCACTTGTGAACTTATTTCTGCTGGCGCGGCACGTCCCAGATTCTACTTTATTAAACGACACAATCACGAATTCTGCACACGATTCGCCACTCCATCAAAGATAAACATTCACTCGCTACGAGCAAGACGTGTATTGTGCTTGTCCATTGGTAAAGATCCGTATGAACGAACCAAACGCACATCTAGGAGGTATTTCAAGTCATTACAAGGATGAAAAGCCAGTAAGAAACAATGTTCATTGTTCCTTTATTGTAAAGTCTACAAGGTAATAAATAAAATAAAATTCTGGAATCGATGTTACTGTCTTCGAACTTCGTCGGGGACTAAAGCAAACGTATGCACTGGGTAAATATCTTCGGGGAAATTGGGCTGTACTGTTGTTTTAATCGTCTTCAATTTAGCTTCTTCAAATATCTTTTGCATCAATGCTTTCGGCCGTGTCACCGATGAGTCGTCTTCATCATATTCTATTTCATCGGATGTTGTCACGTTCTCTTTTACGATAATAACACCGTGCTTCGCTAAAGCTGCAGTACATCTTTCCAAAAAAGCGATCAAATCGTAGTCGTTCAAGTGACCGAGCACCCATTGGCACCAAATGACGTCGTAAGTTTTTTGTGGTTTAAAATGTTGTAGACCGATTTTGTACACCGTTCCAAGTTTGTCATTGTCTTCGCCGATCAATTGTTGTGCGGTGTTAATGAACTTTTCGTCTTGTTCCACCAAGTCTACCTGCTCGAAGTGGGGTAAAAGAACGTTGCTGGCAACTCGCCCGATGCCTGCTCCACAATCTAGAGCTAATTCTGTACTTGGTGGTTGCTCAAGGGCTAAGATGAGAGCCAGAAATTCTTCAGAGTCAGCGAGGTCTATGTCCGAAATATGCCCAAAGCCGCCGAGCACTCCGTCTATTGTTGCCGGCACATTAGCCCAGTAATTTGCTGCTTTTTTATAAAAATCGCTCTCGGTCATTATTATATCTCAAGACGTCAATCAAACAACGTTTTGATTTTTTTTTGACATTTTTAAATAGTTTTTAATTTATAGGGGGAATACACTGGCCATAGTGTACATAAAACCTATATTTTTTGTCTCAAATTGAATTTGGTTGTGCGTAATTAACATTTTGGTAATTTAGTGTTGAACAATAATTCATAGCATTCTTTTGATTGTTGCAGGCACTGATTACAGCTGTGAACGAGACTCCTGAGGATGACATTCGCGATGCTCTGAAAGTGCAGACGGAACATCAGCTCGCGTTGGTGCCACGAGGGCCCAAAGTCCTGAGGGACACCATTGCGTTCAACACTACCATCGACACCGATGACACGGTAAGCAAATCTTCTTAAAACATATTGTTCCGAATCATAACAAGCGTTATTGTAGGTTATGCTTTTATTCACAACAATAAAATGTGGGACTTGTTAGTATGGTCATTTGACTGCATTTGACTTTCTGGGACATCCTTTAGAAGTAGCGTACGAGTAGTAGTAGAAGTAAATAAATAAGACGGTCGAGTGTGTTATTCGGTATGACTTAAAGACAAATAGTTTTTAACAACAATATAATAACCATGGTTTTTGAAAGAGAGGAGGATATGACAGAATGTGATGTTTTAATTGGAGGTGAAAGGTAGAACAAGTGAAAAAAATTGTGTATCTGGGGACTTGGTTCACGAGGGATGGAAGGCATGAGGGTGATATTGATAGAAGAGTGAATGCAGGAAATATGTTAAATGGAGCGCTGCATGCCTTTATAAACAGCCAAAAGGTGTCAGAGAAGGCGCGACTGGCTGTTCATGCGGGGGTGTTAGTGCCGACGCTAATGTACGGAAGTGAGAGTTGGGTATGGCAGAAGAAGGATAAATGCAGTGGAAATGAGAGCATTGCGAAGTATGGCAGGAGTGACGATGAGTTATAAAGTGAAGAATAGCATAATTAGAGAGTTGTGGTGTGAAAGAGGATGTTGTCACAAAAATTGAGATGGGAATGCTAAGATGGTTTGGGCATATAGAATGGATAGATGAAAGGCGATTAACGAAACAAATTTACAAGGCGAGGGTGGATGGAGCTGTTGGAAGAGGAAGGCCTAGACGGACGTACTTAGGACAAGTTCAAGACGTGCTCAGATAAGGTCAGGTCAGGAGTACCCATAATCGACGAGCATGTATGAAAGGATTAATGAGAGTGGAAGAAGCGCAAGCGGTGTGTCAGAACCGTAGCAAGTGGAAAGATGTGGTCTCTGCCTACCCCGTTGGGAAAAAGACGTGATGGTATGTATGTATGTATATAATAGCTAGTAATTGGCTAGAAAGCTATCCATGCTGCTTTATGCTTTTTTTTGTATAACGAATGCCTGTTTCCCACATTTGCTTCAAATTCATAGCATAAAGTTTTAGCCATTTGGCCACAAATGTTTCAAAGTTTACATTTATCACTTTAGGAGGAGTTGCGAGCATTGCGGCCTGATGGGACAATTGTAACGGAGACTCGACATAGGAAGGAACAAGAACGCCTTGGCGACGAGGAGCTCCCCAAAGAACAGGTAAATGATAGAAACGCTTATGGTGTCTTCCATGCCGTAATTTCCGTTTCGGCAAACAAAACATCAAGGCCTCTTTTCAATCGGAAAGCGCCTCCTCCTATCCCATATCACGACTGAAATACATTTATCGCTTTTCTCCTACTCCGATAATTTAAGTAAATTAAACTCTAATCTAGTCCTATAATATACAAAGATTGATCAGAGTAGGCGTAGGTGTGTGTAAGTAGGTAGGTAGATAGGTAACAGTCTGATAACCGTAACTAATGTAGCAATTTTACACAAAAAATATATTCAGATATATCTGCGATACTTGCGATACTTAATTATCATAATAATTATATGTGATCTAATTATCTGTTTTTGAAAGCGTGTAAAATGTTGTTGCCGTACGGAGGCGAAACGACACGATCTGTGCTAACTAACTACATTTAGCACTCAAATTTTGCAAATAATCTGTTATGTGAAGGACATTCATTGATCTTTACTTGCATCTTAGTTTTCTCTGAACTCAACTGAATTGGTTGGTTCTCATTTTCTTAGTCGTAGTAGTACTTTAAGGATAATAATAAAGCATCCTTAGCAAATGATGTACATAAAAAATGATCTAAAAAAAAAATATATCTTTAAAGTTAGTTTTATTTTAAATTTTTCATATATTAGGTACAAATGACCGTCTCCGTCAATTAAGTATGTAATCCTCAGAAATGAAGTAGTAAAGTACATTTTAATTTTCGACTACATAGATTTTACATCACCAACTGAGTACGCAATATCTTTTCCATTCGATATAAAAAAACGCACAGTATAGTGTAGCTTATCATTAATGATTTGTCAGGCGAAGTCACTGCGAAGTGACGAGAGCGTGGTGGAGGAAACGGGCGGCACGGAGCGGCGCAAGCGGGAGGACCGCGAGCGCACCACCGACCTCATGGCGGGCGGCCTGCGGGTCGCCACGCAGCTGCACTCCCGCACCAGGACGGAAGAAGGTACGCGGTATTGTAGCTCTGCTTAGCCACAGCTATAGTGACTAGTGGCGAGAGCGTTTGGAGGAGACGGGCTGCATGGAGCGGCGCAAGCGGGAGGACCGCGAGCGCACCACCGACCTCATGGCGGGCGGCCTGCGGGTCGCCACGCAGCTGCACTCCCGCACCAAGACGGAAGAAGGTACGCGGTATTGTAGCTCTGCTTAGCCACAGCTATAGTGACTAGTGGCGAGAGCGTTTGGAGGAGACGGGCTGCATGGAGCGGCGCAAGCGGGAGGACCGTGAGCGCACCACCGACCTCATGGCGGGCGGCATGCGGGTCGCCACGCAGCTGCACTCCCGCACCAGGACGGAAGAAGGTACGCGGTATTGTAGCTCTGCTTAGCCACAGCTATAGTGACTAGTGGCGAGAGCGTTTGGAGGAGACGGGCTGCATGGAGCGGCGCAAGCGGGAGGACCGCAAGCGCACCACCGACCTCATGGCGGGCGGCCTGCGGGTCGCCACGCAGCTGCACTCCCGCACCAAGACGGAAGAAGGTACGCGGTATTGTAGCTCTGCTTAGCCACAGCTATAGTGACTAGTGGCGAGAGCGTTTGGAGGAGACGGGCTGCATGGAGCGGCGCAAGCGGGAGGACCGTGAGCGCACCACCGACCTCATGGCGGGCGGCCTGCGGGTCGCCACGCAGCTGCACTCCCGCACCAGGACGGAAGAAGGTACGCGGTATTGTAGCTCTGCTTAGCCACAGCTATAGTGACTAGTGGCGAGAGCGTTTGGAGGAGACGGGCTGCATGGAGCGGCGCAAGCGGGAGGACCGCAAGCGCACCACCGACCTCATGGCGGGCGGCCTGCGGGTCGCCACGCAGCTGCACTCCCGCACCAAGACGGAAGAAGGTACGCGGTATTGTAGCTCTGCTTAGCCACAGCTATAGTGACTAGTGGCGAGAGCGTTTGGAGGAGATGGGCTGCATGGAGCGGCGCAAGCGGGAGGACCGTGAGCGCACCACCGACCTCATGGCGGGCGGCCTGCGGGTCGCCACGCAGCTGCACTCCCGCACCAGGACGGAAGAAGGTACGCGGTATTGTAGCTCTGCTTAGCCACAGCTATAGTGACTAGTGGCGAGAGCGTTTGGAGGAGACGGGCTGCATGGAGCGGCGCAAGCGGGAGGACCGTGAGCGCACCACCGACCTCATGGCGGGCGGCCTGCGGGTCGCCACGCAGCTGCACTCCCGCACCAAGACGGAAGAAGGTACGCGGTATTGTAGCTCTGCTTAGCCACAGCTATAGTGACTAGTGGCGAGAGCGTTTGGAGGAGACGGGCTGCATGGAGCGGCGCAAGCGGGAGGACCGCAAGCGCACCACAGAAAGAAATGTTGGAGGTTTTAAATAAGAATTCTGTACTCAAAAAGGAAATGGCTGAGTTGCACAATGAGTATGTGTTAGTTGTAGATGAGCGGGATAGGTTGCAGGTTGTGGTGAATGGCTTCGGTGAATGCAGTGAAGAGTATGTGCAAGGCCTCAGGCGCATCACTTTGCTGGAGCAAGAACTACAAGAGGCCCACCACCAAATCACAAACATGGAGTCGGAGAAGATTGACACCTTAATCTCCCACAATCAAAGTTTATTCAGCGAGTTAGTCGACAGTGCACCCAGCCTTGTTTCTGCTGCACCTAGTTCAACTCCCACAGTCACCATTGACCTGACTAAAGATGACACTATCATCAACTCTCCAGTTGGTTTGATAAGGTGCAGCAAAAACAAATTTAAAAAGTATGTTAGAATAAATAAATTCATTAAAAAAACGCAGAAACTTATTAAAAGGAACAAATGCATGCTTAAGAATGTAAAATACATTAAGGAACGAAGGCGGTTAGGTGATGAATTAGATGTGTATTCCATTATGCTAGAAAATAACTTAAGTGAGCATGACAATGATGTAAAATTATTACAGTCAGAGTTATGTAACCTTAAGTCTCAGCTAAAAAGTGTGTCCGATAGGTACCACTTTACCAAACTTGAGTATCAGGAACACATTTTGGCCCTGAAAAAGCTAATGGAGAACTCAGATTCTTTGGCTGGTTCTCGGTCAGAATGTGAGCTTTGCACTCACAAGAGAACATCTGATAACCAGACTTCCAACACCACCACTGAGAGTCCTGTCAGAATGAGATCAAATACTGTAAATATTGTAATGTTTAGTGACGATATTGGGAAAAATATGGGCCAGTTAGTCTGCACATATTTAAACCAACCAGTTACCAATCACTGTTCACCGGGGGCCTCTTACTCTGATATCATGAACAAGATAAGAGGCCATAAGTTCAATGAAAACTCAATTTTAATTATATTTATTGGAAATAGAGGTAGTTTAAACAAAAAACAGCTGTTAGAACATTGTCATAACCTGTGTTTATTAAATGTTAAGAAGATTATAATGTTTACACTACCTTACAGTAGAGGTTTGCCACAGACAGAAAATGAGATGAGGTACAAAATGAATTTGACATTAGATACTGTGACTTTTCATAACAGTAAATTAATGAATGTAATTGACATCAACAGATTAATTAATATGAATAATTTGCATGTGACATATAATAATTTTTATATTTCTAATTATTTTAAGCGACAAATAGCACATTCGCTATCCTCTTTTTTTATTTCTCCAGCCAATATTTTGGCTACTCAACCTGCTTTTATTGAGCAGACAGACTTGTCGACTTTGGAACATGTTCCAAATCATTTAAATTAGATATTAAGACAACAGAGGAAACCTCTAGCAAACCTCCATCTATGACAAAAGAAAAGCCCAACAGTAATTACCTCAATTTTGTTCATCAGAATATACAGGGCTTTTCTGGCAAAGATTTAGAGGTAGGTTTGTTCCTTGACAGTATGAATATAGATGTTTTATGTTTAACAGAACACTGGCTTAAGGAACACAACTGTCTGTTAAGTTTTGATAATTATAGCATCGCTAGTATGTTCATGAGAGTTTCTGCTATTCGGGGTGGGTCACTAATATTATTGCACAATAAGTTAAAGTATAAAGAACGCAAAGATGTGGTAGCACTCTCAATTGAGCAAACTATTGAAATTTCATGTGCAGAGTTAGAGCGGATTATTATTGTTTGTGTGTATAAACCACCATCTGCGGATTATTCACTGTTTGAAGAAACTTTGGAAGAAGTGTTAAAGAGAGTATGTAAATCAAACAAGAAGGTGGTTGTTTGTGGTGATTTTAATGTAGATATTCTAGACTCTTCTCAAACCTCACTTAGATTTTTGAATCTTTTTAAATCATTTAATTTATTTAATATTTTTGATCAACCAACTAGAATCACTGCGTCATCAGCTACCTGCTTGGATAATATTTTTTGTGAAAATTTTTATAAGGAGAAATCAATAATTAATTGTTTAAAATCAGACCATTGTGGTCTGTTAACCAAATTTGAGCACCGTCATGTCCCTCAATCGGTGGATATTATTTTCAGACCAGTTACTCAGAAACGTATAGAAAAATTTAAACACAATATAAACAGTCAACTTCCTTACTTATCACACCAAGACCAGAACATAAATGATCAGTATGAGGATTTGTTCAATCTGTTATTGTATGAACATAACACCATTTTTTCAAAAAAAAAAGTGACAGTTGATAAATTTAAATTTAAATTCAGTGACTGGGCTACTCCAGGTATTCATAAAAGTAGGATTAAATTATACGAATTATATGATTTAAAAGCGAACTTTCATAGTCCCAAACTAGTAGACTATGTTAAATCTTACTCTAAGATATTTAAAAAATCTTGCAATGTTGCCAAGTCCATGTTTTTGCGAGACAAAATAAAACAAGCAAAAAACAAAATCAAAGCGACTTGGAACATTATAAACAAAGAAACTTGTAAGTCCATACCACGCAATAACTCTTTCTCACTTAAAATTAAAGATAATATTATTAAGTCTGACGTTGATATAGCTAATACATTTGAATCATTTTTCTCTGAGATACCTTTTATTACTACCAGTAAACTAAATTCTAGTTCACTGCTAGCTAGTTATCTCCTCACATCAAGTGTTAATGAGTGCGCCACTAGTTTTTGCTTCGATCATATATCTCCTCATACCATCCTCAAATCGTTTAAAGAACTTAACATAAAAAAAACGGAGGATTTATGGGGTATTTCTGTTGATATACTTAAACCAGTCATAGATGCCATCTCCCCTAGTTTAGCGTTACTTTTTAATAACTGTGTAGACAAGGGTCAGTTCCCTAATTTAATGAAATTTAGTAAAGTCATACCCCTTTATAAGTCAGGTGAGAAAAGTGACCCATCCAATTATAGACCTATCTCTATTCTACCAGCTTTAAGTAAAATTTTTGAAAAAATAATATTGAATCAATTACATTCTCACTTTGCTTTGAATAAATTATTACATAGTAATCAATTTGGATTCACTAAAAATAGGAATACAACCGATGCAGGTGTTGCGCTCATCAAACACATATTTGATGCGTGGGAAGGCAAGCAAGATGCAATAGGAGTTTTTTGTGATTTATCAAAAGCATTTGACTGCGTAGATCATGAAATCTTACTGATTAAGCTGAGGCATTACGGTGTTTCAAATATTTCACTTAGCCTTATAGAATCTTACCTCACTGATAGAATACAAAAAGTGAGTATCAATGGTACGAACTCTTCCGGTGCCACCATACGTATGGGCGTGCCCCAGGGATCAATATTGGGTCCTCTGCTGTTTTTAATCTATATAAATGACCTGCCTTATTTTGTCAAAGACCTATGTGGGATTGTATTATTTGCTGATGACACTTCTCTAATTTTTAACGTAGATAGAAGTAACAAAGCACTTGACGACGTAAATAATACTCTTTCTAAGGTACTGCATTGGTTCACGAGTAACAATTTACTGCTTAATGCTAAGAAGACCAAATGTATCAAATTTTCTATGCCCAATGTAAGACAGGTCGATACCATTATAAACATGAATAACGAGCCATTAGAGATTGCGAATTCCACTGTATTTCTGGGAATTACTCTCGATTCCAAGTTACAGTGGGGTCCGCATATTTCTGCCCTGGCAGGAAGACTTAGTTCGGCAGCTTATGCTGTTAGAAAAATAAGGCTCCTGACTGATATCGCAACAGCAAGATTAGTGTACTTCAGTTATTTTCACAGTGTTATGTCGTATGGTCTTCAGTTGTGGGGCTCGGCAGCGGATCTCAACACCATCTTTGTTCTTCAAAAAAGAGCCATCCGCTCCATTTACAACCTTAGACCACGCGACTCGCTTCGTGAAGTATTCAAAGAGATAGATATTTTAACTGTGTACTCTCAATTTATTTATGATAATGTAGTATATGTCCGTAAAAACTTGCATCTCTTCAAGAAAAACAGGGATGTTCATAAACTCAATACCAGAAATAAAAATAAGCTCGTAACTCCCAGTCTAAGACTGCATAAGGTAGGGAAATCATTTGTTGGTCAATGTGTAAAATATTTTAATAAGATTCCGCAAACTCTTGTTGAACTGCCTCTTCACAAGTTTAAGTCACAAATCAAAGCTAAGTTAATGAAGCGGGGTTATTATAGTGTTGACGATTTCTTAAATGATAAGAATTTGTGGTCATCTTAGGTATAATCTGCTCCTCTGCACACTTTTTTGTTATGACTTTACTCTGTCAATTCCATTTTTGTGTATAAAAACAAGATTGAATAGAGTAACCATCGAGTTTCTTGCCGGAGTCTTCTCGATCGGAAACAACCTCTGAACCGGTGGTAGAGTCACATTATATTTAATTATGATATGAACTATCATAGTATTATTTTATGTAAGTTTATTTTTATTCAGTATATTTTTGCTACAATTTTTTTTTGTTACATGACATGTCATAAGTACTTTTTATAAGTCTATATGAATAAAGATATTTTTTACTTTACTTTTACTTTACTTTACTTTACCGACCTCATGGCGGGCGGCCTGCGGGTCGCCACGCAGCTGCACTCCCGCACCAAGACGGAAGAAGGTACGCGGTATTGTAGCTCTGCTTAGCCACAGCTATAGTGACTAGTGGCGAGAGCGTTTGGAGGAGATGGGCTGCATGGAGCGGCGCAAGCGGGAGGACCGTGAGCGCACCACCGACCTCATGGCGGGCGGCCTGCGGGTCGCCACGCAGCTGCACTCCCGCACCAGGACGGAAGAAGGTACGCGGTATTGTAGCTCTGCTTAGCCACAGCTATAGTGACTAGTGGCGAGAGCGTTTGGAGGAGACGGGCTGCATGGAGCGGCGCAAGCGGGAGGACCGCAAGCGCACCACCGACCTCATGGCGGGCGGCCTGCGGGTCGCCACGCAGCTGCACTCCCGCACCAAGACGGAAGAAGGTACGCGGTATTGTAGCTCTGCTTAGCCACAGCTATAGTGACTAGTGGCGAGAGCGTTTGGAGGAGACGGGGTGCATGGAGCGGCGCAAGCGGGAGGACCGTGAGCGCACCACCGACCTCATGGCGGGCGGCCTGCGGGTCGCCACGCAGCTGCACTCCCGCACCAGGACGGAAGAAGGTACGCGGTATTGTAGCTCTGCTTAGCCACAGCTATAGTGACTAGTGGCGAGAGCGTTTGGAGGAGACGGGCTGCATGGAGCGGCGCAAGCGGGAGGACCGTGAGCGCACCACCGACCTCATGGCGGGCGGCCTGCGGGTCGCCACGCAGCTGCACTCCCGCACCAGGACGGAAGAAGGTACGCGGTATTGTAGCTCTGCTTAGCCACACTTATAGTGACTAGTGGCGAGAGCTCTTGGAGGAGACGGGCTGCATGGAGCGGCGCAAGCGGGAGGACCGCAAGCGCACCACCGACCTCATGGCGGGCGGCCTGCGGGTCGCCACGCAGCTGCACTCCCGCACCAGGACGGAAGAAGGTACGTGGTATTGTAGCTCTGCTTAGCCACAGCTATAGTGACTAGTGGCGAGAGCGTGTGGAGGAGACGGGCTGCATGGAGCGCCGCAAGCGGGAGGACCGCGAGCGCACCACCGACCTCATGGCGGGCAGCCTGCGGGTCGCCACGCAGCTGCACTCCCGTATATATTTTTAATGGCCGGTAAGTTAAACTATGAAGTTTTCAGTCATTGTGGAGGTTCTAACGTCCACGAGACTGGAACGAAACGGCATCGTTACACAATGCTCTCAAGTGCCATGTGAAGAGAGCTTCGTAGAGAAGACGGGCGAATCGCAGCCAGAGACATTGCAATACTATAATAGTTATGGTGATTTACTTATTTTTGCTTTTGTAAGCCAAAAATATATCTATTAGATTTAAAAAAAAACATGGGAATTCATATGAATCATTAGGACCAATGACATAAATTGTTAAAACAACACAAATTCTAACTTCAAATTATTTATTGCATTCACGTTGTACATTGTGGGTTAAGTTCAGAACATGAACTCTGTAAGGGCATTGCAAACCGGGAACACTTATAATATTTAACTATACAACAGCTTTTTCACACTAACATTATCAATAACACTCATCTTATTCCATTCTTTGTTAGTGACATGAATGGTGACATGTATTTTCATTAAAAAACTCAGATAGCGAATAAAAACTTTTTTCAATAAGACATTGCTTCAATTTTCTTCTAAATTTACTGATATCTGTTTCTCTTTGTAAATAAATTGGAATTTCGTTAAGCATTTTTACAATCATGCCTAAACTACCCGACTTTACAATCTTCAATTTTGAATTCGTAGGTGCCAATTTTTCACGAGGTCTTAAATTTTGTGGCCGCACATACAGAGGGAACAGTTCTGGGTTCTTTTACACAAAAATAGAAGCCTACAGAATATATATAGAGTAAGAGTAAGTATTTTTTCCCTTAAGAAGTGGGGTTTGCAGCTATCTATACTCCGTATATTTACTATTATTCTAAGACATCTCTTTTGCAAAATAAATAGGTTTACTACTACCGCATCTGTATAATTTCCCCATAGTATTATTCCATTGGAGCCAGGCATATAGGTACATAAGCATAGTACGCACACTTGTTTCGGCATCTGTCGATTTTTTAAGCTCGTGGAGTGCTTAAGTGAATCTGGATAATTTGGACGCTACCGTTTATAAGTGTTCTTTCCAGTTTATGGCAGATGTGTGTTTACGCATTCTAATTTAATATCCTAATGTGAATAATTTATGTCTAACGATGGTTTTTGATACGGCTTGAATTGCATTATCTTTGTTTTTTAAGTTTAATTTGAGATTCTGAAGCGATAGCCAGCTTATAATATTTCCAAGGATATTATCTAATTGTCCGTTCAGATCTTGGTTGTTTGTACATGGGATGACCAAGGACAAATTAATGAGATTGAATTAATGATTCTATAAATTTTGGTTTTTATAAATATAAAATAATTTTGTTGCGAATTCAGGAGACACCAGATTGAGAAGAACTAAACAGCTTTGATATTAAACCAAATTATTAGGAATTTCATAAAACCATTTAATAATATATTTTCTTTGCAGTTGAAAGAGAAGGTCGACCAAATATGGAAGATGATTGGGACAGCTTATCGGTTCGCATGCGACGACGGCGCCGACTCCGTCCAAGCGGTAAGTAGCACAACTAACAAAGCGTCTGCTTTTCTTGTGAACACGTAGTACCACCGCTCTAAACTAGAGCGTGCGTTCAAGGCATTCACGTTTGCACGTAATGTGGGTAAATGTATATAGATGGCGCTGTACTATCATTACTTTGCGTAACGCACACCAGCAAGTGTGGCGCTAGTGTATCTGTTTTATGGATTCATAATACTTTAGTGGAACTTAACACCCGTATCCTGTATTAGACAGGTGACCAAATTAATCGATTTGGACGACTAATTTTTAACATTAATGACATAATACCTATAATATAGTCAGATATTCACTTAAGGTAGCAAGGCACTGACCAGAAGTTTGTTAACATTAAGTATATCCGTCGGGAAAGTTCAATATAAGTCATTCTTGATACCCTCTCGGTATCTAAGCGTCCATTATGTTAATGTAGGCCTGTTGTGGCCCGTGACCATTTTAGTATTCAGTCGGCGGCCTTGACGCCTAGCCTTCCGTGTCGGTATTCAATAATCTTAAAGGCCTATGTTATTGAAAAAAGGAACTTACCATTTGACTGGTGAGCTTGAGCTGTACCTAGTAACTATTATGTAATCTGTGGTAGTGGTTAGAAGCGCCTAATACGCAGGAGGAAGGATGTAGGGTCGTCTTCCACTCAGTAGAACCGTTAATGTATTTGTCTCTGTTTCTGTGTGTAGCTATTTTTACTGCTTGTACCTGCTGATTATCTATACCTATATAAGGGATGATGAAACTATCTATCTACTCTATATCTATGTGAAATTTACAATGTTTCAATTAACCTCCATTTGAAGGTTTTCATAAAATAAAAAAAAACAATATCCGATTGACTTAGTAGAGAAACCATAAATAAAGGTTAAATTCAAAAAATCTAATTATCACTTACATGTGAAAATGCCTTACACAAGTGTAATTTCTAGATCACCCTCTAACTAAATATGTTAATCACAGTGTATTTTGTGGAGCTCAATCGGTAAACTTATTTAGAAAGAAGTTTCGAGTAATTGCTTTTGAAGAGCTGAGCAAAGTATAGATTTTTCTCACTAAGCAATCAGTCAGTGTTAAGGTTATCGATTGGACTGCCTGTACTCTTGTCAGCTGATTAAACCTAACAAATATGCGAATTAATTACCAATAGTTACTAGTTTCCTTGTAAGGCTTGCCGCTTTGGCGCCGTGGGCAGATACCTAGCAGGCAGGTATGTCTGTATGTTGTTATTAGAGACTAATAGCTGAAATAATTATGCAATTTGTACAATTAACTACTGACGGACGATCTAATCCTAAACAGCAGAGACTTATATGGAATACTAATATTGAAGTCATTAACAGAACAAAATATTATGTTCCCTTAATAATTCGATAATACACTCATATAGGAACGGGCCGTAATGTTAACAGAATGGGGATATAATATGGTAAAAGTGGTCTAATCTTTCAATCTGTCTGATCTGACATATTTCAGTAAAAAGAAAATTATATTTCATTAAACAACATCACATCTTCTTGCTCGT
This sequence comes from Udea olivalis, assembly GCA_947369235.1. NCBI lineage: Eukaryota > Metazoa > Arthropoda > Insecta > Lepidoptera > Crambidae > Udea > Udea olivalis. The sequence goes on from OX376351.1 coordinate 11,206,046, forward strand.
GCTCATTGTGAGTCTACATTAGCGGAGGTTGTGGGTTCGATACACAGACAGAACGCTTATGTTTATCGCCTGTATATTTATAAAAAATAAGTCACAGATATGTTTTTGTTGTGACTGGGTGTTACTCGTAGTAATTGTAAAATTTTTTAGAGAGCGTCACATGACTACCCTAGGGGCGAACAATTTTAGTAGTTGTTGGCCCTCGAAACGTCAACTGCACGACGACGAGTTATTAAGAGTACTTCAGTCACAGAGTGGTCACCCTGTATGCAAAGATTTGATTCATAACAAGTTCACACATATATCTTACATGTGTTATACTGTGGTTAACGGTGAAGTAAATGCTCTACTCTGCACTCGCCTCTAGATTTCACTTTCCTCAAATGCAGTTGTTTTGTGTAATATACAAACAGCCAAGCCGTTCTAAGGAGATTTAAAGTGGGCAAAGCAAACGCACGATGTCCATCTGTGTTCCACATAAGGGAAATCATTGAGCCTACGCGATTCAAGAGGTCGCCGGTGGCACGACTTTACCTGTCGATGTGACGGAGTAGACCTGTATTAGCTGCGTTATATTTGTGCCCAAACCCATCGTTTAGAGGTCACATGCCATTTTATTGATACTAATAAAGATTTCAATCAGGCCGAAACGGATAATACCAAGAATTATATGAATAGAACATACTAGATTCTAAGCATCAGAATAACCTAAAATAGGCAATCAGCAATACAGGACCAATTGCTATGGGTAGGCCATATACAACAAAGCTATGAAAATAAAATTGAATCTGTAAAAGAACTACTTAAATACGCCGTAGTATCTTAGCGTACCTATAGTGGGCAAGGCAAATACGCAAAGACCTGATGGCAGTAATGGGCAGAAAAGTTGTCATGGACGGAAGACCTGATTATGATTAACTTCAGTAGAAATAGTGGATAGCCACAAGACGTTTGCTGCTAAGCCTAGCTCCCCCTCGCGAACTTTATTTGCAGTGGCAGGCAGGGCACATATTCGTTGCACATGAAATTTTGATAGAGGCAAAAAGGTGTTGGGCCTTGCTGCTGCTATCAGTTTCATGCACTATGTGCCCTGCCTCATCAACTAACTGGTAAATAAGTATAATGAGTTACGGCTACGTTTATTTATAATATTTCTGCTACGCGTTCGAGTAAATATGGATTGAGATTAGTATAGGAAGGGTCCCTCCATATCACATGGGGTCCAAAATGATAAAAGACAGCGTGCTGAATGCTTAAGAAAATGTGATAATTGGATTGATAGCTTTCTCATTTAGCAATTTGTAGTTTTCTAGTGCTTCACAAAGTATTTCGGATCATTTCTGATCGAAAAACCAAAAATTTTGCATACTTACGAGTATTTGGTAACGACCACGACTGCTGAGTATTAATTATGTCGAAGGGTGTGGGAACGATGACGAACTCACCGGGTTCCGTTCTCGTTGCGTAACCTCACAACTTGTCAGTCTTGTTTATTGCAACCAAGATGTGAGTCCAAGCCACCATTGCGACCTCATCTTGATTACAACACGCTAGTTAACTTTTTTTTCGAATAACCCAAATATTTTTACGATACTTGCGTAAAAATCGCCGGATCTATTAATGTAGAAATGTAGACGGTAAATAGCCTGATATGTGTTTGAGGAAGATTGCGTGTGTCTTCTTCGTAAATAAAAAATGACACCAAATAAATAATTAAAGTGCTCACATATTTGTTGATCTCTTAGTCATTACATAATAACTAGCATCAACATAGCGTAAAGCAATAGTGACCCAGAAATTAAAATTCAGTGAATAATTTGCCTCGCTACTGTCTCGTCGCGGTTAAGTAAAGATGTCTCGAGTGTTTGCGCCGCATTGACCTTCGGTAGTTTGGCAAACTTATTGACTGAGCGGTTACGCCATAGCATGTGTGCGGCAAAGATGCGAGGTGTCGCGGCACTCACACGTGAACCGCGGCGCGCGCGCCCGTGTCGCGTTCTTTGCACTAGTTTCCACCTCCGATCGATCGACTAATGTAAACTCTTCTTCCAGAACAAGAAAAGGACTACACGAAACGCCCCCTCGACTTCGACATCGAAGAGGAAACACGCAAGAAGGAAACATCCAAGTGGCTCGAGAGCCATTTCGGCAGTGATTCCCGCTCATCCCATGACTCCATAGCTGAAGAGATAGGACGGCGTCCGGAACCCACCTTTTACGTTAAAAACAAAACAGCAGACGACGAGGGCTACTACGGGAAAACTACATCGTCAGTGCCACCCCCACCGGTTTACGCAGATCGCGTTCTCAGGAAAACTAAGTCATCGACTCCCTCGGATGAACGTGCGCCTCCAGTAACAAACAGGACAGGAGGATATTTCAAGGGTGTGGCTGATTGGTCTCAGAGGCGCGAAAGTAAGCCCAGGATGCCGGAACCGCGCAGTTCATCTCCGTCGCCGCCAACAGTGCGGTCGCCATATGCCAGCGACGACCGGTTGAACGGCTCCTCCCCCAGACACGTGTACGGGAAGCGCGACTCGCCTCAGGGGAGGTCATCGCCGATCGGCCGCCGTCATCCGCCCTCGCGCGACGACTCCGCCTACGTGTCGTCGTCGACTATGCACAGTCCGCCGCGCGGTTCCCCATTCCGTCCGTTGGAGACCGACCGCTCCTTCCGCGAGCCTTCGGTCGAGGAGGACTACCGGCCGGTTGCGCCGGAGCGCAAGCGACACTTGAAGCAGAGGTTATCGGAGGAGCATCGGTACGATAGTGGTTATAGAAGTTCGTCGCGAAATGAGAATTCAGGTCGTTCGCGCGATAGTAGAGAGGAAGGGGCTACAGAGCCGCCGCCGGATTATTCTCCTCCCAGAGAGCGGCGCGAAAGTTCTGACAGGGATAGAACGCCGCCGCGTCGTCGGGATCGGGATGAGCGGAAGCAGAATCAGAAGACTCGTTTCGCGGATAGCGGGCGGCGTCCGTCGCCGGCGCGCAAATCGGTCGGATCGGCGATAGGGAATTCGATCCGGAAGTTTGTGGGGAAGATTCGTTCGGCGTCGGCGGAGCGTCGCGCGCGCTGGCGGCAGTCGCGCTCGCCGTCGCCGGAGCACGCGTCGCGCACGTACCGGCCGTATGGGGCCGAGCTGGCGCCGCCGGCCGCGCCGCCGCACCGGTATTACCTGGGCGAGGACCCCTTCGCGCCGAGCATCTACGGCCGCGAGCACAAGTACGAGGGCAGTTCGAGACGCGCCGCCGCCAGCGACGCCCGCGACCACCGCGACCGGTAAGCAAACCCTTGTTTAGACGAATCACAAGTGTCACTTCTGTACCAGGAATGGAACTTGCCCAAATTTGGACAGGACAAAACGCGGCTACTAATACCACAACATATTTTAATAATCGTTAATATTGTTTAGATTAAAAGTCAAAGGCGCCTTAAATAGAATCTCGTCCTAAGGAGCCGGGTCCCGCCTACACTCCTAGAGGCATAAAATTTAATTAATGCTTCTTGTTCCAATATTATCATAAGCTTACGGCAATATGCTAGGGCTCGACCATAGTAAATTGTTATAGAAATCGTGACATTAAAGTAATATAAAGAGGACTGAAAATGCAGAATGTTATGCCTATTATTAATGTTCCAAACAAAGTTAAACTTAGTTTTAGACTCATACATAACATACTCGTAAGTAATGACTTTGTCGACCATTTTCGGCAATGATCAAAATAGTTTTGACTTGAAAGAATCAATTTTGTTCTTTTTTTATTAGGATATTATTATTTTGTTTGATCTTATTGTTTGATGTTGTAATAGAATCCTTCTTTTGTTTTTTTGAGGTTTCTTATTTTGATCGCTGATTATTCAATTGGTAGCATAAAGCACATTACAATTATAATGGTGGCTGGTTAATGGTTGTTCGAACGTAATTTATTCTGTTTACATTTTACAATTGCTCAAAACATTACTTTGTTTGTTGCTATACACCCATAGATAGTTGCGATCGTTTTTTCAGTTGGTTTAGAAATAAAAACCTACCTTATAATGGGAAAACAAGCGGACCTAATTTCAAGTATAAGTAATGTATAAAAATGGGTGAGTATAGATAATATTTAAGTCTGAGTAAATACAGAGCAATCGCACTTCATAGTTAATTAGTTTTTAATGAGTTTTAGTTAGTCATTGTTTTGCTCTTTCCATAGTCATGGCACTGATTGTGAGTGACTTGCTGTAGTTTTTCAGAAGTCATTTCAGTTTGTCATCAACAGTGCTTTCTTATATGAATGTTAGGGCCCTCTTTGATTAAGTCTGTTTATAACAAACCTTTATTTTAAATAGTCAAATTAAAATCATTTTATTTGAGTCATATTTAAAAAAATATATCGACCAATCATAAACTAATTTATTAATTTCATAATATTTTATTATCGATGAATAATCTGATACAACAATTCAAGTAAAAAGGAGATCTCAGATAAAACCTTACTGATGTACTCTTATATTATAAAGAGAAAAGATTTGTTTGTTTCTTTGTATTGAATAGGCTCCGAAACTACTTAAAAAAATCATTTCACCAATATAAAGCTACATTATCAGGGAGTGGCATAGGTCTTTTTTCTAGATTTAGGCTATATTTTGACGATAAAGACAGTCATTAACATTATCAACATAATTAGTTATTAACATTAAAGAAGTCTGATAAATTTAATTAACTACTTCGTTTGTAATTAGTTGCCGTAGTATCGTAGGTAGCTTAAACATTGCATGTTTACCTAGAATGCCAGCGCATTGTAGAAGCTAAATTCCAAAAAAGGAGAATGTTTAGGTTTAGTATTCACTGAGTTAAACTTGTTTGTATGGTAATGGTTGCGAAGGTAACCAATATGCATACTAATTTATGTTTATGTGCACCTTAATAAGAGTTGGGCGACACAATATTAGATAAAGACTAGCTCAAAAAGACATTTTTGGATATAGAAAGTATAGTAGATTGCAATGCTGTTCACTACACAACGCCGTTTTCTCAAACAGAGGTAGAGGTACAAGACTATAGAAAAAAAGTAAAATATGACGAAGCTAATATAAAAAAATAAATCAGCAGTTTTGAATTAAGCCGACGGTATTAAGGGCGTATCTTGATACCAACTTCAGAACAAAGCATAACAAATTAAAATAACTCAGCTGTCACTGGCGCTTATGTCATCCCCATACATTTGAACGATTTCTATAGTAGAAATCGTCGTGGCGTGATGCTCTTGGCTAGGCCCCCAGTAATACTAGCCGAACTAACTATAGCTCCCTAAATGGTGGATACCATTTTTTGGAAATGCCAAGTAGTAGAGTAAGTTTTCATACAAAGAACATATTTTTAACTGAATGCCAATCAAAAGCGCGCAATATGTCACATCAATCAAGTGTCGGCGTTCCGGCATATATCTTGCCTTTTCCATCCGTCGCCGTCCATGGGCGCGCCTTAACGGGGTAAATACTTACTTTTCTTATAAAGAAGCCCTTATTTAGTGCACAGCCGCTGACTCAGTCGTAGAATAGTCTCTTTATTGAGTACTAGTTGGTAAATGACAGTCACACTGACTCATCGCAAGAAAATGTACCCAACGCGACAGGTGTATGCTTAGGTGGTAATCGCGTCATGCAAATTTGCGTGATACAATTATCCACGCAGATTAAAACAGTCGATGTATCTGTATCTCCTGGTTGTTTTTGTACAGTGGTCACTAATTAATTATTGCACACCCACGCCGGCGGTGTTTATAAATTACAAACAGTAGATCAAGTTAGACGCAATTGAAGACCGTGCAAGTTAAATTATAAAAGATCAAGACATGTACCAGTATTTTAATACGCGTAAACAAAGCCCGGTCGTTAGGCGTGTGGGATGAGATTCCCCATTCAATCCAATTACTGAAAGACGAGATTACTAGTTTTTATGATTACATCTAAAGATAACAAAGAACGAACGTGGGCTAGCCTCATTTTATCATCACGACTCGGCAGTAAAATTAGGCGTTTATCAAAATATTCAATGCTTTTTTTCTGACATTCCAGGGGCCAGTTTTCGAGCACACTAGGTCGATTCAGTCACTCAACGAGCCGTCTGAACCCAAACAGCGAGCCTGAAGAAGACTACGCCCGCAGCGCTCAGACGCTGCCGCGTAAGTTGCACGAACGCAAGGAGAAAGCCCCCGAGAAGCCCAGCTCCAACAAATACTGGCACCGACTGACGCCGAACAAGCGGTCCAACAGCGTCGCCAACATATCCAACAACGTCTCCACCTCACCGGACGGGAAAATAAACGGATACCCGCCAGGACCTGCCAAGCCCGCGCGGACGTACAAGGCTCTCAACAGAAGCAAGAGTTTTGCTATGGGAGCACCCGAACAGGAAACACATCCGCGCTACATCTCAAGTATGAATAGAAACTACTCTACTATGTATAAATCAAACCCTCATTTGAGCCGTCTCGATGAAACACCTGAGCAACTCAAAAGCCCGGGCATCGTGTCTATAATAAACAGGAGTCAGCGGGACCTCGCTGATGCAGTCTCGCGTGAAACGGAACGCAGACGTGATGGGTTGTTTGGAGCTAGATATGGCAAAACTACTCCAATAACGAATGGTCATACGAACGGGTACAAGCCTCACGACGAGGCTGATAAGAAGAAGATATTCTTGAAAGGTCTCAGAGAGCGGGCTCCGGAATTGTATCAAACTTTGCATGCTGACGATGAGTCCGATGGCAGTAGGTTATCGTCTCGCTATGGCACGCCTTCTCCGCATTACAAAGAGCGTATATCAGAGGAGCGGAAGATACCTCTTTACAAAACGGAGTCGTTAAATAGAGAAACTAGCCCTTTCGTATCCCGTTTGGATACGAGATTAAAATCTCCGGCGATACGGCGTGGTAGCAACAGCAGCGATAACTTCTCAGAGACGTATAGGTATCAAACGCGTTCGGGCGACCCCGAGCGACCCAGTGTCACTGACACTGTGGAAACGATCAGTAAAAAAATTGTGCCTTCGAGAGATGGACGCTCAAAAGAGATCATTGAATCGAGAGAAGTGAACTCTGTTACTAAAAGCAGGGGGTTTAAAGGAGAACCTTTGTCAAATGCAAAATACATTGAAAATGGAATAAGATCCTCGCCTTCAAGATATGAGACAAAAAATGGGTCGGTGCCTCTGTACACGGAACGAAGAAGTAGCAACTATAAAGTTCTGGAGAAAATGAGAGATTATTAGATATTTTGAATCTTTATGTTGAAAAAACGCCTTATGCCATATTCTTCTTATAAGTAAAATAATAATGAATGATAGAGTCATGTTGCAGACTGAGATGTATGCTTTAGATATTAAGTTATCTAACTTGAAGTTACAATGAATTAACATTGTTCATTTTGTGTAAGCTGCTTTTTGTTATTGTGTAAAAAGTCATAGCTTTACTAATTTAATATTAAAATAACTGGTCTAATTCCGTCCAATGTAATATTTTGAAACTATTGATATGTACTTTGTTCTATTGACAAACTTGATATTGTGAATAGAGACTTCTATTTTGATAAAAATTAAATTTTAAATATAGGATATAATATTAATAATTCATATAATTTTTATAAATAATGAATGTATCATCAATTAAAAGAAACGTGTTAATAAGCACTAAGTTTTTGTTTTATTTCATACAAATTATTGAAAAGATAACGTTATGAAGTAAAAATAAAATAAGTTAGATTAAATTAATTACGTAGAATGAATGAATGAATAATTTTTGTATACATTTTTTTAGCTAGGTCACAACCATTATGCTACTATGTTCAAAATATTAACGTATTTTTAACGTTAATAGTGTAGACACACTACACCCCTCGTACCGCAGGTGCAACAAATCGATTAGGTTTGAGTTTTGTAGAAATACTTCAGATTAGATAACCGATTTCTTTAATTTTCCACAAGTTTATACTGTATACTTTTAACTTGAAAGTAGTGGTATACAATTTTACACTTGAATAGATACTCAGACCATAATCACTATGCACAATTACTGATTACTCCATCGGCCATCATGTGTACTTCAATAGTCAGAGTATCATTTCTGATGTATCCATTTTTTGGGTCGAGTATTGTTTCCAGCGATATATGGCAGCCCCGATTGCATTCCGTGCTGAAATATATAAGAAGAGTTAACATCTCGCACCTTCTCTTTTTATTTCATTATCAGTACCTACATGTCCTCATTTTTTTAGGTTCCATTTGGGACATCTGGGACAATTCACACCAAGATCATCTGACCCCAAACTAAGCAGAGCTTGTACTATGGGCGTCAGAGACTGATAATCATACTTAAATATTCTAAATGCATACTTAAATAGATAATAACACCCAGCCACACAACAAATACAAATGTTCGTCACACAAATATTTGTCATGGGTGGGGATCGAACCCACGACCTCCGGCGCTAAAGGCAGGATCGCTGTCATTGCACCAACAGGCCAGTCTATAAAAGTAGTAGTTACACACTTCTTTCACGAGGAAAAGGCCACCATCAACCATCATTCAATGGAATCAAGGCATCGCTGCAAGTTTCCACGCTTGCCAAGTGCGAGATTGTAATCAACACAAACCAGGGCTTTATTTCGGATAAATTCAGAAAAAGCTTGACTTTGTCGCCTAGGTTGCCAGTCGACCTGTTATCCAGAGGTCCCGTGTTCAGTTCTCATATTAAGGTGCTCTGCCTCACTTGGAGCATTCGCCTGTAATGTATTTTTCAGATTCTATTTTGAGCATTACTTAATTAGAACATTATTCGGTGCTTTTCCCTCACGAACGTAATGCTAGAATCTATAACATTAGTTTGCGCACTGTAATGGTCGGTTCTCCGCTCTCACTGATGTATTGCGCGACTCTGTGTCGTTACATTACAGGCGAATGGTCCAAGACGGGAACACCTTTAGGTTATTAATATTTTAAAATTGTACAAACCTGGTAAATACATGATCCACGCTCCTTATTAAATGCACCGCATTTGATTTATGCGAAACCAAATTTATTTCAGCCTTGACAGGGCACGACCAATGAACACCATTGTTAACCCAGGAGCAATATATAAATATTCCAATGTGTTTCTCATTTTCATTATTACTTTTCGTTTTTGGATTCACTGCTATCTGCCATGCTAAGTCACAAACGTAAAATGGAAGGGACATGTACATCGTTTCAGCGAAACCCGTCACTGAAAATCGATAGGTTGTTTCTAGTCTTCCTTTGTTTTGATGAACACCTAGGTCAAGCTGAAAGTAAAATAAATTGTTACAGTATAATTTGTATCCATTCATCTTGATTTTATTGACGCATTGCATCTCTGCCAGGGGTAGTTCTGCTTATCTGTTTCTTTAAGAACTATTCTTAAAGTCTAAAAATCTTAAAGTGTTTTTTCCTATAGCACGTTATTTATCAAGGATAGATTTGCCTGGCTAAATTCGCCTCATTTAATTATGGCTGGATTCGCCATGTTAACCAGAGTTGAGCATTATTCGAATAATTTACTATGTACTTCAAAACCTTTTTTGCCTTTGATTGCTCCTTTGCTGTTATGTGGAGATCTTATAGTGAAGTATTCTTGCTGGACGTCATTGCCCCTAGAATTTCCATATCCTACGTCCTCCAGGTATGATTAAGGCTTTCTCACTGAATTTCCACCATAGCCTGACTTGAACTTCACGTTTCCTAGTCCACAACTTACTTTACCAACAACTACATAGTCACTTTTTGATCACTCGCATATATTAACCCTAGTAAAAAAATGTAATTTTTAACACATATACAATGTAGTTCCACCCACCAACCGACAACCTTATCTACTTTTTTTCAACTGTCAAATCTTTTTAACAAATTAATAAATAAATATCTGGGACAATTCACACCAAGATCATCTGACCCCAAACTAAGCAGAGCTTGGAATATGGGCGGCAGAGACTGATAAACATACTTAAATATTTCTAAATACATACTTAAATAGATAATAACACCCAGACACACAACAAATACAAATGTTCGTCACACAAATATCTGTCATGGGTGGGGATCGAATTAATTAATTATTTGTATTACTTGAGGTGCCCGTGGCTAAGTGACGGCAGCGGATCGGCAACGATCCGATGTTAAGCAACGCCAGACAGGTCGGGTTATGGATGGGTGACCATCCCGACCGAAATTAAGTGATGCGTTTTTCGGGCATCTCCGTGCTTCGGAAGGCACGTTAAACAGTTGGTCCCGGCTGACGTCGCAAGATATCAGTCGTGAAGCCTAGTCAGAGGCTTAAAAAGGCGGCTTGATAACATCTGACGGTAAGGTTTATCACTGGCCTTACATTCACCTCTCCAACAATCCGCACTGAGCCCGCGTGTTGGAGTATGGCTTGTACCACCTCATAGTTGAGGTGAGGCCTGTGCCCAGCAGTGGGACGTATATGGCTGTATTTGTTGTTGTTTTGTTGTTGTATTATTTGTGTCTTGTGTCGCAATCGATTTCTATGCGATGTAAGTGACCTTTAGAATATGTGAAACGCACACATTAGTTATTTCTTAATTAGTATTATAAGCAATCAACACGTGCCAGATAGTTCTGACCTATAATGAGGTTCACGAGATAATAATTGTCCAAACTATGTGTATAGTACCTACAACGATTAGATGTTAATGTAATTTAAATCGTACCCCAAATTCTGGTGTTACTTTTTAGTCGAAATACACTGACGAGCAAAAGTGAACAGTCACTCACATAAATAGCATTATTTCGTAAACAGGCCAAGGAAGCATGTTAAAATAAATGCACAATGGAAAAAGGTTCAAAAGACCACCATCCTTTTCATCAACATCAACCATGACAGGTCCTTTGGTGTACATGGGTCTCCCCTCTAGACTCCCGAAATTAATGCATTTAGCACTTTCCAAATTCTGCCAACATTATCAGTAAGTTCATCTTGCAATTTGATATTGATGGTAGAATTTTCAGTGTTATTCGTACTTCTATGAGCTTTTTGGTTGAGTAGTATTGGTTCAGTAGCGATGCATGTGTGCCCGATATTATCATTTCAAGAGTAATATTACGATGCATGTAGGCACATAATATAATACTATCTAAATGGTTCTGTTAACGTAAACCTTTAACCTATTAGTATTCAAAAATATAAAAATGGCGAGTTGACGAAATTATATTCAGTATTGTAGCTCTTCAATTCAATAAAAACGGGTACGTAAACTATACTTACATTGCATCCCGGATCGGTTTTAAGTTTGTATCTGTTTTTGCGAGATGTATTAAACCCTTGAGGCATAGGAATACTACTGTTTTTAGTAGCTACATTCATGAGCAAAGCGAAAGATTCTTCTCTCGTTAAAAACGGCGATAATGCGACATTCTCCGCAAACTGTTGAGGAGTGAGTGTTAACAGTTTCACATCTTGTATAAGAGTCCTGAATATCTGGTTTCCAGTTTTATTCACTTCTGAAAATAAAATGCACTCTAGTTGAGAAATTTGAAAAACAGTGTCATAAAGAGTTTGTAGATTTTTTTATAAACGTAGTGCTTCAAAAATGTTAGCTTCACTGCAAGCTAAATTGATCGTTGTATTTAGTCCTTTTAGATCACATTTAACCTCGGTGCTTAGCGAGGGTTTATATTTTTTAATCCTCGTGTTTGTACTACAATTATAAAGTAAAGCGTTTCACTATTTAAATTAATTAAATTATAACCCACTATACCAATTAAATTTTACAGTTTGTTAATACTAACAGTATTGTAAACATAAGCAACCCAAAGTTCTAAACCTACCACCACGTTCTAGTTCATCTGTTTGAGAACGGTCACCTGAAGGACCTTTAGTTTCCTCGTTTTCCTTCCCAGCTTCTAGAATTGTCTGAAAAAAGTTAAAGATAACTTTTCCTGAAATGTATGCGTCACGGTATTTGTTATTAATATCACAACTATTTGTAACTAGCGGCCCCGACCCGACAAACTTCGTTCTTTCAATAGTTATTGGCAAATGCCTGACAGCTGAACAAAATCTGTACTTGAGAATAGATCTGAGTGACGATTTGTATGAATTGACGTTTTTAAATCTCTACTCAAGTACAGATCAGTGCTTGAGTAAGATTCTAGAATACGAGCCTTAGTATAGAAAAATGTTTGCAAATATTATCATCGTATTCCCGATGTAAACAAATCCGAAAACACAAATCACCTGTTCTTGAGTTATAAGTGGTGTAACTAACATGACTTTCTTTTATATATACTTATAGATAATCACATATGATAGAGATTATTGATTACTTCCGGTAATTATTAATAAGATTGATAAAATAAAATATTTTTTACCGCAACATAATTAAATTATATGAAGAAGACCAAGAAAATTCAATTGACATTGCGATAGTAGTAATTAGTTCAAATTGTAAATTAACTTACCTCATCATTTGATGAGGAGCTGGTGGCACTTTGTGCGTCATCTAAAGCTGTGATAGATCCGATTTCCTCTTCCTTTTGGTGACTCTCAGAATATTTTTCTACAGCAAAGAAAAGGTCCAGTTCGTTGTCTATGTTAAGTAAAGTGTAACCTAATATTTGTTTGACTGTACTTATTTTTGTCTCTAAGAAGCTGACATCGCTTAGTAATTCCTTTGTTTTTTCTTGAATTACCTAAAACCCCTATAATTTAAGCATTAATTTGTCCTGTAGTGATTACCAAAGTGCTTTGTATGACAATAAAAATACTCGTTCACACACAGTAGTAGTTTGCAGCCACTTTTACATAGCGAAAGAAAAAAAAGAAACTTCTGTAGTCCTTTGTAATGGTCCAACTAAACAACCGAAAGATGCCAATTGATAACGACTACGATATAATCTGAATTACCTTAATCAGATGTATAATTTGTTTAAAGTGATCGTGTCTATTATTTTGTTCAGTATGGTCAACTAATCTAGGTGTATTTTAAAACGACAACGAGAGCTTCTCACCGTGTGAATTTAGTTACAGGTTTTAATATGTAACAATCAAGAAGTTATGTAGGTATGAGTAGGCTGATACACTGTGCAATACACCTTGATTTGTGATTTATGCTACTTTTTATTTTCGCAATACCAATTTTACCTGAATGCACTTATTCAAAAGAATGATCTCATCATACATTCGAGCAAAGTCATAGATATGACAGACGTTCTGTGGGGTCAAATTCTGCAGCAGGTAGGCGATGCAGCCGTCCATCAGGTGAGGAAGCATGTACTTCTTAGCACTGTAGTATAAATCAAAGGCGTCATCATTTGTTTGAATCCTTATTTTATCTGTGTAAATGTATCTGAGGGAAAAAAACGTACCTAATTAACATTAAAATATAAAGATGGAAACAATAATTCAACTCGGTCGCAAGATTCGTTTTGAGTCTGTCACTTGAAATCAAGTAATCTTTATTAATAAAACTTCTGAGAATACTCACCTCGCTTATAACATTCATGTTTAGTTTCAAAAGACATATTTATTATTATGAAAAGGTAAATAAATAGTTCGAAGGAGATACCCATATTTACTGAACGGACTACAAATCATGTTTTGTTTAGTACAAGTAAATATATAGGTTACTTGGTATGAAAATAGTGACAAAGTAATAACCAATATCAAGGCCCGAAAATGGACAAGAGTCTAGGTGAGCACACCATTCTTTTATAACAGGTTAAATAATATGAATTAGTATGTGCGTCAGGCTTGTACTCGTAGCATGTAGAATGGTTGCTGCATGCTCAGTGTAAGGCGTGAAATGAAAGAACCTGCCAAAAGTGATTCATTTACGTACTCACTCTAACAGTGCGTAGAATGCCTCAGGTTGTACATCAGGAATGTGGATGATTTCCTCACTATCCGCCATGGGCCCGTTCAGCATACAGTCGAAAACTGGTGTGGCCATAGATAGGAACAGCTTGTGGACCGAAAAACGTTTCTGGTCATCTTCACGACCCACTAGAAAAACACAGTCGGCCCATTGCCCAGTTTCCAAAATTTGAGCACCCCGTTCTATAACCTTCTTACAACGGAACTGCCAGTCTTCCATTTTAATAAAATAACGTTTTTTTTCAATCTACAATACAAGTGGATGTTCTGAACAACGATAACAAACTGTAAATAAAATGTGTTGTGGTTACTTATCGCTGTCGATAAGTGATAATAGCGCTTTGTTTAATACTGGCAACGTTTGCAATTGGTATTATTAGGTATATTCAGATAGATATTAAATTACATAGCCACAATGATTCACACAAATAGGTACGTTTAACCAGAATTTAATTGAATGAAATCGTTTGCGTCTTTTTTACGCGTGTATTTTGCGTATCAAAAGGCCAGCAAAAGGTTAGTTGTGCTTGCTTGCTAGTTATAGTAGTTTGTAGTAAAAACATCTGAAAATAGGACGTCCCAAATTTTTAATGAAGCTGTAGGCCACCTAAAGTGTTATCAGGTAATATTTTCATAAACTAAATGCAATATTTTGCGTTGATAGCTAATCTATCAGTATTACAAATATATTAAATGATAGCGTCGTCATACGATATCTATAATTTTTATTATTACTAAAAAATTAAACATTAGATAGTGAGTATTTATTGTACATACTCACTATCTAATGTTTAATTTTTTGACTAAAAAAGTCATTCATGGCTTTATTTGTTGCCCAATATGAATATCCTGGGTTTTCCCCTCTGTGGGAGATGTGCATAAGTTGTGGAGGGCAAAAGTGTACCCCAAAATCGGTATTTTTGCGGTTTTACGGTTATGTCTCGTAAAGGACTAAAATTACCGACAAGTGTTCTGTCTAAAACATGTAGACCGTTTATTTTGCATAGAATGAGATCAGATTTATATTATTATAGACTAATCGTTCTTATGCTGATGCTCCTCAAAGTTGTACGTATTTTACAACTTTGTGAAAAACCACCCGCTTGTTCCCATAGCCCTTGTGGTGTCACAGGGGCATGATAAGGTTGTGGTAGTCAGTGAGGATACAGACCTCCACAATATGCTTAATGGCCTAGCCATACATTAGCTGCTTCACTTGTATCAAGTACTAGCTGTCCGTCAGCGGCTTAAGATGCTACGTTATCACCAATATGATGCTACATCATCAGGGGTTGACATAGGCTATATATATTTTTTTAATTTTGACGGGATAAATAGTCTACGCGGGGAAGCCACTGACGGACAGCTGTGCTTGAAACAAGTCGAGCAGCTAATTTTACTGTCTCATTCTTATATTTAGATACTTTACAACTACGATAATAATTATACAAACAAAATCTAATAGGCCAGATTATAATCTTTGCTTCTCTCTGACTCTTCCTTTTTTTCTTGTTCTATTATCATGTTAGCTCATTCCTCAGACTCTTTGTACCTTTGTCGCTTGGTGTAAGGTCCGTAAAACCACTCATAAGATACAAATACCCCAGTCGTTATGGAAACAGCCAGGAGTGTTTTAGCGAGATGGCTGGCGCTTTGAAAGATTTTTTGCACTGGGCCCATGGTATGCTATGTATCCGTGTTTTCTTCAGTATTTTCAAGTTGTACCTTCTTCTGGCAAGGGAAAAGTTCGCCGATTATGGGCCGCCAGATGTAAACTCCACCAAAAACACCCAATATTGTAACCAATACCAATTGGCCAGTAGTTACACCACGAGGTCTATAAATGCGCATTTTATTATAGGTATTGTCAATTATATAACGTAGGTAAGAGATCGAAAAACATTACTAGGACATTTTTAGAGCTTTTCATCAAGATTTTTGTTACCTAACCTCTGCAATACTCTGCATTTCTGCATTATAACCTAAAGATAACCTTTTTCGGCATTTGAGCCTTTTCACAAGTTGATGTGTCGCTGGGCCATTAAGCATATTGTGGAGGACCTTTTTTTTTCGTCACTGACTATGGCAGCCTTCTCATGCCCCTATGACACCTCAAGGGCTGTGGGAACAAGTGGATGGTTTTACACAAAATTCTAAAATACGTACAACTTTGAAGAGCATCAGCTTAAAACGAGTAGTCTAAATAATATAAATCTGGTCTCATTCTATGCAAAATTAAAAGTTCTACAACTTTTAAGGATTTTACTTTTCAATAATTTCAGTCTTTTACGAGGTATAACCGTTTACCCCCCACCACTTATGCACAACACCCACGGGGAGGAAAATTTAAGATAGTCATATTGGGCAACAAATGAAGCCATTAAAGCAATTAAACCTTTTGTAGGACTTAAATCCAATTGAAAATCTAATCCTACTGGCCTACTATGTCGTGGGTTCGATCTACACCTGTCTGTTATCTGAGACTTCCTGTGGAAAGTTTGTTACAGTCTTTCTTTCTTCGCCAGAACTATTTAGTCATCATTTCAATATGAAGTCAGTGACGCCAATGCCTTGATCATAGTAGCGTCGAACGACGAACTTTTTAATAGGCGAAAAAAAGATTAGTAGAAATTTTTTGTTAAGTATACAGACATGGTTCTAATACTCTTAATAGCATTCAGCAAACGCCTAAAGTTAAGTTCGTAGTATTTTTGAGGTGGGGTTTGTGAAACTCATGGTTTGGCTTTCAGGACATTACGAGTATGGTGAGAACATAAAGAGGCAAGTTCCTGGTGCAGACAAACCGGTACGAGTAGGTACCGATCCGTATCGGGTAATACCTGTTTCTTTATGCATAACATAACATTGGAATATCTTACCTGTACGGATCGATACCTACCCGTACCGGTTTGTCTGCACTAAGAACCTGCCTCTTTATGTCCTCACCATATGTCGCAATTACCATGGTAGTGTCATGATTTTATAACTTAATTGTTGATCAAAACACGATATTAGAATAACTTCGGAAATTTAAAACGGCAACACTATCAACAGTTGTCTTTCTACAATTACTCGTTTTGTCTTTGAAAAATAATGACGGAGTGGGGAGCGAAGCTCGGTCCTGACCGAGCGGATGTATAATTAGTCAGTCGTGAGCCAACTGCGGCAGTGTGAACACTACTATCTAAATCTAGGTCAATCTTAGAGAATAAGTGATAATTGTGTAAAGTGAGGTGGATTGTTAAAGTGAACAAATAGAAATATAAGGAGTATTGATTTGAGATAACGTGGTTTTATTTCACTTCAGAAGTGGGATACACCATTAAAAAAGGTATGTGAACATCATTAACAATTATTATTCTCGCCCACTTGCTTTATGATACACAATGTTTGAGGATATAAACAGTGAATGCATATCGCAATAATTCATACTAAATAACTGTACTCTCAAATAATACTCATAAAAGTGATTTGTAGTACCATTGGACACCCTTAAAGTAATTATAGCCATGAAGTAATTTACTGCACTAAATGAAGACGACTTCTGAATACTGCTCAATGTCTCAAATTTCACTAAGATTTTTAGAGTTTGATGGTCTAGTTAGTATCTTTAAAGACTGCATTTTAGGCAAAAACTGTAGTAGTTTTTGCTTTCTTTGAATAAAATACGGGTATTTTAGAACCTACCTACCTAATTAGTAATCATAGAAGACAGATAAATCACAGATTGCTTTGATGAATGTTGGGTATTTCCTCATTAAATAATACCCCATTTCCAAGCAGTTTTTTTTTTCACTTTCAACTGATCGAGCTAGTGAATTTCGATTAGACTACAACTCACTGGTCACCTATTGATATTTGAATTTGTGTCAGAGTTTCACATTGTATTCATTGGGTGTGTTAAGTTGCATACTATTGACAGATTTTAGAAGCGATGTGCATTGAGTTTTATACATTCATCGGATTTAAAGGGGCGATGTGTGACCAGTTGCATACATTCGTCGGGTATTTAGGGGCGATGTGTGTTCAGTTACATTCATTCGTCGGATCTTAGGGCTGATGTGTGTTCAGTAACATTCATTCGTCGCATCTTAGGGGCGATGTGTGCTCAGTTGCATTCGTTCGTCGGATCTTAGGGGCGATGTGTGTTCAGTTACATACATTCGTCGCATCTTAGGGGCGATGTGTGCTCAGTTGCATTCATTCGTCGGATTTTTGGGGCGATGTGTGTTCAGTTACATACATTCGTCGCGTCTTAGGGGCGATGTGTGCTCAGTTGCATTCATTCGTCGAATCATAGGGGCGATGTGTGTTCAGTTACATACATTCGTCGCATCTTAGGGGCGATGTGTGCTCAGTTGCATTCATTCGTCGGATTTTAGGGGCGATGTGTGTTCAGTTACATACATTCGTCGCATCTTAGGGGCGATGTGTGCTCAGTTGCATTCATTCGTCGGATCATAGGGGCGATGTGTGTTCAGTTACATACATTCGTCGGATCTTAGGCGCGATGTGTGTTCAGTTACATACATTTGTCGCACCTTAGGGGCGATGTGTGCTCAGTTGCACACATTCGTCGGATCTTGGGGTCAATGTGTGTTCAGTTGCACACATTTCACAGATTATTAATAGATGGTGTTTGTTTATACGAGCTTTTACTCATTTATTGACTAAATTGCATACATTTGGTGGATGTCATCCTATTGGTAGGCTAGATTACCTACTTATAAAACTTGTTTAAGAGATTGAATCACTTTTACTCAGAGAATGAAACACCAACAGTAATGAGGTTTCATTAATAACGTTACCTACTAACGTACTACCCAATTATATCATTACAAAAGTTAAAAGACAGTCAGAGAATCCAGTTGATTTGTATCCCTTTCGGAACGATAAGTAGAATGTGGAACGGCCTATGTCGATGGTTGATATTTTTGTTCCAGGAAGAGATGGATCCCGGTGATGATTGCGGTACGCCACCCTCCAAAGCGGCGTAGACGAGCAAAGAAAAAGTCCAAGCGCCAGAGGAGTCCCTCCTCTTCATCCACTTCGAGCAGCGAGCCTGTTCCCAGGAAGTCACGTAAAAGAAAAAAATCCTTTTCTACTGAAGTTCTTCTGAAACTGATGGCTAGCTGTAAAGAAGATGCAAATAGAAACTCGAATTCTATACATAGCAATATTAACAATGTTTTGCCAGAATTTGACCCCGCAAATAGGACTCAGACCATCGAATGCTGGTTACGAAAGGTCAATGAGTGCGCTATCATTTATGGGTGGAATGATAAACAAATTATTCATTTTTCATTACAAAAATGAATCGGTTTGGCAAAAAAATGGTTCGAGTCCTTACCTACAGTAATTCATACTTGGGATGAGTGGCAAGCTAAATTCCGAAAGGCATTTCCCAACGAAGAAAATTATGGGCGCCTTCTGGAGGAGATGCTAAGTCGCACTTCGAGACACGACGAGAGTCTTCGCGAGTACTTTTTTGATAAATTGTGTTTGTTAAATAGATGCGAAATTGGGGGCAAGAAGGCTGTTGATTGCATTGTGTATGGGATCATGGACAGATCTATTCGTAATGGAGCCCAGGCTTTAAATAGTTCCGAACCTGAAGATCTGCTCAACTTTCTGTGTTCACAAAAGTCACAGCCATTTGTCGATAATAAGCTAAGGAATCGTCCTGTTCAATTGAGACGCGATCCTGGTACTAGTTCAAACTCTAGCACGAAAAGATCTGCCCTTGACTCTATTATATGTTTCAATTGTCGGGCTAGGGGTCATCCTTTTTCCAAATGCACCAAACCGTTACAGAGATGCAAACGTTGTAACAGAGTTGGACATAATAATGATGATTGCGAAATGGTACCTGTAAACAGTAAAAATTCTTACAGTGCAGCTCCTGATAATATTTCTGAGAAAAAGATTCTAAAAATAGATATCGGTAATAAAAGCAATGATATTTTTTTTAAAACCGTGACCGTTAATGACCAAGTTCTAGAAGCTTATATTGACTTTGGTAGTGAGTGTACACTCTTAAGTCAATCCAATGCAGAGTCTTTGAATTTGATCAGATCATTTGATGGCATTCCAGTGGTACGGGGATTTGGTCAGTCTTCCGTTGTTCCGAAATATAAAGCGAGGGTTAATGTAAAGGTCGATGAGGTCGAAACAGAGGTTGAGGTACTAGTCATTGACGATGTGCACATGCAATCTGCTATGATCATCGGACAAAACTTTACCGAATTGCCGTGCATAACTGTTCTAAAAGACAGTCAAAGACTAACTTTCTACAAAAGTCCCAGCAATGATCTGCCTTGCGAAGATACTAGCTTAAAGCTACGTGTTTCTAATTCAGTCCAAGTTCTCAAAATCGATGTCATCCCTGTGTACGCAGAGTCTGATTTCACGGGCGACGTCCTCATTGAGGGTTATAACGCTATTGAGCCTGGAAAAGAATATCGCTTACTTCAAGGAGCCTACCATATACGTAATGGTAAGGGAGAATTAGTTATTTCTAATTTGTCTCACCACGCTGTTACTTTGGAGAAGAATATTTTAGTAGCCAGGGCAATACCCTTCCTAGAGCAAAAAGATTGTCAAGTCAATAGCATTCAGACTACACCTTCCACTTTAGACCCTTTGAACAAGAATGACGTCAAAACTGGACCAAGACTTAGTGTTGAACAGACAGACAGACTTTATTCTCTTTTGCAAAGCTATCGCGATTGTTTTGCTACTAAATTAGAAGAGATAGGTCGCGCAAATGATGTGGAAATGAAAATCAATCTTATGGACAATAAACCAATAGTGTACCGACCTTATCGCCTGTCTCATGCCGAGCGTGAAACGGTCCGTGAAACTATAGATGAACTACTGCGATGATGTTTTGATACCTGCAAGGACAATTGACGAGATGTTTCAGCGCTTAGAGGATGTTTTGAAGCTTTTTCGACAGAATTGTCTGACTCTGAAACTCTCCAAATGCCGTTTCTTTGATTCCACTGTCAGTTACTTAGGGTATGACATCTCTTCTCACGGAATTCGACCCGGTGAGGCCAAAGTATCCGCTGTTAGAGAGTTTCCCACACCTCGTAACGTTCACGAGGTTCGCCAGTTCTTGGGCTTGACCGGATTCTTCCGTAAATTTGTGAAAGGATATGGAGAAGTTGCGCGTCCTTTAACCTCTTTACTAAAAAAGGAGTCTAAGTGGCGATGGTCTGATGTTGAGGAACATGCCTTTACCTTTCTTAAGGAAAAGCTTGTTAATCGACCAATACTGGCCCTTTACGACCCAAAACTTGAGACTGAGTTACATACCGACGCCAGTTTTCTAGGCGTAGGAGGCATTCTCATGCAGTGGCAAAGAGATTCAAGGGTCTTGAAGCCAGTAGCATATTTTAGTCGACAGACAACACCCGAAGAACGTCATCTGCATTCCTACGAGCTGGAGACATTGGCGGTCGTGTGCTCGTTGAAAAAAAATTCGGGTTTATCTTTTGGGTTTACACTTTAAGGTGTTTACGGATTGCGCAGCACTTAGGACCACAATGACTAAAAGAGACCTGATTCCACGAATAGCAAGGTGGTGGCTCCAAATGAGCGAGTATACTTTCGACATTGAATATCGGCCAGGCATTCAAATGTCGCATGTTGACGCATTAAACAGGAACACCAAACTATCCGTGGATCCAGATGATGACGAGATCGTATCCGTGTATACTATTGAGAAACAAAATTGGCTATTGACTTTACAAATAGCAGACCCAGACCTTTCTAGAATCCACAATATTCTAAAACCTGAAGACGACATCGCGTGTAAGGATATTAAAAAAAATTATACAGTTAAAAACCACGCAGTATATAGAAAGGTTGGTGATCGTTTATGTCTTGCTGTACCACGAAGCGCAAGGTGGCAAATATGTCGAGCCAATCATGACGATATTGGCCACCATGGCTATGCTAAGACGCTTGAGATAATCAAAAATGATTATTGGTTTCCCAAGCTAAGAAGATTTTTGAAGAAATATGTTGCAGGGTGTTTAGAGTGTGCGTACAACAAAGATACTTCCTCGAGACAAAAGTCGGGTCATTTATACCCCATAGAAAAGATAAACATACCCTTCCATACGATCCACATAGACCACTTAGGTCCTTTTGTTAAAAGTAAAGATAGCAATAGTTACATTCTCACAGTGGTAGACGGGTTTACAAAATATGTTTTTGTTAGAGCCGTTAAAGATCTAAAGACCAAGAATACAGTAAAAGTTCTAGGAAGAATATTCTATGATTTTGGTGTCCCAGCTAGGATTGTGTCGGATCGAGGTACTAGTTTTACGTCTGCGGCTTTTAAGTTATTTTGTGACGCCCACGGCATTAAACATATACTTAACGCGGTCGCTTGTCCCAGGGCAAATGGCCAGGCGGAAAGGTTCAATCAAACGATCCTTAACTCATTAGCTTCTCAAAATGCTTTTGGCCATGAGCGCGAGTGGGACAGGTGTCTGGGCAAGCTCCAATTTGGTATTAATAATACTGTAAATGCCACAACTCGCAGAACTGCGACAGAGGCTTTGTTTGGATTTAAGTTACGTGATGATTTATTAAACAAACTGGACATTGTGAATAGTAACGACGCCAACACCTCTGATTTGCAAGAAATTAGAGAACAAATAAGTAACAGTATTGGCAAAGATCAAGAAAAGCAAAAAAAAAAAGGCATGACGCAAATCGAGCCCCTGCTCCTATTTACGACATAGGTGACTTAGTCAAAATTTCACGGAATAATTTTGATAATAAGAGTCAGAGTACAAAACTGCTGTCAAAGTTCGTTGGACCCTATAAAATATCCGAAAGGTTAGGGAATGATAGGTACAGAATATCTGAAGTCCCTGGATTTCACAAGAAAGGTAAACCGTATGATACTGTTATAGCTGTCGATCGAATGAGGCCGTGGATACATGTAAAGGCTCTCGAAATCCATAATACAGATAGCAGTAGCTCTAGCGAGCGTAGTAGTGATTGTGAATGAGGATATATATAATTATTTAACCGTTAGTAAAATATTTTAGTGTTTTCAGTTATAAGTTGTTTAGTTAATCATTCATTATGTGAATTAAAACACAGGTATTTCTTTATGAGACTTAATATGGGAAATAGTAAAGATATCTGTAAAAGTATAATAATAACAAATAATAATAAAAAAAAAAAAGTTCTGTTAAATTTATATTCAGTAAGCTGTTACCATGTCATGATTAATAATTAAGATCTTCGAATAATTTTACTTTAAAATTTGTATGCATGTTATCACGATAAGATTCAAGGAAAGTACATTCATACAGTTAAAATAACTAGATATTATTTCGTACTAATTGTTTTATTTAGAATGTGTGTCGGGAGACAGCACGTTATCGGATGGCCGAATGTCATGATTTTATAACTTAATTGTTGATCAAAACACGATATTAGAATAACTTCGGAAATTTAAAACGGCAACACTATCAACAGTTGTCTTTCTACAATTACTCGTTTTGTCTTTGAAAAATAATGACGGAGTGGGGAGCGAAGCTCGGTCCTGACCGAGCGGATGTATAATTAGTCAGTCGTGAGCCAACTGCGGCAGTGTGAACACTACTATCTAAATCTAGGTCAATCTTAGAGAATAAGTGATAATTGTGTAAAGTGAGGTGGATTGTTAAAGTGAACAAATAGAAATATAAGGAGTATTGATTTGAGATAACGTGGTTTTATTTCAGTAGTAAAGGGTCAGAGTCTAGGGGCTTATCCCCTAACCTAAGTGTAAAAAAAATAGGATTTTGAACAGTATCACACTGCAGTAAATTTTTGCTTCCGTAAAACTGACGTGTTGAATCTGAAGAGACAAACAGACAATGTCGCAATGTCTTTTTTTAACAGACCATCACCAACCGTATGTGTTTGTTTGGGTTGTCGTTGTGCTAACCAGACGTGAAATGCTCTTCAGCACATGTGTTTCCTTCATGTTATAGTCCCGGGATCTTCCAGCGGGGCCTGAAAAAGCATTTCTGCAGGAATTCAAGATGAGGACAGCTTAGCAATTCGTTTGCATGAATGTGTCAACCTTATTCCGGATCTCACGACCCCTTTCATCAGGTGGAGTGAGGTCACCTTGACGGGCAACATAAAAAAAACAAGTAATACTCAGTACAGGCAGATAAAGTGTGTCACTATTGGTATCATGAGGTGGGCTCCCTTTTGTTTGCCCGCAAGGTGCAAATCCAAGTTCATAATACGCTCGAGCTGGGTTTAAATCACGATTACAGCCTATGTTCATCGCATCGACTGAATTGAGAATTTTGCCTAAAATCTCTGGATTGTGAGCACACCTGCTCAAATATTAATTGCATTGTTGCATAAACTGTTTTTGATACATTTGTTGTATCTGGAACAGAAATTAAAATCCTACACCTGTATTTCAATATTTTGTAATAAAAAAAGACATGCCAGATTTTTGACTTTTATTAATTTGCGATATTGGATACAGAACACGTTTAACAGGAATGAGTCTCGGCATATCGAAGGTTAAGCTCTAGGTTATCATAATGACGACACTCATTAGAACGCGACAAGTGATTACGAATGAGACGAAAAAACCGTAACTATTCTTCGTCTCACTAAGCTACGATTCAGAGTGTAGCGATAGTGCTGTCTTTAAGACTTTATTTGATTAATTAGTATTAATAACCGTCATGCTTCTAACAGTGATTTAAGTGCAGTTAGTCAATACTTAATAATGTTCCGAAACGAGTTAAAACTAAGTTTATTTTTAAGTTTAATATTATGTTGTCAGTCGGCAAATATCCTTTACCTGATATCGTATATAGGCAAGTCTCAATATATAATGCTTAAGCCGATTGGGCTCGAATTAGCAAGAAGGGGACATAATGTGACAGTTATAACAGTGTTCAAAGAGAATGACCCTCCGCCTAACTACCGTCAGGTTATGGTAGACGATACAATCTGGAATGCTATGGGTAAGTTTAATTTTAGTGAAAGAAGTATAATATAGTTTTGCTCATAATTATTTTATTTGTTTGCAATGGATGAACTCAAACACTACTGGACAGATTTCAAAAATTCTGTACCAAAAGTATTGTCGTGAATATTTTAACCGAAGAAAACGGAACAGCTAAAAGCGTGGAGTACAACGCGGGCGAAGCCGTGGGCGTAAAGCTACTGAGGGAAATTAGCTCATAATATGTGCATTTTAGACAACCATTGGCCTAATCAGTCCTTATAGAAAAATTAAACATGTACAAAGAAACTACTCAAACAATATTACTTTTACCAATCTTGATCTTGAATTGACAAAGTGACTCTTGCATGAATTTTGTAACGAGTTTGTTTATGAATAAAATTTCATAATTTACTACAGTAATTTTTAAATTGGTTTACGTTTACAAGTAAGACGTAGTTGCCAGTAAATTTTGTTATAGTAGGTGGATTAAATTTGACATTGACCCATTTGAACGTAACCTTGATAATCTCCTAATCAGTCGCAATCCTTTGTTGATTAGTCAGTACTCGTAGGTCTAAAGAAGACACTGATATAACACACTTTTCAAGCTTTGTTAACTAGTGCAGCAAAAATCAAAATGATCTCTTGTAATTGTTTCGAATAATATATTTTTTTCGTTCCAGGAGGTAAAAGGCCAAGTCATTTTACTTCAGTCGATCTATCAGCCGAGGAAAGGCATAAACGATTCCTTTGGAATGGCGGCCTCACGCTTACAGAGGTGGTGCTCAATTCAACTCAAGTCCAAGAGCTCCTATCCGAAGACCAACACTTTGACGTGGTCATCAGCGAGCAGTTCTTCCAAGAAGCGATGTACATCTTGGCTCACAAGTACCAAGCTCCGTTAGTTTTGGTGACGTCTTATGGAAATTGTATGCGACATAATATAGCTACAAGAAACCCTCTTCAACTGGCAACAGTTATTTCAGAATTTCTTGTTGTGCCAGAACCGGGAAGCTTTTTCGGTCGGTTGAGGAATTTGTACTTTACAATGTATGAGTATGTTTGGTGGAGATTTTGGTACTTGGAAAAAATGGACCAGCTGGCGACTACTTATGTACCAAACCTGAAACAGCCGGTGCCGAGTCTGTATGAGATACAACAAAATGTGTCTTTGTTTCTGATTAATAGTCACTTTAGTTTCGATCCACCTACCGCCTATCTTCCAAATATTGTTGAAATTGGTGGCGTTCACTTGTCTCCAAAATTACCAAAGCTTCCTCATGTAAGTACATTTCTTTCAAATTGATTAATATTATGCTTAGATAATAACAAAATAATAATTGTTAAAATTATGGCGAGAAGAAAGAAAATATCACATCACTTGCTAATTGTGTGATATAATTTTATGAAAAAAGCACAGCCGCAGGTTTGGGGTTTTCAGGGTTTTAGAATGTTTTTTTTATATAAAATATTACCTGCGGCAACCGGCAAGTGACGATGTGGTCTGTACCGGTCTGTAAGCTTACTTTTGGATTTGGAAATCTCTTCAGAATTGTAAACTAGTAAAAAAACAATTTTATACGACTTAATGCTACGTAGTACAGTTAAAAACTATCGTCAATTGCCAGTTGAAAATGCACAGGTAGACAATACTCATAAAAAATATGTAAGATAAGGGAAACCCTCCAAATCTTTACACTTGTAAAATACTACTTAGTTTTTTTTTTTAAATATTGCCCGTCAAGATGACCTCACTCCACCCGATAGGAAGCGGTCGTGAGGTCCAGATATGAGGTTGACAAGCCCAGTCATTCAAACGAATCACTGGGCTGGCCATCCTCACCTTGAAAGCCTGCAGAAATGCCTTTTCACGCCCCGCTTGAAGGACCCGGGACTATACGAGGAAGGAAAGACATGCATATAACGGCCCTGGCAGGGAGACTCAGTTCCGCTGCTTGTGCTGTTAGAAAAATACGACTCTTGACTGATATTGAAACAGCAAGACTAGTATATTTTAGCTACTTTCATAGTGTTATGTCGTATGGTCTACTGTTGTGGGGTTCAGCTGCAGACTTGAACACCATTTTTGTACTTCAAAAAAGAGCCATCCGCTCCATTTACAAACTTAGACCACGCGACTCGCTTAGGGAAGTATTTAAGAAGATCGATATTTTAACTGTGCATGCTCAGTATATTTTAGATAACATAATGTATGTGCGCAAAAACTTGCTTCTGTTCAAAAAAAACAGTGACACTCATAAACATAATACCAGAAATAAAAACAAATTGAAAACTCCCAGTCTTAGGCTACACAAGGTGGGAAACTCATTTGTGGGTCAATCTGTAAAATACTTTAACAAAATACCTCAAAGTCTTGTTGATCTACCTCTTCACAAGTTTAAGTCTGCAATTAAAGCAAAGTTAATGAAACAAGGTTATTATAATGTAGAGGATTACTTGAACGACAAAAGTTTGTGGTCATAGTAGGAATAATCTGCTCCTCTGCTCAATATTGTGTTCTTTTTTCTACTCGCATTGACTGTACTCTGAATTTATTTTTTGTAAAACAAACAAAGTTAAAAAGAGTAACTATCGAGTTTCTTGCCGGAGTCTTCTCGATAAGAAGCAACGTCCGAACCGGTGGTAGATTCACATTATGTATATTCACGATGTGTACTAATATTGTACTATTTTATTTACGTTTATTATTATTATTTCTGTATACTTTTTTTGACATGTCATAAGTGCTTTATACAAGCTTAAATGAATAAATGATTTTTTACTTTACTTTACTTTACTTTACTTTACATGTGCTGGAAGAGCGTTCCACGTCTGAATGGTTATTTATTTTAAGGTAAAGTGTGCTTTGAATATAACAAGACAATTTTTACAGGATCTCCAAAATATACTAGATGAGGCAAGAAATGGTGTCGTATACATGACTTTTGGGTCAAACATTCGGAGTTCGATGCTTCCTCCAGAGAAGAAGAATGCATTCTTGAACGTGTTCAGGTCACTCAAACTGACTGTGATATGGAAATGGGAAGACCAGCAGATGGAAAATAAGCCAGATAATGTTTTCATCAGGGAGTGGTTACCGCAAAACGAAGTTTTATGTGAGTTCAATTACATGTTTTGCAAATTCAAAGTTGAATGTTTTGTGTGAATTTTTTTTCAAAACATTTTAAAGGCCAGAATGGTACGGCAAATAAAGATTGAATTACGAAAATAAAATCATCTACGAGAAATTTATTTCAGAAGTAAATAATAACCCTAACGTGAACAAAGTTAACGTTTTTGGGAATTGTAAATATTTTATATTGCAAATTTGCAACAATGGATGAGCGGTTATTTCCTGAAACAAGTTCTCAGTCGGGGCCTTATTACAATCGCTTAATCCAGCCAAGTTGATTCTTCAAACTAGGGCTTGGACCCAGTTTGAAGAGATAACGTTTTTAAATCGTTCTGAACGGTTCCTTGCATAGCATTTTATTCCGGAAAATACCGGTTTATTCCACAAGGAACAGAGGCTCGTGGTGTGACAGCAAAAAAATCATACATGGAGACACTTTTTTTCATCTGAGAATGAAAATAATATATTTCGTGGCGATAGATCTAACTAATCGTTAGATGGTACAGACGCGTTCACATCAACCTTTACAAACCTGTTGCAAAATGGGTCTTATGTGGGCAGGTTAGGGTGCCTTATGTAAAGGTTAATGTGAACGCCTCTGTACAAGTTGATGAGAAAATATCATAAACGTTGCTGACAAAAAATATAATTCCCTTATTATTTGCATCAATGTTCTTTAGTTCAAACTTTAACGATACGACCCGTGCGTGACTATTAGATGCGTGGCCGTGAATTATTATTCCTAGTTTCGTATTTAACCTAATAAATAGAAAAAATCGGTTGAAAATTGTTAGAAACATTATTTTGAGCGAGAATGATTTACATTGCGTTTCTCTCCGAATGGAAACAAAACCAATACGTTATGAGGCATTTTGGACGAAAACGGTTTGTAAAATAAACCTGCTTCCACGCCGTGCCCCAAACTGAGGGTAGCAAGCAATGTCCTCAGTAAATATCCAGCCTAGATGGTGCGTTAGTGCCAGGTAACCGCTGACTGGCTGGAAATGAAAGATCATATAACGAAATTGCTGGCTACGTTCAATTTAGGAAGTTAACTTAACTGGATATAAGGGATTGTAACAAGGGTCCTGCAGTATAACAACCATGTTTTAACTGAGTGTTTTGATCATTCCAATGCACAAGTAAAAATTATTTGAAATCAGATGTCACATCGTTTTTACTTTGCTTTAAATAACTACTCCCGGTTTTAACCTTACAAAGGGAAAGCATTATTTAGAAAAACTCAAATGGTTTTACAAAGTTATTTTGACTATAAGGTCTTTTACTTTCTGCTTTCTACTTTGGCAGGAGATAGCCAGAAAAAATAATATCTTTTGTAGTTCCTATAAACTTTTATTTTTATTTTGCAGCACACCCAAACGTTAAAGTGTTCATATCCCACGGAGGACTTATCGGAACCCAAGAGGCAATTTACCACGGCGTTCCCATCATAGGTGTTCCGATATATGGTGATCAGTTCAACAACTTGCTGCAGATACAATACGCGGGTTTGGGCAAAATTCTCCAGTTCCATGACATAACAGAGGAGACGCTAGGGAAGACATTAAACGAGGTTCTTACAAACTCGTCTTACATGACGAAGGCGAAGGAAATGTCCGCCAGATTTAGGGATAGGCCCATGAGTGCATTGGACACGGCCGTGTACTGGATAGAGTACGTCGTCAGGAACAAAGGGGCGAACTTCATGAAGAATCCAGGATTGCAAATGAGCTGGATTGCATACAATATGCTAGATGTGTATGCTTTTATACTACTTGTTTCATTGTCGTTTGTTTGCGTTACGTTAAAAATGCTCAAAATATTAAAAGGTTTTCTAGAACCAAACATAGATGTAAGAAATTGTAAGTTAAAGCAAAGTTAGTGTTATTTCGTTTATTGCGTCTTATAGAAAATATGATACAACTATTTGATAACTGAGTAATATTTCAATTAACCTCCTTGCTATTTGCGTATTAAGTAAATTTCATTAGTACAGGCAAATCATTAACTGAACCCGTGTTTTCTATGCCACTATGAATTCAGACAAAAATTAAAAAACAATATCATTGAAAGCGTCGTGGCCTAGTGGTCAAGCACTCCAACTCGGATCGCGGATCGTGTGGTCCCGGTTAAAATCTGGCCAGAACCAAAATCTTTGTGTTCATTGTTAATTTGCGACTAACTCTTTGGTGATGAAAACATCGATAAAAAACCAAATCAACCCGGATAGCGGCGGAAGCATCTACCACGTTGGGCTCTAATCCATTGGTGATCCATTGGTCAAAAGTGGGCTTCTGAGTGGTCCGTTCACCATGACGGCAACAGTCACTTGCTTCTGATTACCCCGTTTGGGATAAAGTCGTGATAGTATGTTATGTAATATCATTTTAAAATTTTTTGGACTAAGGGCGTGCTCCAGAACGATCTAAAATGTTAAAATACAAATTGAAGTATCATTTTACTTCTGTTATGTTTTGCATATCACTGTATAGAAACACAACTAAACGTCCAATAAGGTAGTTACCAATTTTTTACTGAATTTACGTGAGGAATCGTGAGATCTATTCGTTAAAAACGCTCAGTTATAACTATAAAAAAAAATACAAGGTGCTAAAAATAACAGAGAAAAATGATGATTTCATTTGATAGTAAAATTAACCTCGAAAATTTTCAAAAAATCTGTTGTTTTCGATCGTACTCCAGCGCGGGGTGCGCTGGAGTACGCGCGTAATCAATGTGTAGTTAACATTATGATTTGTGACTGGTAAGACCGAAAAACATCAAATCCCAAACTCAACCGTTTTCACGATATTAGACTGTTAAGTTTTTTTATAAAATGTACAAATTATTTTGTAATTTGTGCGTCTAATTTATTTTCACAGTTTTTGTGTTGCTCATGGTGAGTGGTTTTATTGGTTTCAACATCAAATGAGTTGGTGAATCAACAACTACTTCTACTACGATCCAGATTGTTGATTCACCTGCTAATTTGATCGTCTTTACGATCGATAGCAGAAAAAGTATTTAAATCCGAAAGAAAGGGTTTCTTACAGTAATAATAAAAAAAAGAATAAGTAGGTACCGCATTTTGTAGAGATGTGCCTTAAAATATTAGTGTTCTATAAGCTATCCAACACGGTAGATATACAAATTAGGGGAATTATGAGAAATTATAGACAAACTAAGATTGACTACCTGAGAGTCTCCCAGGTAGTGGGAAAGGAAACGTAATAAGTACAACCGAAATAATGAGTGCCTGCGCTCGCGCTCCACGCGCGGGTCGCGGGGAAGGGGCAATCCCGTGTGGTTAGTAAATTCCACCTCTTGTAAAAAACACCCTAACACTGGTATAATATTTATATTTATATGATAGTTATTACTTGCATGCAGCTTTTCATTTATAAAACCATTTTCAAACGTTGTTTAATCATCATTCAAATTTGCTGTTGACTGTACGAGTTGCGCGTGTGTCAAATGGCGCGCCTGTACGCGCCTACATGCGCTTCTAAAACGAGCGCGTTTAAAACTTTAGTCTAAAAGATGCCAAAAACGGATCCTTTTAAGCAACAAGACCATAGCCATAATTGTACGAGTTCAGACTGTTTTGTTCTAATATTGTTATACTTAATTGTTTATTTGTACTGGCAGAATGTATTTATCTTTTGATTGTCTTACATTATTTTCTAAAGGTTTTAACAGCAGACTTGTGTGAGAGGTCAAATTGATGGCTTTGGTTACCAAGCCATCAATTTACTAACAACTTGTACAAATCGTTTCCGCTTCTATCTTCGCTAGTAATGTTGATGGGCGCGTAAGAGGCGGTCGTTACGCCATCCATTTTTTCGTCCAGTTTTATTTAAGGTTGAAAATGTTGTTGAATTATTTGAGTGTGGTGAGTTTTTTGCTCATAATATGTTGCGAGTGCGCGAATATTTTGTACATTACGCCTTTTACTTCTAAATCCCATAGTATAATGTTGAGACCTATAGGCTTAGAGCTAGCACGAAGAGGACACAACGTTACCGTCATTACGGGAGTCAAAGCAGATGTGGAGCTACCAAATTATACTCAAATACAAGTCGATGACAAACAGATTTGGGATGTAGCTGGTAAGAAATTATATTCCTGTTTTTTCTACAATACGTGTGGTTTCGCCTGAATATAGTTTTTATTAAGTGTGTACAAATATCACTTCTTTTGATTCATTTGTTAACATAACGCATTACGTTTGATAACAAAGGTGAACACCATTTCTATCACAGAGGTTAAAGTTCGTCTCATTAGAAATAAGACCTATTCTATACATAAGTATAGTTAAATGCCACAAATGGTCATCAGAAATAGTTCATCGTACTTGTTCATTATTCACTTAGTCATTTTTTTATTAGATGTCAAACAAAATTTAACAAATATTGATTCTATCCAGGAAGTGCAAAATGACTTAATATTTAGCTAAGTTTTTGCACTATAACAAGTTTATATGTATTTGGTTATCTTGACTGGCCTGTTGGTGCAATGGCAGCGATCCTGCATTTAGCACTGTAGGTCGTGTGTTCGATCCCCATACATGACAAACATTCGTGTGACGAAAATTTGTGTTTGCTGTGTGTCTGGGTGTTACTTTATGTACCTATGTATTAATGTATGTTTATCAGTCTCTGTCACCCATAGTACAAGCTCTGCTCATGTTGGGGTCAGATGATGGTGGTGTAATTTGTCCCTGATATTTATTATTTATTTTAATTATTTATTTTCAGGCATCAAACGTCCTAATGTATTTACGATGGTAGAAATTTCAGCTGAAAAGTTCCATGATATTATACTATGGCGGGGCGGATTAGGGTTTACAGAAATTGCTTTGCAATCCGCTCAGGTCAGACAATTCTTGGCCACAAACCACACATTCGATCTGGTCATTGCTGAACAGTTCTTCCAAGAAGCATTTTACTCTCTAGCCCACAAATACCAAGCCCCCCTAGTTCTAGTGACAACTTACGGAAATTGCATGCGACACAATATTGTAACGAGGAATCCTCTTCAACTTCCAACAGTCATAGCAGAGTTCTTAGACGTGAAGTCGCCGAGAAGTTTTTGGGGTAGATTCAGGAACCTGTATTTTACATTTTACGAGTTTGTATGGTGGAGATATTGGTATTTGGAAAAACAGGAGGAGTTTGTTACGAAATACGTACCGGATTTGCCTGAGCCGGTCCCAAGCCTTTATGAGTTGCAAAGAAATGCTTCCTTGATATTGCTGAACACGCATTTCAGTTTTGACAATGCTGTTGCGTACCTACCTAACGTAGTTGAAGTTGGTGGGCTGCATCTTACACGCAGTACTTCCAAATTACCAGAGGTGAGTGTTGCTGTCGCAGACAATTATTGTATAGGTTGTTTAGTTTCATTGTTATGACCTATCTTATGCGAAAAATAATAATAAGTCACGCCGTCAAATGATCTTGGTAGTAGAAAGAGGGTTAAGGTAGTGGTAGGGTAAGTGCTATACCTTACTTATTGCTTATCTTAGACGAGTATAGTATATTTGCCTGATATCCGATCCTGCCTTTAGCGCCGGAGGTCGTGGGTTCGATTAAACCCCACCCATGGCAAACATTCATGAGACGAACATTTTCATGTGTCTGGGTGTTATTATTGATCTAAGTTTATTTTCAAGCCCTGTTTAATTTGGGGTCAGATGATCTTGGTGTAAATTGTCCCAGATATTCTAAAAAAAAAATTTTTTTCAGATTAAGATGGTTCTCTTTTATTTCGTTCTTATAATAATAATTAATATAGGTTGAATACAAAGGCTTTAAACCCACTGCAAGACTCGTTTAAAAAAACAGCATTATGCGACTGGGAAACCAGCTGCCATAAATTTGAGTTACGAGTGTATTATTGCTCATTTCGTTTGAGGTAGATTAGTGATGGTATGATCGCATATTGCCGGTGCGTAGCAAGCAGGGCATTGCTGGTCCTATGTTGATCTTACGGAACATTACTTCGTTCCATGCCTCTGGAAACATAGCAAAGACGACACGATTGGCGTAGAGCGTTGTAGCACGGTTTCTCGCCGTGACTTGCGTGGAGACCTGGGTTCAATTCCCTGTCGGGTCAACTTAGTTTTCGAACTTTTCTAAATTTGCTCGGGTCTGAGTGTGCTTCGAGACACCCCTGGCTTGTCAAGTACCTCGTAACACAAGTATATTTATCCTTACTTCGAGACCATGACAGTCAGTGTATTGTCTGGCGCAAATTGATATTTAATTATATAGGGGCGTCTTTCATAACGTTGCTTTGCAGTTGATACTAAACAATTATCGCATTGTACTTACCAATACTTTGGAATAAGTACTTGAAAGAGCTGTAATCATTTAAAATAGCCTACAATGACGATCTCAGTTCTTATGCACTATCAATCGCCGTATAATTCTAGTCAATCAGTGTCTATTACTCTGGCCAAGATGATGTGATGTAATTCAGAACGTTGTTGGCCGGCCCCATTAGTTCACAAAGTGGTCCAGGTGGGGGTCACATTTTTGTCGAGCCTTAGGAATATGGTATAAATGTAGCTGCAGGGGTCCACGGAACCAGCTAAATTTTGGAAGTGCAACGGTCTATGCGAAAAAAAGTCTGAGAACCGCTGAATTGTAGGCAATTGGATATGCGAATGCAAGTCATTGCCAAGGATCTTGTCACTGTTTTACTTCATAACATTTCACTATGGAAAAATACCCTAAACATCGTTTTTAATTAGTATGGTCAGTGGTGGTTATAAGATAAAACGGAATATGTAGGTATTTATTTGTTAAAAAGAATCATCATCGTAATCAGCCTTAAGTCAGCCACTTCTGGATAAAGTTTTCTGTCATCTTTTGACTGGCCTGTCGGTGCAATGGCAGCGATCCTGCCTTTAGTACCGGAGGTCGTGGGTTCAATCCCCACCTATGGCAAACATTTATGTGACGAACATTTGTGTTTGTTGTGTGTCTGGGTGTTATTATCTATTTAAGTATGTATCTAGAGATATTTAAGTAGATATGTTTATTAGTCTCTGACACCCATAGTACAAGCTCTGCTTAGTTTGGGGTCTGATGATCTTGGTGTAAATTGCCCCAGATATTTATTTATTTGTTGCTGAATCTCATTGTTAGTCAGCGCACGACTTGTGTTGAACAGTACATACATCTGCCTTCTTACACAGGGGGGAAATGGTTAACTATGCTTATTACAGTAAATTTTTCCACCACCGATAGTTAACGTTCTGTCTAAGTTAAGGCTGCATCATCCTGCAACTGTAGCAATAATATCTTCAATTATTATTTCAGGATCTTCAGAAACTTCTAGACAAATCCAAACAGGGTGTAGTGTATGTCAACTTTGGATCAAATGTAAGGAGCGCAGAACTGCCTCTTGACAAGAAAAATACATTTCTTAAGGTGTTTGCAGAATTGAACCAAACAGTATTGTGGAAGTGGGAAGATGATAATTTAGGCGACATATCTAAGAATATTGTTATAAGAAAATGGTTTCCACAAAAAGAGGTTCTATGTGAGTATACATTGAATTTGCTATCAAAATGGTTTTTTTGGGCGGAAATTTTGACTCAAATGAAGAAAAAGCACTAGTAATGTTATAATATGAGTTCACAATCATAATATAAACCATAATCAGGTGTAAAACCGTGAATATTGCGAGATTTCATAAATTTAAAGTCGAAAATGTACAAACGGAATTGATTCTTGATTCTTATTGATTTACCTATCGTTTAGTAGTAAGTAACAAGTTTGTTCTGATTGTTAATGATTACCATCTATAACATAATAGCAGTAAGAGATGAAGCCGACAACAGTCGCTAGCGTCAGCACAGAATTTGCAACAGTGCCTCTAGT
Source organism: Udea olivalis (assembly GCA_947369235.1). Lineage (NCBI taxonomy): Eukaryota > Metazoa > Arthropoda > Insecta > Lepidoptera > Crambidae > Udea > Udea olivalis. The sequence goes on from OX376351.1 coordinate 11,241,958, forward strand.
GGGGGGTAATGGTACCACTAAATAGAAATGTAACTCAAAATGGCATACAGTTGAAAGAAAGAAAAAACATTCATTTGACGACACGATTGGCGTAGTGTGCTGTAGCACGGTTTCTCGCCTCGATGTCCCTAGTGTCCCGGGTTCGATTCCCGGTCGGGTCAATTCAGGAAACGATCTTTTCTGAATTGACTCGGGTCTGGGTGTGCTGGGAGACGCCCCTAGCTTATTTCCTTGTGTGGTACCTTGTAACACAGGGATTAAATAAACCCTACTTCGAGACCATTACAAGAGGTGTGTTGTTTGGCGCATATTTATTTATTTATTCATTAATTTCATGGACATCGCATTAAAAAACATCACAAAGCAACAATTACAAAGGAACTAAAAAAGACATGATAAAAAATATCAGCTGCTGTAGTTAGACAATATTGTATTCTTGTGACGCAAACTCATGATAGACGTAATGCTTTAAATTTTCAGCACACCCGAACATAAAAGTGTTCTTATCCCATGGCGGACTCATCGGTACTCAAGAAGCCATATTCCACGGAGTACCAATTCTAGGAATACCTATATACGCTGATCAGTACAACAACTTGCTCCAGGCCCAGAGTCTGGGTTTTGGAACAATTCAGCAATACCACGACATTAATGAAGCAAGTCTAAGGGCAAATCTTTTAGAAATGCTAGAAGATGTCTCGTATAAGGATAAGGCAGAGGAAATATCAGCCAGGTTTAAAGATCGACCGATGACAGCTCTGGACACGGCGATGTTCTGGATAGAGTACGTCATAAGGAACAAAGGAGCTGAATTCATCAAGAATCCAGCGTTGGAGTTGAGCTGGTTTGCTTATCACATGGTTGACGTATTTGCTTTTATACTTGCCGTGGTTATAATTGTGACTTTTGCGGTCATTTATATGCTGAAGGTTTTCATCCGAAAGCTCATGATGTTATATAATGTAAAAGTCAGCAAAATTAAAAAACAGTAACATACCTTTATGTGCATGTGTTTTTTATTATCAAAATTTACCAATTGAAGGGCGTATGCTTGGTTTGGTAGTGGTAGGTAACTAGTTAGTAACATAATAAAATACATCATATCTGGACCTCACGACCACTTTCCATCAGGTGGAGTGAGATCATCTTGACGGGCAATACATATAAAAAAAAAACATATTGATCAATAATGTCAGTCGGTATCCGTAGACTTCTTGGTATTTTAGTTATGATTCACATAATAATTTGCCATCAAAGGAAATATTTATACCAACTTTTAACCCTCTATAGGGCAGGATTTTGTTTTTACTATTCTAGTTTTTTTTAAAAAATGATTTACCCTACTACATTTTCTGGTCTTGTCTTATCTTTAGGCATAGATTAACTATCTATTCATTGCTTTAGGTGAACAGTAGTCGCCATGGTTGGTTGTTTAGTTGTTTAAATTATTATACTTATTATGCCTCCTTTAGAGAAGTACTTAGCTATCAAAATAAATGCTTACTATAAGCTACAAATCTGTTCCTCAAATTGACCCCGTTATTCTTTTGTTGTAGTACTTAAACAAAACATGAATTAGTTCAGTTTCAAGAAGAAGAATTCATTTAAAAGCTGGGTATTTTTCATCACAGTGAAAAGTTGTGTTTTACAAAAGGGTTACAAACGAATGCCCCAGCCTACGAAATACTTATTAAGTACAGTATTATAAATTACTTACAGTAGTTTAAAAAAAAAAATCTTTCAAATACAAAAGTTTTCATATGAAAGGCCAAAACACATTTCGCTGAGCTATCGGAGCAAGAATGTATGTATATAAATATTTTCTTTTATTATGTGAAGACATTCTTAAAGGAGACATCTACACCATCCTGTACTAAATTAATCCTGTGCTCTGAAGCACTAAGGCAATATTTTTCATAATAGTTGATGCAGAAGTTCATAGATGGCGCTAACCAAGATATTTTTTTTAACATTACTATTTGAGAAATTAAATTTAAAACGTATGTTCTTTTTATGGCCTTACCTTTATATCCGAGTGTATTTTAGTGTATTTTTAGGGTTACGGATTGGCAAGTTTATTATATTTACTAAAACGATACTTGGCAATTTGAATTAAAATCAGTTTTCAACCGAATCGATGCAACAACGAATGTCAAATGGTGCCGAATGTTATTAATTCGAAATCATTTTATTGCGATTTTCAGAAAAACTATGCAAACATACTGACAGATTACTTTGTTTAGTTCTATTTTTATGTTAGTTAAATGCAAATGAAGTCATAATATAAAAAGCTTTAAGTAAGTAAATACCTATTAGAATAATGAGTAGCTGTCATACAACCAAAGACCCTACAAAGGCGACGTTAGATCTTTAGAATATTCAAATCGGGGGCTTTTGCCCACGTAATGACGATTGTAGTTATGAAAATGGGGTCGTTATTACTCATAGTCGTTCCCGCCGGGATATCAGCGCTTTATTGTCTGACTCCGAGCCTTTGAAATGGAGATAATTTAGTTGATATAACAAATCAAACGGGTCAGCAGATCGGAAGTTTTCACTAACCTTTGTTACTAGCCTACCGTTCCGTAGCCCTTTCGTGTCGCAAAAACATACCTTTAATTTATGCTGTAATCTAGCTCACTCGTAGTAAGTCTTGAATTCAACAGACGGCCTTTAGGGCATAAAAGTTCGGGATGGAGACCTTATTGAAGACAAACGCAGCATGGGACGGCCTGATTGACGTGGCAGGATTCCTGTGAAATCCGTGGAGGACGCCTATGTTCAGCAGTGGACGTCTTGAGGCTGCGAATGAATGAATGAAAGTCTCAAAATGAATGGGTGCTTTAACTCTGATTTAAGATAAGATAAATAATCTTTATTGCACAAACAAATACTTACAGCACGTAAAAACAAAAAAGTAAATATTAAAGCACAATTTAGGCGGTCTTATCGCTACAGAGCGATCTCTTCCAGACAACCTTCGGCAGAGAGATTTAAAACAGAGGACGAGTTAGGCTGCGCAAAAGCTATAAAAAAAAATAGTAATCACATTTGAATATTATGGTAATATAAAAATAAATAAATAAATACATATTATATTGTTTTAAATTACCTTGCACCAGTTTCCTTGTGTAACGAACTAGATTATATTATATTAGATTAGATTAGATTTATGTGTTTCCTTCCTCTTATAGTTCCGGGGTCTTCATGCAGAGCGTGAAAAGGCATTTCTGCAGGCCTTCAAGGTGAGGATGGTCAGCCCAGTGATTCGTTTGCATGACTGGGCTTAATCAACCTCATATCTGGACCTCACGACCAGTTTCCATCAGGTGGAGTGAGGTCACCTTGGCGGGAAATTTAAAAAGAAAAAAATAACAACAACTGCCTGGGAAGGAAAAAGGTACACAAATAACCCACATAGTAAGTAGCTCTGACCTCGCCTTACCGAAGTAGGTAAAAAGATTTTTGTATATATTGTTGTGATTGACTATGAACTTCGTCAGGAGCCGTTGGCTTGTCACAGCACTGCGTGCCATCTGGCGATCATCTTCATCATCTTTGAAGATTCGTAAATTAGAAAGAAAACACCTTTACTTCACCTAGAAACGGAAATAACACAAATGTTCGTTATTATATATAGTGAGTTACATGGTAAAGTTGCTGAGGGGCAGAATACATAATGCAGAATTACTGGGGCACATACATCTTAGTGTGCCAGACCGGTACGCGGAGCAACGGCGGCGGCCGCCGCTGCTGGCTAGCCGCGCGCGCGCACCAACTTGCTGGCCAAGGCGCCGCTCACGCGCGGCATGCGCACCATTAGCGCTGTGGCAGAGCTCACGAACATATTCTTCGTGCCCTCTGAGTGAATTAGCAAGGACGGCATTATTTGTAATAAGCTATAGGTTGTAGTTTTAAGAGTAAGTACTCATAAATATTTGTAATTATTTCAAAAGTTACTTTAACTAATGGGGATGGTAATTTTTTTTCTCTGAAAATTAACGACAATTTTTCATTGATCGTTGGGATCGTGACGTTACAAAAATGTCGGTCAAATATGTAAAGGTTAAAGTAATTAATAAAATAAAGATAGTTACGCTATAGCATCAGGTTAAATTTGCCTGTAATGATAGCTGTAAGAGTTGTTAATAAATAAATAAATTATGAACCATTGTCCTAGGAGGAAATCGAACCTAAACCCCACAACTGACAAGCATTTTTGAGAAAATATTTGCTAAATTTTAATAGAATATCTAAGTTGATGTTTAAGTAAGACGAAAATAATTCAATATCGATAAGAAATAACAAATTTCATATATAGATAAAGCTGTTCAAACTTTCCAACTGTTATTTGTTTCTGGTTTTCAACTTTCTGTATATTTTGGCAAAGAATGCAACAAATGCATTTTTTTTGTGTCTACAATTTTGGAAGCAGTTTATTTATAAAAATATTTTGCTGACAATCTCTGTTCACAGCCGCTAATGGGATGTATAATAAAAAGATATTGTAAGTATTTTCATACTTCACAAATGAATGAAAGCGCAGAATATTTTTTTTGTAGGTTTTGATTGGCCTTAGATATAAGTCCCACGGTTCAGAGAACGGTTTACAAGGGATAGAAGCAAGGTATTACCTGAATAAAATGTCGTTGTCTACCCACGTCAATTCTTTGGGCTCCCAAGACAGCCTACATGGGTCTACGCTCAATCTATTTATTGATCAAGTGATTTAGCCAGACTTCTGCACCGATTAAGAAAGCCAAATTAAAAAGCAGGTGCCTTTTTATTGAAAGAAAGAAATACAATTTATTTGCAGCAACAAGAGTAGGTACAGAGGCGTTTACATCAACCTTTACAAAAGCATTGCAAAATGGTTCTTATGCCAACAACTCAGCGGTTTGCTGCGTCTTTTCTGGTCCGCACCGCACTGCGTCTGTGTTTCCGGATACTTACAACCTCAGTAACTTCAAGGACAGAGTAAATAAGCATTTTTGGTGGCGAGACTAAAGCCAAAAGCAAACCCATTTGAAATAAAAAAAAACATACGGGTACCTAATAAGGTGCCACTACTATCCATGTAAAGGTTGATTTGAACGCCTCTGTGAATGATTGTGGATTAAAGTGCAATTTAGCTCTACCACTCTGCTTAATTGTAGCACTTAGTTGTTGGATAACAATTCATGTAAAAAAACTAAGCTTCTATCAAATACAACGTAATGGCATAGATAAAATACATATTATTTGGTAATGGCTAACACCAAGAGGTGCCATGCTCGAGCTATACGTAAGTACTTAAGTTTGAAGAATATTCATTTCTCATTAAAACCATAAATACTGGCACTTACATGAGAAATGAAAATGTGGGTAAGTATTACACAAATAGTCCAGTAGTTAACAGTTTAAGCAAATCCGATTTAAATGCGAATTAAATGCTTACCCAGAAGGTGAAACTAACCGATGACATCGCAGGATTTCGATGGGTAAAGGCCACCTACTTCAAAATAACCACCAAAGACTGTATAAACACTACGTATGAAATGTTTGGCGTAGGCCGTTTGAAGTAGTCAACATCAAAAAACAACTACTTGTGGTAGTTATACAGAACGGCGTGCAAAACAATAATTTTGAGCCATAATAGCTTAAAATATTGTACCATCGACACTTTGGAAAAGCGTCGATAGTTAAAACAATTCATACTTGGAACTAGCACCATAAAACTGCCCTGGCGTAAAAAGGGTGCATACCAATCGTTGCTGTTAGCTGCAGCCAAAATCCAGCGCAACACTGCACAGGTTTGTCTCATAAATAACGCAGTTCCGCTCAAACGTCGCCTGAGTGAACACTTCATGCGTCCACCGCGAATAATTAGACAAATATTTGAACGAAACAGTGGTGTTTGAACAGGCAGTATGGGCGGGCGCACCGCTTTTGTCCACCGCCGTCGCACTTGCTCGTAACGACCGGGGCAAGACTTATGAATTCGAAATGTGCAGCCCTTGAATTCACTGTCCCATTCCTCTTTTTAGACGCAGGTTGTTTTCATTTTGTGTAAGCTTCTGATCTCGGTTTGTGTGCTGTTTCGACTTTTTATTTGGAGCGCATTCGCATTTTTGCAACTGGCCAGTATTTTTGCTTTCTAGCGTCCTGAAGTTACATTAACGTCAAATAAGTTACACGATTACAAAAGTAACAAAAAAGTCTGCCTCATCATTAAGTTATTACGCACTTTTAAATCTCTAACCTAACCTAAAACTGAAGCGAGGATGATGTTAATAAAAGGGGTAGAAGAAACGTCCTGTTGGTAAATTTTATCATTTTTAAGACTTCTACTCTCATTTTTTTTTGTTTTATACGCGACATGTTATGTTTGACACTATTTTTGGTCATGGCTTCAGAAAGTCACTAACTCAACTGTGATGAGACATAATTAAATAACATACTCGAGAGTGTTACATAACACCAACTGTTATTATTAATATCCTGCCTCTCAGAATAATGTTTATTCAAGCAAACAGCGATACGCTTTAGGAAACGAGAGAGAATCACGGTAGCTGTGGATTCGGTACTGATTTTCATTTCCCGCCGCGCCGGTTGCGCTGGGCGTTAAATCCCACTGAACGATGCCCAAGTTTTAATTGCAAACTCTTAATGAGGTAGGTGACAGATTTTAAATAGGCCACTGCCTACTGGCACACAAACCGAAATTAGAACGCTTTATTGAACTTAAGAAATAAAGGAGCGCAAAGAAATAATTTGAAGAGGTATTTTTAAATCGAAATAATTTTAATTATTTTTAAACTTGATCGTATCGGGCCTCCTTTACAATTGAGATTATAGTTTCAGGAGCGAGAACCAAAATTACGTTTTAAAATAACAAAGAGACATAAACTTGAAACGTTTTAATTTAAACAAGCGTTTTTCACTAGCAATTTCTATGAAAGACTTGTGAAAAAATACTAGTCATGTAGTACTATAGTACCTACCTATTAATTAATGTTTGAGGAGGCAGCTCATTAAGCCATTTTAAGGTAAATTTAGCTAAACCTGTGTTTTGATTAATTCAAGCTGGTAAGAAATGTTAATTATTAACCTTATTCAAGACACAGACAGCGACGCGCACCTGAATAAATTCCAGACTTCGCCAAATCGAAACAGTCTTGTTAATCAGCTGACATTTCAATACCGAGTACAATGCGCCCGATATTGAATTCCAGTTCCAACTGGAACTGTTGGAAGTACGCCTGGAACTCATTAATTCCAGACAATAGCGATGTTGTATCAAATGCACTGTATACCGTGAGTGTGACGCATAAAACACAGTCTTAGGGTCTTCGCACACGAACCTTTATGCCACGGACCCTGTACTCGTATCTCAGTGGACATGTACAGTTACTGTAGTACCTAATTATTGGAATCTTAGAATATATGGATATATACATTTAAAGATAGAAAAATACTAAACGTAAAATGAGTCAGATTCAACTCGTTCAAGAATTTGCCACATAGTATGTTGAAGGTCTCGATAGCTCAGTTAGCAGAGCAGGTGCGGGTTCAAGTCCCAATTAAAATTTTAACCAAGTTGAATTTTAACGGTATTCTTCTACAAGTAATTATCAACTAAATGAAACATTGAAACAGATAATTTAACTGAAGTTTTTAAGAACACAATGTCACAGGCTTCGGCGAGGACAGGGTATTCGCCTAACAGGGTTTACTATTGAACGCATAACCTTAATTGCCATAATTTCAATTGACATACATCATTTGGCATACATATCAAAAATTATTATGGATTTTAGCAAAGTTTTCAGTACGCATAAACATAATAACTCGGAACTGTTAAAAGGCATAATCATAAAAACCATAATCTTCAAAATCCATATTATTGTTTAACATACTCTTACAAAGCATAACTCAAAATTTACATGCGTTAAATAGCATAGTTCTTTCAGCATTTTTTAAAAATGTATTTCGACATTAGTAATGAAAAAAGCCTGTGTCCGCTTAAACAGAGAACCCCAAAGAGCCGTTAAATGTGGCCGAGACTCTGAGTCTGAAAGCTGTAAGAAGCTGTCTTAATACAACTCACAACTGGAACATGATTGTTATTTCTTACACCAGTCGTTATTCACGGTAAAATACTGTAACAAGTTCTAATCGGGGAATAAAGATGAGACTTTAGTGAATAAAAATATTGTAATAAATGTCTATTCGTAAGTAAGCTAGTCTATTTATAGGAATTTTGACCTTTAAAATGATGTACACAGTTTTGTCTATCCATCACTGTTTGTTTTATGCTTTTCCTTGCACCAAGGTCTGCTGTAAGAAATTTAGAGATAAGCTCACCTGTACTTTAGCTATCCTTATTTTTTATATAAAAAACTGTAATTTGTGTACAAACTAATAAATAAATTAATAATAAAATGAGGGAATAATTATTCATCACGGTTAGCATTATGTAAGTTTGGTGAAATTCAACTTAATAACATATTTTTCAGGTAAATCCTTTTTATATCATCATTTACCTAAGTTTTACATTATTATGTCTTTAGCGTATAGCCTAATTTACAATTTTATTATAGTTAGTTGCAGCCATCACATAAATTCTTTTTTTTACAGTGCGCAATGCCGGCATGGGTCGCTAGTAGTGTAGTATTGTTCTATTTCTTTGGCAAGACAAATACAATACATATCGTATGCTGACTACGCATGCATTCGTGTGCGAAAAGCCTAGTCTCCGGGCGGTCACTGCAGTAGGCTTTTTGCATTCATACAAAGGACGCAAGAAAAAAGTTGCACTGCGCACGTCATAATGCCATCGCGTAAAATTGAATGTTTTTTTTATTTAAAAGATGACAGGAACAATATCATTTATGTCCGTAGATGCACTGTTTGTAGTATCTATTGCTTGTTCTTCTCAAGATGCCGCCGTCAAAATAATCACGTGCCATAAAGGCATATAAAATAAATATTTCTCCATCTCTGATCCTAATAAATCTGGCAGCCAACCCTTATATTGTAAGTACCTACCTATTGTCTGTGAATAGTGTTAAACTTCCTTGAAACTAATTGTCTTGTGAAGAGTGTGAAACTCCCTTTAAAATAATGCTTATATACTTTTTTCGCTTCAGATACAAAAGAAGGGGCAATATAACCCAAGCTGTCGTGATCTATTTTTATTTTGAACCCAAATTTGTTGTTTAAATTTAGACCTTTGTTTTCTTGCTATGTGGTGGTTGCAATCCTGAAATTCATAGAAGAAGCTTCGAGATAGTCGTTGTCCAAAAAATAACACTGTTGTTTGTGAAAGAACTCACTTCAATTTTTATTACGAATGACTTTGTTTTTTTTAAAGTTTCCCTACTTATTTATCAGAAAATAAAGTCTGAAACGTTACTGAAAAAACCAAAGTATTACCTACTATGCATAAGCCGCATTACATAACAAAAAAAATATTTTTCCACCACAATGCATGTTTCACAATCCAACACACGCATTCTATGCACGCGGTGACGCGCGGAAAGCTCGGCATTGTGTGAGTTACAGTTATTGTATGAGTTCCTCGTTACTCCTCGTCCGAGGATGTTTGCCTGCATTATCACCCTGTTTTGCGGGCGTGAGTGAAAAACGCGCGGAATAGTGCCGCAGCAGGAAGGAAATGGCTCGCCGCACGGTGAAGTAACGTGAGCGTTCGCAATATAAGTCGCTTAACGCTTTTGGACATAAAACGGCAGTAAGGAGAACTCGAACTGAACCGTACCATAGACTATGACCATACTGATGTTTAACACACTTCCAGGGGCCGTAGCCGTATTCTCTTATAGCAATTTCGTCAGTAATATCTGGCCTAGAGGATGCATTTTTGAAAGGTAGGCAGGTTACCGCTGTCAAGCTGAAAATGAAAGATCATATTAGGAAATCGCTCGCTACGCTCAGTTTAATAAATTAACTTGACTGGCTATATGAGATGGTAAAACGGCCCCAGGTTAATTTGAAATCACATTTATCCTGTTAATTCACGATTGCGCCAGGTCAGTCGTTATCCATTAGCACATAAAACGAAATTTGAATTTTAACACGACTTCAGTGAATTTTTCATATTAACTCTAATAAACTAAGTGAAACGTTAACCTGTGATATTAGCTGATAAATTGTTATCATACTTATTTCTTTTTTTATTTTGACTATTTTATGTACTAAGTTTGGTTCGATTACTGTGATCGCAAACATGTACCTAAATCAAAACCATTACCATTTTCCCCGCCGATAAAAATATCTCAACATTTGAGTAATTGAGTATCAAATAGAGTTTTACATTCACATGAAGTTGATAACTCTTACAGTATCGTTTTCTCATTCTGTTGTCGCACTGTGCAAACTTGCTACGGATTCTGACGTTAATTTACGAAGTTCAAAATAATTATAATTGAAATTTGTTTCACCATGAATTTTGTCGCAGTTTCAACTTCGGGGAAATTACAAAGCGGGCACAAGGACGGTCTTTAAAGGAGTTATTGTCCTTTTTGCAAGTAAAACTTAAGTTAATAATGAAATAATTAATGAAAAGCTTAATTAAGGGTTTTAATGAAGATTTATTGATTACCCTAGCAAACCATTTATCTTTTCGTAATGGCTGGTATCGAATTAAGTTGGTTTGCGTCAAATAATTCTACAGTTATTTAAATTGCCTGAAGATGCTTTTCGAAAAGATGCATTCAGTGGTAATTTATAATTTTTTCGTTGTTCTTCGACGTCAACTTCTTTTTTAACATTGCACTTTATATCTTCTGACAAAATGAAAAACGTATCTTGGTTTTTTAATAATGCCCGTCACTATGACCTTACTCCACCTGATGGAAAGCGGTCGTGAGGTCCAGATATGAGGTGGACAAGCCCAGTCATTCAAACGAATCACTGAGCTGGCCATCCTCACCTTGAAGGCCTGCAGAATTCATGGAATAAAGTTGTATGATTTTTATTTGTAAGTACATGAAAGTTTTTATGATTAACTGTTTTATGTAATTTGTATTAAAACTTTTAAATACATAAAAATGCTCAAAAAAATATGTCACGGGGCTCCAACAGCCGTGAGTTGTAATGTTTTGTATAGCTCAAAGGTCTTTCCAGGACACAATTAACAGGAGGCAGGCTCTTCTAATGTACTGAGCCTATTCCATATCGATTCTAACACACTACAAGTATGCGCCTCCAGTACCACCTCACATTGACCCATTATCAGCTATAATCTAAGTATAGTCAGCTTCTAGTTAAGTATAATCAGCTCTAAAGTACCATTAACGGCTAAACATTGTATACCACGCGATCATTGCAGGGTTGACGTAGACGTGAAGGTAATTATTATGGATTTTGAAGGTGATTGCACCAGTATGCAATTAAATAAGTACGAAGTCGTGGTAAGTTGCTTAAAACTAAGCTCAGTCGGTAGTGACGTAGACCTCTATCGTATTTGGAAAAACCTATCTGTTAAGGAAATTAACATTGTGCTCAGGGGCCATAATACAAGCGCTTTTATGCAGTGAAGTAAATTGCCTAAACTGAGTGTAGCGAGCCTAGAAGCTAACTGGCAGACTGGCAGGAAATAAAAGATGAATGAGAAATTGCTCTCTACTTAGGGTATGAACTTGACAAGCTATAAGGCATTGTAATAAGGCTCCAGATTTAGAATCTGTCGTCAAACGACAATCGGAATTTTGTTAGTCCACCCATAGTATCTCGTATGAGCTAGACACAATAGGAAAACAACACAACTTCACCGCCGGGCGTACATCGACAGACGACCAGGAAAGAAGCTATATTTTTTTAAGTATGGCTTATTGGTCCTATCGTTAAAATGAATAGTATTTTTACATCCAAAAATAGCTCGTAGTTTATTAGCTTGAAGGGAACGCCTCTTAATCAATGTTTGATGTTATATTTCCTGATACGAGCAAACTACGAGTATAACTGCTATTGCTCGCTGAAACGTCTAAAATAAATTGAATCATATATTTATAAACCACTTCTGGCTGTCATTGTGACTCGCTTCCCGCCTCCAGTGGTGACAAAACTTAGCTCTGAGTAGTTAGACAGGATGTAACTACTTGGATTATCTCGCATCTCAGTGTGGCGGACTACACGACTATTCCATTTAAATTTGCGGGGAGTTCCCGTGGCGGTCTAATTTGGGAACGTCACTTGGGTATTACCTACTTCCTCTGTGATTTTGAATATGCACCTGCAGACTAGAAGTACTCGATGTTGCTGAAAGGTAACTGTTCTTTAGCCTCAACTAGAATCATGACTTAGATGTAAGTATGTACGAGAACCTATTCATTTGTAAATTCATTAGAAGAATACTGATTAGGTATTTCGGTATTTTGATATACGTCTGACTTTCACAAGAATTCTCTGTTAATAATTAGGTATGCATTTTACCTCGTATAATTACAATAATTTATTACTTTGTTCAATATGTTTTGAGATTCAGGTTTAGTTTGGTGCATACTTTTACCTGATCTCAGTTCTATTATTTTGTTAAAGTGAACTGTAAAACTGTTTTGCACTTTTAGTGAATCAATTTTTTTTAAGTTTTAGTAGCTCATTTATCACGTCTCGTTCTCTATTAGATCTATTCTGTAAAGAGGCTCTCATTAGGCACTTTATAATTTAACCGAGCGTCTAGTTTACTGCGAACCTTTTAAGTTATTACAAGTCTCCACGCTTTGTTAAAACCATCAACGTTTTTACAAGGCAAAGTATGAGTTAGTAGAAGCACCAAACGTTGAGATTGTCTAGTACAGTCCTGTTGTTTTTGACTCTCATAGTCTGGGTTGAGAGCCTTCTGTTTACCCCACTGTCTGGTCAAGTTGTGAAAACCATCAGCGGCTACATGTATTAGTCACCTAAGAAAAAAGAACAAAAAAACATGACAAAATTACCCCAAATTTGCCATAACAACGGACTGGTGTGTATTGTATTAAATTGGATCAATAATTCATATGCACTTATGGATAGACATGAGCAACTACATGTATTATTATTTTTCAACATAATCGTTTTGAATCTAAAATTGTAAAACTTTAATCCATACCCAACGATTTAATAGGAGGACGGGTCAAATCTGCATAGAGAACTCGAGACTGCAACGTTAACTTTTATACATAAATCTTACTAACTAATCCCAAATTTGTGTAATTTAAACGTGGCGACACTAGTGAGGACTAAAATGTATGCTAATCTGACATTTGCATATGACTGGGAAAAATCACTGGGCCATTAAAGAGTGCCGTGCCCCTGAGTGCGAAAAGTTTGGAGTAGGCATGACTGTAGCAGAAGATAGAAAGAAAGAAAGAAAAATATTTTTACCGCCTCATCAAGAAACAACTCCGACGCGGTGGTAGAGTCGCATTATATCTGTATACTGTGTATTTATATATCTATATTACTATATTATTTATGTCTATATTAAGTATAATTATCTTGCTTTAAATTTGACGATTTAAAAGTACTTAGTTTACTGTGAAAGTCTATTTGAATAAAGTTATTTGAGTTTGAGTTTTGAAAGATGACCAGAGACGACCAAAACTAAAACAAAAGAATATAAATGAAACAACTAATGCACAAATACAAAAAAAAAATAGGGGGGCAATCAAAACTAAGCGCTGACGATATGGTATTCTGGCAGGACCTAATCAGCAACATTACTGTAGATACAGTAGCTCAGTTATTGACTGGGTTACCATCAAAGGCCTAAGACCTTCGAGATATCACATCGTTTATCATGTAAATAGAAGGTGAATAATTTATGGGAGACATCCCTCCGTAATACGAACATCTACATTATCGGGAAATCGCGCAGTGGGTGCGGATCCCCCGATGATTAGAGATAATCAGACAGATTTTACATTAGCTGTTAGTTGATTTGCGACAATTCAATTAAATGTTGCTGCAGGTTGTTCAAGTTAAGTACGAGACTTTGACGATACGCTAGTTCAATATTATAGTGCTCAGGTACTCCGAACTGTATTAATTCAGGTGCGTATTGACTCTCTCCCTCGTTCTCATATTGTTTATTACTAAGTCTTGGCTTGGTGAATTTTATTCTTTAGCAACTTTTTGTTGTGTAAGTCAGTCAAAGTGAGTGAGAAAAAACCTTATATCTCATATTCGGAGTCTCAAACCTTGCAATTTACAGCAAATTAGCCAGCAAAAAATTAAACATAACTAACCTTAACAAAGAAACATTTTGTGAAGTTTTAGAAGCTTGTTCACATTCATGACGCGTTGGATTTTGCCTCGGGACATAAATAAGTGGACATACCGTCCGTTTGCGAAATCCTCGCTCACTGTGGAGTCGGCTTTTTCATGCATTTTTTGTTTAGTCCAGTCATAGACTAAAACAAAGAACAGACGTCTTTTACCCAGTGATGATTAATAAGTTAGAGTAACCCTAAGCGTTATCAATAGTCTTAATGCATGTTTTTTTTATCCTTTTTAATGTATGTTCGTTGTGTTTTCTTTCTTTTTGGTTATTTGTATTTTGGAAAAACTGTATGGACTTTAGTCTGAATTAAACGTTTGAATTGAATTAATGATTTTTTCAGGGGTTGTGATTAGGGGCCTGAATGTACGAGTATGTCCCGCTAAATAAGCATGTTGCCGAAAAATTAATACATTTGTCGTAAACCACAAATAGTGTAAAAGAACTTTTGCTCAAAATTGTGACCTTTATTGCGCTTCAATTTCCAGAGCGACGGATTAAATAGCATTTAGTAATTTAGATGAAGTGGAACATAAAGAGGATTTATTTTCCTTTTACTTTCAAGCGTACAGAAGACTATTCTGTATAGAGACTTTTAAGAACGTGCAGATTTGCATTATATTGCTTTTATGGCTGCTAATGCATATGCACCAAGAAATTGTCCCAGTTAGTTTTGATAAAACTTAAGTCTGGCTCTTTCCACTCGGCAGTAAGCGCTTTTTAGTAGAAGTGTACGTTTGTTCATTGCTAGTTCTTAAATTTACTCCCGGTAATTGGCAGTTAAAGATAATTGACTCCCATGTTAGCGCAAAGGCTTAAGTTTCTACCTATGGGCCAAAAGGATCACCTAGGCTGATATTACCGCGGCATGTCCGGGTGTTAATAAAAAATATGATATACTTACTCCTACCAAATAAATATGTCCTACAGGGCTACCGTGCGTACCGCGACGAATTTTCTCATTTTCTCGCTCCAAGTTCATACAAATTGCACTCGAAAACACGTGATAAAATTATAGCTTCTTAGCCCTTTTCTTTCGCGAAAGTAAATTACCTATGTATGTCTCTTGGTTTGATTTTACTATCGAAATCAATGCAAATATTGCAATAAAAATAAGTATAAAACACCATCATTATCATAAGCCACCAACTAAAGTAATACCACTACTACTACTCGCATGTACGAGTATGATTTCCCGAGTGAAGCGCTTGTACCATAATCCTGTGATCTTTAGCAGGCTATTGTATTGCCTCTTTACTTAAGGTCATCTATGACGACGGCCATCATTCCTATATCTATCTAGGTATATGCCTTATTACGATCTCCTAAATCTTGCTCGCATTTGTCTATAAATTGAGCGTACTAGCATTTTGGTATTATGATCTTTTTATCCCAGTCACGTGACCATTACGTCATGCAAACTTAACTTCTGCGCGGCGTATTGGTATTTTGAACTCTTATTTGACGTTTCAAACCATGAGTTCCCGAAGTGGTCCAGGGGAGACTCGACGGGGGTCAATGTTGGCGTCACATTTCTTGTCGAGTCTTGGAAATATGGTAGAAATGTAACTAGTAGGGGGTCCACCGGAACCAGCTAAATTTTAAAGGGGTCTAGGGTGAAAAAAAGTCTAGGTACCGTTCTCAAACTTTTCAGTTGCAGAGAAGCTCTAAAAAGTGACATCTACATAATACCAATGCAAAGTAAGTATTTTTAGAACCGTCCGTCACGCTGCGTTAGGGGCAAAAGATTGTAATACGGCTCCTGAAGGTGATTGTTCGAGGAAAGGATTTCTACGTTTGCCTTGTCTATGGTTCTTTTCGTGTTTCGAACATTTTCAACGCTACGTATGTAAGTAATGTTCGTATAATTTGTTGTGGGTCGCAAACCTGCATGTGGTTTGAAGTTTCTTCGTGTTGCTCGCTTATTTCCCGCTCTGGACTATTATTCTTTCGGAACTAGCTAGAATTTTACGAAGGCTTTCTGACGTAATTTAACCCTGATCATTTGGTTTAATTTTTTTAATATAATTGAGAACCTTCGATAGCGAAACCTAAAATTTTATATTAACTTAAGTAAAATTTAGCAGTCGTGGCCAGTGAGTGCTTCAACCAAACATAGGACAATTAAAGTTGAAGCTATTAACCTAGAATAAATCTAATTTTAGACCTTGAAGATACTCAGTGGGATAATCTTCAAGGTCTGAAATTTCATTTTTTCTAGTTTTCTATCTTTAGATTATAAAAACAAGTATTGTAAAATGCTAAAATATCAAAGTAATTTATAAAGTTGTTGTGGTTTACGTTAGCCTGGGTATAAAAAATGCTAATTGTTTGTGGAAGGCAGGATAACCTACTAACAACAAATCTCTTACACACCTTTTTATGATTTGTAATAATGATATTGGTCATATTCATATAGTCAATTGCTTTCTTTGTCTATAACTCGTAGTTTCATCAGATAATTACCTCTGTATTACAATACCTGTTATTTGAACGTATAAAATCAAGCTCCTATAAACACAATGATACGTACCAAACGAGATTGTTCTGAATTCATCTAGGTACTATCGTGTATTCCTGAGCAGGCACCTGACATTATAAACACAATGATACGTACGAAACGAGATTGTTCTGAATTTCATCTAGGTACTATCGTGTATTCCTGAGCAGCTTGCAAACATGTGCTCGCTGGGTAGCAACATTCCTGTAGCACGTTATTGAGACATCGGAAATGCCCCTCCAGGCCTTCATGTTGGGTAATAAATCCTCCTTCAGTACAGCAATATCGTTGTGCAACAACACCCTCTTCACTAAGGTTGCAATGGAAAGCTAATGGTCTTAGAACAAATATCATTTCCTTTGCTAACGACACGATGCAGTATTTTAAACTTGATTTTAAAAAGGATATTGGTGTTTTATTTGTGTAACAGATTATTCAGTTAATTAACAACTGTCATTTGTGACTGGGTGATCACTAATGCAGACATGGAAAATGTACTGCTCCTTAGTCACCTACTCACTTAATGAGAAGTAGCATTGTCTTTGACTATTGATTCTGTACATGGCATCCCTAAATGTTATAGTTCATTGATAGATAACAACCTGTTTTAATTTTAAGAATTTTGTCTGATTGTATAGAGGCATGATCAAAACAACAAACTTAATCGAAATAATTAAGCCGAATTCAAATAAGGAAACTCCTCAGGCGAATGTTTAGTTCAAAAAGCGAACTGAAATTTAGTTGCCTTGGTAGCTGAAATGTTAAAATGTGTAAGTAACTTACTTGTGAACGTATGGATAATAAAAGAAAACTTGTATGTTAGTTTAGTTCCTTTATATAGTATGTAATAACTACACTCTACCGTACCACGTAAGCTGTTTTAAGTATGTTTCAACCTGCCGAAGTTTCGGCGGTATTTTAAAGCTGGATTCAACCTTATCTCTAGTTTTTAATGAATCTGTTCTATTTAAGTAATGTTAAATAACTTAAGTTTTACTTTGCTTCTCACAAGTCCATTCTTAAGCGTCTAAATTGACTCCATCCATCCGGGGCATTGAAATGAAACAGGACTCTTCTCAATTTCCTTAGGAACTTTTCGAAAAGTTACAATTACGTGGTCGCTATGACTGGTTTGTAACTTTGTAACCAAATCAAATTACTGCTAAGAAACACGTGCAAGCGCAGAGTAGGTACCTAATTAGCAGCTTTGAGCAGCTCGACTTATAAGCAGGACCACCACTTAATTTTTGTTACACTTTAACTAAAATTGAATGTTAGCTACAATCCTTGAAGAAGGAAAAGAAAAGCGGTCCAGAAAGTCCTTCAAATGGCATGGCTTGTTTGACGACACGATTGGCGTAGTGCGCTGTATCACGGTTTCTTGCCTTGAGTAACGTAGTGTAACAACGGGTTCGATTCCCGGTCGAGTCAATTCAGGAAATGATCTTTTCTAAATTGGCTCAGGTCTGGGTGTGCTGGGAGACGCCCCTGGCTCAATTCCTTGTCTGAAAACCTCGTAACACAGGGATATTTATCCCTACTTCGAGACCATGACAAGTGGTGTGTTGCCTGGCAACAAAAAAAAGTCGATATCAGTCGCCAGAGTAAATAATAAAAATATAGCTGACATAGTTGATGTGCCAGAAGCGGTGCGGAGAATAGATTATTAAAATCCACTCATTCACTATGCTTGTTAAGAAACGCTAAAACACTAAAATTTTACTGAAAATACACCCTACAATACACACTTTTACAAGCTTGGCCTAGGAATCTGACCCAGGATCCCGAAAACCAGCAAGGTTTCCTCTACTAAAAAAAGATCAATTAAACTGAAGTTCATTAAAACACTAAATCAATTAAATTGACTGCATGATATTAGTCCTAAATAGCAATAGTTACGTAAGAAAGATAAATAAGCCATCTCAAAATTCTTATCGCCATGTTGCTCGAATTTTGTGACGATATCATCTGTTTTGGTAAACATAGCAACCAACTCAATAAACAAGTTTAACATTATTTATTTAAAAATTACAAATGAGTTTGTAATCTAGGGCGTAGGAATACGATCCAAAACTGCACAGCTTCATAATAACACAAGCCCATTCGTGTTTAACATTGACGTATACGCACATGTATGAACGAAGTGAACATAGCAGCGAATGATCAGTCGACTGTCACTGGGTCATTGGCGAGGTTATTCTGGATGGTGGATTCAGTGTTTTTACGTATTGTGACATAATAAACTAGTCAACAGAAAGTGAAACCACTAGAAGGTCATAAGAATTATATTGGTGTTATATAAAAATACTTGATAAACTCATCCAAATAGTGATAAGTGATAATAACCAAATAAACAACTGATAAGTCGGCACCGATGTAGTGTTGTTAACTTGCTCTTAACGAAATAACGTCATCCGTAAAATATTAGCAATGTCTTTATGTAATAAAATTCTTTCAGTTTTATACAAAAACGGTAACAGTGTCCGTGCGTTATCAACCACAAGTGTAGGAAATGCGAAACAAGCATTCAACTGGGAGGATCCATTTAACCTGGAAGGACAGCTACACGATGACGAAAAGGCTATCAGGGATACATTCAAGGCTTACTGCAACGAAAAACTGTTGCCACGAGTGATCGAAGCAAACAGAAATGAAACATTCGATCGAGGCATTTATAAAGAAGTTGGCGAGTTGGGTGTTCTTGGGTGTACTATCAAAGGTTATGGATGTTCCGGTGTATCATACGTCACTTACGGACTCATCACAAGGGAATTGGACGGAGTGGACTCTGCATTCAGATCCGCAGTAAGTGTACAGAGCAGTTTAGCTATGGGAGCTATCTATCAGTTCGGTAGCGAAGAACAGAAGCAAAAGTTTTTGCCTAGAATGGCTGCAGGAGAGCTAGTAGGCTGCTTCGGATTAACTGAGCCCGATTTCGGTAGTGATGCGGGTGGCATGGTTACCAGAGCCAAGTATGACTCTAAATCAAAAACCTATACACTATCAGGTTCTAAAACATGGATCACTAATTCACCTATTGCTGATGTGTTGATCGTGTGGGCGAAGAACGACGAAGGAAAAGTAAGAGGGTTTATAGTAGAGCGATCGCAAGTCAAGAGTGGTTTAGATACTCCTAAAATTCATGGCAAATTTTCTTTGCGAGCGTCGGAAACAGGGATGATATTGCTCGACGAAGTAGTAATACCAGAGGAGAATTTATTGCCCAATGTGATAGGTATGAAGGGGCCGTTCGGATGTCTCAATAACGCGCGGTACGGGATAGCTTGGGGCGCTCTCGGTGCGGCCGAGACATGTTTGCGAATCGCCCGACAGTACACACTAGATAGGAAGCAATTCGGGAGACCGCTAGCTTCTAACCAGCTGGTACAGAAGAAACTCGCCGACATGATGTCTGAGATACACATTGGATATCAGGCGTGTTTACGCGTGGGACGTCTTATAGACGAGGGTAAAGGTGTCCCGGAGATGATATCGATACTGAAGAGGAATAACTGTGGCAAAGCTTTAGATATAGCTCGGGTAGCCAGAGACATGCTTGGCGGTAACGGAATATCTGATGAGTACCACATAATAAGGCACGTGATGAATCTTGAGGCGGTAAACACGTACGAAGGAACCCACGATATTCATGCTCTTATATTAGGCAGAGCTATAACAGGAATACCAGCATATTGAGCCTTGTAGCTTAAAATGATTCATAATTTGCCGAAAATTCAATAGTGGATGTTATGCGGGACTTAACTTTGGAAGTGGTTGGTGCTAAATCAAATATCAATACAAAAAAGTTATAATTATATCCTATTACAAATATATAAGAAAGACATTATTATCAGCTGCTTTATTTTATCATTTTATGCCTAAAATACGCCACTACGATCTTCTAAACCGGCCTATTTATAATTTACAGGGCCTATCGTAGTTATACGAGTGTTATTTTATTAGCTATTATACATTATTTTTTATACCATATTTTTTAAGTTCGTCCAATTTCAGTTTTAATACTTGTTGAGTTCAAATAAAGTTATGTTGACATAAAAATATGACCACTAAACTTAATAGGTACAGTAAATTAATTAAATACTTCATTCATGACTGATGACCTTGCCCTGAACTCGTCGAATTATTTTCACACATTCAGTAAATAATCTCAAGAATATTGAGAATTACTTGAAATGAGTCTTACCAATTTAATACATTCAATAACTGAATGAAATATGGTATTTTTTTAGAACCCTAAACGATATCTCCTGACCTCTAACTTATGCAGTGGGTGTATGAGAAAAACCCTTCTAGACAGACCATAAAACCTTTTTTGTCGCTTCAAAATGGGCGAAGATCATAATTTGGAGGACCAGTAAAAAAATATTTCAAAATAATAAAAACATAAAAGTTGGAGGCGCCGGGTATCGATCCCGGTACCTCTCGCATGCTAAGCGAGCGCTCTACCATCTGAGCTACGCCCCCGGTAAGTGGCAGGGCGAAATTATGTGATAAATTTCATCTACCAGATTTAACTAAAAAATATGTTTCGAAAGAGACTGCTCGATAGCTCTAAAAATAAACATTGCTTAACTGAAATTGACAATTGTGATAATACAAAACATGCGACATATTGACCAACATGTTTTGAATAGGGTCGACCATTTTTTAACGATTAAGGCTAAATAAATTTTAAAGAAAACCTTCCAGCATAGATCGTTACCCTTTTAGCATAGAAACCAGAATCAGCTATTATACCCAGGGAAATCGATCCTGAAGTATATAGGGTCACAACCGGCACTCCTTATCACTGTGCTAATCGGGTCGTCAAGTTATGTAGTTCAAGTATTAAATATGTACATGCATGGCGTGGCGTAGCATTGCCAGCTAATTTTAATTTGCATGGGAACGCAAGTTCTACTACGCTCCCTTAATGCACGTCTGTGGTTTTAATACAATTACTGTATGTGCTGGAACATCTATCCAGGCTAGGGCTGGCAAGCTTTGTTACAAAAAATCTCATTATACAATCAGTAGTATAAGCGTACACTCACGACTTGCTCATATACCCCATAGATGCGGTAGTCTGAGGCAAGTTCACTGTTGCCGTCCTGGCCAATGGAACACCTAGAAGCTTACATTCTTCGCCAAGCATATAAAAATTCAAGGTAGGTAGAAGATGGCGATGACCCTCTCGCCGCACTGCACTGTGGGATGGATTTAGCTTTTATAAACGCGCTATGGTAGGTATTTATTGTAGTATATTTATTTACTCATTTGCAAGTAAAACATGTGTAAGTGTTTTTAGTTTTTTCACTACTATTAATGTGTAACTCCCATGTTATTTGTACACAGGTTGCCTATCCACAACAATTTTGATTAAGCTTTCCGGTCGCCATGGTCTGCTGGAACAAATCTCATTTTATAGATAAGCTAAAGCTAACCTGTACTTTTGTAGTCCTTATTGTTTTCTATGTAATATGTCTCTTTATGTACGAATAAATAAATGCATAAATAAATATTTTAGAGCTTGTCTCAGCTGAAATGACGCGCCCGTACACCGCGTTCACGCACTCATATAGATTTCAAATATGGATGAAATATTTATAAACACGCCACATTACTTGGTCGTTTTAAAAAAAATACCTTTGAGTGACGTTTTAGAAAATGGCGTAATAGGTACAATTAACAAGGCCGTTTTAATACTTAGTACAATTTGCTTCTATTACAGCCCTAACTAACACTTCACAACTATTGAATTGCTAATATTATTAAAAGAATATATTCAAGTTTACAAAGCCCGACGGTTAAAACCTACGTCACACAGGTGTTTATTCGCCACCCCCAGCTTTTGTAAAAAGATTTACGTTCAATATTTAAGTTGTAGGTTAATTCGCGTCGATTTTAGTAACTGTTCCATATTTTTGGTCTTGAATTTGTTTCGTTAATTATTTCAGGAGATTATCAAATACATTTGGCAACCCTACTCTCGACGGATTCACAGCTAATAGAGCAAAGTGATGATTAATGCTGACTGGGAACTCTGTTTGACGAATATCAATACTTATTACTCTAGTTAGAAATTCTCTCTAGTCTGCCAGAATATAATAAAATTATTTCTGAACTAGAGAATGTTTTATAACCTATTTATTTCTCTATCTGGTTTTTGATTGATATGAATATCATCTTTTTAGGATTCCGTACCTCGGAAGAAATAAACGGAACCCTTATAAGATCACTTTGTTGTCTGTCTGTCTGTCTGTCAAGACCCTTTTTCTCAGGAACGCGAACAGGTATCAAGCTAGAATTTGTATCAAATACTCAGGTTTACTGTCCCTTGAAGGCTGTGAAAAAATCAAACTTCTAATTATTTTGATTTGATTGCGATATTTTTCATACACAAAAGATAACACTTTGGAATGTTCATGTCACTTTTTAATACCAATAACCAAGAGCATAACGTAAAAACTACCGAATTGTTAAAATGAGTACACGCCACGCAGGGTTTTTCATTTATACCAAAAATAAAATGAAAGTGGTGTTACTAAGTAAGTACATGTTGTTTTTTCATATTTTTCATAAGATGCTCATGTCTATCTCTAACTCACTTCTCTCAATCTCAAGATAAACATATTTTTTTGAAGAACCGTGTCTATTCTCATACAGAATGCAGTATTTGAATTTACCAGAGGAAGGAGATTGCGATGAGCCACAATATCGTGGTTCTGCAGGACATATATTTTAATAAGACGATGGGCGACGAAACGGAGGGTTGTGAGGATTCGTCGATAGCTTGCTGTGGATATGATTTATAAAAAAATATCATTTCATAGTTATCAGGTATTTTTTTATAAGCAAAAACATAACTTTGAAATGAAGCACATTTAAACCCATAGGTGATATCATTAGTCATCAGTTTTCTGATGTCAATAATAATATTTTTGAAATAACTTTAACTTAATTTGTTGGTCTTATTAATAATCTTCAATTTCTCATCATTCGTAATACCTACAGGTATTTTATACTACCAATAGGTTGGTGACGTAAAGGGCAAAGTAATTGATTGACTATGTTTTCGAGCTCTATATTACTGTAGCAATCGTTGTTGTATGGTAAAGCTAAATTACATGTTTACATTTTGGTGGCATATCTACGTTAATGCATCCTCAAGGCAACAACAGAAGTTTCTTCAGCGGAACACATCAGCATAGTGGCGTGAAAACGGCCTGTTTTGTCGCAGTACACCCACTAAAATATCACTTTACGTGCG
This sequence comes from Udea olivalis, assembly GCA_947369235.1. Taxonomy (NCBI): domain Eukaryota; kingdom Metazoa; phylum Arthropoda; class Insecta; order Lepidoptera; family Crambidae; genus Udea; species Udea olivalis. The sequence goes on from OX376351.1 coordinate 11,265,988, forward strand.
TCGCGATCACCCTTATTGTTTACTGCGTATATAATAAGCCCTTCCCCGCTGCATAGGAATTATCCCTAATGTTGCGAAAACGGAACGTTGGGTATACAAATGCAATTTCACAAGCTATTTCACGAGCCAGATCTTCGTGTGAAAACTGGAACAATAATTTAGATAAAGTTATTATACATAGTAGTAGAGTAGTTTATTTGAATTTACAATATGAATTGAAGGCACAATGGATGAGTTTTGAGCGGAAACCCAGCAACAATCAGTATTAACATATCGGTTTCGACTAACGCCTAACCATTTGCAAAGGCAAGACACACGATATGGGTGAATGACGAATACAGATTTAACACGTTCACACACTAGCGATGCTGAATGTTTTCCAAGTTATATGTGTGTTAGTTCGCTTACTTCCTAAGCTAGATCACCGAGCGGGACGAGGATGTATTGCAAAGCCGTAAAACGGTATAGCGTTTTCGATAGACGCTACGTGAAGAATTCACATGCTACGAGAAGACTGCACTTCAATAGTCTACACCGCTACGAGTAAAGCGTAACACGCAATCTTAACTTAGAAATAAATATCTGGGATTACCTTACATCAAGATCATCTGACCTCACACTAAGAAGTTCATATTCCACGAGCATCGGGGTTAGGTAGGATCTTTGCCAGTGCACCAACAGTTCAGTCAAATCTTTTAACGTCTTGTACCGAATAATACGTCATTTAGGTAGTAGGTAAGTGTACGGACCTCATTGAAGTTACATATGAGGTGTCTTCATTAGCGTTGCAACAATCAACAGGAAGTTTATTAAAAGAGTGCGCTTGGTTGCGCTGTAGGCTTTTACATCACAGAAGCAGCAGGTGTTTCAAGTAAATCGCTTTTCGTACTTCCAAAGCGTTAGCGCATTATTAAAATAATTTTTTTAAATTATGAGCTGAGGACTGAGGTTTGTAGGTATAGCGGTCGGCCAGCGGCAGATACGAGTGATGCGAAATAATTTTGTCTTTGTTTCATGCGGTTTTAATACCTCTAGGGCCTTGGCTCTCAACTAGTTAATACAATACATATTTTAATAAAAATAGTAAATAAAGACAACCTTCGATTTGCCTGTATTAAAATAGCGTTTAAAATGACTATCGATTTTTAAAGTTTGGCTCACCTTCAGGTCCTATTTGGAATCTATCATGTTAAATCTTACAATTTTCTCCCGTTCATAATAAGTCTCGTACCATTTCCCCTCCACGTACAAAAATCCCACAGGGATTATGAATAATCTAAAGATATCAAAAAGACGTTTTGCGAGATTGATTCCATTTGTGTGACACTGATCTTATTATCTTATTGTAATAATGTAAGCCTGCGGCAGAATCCACATATCCCGAGAACAAAACAAACACAACAACAAACATTGATCGAATTACAAATGGCCGCCTAATAAACAGTGGACGCCTTTATTCCGCTCTGGACATCTTTACTGGGCGACGATGATAATGAAATATGTTCGATTTTAGGTACACTCAAAAAATCCACAAAAATGAGTACTCTATTTAAGTTATTGTTTTACTCGTAATGCCACCTTCATATACTCATACTTTTCTATAAAGGAACTCAAGACTTTTCCTCTTATCTTTGCCATGGGACAAAGTTTGCCACTCACTGAAATGATAACTGATATTTTTAAATTATTTATCTTATCACTATTATTGCGCAGCCTTACTCAATCCCTAAACATCTCTCTACCGAAGGTTGTCAGGAAGATATCGCTATGTAGCGATAAGATACGTAACGTTATTACGATAACGTTATTGTGTTTATTTCTTTATTTACCTGTTGTATTTGTTTGTGCAATGAAGTTTATTTATCTTATCTTATTTTAATGATTCGTTACATCATCACCATATTGATCACAAGGCGATAACCTTCTGGGTCGCTCATCATCATTCATGGGGGATTCCGGGTGATAAATGTGTCACACATGTCGTGTTAAAGTAATTAGCAAAAACTACACGTGAAATTAAAACTTGTCAAGCTAGTACCAGTCGGCTATCAATAAAATATCGCACGCTCAGTGAAATATTTACGAGTACGTTCTCATTAGCCCGCGGTATTGAGTACGGCTGACATCCACAAAACCAATTTTGTCGCAGGCGCGTTGCATTTCGTTAATTAACCCTTTGTGTGCAATACGTGTTTTCCATGACGAATATTAAAATGATATCTTGAGTGCAATTGGAAATAAACAAGATTAATACTGCGCCAAATCCTTAAAATGGAGCCTTGAAAAAGTTAAATGTAAGCATGAAACATGTTTTTTAGTTTTGCTTTGACTGACTTCGTCTGTCTATCACACATACGAGTACATTTTCATTTTATTTAAAGTTTGACACATTGACAGTTGCATTTTTAATAATGGCATAGGTACGTCGAAATACGTTACCATATTATATTACGAAGTCAGAAGGCACGTTCTCTGCTCTTTACCTGATAATTAGATACGAGCATATTTGTAAGATATTTTATAAATAAATTATTTTATATCCCATTTAGTAGTATCTCTTTAAAGCTTGATTTCATTGTATTTTTTTTTATCTATACCAGTACCTACCCTACCATAAGTTTAATTTATGTAAACCAAGATAGTTAACGACAGCATCTTGAATGCCATTTTTATTTCCATTTCTAATCACTGGCGACGCTGTTGAGATAAATTTAATACAAATACTCTACCACAGATGCTGGCGACTGTCAGTGTTAACTCATGGTTAGGCCGGTAGGGGTACTTGTCAAATCAAATCCACGTTTAATTCAATATTGTAACCCTTAAGGTGCTAAAACTTTTGTTATGTGCAAAATCTATTTGATCTATCACCTCTGTCGTCCTTGCACATATCATACACAGGACCGACATTAATCGATTTGGGGACTTAAACATAAGGATAATGGGGCCCTTCTGACTATAAGTGCTTAAAATCTATGTTGCAGCTGAATATTAAAATTTGAATTCTTAGTTCACGTTGTTTTTAAGTTCGAAAATCTGAAAAAAAAAACTTGCTTAAGGATCGAGGGGCCTTGGGCACGGGCTCAAAGTACGTAGAGGGAAAGAGGGTCCTGAATTCATACAGGGCATAATATTTATAATGTATAGTTGGGATAATTATTTCGGAACCCCTTTGCGACATTAATTCCCTATAGATGCATTTTATGCATCAGTTGACGTTTTAATGATTCAAATTCGCATGAGGAGGGTTAAAATTCATCACGTCATCAGTGTTGATTAGTTCAGGCTAATTGTGCACTGATTGGCAATTTTTGAACTAACTGACATTTGCATTGAATGATAGTTTTAAGGTACTCTTTGGAACCGAACTGCCGACAGCACATGCAGCGACTGCATGCGATCGGCCGCAGCTGCACTACTGTATGTACTTATATGGAATGACTTCTAAGCACCGCGACAGCTGCACGTGCTGTCAATTGCAGTTGGCAGCTCGCTTCCAAATAGTACCTTTAATGGATGGCTAACTTTAACTTGCATAAAAACTTTTTTAGTAATCAAATCATTTAAGGATATGAAATAACAATATTATAGAAGTCAAATAATAATATCCAGTCCAAGAAGGTGGACAACTGTCGGTTAACCACCATCTCCCTACTAACGGAACTACGAACTTCCGGATAGGAAATAAAAATCAACTTTGGAAAATATGAGATCCTATAATTTAATAAAAAAATTGACATTTGACCTCTGATAACTTTTTTAGCATAAGTGGGATCTATGGTTATTTTTGGCACTTCATTTCTACGCATTTCATGTCTACTGGTGTACCTAAGGTCTTTATCAAAATTCAGCATAAGTACTTTGACCGGAACCTTTTATTGTTCTTAACACGTTTGCTGTCATACGAATATATTCGTAGTAACTATTTTTATATGGCCATTGCCACCATACAAAAATACTTATGTAAAGTAGGTAAGAGTATACTCGTAGTTGTATTGTTCCCAGTGATGTATCCAAAAAAAACTAGTTATTTTTATGATTACATAATGTTTCACTTCATATGCCACAGAATTTAACTCCCTCCTTCCACCGCCACTCTTTTAGAATTCGTTAGAAATCGCGAACAATCAATTACGAGAATATTCGTATTTGGCAGTGGGTCCCAGATCTTGTACTACGAATATACTCGTAGATTGTTAGTTAACGTGTTAATGAATTGTTAAAAAGTTAAGTAATTGAAATCAAGTAGTCGCTACGATGGCCTTCATTACTCAATCAATTTAAATTAAAAAGAAGAAAAATAAGCTCGGCTTAAAGAGCGCACTGCAGGGGAAATAAAAATAGTAACTTATTGCAAACTATGAGTAGCGTTGTTTTTCATGAAACTTCCTACATTCCCGTTAGAAAGTGGAGCAGTCGGGAAGTTCCGTACAATTTGCATCCCTCTCGCACGGGTCTGAATCACAATCAGCCAAAAGCAATTAATACTTGAAGTGCCCGATTCCGGTTTTAAACTAAGTGCTCTTTTGAATTTTCGTCCTAATTTACATTGGGAAAAGTAGATCCTACAATAATGTAGATTTTTTAAACTCCGGAAGAAGATGCGACGGTTCGTTAATTTTTGCGCAGTGCCTGATAGACCTACGTGTATTTAGACATGTCATAATATCAAACCGGTGTTCTTTCGTCTTTAAGAGCAATACAATGATTTAACTATTTCAAATTTAGCTCTGTAACATTAAGTTTCATCGGCTAATGACTTAATTTTTGTTGTCTTATTTTTTAAATGTTTGGTACTTTCTAAATATTTTGCAAAACAAAATGGCCACGATAGAAAAATATCGTATCATGAGCCTTTAGGTTAAGCTTAGACCAGATTTGGCCAGTCACTTTTTTTTTTAGCCCAGCGTAATTTTTGTACCAGCCCCTTATCGCTCCTCCCTTAAAAACTAGAAAGGTAACAGCTATTTTGAAAATGCAGTTCACCATTGATGCTGCAAATATTTGCTTCATGAACTGCGTCAATTTCAGGTTACCTACTAAAAAACCAGGCGGCTATGTTTCCGTAAAGGGTCATAAAACGGTCCCATTAGCATTTACAATGCAAATTACTATAAATCCTGATTCTAATCATTGTTTAAACTCTGTACATTCGGGGCAATGGGCCATTCCCCGGGCAGGGGCACCTCATTCAAGGCCTACGTTCTGTACATAGCCAGATTGCTTGTTCAACGATTTTATTTACTCAGAAGAGTGGAAATAAGATTTCATTGAAGGATACTCATTTGTTCGCTAATTGCATCTGCTGCAAGCAACAGCATCGGCTGTTAGCAATAATATTATTGCTAACAGCCGATGTTGATGTCGTATTTTATACAAACCAATATTGGTTTGTATAAAATACGATCATCTGTATGAGAATAAATCAAAGAGCGACGGCAGGCAACTGTTCTACTGGGTGATCCCTTGTTTCACAGACAGAATTTTCATAGAATTTTGGTTCACAGAAAATGTTTCATAGAATTTCGGTTAAAATATTTTCATTTCGAGTATTGTTGTTTCAACGACTATTTACTTCATAGAATATTCAGTCCACATATTTTCCTGGCAAATATCATTATTTCAACGACTATTTACTTCATAGAAACATACTTTACAGATAAATTAATTTAATAATAGACATTAGTTTAAAAAGCCTAACCTAGTAAGGTTAGAACTGTGACCACATCCATGATGATTCTGGCATGCAGAAGTGAATTTTCGGCATAATGGCAAAAAAAATGGTCTTGAGAATACTTCTTACAAAAGCCAAACATTATGAGCAAAAATAATATTTGATTTAATATTCTATGATATGAATATTCTAAGAAATGAATTTTATTTGTAACCAAAATCTATGATTTTAATTTCTTTGAAGTACATAATCTGCGTATTGATTATTCAATGAAATGATAATACGAGAAACAATTAATGTGAAACAAAATTCTATAAATCGATTTTCTATAAAACTGTGTACAACCGTTCTACTGACCTTGTCACAATTGTAACGAAACTACTCTTAACACCGAAGGTTGTGGGTTCGACCCCATGTGAAACATGCATGGGAAGAACCTTTGTACTTTTTCTGTGGTTGCGTGTTATCTATTCAAATATGCATTTAAAAATAATAATCTTAAGGCTGCAAATGATGATGATGATGATGATGACCGTGACTCTACCAATTTTAAAGCGCACTTAATTTTTATTAGCACTTTTGTTTTGAAGAACTTCTCTATACATGGCAGTATAAAAGTTTCTACTGCATATAAATATTTTTACCCAAACTAATAATCAAGATAGAAAACGATTTGGAAACTTGGTTTTTGTAATCTGTGAAACAGCAACCAATCGCTACTAAAAGCATGTTGACTTGGGAGTCTTAGACAGAAACACTTCATTCGCTGAACTAGCAAACTAAAAGCGCATGTTTATCTCTTTTTGCTTGATCTTAGAATGAGCGTGCAACTTAATCGGCACTTTCTTACGGCACTGCTCGTTGCAAATAAAACACCAATGTCGTAGAACTATTTCGTTGAACCCGTTTCAGTGGCCTTAATAAAATCCCTTGTAGTCCAACACCATCCTAACTATGTTTGCAAACAGGTTTGATTGTCAGTACTTGAACCATTGTTGTATGGTTCATCTACTGACAAATAAACAGATTTGAATAAATAAAAAGAAACGTACTGTACTTTGTGTTAAATTAATTTAATATATAGATAAATAATGTTGAATTTGAATTTGCTTACTAACATAGATTAAATGACTTTACTAACAAAATGGATGTAATTATCTGAAATAAATAAATTGAATTGAATATACTAGTTTGGTCCGTTCTTTTTTTTAGCAGTGTTGTACAAGACAAATATAAAATCATTTCATTCATGAACCTCTAAGAAGTCTCATTTATGTAACTCAATAATATGCAAATAACTTTTGACAGAACGAAGTCTGTCGGAGCAGCTAGTCTATACAAATTTTATAAAGAGGAAATATTAGTTTTGTTTTTTTTCTTTTCATTGTTTGTATTGAATAGGCTCCAAAAATCCTGCACCGATTTAAAAAAAATACATGGGCTATATATTTTTTAGTTAAGGATATATTTGACGGGAAAGACAGTCTACGTGGGTGAAGCCACTAACAGACAGCTAGTATTATGAATCAATACGTTCAAATGAGACCATTAAGATCTATGGCATCTTGCTAGTTATTAATAAAATAATATGGTCTATGTCGATGATTAACAGCATTGAGCTAACTTTATACTTCTTTATCTCGAGTCAATGGCAAATATAATATATTGATCTTATTTAATTTAAACGGACCCCGCCCAGAACCCAGCGACTTTTAGCGCAGCGGCATTCGCCATGTACAGGTCTTCCATTGTGCAGGTGGTTGGGCACTGTGGGCACTCGAGCATATGAGCCATAGTTTTAGGTGACCAACCACAGTCACACTCCTGATACTAATCTATTCTCACTTTATACTAATGTTAGATAAACTAGCTGACGACGAATGATAATCCAGTTAATTTAGACATCCGAGGTTACAATAATTCGCACCTAGCTCAAAATTGGTGGGATTGTTCAAAAAACACTATCACATACGAAATCTAAATAGCCCTGATTGATCCGAAACCTGGAAAAAAAAATCTGGGTCCGAGGTCACAAAAATGTTTTTTTTCGCGATTTTCAGCAAAATGGTAAGTTTTATCATAAAATCAGTTTAGCCAAAAAATGTAGATCAGAATATATTATCCATAAAAATACTTTTTTCCTAAGAGCCACTGTTACTGAGATTTAACGATTCAAAAAGTTGAAGAAGTTGTAATCGTCTTAATATGCACACCTTTGAGGTAGTGGTACTTAGCGCGTTTTTTTAACGTTGTTTTCCTCGGAGGGCCTTTTGCACGGATCTGTAGTGATTTTGTATAATTTGAAACTACTGAATAATGAAAGATATTGGCAAGAGTTGAAATGATAAAAGCGGTGTAAATTAAAAAAATAGAAAAATTACTTCGTCCGATTTATAATTCTTTAATACTTCTGCTACATCTTCTTCTTCTGCCTTCTTATGTCTCCTCGTTGGGATCAAACGAATCTTTAACTGTTGGTGATAACACATTGGAGCACGACCGGCCTTGATAATTTGTACATGCTAGAGAACAAAACAGTCCAACTTTTTTGCAACCACATTGAATAAGTAAGATAATAATAAGTAAGTTATGTCATAATATTAGGTTGGGAAAAAATAGTATGTATGAACTTGTAATAAAATCTCTTTGACTATACTATTTGTATCTGGCTGGTTTTGGTATCATAAAAAGTTTAAATGTTAAAGAAGATAATTCCAAATTCAAATTAGGAAAATGTGTGATTTTCAGTTGTTTTTCTTACTGTCAATGAGTGAATCTAATGAAGAAATTCGATACACTTTAAAATTACAGGCAGGACAGTACAAAACTATTGTAGCCAATAAGACTGATATCGTGCTGGTAGACCGATCCCAACGCCGGGCAGTACTCGTCGACACCATTCCACATGACTATAACCTCGTAAAAGCTGAGAAGGACAAACTCAGCAAGTACCTTGACTAGGCTCACGAGGTGACCGCCATGTGGAATGTTGATTCGACGATCATTGTCCCGATTGTCGTATCGGCGAACAGCCTAATAGCGAAGAGTCTCGACCAACACCTCGAGAGGCTCTCGCTCAGCGGTTGGGTCAAGGGTCAGGTGCAGAAGGCGGTGCTCCTGGACACGGCTCGCATTGTCAGGAGGTTCCTCTCCCTGCACCCCTAACCACCGGTAGTCTAGGCTTTGCCTGCCCCGCTGCCGGCGGCTCTATAGGTTAAGGTTTTTACAGTATTTAAATTTGTATGTAATATTGTAAATAATGTTTTTATAACTTTAAGCTTAGGTTTTGTAATTGTAATTATTTAGTTTTTATAATTATAATTCATACTGTGGTTTTATTGTTATAAATCTTTGTTTTGATAGGAATACTATATACATTTATATCCAAGTATTAAACTGAATAAAGGGAATAATAATAAAAAATCGTTTATTTGCAAGATTAAGGTAAATATCAATTGGTCTTAGGTTTCTCTCTAGCATATTCTACAGAGTTGTCGATGTGCGAATAATAAAATGTTAAACTATACAAAAAAAACCACAATTTTACAAAGCAGGTCAAATTACAATCATTTTCAAAATTAATTAATACTTAAATGATTAGGCGTATTACTAGATGTCAAATTTTATCATTGAGAGGGTTTGCTTTTTGCGTTTGGGGTAGATCGTAAACGTCACATTTTTTTAAGGTTTTCGTGTTTATTTAGCTGAATCACCTTTAAATTTCATAATTATAACTTTAACTGTGTACAGTACATTTTTAAGTGTCTTTTAATATTTTTTTCAAAAAAACTGTTTTTTATTTAATTTAGCAAATAATTGGCGACTTACTAGTTTCAGACATTTCAATGTGTTTTAAATAGTATTATGCTCACAATTATACCTAGAGCAAAAATGTAAGTTTTATATCAATTCAATGAAATAATCACGAAAATCTTACAAAAATGAAAACAAAAATTCCACCCCCAGCTAACGCTCTTGAGAAAATCATTAATAGAATAATACATTTTATTAATTTAAAATTCATTTATTTTTAAATTGGTCGTAGAACAACCTTTCCAAAATATTTACAAACCAGCGGACTGCGTTATCATTTGTTCCAGCAGAACAGTTGCACACATTATCATCTACCGTTTACTTTAAACTGTTGTGATTAAATTAAATAGACGTTTTGATGCGGGTGTGGAATGTAAACGGGTACCTACATGGCAAATTATAAACAGGGATGACGCACCAAATTTACAAATGATAAGATAAACAAGGCAGAAGCTAGATTTGGTTTTGAAAAGTTTGATTCTTTTCTGCAACAATTTCTGTCTGCCTGGGTCACATTACTACTACTTTTATTGAAATGGTTTACATTTAAAGGTTTTATCAAATAATTGTCGCTAGTCCAACTAATATTTACTGAATGCTCATATTTGTTTCGTTTGTTGGCATCATTCGACGGAACTAGCTGACGCAAGACGCAACAAAATGTTTAGTCAGTTTTTTTAGACAACACAGTAAAGTTATTTTAGTTACTTAAACCACCACGGTAACAATTACTAGCACATAACCTTTATCTTTGTTTTGTTGCGATAGCGACCGCTGCAGGCTATAATATCTATCAAAATCAGTGCAAACGTAATCGACTTTACTGTTATTTATTTTATGTAATCTTATGGTAAAATAAAAATGTGTTTCCTGAATAAATAAATAAAAGTAGTTTTTATTTATGCAACTTCTACGATTACAAAATTCCTAACTCCAGTTCAATCATTATTATCTTACCTTACCATAACTAAATTGGTTGCGGCCTCCCAGTCTACTACGTAAGAAGCAGCATCACTAGTGTGAAGTTGGAAATGTTGGAAACGCTCGTTGCGTCCGTGACAAATTGTTGCAGTAATGAGAGCCTTGCTTCCGTTGGGGTAACGGCGATTGCACATTGAATGAAAGAGTACAAACGAAATTAGATTTTTGCAGATTTATTACGGTTTTTTCCAGATTGGTATGCTCTGGTAAGATTTATGTTAGGAAAGCCGAGGATTATATCATTTGCTTTTATTAACAGAAGCAGACTATATTTTTTAAATTTTGTGTAACATTCTGTGTGTACTTTATCTCTACATCTTTTGAGTATATAAAATATTATTTTAAATTCTGAATTCTTGTACACAGACACGTGGCTCGATTGTCCGAGATATTATTAAATTAAGTCCACATTAACATAGTATTCAAAATCGTTACTTACTTCAAAGATATCTTTGAAGGCTTGATATGATCGTTAAAATGTTCTAGGTATATTTTGATTTTTCATTTAATATTTGGTAGGGTTATGAATTTCAAGCCACATATTATGTAGTAAACAGACTTAGCCAAATATACTGTAGTGCAAAGTATTTATTCAAAATGATATTTTTAACATTCCAGGGTCACAAATAATTTACTTCAATGTAAGCTGTCGCTTGTTTGGTCTTTTTTACGGAAGGTTTTCCTAGGCAATTGTTATTTTGTCCAAATTGGAATAGGATGTTTTGTTATGAAAAAATAACCTCTATTCCATTCTATAAACTTCAATATAATTTTTTTTCGTTTGGCTCTATGATTAATTTAACACACATTGTGAAAATGTCAACTTTAGTGGTATGCAAAATAAATAAATAATAATAAATAAATATCTGGGACAATTCACCCCAAGATCATCTGACCCCAAACTAAGCAGAGCTTGAATTATGGGCGTCAGAGACTGATAAACATACTTAAATATTTCTAAATACATACTTAAATAGATAATAACACCCAGACACACAACAAACACAAATATTCGTCACATAAATGTTTGTCATGGGTGGGGATCGAACCCACGACCTCCGGCGTCAAAGGCAGGATCGCAGCCATTGCACCAACAGGCCAGTCAAAAAGTAAAAAGTCTCAATCCTTATTAGATTACCCGGTGGATCTAGTTTAAGGTTTCTTTTTCATTATCATAAATTGTCAGTGTGCCGAGCGCTTAACGTTTCTAAATACCTACCTAGCAATGCGTATTGTTTGCCGACTGGTGTTGCTTGCTTTGTCTTGCTCCATAGTGAGGTTTTATCCCGGACGAGTTGTTAATGTTACGTTTTTACGGCCCCCGCTTACTGCTTGCCGTCCAGTTCTTTTCCTTATAGTTTTAGCAGTTCATTTTCAGTAAAAACGAACATTTAAACTTTCTGAAGAACCTAAGAAAGCTGATGTAAATAAAAAAAGGGACTGAATTTTCGTTAAACTATTTGAAAATAGTAGCCAAAACTTAAACATGCTCTTGCAGACGCTTTACTGTACTCGTAATACCGCCACAGGGTTCATCGCGTCTTGACAGGATGACGCAAAGCCACCTCACCAAAATAAAAACAAAAAAAAGCTAATATACTTTTGCTTTTGAGGTTTTTTTAATATTATTTTCATTTGTGCTATTGTAGGAAATGCATACTTATAAAGAAAGTAATCTGGTCTTCTGGCTATTGTTCTCAATGGATCAGAAAAAATGTGATGGAGAAAACAAATGGAAGGTTAATTTTAATTTAAAACATTTAAGGTTCATTACAAAAAAAAGGGTTATTTTTAATACAGAAACAGATGAAACCAGCTATTTGCAAACTCTGAAACGAGGACTCTTTTCTCGAAGGATGGTTTTAGTTCATATTTTTTGTGGGTCTGCTACAGTAGCACGACGATGGTAAGAAAAGTTTGTGTAAAACATCGCATTGGAAGGTCGCCAGAACAAAGGCGTTGCTACAAATATTCTCAAGAACAGTGGTTTACGTGTTCTAGTAAGAGTATACAATGTACGAGAAACAATAATGGCTTTAAGAGCGCGACTAGAAGTTAAAAGAGGCTTGCCCTAAGCTTGTTTGTAACTGATTGGCACTGTCCGTCTACCACGAGCTGCCACTTTAAATTTACGTTATCGTTCGCGTAATTTTTTTTTATTGGGATTTGATTTTGTCATGTCATGGCATGTCAAATCCCAATACAGTTTTTTACGAGAACGATAACGTACCGATGTGATTTGTCTAAAATGACGTTTCGACGCTGGCGGCGGAATGCCTCCGAGTTTCTTTCATAAGCAATACGAAAATTTTTAGTGCTTTAGTCTACTTAATTCAGTACTTGAGAGGTTAGATTTAGGAAACGTAAAATTTTACGAAACACTTAAAAACTGAAGTCCAAATCAATAGAATATGTAGGTACTAACAAAATTGATCATAAATATCGGGGTCTCACTCGAGATTAAATTTTCATGGCAGTTGAAGTATTTTCATGATTTTTCAGGACACAGTCCTATTTTGTGATCACCAATCCACATCTAGCCGTGCCGAGATCTAGCAGGTGTGAGTAATCTATTATTTCTAATTATTCTGGTGCTCTACTCCGAAAGGCACTCTTCGAATTATGACTGGCTAGCTGACTTGATGGTAGCTATCGTGGCAGACATCTATTTTATCTCAAGACATATATTTACAAAACAACATAAGGGTTTCTTAAAGCCAACGTTTAAATATATTATTATTTACTTTATATACCAAACTCTGACAAGGACTGACACGGTTTAAACCTTATGTGGAAAGTCATTTGTCAAAATGTCTCAAAGATGTTAACTTATTTATTATATTTTGTTGTTTCCGGCGTCGAAGTCGTAAAAACTTGAAGGCCTTGAAGTAAAAAGTCCTACAGAATGGGCTAACAATACGATAAAATCAATGGTTATGAATAACTGAAAAACATTTACAAAAACCAGTTAATTGTTAATTAAAAGCAAAATCTAGAAAAAATTACCCACAACTATTAAATCCAGTAATTACCACACTCCGACATTACCAGCAAACAAAGTACTGACATAATTACTACCGTCGATAGTTTCGCTGCATCACCGATAATATTGCTGGTTACTGCCGAAAATCCTTTCAAACTCTTATGTGGGCAATCCAGTGAGTGCTGGCGGCTTACCATAAATAACGTTTAGTGCTCGCCGAGAGGTGTTCAAATTGCTTCCACGTGATATATTCCGTAGTCCAAGTACGTTTAGCCATATTGAATTTTTAAGCAAAGACGGCCCGGTTACTGCGGGGCGGCTCGTTTTTCCGCGGCCTCGTGAAACTGGAAGGCTTAAATTGAGATAGGTCGGGCCGCACAGGTGTTTTATGAAAATTTCACATCCATAACTGATGGGGAAAGTGACATGGTTGAAATATGGAATCGCCGCGGTAGAAATATGGCCGCTGCGATTTGTTGGTGTTGCATGCAGTTGAGGCTAAAGGGGAGCTCAAATTAAAAGCACATCTACGCTTGCACTACCCACATGCATGCCGGTATAAAATTGAATTGTTTGCAAGTGGAGCTACGAGCAGAAAATTGGTAGCAATAAGATTCGAAGCTTTTATTTATGTTCTAATCGAAATATTGTTCCCATTTTCGCGTATGAATGTAAAGCGAACCTTAAAATACGTATTGTTAAGAATAAGGACTAGTTTAGCACAAAAGACAACACAATAAAATATCCCGAGGACAATACACAGGTCGGGAAAGCCGTGTCTTTGCAGATTGTGGCCTAAATATTTCATCCTCTTTATACCTTGAAAAAAAAAACACGCCATGAATAACTGAAAAGAAGGCCACGGGCGGGTCACTAACAAAAGCGGGTATAACAAGGCTGGCAACCCTTGAGACAAAAGAAGGCACGACTAACGATGTACCTACTGCTCGCGTTGACAACCCTGGTGCCATTTTGGGAATTAATTTCACCTGATTTTTTTAACAATAGAAGTTATGAATGAGTCTGCGTTTACGGCATGTTCCGCGCAGGCGTCAACATGAATTTGGGATTAATTTTTTAAACAGATTAGAATATGCTTGACGTTATAACAACGTACCTATTGGCTCTGGTTTAGACGATTTTAGATTCCCTTTAAAATATTGTAAAATCTATTTTTCCTAAATTCTGTTTGAAAAAAATATCAAAATGAATAATTATCTCCTTCTGGCCTTCAAAAAAAGTCGCATCAGCGCTCATCAAAGAAACAGAAAAAAGTGTGGCTAACGTCATTCAAAGCACACAATGTATTCCTACTCCTTTCACTCATACACGTCATAGAAGACAGAAGACAGGATATAAATGTGACACGTGTGCCATATTTAATCTTTTCAATCGTATGGCGTGCATTAGACTACAGAACAGAATGAATACCAAACAATTGAAAACCTTTACATTAGTGAAATCTTTGGTTTATATTATATAATTTATTTAAAATATAATTATATAATTGGTATTAGTTTACCACCAAAGTCGCCCCTCTATGGTGTTTCCATTGGGCTACCTACCGCACCGCCTGCGCCACTTTAGTGGTCTTGGTGTCCTCCTACGAGTATTACTGGTATTTACTTCCCATCGCAGGACAGATAATTTTGCATCTCAAGATAGCGTCACGTAAAAAGAACGTCAGGTGACAGTGGATGGGATGTTCTTATAAACTTATGCAGCAAAAGACTATGCCCTGAGGTTCTGTCAATGAATATACCTACGCTTATTCTGGCCCGATGAATCATGAACCAGCTCAATTGAAATTGAAACACAGGTGCTTTTAAAGTAAATTGCATGTGTAAACGGGAGGGAAAACGATACCGTATCCGAAACGTCGGATTGAAAATTTTAAAACGCGAGTAATTAAAATTCGTGAAATGTGTTTCATTTCAATAAATAGTCCGTTGATATTATCAGATAAAAAGAGGGAAAATAGTTATGGTTGTGTCTGGTCCCTTTCACGTACATCATGTAGGCACCCGAGGCTCAGTCGCTATTTAATTTCTACTACGTTCATCGACATACATAGGTACATAACATCACGCCTTCTTCCCAACGGGGTAGGCAGAGACCACATCTTTCCACTTGCTACGGTCCTGACACACCTCTTGCGCTTCTTCCACTCTCATTAATCCTTTCATACATGCTCGTCGATTATGGGTACTCCTGACCTGACCTTTTCTAAGAACGTCATGGACTTGTCCTGAGTACGTCCGTCTAGGCCTTCCTCTCCCAACAGCTCCATTCACCCTCACCTTGTTCACTCAGCATGTACGTCCATTCAACATGCTCCAAACTACTTCTCCAATTTATATTTTCAATTTAGTAAATAGTACGTTCAAGAATTGCGCCCTTGGCGGGAACACCAACAAATATACGCCGTTGCGGATAATGGCATACATTTACAATAGCCACCCGTGATTTGTACAATGCTGGTGTGCGCTCTGTAAGGGATTGCACTGTTAACAAGTGTCTATTATTGTAACTAGCGTATTGCACGCGATATCGCTGCTGCAAGTAAACGAGTGAACTACTGCAAGTATTATTCTGAGCCTGAACTGACCTTATTACGATCTCTTAGACCTTGCTCGAATTTGTCTATGAATGGCTCCTGGAATTTTGTTATTATGATCTCTTTTTCTCTCGCCGGGTCTTCTCAGTATAAAAGTATTTATGTTTATATTTTAGTAAATACTTTATTTTGGTTTGACTGTTCATGAGTAAGTACTTTTACTTTTGTAAGGAACTCTTAGTTTGACGTTGGCCCCAGTGCAGTTGGCATCACTGCTAGCTATGTCATGGTCATCTAAACTAAATAATCTAAACTAATATTATAAGGTTTTTTTTTTAAGATGAACTCTAAAATAACTGGGCCAAAATTCATAATTATTTCTTCGATATAAAGCTACATTTTCAACGATTAACATAGGCTTTATTTTTAAATGAAATGTTCACTAGTGACCAGTATCCGCGAGCGAAGTCGTGGACAGAAGCTAGCATAAAATTTAAAGGATCGTTTGAATGACTGGGCTTGTCAGCCTCATATCTGGACCTCACGACCGCTTTCCATCTGGTGGAGTGAGGTCATCTTGACGGGCAATATAAAAAAAAAAACAAGCTATCGCGTGTACAATCGCTTCTGCGTAAAAGCACTCATGTTGGAATTCAGTGCAGGCCGCGCCACCCAACGTAACGCGCGACGCCCTGCGTCTCCGAGAGGCCTAAGCACCATTGGTGACAAAAAAGGTTAACGCCTCATAAATTAAATGGTATAACATCGCCCATTTTAGACAAAAGCTATAATAGAATTACTCTAATGCCGAGAGTGTCGCTGCTGCTAGTTTGGCTTTGAATGTTTGTAGTTTTTTTTTAATGATAATGATAAATCTACCGATGATAATTAAGCTCAATCAAAAATTCCTGTTTCTGATGATTACTAAAGAAAAAGGTACTAATAACATTTCTGAAGTAGGTACCTTACATAAAATGTTTTTGATTCCTGCAGCAGTAATTTACAGTGCATTCTGTAAAGGATTGTGCTAACAAGCGTCTATTATCTGGTAACGGAGGTATCGCACGCGATATCACTACCTACTGAACGGGTAGAATTGCTACTGTAGGTTTTATGAGTGGAGTGGGTCAGTTATTATAAAGGTTGTTTTTGTGTAGATCAAATTATCGCAAGCTTACATTTCATACATTATTATAAATGTCAAAAGATACGGCAAGTAATAAGTAAAATTCCGTATTACCTGAATAAATTAATATATTGAAAAGAATATGTGGCCCTCGTTTAATTTTAATTTATTAAACAAATAAGTATCAAGTTTAAAGGATTAATAACATTTAAGAAAATTTCAACCCTCAGTCCATAGATATTATCCGGAATTTAATAATTATACATGAATAATAGCTATTTTCTTTTTGATAAATAAAAACAATGCAGTAAAACATACATTTGAAACACATCACGAATACTTTTATTTTGATCTAATACCCGTACCTGCTTATACTCTGGAACATGACTTGAACAAATGTGAATTTTTTTTAAGAGCGTTTGCTGGGGGTACGAAAATCCTAAAAAAATGCGACGTTTACGATCTGTAAACGTCGCATTTTTTTTAGGATTTTCGTGATTATGTAGCTGAATTCAAATTGAAGTATAATTTATCTGCACCTTTTAATTTAATAAATATAACTCTAACTTTTTTTAATTTTCAAGTTTCTTAACAATTTTAAAAACGGTTTTTTATTTATTTTAGAAAATAATTTGCTACCACCTAATTTTGAAGGATTCAATGCGTTTTATATAGTATTATACAGACGATAACAGTAAGATAAATAATAGTTTTATTGCAATTCAAAAAAAATACCTCAAAAATCTGTCAAAAATGCAACGTTTTGGATCCACTCTCAGCAACGCTCTTAAATCTGACGCAGCCTACCCTTGCTCAAGTTACATTCCAGATATAGAGCCTTTCATGGCCTATCATGGTAAATTAAACAAAGGGGTAGAAGAATTAAAACGAGGTATAATTTTATTGTTAGGGAGCGGTATCATTACAGGATGTTAGATACTCATCTCTAAACGACGTTTCATTTGCGGGAACAAAGGGACAAATCAAAGGGGAGGGCTGGCTGGCTCAGGAGTTCTTTTGACTTGGAAGCTCTTTCAGGTCTGTTATTATTTAATTTTCGATTAGGTACATATATCATTTCGGGTAAATTAATTAAGTGATAAAACAAGTAGTTCCGTTATACAAGGTGGCGCATGGCGCAGTTACAGTGTTCCAAATTTATTTAATTACTAGTCTATGTATGTCAAGTAAATTGATTTATATCTGAGTAGTCACCTTGATCATTCGTTCCAACTACTTGAACCTATTGAACAGTCCAAAAAAATATATAATCACAGTGCAGATTGACTTCGGGAGGAATAGAGTATGTCATTATTTTATTCTTAATTACCTATATAATTCGGAGAAAATTCTTTAGTGATAAAACATGTAGGTATTTCAGTTATACAAGGTGGTGCATGGCGCAGTGTCAGTGTTCCATATGATGTATTTAGGTAGCCACCCTGTATATTAGTCTAAACAATTTTTACCTGTTTTAACAGTGCAAAAAAATATTTACAGTGCAGATTGACTTTGGGAGCTTCAAAAGATACTGATTCAAGGTCTGAAAATAGCAAAATCATCGAATCATGCAACATAATCCTATTGAAATCTTGCAACATTATGCATGAAATCGTCATTCGTGGTAGCTCTACTATATAACTATCTCTACCAAAGACACTTTCTCTTGTATGTTTTGAACTATCGCTAACGCATAAATAAATAAATAATTAGGACAAAACGCCCGAAGTATTGTTTTTTAGAATTGCAGTTAACCAACTACGGGTTTGCAATCATCCTACAGTATTTATATAGAAAAGCGCGTGTATCGATACAGGATTTTGTTTTGACTGGTTCGCGTTCCACGGCAAATTGTTGGCCCTTGCTACAAAATAACAAAATGTTTTTCAGTGTGCCATCAAAAACACGCCTGTTACACGTCAATAATCTTTTGACACAATATTACATGCATTTACTTCGAAAAGAAAGCACATTTCCGTAACGTGTTAAATTTACCCAAGTTGCGGATCATTGTCATAGTAAATACATCTACATTAATATTATAAAGAGGTAAGCGTATGTTTGTATGTTTGAGGTAGGTATCTCCGAAACTACCGAACCGATTTCAGAATGATTTATTTATTTATTTATTTATTTAATCTTTATTGCACAAAGAAAAGCACAATTGGCGGACTTAATGCCTAAAGGCATTCTCTACCAGTCAACCACTAGGTGAAACAGAAATCTTTACGGCGGGGTTTTGTGAAACTAAGTTTCAGTAAAATAAAAGTAAACAATTTACTCATATAATATGTATACCTACTTACATATAAAAATAGCAAATATATACATATAAATTCATAATTACAATGATATATAAATACATATTATGTACTCAAATGAAAGACGAAACATTAACTCGGAATGATATGATTGACGATCTGACTAATCTGACCAATGATCAAATAGCACTAATTCAAACTGATTAGGGTGTCTGTAAAAAAAGATTGTGGATAGATTTTTTGAAGGAGAACCTATTGGGGGACATTTTGATTCTGTTAGGAAGCGAGTTACATAACCTTATAGCAGCTAAGGTAAAGGAGTTAGACACATGCGTGGATAGATGAGGAGTGGAAAGTTTTAAAAGAGTATTTGAGCGTTGGTTACGTGAGCTGCACTCACCCCTATATTTAAAATTACGCTTGAGATATTTGGGAGCATCGGGATTTTTAAGAACGTTGAACAGTAGACATAGCGTTCGTGAATTTCTTCGTTGGCGGATTTTAAGCCATTTCAATTTAGAGCGGAACGGAGAAATATGGTCAAATTTTCTTACACCGAAAATGAAACGAATGCAACTATTGACTAGGCGTTCGAGCCTATCGAGAAGCGCCTGGGACAGGTTGGAACAGCAAACGTCCGCATAGTCAATATGAGGCATCAGAAGGGCTTGGACCAGTAAAATTTTGGTGCTGAGTGGGAGCATGTTTTTAAATCTATACAGAGAGCGTAAGGTAGCGACCACATTTCTGCTTGTTTCCTTGATTTGTTTGTCCCAGCTAAGGTTTAATGATTAGATTTTTTTGATCGTTAAAAAGCTACACTATCCCTGATTGCTATAGGCATATTTTTTTTTGAAACGTATACACAAACGTAAACGGATCCGTATAAAAACTTTGAAATGCAACCTAACGTGTGAGAAAAATTACTCCACGCGGGCAAAACCGCGGGCAGAAAGCTAGTAATATAATAAAGATGGACATAATAATATGGTGATGTTCAATACCTACTTCGAACATAATAGTTTTTTGTTAGTGTATTTTGATGTAATAATCTTTTCAAGCATTTATTTTAAAATATCTATCTTTAATACCTACCTATAAAGTATAACCTTTGGGTAGTTTGGGCTCAGACGGCCATGTTTCAAGATGTCTAGAGATATTTATTTATTGAAAGGTTAAAAAATTAATTTCATAGCATTGCAGGTGGTGCCACCAGAGCTGGCTGCGTGACAGTGGCAGTCAAAAGTGATTCAATCAGTTACAGCTGATCAAGTATGTCTTCAATAAAATCTCTAGTGGGTATGTGTTAAAGTTAAAATACTACAGTGTACAGTAATGCTAAAACTGTACACTATTGTATTTTAACTTTCACAAACTTGTATATGCACCGTGCAGAATCTGAATGGTACACCTACAGTTATTATGATTAATCGGCGTGACATGTTAGCTGCCACTGGAACACGTGTCGGGCTTGCCATATCCTTGGAAGCTATTGGTTGTTTGGCAGCTCAGTCAAGAGATGCTCAGCTCTGACTAGGGTGTCTAAATGCGGATTGAATCTTAGCTTGCTAAGTGATCTATACAGTATTTGTTTTTTACCATTAATAGCTATTGCTGAAAGATAATGACATACCAATTTTTATTTCTTAGCATTTTATCTCTCGGTTGATCTTAATATTTTGATTTACTTCCGCAAAATCTGGTGTTAGGTTTAAAGATATTTATTTCTCCAAGAATTTACAAATTCACTTAATAAGAAATATTACAATAGTGATAAATTAAATTATATCTTGACACACTCAAGGTGATAAGAAGAGTTTCTGCTTGTATTTTGAAGTAGAAAACTCTCACAAATACCAGAATCAGAATCATAATCAGACCACCAGCTTTATTTCAAAACTTCGCCCGCGTACACTGTCTTTCCCGTCAAAATATAGGCTAAAAAAATAAATGAAGCCCGTTGCACTCTCCGATAATGTAGCTTTATATTGGAGTTTTTTTTTTTAAATTGATCCAGTAGTTTCGGAGCCTATTCAATACAAACAAACGAATATTTCTTCATGATAATATTAGAATAATATAGATAAAGTACCTAAACATCCATTTAAAAATTCCTTTTACAATTTACCGCGATTCAAATCAAAAACATTTCGATTTTACAGTCTCTTTGAAGCGGGCCTTACACGCGCTAGTTAACCATTCTCTGCTTCAACTCAATCGCCGTTGCAATTTTATCTCCGTCTGAGGTGGAACCTAAGCCGTTTGGCACAAGCATACTTGCTAAC
Organism: Udea olivalis; assembly: GCA_947369235.1. Lineage (NCBI taxonomy): Eukaryota > Metazoa > Arthropoda > Insecta > Lepidoptera > Crambidae > Udea > Udea olivalis. Next base: position 11,287,668 of record OX376351.1, read on the forward strand.
GGGAACGAGTTTAATCATAGAAATTGCCAATGCCAACATGTCTGTGCATTAGAAAAATTGCTCTAAACCTCTCATATTGAATGGCGGTCATATTTTTATCGCGTTGAAATATTTAATATCGTTGCCATTTTATGATTTATTTTATTTTCTTGTTTTCGATTTACGAAAGTCTTGTCCGTTTTTCACTTTCAAGTTTTCGTGGCTATGGAGTCTACACACACTAAGCCATCGACAGTTGCGGGACAAACCGGTATTTCAATAATAAAATGCTTGTGAAATTTCGCCATTGCGACAAGGCGCCGACATAAAGCGTACTTACAGGGTGTAGTGATAACGCTGATAAATTTACCTGCTTTATGTCGCTGAACGAAGAGCCATTTTGGCACGAACATTGAACATAAGCAAAGTACCAATGTGCAAACTGTCTCCGTCAATGTATCGTTTGAATTACGAGTGCGTTATTCACGTTAAACAATGGTAATATGGCACAGAGTTGTTAACAAAGGTAATATTATGTTACCATCAAGTTGGAATGTTTGTGATGCTCCAAAGGCACCCACGGGCATACCTCGCAAAATATACGCGATGGTAATGGTTTTATAAAAGCTTTCGTGTTTGCGGTAACATAATCGTTAAAAGTTTATCTAAAATTATAATATTAATACTAGCTGCCTCGACAGACTTCGTTCTGTCAAAAGTAATTGCATGTTACGGCGTGGAAAAGCAGCACATCTCACCCACGTTTCTCCGACTTGATTTACATATATTATTATTTTTCACTAAATGTTTTGTTTAAACATAATAAAATATAGCTTTTGTCATTCCCTGATAAGGTAGCTTCATATTGGTGAAGGAATTTTTAAAATTGGACCAGTAGTTACGGAGCATAATTAATAAAAACAACAAACAAAAAAAAAACATTCAAATCTTTACTTTTTATAATATAGATAAATAGTAAAGCACTAAAAGTTATAATCATCATTCGAAGCCAAAGACATCCTCTGCTGAAAGTAGGCCTCACCCCATGATTTGCAAAGAGGCCTGTATACAATGGGAACATGCTACCTTTATCAGTTCGTCCGCCTCCGTTCGAAGCTCAACGGCGTCCCAAGCAGCATTTCCCTTCAAAGTTCTCCAAATTCTCTAATCGAGAAGTTAATACTTACCATCAGTTTTTCGCGCTACTGGCAGGCACTGCTCTCTGTCACTTCAACTTGGCTACATTGCGACTGGCACATTAGTTCTTCTATGGATTAATCGTGTATTGTAAGATCTGTGCTTTACGATGCTGCATAAAAACAAGCTTAAGATAACTGTTAATAATTTTCCTTCATCTGTTTCCACTTCATTCATTATTGTTTTGCACTAAGAAGCTATTTTATGTATTTTACCTCGTAGATAATGAAGAAAAGTGAAAACGCACGTAATCCTCCTTAAATTTGATCGTAAATCAAGCAGCAAAATGAATGTATAATGAAAAGCCAAGCATTGTTTGTTGATACTCATAAACCATAATAAATTGAATCATCCGTGGGCGAAAGTTAATAAAGAGTCCGTCTATTTAATTAAGCTTCATATAAATACGTTTGGAACTGAAGGACTATCCTACAATGCAGTGACAAAGTGCCTACCGTTTCGAGTGAAATGGAGCTGGTGAACGCTTTTCGTGGAGTAAAATGTAAATGTTTTGCTAAAGTAACCAGTGGCAGGTATAATTTAATTTCATTTGGAGAGAGTTGGGTTGATTATAAATTTAATTTATGTCGGGGCCGACGTCAGGGACTGCTTGTTATTCGGGGAGCGTGCAGTTTATCGACTAGCCGTGATGAGCGCGGTGACATGAGCTGTACGCCATTTCCTGTGATATGAAATCGAGAGGGTGTATACATAGGTGCAGAGCTGAACTGTAGCATGTTGAAGATTTGTTTGGACAGGAAAGTGTTGTGGTTATGGCACCTGCGGTTGCGTTAACGGTATTGCGAATGTGGTACAAGTACGTATTTGTAACTTTCTTGTATCATATTTGCAATTGTTTCTTATACCTAATTTAACGTCATATATGAATCGAGAAATCTTAAGGGTATAAACATAAGTGAATTTTTATTTTTAGCATTAAATATGCTCTATTTTCTACACAAAGATAGAAACTAGAAAAATTCGACCTGGTCCTGGGACTCAAGCGGGATTCGAACCCGCGACCTTTCACAATCCGGGTGACTGCTCTTCCAACTGAGCTACCGAGGCCGTTAACAGACCTGGCGAATTTATCTAGTGTTTTTTTACGTTGTAAGCCAACGTTGTTTCATCAATGTTATAGGCAAGCGCCTCTAACATCCGAAACAAATGTTTTTGCATGTGTTTATACATAGTCATAAATTGTGAATGTGTTTTTATTGATATAGTTAAGGCTTATGTTGTCTTAAGCGCCTCATTAGTGGGAAAAAGCACTACGTTTTTCAAATTCGATTTGGTGATCTTAACCTGGGTTATGTTTTGAAAAATTGGAAATTTTGATTTCTGGCTCAACGCTTTACGATTAATCCAATGCCTAATCCATGAATTGTAGCGATCGATGCCTTGACTTTAATGATGGAGTCCTTTTGATACTCGTAACAGCAGCATAGTTCAATGTTTTTTCTAATTGTACAGAACGATTTCGAACGATTTGTTTTTTTCGACTGGCCTGTTGGCGCAATGGCAGCGATCCTGCCTTTAGCGCCGAAGGTCGTGGGTTCGATCCCCACCCATGACAAATATTTCTGTGACGAACATTTATATTTGTTGTGTGTCTGGGTGTTATTATCTATTCAAGTATGTATTTAGAAATATTTAAGAATGTTTATCAGTCTCTGACGCCCATATTACAAGCTCTGCTTAGTTTGGGGTCAGATGATCTTGGTGTAAACTGTCCCAGATATTTATTTATTTATTTTATTTATTTATTTAAAACAGCAAATATTAAGCAGTTCATGGAGTTGATTGCATGGACCTTAGTATAAAAGACCGCCTCATAGTTGACACAGTAAAGGTTTCAAACTCGCAAAGCTTCCATAAGCGTATGTGTCACACGCACACGATTTCCCTTTCTCCAAACACTTCTTCAGACATTCGTGTATCCATTTCGGACGAGCAAGTAATTGCTTACCAAGTACCCGCCGAAGTTGGGTGAAGTAACAAACTTTAATACTGATAAGAGTGACGTTGAAACCGCCAGACTAAATACTCAGATAGTTTTACTACAATAATAAATCACGAACTTGTTTGGAAGTTCCTCGGGTTTTGCTACATGAGACGTTTCAGTTTTCGCTTCATAGACTAGACTGTTATTCTCATGTAAATTTCAGCTTTGCGAATAGTGGACTTGAAATCACCTTGTTGCGTCTTTCTTACCTTGCTGTTATTGTAATTGTTTTGAATGTAGTCGAGGTGTTTTTCGAAAGAGAAAAGACACTTAACATGTGGGTGAAACGGTTATGTTCAACAAAAGTTAGAAAAAATTCGCTACTCAGATTTTAAATGTTAATTTCGCACCCAGATTGATTAAATTAATTGAACTGCCCATTGTGTTAATGATTTATTTAGGTAAACTTTAATACCATTCGTGACCTGATTGCTAAGAAATACACTTTCAAACAGAATATGTAAACCATTTAACCTTCAAAGAATATAACAAGAGAGCGAATAAAAACCCGCTCATTAAAATACCCGCCAATGATTTGCACAATGGGAGCCCGACAAGAATGAAAATGTTAACTTAAAAGTATGCAAAGCATTGAAAGTGTTTCTTAAATATGCACCGGCTTAGAGGGTTTTATGAAAGAAAATATTCCCGGGGAAGTTACAACGATAGCGGAGATCCCGGCGTCATATTCTTTTTTAAATATCAAAAGTTAAAATTTTAATTAAAAGACACTTTGCGTGCTCCGAAACGGCTCCAATTAAAACTATGTCTTCTCGTCGAGTACTGCATAAAAGAGTGGGGGGGGCAAAAAGGAACTGGATAATTGCGGGTCTAGGACTGTTTAATTATTGTGGCCTGTCAATTTAAATATTACAAGTATCTTCATTGAACTTAATTGAAGGTGGTTAGCGGAATTGTGAACCAACCTGCTGTTAAAGAGGGAGAATTAGGGCTAATGAAGTTTGGGATAGGCAGATAGGCTGCTCCTGGCGAGATTTGTCGATAGTGTTTTTCATCAATAATGTAAACAGGTGTGGTGAGCTGGTGTGTTAGACTGAGATCAATTCTGGTATTTTAAAAGATTGATAAATTAAACATTCAGGATAATCGTAGCATTGTGATCGTACTACATTGAATAAATCAAATTTATTTATTTGTACACCATAATTATAAAAAAAAATATGCACTATCCTGAAAAAAAATAATTAAAGTTTAGAAATTATAATCGTTAAAATAAATACGACATAACATTCAATTTTATACATTGTAATTTTCAAACATCATTAATAAAAATGAATATAAGTGAATAAATAAAAATAAAACAAACAATGATATAAATCAATTACACATTTTACTTTATTAAAATCAGTTAATAAAAATTAGCAAGTACGACCTTAAAAAGTTGCTCCTTTTAACGACCCACTTGTTCTTAAGCTAAGTGCCAAGCACTAAATTGACAGCCTTTGATGCAAGCTTCCTTTTTATTTAGAAACATTAAGGAGTGTTGTAACAAATACAAGAAGTTAGGTTCAGCTATGAACATGCATAGCACTAGACAAATAAATTGCTAAGCACTACACGAGAAAAGTAGAGATGAAACTGATTTCATTAAATAAGCCAATATTTACCAAATAACTAAATTAGAAGAAAGATCAAATATTAATCTGGATATTTAAAAAGTAAATTATTAATTTTTAAATTTAATTGAAGGCAATAATTCGATCAGTTCCTTAATTAATTAGAATCTTTCAATCAATACAAAAAAAATACCAAACAACGGAATTTTACAAAGTCGCGGGAAACAGCTAGTCAATACATAAGAAAGGCTGATGATCTGCACAATTGAGGAGGCAGAAAAGAGAGCTCAGAGGTGAACTCCAAAATGAAAATGTCATGATATTAACTCTAGTAACAACACAATTATTATTTGGCAACGAAGTAACTGAAAACACCATATAAAAGGTGCGAAGTTAGACTGATGCACCTACTAAAACAGCGAAGTTTTTGTTGGTGTCTATTACCATGAATACTTACGTCTAGTGCACTTCACCATCCAATTTGAAAGAACTGACTATTATTAAATTCTCAAAACTAAACCAACCAATGAGGAAAAAACAGTCACCCTTATTTATACTAACAAAAACGATATGGCGTCTCAGAAAGTATTCACGTTACTACATAAGTTACTGAGTATACTATTTCGGTTTTGTAAGTCTTTTGATAATCACCCGATATATTTTTCACCTGATTATTCAAACCTGTGGATCTAACCTGGTACACTGATATAATTAGCATATATGTATTTTTTATTTATAAATTTGAAATCTCATGTGTGGTTCAGATTGATTTCTAGTATCTATAATAATTGAAATTTTAGGCATTAAGGATTAGTTATCATGGGTTGCCGGCCAAACTACTCGTGTACCTATATTATTGTATGTTTTTTCAGGTTTAACTTTTACAGCCATAATAGATATTCTACATACTCGTATAGAATTTGTAAAAACGGTCATGTAAAAACTCGTCGGAACCTCGAGGCGCTCGCATAAAGCACACCGTTGATGAACGTAAAAAAAAACAAAACACGCTACAATGATTGGATGAAACCGGAGCGCCATAATAGTAAAGTTGCCAGCCGCAGACTCTTTGAACCCGCTGGTTAATGAAAGAGAGTTCGGGAAGTGACGCCGAACCTTTGTTTAAGGAAGATTGTCAAGATGGGGAAAAACATAGTCGGCTTCTGCCCGGGTGATTATTGCCCGTGACGTGATTTGAAGCTAATATTTCTTCGCAACCTTTAGCCGTGCTTTAACAAAAAGAAACTTTACCCCTCCTAATAACGGACGAATTTAGAATTGTGTCAATATAATGCCAACAAGGTTTCCTGTGCAAAGTTAGTACAAACAGCGGATTTGAAGCATGAGGCAGTATGCACAAGTTATGGTTAAGTAAAGATAGAAAATTAGTTATTGTCCCAGATATCGAGCGGGATCATACAAAGTAAAGTAGGAGTAGTTAACTGGTTTATATCGCTATCAGGACATAGTTTGTTTTGTGAAGCATGATACCAGGGTTTGTTATAAAATTGTTTGATTCACCTCATTTATAGTAAGCAGTAGTCACTCTAAACAAGTCAAGTCAGTCAAGTCTAAACACCCTTCAAATTGATGCTGTCCAATCACATGTCATTAGATGTGAAGGAACAGGGGCCTTATTACAATCTCTTATAATTTGTTATGTTCATTCTATAAACTAAGCGTAGCGAGCAATTTCGTAATATGATCTTTCATTTCCAGCCAGTAAGCGGTAACCTGGCAGTAACGCATCTTCTAGGCTGGATATTTACTATACAAATTGCTCGCTACCCTCAGTTTGGGAAATTAACTTGACCGGATATAAGCGGTTACATTTGAGGTTTGCTCAGTTTTGATTGGCATTTCTGAATTCGGGGCGTAAGCCTTTATTATAACCCTGCGAACTAGGCTTCCTCAAATCACTCAGATCCAAATTTAACAATCTCTTAAGTCAGATTAACAAAAGATAATCAGCCTTTAAACAGTTACTTAGCAGTCTTGGGATACTGTGGTTCTTCCAAGAACTTCGAACTTCGAACAATACAAGCACGTTTGCACCCACCAAACAAATAGTGCGGGGCAATTCTGCAAGTCAAGAACTCAAGATCCAAGACCCACTGACATTGCATCCGATATCCTCTAACAAATAGGTGAGAAACTCGTCATGTAACTAATTCTAAACTTTACTCATTATCCAGAAGGGAACGCAACTGGTTGCCAGATCCCTCTGTTTGTGAGGTAACAACTAACTAAGAAGATTTTACATTATTGAATATTGAAGTTGAATCAAAGTCTTAGGGCGTATACACACGTAGAAAGCTGGCTACCAGCGCAGAGTGCCGAGACTTCACCATCGCGCTTTGCGATCACGTAAATGTCAATTAGTATGAAATCGAGTCGGCACCATCAAGCAGAAAATCCGGCCACATTAAGACCGCTAGATGGCGCGACTCGATGCCATACAAATTCAAGTTTTTGTTCTCGCAAAACATGATGGTGAAGTCATTCACTTCTCTCACTGCAACTCGCACTCGGCACTCTGATCTGCCAGCGCTTATCGGTACTGGTCCGTTCAGATAACCTCTACATAAAGCAGGTATACTTTGGGTGGCAGAAGCTGGCTGGCAGTCTCTCTGAGTAGCGTGAAAAATATTGAGCTCATCAGGCGAAGATGTTTATCTGTTAGAAAATGTGTTTCTCAAAATGCGATAATAAGGTGAAAATACTAAAGAAATCAAAATGACAATATCGATTTTTAACGCCAATGTTGTTCCCGTGTAAATTAAGCAGCAAATGCCGGCCTACCAGCGCTTATCGGAGCAGGTTGGAACTTGTTGCCGACGTTCGGCGCTGGTTTGGCACAAAGTATACACACTGCTTGCGCCGACTACCTGCTCGGACCGGTTCCGATAAGCGCTGGCAGTTCTGCTTTAGTATCCAGCTTTCTACATACGCCCTTAGTCTGGAAATTCGCCTTTGGACAGTCAGGGAAATATAATATGATGCAAGCGTTGTGTAGTTTTTAAAGTCAAATATTCTAGCGACATACTCGTACTTCCTTGATTTTGATTTTATTTAAGAAACAAAAAAACAAGATTTTATTACAAGACCCAAAACTAAATATAGTCAATTTAAGTAAATATAACATGACGCAAACCATCCTTTGTTTCATAAATATTAAATGAAATTCAACATTGTTGACGTTTTTATAGTGATCAAAGCTTTTGCCTAGCTTGCAATCTGTGATCCATTTACTCTCCATTGAACCACTTTTACTATGCATTCGTGTGCCTCCAATCAGAAAATTTCGTTATCATGCGCGAAAAAGGTTTGTTTTAAATATCTAAAATATGTCCGTAAAACGTCTGGTGTCTAAACAACAACAAGACTTTGAAATAATCATTTGTTTTTTCCAGTAAACTAATAATTATTAATTTGTTTTGTTTTTAGACCTATTTTGAAAAAATACATATTATACAGTTTGGAATAATCGAATAATTCGTGAAAAAGTATTTTTAAATGGGCCGTTAGCAGAACAATGCATCGAATTCATATTTCATTTTTGATTTATGAACATGGGATCAAACAGGTCTGGGGGTAACCTGGTGGAAAGTGATCACCCCTGCACATGGATATTTGCAATACTCCAAGCGCCACGGATGCGTTGCTGGTTTGGGAACTGATTTATCTGAACCCATGTGCGTTTCAGAGAAATTATGAGTTTTTGTAGACTTTCTTTTATTGATTACAATCATAATTCATTATCTGGCTAGTTGGCACGGTTTGTAGTAATCCTACGTGCTAAACCGCGGCTCATGTGATACCATCAAGAGAAAAAAATGTATCTAATAATTTTGCTTGTTCCTTAATAGATATTTCTATTTTAGAATCATCTAAACCTATTGAAGTATCGCTGCTATCGGGAGCCGCGTTACAATGTTTTGCCACTATCGCAGCGTGGCCATTAAAGGTTCTAAAAAAGCTCACTTTGTAATAATGGTATTACGATGTCACTTTTTAGAAGTTAGACTGACTATTTATCAGATAAACAATGGTATGAGACGTCAATTACGCCGCGCAAAAGTTAAGTTTGCATGACGTAATGGTCACGTGAGTGGAAATAAGAGATCATAATACCAAAATGCCAGAACGCTCAATTCACAGACAAATGCGAGCAAGATTTAAGAGATCGTAGTAAGGCCCCTGATTTGAAAGTTCTTCTTAGTTTGTGATCAGATGTTGTCAGGTCAGCTAAAACTCGTAAAAACGTTGCATAAGTTCAAAGCAGACTTAAATTTTAAACAACAATAAAACCTGTATAAAATGAATATACACTCATCAACAGAACTGTAGCGATGACTTTATTGAATGATGAAAGCCATCGCTAAGTAATGGGATGATCAATGGACTAATAACTACTAAGCGATCGAGATAGTAATAGGTACGCAAAAGTATGTCTGTACGTCTACCACGAGCTGCCACTTTAAAGGATAGTGCCCATTCACCCATACATTGCTGCCTACGAACCAACAATCATGAAAAATACCTCTTAGGGTTCATAAATATATACTTTAGTGTCGCAACGTAGTTTAAGGACTTCTGAGAAATCGTTAAATACCAAAAAACTTTAAAATGTTGAGGTTACATTAAAAACATATTGCGAGGTTTGATTTGCGTGGGTGGGACTAATGTTCCCCAAGCACATTTCTGTCGATCTTCCAGCACCATGGAACCACTAGCTGAGCCACAATAATTCACACAAAATATTGATTTCGTTAGGATGATCTTAAATCCGTATTGCCGAGTTAGGTAGGTACGTCACTATACACATATACAGAGCTATCAATGTCCATTTTTTAAGCCGATTCATCATCATCATCAACAGCCTTTAGAAGTCCACCGCTGGACATAGGCCTCCATAGAACGCCACAGCGAGCGGCTTTGGGCTAATTGCACTGAGTCATCGGTCCACCGGGTGGGTGGCCTACCTACGCTGCGTCTTCCAATTCGTGGTCGCCATTCAAGGACCCTTACTACCCAGCGGTTATCAGTCCGCTGATTCGTAAGAATACAGTGTAAACAATAACACAGCGTTGCAGTAATTTGAAAGCGAAAAACACAAGTGATGTCTGTGAAGTGATGCTGGGATTTTTTTTTGTGTTGAAGTGTCAACCATACGTCATCTAATATGTGATAACTATGTCTTTTAACATGCCCAGAATTATGACAAATGTCAAATGTTTCGTTCAAATCGTTCGCGTAAAAAAATATCTTGGGATTTGACATCGTCATGTCATGTCATGTGTCATCCCAATACAATTTTTTTACGCGAACGATAATGTAAACTTTAAGTGGCAACTCGTGGTAGACGTACTGGAAACAATATTATTATTCTAAAGAACGCTTGTCAAATAAGAAACGACCCCAAAACAAAAATCCATCAACAAATCACAAATTAGCACTTCAAAATTACGAGTAAACTTGAGCGATCGAAATAGTAATACGCAAATTATACCCGAAACCCGTGGGACGGGACGTGCTTCGGGAACACTCGGCTTTATAACGAGCGCAGCCTGGCGGGGCCGTTCCGAATTACAATCTCCGCTGATGTCGCTTGTGGCATTCGGGAGAGGTTAGACCAAGTAAATATAGACATCCGAATTCATTTTAATTAATTGGTTGGCTTTAACTGGGGAGTTACAATTTAGAACTATGCTGAGGTTCTAAATGGGACATTTTCTGTTCAAAATCGACTTCCTACTCGTATTTTTCATGTTTAGTTCGTCTGTAGCTTATTTAGTGAGATGTAGATGTGAGACGGCATATCTGTTGCCACGGGCTTTATTACAATCCCTTATATCTTTCATTTCCAGCCAGTCAGCGGTTAACTGACCCCAGTACGTCTACCATGAGTTGCCTTAACTCCCCATTTCGAGGATTTAGATTCGATTTAGATCGCTTGTTTCCTATTGCAAAAATACTCATTAAATTACATTGGATTGTCAATTACAAGATTTTTACAATAATAAGATCAAAACAAATAAAATAGAAAAATAATAAATTTGGGTAATATTCACTGTAACAGCGATGTTTCATGTGGTACTTAAATAATATCTTTGATTTCACGGTACTGAATCGTAACCTCTTTTTGCATAGTTAAGTACTTTTTAAATGAATTTAATAAAAGTGAGCTTGAAGTCAGCTAATAACTGCGTTTGTTTTTATATGAGCACTTCTGAATAATAGCGCGGTATTAAAATGTTTTGAACAACAGCTACTTCATCTCGCACAAACCTTGAGGTGTTTGGCTTTTTTAAAGGAAATACCTACACAGGATCTCAAGTTGCTCACCCAAAGCGGAAAGAATATACAACAAACTACCAACAGAGATTTGTGTAAGATGAGATGCTCTACCAATTCCCTAAGCGAACGATAACGTAAGTTAAAGTGGCAACTCGTGGTAGATGTGCTGGTCACGAAACCCAGGGTTCGGAGATAGGAAGATGTGCTACGAAGATGCGCTGCTAAATATTTTAACCCTTTCTCGGTCCCATGTACCATATATTATAATACATAGCAATGGATTTTGTATTGTTTTACTTCCAAGACAGGGAACATACGAATATTAATAAGGCCCTAGACTGCATTGTGGGTAGGTTGTTGTTACTTTTAACCCTAAAATAATTACGCATAGAAGGCGAGTCGGGTACCGTACCCGTTTTGACATCACAAATATCGTCTGGATCTGAACTTACCGATGTTAATTTCTCGAGGTAAGAGCTTCTTCAAAATGTTTATTTGTGCGGTAAATGGTTGCAACAACATAACAGAGAAACATACCTATAGGTATATAGCTAAAAACTTAAAATAATTAGAAGGATAGTAACATACAAAAAAGTTTCGCCATTTGTGGTGCCAAAATTAACTGTCAAAATGACAACTCGTTGCACATGTAATCACAATTTTCAGTAGGTATTTAACATGTATGAATACTACTTGTGTTTCTCTGTTATGTTGTTGCACAGTATACTGTGTGTTTTATGATTTTTCGGAACATGGCGTAGTGATTTAGCCAATACCCATCAATTGTAGCGATGACTAGATTTCAATGATGGAGGCCTTTGCCCAGCAGTGGGACAGTAGATACAGACCTTTACCTATACTCAACAAAAACTAAAGTTTCATTTAAAACAAAGCTTTTTCTCATCACTTACAAAGTTACTTGTGACAATTTGTATATTCTATTGTAACACCTAGTTGAGTTTTAATCTTTTTGTTCATATTTTGTATATAAAGATAAGTTAATATACTCTTTATTGCACAAAAAACAGTAAGGATAAAAATAAGTGAGAATCGCATATAACTTTGACGGACAATTTGGGCGGTCTTATTGCTAAAAGCTATCTCTTCTAGACGACCTACTACTACAGGCAGAGGAAAGATGACAGAAAGGGCAAGCAAGAGCAGACATTTTAAAGTATTTTTACTTTTAAATAAATTACATATAAATAAAATACATTTCGGGAGAAAAGTATTACAAATACTGGAGAAACAATAATACGCGTGAAGTACTGATTAAACTATCAAGTGGTGAAATAGCAGTGACTTTTACCTGTGATATATATTTCACAAAAATGATTCGTCTCGCTTATAAATAAATCAATGACTGTGTAAATTTTCATCGAATTTACCAAAAATGATCGAAATTTAATAACAATGCCAGAAATGAGACGAAGAGGTTCACAATTTTATTATTAAATGTGTAACAAACTCGTCATATTTTTACTAAACCCCCGGCCTCATATTCTGGTAAAGGCTCTTTGCGAAGTAAGGTTAAGATCGTTTGAAGTTTGTACTTAAGTGCTTCTAGAATATTTGCTTTACTTTGGTTGTAGTAAGTAATGGAATATTAGTTGAACCCTAAAGGTTGTTCAGACTTCTTTGAAGTACTCATAGCATTTTGTGTGTAGTGGTTATTTGATATTTAATTACTAATAATATGATCTTTAACTGTGGCACAACGCAAGCTCTATGACCAAGCTTTTAAGAACAGTGGCAATGGGCAATTTTTATGTCAGATTTGGTTGGAGTAATTTGAATCTAAATTATCACATTTTAAAGGTTATACTGGTATTCTTTTTTTCTAGCTAATTGTGTCTTTGTGACCTTGTAACAATTGCTGTTATCTTTTCAAGTTCATTCCCTAAACTGAGCGTAGCGAGCAATTTCGTAATACAATATGGTCTTTCATTTTCAGCCAGTCAGCGGTTATCTGGCACTAACGCACCTAGGCTGGAAATTGGTTGCCAACCCTCAGATTAGGGAACTAAAAAAAACTAAAGAACTTAAAAAAACTTGACTGGATGTTGAAGTATATCTATTTCAATGTTTTTTCAGAAATAAAGTAGAAAATTCTGCATTATCTCACACGTGGCTTTGTTAAATGGAATATTTATACTGGTGGGAGATTGCATTATATTTCTTGGGATTCGCTCCGTAAGGAAGAATGAGGTTCCTGCATTATGCATTCAGACACCTATATGCGTTTTCATCTTTTTGTTTATATTTCGTATATACTTCACAAAAATGATTCTCCTTGCTTATTTGATTTTGTTAAATTTTACTTATTATTTTTATGATTTCCTATATTTTATTGACGATCAAAAACAATCTATTTCGCAAATAAATAAAACAGAACCATTAACAGTTAGTAGGTTTGTAAGTGGTCACTTAGTATGTCATGATTTTATAACTTAATTGTTGATCAAAACACGATATTAGAATAACTTCGGAAATTTAAAACGGCAACACTATCAACAGTTGTCTTTCTACAATTACTCGTTTTGTCTTTGAAAAATAATGACGGAGTGGGGAGCGAAGCTCGGTCCTGACCGAGCGGATGTATAATTAAGCAGTCGTGAGCCAACTGCGGCAGTGTGAACACTACTATCTAAATCTAGGTCAATCTTAGAGAATAAGTGATAATTGTGTAAAGTGAGGTGGATTGTTAAAGTGAACAAATAGAAATATAAGGAGTATTGATTTGAGATAACGTGGTTTTATTTCACTTCAGAAGTGGGATACACCATTAAAAAAGGTATGTGAACATCATTAACAATTATTATTCTCGCCCACTTGCTTTATGATACACAATGTTTGAGGATATAAACAGTGAATGCATATCGCAATAATTCATACTAAATAACTGTACTCTCAAATAATACTCATAAAAGTGATTTGTAGTACCATTGGACACCCTTAAAGTAATTATAGCCATGAAGTAATTTACTGCACTAAATGAAGACGACTTCTGAATACTGCTCAATGTCTCAAATTTCACTAAGATTTTTAGAGTTTGATGGTCTAGTTAGTATCTTTAAAGACTGCATTTTAGGCAAAAACTGTAGTAGTTTTTGCTTTCTTTGAATAAAATACGGGTATTTTAGAACCTACCTACCTAATTAGTAATCATAGAAGACAGATAAATCACAGATTGCTTTGATGAATGTTGGGTATTTCCTCATTAAATAATACCCCATTTCCAAGCAGTTTTTTTTTTCACTTTCAACTGATCGAGCTAGTGAATTTCGATTAGACTACAACTCACTGGTCACCTATTGATATTTGAATTTGTGTCAGAGTTTCACATTGTATTCATTGGGTGTGTTAAGTTGCATACTATTGACAGATTTTAGAAGCGATGTGCATTGAGTTTTATGAAATAGATTTGACTGTCGGTACATGAATCATGCAGCGATGATTCATGTGCGAACATCAAGTTAAGACAGCCTTGCCTAGGTAAGAATTTTATTTTAATTTTGTTGATTTGTTTTATTTTTGTAGTATGATATTATTGTATGTAATTGTTATTATTTTTCGTTTTATTTCTAATTATAAATGTTTTAAATTAATAAGTATTGTATGTATAATTTTCTATGATCCCAAGAGGGTTGAAATAAATGAATTTAATTTAATTTAATTTAATTTATACATTCATCGGATTTAAAGGGGCGATGTGTGACCAGTTGCATACATTCGTCGGGTATTTAGGGGCGATGTGTGTTCAGTTACATTCATTCGTCGGATCTTAGGGCTGATGTGTGTTCAGTAACATTCATTCGTCGCATCTTAGGGGCGATGTGTGCTCAGTTGCATTCGTTCGTCGGATCTTAGGGGCGATGTGTGTTCAGTTACATACATTCGTCGCATCTTAGGGGCGATGTGTGCTCAGTTGCATTCATTCGTCGGATTTTAGGGGCGATGTGTGTTCAGTTACATACATTCGTCGCGTCTTAGGGGCGATGTGTGCTCAGTTGCATTCATTCGTCGGATCATAGGGGCAATGTGTGTTCAGTTACATACATTCGTCGCATCTTAGGGGCGATGTGTGCTCAGTTGCATTCATTCGTCGGATTTTAGGGGCGATGTGTGTTCAGTTACATACATTCGTCGCATCTTAGGGGCGATGTGTGCTCAGTTGCATTCATTCGTCGGATCATAGGGGCGATGTGTGTTCAGTTACATACATTCGTCGGATCTTAGGCGCGATGTGTGTTCAGTTACATACATTTGTCGCACCTTAGGGGCGATGTGTGCTCAGTTGCACACATTCGTCGGATCTTGGGGTCAATGTGTGTTCAGTTGCACACATTTCACAGATTATTAATAGATGGTGTTTGTTTATACGAGCTTTTACTCATTTATTGACTAAGTTGCATACATTTGGTGGATTTCATCCTATTGGTAGGCTAGATTACCTACTTATAAAACTTGTTTAAGAGATTGAATCACTTTTACTCAGAGAATGAAACACCAACAGTAATGAGGTTTCATTAATAACGTTACCTACTAACGTACTACCCAATTATATCATTACAAAAGTTAAAAGACAGTCAGAGAATCCAGTTGATTTCTATCCCTTTCGGAACGATAAGTAGAATGTGGAACGGCCTATGTCGATGGTTGATATTTTTGTTACAGGAAGAGATGGATCCCGGTGATGATTGCGGTACGCCACCCGGTACTCCTCCAAAGCGGCGTAGACGAGCAAAGAAAAAGTCCAAGCGCCAGAGGAGTCCCTCCTCTTCATCCACTTCGAGCAGCGAGCCTGTTCCCAGGAAGTCACGTAAAAGAACAAATTCCTTTTCTACTGAAGTTCTTCTGAAACTGATGGCTAGCTGTAAAGAAGATGCAAATAGAAACTCGAATTCTATACATAGCAATATTAACAATGTTTTGCCAGAATTTGACCCCGCAAATAGGACTCAGACCATCGAATGCTGGTTACGAAAGGTCAATGAGTGCGCTATCATTTATGGGTGGAATGATAAACAAATTATTCATTTTTCATTACAAAAATTAATCGGTTTGGCAAAAAAATGGTTCGAGTCCTTACCTACAGTAATTCATACTTGGGATGAGTGGCAAGCTAAACTCCGAAAGGCATTCCCCAACGAAGAAAATTATGGGCGCCTTCTGGAGGAGATGCTAAGTCGCACTTCGAGACACGACGAGAGTCTTCGCGAGTACTTTTTTGATAAATTGTGTTTGTTAAATAGATGCGAAATTGGGGGCAAGAAGGCTGTTGATTGCATTGTGTATGGGATCATGGACAGATCTATTCGTAATGGAGCCCAGGCTTTAAATAGTTCCGAACCTGAAGATCTGCTCAACTTTCTGTGTTCACAAAAGTCACAGCCATTTGTCGATAATAAGCTAAGGAATCGTCCTGTTCAATTGAGACGCGATCCTGGTACTAGTTCAAACTCTAGCACGAAAAGATCTGCCCTTGACTCTATTATATGTTTCAATTGTCGGGCTAGGGGTCATCCTTTTTCCAAATGCACCAAACCGTTACAGAGATGCAAACGTTGTAACAGAGTTGGACATAATAATGATGATTGCGAAATGGTACCTGTAAACAGTAAAAATTCTTACAGTGCAGCTCCTGATAATATTTCTGAGAAAAAGATTCTAAAAATAGATATCGGTAATAAAAGCAGTGATAAATTTTTTAAAACCGTGACCGTTAATGACCAAGTTCTAGAAGCTTATATTGACTTTGGTAGTGAGTGTACACTCTTAAGTCAATCCAATGCAGAGTCTTTGAATTTGATCAGATCATTTGATGGCATTCCAGTGGTACGGGGATTTGGTCAGTCTTCCGTTGTTCCGAAATATAAAGCGAGGGTTAATGTAAAGGTCGATGAGGTCGAAACAGAGGTTGAGGTACTAGTCATTGACGATGTGCACATGCAATCTGCTATGATCATCGGACAAAACTTTACCGAATTGCCGTGCATAACTGTTCTTAAAGACAGTCAAAGACTAACTTTCTACAAAAGTCCCAGCAATGATCTGCCTTGCGAAGATACTAGCTTAAAGCTGCGTGTTTCTAATTCAGTCCAAGTTCTCAAAATCGATGTCATCCCTGTGTACGCAGAGTCTGATTTCACGGGCGACGTCCTCATTGAGGGTTATAACGCTATTGAGCCTGGAAAAGAATATCGCTTACTTCAAGGAGCCTACCATATACGTAATGGTAAGGGAGAATTAGTTATTTCTAATTTGTCTCACCACGCTGTTACTTTGGAGAAGGATATTTTAGTAGCCAGGGCAATACCCTTCCTAGAGCAAAAAGATTGTCAAGTCAATAGCATTCAGACTACACCTTCCACTTTAGACCCTTTGAACAAGAATGACGTCAAAACTGGACCAAGACTTAGTGTTGAACAGACAGACAGACTTTATTCTCTTTTGCAAAGCTATCGCGATTGTTTTGCTACTAAATTAGAAGAGATAGGTCGCGCAAATGATGTGGAAATGAAAATCAATCTTATGGACAATAAACCAATAGTGTACCGACCTTATCGCCTGTCTCATGCCGAGCGTGAAACGGTCCGTGAAACTATAGATGAACTACTGCGATTGGACATCATTCAGGAATCAAAATCAGATTACGCTAGTCCGATTTTAATGGTAAAAAAGAAAACCGGAGAACAGAGGCTTTGTGTGGACTTCAGGGCTTTAAATAATAAAACTGTTAAAGACCGCTTCCCTCTGCCTCTTATTGAGGACCAAATTTCCAATTTAAGTGGAAATAGCTTTTTCACCACTCTTGACCTCGCCTCCGGTTACTACCAGATTCCAATGGCCAAGGACAGTCAGCATCTCACCGGATTTGTCACACCCGACGGGCACTATGAGTTTAAGAGAATGCCCTTCGGGTTGGCGAATGCACCAGCTGTTTTTCAGCGTGTAATAAATAAAATTCTAGGCAACAGGCGGTTTGAGTATGCACTGGCTTATTTAGATGATGTTTTGATACCTGCAAGGACAATTGACGAGATGTTTCAGCGCTTAGAGGATGTTTTGAAGCTTTTTCGACAGAATTGTCTGACTCTGAAACTCTCAAAATGCCGTTTCTTTGATTCCACTGTCAGTTACTTAGGGTATGACATCTCTTCTCACGGAATTCGACCCGGTGAGGCCAAAGTAACCGCTGTTAGAGAGTTTCCCACACCTCGTAACGTTCACGAGGTTCGCCAGTTCTTGGGCTTGACCGGATTCTTCCGTAAATTTGTGAAAGGATATGGAGAAGTTGCGCGTCCTTTAACCTCTTTACTAAAAAAGGAGTCTGAGTGGCGATGGTCTGATGTTGAGGAACATGCCTTTACCTTTCTTAAGGAAAAGCTTGTTAATCGACCAATACTGGCCCTTTACGACCCAAAACTTGAGACTGAGTTACATACCGACGCCAGTTCTCTAGGCGTAGGAGGCATTCTCATGCAGTGGCAAAGAGATTCAAGGGTCTTGAAGCCAGTAGCATATTTTAGTCGACAGACAACACCCGAAGAACGTCATCTGCATTCCTACGAGCTGGAGACATTGGCGGTCGTGTGCTCGTTGAAAAAATTTCGGGTTTATCTTTTGGGTTTACACTTTAAGGTGTTTACGGATTGCGCAGCACTTAGGACCACAATGACTAAAAGAGACCTGATTCCACGAATAGCAAGGTGGTGGCTCCAAATGAGCGAGTATACTTTCGACATTGAATATCGGCCAGGCATTCAAATGTCGCATGTTGACGCATTAAGCAGGAACACCAAACTATCCGTGGATCCAGATGATGACGAGATCGTATCCGTGTATACTATTGAGAAACAAAATTGGCTATTGACTTTACAAATAGCAGACCCAGACCTTTCTAGAATCCACAATATTCTAAAACCTGAAGACGACATCGCGTGTAAGGATATAAAAAAAAATTATACAGTTAAAAACCACGCAGTATATAGAAAGGTTGGTGATCGTTTATGTCTTGCTGTACCACGAAGCGCAAGGTGGCAAATATGTCGAGCCAATCATGACGATATTGGCCACCATGGCTATGCTAAGACGCTTGAGATAATCAAAAATGATTATTGGTTTCCCAAGCTAAGAAGATTTGTGAAGAAATATGTTGCAGGGTGTTTAGAGTGTGCGTACAACAAAGATAATTCCTCGAGACAAAAGTCGGGTTATTTATACCCCATAGAAAAGATAAACATACCCTTCCATACGATCCACATAGACCACTTAGGTCCTTTTGTTAAAAGTAAAGATAGCAATAGTTACATTCTCACAGTGGTAGACGGGTTTACAAAATATGTTTTTGTTAGAGCCGTTAAAGATCTAAAGACCAAGAATACAGTAAAAGTTCTAGGAAGAATATTCTATGATTTTGGTGTCCCAGCTAGGATTGTGTCGGATCGAGGTACTAGTTTTACGTCTGCGGCTTTTAAGTTATTTTGTGACGCCCACGGCATTAAACATATACTTAACGCGGTCGCTTGTCCCAGGGCAAATGGCCAGGCGGAAAGGTTCAATCAAACGATCCTTAACTCATTAGCTTCTCAAAATGCTTTTGGCCATGAGCGCGAGTGGGACAGGTGTCTGGGCAAGCTCCAATTTGGTATTAATAATACTGTAAATGCCACAACTCGCAGAACTGCGACAGAGGCTTTGTTTGGATTTAAGTTACGTGATGATTTATTAAACAAACTGGACATTGTGAATAGTAACGACGCCAACACCTCTGATTTGCAAGAAATTAGAGAACAAATAAGTAACAGTATTGGCAAAGATCAAGAAAAGCAAAAAAAAAGGCATGACGCAAATCGAGCCCCTGCTCCTATTTACGACATAGGTGACTTAGTCAAAATTTCACGGAATAATTTTGATAATAAGAGTCAGAGTACAAAACTGCTGTCAAAGTTCGTTGGACCCTATAAAATATCCGAAAGGTTAGGGAATGATAGGTACAGAATATCTGAAGTCCCTGGATTTCACAAGAAAGGTAAACCGTATGATACTGTTATAGCTGTCGATCGAATGAGGCCGTGGATACATGTAAAGGCTCTCGAAATCCATAATACAGATAGCAGTAGCTCTAGCGAGCGTAGTAGTGATTGTGAATGAGGATATATATAATTATTTAACCGTTAGTAAAATATTTTAGTGTTTTCAGTTATAAGTTGTTTAGTTAATCATTCATTATGTGAATTAAAACACAGGTATTTCTTTATGAGACTTAATATGGGAAATGGTAAAGATATCTGTAAAAGTATAATAATAACAAATAATAATAATTAAAAAAAAAAGTTCTGTTAAATTTATATTCAGTAAGCTGTTACCATGTCATGATTAATAATTAAGATCTTCGAATAATTTTACTTTAAAATTTGTATGCATGTTATCACGATAAGATTTAAGGAAAGTACATTCATACAGTTAAAATAACTAGATATTATTTCGTACTAATTGTTTTATTTAGAATGTGTGTCGGGAGACAGCACGTTATCGGATGGCCGAATGTCATGATTTTATAACTTAATTGTTGATCAAAACACGATATTAGAATAACTTCGGAAATTTAAAACGGCAACACTATCAACAGTTGTCTTTCTACAATTACTCGTTTTGTCTTTGAAAAATAATGACGGAGTGGGGAGCGAAGCTCGGTCCTGACCGAGCGGATGTATAATTAAGCAGTCGTGAGCCAACTGCGGCAGTGTGAACACTACTATCTAAATCTAGGTCAATCTTAGAGAATAAGTGATAATTGTGTAAAGTGAGGTGGATTGTTAAAGTGAACAAATAGAAATATAAGGAGTATTGATTTGAGATAACGTGGTTTTATTTCAAGTAGGAGAAAACTTTTGCAGCTCAAGTTTTAAAGAGATGTAAAAGCATTAATACTTTGGAATTTTCCATTCTTTAAACAAACAAAAGTACCGGTTGCAGATCCATAAAATATAAGCCCATAATCCTTTCCCTTACCGCTGTCGAGATACAAGGTAAAATCAAATCATGAGCTTCGTATTACGTAAACAAAAACCGTTCTCATTTTGATGTTTAAGCACAAAGAAGCGCACGTATGTTTTACGGCCCTTATCTATTTGGGCTTCAACTTCGTCGGTCGTACGGGTTAGCGAATGAGGACCCTTATCTCAATATTAGCTGTTGTTTATACCCGTTTGTCCTTTTACATTCCACAAACGTAGTCATATCTTTAAATTGTCCGGTCCTTGGGATTCAGTCGGTCATGCATACAAACATGCTCCGTGACTTATTCAGAAATTACCGATATTCACAAGGGACTCTGGGTATGAGGATTGGTAATACAAGGATTATTATCAATGGATACATTTCGATCCCCGTTTACAAGGTACCAATTCGGATTATGAACATTTGATGTATCTTGCTCGGAATCATGATTACTACGGCCTATTTAGTAGTAGATGTTATTGCTTTTAGTATAGATGTATTTTCAAATTTGATAATCATGTTATTCTAACTGTTGTCAGGTGAATGTTCGTTTTTATTGAATAGGTTCCGAAACTCCTGGTTTATTAATAAGCTAGCTGTTCGTCAGCGGCTTCGCCCGCGTAGATTGTCATTCCAGTCAAAATATAGCCTAAATTTAAAAAAAGGCCTATGTCACTCCTTCATGATGAAGCTTTATATTGGTGAAAGAATTTTCAAAATCGGTCCAGTAGTTTCAGTGCCTATTTAATACAAACAAACTAATCTCTCCTCTTTATAATATTGGTATAGATTTTTTGAGACAAAAAACATTGTGTTATGAAAAACAAGTCACTCACCACAAATAAAATTTGTACTGGTGCGAAAATTGAACCCACGTGTATCCCGAGCGGTTAAAATCACCTTGCGGAACGGGTCGGGAGTATATTAATGAGTTTTTGAACATTTGCATAGAACAAAAATACCTAATACACAAAAATGACTTTAATAACACATTTTAAAGGGCCCGTTGGCACAATGTGTATCCAAAGCACCTTAGTTCGATCGCCTTAAAGGATTTTTTAATTTAATTACATATATACTAGGCAGTGATTTGATCACAATCGCACAAGGTATGGTAAGTGATGATATGGTTTATGATGGTACATATCTGCCCAGTAAATGCCTATTCACTCTGGTCCTAAAGAGACCCAGGTTGTATTTTTCTGGAAAAACACACGTGGGCAACGAGTTCCACTTCTTTGCTGTTCGCATTATGCAAGAACCAGCGAAACGCTTCGTGCGGATAGCTGGAATATCCAGAACGCGTGCGCCAAAGTTCACCAAAATTTTCAACACCGATAATTTTAATTCCGAAAATGTTCTTCCTAACATTTTTCATCCTAACAATCACAATTCCTAACTACTCTGTTTCTAATGTTCATAATCCGAATGATAACTAAAATTTTCTAAAATTTTTCTTCCTAAAGTTTTCATTCATATTATGTACAATTTGTAGTACTATCAACGATGTTCAAAACACTCATGTTTCCGCAAATTGGAATTAATAATATCACTAATGTATGTTCATAACGGGTCCATATTGGCTCACCGAAAGTTCTTCAACCGAATTTGGTATTTGTAATCCGAACAATACTAACTCGACAACTAGCGTTTATGTCAACCTAACCCGCTCTTCGCTAACCAAAGCGAGTGTCAGAAGCAACTTTAAAATAAATTCGCTTAGGTTAGCGAGGAGCGAAGCGACGAGCGGGTAAGGTTTACATAAACAAAGCGGACGAGCCGAGCGAGCGAAGCGAGCGTGCCGCGGTAGCGGCCAGCGAGTGGCAGAAGCGACTTTAGGGCGTTTCTCACATTAATATACTTTCCGAATATGAGTAAAAACATTATGGAAATTATGTTTAGGGATAATAAGCGTTATGAAAAACAACAGTAGGAGTTAAAATAATATTAATTCCAATTTTCGGAAACATGAGTGTTATAAACATCGTCAAATAATGTACAGCTAAGGAATACATTTAGTCAATTTAATTGCTAAAATCAATTACCTACATTCAACATGTACTTAGAGGAAAGAGGCTGTTTCTACTAGATAATCTACATAACTAACGTTTCATATTTATTTTGCTAATGATCCTGCCTTAGAGTAATTATCTTTAAAACACAATTTCATTTGTTACACAAAATGATAGCAGCAGAACAGGATGTATTATTACTACAACAAGTTAATGTGGTTCTAATTCCACTATGTTAAATTACACGCTACAAGGGCCACTTAAACTGAACGAAAGGTGTACTTATTTATACTTACGTCGATCAGTAATGGATTGGCATTTTCGAGAAAGGCCTTTCCTCTTCGAAAACAAATGAATAATTGATGAATTATACCTACCAACTTGGAATAAACGACAAAGTGCCGACGATAATCGCTGTATTTAATTTTCCATTTTTATGTAAATTCTTGAAATGATTGTTTAACCTTGGTCCTTATTTTCTTCCAGATACGAACTTTGTTTCATTGAGTGAAACTGGTTTAATTCTTTATCGGCTGAATGTGGTCTAAAGTTTTTGGCTTTTGGTAATTATGATTGATGATGGTAATCGTTACCCAACCTTATTCAGTTCTCAGATAGTACTATCATTGCGGTAATACGTCAATAAAACCAGTGTTATACTGGCTTATACAAGAAAAAAACTTGCCACTAGTTTAGAAAACCAATTAACAAACTGTAACTGATGGTAAAATCCATATGTATGTCGGCATTTTGACTTTAAGTTTCATTAAAGTTTTTATTAAACAATATTTACCTAACTCATTCTTCCGAAACCAAGTAGATTCTATGTAGGGCTTGTCTAACCAGCGGTGGAGTTGTGCGTCATTTCGAAAGAAGATTAGAAAAGCTCTACGTACATATCTGTCATTTAAGCTTTCTTAAAGGTGTTATTTGCCTAGTTACCATTTCACACTGCGGCAGTGCATGAGTAGTGTTCATTAGTAGTTCACGCTACACTTAGATCAATTAGACTAGATCCAAGGTCTGATTGTAAAATGAAAATAATTGACTATAACAAGAGGTGAGAGAAAGTTAAGCAGATTTTGTATAGTTCTGCAATCCTGTCGTATTTTATGCTCTCTTTGGAGGTATTACAGTTTAGAACAGCTAAGTGTTTTCATCATAACTATGAGGGGTCGAGGTTTATTTTGTCGTGAAACATTTAAATACATTGAATCAGTATTTGAGACACCACTAATCGTTTAAAAGCATATTTATTATTACAAAAATGTATAGCTAGAAGACAGATAGAAATCAGATAGAATGGTATATTATGACAGAGAAGAGTATTAAATAAATAAATAGATAAATATGCGCTAGACAACACACCTCTTGTAATGGTTTCGAAGTAGGGATTAATATCCCTGTGTTGCGAGGTACCACACAAGGAAATTCCCGACCGGGAATCGAACCCGAGACACTACGGCAATCGAGAAACCGTGCTACAGCGCACTACGCCAACCGTGTCGTCTCCAGTATTGTACCTTTAATGGACTATTTATATTGCCCTGCTTCTATTTCCTTATTTTTTATTCATTTTGAGCGTCAAGATGACTTCACTCCACCTGATGGAATGTGGCCGTGAGGTCGAGATATGACTGCGACAAGCACAGCAATGCAAAGCTATCACTTAACTGGCCAGTCTCATCTTGACAGCCTGCAAAAATGCATTTGCACGCCCCGATTCATTGAATATTTCTGAGATGCATTAAGCACCTTGTTCGTATTACCCAATAATATCAGTATGGTAAGTGAATCAGAAGCATTCCACAAGCAAGTCTCAGAGCGGGGTTGATCCGGTGCAGCGTGTACGGGCGTAATCGCCGACTACACGAACACTCCATTTGCATCAGCAGTGCACCAGGCCGGGATCAGATATACCAATTACTGAGGTGTTGTGGCTGTATTTGTTCACGAGCTTTTGCTGAGGCTTCGTCATCGCATTATTGGGAGCTTTCAAATAGAGTTTTTTTTTTTAATTGACGGCTAAACGATTTTAATTTGGCCTTCACCATCTCTGTGCTCATCGTAAAATTTGTGGTTATCTTTCCGGCGGTGATGGAATACACCGACAAATAAAGCAACCCTGATAATATCGGTTGGTTTGCACTAGCAGTGGGTTCTAATAAAGTTCGCGAAACGTGAGCTTCTAAGTGTTCTGATTGCCAGGTTACCTATTGAAACGCATAACGTTTTTGCCATAAACTAATAATGCATACTGTTAATAGCCATAATAGTCATTTGCCATGAGCCTTTATACCATACCTTCATAACGCATAACATCAAATGGCCGAAACTTGTAAAGCGTAATCATAGAAAGGCATAACTTCGATAAGCATAAGTATCGAAAGGCATAATTTTTATTTGACATAATATTCAAAAGACATTAAGACTATTCGAATAGCATACATGAAATAAGTATATCTAACTTAAAAAATCCCTTAACTCTTAAAGAAAAACACCTATTTACCATATTATATGCAAGCATGCTTGCACGCATACTACTAAATAGCGAATTTTCTGGCGCTGGATTTTTCGATTATTTACTATGTAGAAAATGACCAACTCACACTTTTGACCGTTTTTGAAAGTCAGATTTATGGATCGGAGCACCCTTCTGGGGTTTTTAAGAGGACCGAAATTTCATTATTTTTTGGATACGACGTACCGTTTCTGAGATATTTAACATTTTAGGAAACATTTATTTTTAACCACTAAAATCTCAAGAACGGTACGTCGGAGCTCAAAAATAACAACTTTTTTACCCCCGATGGTGAATCTTAATGTCGGTTAAGGGTGAGTTTGTCATTTTTTTAATATTATTTTCTGGCATTTGCTGGCCGCGGTTATGGTTGTGTTATGTGTTTTGTTTTTTTTTTGCAATTTATCTGATTTAATATGATTTAACCTAATTACTAATGTTTTTTAATTTGAATTTTGTACGCTCTAGAGCAGAACGCAGTGAAACAAAACGATGTATAACTTTAAGATCTGTACCACCTGTGATTCACAAATAAATGATTTGATTGCTTATTGAAATTATGACAAACAATAATATGAATTTGATGATTATGGTTAACAATTCTGCGTTATTATGTTTATACGTAATGATAAATTTGCTAAAATCCATTATGCTTGTTGATTTGTATGCCAAATGATGTATGCCAATTGCAATTATGGCAATAAACGTTGCGCGTTTTAAAGTGTCACCGTTTGCCAGGATGGCAACAGTTATTTTACCGCTGACTTCCCGGTTTGGGTATGGTCGTAAGTGGTAGGCATAAGTTTCTTGAAAATGGTCCTAAGTGGGAAAAATGCCTTAAATAATTCAGACTGCAAAGACCGTTATCATAGAAAATATATGTCAGCCATAAGAGTGAATGTCTGAATATAGCTATGAGGAATTACGGGAAAAGCCTGCATAACACTTTCCTTTGTTGCGTGGTACACAGCGTAATATCTTAACCACTGCAACCTCAGCTAAATAATTAAGTATCTACATGGTGACCCTTTCATCCTATGTTGTCCGTTTTTTAAAACAAAAAGAGGACTTGTCGTCTCATTAACCTGAGACATGATTTAATATATTGACGTAATGTGTTTAAAAATAACTTACACAGGCATGCTAAAAAACAACTTTTCTTAAGGGAAAATTAATTAATTTATGAGACTCGGTCCAAGTATTTTATGCACGCCCTATTTTGCAAACTTAAGAAAAAATCTAATTTAGTTTTAAGTGTTCATAAAATATTGAAGCTCAACCTTCTGAGAGTATGAGTTTCGCCTGTCTAGAGGATATTAAAAATTTAATATTTCATATTCGTGTATATATATTTAACATAGATATGGTGGCAGCTGAATAAGTTTGAGCTTCACAAGTTACGTGTTGCAGATACACTGAATGATTAAAAAGGCTTGAAGGGTTTAATAAAGCGCCTAAAGTAAACTTTAAAACATTTTAAAACGACGTTTTGACGACACGATTGGCGTAGTGCGCTGCAGCACGGTTTCTTACCTCGATTTCTATAGTGTCCCGGGTTCAATACCCGGTCAGGTCAATTTAGGAAACGATCGCTTTTAAATTAGCTTGGGTCTGGGTGTGTTCGGAGACGCCCTAGCTTAGTTCCTTGTCCATAACAAGTGGTGTGTTGCAGGCGCATATTTATTATTTGAATGTTAGTTTAAACATCTTACTGATAATATACTATAAAGAGGTAAGCGTTTGTGAGTTTGTGAGTTTGTATGTTTGGGACAGGTAATCTCCGAAACTACCAAACCGATTTAAAAATTATTTTACTATTTAAGAAGCTAGATTATCCTTGATTGTTATAGGCATATATTTGTTTTGAAATAGTTAGTTTTCAGCCAGATCAATCAATATTTATAAAGTAATCCAGGAAAAAAGCGCTACCGAAAATCTTTTCGAGCGTGCGCTGGCCCCACTATTGAATAAACATGCATACAATGTACTACTAAAATATAGGGTTTAGTAGCTATAAGGTATGTTATGTGTTAAAAAAATATGTAAATTAGAAGGTAGATTTTGAGAATTATTACTACACAAGCGTATCAATCCTTATAATTGGAAGTTATTTCATCATCAAGATATTTTTACAGAGATAATTTTTGACTTTCACATTTCCTTAATTGTATTAATAGATTCTGATATATCGCAAAATTAAAAAATACGCACGCAATATTTTAGCGCACGGCACGTGGATCTCGGCGCTCGGAGTGAGACGCGCCGCGGGCAAGAGCTAGTGTGAAATATAGTTAGTTACCTTATATTTTAATGATAAAACATTAAAATGTTAGTCCTTTGTAACACACTTCTTTGTTTGTCGTGTAGACTGAGATTTTTAGATGCAGTAAAAGTGATTGGACGATGGTTTTGGTCAATGATAATTTTTGATGTATTTTCGTTTCTGTTGATTTTTTTTTATGAAAGCGTCCAAACCTTATCTGTAATCATACTGAAACTTTCGGTAAATGCGCAGAGAAATAATAAAAAAGGAACATTTATGAAATTGCAAGAGCAGGCATTCACGAAAATCACGAAATAACTTTAATAGTGTTTTCTTCAAGTCAAATAGACTCATAAATCAAAGAAGATTATTAAAATAAGTCCTTCAATCAGTCTCCAGCTTAAATATTTTCAAGAAACTTTTTATTTCGGTGACGGCTTGGTGAAGTTGTTTACTAAGTGAAAAGTTTAATATTTGAGGACCTTTTTATGCTTTTTAAACTAAGTGTTTAATATCTGTTTGCATACATTTTGGGAAATGCTTAACCCAAACCCAAATTTGTTTACAGATTGCACTTGCCTGATATACCTTCTTTTGCGGTCTATCAGGCATCAAATGTTTATCATGACACGTTAATTTAATCAAATGGAGTCATCAGTCAGTTTTAAAAGCAATACGAGTACAGGGATGATTTAAGTAGCGTTACGCTCAAGTTATTACAAAGAAACTATAATATAGATTTTGGCTTAGATTAGATTAATTTCTCTCTTAATACATAATTACAATATATTTTACATTAAATGTCAGATATAAGAATTTGTATTAAGATCGTCAACAATATAGTAATAATAATCGCATGCATACAAATGTCAAGGTTAACAAATTACAAATTCGAAATCATACAATCAAATACCATTAAAATAAATACAAATGTCAACTAAAACTAAAATACACAATTGAAATATTCGTCAATGGAATAGAAAGACTTTTCCAACAAAAGGTTTCTCAGTTGGCGTCGGAATGCTTCGTCGGTTTGTGCATTTTTCAGCGCAGTGGGTAGGTGGTTGTAGTATGTTAGACCGATTATACGTGGGTTCTTTTCTGCAAGCGCCATGCGACGAGGCTTATTCTAACAATTTAATAAAAATAAAAATAACGTTTATGACGTGACTGTTACAAAATTAATTGCATCGCACCGTTGCGTTACTTTACATACAAACGTGCGTGTTTCCAGACATGCCGCAGTCAGAAGATGGGTATCAACTGTCGTATATAATCGAAGAGATTTATTTCCACTTCCACTAGCGCTGTGTGTCATGATTCTGCAGAGCAACACAATTCGCGCTACAAATTAATGTGTACTCTTGTAAGCAAACAACATTGGTACGTATCGCTCGGCCGGGTAATTCCATTAACGCCCGGAATACATCACTCTACGGCACCTCGCGCCTTTAGATTTACTGCTAGCACCAGATGAAAGGCTAGGACTACACGGGTATAGCCCACCTCGTTTATTAGCACGGTTATGTGCTCAAGGATTTATCGTGTTTGTCAGTTCCGCTTTCTTGGGCATCGGTGACATTTTTTGTAGGAACAGTGTGATATTATCACTTACAGGGAAGTAGGAGAACGGATTTGCTATCATGTGTCGCACTTTCGTCACAAATAAGATAGTAAACATCTCTGTGATCAAAATCATCATGACAATATTGACCCCGAACTAAACTTTTTATTAGTGTACTTTCAGAGGCAGATACTTATAAACATACGATTAACACATATACATAATCTTAATAAAGAAAAACACCAAACAGTCAGAAACTTCGCAAAATATTTTTTTCTTCTAGTTTGATCCACGATCCGTTGTTCAGTTACCAAGACTCCTTACGACTATTTGTTCTAAAGTACATACAACATGAGTAGGTACTATTGCGGTGAGAGTGCCATCCTAAGGTGCGTTCGCAACTCCTCGCTCCGCTGCCAGACTCGGAAACACTTAGACCAATGAATGTGGTTAAAGTCCGCGAGACACCCAGAAAGCGTCACTGCCGTCGCATTCCGCGGTGTTAGCTCGCTGAGACGCGATGCTGAGGGGTAACCAGTACGTCTACCACGAGTTGCCACTTTACATTTACGTTATCGTACGCGTAAAAAAATTGTATTGGGATGACACATGACATGACATGACAATGTCAAATCCCAATACATTTTTTTACGCGAACGATAATGTAAACCCAAAGTGACAACATTCCAAATGCCAAAACACCGCAATGGGGGGCGTAGGCGAGGCACTACTAACCGAAACAATGAGCCGGTCTTCAAATAATGAATCTATTGATGAATTAATTAATAACTATTTATTTCAAGATAGGAAACTAAAAAAAAGAATTTCGGACCTGGAAATGTTCTTTCTTTAAATATGAAAAGAAACATATCAAATGCTAAAATAATTCAAGTTATAACAATTTATTTGCTCGTTATGAGTAAATATAATTATGCGGTGGCAGTACGTCTACTACGAGTTCCCAATTTAAATTTACGTCATCGTTCACGTAAAAAAAATGTATTGCGATGACACATGACATGGCATGCCAATGTCAAATCCCAATATTTTTTTTCACGCGAACGATAATGTAAATTTAAAGTGGCAACTCGTGGTAGACGTACAGATTATGCTATGTGCCTGTCCAAATCCTTTAATCTAAATACGAGTATAAAACTACGTCTGGTCATTTTAATGTTGGCTTAACTAACTGATTTTGAAAAATAAGATGTTCTACCAGATCCCGAAGCTTAAGATGCTGTTTTAACTACATTCAAGTAATATATTTCGTTATTCAATTATGTGTAAGTAGATTTCTTTCACAACTTCCTTTGGTATCAATTTCTGTTACAAGGATCAGTTCCTCTCTCTGGGATAAACATTCAAATACAAGTCCCGACTTATATTGTTATTGATAAAAAATATTTTAACTTATTGACAAGAACGTAACTTAATGAAATTTCAAACAAAATAGTAAATTAGCTCTATTAAACTTCTCAATTCATTCTGCATCACTTTGAATACCCATTCAATACAAAAATACGTCAGTCCTAAATAAATATCTCGAGAATGCAAATTAACTCACTCCAAACTCATTACAAAGTCGCTCACGAAACTAAAACACACTTAAAATGATTAGATTTATTTGCATTTAGAATTCACGATGCAATTTTATTCAGAAATTTCTTCAAAACAAGTCTTGTTTTAGACGAGGGTGTCAGAATTGTGTTACTTTTATTATATTTTTGAAGATTGAATACGTCATTGTTGTAATAATCGAAGTCGAATGGCAATTTAAAACATATTTAGGTGGAAAACGGCGTAACGGAGTTCACGTAGTCGGAATAACGAGAGGGGTCGCCCCGTCTCGAGGAACCCTCGTAAAAAATCGAATACTTCGAGATCAAACGAAAAATCTCAAAACTTAACAATGCTGTACAACCTGTTAAATTGTTGCTAGGTACTCAGTTAACAGTTTTTGTTTTGACAAATTTATGAGTCAGCGGTCTCTGTCAAGCAAATACAGGGATATTGGTGTACTAACGATGCATACTGTACTAGTATCATTTCCTAATTGAAATATGAACATGTTACACCAAGCTAAAATGGACTCTAAAGCAGCAAAATGGACGAGGTCATAATGAGCCCGCTTAACTCGCGACGATACTTTTCAAACACGCTAGCCGCTTTCGCGGTCGAGCCTCAACTATGAAAATATCGTTGCAACTGGCCTGTTGGTGCAATGGCAGCAATCCTGCCTTTAGCACCGGAGTTCATGGGTTTGATCCCCACCCATGACAAACATTTGTGTTTGTTGTGTGTCTGGGTGTTATTATCTATCTAAGTGTGTATTTAGAAATATTAAAGATCGTTTATCAGTCTTTGACACCCATAGTACAAGCTCTGCTTAGTTTGGAGTCAGATTATCTTGGTGTAATTTGACCCGGATATTAATTTATTATTTTTTAGTTAAGCTGGTTCATTAAATAATGACCATGATCATTTAGCGTTCGAGCTCCGGCTTTATATGAACATTGCTCTAGTTAGGAAACAATACGAATATAGGAATTACTAATAATTTATTTGGTATATCTACATAAATTCCTTATTAAGTTTCCTATCTCACTACAAACGAAGCCAAATACCGGATCTGACATTATTTTCCATTTCGTTCTTAGCTTTGCTAGCGTAATCTCCTTACGCGTCCTTTTCTTTGTTTTGAAGTATTTCTGGGGTTCGGTTCGATAGAGGCTTTTTGTAAGGGCCAAGGGTTGATAATCTATATCAGTTTGTGTGCGGCCGAAGATCGTTAAGATATAAAGGATGTGTAGTACCTATGTGAACATGGTAGGGTTGTGTGTGTCGGACAAAGGGAGAAAAACGGTATCGATTTCACAACGTGACATGCAGTTTTTTGTTAAAACTTGGGCTTGCACAGTTTTTAAATTTTTGCTACAGTAAATTGTGTTTGATGTACGTAGAACCATTTAGGTGGCAAGCTAGTGTTTAGTGAATGGAAAAGCCGAGTGGAAGATGTGTTGATATGCCTGTTGGCGCAATGGTGGAGTTTTTGCCTGCCTGTGCCGAAGGTCGTGGGTTCTTCACTAGAACGAAACATCATGTGAAGATATATTTTTGTTTGTTAGGTGTCTGTCTGTTCAAATACGAATTAAGTATATTGTTTTCAGTTGACACTTTTTGTACTAATTTTAGTTCTGCTTTGCTAGAATCAAGGGATCACAATGTGATCTCATTTCAGATTATGATCCCTAGATCACCTATCTCAAATAATGGTAAGCTAGACTTGTTTACAATACAAAAAACAATTTCAGGAAGTATTTCACAATTAGAATTGCAGATAAACACTCTAACAAGATTCACCAGTTCTTATTAAACCAATGAAAAACAAAGGCAGAATAGCCATTAATCTTGAATAATTATTTTGGGAGTGAAGAGAATTTCTTTTTAAAGCAAATGAACGATGCCGCAATGATGGGCCATTTTGAGATTTCCCTCTAGAGAAGGCATCAAGTTTCAAGTAAATCTGGGATATCTCTTGTAATGTCTCCCTTGGCGTGCCAACCGAACTCGCTGACCGTAAAATTGTAAAAACTACCATAAATCTTGCCTTTCTTCTTTAGCCTGTTGAGAACCGAATAAAGAGGTGGAGAAAAAAGGATGAGCATTTGTATAGGCAACCATCGCTGAACCGTAGCGTTATGGACTTTGTGTGGATGTGCAATGCGCCTAATATCAGAGTTCTTAATAATGAGAGGTGGATATGCCGTCAGTGTTGCGCTTGAGCCGTGTACTGTATAACTATATAGTATACTCTAACAACTTAATCCAGAAACGACAAACAAAGTTTTTTTGAGCACCCTTCAAAATGGATGCTTTTTTTATGACCTCTACAGTCTCGCATAGACAGACAGAAAATTGATTTGGCACATGTCACCATAGGAGGACATCATTATTGGTAAAACTTTGGCCAGTGTGATTATTATTTTGTTTTCTTAGGTATGCAGTCAAAAATTTATGCAGTCCTGCCACTCAGTAGATGTGATAGGGACAGGTACACATTTGAGGTTCGCTCAACTTTAATTGTCGTTTCTGGATTGGGTGTTAATGACGTAGATTAACTAAACGACGAAAAAATAAATATTGTACTTACGATGTATTACTTTAGACACAGAAACCCAATGCTGGAGCAACGAAACTACAATCTACCAGTTTGAGAATGAACTTATTATACCGATCAAATCACAATTTGGGACCTATTTGTTTCTCGCCTTTAATTCCGTAGTGTCCCGGGTTCGATCCCCGGTCAGGCAAATTCAGGAAATGATCTTTACTAAATTGGCCCGGGTCTGGGTGTGCTGAGAGACGCCCCTGGCTTAATTCCTTGTCTGGTATCTCGTAACACAGGGATATTTATCCCTACTTCGAGACCATGACAAGAGGTGTGTTGTCTGGCGCATATTTATATTATTTATTTATTTATTTGGTTTAAGTCCCTACAATCTAGCTAACTTAGTCTAATATACAGAAATTGGGTTAAAAAGCGATAAAACAATCAAATCACACGATGAATTACAAATGAATTTGTGACCTACTTAAAAGAGCCTTCAAGAACCAGCCTTGTTAGATTAATGTCCTGAAATGGTGTTAAAAGGCATTAAAATCTCATTTTATTGAAGTCACGTTACTTTTAAAGTAAAATATGCAAAGTATGCTTTTGCGTGCACCACTTGCATTACTTAAGTAAATTAAAGTGTGTAAAAAGAAAATAATATTTCAACAGATGCAAAGATATGTGTATACTTAATATCAACTTTACTTAAAAATAATTTTTTTTTTTTAATTATATTCGAATAATCGCCACCAAATATATGTATAATGATCTGTAAGTACGATTGTTATTATAATAAAAATACTATTAATAGTTTTTGTTTACTTAGAGCTCTTTATAAAATGTTATGGATCGTAATGCAAACACACTTGACAAAAAGTTATCGTTCATACCACAAATTGAAAGGGTTGTTGGTAAATCATCAGAATCTCTTGGGTTTGTGCTTCTGAACATGAAAGCATTCAAATAGCTGAAAACCAAAATCGTTCTGTATAACTGCATCGTGCGTAGCATATTGGAGTATGGATCTGTTGTCTGGCGTCCTCACTACGCAACGCATGTTTTGAGAATGGAACGGATTTAGAACAGGTTCATAGGGCATTTGACATTTGCACAGGGTAAGGCCAAAAAGGTCAGGGGGCCAAGAGCAACACGTCACGATCATTTCTACAATAGAAATCGTTCAAATTTATGGGGATGACATAAGCTGTCACTGGCGCTTATGTCATCCCAATACATTTGAACGATTTCTATTGTAGAAATCGTCGTGGCGTGTTGCTCTTGGCTAGCCCCCATCTTACAGCGACAGATTGAAGTTATTCAAAATGATTGATGTGGAGAAAAGACGTGATTTGCTGGATCTCATTTTCATCCATAAGCTTATCACATCCAAAATTGATTGTCCACAACTAGTAAATCTAGTTAAACTTAAAATTCCCGCCTTAGATTAAGTATATTTGCTGTCTGTATCTTTTACACATGTTATATTGTAACAACTGTTGATAAAACAAAATAAATAAATAAAAAAACACAAACTATTGCATTTTATCGCTTTGATATAATGCGATAGTTTGTGTTGTGAACGTGTGCTCATTACATTTCCCACGCAGATAAACACAAGGGTTGTATATCTATATAACAATACTATATAGATTTGTTAGAGTGCGTACGTAGGTAGAGTATTAATGACATCGCCAAGGTAACGAGAGCGTACTCTTTAAGTACTTAGGGACGTAATAATTGGATACTTGCTTTGCCAAATTATTGAAGTTGAAAAAAAATGCATTTACAAGTCATTAACTCTGCCAAGATATGGCAAAAGTTGTTCATTTCGGATATTTTTAGGAATTTAATTTCCTAATTTTATTGAAACTTTCGTTGTAAAATACTGTGAAGAAACATTAAAAGATCGAAACATAAGAAAGCGTCATTACTTTAATAAGTCAGCGTGAAAAATAAACACTGAAAAATTAGCCGGAGTTTCATGCCTGAACCGTGCGGAAAGTTATTTTAATTATTTAAAAAGCAAACTGAAAATGGCTTACATTACCAGTAGATGGCGGCTGGAGGTATTTCATATCGCGGTAAACGTTTCTTCTCGATATGACGTCGGATTGAATCTTAAAAAAGAAAAAAAGATCAGTAACTGAATACAAAATCAAATGTTGAATTATAAATATGATTGTTTATAATTGTTATATTCTGTGCATTTGTGCAATAAAGTATATCTTATACCGCATCATTACAAATCATACAAAATGGACCTGACTGTTTGTTTCTTACAAAGCTGTGTGTGGAGAAACATTAAAGTCTGGTTCCCCTATTTTAAATTATGTCAATGCGGATAAAAAAAGCTACTTGAGATTTGTCACATTCAGGTAGCCTCTTAAAAATAACCTATAACTTATCAAGGCTAAGAAAAAGGGGCTCCCATGAGTATTTTTTCTGTTCATTATAGTGCCCCAGCTTCCTAACGAGTGATTTCTCGAGTGATTCCAGCGTAAGAAGGCCGGTTATGGCAAGTTGGTGCGGCAATAACGTAGCGGGTTCCAAGACGGCGCTTTTTCCTACACATTTCTTATAGAAAACTAACTCGATAACGTCTGAGCAAAATAAAATCTTGGTCCTTTGAACTTTGTTAATTAAGTTTAGCGAATATATTATGACTTCTTTCAAGTTTTATAAACTGTGTCATATTAACTGTGTTTGGTAAGTTGACTTTAATTAAAGGAATTGTTTTACAGTACGTTTATTTTAGTAATTTTGAAAAAACATAGAACAGATGGAAAATGCTCTTAAATAACATATTCTTAATAGGCCAACATGAAAACCCTTTTTAAAGTCATTGTGACCATGTTATCTAACGCAAGACTTAATTATTTTAGCATATCCCAAAAGAAATCGCTTCAGTAGCACTACAAACTAATATGTACTGCCAAATATTTTCAATACGATAGATTTTTTGAGAGAAACTAAAAAAAAATGTAAATTTACCTTAAAAAAAAACATAAAGCTATACTTTTAGACAAACTTAATGTAAAATTTGCATAGGGAAGTATCTAATACTTGTCTTTTGTGATAAAAAAAAATGAGTGTTAACTTGCCAACAAACTGCTCCTGTAGATTGGCGAGATGTATCTAATTAAGACAGTGTTATGTTTTCTTGATTAATAAATAAATAAATAAATAAATAAAAGTGTTTGAACAGAATCTGTAATCCTACCCTCACAAATCTGACAATCAACGTCCAACAAAGGCTAACCGGCCATTACGAGTCTGTCTCAATTAAAACTTACTCAATCACTTTGAATATTAGTCGTGGAAACTTTTTAATGAAAGCGGACTCAACCGATTAATGCCTCATACCTCAACACACTACAGATGGAAAAACTCGTAAATGACATACTCAAACTGGGCCATCATGAAAACCCTTATGAAAGTCATGACCACGTTTTAAAACGTAAAATTTAATTAATTTATCATAATATCCCCAATCAAATCGCTTAAGTAGCACTACAAAAGTGTTTGAACAGAATTTGTAATCCTACCCTCACAAATCCGACAATGAACGTCTAACAAAGGTTAACCAGTCCTCACGAGATTGTCGCAATCGAAACTTACTCAATCACTTTGAATATTAGTCGTGAAAACTAATGATGGAAGCGGATTCAACCGAAAAATGCCTCAAACCTCAAACACGCAAAACTGGGAAACAACGAAACCGGAACACTGTCTGAGACAGATTAAAAACAGATGAAAAGACTCTTAAATAACATACTTAAACTGGGTCATCATGAAAACCCTTTCGAAAATCATGTCAATCACGTTTTCAAACGCAAAACTTAATTCATTTATCATATCCCAAAACAAATCGCTCAGTAGCACTACAAAAGTGTTTGAACAGAATCTGTAATCCTACCCTCACAAATCTGACAATGAACGACTAACAAAGGCTAACCGGCCCTTACGAGTCTGTCGCAATTGAAACTTACTCAATCACTTTGAATATTAGTCGTGGAAACTTTTTAATGAATGCGGACTCAACCGAAAAATGCCTCAAACCTCAAACACGCAAAGCTGGGGAACTACGAGACCGGAATAATGTCTGGGACAGAAAAAGTTTTACGCTTTGAACCGTGGCGGGGGTAAGTGTTTTGCATTTCGGCACACGATGCCTGCATGCCAATGTGTAAAGGATTGATGTTTGCACAAACTTTCGGAAAAAATAACCGCCGATTACTCACTGTAGGAACTATTGGATGGCTGGTTGTCTAAACGAGATTGAAAGTAAGGAAATCTGATCCATATTATTTGACTGGCCTGTTGGCAATAGCAGCAATCCTGCCTTTAGCGCCGGAGGTCGTGGGTTCGATCCCCATCCATGACAAACATTTATGTTACGAATATTGATTTGGTGTGTTTTTATTAATACTGTTATGTATTTAGAAATATTTAAGTATTTTTATCAGTTACTGACGCCCATAGTACAAGCTCTGCTTAGTTTGGGGTCAGATGATCTTGGTGTAAATTGTCCCAGATATCCAGGTATTTAATTAATTAATTTATCTGATGTTAGTGCTTCTTGTATGGACACGTTGAGTACGTGTGATCTCACTATAGGTTTAAGGGTCTCTGCCTCTATGATGAGTTTACATCACGGGAGTAGTTCCCGTGACGTAAACTCATTTTCGACGATTAAATAATAAATAAATAAATATACGCCAGACAACAAACCTCTTTTGATGGTCTCGAAGTAATGATTAATATCCCTGTGTTACGAGGTACCGCACAAGGAAATAAGCCAGGGGTGTCCCCCAGACCTGAGTCAATTCAGAAAAGATCGTTTCCTAAATTGACCCGACCGGGATTCCAAGCCGAAACACTACGGAAATCAAGGCGAGAAACCGTGCTATAGCGCACTGCGCAGTTTCCACGATTACGAAACTTAGTAGTAATGTCAGGCCTGTGTCACTTCACAGTTTAGGTTCACCGGGCGGTCACATTATACTTCAGACGCTAAAACTCGTAGTAGGGGTACTTTACCCTTATGATTTAATGCACACAAAGTTTAAACGCCGCGGTCTTTACAAATCAATAAGTTGTAAATATAATTATATAAACATACATACTTTTTAATCTTTCTAAAGCCTGATCATACAGTCTAGGCGCTGTAAATATTGCTCTTATAAATCACAAGGTCTGTTATATGGACAAGGATCGAAACACATTTATTCGGCATGGATGGTTTCACTCTATCTCGTTTTCACACAAATTGGGCCGATTTGAAATCAATTCATCTTCATCTTGTGTCATTGTTGGTTAGTTCAATCTGACCGAATCTTCTCTATCAAGCTTTATCTGTTTTATTAACACCGATAGCTTTAGAATAGAAGCCTATGTCGTATATTTGTACTTAGTTCAGAGTTATTACTAGGATTATTTACCCAAATCGGCGAAAGAAAGTTGAAGTTTCTCAAGAGATACTTTCATCGAATCTGTAAAAAGAAAATGGCCATTATTAAAGCGGGTTGAAGTAAAAGTTTAAGCCACGTTCCTTTATAGCGAGATTGGAGGCTTTAGATATCTTTGAAAAAACTTTCGGCTCCTCCCGATAAAATGTTTCGTGCGCGTGTAATCCTAAAATTCTGCTTGATTTGTCTCTGTCGAGATAGGGTAGTCCGTACATCCCACGTCAGCTCAAGTGTGGCACTGACAGGCAGTATAACCTTATGCCGCCGCAATAAAGGTTCTTATCCAACTATTATGCCGAATATATATATGGACGATTGTTCCTATTGCGGTGACGTAGATGCACTTAAAACGTTGAATTATTCAAGAGATAAGAAATAGAATAAACGCTCACAAAAATAAAAACACAAGTGGAAGAAAGCATAAGTTGCAGTTGAGCATTCTCACTGAAACGTCGTTTATCGCGTTAGAGACGCGAACAAACAATCAAACTGGAAACTGTGTCATGAAAAGTACAGTACTAAAATTGAATCCCACATTTTAAAACAAATATATAAAAAGGCCCCAGTTTTAAAAAGCGCACGTGAAACAGCTGAACTACAGCGTGGAAGTATAAAGTACTTTTTTTGTTTAAGTTCCTACTCTAATAAACCTGTTTTTTGTTGCCTCAGTCTTTTTTCGCAGCGCGGATGAAAAATGTTTTCACCATTCATAGTACATAATAGCAGAGACAAAACAATGACCAGAAATTGTGTTTTCACGGGGCCTGGTCCCGTACTATGGACATCTTAAAATTCTCATCAGACAAGGCAGTCTTTTAAATTACGTCATAAAATATTACAGGGACTTTGTGCTTGGGAAAAGCCTGTGAAATAATTAAGGAAGTGTACCTAATAAGGCTTTTCCATTTGCATAACAAATTCGTGATGGTCCCTCCGAAAAAATATTGCTAGTAAATCCTTTGACAAATCAAGCGTTTTCTTTGAGATTTGTAGGGATTATTTTTTGAAGGGTAAAATGGGCAAAGGGCTGTGCGCACGTGACAATTTTTATTGATATATTTTGTTATGGCTTAAAGTTAACATTTTAGTTTTTTATTGACTGTTGTTCACTTGGTATAAATAATTGGTTTACACAATATTATTTGCGAAGAAATTCACAAGTAATTTTTTACTCGAAATAGATTGTAGTACTATTATTTTAAGCTTTATGTTATAGGTAGTAGTGCTGTTATTTTTTTCCGTAAATAACAAATTAAATATAAACATCACTGAATTACTTACTGTATTTTAATGCAGAATGAATCAGTACGGCTTCCGACCAAAACGGTCTACGGGTGATCTTCTAGCGTACGTAACACACATCTGGGGGGAGGCTATGGACAAGCATGCGGAATCTTTGGCCGTCAGCCTTGACATTGCCAAAGCTTTCGACCGTGTATGGCATCGTTCGCTTCTTTCCAAGCTTCCGGCATATGGTCTGCCACCTCGCCTATGCGACTGGGTCGCCGGATTTCTGAAAGGACGTGGAATTCGTGTCCTTTGCGATGGTCAAAATCACGCTTTCTCCAGATTAATGCCGGAGTGCCGCAGGGCTCCGTCTTGTCTCCGACGTTGTTTCTTCTGCATATCAATGACATGTTATCTCTTGGTAATATTCATTGCTATGCGGATGATAGCACGGCCCACGCGCGATATGTCGAGCGCCCTGGGGCAAAGCAGACTGACATCGAGGAGAAGAGGCGAAGTCTTGTTGTTGAGCTTGACGGAGTGTTGGACCGCATTTCAGAATGGGGTGCAAGCAATCTTGTCGAGTTCAATGCCAAGAAAACGCAGGTGTGTGCATTCATAACAAAGGCGTCGCCGTTCCTTTCCCATCCCACTCTTCAGAGCACCCCGCTACCGATTAAAGGATAGCCTAAACATCCTTGGCATGGATGTTCGTAGCAACCTAAACCAGCGGGACTACATTGAGAGCGTCATTAGAACTGCATCCCATAAACTCGGAGTCCTGAACAGAGTGAGACGATTCTTCACGCCTGAGCAGCTCTGTCTCTTGTATAAGGCACAAGTTCGCTCGTGTGTGGAATACTGCTCTCATCTCTGGGACGGTTCCGCTAAGTACCTACTCGAAGCTCTTGACAGGTTGCAGCGGCGTGCTATCCGTATTATTGGAAACCCAGAGGCAACTTTGACCCTTGAGCCTCTCCAATTGCGTAGAGACATTGCCAGGCTAAGTGTTCTCTATCGCTTCTACAATGGGGAATGCTCTGACGAGTTATTCCAGCTTATCCTACCTTCACCTTTCCACTCCCGTACCACGCGTGCTGGACTACGGCGTCACCCACACACAATTCAACATTTGTTGGCCCGAACTAAAAGGTTCGGTGACTCGTTTCTTTGTCGTACCATCCAGACGTGGAACGCTCTTCCAGCACATGTGTTTCCTTCCTCTTATAGTCCCGGGTTCTTCAAGCGGGGCGTGAAAAGGCATTTCTGCAGGCCTTCAAGGTGAGGATGGCAGGCCCAGTGATTCGTTTGAATGACTGGGCTTGTCAACCTCATATCTCGACCTCACGACCGCTTTCCATCAGGTGAAGTGAGGTCATCTTGACGGGCAATATAAAAAAAAAAATGACACTTAATGATTTTACTGACCATCGGACGTCAGATAGCATTTTTATTTAACTGCGGCAAACCGGCTTCCTAGCTGCCTGATGATAAGTGGTTACCGCAGCCCATGGACGCGTGCATAAGAACTTGGTGCAATTTTTCACATGATGAGTTTTGTTTTTGGCCGGTTCTGTCAAGTAGGTATACCTTCTTCATTTTAAGAATTCAGAACGAATAATAGCAGTAACCCTAAGCGTTCAGACAAGTTCAGGAAAAAGGCGCGAGCGGTCCTTATGTAAAATATTTATTGTGTGTCCATGCTATAGCTCGATCCTGCTACAGCTCGTAATAATTGCTAGCCGCGGAATGGCTACCAGCACGGTTGTGGACAACCTCATGATTACCTCGCTGATAGACCAGCCTGTTATCGTAGTGATCCTAAGGGTCTAAACAAGGGTCATTCTTTAGTTATCTCAGTCATTGGCCATGACCACGCCCGCTTGTTCACTTTAAGGGCCAAAGTTTTTGCCCTTATCGAAGCTATGGGCTACTGGTAATTGGCGTAGCGAGGCGTTTACCAGAATGTTACAGTTTTCTAGATCTACGAGTTATACACATAGGACAGGACATTTTTTGTTCCGGGGATACACGATGCAAATATTGCAAGCTAAAACCGAGATAAAACACGAAATAAAGTTATTAATACTCATTTTAAAAACCGTACCGTACGTTTTAGGTAATTTTTTAACATTAAATTGTTTCAATCTCTTTCTAACTAACCTTGTCTGTTACTGTACAATTCACTTAATCGCAATCGCAATTGCTAGCGTAAGTACCAAATAAATGGATTTAAAAATTGTGTTTTTAATAACTATTGTTATTTTACTAACTAGTAGCTGTTTGTCAGTGCCTTCGATCGTATATATACGTAATATATCTTTTAAAAAAAACATCTAGGTTTTGTCACTCCATAAAGTGTAGTTTTCTATTAGCGAGAGAATTTCTAAGATCGGGTCAGTACTTCCGAAGATACAAACCCCCAAACAAACTAAGTTAGAAACTTTACCCTTTATAATATTAGCATGGATTGTTTATGGACACGAGCTAGCCAAGCGCATTACGGTACTTTCGTTTCGATGTGTCAAATT
The DNA here is from genome assembly GCA_947369235.1 of Udea olivalis. Lineage (NCBI taxonomy): Eukaryota > Metazoa > Arthropoda > Insecta > Lepidoptera > Crambidae > Udea > Udea olivalis. The sequence continues at coordinate 11,330,428 of OX376351.1, forward strand.
ATATAATGTACGGGAATGACATTTAACACTCGCCAAGTTGAGATGACATTTGATGTCAGTTCCTTACATTTTTAAATGACATGTCAAAACGAAAATAGGGAGTTGCTATGGCTAGCCCCCCAGAAATAAAACAAAAGGGTTGGTTTCCATTTATTATTTAATTTTCAGAATCAGAATCAGAATATAATTTATTGTGAAGCACAGGTTAACAAAATAAAGGTGTTTTAAGGTACAATAGATCTGCTGCGACAAGGCATCCAATAAGTTTCTTAATGCTAAAATTACTCATTGATATATACATACATAATACAAACATTCTTAATAAAAAAATTTTCGCTCAGGAATTTTTCCACAGTATAATAACATTTTTGGCTTAGTAGATCATGCAACTTACTTTTGAAACATATTAATATTGTCTTTATTGCGCAACGCCTCGGGAATTTTGTTGTAAATACGCGATGCATTGCAAAAGATGCTCTGATGAAGTACGAGTAAAGTTGTTTTACTGGCTATCGAATATAATTGTTTCTGTAACGTTTTCGAGTCCTAAATCTGAACAAATTCAAGTTTGCTCTGACAAAGACAGCACACTCAAATATATAAATGCATGGCTGGGGTAAGATATTACATTTTTTAAATACCGGTGCGCAGTTCACTAGTTCAGTTTGTTTCATATTGTTCATTGACCTTATACATCGTTTTTGTGCCCTAAAAGCATGTTCTTTGTCAGTTGAGTTACCCCAGAAGATGCCATACCTCAACCTTGAAGCAATGTATCCATGGTAAGCAGTCAATAAAGCTGATTCATTAACTTTTATCTCTACTAATTATTTATTTAGCTCGCAATAGCATTAATTATTATTTATCACAGACCTAAGAACAAACAGCAAATGATTGAGTGTCTCGGCCCTTCATACATCCCTATGTCGTAACAGCTTGCCTCGGTGTAGTATGAGAGTGTCCTGTCCATGAAATTGACAAATGCCCCAAGCGTACATGGCGTTGACTTGACGTTCTTATATTTATGTAAGGGCACACATTCTGAGACTAGTTGTGTGCTTAGGATTGCGTCGCTTTGTATGTGAAGTGTTGGTTTTGTTATTCAAAAAGTACAACCTTGCACAACCTTTTGTATGTCAGTTGGTTACATTTAAAAAGTTTAAAGGCTATATCTTACAAGTAGTAGTACCGACCTGATCTTCAGTGATTATATGGTTTGATAAAATTTAACTTGCACATGCCGTCTAAAGACACCATTCTTTGCTCTGTTCTTGAAGACTTGAAATCAGTAACGCTTAAAAAACACTTGTGTAGGAAACTTATTACAAATCTTTTCGTTGCATTTTAGCTTATCTTGGATTTTACGATGATTTCCAATAAAAGCAAAGAAGGCGCATTAAATCGAGTCACCATCACAAAACGCAAAAAATCTGGTTAAAGGAAATCATTTCGGCTCCATACATTTTGGGTTCCTGAAAGGCAAATGCTTCAGATCTTTACTCAAGCAATATCTGTCATTATTTTATGTTTACCAGCACTTTAAAAAATCAATAAATATATGAAAATGACGAATCTTTGAACTCGTATCTTACGGCTTTTGTGCCCGAGTACCTATTGCTCCATGGCTGGTTATAACTAAGTATACAGTCACTATTAAGTAATCTGTGACCATACGTACAACTTTTTTTTGTTGGCTGGCACTTTCATAAAAGGGCCAAAAAATGTTCTCCTTTAAGTCAGAAAACACATAAAAATAACACTTTCAATTTTTTCTGCAGGAAAAACATTTTTTACGACGAAATTCCACGAACCTATACGTAGACTTATAACACACTTACATTCGAAGCATTCGCCGCGCCCTCTCATGACGAGTGCGGGAGAGGAAAACAAAGAGGTGTCATGTTAAAACTCAAGTGGAATGTATTATTCAGTTCTTGTCTGAACAAAGAAAATCCGGCTTCCCTGTCTAGGCTGTGAGCGACGCAATAATGCGATGCTGGAATGCTACGTCTGGGATTGAGTCTGATAATAGAGAAGTGTGAAAATTTACACTCACTAGTAACCATACTTGTTACGAAATCGTAACTAGTATAGTTACTAGTAAAATACCGAAGTCCTTTGCAAAGAAAATTTTGTAGTTTAAACCAAATCAACTTCTTTTGTAAAAGATAAGATAAGATGGGATAATCTTTATTTCACAAAAATATAATCCACACCTTATTTTATATGTATGATAAGTGTGTCAGTATATTATTATGTAAGTTCATTATTTTGCTTCGGTATTGTATGTAAGTATGTCTATTTATATGTTATAGTAAATTAGTTATTGTATCTCTTATTAATCATCTTGCACCACCACTTAATTTTCTTCCTGATTCTCTACCTGAAGGTTGCCTGGAAGAGATCGCTACTAGCGATGAGGCCGCCTATATTGTACACCTAATTTATTTAAATGAAACTGTAATATTTTGTTGTTGCAATAAAGTTTATCTTATCTCATCTTATAACAATTACGAAAGTAAAGACTACCTATAGATATTCCCGTATCTAAAGCTTTCAGTTTTTTCATGTGACTGATAGCCTTGCTTGTATGTTTTATTCTCAGATCATTATTTTTTAGTTTTATACACATTTGGAAACTTATTTAGTTTGTCTATGTTATTTGTGTCAATTTTGTTCTGATGTATAACAACTGCCTGTACGTCTACCACGAATTGCGACTTTAATATAGTTCTCGTAAAAAAAAACTATTGCGATGACACATGACATGACATGACAATTTCAAATTTCAATACATTTTTTACGCGAACGACAATGTAAAATTAAAGTGGTAACTCGTGGTAGACGTACTGTTTACCACATGAATAAAATAATAATAATTAATTGTAGCTAGGTAGGACATTTTATAGGCTAATTGCTTTACTTATCTTTTTACATAACTTAAAAGTGAAACGTACGTTTGTATAGTGATAGCCTGCAGAATAAATTCCATGCAGTGGCATCCTCTACTTGACCGCACTTAGGAACAACTTTTTAATTGCGATTGTGTTTCTTCCGGCTGACGTCGCAAGATATCAGTCAAAAAGCCAAGTCAGAGGCCTAAAAGGCGGCTTGGTAACATCTGACGGTAAGGTTTATCACTGGCCTTACATTCACCTCTCCAACAATCCGCACTGAGCCCGCGTGTTGCAGTATGGCTCGTACCACCTCATAGTTGAGGTGAGGCCTGCCTGTGCCCAGCAAGGAGGCGTATAAGGCTGTATTTGTTGTGTTTCTTGAAACAGCATTAAGTAATACAAAATTGAATCAATGCTATTAGTTTTGTCATAATAATAAAAAAAAACACACTGAGTTGCAAGTGAACACGCACAAGCTGAACATTGAAAGTGAGATAAAATAACGACCCTTTTGATGGAAGCTTCAAACTTCCAACTCTGAGCTTTGCCTGTGAATTATCGCGGCCTTGCCGTAGTCATTTCTGAAGTTTGCACTGAACTTTATTTTTCTGCAACCGAACAAAAACGAAAGAAAGAGCGAAAAAAATGATAGAAAGAGTTTCATTTTCATTCTATTTTTGTAACAATATAGTACGAAAAATGTTTTCAGGTATGATAATTTACTTGTGTGTAATATTAAACGCAAATGTAGTTTTTTGTTTTACATAAGGTTAAAAGTGCTAAGCAAAAATTTAGTTTGTGTTTTTTAAATCAATCAGCAAAATAAATAATTCAAAACTGCTTAGTGGTCGTTGTATTTCTTTTTACTTTTTATCAAAACCTTGTGGTGTTAAATATTTGCACACTAACATGAACCGTTCCTAATACGGAGTTGCATACCTGATTACATGATACATACATACGTCTATATTCCTACTAAAAACATATGAAAGAAACAAACCCTGATCAGAGTAAGGACAAAAAGATTTCTTCAAAAGAACTGATTCACAATTAACAAAATCGGAGAATATCTATCGCACAATGAACGTGCGTAATGAATAGATGGCTAAATCAAAGTAACAATGGAACTGGCTCCTTTGAACGAGTTCCTCCAATTCACGTTACATATTAGCTAAGTTTTAATTGAGTTTTTGCAACATCCATCGTGACCTTTGACTGTGGTAGAACTGATTATATTTGATTCAGCTAGACCGCATGTGCGTCTTTTGACAGAAAGCTTTTACGAAGCTGAATCTAACATAGCTGTTTTTATTTCAATTAATCGTTATAAAACTACTTGTAAGAAATTACCTTTAAAGCCGACCCGGCTACTTCACTGAAAGAAAGGCGGATCTTCTAGTCACTTTTCCATTGCTACATCTACTCCTTAATATTGTGCGAATCCCGACGCTCCGGCTCCTGTGTTGCTGGCCTGCAACGTGGATTTCGCCACAAGTGTATTACCTTACCGCGTGCCTCGAAGGCCCGTCATCCTCCGTTGCCGTAAGAACTGCAACTTTAGATCTAAAGGTCATCCAAATGGGACCGCATCCCGTAATTACCCCCGAAGGAGGAATATGAGAAATATCCCACTCTCGTATTTCTCCAAATTCTACCGACATCCATAAATAATTTAAAAACTTATCAGGTATTTAGGCTGCATGCTTTTACTTGCAAACTTTTAAATACGGTGAGTAAAATTATGTTTATTTACCAGATTATTTCTAATTGAAACCGAAACAGATGCTATCGTACTTAATTCGGAGAATTAATCTTTTCACTCCAAAATTAAAGCCCCACAAATTTAAAATGCTAAAAAATTCAATTAGAAGACTTTAAGCAAAGCGGAAGGAGTCCAATTAAAACTATGTCTTCGTCGCAGATCGTGAGAGGTGAAATGAACAGACAGGGAAGCACTGAAAAGCACTTTAGGATCATTTAAATTAAGGTTTCAGAGGTTTAAAAATAGGGCTTTTAAACAGGCAGATTCACTGAGACATTGGCAATCGTGGGCGTTTTTACCATTTTAATACAAACCCAGCGAGTACACGCAAAATATGAAAAGGGCTATTTGTTTGGAATCTAAAATCCTTAGTATTTGTAACTGTTGTCCGTAATTTCATGTAGGGTCCTACTTTTTTCACCTTAAATAAATATGGTTAATTTATCGCAACTTCACGTTATTAGCACTAATAGTAGATGGGTATATTATTTGTGCCAATAAGGCGAAATTGCGACACAGTACAGGCTTAAATGTCCCGACGCTTTCCTCAGTCAATTTTGACGTAACTGTTAATGGTTTAATTCGATTTGTGCCTCTGATTTTTGGTATGCAATAATTGTTATTAAGTGAGAATGATCGATCTTAATTGATTACACGCGCGTAGGAACAAAAACGACTTAGAATTCCGGAGAACTACACGCAACCCCGTCGGATTTCATTCAACTTCTCACTGACACCTTGAGTGACACTAATCATATCGAGAGAACCAGCTGTCCCGAGGTAATAGAATCACCTTGTTCCAGCCAACTGGTTTTTTGCACATGAGTTGGCTGTTGTAGTACAAAATCAGACTGTAAGTTCCGCTGCATCATTTTGCACACGATTAAGACACATTGACGGTACGTGCCACTTCAATAGTGTTTGAATTAAGTTTCTAACGATTATGAAGTTTCCAAAATGTTGTATTCTAAGCTAAAATGTTGAAACTACAACTGCAGCACTTTACCAGAGCTAAACTTTTTTGTTATTTTGTATTTACAATGATATTATGTTAGGTAGTAAGTCTTAGAGCATCGTGACCTAGTGGTTATGCGCTCTAACTCGGATCGCGGATCTGTGGTCCCGAGTTCAAATCTGGCCAGAACCTAAATCTTTGAATTCATTGTTTAATTTCCGACTAACTCTCCGGTGATGGAAAACATCGATAAAAAACCAAATCAACCCGGATAACGGCGGAAGGCTCATGACCTACCACGTTGGGTTCTAATACCATTGGTGAAAAGTGGACTTCTGAGTGTTCCTCCGTTCACCATGACGGCAACAGTCACTTTCCTCTGACTACCCTGTTTGGAATTCAGTCGTGATGGTATATAAAAAAATATCAAAGAATCAAGCTTTACCCGTTTAATTTTTCTAGTTTCTTTATTTTTATTTTCGTTTGTTAATAGTAAATCTGAAATGGGCTTTTAAGTTTCCAAAATAATTTTACTGGAAAACAACCGAAACTGAGAGTTCCCATAACACAGATGAACTTACAGTCGGATCTTGTACTACACACACAGTCCTGAAATAAAGTATAAATAAATCTCTTTTAGTGGCGCGCCGTCGGTGTTTCTAGCCCATAAACACGGCCGGCGGTCAACAAACAATGTGCTTCGTGTACTCGCAGAAGTGCCGTTTATCGCCCGTACAAAAAGTGCCTCGCTGCTTACTTAGGCGCGTGCAAATAAGCGACGGTGTTAATTTGGCGGCTGCAAATGCAATTAAAGTACCTTGTGCACGCAAGCGCCTTAAAAGTACAACAGATTTATTAGTACCTTTAGCCCCTTTTTAAATATCTACCTTTTTGTTTTTTCTTGCTTTTTGTACATTTGCTTAAGCGATAAAAGTACATTCAAGAGTCCATTACCTCCTAAGTTTGAATTTCAGGTTGGGCGAGTGTATTTTAATACTTTTACATTAGAGATGAATGTTTTGTATACTTTGATTTGTGATTACCTACTAGGACTAGGTCGCATTTGTGCATGGTGATCCATAATTATCGTGATGCCCAACAGTGGACCAGTATACCAGGTTTGATAATGACACAATTCTTACGTATTGGGATCAAAGCAAGAGCTTTCTTAAAAAGTGCTGAATATCTTCCAGGGAAAGTGAAGGAGAGATAAGATAGGTGCATAATTTTTACACAGTTAACATAACATACCATCATGACTTTATCCCAAACGGGGTATTCAGAGGCAAGTGACTGTTTACGTCTTGATGAACGGAACACTCAGAAGCCTACTTTTCACCAACGGTATTAAACCCAACGTGTTTTTCAAGTTGAAAATTTCACAATTTTTTTTTGAAAATTTGAACTCGGGACCGCACGATCCACGATCCGAACTGGAGTGTTTTACATAAGGGCCACCACGCTCTCTTTTACTCACTTAATCTTGTTTAAATGATGATGATTATAACAATCATAGTTTTTATAGATCATAGTGTCTGCAATTCTTATACTGCAGCGGTAATTCCGGCCGCTTTCTCTCTCAACTTCTTGCTTTAATCTCATCAGTTGTTCGCAGTAGAGTTCAGAATTGATGGTCCTGCCTGGTGCTAACAGCTCATAATTAATAATGCCCTTCCAATCCCACCACACACACAGCATCACCTTGTTGCGAGTTAACCCGGGTTTCACCACAGTCTGTGAAGCCGTTCACCACGACCTTTTTCGTACGTGATCCACTTTTCATCACCAGTTATCAGCTTCTTCAAAAATGGTTCGGTTTCATTACGTCGTAATAAAGAATCACAAATGAGTACACGGTTCATTAGGTTTCTTTCTGTAAGCTCGTGAAGTACCGAAATATCAATTTTTTTTGTGTACCCCGTTTTTTTTAAATGCGCCAAAACTGTTTTGTGGTCAATTAATTAATTATTCTTCAGCTACGTCGTAACTACTGATATGCCGATCTTGCTCCGCTTTTTCAAAAATGGCATCCATTTTATCCGTAATAGGGCGCTCAGAGCGACGTGCATCTTTGATATCAAAATTGAAAACGCTTGAACCAAAGGACAGTGCCCAAGTTGGCCTATGAACCAACAAACATTTGACATTTTTCATAATTCTGGCCATGAGTTAAGATATAATTATCACTTATTAGATTGTCACGGACACTTCTGATTTTTGATATCAAAATTAAAATACTGAAAATATTTATCGTACGAAAACATTTTTTTAATACCATTTATGTTGCGTTCGTCTGTGCCCTCTGTTGTTTAGCCATCGCAAAAATATTTTAATTTACTTTGTATTGACAAAAGAAACCTTGTTTGTTCAAGAAAACGTAGTTGTGAACTTACTAAAGGCTCTTAAAAATGAGTAACAATACATTACTGCCAATGCGATGGATGTTTAATCAACTTTTTCTTTTAAATCAGATTATACATTGGCTTAAATCAGCTTTGTGCGGAGCCAAATAAAAAACAAAATGACGTTTAGTTGACTTGACACTTCAACGCAAAAAAAAATACCAGCATCTGTTTAGTGTCTTGCATTTTTCGCTTTCAATTTGCAATGCCGTGTTATTGTTTTTAGATTAATAATTTTACTCTTACGACTCGGCATAAAAAACGGACGTTGATGGCTCTCTGTAGTGACCTACCTCCTTTTAGATTTAACCGTTTAAAGACTTTGTAACCTGCACATAGCTAACTCAGCAATAATTACGGATTTACGATCATCGCAATGGAATCAACATTTTGTGTGAGTCAGCTAGTGGTTCCATAGTACTGGCAGAAGTGGCAGATCAACAAAATATATGCTTGAAGAACATTAGTCCCACTCACGTAAATAAAACTTCGAATTATATTATTAAACATAACCTCAACATTTTTCAGTTTTTTGATATTTAACGAGTTCTCAGAAGTGGCCGTCCATAAACTACGTTTTGACACTAAAGTGTGTGTATTTATGAACCTTAAGAGGTATTTATCATGACTGTTGGTTCATAGGCGGCAATGTATGGGCGAATGTACACTATCCTTTGTGCTACTCTCACAGATACTGCACTAGGTCCATAAACATCGCAAATTTTTTTCGACGCTTGCGTTGCATTTTCTACCTTTTTTGTAGTAAAATTTTAAAATGTATCGAATTTCTTCATTAGATTCACTCATCTTGACAGTAAGAAAAACAAATGAAACTCACACATTTTCCTAATTTGAACTAGGAATTATCTTCTTTAAAATTTAAACTTTTAATGATACCAAAACCAGCCAGATACGAATAGATTAGTAATAGTAATAGTATAGCCAAAGAGATTTTATTACAACTTCATACATACTATATGCGAAAAGACTTTTTCCCCAACATAATATAATATTATGCGCATGATATTATAGTATAACAGCTATTCAGTTAATACTCTTACAGTTCCATTTGGATATTTTATTAGAACCGTATCTAACTGCTGTTGTGATTAACCTTATTGTTAAGCTTGGCGATATAGTAGGAAGTGTAATATTAAACAGAGCATAAAGATAAACATAACGCAATAATTGTTTCACACATCAACAATGCAGAGATGAGCTAAATCCACAAAACGGATAGAAATAAGTAGAAAAACATGCTTCTCGACTCCTCGCAGAAATTAATTTAACGTGAAAATGTGGGTAATACAACAAATACGACATAAAAGCATCTCTTATCTGAGCGAAGTGAAAAGGCGAATATAAATAAATCCAATAATCCTGAGCTGGCAGGGACTTTGATGTCTGGTTTTGCCGCGAACGCAATTCAGCATTTGAGTGTTTCTATTTAATGGCCGTAATAACAGAATTCAGATGTGGAACGGTTTTTAACGAAACAAGAACTAACGTTCGATATTTTCACGCAATATAAATCTTATACTAAATCTAAAGTTGGACTAGTGAATCCTTTGTTTTTTTTAAGTTTCTTTGGTTTTTCGAGTTGATGTAGGGTAGGCACCCTCCCCCCCATGAGCCTTCGCCTTGTCGTGGCGGGGGGGCTTAGTACTGGTGGCAGGTGGAACCACCGGGAACCTAAGAGGGCTCAGGCATGGCAGTGCGGTGGACTTCCCATCCACCTATTGCCTGCCGCCGGGCGTGGTGGTGGTATGGTGCCTACCACTGCCCGCCTAAAGGGGCGCCCACGGGCGCAACGCCTTAGCGCGCGAGGTGGGAGCCGCGGTGCGCAACCGTTTGAAGAGGGTCAGTAATCCGCGGCTGGCCCCCCTTGTGCACTGCGGCTCGGCGGGGCCGCACCGCCAGATGCGGCAGTGGATCCACCTTTTAGGTGGATCGTGGTTGCGGACCTAGAAGGTTCCGCGTACGGTGAGAGCCAGCGGGCTTGAGTACGGGGGTGCTTTTGCCCGCAATGCACAGCTTTCACCGCGACAGCGGAAGTACCTGTATACGGGGAGGCACTGGCGGCGGGGCGTTGCGAAACTTTTTAGTGACCCCGCCTCGCCGCTGAAGTGTCCCCGGACGGCGAGGTATCCATGAGGATTTCCCCACGAAAAAGAAAAAGGGTGCCCTTCGGCCAGGTGAAGCAATATAGGGCGCGATGGCACGCATTGGGGTAAGCATATGTCTAGCTGTACATTATGATAAGCTGATGATGTTTGTTATTATTACTGTAGTGTTTCAATATATTGAACGTGATTAAGCATTATAAAGTTATCAAAAGCGTCAACAAGCATAACAGAAAGTAAATAGTAATAAATTGTTTTATTATGTATATAAAGTATGGCTTTACACAGTCACTCTGATTCCTGGTATCGATCATCCAAAAAATAAAAATAGTCATAAATTCACATTCAAAGCTATCTATTAAAATATTTGTTGCTCTTGTCAGTGAGTTCACTGATCTCGAATATTTATATCAGTAAAGACACCACCTAGACACTTCCTAAGCCATGAGTCGTTCACTATTCTTATTTGAATAACCCGCCTATAATTCAATTGAGGAGATAGAATTATTTCAGTGGCTTTTGTAAGGCCAACATTATTTATTTATAGTAGGGCTGTTGTGAATACAGAGAGAGCTTGGGCAGTATTGAATAACAATATGCGTAAGGAAAATTGCTTTTAGGAAAAGTAGTACAATTAATATTAATATACTCGAACATTCTTCTCTGCTTCTGCAGGATATTTAATCAAGATTCATATTACCGATGCAGACGAGTAATCTCAATATTAACTCCAGGTTCTACTTAATTCCGAATTGATATTGCTATAACATCGTAGACGTGACTTAACCGTGATTAAATCCGCGATCTGGTACTAGTAGGAGTACTTCGGCGATAAAAATCTGGCGTAAAACTTGGTATAAAGAAGTGAGGATAATTGAAAATCCTGATCTCTCATTAAAATCTCCCAGCTCCGTCCGTTTTGGGATTAAATACGGGCATATCGCAGTCACGTCGGGACTGGCCGCTTTTTGTAAGTGCCTCCTCTCACTTTTATGAGTTAAGTCTGTAGATAGAGCTTGTTGTCTGTGGATTTTCGATTTTCTAAATTTATAAATATAAGATAAAATAATCTTTATTACACAAACAAATTTAATACGTAAACAGAACAAACAAATAAAAGTACAATTAAGGCGGTCTTATCGCTACAGAGCGATCTAATATCTAGAATACCAAGATAATCTGACCCCAAACTAAGATCTTATGCTTTGGGTGGCAGTGACTTATAAATATTCTTAATATGGATACGTTATTCCTTTTTCAATAAAAACTGTAGCGTCAGGTTCCTTTACAAACCTTATAGTAGACCTAACCTTAGAGTAAGTATTGAGTTTCTCGCCGGGTCTTCTCAGTATAAGAACAACATCCGATGCGACGCGGTTGTGGATGACTCCATTTTGTTTGTATACGGTGTATTTTGTATTTATATAGTTTCAGTATTAAGTATTTGTTACGGAATAATGCTGTGGGGTAACAGCACCACCGCTAATGACCTCTTCATAATGCAAAAAAAAATGTATACGTATAATAGCCCACATAGACAAAACGCAAAGCTGCAGACCATATTTCAAAAAACATAAAATCCTTTCCTTGACGTCAATATATATTCTGGACTTATCACTATTTGTATTCAAGAACATAGACATATTCATGAAAGTTGTAGAAACACACAATAAAAATACACGACATAAGAAACGCTTATACTTACCACCCTCCCGTTTAACTAAACTAAATATAGCCCACACTACATGGTGTTAAAAATATATAATAAATTACCTGATAATATAAAAATGCAAAAACATATTAACCTATTTAAGAAAAAACTAAATAAATACTTAGTGGAAAAATGGTTTTATTCTTTAGATGAGTTTTTAAATGCAGATAAATGTAAATAAGGCGATCACAGTGAACATGCATGATAAATAAATTATGATATTAATAATAATAAATCGATATGTAATAATAATGTTAAGTAAATTTATATTCACGTCTTGAAAGTGAAATTGTTATTTTTAATTTAATTTCGTTGTTTTGTTAGTACCATAATTTAAATTCATATTATTTCAATTGCAATACCCTGTTAGGGTTCATGTAAGGTACTAATTTTTTTGTAACAACTTTGTTGCAATAAAGGCTTGACTGTGACTTTGTTTTTCTTGTTAACTTTTGATTTATCTATTATTTTGTTTATTTTAACATTATACAATTCTTGTTTTCCTCCTGCCTGTTTGAATCCTGCCTGATTTCTTCAAGGTCCGAAATCGCTTTTTTCTAGTTGTCTATCTTTCGGTTTTGATTTATCTATTCAAAAGACCTTGCTACAGGCCACACAAGATATTTTGAATTTTATATTCCCCATAAGTGGAGCCGGGAGGCAGTACTTCACAACTTCTCGAAAGTAATCACACAGTCACAGATTGCCCCCAAAACTTTTGACAACTCTTGAAATAAGACACCTTCACGGATTCCTTTCGCAATATTGGTGTTTACGTTATGTTGAAAATAATACTTCACCAATAGATTATCTATCACAAGTATGAATACTTGTGATACCACATGAATGGTAAAAAAACTTTCGTCTGGATTCTGCCGAGACAATTTTCTTTTGGTGGTGGAATTCTCATTTGTAGGAAAGTGGTTGCTAGCCGGGCCTGTATAAAATGCTGGAAATATCGCAAAATAACTAAAAAGCTTGTGTTCGACTATGAAAATGCGACCGACACTGTTCTAGGCAAAATAAAATATTTGAACCAAATTAAAATATATTGAAAATTGCAATAATGTGTAATAACCTGTGCGAGGCCGGAGCGTATCGCTAGTTTTCATTAGTCCTACACTTATTAGGGCTTACAATAAAAATAACCCAAAAAAAAACTCATAAAATACATTAACATTAAATTTCGCTGTAAATATTAGTTCAGCTATTGTTACTAAACGACATAAAATGATGCTGAATTAAGGAGTGCGCTTTGTTCCCAACACGCAACGCACGCTAGCTGGCTAGCTCAGCCAACTTTAATGCAGCGTTGGCGTGTGTGAGAAAGTTTAAAAGATTTCTAAGGCCGATGAAGGATTGTACCTGTCGTGATTTTGTTCAAGTTTGCAAGTTTGACTAATTAGACACAGTTGGTGCTAAATTTGATGGTATATTTCCTAAAAAATAACTGAAATTTACTGGTCCTGAGTGGTAAATAGCCTTAACTTCCTGACAATTTTATTTAAATATCTATAATTAATTAGACGTGCAGTTCTTTTAAATGGTCAAATCAGAAGATAACAAGAAAAACAGATTTTTAATAATAGACATTAATACTATATAATAATCTTACTTATCTTACTAATATTATAAATGCAAAAGTTTGTTAGTATCCATGTGTGTTTATTTGTTACTCTCTCACGCAAAAACTACTGAACGGATTTAGATGAAACTTTACAGTGATACAGCTTGTAGAACAGAATAACACATAGGTTAAAATTTACAAAGAAATTATGTAATTTGGCCGTAATACATAAATTTAATATGTATTTCTTTATAAATTGTAGCCTACGTGTTATTCTGATGTATATGCTGTATTACTGTGAAGTTTTGTCTAAATTCGTTTAGTAGTTTTTGCGTGACAGAGTTACAAACATACATCCTTACAAACTTTCGCATTTATAATATTAGCTAATGATTTTTAAGAAGAAAGATTAGAAAATTGTGTGTTGATGAATTAATATCGTCTAAATACGGATTAAAAGACATTTTGTGTTTGGTTAAAACCTGTGCTGCTGGAATGAAGGCTCGTAATTCCTCCGCTCACACTTCAAAATGAAATAAAAATGAGCCTTTTGATTAATTTGCAAATTAAATAAAATACCGTAAATAAATATGCGCCCGAAACACCGCTTGTTATGGTCTCAAAGTAAGAATAAATATATCTGTTTTAGGAGGTACCAGAAAAGTTATTAAGCCAGGAGAGCCTCCCAGCACACCCAAACCAGAGCCAATTTAGAAAAGATCGTTTCCTGAATGACTCGACATGGAATCGGACTCGGGACACTAGGCGAGAAGCCATGCTACGCGACGCGCACTACGCCAATCATGTCTTCAAGCGAACATAGGCCTTATTTAGTACCTATGTAATAACTAAGACAACCAAAACAAAGTAGGTAAAATTCTAGTCTCTAGATCTTCTAAAACTCCCCTCAGAAATTAGGTTGCTTTATCAGAAATATTTTAATAGGAATTCCAATGCTCTATGAAATGTCTACGACCCTAACCTAACCGCCCAAAGTCAAGTGGTTGTTCACAATACACTGAACTACGAGAATAACTGTGAAACATCGATTAGGCTTCACTACGAAGAATTTGTTATACACTGACGATAAATTATTGATAATATTTATGTAGAATATGACTGGTTAGATAATTTAATGGTAATGCTACTTATGTACTATACCTATTGTATATGTATGTATTCTTCGTATGCCTAGACTAAAGCGGACCAAGGTCGTATACGATAGGTGTACATTAATAAATGAAAATAAGCATTGTAAGATGCTGAAGTTCAAAGTAAAATGTTTTTACATAGGTTATTGTTTTTATTTCTCATATTTCGACCAAGCGACTACTTATTTTTGCTTGTCAGTGTAGGTATAAAGCGAAATGTTTCCTGCATTTACTCGGAAGGGCAGCTCGCACACTGTGTTTGCGTGAAATATGACTCTAAGCGGTATTGCGAATGAGTTAGATATTTATTTATGGGGATTACTGAATTGATGGCACTGTTCGGACGATATGGTAACTGTGCACATTAGAATTTGTGTATTTACAAGCCGTTACTGATATGCATACAGCTGATAACAGCCTGCAGTAGTATGAATATTGTGGTAACAATTAGGTACAACTTTCAGTGACATCATTTGACCCAATTTAAAAAAAGCTAAGGATGTCGGAGACAAATAAACATAGTTATGCTAAAAATACCAAGATGTAAGACTGTTACAATTTTTTGTCTCAAACGACATGTTTTTCATTATTTTGTGTGGAGTAAACTTACAATAAAACCGAAAGTTGTAGATTCGATTCCCACCGGTTAGAAACAATTCGTTGAAAAAGTTGTGTCTTTATGTGCATACTACAATATTTTGAAATAATGCAGTATGTTTATCAGTCTCTGTCACTCATAGCACAAGTTCTGCAATGTTTTGGATTAGATAACCTTACTGCAAGATCTCCCCCATATTTAAATGCATTTTTTCTCTGTTTTACGTAACAGGAATAAAAACTATGTGCGACGGCCCTTATAAACGCGGTTAATGCTCAACAAAGTTTCACTCTCTGTTTGATTTAAGAACTCGGCCGTTACGGGGCCGGCCGGTTAGCAAATCGTTACTCCATGGGCATCAAAGTAAATTTGAGTCAAACGAAGTACTAAACATGAATATTAGTGAAGTTGAAGATTTGTTATTCCTTTGCCTGTTTCATTAAAAAAACGTTTGAAGTTTGTCGTGTACAGCGGATTACAGCTCAAGCGTAACATTTTAGTATGCAAATTAACATCATTCGAGCCCAATTTAAAAAGAGCTAAGGATGTCGGAGACAAATAAGCACAGTTATGGATAAAATACCAAGATATAACTACTATAATTATTTTTTGTTTTATACGACATGTTGTTCATTATTTTGCATGGATTGAACATGCAATAAACCCGAAAGTTGTAGAATCGATTCCCACCGATTACAAACAATTCGTCGGAGATGTTGTTTATTTATGTGTCTTTTTTAATGTTTATTTTGAAATAATGCAGTAGATATGTTTATCAGTCTTTGTCACTCATAGCACAAGTTCTGCATTGTTTTGGATTAGATAGCCTTGCTGCAAGATCTCCCCTATTTTTAAATGCATTTCTTGTCTCTTTTACATACCTACCTGCCAACAGGAATAAAACTATGTGCGACGGGCCTTATAAACGCGGTTAATGCTCAACAAAGTTTCACTCTCTGTTTGATTTAAGAACTCGGCCGTTACGGGGCCGGCCGGTTAGCAAATTGTTACTCCATGCGCTTGAGCTTAAAGTAAATTTGAGTCAAACGAAATACTGAACATTAATTTTAGTGAAGTTGAAGATTTGTTATTCCTTTGCCTGTTTCATTAAAAAAAAACGTTTGAAGTTTGTCGTGTACAGCGAATTACAGCTCAAGCGTAACATTTTAGTATGCAAATTAATAGCAGTGCGAGCTAAGCTTAACTCAAAGCCCTTTTTATAAGAAAGAAACGTATAAAACGTCCGTATTATGAACCTTAATCGATCGTCCTAGGTTGGACATGTTTTGAAGGCAAACGCAGTGTCAGCCTGTAAGGTGGACGAATGACCTAATTATGGTCACATAATTCCATTGGATGCAGGCCACTTTAAACCAGCTGTTCTGGTAATTCAATTGATGGTGTCTCTTGCGACGCTGTTAATCTTAACCGGCGTATGGCAAATATAAATTTATCTAATTTCATATAAAGTTGATTAAAACAAATTAATACACAGTTGGTTGAAGCGCGTAATGTAAAGCGTAAAGCGCGTATGCCGAAACGACCTTAGGACAACGCATAGTTTGTCTATTATAGGATGATAATTTTGACAGTTCACGCCTATAAGTATAACATTTTTTTTGGTAAAGTGTACTACAGATAATATCGTACTTCATTGACGGGTACCGCCCACTTAGTAAAGTGCCTCGAAAACGGATAACAATTAGACAATAGAAAATCGGCTCGACATCCTGATTGATACCTACAAGTACCTTATTTAATTCACTTGGGGGTTTTTATTAATTTAAAGCATCAAAATATTCGAATAACATTTTCTTTGTTTATTTGTAAAAACTAACGATTCCAAGTTCTATGAAATGAATAATCGATAATCGCATAGATTCACTAAAGATTATAAGTTTATAATAATTAATAATGATAGTTTGTAATGATCATTTTGTCAGCTCACAATAGGCACGAGGTATTGTGAGCTGTCAAAATAATCATCCTATATATATTAGACAAACTATAGTCTGAAACCGTTCTCATGTATTAGAAAGATTGCTTTTGTCATCTTATCACCGCTTCCATCAAGAAAGTTGCATAAGAAAAATAATGACTCAGCGTCTTCTCACCCTTTTAAATGTCCCCCCGCCGCTGTCAGCACCAAAACGACGTCGTTTAAGTGCGAAGCACCTAAATGGGGCTGTTATAAAGTTTAAAAAATATATGAAACTCTAAGAAGGATAGTGGGTGTCACCCTAATACCTATTGCAACCCAACAAAGGAGTGAAAAATGATCACGAGTGAGAAGACTTGAATGGGATGAAGGTGCTTCTTATCTGTAAGCACTCGCATTCAGAGATTTTTTGGATTTGAACGCAGTTGCGTAAACATAATGCTGGTAGATTTAGAAACGTTTCTCCACAGGGGTGTCGATAGCTAAGGACGATTAGGCAAAATATATTCGATGTAAGATAAGCTGTCAAAAAATGGCACTATATATAATTAACAGCACAAGTATCTTTCACACAACTTATTTAATCGGCCTTTTACTAAGAGCGATCACGTCCAATAGGGCCTTATTAAAATCTCTCATACTTGTCCAGTTCATTTCCTATACTGTACGTCTACCATGAGTTGCCACTTCAAATTTACGTTATCGTTCGCGTAAAGTATTTGTATGGGATTTGGTACGCCTTGAAGTCGAAATGTTACTAAAAAACGGTACCTTAACGTAACAATAGCATCTTATGGTACCGTTTTTAGTTCCATTACGACTCTTAACAGAGTAACTGTACGAAGTCCCATTCAAATATTTTACCCGAACGATAATGTTTTCAAGTGGCAACTCATGGTAGACGTGCTGAGCGTAGCGAGCAATTTCTTATTATAATCTTTCATTTCCGGCCAGTCAGCGGCTACCTGGCACTAATGCAGGCTGGATATTTACTGACGAAATTGCTCGCTCCCGTCAGTTTCGGGAATTAACTTGACCAGATATAAGCGATTATAATGAGGCCTGGGGCCTTATTATAATCGCTTATAATCGGAAGAGAGATAGATACGATTCAGAATGTTTATAAGTAAGTTATATTTGTACACAGAGTCATACCTAACGAGGCTTTTGAATAAACCTTAGCACAAAGCTTCTACGAATACTACACATTTTTTATTTTAATGTCTGCGAGTTCCTTATTACGTCAGTGTAACATTGTTTGCTGAAATTCTTTAAGTTGCAAGCAAAGTGGGGAGATCCGCAAGACTCCGTAAACGGTCTCCTTCCTCATACACATTATGGTCACGTACGATTTCCTACCGAGGTTGAATTGTTAAGTAAATGCATGCCAATTTTTACGGATGGCGGAAAGGCTTGCAATTTTATCAGGTATTCCAGTGTTGTTGAAATTCTTAAATTATTCCTTGTCGCATGCTACTCGTGTGCTTAAAGTAAGCAATTTTGGACAAAGATTATTAATATTTCAACGTGTTTTGATTGGGTTCTCTAATGGAGGGAAATTGACCCAAAGCTAGAAATACAAATAGCATGGTGATTAGTGGGTTTTTAAACTTAATTGTTCTCAGTTGTAGTTGATGCTAGGGAACTAGGAAAGCATTTTAAATGACTTTATAACCAAGGCTTCTTCGGCCGGAAGCTTAAGTGGATTTGAGGATTTTACCTTTCGACTTTTTTGCCCCTAAGCTAAAGTTACTACCCCAGATGCTTACGAATGCAAGAGACAGGTTCCCCGCACACTGCTTCTTGGCTCCGCTAGGGGAGAGGGAACCATTCTGCCCCTGGCTGTGATAGAGGACAATCCCGTGAATGCCAAATGATAGCCAACGATGAATAAGATGAATCTCCGGTACTTAGGTATTCACCATTGCCCATCACATCGTATATTAGCTAAGACTATACCGTTTAAGGCACAGTTGATCAAAGCCACTTTGAATCGCGCCTGCGCGGCCGAGTGGTTTCAGAACTTGGCCCGAAACCCGGAGGTGCTGGGTTCAAGTCCCAGGTCGGGCAAAGTGTGTTTTTTTGATTTTTCGGAACATAGCCCGGGTTTGTAATCACCAACCCGCATTTGGCAAGCGTGGTGATTATGCTAATATCCATCAATTGTAGCGATGACTTGATTTTAATGATTTGACCGGCAGTGGGACAGTATATAGGCTAATTACTTTACTTTACTTTAATGTGAATATCAGATGTACAGCTTTAATATATTTAGCAATCATCGCTAAAAAACTGAGTTTTTTTAGTATTAGAAGAGGTTCAAGCAGACAACAATTTAAATAATATGTTCAAAATAACGCCCTCCAATGTGTAGTTATGTAATTTGTAATTTGGTATTGAAATAGCTTTTGGATTTCTATCCCGTTTTGTCTATTCCTTTTGTAGCAATTTACTAGAGCTCATGTTGTCATACCGATACCGGTAAACTACGGTACTACGGTACTACGGTACCTATTACTCGTACTTTACTCTGCCCCGGTGTAACTACACTTTATATCCCCGTGGTCACTCTTGTTTTATTGTTGTCCCACCCATGAATCTACTTCGTTGCCGAGTTTCAGAAGTTTCCCTCCGCTTCGTTTTTAGCGAAATTCAATTTCGGAAGAGTAATGAATTTAATCGTGATCCGAAACGCAGCAAACTTCACCGAATGGAACGCACTAGCAATAAACACGATGAAGGGCCTCGATTTTCGAAACAAAGGAAATCATAACTCTGGCCATCACGACAATGCCGCACAGAAGTTTTCGAAAATTCGAATCGTAACCGGGCATAGTTACAAGAAGTTACCAATGAAGTTCACTGAACTTCCACGACTTGTCGCGGTAGTCGCGTGCTTGGTTAGCGTGTTGTTATATTAACGGTCATTACGAAATTTCCCAATAATAAGCCAGTTGAAACATTAGCTGGCGGCTACACGGAAACAGAATTAATAATGGCCCAACTTTGCGGTTAATTCAGCTCGCCATCTGCACAGAATGTTGGAAAAATACATCGTAGCCGCGGTGTACTGTAGTACGCAAATACGCCGCCTTTTAAACGCGATGCAAACCGGCTTTATTAAATCAGAGGGTGACTCTGTGGATTATTTCGAATCGGGAACGTAAATTGTGTTTTTATAAATATGTATTTCACGACGAAAGTAAGTAAATCAAGAGTACTGTTAAATAAAGTAATATGCATGTGAACATTCATTTCAAAGCTCAAATATTGTTGTTGTCATGTAACCAGAGGATGAATTGAGTTTAAAATCTAAAATCCTCAAGAGACTATTTGATAGTTTTCATTGTCTGTAAACACAAACAAATACGGGTTGGTCCAAACAAACAGGTCAATAATTTAAAGCTTCCTTACACTCAGGGGTATCCAAAAATACCCCATGTATGTTAGCCGTTTTTTTGTAGTTTTCGAGTCATTACTTTTTTACGATTTTTTTAAAATTTCTGGGTTGAGTTACTTCTTCGGTCACTGTGGCGCGATCTGTTGAGGTAAATGCCAGATTTTTTTTGTGCTATTAGGTGAATACTAGGCTTAGTGGATTTATAAGCAATTACATCCATAGCGCTTAACCCTTAAGCAGGCCGCGGACGTATGCTTCCCCCATAGGTTTTTTAACGTCGTAGCCAGGTTTTGGTAAAAAAAAGCCCACAATCTGTCAAAATCTAATCACAAATATATACTCTATGGTTCCAAATTCCGAAACTCGGTGTATCCGAACGTATGTGACATTAACAGCCAGTTGAATTTTGAACTACCGGTAAAGAGGTGATTTTCAGCAACTGTGCAAGTTTTTTTCCGATTATGGCGAAACAAAGGAAGGTAAGTCGGGCTATTTTTTGATATGTTTTAGATTTTGAGTTTATCTAACAAGATTTTCATTATTTCTAGTTGATTTCTTGCAAAATTGTATAAAAATAAGGTAAACTAACATGTGGGGAACATATGACCATAACCTGTTGAGTTGTTAAATTTGTGGGAACTATATTTCTTTTGCCTGTTCTTATTACCTTCTTTTGTGTAAACTAGCTTATTCAACCTACTTTGTTTGTGTGATTTTTTACTTTTTGAATATCATATAAAAATTAGGATTTTTAACTGTTTTTTATACAGGGACCGTTCAAAGACAAAGATATAGAAGCTATTCTGGAACAATGGAACTCATCAGAAGATGAAGATGAAGAGGATGAAGAGTGTGCAGCTGTAGACTATATACCTAAATCAACGGATATGTTGTTGGATCAAATGCAAGGTCTATCAGCCAACCAGTTGTTACAAATATTAGAAGATCCGGATGAAGGGATACTAACCCATGCATCTGCTGCCGATGAGGACATGCTACCGCTTTTACCTGCTCCCTCTCAAGCCTGTGGTTCTGCTGCCGATGAGATGCCGCCGTCTTTACCTGTTCCCTCTCAAGCCTGTGGTTTAGCTGCTGATGAGATGCCGCCGTCTTTACGTGTTCCCTCTCAAGCCTGTGGTTTAGCTGCCGATAAGATGCCGCCGTCTTTACCTGTTCCCTCTCAAGCTAGTGGTTCTGCTGCCGATGAGATGCCGCCGTCTTTACCTGTTCCCTCTCAAGCCTGTGGTTTGGCTGCCGATAAGATGCCGCCGTCTTTACCTGTTCCCTCTCAAGCCTGAGGTTCTGTTGCCGATGAGATGCCGCCGTCTTTACCTGTTCCCTCTCAAGCCTGTGGTTCTGCTGCCGATGAGGACAGGCTACCGCCTTTAAATGCTCCCTCTCAAGCCCATGATTCTCCTAGCAATGAGATGCTGCCGCCTTTACCTGTTCCTTCTCAAGCCAGTGATTCTGCTGCCGATGCTCACGCTGATGTTGCAGTACATGATATTACTGTCTTTCCGACATATTCTCAGCTACAATCCCAAAAGAATACAATCATAAAAGTACTCCGATACAGTATTTCAATAACATTTTTCCGGAAGAACTTTTTGAAATGATTTATTATATACTAATAAATATGCAAGATTAAAGCAGAGCAATTTTTGGAAAGATACTAACGTAAATGAAGTCAAAGCATTTCTTGCCATCGCGATTCTCATGGGCCTAAACCCTTTGCCAGACTTTGAACTATATTGGAGTTCAGATCCATTTTTTATTTTATTTTTATATTGCCCGTCAAGATGACCTCACTCCACCTGATGGAAAGCGGTCGTGAGGTCCAGATATGAGGTTGACAAGCGCAGTCATTCAAACGAATCACTGGGCTGGCCATCCTCACCTTGAAGGCCTGCAGAAATGCCTTTTCACGCCCCGCTTGAAGAACCCGGGACTATAAGAGGAAGGAAACACATGTGCTGGAAGAGCGTTCCACGTCTGGATGGTACGACAAAGAAACGAGTCACCGAACCTTTTAGTTCGAGCCAACAAATGTTGAATTGTGTGTGGGTGTCGCCGTAGTCCAGCACGCGTGGTACGGGAGTGGAAAGGTGAGGGTGGGATAAGCTGGAATAACTCGTCAGAGCATTCCCCATTGTAGAAGCGATAGAGAACACTTAGCCTGGCAATGTCTCTACGCAATTGGAGAGGCTCAAGGGTCAAAGTTGCCTCTGGGTTTCCAATAATACGGATAGCACGCCGCTGCAACCTGTCAAGAGCTTCGAGTAGGTACTTAGCGGAACCGTCCCAGAGATGAGAGCAGTATTCCACACACGAGCGAACTTGTGTCTTATACAAGAGACAAAGCTGTTCAGGCGTGAAGAATCGTCTCACTCTGTTCAGGACTCCGAGTTTACGGGATGCAGTTCTAATGACGCTCTCAATGTAGTCCCGCTGGTTTAGGTTGCTACGAACATCCATGCCAAGGATGTTTAGGCTATCCTTAATCGGTAGTGGGGTGCTCTGAAGAGTGGGATGGGAAAGGAAAGGCGACGCCTTTGCTGTGAATGCACACACCTGCGTTTTCTTGGCATTGAACTCGACAAGATTGCATGCACCCCATTCTGAAATGCGGTCCAACACTCCGTCAAGCTCAACAGCAAGACTTCGCCTCTTCTCCTCGATGTCAGTCTGCTTTGCCCCAGGGCGCTCGAAATATCGCGCGTGGACCGTGCTATCATCCGCATAGCAATGAATATTACCAAGAGATAACATGTCATTGATATGCAGAAGAAACAACGCCGGCGACAAGACGGAGCCCTGCGGCACTCCGGCATTAATCTGGAGAAAGCGTGATTTTTGACCATCGCAAAGGACACGAATTCTACGTCCCTCCAGAAATCAGGCGACCCAGTCGCATAGGCGAGGTGGCAGACTATATGCCGGAAGCTTGGAAAGAAGCGAACGATGCCATACACGGTCGAAAGCTTTGGCAATGTCAAGGCTGACGGCCAAAGATTCCCCATGCTTGTCCATAGCCTCCCCCCAGATGTGTGTTACGTACGCTAGAAGATCACCCGCAGACCGTTTTGGTCGGAAGCCGTACTGACGGTCGTGAATGAGAGAGTGATCCTCTAGGTAGCGGATGATCTGCGTGTTTATGATCCGCTCAAACACTTTAGCTAAAACTGAGGTTACGGCTATTGGACGGTAATTGGCAGGGTCAGACCAGTCCCCTTTTTTGGGAACTGGTTGAACGTTCGCCTCCCTCCAAGACAGCGGCACAAGACCCGAATTGTAGGAGAGGCGATACAGGCTAGTGAACACTGGAGACAACTCCGCTGCACATTTCTTCAGCACCACAGCTGGGATTCCATCAGGGCCACTGGCTTTCCTGACATCGAGTGACTGCAGTTCGGCACGTACATCACACTGCCTGATACGAATATCAGGCATTGTGGAGCCGCAATGTGGAATATCAGGCGGCGCAGCACCGCAGTCATCGATGCAAGAGTTTGCGGCAAAGAGGTTAGCCAGTAAATCTGCTTTCTCTTGCGGCTGATGAGCCAACGATCCATCAGGGAATCTCAGTGGGGGCAGCGAAGGCACGCAGAAGTTAGATTGCACGTGTTTAGCCAGTCGCCAGTAGGAGCGGCTACCCGTAGGGTGCGTGATGAGTTCTTGGCCAACACGTGCAATTCGCTGGGCGTCTGCTCTAATGTAAGCCCTCTTCGTGGCCTTGGTGGCTTTATTAAAGGCTGCTTTCAGGGAGGCAAGGTTTGAATGATCATTGAGTGCCTGGGCCCTAGACCAAGCACGGTACGCCGCCTGTTTT
The DNA here is from genome assembly GCA_947369235.1 of Udea olivalis. NCBI lineage: Eukaryota > Metazoa > Arthropoda > Insecta > Lepidoptera > Crambidae > Udea > Udea olivalis. The sequence goes on from OX376351.1 coordinate 11,354,762, forward strand.
TGTTCAACAGCTGCGGCACACTCGCGATTGAACCAGGGACCAGTTTTGCTAGCACTGACGACATCAGTAAAAGGAATGTAGTATTCCATTCCGGTACTGATCTCGTCAGCGATAGCAGATGTACTCTCTGAAGCATCCCTTTCTCCAAAGCAGCACTGCCGCCAAGGGACGGAGGCAAAATACTCTCGCAATCCGTCCCAATCTGCCGACGAGTAGTGCCATAACCGCCGCGTCACCTCCACAGGTTGTGGAGGTTACGCGGCGGTTATGGCACATTTTACAACAATACAGAAATAGGTAGTACCATGACTTGTAAAAGATTTAAAAAACTTCTGGAACACATACACGCATGTGATATTACAACCCATTTACCCCGTGACCACAGTGACCACGATAAATTACAAAAAATAAGACCTATGCTAACTATACTAAACAGGACGTTTCAAGAGAATGCCACCAATTCGCAAACTCAGTCGATAGACGAGAGTATGATAAAATTTAAGGGGCGAGATAGTAAAAAGCAGTACATGCCAATGAAGCCAATTAAAAGGGGGTTTAAAGCATGGTGCCGCTGTGACTCTGAATGTGGATATCTCTATCAGTGCGACATATACGTAGGCAAAGATAATGAAGCCAACGAAGAAGGGCTGGGTTACAGAGTTGTAAACAAATTGACTCAAAGTCTACCAAGGAATACTCTATTGACCTTTGATAACTTTTTTACTTCTGTAGCTCTCATGGAAAGCCTTCATAACAGAGGAATTTACGCGACTGCAACTGTTCGGATGCAACGAAAAGGTCTTCCTAAAGATTTAGCTATTCAAAAAGCTCGAACTCCGGAAGAGCGACAACTGATCAAGGAAAACAATTTCGCACCAGGTGAGTTCACTTTCCGCGTTTGTCCTCCTTCAGCTGTAATAAAATGGAAAGACTCAAAAGATGTTTACGTAATTACTACTGCTATTGACCCTAAAAGAACTGAAACAATACAAAGAACTCAAAAGGATGGACAAAAAAAGGATATGCTGTGCCCATCTGCAGTAGCAGAATATACGAGACATATGGGTGGAGTAGATCATTTCGATCACTTCCGAAGTTCTGAATCCTGGTTTAGGATGTTCTGGTTTCTTTTTGAAAGCGCAGTTATTAATTCGTATATTTTGTATAAACACAAAAATGAAACCCGTCAAAACGTACACAGGGATTTTAGATTGCGATTGGCCAGAAGTTTGAAGTCTCAATACCTGACACTAAAAAAACAAAATCCAGTGATGTTCAAAAACAAAAAAGGCGGGGTTTTTGGTGTACCTGACGAGATAAGATTGAGCCCGCAAGGACATTTTTTGACATTGTCGACTTTCAAGCGTTGCCGATTCTGCAGTACACGCAAACAAGAAAAGCGTTCCAAATACATATGTGAAATTTGCAAAGTTGCATTATGCGTTGATCCATGTATGAAAGCGTTCCACCTAGCTTCTTCTGGTTCTGGGACATAAGTATATTTAAAAAATACATAATTACAGTTATGATAGTGAATATGATAGAATAATATTTTTGTTTTAAAATATGTACAAAATATAAGTAAATAAAGAAATAAAATAAGTAAAATATTAAATAAATAGATTATGAACAGACTAGCCTTCACCATTTATATATAGATATGCAGATATGAGTTGTCTCTACCCAGGCAAAGGGATTATGTTTTGCCACTTAATTTTTTCAGCTATTACAGTGTTTTTTCAGGAATTTGTTGATAAGGAATTGGAAAGGGCGGATTTCAAAACCTGAATCCCTATACAACACTTAATATACAGCAGCGGTTCACCGGGGCCTGTTTAAGGGTATAAACTCAAGTTTTATTTGATACACTGATTACTTAAATCGTACGCTCCTGACATTTTGAATGAAAATTTCAGTTTTTTTTAAAGAGTTTGTATAAGCGCTAAGGATATAAATGCTTATAAATCCACTAAGCCTAGTATTCACCTAATAGCAAAAAAAATCAGGCATTTACCTCAACAGAACGCGCCACAGTGACCGAAAAAGTAATTAAACCCAGAAATTTTAAAAAATAGGTAAAAAATTAATAACTAACGTTGTTTTCGACTACGAAAATCGGCTAACATACATGGGGTATTTTTGGATACCCCTAAATCAGAGGAAGCTAAAAAAAATGTATTGACGTGTATGTTTGGACCACTCTGTATAAGGCCGTACAAGAATATCGCTGACAGTAAATACATTTAGATTAGCACGTTTGCTCCTAAAATTATTTTGCTTTCTATCCCCTCGTATACTTCCTCTCTCGGTTTCCAGCCAACAAATTCATCAATATGTCCATTAGACCTGCGCTTAATCCGCTGGGGACCCATTCTTTCATTTATTGAAATTCACTAAAAACCTCGCTAATAATATAAATGTTGTGAGAACTTCGCCTGGGTTTTTAATACCTATCGTAGGTATGAGTACCTTATTTTATAAAAACTGTTCCAAGGTGTATGGATAAGTTATTATTTTATACGATGCATAATTCAAGAGACGCATTGCAGCAAAAACATTGATATTTCGGCAAAATCGCAAAAAAATACGATATTGTCATGCAATCAATTAAATATTTATTTGGGATGCGTACGCGCATATGTGTTTTTCTTAGAGCATTTATCCAAGTTAGATGTTTTCGCCACAGTGGTCTGTGGTTTAGTGCACTTTTGTTTAGCAGTCTATCTAGGAAGGCCGGGCGCACAAGAAGTTTTGTGTAAGCGTCCCATTTTGGTGATCCCGATTCCTCTCCGTTTTGCACCGAAGATGACCATCCTTAGGTTTTAGTAGGTAGGAGTTTATGTTTTCCACGAGATCTGAATCCCACATATTTTCCCAGGTGTCCCAAACCTAAGGCCAAGATTTGTGACAGCATTTCCGACCGCGGAAAAATATTGATATTTTTCTCTTTACAGAATGCTCATCGAAAACCAATGAATGGCGATTTAGTAACAGAATTGCTGTTTTAGCAATAGATGTTCTTTTTTAAGGCTTTCTTGAAAGTGATTACGAGTAAGTCGTGTCGCGATTACGAAACTTTTAGCAAATAAATGACAGCAAAAGGCTGAAAAAATTGAATCACAAATTAGTATCATAAATGATAAATTATGAAGGTAAGTAAATAAGAATATTCATGAAGTATTACATAATTTAGGTAGCTCAGGTTTATTTATGAAAATAAAGTTAATTTATTCGTATTCCTAATTATACGATGGCAAAACAGGGTAAGGTTTGAGGATAAAATCTACTAAAATTTTTCTGTTGGTTTTACACGTATGTAGTATGTATGTACTAGGCAAGTAAGTTTTAATTTAAAACGATTAGTTACGACTAGATAGGTTAGTATGCCGGTTTCCCAGGTTTTCCCCAAATATTTTTGCTTTTAAAGTTGAGGAGCCTAGAGCCATAGTAAAAGCATTATTCAGGGTCCAATAATATCGATGTGTAAAGTGGTCTAATTTTATTTATAGTTTTTTATCATTTAATAATGCAAAGATTTACGACTGTCTTTGCTGTTTATCTCATAATGTGATACTCATTTACTCACACGGATATCGCGTTACTTCTCCCAAGAGAAATAAATCACATCGTCCAAGTATCGCATAAAGAGAAATTGGTTCCGTGCAATTTCGGTAATGCACGGGCTGACGGCCAGATATAAAGATGGCGCTGAGGATTTTGATTGAAGGCACCGATAGCGTGGAGTTGAGTGCAGCGGTTTAAGTTGGGTAATGATGTTAGGTATGATATGACGTATGTCTAATAATAGGTAGAGACAACATAAATCACCCCCAACATAATCAACATAATATGATACGTCACTTATAACTACTGAATATTTTGAAATTTTAGCAAGTTATTTAGGTGCTTGAGTCAAGAGTTAGCTAAGACCATACTTAAGAATGCTGGACCATTCTCTAGCTTAGTAATGTTATTTAATAAACTAAATAAGGCTTCTAGTGCCAATTTTTTGAACTAGTGCTTGAAATTGCATTGCAAACAGTTGTTTAAAATTACATTAGCTTAAGAAAAAGTAATTATTAAGTGAAATACAACAAATCGACTCCAAAGTTGAAATCCGTGGCTATTCAAAAAGTAAATATTTTGTTATTTAAAACAAACAAATTGAAATACACGTCTCCGTAATAAGATACCCATTCCTCCTGACATTTGAGCTTTCCCAACTCCACTTAATCATTTCAGGAATACCCGAAGCCTTTATAAAAGGGCAGCTGTAACCTTCCCAAATAAATTACTGCCGAAATCTAAGGTATTCAATTGAACTCGCGTTTTAAATCGAATTTGGAAATTTCATTTCCTCTAAGCAAATACGAGAGGGGGTTATGAGGCTATTCTTCGTCACTAATTTCACGGCTTCGCCTGTGCCACCGCCAATAAATTTACTCTGGGGGAAATGAGCTTGGCACTCCGGAAAGAGGAAAAAATGCTAATAAAATTGTACCTTGCCCGTTAATCTTAACCCGCGCTGGTCGTTTGGCTCAGATTTACAGACGCTTGGACAGGGACTAATATATCCTAAGCCTTGTCATAGTTTGAGGCAGTGTGTCCTGAACTTTGCGTGCAAACATTCATTTTATGGTGCCAACACACATGGCCATGTGAACCCGAATGAAATGACGTTTGTACGTACTAAGACTGCCATTTTTGCCAGAAACTAAATGATTTTTAGAATAATGAAGTACTAAAATAAAAAGTAACACCTTAATACAAAACAGACTAAAAACAGTTGACAGATGAAGTATATCCAAGCTATGTCCCATTTAGAAAATCTACGATCCGCTCCTTTTGATCACCAAACAAGTCAACGAGCCTCGCTGCATGTGCGGCACAAATGCATGACTTAACTTAAGCTCAATTGTATACTATACTGGTACAGATTTAAATGTTTATTGTGTAATACCTTAAAAGGCGAAGTAAATATTGAAATTCCTAATCTTGTCATGTATAATGACGACTTCATCAGTGCTTTTTCCGTTCATGGTGGTATCATTCAAAAATTATAATTGAAAGTCCGCTTTTTTAGGAATTTTTGAAGCAGACTAATAAGAAAAAAGTAGTAGGTTACACTTCACCGATATGGAATTCTTTACAGTTAAAAGTCGTCAAATAATTGTTCCTTGGCAGTTGAGTTGTTATCAAGGCGTAACCTCGCCTCTGCACAGTCAACGGCGGTATCTCCTGGTTAATTACCATCACTTGACACTCGCCGTCGTACACTACCTGTTAGCTAATTGACAGTGGAACAGCCAGACAACCGAAGCCAGGGCCGGATTTACCGCGAAATTTCCGGAGAGAAACCCGACTCCGCTTTCGTGATTCGTAACAAATTACCGCAAAAATACGCCGGCGAATACGTCATTGGGATGCAAGAATAGAAAAGTGGTTTTAAACTGTGAAACCTGCTGAAACTATTTTGGTATTATTTAGAAATAAAAGTGTTTTTGAAAATACAGATGCTAATGAGTGGAATAAAAATACATTTAACTGGATATCTTGACTCATGGCAATAAGAACCTATTGAGAGTCAAAGTATGATGCAGAGTGTGAAATACTGTATTAGTAAACGCAAACTAAGGCAGTGAAAAATAGACAGCACTCGACGATACACCTACACGAATATTACCTGAATTGTGTGAAAAACCGACTTCCAAAAATATTTATAATCCTTACATAAACTGGCATTAGAAATAAATTGAGGAGTTACATTCTTCATTAATAATCCATGGTCCCGGGTTGCGATCGGCTAGGCGCTACGGTCCAGGGCCGTTCCCGAAGTCTTTATTGACATTATCCGGGACATGTACCACGATTTCAGTTCCATAGTTAGGACTGCGGTTGGTGATATGCTTTCCTTCCCTATCACTGTTGGAGTACACCAAGGCTCCGTGCTTAGCCCGTTTCTGTTCAGCGTAATATTAGACTTTCTGTCAAACAGCATCCTAGACCACCACGAGCAACCACCCTGGTTGCTCATGTACTCGTATGCTGATGATATAGCGCTAGCAGATTCGGACAGGGGACGGCTGGTACAACGGGTGAATAAGTGGAAAAATCCACTTGAAAACGGCGGTCTGAAACTTAATTTTGCGAAGACGGAGTACATGGCCTGCGACACCACAGATCCCCAGTCCATCCGCATAGGCGTTGACGTGGTCGAGCGCACGGACCGTGTCAAATACCTGGAATCTGTGTTAAACGCGTCCAGGAACATCGACCGCGACGTCAGAGCCCGAGTTTCCGCGGCTTGGGTCAAATGGCGTGAGGTGACTGGTGTCATTTGTGACCCCAAATTGCCGATCAAGCTAAAGGGGCAGGTCTATAAAACCATCATTAGGCCTGTACTTTTATATGACAGTGTAACATGGCCGTTACTATAGCGACACAAACAGGAGCTGCGCGTCACGGAAATGAAGATGCTGCGGTGGATGTGTGGAGTCTCACGCAAAAATCGCGTGCGTAACACCCACATCCGCGGCAGCCTTCGTGTTCGTGACATCACAGACAAGCTGCAGGAGTGCCGCCTTCGTTGGTATGGTTATGTCTCACGGAGATCGGCTAACTACGTGGGCAACAAATGTCTGGCCATGCCGCCCCCGCCAGGTGCCGGTAGAAGAGGTCGACCCAAAAAGCGGTGGCTCGATGTCGTTAAGGGTGACATGCGTGCCAACAGACTCACCACTGAGGATGCACAAGACCGCGCGAAGTAGGCCAAGAAAATAAGAAAGGCGGACTCTGGGACCCCACACACCAGTGTGGGTTCACAACCGGGATAGACCGCACGGATGATGATGATGATGATGATGATTCTTCTGTAATAAATCATATTGTAACTGAAATACATCAACAAACTTGACGAATTATTAAAACCCAGAATCATCACAACTAATTTTAGTCCCATTGCATACATTATGTGCTGTATTGACATAGGTTTTGTTTTCTTCAAATAATTACTAGTGTTTATGAAACAAAAAAAAATTGTATTCCGAACATATTGATATGACTTCTTTACGATCTCTGGCTTCATTTCAGCTCACGATTGTTTTTTTAAGAGTATAAATGTGGGCCCGCCACACTGCTAAGGAAAGGGAACATAGCATTCGTATGTCAACTACCCGTGAAGACGAGCCAACACATTGAAAAAAAGGTTTAGGCCTCTCTAGACTCTCCGATGGACTGTTCCGGAGAAACGAGTACCAAGGGCCTTAGTACAATCCCTTATAACTGGTCAAGCTCATTCTCTGAACTGAGCGTAGCGAACAATTTCGTAATGATCATTCATTGCCACCTAGTCACAGTAATCACCTGGCACTGACGGAGCTTCTAAACTGGATATTTACTGACGAAATTACTCACTGCCCTTAGTTTTGGATTTAAGCAATTGTAATATTTCTATCTATAATTATTTTGAGTATTTTTTATTTATTATAATATAAAAACCTACCCTATTACATGTTTCCACGTTGTGTTTTCCGTGATGTTTAATTGTTGTATGTGTATACTAGAGAACAATAAACTGTACCTACATCTATCCAAATAACAACAATCGCTTTTTGTTTTAAAGAACAACACGGTATTCGTCTACTGTCCGTTGTCCGTGCACTCTTATTGTGTCGAATACGTTGCCGACCGAAGCGAAATGTTTCACGGGTAACTGCGAATAATTCCCGCGAACGCAGTAATAGATTTCGAAAAGCGGAAGAGAAGTCACCTATAAATCCACCGACAAACGAACAGCCTTTTAAAATATCAGAATATGCGAGGGTGTGAAAAAAAACTAAGCGAGTGATGAGACTCGCCATTCTCTTGTTTCCATTTAATTAAATTGGAAATTCAGAGATACCGCTCGTAACGGACCGTAGCTAAGCTCATTTGAAAAATAGATAAGCGAGTATCAGAAAAGGTTACAATACGGTTTTGTACTTAGCTCACATGCACTGGCTTACTTGCAAACTTGTTTTGTCGTCTACCATGCGTTTCTATCGCATAAACTACTATCGTCGAGTTCAACAATTTGTACGCCATTAGTTCCATTTTTATTGTAAATGTACCTGCGAATGCGAATGTAAATTTCATACTAAAACGTCATCGCGGACGCTAGGGATGTCATATTGGTGTTAACTCATGGTACTGGTGCTGGTCCCAATTTAATGGTAAAATAGAAGCAACTAAGGTAACACTAAGTCAGCAGTATAGGAGTGTAGGAATCAAAGCACAAACTACTTAATAGTTACTAAGTAACAGATAAATCACTTCATAGAAAATTTACCACTTTTTCAATTGTAAATGCGTGCTGTCACACACAGACAGATATTGCGAGGGCTATATCTTTCGATATACATGTCAGTAGGCTTACTTAACGTCATCGCTACATCGTCATCGCGGCAGTTTAACCGCAAAATTTGCGTACAAATGCTCTACGCGGCTTTTGACAACCAACTGCCAAATAGGTCTATGACCCGGCGGCTGGTAGGTAATTATCGCGCGCAAGTACATGGAGTGACAGAGGCCTGATAGGCCTGATACATAGTTTATGTCTTAACTGGAGGTTAGCACTGCGATTAACGAATGGTCGTTGACTGGTAATGAAATGAACTTTGCGTGATACAATTTACAAACCTTTTTAATCGCTACAAAGACAAAACATAAATGCTGTGAATAAATATTTGAATAAATGTATCATTTGGTATCATATTATTTTCTACTAGTATCTGCTAGTCTGTTTCTAAAAGTATGTTCTCCTTGCAAATAAGACTTATGGTTTTGTCGCCCTTTATAGTTCTGAAATTATTTCGGCTGTTTACCTCTCGGTAAATACTCTAGTGCTGGTTCATAATTTTCAATGCCATGTTTTCTACTAAAATCACGAAATAAATGGTCCTTGTCGAATGAAAGGAACATTCAGAACAATTTATTAGAGTAAAAGAGCCCTTACTGGGTTGAAATAAGTTTCCCCTTAAAATCCCTTTGAAGTAATAAATATAACAAAATGTTTCATATTCCAATACACTATTAGTGTTGACTAAAAGGAATATTGTAATAATATTTCGTAAGTACCCTTTGATCCTCCTAATAGTAGTCTTTACTCGAAAGTAAAGATATCAAAGGATAAATTTGTGAATAATTATATTTAAAACCTTTCGACCTACAAACCTAAATCGTTTTGTAGTTAGGATAAAAGGGTATGAATTTTCATTACTGTTTAAAGCAAGTGAATTAATTCATTTACTCAACTTAGACTTTGTGTCTGGATATTTAATATTTTGTAAAAGTACTAGATATCTCTAAGTGGAGACCTAAACGAAATAAGCCGATTTCAGCAGTCTGAAGCTCACCTCGTTGTAACAAAAGTTGTTCCTTAGTTAAACTATTTTTAATTACGTCCTAAATAGAATAAAGCTTGTACAACGGATTTCATTGATTTATATATACACTTTTAATGTTGAGTTCACACTGAACTTCGTGCTCATTGCTTCATGAATTCACAAACAAGAAAGACCGATGAAATTATTTATTACTTTGAAAAAGCTTTTGAAAATTAAATTACTAAACAGATGGAAATGTATTTCTTATTATCTCTCAGTTCACTAGCGAACCCTTGATTAGATACATTTAAAGAATAGCAACAAAGCTAGGGGAATCAGGGTGGGGACTTCATTATTGTATTTTTTCTGTACCAGCCCTCCCCATTCTCCCCTGTAATCATTGCGTTCCTATAGCATGTCTGCAAAATAACAGATAAAAGAAAACGCAATAAAATGGAAGATTGCTATAATATTAAAATTTATCAAAAAAACTTGAGAACTCTAAGTATTCGTCGGAATATTAGGGATAATATGCCGGAAATGAATTTACATATAAATTAAAACAAGATTAGCGACATTACGGGGTTGTAAGGAATGAGGGGATGTCTTGGTAATTTGCCGGTTGTAATTCCTCAAATTGCTCACAACTGCGTGAACATAATAATGATATGTCGAGTTTCTTGCGAAAGCAACCGTGCTTGTAACCAAAATTGTAAAGCTCACGAGATTTCCTGATGATCAGATAATGATTTACATTACACCTTCGCTGCCACACAACGCACCGGTGCGCAAGCGAAGTTCGTATTGTCTTTTTTATTCGGCAGTGAATAGGTTAATTTATTTTTTACACTGTGACAAAGGCCTAAACATCTTTCAAGCGTTGGTTCTTACAAAAGCGCGAGTGTGCATAAATAAACATACCTCAATATGGTTATTGTGCATACTGTTACAAAAAATTATAAGACTAGAAATTATTTAACACTTTATTTTGCACAAATTTACTTATAATTGGCCTGTGCATTTTTTGTTTTACTTCCTTTCTGAAATATAAACGTACGTAACTTACGAGTAGGTTTACGTGGTCTGTTTAATTAACCACTCTTCGTAATTCTGACTACAAAAAAGCTTGTTTATTAGGCGCTTTTTGACTCCTGACATGCATCTCTAGCCAGTATTTTTCTATGAAAACTATGAAATGATATAAAATAAACTAAGTACTGTTAATAATTACCTAGGCCGACCAAAAGTTCTGATACAAATGAAAATGCAATTTATTTAGGAAGTAATGTAATATTACTTAAACTTATATTTTATTAAAGTCTCAGCAAAAATAAAACATATTCTATTCGAAATGGCCACCTTTGGCTGTTATACAGGCCTTTTGATCTGTCTGGTCACGGATCTATGGATTTACGCACTGTTTCCATGGGATATTTCGCCACTGCTTGCTCCAGAGATTTTTCAAGTGACTTAATGTGACCGTGTCGTTTAGAGCAGGCCATGTCCTCTAAAACTGACCATAATTTTTAGTCAAAAGGTTGAGGTCTGGCCTCGATGAGAACCAGTCTTCAGCTCGTATGAAGTCCTATATTGCTTTCAAGCCAGGCTTGGGTAGTTCGTGTCTTGTGACCAGGTGCAGAGTCCTGCTGGAAAGTACACGGTACATTTTCAAAAAGTGTATTGCCGAGAGGTTTCACAACACGATCCAAGACTGTCTCTTGATACACTTTGGCTGAAGTTTTCACTCCTTTTTCACAAAAACGTGGCTGTGTAACTCCTTGTAAGGACACGTCGCAACAAACCATCACTGACGCAGGATGATGACCACGTTGTACCTTTCCGATCAGTTGAGCAGCTTCTTTAGAACTGTGAGCGTACATTTTATCATTCAACATTGTAGTGCTCTTCAATCGTGAAAGGACAGTGCCCAAACATTTGTCATAATTCTGGCCATGATTTAAGACATAATTATCACTTATCAGATTGTCACGGACACTTCTGATTTTTGGTATCAAAATTAAAAATAGTGAAAAGATTTATGGTACGAAAACATTTTTTTAAACCATTTATGTTGCTTCGTCTGTGCCCTCTGTTGTTTAGCCATTGCAACAATATTTTAATTTACTTTGTATTGACAAAAGAAACCTTGCATGTGCAGGAAAATGTAGTTTTTAACTTACTAAATGCTCTTAAAAATAAGTAACAATACATTACTGTCAATGCGATAGACGTTTAATCAACTTTTTATTTTAAATCAGATTATACATTGGCTTACATCAGCTTCGTGCGAAGCCAAATGAAAGAATTTAATGACTTTGGTTGACCTGACACTTCAACGCAAAAAAAAACGGCATCTGTCTTGTATTTTTCGCTTTCAATTTGCAATGCTGTGTTATTGTTTTTATATTAATAATTTTATGCTTTCGACTTGGCTTAAAAAACGGAAGTTGATGGCTCTCTGTAGTGACCTACCTCCTTTTAGATTTAACAGTTTAATGACTTTGTAACCTGCACATAGCTAACTCAGCAATAATTACGGATTTACGATCTTCGCAATGGAATCAACATTTTGTGTGAATTGTGGCTCAGCTAGTGGTTCCATGGTTCTGGCGGAAGTGGCGGATCAACAAAATATGTGCTTGAAGAACATTAGTCCCACTCACGCAAATAAAACTTCGCATTATATTATTAAATATAACCTCAAAAATTTTCAGTTTTTTAATATTTAACGAGTTCTCAGAAGTGTCCGTCCATAAACTGCATTTTGACACTAAAGTGTATGTATTTATGAACCCTAAGAGGTATTTATCATGACTGTTGGTTGTGAGGCGGCAACCTAAGGGCGAATGTACTCTGTCCTTTCCTTTACGATAATTCGAAGGATATTTTTGTGCCTTCACCTGCAACAGAAGGCGTTTTGATCGATCCACTCTCTTTAATTGTAAAGATTGATTAGGGACATGTCATGTCCACGATAATTATAATACGCGACAGAGTTCTAGCGGGAATATTCAGTTCTTGCGATAATATTTTTTGCTTCCTAATGGGGTTTCGATGAATTCTGGCTTTAACAGCCTTTGTAGTTCTATCAGCACGAGGCCGGCCCGATCTTTTATGGTCTTCGACAGAGGAAGTGTTGGTGTATCTGTTGATAGTACAAAATACGAACCGACTGCTTATACCAAGCTTATGAAATGTCTGGATTCTGGAATATGACCGACGGCTCCATACCCACTTTGTGCAAGGCAATCACTGTAATCCTATTTTATTTAACACCCCATTCCATATTGTAATTTTATAATGAACACGAAAAAATATGTGAAATATATGTATCACACCTCTTAAGTGCATTCAGGGTCGAAAACGGGCAAAAAATGCCTCTGGGGCCTTTTGACAATCGCTTATATCCAGTCTAGTTAATTCCCTGAACTGAAGGTGGCGAGAAATTTCGTCAGTAAATACTCGTATCTAGCCTAGAAGATGCATTAGAGTCATGTAACCACTGACTGGCTGGAAATGAAAGATCAGATTACGGAATTTTATTGCTCGCTACGCTCACTTTAGGTTATGAACTTGACAAGATATGGATTGTAATAAGACCCGTAGTTAATGTGCATGGATGCGATTACTTATTAACATGAAGAGGTCCTGAAAATGTACTTGACACTTCGAACATTTTTAGGGTTCCGTACCTCGAAAGGAAAAACGGAACCCTTATAGGATCACTTTGTTGTACGTCTGTCTATCTGTCAAGACCCTTTTTCTCAGGAACGCGTGGAGGTATCAAGGTGGAATTTATATCAAAGACTCGGGTGTACTGTCCCTTGGAGCTGTCAAACAAAAAAAAATCTAACTTTTAAGCCAACGCAATCAAAAGATACAGCCGTTTATGCCGCAATTTTCCGCAAATTTTCGATCCTCGCAAGGGAATCAAAACTTACAGGGTACTTCCCGTAAACTCAGAAACTTGAAATTTGGTACCTGTAGTAGCAGGTTTGTACGGAACCCTCGGTGCGCGAGTCCGACTTGCACTTGGCCGGTTTTTTTTGCTTTATTTAACACAGCTCTCACTTATATTCCTTCGCAAGCCCTTTGTTAATTTACCCTGTGTTTGTATGGATATAAAATGTTTCATTTTGGAATAGTTAGTGGACGGTTACCGTAAAAGGAAAAAAGTATTCCGGAGAAAACCAAATTCAGCACTAGACCTCTAGCAGGTAATATATTGTTTTTTGAAAATAAATCAGGTGTGCCTTTGTTGTTGGTAACGAGCACAGTTATAGAACTATATAGTTGTTTCATGCGGAGACGGACAAAGAAATTCCGCAGAGCTGACGGTTTCAAAATGTAATATTCGCAAACCCCGACGGAATTTATACAAAGGCAAACATAATGCTAGTTCTGTTTTAATTAACCTTAAGGGGTGTGTAGAATTATGTCTTCCTTCCTACGACAGTGTTACCAAATAAATGGGGTTAATTACAATGTTAAGTAATGTAGCTTCGACCCGAAATGACTTATAGGAATTAAAAACTCGTTACAATTTGTGGACAAATGGTAGAACTAATTTCCTCGGAGCCGTACCTCATATTTTAAATCCATATTCGGAACTAACTTTGTAATGAATTGAGGTGAGCCCCAAATTAGTATTTTGTGAATTTTCGGACGCGATCAATGCTGTGTGAGCTTTGTTCGTAGTTTTGACGATGAAGTTTGTTGGTTTTTCGAAGTTTGATATTTAGGCACAGTATCTAATGGAAATGTTAGTGTTATCTAGATAGTGGCATTATGCAGGGCACATAGCGCGAAGAACTGATGGCCGTTGGAACCGAAAAGTTCTAGACTGGAGACCGTTTCAAAGTAGGCGCAGCGTGGGCCGCCTGCTTGACGGACGACCTGGTACGTCTACCACGAGTTGCCTCTTTAAATTTACATGATTTACATAAAAATGTAATGGGATTTTGACATGTTCATGTCATGTCATCTCAATACATTTTTTTACGCGAACGACTACGTAAATTTGAATTGGCAACTTGTGGTAGACGTACTGGTACGTACGTACGTACCGGTGGATGCAGACCGCTTGCAACCGGTCGCTTTAGATAAATGTGGGGGGGGGGGGGGGGCTTATGTTTAGCAGTGGATGTCACAGCCACAGGGCTGCAAATGATGATGATGATAATGATCTAGATTACGCGGATACCGTTATCGGCGACTGTTCGTACGGTTATGCAAATAAACTCATACAACGCGTTCAAAATTCTCATGAGAGCTCATGTTACCCCGTTTCTCAACCAGAGTAACCTTATGAACATGAAGTTGAGGCGTTTACTTTATTTTGCCTGTCTACTGTTTGGTGTTGTGCAGACGGGAGCACCTTCATACTTATATGATAAGCTATTGTTCTCTTATCGCCAGGTCAGGATAGCCTCGAGACTCGTTTGTCCAAGACACAGCTCCGCAGCACAGCTTTTCGTTACTCAGCCAACTAATGCTGGAATAATATTCCGCCGCCTTTGAAAAAATGCTCAACGTTGGGATCCTTCCGTTTTCAATTTAAAAGATACTCATCAGAAATTCAAAAATCCAATGGATGATTTAGCTGTGCCATGTTCTGTCTGTATATTTGCATGTTTATTCAATAAGTTATAGTACCTAGTTGCATTTTTATGGTTTGGTTAATGCTGTGTTGACTAGGTTACCCTACTACCTAGGTTTGTAATTTTGTAAAGACTTAAAGAAAAAAACTGTGTGCGTGAGTTGCGAATTGAGGTTATTGCTGCTTTTTGCTTTTTGTAATTTTGGTGCGCATAGTGTCTGCTCTAAGGCATCTACGGAAGACCAGCGTCGCGGTGTCTTTATGATACCCCGACATTATGCTGAGTCATCATCATCATCATCATCCGTGCGGTCTATCCCGGTTGTGAACCCACACTGGGGTGTGGGGTCCCAGGGTCCGCCTTTCTTATTTTCTTGGCCCACTTCGCGCGGTCTTGTGCATCCTCAGTGGTGAGTCTGTTGGCACGCATGTCACCCTTAACGACGTCGAGCCACCGCTTCTTGGGTCGACCTCTTCTACCGGTACCTGGCGGGGGCGGCATAGCCAGACATTTGTTGCCCACGTAGTTTGCCGATCTCCGTGAGACATGACCATACCAACGAAGGCGGCACTCCTGCAGCTTGTCTGCGATGTCACGAACACGAAGGCTGCCGCGGATGTGGGTGTTACGCACACGATCTTTGCGTGAGACTCCACACATCCACCGCAGCATCTTCATTTCCGTGACGCGCAGCTCCTGCTTGTGTCGCTCTAGTAACGGCCATGTTTCACTGCCATATAAAAGGACAGGCCTAATGATGGTTTTACAGACCTGCCCTTTCAGCTTGATCGGCATTTTGGGGTCACAAATGACACCAGCCACCTCACGCCATTTAGCCCAAGCCGCGGAAATTCGGGCTCTGACGTCGCGGTCGATGTCCCCGGACGCGCTTAAAACAGATCCCAGGTATTTGACACGGTCCGTGCGCTCGACCACGTCAACGCCTATGCGGACAGACTGGGTATCTGTGGTGTTGCAGGCCATGTACTCCGTCTTCGCCACATTAAGTTTCAGACCGCCGTTTTCAAGTGAATTTTTCCACTTATTCACCCGTTGTACCAGCCGTCCCCTGTCCGAATCTGCTAGCGCTATATCATCAGCATACATAAGCAACCAGGGTGGTTGCTCATGGTGGTCTAGGATGCTGTTTGACAGAACGTCTAATATTACGCTGAACAGAAACGGGCTAAGCACGGAGCCTTGGTGTACTCCAACGGTAATAAGGAAAGGAAGCGTGTCACCAACCGCAGTCCTAACTATGGAACTGGAATCGTGGTACATGTCCCGGATAATATCAATAAAGACTTCGGGAACGGCCCTGGACCGCAGCGCCCAGCCGATCATCTCACGAGGGACACAGTCGAAGGCCTTCTGCATGTCTAAGAAAAGTAGATGCAGAGGTGTATTCTTCAGTCTGTATCCCTCCATGAGCGTTCTCAAGGCAAATATGGGGTCCATGGTCCCGCAACCTGGTCGAAACCCATACTGACACCCCGAGATTGTACACTCCTGTCGGATCCGAGAGTCTACAATGCGCTCGAGGAGCTTCATGGTGTGGGACATCACCTTTATGCCGCGGTAATTGCTGCACTCCTGCACCGAGCCCTTGCCTTTGAAGACTGGCGTGATAATGCTCAGTCTCCATTGGTCAGGTATCTTCCCGGTGAGGAGAATGCGGTTAAAAAGGTGGGTAAGTATG
Organism: Udea olivalis; assembly: GCA_947369235.1. Taxonomy (NCBI): domain Eukaryota; kingdom Metazoa; phylum Arthropoda; class Insecta; order Lepidoptera; family Crambidae; genus Udea; species Udea olivalis. The sequence continues at coordinate 11,371,423 of OX376351.1, forward strand.
CCCACACCACGAGAACCCATCGATTTCCACGCTTCAATAGGGACTCCATCGGGTCCGACAGCTTTCCGGTTCTTCATGAAGGCGAAGAGCCGACTGGACTTCATCAGGCGTTACCGGGGGCACTAGTCCCTGATTTGGAGGGAGTTCAGGTGGCTGCACCTCTTTGTGCTGCTTATTGAGCAGCTCGTGGAAGTAAGAGCGCCATCTCTCCTTCACCGCGCGGTCCTCGCATAGCAGGTTTCCAAGAGTGTCATTTACACAGCGGCACATGGAAATATCCTGGGCCGCTTTGACTCTCGAACGTGCCAACTTGTAAACGAGCTTCTGCCCCTCAGACGACTCCAACTTATCGTACAAAGGACGTAAGTGGTCACGTCTGGCCCTGGCTACAGCTCGTTTAGAGGCACGTTTGGCATCCCTGTACGCGGCGCGATCTTCAGGAGATTTGGACGCTTGCCACGCTTTGAAGAGGGCTTTCTTTACCCTAATCTCCTTCTGGACTGCTTCGTTCCACCACCAGGTCTCCTTGTCAAGCCCACGTCCACCCCGAGACACACCCAACGCCACCCTCGCCGCCCCGGTGATAGCTGCCTGACACCTATCCCAGAGCTGTTGCCCGGACTCACTATCCGCTGCGATGCACAGGTCACCGACAGCGGCAGCAAAGTCGTGGGATCTGGCTCCTTCAAGCAGCCACCACCTGGTTCGGGGCGGGCAGCGCTCCCGGCATTTGCCTCGAGGTTTCACTCGCAGGTCCATCACAAGTAGACGGTGTTGGGCAGTAAGACTCTCTCCGGGTATGACCTTACAGTTAGCTACCTTGCCGATCTGGGCTCTCCTGGTGAGAAAGTAGTCGATCTGGGTTGCGCTCCTACCGCTCTTGTAGGTGATCAGATGCTCGGGACTCTTTTTGAAGAACGTGTTCACGACGGCCAAGTCGGCAGCCATACACGTCCGGAGAATCTCTTCGCCTTCAGCGTTACGACTGCCAAAACCAAAACCACCGTGAACACGCCCGTATTCCTCACACTGTTCACCCACATGACCGTTCAGATCGCCACCCAGAACGACGCCTTGGGACAATGGAATAGTGCATAGGAGCTGGTCGATTTGCTCCCAAAACAGTGCCTTATCCGAATCGCTACAACCGACCTGCGGTGCGTAGGCACTTATCAAATTGGTCGTGACCTCTTCGATAAGCACCCTCACGACCACAAGGCGGTCGCTAACGCGATTTACTTCCAAGACACTATTCTGGAATTCCTCGGACAGCGCCACCCCCACTCCATTGGCCCCACCAGGAGAACCCGCGTAGATCAGCTTGTAGCCGTGTCCGATGTTCCGGGACCTGTTGCCTCTCCAGCGAGTCTCCTGCAGGAACGCCACGGCCACCCTCCGCCTGGCGAGCACATCGGCCAGCTCGCGAGCGCGTCCCGTCAGCGTGCCAACGTTCCACGATGCGAAGCGGACCTTCCTCTGGACTAATGTCTTTAACCGGGCCCGCCCATGGCCCGGTAGCCCTAACCCACTTAACACAGGAGTAGGGCGATCCCCCTGCGCGTCGTTTTCCGGCGACGCCCTATCCATGTCGGGTACTCTGTGCTGACTTTCCATGTTGGTTTGGCTTGAGTTGGCTTTACGGGAGCGACTGCCATCTGACCTCCCAACCCATGAAGGGGAGCCGTCGCCAGAGCCTCCTTCGTTAATCAGCAGGGCGCACCAGCTTGCAGGCGGGGTTGGCTTGGGGCCCGAAGATGTTGGAGGACCCCCTTACACCCCAACATTATGCTGAGTACATGCCTTTTTGGTGTCAAAAAGTGTGACCCTATTTTATCTGCACACTTTTGTTGTTTCTATTTGTACTGTTTTTTCACCAAATAAATGTTTATCTTTCTTTCAAAAAGTTTAAAGGCAAAAATGAGATTATTAAGATACATCATGGCAAATATTTGTAATAATTTAATATTCCTCATGGACTAATACACTTTGCAATACTCTGCCAGCAAACAAAGTAACCAGAAAAAATCTTTGGCTACACGATAAAACAAAAAAGCTAAAGTTATGTTTTTTTTTTGCAAGAATACAATGCAACAGTAAGATCTTAATAAGTAGTACCTATGGTATGTCGTTATAGTATTCTGCCTGCAAGCAGACGCGCAATATGCCCCAATGGAAATACACATTGAAATGTAATGAAAGTGACATATGAAGGCGAAAACATCCGCTGTCTCCGCCCACTCAAATACGAATAAATTGGGAAAGATAATAATGTGTATACGCAAAAGTAAAAGTCAGATTTCTGGTATTTATTTCTAACCTAAACTTTATAAGACTTGATCCAAAAGATTTATAGCCGCGACAACTCAGATTGTTGTATATTTATTGTTTTATAAAGTATACATTGACTTTGAAAATGCCTTTACGCAAAATCATGTTTCTTATTTTTGTTAAGTTTTTAAACAGTAAATAGGTTTTTCAACTTTCTCTACACGTTATTCTTTTTAATTGTAATTTAGCCTCAGCAAAGGTTCAATTTATAATTTAAATCTTTTATAATAACAGCAGCTGAAAACATCAGTCATGATTTTAGCACGTACCTACATATTTAATTAGTTTGAACTAATAATAAACATGAATTTTAAAAATAAAAAAAAGAAGAATACATTAGCTTAGGTGACTTACCTAAGCTAATGTTTTCTTTGTTTTTGATAACAGAAATAACGAAATAAATATATTATATAGAATCGCTTTGCAGGCATTTTAAGTAGGAATATCCTCTCTTTTTGAAGGCTCCAATGTCTTATTACTACTTTAGAAAATATCGCCACTAGAATATTGTTCCACATTTGAGATGCTTGCGGCCGGAGGCACTAACTGCAAAATACATTTTAAACTTAAATTTAATTCTCACAAACTGCTTGACCGCGTCTAAATCTATGTAATCACTTAACTGAATTGAATTTCAATGAATAACGCTGAAGAGAAGTCGGGAATCAGAGCGAAAGTTGTCTCGAGTGTGGTTGGAAAGCAATCAACTTTGTAGCAAGTTTGTGTTCGGGCCAGTGGCTGGCAAACTCGCAACTAAGCGTCGTCGCCGTCTTGCCAACTTCTACCTGTTTGCAGAGCTAAAAACGATTCCATTTCGCAACTATTTTCAATCACGTATTCACTGTCTGGAATAATCAATACACATGTTGGCGATGGTCATTTGTAAGCTTCAAATAAGGCTACGATTATATCACCCCAAAACTCAAATACTTTTTTTTAAGCAATCTTAGAAGTGACTTGTTCTTTTTATACCACAAGGTGGCAAACAAGCTTACTGCCCGCCTGATGGTAAGCAGTTACCGAAGCCCATGGACGCCTGTAACATCAGAGGCATTACGTGCGCGTTGTCGACCATAAAATGATGACCATTGATGATGCCACAGGGGTTGACATCGAAGCTGTGGCACAGCCAATTTCTTAAAATATTGCATTTCTGAAAGTCATTTGTCAAACAGAAGGTATGAGTTTTAAGGGAACACGAAACATCGGGCAGTCATGCCAATCTCGTGAGCGGAGAGCACTCGTATTCGTACTCAGCTGTGCCAGTAATGGCTTGTCTGCGTACGAGTCGCAATCAACGCACTGGCTCAACGAGTCTGCACTGCGCCATTTTTCGCTGCACTGTGACATCGCACACGTATCATTAATGGTACTTTCATAATTTTGCATAAACTTTACCATCAAGCAAATATTCAGTTGCTTAGTACAATAATTCGGGTTTTCTTGGCTTAGATGTAAGTGGTAAATACATAAGATTCTTCATAAAGAAATTTAAGAGTATAGCTATCATAAGAATACGACTAGGATAAGTCTTCTTTATTTATGTTTGCAAACATATCATAACATACCATCACGACTTTCCCAAACGGGGTAGCCGGTTAGCAAGTGACTGTTGCCGTCACGGTAAACGGAACACTCAGAAGCCCACTTTCACACAATGGTATTAGAACCCAACGTTGTAGGTGGTGAGCCTTCCGCCGCTATCCGGGTTGATTTATTTTTTTATCGATGTTTTCTATCACCGGAGGATGATGGAAAACACCATCGGAAATTTAACAATGAACACAAAGCTTTTGGTTCTGGTCAAATTTGAACTCGGAACTTGAAATTTAGGAGGCTAGAAGTATACGTAAAGATAATCACTGACAACAGTAACAAATTGTTTTTAAATGAAAACTTATTGGACCCCTGCACAATGAACATACAATCACTGTTCATTTACCATGAGCTAACACGTATGCGGTCCAATCACGCCATGGCGGTCGATGGTGTGTCGACCGATTTCCGCTCCGTAATAGCCATTGACCAATTCCCAATTGCCATAGCTAACGTCCTGCTAAGGCTGCCTGTCCACTGTTGCGGAGAGGAGAGGAGCTGTACCACAGATTAATTAATAGTTACCAAGTAACAGATAAATCATACCATAGAAAATTTAGGTTTTCTCATTTTTAAATGCGTGCTGTCATGTGTCAGTCATATATTGCCAGTGCTATCTCTTTCAATATATATATGTCAGTGGTTAGTACATGTAAGTCAGTTCAACCACAAGATTGCGTACGAATGCTTTACGCGGCTGTTGAGAAACAACTGCCAAATGAGTCTTCCAAGACCCGCCGGCTGGTAGGTAATTTTCGCGCACAAGTACTAAGTACATGGGGTGACAGAGGCCTGGCTGTATCAATATCAACTAATCCGCGACTTCACTCCGCGTCAATAGACAGGCAGCCTAACAGTGACTATTTTGTAATAATATCTTCAGTATTCAATATTAGAACAGTAAAATATGTTATTTATTTATTGTAAAATTATAAATTGAAACAGAAACACACTTACAAGTAGCATGCTTTTATTACAGATTGTCTGAAAGGGATCTCATCCTGAATCTGTTTTGTTGTAAAAAACTGACTAATATTTATCTAAGTGTATTTGCTATATTACATTTTTTCACATTTGGTGTGTTGAAGAAAGTTATCTATTAATAAACAAATTTGTTAACAAAAATTAAATATACTTAAGATAATAATCCTGCCTCGAAGCCACTGATTTTGGGTTTAATCCCTCTCTAGAAAAACAATTATGTAACAATCATTAATTATGTTTTAAACTTTCTAGTTGCAATTCTCACTACAATTTTTAAACACTATCGGGTTTTTGCAATGAAAAAACGTCGAGTTAAAATTAGTAAATTAAACCTTATTTTTCTCTTAAGGACTTACACTGTTAGCCGCTGATGGCTTTCATAGTTTCACCGAACAAGGCTCTCAACCCATCATAAACTATATCTCTATGTGTCTGAATGAAATTCTCTTTAATGACACTTATTGGACGCTTATTGATATGTCATAATAGAATTTTAGTGTCTGGTATGTTTACCATGAATTTACACCAATGAAAGGTGCTAGCGTCTGCGTTGTCCGAGCAAAAATATTATTATCAATATCCGATAGCCAAATCGGGCGCGTAGCTAAATTACGGGGGGATTTCTCAGCAAGTTATTATGCTGCCCATCTGGCAAATACCTCCACAGCTTAGTAACAATGCTTGTATACTGTGTTATCCTGAGTGACGAGCTTTTCTGTGGCCGTCTGTTATTTGCACTGCTTGTCCTCGTCTACCATGAGTTGCCAATTTAAATTTACGTTATCGTTCGCGTAATATATTCGAATTGAGATTTCGTACAGCGCCTCTGTTGTCGAAATCGAACTAAAGAACGGTATCACAACGGCGCTGTACGAAATCTCAATTCGAATATTTGACGCGAACGACAACGTAAATTTAAAGTAACACCTCATGGTAGACGTATAGTATATCTACTATGTCGCTAGCGTCCGCGTTGACGCTTTGTATAGGATTTTAGTACAGCGCGCTGTACGCTGCAGCGTATATAAGTAGTGATTAGAAATGGAACAATACATGGCATACAAATTACTGAACTCAACTATCATCGTTTACGTGACAAAAACTTATATATACAGAGGAAAGATTTGTTTGTTTGTTTGTATTGAATAGGCTGCGAAACTACTGGACGGATTTTGATAATAACAATTTTTTTTTCAATTTAGCCTATATGTTGACGGGAGAGACACTCGAAGGGCGAAGCCGCTGACGGACAGCAAGTCCATACTAATATTATGAAGAGGAAAGATTTGATTGTTTGTCTGTTTCTATTGAATAGGCTCTGAAACTACTGATCCGATCGTGAAAATTCTTTCACTAACAGAAAGCTGGACTGTCCAGGAGTGATTTAGGCTATATTGTATCATGATTACCAAAAAAATCTGTGAAAAATATTAGTGTAAAATCAAGTCGGAGAAAAGCGGGCGAGATATGTTATGGGAGACCAGCTGTCGAACATTTGACAGAATGAAGTCTGTTGGGGCAGCTCGTAGTAAATATACTGCTCACTGCCATTTTGAAGCCTTAACATCTTTTCACGAAGATTAATGTTTATTTATTATATAACTTCTATAATAACCACCATTTTGAGTATTAATATCATGAAAAACATTTAACGTAACGGTTTTAATTAGGGCTTTTCCTAGATCTGCCGAGAAAACCTACAGCTGAATACTTCATAATAGTAACAGGTGGGAGGCATAAGTTCACGATACGGCCAGCAAAAATGGGCCGCGGGAAAATTGAGAATACTATGTCATATCGTAGGTTTTGGAAGGTTCGCACAATATAAGGAAGAATGTTACATAAACAATGCCCGGGAGGCAAACAACTTGAGCCCCTCTTAATAGAATTCTGACGTGGTGGCACCTTTCTACAGAGTAAAGATACTTTGCGTTGCTTATAACAGCTTGGGAGTTAGAAGTGTTTTGAAACCCGGACAATGTCTCGGGAATGCGAGTTGGGGCTCCGAGTTACGAGTTATTATATCAGGAACATTTTCAATTAGAACTTATATGGGTGTGCCGTTTGAGAATCTTGCTGGCGCTGGCGCTGTGTTAGCATATTATTTAGGCATTTGAACCTTCGGAATAAAACTTGTCTAGTTAAGTAATATTTTCCTGCATAAAACAGTATATTTATTTACCCGACTTTGTCAATTGTGCCCGTATCAATGGACTAAAAATAATTTCAAAGATAATGACACGATTGGTTCTGCCGATAAGCCAGTAATTATTATAATCATTGTAGCCATTGGTGTGACGTGTCCTTGGCCGAAGAGTAACATAGAGCGGCCCTGATTCCGGAGGTCCTGGGTTCAAATCACAGGCCGGGCAGGGTTTTAAAAATTTTCGGAACTTAGCTGAGGTTTAAAATTAGAAATCGGGTGATCCGCATGCTTGATTGTCACTGACGCTGTATCAAAATAAAAGCACTAATCCAATTTTTACAATCGATTTCCTTTTTTTGTCACGATAACGATGGACGTCTTTGTCCAGCAATGGGATATAATGTATAGGGTAACTAATTATTTTACTCCAGCCATTGGTAGAAGCTCATTATCTAAAACACACTTAGTAAAACTATTGATTTTGTTCGTATACTGAACCGTACTTGTATTTTCCACTGTTAATTTTCGGCTAAACTTCACCTAATTTAAAAGCAAAATTGCGCAGCCAGTGTATCGCTTTACCCTTGGCAAACCTCCAAAATGATGGTCATATTTCCATACATTTTTAGAGCTAAGCCCTAAAGTTTGGCTTAACAAGGCCGGGCTGACCGCAGGGGTGTGCCCACGTTTGCGGTAAACCGGAGTGACGCCAGGACCGCATTCTGCCGTTAAGCCAGCAATTACTCACCGTTAATGTACGACAACGTTGTTATCCTAATGCATACCTGTGATTCTAGGTGATACCGACCGAGAAGCATACAAACTATAGCAGAATTGCGTTTGAAATTTCATCTTTTCTGGTTATGTTTGGCTGCCATTGTGTAATGTGTTAAGCATTTTGATTGTTGTTTCAGTGGTAGTGAACGTTGGTTAAAACTAAGATTTACACACCTAGCATATTACGTATAAGGGCAGACGTATGTTTTATTTTGGAAAATATGAAAATTTCGTAGTTTTTAGTTTCCATAACAAAAGGGGATTTAGGACTATGTAAAACTTTTTTTTATTAGGGTTGATTTAATCAACTAATGTAATTATTAATTGCATGCCAAAATGGAGTACTAAGCTATACTGAATATCAGTTAGCCTATACGGGAATGTATGTATGGCTTTGATAATAAATTCGACAATTATAAGTAGTAACAAACTTGTGAAATATAATTATCTAAAAGAATTACAGAAGCAGTTAATACATTGGTATTTTTTATTGTGAAAATTTGTTTCAGCTGAACAAATATAAAAACAAAGATATATAATAACAAAATGTATAAACAAAGCTCTGTTAGAACGGGCAACCGCAGTGACCGACTACATCTAGCAGGAATGGTACAGAATATGTTGTTATCTACTGGTGGTACACAAAAAACCCTGTAACCAAAACAACGAAGTCACCAAACTGTCTGGAGAAAGCTTTCGCTTCTAATAGGGTTCAATATTGAACCGAAAACTGAACCAAAAATGTTCCCCCATGTTCCTTTAAATAGCTGAACATTTCATTTAGAGTTTCTTAACAAACTAATAGAGTACAACAAAAGGCTCCTTCAATAAGGGGAGAAATATTTACATGCTATGTCTAGGTAATTTTGCTGAGACAGTACAATAGATAACGAGCTCTCAAAGGCGGGTCGCCGAACCGAACCAATTGATAATATAATTTAACAAGAAAGGCTAATATCTCTCTGTCGCCCAGCGCAATCTACGGCGACAGGAACAAATATCCGTAAATACATCTTCTAATCTACTGTATTGATCTCATAAATATTTTTTTCCGATCAAATCACTTAGGGATGGCAACGAATTAACACAAAACATTTTATTTTATTTTTAAGAGCTTACTCAATTTGAAACCTTTCAAAGTGAAAGTCTACATTTTGATAAAGGTATAATCAAAGCATTTATAAAATATAATATTTACTAAGAAAGTTCGTGTTTTTTCTTTAGGATATTACGAATATTTTAATCAATGATTATTTTTGAGTAAATGTTTTAACTTACAGTAACACTTTGTCAAAAACATAACACTAAAATCGTTGGAAGAATAAGCTTTTACTTTTTTCAACAAAATCCGTAAGTACCTGGAAACCACGCGTACGTATGACGTAAGTGTCTAGACTTCTCATTCACTTACACGTAAAAATAAGTAGACCCAATTATTTTAAAGGACAATATTACCATAGGTATCCAGGCGAGGCAGTTCACTGAAGTTTAAAGTAATTAAATATTTAACGCTGTGATATTTTTAATAAGTTCAACCATTCATATTAAACTTGTCACTTATTTCATTCACAAAAATTTAGGTTTTAAATTTCACGAAATCCATCCCGTAATTTTCTCGTATTGCTAGAATATTATAAAAACAGATACAAATTATACTAAAAATGTTTGTTCCTTATTCTGTGGCGTTAACATTTTACGAAATTGGATTTCCCGAGAAACCTTACAAGTAAGTTTCACATCGGTTCTTATAATAAACAGTATACTGTGCGTCTACCACGAGTTGCCACTATTTATTATCGTTCGCGTAAAAAATGTATTAAGATTCATGTCATATCAAATCCCGATACAATTTTTTAACGCGAACGATAACGTAAATTTAAAGTGGCAACTCGTGGTAGACGTAGTGAATAGAGATTTTACGTTTCGAAGGGCTTTTCAGGAGATCGTTTGACTGAACGAATATTTATGCGTATGATTATGATAATTATTTTGGTCGTAGTGTACGATTAGTATCTAAATGTTATTGTTATTCGTCTAGAGTACAGCTTTCTTATAAAAAAACTATTTATCACTAATTATACAGCTTGCAGCTATTTCAGTTAGCAATGAGATCTTCTATGTGATAAAACAAACTATCTCAAAAGCTTATTCGTAACTGTCTGACATTTACCGGAGATTCTCAAACATTTTACACTTCCAATTTGATGCATACATGCCACGATTTCCTTTGAAATAAGTTTTAAAATCTCAAATCTAATCCGTGGAAGTGTGGAAATTCACTTGTCGATCTGTGTACAGGGTTTGATGTAATCAGGACTTGTTTTATTTCGACAGCCCGTCTGGCTCCCGGTGCAAACCTTTGATGTCTGGCTCTGGTACGCGTCTATCTAAATATTTGTATGCTTTGCGGTCTCGATAAGTGTAATTTTTTTCGTACTATGTTAAGGTGGGCCCTCGCCTGGAGCATTTTTCTGTAATGTAACATTTTAGATTCAATTTTGAGCATTACATTACAGAACTGCACTGACATTACGAACATTCGCCTGCAATGTACATTTCAGATTCAATTTTGAGCATTACAATAAAGAGCAAGCATTACAATACTGTCTTACAAAACTTCAATGAAGTTGTGTCAAAATATTACACATTGTATCATCAAGTTACGCACCTTAATGCTCGGTACTTTTCCCTCACCAACCTAATGCTCGAATCTGTAACATTACAGTTTACGCGCTGTAATTCTCGGTTTTCCTCACTAACTGATGTAATGCTCGACTCTGTAACGTTACATTGCAGGCAAATGCTCCAGGTGAGGGAGTACCTTTACAGGTGGGATGTACAAGTCATATTTTGATTGATTGACTGATTCATCAACGCAGAATCTGGAGCTAAAAACATGAAATAACACAGTTGGTTTCTTCCATGACGTATCATTAAATATAAAGAAAAGAGTTATATTGATTTAAGCTATTTATACACTGAATTAGCTACGTGCTCCTAATGCAAACGTTGTAAATTGAATTATAGCAATAATCCAGGTTGATTGCTAATCAAATATCATTTGTACGATAATCCAGCGATTAACGTGATGTCCCGTTTAACTGGGCCACTCAGATATCAACCGCGAAATTATGTGTTTCATCAATGATAATCAGCGGTGCGGCTGACTGGTCACATTTGAGCCCAAAATGATCGAATGTTTGTCCAAGCTTTAATTGTGACACGTACGCTTTGTCAATAATATCAATCATCGTTATGAGAATTGCCGTAATCATAAAACATCATTTTGGAATGCAATAAAAGTTCATGCAATATCCAGTGACATGAACGGAACGGTCTAATTGATTGAGTTTGCAGTAGATTTCAACTGATTTTTTGCGAATTTTGAATCAAAATTTGGTCCAGTAATACAAAAATTCATTGCTAATTTGTCTATGCTTAGAATTTTATGAAAGGACAAGACATAAAGTCTAGGGAAACTCTATGGAAGGATCAGCCTATCAAGCTGCTAATATTTTTTTTTAAATAGTTAAACGTTGAGCAACAAATTTTGCAGTGAAGTTATACAGGGTGGCTTTGATTTCATTGGCATTCTTTCAAAATTAGAACCTACTCATGATGTACTTTCCCCAAGTATGAGGCTGTGTCATAGGTACATATTCGCATATTTTTAAACCTTATAAATATCATGTTTAATACTTAGAAACTGACCAATAATACAAAATAAAATAATTACAAGAAAGCACATCGTTCAATAAAATACTACTCGAAAAAAAAATTGAATTATTTTTGATTTAACTACTAGCTTTCCGCCCTTATATTATGGCCAAATTACATTAAATCTTTATAAATTGTAACCCATGTGTTATTCTGATGTATAAGCTGCATTACTGTTAAGTTTCATCCAAATCTGTTCAGTAGTTTTTGCGTGCAAGAGTAACAAACATACATTTATTTATTTAATTTACATGCTTACTTACAGCTATTGACTGAAACGCAGGCAGGTCACACATACAATAAAATTACATTACGATTACCAACAAATTAATAACAGTAAAATTAAAATAATTTTATAGGAAACAAAAATAGTTCATTAAAGATTAGATTTAGATTAGAAACTACAGAATTGACTACAAGATAAAATTTTAAACATTAATATTTTAATAAAATAACATAACCTACAATTACCTACAACCAAATAACAATTAAATTAAAAATAAAACAAAAAACAAAAGATAACAAATGAAACATACAATAACGAATAGAATTATTAGAAAATATACATTATTAGTGATGTCAAATTACGGATTCCCTCCAATATCAAATAGATAAATTTTGAATAAACTGATGCGCAACTGTCAAAAATCGTCGCAGCCCATCCGCGAACAAATCTAGGTCATCATATTGAGCGAGCATGTCCCCGATCAAGCGCAGCGCGCGCACTGTGGGTGCTTGGGCGGCGTGCTTGGTGAACGTGACGGGCCTTCGCAGCAGGCGCGGCCGGCGGCGCGGTGCCACCAAGCCCTCGGCGTCACGTGGTATGCGCGAAGGCACTGTGAGGCACACTCATTAGAGCACATGAGGGCAATCCACCATATATACATACATTCTCACAAACTTTCGCATTTATAATACTAGCTTGCCACCCGTGGCTTCGCCCGCGTGAATTTCATCGTCACATAATATTATGGCCGCATTAAATGATATCTTTATAAATTGTGGCCTTTGTGTTATTCTGATGTGTAAGCTGTATTACTGTAAAAAATCATCTATATCTGTTCAGTAGTTTTTGCGTGAAACAGTAACAAACATACATACATCCGCACAAACTTTCGCAATCATAATATTAGTTAGATTTTAAAAGGATGGATGGATATCAAAGTCACTGTATATTTTTTTTAATGTGTTAATTAATACAAATGAATGCAGAAAAATTCTCTTATAGAGTTATGGTGCAGTAAGGAACTTGTGAAGGAGTATCAAAAACTTATTCAGAAACGGATGTAATTCTTTAGTGCCATTCAGTGGTGGTAAATCTACTGCACCAAAATGCCTGTGTCCTTTAGTAGACTACTGTACTAAGCCGCCCAGCTGTGACAAGATGCGATCTGATGAGAGAAGAAGAAAGATGATGATAACCTTTAATTAATGTCTATCTACTGCTTTTATCGGTCTATTTCGGTAACTTTAGTACTTCATTTGTTATTTGTCCTTGTTTAGTATTTCTCATCTGGTAAAATTGGGTAGACCAAGTTTTAAGTTAGTGAAAATCACGACACACAAAAGCACATCTTTACTTTACAATGCTCGGATCATAATAAAACCGAAGAATACAACACACTTACTGTGAGATTGTCAACACTTCTTAAGCAACATTATTGAAGCCACGCCCTACATTGTTTTCGGACTTAAATCTCCAGTGTAGTGACGGGTCGTTTCATTCCGTACAATGTGGTCGAGAGGAACATTGACTGGCTCACACTACAACTTGTGTACTGGTGCCACCTTCGGAACTTTACGTCTACCACTTCTACCGCTACCCACAGCGGCAGCGATTACCGCTCAGGTTTGAACAGGCCTTTATTGTTCGTGATATAGAGTTACTAGCTGTCAGAGAGTTAGATAGACGGCTGACACTTATACCGCGCGTTTTAGTGAAATAGTACATTAAGAATCTTTACAAAGTTAAATCAAGTTTCATTCGGTTATAATTATGTTTTATCCATTCATTGGTTAAAAAAAAGACTAAAAAACGTTGTTAACTGTCATGTAGTTTTAACCTGTGCCATAAATACTTACTTATACAAGACTCACTGATTTGTTTCAGCTATGCGCAAAAGCAAGCTGTAGTGCACACACGTGGTGAGTGATCCGATCCGGCGACTGAGCCAATAACGAACGGAAGTGGTGTTTGTGTAATGCACTTGGTGCTCTCACCCGCCGGGAACGCTGTGGCGGTTGTGTGTGTCCTTTTTGATCGTAAAGAACGTGCAGACGAACTCTGGTACATACAACTAAAAAATAAAAATAGGAATGTGTGACGGTGTATTTTGATTGAATTGAGGTCATGAAAATCGTCGGTAGGTACTACATATAAGTATTTATCGACGAGGCGAGTTGATGAATATTAATCCAGATTTATGCAATGATTGGCTCTTTTTTTCTAAAACTTTACAGGAGTTAGGTACTACACAGCTAACTGAGATTTGGCGCGTATTAAAACTCTTAAACTGTGTACCTCCCTCTAAATTAAGAGTTTGCATGCAAACTTTCGTGTTTTTTTTGTGTGGAAGCATTTTTATTTTCATCAGAGATACTGAACTCGTCTATGAATCATAGGTAGTTATTCTAATGTTCATGGTCTTGAGCATTTAATTTTTTTTAGTATTTCCATTATAATATTATTTTTTATACATCAGGTTCCAAGATTCGGGCATTAGCCAATTCCAACTAGCTGTCAGCGTCGTTGCTAAAGTGGCACGCGTCTAGGCGGCAATTAGCGCCTTGCACTATGAGCACAAGTAGCTAGTCTAATTGACAATAGTACAGGAACAGTTGTTGCTGAGGACTAGTTTCTATTCGTAATTTGTATCAACCTCCATTATTCATATTGTCTTAGAAGTGGAATCCTGGTAGGAGCTGCTGTGTTGTTTAGCTTTAAATATACCAGATGATTTTTATTGCGTATGAAATTTTTCATATCGTAAGGACAATGAAGTAGCATACTTGGTCATTCTAATAGAAACTTTGGAGGAATGGAGGTACTAACAGTTTTTGATAGAATGTAAAATTTTGGATTCAATAATTTTCTTCAAAGAATAGAAAGACTGATTTATTTATTTTACTTAAATTATTAAGGTAACAGTTAAAAATTAAACTGATGAGAATAGAACTTAAAAGAAAATATGATTTTAACTTCGGCAGTTTAACATTCCTATTGAGTATAACGTAACAAATCCTTACGTTATAAAAAATCACCATTTTAAGGCTGAACTGTTCGTGTTGCTCCTAAGTGAAACCTGTCTGGGTGTCAAATTAGGAAGTGCGCTTAGAGCACTTGCATGTCTTGTTCATCGATCACACGTTCTAGTACTACTACAGCATCGATAAATAGGAGCTATCGTAGTTCAAACCTTTTTTATATAAGAACAACGTTGGTGGCAAGCGTCAAGCGAACCGCCTGATGGCAAGTTGTAATTACAGCTTATGAACACGTGTAACACCAGCCATCACTTGTGCGCTATCAACCCTGTAACTTAAGTAGTAAGTTTTTAAATTAAGGTATGCTTTATTAGCCGACTCCATGCCAGCAGACGACGTGTCGCCGCGTTATGTCGCAGCAACACGTCGTCGTGACGTCATGTCGCTTCAGTCATCATTCCGAACGCGACTGCAGGCGGCAACAACGTTATCGCTACTCAGCGACGGGGGCGCTACTGTTCTGCGAAAAGGCGACTGTGTCGTTTGCCGCTCGCCGTTGCTAGCTTCGTGTTGCTAATTATGGAAAGTATTTCATAGAAATACATAGATACCAGTAGCGTGGCGATGACACGTCGTCTGATGCTGCTGCGTGAACTCAGCTACACACTAACACATATAAAAACAAAAGTGTTTTAGTTATTAGGAAATAGCAATGGTCTCCAACATTTTAATCGATCGTGTATTACGATAACATACATATAACGCTACACTATAATGTTAGCACGGGTGTTTCATTGCTATGCAACACACTATTTAGTAAGTGTGTAATCCCACCTGGGATTTAAGCTCAGTTCCTAGTATTTCAGACCAATCACAACTATCCTGCTACTCTCAGGCGTTCTCCAAATTAAAAATACAACAAAATGTTAAGATTTTGTTATTAAAGTATAACGATTACATCCTTTAAGTGATGGGCTGAACACCACCTTCGATTTCAGCGTTCAGCTTAGTAAACTACTATTAAAATAATTAAGTTTGTTAACTGACATTATAAGATAATAAAAGTGCTGTAAAAGTTTAATGAACTGGACTACATCTAAGTTTTAAATAACGGTTAGCTTACGAAGGATGAAAGTAAAGATTATGTATTGTAATGCATTATAAAAGATGTTTTATTTTGCAGTCGGCAAATTCAGCCATACATAAATGCTTCCAAGTATATATACTATATATTATCTAGTACTAATGACGGCACACAGCGGTCGACACCATAAAGTTTCCATGTTAGTTCGTTGTCGCTTGTAATTTGGCCGCTTTGAATGCGGGCAAGTCGACCCATTTCTTGTTTGCACGAACTTTACAGTCACCGAGTTTGACCAAACACATATGGGAGTTATCGAAAGTCGATAAGTACACTAAGTGAAGTTAGAACTTAGAACAACAATTAAGTAAAACAGTAGGACGGTTACAGTGTTTAGTATATTAATTAAACATTGTGTTGTGTGAGTTTTATTTCTTCATGTGAAGTGACCTTCTTGTACCCAAATTTTACCCAAAATGTTTAATCGGGGCTAATTGTTTAATTCATTTCGATATACGGTAAACTAAAGACAAAGATTAGAACGTATTAATGACCCGTATTGATGCTTAGTGGTTAAGCACTCCACCTCGGATCGCGGATCGTTCCGAGTTCAAATCTGGCCGTAGGTAACCAAAATCTTTGTGTTCATTGTTAAATTTCCGACAAACTCTCCGGTGATGGAAAACATCGATAAAAAACCAAATCAACCCGGATTGCGGCGGAAGGCTCACCACCTACCACGTTGGGTTCTAATACCATTGGTGAAAAGTGTATGTATGTAATGACAACCTGGTATGATTTATCACGGTTGTTTTAATGTTACAAAATTTTATAATTGCTAGTCTGACTTGTAATATTATGTACCTGGATGATAAACTTCAACTAAACCACTAACTCCAGAATTTCAAAAGATAACTTAAGGGTGAGCACCTTCCAAACGAATGCCGTAAAATCTAATAAGTAGAAAATAATAGTTGTAAACATACGAATACATACACGTAACTTTTCAGAAGCCGGTGTGAAATTACCAAGATCGTATAAAAAGTTTTATTTTCGAATACAACGCAAAATTCAAGTCTTTCCCATAAAATACGTCAGTCAGCGAGCATATGTTGAAAATGATGCTCCTTCCATACGAAAAAAGGTATTTGTGTAACATTATTTCTAACGGGAAATTGTTTCTACAAATACAGTCGGGGCGGGAAAATATAGTTTCTCTACATGCAAGGGCGGAAGAGGCAGCCGTCGGAAATCGAGTACTGAACAGCACACGTTGCTTTTATTTATTTCTAAATCTTGTCTGTACGTCCGGGCGTTTGTTATGATGGGGCGATAACTGTACACGCCGATTGGCGAGATTACTTTTTCGTTGTCATGAGATTTTGAAGCTGTCTACATTCGGGGTGATTATTTATTGTACGGAAAATGATATGGCGTGCTCTGACTAATACAGAAACTATGTTAAAAAAATGTTTTAATACAAAATAATTTACCTTGTTTGAAAATTTATCGCTTAGTTCGATTTGATCACCTTCAAAAAATAATGAAAAATTTTCAAGCGTTTTTTTTTTTGAAAAATTGAATAATGTTTAAGGCATTAGTGTGAGCAAAATAGTAAAAGTAGTAAAAGTAATTAGCCTATATACTATCCCACTGCTGGGCAAAGGCATCGATCATTGAAATAAAGTCATCGCTACAATTGAAGGGTATTTTATTGGCTTAATCAACACGTTTGCCAAATTCTGGTGATCACGAACCCGGGCTATGTTCCGATAAATCCGAAAACACACTTTGCCCGACCTGGGGAATTGAACCCAGGACCTCCAGGTTTCGGGCCGAGCTCTGAAATCATCTCATAAATTCTAAACATTATTTGATTTTCAGTTGAAACATACACGAGACATTGACAGGAACGTACTGACGTAATCACCAAGCACGCTTGCAAAATACGGGTTGGTAATCACAAACCCAACACCAACAGAAAACGTTGATAGTCACTGACATAAATCAAAACCGCATATTAAAGTCTATAATATAATTAGAAATAATAAATACTGAGTTTATACAGCAAAATTATATCAATTTGCTTTATCCTTAACACTGCTTACATTAAAAACTTGTAATTCGCCCCAGCCCACATGAAACTTCTTAAATTATACCTTGCGCCACGATCATTTCCTTTCTAATGCTCAAGTTGTAAAACTCCCCGGAAAGTTTCGGCCCTTTTTCGTGGATTTCTTTTATTTCTTACTTATAAATCTAGAAGAAAATAGGATTTACGACGGCCACTTAAGTTTTTATGAAAGTTGTGATGTCTTTCTAAAGATTAAATCCAAGAATAATTTTGCTGTTTAAAAAGCTCAAATTTTTTGATGTACATCAGTGGATGGCATAAAGTCTTCATGGAGTTCTACTGACAGAGTTCGATATCTTAAAGCATCCGCCCCCTAATTGGATAGCATTTTATGCAATAAAAAATGACTGTGTCAAATTCAAAGGATGTTGTTGGATTCACCTGATAATATTTTTGCAAATCGTCGTTTTTGTTTATTTATTTATTTATTGCTATTCCACAATGTAACAATTAGGCGTTAAAGTATGGTATTAAGATCATCATGGACCCCGTCGGGCACAGCAAATTAGAAGAGAGGAGGACATGTGCAATGTTTCAATATATATATATATATATATTTTTTAATTAAAGTTTATCGCTAAAGTATTCATCTATGCTATAATAACTTTTACCAATTAGTAGTTCTTTTAACTGTTTTGTAAATTCTATTTCATTTGATATATCCCTAAAAGGTAACGGTAGTTTATTATAAATTTTTACTGCCATGACCAAGGTGCTTTTCGAGTGCGAGGCCAATCTCGAAGAGGGCAGCATTAACCGCGTTTGAGTTCTGTGGCGTAGGGAATATTTTAACGGATAGTCCTGACGACTAGTGAAGAAACCTGGGTATTTTTTTACGAATTTGCAAATTTCTAATATGTAGAGAATTTGAAAACAAAGTCTTGATCGGAACCAGAAGTTTCCCGATTTTAGTAATATTTTTGAACCTAATTAAGTACCTGACTCCAGTCCAGTACCTGACCTACCATAGCATAGCCAATTGAGGAACATTATTTTATTAAAAATCGTACTTTATCAAATAAAGTTAGCTTAATATCACGTCGCAATTCATTTCTTTGAAGTGAAATTTCACTGGGCTCTCTGAGAAATACGACAGGTTGAGTCGAATGATCGATATAATTTCAGGGCACTAACTACTACTCAATAAATTGTGAGAGGCTAATAGAGGATCACTCGATATTCATTAGCTCTTGTTCTAGGGTTGAACGGTGCCGCAACGTATTTGTTAAAAGCAGGTGGTAAATAATAAGTAATCAAAAAAAGATTAACATCACATAAAGGTGGATCTGATTTACATCGTTTTATTCTAAAATTATTTTAATTTTAGTTGACGTTTCAGAACCTTGTTTATTTTCGTATTAAACAAGTGGGGTTAAGGGTGGTGATCTTTTGCTCATCTTTTCGTTTTGAATAGCCTTTTGCTCATAAGATTAGTCTGATAAGAGTAAATTTGTTCAAAACACTTGGCTGTTGGCGTCCTACGTGGCTTATTAAGTTATTTTTAAATTCACACAATTGGGAAAGCAAGAATTGTGAAAAATTGTAATAAAGTCATTTTGCGTTGCAATTTACGATGAGGATACGCTGAAATATGAATATCGAACAACATGTGAAGTAATGTAGGTATTTCAAAAAATATTGTAGTTATTTTGTAATGAACTTAACGTTTCTAATGTTTCTGTTACTATAAGTATATTCATGATTTCCTAATCTATTTTAAATCCGTAAAACTAGACAAGTTTACCTAATTTAAATATATATGTTGAAACATCTAGAAGAGTTTGTTGAAATCGTAGGACTTTTCGCTTTATCGCCTCTTTTTCTTTGATCGATTGGCAACCTTAGCTCTTTAGGGGATTACCAGCCATCGTTCGATGGAGCTGAAGTATCGATAGCTACGTGAATCTTGCCCTGCGCGCTGAGTTGAATATCGACATAATTATTTTATTAAATTTAGACGGATGGTAGTTCAGAGCGATTCAGCTTGAAACTTCATAATTTGCAAGTTTCAACTATCTCCAACTATGTGAATACTTGCCTATTCATAAAGCCGTAATGCTCTTCTTGTTGAGTTATAGTAAACGAGTGAGATGGGGGGTTTCCGTTCTTCAGAGAGGGGAATTTTAATAATAGTTAAATTTGTAATGGTGAATTTGTCTAGTATATTCTCGTATAGGTCTTAAGGCAGATGGTAGCTTACAAGAAGTCTCCTAATGTAGAAGGCACTGAAAGGTGCCAGTGAAAGAACTATTGTAAATTAGCAATGTTGAAAAGGACTACCGACTGTTTTCCCTCGTTAGATGGTCTTTTGAATTACTTGGTACAGAGGCCTGAAAAATAATGAAGAAGTAATTTTGATTATTGAAAAAAAGGCTTAAGTGAACACAGCACGGTCGAGAGAATTAAAAATAGGTATTTGTAAAATCTATTGCTGTATTTTGCAAACCTCGAGCCTCCCGCAGAGTGCGATAGAGACGTCTGCAAACCGGACCGAAATTACCTATCAAAAGTATACGAAATCGACGCTTCGTAGTCCCCTGATCCCTTTTCGAAAACTTGACCGATTGAATTACTTTTTTTGGTTAAAATTAGAAATAGGCTTTAGCCGTGTACCTATGTTTTCTTTTTTTTATATAATCTAATCAAATATAATTTTATGGTGGTTTGAACACAGCGGAAAATCTGACCATTTTTTTACATTTTTGAAGGGTCATATCTCTTTTGATAATTAGTTTATCAAAAAAAGGGAAATATAGGGACATCCTAATAGTAGAAGAATAAAGAGCAAGCAGGGGACTACGTTTGTATGGAAAAACGGCGCTTCTGTATCCTCTTAAGACACTATTAGCTTGATGAAAGTTAGGTGCGTTATTCACGTTATCATATTTCTACCAAAATAGGCTTTATAGACGTATAAATGCATCCGTATTTTGCAAACCAGTAGAATAGCAAAACGAGTTGTAAAGGCGAGAATCACGGCGCCGCATTTGACATTTGGATACGTCATAAAAGAAATCAAGGCGCAATAAACACGGAGCGGCGTTCTCTGCAGCTGTTTACAGCACACCTGGGAAATTAATTACAAAAATACGACGGTTACGCCCGCGCTGGCAGAAGACAATCTTTATTTATTTTTGAATTTAAAAGCCTTGAGTCTCTTTGCTGATGGCAGTACTTATTTGAGTAGAAATTAATAAAGATTGCTCGAAGCTGCGTCTTTGTGCTTTAAAAGAAAAGTTATGATTATTGATGACATTTTGGAAAAGAAAGTATTCGGTATTGGAGTGGCGCATTGGCTTGTTTGATAAAAGTCCTGTTTGTTGTCGTCATTTTTGCTACAATAATGTCAGTTTTGGTATTTGAATTAGTTCAAGTATTTATTCAAAGTTATCTTTTAAGTGTAGCATTCCACCCTCGGCTTCGCCCGCATTTCGTTCTATTTTATAGCCAAATTACATGAAATCTATATCAATTGTAGCCCATGTGTTATTCTGATGTATAAGCTGTATTACTGTAGAGTTTCATCCAAATCCGTTCAGTAGTTTTTGCGTGGAAGAGTAACAAACATCCTCACACACATACATACTTACATACATCCTCACAAACTTTCGCATTTATGATATTAGTAAGATTAGTCCCCTACAAAACACGGTCTTCAAGGCATAGGCTCAGGAAGCTATTATTTTTACGTACACTACGCGTTATTTAACAAAGCAATGTGGGTAAATTGTGTCTTCTAATAAGATGGTCTGCAGTCGACCTTATAATATTTTTAAATTTGGCGATACGAGTATCTTTGAAAGTAAACACGTGTTCTATTAACCATAGAAATAAGTTATTCTCAGTTAGTGCTTTTTGCGGTTGATTAATCACCCATTCACCTATAACAAGGAATACGAAACATGGGTTCCTACCTACTACTTAAGAATGAATAAACTTCACAAAATCAAAATTCCAAGCTTTATTTCCACGCTTAAATAATTACAGAGGTAGCAACTCTATTAATTAAAGGACTAAGCAAGTACCTATTTACAATTTTGACGCAAGTAAGTAAACCATGTTCCAGTCTGCTTACCTCAACAACACACCGGCATTTGTAAACGTACCTCAGTAACGCCGCAAACGTACTACGTGAAGTGTTGGCTGACGTAGATCCCTGTATTTGCGACTGGCCTTAAACTAGTTCAAGTATGTAACACTAACCTTTGAGTTAAGACATTGCACTAAGATTGACTTGAGCCGTAAAATTAAATGTCATTTAATGCCCTGAAACGAAAAATACAAGGTATTATTTGATTTAAAAGACTCAAACCACTTAGCATTAATTCACAGAACGCTACTCTAGCCTTGATCTAGCTCCATCTAACACTTCAGCCACTTAAAATTTTACTCTACATAGGAATTGGTTGCGTTGTAAGGTCCTAAAATATATGAATGTCTATTTACGTGAAGAAATCATTAACAGCTTTCAATGGGTTAGAAATATTAGAGTAGAAAAGGAAATAGTTTTATATACCTTGACAATTTATACAGGGTTACAGAAAAGTATTTTCCTAACATCTTTGTCATAATGTATAGCTGATCACACTACGCACCAGCTATACATTTTCATTTGAAGTGCGAAAAACCTTCAAATAATACCTTTGATCGAAAGATCAAATAATACCTTTTTCGTTTAACTCTCACAATCAAAACCATAATCCTATTACTTTCTAATCGTCAAAAACATTTTGACTTTAGCTAATAATATTATAGACATACTCGTACATATTATTAATACGATCTATATTATAAATATGTAATAATACATGCATATAATGAGACTCTACCACCGGCGTCGAAACGCTGTTTCCACTGAGAAGTCGCGGCAAGAAACTCAGTAGTTACTCTTCTTTGATATCATGTCTGAAATAAAATAGTCAAATAATTCTCAACAGTTAAAGCTGTGAAATTGCAATAAAACATTCAGATTTCGCTAAAACGGGCACAGTGTCGGACTGGTTTCCGGGCTTTTAAGCCAATAGAGAACATTACGAGACCTGCCGTGCCGGTATGAAAACTCGAAGGTTATCAAACAGTGAGAGAGTTGCTCATAAATTTGAAGGGCCTTTTTGCTGTAATGCCTTTCATATTTCTCCGGGAGCACACTGCGGGCGGCGCTCAAATAAATTACGGCCATCAATAAAAATCTCAGCGAGAAGATCCAACGACTTATTTAATTTATATTCCATCAGAACCGTATTTATCAAACATCGAAGCTTTCTGTGGAATATGCGATTTTAATGTTAATTTGATTTTACGTGGTCGGCTCTGCTGGATTCGGTTTTTGGAATTACTGTAACCACTGTGCATGTATAGGTATTTCCGCTTTGTGAATAATTTAAAAACCCAGTAAGAAATAAAACACTTTTTGTGGAAGGGAAATGAAGTACTCGACCTCATTCAAGGTGAACTATCAATATACGAAAGTGACATCTGGTTGAACGTTGTTTCATTTATATAATCTTGAATGCACACAATAGTATAAAAGGTGGAAATCATACATATTCGAAATTCTGATAAATATGTTTCATTTGAGTAAATAGTCGTTGAAACAATAATTTTACACATGAAAATTTTAGAAACAGTAATTTGTTGGCGAAGCAAGTAGGTATTCACCGGGGATGATACAGTACGTTTACTACGAGTTGCCACTTTAAATTTACATTATAGTTCACGTAAAAAAATGTATTGGGATTTAAAATTGTCATGTCATGTCATGTCAAATCCCAATACAATTTTTTACGCGAACGAAAATGTTTTAAAGTGGCGAGTAACTGTCAAAGTTAAAACAAACGAGTTAGAACCTGTGGTAAGAACCGTTCATTTTACCTATAAATGTAAATAACTAAATCAGTTATAGAGGCAAGTAAAGCAATAAAAAAAAAAAACTGGGACATCTTATACTAAGATCATCCAAACAGAGCAATGCAAGCGTTTTATGGGGCTCAAAGTCGGATAGATAAACATACAAAATACCTTATTGTTTACATACATACTAAACACAAATAATTTTGTTCATCAGACAAAATATGTTTTTCCTGGCTATGGATCGAACCCAGGACCATGGTGCTAAAATAAAGAATCGCTATCATTCTGCAATATGCCAATAGTGAGTCCTATTAGAAACTGCTGTAATTTTTTGAATTAATAATGATATCATATTTTCATGTATTTATACACGCTTCTCCTAGCTGGAATCTTTTGTTTAGATATTGAATGAAAGCCGGCGCCGTCGGAATAAACAAATTCATTTAGCCGTAACAGATGGCCAATAATGAAGACAATGGGAGAGGCGCCTGAAATGAGGCCTTTATTACGTAATACGAGGAAAATTAATGTAGATAAAGCAATTTAGTAGGAAAAGGCACCGTTTAATTTGATAATATTTAAGGATTTTTCATAATAACCAACTACGTTGACAGTTAATGGCTGCACCAAAACTTTTAGACGTCTCTTAAGGCAATTCCCACCATTACACAGATCATATCCTAACATACGAGTACCATCACGACTATATTCCGAACGGGGTGGTCAAAAGCAAGTGACTGTAACTGTTGCCGTTATGGTAAACGGATCCCTCAGAAACGCACTTTTCATCAATAGTATTAGAACCCAAGGTAGTGGCCTTCCGCCGTTATCCGGGTTGATTTGCTTTTTGATCGATAATTTCCATCACCGGAGAGTTGGTCGGAGATTTCACAACGAACACAAAGATGGTTCTGGCCAGATTTGAACTCGGGACCACACATGATACAGATCATGATATTATAAAGTTTTACTGGTCGTCAGAACATCTACCATGAGTTTCCGTCACCTAAATTACTATAATTGACTACAGCGATTTGTATGTCCGTTTTTCTATTCACTAAAGGTAAAACCCCTTAACTCTGAGTGACATTTTAGTATCCTGAAATAATACTTCGTTGTCACTTTGTCAGTTGCCTAGTTTTTTTAATGTATTTCGCGCTCAGCAGAAGCATAAAATACGCATGCGGCGCGGCGCCTCTGACAGATAGTCCGCTTAGAACAAACCCGCCATTTTGATCACGCACACATTGAGTTTACAGGCGATACTAGTGAGCATCAAAGAGTATAAATATACTACGTTTTGTGAGGGTCAGTGTCGCGGCCAGTGGAACTGTCACTAGTGTTTTTGTTTTTGTAGAACTTGGTGCAATTTTCACTTGAAGAATTTTGTTTTGGCCGGTTCTGTCAAGTAGGTATGGCCTCCCTACTTCATTTCAAAAATTCAGAGTTAATACAGTAGTAACCCTGGTCGGTCACGCAAGTTTAGGAGAAAGGCGCAAAATCTCTTTAGTTTGTGGCTCAAGATAAACTTGGATGTGTGTGATATTAACTGCAATACACAATTACACTCTCAATGTATTTCATTTATTCTTGCTGAGCTCAATGTTAGGCTTATTTATACTCGCTTTGATATTATAAATGATTACCAGAGCAAATCTGTGTCAGTCTCTCGATATTATCTGTATATGTCTGTGTGTGACCAGTTTGCAGATAGATTAGCTCACCATTAACAAAGGCCGCTGCACGTCGATGCTTTTACATTTCATATGACACACGGAGGTTATGTTCGTGCATCAGGCGAGGACAGTGTATTTGTTACTGTTTAATCCGCGTAAAGTTTGCCTTTGACGTGTACCAACAGTCCTACGATTATGTAACAAAATAAAGATTTTACAGAAAGGCCGCTCTCGCCTTTTTTCAGTATAATTACCTAAACTTGCTTGAGCGGTTTACTACTAGGTATATTCGCTCTGCATTTTTTAAATTAAGTACGGTGCCCTGGACAGGTAATCCGCTTAGAACAAACCGCCATTTTGATCAAGCACACAGATAAAGTAAGTTTACAGGCGATACCGGTGAGAATTGGTCACGCGGCGAGTCGCACTGTCGCGAGCGTTTTTGTTTTTCCCGAACTTGGTGCAGTTTTTCACATGATGAATATGGTTTTTGGTGGTTTCTGTCAAGTAGGTATTCTACCTACTTCAATCTCAAGCAATCACATCTCTTACATAAGGCAATCTTATGTAGGTAAGAGATACAGAAATTCACCTAAAAATGACGTCCAAACGGCTTTTAGTTACAATCGTAGTTACATTAAGTATTTGAAGTAAACTCAACATTGCATATGCGCGACACAACGCTCCTCTTGTCTTGATCTAAAATTAAAGAATAATATCTTTGTGATCCGAAGTACCTGAGAGGTAAATAAGCTCGTCTCCTAGCACACCCAGACCCGAGCCAATTCAGAAAAGATCGTTTTCTAAATTGACCCGAACGGAAATCGAATCGTACCCGATACACCTGGCAAGCACAAAATAAAGAGTTTACAGAAGGACCGCTCGCACCTTTTTCCAAAACTTGCGTGAACGTCCTAGGGTTACTACTATATTCGCTCTGAATTTTTAAAATGAGGTAAGTAAGTTATACCTACTTGACAGAACCGGACAAAAACAAAATTCGTCATGTGTTTTTTTTTTTTTTATATTGCCCGTCAAGATGACCTCAATCCACCTGATGGAAAGCGGTCGTGAGGTCCAGATATGAGGTTGATAAGTCCAGTCATTCAAACGAATCACTGGGCTGGCCATCCTCACCTTGAAGGCCTGCAGAAATGCCTTTTCACGCCCCGCTTGAAGAACCCAGGACTATACGAGGAAGGAAACATATGTGCTGGAAGAGCGTTCCACGTCTGGATGGTACGACAAAGAAACGAGTCACCGAACCTTTTAGTTCGGGCCAACAAATGTTGAATTGTGTGTGGGTGACGCCGTAGTCCAGCACGCGTGGTACGGGAGTGGAAAGGTGAAGGTGGGATAAGCTGAAATAACTCGTCAGAGCCTTCCCCATTGTAGAAGCGATAGAGAACACTTAGCCTGGCAATGTCTCTACGCAATTGGAGAGGCTCAAGGGTCAAAGTTGCCTCTGGGTTTCCAATAATACGGATAGCACGCCGCTGCAACCTTTCAAGAGCTTCGAGTAGGTACTTAGCGGAACCGTCCCAGAGATGAGAGCAGTATTCCACACACGAGCGAACTTGTGCCTTATACAAGAGACAGAGCTGCTCAGGCGTGAAGAATCGTCTCACTCTGTTCAGGACTCCGAGTTTACGGGATGCAGTTCTAATGACGCTCTCAATGTAGTCCCGCTGGTTTAGGTTGCTACGAACATCCATGCCAAGGATGTTTAGGCTATCCTTAATCGGTAGCGGGGTGCTCTGAAGAGTGGGATGGGAAAGGAACGGCGATGCCTTTGCTATGAATGCACACACCTGCGTTTTCTTGGCATTGAACTCGACAAGATTGCATGCACCCCATTCTGAAATGCGGTCCAACACTCCGTCAAGCTCAACAACAAGACTTCGCCTCTTCTCCTCGATGTCAGTCTGCTTTGCCCCAGGGCGCTCGACATATCGCGCGTGGGCCGTGCTATCATCCGCATAGCAATGAATATTACCAAGAGATAACATGTCATTGATATGCAGAAGAAACAACGTCGGAGACAAGACGGAGCCCTGCGGCACTCCGGCATTAATCTGGAGAAAGTGTGATTTTTGACCATCGCAAAGGACACGAATTCCACGTCCTTTCAGAAATCCGGCGACCCAGTCGCATAGGCGAGGTGGCAGACCATATGCCGGAAGCTTGGAAAGAAGCGAACGATGCCATACACGGTCGAAAGCTTTGGCAATGTCAAGGCTGACGGCCAAAGATTCCCCATGCTTGTCCATAGCCTCCCCCCAGATGTGTGTTACGTACGCTGGAAGATCACCCGTAGACCGTAAAATTGCACCAAGTTCGACAAAAACAAAAACACTCGCGACAGTGCAACTTTCCGACTCACCGAAGCTGACTGACTGCGCTTGTAAACTCACGTCTCTGTGTGCGTGCGTCAAAAATGGCGTGTTGTTCTAAGCGGGCTATCTGTCAGAGCGCCGCGCACGTCTAATTTGTGTCGCAAGCCAAGGCGAGAAACCATGTTTTAGCACACTACGCCAAATATGTCGTCAAATTCCATTAAAAAACAAGTCAAATTACGTCAATTTCACTGTGTGTTGTCCATAGGCACCAGTAATCTCGCAAAAATAAGTTAAATAACACTTTTAAATCCATGCTTGTCAGCTCTTCACCCGTGTGTCCATATTTCCGTGAAGGCAATGCTATCTGCTAATTGCTCAGACCACCTTTGCCTATACTACTGTGCGGTTACCGTACAAAAGCCCTATTGACATTTGAAATGGAGGGAGGCCTTCAATATGGAAACGATCCGCATATCGGCCTGATGGGCCGGCTGCAAATTGATTAGAGTACCTACCACGTACTGTGATTAGGATATTTAGAGAGCCTCTGAAGACATTATATTATTATATTCTATTAGGTTTTAGCTAGTCTTCACTTTAATTTCCCTGTTTTCGTATCGAGTCACTTCATTTTGATAAATAAAAGTAAACGTAAAAAATATCTTTATTCGAATAGACTCATAAAAACTACTTATGACAAGTCAAACAAATGATTACTGGCAAAAATATACTCAATAAAAAAAACGTGAATAAAATATAGTATGATAGTAAATATCATAAATAAAATATGTGACTACCACCGGTTCGGCGGTTGTTTCCGATCGAGAAGAACCCGGCAAGAAACTCGATGGATACTTACTCTTTTCAATCTTGTTTTCACAAAAAATATAATTAAAAGAGTAAAGTCATAACAAAAAAATGTGTAGAGGAATATAATGATATTAATGTTCTCAGTTGAATCAGAAGATAATGTATGGCTTGAAGCCTTTAGCTATAAAACTTGCCTTGTAACGCGGCGGGTAAAAATCTGTGCGTGGATTTAATGAATCCACTATACTGCCAATAAGGACTCAATGTTTAACGGTGGCAGGTGGCCCCTTCACCGTATTCACGCACCAATACAAATTTTAACTTTGGCCGCTATATATAGAAATATGCCAGCAGCCGGTAGGACTCGAACCGAGGAGCACGCGTCGTTTGTTCGCAAAAGTACACTCGGCACATCTGAATCAAATAAAAAGTAGTGGCACGCGTCATTTCAAATTAGACAAGCTCTACCTAGAAGCCATGTCCTTGAGTGGTCCTCTCCTAGACGAATAGACGACTGCTTTACACGATACACCAACTTATGGAGGCCCAAACGCTCTTTGAAGTCAGTAGTAGTTAAATTGCTTTAGCCGTCATCATCATCATCACCATTATTCGCAGACAAAATACCTCTTCGGCTAAACATAGGCCATTGATTTTCAAAGCTGCTGATTGTACGAATAAAACCCAGCTGTAAATAAAAAAAAACATCATTAGTAAACGTTATTTATTCTAAAATGACTTGATGAATTGTTGAACATTTCTGTTATTGTTTTTTAGTACAATAAAGTATATCTATCTATCAATCTATGACTAAAATACTATTATTTTTATGAAACTGAACATTTCAGGTCGGTCTGAATATTTTCAGATAGTCAAACGTATCACCGCATATGCCATCAACAATTACGCAGAAATGTTTGAGCAATTACAGACTTACTGGTAAATGTATTAATTACTGAAATTGTAGTCATGTGTTCACAAAGCTATTTTAATCCCTTAAATGCCGTTCCTTACATTACGGTGAATAAATGAAAGGCCAACATATATCTAACGGTGCCCTTTTGTCACTTAAGATTGTAAGGTTACATTGAAATGTACTCGCCATCAAACGCTTATCAGATCACCTAGGATGTCCACGTGCAAGGAAAACGGACGACTTGATAAAGGATGGATATTCAGGATTCCGGTGGGCGCAAGCTTCTCGAAACTCTGTGGGGAAACCCTCATAGCAGTTTGCTTTCTATAGCTGCAATTATTGATGATGATGCTGAACTGGTCACTATCTAATCACTAGCTTAACAATAATCCCTTTTAGATTTCTAAACAAACAAGCTCTAAGTTAGTTACAACAGAAGTTACGTGGACTTAATAATATCGGGGAGCCTAAATGGTTTGTGTTAAATTTGCCAGCCGATGGATACATCATTTGTCCTAAGTCTAAAAGGTACAGTTGGCAACGAAAAACTACATCTTTAAGTACTTCTAAGTGTTCATGACATCGCATAAAGTCAGTTATGCGATGAAGTATTCATGTATTTGTTTTCTTGTGCAATGTAGTATATCTATCTATCTACCTATCTTTCAGTGCTTAGTTTTTTTAACAGCTGTTGGTAAATAAGAGCTAGGGGCTTTAATTGGTATTAATTTCATGTATTCGAATTAAATGAATTTAGAGAAGGGCTCATATTTACACTAAATTACAAAGTTGTGCACATATTTTATTTGAGGTATACATATGCGAGTATCAGCGTTTTTGGGTTAACATTTCGAACCCGCGGGCATTACTTAGTGAGTTTCATACGTACAATTTTTTTGATTATCGAATAAACTTCCTAATCTTAATAATTTTATTTTTAATAATTTTAATTACGTTAATAAAAGATAATAGGTATACGTTTATTATGATAAAGTAAAAATTATGCTTCCGGAATATTACTGATGTTCTCGCTACCTGATTTTGCGTTAATAACGTCCTATCAGAATTATGAAGCGAGGAAAATAATTTCAGGGTAAAATAAATCCAACTTTACAGCTGTTATTAATTTCCGTCATATAATTTGTCATCATCATATTTTTGTTAATTAGCAGTTAGAGCCTTACCTGAAATCAGTTTTTTTTAAGTTTTGCGTTCATTTTTTTTCTGTGTAGATTAGATTAACTTCAAAGTAACAACAGAAAACTAGATTTAGCAATTCAGTTGCTAAACTATTTTTTGAGCCGGTTTACCATTTTTTCAACTTAAATCCCTTATATACCTGTCTTCGTATATGTAATGTTATTTATTTCAAATCTTTGGACACAACGAACACCAGTGCTGCATGTTGACGACACAATTGGCTTAGTGCACTGTAGCTCGGTTTCTCTCTTGACTCGAGTGGTTGGTGGTTGGTAGTCCCGGATTCGAATCCGGGTCGGGTTAGAAAATTAGTTCGGGTCTGAGCGACGCTCCTTTCTTAAATCAGTCCATTATCTCCTTACCTCGAGACCACCACCACCAAAGTTGGTGTGTTTTCTAGTGCGTATTTATGTATTATTTACATGTTTTTGTTGATATTTAGTCATCAACACATACTTCTGCCTAGCCGAGTGTACTCACGTCCTCATTTTATCTCATGTTTCCGTAAGGGAGGGCTCTAATCCGGATTAATTAATTCTCAACTGGAAGTGCGCTGAGAATCCAACCCGTTCGATGATAAATCCCGGTCCTATCTATCCACTGTAAATTATATTCGGTAATATGGAACAGAAGCATTCGGAATTCCGGATTAACAGTACACGAACAATACGAGTGTATAAATAACTTTCTGTTTGTTTATTAGAAAATAGAAATAACATCATTTGTACTGTATTCTTGCGTTGGCATTTTGTGTTCACCTTCAATACAACTTTATAACTTAGACTATAACATAATTAACGTTAAAATGTCGATGGCAAAATTATTTGCCTTTTACAATTTTACATTTTGATACAAATTGAACTATCTGATCCTTATTTTATTTGAGACGCATGGTGTGAAAACACTAACAGTCGCCACAATTGCTACTAATAGAGGCCACTAATCATTTGGTCCGTTCCAAACTTACATTCCAATCTCAGCACTAAACAATCTAATTTAATATAATATGTAATACTTGTGAGATACATTGCGTTTTCATGCGATGACCAAGTCAATCTCACAACTTCCTACGGTAGTAGAACTGAGTTGCGAGACTTTTTTTATAATTTATGTTTTTAATGACATGCGTTAATCTAATGTATAAACTGTACAGTTCCATCTAAAATCCGTTTAGTATGTGTGTTTGTAACTCTTTCACATATCTTCGCATAAATATTAGTAAAATTCCAGACATTCCGATCAGGAAAACCTCGCCCACAAACTCACAATCAGCAAAGGTTGCTTCCTATCAATACAACGAACTCGACTAGCCGTCGTCGTGTAGTAGTTGTTTCAGAAACAGCACAGGTGTCGGCATCCAATTTAGCGTTCGCCGGGACCCGGGACAACGATTTTCATTTCCCGGGAAAGCCACATGCGACGCGGAACGATTACGCGAGCGCCGGACATACGTATTGTTTCCAGGTTGTAATAAACAATTTGTTTCTAGTAAAATATGGACCACTATGTGCGATGCATGCTTAGAATCTCACAAAAAGCAATGTTAAAAATTGCTATGTAAAAATTTTTTAAATACAATTTTCCTGGACACAAGGCCATCTGCTTTTTACGGGTCTGACTTTTTTATCTATTTTGAACGTGTTTTTATAGTAAATGCAAAAATGTTCTAGAAAGTTCTGAAATAAAGGCAAGGCTAATAGCTAACATTCCACAAAGCTCACTCAAAATATGGTATGGTCCTCTTTATTTTGCGAACACTATTCTTCTACACCGCTCTTAAGTTTAGTTGCAATATTCAGCGCTTGGATTTTTTACAAATTAACCATGATGGCAACCGTCTTACAAGTAGGTAATAATATATTTCAAGCTTATAAAATTATTATTTGAAATGTTAAAGTAGAGTATTCTTAAAATGATTGCTGAGTAATGCCGCTTTACAGTTCCACTCTTTTAAGATTTACCTTTTGACGTTTCAGAATCATGCCGATGCAATAACTTTGATCCAGCGTACTCTAGTGACGAGGCCTTTGAACAGCAGTAGGTCAGTATAGGAGCTAATTACTTTTTTCAGATGGTAATAATATTATTTGTCATTTAACCTCGTCGTTATATGAAATGAATGGCCTTGTGTTTTCTATACAACCTCGCTTATTTATCTATTTATTTATTTATTTATTTATTTATTGCTTTCTCGTATGTAATACAAAGGTCTTAAAAGTAATAATAGTAACAATACGGACCCTGTCGGGCACAGCAAAAGTAGGTGAGAGAAGGACTTACAAATATTATAAATGAGCCATCATCTACAAACATGAGGAGAGGCTGCAGTATGATATAATATTTATTTATGGGCAGTTTTCATTCATTCAGTATGTAATTGTAAAAATAATCATATTTTATTTACAATCTTTAAAGTATTCTTCTAACGTATAATAGCATTTTGATACTAGATGATCTTTTAGTTCTTTCAAAAAATCCTTTTCTGTTGGAATATTTTTTAAAGAAGTAGGTAATGCATTATATATTTTTATGCACATCTACCTAAAAATTTAAAACAAATAATGAGCTATCTAAAACATGTCTGCTAACATAAAAGTTACCATTTCGCCTATTCTCTGGTGTCCATTGTCTGTTCGGGGCATGAAGCGGCAACGACTACGTTACTTCAGTCCAAGTTTTTTCTTAAAATAGGCTATACTCTGCTTGCGTGTTAGGAACCCGTACCAAATTTTAGGAAATTAAAAAACTATGTACGAAACCTTGGCTGTACTGGTACCCTATTCTTGGTAAAAAAAATATTGACTAATTTGTACAAATTTTCATTATGGCCCATAGCCGAGATTTTTTTTCTGCGTATTGTAAATAAATAAATAAATAAATATTTGGGACAATTCACACCAAGATCATCTGACCCCAAACTAAGCAGAGCTTGTATTATGGGTGTTGATAAACATACTTGAATATTTCTAAATACATAATTAAATAGATAATAACACCCAGACACACAACAAACACAAATGTATCGTAAAACAAAAAACCTAGAGCATTTATTTACATCAATACCACCAGAAAAAAATCTAGTATACATTCAGTACTTTCTACTAGTAACCTCCCGCGGCTTCGCCCGCGTAAACTTCATTTCTGTAACATATTACAGGTACATAAAATCTTCTTAAATTGTAGTCTATGTGTTATTCTGATGTATAAGCCGCATTGCTGTAAAATTTCATCTAAATCCGTTCAGTAGTTTTTGCGTGAAAGAGTAGGTAACAAACATACATCCATACTTACATCCTCACAAACGTTCACATTTATAATATTTGTAAGATTTGTTATTCATAAATTAATACAGTCGAACACAGAACGAACCTAATGTGTCGAACATAAGTACATATTTAAGAAATTAGTTAACATATTAAATTCATTTTCAATTCACGTCAGTTCCAAAATGTGTTCACATATCGGTTGGAAACGGAATTGAACTTTTTAGTGCGGGATGTTAGCGTAACGTTTTTCCAATTTCGGCGCCGAACACCAAAAAGTTCAGGAACGCGTCCCATCCCGGTTTGTGAGGAGATTGCAAAATATTTCTGTCCCCGCGGTGTCATTTCCCTAACTTTCCAGTTTGAGTAAGCTTAAAACCCCAAGTTTTTGTATAGTACTCCCGTGGACTTGTTCTGATGCAAGATTTTTTATATTTGGATGAGAAATGTGCTCTTACTGACAGACAGTATGCGCAAACAACTTTTGTTGTAATGGCTCTTTGGAGCGAGCAAGATGGTGGGTAACTTCTAACACTGCATTTTTACCTTGTTATAAGTGAACTAAAATATAGTTATTTTTCGTAGATTGCATTTGACTCACTCACCAACGACTATCAAACCAACTGTCAAAAGAAATCTTGTGTTGTTGGAAAACACTTCATGGAACACACATTTTATTGTAGCCTCATTCATGCCTCTACATGCATATAACAAATAACTGAAACGAGACAGAGTTTCACTCGTAGCAATAGTAGTCCAGCTGCCTGCCAATATTGACGAAAAACCAAACAGAGCAGTTAATTTTTTAGAAGGGAATGAACATGTTAAGGGGGTTAACACGTAAGCGTCCGTTATATTTTGCCAAAATATAACGGACGCTTACGTCATTTACTGCCTTAAACTGCATTGAAATAGCTTTAAGTCACATTTTATTTACAGGCACAAAGACTCCAGCCATGTGAAAGTTGAGACTCATGCAAAAATTCTGGAGTTTAGGCAATAAATAAGAGACAATGGGCCATTTCTTACAAGAAATGCTAGGAAAAAATGATTTAGTTGCTATATAAGGACCGGGTTATTGATATAGTTATGTAGTAGTGCAGTGCGTGACAACTTAATTAACAACACGTTGTACTATAAATTAAATGTGAGAAGTTTTGTGTGAATTCTGAAGGGATACATTAAATTAAGCAGCTCTTAGGGCCCTCATACATTGCGACTTTTTGCAGCGATGCAAACGCACGTTTGACTGTCGCGCGATTGCATCGCGATTGTAGCGCTGCTTTTTATGTGTAAAGGTAGATGTCTTACGACTGTATCGATACTGAATCGCGTTTGTATCGCTGCAAAAAGTCGCAATGTATAAGGGCTCTTACATCTTTTATTTCTGCCGAATGTTTCGATGCTCGACTTTTAAACAGGTGCCACATTCGGGAACTGGTCTTCTTAAGTCACCAGCATTTGGGTTCCGTAATGTAAACTCTAATTTATGTTATGATTGCTCATACAGTAAGAGGTTACAATTGCAAAAAACTGTAAGTTACTGACCTGGGGCCTGATTCTGCTATTTTAAAGCTAATGGAATTGAATGGCATGATTTTGACCGTTTTAGTATGGACCAAACGTCAAAATCATGCAATTCAATTACGATTCCATTAGCTTTTATATAGCAGAATCAGGCCCCTGCATTGTAAAACATCTTTTTACAAAGCAGGTCAACAGGATTTATACTGAGTTTCTTGTCGGATCTTCTCAGGGGAATCAGCGTTCCGACGTCGGTGTTAAAGTCACATTATTTGTATGTGAGTATTATATTTAGTATATAGATCGTATTAATATTAAGTATATCAATAATATCTTTAGATAAAGTTAGAATGTTATTAACGATTCGTAACAACTGTAATTTTAAATGATCTACTTGAATAAAGTATTATAATTGTTAATTGATTTTGAATTAGAGCAGAAAAACTAGAAAAATGCTTGAAGGCTAAAAATATTTAAAAAAAATTGTGGACGGTTTAACTGTCGTGCGACATATCGTCTTTCAAAATTAACATTTTGACTTAAGCTCAACTTAGTTCAAATACTCGAGGGAACTTAAGTCTACAAAGTTCACAAGCAAATAAATGAGACATTGTATCGTTAACAGTTATGGCAAAGTTTGTTTTAAGGGTAATCTTCGTATGCTTCTTACTTTTAAACATATTTTTTATTTTAAACATTCTTGTTGCAGTACTACATCGGACAAACGAAG
Source organism: Udea olivalis (assembly GCA_947369235.1). Classification (NCBI taxonomy): domain Eukaryota; kingdom Metazoa; phylum Arthropoda; class Insecta; order Lepidoptera; family Crambidae; genus Udea; species Udea olivalis. Next base: position 11,407,698 of record OX376351.1, read on the forward strand.
CGTCCCATCGCTGAACGAGTCAAGGAACACATCGCAGCGGTGAAGAATCGCCAGACGACCAAAGCTGCGATGGCTGAGCACCTGATAAATTCAGGCAATAATCACTGGATGGAGTTGCATGACCCGAAAATCCTCTCCATGGATCGTCATTACCATACAAGGATCATACGAGAAGCTATTAAAATTAAAAAACACAAATATTTCAATAGGGAGGTTAGATTTATATTATCTGCTTGGGACCCAGTGATCACAAGGTGCAAGCCGCGAATTGAACCGTTTCGAAAAAACTCGGACACTGTGAGTGTAGTTTGCCGACCTGACTGTCATGTACCTACTGACGTGAATATTCAAAATGCGCGGGTGGATGAAATTTTTTTGCCGCGCCCACTCAGACGACGCCGTGTACCACAAGTCCGCTCGTGACCACGATGACATGCAATTGTTGTCAAAACGTCGAGATCATTAGGTGAAGCAATTTACCGTTATCTGTTTGTTGCAAAAACCCGTTTATTAGTAATAATATTTTTAGTTATCATAAACTGCAATTCCTCTTCCCTTCCCTTTCCTTCTTAGTAATAATATTTTTATTTATCATAAACTGCAATTCCTCTTCCCATCAGTGGATACTGGCTTGTAAATGATAATTTCACGAATCAGTCTAAAAATGGAATGTCCATCCTAATAACTTGCATTTTGATAGACGTCTACCACGAGTTTCCACTGACTGACAAAATGTATTCGGATTTCACATTGTCATGTCAAGTCATGTTAAATACCAATACATTTTTTTACGCGAACGATAACGTAAATTCAAAGTAGCAACTCGTGGTAGACGTATAGTTTTCCGCCACCTTTACAGCTTTTTCATTGGCACACATCAAGTCGTCGCGCATTAACGGATTCACGAATAAAATACACTTGTAATTAAAAACTTGTGTTTAAAAAAAGTAGGCTAGGAGGTGATACGATTTTTCGGCCGACCCTTTATTTCGCTCGCGAGTGTATTAACTATCGATTGGTCCTCTCTCGGGACGATTACGATTATTCCACGTCATTGTTTAAATGGGCTCTTACAATCGTTTCCGTTCATCGCTTCGCTAATTAAAGCCCGACTCGTTTGGTTTGCCGTTCATGCGGAAACCATCCGGTTCGTTTTATGAATTAATCTATTATTCAGTGTTGCGATTTCTAACTGATGCCAGTTTAATCGCGCAGGCTTTTTGTTAATACTGACATTTTCCGTCGATTGCGCAAACCGTGGTTTAACTACGAGCAATGTAATGGCGAAATTTAATATTGTTGTAATGATCATGTCGCTGGCAGTGAGTGAATCGTTTGTGATCACTATAGATGACGGCCAGTTTGGCTTACTACGGATTTGGCAGTTCTAAGTCACATGAAATGTTCGTTTTAGATTGATTATTATCCTTTGAAGCCCCGCAGGAAACAGACACTTTGACATGATTTCATTTTATGCCATAGCTAAAACAAGAATCTACATTCAAATACGCGTTTCATGTACTAAATCATGCTTTTTTTATATTAAAGTTATTCGAATAGATTTTAATAAAATGATGGGAGCAACATATGCCTGCCCCTATTCTGATATCACGTAGGTTTCATTTTTAGGTCAAATCCTAAACCGATTATGATAACAATTAATAAAAAAAACAATGACATAGCAATACAATTTTTCAAGTGCAGTGTTATACGAGTAACTTACTCCCATTCATTGAAACATTTATCATTACGAATAATATGTTAATTATGTAACATCGCGTCATTATATAACTTTGCAGTTTTTTTTTTATTGTACTCTGTAACTTGATTAACATTATATTAACATTGAAGGTTATTACTTAGCCAAGTGATCTGCTCAAACGAACCCTAAATTACAAAAGCTACAACGATTTAAATTTTCTCGAACAAAATAAGCAGCAATATACAAACTAAATTCTGAATAACTCCCTCTGTGCCCAGATATGTTAAAATGTGCAAAGTATTAAAATAAATTTGCCAAAGCAACACGCACTATCTTCTTGTCCCGAAGACAATGATTTATTCACATATCTAAGCAGACGAGCGTTTTAGCGGACTTTTTTTTCTGACAAAAATCTTTTTTTTTTTTGGTTTCTAGGAAAACAAAACCTCTACAGTTTTTGTTAATAAGGATTTTAAAATAAAAAAAGACTGTAGCAAAAGGGTCTAATATAGAAAGTAAAACAATTTCTTAAAGTTATTTCTCCATTACGACTAACCTTCCAAACATGTGTTAGTTAAAACTACACTTCTTAAGGGTGTAAGACCATTTGAAGGAATACCTTTGCTCTAATACAAGGATTGTTCCATTTAGGGTTACGTGAAACCCGGATAACGGCTGTGGACTCGCCACTCTCGTCGGGTTCTAATACGCATGGCAAAACTTGGGCTTTGAGTGTAACGTTCTCTAGGGGCCTTATTACAACCCCTTAAAACTTTTCAATTTCATTCCCTAAACTGAGCGTAGCAAACAATTTCGTATCGAAATCTTTCATTTTCGTTCCGTTACCACTTTTTTTTTCGCATCTTCTAAGTGAAACATAGATTTCACTAATTGTGTTTTCTTTAAGCATTTAGTCTTCTGAGATTAAGATAGGTTTTTTATTTTTTCATTTGTTTCTTTATGCTTTGTTTTTATGTTTTTTTTCTATTCTCTCAAGTTTGCTACTTAACATACCGAAAGGCACATGATCATGCAGTTGATTGGTAAGGTGTTGTACAAAAAATTGTAACTAGGTACTTTTTTTCTAGTTTTTAACTGGTATTATTTTTGTATTTTTTGATGTTGACAATTTTGTCTTCCTTCTTCTTGACTTTGTCATCTAGCCGTGAACATTGTTCTGATTTCTAAAAATTGATATTTATAGAAAATCGCTATATTTTCAAGTACAGCTTGTTTTATTCTAACAAATAATGGGGGAAGTGTTTTTTGTGTTATCCATATCGCATGCGATGATTCCCTGCACTACATGGTAAAAATTAAGTATTAGATAAAAAGTAGAAATTAAGTATCAGTTAAAAAGTGTAACATTTTTCTGTGATCTATTTAAATAAATAAATATTTTTTTACGGAACCGCTCGTCTGCAAAGTACAGAATGTGAAAAATAAAGAATTTCTGTAATGCACGCCCGCGCCGCGACTGGCGGAAGCATCAGGGAGGATGTGTCCCAGCTATCTTGTCACACGACCACTTCTTTACTCTTGCACTTCTTATTTATGACTAAAATGCAGATATAAGAATAAACTTGCTATTTGACGTAACACGATAATGCTGCGGTGGGTGAAAAGCTGCTGTTTTATTGCTCTATTGCGGCGGTGGAAGAGAACGAATGTTTTAACCCCGACGAAGGTTATCAGCATAATTATACTTTCTACTTTTCATTATACTACTAGATACTTTTAAAATGTGAGCTATGTCGTTCATTGCATAATTAATTAAATAACAATATTCTTCCTTTCTGTTCTACATAGGTATCTTATCTATCTTATAGTCTTTGTTTGCTAAGCCTCAAGTGAATCCGTGGTTGACTTGTTGGTGGCTTGCATGATGTTTACGACACACGACTGACTATCTAATTCTGAAATAAGCTGTCCTACGATTGAAGCTGCTAATTCTCTGTCATTTATGACTCTCGGAAGACACAGATATAAATTTGAAATAGATGACGAGAGTGTATTAATACCTTCATGTGTCAAAAAAGAGGGCAACGGAGGTCAAAATCATTCACAGGAGATCATTTTTTAGGCCTTTTCTGAATGTGCCAGCCGACGAAAAAAAAGGCACGTTAAGTTAAAACTAGTCATATGAAGCAAAAGCCTCCAAGCCAAGATATACGAGTTTAAAGCTTCGTCATTTTCATAGATTTATTGAGTTTAGAAAGTGCTGGGAAATATTAAAATGATTGATATTGCTAGAAGTAATGATCTGTAGCATTTTCACTTTAGAGAAAATGCAAAAATGCCTTTTCACGCCCCCCAGGACTTTAAAGGAGGAATCACAGTCATGTGCTGGAAGAGCGTTTTACACCTGGATGGTACAGCTAAGAAATTAGTAGCCGAATTCGGGGATTAGTCTTAATTTGAGTAATATTGATTTATTTATAAGCTTATTCGGTGCGTCCTGCTTTTTTGATAAATCTAATCAAAATGAATGTCAACTATCTTTAAAAAACAGGACCGTGATAAATAACATGAACTGTGTAACATGAACTGAATAAAAGATAAATAAATGAATCATCATTCGACTAAGTCCATTAAATTGTCTTTCTTCAACACAATTAGTTGAAAGCTTGTTAACAAGTATAGTCTACTTAAATGCCTGCTTTCAGTAGTAGGTTAACAAAACAACAAGGTATCAGTGTAGCCCACGAGGCAGTAAAAAGCAGTAGCTATGCTAATTTTAAGGTAAAGATTCGAAAACCTAAGAATAAAAACGTATAGAAGGATGATCTTCATACAACCGCTCCGTCAAAAATGAAGCACTAATCCGATCCACACATGCGTGACTATTACTCGCTTTGACAATGAACATTGCGGAGCTTTAATGAACGCTGCAAAGCGGTCCGTTTGGAGCCTCTTATGGCTTCAATTTAGGTGCTTCAAAATGGGCGCGCGGACTTGGACTTCTGTAAGTAATTATTCCAAGTCGAAAACATTTATCCAAGCCAAACCTTTTTCGCAACCTTAAAAAGTTAACCAAAAGAAAGAGTTCTTATTTCGGGCTATTTCGTAAATAACGTAAACAAAACACAATAATTACAAAACTTCTTGGAAGTTCCGCTACCCTGTTCGTGTTCCTTTGTGTTCCTCGAAAGGGCAATTCTAAATTATTATTTGTTTGCCTAATGTCCGTTACACAAAGGTGTAGAAATAACGCGCAAATCACTGAACGCAGAATTAGTCCAACGTTTCAATCGCTCTGGCTTTCAACGATTTAATGAGTGTATTGCGTGTGGATAATTCTTATTCTACGATCGCAGTATTACGGAAATATGAAACTGCAACCTTTCTGATTGTAACAAATTCAATATTTCTTTCCTAAGCCCTTTCTGGATTGGAGCGGTACAATAAAGTTAGATTTACGACCACTTAGTGTAAGTTTTAAATAATTTACAAGAGAGTATTGGTGGTGGCCAACTGGTGCTTTTCATTGGTTAGATATAGTTGGATATGTTTTCGTACATCTTTAATTGTACGAGTTAAGTTAGTTACGGTAGTACGGCTTATGTAATAAACCTAGGCTTAGTCGTAAACTTTCTTAAAAACCTGAAACAAATCTGTCTATTTCAAATATTAGTGATTTTATAGCCTACAAAAACTTTGGAGGGTGGTCGATTAGATTTTTCTTTAATTTTATTGAGACAAGTTACGTTAACATTTTTCCATAAAATAAACTTTTTAAGATTTGGCTAACCCAATGTGTTGTAAGGTGAACTGAAAAATTGTATACATGATTAATGAACCAAACCTCAAAAGTAACTCTTATGTGATTCTTAGATTCGTATGTATATGTATATGAACACACGTATGTCCGTGTGTCATCTCAGTCTGGGCCTACTGAAAATCCTGAAAAATATGCTGAGTAAGGTCCATTTATATTTTTGGGCATCGTGACACCGCTGTATGATGGTAAGCTCTTTGTTGTGTTCTTTAAATTGTAAAGTAACGAAGTCCTTAAAGTTAATAAATGTTTTTCTATTTCTGTTTCTATTCGTATCTTGAGCAGTCCTGATAGGACGTGTATTCGTAGCAATTCATTCAAATTGAATTAAGCTGTCTGAGTAATAATAAAAATTATATATTCAAATGCCTAAGCTTAGTAAGTATATATCTTTTATATATTCATTGGGCTACATCTGTATAAATATGTTAATAAATGCAAGATGAGGAGAGTAGATTCTCGTACATATGTATTTTGTAAAAGCGCAAATTCGTAGCGTTGCAGACCCATTCTGAAAATACTTAGTAATATTTAAAAACCAATAGTTATAAGCAAAACACAAAACCATTCCCATGGGGGGATCAGGTAGATTCACCGCTCGAATAGTGACAACACCGTTGAAAGCATTGAAAAATTCCCTGGGGCGGCGAAACAACCGTATTTTTCAAAATAATGCTGTTATTTTAAATATCAAACTGAATATCAAACGATCGACCACCCTATGTTAGTGAAACTCTAGAGAAAAATTCAAACTTTTGTAGGTGTGTATGAATATACAATCATCGTCATAAACTTTGAATGAACTTCCTACCCATTATTATTACTTACGAGTATCATATACGAATGAACATCCTATCAATCATGAATCATTTACGAACGGAAGAATAGCTACGACGAGATGTGTTACGAACTACGGCTACATAAATAAGTGTTGATATTTAGTTTAATTGAATCAAGCAAAAATTAATGTATTTGTTTTATTTTATACTGGTATTATTACTAACATGGCATCACTGAATGTTTAGTATAAAAGCCATGAACGCCCGTTACTCTGTCTCTTTTTTGAATTCACTCTGTGCTAGGAAACAGACATTATACCTTCCTCGTACCATAATTTTGAAATAAATTATTTAACGTATTTCTAAATTCAATCTGCATATTCTTTCGCCCATTTCCTATTTCCCAATAGGTTATGGGCCCAGCCATACTATCACATTGGTATTGTGCTGTAGATTCTAAAAGTAAATTAAAGTAATTCTGTTCTATCTATCCAAAAGTCTCGTGTACATATTTTATCATGGAGAATCTAAAAACCAAAAGAAATATTCAACCTTTTAATGGTGAAAAATACAGCGTCTGGAAGTTTCGCATTCGCGCGCTTCTATCCGAATTAGATATCATCAAGGTCGTTGACGAAGAACCCATCTTACGTCTCGAGGCATGGGAAAAGCAAAATCGAACTGCGAAGAGCGTAATTGTCGAGTATTTGGCAGACTCCTTTCTTAGTTTTGCTAAAGAGGAACTGACCGCCCGTGATATCTTTAGGAATCTAGATGCCTTGTACGAGAGAAAAAGTTTAGCGACACAGCTGGCAATACGTAAGAAGCTCCTGGGTTTAAAGCTGCATGGTGACACTTCGTTAGCCAAACATTTTACAGTTTTTGACGACCTCATGACGGATTTGTTGGCTGCTGGCGCTAAGCTCGAAGAAACCGATAAGGTATCTCATTTGCTTCTTACCCTCCCAACTTCATACGATGGCGTCATCACGGCGATCGAGACATTATCAGAAGATAATTTGACATTGGGGTTCGTAAAAACAAGATTATTAGATCAAGAAGTAAAGTTGAAAAATGAGGGTAGTGACACATCTGCAAAAGTACTTCACGTCCGCGCCGAGTCTTCCAGAAGACGATTTGATACGAGATCAAACCAGCAAAATTTCAAGGATACCAAGAAACACTTCAAGTGCTACCATTGTGGTCGAAAGGGTCACGTCAAGAACGATTGCTATTATTTCAAGCGCCGAAACTACCAACAAAAGTTCGACCGGCTAAGTCAACCTAACCAACATCGAAAACCTGCGGACCGGACCCGAACAGTTCAAACGGTTGAAGTGACCGAGGGGGCGATCATGTCTAGCGAAGGCAACGGATTTGCATTCATGTCCGGAAATCACGAAGCTGTTGACGACGGGAAAAAGATATCATTCCTGTTAGATTCTGGAGCCTCCGATCACATCATTAACAGGGAAGATCTTTTCAGTACCTATACGATCTTGAACACGCCGTTTAGGATTACAGTTGCTAAACAAGGTGAATTTATTACAGCTACAAAACGTGGAACACTGAAAGTGATCACCGACACCGGCATCCAGGGCACCCTAGAGGACGTGCTGTTTTGTCCTGAGGCGCCGTACAACCTGCTATCGGTATCGAGGATGCAGCGTGCCGGGTTGAACATCACCTTTGATCAGCATGGAACACATATCAGTAAGGATAGCGTAATACTGATGCGAGGTAAGACAGTTAATAAATTAATTTCGGTAGATTTTGAGGTAAAAGTTGATCGATCTGTTTCTCAATTGTGCAATAGTGGTAAAAGTAATTACGATTTATGGCATCAACGGTTAGGTCACATCAGTAAACAAAAGTTTTTAGACCTAAAGAATAATCGCATGACTCATGACAATACTTTAATTGAATCGGTTACGGTTGACGAAAACCTGTGTGAGGCATGCATAAATGGGAAACAGACACGATTGCCTTTCAACACATCTAAAAATAAAATTCATATTAAGCGACCATTATTTATTGTGCATACTGACGTTTGCGGGCCGATCACTCCTTCTTCAATTGAAAATAAGAATTATTTTGTTTTGTTTGTTGATCAATTTACCCACTACTGTGTTACATACCTTATAACCTATAAATCAGACGTGTTTTCTGCTTTTAAAGATTTCGTGGCAAAAAGTGAGGCTAATTTAATTTAAAATTGGTGAATTTGTACTGTGATAATGGCCGGGAGTATTTGTCTAGTGAAATGAAAGATTATTGTGTGTCTCGGGGAATTTCATACCATTTTACAGTTCCTAGAACGCCACAACAAAACGGGGTGTCAGAGCGCATGGTTAGGACAATAACAGAAAAAGCCCGTGCAATGATTAGCGGTGCAAAATTACCTAAGTGTTTTTGGGGAGACGCAGTATTAACTGCAGTTTATTTAATCAATATCACACCTACCCGCGCTTTGCTGCAAAATAAAACTCCCTTTGAAATGTGGCACGGTAAGAAGCCTTCACTAAAATACTTAAGAGTTTTTGGTGCTACTGTGTATGTGCATAATAAAACACGAAAATGTAAGTTTGATGAAAAGTCGTGGAAGGGTATATTGGTAGGTTATGTACCTAATGGCTATAAGGTGTGGAACACGGAACATGAAAAATATGAAACGGTGCGTGATGTTATTGTAGATGAAATTAATTTTATGCAATCAAGGCCCGAGTTGAAATTTGAAGGAAATGGAATAGAACATTTTCAAAATACGGAACTGACTTCGAAGTCAGGATCATTGACACCTCAATGTTTTGACAGATTGAAATCCGGTAGTTTAAAATCGGGTAGTTTGAAATCAGATATTTTAAAATCTGATAAATATGTTTCTGCTCCTAAGATTCGTAAACTAAACGATTCAAATAACATGCCAAAGCCAAATGTTGAAAATCAAGCGAGTTCGACCGAAACTCGTAGTTCTGTGTTAAATAACGATGTTTCTTGTGGATTGAGAAGGAGTGCTAGGCTAAAAGGTCGTACATTAAAATCTTATAGTGAAATTGACGAAAGTTTATTGTGTGCTCAATCAGTTTGTTGTGAAATACCTACTTCTTTTAGTGAGATTAAAAATCGAGAAGATAGAACTCGATGGGAAAGTGCAATTAAAGAGGAATTAGACTCACTCTTGTGTAATAACACTTGGACGTTAGTACCTAAAACTGATGATAAAAATATAGTAGATTGCAAGTGGATATTTAGTATTAAAAATGATGAGTTCGGAAATCCATTAAGATATAAGGCACGTCTTGTTGCTAGGGGCTTTAGCCAGGAATATTTAACCGATTATCATGAAACTTTTGCCCCTGTTGCCCGCATGGCAAGTTTTCGATTAATGATTAGTTTTGCCAATCAATTTAATTTATTGGTCCATCATATGGATGTGAAAACGGCATTTTTAAATGGCATTTTAAAGGAAGAAATTTATATGAAAGTGCCAGATGGGGTAGTCTGTGAAGAAAGTTATGTGTGTAAATTAAATAAAGCGTTGTATGGATTAAAACAAGCTGCCAGATGTTGGTTTCAATTATTTGATCAATGTCTGAAAGAAAAAGGTTTTGTGAGCTCATCGGTTGATAGATGTATTTACATTTTAGATAAAGGTGACGTAAGCAGAAATATTTATGTGTGATTATATGTTGATGATTTAGTTTTGGTTTGTGCTGATAAGAAATCACTAGATAGTTTAAAGGATTATCTAATGAGCAAATTTAAAATGGTTGATTTAAATGAAATTAAAATATTTCTTGGAATCAAAATTACTCGAAGTAATGATACTATAACCTTAGATCAAAGCTCATATATAAAAACAATTTTATACAGATTTGGTATGTCAGAGTGCAATGAAATTAGTACACCTATTGAGAATAAACCTAACTATGAAGCTCTGAATTTAGATAGTGAATATAATGCACCTTGTCGTAGCCTAATTGGTTGTTTAATGTATATTATGTTATGTACTCGTCCTGATTTAAGCGTGAGTGTTAATATTTTGAGCAGATACATGAACAAAAATAATAAGGAATTGTGGCAAAGTCTCAAAAGAGTGCTGAGATATTTAAAAGGCACTTTAGACCTAAAACTAACGTTTAAAAGGTGTAATAATTTTGAACATATTTTGTGTGGTTATGTAGATTCAGACTGGGGTGGTAATGATGTAAATGATAGAAAAAGTACTTCTGGCTATTTATTTAAATTGTTTGAAAGCTGTACAATAACCTGGAATACAAAGAGACAAATGTCTGTGGCGGCTTCTTCGACTGAAGCCGAGTATATGGCATTGTTTGAAGCTGTAAAAGAGGCATTGTGGTTAAAGTCTCTAATAATCAGTTTTAAAATTAATATTGTCAATCCAATACCTATTTTTGAAGACAATAATGGTTGTATAAGTATAGCAAACAATCCTACAAACCATAAGCGATCAAAACACATTGATATCAAGTATCATTTTTCAAGAGAACAAGTTGAAAACAATGTGATTAAATTGTTGTATCTCTCCACAGGTAAACAACTAGCTGATGTGTTGACCAAGCCACTGCCAGTAGTCACATTCAGACAGTTCAGAGATGAAATGGGTTTATGTTTGTAATAATTTAAGTTGATTTTTTTGTGTTAGTTGTTAAGTATTTAATATGGTCTGATTAGGTTTTACTGGGTTTCCCTAATCCTAGCAACAAATGTTGGGCCATACTTTGTTTCCCAGGCAGTACATGGAAGGTTTAATGATCTGGTTAGGTGAAAAAAAACTATGATTGTAAATAGTTGTATGTACTTGATTAATTTTTGAGGGGGCGTGTTGATATTTAGTTTAATTGAATCAAGCAAAAATTAATGTATTTGTTTTATTTTATACTGGTATTATTACTAACATGGCATCACTGAATGTTTAGTATAAAAGCCATGAACGCCCGTTACTCTGTCTCTTTTTCGAATTCACTCTGTGCTAGGAAACAGACATTATACCTTCCTCGTACCATAATTTTGAAATAAATTATTTAACGTATTTCTAAATTCAATCTGCATATTCTTTCGCCCATTTCCTATTTCCCAATAATAAGACTACGAAGTGCTTACGATGGTTGCTGTCTACAATACCAATTTGTTGATTTTGGAGTAAAAAAAAAAACAAAAAAAAACGGTAGAGGAAATACAATAAATAAATTTGCGCCAGACAACACACCACTTGTCATGGTCTCGAAGTAAGGATAAATATCCTTGTGTTACGAGGTACCAGACAGGGAATTAAGCCAGGGGCGTCTCCCAGCACACCCAGACCCGAGTCAATTCAGAAAAGATCATTTCCTGAATTGACCTGACCGGGAATCCAACCCGGGATACCACGAAAATCAAGGCGTAAAACCGTGCCACAGCGCACTGCGCCACCGTGTCGTCAAAATTAAAAAAGATAATTATTAAAGATATCAAACAAAGGAGTAAAACTAACTTACTTAAATTAAAAATTACAATTAAGTGCCAAATAGGCCTTCGCTAAGCATATGTCGCAGCGAGAAGCTACGACACTGGTTTTCTGCCATTACCTTCATGATGTATTATGATTTGAAGATTTTTGTTTTCGGATCAGCGGCTGAAATATCGAAAACTATTTTATGCGACTGTAGAAAAAGCCAGTTATTTACGATTGCCTACACCTAACGGAAACAGAGTTCTTTTCTTAATTTCGAGAAAATGAAGAACTGTCGTAAATAATTACAAATTCCCCGAATCAGTTTTCGTTGATAATATGCAAAAAAGCATTCTCTATCAGTTAACTATAAGGTAAAACTTTCTAAAAGCTCTGTAACAAGCCAATTGGGTACTTTACAAGCCGACCAGACAACATTATTTAACAGACAGATTTCGTGTTTATTTTTCCATGCTTCAATAAACCAAGTCCTGAGAGGTTGATGTTGACAACTCAAAGTAATCCATTAGGAGGGAGTTTAACAATAACACAATGAGAGTCACCGAGTACCAGGCGGAGACTTTGCTACACCTGCACTGCAACGTGCATGACAATTCCTTTGAGACTAAACTTTACACACCAGTATCTATCTATGTATTTTATCTGCGGAGTGCAGTATTTGGTGTAACTGCAGCTGTTAGTTTATTACACAAGCTGAAACAAAAGGATGGTAACCTAAACGAAGCACTGAACTCAAAAATATGAGTATGAACAACGTTGGATTTTATAATTTTTTGCAGCCATAAATCTTCGTCGTCAAGAACGTCCTTAAATTCGCGAACGAAATATCCGTATTAGTAAAACTAATGTGTCAAGAATACCTATAAAAATATCATATTCTTTAATATTTATTAAATACTGTATGGGGAAAAACATGTTAGAGAGTAGATGAAGGTAAAATTATCTTCGTTTTCATACTAATTAACACCGTGTTAGCTTTCTCGAAACTACGGACATGGTGTTAGAGAGGAGGGCCAGTTCTGAGCACCAGTGGTCCAGAGTTTCAACCAGACCAGAACCGTTCTTGTGTTCATTTTAAAATCAGGGGCTAACTCTCTGATGATGTTAAAACATCAAATAAAATCCCTGATAGCTGCCAAACGCTCGCCCATTATCACATCGGGTTCTAATACACTAGTCAAAAAGTGAGAGTCCGAATATTCCGCTCACGGGGACGGGTACTGTAAACCTTCCTTGGACTCATAGGGACTCATTAGGGACATGGTTACCTTCTATACAAGTCTCCGAGAACATTTATTAGTGTCGTTATCATTAGAAGGATGTTTCCGATCCTTAGCACCCTGGGTTGGTGCTACCCGTACTAGCAGTCACGTTTTGAGTTCTTAGGGACGTCATATACTCGTAAGAAGGGTTCCGCTATCTATCCGTCACCATAGCCCCTTCACCAACAGGTCCTCTGCGTGAAGGTATGTCTGGCGTAAGTAATTCCATGTCTTGTAATGCAGCTTTCAATTGAGTCCCCTTACGTCACAAGCTAAATAATCTCAATAAAATGATTATTATCAATTATATAGTGAAATAAGAAAAATATATTTTCACAAATCTTTTAATTCCTCACTAGTTGTCCATCAGTGGTATCGTCCGCGTAGACTGTCTTTCCCGTCAAAATATGGCCTACATTAAAAAAAATAAAGCCTATGCCACTCCCTGATAATGTAGCTTTATATTGGTGTGAGAATTTTTAAAATCGGTCCAGTAGTTTTGGAGCCTATTCAATACAAACAAACAAAAAAACAAATCTTTCCACTTTATAATGTTAGTATACATTTCATTATATTTTGTACTCTAGCGACAGATAATTTCAAATCTTTGTAACCCCATCCCCCGTGATTCAACGGTAAACAAAAAGATTACGTGGCTTACGAAGCACACAATATCTACAAACTTTGAAAGTCGGTAAGCTTCTCTTATCAATGAAAAAGAAAAGGATTAAAGTGGGCAAAGTGACATAAATAACTCGAAGTACAGGCTCAGATGGATGGAAAACTTTTTATCTGGAGTAAACATTGCTAAATACCTTAATCTCGGTACTTTCATCTTGGCCATGGGAAACCTTTTTGTTCGATAGTAAAGTAAAAAGAAGGCAGAGTAGTAAAACACGCACTTGTATTATTTAGGTGAAGCATAACTCGTAATGTTTGTAACAAACAAAGACCAACTAAGCCATAAAATTATAGTATTTTGTTTAGTAAGCGTCGTTATCTTATTTTCAAAAAAATCTCGTTTTCATAATATTTAATGTGGAAAATTGTATCAGAGTGCCGAGTGCGAGTTGCAGTGAGAGAAGTGATTGACTTCACCATCGCGTTTTACAAGCACGTAAATGTCAATTAGTATTGAATCGAGTCAGCGCCATCTAGCGGCGAATTCGGGCAACATCAATTTTATTTTAATCAATGCAATTGTTTTAATATGGATTTAATCCGCTAGATGGCGTCGACTCGATGTCATACAAATCGCGTTTCATTTCTCGCAAACGCGATGGTGAATTTATTCACTTCTCTCACTACAACTCGCACTCGGTACTCAGTTCTATATTACAGTAAGAAACTTATGAGTTATCAGTTCTCGTAATGATTGCTACTTCAGGGTGAAAAGTGGTGGGCAAGATATGACTTAGGTAAGGGAATAATGATGAATAGAATAAATAAATGGATAAATGTTGTTTTTTTCTGCTACTTGAAATTATCTCTCCATTAAGTACTTACTTACTTACTACTTACTATACTGGCGCAGCGACCCGAAGTGAGTCTTGGCCTCCGATAACAAGCGTCACCATCTTGGTCTATCCTGCGCCACCTCCTGCCAGTCATCCACACCGAGCTCGCGCAAGTCCTTTAGGACCTCATCCTTCCAGCGGTACCTGGGGCGACCCACCGGTCGCCGCCCACTAGGTCGTCCCACGTACGCTTTCCTCACTCCACGATCTTCATCTATTCGCTCCAGGTGACCGAGCCAGCGAAGTCTTTGGCTCTTGATCTCGCCAATGATGTTCGGCTCACCCACCAGGTCCTCGAGCTCTATGTTGTTCCGTCGCCTCCCAGTACCATCGTCTGCCTGCACTGGTCCCAGGATCTTTCTCCAAATCTTTCTTTCCGCCACTCGGAGTTTGGTCTTTTATTTAAGGGTCAATGTCCAAGTCTCGCATCCGTACATGAGGATTGGCCGTATTACCGTTTTGTAAATACGGATTTTTGTACGTCTGCTGAGTAGCCCCGACACCAAAACCTTGTGCAAAGCTGCACTACAACGGAGGTCCATTAAGTACAATTTAACAATTTTCGCTTACCATCACACAAACAACTCGAAAGAAATCTAACGTGGACCATGCTGTTATGTTGCTCTATCTTTAATAACATAATAGTAAATAAGTTAAGTAGTTTAAATTACTTCTCTAGAAGTTATTTTTCCTCTCTAGAGGAGATCATATTTTTTTCTTGTTCAAACTTTAAAGCCAGCACCGCGTCTAGTGTTGGTTTGCCTTCGGCTTTGGCTTACAGGTGTTGACTCAAAAATATTATCATTCAGTGAATTTACTCGGAAAAAGTATTTGGTGGCCATGTATACCGCTAAGGCCTCATTTACGGAGACGCGGGTCGTCGTGCGTTGCGTTGGGCGGCGCGCGGTAGCACTCTTACAACGCCATAATATGTTTGAACTCAGTGCGAGCCGCGCCACCACAGGCGAGGCGCATCGCCCCGCGTCTCCGTAAATGAGGCGGTAGTACTTTTTAGTTTTAGTAAAGGAGTCTGCTCGCTATACCATGTCATACTATGACCGCGCTATGAACTTTGTAAATGTATGAGACTTTGCCCACTAAACCGTTCCATCATCGACCAAAACCATCGCGGACCATGCACGGAGCGTCAATAATTGTCGGATTTGTCGGCGGGAATATTTTACCGGTGGCGATACTCTCCGTGCATGGCACGCGAGGTTGCGACACCGGTGTGCGCGGGCGGCAAAACGGGGATTATGCTGGTTATAAACGCGTTTGCTACTAGTTACCATTTTGTTGCCCGTCAGTTTAAAAATTACCGGTGGCGATACTCTCCGTGCATGGCACGCGAGGTTGCGACACCGGTGTGCGCGGGTGGCAAAACGGGGATTATGCTGGTTATAAACGCGTTTGCTACTAGTTATGTTGCTCTATCTTTAATAACATAATAGTAAATAAGTTAAGTAGTTTAAATTATTTCTCTAGAAGTTATTTTTCCTCTCTAGAGGAGATCATATTTTTTTCTTGTTCAAACTTTGAAGCCAGCACCGCGTCTAGTGTTGGTTTGCCTTCGGCTTTGGCTTACAGGTGTTGACTCAAAAATATTATCATTCAGTGAATTTACTCGGAAAAAGAATTTGGTGGCCATGTATACCGCTAAGGCCTCATTTACGGAGACGCGGGTCGTCGTGCGTTGGCGAGGCGCATCGCCCCGCGTCTCCGTAAATGAGGCGGTAGTACTTTTTCGTTTTATTTAAGGAGTCTGCTCGCTATACCATGTCATACTATGACCGCGCTATGAACTTTGTAAATGTATGAGACTTTGCCCACTAAACCGTTCCATCACCGACCAAAACCATCGCGGACCATGCACGGAGCGTCAATAATTGTCGGATTTGTCGGCGGGAATATTTTACCGGTGGCGATACTCTCCGTGCACGGCACGCGGGGTTGCGACACCGGTGTGCGCGGGCGGCAAAACGGGGATTATGCTGGTTATAAACGCGTTTGCTACTAGTTACCATTTTGTTGCCCGTCAGTTTAAAAATACACGCGTGTACTGTACGAATTCGATGTAATTCAAAAGACGCAGAATTCATTTTCAAGACATACCACGTTTGGGCTACTCAAGACATGATACAGTTGAATATTTTTTTGTAAATAATGTGTCAAAAGGTACATAATATCCTCATTTCTAACCCTCAAAACAGAATTTTGAAAATATATAACATTCAGTATTATTTTTCATTATTGCAAAATGAGATAAAATCAAGATTAGTTGAAACTTATATAAAAAGTTCAATTTTAGACACTGAGGATGGTAAATCGTAGTACAGGCAGCATCAGAATAAGCTATGCACCTAAAATCACTTAAAAAATAAATGTTTTAGTCGCTTCAATAATATCTGAACCCATATACCGCCAACGAGTCGGAGGTCGAATTTGTTTGCAAAATATTTTGGAAATAATAGTAAACCTATTAATGCCCAAATTTTCGTTCCCAAACGAATATTTGAAGACTGACTGTTATTTATTTCTGGACTAACATAAAAATATGAAAATCTAAATTTTTGCCTATCTCGTTTCCCTTCTCATTAATTAACGCCAACCTTTCCTTAAGCTCGTCAATACGTTTTTAAATCAGAAGAGCGAGAATAAACGTTTACTGCGCCTCATCCAACGTTTCCTCGATTTTAATTAAAATTAATCAAAATTGGCAGCTATTAAAATGTTCGCAATTTATTTCCCCTCACCATTATTAATTTTTGTCGGCAACTGTGTTGTCTTATTAGGTCAACAGCACTCTCGTCGGAATAACTATTATTTTAAAAAAAAAAACCTCTTGCCCGCTGTCGCTTTCACGTATATTCAGGACTAAAACCAGTATGTCTACCATGAGTTTCTGTCTTATAGACTATGATAGCCCCCTTGGAGCGCTGTACCAAAATCCTATACAGAAACAACAACGCGGACGCCAGCGGCCGTCATTGATGTAAGCCACTGGTTCCCAAAGTGGTCTAGGTATACCCCAAGGGGTCCACGGCAGACTCAACGGGAGTCTATGTTGGCGTCACATTTTTTGTCGAGTCTTGGGAATATGGTTGAAATGTAGCTAGTAGGGGGTCCACCGGAACCAGCTAAATTTTAAAGGGGTCTAGGTGAAAATAAAGTCTGTGAACCTCTGTCAAACTCATGGTAGAGAGACAGATTTAAAATGAACAACGTAGTTATTCTAAGTTTGTGTTTATGTAAGATTTAAATAGTTTTAACTTTTTTGCGCAGTATGTCTTATGAAATAAATATCTTTTAAGCTTATTATAGTTAGTTGCACTGACTGAAGGACTTACGTTATAAGATTTAAATGTTTTATTAAGTTTAGGTTATGATATGTGATGATTATGATATATTATGCCTTTAAAACATATTGACATAATAATTTACATTTTGACATTGAAAACTTCTGCGAATTCAGTTTTGGACTTATAGAAGCATTTTATTAGAAGAGCTGGTTTGATTGGTCATTGACTTTTAAGGTTCTGCCTTTGTAAAAAAGAAGAAAGTTAAGATAGTTTATTACTTTGCTTATTTTAGCATTTTACAATGCTTGTTTGCACATAGAAAGATAGAAAACTAGGAAAAATCGAATTTCGGATTCCCTGCCTGATTTCATCAAGGTCCGAAATTCATTTTTTTCTAGTTCAATCAGCTTGAATAATTCCATCGAATAAGAAGCCTGCATGGTGCTGACTATGCATACATTTTTTAAGAATAAAATTGGAATTATAAATACAAATGAAACTGTTTTTAATTTGAAAATAACTTAAACCTTAAAGTGCTTGATTATGCACCTAAATTAGATCATGCTTAGGAGATATCACTGTTAAAATAATGAAATTCGAATACTTGATTTGCATATTTACTTTGAAAGCTAATTAAAATTCCAATTACATAAACTTGCCAAGTGTTTAACGTAAAGTTTACATTAAGTCTACAACTAATTAAACATTCAATAGTTATTGAGTTGTATGTGAATAAAGTAGGACTTATTGTTTGATATAGGGCCACCTTCATTAATCATCGAAGTTTGCAGACCTGGGTGTGACGCGCCCGTTCCATCACAACACCATCCTAAACAAACGTATACAATAAATTATTCAACAACTAAGATGACGAATTCAAACAAAGGTATTGTTCGCTTGGCGGAATTTCGAATAAACTTCTAGAAGAAACTTCAGGTACACCTTGGTACGAAACTTTGACGTTTATGAATTTTCAATCACTAATTAACGAAGTACGCTTTTCTAATTGTGAGGTAGTTTGTACTTTTGCATATTAACCGCTTATGAAACTTTAAAAAAGTGCGAAAACAAGGCTTAAGTGTTATTTCAAACGGGCATTCGAATTTTATTGGATTCCTTCATAAATAGTAGATTGCTACACAAGGTGAGAAAGTTATCTTTTCAATGCACGAGATGGTTTGGCGCGCGAGCGTAGTGAGAGCGCTAATAGTTCGAGGTCATTGAAAAGGTTTTTCTTCCGAGGTAAACACTCTGCTTTTCATTACGAATATAAGGCAAGTGAATAAAAATCTGATACATAAGTTCAACCAACAAAATTTTATTGAAACATTACCTACAACAAAGTTGATGATATTTCTATTTAAAGTTTATATTAAAATTAGAGCAATTGTTAAACGAGAGAGAGAGGTTACTTCCTGGGATGTTGATAGTTGATTTTTTTTGTGAAACTTGAGCATCTTGAGTAAATGTTGGTGAAAGAACAATCTCTTCATCCGGGCAATCTTTTGAAGTACTTGGTAAGTAATTTATGAATGTAATTTATAATGTAATTAATTTATGTGGCTGAATAGACTTGCCGCAAAAGGATAGCAAAATAGGTGACATTTGACAGTTATTTACTTTCAGCCCTAGGGCTAATAAAAACTTTACAGTTAGTACAGTTGCCTGAGCATAGGGCTGAAAGTGACTTTCAGCCCTATGCTCAGGCAACTTCAAGCGTACTTTCCGTGTATGAGTAATGAAAAAATACTTTAAAAGTAATTGTAAATATTATAAAGATTCGTATCTACTTTCCGATGTTTATGGAGTGTACTTTCACGTAAGCGACACGTACTGACAACGAGATCAAGCTATCTTAACGGGTAATAGACATCGGGTATCACCATCTACTACTATAATTGCCAATTAGAAGCAAACAATATTTTACCACATACGATGTAATGTTGATTATTTTACTACTCCTAAGGGGAGAGAAAGTGGAAGTAAAGTTATAAGTTTAAGGATGCAAAATTAATTAAACATAGATAAAACAAGCTAGGAGTAGTGAGTTATCCCAGAGGGGGAGTAACCAAAGTTATGTAAGGTTTATTTAAAAAAAAAATGTTACAGTAAAACAGGAAATACATTTATTAATAAAATATCCTAATTTTGGTTTATGTATATTTTAACACTAATTTAAATGGTAAAATCGGAAACCATGTGGCCTGAATTTGGCCCAGGGGTTTGATACCCCGGCCGGGTACTGACCTTCAGTTGAGCCAAGATCACTGGTATGGAAATCAATTCCGACCACTCGGCTTCTTCAAAAAGATGCCCTAAGGCTTTATAAATACACTTTTAAAGTATGAACTTAGCTCTCCAAGGAGAAGTCCAGGGTTCGGGCTGGCTTGGTCCGTAACAATAGATTATAAAATTGCGGGGTAAGTAATGAGATACTGTGTGGCTCTGGATGAGAGTTATTATCAGATATTTCTAAGTACTACAGAGTGGTAACTAAAGAGGGTAGCACGTGGGGGTAGCACGTGGGGGTAGCACGTGAGGGTAGCACGTGGGGGGTAGCGCGTGGGCAATCCACGCGGTCTGCCCACGAGGTGTTTCCACGCGGCATGTCCACGCGGTCCTGGGCGACCTGCGACGACCCTCGGTTCTCCCTTGGGGTGCACAACCGATGGGGAACCGGCGCTCGCCTTTCTTCAAACCGCCACGGTAAACCTCCTGTCAGAAACAAGAGCAATATAAGATTCGGATCGCACACTTTCAAAATGGGGGACCATGACGGGGTTCTACACGCGTTTGGGGAACACAACCTAACCTATGTACTATGGGCCCTACATAAAATAACTGTTCAAACACTCACCTGTCGGAGGACAATGGTGTCGCGTAGGCTGTCTACGCCAATTTTAACTCCAGGGCACGTGGCGGGTCCGGAGCACTGTAAAAACAACCATTGTTAGAAGAGCACGCAACAAGAGCCTACTGCCTGCCAGATGATGGTGGCGGCTGCTTACCCTTCGCAGGAGTCTGTAGCGTGCAGACCAAACTGCTATCTGCTATGACTCGACTGCTGGATGGTAACTTTGGGAGCTGGACTGGTGCCGGTGGTATCTGCCCAAGGTATGAAGGGCCTGACGCCAGACGCCTTTTCGCAGCTCCTAACCTAGCGAGCGTAGTGACAGCTGACAAAAGTCAAAACTGACACTACGGCTGCGTTCGAAATGCGCGCAGGCGCAGATTAAAAACATAAGACAATAAGGGTGAGTTCACACACCCTTTGCTATAAGGTAAAATATAATATAAAGGAAAAAACACATCCACAGATGTGCGGGAAAATTATAACGTTACGAGTATCTTTACTCGTATGTGGTAAAATATTGTTTGCAACTGTCTTCAGTTGGAAATAGGATTTGAAAGCTAAATTTTCATTGATACGAGTATGTTTAGAATTACTAAGTAACTTTAATCGTTTGATTGGTTATCTTTCTGCAACTTACTGATGAAAAACCGGTTTAAGCTGTCGAAAAGCATTCTAACCAATATTTCAGAAAATCTCAACTATAAACCGAACAACGGTTACAAAAACCGGTATCCTTTCATATTTCGCAATCTCATATCAGCATGTAACTGTAAAGGTGTGTTACCTCAGCTGCCGCCCCAACGGTCTCCGGCCACCAATGCGTCAGGGCGGCACCCAAGGGTCGCGTAAAACGTCTATAATACCCATACCCACCTGTGCTCAGGTCTGGACCGATAAATAAGTAAGTTACACGCTCTCTCGATGGGATAATTTGTTCCATTTATGAAACGAACAAGAATATGGCAGAAACATCTAAGAAGGTATATTTAGTACATCAGGCATTAAGTTCACCAATTGCACTTTTCTTTGTGCAATTAAGAATAAATAAATAAACAGTACAAAATGAAGTGTAAGACTTCTATGGAATAGGCCAGGCACATTATAGAGGTAATTGGAATGGCGGGCAGGATGGAGGAATGATGGAGTGAACAAAAAAAGTACACTGAGATAAGTAGTCGTATTATTTTAAAAGGACGTTGTTCAAACAAAGTTTAAAATAACAGTCGTATAGCAGGCTGAGAAGCAGTTACTGCTTATGGACCCTACCCATCGTATGGACGAATGTTCCCAGATACCAATGCCTAAGGAGAAAACTCCCTGTGGATCAAAATTTAACAAACCGTGTGACAACGCCGCAGAACCATTTCAGAAAGTAACCGCGCAATAACTCGGAGAATTACCTACGAGGGAAACTAGAATCCCATATTACGAGTACATGGGGCTGTGGTAAAAAAAATACATCAGTGAAAATTGTTTCCCGCCTGGAGGTAGAATGCTAGTGCATGAGTAAATAAACTGAACAGAGACAAAGCTCCCACAACTATGATAGCCCACTCTTACGCGTGTGTGCGTGAGCACTAGCGAGCTAGTCGCGCACGGAGGGAAACTTGTTTATACTGGCGCGGCCAGTGCTCAAGCCTAGTGCTGACTAGAGATCAAAATGACTTAATTTGACCATATTTGACCGGCCATTTTTTTCAAATGCAGTTGAATTAACTCGTGCATTGCTATCCGGCTTTTGCTTACTTACGACGAGTATCGAAATTCACTAAGGGAATCAATTTGACTGACTGTCATTCAATAGTCAAATTGGTCAGATGTGGACACTTTTGGTTTTTGATTCGATTTGACAGTATATTACCGATCATTTTTGGTAAGATTTAGTCTTGTACATCTCTAGTACGCAGACACCCGTGTACCAGTGTATCTCTCACGGCGCATTGTTGCAGCTGTCTCTGTTACATTTATTTACTCATGTGACGCCAGAGAAGATTACTTTCGCTGATCGTTCGTCGCGGTCGATTTTCTTAGTTTATGGGACGAACGGTCGGAACGAGGAGCGAATAGTTCATTCAGCGGGAATAGAACCTTTTTAGTGATCTGTGGATAGTAAAATGGAAACTGTCGACGGGTGGGATATGTGATACATAGTACCTACGAGAATTTAACGTCTTCGTAACGTTTTCGTAGTACGAGTAATACATCAGTGAGATTTTTGATTTGAATGTTGTTTGTTTGTTTGTTTGTAATGAATAGGCTTAAAAACTATTGTATTGATTTTAAAAATTATTTCACCAATATAAAGCCACATTATTAGCGAGTGACAAAGGCTTTTTTCAGCTATATTTGATCGGGAGAAATAGTCTCTGCGGGCGGTGCTTCTAACAGACAGTTAGTACTGAATAATTTGTGATCGTCTAAAACAAAATCTAGTAATTGAAAAACTAAGCACGCGTGTTTTTCAGCTCCGTATCTTAATGTTTTGATATTTTCAAAAAACTAGAATTTTACTATCTATAACCTGTTTGTTTATTCTTCAAGTATCTCGCAAAGTAAATGCGCAACAAACGCTGAATCGTTAACGGATCACGTGTAACATAGTCTCATGTCCCGGTAGGGTATTGGCATATCTTTCGGAAGGTTCACCTCCAGGGAAGGCCGATATAGATATCCGTTTAGACCAAACTTGCTTGCAGAGTGCTTAAATAGCATGGTACAGTTACTAGCGATATAGTATTATGTAAATAATATATATGCGCCAGACAACACAACACTTGTCATGGTCTCGAAGTAGGGATAAATATTCCTGTATTACAAGGTACTAGACAAGGAATTAAGCCAAGGGCGTCTCCCAAATTCAGAAAAGATAGTTTCCTGAATTGACTTGACCGGGAATCAAACTCGGAAATCAAGGCGAGAAACCGTGTTACAGCGCACTTCGGCATATTGACTTTTAGAAACCGTCGGTTGATTTGAAGACAAATTCATTTGGCGAGTGCGCTGTAGCACGGTTCCATGCCATGGCTTGCGTGGTGGGCCGAGTTCGATTCCCGGTAGGGTCAGTTCAGAAACCGATATTTTCTAAACTGGCTTGGGTCTGGGTAAGCTGGGAGACGCCCCTGGCTCATACCTTGTCTGGTACCTCGTAACACAGGGATTTTTATCCTAACTTCGAGACCATGATGATAAGGGTGGGCTCTCGAGCACATGTATTTATTTAATTTGGTCTTCGTAGAGCTTTATCCCTTTGCACACTTCCTATGTGACGATTGTCAGACGTAGTAGTTAGACAATATAAGGCGGTAGTGTTTAGTTCAAAATTTGTATATGTATAAAATTTTCAAAACTCCCAGCTTAGATTTTTAAATATTACATATAAAATTATCCATTTTTTACTGGGAACTGTACAATTTGCTTTTACAAGACAAAACATTCAATTGTATAAAACGAGTTACCTTCGTTTCATCTAAAACAATTGACCAAATCATCGCTTCCCAAACAATTTTTGTTTACCAAAAACTGTTGCATTGTCATAATAACTAAAAGGTTGCTAAAATTTGTTTGGCTAATGAAATTTAGGCAAATTTATTTTGGCAATACGGCAGGATCCCAATATCTTTATTGCGCCAGTACGACAACCAAAGAAGTGGCTTCCGTGGATTTGTTGTAGTTTCCTTTACTTTGTCCCTTGCTTTTTTCAAGATCGATAACATAGTGATCGTAAGGATTTCCAATCATGAAGACACTAGACTAGACATTTTTTTAATGGTCTACGTTTGCTCATTTGTATTAGTTATATATTATATTTGGCCTGGCTTCACTCGGAAGTTATGATTTTCCTAATATTACGGAATTTTCTAAACCATATTCTTGAAATCATAGTCATCTTAAAAAACTCATTGAATGGGACACAAACAGATTCGAATTCAGCCATCGTACTTCCAGTCGTAGCAGTCGTAGCAGTCGTAGGCTTGGCGTAAAGAGGTATGATTGTTAACGTCGTTAGAAGAGGAAATATCTAGAAGCGACTGTTTAACAGCAAATGTGCATAGCAGATGCAGGCTACCTACAATCGACGTTGACTGAATGCTGCTAATGTTGACGACCGTGATGCTGATGTGAATATAGTTACAGGTAAAAGCATACGCTGAGCCGAAGGACAAACACAGCAGGGGACTTAGATTTCTATAATTTGTGCATTTGGCGATTAAAGCTTTAAAACAGTACGCGAATCGACTTAACCTTTGTCTCGAATTCCGAGCTCATAAAATTTAACACCCTGAATTGCTTCGATCGGTGGAAACGCAGCTCCAATCTTACTTTCGCGACTCTACCTTTTGTACAGTCCACATTTACATAAAGAGTCAGCCGGTCCTTAGGGTCTCCTTCCCGGTTTCCCATTTTATGCTTGAATGCGAGCGACCGTGCCGCGATTCGGACGGAAACTGACTTTTATTTGAGACCGCAAAAGGGTTCCGTTTTACGCCCGTCTACGGTTTTGTTTAATTGGAAACTATTTTCCGTAGGCCTGAAATTCGGCTTTTGGGCTTTCGTTGCCTGCGGCGGGATAAAAGGAAATATAAAAGTTTAAACTGTAGATTAGGTTAGGTGTTCCCAAATCCAAAGATTAAAATAATAACGCCTTTTGTGGTTTCAGTGTCATAAAGAATAGAAGAATTGTCTTTCATGAGATTATTAATCATTAATTTATATGTAGTTAAGCACGACCCGTACAAAAAGATGCTAAATTCTGCTTGGAGAATTTCAAGAAATATACGTATGTTTATTCAAAAGACTATTCGCATGTGGGAGCCACAGTAGAAACTGACACTAAAATCCGCCGCAATAGGCAGGGTATCTACTTCTAAGATCCAACCTAGTATACACACGTACTAATATACCTGTTTATTGGAATTAAATGGTTTTGTAATTTAAAAAATCTTAATCTCTGTAGGAATAGCCTCAACGAAAATAAAAACTAGGATTGTTAAGAATTCGTAGGAGATCCGTTTCAGAACTGTCTGAACTAGGGACACCCCCTTACCAACTACTACTGAGATTTATTTTAGTGGCCCGCCCGACCAACCTCACGGTTATGCAGGAGGGGACCTTATTCCTAGCATCGTTACCGTTAAATGTGCCAGGGACCATCTGCGGTAGGTCCTGCCACCACAAAGCACAATGCATTACACACTATGGTACTCATAGGCGAGTAGCCCGTGGCATTACCCACTCCCATTTATCCAGAATGGTATCGGAGCAGTTATAGTCGCCCCCAAATAACGCTAGCGGCTTCAATCCCCGGCTGGGGACGTCAGAGAAGCCAACTACCATTTCTCCAGAATAGTGCCGAAACTGTATACCACGCTCACATCTCGATGCACAGCTGACATCTATGACCCTTAGCTACAGCAGGGTGGCCGGATAGGCAATCTTGCGGATACCCATCTCCTTGCTATCCAGGCAAGTACCGGAGTAGCGGCAAGCCGCTATAAGGGTTCCTCACTAATCCCGCATCTAAACACTTAGCAGCCCAACGCCCTAGACCAGTAAATTTAGATACTCGTTGCGAGCAGACCAACATGCGCCTCTGCAACTAACCACATGCCACCACGAATCCAACTCCAAGTTGGGGCCTGCCTTAAGAAAGGCAGATCTGGGACCCCCAACACCCGTGGTACCCTGATCCTAACAGCCAGACCCGTAGTTCCAGCTGCGAAAACCCTACCTACCCGGGTGGAGTAGATAGGGACTGAACTGCACTAGGGACAGTGTTAAATATATCTGTTGTTGTGTTCTGATTTTCACTGAATTTACAACAAGACAGTGTTATCTTATGTTAACTTCAATATAGATTTTAAGAACAAAATTTCTGGATTAAGTTAGGCACACAATTTAAGCGCATTTGTTTTAACTAACGGTCAAGGTAGAAGCAGACTGAACTACGAGTAAGTTGCAACTTAGGGAGTTAGTAAAGTAAGTTATGCACTTACGTCTGCGAGTTGCAAGCGTGTAGATGCAATAAGTATCAGTTTTGACTTAGGCTTAACTACTCATCGTCGGGAGAGTAAAGTTTATATGCGTCCCGTTACAATTGAATTATGAAATTAAGTTTTAGAAATTATATTATAATGATAGAGATGTTGTCATAAAATATTAAACATTTGATGATGTTCAGATGATGGAAATTTTATAATGTGTCAACAGCTTTCGATGACTTCTGCAATATACACTCAGCTACAACATTGCAACTGTTTTTTTTTGCCTTTTTTTAATTTCGTTAGATTAATTTAAGGTCAAGCTTTATATATTTTATAGTTTATAATTACTTGCAATTCTTTTTTAATTATTATGTAAAGCCTATTTCATTTAAAAAATAACTGTTTAGTTAAGTTTTTACTATTTTTTTTGCTAAAGTGCTCTGACTGTATTCAATCAACTAAATTTTTGACATCTATTTGAGTATCTTTTCATCACTGTCCAGCTTAACAAATGAAGTCAAATGTTTGAGAAGGCAAAAGTTTTCTGCATGTTGTTGGCTGTCTACTGTGTATTTGTAAACATGAACCTTACCACGAGATTAGTTAGCGTTATGGATAAGCTTGTAATAATAACGGCATGCCTATCCAAGCCACGAATTAATTATCAAATATTTTCATTAAGAAAATATACAGAAAATATGGCAATGAGAAGACCTTCTGCCACAATTTTCCATTTAAAACTCATAAATTATTTCTAATATGAAAGACAGTTATAGCGTGAGATAAAATTAACAAAATAAGTTGCCAGACACTATCAAAGTGTCACTAAGTAAGATTTTTTAAGAAATTCTCAGTAGTTTCCACTGTTCATCATCTATTTTATTTTATTATTTTCCCATAATAGTGAGTAAGTTATATATTATGTTAGTATATATTTATTTATGTTATGTATTTCTATGTATTATATTGATTAGGTTGTATCTGTCGTTTTTTAAGAATTTATAAAATTTGTATTAATTTCCTATTCTAAATGATCATTTTGCACCGCCAACAGCATTTCTGTCTCATCCGATGGTTGACTGGTAGAGAATGCTTTTAGCATTAAGTCCGCCTAGTGTATTTTTTTTTGCATTAAAGATTAAATGAATAAATAAATAAAATAAGGACAGAAAATATTACACATAAAGCTTGTACACGATAAAAAACTTAAAAATATAAATACTTGAGAAAAACATGTAATGATAGTATAATTTATTAACTTTAATGTTCTTCCAAATATTTCTTACGTTTTTTGTCTTGCAATTGGTATAGACTGGGCACGAGATAATTTCGATGGAAGTAGATTCATTTTTTGCGAAAGTATTTATTTCAACAAATTAGCTTCAAATATACCTTATCTTAAAGCCTGTATCAAAATTATTCTGAATTTTAAAATAATCAGCAAATGTCATGAATACATCTACACTCGGTTTTTAAAAAACATCGCAGTAGAAACGGATATTGGAACTTACCCGCCGTTCTTCGCAGCTTTGACAGGTGATTCACACGTCAATAAAGACATCTACCACTTGTCTCACTAAAAAATGCGTGTCTCAAGGAATAATTTACTGTTAAATTTGGCCCATATAGGTGTACAGGAGGATATCAATTTAACAAACATAAAGTAAACCCGATAAGAAGACGTCTAAGAAGATATATCTGCCAGATGTCTTCTTTTTTGACGTAGGTAGAAGAAGATATCTGGCAGATATACGGACGTATAAGAAGATATCGGCCAGATATCTTTTTTTAACAGCAAAGTTTTTGAAGAGAAAAAAAAGACATCTGCGTTATTTCAGTAAAAAAAAACAAATACAGATATAATCTGTTATATATTATAATCAATAAAGAATGTTATTTTAATACATCGTTCTAAGTTTCATGTTAAACGGTCAATAACTCTCAAAATGACCACTATTTTTAACTAAATGTGTTCTCCTGTAAAATTGTAGATGTCTTTGTCTACTTTTCAGCCCTCGATTTAGCGATAATCTTAACCCTGCTGGACTTGTTGGACCTGAAAAATGCTGCAAAAAGCGCGCAACCGTTTTTTGCTACCGTTGTCTAGTTTACACGGGCGAAGCCGCTGATGGACAGCTAGTTCGGTATGTAAAACACGAGTTGTTGGGGATCAGCGGGGATGCGGCCGACGATAGCGCGCCGGATCTCGGAGGCGGCCATCTCGCGCAGCTCCTGCGCGTCAGATTTATCAGATTGAATAAAGAAGTTTTGTAAAATAAAAAGTGAGCACACTGACGAAGCATTCACAGTAGTTCTTGTGGTGATTATCAAAGAGAAAAAAAGTTTTTTTAATTTTGAAGATCGTAAACAAAAGAAGATTGACTGGATTGAACCATTGAGATAAATAAGTAATGAGATACTTTCTACATCATCTAATGAGTGTGCGGTATTCTTTTACACAAGTTATAAATTACTAATCTACTAATGCAACACAAATTTATTCCTCCACTATGAAGTAAGATACAATAGGTTAACTTCAAATCCAGCTATATATCATAATTCACGACTTAATAATAGGTATTTCAGATGTATAACCAAGTTACGACTGTAGTTGATTTACAGTAAGTACGACTACTCCATAACTTATGTAGTTATGAGACTGAAGTTTCTCCCGCTGCACGTTACGTTAATAGTGAACGGCGGGAAGTTAGTTGATTGGGATAAATTGGACATGCAGATCCAAAATGGCCGTCGCATTGTTGGAAACGACTAAACTACCTAACATCAGATGCAAGTACAATTTGTGTCAACGCAGCTCACCTATATTGTCGGAAATTGAAGAAACAAACGAATACCTAACCCTATAACATCCCAGTGACTCTAGGCAAAACCATACCACTAAGTATTTACAATTCATTATCATATTAGTATCAATCACACATTATACAATTTTTGAAATTTATTAGAGAATACTATATTTGTTTTGTTCATTTCATCATTGAGAATAAAATTTTGTCACGATTAAGACAATGTCTCACAAATTCTGAATATGATTTACAGCGACAGGTGTATTCAAATGCGGGAAATGATTCACTCATTCTCAACAGCAATAAAGCCTGGGCGAAAATACTGGAGCCCTAATCGGAATATTACCAATGATGATGAGAAATCATTAAAAAAAACAGTTAGTATGTACGACCCGCTATTTTCATTTGAATATTTATATAATAGGTAAAACACCCAGTACTTTTCCACTCAAAGCACGCTCTTTTACTCTTGCAAAATGCACTGGTCACAGTCTATAAGGCTCTCTTTGTATCCAGCATACTATTTAAATAAAACATAATATAGAATCCCATCCCCTGCCTAGGACAGATGAAACGATGCGTACTATCTGTGATACTCCTTTTAAAATCTAAGAAAAGTCTTGAGATTTTTCTAGAGAATGAAAAACTAACCACAATAGTCTTTATCTTGTGATGCCTCCGGGGCTGAGGCCATTTGAAGAAGAAACTTACAAGAATGGGTACAACTGGAAGACACAGTGACTAAGTTGATTATTTTATTAAGTATTGATAAAAAAACTACGCTACCAAATAATATACAAAGTATAACCTTAAATTATAATTAAATAATTAAACAACCCCTTCGTGACCGAGTGGTTTTAGAGCTCGGCTAGAAACCCGAAGGTCTCGAATTCAATTCCTAGGTCGGGCAAAGGGTGCTTCAGATTTTTCAGAACATAGCCCTGGTTTGTGATCACCAACCCGCATTTGGCAAGCGTGGTGATTAAGCCAATACCCATCAATTGTAGCGATGACTTGATTTCAATGATGGACTTTGCCCAGCAATGGGACAGTATATGGGCTAATTACTACTGCTACCAATTATCAGTCGTAAAGCCTAGTCAGAGACCAAAAAAGGCGGCTAGATAACATCTGACAGTAAGGTTTATCACTGGCCTTACATTCACCTCTCCAACAATCCGCACTGAGCCCGCGTGTTGGAGTATGGCTCGTACCACCTCATAGTTGAGGTGAGGCCTGTGCCCAGCAGCAGGACGTATAAGGCTGTATTTGTAGAACTAAGACAGCCGAATATAGTACGTCTACCACGAGTTGCCAATTTAAATTTACATTATCGTTCGCGTAAAAAAAATGCATTGGGATGACACATCATGACATGACATTGTCACATCCCAACGCGCAATTTTTTTACGCGAACGATAATGTAAATTTAAATTGGCAACTCGTGGTAGACGTACTGCACATTGGTTCCGTGAGACGATTTAAATACATGCCATTTCTGACCCTACTTCCTCAATTAAGTTTATATTTTCTACAACAACCACTGTTGAGTGCTGATTGTTGTAAATCATTAAAATGAAGTCGCTAGAAACAGAATATTTTCATCATTGTGGCTCCAAAGTTATGCTTGTATGTGTTACACAAGCATCGGTGAACACATACAAGTTTGGTTATTCTGCATAAGCGATAAAAATGTTTCAAAAACACCTAAATAAACATTAGAATGGATTAACTAGCGCTAGTTCCTATTCGACAAGGACTTAAAAAGTTGAGAAATAAAAAAAATGAAGCAGAACTTTGAATAAACGAACAAACAAGTTAAAAGTAAAAAAATATATATGTCAGAGCAGCATATTCATGTGAAATGAAAACCTTGCCTTAAACATGTCATATTAATTTCACATGGAGCATTTGACACATTGCTGACGCGAAGGAAACAGCGAGACAGTTGACGGGCGCCTCTAGCATGTTCTGTCGACGACTCCCTTTTCCTTCAAATGAAACATGTCACCATACCATGAATACAGGAGTGTGATAAACTGTTTCATAATAAACGCATTTTTTAGGCATCATTCAATATAAATTGAACAGTAATGTGAAATGCATAAATCAGATAGACTAAACGTTCATTTATGATACTTACTGCATTTTGTTTTTTTTACAAAAAAAAAGTCACACTCTTGGGCCTAACCGGCATCTCTTAGAACAGTATTTGAACTAAAATAATTACTCCAGTTGATAGCCTTGACATAAACAACGGGGAAGAATAGAAAGGGAATTACTAGTCCGCGCGGGCGAAGTCTTGGGGAAATGCTCATTATGATATGTACCTAAATGCCTGGTACATACCTAAACTCCCGGCAAAAATAATAATAATACATGAAAAGAAAACGCAAGGGGAAACTTTTAGGGCCCCAAGTTGATTGAAATTTCAGACGTTCCAAATGTATTATTTCACGATACACCGACGATCTCAAACAAAGTATCTTATCATGTTTTGTGTAAAAATGTAATATACACTTCTAAGAAAAATGGAATGGGCTTTGTTCTTGCTGTCATTCATGTTCCTGTCTCCCTTAGGGTTTTGAATATTATTTATGTCAAAGAAAATTTCGTTCGGTAAAAATAGAATAAAAGAAGTTTCATCTTTGAAATAATAATAGATTTGTTTATTCTGGTGATCAAAGCTTTTATACAAAATGTTTGAGTTCAAGCTTGTCTAGTTTGGATGAACGATCGTCTGTTTGTGTTTGAATTATGCTCATTGCTTAAATACTGCGTAAAAATATAAGGCCGGTCCAAGGTAAAGTTTCAAATACAGGGTTTTAGCCTTTATTGACTCGGGCGAAGTCGCTGGCACCAGTTTGAGTATGAAAATACAGCACATGATAATGAAACATTTACATAATAATACTACTCATATTTATATGCATTACGCTTTGACTATGATTCTGATAAAACTTTCCCAAGGTTTTCTTCCGAGTGCCTAACTATCTTGTTTTAGGCCCGTATTCTAAAACAAAATCTGTACTTGAGTAATGATCTGAGTGATGTTTTTGTGTAAATCTATACTCAAGAACAGATCAATGCTTGAGTATGGTTCTAGAATACGAGCCTTGGTTCTACGTCAAAATAAAAAAAATACCTTTACATAGTTGCCACGTCATTATTCTTGCATTAAATTTCTTTATGAAAGTGAATTATGGATGGCAATAGTAGGGTACTTAGATACAAGCCCGCATTTGGATACACCTCGTGTTTATTTTCGATTTCACTTCACTTAGTATACGCAAAGGGGAAATATAATCAGATTAAATTGAACGCAAACGGGGGGTTTGTTTAAAAAATGTATTGTTGTATACAGTGGAAAGGTTTCCGTTTTATTTCTCTACAGATTCGTTTATATTGTAATGTAAGTTGTGCCAGATAAACTTAACATAAACTTACCTGTAAATCGCAGCCATAAATTTAAATTTCCTAAATAGAGGTCCCCGTCAGGTAATTAGGCACAATTATTTATCCTGTTATATTTGCAGTAAAAATTTAATTATTTTATCTTAGTTTGTATAAAAATAAAGCTCTAGCGAGTGTTTTATGTTACAATTTTACGTTTACTACTCAGCGATAACATTTACGTAAAAATAAAAATAGCGTGGGTGCTCATCATTTCTTTCTGCAAAATGTTGTTGGGTGGTCGTTTATTAGTAACAATACTTTCTTTTTCTGCATGTTTATGCAGTAAGTGGTCATTTTGGCATCCAAATATCCCATTTTTTGTTAGTGACATTCAATTCAGTTTCACTTATCAACTTATTTTTCCTTTCTTTCAGGTGAGCTTAAAAAGCCAAGAA
The DNA here is from genome assembly GCA_947369235.1 of Udea olivalis. Taxonomy (NCBI): domain Eukaryota; kingdom Metazoa; phylum Arthropoda; class Insecta; order Lepidoptera; family Crambidae; genus Udea; species Udea olivalis. The sequence continues at coordinate 11,441,001 of OX376351.1, forward strand.
ACGAGAAACGTTTATTTGCTCTACTTGGATATCTCCACGGATATAAAATCGGATATGATTACGCATCCCAATTGCCACCAGCCATACCCGTTATAATATTGCCAACAATAAATCAACATCAAACTGTAAGCATTTTAAAAACTGTGTACGCTAGTAAATATACAGATGGTAAAAATAACAGCCAACCTGAACTTGTGATGAAAGATTCAACAAACTTAGAAAATGAATTAATTGATATTGAAGTGAAACCGCGTGATTCAGTTAAAAGAAATACACCTGCGTTTTGTAATAATACTTTTGATGAAAGTGACATGCTCAGACAAGCAGTTACATTTAAAGACGATACAACAATAAGCAACAATCAACCTGAAGTGAAAACTGCGTTGCCAACCACAGCAGCGTCGATAGAAGAAACTACGATGGGAAATGATCAAGATAGAGAAACTGGTATTATGAAAGAAGCAATTGCCACAACTGAGACCATAAAAGGCTTGTATCCTACTGCTAACTATGAATATGGAATAGTTGACACACTGACGCTTACAACCATTGCTGACAAAATTGTGTTAACACCTTTGAAAGATAACATAGGTTTACCACCATTACATGACCAGAGGTGGCAAAACTTTGATAAAAATGGAGCTACATCGACACAGAAAATGTATTCAAAAGAATCTGGGAAAACTGCAGAAAGAAACGGACCTTACGGTTCTGCTACGTATGAAGATAAAATTAATCAGATATATTTAACCACGGAAATGTTTGTAAAAGATCAGCAACAGCCTCCAGCCAATGATTTTAGATGGCAAAAATTTTCTACCAACAAAGTGGTAGAAAGTTCAGAACAATTTAAGCCTCTAGCTGGTTTGTATTATGATGGTTTCTTAAATACACCCGTGAATAAACAAGAATTTATCCCAAAGTATGGGTACAATAAATATTACTACTGAAAAAAGGTTTTTAAACTACAGGAGCGTATTGAATTGAATTTTAACGGAGCTGAAAATACGTTCTTTAGAGAACCAGTCACAGAATAATAAGGTTCTCACATATCCAGTGCCGACAAGATCGTAAAATCTGAACAATACCGGTAACTATTGCAACTCGACGAGGCTCTAAAATTGGTATTGTCAGAATGTACTCGTAAAGCAAGCTTCGGCTTTTGTATTCCAACTCATGTGTGTGACATTGTTACGTGTGAATCGTTGGTAAATGAGGGCGTTTTATCGTCGGTCGCGATGCTATTCAGTGTTAATAACGTCTTTGATGTCTTCACATTGTTAAGTTCTCAATGTACTTAAAATGTATCACTGTTCACTTTGAATACTTGTCTTAACTACTCGTACATTTAACCATCTTAAACACATTAATTGCATCTGTATTATTAGTGTAATAAATAGTAATATGACACTTGTTACAATATTTTCTTCATCAACCGAGTACAAAGTACAACTTCTACTCTATCACGTATCCAGTAAAAAAGTGTGCTTCGTTATTATTTATTTTTTATACTGCGTCGCTGACAATCAAACACGCGGACTGCCCCTGATGGCTAGCGGTTACCGCATCCCATGGCCGCATGCAACAGAAGGGGTTTCACTAGCGTGTTTTCGACCCTGCAAAATCCTTTTCAAACCCCTCTTGAAGATCTTCATACTATATTCATTGTTAAACCTTGCTGCTGAGCTCATTCCACAATTTAAGCGTCCTCGGAAGGAAGCATCTCTGAAACCGAACTGTGCGGGACCATAGCGGATCCAGTGTGGGGATGGAGAAGTTAAGACACAATTCGACGACACGATTGGCGTAGTGCGCTGTAACACGGTTTCTCGCCTCGATTTTTGAAGTGTCCCGGGTTCGATTCCCGTTCAGATCAATTCAGGAACCGATCTTTTCTGAATTGACTCGGGTCTGGCTGTGCTGAGAGACGCCCCTGACTTATTTCCTTATGTGTTACCTTGTAGCACAGTGATATAAATCCCTACTTTGAGACCATTAGAAGAGGTGTCTTGTCTGGCGCATATTTATTTTTATATTTAACAATAGTCTGGTGAGCTGAAATAAGATTTAATTTTAGAACTTTACGAGGCTTTGATGACAGGAAAAAAAAGGTTTTGCTCATAACTAGACTAGAAAACGACAGTTTACAATCTACACTTGAGAACAATGAAATTGGTCCACCCACAGTTTTCAGGGTTTTCATTATCATTACATAATACAAAAAAAATATGCACGATATTTTCGTTCTCACCTCTCATACACATAATACCAAATGTACATGTTTTTTCAATAAAATAATTGCTATGTAAGTATAACTATTTCACTGGTCTGTAGGCGAAATGGGAGCGATCCTGCCTGTAGATCCGAAGGCCGTAGGTTTGATCCCGACCCAAGACAGTTATCCATGTGACGAAACATTTGTGTTTCGACGTTACGACGTCACGACTTTATCCCAAACGGCGGGTAGTCAGAAGCAAGTGACTGTTGCGGTGATGGTGAACGGAACACTCAGAAGCCCACTTTTCACCAATGGTATTAGAACCCAACGTGGTAGGTGGTGAGCCTTCCGCCGCTATCCGGGTTGATTTGGTTTTTTATTGATGTTTTCCATCACAGGAGAGTTAGACGGAAATTAAACAATGAACAATAAATTAATTATACCGTTTGTCCATTAATTACATCGTAATGTTTGTCAGATGTAGATCAGATGACTGTCTATGACTAATTGTATATTTCAGCATAAACTGAAACTCATCACGCAGGTTAAAGGTTAAATTTAGGTACTGACGAACCTCGGCCATTGTTGAGATTTCACCAAGTGTGTTTCGATCAGTAATACCACAAACATACAGTGAGATAGATGACGCAAGTCACAACGTACGTAACGTATTTCGCATGTGATAGAGACAGGAGAAGAGTTTTGACAGTTTCATTTAGTGCACGCTTAACAGTTGAAATCAGAAATTTACACTCAGCCTCCCCTTTCCTGTGAATTACCTTAAAATCCATTGAAGAATGGCGGATTTCCTGTACTTAGAAGCTACCGTTGCTGTGGATGCGTATGGTATCCAACAATCTTGTTGTTGTGTTATCCTGTAAAATAGTGTAATTGGTTAAATAAATAAATAAAAAAAATCTCGTAGCATAGCACTAGTGGAAACGGGTTCTATGAAGCTATGTTTGCTGAATGCTTTAGATTCATAAGAAGCGTGCAATGGATACGTACTCGTGCTGTGCGTGCCTTCCCTACATTGCATAGCTCGAGCTGCGCATCTTCCTCGCGCAGCTACCTGGCGGCGGTGCATCTTCTTTGCACATCTTACTAAGCTCTGTTACCTATCGTAGCATCAGTGGACTCGCCTCATAGTTTCGCAGCTTAGCTTGCACATCCTCGCAGCATAGCTGCATAGCACCTCTCTGGTGAAAACACAGCCTAAGCTGCGATAAACGTCGCACCGTTGGTTTTCATACCAACGGAGCACCTTGCGTTATCTTTTTAGATTTATATACGTGAGTAAAACAGAAATAAAGGCGCACAACTTTCTAAGCATTTATTATTCAACTGACAATAGACTCTAGAATGTACTCAGGAAGCAGATTTTCCTTTAAAGTATTATTGTTACGACACAAGAAAGGAACGTTGAATCGATTCTGGATTTGATTTGTTCCCGCCGATATTAAAATTTAATGTAAAACGGGTGATTACTTTGGAATGGATATTATGGCCGAATTTCCGATCGGAAATCGATACGTGTTTTTACCTTAAGCTGATATGCATAATTTTAATATTATTGTTTGAAGGTAGTTGCAATGATTGCACATACAAACTGGCATAATTATATGTTTTTATCGTAATTTTTTTATTAACACGCTTTTGGCTGTTTTATTTCATTCGTGTTTGGAAACGATGAACAAATGTTTTTGACTCTTGCAGACGAACAATAAGCAGAATCAGCAGATTAGCACCTGAAATCGCAGCATAGGTTACACTTATAAAGACAGATTAAATTTGAGCGATGTATAAGAATTTGGGGAAATGACTATGGCTCATTATCAGAGAGACGAAACGTTTTCCATGAATTAAAGTGTCGATTATATTTTCTTTTCGCCCAACGTTCAAAATCCAGATATAAGTCAAGAATAAAAAAAGGTAGAATAAACTTTGATTTATTAATTGTTTTAAGTTTGTCAATAGTACAAACTTTATCACAAATCGTTCTCATTAGTTGAGTTTAATTGTGTCCTTAATGAGGTACGCCATCAATATTCAAAGTCAGTATTTTGTGCCCAAATAGGGCCTTCCAACAAATCGTCGACCGGAATAAGTTATTAGGGGACACAACTTCACGCATCGACCCCTTTTTAAAGGTTAATGTCTTACGTCTCCCTTTCTATCACCTGAATACTAATATTATGTTGGCGGTTAGCGTTTCGATGAAAGTTTAATAATTTAGAAATGGACGTTTATGTTAAGTGTATACCGATAAGCAAGTTATAATATTATCGGTCTTCCATTTCTTCACATGACGTAACTTTAAACAATCATCTTTCACTATTACATAACATAAAACATGAGAGCGTCGTGGCCTAGTGGTTCAGCACCCGAACTCAGATCGTGGATCGTGTGGTCCCGAGTTCAAATCTGGCCAGAACCAAAATCTTTGTGTTCGATATCCGATTTACTCTCCGGTGATGGAAAACATCGATAAAAAATCAAATCAACCCGGATAACGGCGGAAGGCTCATACCACATTGGGTTCTAATACCATTGGTGCATAGTGTGCTTCTGAGTGTTTCGTTCACCATGACGACACAGTCACTTGCCTCTGACTACCCCCTTTGGGATAAAGTCGTGATGGTATGTATAACATAAAACAATGAGGTCACATAAATTGACTTTTCTTTATTTTATACAAATTATAAGCCAGCTTGTTAACTAATACTGTGAATTACTATGTCGGTGACCTTGGCTCTCGGACAGATTTTCTTCTTCAGAAAAATGAATTCGCAGGGACCTTCGAAGTTTGACAACTGAGACACTCCTTTGTGAGGTTGACGCAAACGTGAACGATATCAAGGGCTCCACTACAAAAAAAAAAGATTTGAAAGCTGCTGTTTTTATTTTACATAGCAGCCCCGACAGACTTCTTTCTTTCAAAGAGTGGTTGGTATGGGAAAAGAAAAGTTTTGTTTTTATTATTTAAACTGTAATTTTTTCGTTTATATCTCTCCATAAGAACCTTATTTGTGCTTTAACAATAGAAATAAAAAATAGTCGTTAAATAGAGTTGTTCTCGAGTTTTGCGCTTTACAACACATTTGGCGATTCATTTTTAGATAGATAAGATAACGATGCTGATACACTAAGAAGGCCTTAAGTTATATATGCTTTCTATAAGCATCGGGTTCACCGATCTTTGCTTTAAGCTTAAAAAATGGTGAATGATTGCTTTATTTTTCTGTATCCTTTTATTACGAGTAACACCGTTCCCCATTTTCAAATGTTTATACCTGGCTTACGGCTTTTACACGTTCAGAAAACAATTGCCAACAGGAACCACCAGCTGTACTTCTTTTATAAACAATTTTTTTCAGGTTATTAGATGACTAAGGGCCGATTTTTCAATCCTCAGATGATGAAATTTATCTGTCGAATAAAGTTTATTCGAAGGTTAACAATATTTTTAATTTTTAATGGTCCGGTAGATGTTATCTGTTGAACAAAGCCGCTAACTAAGGAATAAAGTTCAAGTAAAGATAAAGTTAAAGGCGGCTTCTCGGGCTGGATAACATTTATCTATGCGTTTTCTTTGACATTTTGAGGTTATGTGGTGTGCCTATGTTATTGTAATTCTCACGAACAGACATTAATGGATATTATTGACTAAATCGGCGACGCAAAGATTGAGGAGGAAAGGCAGATACTTAACTATATAAACGCTGAGCCCAATAGAAAAGATCGAGTTGTAAAAGAGAGACCTAATACTCGTAACTTTAGTACATGGGATGATCCTTTGCATCATTCATAGGTTTTTTTTGAGTGTTATTGTAATCACAAACTTTTTACTACAACTTTGGACAATAAAGAAAGATGAGGTTTTTTTTCTTATACGTCAGTGTCAATTTGTCAAACATCAAGTTTTGTCTTGTTTCATTCTCACATTGCAGTGATTGTATAAGTGCATCTCGCCTGTGCATAATCTGTGTGAAGTTAGCGATATAAGTACATAGAACACCGACAGATAGCTATTATTTGGATAAAAGACGATTGGAAAATTTAAAACATCTATTTGCTTGATAAGCAGCCAATTAATTTCATACTTCAGTTAGCTATCTAGGGACTAAACAAAGAATTGAAAAAACGGACCTTACTCGTATTATGACATTCGCGCAATCATTGTAGGGCTAAACATTAACGTCAGCGTGCAATAAGTAGCTGCAATAATAAACGAGATTGGAATATTCTAAGTGCAAGCAGAATGCGTCGAGGGCGAACGGTTTCAAATTAGAACATACTTTGTAGTAAATTTCGCGAAACAACCTCTGCACTGGACGTGTTCAAGGAAATAGCGACTTTCGTGATTTTGCCAGGACGCGCTTGAAATACTTCTTCGCTTTAAGCGACTTACTTCAAAGAACAGAATTGTTAAAGTTGAGTAGAGTTGTTCTACACTGACTAGCAAAAATTCTGCAGACAGTTCCATAAAGAACGATAAACTGGTTCATTCAAAACGTAACGTGTGTTTTATTGTTACAAGACAGTCGTCACAAATTCAACCACAATTTCATGTAATTATTCAAATTTCATTTCACTAGGTATACTTTTAAGTTATACATTTTGGTAATATGCGATTTGAAATAGTCATTTGTGGGTGCAAAGTTGTGACATAACCCTGCCAGTGCTCACCGCAAACGCTTAAGAGGATACAGAAGCGCCGTTTTTCCATACAGTTCCCCAGTTTCCTCCCTGGATAATGCTGGAAGAGAAAAATGTTGTTTCCAAAAAATCTATGGCCAATTAGCATGGCCCTATGTTTTCTTTTTTTAATAAATTAATTATGAAAAGATATATGATCCTTCGAAAATCTAAAAAATTGGTCAGATTTTCCGCTGTGTTCAAACATTGCACACTGCGGGGGGCACGAGGTTAGCAACAGACAGCAATCGATTTTACAAAATATGTACCTATTTTTCAATTCTCTCGCCCGTGCTGTGTCCTCTTAAGCGCGCACAGCTCACTAAATCTCTACGTCTACAATAAGTTTCTGTCACGTCTACCATAGTTGAGTTCAGTAATTTATCATGTAATTTTTAGTTTCATTTCCTATCACTAGGGGCGCCAACCTATACAAAAACGTAAACGCGATCGCTAACGACTGTAATTGGTCTAAACCCATGGTAAGGGAACCGAGCTTACCGAGCACAAAGTTACACGCACGTCGAGTGTTAGATACTTCCCAAAGTAAATAATACGTAACGCCGCATTGAGGGCGAGTTTGACGCGTCACCTCAATAATCCGGGTTCCGTATGTGCCATACCCCGGCTCAGATTTCATTACCCGACAGATATGTAAATGTTACACGGGTACCTACTTTACGTGAAGACATAACGGTTTTGCATATCGCTTTGTTTACTTCGGTATGCGATCGCTTTTGTTTCGTAGGAATGTTATTTGGTGATAATTTGTTTGGCTTGGTTGTATCGTAAGAAAATATCTTAGTTCACTCATTTTTCTAGTAAATAACTACAACATGGCAATTTGAGTGAAGATCATAATTTCATTATATATTGCCGTAAACCCTATGCTGTCCTTTCATATGTCAGTAGATATACAGGGGACAGGAATACATTTGAGGTCTGCTCTACATTTATAGTCGTTGCTGGATTCAGGCGGTATATACCAAAGTGAAGCTCACATGGTACTGTGTAAGGGTTTTTCCAGAGACATTAGAACTTACTATCAAGAAAAATGCTATTCGTGATTATTCTCTATACCTTCTATTTGAATGACATTCCGAAACGTCTAATTATATTTTTTTCATAGAAAAATATTGCAATTTAAACTAAAAGATCTAATCTGAACACGCCTAAGCCACAAATTACGCATGAGGTGGCGGACAAACAGTTCACTTGGCACAAACCGCCATTTTTGATCACGCACACAAACAAAGTGAGTTTAGATCAAACTTGGTGCAATTTTTCACATGATGAATTTTGTTCTAAGCTGATTTTAGTAAGTAGGTATACTACCTACATAATTTTAAAAATTCAGAGTGAATATAGTAGTATCCCTAGGCGTGGCAAGTTTAGGAAAAAGGCGCGAGTGGTCCTTCTGTAAACTCTTTATTTTTTGCCTTAGCTTACCAAATTAGCCTGTTATGTTAACTAAAGAAGCATTTTAGCAGCTTCTATCGATGTTGTCGAAGTAATACAGAATGAGGTGAACCGATGAGTCTTATAATTAGTTGGGCCTCAGCCCGAGGCGGTAAAATTAATTTCTGGCGCGACGAAGGAATTACTGGTGAACGAAAAACAGGATGCGGCAGCCAGCTCCGCTGTACTTAACCTGGATAAGTAATTAAAGATTTTCTGGAATTCCGAGCGACGTTAATTAAATAGCTAATTAGCAAAAATATATCGCAGTTAATTTGGGATTAGGGAGGAAGTTGTGTTGTCAGGAGCCAATGAGAGCAATATAAAGATAGATAAGTTACGAGTATTAATAATAACAAAGAATTCACTATTGAATTTTAATTTTAGTTCTAACTAAAAAGCAAGTCCTACTATACATGGTGGAAATATTGTGCTGAAGCGCGAATTATAACTCTGACTTTTGTGGTGTCCCGGGTGCGATTCCCGGTCGAGTCAATTCAGAAAACGAACTTTTCTACGAGTACCTATATTGGCTCGGGTCTGGGTGTTCTGGGAGATTCTTAACCACAAGGCCACGGCGCTCTCAATGTATTCATTATATAATTTATAATATTGCTTTGCAATTTTGTTAGAACTTAGGCTGATTAACAATATGTGTATTCATGACTGATTACAATATATGTAATACATACATGAAAAACTGGTGATAAGCATCAAGACGCTTCTACTGTCTACTTCCAGTTCTCTTGTTCTAACCATGAAATCGAAAAAGCACAAAAGCTTACAGAAAACGATGTTCATTTATTTCCAATCGCGCTCTTTGTAGTCTGCTACATTAATTATTTATTTATCACCAAACGCACCGTAGGCACCTACTTCTACTAATTGGTTGCCACTGAAAGGGCCTTTCTACTGAGGCATTTCAACAGCCTTTCCGAATTGTTCCAAAATAATTTAACGTGAGAACTGCCTTGGAAAGTAATTATTTTTCTTAGAAAGTCATTTATAATTCGGTTAGTCTGGCTCGGTTTTCAACACGCGATGCTTTTCTTTAATGTGTTTCGTTGGCCTATTTGAACAATTCATGCCTAGTTAGGTCTTTGGCTTAATAGTATTTAGGCCTTTTTATTTACTAAGTTTCTAGTCATTCATGGGTTGATGCCTATAGCGCCGAAGGTCATGGGTTCGAGCTTGGTGGCTAGCAGCTAACATTAATTCGATAAAAATGTGTGTTAGCTTTGTCTCTAGGTGATATTTTTTAAATAAAAAAAACGTAATGCCTATTTGTTTTCTGATAAGTGTATTTATCACTCTCTTTCTTGAGCCTAGAAAAGCCAATGAATGTCCTATCACATAGTAGAAATGAAAAAACGGCTCTACATGACGTAAGAACACCTCAACTTTGAGTATCATTGCTGGATTCAGGCGTTTGTCACTCAGACTTAAGCTCTGCTTACTGATCATGCAGTAAGACATGCACATATTTAATAATTATCAGCATTTTTTTTAATAATCTTCAAATTTCATACTCTAGTAGTTTTGTGGAGAAACAGATTTGTAAACTTCACTGCGTCATTTATGTAGTGGCGAGAGACGCCAGAAGCGACAGTAATCTTTTGCCCGCACCCTTCGTGGCATACCCAGGAAACTTGAATTCCTTTTGTGTCAGCCGTGTATCTTAAACTCGTGTTTGAATAGAAATTTATGTGATATTTTGGAACATTTGCCATCAACATCTCTGTACAGTAAATAGTAGGAATTTGATTTCTAGCCGAATTACTAAGCCTGATTCGAATAAAAATCAAATTCAATAATAATAATAATAAAAATTAAAAAAAATACGCTCTTTGACAGACGTCTTTTTGTAATCATTTTCTACAATATTATTTTTCAGTGTATTTTACAGTTACATTTCAGTTATTTCCATAGAAAAACAGTGACAAGCTACCGCAAAATATATTTTGATAATATTTACGAAAATTTCAGCCCTAATTTCCAATATACCAATAACCATGGCAACTGTCATAGAACACATACCCATAAGTTTACGCATCATTTTGAAGAATAATATTCTATGATTACGAGAGCAAAGGCGAGAGCGAATGTAAGCGCACGACCACCGCCCACTCCGTCGCCCAGCTCGTCGTCGGTGGAGGAGTTTGCTACTCCTCCTGACACCACAACGAGCTCAAGTTCCAGCGATGAGAGTGGGCCACCGCCGCCACGACCGCCGCGACCACCTGCGCGACGTGGACGACGACCGCTGCCGGCACGCTTGGGTCCTGTGGGGCAAACTGCCTCGCGCGGGGCCCCCGCTACCGGTGGTATAGTGCGCCGCATGCGATGGACACAAGACATGAATGTCAACTGCATGCGCGCCTATTACGGGGCTACAGAGGGAGGAACCAACCTTTCTGCGTATCGTGACCGGATGATGCCTCTGTTTCAGGCCCTTGACCCGACCGTGGCTGTTTCCGCCCAACGATTATCGGATCAAGTGCGGGCGATTCAGCGTCTTCAGATGTTGGATCAGCCTACGCTTGATCGGCTCCGCCTGGAGGCACTCTCAGTTCGCGCGACTTCTTCCTTGACGCGGGACCCGTCCGACACGCTGCTGCATCCGAACCCGGTCAGCGACTCGGTACCGGTAGCGCCCCGGATGGATCCAGATGTCGATGGAGAAGTCATTGCGAACGTATGCGTAAGTACTCAGGCCAAAGAGCAATTGAGGAGGGCTTTGGAGGATGCGATTTTGGAATATCGCTCCGCACCAGTCTCTAGGCCGCGGTTACCGCGTTTGCCCACCAATAGACGCAACCTAGCGTTAATGGGGGCCCTGGACGCTTTACTAGCTCCGTTTATACGGACTAGTGAAGATTTAGTTGATACTCACTCGATTCTGTACTGCGGGGCCATTGCGGCATGCCGTGTTGCTCGTGTCAAGTTTCCGGACTCTGACCGTGCAGTGGCAAATGCGAATCGAGCGGCGTATCAACACGTTTAGGACCCTCATTGCAAAGCTGGTCTGCTTCAGCCGGGGGAACCATCGCCCTCGGGTTATGCGTTACGTGAACCAAGCCTTTGCTGGGACGGGTATTAGGCCCGAACAGTATATGGCTTGTGTCACAGAACGCATTGACTTTCTGAAGCAGAAGGTCTATGCGTGGGCAAACCGTATCCGTCGCTACAGAGAACATGTGGACAGATATTTACAAAATCGCCTTTTCCAAAGTGACCAAAGGAAGGTGTACCGAAACTGGGAAGAGACTAACCAACGTGAGAACGACGGTCAGCGACCGGATGCAAGTGTCATGATTGACTTCTGGCGTAGTATCTGGTCGATGCCTGTCGAGCACACGGAGGGTGACTGGATGCGTACTGTCGAGCATGAATGCGAATCCATCGAAACCATGGAGTCAGTAAGTATTGACTCCGAAGACGTTAGTTGTGCAATTCAGACGGCTCAGAACTGGAAAAGTCCTGGCCCGGATGGATTGCACAACTTCTGGATTAAGTGGTTTCGATGCTCGCATTCATTCTTGGCAGTGCAGTTCCAGGAATCCATCGAGGTTGGTTCTCTCCCTAGTTTCCTGACTTCTGGTGTCACTTTCCTTTTATACAAGTCAGGTAGTACCTCGGAAGCAAAAAAACTATAGACCCATCACGTGCTTACCTACCATCTACAAGCTCCTTACGTCCATTCTAGCAAAAAAAATAAACTCGCATATCGTTGCGAACAATGTTTTGGCCCCTGCTCAGAATTGATGTAGGGTTGGGTCCCGAGGTACTAAAGAACTCCTCCTCATAGACACGACTATTTGCCAACAAGTCCGGCGGAATCGGAAAGCTCTTTCAACTGCCTGGATTGACTATACGAAGGCCTATGATTCGGTGCCCCATTCATGGCTCAGGAGGATCTTAGAGCTGTATAAAATGGATACAACTTTGAGATCTTTCTTGAGCACATGCATGGGGCAGTGGATCACAGTCCTTCGTCAACCAGGTGGTGGAAATGGCTCCCCTGATCCGCAGGACTTCATAAGGATAGAGCGAGGTATTTTCCAGGGCGATAGTTTGAGTCCTTTGTGGTTTTGTTTAGCTTTGAATCCTCTTAGTACTTTACAAAGGATTCAGGAAAAGGATTCAAAGCTAGGCTATCGGCTTCGCAGGAGGGGTGAGTTCATCTCTCATTTGTTGTACATGGATGACCTGAAGCTGTTTGCGCCAAGACCCCAGGTATTAATGAAACTGTTAAAAATCACTGAGATTTTTAGCAATGCCATCAAGATGGAGTTTGGTGTAGACAAGTGTGCGGTCATGCATGTACAAGAAGGGAGGGTTGTAGATTCACCGAATTTACAGCTCTCTGATATGATGACACTCAGATCCCTCTCTGAAGCTGAAACCTACAAATATCTTGGTATGTCAGAGTCATTGGGTATATCAGTAGGAGACGTCAAGCAATCGGTGAAGGAACGCTTCTTTAGTCGCCTTACAAAGGTACTTAAGAGTTCTTTGTCAGGTGGCAATAAGGTGCGCGCCTTCAACGGTTGGGTGATGCCCTTATTGATATACTCCTTTGGCATACTGAGATGGACTCAAACTGAGCTGGGTGCTCTGGATACACGAGTCCGAAAACTGCTCACAACGCATCGCATGCTACATCCACGCTCGTCTGTTATGAGATTGTACATCCCACGGAAGGTGGGGGGTCGTGGCTTCTTAAATGCCAAGGACCTTCACAACCGTGAGGTGTGCAATCTCAGGAGGTTTTTCCTCAACAACGAGTGTGGGATTCATCGCGACGTTGTGGCAGTTGACAAGGGGCTGACGCCGCTCTCCTTGGCAAACGAGAACTGGCGTCAACTACCGATGCTAACCACCGACGTCCGCAAGGAAATAAGGAAGAGCAAGGAGCTGCATGGTAGGTTTTATCGGGCCTTGACAGGGCCCGATGTGGACATCTCCGCATCGGTGAACTGGCTACGCTTCGGGGACCTCTTTGGGGAAACCGAGGGTTTTGTCTGTGCAATTGCTGATGAAGTTATCAAGGTGAATAACTACCGGAAATACATCATGAAGAACGGTACGGTTGACATTTGTCGGGCATGCCGCCGTCCTGGCGAGTCTATTCGCCACGTTATTTCCGGTTGTTCTCACCTTGCTAACGGAGAGTACTTGCACAGACACAACCTAGTAGCCAGGATCATCCACCAGCAACTTGCTCTTCGATATGGCCTTGTCGAGTCGGAGGTACCGTACTATAAGTACGCACCGGTACCAGTTCTCGAAAATAGTCGTGCATTGCTCTATTGGGATCGCTCTATCATCACGGACAGGACTATTGTAGCCAATAAGCCTGATATCGTGCTGGTAGACCGATCCCAACGCCAGGCAGTGCTCGTCGATATCACCATTCCACATGACGATAACCTCGTAAAAGCTGAGAAGGACAAACTCAGCAAGTACCTTGACTTGGCTCACGAGGTGACCGCCATGTGGAATGTTGATTCGACGATTATTGTCCCGATAGTCGTGTCGGCAAACGGCTTAATAGCGAAGAGCCTTGACCAACACCTCGAGAGGCTCTCGCTCAGCGGTTGGATCAAGGGTCAGATGCAGAAGGCGGTACTCCTGGACACGGCTCGCATTGTCAGGAGGTTCCTTTCTCTACAGCCCTAACCACCGGTAGTCTAGGCCTTGCCTGCCCTGCTGCCGGCGGCACCCTAGGTTAAGGTTTTTATAGTATTTTTATAAATCATTGTTTTATAACTTTAATTTAGGCTTAGGTTTTATAATTGTGATTATGTATTTTGTTTTTATAATTATAATTCTTAAGTTGTTTTATTGTTGTAAATCTTTGTTTTTATAAGAATACTGTACAAATTTTATACCTAAGTTTTATGCTAAATAAAGAGAATAATAATAATAAAAAGCATTTATTTGTCTTTCACAATTATAGCTTACACTTTTAGGTCTAACTTACATTTTACAATTCATTTGGTGAGCTATTAATGTGAAAGACTGGTATCCGCACTAGGTTAAAAACCTGTCTTACAGATTACCAGGCTCTCGCCTCTCAGCTTCGTACATATAAATTTGCTAAACAACAGTGAAAAAAGAATTTAAAACAAAAGTTGGTACTTTTAGACAACCTAGGAAGTTCGTGTGTGTGTGTGTGTGTGTGTGTGTGTGTGTGTGTGTGTGTGTGTGTGTGTGTGTGTGTTCTTTGGGAAGAGAATAGATGGACAGGATCGAATTTATTTTATTATAGGAATGGGCCGAGGAAAAAGAAGAATTTTTTCGCCAAACTGGTCCTGTGTACATCATGTAAGCATACTTTGTGCTTAAGACGTTTCCTTTTGTGTTTTAGCGGATCATATGTTAATAAAGAATGTTGTTTCATTATTATTAGGAGCATAAATAGCTGACGAACGGTGGGAACCCCTGCTTTTTTGTAAAGGTCACTTGTTGGATGGAAGAATGGAAGGAAAAGGCTAACCTTCAATACAGCTCTTTGCGCTCGCTCTACTTACTCGCAAGCGTGATTTAGCAGCGCCACCCCACGATATTCCTACTATAACTTGGCAATAATAATGTTTGCGTTAATAGCAGGAACAAAAAATATATTATTGCTGGTTATAATAAGTAAAGTACCTAATGAGCTAACTGTACTGTCCCATTGCTGAGTTTCATTCTTACCTGGATGTCGTTTTTAAAAAATATACACCAAAAATAAATCATAATGAGCCAGCGCAAATGTTCTTTAGGAACATTTATTTTAACCATGCTGCCATATTTACGCCACAGCACATCGCTTTTATCTCTCATCCGTACCACAGATTTTAGATAAGTTTGAAACTAGCGCACCAAGGAAACCTGCTCAAAATCAAGAATAAAACTTTATAATTTCTACAAAGCTTGAAGAAATATCCAGGAATAGGCGAGAGAGTTCTGCATTCTATAATAACGGTAACACGAGCGGAAAGTTTTACTGTGGCACTTTTAGCAAAATCTTACTTCCCCGAGGCAGCTCAAACTTCCTTATAAACAGCTCTGTGGAAAGGTAAACAAGTTTAGTTTAACTCTAATTTCGACACTCCAAGGAGACGTATTCGTACAGCAGCCACAGCTGCCGTAACACTGCCAGTTTAAGTTGAACTCTCTTCGTTATGAACTCTGATACTAAGGTTGAACGATATGAAGTCTGCTCAGCTACGTTAGAGGTGGGGTGGACTGTACATATAAACTTCTACGTCTAATTAGGATATAAGTTCGGGCCATTCATTTCAATTTAGTTTTGGGACGTTTCCACGAGTTTGCGAGATAAAGCGAGATTAGGATGGACTGTCACCCCGAGCAAGTTGATGATTAAGTTTCAGCAATACATGTAGCAGGTTTGTGTGTCATTTGAACCTATTGACCTACGCAGTCATTGTAGTTCCGTAGGATTTGGTGAGATAGTAATTGTCCCTACAAGCTGGGTAAACGGGTAAAGCTCAAAAAAGCCAAGGCCGTGAAATCCAACACATGAAAATCAATAACATAAATATCTTTTTTCTATAAAGATGTCACAAACATTTATCATGTCCTGCAGTAACTGTCGTGGTTTTGTTTGAGGCACAGAAACCAAAAACAACAAATGAGCCTTCACACTAATGTCTAGTCCAAAAATGGTTAACAAGCAGCTTTTCAATCCTGGCAGATGGTACATAACCATTCTGTTTAGAAAACGGGAAAAACCCCAACACTTATGAGGAGAGCACGAGGTGTGAACGGCATCAAGCCTTTGCGGAAGATCCATTTTATTTTTTATACTTGACTAGACTGCCAGTTGATCGCAATCGCACCTAGTGGTAAGTGACGATGTGATCTAATATATGTTGGAAAATGTCTGGCTAGTAAATGCCTGCTCACTCTTGTCTTGAAGAGACCCAGATTGTATTGGTTTGGAAATAATATGGCGAAAACATATGCGCATAAAGAGGTATTTCGGCAATAGTTCCCGAAGTAGATGCCTACTCCTTCGGGTGCCATTAATTTGGGGAATCCCTTTTAAGTACAGACAACAGCAGCAATAGTGAGTTAAAAGTAAACATAATAATACTCGGTCTCTTACTGTTCCTTATTTACATTTATAACATAGTTAATGAGATTGATCTTAGGGGAGACATCACGCTCTACGCTGATGATACTAACTTGTTGTACTCTGGTCATTCGGTGGACTCAGTAATAAATCAGGCACAGCATGACTTAGACAGATTGCATTTGTGGTTTCAATAAAAAATTTTAACGGTTAATAAATCTAAAACCAATTATATTATATTCTCGGCAAAATTTAAGAAAATTGGTAATCATAACCCACTAATTATCAACGGCATAACAGTTAATAAACTAAGATAGGAAAAGTACTTTGGATTAATACTCAATGCACACCTTAATTGGAAGCCACACCTTGAGAAATTACGATTAAAGCTGACTCAACTGAGGGGTGCACTTCGAGGAATTGTGCGCAGCCTTCCTAAACAAGTGCAATATACCATTTACAACTCCTTGGTTAAGTCTCATCTAGACTAGGTAGGTACCTTATTGAAGTGTAAGGATCTGCAGCTGAAACGAACTTAATAAATTTACGAAGACTACCGAACAGAATCATCAAAACTTTATTCTGATATGATTATCTTACACATCAACAAAAAATATATATATGAAAACAAAAATAATGAATATTGCTCAAATGTTTAAGTTTAACACTTGTCATCCGATTAGAAAAATATTTAACAAAGATATTCACACGCAAATAGTTTTTCTAAAAATCCCAGCATCACAAATCTAAAACTCGTCGAGCGAAAAATATACAGCAATAAATTTATATGTCCGTGGCCTTAGCGCTAGTATTGAAGCGCAAGTTACTACTTAAAGTCATAATAACAGTGGGTACTTGCGACTCACAGATTTGAAGTGTATTCTCTTGCGCCCGACCTTACCTTATAACAAATTTTGTATTTTCTCTGTAAGTGATTATTTGTAATCTTTTGAGAAATAAATGTCTTAAACCATAACAATGATGGCCATAGGAAATGCATTTTCTCAACGAATGATAGTAATCCAGTTTCTATGTTTAAAAAACAAAATGGAGGACACACTTCTGATCTTCTGATGTTTTCGTACATAAAGATTTGATGGTTGCCAACAATTGTAATAAAGTTCTTAGTCAATGTTAGAGTGGCGAGTGTTTTACCATTGATATAAAACTCGTAATGTCACTACAAAAACTTGGAATGTTTTCCTATCAAACAATACAGTATTCGTAGGACCTCGGTATTCTACGGACGATCAGATTTTGTGCAAAATAAAATACAACATTGTGACCTTTCTTATTGAATTAATTTCGCATGGCTGATCCTTTTGTCATAGAAGTCAATCGTTTGTCCGAGTTTATCCGTTACATTCGTTCTCAATCTAATAATAGAACGGGTGAAAGGGTCCCATTTTCTACCAGGATTCTAAGGACCTTATGAAAATGACACACATATACCTTATTTCCTTCCAGTAGGGGTCATATTACAACAAAATATATGCCTGTGATCGCTCAACTATGTGCTTTTAGTAGATACGAAATCGTGTTTTATGACAATCACTGGGACGTGTCATACAATAACCAGAAATAAATAAATTGTGTGATGTCTTTTTAGAATGCTGTGCTAAACAAGGACCCATAAAGTTTCGTCTTGAGCATCTGTTCGTATGTCTGTCGGCCACAATCACTTTTCTAGTTCCCTAATGCGATTTGTAATGAAAGCTGCATGAATGATGTTATTTATTACTCTGATAATTTTAGCATTTTATATTTTATTTTCATAGCTAAAGATAGAAAAACTAGAAAAAAAATCTTTTGAAAGATTTCGGACCTTGCTTACGTTGGTTTAGAGCAGTCACCTGGATTGTAAAAGATGCGGGTTCGGTTCCCGCTCGATATCATCAAGGTCAGAAATCGATTTTTTCTAGTTATTCTATCTTTAGATATTGTAATTTGTTACTATGCAATGTTCATTGTAAATATCAGGCAACATAATAATATAAGCCATTGACTCGTCTATGTAGCGCATACTATGTCTAATGGCTCCAACTGGTGTAAGTGGAAAACTTGAACTACATATAAATCATATTTTTCAGTTTAACTAGAAAATAAACTAGCTATGGTTATTCACAAAATGATCCAACGCAACACTGTAAATATGCATGAATAAATATCGAGAATAACTTACACTGGGATCATTGAAACTCAAAATAAGTTCACCTCTTACTATCATAATAAATAATATGTATTTCAATATTTTAATATGTATATAATTCTCAAAACATACGCCAAATAATAATAAGCATCAACAAGTATCTTGTTTTTGTTCTGACGAATATTAAATCATAATATTCCCTCGTCATTTGTAAACTAACCTCAAAAACGTTTTACAAACTCAGTTTATTTTCCTAGTTGAAGATAGATGGGTAATATGAAAAGATAATATTAAGAACCTTATTAAAACTCGGAATTTCGTATCATCTCATTCTCCAACTATTGCGCATAAAAATTTATCTATACCCTAGTTTATGAGGATTGCCTAAAGCAGAGATTTATTAACTGAGGGATAGTAAAACCTACGCGTAAAATTTTTTTATGAAGTAAAAACTGTAAGCTAAAAAGCAAGATAATCCTGTTATCTAAAATACTTTTTGCTTTTAACCAGTTTTTCACAGAACATTTTATGAGGAACTGGATAAATTACAATGATTACATGGCGTCTAAACAGCCTTGGCCCCGTTCAGCGTGATTTGTTGGGAAAAAAAGGTAAAATCGAAGATTTTCGAACACAATCCTGAAAATTTCCATATCTAAATGGAAAACCGACCCCGAACAATCAATTTATCCTCCAATATCCTCCAGCGGTTTATACCACCTGTACAATAAATATTTATACTTCGCCCCTCGATTTGTATCGTTTCGTTATTCTTGCAGGAAACTGTAAGGGAATCTGGCGATGGTAATTACGATTTGAGTTGTTTTCTCTTGTCCCCGTCGTTTTACTTCGAAAGCGTCCATTCAAACTTCTTAGCCAGCAATTGACTCTGCTTTTTAGTTTTTTTCATTTGAGTTTTGTCTTCAATTTCAAGCATGCTGGAACAAATGTACAGTCAAAACCATAAACATCTGGTCGTTTCAAAGGCTTCAAAAAGATCTTAGCAAAACATTGGCCACATAAATATATACAAGTCAACAAAGAGTCTGAAGGGACTCACGACTTGACTCACGTATGAATATTTATGGCTAATGATTTGCTCCGATATTTTTGAAACCTTGAAAACGTATAGATATTCTGCTTTTCACTGAACGCAAGTCACAGTAGGTAATGTGATGTGATAGTGAAACTTATTTGATAATTACCGGAAGGTACTGCTTGAGTAGGAGCGAAGTGGGTCTCCACCGTCCAAATTCGGGTCGGAAGTAACAATCCATGCCTATATCCAGGCATCCAAAACACACTTAGCAAGGAATGAAACCCAGGACTCTTGTATTTTGGATCAAGTGCCCTTAGCACCACGGCCACTGAGGCGGCAGAGATACAAATACAATATAGTTGCTCGCGACATTTTCAGTTTTTTATTTAGAGGATAATATACAAGTGTCTTGGAACCTGAGTTTCTTTCATCCAGTAGAATACTGAGAAAATCAAATGCACAAATAAGTACTCTACTCATACAATTTTAAATGAAAAAAGGACGTTAGTACTAGAGCCAAGCTTACAACAATAATAAATTACAGCAATGCGTGATTTCAACAATCAAGCTATTTTCCCAATGGCACAAAATAAAGAGCTTACAGAAGGACCACTCGAGCCTTTTCCTAAACTTGCGTAACCGCCTAGGGTTACTACTATACTCGCTCTGAATTTTTAAAATGAAGGAGTTAGGTTATACCTACTTGACAGAACCGGCCAAAAACAAAATTCATAATGTGAAAAATTGCACCAAGTTCGACAAAAACAAAAACACGCGACTGGCCGACTCACTGAAACTCATTGGTATCGCCTGTAAACACACTGTATCTGTGTGCGTTATCAAAATGGCGGGTTTGTTTTAAGCGGACTGTCTGTCAGCAGCGCATGTGTAATTTGTGCCAATGGTTAGTTAAATGTTATGGTTAATGGTTAGTTAATCTGCAGTAGGTACCCTAGAAGTGTAGCAATGCGTTATTTCAATAATCGAGCTGTATGTGCAGCAGGTATCGTAGATTACTGCTGCACATGCTGAACTTATTGTATGGTATTTTGATAATCAATAATTTGTTCGTTTTTTTTTATTTTTTTCTAGACATTGACTTATCAGACTTAGTATATTTCAATTAACGACTAAGCTTCCCCGAATGCAGTAGAAAGTGAGACAGTTTAGATTCTAGATCCTAGCTGGTGTGTGAGAATCAGACCCTTGTGCCTCTAAAAAGGAAGCCCAAGGTGAACTACTCGTAAAGCAGAATCATGCTTTGCTGCATGTTTTACAGTACAATCATTTCATGAGCGCGCGCGCTGACGCTCTTAATACCGAACAATAAAGTTGAATTTCGTTAGATTCACGCGCGCTCGTGGTATGCAAGAACCATAACGATAATGGCTTTGAACTAAAGGTCAATTTTCGACAGCGTTGACGTTTTTAGTATACAAAGGACATTGCCAAGGTTTGGACCAAGTGCTGGCTAGGAATGGGAGTTGGTCCAGTGGTACTGTAGCATTAAAATGAACTACAAATAATATATTGAAAAATTTGGTCTCAGGAAAAAAAATGTAATTCAACGCACAATATTTTTTCCTATACCAATATTTAAAACAAGAGGCTGTTGTTCTGGACTCCTGGGACAGATTTTTATGTGCTTTGAATTACAGATTAGTGATAGTCTGAGTAATAAAATGCACTATGTGAGCATTATATACAACCTTGGTCCAACTTCCATACAAAATTAGGCAATCTCCTTACTGAAGTTAACTATCGTAGTTAACGCGACAAAAACTCATGGTAGACGTACTCGTAGAACAAACATTTTTAAAGTCTATTACTGTTAGTACCTTAGCATAGGCGATAAATTTCCGTTAGGCGGTACGAATGCAGGAAACTATTCAGTACACTTTTTCATTATTTATAGCTGTTCTGAATCGCTTTAGTTTGTGCACACGCTCGCAGCAACAGATTGGCTTTTGTTATAGAGCTGAAATCATTGTGATTAATTATGCTATACTTTTGAAACCTGAACAGCATAATTTTGTTTCGCAACTTTGGTTAGGTTCTGGAATCAGTTCGGGCGGGAATCATGCAGGCTTCCCGACTGCGACTTCAAATAACATGTTTAATTGAAACCAAAATGGGCAAATTCACAAGTAATACAAATATTTTATTTTTATTACAAACGAGCTGTCCGTTAGCAGCTTCGCCAGACTGTCTTTCCCGTCAAAATATAGCCTAAATTAATTAAAAAAATATAGCTTTTGCCACTCCCTGATAATGCAGCTTTTTATTGGTGAAATAATTTTAAAATCGGTCCAGTAGTCTCGGAGCCCATTCAATACAATCAAACGAACAAATCTTTTCTCTTTGTTTCAACATATAGGTGAAAAGTTAATTATCTATACTTAATACTAAAGAGGAAAGATTTAATTGTTTGTTTGTTTGTATTGAATAGGCTCCGAAACTACTGATCCAATCGTGAAAATTCTTTCACTAACAGAAAGCTAAACTATTCAGGAGTGTTATAGGCTATATTTTTATTATGATTGAACAAAAAACAGTGAAAAATTATAATATATGAAAATCAAGTCGAAGAAAAGCGGGCGAAATATGATACGAGTAGTGGACACCAGCTGTCGAACATTTGACTGAACGAAGTCTGTTGGGGCAGCTCGTAATATTATAAAGAGAAAAAAATTGTTTGTTTGTATTGAATAGGCTCCGAAACTACTGAACCGATTTCAAAAATTCTTTCACCATTATGAAGCTACATTATCAGGGAGTGACATAGGCTATATTTTTTTAATAAGA
This sequence comes from Udea olivalis, assembly GCA_947369235.1. Taxonomy (NCBI): domain Eukaryota; kingdom Metazoa; phylum Arthropoda; class Insecta; order Lepidoptera; family Crambidae; genus Udea; species Udea olivalis. Next base: position 11,463,454 of record OX376351.1, read on the forward strand.
CTGTATTTTGACGGGAGAATTAGTTTACGCGGGTGAAGCCGCTGACGGACACCTAGTCTACAATAAAACACAGACAACTTCACGAAGTTATGATCAGGGGTCGGAAAACTACACAATTATTATATTTTCCTCTTACATAATTAATTTGTGTGTTTTATTGAATATGTTTCATATTAACTATCCCTTCAAACATACGTATTATCTTCGGATGAATTCGTATTAATTCAACAGGAACTCTTACAATGTTATTTAAGATTAAATCGTCGTGTTACCCTACAATTCGGCACTAAAATGTTAATTGGTCGCCTACTTGGGCGTAAATGTCAACTATGTAGGAGGTAAGAATATTTTTTCAACGTGCTTCTCAATACATGTAAGGTACGGTCATTTACCTATGTTTAATTGTCTTGCTAAGCATGTCGCGTTGATGTTGCTATAATTTGAATTTAGTTTGAAATTAATATTAGTTACATAAAAACCTTTTCAACAAAATATAAAGGTGGGTATAGACTATAGATGCGAAGCCGGTTATTAATACTTGCATTGGCATTTTATACTTGTTACAGTTAAATACCACCACTAGATGGCGCTGGCGGCACTATTATTGACTGTTCCCTTAGGAAATCGGATATCCAGTCACACAGTGCGATGGGAATTCCGTAAGAAGGAAGCTTCACCTAGGAGTTGACAAAACAATAAAAAGACGGGTTATTTACAGTACTTCAAGACAAATAATAGGCGGTCGAAATTGCGGAAACAATCGCAAAACATTACAAAAACCATTTTAGAATAGTGATTATTTAAAAAAAAACACTTCTAATTTCAACTTTTTCGCAAACAAATAAATGACAATGTCCTAGCCGTCTCACTATTTTACCATAGCGCTGTCTTCCAGTTGCCTAGTTTCGGTCGGTCATCATCGGGAACACGAAGTCGATGCCCATTATTTACCTTGAAGAACTGTACTCTTTTTCTCGGATAATTAACCGTTAATAACCGCATTTTATCGGTAGTATACGATAAATTTGGTTAAGTAACGGTAGCTAACGGGTTTTTTACAACTGTAGTATAGACTAGAGAATTACACTGTATTGTAACGTTTTGACGAATGTTACAATACAGGCAAATGTTAAGTTTTCTAAAAACATTTCCATGTAACGTATCGTTCTAGCTTGGATTTTGGAATCAAGTTCGTCAAATTCACATTGTGGTTGAAGTGAATTTAAAAACAACGAAATTAGATGTTCTGATACTATATTTTTAAAAACAACGCGTTGGGCTTTTAAATACTTGGTAACCCTACCATGTCTAGTACATGGTAGGGTTACCAATTTTCATTGTTACGTTAGGAAGTTAAGCCTCTTCGAGGGTAGTTTCGATTTACCGATACCTGGTTTCAATATCTTAAGGGTGCTGTGGCGCTAGCTAACGAGCTTCGGATTGATTATTCCGTTTGTAATGTTTGCAGTATTCAAATAGTACTATTTTTGATTTTTAGAAACACAAATCGTTGTTTCAGTTCTCACAAGTGTTTAAATAGATTACTTTAATTTTGATTGGGGACTTAAGACCTAGATTAACTTAAGGCCTTGGCTAAATATTTTATCTGATATTTATCGAAGGTGTTTATTTATGAATAATTTTCTAAGGACCTTCTTGTTGCAGATGTTTTAAATTAATAAATAAAACATGATTGATTATATTGTATGGTAATATTGAACGCAAATCAATAGAAGCAAGAATCAAAGTTATAATTACTTTTAAATTGCACATTTAACAAAATTACGTGTATTAGGGTAAAATAATGTGTGTAGTAATTTAAATTGTGAAACGAAACTGTAGTCTTCAGTCTTACTCTTTTTTAAAAAAAACCTATTTTTTCCGGTAATATGTGTAATAATATTTATTCAAATCACGGTAGTTGACGAGAAAGTAGAAAAATTAATAGGGAGTACAAATATGGTGGTGGTCATTACTTTATGTCACAGTTTGGCCCCAGTTCATTAATAATAAATCGCAAATTATTATTTTTAATATTACCCGTCAAAATGACTTCACTCCACATGATGGAAAGTGGTCCTGATGTCCAGATATGAGGCTGACATGCACATTGCACAGAGAGTAGTAGCATACTTATTATAAGTACGATAGGTAATCGAAAAAATTAAATCAAAACAACTGACAAATACCAACAGGTACATTTTAGCCAGTTGCAATGAATTGACAGCTGCCACGGGAATGGCAGAAAGCCATTTTATTTCTAACACATTAACTCTGGTTTTCACACCTTAAGTTCCGCGCAGGAAAGATTTATTACAGACTGGGAAACACTACAGGTACCCGAAAGGAAATAAAATAAAAAAACTCTAAGTGCACGGTAAAGATGTAATAAATAACTAATGTTAAATTGACTGCGAAGAGCTTATGGCCCTGAAACTCGAAACAAAACTAAAGGGAAATTCGCTGCTTATTTTCTTAGTTGGTCGTAGTGTTCGGTCAGGAGTGGTTTAATGTCATTGTTTTTTTTCTTTTTAACTTATTTTCTTTTCTTTTTTTATATACTCCACCCGATGGTAAGCGGTCGTGAGGTCCAGATGTGAGGCTGACAAGCACAGTAATGCAAAGGAATCACTGAGCTGGCCGTTCTCATTGTTTTTCCTTACCCATGATGAATATTTCTGTCCGTTCTGTGTCTTGGAATTTTTAAATATTTTCACCAGTTTAATTTTTTCCATGCGTTTTGTTTTTTATTTTTAACTATTTTGGTTTTGGAATTTGTTTTTTTTTCTGTTTCTGTTTCTTTCTGTTTGATTTATTTTTAAATTGACATTATTTTAATAATAATGTGTTTGCATTCATGTGACGGATACACATCGGTTTATCTAACAATGAAATATATATATTTTTGTTGTTCCAGGGTGTTCAAGTTACCTTCCTTTTCCTGGTTACATAACACAATCTATAGCATTTGTTTTGACAAAATGATTTACTAAAAGTCAAACGCTGAATATCATTATTGTCGCTCTGTCAAGTGTCCAGCGAATCTTTGATGGCAAATTAGTAAATAATTAATAATACCTAATCTTGAGTTTTAATAGGTACCTGACAGAGAGAGAACCGAACAGAGTAGTCAGAGCAATTCATCAAGTAAAAATAATTAATCTTCAAGAACATTCTAAATTAAAACTGTCCCAACACAAAACGCCTAATCGCGTGCCGTGAAATGGCCATTCTTCGCCTTTTAAAATAAAAAAGTTTTCCGGCCCACGTAAAGGTGTGCTATTGTTATCGCGTAGAAACTTCTTTTTTATCTCCTGGTCACACAGAAAAATTAATCTCCAAATCTGGGCCATTAGAGGAGCGCCCCTTCCCGGCTTTTGTTCCATCCCTGATAACGTACCTTTGTTTTACAAAATCGGTGGCTTCGCGCGGAAAATGTTTTATGTTCGAATATTTTCTGCAAAGGCGTGGGTGTAGGGGAAAGATTTTACTTGTTGTATTTGTCGGTATAATTATGATTTTTTACAATTTTGCAGTGGTTCGTCGGCACAATATGTAGAGGTCCTGTCTAAGGCGCCAAAGGCCGTGGGTTTGAATCTCCTCCCAGGACAGACAATTTTGTTGTGTGTGGTTGGTATCTATTATCTATGTATTGTAATTCATATAAGTCATTCATTTAATTACTTACCATACTTTTACCTATATATTAATAAATATTAATTAGACTAAGTTGAAGGCGTGTGTCCACTGTAAATTTCCGTGCGTTTCCGTAAAAATCAGCACCTGAGCCCTTCAAGCCCAGGCTGCATGGTGAAAAAAAAGGACCTTACCTTTTATTTTTTTGGCATCGGGATACCACTGTCTGATGGTATAGTTTTTTCATGTTGTTAATTATTTTGTTGTGGTATGGCCCAACCCGGATAACGGCGGAAGGCTCACCACCTACCACGTTGGTTTCTAATACGAATGAAAAGTGGGCTTCTGAGTGTTTCGTTCACCATGACACACAGTCACTTGTTCTGACTACCCTGTTTAGGATAAAGTCGTGATGGTATGTTATTTTGTATGCCTATGTACTTTTATAAAATGTACCCAACGATATCCTTAAATTTAATAAATGATTCCTAAATAATGGATATAAAATACAAGAACTGCTGAGTTTGGCATCAAGTAAAATGATCTTGCTTTATAGGTGGTTCCAGATACTTGTTTCCTATTATTATTTATAATTTACTGCCTCATCGATGTAAAAAAAAGGGTACCTACCTACTTATATAATGCGCATTGAAAACATAGAGGTTTATCTCCAATTGTAAAAATACCGCAAAGAGGACAATTTCACAACGAGATTTCCTTACATAAAAAGGCAGAAGTCAGTAAATTTTTGATATAATGCGTGATTCTGCAAAAAGTTTCGGTCAAGGCTTTATTGCTTTACGACTCATACAAAAAGGGATGGGACAGTAAAAGTAAATGTCAAATATCAATAAAATTAGTTTTACGCCCACCAATCCGACACCGGAAAGTTTGCTAACATCTTTATTGGACGTGTATGGGAGAATATCCTGGGTACGTTACAGGAAAATGTATTTGAGGCTCGGGAAAAATATTTTATCTGTTGTACAATAGTTTTATATATTACGTCACTGTTATGAAAACTTTTGTGTCCATCACAGCCTTTTCTGCGAGAATGAGGGAAAATACTAATGGACCGTTAAAAAACCCAAAAAACATGGATTTGGTTTTTCCACTAAAGATGTGCTATGCTACATTCATTGATCCACATAGCATAGCACTGGTGTCCATGGGCTATACTAAGCTATGTCTTCAAAATGACATAGCTACGACACATGGACGCGTGCTATGCATGCGCGCTATGGATTCATCCTGTGTGTGCCTTCCCTACTGTCGATACATCGCTTTGCTCGAGCTGCGCATCTTTCTCGCACCGTTGCACAGCAAATTATTAGTGGAAACGGTCTCTTAGCTAGTATGGCTCTAGTGGAAAAGCAGCTCAATGGCGGTAGGCTCGCCAACTGTCATGTTGTATATAAGAAACCACATTCTGCAAGATTTTCTTTAATGCACTTAGTAACCATCAACGACTGCTGGAAGTAGAATTCTCGCTTAGGGAAGTATTTAAGAAGATCGATATTTTAACTGTGCATGCTATGTATATTTTAGATAACATAATGTATGTGCGCAAAAACTTGCATCTGTTAAAAAAAACAGTGATACTCATAAACATAGTACCAGAAATAAAAACAAACTGAAAACTCCCAGTCTTAGGCTACACAAGGTGGGAAACTCATTTGTGGGTCAATCTGTAAAATACTTTAACAAAATACCTCAGTCTTGTTGATCTACCTCTTCACAAGTTTAAGTCTGCAAATAAAGCAAAGTTAATGAAACAAGGTTATTATAATGTAGAGGATTACTTGAACAACAAGAGTTTGTGCTCATAGTAGGAATAATCTGCTCCTGTGCTCAATATTGTATTATTTTTTCTACTCTCGTTGACTGTACTCTGAATTTATTCGTTGTAAAACAAACAAACCTCAAAGGAGTAGCTATCGAGTTTCTTGCCGGAGTCTTCTCGATAAGAAGCAACGTCCGAACCGATGGTAGATTCACATTATGTATATTCACGATATATACTATTATTGTACTATTTTATTTACGTTTATTATTGTTATTTCTATATACTTTTTTTTGACATGTCATAAGTGCTTTGTACAAGCTTAAATGAGTAAACGATATTTTTACTTTTACTTTACTTTAATTGCCAACAAACCAAAGCCTGAAAATTGGGTAGTACCACGCTGAATTCGCCCAAAAAAAACTCAGACAAAGAACTTCCGCAAATTCTCCCAAACAATAAACCACAATATACGAATCCGTAGTGCACTTAGCCAAAACCTAATTCCCAGCTCCATCCAATATCCCAGTAATCGTTTGGGGAGCTGGTGGCCCCAAGAAATATAGATAAAGTGGGTCAGTGTTAACTACGTCGTCTCCTGAGATTAATAGTATCATAGAGTCCCTAAATTTCTCTACCTGATAGTAGCACTTGCGGTGTGGCTGGGTTCTCTGTCTTTGTATCGGGGTAAACACGCCGGGTATAATGGAATAGTGGTCGTAAATGAACTTAGAGCCCTTCTAAAGTGGAGGTGGGCACTTGATAATTTTAAAGTTCGCCGTTTTAACCCGGGTAAGCGGCCGTTTTAGCGTCCACGCGTAAATTTCATATTCGACGCGGTTAGGGTGAGATTTTTAAATTGGTTTCTGCTTTGTCTTTAATCTTAAATTTTTGGTGTGTGAAGTCGAAATTCAAAGTAATTTTACTCACATTTATGTTTTCGCTTTTTTGGTGAGAAATGCAGAGGAAAGTGAGCCTTCATCATTGGAAATAAATCATCTCAAAAAATTATTGGGATTCGCTTTATCACCACGCTTGCCAAATGCAGGTTATTGATCACAAACACACTCTGGCCGACCTGGGATTTTAAAACCAGGACCTTGAATTTTGGACCGAACTCTGTTACCACTTTTAAACGTAAAAAAACAACAGATGATTTATTTTAAAATAATTTCAGTCTTCATCTAAAAATACTTGCCACCACTGACACCACGCTTGCCGGTTGTCAAGCTGCTGCAAGAAGATGTATTATATTTTTTTTTTGTCAATACATTAAAGCCAAATTCAGAGTGATCGTAATTGTGTCTGTTTGTTACGCCTTAACACTTTCAATGTCACACTACGCACCGGTGCGTTTCAACAATCAATTTCCTATTTTGCTTTTTATTCGGCAGTGAAGGGTTAACCGGTGAAACCACTGTGATAGATTTCGGTTAAAACTTAGGCTACTTTTGTGACTTAAAGATTTTTTTATTTTTTATTAGTGTGACGCAATGGACAGGCAGTGCACCAGTATCGGTGTATTGAGGAACAAAATTAGGAAAAGCCTTGACAGCATTTAAAAAACATAAGTTTTAGGTGTTGAACAAAAAATACAACTGACTTTGTTAGAAAACGCACCTGTTCAAAGACAGAGCCGCAGGCAAAAGCTAGTGAGTATATTTATGCACGTACAAATGGGAACATGATATTAGCAAGTCGTCGCAAAATGCTCATTCCGTCGCGACAAAGGGACCTGGAGGAGTGCGTCTTCGCTAATTGAGTAATTCCCTCAGACATTCGTTATGATTATCAACTAGCACAGGCCCGGGGGAAGTTAGCGGGTACTTAGCACTTCTCTTCTGAATACGAGTGATATGTAAGTACAGACGAGCAATAATATGTACTCATATTTGAACCTTATGCCTCTGACTTACGGTGCAAAAACTAGTATATTTTAATGTTCGTGACTGTGTTCTTATGCGGCATGGAAAAGAGGAACATGGAGCCAAGATTTAAATAGCTTAGAATTGATATGACACAGTTACTGGTTTTAAATTTTGCATTATAATTAAAAAACTGGTTCTGCTTACAGCAAAATTATCTGCATATATAGGTATGATAATATATAACTTCCGCCTGTACGTGAATATTAATGTACATAATCATAATTTCTCATTGAAAACCATTTTCAAATAGCGCAAAACCAACACACATAAAAATGTATTTTGGCTGATCGACTAATGCTGTACAATTAAATTGTACAAAGCGTTTTTAAAGAGAACATTTAAAACCACATAATAAGCCGCGCTTGCATTTGATAAAATGAGATTCTAAAAAATCAATAACTCAATTATCAATGTAACGGTTTCTCGCCTCGATTTCCTTAGTGTCCCGGGTTCGATTCCCGGTCGGGTCAATTCAGGAAACGATCTTTTCTGAATTGACTCGGGTCTGGGTGTGCTGGGAGACGCCTCTGGCTGACTTCCTTGTGTGGTACCTCGTGACACAGGGATATTAATCCCTACTTCGAGACCATTACAAGAGGTGTGTTGTCTGGCGCATATTTATTATTATTATTTATTTATTTTCTCAACACATCATGACAAAGGCTCTGACGGAATGAGACTTGTCTATTCAGTTATCGTATTAACAGCTCATGCTAATGTCGGTGAGAGAGGGTTTGCACTTTTATTTACAAGTGATTTACAAACTAGAGTGAAGGTTTAAAATGGATAACTTCAAAAATAAGGCTGTTAACTTCCTTTGTTATCTACTTGTATATAACTAAAACTTAATGTTAGAACCTGCTAAACATTTGCAACATTAAGGTTATTCACAAATTCAACTATTATCCACAGTCATTACGTGTTTTATTGTTATTCATTTAACACCATTTGCTGTTTTTGTTGTTTACATTTGCTTCCCTGAACATTAACTAGTTTATTTGTTAGTTGTAAAGTGCTTATAAAAGCTTACGTGAAAAATTACTCTGAATACCATGGCTTGTTTCGACGTCACATATTATATCAAATACTCTACACATGAGCATAAGGATGTAAAATTTGAAATAGGTACTAAGGACGGCTAAAAATACAAACATTTAGGCAAATTAACATAAGTTTTGAACAAACTCAATAATCTAATTATTAATTGTGCAAAACATTTCCAGATTCCAAAGCGCAAAGCGAGTAATTAAAGTAAAACTATTCTCATATAGTGACTTTTATTATATTCTATTTCCCACACAAGCGGAGCTTGCAAAAGTCACGCGAGTGTTTCACACAACTGTTTGAGTTTCGTTCGCACACGCTACTGTAAAAGTTTTAATATCTGAAATTTCATTAAGTAGGTATTAATTTATAGGACACAACTTCACGTCTGTAAAACGGCATAGAAATTACGGCCGTCTGTCTAATAACAGTGAGGGCTCTATCTCATACAGGTACTGAGGGTGGAACTAGTAGTTGATCAACTAGGGAAGTCAACTTCAATAACCGTTTTATTCTACAATACCGAATATTGAATTTTAAATCTTATTACAAATTGAAAAGGAATTTCCTATTTCCGAAGAACTAGAAAAAACAACTTGCACGGTTTCTGGTGTGGGATTTGTAGAACCTACCAAAAACGTTGATAGGTAAGATGGTGATAGTCACTGGATGGGCACAGAAAAGATGACGATTAGCTGTTTTGATAGTCATCATTGTTCTCTGAACAATTTTTTTTTTCAAGCCGTCAATAACTTTCAAAAACCTATTAAGAAGAGCTCGTATCTAGGATTGTGTTGTCTCTTCAACAAATTGATCGGTTTCCTTACAACAAATAGTTAACAACTACGCATTAGATGCAATTAGATGTGTGTGCAGTGTGTGTGTGCATACAAAACCCAAATTAAGAATTTTTCATTCACTGTTTGAGTGGTCAAATCAAACATGCTCATTTCCAATAGTAACAATAACTGCAGGTTTCACCACCAGTTAAGTTGAGGTGTCTCAATGGAACAAACCCCTGATGCAGAAAACGTTAAACGGAAGGAGGCTCCAAAGCACCCCTTACGTCATTGTGTTGCCAGATGGAAGTTAGGAAACAACTTCGTAACTAGCGACCAACTACGGAAAATGGAGGTAAATTGTGATGTAACAGCTAATGTTGATAGTTTTGTCTCCGTCGGTTTTTGCCGCTTATTTCGCTGTTGTCTGGGTTTCTTTGACATAACAGTTTAAGCTTCATTGTTTTAAACACATTTCACAACTTATAAGGGTTACATTTTGTTACTTAATGCTTTTATTAATAAAAATAAACATAACTTACTACACAGTAATGGATGCATTTCATTTAATATTACTATACCAGTGAACAGTAAAACTTCATATTTGTAAAATGTTGTAAGTCCTTTGAAATTATGTTTTTTTTTAAATAATTAATGGGTGGTATTCCATCTTAATGCTTTGTTGGAGCCATTTTGAAAATGGGAATAGAATCCTTAAAAAAATACAATTATGATTATTTTATGAACACTCTGTTCAAGTAAGTGACCAATACCAGCATTGGCATCGGCAACGTATTGACGTTAAGCGTAAAAACTACGACATTACGTTCAAATTATTGATGCTATTTATTCAATATTAAAACAGGTTTTACTACAGAACATTTTCATGAAAAAAAAAAATAACGATCTGTTGGAGTTACATTTAATTTTGTTTTATTTCTGCAATAAATTGAGCCGATGTTATTTCACGAGGAGGTGTCAACATCAAAGGTGTACTTTACCGTCGTCCTTCGTCGCACTTTTATTATCTCAAGAACTTTCGTGAAAGCTACTCAAATCTGGAGTCCAGGGTGTGGAATAACAAATCTCAGCATCAGAGATACATCTTACATCGGCAAACTCTGCGACCAATCGCGGTGTTGTTACCGAGACGTTGCAAATAATCTTGGCACAGGTCCGGGGCGATTGCACGGCGCCACTTGTCGCGGGCTTGGCGGCGACTCGAGCAAACGAGCGGTGGTGGTAACGTCACTACTCGGTGAAGCAGTGCTGAGATCCACTCTTATCGATAATACGATTGAAGAATGGAATATGGCGGTTTTAATTTGGAGAAAACACAGAAACAGGAAGACACGCAGACAGATAGACGTAAATTGTACTGACACTTCTACGACCGCATGCACTCGTTCTGTATTTAAATTGTATAAATTACTTTGAAATGGTTTATGTCCATTATTTCACGTCGTGATGTACTTGAAGAACTACATGTATACCTGAGGTATTTCTTATAAGTTCACTGAAATCAATAGACACCTGAAATTTTCTTTCTGGCATTTTGTCTGCTTAATAATTTTTGTCCATAAGGTAGAACGTGGTTTTGAAGCTGTTAAATTTCACTAGTAATTAGATATAAAATATAGAATAGGAAAACGCTAAAACCGTTACTGCTTTCATCAAAAATCGCAGCGTAATTTATTTCGACTCAAAATTCAGGGGGTAATGATTGCAAAGGTTAAATACGTTCTTGTAACGTGTAGATGATTAAGTCTACTAGAGAAACTAATTTGAGAAACCTTGCCCTATTTGCGACAGGTTCCTACAAAAACAACGAGTACCTAATTACTATTCTCCGATCGATAGTTGTTTAAAAGAAAGTTGACTTGGTACCTACATACTATTGTTTTATATTCTGTAGCTTTGATGTAGGTACTTATTGGGTTGTTCTGTTTAATAATTTTAGAATTCAAGGATTTTTTTTAACAGACAAATTGTATTTACTCTACTAACTCTCATTGTAAAACCACAACAAGTTCAGAAGAGTAACTACTAAGTTTCTCGCCGGGTCTTCTCAGTAGGAAACAACCAACGCGGTGGTGGACCGCATTATGTTTGTATACTGTTAATTAATATATATTATTATAGTATTTATGTCTATTATTGATTTAGTATTTATGTCTATTTTTTATTTATCTGATACCATTGGTGAAAAGTGAGCTTCTGAGTGTTCCGTTCACCATGACGACACAGTCACTTGCCTCTGACTACCCCGTTTGGGATAAAGTCGTGATGGTATGTATGTATTTTTTGACTATTACTAGAATAGGAGTACTGCTTAAACTATTTAAAAAAACAAATATTAGTTTGAGTTGGAATGTTTGTCACCTCACCTAATTTTGAAACGTCACCGACAATTATTTTTTAATTTAACAGAAAACATTAACAAACTGAATATTTTTTTGTCCTCCTGGCATAATGGCAGCAATCCTGCCCTTAGTGCCGGAGCTCGTGGGTTCTGTTCTTATTGGTGGGTGTTATTATCTATTTAAGTACGTATTTAGAGATATTTAAGTGTGTTTATCAGTCTCTGACACTCACAGTACAAGCTCTGCTTAGTTTGGGGTCCGATGATCTTGGTGTAATTTGTCCCAGATATTTATTATTTATTTATTTCTGAGCCCAACATCGCACGAAATGAATTCAAAGCATTAATGGAAAATCACAAATTCTCTAGTCCAACTAAGGTTTATATTCCAGTCAAGACAAGATCAGCCCAGACAGCGGTACCTATCGATGAACGTCTACAGTTTACAGCCGTGTTCTAATGCGACTGCATCCAATTCGTTATCGGTTCCGACAAGGATTTGTCGGCGTCTTGAAAGCACAACAATACGCGCGTGCCATGGCGGGAAAAAAGTTTACATATTAATTAAGTATTCATATAAATACATATTTGTTTGGTTTGTTTTTTTTTATTTTAATACTAAATTTACCTCTTTCCTGCTTTTGGCGCCGGAGATCGTGGGTTCGATCCCCATCCGTAACACATTCATGTGACGAACATTTGTGTTTGTTTTTTGTCTGAGTGTTATTATCTTTTTGAGTATGTATTTAGAAATATTGTGATGTTTATCAGTCTCTGATACCCAGTACAAGCTTTGTTTAGGCTGGTCACATGATCTTAGTGTGGTTTGTCCCAGACATTTAAATATTTATATTTTTCAATAATTGTCTCATCAGATAAATTGGTATTATTTTTATCTTATGTTGCTGAGAAAAAACCAGTTAATGATAAGACCTTTTTGAATCCGTGCCGGAAAAATAAGAGAAATCCAGCTTAGGCAAGATTCTTTATTTTTTTTAAACACTGCTTAACATAATTAAAAGAAACTACATCGAATGCATTAACAATCTTTGATAAATTAACCACTTTACCTTCATACGCAATTTCCTTGAGATACCCTGTATAATCTCAATACCCAAAGAGGCCTTTTAGTATTCTGTCCTTGTTTCGTTTTGAGAAATATAAATAAAAATGTTTACAAAAATAGTGGTTCTATACCAAAATATCCAGATCCAACTTAAGCCATTTTATGGTTTTTTGTAATAACCAACCAAAGATTAAAGCACGCATTTCTTACTTGCCTCAATAAACCTAATAATACCTGGTGGCAGATTTTATACTTAAGACTCGCAACTAGGTATATTCCCGAATTGCCAAGCATCATTCAAAGTTTGGCCCTTATAGCTATAGCTATAATTAGCCGTCACTTACCCCTCTAGTGCCATAATTTTAGTGAAATTTGATTCGTAAACGCTATCACTGATGCTTTGTCAAAGCCCAGGACTTAGATATGCACCTCAACTCAGATCATGGATTGTGTAGTACCGAATTCAAATCTGGCCAGAATATTTGTGTACGTTGTTAAATTTTTGAATAACTCTTTTTTAATGGAACACATCGTTAAAAAACTAAATCAACCCTGATAACGGCGAAAAGCTCCCCACCAACGAGTACCACGTTGGGTTCTAATACCATTGGTTTAAAGTTGGCTTCTAAGTGTTCCGTTCACTTTGACAGCAACAGTCACTTGCCTCTGACTACCCTGTTTAGGATATACCTAGTCGTAATGGTAGGTTAGATATAAAACAAAACAAAAGACATCAATTTCGTTAGTAGACAAAACACGTCAACAATCGGAGTTTCACATACGAGTACTACGTTCGAGTATGTAATATTTACTTATTAATTGCCGTCGGGTGGTTTAATTAAACAGAACCTCTGTTTGCTCGTATTATCGTGGAAATCGATACGATTGGTTCATAATTATAAAGGATTTTTTATGATACCACTGCGGAAGCAGCCAGTGTGGAAATAACATTTGTCACTTTAAAATGTTGTACGTGTTAATGAGGTACCTACTTACAACCTTATTTATCTGAACCATGAACTAATTCTTCTTAATAATAATAATAATAAATATTCTTTATTGCACATCAAAAAAAATAACAATGAAGGTTTGTATTACACGAAATAGTAAGATGACACAATTAGGCGGTCTTATTGCTAAAAAGCAATCTCTTCCAGACATCCCAAGTAGAGGAAAATGTTAAAAAAAGGGTAAGTATGTGCACAATAATAGTCAAATGTAAATTTAAATAACAAAATAATAATACAGGATATGTACTAATTAGCCCACCAATAACCAAAGAGATCAGAAAAGGAAAATGAGTTAAATAAACAATAAACGAACACAACAACAACAACAATAAACTTCTTCTACTAGGTAACTGTTTTTTTTTACCACAAACATGAGTTTGTAATACAAGAACACCTATTGAAAGGGTCCGGCGATACAAGTACCTGGGTGCATGAGTTACTGTGCAATCGGACAACGAGATCAACAAAATGAAAAAGGTTGAGAGAGAGTGGACTGGAATTGCCAACGTGGAAAACCAGCGTATGTATGGAAAACGGATTTTTATCGTCTCAACTATTTGGGGGCCAGTAGCATGTATACGTTGAAAATTAAAAGCAATCACCTTATATCCAGCCTGCTATCCAATCTGCAGTGATATTTTAAATGCTCCCAGTCCAGGATCACCCTGTATATGTATGTCAGACCTGAAAGGCCGTCTACTTATCCCCTTTTTCTTTTGGGCCGTTAAGGAAAATCGAAACCCTTGGGTAGTTTGCAAATTCCAAACCTATCCTTTCTACAGTTCCTGTTAGTCACCTACACGTTAACTGCCGCGTAGGTGACCTATGTTTTTTGTTCCTTTATTGTGATTAAAATATTTTTTTTTTTTTTTTATACAGTGTCTGCGAGTGGTTACTGACACTGTCAGTGATGAATAATCTGTTTCGAGTGTATATTATATAACAAATATGTATAATGTAGATAGGTATTTATTTAGGTTCAGGTTAAGTTATATGTTTTTTTTTGTTTTAATATTATATATCTTTACGTTTAATTAGCATCAGTTTAATTTTGTTTTAATATTACGCTGTTTTAAATTTGAAAATATATGAAGGACAAAATTATTAATCGAGTTAGAACATGTTTCTCTATTTAGTAATTTGAGGAAATCATATGGGCGGGGTTTTTACAGATTCACAAACAAATTCATGATCTACGGGTAGTCTTTTGCTGGAAAAGCGGGTGTAACTAGTCAGGAAATGATCAATAGATTGTTGGGACGTGTCGACACATGGGCATTTGTCTGTGTTGACCAGCTTGAAACGGTACAGGTATTCGCGGTGAAAGCTATGTCCTGTTAGGTACTGGGTGAAAAAGAAATCAATGCTCGTCACACTCCGGAGCTTCTCCATGTCTTTTAAATCGGGACAGAGCTTCTTTGTATGACTTACCTGTGTAGCAGCGGTATAATCATTTTGCCACTCGATGAAGGCATCTGTTTTTATTTGATATTGCTTGAAGGCAGACGGAGAATAAGAAAACGCTTGTCGTAATTCGGCTCCTGCTTCAGGTGCCAGATCTGCACTTTCATTGCCCTGGATCCCCACATGAGCTTTAACCCTCACCACAGCCAGTTTAATGTGTATATTGATATTAAATATTTTCCTGTGTATAGATGCTACCAATGGATGAGTGTTGCTTCGATTACTTAGTCTAAAGAAATGATGGCATTTTCCTTATTTGACTTTTTTAGCTAATCGCAGGCACGATAGCAAACAGTTCAGCTTGATTCACCGTGCAACTGTGGTGCAGTTTGTATTTTTTGGTTTCAGTTTGTTGCGAAATTTTATCTCCATCTAATTTACTGCCATTTCTAAATATTCTCGTTTCACAGTTTCTGCACCGACAATTCGGTTCACTTATGCTTCATCTATTGCAACATTCAGTGGGATACCTAATCGCTCTGCAGGGTGCAAAACTTTATGTGGAGGAGTTAGTTTTTCAATTTCTATATCATCTGAGCAGTAATCGTTGTATCCTGTAGACTCAGCCAGTTCAAGTAGACTTGCATAATTTTAATATGTAAGGGTACAAATTGACCAGCATTCGTTGTAAAACTGAAATTGCGGATGTAGGCGAAAAGATGGCCAAACTCAAGTGGCAGTGGGCAGGTCACGTGTGCAGAAATGACCAAGAAAGGTGGGCCAAGATCGTCCAATGGCAACCAGAGGAAAGATATATCGTCAAAAAGGTCCGAAAAAACGATAGCGGGATTTTTTGTCTACTCTTCTCGTAAGGCGCGCAGCTTAGGCCCACTGGACGAATACTCACCAGAATGGCAGACTTTGGCTGGTGATAGGGAACTCTGGATAGATTTGGAAGAACCTTTTCACAGCAGTGGGACAACATAGGTTAAAAGAAAACAAATACATTAGAGAGGATACGAGACATTTTGTGATAGAATTAATAGGCCCTTGACCAGGTTTGTTGGCAAGCACGTATGAGCATGTATCACAGCCAAATTCTTACCAATGGGAATATGCCTAATATTATCTCTTGCGAAACTAATAAAAACACCAACATCATTATACCTTTTTAAAATTCTCGCGCTTAAAAATTGTCAGGAACTGCATTTAAAACACAAGTCGTAAAGAAGTCCATCTTGCACGTCTTTACTTCCTTTCTAGTTTCGAACTAGGTACTAATATGCTCACAACTCTGAAATAAAGTACGTATAACAAAGTTCACAAGTTGATCCGGCGAGCGCCACAAATCAAGCCAAGTTGCTCAGTGCTCACGTTACTTTAAAATATGTTGCTCGATCGATTGCCCCTTGGCAACTGACTGCAATGTCGACATAGAGTAACGGATTGTTTTCTTTGTAATGACCAATACGTTATGCTTTTATTTCCCAACGTTACTGAGATTTTCGAGTAAAATCTCCTTTTTAGTTTGAATTTCGTTTTGTTAAGTTGGTTGGTATAGATAGAGCATTGACTGAGACGATCAGGTTTGCTTGTTGGTCGTGTTCAAATGTTGATGAAACAGATGTTTGTGTTGATTTAATGTATGTGTCTTGGAATTTCACTTAAATACAATGGCAATATGTATGTTGATAACAATCTATCAAATCAAATTCAATCATTACTTTTTAAGTTGATCTGTGACCAGCGCCCCGATTCAGAACGAAGTTGGGTAATTTTGTTTTAATTATAGTAAATGACGCGCTTAACGGTAGCAATCAATGTTTTTATATGTTAAAGCCAAAGGCCTTTAGTTTTCATAAACTAAATAAGAAAAAACTACCCATTTTAAAAAAATGGATCAATAATAAAAGAAAATAACCGAATCGGTCGTTAACTTTGTTCTGAATCGGGGGGCTGTGCGTCTACCAGGAGTTGCAACTTTAAGTTTCCATTATCGTTGGCGTAAAAAATTGTATTGGGATTTGACATTGTCATTTCATTTCATGTGTCATCCTAATATTTTTAACGCCATAATTTTTTTACGCGAACGATAACGTAAATTTAAAGTGGCAATTCGTGGTAGACCTACTGCTAGGTACTCGAAATGAAGATAAGTTGTCACTGGCGCTTATATCATCCCCATACATTTGAACGATTTCTATTGTAGAAATCGTCGTTGCGTGTTGCTCTTGGCTGGCCCCCAAGGCATGGAACCCTGGTTTTTTATGAAAACAATTTGGGGATTAATCTGCTTGCGTCCGTAAGGTTTAGCCCTCGATGCCTTACACGTGATCCCTGGGTGGCGCTAAATAAGCAGAAGCTTATGTGGTAGAGCCTAGCTACAGTCTAACTGGAGCTCATAAATGGGCTGGCTCAACCGGTGCAATACCACACTCCTGCAAAATACCAGCGTGAAGCAGAGATTACTCTCTGTGTTTCGTTCAGGTCAGCATGAGCCCCGGCAGCCCCAACCCCCTGCCCCCCTAGTATGAGTGCGATTTTAAAGAATGTAGTACCCCAGGAGGGTACCTGCTCCGTTGGAGTAGGAGAATCCCTCCCTGTGCTTAATCGCTCAGGCAAATGCCCATCGTATTCTGGGGTGGGCAAAAAATCGCGAAATACTGCCAAAAAAAAGAAGAGCAAACCAACTCCGGCATCACATTTACTTAATGTGGACTTCGGCAAAATAAGGGGAGTTCACTCTAACCTTGCTGCCGTCCACCACCATCTTGAGACGGCCAGGCCTCGTTTGCTTTTTTTGACGGAGACCCAGATTTCTGCCCCTCTGGATACATCATATCTTCACTATCCCGGCTACAAACTCATGCATAACTTTGTGCCTCGTGCCGGGGTTTGTGTATATATCAGGGATGACATCTGTGGCCGACGTCTTGGCAGTCTTGAAGCCCTGGACCTGTCAACACTCTGGGTTCGCATTGAATGTGACGACCATCCTCGCATCTATGCGTGCCTCTACAGGTCCCACAGCGGTAATGCAGAGACGGAACGACTTATGGAACACATCCAGACTGCGAATGACAACGTGCTTGAACACGCTCCCGCCGCCGAAGTCATTGTGTTGGGTGACTTTAACGCCCACCACGTCGAATGGCTTGGGTCTCGAACAACTGATTATGCCGGGAGAGCGGTTCACGACTTTGCGCTGGCTTATGGTCTGACACAGCTGGTTTCGTCGCCTACGCGAGTCCCTGATGTGGAAGATCACATCCCTTCCCTGTTGGACCTTCTGCTGACCTCGCATCCGGACAACTACCAGATCTCAGTTGGCGCTCCTCTTGGGTCGTCCGATCACTGCCTGGTACGAAGCACGGTGCCTCTTACGCGTGCCAAACGTCCGCGATCCGCAGGAAGCCGGCATGTTTGGCATTACAGGTCTGCAGATTGGGATGGAATGCGCATTTTCTTTGCTTCCTACCAATGGGGGCAAGTTTGCTTCAAATCCGCAGATCCCAGTGCTTGTGCAGACTCAGTTGCCGATGTTCTGCTGCAGGGCATGGAAATGTTTATTCCAAACACTGCAGTGCCCATCGGTGGTAAGTCCCAGCCTTGGTTCGATCGGTCCTGTAAAGCTGCTTTGCGCCTGAAGCAGGACCGTTATCGTGCTTGGGCAGAAGCTCAAGCAACCGGGAATCCCAGCAGCTTGTCCCTTAAGAAGCTTTACAATCATGCCTCCAGGTCCTACAAAAGGACAATTGCCAGCGCAAAGGGCGATCACATCCTCAACATTGGCGCAAAGCTGGCACAGTTCCCCTCCGGCACTCGGGCTTTTTGGTCATTGGCCAAAGCGGTGCAGGGAAACTTTTGCCGGCCCACATTTCCACCTTTATGCCAAGAGGACGGTTCCGTTGCCCATTCTGCAAAAGAGATTGCACAACTTCTATGCTCTCTTTTTGCTACTAATTCGACGTTGGACGACCAAGGTAAGACACCACCCAGTATCCCACAGTGTCTAAGCTCTATGCCCGAAATCAAATTTCACCATCGTGCCGTACGTAGAGCTCTACTTTCACTGGACGTCCATAAGTCGTCTGGGCTGGACACTATCCCCGCTATAGTGCTAAAAATGTGCGCCCCGGAGTTAGCTCCTGTTCTCACGCGTTTGTTCCGGCTGTCATACTCATCTGGAGTGGTCCCGGTCTGTTGGAAGACAGCGCTTGTGCACCCGATCCCTAAAAAGGGTGACCACTCTGACCCAAATAACTATAGGCCAATCGCCATTACCTCCCTACTTTCTAAGGTAATGGAAAGTATCATCAATGTTCAGCTTTTGCGGTACTTGGAGTGCCACCAACTGATCAGCGACCGACAGTATGGCTTCCGTCAAAGTCGGTCTGCAGGTGATCTTTTGGTTCTGCTCACCCATCGCTGGGCTGAAGCTATTGAGAGCAAGGGAGAGGCTTTAGCGGTCAGCTTGGATATAGCGAAGGCATTTGATCGGGTATGGCACAAAGCGCTCCTTGCCAAACTTCCATCATATGGGGTTCCCAAGGGATTATGCACGTGGATCGCAAGCTTCCTTTCAGGGCGAAGCATCAAAGTCGTTATCAACGGCTCATGCTCCGACTCCATGCCTGTAAATGCTGGCGTTCCACAAGGCTGTGTGTTGTCTCCGACCCTGTTATCACATTATCTTGCACATAAATGATATGTTGCAAACCAGCAACATTCATTGTTATGCGGATGACAGCACTGGGGACGCACTGTACGTTGGCCAACGCAATCTCTCCAAGACCGCAGTTGACGAAAACCGAAGACAGCTTGTGTCTGTAGTTGAGGCATCCCTCGAACAAGTCTCACAATGGGGTCAAAATAACATCGTCAGTTTTAACCCCGGTAAGACACAACTCTGCGCATTTACCGCGAAAAAAGCTCCATTTGTCTCATGTCCTACGTTTGAGAGCACTTCCCTGAGTATCGGGCCTAGCATCGGAATCCTTGGCGTTGACATTTCGAGCGATGTACAGTTCCGCAGTCATCTGGAGGGTAAAGAAAAATTGGCTTCAAAAAAAACTGGTGTGCTAAACAGGGCAAAGCAGTATTTCTTGCCGTCTCAGCGCCTTCAACTTTACAAGGCGCAAGTAAGGCCTCACATGGAGTACTGCTGCCATCTTTGGGCGGGAGCACCCCAGTATCTTCTCCTTCCTCTTGACCGTATACAGCGGAGAGCCGCTCGAATTGTCGACGACCCTGTGATCTCCGAACGCTTGGATCCCTTGGCCCTACGGAGAGACGTTGCATCACTCTGCGTGTTCTACCGTCTTTACAATGGGGAGTGTTCAGACGAACTGCACAATCTTATACCTGCCGCTGAATTTCATCACCGCACGACACGCCATAAGTTGAAATTCCATGCTCATCACCTGGATGGCTGGCGCTCAACAACCGTGCGTTTTTCGCGCCAATTTCTTCCACGTACAGCCAAGATATGGAATGATCTTCCTGCGGCGGTGTTCCCAAAGGGATATGACATCGGGGCCTTCAAGAAGAGAGCGTATTCCCATCTAAAAGGCAAGCAACGCATCGGTGACACCTCTGGTGTTGCAGTTGTCCATGGGCGGAGGTGATCACTCTCCATCAGGTGACCTTCTAGCTCGTTTGCTCCCTATTACATAAAAAAAAAAAAAAAAATTTGAGTAAAAATACAAATAATTACTGTCTGTCTAGAAAACTTTTTCATGAACGTAATTGTATCCAATATAAATATTTGAAGCGCTAATATTAACAAATACGTAGGTAGCTACTACGAAACTTTACGCTCATAAGTGAACTTGAGCAGGTAAATAAATACTGCGGGGTTTTTTGAACGTTCATTACAATAAAAGCAACCTTATTTTCTAGGTAACGTAAATAATATCATGAGATTACGTAAAGAAAATTCAGGCTTGGGATTTTTAATTAATTATCCGAGGTGGCTTAGGTTTCTTAAATTAAATCTCTATGTTTTCCTACAAAGGTCTGTCAGTTGTATTGACAGGAACGTTAAATCAACCCTCGTGAACCACTTAACACTACAATAATGCAAAGAAAATTAATATTTTAAATCACTTTTTGACGGCATTTTATACCAGTCAAGCACTAGGTCAAAACGTTAATTTAGGAAATAATGAAAATGAAAACCATTTTGTCATCAAATAAAGCAGTTGATTTTTGTAATGTTTATTTGTGTGTAGAAATATAATAAAAAAAAACATTTAACACCAAGATTATCTATCTGACCTCGAACTCGGCAGAAATAATCATTTTTTAATATTTTAAAATACGGACTCATTGGAAAACAACACCAAGACACAAAAACAAACACAAAATTTTCATCCCATATGTTTGTCCTGGGTGGGAATGATGGGAATCTAACCCATGACTTTTGTCGCCTAAGGCAGGACCTATACTATTACGTTCCGTCTGGCACAGATACTCACGGCGCACGGCTGCTTCGGGAGTTATCTGTGCCGGATCAGACGGGAGGCGAGCGATGCCTGTCACTGCTGTGATTCCAGCGAGGACACGGCTCAGCACACACTGGCGGGCAAACGAGCGCGAGACGCTCAACGCCTTGATCGGGCGCGACCTCTCGCTGTCATCCATGGTTTCTGCCATGGTGGCGAGCGCAGAGCGCCAGCGCGAGCTGGACAATCCCGCCCGACGTAGGAGGCAAGGTCGCCGAGGTGACGTTGCCTAATCCCGACGGCTTCCTGCGGTTAGGGGGATAGAATACTACCAAGGTATTCCTGCCTATCGTAAGTGGCAACTAAAAAGGCCCTTGGGGTCGCGAAGCGCACGCGGGGGGGCCTGCGTGTGCTTCGGTTTGCGATCCCTAGGAAGACGGTAACGCGTGTCTTCGGACACAGTGTTATCGTGCACTGGAGTCGTGCTTGCTCCTCCCGAGGCTGGCTGCCAGGCGGCCTTGCGATCCGAAGGGTCCTGCGAGGAGTCTCTCCCTTGTTGGGGATCCCGGGTCCCTTCCATTCTACGCCGAAGATGACCACCGTCAGGTTTTAGTGGGAAGGGGTCTCTGTTTTCCTGGGAGTTCCGAGTCCCACATATCCCAGGAGTCTCGAATCTAGGGCCCTGGGAATGCCTAAATGCATTTCCTGACGCAAAAAACTGCACCAACTGTACGTATACCTACCACGAAACGCCTGCCAAAAAAAATTGTACTGGGATTTAACATACAGACCGTACAGGCTAGTCCCAATTATGTAATCCCAAAAAAGGTCGCAATCTGTTTTCTTCGCAATGACCAATTGTGAATCTTTTTATTGCCGAATGTTACTTATCCTTGAGAACATTTCCCGATGGAATTGATCCAGAAAGCGCTTGATCTAGCTTAGGACTGATTGGTATGAACTAAGCCCCCATTTTCTAGATTGTTCTGTTCAGTGCGAAAAAATACCTAAATTCAGAAATAGAGTAAATCATTGATTCATTTGAGGACATCGTTACATCTTATTGAAAACAAAAAAAAAGACAGCGGTGTCCCTATGTCTAATATTGGATAGGACCTCACTCTGCATCAGGTGCTGATTTTCAGTGGGTCCAGCCAGGGCTCTGTCACTATGTACTTGCGTGCGATAATTATAGACGTTCTATCTCAGGAAGGCCCAAAGACCTTTTTACTATGCTTTTAGTAGTGACATGTACAATAGTGTACATACACACTGTTTTAGTCTACTAGTGTCAATTTGTTTGTCAATAGGTATGTCAGTTCATGTCACTACTACAAGCATAGGTAAACGGTATTGAGAAATGTGGTCACAGGAATTTTCCAATTGAAGCGAAAAGATCGATACTTGTATAATAAATTTTATAATTTTTTAGTATCTAATTTCTTTTGGCATGCCCCTCGTACCTTTTAATTTGAATATTTTGTTGATCTAGCCGGTAGTTAATTTTTAAACATTGCGAACTCATGACGTCACAAATTCGCTTAGTGTTCCCACATGTGTTTTTCCCCCGATTCTTTGTAAATAAATAATGAGGAGAAAATTACAGATTTAGAAGAATCACCTAGCTTACAATCCCACGTATGATACTGATCACGTCATTTGGTTGGTTGATGGATATATTATCAAACAATCACGATATAGGACGTTTATACGACCCAATAGGTTTCAATTGTGATATGTCAATTTTATACACGTCAAGAGTCCAATAGGAACCTTTAAGTACTCTTTGCGGACGTTGGCTTTCTGGGGTCATTCTTTTGAGATTGCCAACATATTTATTTAAAAATATCCCAGATCCTTTGCCTTTAAAAATGTTAAATATTTAAATAATGTATAAAAATACAAATACTTCGAAATGGTTTTCGATCAGTGACATGTTTGATTTTTTTCCCATACCCATATTGCCCAAGTCCTAAAAAAGGTTTTCCACACCCAACCTACACGCATAAATGTTACATAAACAAACAAAATTCCTTGGGAGCTTGAATCGAACTTGCAACTTTTTGCAACAAAACTGGCGGCAAACTTATCAAGGCACTTAACGGGTCTCTAAATATTCCATTTGTTACAAAAAAAAAGTAAAGTAATTAGCCTTTACTCTGCCCCACCGCTGGAAAAGACCTTCATCATTGAAATCAAGTTATCGCTACAATTGATAGGTTAGTATTAGCTTAATTAAATATAAATTCAGCTTTCACCTTATTAAACACATGTTTATCCATTAGGTACCTACTTTCGAATATGAAATAGCTTTCTCCAACAAAGCCTTAGGGATGTTTTGGAAACTATATTAGTATTTGATATTCGGAAACCTTGTGGAACTTGATGCGTAAAACGAACCCCAAATGTGATTCTGAATGAAAACACAAGTCTGGAATTTATTACTAAAGTTCGCTCTATGTGAGTTATCAGATAAACTTTCTTGTTTATTCTGTTTTCACATGTTTTTTTAATGATAACGATCCACGTTATTCTCGGTGTAAGGCTAACTAACGAAATTCTTAAATGGTTTGTAAATGCGTTTGTTATATAGAAAATATTACCATTCATTGCCATGAGTTATCTTTTTTAATATTGAAAGTTGAAATTCAGATTGTTGGTATTACTCACTTGATAATGTTATGCAAAAATATTTGTAGGTTTAGTCCTGTAAACTCACAAATAGTGATTTCTAAATGTTTTATACCTATGAGCTCTGCTTACTCGTAGTTTGAAGTCATATCATTTTAACGTAGGATATCCCAGATATTTGTTTATCAATTTGAAGTGTGTTGACTAAAATGTATACTTCTTCAAAGGAAATGCCTGGTATGTATGTCACTTAATAATTATATTTCGCTGACACATTAGTTAATCAGTGTTACGTATTAATGTATGATTTGAGACAGACAATAAATTTCGTTTACAGCGGAAGGGTGTGTTAAAACTAACATATTAACTAACATAATTTCATCAATTTCTTTACAGAATGTTCACCATGATGTAATATTTACAATCAGAGCAGTAAGGCTGCTTTCCTTAACTTGAAATTTTACGAGATACAATTGAAACAGGGGGCTTATTGCAGTAGCTTATTTCCGGTCAAGTTAATTTCCTAAACTAAGTGTAGCGAGCAATTTCGTCAGAAAATATCCAGCCAAGAAAATGCATTAGTGCCAGTGGTAGCCGCTGACTGGCTGGAAATGAAAGATCAGATTACGAAGTTACTTCGCTTAGTTTAGGAAATGAACTTGACAAGTTTTATGGGATTATAATAAGGCCTCAGGTCGTGTATAAATGTATTTCTAGTAGTACAGTATGAGTTGAGCAAACACGATGCAGAATTAGCCTCAAATGCTGTACTTCTAGGAAAATGACCTTGTTAAGTCGGAGACCGAGCTAATAAAGCTTATCATATTTCTCCTAGTAAATAGGTTGGTTTCCTAAATCCTCTTCGTTTCTAAAATCTCCAGAGATTGAAACAAAAGCCTGAAAGAAATTATTTTGAGGATTACAAACAACAAAATTAAGTGAGTTTGTAATTTATTCCGAGGCCTATGGAAACGTCTGTCTTGCGAGATATTTCTTAGTTGTTTTGTATTCGGTTAAATAGCCCGTGGAGGGAAACAATGGAAATTAATATAAAGCTACTAGAATCAGTTTTATCGGCGAACTTGGGACTGGAACTTTAGCTATTAAAAAGTCATAATTGATCGCAGCTTTGTTTGTTCAAATAAAATTATAGTTCAAAGAAAATTTTTAAACAAATGAATTGAAGATTAGTCAGTCAACTAAATTTTTCGATTGGAGGTTAGCGTTAAACATTGACATAATAATTAAGTTTATCACTTCCCTTACTTTCGCCACTCCATCTCCTCTTACTCCGCAATGAGCTCTCGTGCTGGACCATGGCTCTTACCACCTCAGCGTTGAAGAGGTTGCACGTGGCTTACCAGCAGAAAAAACAGAAAACAGTATAATTGCCGTCGTGAAAATAGTTTGATATTTTACTTAACGTATCCAAGTTTCTTTAAATAAAATGTCTATAAATTGGGAAAAGCACAAAATAGGCTGTGTAGTGTCAAGCAAAATCATAAACTTGTAACAAAGAAAAAATATACGATCAAAGGACCAATGTCTTGCGTCTACGGAATTCGTCAGTAATGAAACGGCCGTGGTTATAGGTATGCCAGGAAATGGCCCATTTCCGTAGAGCCCCTAAAGACGTTTGAGTAGGTGAACTGGAATTCCGTTCTGAACCATTGTTGAGGGAACCCAAAAAGTGGTATTGCTTTGCAATTGCAGTGGCCTTTTTTTAAATATATAAAAATTAATATCTGGGACAACTCACAAGATAGTATAGCCTCAAAGTGAGCAGAACTTGTGCTGTGGGTATCAGATACTTAAATATTTTATTTTTCGTAACGACTCGATTGGCGTAGTGCGTAGTAGCACGGTTTCTTGCCTTGACTTACGTAGTATCCCGGGTACGATTCCCGATCGAGTCAATTCTTTATTTAAAAGGATTATATAGATACAGCCTTATACGTCCCACTGCTGGGCACAGGCCTCACCTCAACTATGAGGTGGTACGAGCCATACTCCAACACGCGGGCTCAGTGCGGATTGTTGGAGAGGTGAATGTAAGGCCAGTGATAAACCTTACCGTCAGACGTTATCAAGCCGCCTTTTTAGCCTCTGACTAGGCTTTACGACTGATATCTTGCGACGTCAGCCGGGACCAACTGTTTAACGTGCCTTCCGAAGCACGGAGATGCCCGAAAAACACATCACTTAATTTCGGTCGGGATGGTCACCCACCTATCCATAACCCGACCTGACTGTCGTTGTTTAACATCGGATCGTTGTCGATCCGCTGCCGTCACTTAGCCACGGGCACCTCCAAAAAAAAACTAAAAGGATTGACTATCGTTTTTTTTAAAACGATATTTTCTAAATTGGCTCGGGTCTGGGTGTGCTGTGTGATGCCCTTGGCGTAATTTCTTGTCTGGCACCTCGTAACCCAGGGATTTTTATCCATATTTCGAGACCATGCTAAGTGGTGTGCTATCTGGCGCATATTTATTTATCTTCATTTTTTTTAAAAACCTACATAATAGGTACTCGTTTGTAAATAGATAACCATACCTAAACACAGAACAAAATGAATTTGTTTTTTTAGTTCTTTAGCGCTCTAGCTTCGTTCGTTCGTTTTTATAAATTGGAGCTCTAGCTCCAATTTATAAAAACGAGTAGGAACTGTACTGTTGAGTTTTTTAAACATGCTTTTAAAGATGAGAATGAATTGTTGTCATACAAATCGTATCTCCATCATCAATAATAATCGTACTCATTTGATATCCACTGCTGAATATGTCTCCCCCCCAGATTTCTAGCGCACCCATACTGGTGTCCAGCCCACTAGGCAGTTCAGGCTGAAAGGTTCTATAGTGTAAACCAAAATGTTTCACTCGAAGAGCTTCTGGGTATGTTTTCTGTCCAGGGGTTATTAATAAATTTAAAAAAAATATCTGGGGCAAATTACACTAAGGTCATCTGACCCGAAACTGAGCAGAGCTTGTATGTGGGTGTCTGAGACTGGTAGACATACTTAAATATTTCTAAATACATACTACTACTACTACAAAACCCAGACACACAACAAACACAAATGTTCGTTACATAAATGTTTGTCATGGGTGAGGATGCCAAAGGTGCTAAAGGCAGGATCGCTGTCATTGCACCAACAGGCCAATCATAATTATTTACATCACAAATATCAGCCCCAGTTAAGGTTAGGTAGCTGCCCTACTACGAGTTCGCATCAGTGAAACGCGAATAACTACGGCTACAGAACTTCGCACATCCATCTTGTTCAAATTAAGCCAATCGATTTTAGTTAGAACGAGTTTAATTACAGTTCAGAACGCTGCTTCGTTAGGCATACGGAGTGGATGTGGTGAGAAGTTGAATGAATGTCTGGTGAATAACTTGTTATTGATAAGACTTTTGATGGAGCATGATAGGCAAAAGAAAATAACGATGTTATTTGTTAGCAGTCAAAATATCAAACTTTTGAAATGAAGATTTTTTGTGATATCCTCATCATAGTCATCATTCCTAGTAATCAGACGTCCATTGCTGAATAGTGCCCTCTCCCATAGATTTCAGAGCGACAGGCCGCGGCGTTCTGGATGTTGCGTGTCAGGAAGCATTGCATACGTGCGTTGTAAGCCACCATTTTTGTATTTTTCATTATTTTTGCGGTTATGACAATGATGTAACACAAGCATGAAGTTCTGAATAAGCTAAGGGTCGACAACATGTGCAAATGTGTCGATAAGCTGCGGTAATTTACTATCAGGTGGTCTGCATGATTGTTTTCCGTAGACACGACTTGTTAAAAAAGATAATCATCGGATGACATCTTTAAAAATTAATAATGATATAAGTAGAGACTTTTAAAGCCAACATAAAATACATACAAACTTGTTCCTACTACGGAACAACCAAAATCGTAAGTTGCACAGTTTAAAGCGTCCTCTAGTGACAGTCGCTATGTAAACAGCACCCTTGGCCGCGGTGAAATGTTCCATGAAATTACCTTAGCATTTTGCCAGCAATGAAATTCGTTTTCCCGTGGCCAATTTCAGCGTTATCCGTTAAGGCAGGACTCTAAATATAACTAGTTTTCTCTTTTATTAAGCCGGTTAGTTACGCGTGGTATAATTTTGGTTCTTTAAAATTTGGTGGCAGAATTTTGAAAGGGAAATCTTAATTGTCATAATCTGTGTAGGTCTGCTCACTTGAACTGATTTGTTTTTAACCCATTCACTGCAGAATCAGAAACACAATAGGAAATCGATTGTTAAGAACTTTTGTTCTCTATACAAAAATCAATCGTCATTAGTAGAAGATATGCCTAGATATTTGCGTGGGGACTTATTTAAGGATACTTATTTCGCAAAGCCAAAAAATAATAATATTTATAGTGTCAGTAACCTTATATTAGACGATAAAATTTTATCGTCTGATATAAAATTAGTGACAATATAAATATTATTTTTACGATAAAATTTTGCGCGTGAATGTCGATTGATTTTTGTATGGAAAACGAGCCACCTTAAAACGCATCGGTGCGTGGTGTGGCATTGAAAGTGTTATATACTTCTATGGTTATGACCGTGAAAAGAATACATAAAACATAAAATAGATGCATTACATTGTCATCATAGTTTGCATGCCTCACCAAAAATAACTTTCAAAGTCAGTTGCATCATGTTTTTAATACTTTTGAGTAAGAAATTAACCTATTTCCTATCCCACTTCTGAGCTTACTCGTAGATCTCTATCATTGTATTAGTGGTCGTCTTTGCAAAGGATGGGAAGCGGCTAAATCACCACGCTGACCAAATGTAGTAACGCATCCGTGGTCAAGTGATAAATATGCTCGGCCTGGAATCGAGAGACTCATGGTTCAAATCCTAGGTCCAACGCCTTCAATCGAGATTAACATTGATGAGCTTAGTTCTTGGATATGTCTTGACTAAAGTGTTTTTGTATATGTCTTGACTGGTCTATCTGCTCTAGTCTGCTAAAAAAAAGTTTTTGTTCATAACTTTTCTGTATTATTCTGCTCACTAAACGATATCTGACTTTGTTTAGCAGAACTAAGCTAATCAATGTTAATCTCGATTGAAGGCGTTGCTAGCTACACGTAAACAGTTTTCAAGATGAACGCCAGTAATCCGCGTTATCATTTGGGATTCAATATGCTTCATCCTACTAAAAAGATGTTCACACGCGTAAGTGTTTCCAAAATTAATGAACAGGGGCTATATTACAATCTCTTATAGCCAGCCAAGTTAATTTCCTAAACTGATCGTAGCAAGCAATTTCGTAATATGAACTTTCATTTCCAGCCAGTGAGCAACTACCACTATGCATCTTCTAGGCTGGATATTTACAGACGAAATTGCTCGCTACCGTCAGTTCAGGAAATTTACTTGGCGGGCTATAAGACATTGTAATATGGCCCCTGAGCATGTGTGTAAAACGAAGGATATTTCTTTTTGTCAAAAAACTGCTATTGAAGCCAGAAGTTGTGAGTTTGATCCCCATGGACATTCACAAACACAAACATTCATGTAACGAACATTTTAAGTTTGTTGTGTCCGGGTGTTATGATGTATTGTGTTAGTAAATTTTTCGAAATATTTTTAAATTTGTTGTCCCAGGTATAATTTATTAAAACAATCCATGGGCCCATCCATATGGATGTTAAAAAAAATTCGTAAGTTAAATTTTGAGGTCGTATATTTGGCAGAAAGGGTTGTGAATCTTGATACGCGCGGTGCGTGAGGCGTGAATAAATAAAAAACCGTGGATGGTTCTAATAAGTATGCGTATATTGACGAATGGGAGGCTGTTCTCGACGGAACCGAGTGCTCTCACTTATTGATGACCCGTTATTTATTAGGTGGAGCACTGGGGCGGAAGGGGAATGTGAATCTTGTGTTGCTATGGCAAACATTCCTGGCGAGGAATTCGAAAATGGTAGTAGGGATCTTTCAATATCATTAGTGAATACTTTCAAGGACTAAAAATTATTCATAACGAAATTATCATCTTTTTTAGCGAAAATAACTTAGAGCATGGGTCACCCTATTCATTTCTATTTTGGTTAGGTATGCAGTATATTAGGTCGTATGCCTTTCACCCGAAAGTTACAGCGTCACGCATTTGGCTTCTATGTCCCATCTTTTGTATTAGCGAAACTACGTTGGTGGTTGTATATGTTGGCGGTTTAGATCTTTTACGGATTTCCTTATTTTAGATTCCATCTTTGAAAAGAAAATAGCATGGCCCTTAGCGCAAAGAATGACGTTCGCTCCTCTAACAGGTTCAACGTGAAAGCCTGTTTCGAATCCATAAGTTATCCTTGAGTACCTACCGAATATTTAGAAATGTTTTGTCATTGTTTTCGGTATCCTGAAATAATCATGATCGTTGTATAAATCACATGAAATGGCACTTGGAGCACGATGCAAAACATCTGTCCATATTCAAGACTTTTTCCAGCCCCTAAATTTCATTCACCATAAAATATCTTCTAACGAACGTCACCACAGTGAACCTATTAGTCTAAATAATTATAGCTACGCATACTCTTGTCCTAAAGTGGAGTCCGTAAAATAGCAATTCTCCTAACTATTCTCCGCGGCGGAATGTGTTGGGAAAAGAAATATGACGCAATTTTGGTAATGCTTAGTTGTCGAGCCACAAGGGAATGAAAAATTCAGGGGGCCCGGCGTACATTACCCCACCACATTGCTCAGAGCATTTGTTCCCTTCTAAAATTTGGAGTACTGAATATTTTTTCCGAAAAAAGTGAATAATGGTTGCCGTCTGGTCCGTGGGACTAGGGCAATGTAACAGCTGTTGGGTTGGTGGTCTCGTCTTTTACTTTTCAAAAACCTAATGTATATTTTTTGACAATTACACTATTATCATGTGACCACAAACTAGGTAGAGCTGTACTGTGGGTGTTAGTGGCGGATAAACATACTTAAATATTTTTAAATACATACTTGAATACATAATAACACCAAGACACACACAAAACACAAATGTCGTAAGAAGTAAAGTTGTTAGCCTTAACTTAGGCGATGACTGAACTGTATTTACGAGTATGAGATTGGACACTAAATCCAGTTATTAATGTTAGACCTCTTCCTCACCGTTTTCGCTACTGCACTGAATTTGTACAGGTTTTCTGCTGAAAAACATTTCATAAACTATAATGAGTACCAACTTGAAGGTTGTGAAAAATTGGTGGTAATTGGTATTGGTGATAAGTTAGGTATTAACCTAACTTATTATTTTACTAACCTTTGGACTGTGATCTGACATCAGTATCATCATCATCACTTTTCCAGTCCCGTACCATGCGTGCTGGTTTACGGCGTCACCCACACACAGTCCAACATTTGTTGGCCCGCACTAAAAGTTCGGAGACTCGTTTCTTTGTCGTACCATCCACACGTGGAACGCTCGTCCAGCGCATGTGTTTCCTTCCTCTTATAGTCCCGGGGTCTCCAAGCGGGGCGTGAAAAGGCATTTTTGGAGGCCTTCAGGATGAGTATAGCCAGCTCAGTGATTGCTCTTTGCACTACTGTGCTTGTCAGCCTCATATTTGGACCTCACGACCGCTTTTCATCAGGTGAAGTGACGTCATCTTGTCGGGCATTATAAAAAAAAGTATGCCTACCCTGATTTCACACCAATGGCAGCCACTATCGTCCGTGTTAATAAAATCGTTTTGCCTTTTCTGTATGGGATTTCGGTACAGTGCCCCTCATAATCACTGAATGGAACAAAGATCTGAAGAATCTAAGTTTACGTAACAGAAACTTATGGTAACCATGAGATATATTCAGCATCCATCCAGTAATATACTATTTTAGCAATATTTATGCCCAGATATAAAACTCAAACTCAAATAACTTCATTCAAATAGACTGTATCAGTACTTTCAAATCGTCAAATTTACAGCAAAATATACTAAATAGTAGACATAAATACCAAAATAATATGGATATGTAAATAAACAGTATACATAATGCGACTCTACCACCGCGTCGGAGTTGTTTCTTGCTGAGAAGACCCGGTGAGAAACTCAGCAGTTACTCTTTTAAACTTGTTTTAGGTTTACAACAGGCGTTAGTAAAGTACAAGCAGTGTGTCGTTTTGATACAATAAACCTAAAAGAATGTAAAACAAAGAGAAAAAAAAACAACCATAAAAGAATATAAAACAAAAGTTCATTTAAATAATTCAAAAAGAATAATTGTTAGTCAGTACATACTAGGAACCTACTCGTATTAACTATTACAATAGAACTATTTAATCCCGCATCGAGCAGAGAGCTTACACCCAGGCATTTTTATCTATAAGGTAGTCTTTTGTAGTAAAGCTGTTTTGAGGTGATTTTTGAATCTATGTAAAGGTAAAATAAAAGGTAAATTAGATTACATAATAAGTGCAACTAAACAAGAAAACAAATTAAGAACACCTAACTACCAATAAATCGTAACTACCCCTGCTTCCGAAATAATTATTTAGATTGCAAGTCTACTAAGCGTGTGCGGTTAGTCGCTGGTACTAAATCTTTCAGAGTTCCCCACAGTTGCAGTTTCCGCCCCAGCGAGTGCCGTTATTTATGGGAAAAATCACTATGTCTCGATGCAGTAGAACTAATACACTTAGCACTTGTTGTATTGAGTGTGGGGGAATATTAGTGGCAGCTTCGGGAACGGCTTGCTGCTTTTTAGGGTTGTATCGTTTGTCTTTTGATTTTTTTTATCAGCCGGTATAAATCAACAAGTAGTAGCTAGCAACTTTCTCCTTAGGCTTAGCTTGTTTAATTTCTTACCTTGTTCATGAATCTAAATAATACGAATTCAGTATTCACGGCTATGCGTACGAAGTTTTATTAAAATCCGCCCAGTAGTTTCACCTGATGGTGGAACTTACTCGTACAAACAAACACTAATTCTTAACATGTTTTTTTCTTAATCAGCTCCGTTTACTATATACATTGGTCTTAGGGCCAATTTTTAATCCTCAGATTATGAAATTTATCTGTAGAATAAAGTTTATTCGAAGGTTAACAAGATTTTAAATATTTCAATGGATAAGATGTTATCTGTTGAATAAAGCCGCTAACTTTTTCCACAAACTTTTTACCACAACTTTAGACAACAAAAAAAGCTGAGGTTGTTTTTCTTATACGTCAGTGTCAATTAAGTGAGCGATTTGAGTACATAGACAAACGAGAGATAGCTATTCTTTGGATAAAAGACGATGGAAATATTTAAAACATCTATTCGCTTGTTAAACAGCCAGTTAATTTTATCCTCCAGTTAGCTATCTACGGAATAAACTAAGAATTGAAAAATCAGGCCTAGGTCTTTTAAAAAAACTGTTGTGTATCACATTGTTCTACTGATGACAGAGTTAAGCAGATATACTAGTAAAACGCTTTTCTTTAAGTCCATGATAGTATGTTTACAATATCATTTAAAAATGGTTGTCTGGTAAATACAATATGCATAAACAGTAAATATAATAAATAATAAATAAATATGCGCCAGACAACACACCTCTTGTAATGGTCTCGAAGTAGGGATTAATATCCCTTTGTTACGAGGTACCACACAAGGAAATAAGCCAGGGGCGTCTCCCAGCACACCCAGACCCAAGTCAATTCAGAAAAGATCGTTTCCTGAATTGGCCCGACCGGGAATCGAACCCGGGACACTACGGAAATCAAGGCGAGAAACCGTGCTACAGCGCACTACGCCAACCGTGTCGACATGAGAGTACACAAGACAGTAGAAGAGAAAGACTTGAATCTTATCGAATACAATAAATTTTAAAACAACTTCACTATTATTATTTCTAAGTCAAAACTGTCGCCTTCCGAGAGTGCCAAGAAACGACTGAGTTGTCTGCGCACATTTCGCGCCTACTGGATAAGAAGATACAACAGTAAACAGTTTACATGATGTGTGCTGTAAACTTATGACGTCATCGTTCTCCGATTAGAAAAGTCAAACGAAAATAAAACCATGCTCTTCTTGTTCTGCATTTATAAAGCACTAGCTGTCCGTCAAGGGCTTCTTCCATGTAGACTGTCTTTCCCGGAAAAATATAGCCTAAATTAAATAAAAATATAGCCTATGTCATTCCCTGATAATGTAGGATTATACTGGTGAAAGATTTTTTTAAATCGGTTCAGTAGTTTTGAAGCCTATTCAATACGAACAAAGAAAAAGAGATTACTTTTAAATGAAGATATTATAAATACTAGAATAAAATATTTATTTCAGTTGTTGAATGTTTCACCTTAAACATTTATGTATTTTCAGCAGTCGCCCCCGCTCAGTTAGCGAAAAATGCAAGATCGACTGTCACTTGTTCGGTCAAGCAGATTCAATTATTCTGGTATTTCTATCGTTATGGATAAAATCCTATCAAAAGTACAAGTTTATAAGAAACTGTTGCTTAAGTTTATAAATAGCTACTGGAAACTGTTACGAGTTCAGATATCCATCTATAGGACGTAAATCTAAGAATAAATAAAAATAAAGCGTTTATAAGCCGGAGGAGGCCGCTAAGGACGTCAGGCTATCTCTATAAATCGAGGTTTTCTTCATAAATATCCGTTGACCCGCAGCAGGAGATCTTAAATTGATTCTACGTGATACGGAATACGACGAGTTCGATCGATCGCTCATCAAATCGTGGACTCGTAATACGATGATATAATCAAAGTGATAATACGGATTTATCAATCCTTTAACCTTTTCTTCATTTATCAGGCAATAATGAAAAATAACTCATGCGTGGTACGTCCTACAAATCTCCGATGTAACTTGGTTTCGATAATATAGCTCTTCATCTTAAAAGCAGGAATTTTAAATCGCAAACGTTCGCAAATCAGAAGACTGCTCTAACCAGTTGAAACATCGAAAGCCTAAGAGACTGTCGAATTCTTTTAGTATAATTTACAAATAGAAGAGGCAAGAAAAATGTTTCTCCCTTACCGAAGAAAGCATAACATATATTTTATAGGCAAAATAATGATAAGTGGGCTTGAACTTAGGCAATCTTTAAATGCAAAGAATTGATTAAAAAATCAGTATCATACTACACTGAAAGATACGTCCAGAATAATGATTAAAAAACAGATAATACTTACAGTATCTGCATTTGAAACTATTTTTCTAATCGTATAAAAATGTGACCAAGAGGTATCAGAAATTAATACGGGTATTTTATACCAGTTCTAAATTCATATTAATGTTGTAGAGCACAGCGTATTCCTACATTCGGAATTGAGCTACCCTTCTGAATGCAAATACCTCCACCTTACGGTAAACCGCAGCAAAGTAATACTGCCCTATCAAAGTGGTGTTCCTGCTGGTGAGTAGGTATAGTAGCCAACGCTCATGTCGTGACCAGGATGTAGGATCTTATATATTTCTTCTTGCTGACTAAACAAAACGCCCTAGAAGGGCTCAGGGAACGCATGAATGATACCCCTACGTGTTCCTAGTCTGGCGATAACTACTTACCATCAGATGGTTCGGGCGCTTGTGTACAATGACAATTCAAATCCAGTATAAATTGTATTTATTAAGGTTCACATTATTTCTTACGAAATTATTCAAGCCAATGATAGAATTAAATGCAACAATCTCTTAAGGCAAGCTAAACATGCAACCCTTGATGACTGATCTGAAAAAAACAAGAAATATAACAAAAAAAAAACTCAACGACAAGCACCAGTTAAAATTAAAAATGCCAAAAATGGTGAAACTTATCATTAACCGGCCAGTTGTATTATAATAGCACATTAAAATTGAGTTCTTTTTAGGGTTCCGTACCTCGAAAAATCGGTACCCAAAAATGATCACTTTGTTGTCCGTCCGTCCGTCTGTCAAGACCCTTTTTCTCAGGAACGCGTGGAGGTATCAAGCTGTAATTTATATCAAATACTCAGGTTTACTGTTCATTGGAGCTGTGAAAAAATCAAACTTCTAAACCAAGGCAATCAAAACATGTCACGCGAGCCGCCGCACCGCACACACGATACGTTCAACCGTTACCGAATTTTACCGTTACCTACATCAAACAACACCTCCAAATAAATAAAAATGCCGAAGTGCGACAATTGTGACAAAAATATAACAAAAAAATCACCAGGGCTTGAGTGCAATAAGTGCTCAAAGATTGTTCATGCTAATCAAATATGTGCCGGTCTATCTTCTAAGCAGCTTTTAGCACTACGAAATGCTGAAAATCTGGAGTGGACATGCCAAGAATGTCATAAGGAGTCACCTCGACGTAAGTCTTTTGTTATACCAGATGAAGATGAAGAAGAGGATGAAGAGTTGGACCTCAACCTGATAAGTAACGGTGGACCAAACGCGTTAAATAAACTGATTAGAGATATTGCCGTAGAGGTTAAAAAAGCAGTCAAAAAAGAGATATCTTCAGTTAATGAATCGTTAAGTTCGTGCTGCAAAAGGATGGACGATGTCATGGATACGTTGGAAGAGTTTAGTGGCAAAATTAAGGAGCTGGAAAAAAAGAACACTTTTCTAATGAATCAAAATACCCACTTGGAGCTGAAAGTTGATGCTATGGAACAATTCGTCAGAAACTTTGAACAAAAACAATTAAATAATATTATAGAGATTGCCGGGATACCAGAAACAATTAATGAAAACCTAAACACCCTGACAGGTATGATAGTGTGTTAGGGTCCTAACTGGGGACTTTATTTAAATGATATAGCGGACTGTAATACTATAGGTTTATTTCGTGACGTTTGACTAAGTCTTAGATATTATGGGTGGTCGCGCCCGGTGCCTAGGATGATCGAAGCCGAAGTGAAAGATCGTGGCGGGGGTCCGCTCGCGGTCACCGCCGCCCGCAGCGCAGCCCGCTCCGCAGCCCGACGACCGCCGATTGTGGCCGATGTGCCCCGAAGGCGCCCGTGCTCCAACATAGTGACTAAACTTAATACTGAGCAAACCGATGTCAAGGTAGTAAAAAGGCTAAAAGCTAAAAATGGCAAAGAAGGCATGATTCAACTGACGTTGGCAAGTGAAGAACTGGTCAACCAATGGGTACGAGCCGCAAGAGGAGTGGACATTGTTGCCGATGACGTAATCTCATTCTCAAGAGGAAGTACGGATACAACAAATCCGAATCTTGCCAAGTCAAAGGTACTGATACGCAGGGCACTATCTACCTTCAATAAAACGCTGTTGTGGCAAGCTAAATCCCAATTGAAAGACACTCATAAGTACATATGGTTTCAAGAAGGTAGGGTTCTGGTTCGTAAAGCCGATAACGAAAAAATAGCAATCATCAGAAGTACAGGTGATCTGGAGAAAATGCTGACGGAGATGGCGAAAAAAGATAGGCGATAGTGGATTACTCTTATGTGTTTTTGGTTCAGTTACTATAGAGGGGATAATTGAGATCTGTGATTGCTCCAGTATTCACGATTTCAATACTTACCTACCCAAGAACAATTGTCAATTTACTATTACTCACATAAACATCCGTTCCATAATTAAAAACTTTAGTTTGGTGGTACAGTTTATCAACAGTTATAATATTGATGTAATGATTTTAACCGAAGTTGGCATCTCCTATAGCAGTAATATTCAGCAGATGTTTTTGATAAATGGCTATGAAATGTACAGTGTGCTCCGTGAAAAACGTAGGGGCGGTGGCATTATAATGTATGTTAAAACATGTCACCGCTTTCAACTTGTTGAAAACACGTCTCTAAAACATTGAGAATCTATCATTGGTTACATACAAACCGCAAACCGTTGCGCGGCACACATCTGTGCATTATATAGACCACCCGTAGAAAGTAAGCACTTATTTATAACTGAGTTAAATCAACTATTGTGTAAGAGTATTTTCAAAAACACCGATTTTTACTTACTAGGTGATTTAAATATAGACCTAAAATCTCATGATAACATACGAGACCGCTATTTGAGCTGTATGGCTGAGTCCGGCCTGACGAACGCGATAACTGATTATACAAGGATCGAGAAACGGGATGATAAAATAACGCGCACTTGTATTGATCACATTTTTGCTAGATCGCGTTCGTTAGACCTTTACTCGGCGACACTTGGCACTGTAATGGCGGATCACCGCATGACTGTGCTGGCGTGCGTTGGAACAAGCAGCAACATACAGGGTGATCCAATTACCAAACACGTAATTAGTAATGAAAAATTATTACCACTGCTAAAACATATAGATTGGTGTCCAGTAGAGGAAATGCATTGCCCAAACGAGATATACAACTTTATCAAAGTAAATTTTGACAGGTGTTACGGGCAAGCCACGCACATACAGGCAGTTAATAAATTAAGTAAAAGAAATAAAGATCCGTGGATTAGT
Source organism: Udea olivalis (assembly GCA_947369235.1). Taxonomy (NCBI): domain Eukaryota; kingdom Metazoa; phylum Arthropoda; class Insecta; order Lepidoptera; family Crambidae; genus Udea; species Udea olivalis. The sequence goes on from OX376351.1 coordinate 11,501,958, forward strand.
AATAAAATAAATAATCATTGTAAAAAAAGAGATACACTATATAGTAAATGGATAAAAGACTCAAGTAACAAAATATTACAATTAGAATATAATAGGCAAAGAAACAAAACAAGAAAGACAATCGAAAAAGCGAGAAATAAATATTTTAACGATGAAATTGACAGCAATAAAAACAATCCTAGAAAACTATGGCAAGTCTTAAACTCATTATCTGGACGAATTGACAAAACGGTAGACGCAGCAATAATTAAAGCATTCAATAAAAATAAAATAACATTAAAACAAATAGCTAACAATTTTGGGGAGGAATTCAAAAACAATGTAAAGAGTATAACGACAGATTGTAATGATAAAATGTTAAATGAAAAACTATATACTTTCCCGGAAAATAAATCAATATTTTTCAAAGCAGCACAAAACGACTGTGTATCAAAAATCATAAAAAATTTGAACATAAAAAAAGCTGCGGGAATTGATGGGATTCGGTGCTTAGATGTGAAGTTGCTATGCGAAAAAATTACCAACGTTATAGTAAGGCTTATAAATACTAGTATTAAAACAGGAAAATACCCATCAGAACTAAAAACTGGGATTGTTAGGCCAATTTTTAAAAAGGGATCCCATGGTCAGTATGAGAATTATAGACCAATTTCAATACTGCCAATAATAGATAAGGTCATAGAAAAATTCATTTGCAACCAAATTCATACTTATTATACTGAATATGATGTTCTTTCGAGTGCTCAGTTTGGCTTTCGAAAAAACCGATCTACTACGTCTTTGCTCGCGAAATTTTCTGATGAAGTTAACAATTATCTAAATGATAAAAAACATGTAATAATAATATTTATTGACTTTAGCAAAGCATTGGACACACTCAGACACGAAACACTAATAAATAAGCTAGGTAATACGGGTGTTCGAGGGCCTATCCTTAAATGGTGTGAAAACTACCTTACTGAAAGGAAATTTCGAGTAAAAGTGGGCGACGAACTAAGTGAAGAAGTACCTGTCACAGCTGGAACAGCGCAGGGTTCGGTCCTGGGTCCTTTGCACTACTTGGCATACGTAAATGACATGGAAAATGTCGTGGAAAACTGCTCTGTCTTGCAATATGCTGACGATACCTGCCTAATAGCAGCGGATACAGACATCTCGAAAGCTGAACTGATCATACAGAAGGATTTTACAAACTTATGTAAATGGGCGCATGATGCAGGGCTAGTAATAAATAATAGCAAAACTAAGATAATGCACGTCCGGTCAAATTACCTGTTGAACGTGATGAGACCTCTTAAGGTAATATCACACAGCCACGAATGTCTGCATAATGCTCCTTTGGCAAATACATTGTGTAAATGTGATCAGCTAGAACAGGTCACTCACTATAAATATTTGGGTCTTATTGTAGACAGCAGATTCAACTGGAGCTTTCACATCGATCTTATTTGTGACAAATTAAGAGCCATGTTGGCTAAATTTGCCATCTTAAAGTATAAAGTGCCGCCTCGAATCCTATTAAACTTGTATAACTCTCTAGCTGAGTCTATTATATCGTATGGACTAACTAGCTACGGAAGAACTTTTAAAACCTACTTAGATAAAATTTATAACTTACAGCTAAGAATATTAAAAATAATAATACCAAATAAAATTAAAAAAAATATATGCAAAGAAAACAACTCGCTAGAAATATTTAAATATTGTAAAATATTACCCGTTCACGCAAAGTTTAAAATGCTTGTATTAATAGAACAGTTTCAAAATGAGCAGGTACAAATCAAAATCAAACACAAAATAATTACTAGAAAAATTACTCAAATTAAACTACACATACCTAGAGTTAATAATTACTATGGCCAACGTACACATCGCTTTCTAATACCTAAACTCATGAACGAAATACCAGCAAAAGTAATATCAGAAACTAATATTGAAAACTATAAACATAATTTCAAAAAATATTTTCTCGAACAGCTTCAAAGCTTACAATTATAATGGTATGGTTTACCCTGTATTGGTTGTTGTTTACGCCGGTTTCCTGACTTCCCAAACTGGTTTCCTGGCGCGTCGCGAGCGATGATTGTCGACAACAAGTAAACACGTGTGCCGCCGTGGTTTTTATGCATTATATGCAGTTAGCTGCGTATTGTTTTAAATTGTGAATGGCTATGAATTTTTGTTTTTTTAGGTACAGTAAGCTATTGCTACTTACTTTGAAATATTGTTAACTAAGTTTTTAGGCACAGGCCGCGCGCTAAGATGCTCAAAGCATCCGTACAAACCGATCAACGGTTTTTGTGATGTTTTATTATAAGAATATTATGTAAACTTTTTGTTAAATAAATATAAAAAAAAAAAAAAAAAAAAAGATACAGTCGTTTATGCCGCAAATTGCCGCAAATTTTCGACACTCGCAAGGGAATCAAAACCAACAGGGTACTTCCCGTGAACTTAGAATCTTGAAATTTCGTATGATTGCACGTGTTAAAGCACAGATAACTTGACTTTTTTGACGGCGCTTGTGAAACTCTAAAGTCTAAAGAACCCATACTTAAAAGCAACGTGACTATAGCATGGCTACCTGAAGAGTTCTATTACAGATATGATCGTACATACTATTCGCTACTTTTATCTCCCAGGAGACTACTAAAATCGTTCAAAGCGTACGCCCTCTCGGCCCCTGCAAACAGTATTTATGGAATACGCCACTGAAGTTCCACCTTCCCACACCTTCGCAGTGATGGAGGTAGTGTGACGAGAATCGGAAATGGGACCCGAATGTTTTGTGGTTATTTCGATTCAACCCTGAAAGGGGTACACTCTAGAAATTTCAAACTGCTCCACGGCCAGTTTTCTCGTTAGCCATTGAGGTGTTCTCGAGGGAAAAGGTTTCTTTCGTTACAATAATAGCTATAGGGAAGTTTCTTGGCGTAAATGTGAAAAGAAGCCGCTCAAAGTAAATGTAAACATCGAATTGCGAATGATTTTTTTAAATTGCTAATTTGAAAAAACATTTCTGTTCAAAATAAACTTCTCTTAATGATGGGGAAATTCCTTATAGGAAAAATTAAAACCCTGCAGTGGAACCAACGCTTAACAAGCCTTAAAACGGGTTAGACACGGGTTGGTGTGTTAATCAAATTTAACACCTGTCAGTACAACATGTCTCCAGCACCTTTCGTCCAAAATAAAATACCTTCAGGATAACACTTAACATGGCTATCTGACCCCAGACTAAGTCAAAAATAAAGCGAAAAATGATGATACTGCCTTGTACGTCCGCCTAAATTGTACATCAACTTTCTTGGTAATCCTTGATTTTTCCTCTGTTTTTGTGCAATAAAGAGTATTATCTTATCTTTATCTTTACGTCGCAATGCAAGCACCGGCCTTACCTCAACTATGTGGCGGTTACAAGCCTTTTTAAACACGCGTGCTCATAGCGAATTGCTTGAAGAGAAGAATTTAAGGCTAAGTAATAAAACTTACTGACAGATGTTAACGACGTAAATTTATTAACAGCTAAATTTTATGGTTAAAAATGGTTGAAAACATAGACCTCATACAAACGTTACTTCTTATTTCTTCTTGTTGGCTTTACAAAAGTTTCCTTCGCGTCAAAAATTTCGGTATTGTGCGAATACATAATAACTTTAGTGTTGCACGTGTTCCTTGGTTGCGGTAATCACTTGCAGCACGGGAACCAGGCTTACCGGGGAAAGTTGCTGTCCGCGACGTCCCCCTATTATCGGCGCTGGCGTCGTATTTTTTTTGTATGTTATTGTCTCAATACTTACTTAACTTCAAGGGATTGACTTTTAAATAGAAAAAGACCCAAAAAATCTGCATAAGCATTTTGTCCACACAGCTCAGTGAATTCAATTTTGACAAGCCATGATAACATTTGCCCATTTCTTTAAAACCTCTCCTGAGACCACGCGTCATTAATCTGGGCCTAACAATATTCGCATTTGCCATTAGGATAAAATATCTAAATGTTTAACCATCCCATTGATATCCCAAACCGCCAGAGTCATTTATTATGCATTGCCCAATTCACGAAAAGCGACTAGAAGCGACTGTATTGTACCACTGAGACTCGGTTACCTAAATAAATAGGTACAAATACCTAGCTATAGATTGTTGTTGACACAGTGTTGGCTGGATATTATTGATGGGCATAATTTATCGCGTCGGCCACCCCGTGCTCTAAGGGGAATGCGAATAGAATCACGGAGTTTGGAACCACCTCTAAATTTATGATCCCCGCTCTGAACCTTTGATGATTGCTAATTTTTCAACGGTTCCGCGAGAAAAAATATGCTGCTCAAAGTTCTTTTGGTGACGGTGACTAGACAGACACCAATATTAATTTTATTGTCTATTCGATATGAAGGAAAAAACTAATATGACCACCATTTTAAGGGATATTGATTCTATTTTTTAACACGTTTTAAGATTGTTGTATTTTTACTTTGTAAGAATTACAAAACACATTTTTAGTTTTTTTTGTAAGTAAGTAGCTCGTAAAACGGATTATGCACTTTTAAACTATCATGAAAACCGTCTAGAACCTGAACCAATGTTAAATAATATATGTAACCTACTTAATAAGTTGCATGTGGCGAAGCTAGTTCATAGAAAATTATTCCCTATCAGTAAAGTTATTTATAACGTAACAGCTTTTGAATATTCAAACTGAGACATATTTCACCCGAGTAAATTCAGAAAAGATCGTTTCCTGAATTGACCCGACCGAGAATCGAACCCGGGACACTAAGGAAATCGAGGCGAGAAACCGTGTTACACCGCACTTACTAGTGCTTCTTAGCTCAGTCTGAAACATAGTTCTCAGGATTTTTTTATATATAATCCAAAAAACACTTTAAATAGGTAATACAAAAACCTGCCAACCTAGCTAAACTTGCATAAATTAGGAATGAGAATTATGATGAACTATATTTAAAAATTGTGTCGGAAAACGGTGTCTCGTGTCGGAGGCCAAGACTCATTTTGGGTCGCTGCGCCAGGATAAGTAAGTAAGTATTACGAGTATATCAAAAAATAAGTAGTTAGCAAAAGGCACAGCAGATTACATGCTATAGTTATATTCTTAGTTATTAGACAGTAACTGTCACGGAGACATCGACAAGTAAGTAGTGGTTTTTGAGTCTGCATTATAGGAGGCAGATGTAGAATCCTGTATCATGATCGCTGGCCGTTCGTTAATAAGAGTTGGCACTAGCCATATCGTTGTTCTCGATTTCCAAAGTAGTTATTTCTTTTTGGAATTACCGATTTATTTTTCTTTTATAATCGGGTAGGGTACGTATGAACCTGGTTCTCTTTAAAATCAGTTACATGTTGCTATTCAAGTACAAGTGCCAGTAGTTTGACTTTATATTCAACGTGTAGAATATTTCATAATTATTTTTGAGGTATTCTTCGAAGCGCACACATTTGGAGCGCACAAGACGAGGCGCACATTTATTGTTCCTTAAAGCGGCACTATTTATGTGCGCTTCGTCGAAAGATTAAACATTTTTTTTTTTATTCCTCGAAGCGCACTAGGGGTCGGAGTGTGGATGGTGATGTGCAACTAACGAAAAATATGGATAACAAATTGTGAGAATTATTTTAAAATACTAGTGGCTTTTAATTGTTTTTGTCATTTCATATTTATTGTGGATAAATGGTGTCATTTGTGCCAGCTAAACATTATGTGAGTTTTAAATTGATATACTTTGCAGCGCGCAGCGCCGTGACTATTAAACAGATATATAATTGAATTTGTTTTAGGTAAACATATTCACTTCTCTATAAAACCAACATCATTGGCTTAGTTGCTCTTGATTTCTGTCGGCCTGGTACTTTTAGTCAAGTAACTAACTTTGATAGTAAAATTATTCAGCCTGTAGGTTACCATAATTAATGAGCCAAGTAGTAGTAGGTTGCACCTAATTCCAGTACTTTTCTGTTTCCTCGCAGTTTAAATGAATTATTATAATTAATTATTACAGCTTGAAAAACTTCTACAAATCTTACTTGCCCTTCTCTATATTTAGCGTCATGTGCGCTTCGAGGAATAAAATTTTAATTCTAACAAAAACAGGTTTCTGCAACTAAACAAAATTCCGGTAAATTGTTTTACCTATTTTTTTGAAGCTTCGGCGACAACAGCATGTCACCGTGGTCACGAGTGGTCTGTTTTTATTAGAATTAGTTAAAATGCAACAAGAAAGTTTAAAATGTTAAAATTTTAATGTTTTTCATCTTTCTATAAAGCGCACATCTATAGTGCGCCGAGAGGAATAAAAAATGTGCGCCTCGTCTTGTGCGCAATGTGTGCGTTTTGAGGAATACCTCTTCTTTTTTAGCCAGTCATTTAACCTAGGACAATCCTCGAAAAAATCGAAAAATATAGATTTGACTTATCTACTGTCATAGGTACATACGCAAGGTGTTTGTTATCGTACTGATCGTACTTATTTCCGCAACAAAGATTCTCACATAAACCCACGTACTTTATAACAATGAAACGAAGATTACAAATAGAATGTTAGCCTTCCATTAATCGGATGAGTCAGGATCGATTAGTATAATGAAATAGGCATCGCCATTCTTACGTCTTCGAGCACGTACATGCCGACTGTCAAGCGCCAGTCGTCTGTGTGGAATGGCCAACCGCTGGATCTAGAAACCAATTTTCCCACTGACTAGGTAAGTAGGTAAATACGTAATTTCATGGCGCATTAATTCCCGAGCAGATCATAGGGGCTGGCGGAGAATTTGCATTTGTTTGTCGTGAGTTGTGACGCGCGGTTGACGACGCCTTTTTGCGAATTTTGTGGGACGCAGGACGTAAAAGGAATCTTTCTAACGTCTGCGACATAAAATTTAACAAAATGTGAAGGGTGGATAATGTCGTCTCGTTCATATAACTATTGCATTTAAATTTAAACAAAAACTGAGAGTCTGATGATTGAGGCCTTAGTTGAAAAATGTGCGGTCCAGTTTTGTTGCATAAGCCATAAAGCTATAATTATATGATAAAGTTACTTGGTTGAAAAATAGTAATTAGTTTTTTCAAAACAGATTCCACCTATGATCTATCTCTTATTATTAAGGAGCGCAAAGTGTGGGTAAATTATCTATCCCTGATCTAAGAAGATGATTCCCGTATGAAAAATGTGCTATATTGCGAAAATGCTCCCAGCCTTAAAGTCATTTTTGCAGTACAAATATTTATGACTCTCAAAGTGTCGAATTTTATTCTCATCATTACTTCTTGACATGGATCGGTACATACATAAAATCCTTTCCTCTGAGGCAAAGTGTTTAACCAAACATGATTTCTCATTACAGCCGAGTAAGTAGGTAATATAAAGGAACAAAGAGTATACTGTGCGTAAATCAATAAAGAGATACTCTGATAATATTCCGGCGCAATGCAAACAACCTAGATTTCATTAAAACGAAATCCCCCATCAGCAACTTCATATTTATCGCTCAATTAAGGAAAACAAACAATAAAATTGTCTGTCGAGTTATTAACGAGCTTAAACTCTCATAAGTACACATGTGGAATTGCACACGTACCGAATTAATCCGGGTCTGTGTCTGCGAGCGAATAATGACGTGTGTTGGATTGCTATCGGATGGTTACAAATAATTGTACTGCGGAATTGAGACGTCTCCGCATCTATTTATATATTTCGGCAATAGCTAGCACAAAATGTGTGCAATTTTGTTGAGTGTTGACGACATGTCTAATGCAACGTTTCGAGCGACAGTTGAGACACAAGTTCACAAGAATCTAGAAACGATACTTAAACTTTGATCATATTTTCTGGATTTGGCCAAAAGAGTCGCAGATTCGATTCCCGGATTGATTTTTGTTGGGTCTATGTGTTTGTGGTAACTTCCTTATCTATTAACGAGCACACAATGTGAAATTACACACGTACCGAATTAATCCGGGTCTGTTGTCTGCGAGCGAATAATGACGTGTGTTGGATTGCGATCGGATGGTTACAAATAATTGTGCTGCGGAATTGAGACGTCTCAGCAGATATTTACATATATCAGCATTAGCTATGTAACACATAATGTGTGACATCCCGGGGAGTGTTGACGACCTATTTAGCGCGATTCTAGCGCCTTTTGAGACGCAAAGGGTCGCGGATTCGATTGCCGCATAGGTGATGTAGATATTGTGTCTAGGTGTTAGTAGTACTTTCCCTGTTGCTGGTTTCAGTGTGAGTACAAAACTGTAATTTAAAACATTGTATGTAATGTTGCTTCAATTATTGTTTGCATTATTTATCTTTCTTAGGGCCTCTAAGACTGGTTGAATCCTGATTCTAACACGCTTCGTGAAAAGTGGGCTCCTAAATGTTCCGTTCATCACTCACTCCACTCCACTTTCCTTTAACTACCCCATTTCGGAAATAGCCTCATGACGTATGTATGTACCATAAGATTAGACCTTGATATTGAAGTACAATCCCAAACGATTTAATCCTGTAATCGCTCGTGATTCGAGCTCGCTCTAACGTATCAAACTAAATATGTACAGTCATCGCGCTAGGTAGGAACAAACACGAAGGGTGCTACATCTACTGTTCCATTTGACTAGCTGACTGTGTCCGTCTTGTAGCTACTCGAGCATCGACACGAACAGCGAGCGAACGTCACTCCTGGGCCATAACGGAATATCGATTCATATTTTACTAGAACTATACGTGTATGATTCAATTAGGGCTGTCGAATCGTGGGGAGAGAAAAATATTTTTGTTGTTTTAAGGTTGCCAAGTCTAGGAATGTGTTAAATTTAAAAAGGATACTTCTTCATATGGATTAAACTAACTTTGTCTCCGACACTCATAGTACAAGCTACGCTTAGTTTGGGGTCAGATGACCTTAAGGCCCGGTTACACTTTGCGTATTAGTTAGTGCAGGTGCTTAGTGTAAGGAGGTGATTGATAACGAACCGATCGCACTAATCAATCGCTGTCCACACGTGTTTTCTCCTAACACTAAGCACCTGGACTAATCACCTGCACTGTAGTTAAACAAAGTGTAAACAGGCCTTTAATGTGATTTGTCCCGGATATTTATTTATTTATTTGTTTCTTTCCTTAATTTTTTTAATAACCTTCCAATAAATATTTATAACTATCTACGCTTGAATCATACCTAGCATCTGATGAACCTCGCGTTTATCTAAATACCCATAAATACTGGTAACAACATTCGGAATTTCTGCTTTTAGAGTAAGTAAATCTCTTTGACAATACGATTGGTAGTAGTACGGACTTTTACAAATATACTTAATTCTAGGTGTGCTGGCCCCTTTCTTAAATCCTTGTGTGATATCTCGTAACTTAAGGGTATTCTTTATTACTTCGATACCATAACAATTGGTGTGTTAGCGCATAATTTTTTATATTTATATTTATTTGTATCATTAAGGTGTAGGTAGTTTTAAAAGCATTTTACGAGTTCAGAAGCTGATAATGCGCCATACTGTTAACAAAGAGTGACAAAACCATATCCTCGCTTGAGTGTAAATACGAAATGACTAACTAAGTCGCAACAATTCAAAAATCATGTTATTTTAAACCATTTCTGTAGTTACGAAACTCGAAAAAGCATTCCTTCACACTGAACCAAGCCAAGATTCCTTAAGACTAATTAATTTACTTGTATTTTATTAAATATCTCTGAAATAACATTTCATTTATAGCAACCCTATAAGACGAATAAGTGAAGGCCCGAGGCGTCGGGACAAGCCCCGGACGCGCGACGGGCATATGAATGACCGCGCGGCGATGCCTCGGTGCAACTGAATTTTATAATTCATAAGCCAATTTTACGTTAGATGGCGTTTGTTGTTGTTATTAATGCACCTGTGCACGTTTTATAAATTTGAAAATATTCCTCTTGTTTTTTGATATGATTATGCTTACAAAACAGAAAAACATTTTTAAATACTTGCAGCTGTCTTTCAGGAGAATTCGCCACTTAGGCCCGTATTCTAGAACTATACTTAAGCATTGATCTATTTGAGTAGACATTTGAAAACGTCAGTGCATATAATAACGTCACTCAGAACTATACTTACCCAAGTACCGATTTTGTTTCAGAATACGGGCCTTAGTCTTCTTCTTCTTTTTCGCCGTGTCGATGATCCTATCACTCAGTAGTAGCAATTTATAGATTAAAGGCTTTACTTCTTAATAACTCATCTACTTAGATCAATAAAAATGAATCGCTAAATGTGCTGCTAAGCGCAAAATTTGAGAACGGTTCGACTCGGGCTGGGCTATTTCATTCATGTTTTTGTGAAGGCACTTTAAAGGTTCGGAGAGAAAAAACGTAAAAATTACGAAGAAAATGATAAAACAACACTTTTCTTTTCCGATACAAACCACTTCGTTCCCAGCAGTCAATAGCTTTTGACAGAACGTAGTCTATCGGGACAGCTAGTTATCAATGAAATAATCCATTAATATCCCCGCAGTATCTGTACGTACAGCTATACTAATGAGTTTTCTGGTTTAAGATCTTTATCTTTATTTCTCACAAGAATACATTAATTTACTTATGTGAGAAGATTACAAAATTTTACATGCATTATATTTTAATAAGCGTACACGAATAATAACAAATTTTGGAGGAAGTTAGTTCCAAAGACAAACTCACAAACTGCCACCCGCCAGTGACAGTTTAAGGCAACATTTAGCGGGTTAGTATCATTTCGTCTAAAAAGCAGCTAGTCTAAGTATCAAGTGGCCTAAATCGCAGCTGGTCTACCAAGCAATCGGTCTAAAAAGCACCCGGCAGCTGGTCTACAACGCTTCTCGCCTATAACGCCACTGGCTAAAAATACATTTCGCCTATCAAAAATCCTACTGGTCAAAAACGCTTCTCGTCAAAAACGCCACTGGTCTTAAACGTTCTTTGTCTAAATCTCATCTCGTTACTAGCTGCTTTTAAGACCGTTTGCTTGGTAGACCAGCTGCGTTAAGACCACTTGCTACTTAGACTAGGTGCTTTTTAGACCAGTACTTATTTAGACCAGCTGCGTTTGAGACGTAATGATACTAACCCCATTTAGCTAGCAATGGTAAAAAGAGAGTTCCGTGAACTATTCTCAGATCCCCTATTTGGTGAGAACACCGAATGTAGCCAAAGGAAAGTTATCTGGAAGTCGCAACTACTTATAAAGTACAGAAAAAGCAAAGAAAACCAATCATAGATCAAACATTTTTTATGATCATTTTGTCATAATTCCATCTTAATTCTTCTTTGCTTGCAAATAACGAGCGCGCGTGAATCTATCGAAATTAAACTTTATTGTTCGGTATTATGAGAGTCGGCACGCGCGCTCGTAAAATGATTGTACTAGGTACATCCATAAACATTAAAGACATTAATTACCAAAAAAAAGGGTGCCCAAATATCATTTCTTGAATGTTTCACAAACATGTGGAATTTAATATTGCATGGAGAGCATGCAATATATTTAATTTCATACATTTTTGTAAAACTGTTTCGATGAAATATGTATTGTCAACATAGTTACAATGTAAATAATCGACGTTGATAAATGACAAATGTTATGGTTATGAGCTTTCAATATTAAAAATCTTGGCTTTTTAAAATAGACTAGTGAAATTCGTATTTATACTATTTTTTTTAAGAAACCGTACAAAATAATGGGAGTTACTCATATTTGTGACTTTGTGACTTTAGTGAGTATTCACTCCCTCGAAATTGTTAACATGTTTCGATTCATTCTTTGAACGAAATAACAATTCTGAAATAAAAAACAATCTTTGAACAATTTTTCTTATGACTTAAAAAACGTAAAAAAATAAAATTAAACTTGAATGTAACTTGGAATGACTAAGAAAATAAAAGTATACTTTTTTTTGTAAACGCCTTACTTAGCCGCTTCGCTGCTTGTGCAACATTGTGCATGTCCATTTGGTTACCTTGGTATTTTGTGTACCTAAGAGCTTAATGGAAAAAGTTACTGCAGACTGCTCGTGGTTACCTTCACTAGCAAGGCAACTTATATAAAAATGGTCTCCTATTTCGAATCGTTCGATATTTGTCAAATATCTATATGTTTCTGGTTTTGTTCCACTCAAATTTCAAACCGCTATTGCTAGACTCAAAAATTGGTGATCATGTTCTCGTTGAATAATATGAAAATAAATATTTCAAATTTAATTTTCATTTTCCAATAGTCTGAGTTTGGCGGATATTTTGATTAATTCTAATAAAAACGGGTTTTTACAACGAAACAAAATTACGGAAAAATGTTTTACCTATTCTTCTCGACGTTTCGGCGACAATTGCATGTCACCGTGGTCACGAGCGGAGAATAGGTAAAACAATTTACCGTAATTTTGTTTCGTTGCAAAAACCCGTTCTTATTAGAATTAGTTAAAATGCAACAAGAAAGTTGAAAAGGATATTTTGATATTTGAGTTCTTTTTAATTTCGTGTCTTCATTAATATACACTGGAGAACTTAATTTATAGGTAAACTTTAACAAACTATGATCTAGGCAATATTGATTCTAACCGTAAAGCCCAAAGTTGCTCATTCAAGCTATTTCTTTTACTATATAAGAATTGTAAATGTCGCATAAATAAACAACCAATTTATTTTTGACATCAAAATGAATATAAAAAACACAATACCTTCGTTTTTCTTATATCATCCATAAATCACAGGATAGGGTGTGATTGTTTAGAATTACAATCGTTTTCAAAGGAAGCTCTGAAGATCGATATTCAATTTTGAAATAGGGGATCCTTCGGGAAAGTTAATGATGGCAACGATTTGTATGCTTTTTCCTTGTGCTTATTTTTACTGTTTTGAATAATTTGTAGATAAGGAATACCAACGACAACCCCTTAGTAAGATTGAGTGCCGGTCCGAGATGTTGGGATCTGCTTAAGTACTGGCTGGAACAAAGTAGGTACAATACATTTTTAATGGTCTTTTAAGGACTGTATAACCGTGACTTTTATATGATAAGGTACAGACATACTCGTAATACGAAATTAAATATTGTTGTCAAATATTTTTCATTATAAGTAACTTAAAACTACCTTTGTAAAAGTTAAATAAATAAATAAGCAGTATTATGTAGCTGTGGTTTTTCGTAAGGTGGGGGATGGAGATTCGTATCCAGACAGTCAATTATGGTCTTCGATTAAATTAAATAGCGGAATATACAGCACGTCCTTAAAATTTTCAACTGAAAACGTGAACAACTCCATGCACGCACACTCACACCGCTATTCTATTCATCGTTGTGCGATGTTGAAGAACAGAGACAAACCTATTTGTTTTGACCGTAGCGTAAGCGAGACAAGGGTGCGTCAGGGTAAAGTCCTGTAAATCGTATATTGTGACTGACTGAGTGAAATTAGGCGATGCGGCCCTGATTTAAACCGTCCACGCACTAAAGGCGAGTCATATCCAAATAAGAATAAATTTACCGTTAAAAATGCATTGTCGAACGGTTTCTTAATAGACCCAAGTTTAAGCCTTGCGAAAAATCTTTTTATTACTTTATTAGGAGCATGCAAGTGCGACTCGCGTGGCTTCGCGACCTGGAAACGTGGGTAATGACCACCCACTGCGCCCTGAGGGAATCGGGGACACAATCTTAACTACCACTTCAATTACTTTATCAATAAAGCATATTAAATTAACTTATGCAACTAAACTTGGCGAAACAGTCATTACAACTTGCATCTAACTGTTGAAACTTTATTAACGAGCAAATTCTCATTTTGAAGACTGAATTTTGGCAGGTAGGCAAAGATTCAAAGATTTATTGCACACATGTTGTGCCCCTAAACATGACACCCTGGTAGGGCACAGCAATATAATTTCTATAATAGTAATAATAACATAAAACTTAACAATTACTTGAACTTAACAATTACTACATTATGACTTTTTACTCAATTGTCGTTGCAAAATTCTTACAGATCATAATATAAATAATTCTTTAATGTTTTTGTAAAACTTTGTAATTTTTTTTGAATAATCATTTAAATAATTTAGAATTTTATTATATATTTTTGTGGCGCTTGCGGAGTCCAACAGAGTCGGCCCCTTGCATAACACAAAATAAAAGTTAGCAACAAAAATCTGACTTGTGTGTAATATCTATAACTTGTTTACTGTTAAAGATACTAGACACAAGTCAGATTTCCCTGACATAAAACTGAAATTATACTCAAACTCAAACATTGTTCGATACGTGTATATGGGTATTAATTAAGCCAATGCCCATCAATTCAATGTCATTTTAAGGGCTAATGACTTTACAAACTCAAACTCAAATCTTTATAATATATAGTCCTGTTCATAGTACATAAGTACTTTACAATAGTCAAATAAGGTTTTTTTTACTTATCATTGCTATAAAAAGAAGATAAAATTATAAAAATTATCTAAGTAATAATATTTTAAGGTAAAACTGTTTCATTTTCCGTGTACTTAAAAAGTATAGTAGAAGAACCGCCTTACAAGAAAAACAAATTGTTGTCCTTCCTTGGGAAATAAAAAGCAGCCAAGAGTGCGTCGTGACACGTGCAGCAGTGCCGTTTACATCAACCATAAACAGTGTTAATGAGAACGAATATACAATTTGCATTGTAAAAAGCTATATTTGCGGTTTAACTTGATGTTGATGAAGTTTCCAATATTATTTTACAAGTTAGTATTAATTAAATATAAAAAATTGAATTAAAAATACATTATTTACGAACAGCAAAAGAGTCGAACTCCCTGCCTGCGCATGTTTTTCCTGAAAAATAGAACCTGGGTTTCTTCAAGACAAGAGTGAATAGGCATTTGATGGGCAGACATGTACCATCATGGACCACATCGTTACTTACCACAAGGTGCGATTGTGATCAAATGACTGTATAGTCTTTAAAAAAACATTAGGTAAAAGGTTTTTAGTACGTTAGAAAATGAAAATCTTTCAAAAATGTAATCTGCTGAATTCTATATAATTTATCAAAGTGTATATGTTGGACCGACGGATATGATAAAACTATTATGATCCTTTTGAAAAAGGAGAATATTATACTACGGAACTCTAAAATCCACAAGATTCATAAGCTGCTTTTTTACACCTCAATAGCTTGGCTCATTGTGGCCGTAGTAAACCCATTATTGTCTCCCTAACAATGTTCCCCTCGTACCGCAATATTTTGTCATGTTTTGTTACGTGGACCAGCCATTGTGTTCGCAGCCTTACATTTCAAATTGAAACTAATGAGACTGAAATATGATCGTGATCACGCGGACTTCTGATTTGAATAGCGTTTTAATGATTACCTGAGAACATTTACCCGGCGGGTCGTTACACAAAATTGATGTTTTGCCAAAATATCGGGGGTAACTTGTTTTGAGATCAAAAGGAAAAAAATGTTTTTCCATTTTTCACGGTGGCGAATATAATTTGATTTCCGCGGAGGGATGTCGGCAGTTGATTTTAAATTTAACTTCTCTGAACTTGGGAAAGTGGAATGGATTTTTTATGTACCTCCCAACATTAACTGTTTATTTTCGTGGGAAATTTACTTTGCTTATTAAGTTGGGAAATCCCTAATTCTTACGAAATGTATGAATTACAATCGAGACACTAAATAAGAGATATGAAAATAAAGCCTTTTATTATTTTGTTGCTAGTCGCAGCAACATGCCTGGATCCTAAAACAGTTTTTGTTTATTGTCTCCATGTATTAGAACATAACAGAGCCCGTAGCCTATTCAAATAATAAATCATGCAATATAATTTTCACTAGGCGAATTCGTCATCCCGAGCCCGTTTTTTGGGATAGTAATCATTGCTTTCTTAGGCCTATCTATCCGCAAAAGCGGCCATAACCAACACCAATGTGTATGCTATCCAAATAAATACCTTCACTGTAAGCTCTCTGACTGTTTACTATCTCATCGACCTATTTACAGTCAACAATTTCACTCCAATTTCAAACTACGCCGCATATTTTTGCCGACCATATTGTATTGGTGTCCGATACAAACGGTTTAGTACCGGGTATTGCGTTGCGTCATCGACAATCTGTGTTCGGTCGTGTGGAATATCAGTCCATGTGCTCGCCCGATATTGTGATCATCTGGATTACGAATCCACAAAGACCGATGTACTGCTACAAAACCAGATTGACTAATACCTTTAGCTTATCCGGAAGTTTTGTGACTTTACTATCAAATACGGTTTTTGTTGCGATAAAGAACATCACTATGAACTTAAACAGAGTTAGCGCTTGACCACTGTGCCGTCTGGTCACGTAGTGAGATTAGGCACACACAGTGTACGTGTATGAGTTCGTATATAAGCTTTAGTAGAATTATAATAAACCTGACTATTACCAACTGTTGTCTCATTTCACTGCCATTCCGTATGTGGTTATATAGTAATTCTTAAGGTCCAACTGTGTCTTATTGCGTCTCCTCGACAGCACTGCAACAGTGGTGGACCCCGACGTGATGTCACGTCGGGGTCCGCAACAACCACCTTATACAAAACTATAGCTGCCTTGGCAGACTTCGTTCTGTCACAAGTTATTGCACGTCGCGGCGTCGGTAAAGCAGCACATCTCGCCCGCGTTTCTCCTACTTGATTTACATATACTACATGTTTTGTTCAATCGCAATAAAAATGTCACTCCCTGGTAATGTAACTGCTTCTTGGTCAAATAATTTTTAAAATCGGTCCAATAGTTTCGGAGCTTATTCAATACAAACAAACAAACAATAAAACAAACAAACGATCAAATATTTCCTCTTTATAATATCAGAATAGATAAGCAACGAACGTCATTGGAAAGTGGCGTATTTTAAAGTGATATACAATAACATTGAGACCTTCATACGAGTAACATTGAGACCTTCAAGAAACGAACTTCAAAACTATTCCTGTCTCAAAAAAATACGCTAGGTACTGATTGGTGTCACCTGTGGTATTGCAGTTGTCCATAGATAGTTTTTGAATGCCCTCTATGTTTACAAAAAATATCAGGTTCTAACATTTTTAAATATTACGATAAATTTTCAAGCTGTAAACTCAAAAAAGCTATTTCTGGCTATTTTCAAATTTTCGTTAGTTCGTGTACGGTTTCACTGTGCATTATTTTGCAATAAGGTATATTAGATTACGTTTACCCATTAAAAATACTGATGCGAATATGTCTCTTACTTAAAGCTAGAAGCTAAGCTTTACTTTGGTTAAAAACATTTTATGGAAAATTCTTTATAAAAGCAAGAGTGTGCGGCTAGCTACAGAGTTATCAGAATAATTAGTATGGCTTATTGGAACATGGAATATGGGAATGTGTGTGTAGCCAGAGCTTGCTGTTTACATGGAGAATATCCTCAGTGCGTTAATGTGATTGTGATGAATCTGTTCAAACAAACGTACCTATGATTGCTAATAAGGTGGATTTGTTAGTGATGAAAAGGGCATTTTCGCAAAAACTCGTTAAAATGCACTTACACACAAAATTTCATGCGTACCGTGTTTTTTCAAATGTGTGTCAAAAACAACAATCCAAACAAGATCCCATTTGACCCTGTCAGCAACGCACCTACTTCGCCATCGCCCGGCGCGTATATCCCTCTTATTTATGGCTCCTTCACACGACACCACGCCGACTGGTAATTCCCACACTTTATACGTCCCGAGAACACTTGAGGTGTGTAAATAAAATAAAACCCGGTAATGGTGCTATTACGTTTACTCATTTATTGGTGTTCTAAATAAGATAAATAGGTGTTACGTACGAACGCTGGGTTTTGAAGTACTGTTTGGAGTTGTTTACTGGCTTTTGGCGTCGAATTTATTAATCAGTCATCTGTAAATACAGACAAAGTAGAATTTTATTTCTGAAATATTTTAAAACATTACGCAGTCTGAACATTTAGAAGGACTTATTTGTTTTATAGCCTCATGATTAGCAATTTGCTCGTTAATGTTGGAGAGTTTTTTACTTATTAAACAGCATTTATTTGTCATTAATACAAATGCGATATGATAAGATAAATAATCTTTATTGCATGAACAAATACAACAGGTGATTACAAAAGAATCGCAATCAAACGTACACTTTAGGCGGTTTTTATCGCTACAGAGCGATATCTTTCAGACAACTTTCGTTAAACAGACTTATAAAAAAGAACGAATTAGGCTGAGCAAAAGTGATAAGATAAATATTTAAAAAAATTACTAATAATAAAAAATATTTGATTTTTTATTTGTTTCTTACCAGCACACTACAAATCAACTAAGTATTCCTGTTTGATCGTATCATTTTGACAGTTGTTATATGAGTAGGTCACGGATTGCTTATTAGCTCATGCAATCAATTCACGTACGCAGCACTCGGCTAGATGATTTGTAATGGACATCCTGCGACGTGAGTAGGGTGACTATTTGCTGGCAGGAATAGAATTAGATACTGCAAATAAATGTTATCTAGGTATCAAAGTAATAGAAGAAGCAGTAATCTAATTTGTTTGTAAATACGCAGCTCGCGATAAGAAGCTATCATAATACGTCACGTATTACGCAGGTTTACAAGAAACCTGCCTGCGACTTGCAATACATGAACGTGCTGTATACATTTATTTGGGTAGCGTGCCACGGAGGGCTAAAAACCACAATGAAACAAAATGAGTTCCCTAAAAATCACAAAAAATTGCAGCCGTAAATTGCTTAACTTTAGCCAGGCACAGGTAGATTAGGAACTTAATTATTTTGAATTCTAACCCTCGTTGATAAAGCTTAAAACGAATGATTTTTTATATTAATTAGCCAGTTATTTACGATTAATGCATGCCACAAAGCTGACATGCATTAAAAAATTGACACATACGTAATTTCGTGAACAAACTCATGGCTACCCTACTGTACCGCGCTTGAGGCGTCTCTAGACAGGGCTGAAACACGACGGCTCCGACGTGCTTGGTGTGCAGTTGCAACCTGATTTAGGGCCCTCACTCACTGTCAACTAGATTCCTTTAGTGAACAGAACCGATCGAATGGTCATTAAGTTTATATTTTCGAAAACCGTTCTGAAAGTACAGCAAATAATGTTCAAGTAAAGTGACTTAAGAGTCTTAGGGAAAGCTATTATGAAGTTATATTCAAAACACATTTAAAAAAATGGCAGATAATGTGTGAGTAGCTATACGTAAGAGTTTTAAAGAGCAATTTAAAGGTAGAAGTAGTTATTTTTGGTTGAATTATAACTTTTATCATCATCGTTTTCAATACGCGAACACTATACATATTGAAAAAAAAATGAGGTCTTTGAAGT
This sequence comes from Udea olivalis, assembly GCA_947369235.1. Taxonomy (NCBI): domain Eukaryota; kingdom Metazoa; phylum Arthropoda; class Insecta; order Lepidoptera; family Crambidae; genus Udea; species Udea olivalis. The sequence goes on from OX376351.1 coordinate 11,521,352, forward strand.
CTTGCACAATACTGCATGACTTCAAGATACGGTTGGTTCTTTCTGCGTGGATAATAACATTATCGGGGGTGATAGTGAAAATTATGGTAGTTGAGTGACGGTTGCAAAGAAAATAATTACTTTCTTGACAAACAAAATTTGAGTCATCCCGTGATCGCGACTGCTGTAAAAAGGTCGAAACGGACGGTTTAGAAAATGTATAAATATAAATTCCGAGAGTTATATCCGTTAAATTGTTTTATTTCAATTTCATCTATGCGTTTGCAAGCTGAACTAAGGCCTTCGTTCGCTAGAAGGTTAAATCCTTCGCATGCGATAACAATATAACCTGAACACATATTTCCAGTGCGGTCGGTTGCAACCGGGTTGAATGCACCCAAATACTAAGGACTATATTGAGTCGTCTGTCACTTACCGCGTTTAAATAATGACATGTATTTTAGCTTTTTCTAGGCTTTCTGATATTCAGATTAAAAACTTCGCAAATGCTGGCAGAAAAAAAAGAGGAAATATTATTTTTCATAAATTACAATTTGCTTTTCAATATTCGAACGTTTTCGCAACATTCTAGTGGAGACTATCGTTTTGCCTTATTTACACTGGGATCGTTTCCGACTGTGTTTCGGCGGTCATGGCTGTGTGGAGCTATAAATTCCCCCCCGGAAACATGACAAACAATTGTATAGTTGGACAAAAAACAGCGCATCGACGGAATGTTTCAGCAAATATTTGCTTTAGTAAGCGCTGCAAGGTCTATTTTAACATAAAATGTCCTTTTTACGTCTTGTTCGCTTCGTGGGGATTGTTTGTGAAGATTTTTGTGATTTCGATTTGGCTATGAATTGTTTGAAATAAAAAAAGACTATTTGCCTTGTTATTGAAATTTCTAGTAAACGGTAAATGAAGGAAATATTATGAATTTGCTCTTCTTCTCTACATACTAAATACGTTAGATTTATCCTTAGTAATTACGGAATTATGGTTTACTATTACCATACTCCCGGACTAGAACTTTATTGTAAGTGATGAGTCTACGCTCTCATGTGTTAGTATCACAAATTGTTCCTAGGTTTAAAAAAAAGAGGAGAAAGACAGTGATATTACGTCTACCACGAGTTGCCACTTTAAGTTTACATGATCGTTCGCGTAAAAAATGTATTGGGATTGGACATTGTCATGTCATGTCGTGAGTCATAATTTTTTTACGCAAACGATAACGTAAATTTAAAGTGACAACTCGTGGTAGACGTACTGAATGCACCAACGTAAGCATCATTTGAAAAAGTGGTATTTCAATCTGAAAACAATGTGAAAGTCACTTCAGAGGATATCAAGTTGCCTTCTCTTATTATAATAAATCTGGGCCGTATTACAATCCCTCACAACCATTCAAGTTGATTTCCTAAACTGAGGGTAGCGAGCAATTTCGAATAGAATAGAATAGAATATAATAGAATAGAATAGAATAGAATAGAATAGAATATCATTTATTTCAGGCAACATAATACATTTAAAGATCTTAAATAAAAATAATCGGCACAGATAAATACCTTAAAAACGAACATAGTAACATAATATTACATAATATAATTACCTTATTTACTAACACGTAAGGTCTATCGGCGACGTGCGACGCATCATGGTGTCCGGTATCCGGTCAGTTTAGTCAGTAGGTATTCCCTAAACATCGAAGCGTTGGCGCCAGTTAACCGCTGGCTGGCTGGAAACAATGATCATATTGAGAAATTACTCGCTACGCTCAGTTTAGAGAATGAGAACTTGACAAGTTATGAGGGATTCTAATAAGGCCCCTGGTCATTCTTCATACAACACTTACTTGAGTTAACTGATCTTAGAAAGGGTGTCATGCTACAGCGGGATGTCAAAAGGACCTCCTCCACTTCAAACGCTTTCGATTGGCTGTTCCACTAGCTTCAAGCCTCTCTGCCACATCTTACATCTCGTGACAAAGCAAAAAAATGCCCTAATTCCGATTATTTCCGCAGACGGAACCCGTTCTACTTATTTCACCATTTTGCCGGAACGGTGAAAATCGAGTTTCAAGTGTTCAGGCTAGAGCTACGTCGGCATATTGCCGGGCCACGTTCCACTTGTATTATGAAGTCCTATTTTGCACTGACATTTTTCGTTCACTGCCATACGATTGGATTTTTGAAACGTGTAAATTCAATAAAACAGGGACCGTGGAATGAGTTAGGAGCACTTGTGTTGTGAATGCGATTCATACTTACACTAAGAAGGAAATGCCAGTTTGTAGATGTCGTTTTGTGTGGATCGGTTGCTTGTTTGAAATGGTGTTGCGAAATAAGTATGGTAAGAATTTGATAACATAAAATCTTGGGCAAATTGTAATTTGATAAATAGATGAGTATAAATGGCTTGACCATAAACGAAATAAATGTAAATATGCTTCAGACAACCTTCAAGGTGAGGATGGCCAGCCCAGTAATTCGTTTGAATGACTGGGCTGGCTGGTTGTCAACCTCATATCTGGACCTCACGACCGCATTCCATCAGGTGGAGTGAGGTCATCTTGACGGGCAGTATATAAAAAAAGGCAAAACAACAGTATCATGATCTTGAAGTGAAGATGAATAAATTTGGGTTACGAGATATCAATCGTGTCGTCATAGATGCTTTATAGCAGTTTCAGACTAATAACACTTTAGAAGTAGTAAGTTAACCACTTCAGCAATTAAAATATTTGCAGGTAAGCAATCTTGCTAAAACAAAAAATTTGTTCGAGCGTTTGAGCGTGTATACATATCATTCGATCGAGATACAAAATACATCGTCTAACTTTCACCCAAACCAACACATAACCCTAAATGACCCACGCTTTCAAACTGCAATAACTTAACAACAACAAAACGCTCAGATGTCTCGTCCCTGTAATGGCGACGTTTCATCAGCAGATGCAACGAGGAAATTCCGCGGCGGACACACGTGCGCGCGTCTTAGCAGACGAACGAAAGGAATGGAGATAAGTTTAGGTTAAAATACAAAATACATCGTCTAACTTTCACCCAAACCAACACATAACCCTAAATGACCCACGCTTTCAAACTGCAATAACTTAACAACAACAAAACGCTCAGATGTCTCGTCCCTGTAATGGCGACGTTTCATCAGCAGATGCAACGAGGAAATACCGCGGCGGACACACGTGCGCGCGTCTTAGCAGACGAACGAAAGGAATGCAGATAAGTTTAGGTTTAAATCCTGAAGTTTGAAAGAAAATATGAGATTTTTTTACCCTTTAGTTTGTCTATCTTAAGTGGTCGTGTGGAAGCAAACAACAATTTACTGAAACACAAGCTTTTAGCTTAGTACAAAACGCCGTTATTGTACAAAATTTGTATTTTTTTTTTGTAAAATAAATTATTCTTAAATTCTTAAAAGAAGAGACACCAAAGCCAAATCGAAAATCCTAAAGCCGTCATGACTGATGCCTTAACACACATCCCAAATTGTGTCTTCACTTTCAGCAGTTAAATATTTGAAAGATTTTGTTTGTTCTTACAATAATGGAATCAATACTTATAAGGTTGTTTAAACTCTTCATGAATTACTGTCTACACTCAAGTACTTGTAGTTCACGATTTTTAATTCAAGACTCTAATTAATAAGTAAAATATTCGTATAACTAACTTTCACCCAATTGAGTGAAACTCAGAAACACAGAAATAACATTATTTCAATAAAATCAAAGAATCACCTACATAGTTACTACATCACTTATCTATTATGTATACCAGTTTTTGTACATCTTTTTAAAATCACCCGGTATAGGGACCTAAAACAAGTATTGGATCTTGGATCAAAACTAAGATCGTCTACCTCAAAATAGATCCTCTCATATTTCCCACCGGTACAAACACTACGTTGCGTTGCTGGTATCCGGGGCATTCCAAATATGCCTAAGATGCCTATGCAGCGATGGCGGATTCTACCAAAAGGTCAACCATTATCATGAAGTATTTCGAGCCACCTACAACGGTAATTTATGATCCATTTTCCGTCTTATCTTAATATGACGGAAAATGGATCTACGATGTCACGGACTAAGCCACGTAACTGAAATCTATTCTTATTTGTATTCATGTGATGATCATTTGTTTTAATTCTGGGTAAGTGTTAAAAAAATTAAACTCATCGTTACCGCAAATAAACTCAACAAAGTATAAGTGTTAACTTATTCGTTTCTGGCTGTCATAAAAAGAGAGAAAACCTTACTTTAAGCCCGGCAATGTTTTTGATGTGGTCACATATTTAAATATTTTTGCTTAACTATCTCTGTCATCCACAATAAAAGCCTTGCTTAAGATTAAAGGCAGATATTCCTTATACCCTCATCAAAGCTAATAATATGGGTGTCAGAGGCACAAAGTAATTAGGTAGTAAATACTGTACCAATGCTGTGCTCGGCTAGTGATGGGTAATGAAAAAATTTCGTTCGGAAAGGAAAAGAAACAAAATATTTTTCAATTAGTTTTCAAATTGTTTTCTAATGTTAAAACTTCACTATGCTTGAAAAAAAGATAAATACACTTAAATATAATTAACATTTATTTTTTTAACTATAAGAAATACTTGTGCAATCGGGAATGATGAAATTTGAAGGAAATACACACGCCAGTGTAGGTATTTATTTTTGTTTAGGCTGAGGTTGAGAATACAGCACTGTCATTTCGTCCTTATTAACATGTTTTCTTTTGAAAGCATCTACAAGTTTTAAAATATGACGATAAAGCAAGTTTTTCATGCACGTTTGCACTATACTACACGTATGCACGCGTTTTTCTCAGTACTAACATCCTCGAAGAACAAGAAAAGCTTAACAAAATAGAAAAAATAAAAACATCAGCATCGAAACCTATCCATTTTGCAGCTGTGGTGATCAATTAGATACTGGAATAAGTACAATGGACTTCATCAATGAAATGGCGGAACACTTTAAACATTGAAGATATAATGACCGAAGTAGCCGATTTGAAGTCAAAATCCAATTTTTGGAGCAAAAATTTTGTATGGTCAGCAATAGACCATATCACCCCACTTTCCTGGTGTCAAGGCATTTGTAAATGCACAAGATCAGGAAAAGTCGCCGAAGTAATTTCCACTGCTCCTATTACATCTGCAGCATGTGAACGCTCTTTTAGCACAATCAGCGGAATCCATACAAAAAAGCGTAACAGGCTGCTTACAGATAGAGCTGGTAAAATTGCCTTCATTGCATATAATTGGACCATGAAAAATAAAAATAACAAACAATCACCTGCTCATAACATTGAAGCGGAAGAAGAGGTCCCACCAATAGAAGACTTGTTAATTGTAGATACAGATGAAATACAAAATCATAGTGCTTGATGAGTTTCATGCAAGTGATGATTCGGATTCATCTGAATCTGAGTGATACACCAATTATTTGCTTCGATTTAGATATATTATCTACATCAGTATCTCGTGTATTTGCAAACAATAAGTATTTTAATCTGACTAATGAGTAATTGTTTAAATTAATGTTATTAGACGATAATAGGTTGATGATTCGTGACTTGAAGTTAAATACTCATGCCTTTTATGTATAATTTTATACTCATAAAGATGTAAAGCCATTAAGTATAAGGTGTGGTTTTAGTGATTCTTCTCAAAGTTTTACAGCAAACAAATTTTTTGCATTATGGCCATTTATTTATTTTTCCGAAAACTTAATTGAAAAATTTTCATGATTTGAAAAGTTTCTGAAAATTACCCATCACTATGCTCGGCTTTCAACTTTGAAATCAAGTTATGGCTATTTTTTTGGTATTGTCTCATGGATACCTGGTTTCAGATCTTGGTGTAAGTTAAATTGTCTCAGATATTTAGAAAGGTACGAAATATCAGCTGAACTCTAAATATTATGAGAGTTGCTCGTTATGCGTAGATGAATTTGTCTAGTTACCATCGTGGCCTAATTTTGAGTTGTATTAAGTTACGTCGGAGGTCATATACACCTTTACGACCTCCATAGTAAGATGGGCTATGTTTATGTCATTCATGTTTAATTTATGAATCAGACTCCTAACCCTCCCTGTTCTTAACAATGCAACGGACTCAGGTAGGTAATATATTTGGAATTTTCAAGTGCTATGAAAGCGTTACGTGATCTCTAGTAAGGTTTTCGTCTGTAAAGCTTACAAAAACGACGCTATTACCTGAATGAGGGCCTTTGAGATATAGTGCTTTCAACTTCAATGTACCGTAAAATCTAAACTGCTTTCCTCTGATCCACTGAAAGTGTGCTAATACAAAGATGTGGGGTTACTTTTGCAATCTAGGCGACCTTTACAAATCTTACTGACATACATTGTGAATTATAAAACCAATAAGATTATCTAAACAAATTGCAATTTGTATTTGTTGATATTGCTTGAGCATGTGGTTTGAGTTGCGAATGAGCATGATATGAAATTAATTGAGTTGGAGAAAACTATATATTAAAAAAAAAATTCTTTTGAAATAAATAAAATATAAATAAATATATAAATATGCGCCAGAAAACACACCGCTTGTCATGGTCTCGAAGTAGGGATAAATATCCCTGTGTTACGAGGTACCAGACAAGGAATTAAGCTAGGGGCGTCTCCCAGCACATCCAGACCCAGGCCAATTTAGAAAAGATCATTTCCTGAATTGACCTGACCGGGGACCAAACGCGGGACACTACGGAATTAAAGGCGAGAAACCGTGCTACAGCGCACTACGCCATTCGTGTCGTCCAAAAATGGGTTTGCATTTGGCCTCAGTCTCACTTGGTGGTAAGCAATGACGAGGCTGATGGTGGTACACACTCACCCAGAAGAAAGTCCCGTTTTTGGCTTTTTTGCTTACATCTCAAAAACGGTGCGTTCTAAGAATTTTTTTGTCCCACATAATAAAAGCTGATAAAATTCTCTACAACTTTGGCATTTCCATTCTTCATCTGTCTCCAATCTTTGCCTAGCTAAGAGCTTTGAAAGATGGTCGATTTTCAGAAATGTGTAGTGTGTGTCCACTGACAAGACAAGAGAAAGACAGAGAGACAGAGTGGCAAACAACAAGAATATCGTTTCTTCATGCCCTGAACTGAAGCAGTCTCATTTTGCACTGTTTCACCACAAAATTGAGGTTAATCAGGATATCACGCATTATAATGCTCATTTAACGTTATGAATCTCCGACGAGTAAAGCAAAAAATATTCTCAAACACCTTCTTCAATGGAATCCAAGTGCCTATTATAGCCAGAAATGGTTTTAAGGAGCTCCGAGTTTATTTAATACGCTAGCAAGTGACATTTTAAATTTAAATTGACGAATATATCAAAGAAATTACGAGCGCTAATGCCACTTACAGAGGATAGCGCGAGTCATTATTTGTGCTTATTTAATTCCTTGGAACGACCTTTTAGAACTTTTTATTAAAACAGAAGCCTTTTTAGAGAATAAGTCCCTTGTATTTCCAAATTTTTGGAGGCTCATAATAGTTTACTCATCTTATTTACCACCTATCGATCAACCAATTATTACCTTTAACAATGATGGACAAAGCTATCAATCTAAATCAATCTGGCCAAGGTGCTGAAAAAAAATTAAACAATATAAACATGTATTGTTATAGCAAACCATCACGACTATATCCCAAAGGGGTAGTCAGAGGCAAGTGACTGTTGCCGTCGTGGTGAACGAAACATTCAGAAGCCCACTTTTCACCTATGGTATTTAAACCCAACGTGGTAGGTGGTGAGCATTCCTCCGTTTTTCCGGTTGATTAGGGTCGTTATCGATGTTTTCCATCACCGGCGAGCTAGTCGGTAAGGAGCACAAGGGAAGTGGGGCTAAAACTTTTCAGGAACAATGTAGCTTCAAACACATGATTTTTTTAAAAAAAATCTTTGTATAGATTTTCACCCTAAAACGAAAGATATTATACACAAACTGTGTTTCAGATTTTAAATATTTTTTGAGCATCTAAAATAAAACGTCCAAATATTGAAATAACTAAACATGAAAAATTTGTTTGCCAGACCACTGTCACAGATGATAGAGTAAAGAAGCACAGAATAAATGAAAGAGGCATTCATCCAAATCCTGGGCCATAGAGCTCTATAAGCTCGCCATTCTTCTTTAACAATGAACACAAAGATTTGATTCCGACCAGATTTGAACTCGGGACCACACGATCTACGATCCGAGTTGGGTTGCTCAACCCCCCGGCCACGACGCTCTCTTTTTAACTTACAATCATTTTGGTTTATACATTAAGTAAGAGGTGTATACAGTATGATTGGGCAAAGTTCACTCGACCCGGTATTTACCAACAATAAGGGGTGTTTCTGTTTATCTAGTACTAACCCACTACAACCCATCGGATTATATTTGCATAGTAGATTAATATTCAGATTTCTGAAGCTGGGTTTGGTTGCAGAACGGAAATAAAACAACAATTAGGCTCAAAAAGGACGACGAGAGTGGGCCTTATGTTTTTTCAGGAACATACAGCTTGAAATCCATGACAACTTTTAAATACGTTAAATGGAATTGTATCAATTGAAATTTCGATTTTAAATAATTTTTAACTAACTATCCGTTCCCTGTCCACCCCTAATATGAATATATTTTTAATCCGGCTCTCATAGTAGCTACCCATAAATCGAATAAGTTAAATGAAATCCCTTTATCAGTTTTCACGTGAAGCTGTAACACACCAACAAACTGCCACATTTTCTAAAAATGCTCATTTTTGTATTCAGTATGGTTCATACTTTAAAAGTTTCACATCGGGTTTTGTATAGAAAAGAATTCAATAGACAATTCAATTTTAAAAACAGGTGCACACGCAAAAAACTGAATAGTACAATTCAGTAACGTATTCATGAACAAACTCTGAGTGCAAGAATAACAAATGACCTACACTTACAAACATTTTATGTGTCTGCGTTTAAAATTCATGCACAAAGTGCATTAAATGTCTTAGACATGAGCTAGACACTTAGGTAGCAGCAGGCATCATCACAGACATTTATCGAAATAAATGTCGCGAGTGTAAGTACTTCGTGTGTCAAAAGGGGCACGGCTTTTTGACATAAAGGTATGATTCATAGCCGACTCCACACATCAGCAGCAGACAACGTGTCGCCGCGTTATGTCGCAGCGACACGTCGTGACGTCATGTCGCTTCAGTCATGATTCCGATCCCGACGACGTTATCGCTACACAGCGTCGGCTGCACTATTGATCTGCGGTTGGACGACTGTGCCGACGCGTCGGTAGCTTCGTATCGCTGACTACGGATGGTATATCCTAGAAATAAACATATACCATGAGTTGCCACTTTAAATTTACGTTAAAGAGGCAACTCATGGTAGACATACAGTAGTGTCGCGACGACACGTCGTCTGCTGCTGTTGCGTGAAGCCGGCTGCGATCTTTCACCTATAAGCTCTCTTCTGACGCTGCTTCACCGTTACCGTTACGTTGCGCTTAATTGCTTGCATTACTTGCATCTGTGCTCTATCAAAGGAACAGAAAAAAACGTGCTCGACGTCATTCCAAGCACACTTTTTTTCTCATTCACAATGTATTTCTACTCCTTTCCCATTTACATATCAGAAAGAAACAGAAGACAGGATCACACTGCCACGCGTGCGACATGTTAATATATTTTCAATTGAATGAGGAGCTATATCCAGTGCAGGGAAAATCATTAGCTCTCCTGCTAAAGCAATGGATGTCAAAGTCAAGTTAATTTACATTTATTATTCTTCTACCTTTGTACTAGCTTAAAATCGATTAATAAATGAAGAATTTCAATCACTCAACTGCTATCAAGACGTCACAATAAGCGTAAAGAAGTGTCAGTCTTGGTTATGATACAAACGGAATACCTTGCGTTATCTATTGCCTTGTATGTCTTTGAGCATCATCATACTAATGCAATAAAGATGTTCCGTCCATTCCTGCGTTGTGACTTGTTTCGCTGTATAAAGGAATTCTAGAAATAGCAGATTCCTTTTACAGGTTATTTATTTTTATGACCACATTAGAATAATTGTATTTGCTTGGGTATGAATTTAAAAATAAAATACGAAAACTTTGCGTTATAACTTCACAAAGGGTTGCAATGAAAAATACAGATTGAAATATAAAATAGTAGAAACCCTTCCTTTAATACATATTATTATTATGATTTACACGTTGAAAAATAAATTAGTTTCTAACATCATAAAACTTTCGCCCAATTGCGGTTAACTGCAAGACCGTACTATCACTAACATACATTTGGATATACTAAAAAAAAGAAGATAAAATCAGTATGACAAAATACCTTCTAAAGTGCCCCTTAGTTTATAACCTACAGTGGTCGGCAACAAGCGAGTTCTGGCCTGATTTCATTAACTGCGGTAATCACTTACCTCAAGGACCACATGCTTGTTTGCTACCAACGTTTTATAAAAAGATTTTAACAAAACTTTTATTCCGTTAGCAATAACAAAAAAAAAACAATTTTCAAAGATAGGAATACTAGAAAAAAAAAACAGCTCAGCAGAAGCCCGTTCGAATCGGGCTCGACATATAATGTAAAATGCTAAACACAAAGTCTTAGTGCTTACGTCTAAAAAATCGTTATTGTTAGTAAAGGGGCATGGGTAACGTTGGCGTCATTTCTGAAATTTCGCGGCCACTCACCAAACCTAATAAGGTAACCTAATGAAAGAACATGTCGAGGATCACAAACTTTATCATCATCATCATCATCATTTCAGCCGAACGACGCCCACTGCTGGGCATAGGCCTCCCCCAAGGATCTCCACAACGATCGGTCCTGCGCTGTCCTTCCCGCGACCTTGACCAGATCGTCGGTCCACCTTGTAGAGGGCCTGCCCACGGAACGTCGTCCGGTACGCGGTCGCCATTCGAGAACCTTTCCGCCCCAACGGCCATCGGTTCTCCGCGCTATGTGTCCCGCCCACTGCCACTTCAGCGATGCAATCCTTCGAGCGATGTCGGTTGTTTTTGTTCTCCTGCGGATCTCATCATTTCTGATTCGATCGAGCAGGGAAATACCAAGCATCGCTCTCTCCATTGCTCGCTGGGTGATCTTGAGCCTTCTTATGAGACCCATAGTAAGGGACCACGTCTCACTCCCATAGGTCATTACTGGCAACACACACTGGTCAAAGACTTTTGTCTTGAGACACTGAGGTATTTCGGACGCAAATATATGCCGGAGCTTCCCGAACGCTGCCCATCCGAGCTGGATTCGACGAGAGATCTCTTTCTCGAAGTTGGACTTACCTAGCTGGACTGTCTGTCCCAGGTAAACATAGTGGTCAACCACTTCGAGTGTAATGTTCCCAACGTTAACTGGAGCGGGTGCAATATGGGCATTTAACATGATTTTCGTTTTGTCCATGTTCATCTTAAGACCCACTCTTTGAGAAGCATTACCGAGATCTTCGAGCATTATGTTCAGGTCTTTATGACAAACTTTATATGGAGCACATATAGCTTAAGTATATCGGATTTGAAATATTAGGTATTGTATTTTTAAGTAACCACTCAATTAAACTTGATCCATACCAAGGAAAAGGTAAAAAAGCGGCATTAAGTAATTTATTATCATTATAAACATGCGACGGAATTAGGATTTAAGAAGTTAGTTTTCATAGGCCAGGTTTTAAATTAGGCCACTATTGTTCATTGTGGGAACTATGGATATCTAACTCGAAGTATTGCTGGATGTACTTTTATTGGAAAATTATACTCAACCGGCACATCTTGAAAAGAAAAACCTTCCTCTCCTATTTCTGCATCCTTTATAACAGCTGTTAGGTGAGATTAGCTCCATAAAGTAACATTTCAGAACTATTATTTTAGTGAAACTGAGGCATAAAAAATCATATCTCGGCTTCGATATCACTTAGAACCATTCTGACCACTCAGATCTGTTTCTTTATTAGGTTGCCAATAGTGGTGAAATTATTGCTGGCCGCTTATAAAAAAAAAGACGCTACGGGTCCATAAAAAGTTACTATAACCCCTTTATACAGAACAATGACATTGCTTTTTACATTTCTAAGCTAAAACTGTGAAAAGTGCAGGAGTACTGCTTTAAATTCATTTTCTTAAATATTTTTACGACGCACTTGAATCGGTAAGCAGTATTGCCCTAACAGGTATTGCTATAGAAATGCTCTTTAATAAGGGCTGGCCGCATGTATGACATCAAAACTCCATCAGAGGGGGGAATAGGGCTGATCTGAATTCGATGTGCGTATCTGAACCTTACGGTGATACATACTTATTTTATGCGTGTGTAGGAACGTAGTCGAATAGTATCGATGTTTTCGAATTGATGAAGATGTTTGTTGTTCATTTCTAGTTGAAGGCATTTGTGAGACTTTCTGTTCGTAGTGACCTGCCCCTATCATAACGCGTCGAGCTTCTGTGGTTGTGGTTGTGGATTACTAAATATAATATGGGAGTATCAATTTAAATGTATCTCAGTAGGTGTATAAGTCTTCTACACCCATAGCGTAAGCTCTGCTTAGTTTGGGGTCATTATAATCTTGAAGTAAACTGTTCAATATATTTTTTAACTTTGGGGGGTCATTTCATATACTATTGGGTCTAATTTTAATGATAACAAAAACAATATGTTTTACAAAAATAATAAGAACAGATGAAAACAAACACGAGATACATTGAAATAATGTGAAATTATGAAAACCTTAATTGACGAAAAGTTCTGAACTTGTCAAGCTTACTTTTTCAAATGAAGATTACATTTTACATTGTTTTTTACATCATTACGACAGTGATTATTTATTTAGGAGAATAATGTTATGTAACCATTTGTTTATGTATCGATATTCGATGAAATTCTTTTACTATAGTACGTCATCTTTAAAGCCCAAACCCTTACTGCCATTCGTCCATATGCCGGGGTAAAATGGTCGTATGGTTATGAATTAATCGATTCCCTATTACTTAAAATATTTCCACCGCCCATCTCCTTCCCGTGGGTGTCGTAAGAGGCGACTAAGGGAGCCCTGCAGCAGACCATCTGCTCTTCAGGTGGGAGACATATTATGTCGGCCGGTTGATGTTACCACCATGTAGTTGCGTATAACCCGCCAAGTGACTCTGAGCTATCTCGGTCAGGTAACGTTCCGGGATCAGCACTGCACTAACCGGTGCCAGGGCAGGTCTTCAAGGTGAGTATGGCCAGCTCAGTAATTGCTTTGCATTATTGTGCTTGTCATCCTCATATCTGGACCTCACGACTGCTTTCCATCAGGTGGAGTGAGGTCACCTTGACTGGCACTATCTAAAAAAAAAAAAAGTAACTGGCCTAATCTATCTTTAAATGTATCAAAATGACTTGCTGTTCGTTTGTCTCGTACAAGAAGGCTAGAAACTAAGGAGAGATAACTCCCGAAGTGGGGGTAAGCTTTCGAGGGCCGAAAGTCGTATACTCTGTGCCGGGCAAAACGCTGTATTGCGCATGTGCAGCGGCAGCTATTTGTCATTTCATGGTCACATGGTTTTGTTTTGAACGGTGTCACGTGCGACAGTTGTTGTTTTTTGACATTTTCGAGGTTGTGTTGACCAATTTTGACACTTCGCGAGGATCGCGGCAAAGAAGCGTAATGCGCATGCGTCACTGTGGGATACGGATTTAGTCCAACCCTTTCCAGGGAGTTATCTCTCCTTAGTCTCTAGCCTTCTTGGTCTCGTAAAAACACAAGACATTTGACAGAACGAAATCTGTCGTGGCAGCTAGTAAGTAATAAAATTGATGTCAATCAATAAAAAAAAAACCTAGTCATGCGCACATTGACTGCTAGGCGGAACGAAGTTCACCAGATCAGCTAGTACTAAATAAAAAATAGAGCTTAGTGGATTACGATGTTATTCTTTCAATAACCTCTTTCAGTAGCTAGGCCACTTATCTTGTTTTTGCTCAAAATAACGTTATACTTGTCAGCAATCGTTTGTAGTTTTTTTCTCGTGTACATTAATCATTATGATCCGTGTGGGGAGTGAGTAAATTCGCCTTTTTGGACTCACTAGCGGTATACAAAATTATACGTTCCTTCAAAATACATTGAATGAAAAGCTATGAAACTATTTCTTAAAATTAATGTACGTAACAAAAACACAATGTATACTAATATTATAAAGAGGTAAGCGTTTGTGAGATTGTGAGTTTGGATGTTTGGGACAGGTAATCTCCGAAACAACTGAACCGATTTGAAAAAAAATTTACTGTTAATAAGCTACATTATCCCTGATTGCTATAAGAATATATATGTTTTGAAATATTTAGTTTTCAGCTAGACCAATTATCATTTATTATGTAATCCGGAAAAAGGCGCCATCGTTAATCTTTTCGTGCCCCACTGTTGATTATACATGCATACAATGTACCTACATAACTATATTTTTTTAGTAGGTCCATAAAAAAGTCCACGACACAATACATCTATCTTTTATAAATAAGTAGCTATAAGGTATTTTATGTGTTAAAGAATGATGTAAATTCAAAGGTAGATTTTGAGAATTATTACTACACAAGCAATTCAATCCTTATGACTAAAATGTTATTTCATCATCAAGAAAATTTTACGAAGATAAATATGGTTCCTTACAACACAATAATTGGATTAATAGATTCTGAAATATCGTGAAGTTAAAAAATACTCACGCAAAATTATTAAAACAGACAAAAGCGAAAGGTACCATACTGTACCACTCATCACGAAATTTCATAAAGTACAAGTGCTAGGAGTTAATAAAATTGCAAGGGGGATCTTTTAGGACGTATGTAGATGCTAACTAAGGCGGGATTTTGTGAATAACAAGTATCGTAAGTCGGAAAAAACCCATGTCATAAAAATTAAGTTCACGCGGGCGAAGCCGCGGGCGGAAAGCTAGTATATTATATAGTTAATAATAATTATAAGGCTTGTGATACAATGAGAAAATATTGTTACGGCTAATGGAGGACTGATTGAGTTTTTTATGAATAAAGTAATGAGCTCATGATAAGTCAATGTGTCACTCATAATTATATTCCAGGTAAAAGTGAGACTTCCCTATGATTCCTTTGTGTAATATCATTTTAACGTGTACTTCTGATATTATTCTGCTATTAGTTAACAAAGAATGCTCAAGTGGCACTTCTTTTTCTTCTCGAGTCAATGGCAAATATAACATATTGATCTAATTTAATTTATACGGACCCCGCCCAGAACCCAGCGACTTTTAGCGTAGCGGCATTCGCCATGTACAGGTCTTCCATTGTGCAGGTGGTTGGGCACTGTGGGCACTCGAGCATATGAGCCATAGTTTGAGGTGACCAACCATAGTCACATTCCTGACCTGCTTCATCAATAAACCCCCATTTGGCCATGTTGTCCTTGCTACGGCCAACCTGGGAACGAAGACGGAGGCAATCAAGATTATGATGATAAGTAACAATGGCCTCTGACGTATGACGTACTGTTTGCCAATAATTGGTAAATAACGATTGCAACGATAAGCTCTCGGTATCAACGTATGAATTAGTATTTGTTTCCTACAAAAATTCTTACAATTAACTAATAGCAAGATAACATAAGAAACTCTTGCACATCAAAGTATTT
The DNA here is from genome assembly GCA_947369235.1 of Udea olivalis. Lineage (NCBI taxonomy): Eukaryota > Metazoa > Arthropoda > Insecta > Lepidoptera > Crambidae > Udea > Udea olivalis. Next base: position 11,537,047 of record OX376351.1, read on the forward strand.
ACAAATAAGTAATAGGAGTTAGCCTAATTATAAATACAATATCAAAAGTCTATTTAACTTAACGAGGTTTTTGAAGAATTAATAAGATACAGGCACGCCAGCCAGAGTTGTTAAAACTTTAATTATGTTAAAGAATTCCGACTGTAACTATCGGGGTACGTGACTGTTCGCGATAAAGAAACTAGCTAAATAAAACAAGAGCGTTTCAATATATTGCAGAAAGGCATCGAAACAAGAAAGTTCGAGAATTCTCCGGAGAACAACACAACATTCGCAAATTTCGAAAAAGAAAATAAAAATACTCGTCTCAGAAGTTGCTCTCAGCCATAACTTGTTGGCTGAAGGCTTTTTATAGAAACATGACTCAAATAGAAATGGGAAAGGTTCGCCTCTAAGTGAAGGATAAAAACTTTTCGTTTTTCTGTTTGACTTATAACGGATTTTATACGATGGACGGTAATCTATACATAAATACGGGTATACAGTTGTCCCTTGTGCTTCTCTTTCATATAGCGTCAATATGACTTGCTAACAACCTTATGTACATGGTAGAGAGTTTCAGTTTGCTCTTTTCTAAAGAAAAAATCTGGTGATTCACTGGCCTGTTGGTGCAACGGCAGCGATCCTGGCATTAGCAGCGGTGGTCATGGGTTTGATCCCCACCCATGACAAACATTTATGTGAAGAACATTTGTGTATGTTGTGTGTCTGGGTGTTATTATCTATTTAAGTATGTATTTAGAAATATTTAAGTATGTTTACAAGTCTCCGATACTCATAGTACATACAAGCATTGCTTAGTTTGGGGTCAGATGATCTTGGTGTAAACTCTCCCAGATATTTATTTATTTTATTCATTTATTGTGTTTGCAGCATCATACATTTGGCACGTGGGCGTGCCTTCTTGTGTTACATTTTATTAAACTAACCTCAAAATGCAATTTTATTAAAACTTTTAAGTAATATAAATTTTCGCAAAAAAGTGTAGTGTTCTAGACTACTCTTCTCTTCGGGGGTACCATACCGCTTATTCACAAAAATCGTAACAGTGCTTCAAGACTACTTTACCATCTTGTAAGACTGTTTCGCTCTTCATAAACAGGTAGGGTATACACGGTGTAACGATGCCGTTTCCCTTCAGTTTCGTGGACGTTACAACCTCTACGATCGCTGGAAACTTCATGGTTTAACTGCTGGCCATTAAAAGTATTTTGTACTTGTTTTCAAATTTGATTCAATTCGATTTTTGTTTCGCATTGCATGCGCAGCTTTTTTGATTCAGTCCTACCAAAACCATCGTACTGAACAGTTTGTGAGCATTTTCCCAGATTACCAGTTTAACTAGTATAACTTACGTGATGGTGTATTTTTAAATACTCTAAATAACCAATTTTGTAAACAGTTAAAACAGTTATAAGTAACAGGAACCCGTGTATCGGGGTAAGCATATCATACCTATTTACTTACCTATTACTATTAGATAATCTATTACCTAGGACTCTTTGTATTCATTTATTGTTATTTTGTTGCAGTTCTTCTTTCCTACCTATACTTTTATCCTATTTAATAAACAAGTCACTGGATTGGCTGATCTTTTATTAACTATTCCACAACTACATCTACTTCTAAATATTGTGTGACGAATCCCGGCGCTCCGGCTCCTGTATTGCTGGCCTGCATCGAGGATCCCCGTCATAACGGTACACATTCCAACCAACCTGTTCCCGCCAACCTTCAAACTGAATTCGCTTCGAATATCTACTGTTCAAAATTACAAGGCGAACGGTGTATTAGCAATCACGAATTCATGCACAGTGAACAATTATTGTGTTGTTCCACCCGTTCTCGCGGCGCTCCTGCCTCACACCTAATCACTAAATAGCCTAATGGATGGAACGACCTCATTAACGAAGCACAGTGGCGTTCGGAGACACTTTTCGCCAACACCTAGGACGTAAGGTTCGAAGATAAAAGCTTTGAGCTTTTGACATCCTTATTGTCGACTCGGGTGGTAGGTGGTGTTCTTCGGAATTCGGTTTTTTGGTTGTGTTTATTTCTTTGCCAACACAAACATTCCACAGCAAAACTGTCAAACTAAGTTCACAGTTTTGTGGAGAAAATAATTAATTGTAAGATATACCTTTAATAATAAATAAATAAATTTAAATCTAATATTTTAGGCTTTTTGGTGTCTAAATGATTATTATTTTGGTGGTGGTTTTCATGTTACTTATTGTAATAAAGATAGCTTTAGTTAAATGATAAAAGTTAGATAATAATAATAATAAATAATTAAATAAAAAAATATCTGGGAAAATTTACACCAAGATCTGACCCTTAAGCAGAGCTTGTACTATGGGTGTCAGAACTGTCAGAGACTGATTAACATACTTAAATATTTCTAAATACATACTTATATATATAAATAATAACACCCACACACAACAAACACAAATGTTCGTCCCATAAATGAACTGATTATGTCTTACTGAGTTAAAGGATGTGCTTAAACGAATGATACATTTCGATATGAATGTCTAAGTATTTTTAATTCTTCCCTAGCAAGAATAGTCTCCTCATCTCGTGCGCTTGATACCACTTCAAAAATATTTTCACTTTCTTATTTTGCTATCAAGCGACTCTATTTGTGATTCCAAAAACGCTAATAATGATTTACGGTTCCAGCATTTTTCTATTGGGGGACAGAGCGCCTTCATAAAATGTCTTTTCACTAGCTTTTTCTTCGTCACCCCGTTCCCACCTTGCATCTAATTACTAAATAATAGATAGTGCAGTCTCGTTAAGCCGGAGTGGAGTGGCTTTGGACACTTTTCCCTGCAGCTGATGTGCTGATACAGTAAAATGTATTTAAGTACATTAAGTCCCGTAGATACCTATTACTCGTAGCAACTAGAGTACTTAGAGTGATTCTGCAAAATCAAAACTCACTCATTGACAAACTACACTTTTATTTATGATTTCTGTTCACGTAATATCAAGATCTCATTTCACACTTAGGGACTTACGCCTTAGTTTGTACCATACAAACTCGCTACCCGGTGCGCTGGACCCAGTATATTACCCTATGTTGTTGTTGAAAAATTATTGATAAGCATGTTTTTTTTTAAATTTAATACAGGAAAAATATGTTCATAAACAAAGACAGTATTAAAATAAATGTTGATATTGATTGTTTCTTCATAAACAACAATTATTAAACTTTTAAAGTTATTAAATATGGAACGATTAAATAACTGGGTCCGTTAGACCCATTAGTGAGTCCAGGGCCCCTAGCCAAGAGCAACACGCTACTTTCGTGTCGACATGTCAAATGTGACATGTGTGAATGGCTTAAGCACTCGTCTATTCGAGATGACTTTTTTGATGTCAGTTCCATACATTTTAAATTTGACATGTCGAAACGAAGTAGCCCTCCTGCCTGGCTAAGATGCGCAACATGAGGTAATTTCTCGTTTCTCGTCTCTGAGAGTCGACAAAAGAGGTAGACAAGACAAGTTTCCTCGGATGACAAAGGGGTGTAGACATGTTTAGCACAGATTTATTAATATTATAAGCGATATTATCAATAGTACTGATTTGAGGACACGATAATATCGATATAAACAATCGATATAAATAATCTAATCGAATCGATTTAAATAATCGTTGTAATAGTGTCAATTCAGAAGAGTCCCTACGTTGGTGTGTTTTACAGCATAAAATATTTGGATTCATTGCAGACTCAGCCTGCGAAGTTCGAAGTGAGCATACAGAATAGCTTTACTGGTCCTGAGTATAGATCTGACAGAGTCAGTTCATACCAAAACGTTACCGACTTTGTGCTTCGGAAGGGCTCGTTAAGCCGTCCGCCTTGCCTGTTATAGATGAATAGTAGTCGTCCAGCCAGTTACGACATAGGTCCTTGGGCGGTTCGACAAACTATGCTAACAGAATTTGCGACACATCATAGGATTGGACAATGCCATATAGTACATAATGTACAAAAATATTTTATTTATTTATTTATTTATTTAATCTTTATTGCACAAAGAAAAGTACAATTGGCGGACTTAATGCCTAAAGGCATTCTCTACCAGTCAACCACTAGGTGAAGCAGAAATCTTTACGGCGGGGTTTTGTAAAACTAAGTTTCAGTAAGATAAAAGTAAACAATTTACTCATATAATATATATACCTACTTATCTAAATTACAATATATATATATGTGTACCTACTTACATATAAAAATAGCAAATATATACATATAAATTCATAAATACAATGATATATAAATACATATTATGTACTCAAATGGAAGACGAAACATTAACTCGGAATGATATGATCGACGATCTGACTAATCTGACCAATGATTAAATAGCACTAATTGAAACTGGTTAGGGTGTCTGTAAGAAAAGCTTGTGGATAGATTTTTTGAAGGAGAACCTATTGGGGGACATTTTGATTCTGTTCGGAAGCGAGTTCCATAACCTTATAGCAGCTAAGGTAAAGGAGTTAGACACATGCGTGGATAGATGAGGGGGAGTGGAAAGTTTTAAAAGAGTATTTGAGCGTTGGTTACGTGAGCTGCACTCACCCCTATATTTAAAATTACGCTTGAGATATTTAGGAGCATCGGGATTTTTAAGTACGTTGAACAGTAAACATAGCGTTCGAGAATTTCTTCGCTGGCGGATTTTAAGCCATTTCAATTTAGAGCGGAACGGAGAAATATGGTCAAATTTTCTTACACCGAAAATGAAACGAATGCAACTATTGACTAGGCGTTCGAGCCTATCGAGAAGCGCCTGGGACAGGTTGGAACAGCAAACGTCCGCATAGTCAATATGAGGCATCAGAAGGGCTTGGACTAGTAAAATTTTGGTGCTGAGTGGGAGAAAGTTTTTAAATCTATACAGAGAGCGTAAGGTAGCGACAACTTTTCTGCTTGTTTCCTTGATTTGTTTGTCCTAGCTAAGGTTATTATCTACGTATAGGCCAAGGTTCTTTTATCTTCAGTGATTTATGTCCGAGTGAAGTGAAGTTATCGAATTGGTCAACTGGTATATTAAAAGTGGCAAAGCTTGTATAGACTTTAACGCCCAAATTCTGAAACGATATCAAAAGACACTGTTAAGGAGCTCATCATTTGTAGCTGTTTATTATTACTACTATAAAACATGGTTGTATTTACAACATTTACATTGTTTATTCCTTGTTCTCTTGAGTACCTAAAAACGCGAATGTATTTGTGTATCAACAAGTACAATAAAACACACTTTAGTTACAATTAGTTACCCTTAGCGTTAGTATGAGCGGCTTGTTTGTTAAAATATTTATTTTCTTCTAATTACTTGTTTGAACAACTCAAGCTTGATCCCCAACGCTACAATGGAAGTAGACTATCACGCCATAAACTCATTTGCTGGTGAGCCCCTAATCTTGCTTTTCACTGTATTTTGTTTCACATTTGAACGATGTTATGTCACATTAAGCAAGATAGGTACTATTTTAATTCTGTAAATAATAATAATTGCAAATCTTTTCTGATGCAATTGAGACTTCAAAATCAAGGTTCACCAAACACTTTTAAAAGAAAAACAATAATTTATGTATTCGTTTTGTGAAAATGCCATTCAATTTACATATTTGTGCTTATTTAATTGAAAAATTATGTTTATGACAGGACAGCTTTCCTGTGTGATCATATTTTTTAATTTTAATAGAAAATTTATAATTATGTTTGTTAATTTAATATTGTACATTTTTCTAATTACGTTTTTCTTCTTCTTTTGGTTTATGATTTTAATGTGGTTTTACTGTATTATTAATCAATATTTAAGATTAATACACCCTACAGGGTTCATGTAACATCTGGACACCAAAATATACCATCTTATACAAGTGTAAACAATTTTTCTTTTTCGTTTATTTATCAAATAAAAGCAGTCGCATTCATTCGCATAGTGATAGTTTCTAAATAACCACTAAGGTTCACACTTGAAAAACATCGTGAGTTTATCATTTAATAAAACATGTATGCAATTAATAAATTATTATTATTTAAAACAAGCATAAAGCTTTAACTTCAGTCAACTAAAAAAAAAAACATATCACCAGACATCCCAAGCTATCTTCAAGTGTTCACCCACCAGAGAAATGAAACTCTGTGCTGATGCTAGCCATCACATTTATCATTCTTAGTGCTTGCGTAACAGGTGCTTTGGATAGCAGATACTGGTATAATATTAAGTTCAAGGGTTGTTATTACAAACACATACGAGTATATCCGGTTCAAATCTGGCCAGATTATTTTTCCTCTGTGTTCATTGTTTTTGCGACCAAATCTCCGGTGATGGAGACAACGAGAAAGAACCAAAAAAGCAACCCTGATAATCGTTACGTAACTTTTATGGCATTGTAGAGTCATTTTTAATTAATTGCAAATAAAAGTGACCTTCAAGTCTGCCTAAGTAATACATAAAAGTACTAGACTTATCACAATTTGATAAGTTGTATGAGTTAATGATAAAAAATGACAGTACCTCAGGCCTATGTACGAGTATGTTTGCCGTCAAGTACTTAGGAAAGAACGGATATTTAACTATAAAAGTGTAGATAAAGTTGATACAATTTTTTATACATTTTAATTCAGTTATTTCATCTAATGCAACATCTTGCATAACACCGTTCATAATGAACTATGTTAGCGTGTAACTTGCTTGGTATTAATATAGGCTTAGTGATTTAATGAACCGCAGAATTCTCCCTTCAGACATGCTCATAGTTTTGATTACTTGGGTACGCTTGTAGGTACCGTGCTGAGTTAAAACAATTATTGTGTTAAAATATGTAGGTATTAAGGTTAACATTAACTATTTAATTGAAATAGAAGTATTAAAACATTAATGAAATTGAAACACAATTCTTTATTGTGTTACCTACCAAGAAGTCTTACAATCAACCGACTTAAAACAGGTTCCTAATTCGGCTGTATGCTTCCGCAGTCTTCTAACGAAACCAATATAAATCAAGTGAATATAGTTTCTGAATAAAAACATTGGAATGATATTCATAAATTCGACGTAAATCAGGGTGAAGTGCGAACATACTGTAATCGAAATCTGGTAAAGTGACCTAAAAGAAAGCAATCTCTCTGCAGCGACTGAAGTTCGTACCCTGCGGTCGCACTCCGGATACGAGCCCGCACGCGACTCGCGACTTCATAACTTCGGCACTGCGCAGATTTTCTGAAGTGAAGTGATAATCGTGATTCTCTTTCACAACAGCTGAGTATCATTTTTTTTATAAATTATTTTCGGTTATCGCTTAGTTTATTTTAGCATTTTACAATGTTTGATTTCATATAGAAAGTAGAAAACAAGAAAAATTAGAATTTCGGACCTTGAAGAAATCAGGCAGGATTGAAGGTACTTACTTGCCTTTAAACAGTGATGAAAATAACGTTGGGTGTAACGTTAACATGTACTAGAAAAATTCCATTCCATTGAGATTTCAGTAGCTCACTGGTTAGAAAAAAGTAATTTTGAAAATACTGTTTTTAATACGAGAAACTTCTTACTGTAACGTTATCGTGGGAAACATAGCTTTCAATTAAAAAATGCTTTTTCTGTTGATGTTGTTTTTAAAATACCTTGGTAAGTACTTTATTTTGCTTAAAAATCGTGAATGAATTAGGTCCTTATAGTAGCCCGAACACACCTAAAAATGATAGTGACCTAAGAGAACGCAATCTCTCTACTCAAACCAGTTTAGGCGAGTTAGCTGTGAGCAGCGGCTGAAGTTCGCACCCTGCGGTCACACTACGGATACGAGCCCGCACGCGACTCGCGACTTTATAACTGCGCCACTGCGTTGGTGCAACTACGTAATAAGCGAGACATTTTTCCTAAAGGTTTCACGTATTCGAGTATAGAGGAATACGGACACCGAAGTTAAGTCTCAATCGTGATTCACTTCCACAACTTTTATTTCATTCATCAAAAATATTCTGCGGTATTATATTTACTTTGAAAACGATCAAATAGAAAGAACATAAATTCAAAAGAGCGGCAATAAATTTATGAATACATCTTTTTAACGCGAAGTTTAATTAAAAAATGTCAAACATTTTTTTTATTTAAATTGCCGGAAAAAAGACTCAAACTGTTGTAACTTTAGGGAAATTGTTTAAGGGAAAAGGGAAATTAATCTTTCGGTTAATTAGGAAAGTTGGTCGGACGCTGCGACGGGGTATTCACGGCCGATAAATCAAGGTGTTTCTCGCCTTCCAACCAGTCCAGGGCAACCATTCTTTGCTTTTGAGACTTCAATATTTTAAAGCACCCTTGTCGATATTTCAGCTGCCAGGGACGGAGGGCGTGAAAGACTCGTTGGGACGATAACCCTTAATCGATTTTAAGTGTTAGTTTGTACAGTAAATCACAACCTTTGTTACTAACAGTGATCAATTGCTTGTTACGAGTAGATGTGCTTGTGAAAAGAAGCTTGTAAAATTCATTGTCTTTTTCGATGTGACTAGGCCCTCTTAACATACACAAGCCTGCTCAGTGGGTCCATTTAATAAGCATGAACCGATATATGCGCTGGTAGCATCGAATAGCAAGTAAAAAAATGTCACTAGCTGAAAAGCGTCACGGGCAGATTTAGTGGTGCGCGAGATGGGTGAGGAGCAGGAAAAAATGTTTTATAGCTGTATTCTATTACACTTGTGTAGTTAACTTGAAGTAAGCGTTATTTTTCTTTGATTGTTCATGTGCTATTATTTTAATTTAATGCTTGCGAATTAAATCAATCAAAATGTTTTGTTTCACAGCATTTCCTTTCCAAAGATAGAAAAATGGAAAAAAACGAGTTTCGAAACTTGATGATCTCGAGCGGTAATCCAACCCACGTCTTTCGCAATTTGGGTGGCTACTATTACTACTGAGCTACTGAAATCCCCGATTGTGGAAAATGCAGGTTTGATTCACGCTCGAGATCGTGAGGTGCGTATTTCGATTTTTTGGGGATTTCGGTAGCTCAGTGGTTAGAGCAGCCACCCAGATTGTGGAAGACGTGGATTCGATACCCGCTCGAGATAATCAAGGTCCAAAATTAAATATAAAAACAATACCGCGTCCGCAGCCTATGGATGGACGCGGTACAATCACTCGCGCGTTGTCGACCTTGCATAAACCTTTTCAAACCTCTCTTGAAGAACTCCATACTATAACACATTGGGAACACCTCAGTAGGGAGCTCATTCCACAATTTAAGAGTCCTCGGAAGTGAACATCTCTGAAACCGAACTGTACGAGACCATTGCGAATCCAGAGTGTGAGGATGAACTCCGCCACTCCTGTGGCGAGCGGTCCGGTGATAAAAAGTAGCTGTGGGCAACATCCGTTGTACAAACGGTAGAACACGCAAAGGGAAGAGAAGTCCCTCCTCAGACTTAGCGGCTCTAGACCGCTTGGATCGTCGACAATCCTGGTCGCACGACGCACGTTTCTGAACCGAGTCAAAAGGACTGAGTTGATACACAAAACATAGCAAAATGCTACAATAATCAATAATAATAATATTTCCTTTGTTTTATCCAAAAAATAGGGAATTTATATTAGATGTTATTGGATCGTAATGGTTGTTTTTCAGTGTTTTTGGAACAGTTAATTTTTTCTTTAGGAAAAACATCTGTTTTTTACTTACTATGTAAAGTAAAGTAAAGTAAAAAATATCTTTATTCATATATACTTATAAAAAGTACTTATGACAAGTCATATACAAAAAAAATTGTAGAAATGTATGTCCCACTGTTAAGCAAAGGTCTCTCCCAAGTTCCTACTTAGGGTTTTATTGTGTGCAAAGGCACAAACCTAAAGACGTTCTGCTAGACATCTTCATGAAGTCTCAAATGGTCACGTTTTTTATGTAAGTGAAAACTTTTTGCTGTATCTTTTTTAAATAAAACACGAAATTTAAAAACTAATATTCTCAATAATCGTAATCATAACATAGACCTAGACAGAATACTAAAATATATGCAGTCAATCCTGTACCGGTATATACACTGTTGTATTTTTGTAATCAGTGTACTTTTGAATCCTAAGTGCTAACACAAATTACGCATGTGGCGCGGCGCTTCTGACAGATAGTCCGCTTAAAACAAACCCGACGTTTTGATCACACACACAGACACAGTGAGTTTACAGACGATACCAGTGAGATTCAGTGTCGCGGCCAGTCACACTGTCGCGAGTGTTTTTGTTTTTGTCGAACTTGTTGCAATTTTTCATAATTATGATGATTTTGTTTTCGGCCGGTTCTGTCAAATAGGTATATATAACCTTCCTACTTCATTTTAAAAATTCGGAGTGAATATGGAAGTAACCCTAGGCGGATCACGCAAGTTTAGGAAAAGGTGCAAGCGGTTCTTCTGTAAACTCTTTATGTTATCATTTTACTCAATTTCTTTAACTTTGATTGACGTTTTGAAATTTGGGGGTTAACTGACGCCTGTGAATACTCAGTGCGCTCGCGTAGACAAATTAGGGATGTAATTTGAAAGTGACCCCAGTTTAACGGATTACTGGTTAGGCCGCTGGGGTTAAGCCCTCTTAAGGAAGCTCCTGTTTTACTAGGACACCTTAATTTGACCGTTGTCATCAGCGTGTACCGTGTATACTTAAAGTTTTCAGTATCAAAAGTGTTTTTTTTTTTAATTTTGCTATTGTTAGCTTTGCAGTAGTCACTCCAGCGGCCAAAGTATTATGCTCTTGACGGCAGCTTATAACTGCTACATGAATGATACTGCCTCAAACACTTGTTCTTTTTCGGCCTCATCTTTATCAAGGTATAGGGTCGGCTTGCATAAAGATGACGTGCCATTTGATGCGGTCATGTACTCATTCATCAATTTCAAGTGAGCGATTTAGCACGGTACAGATCCCGTCACGGAAAAATAACGCTAGGTGACAGTGAATGTAACCGACGACAGTCGGTACCATCTGTTGTGAAGAGTTTGTATCATATTTCAGTACAGTGCCTCCAGTAAATAGTAATGGAACTGAAAATTCAAAGACGTTGCTGTAGTAAACAATCGTAGTTTATTTGACGGAAACTCTTGGTAGACCCGATCTTTTTAGATGTCGGGAATTCTACTGCAGAAATGCCCGCTAATGTTATTGAATCTCAGTGATGTAGGCGCCATGTCTGAGAACGACTCAGCCCCCACACGTTGACGTTTTGGAGGGTACGTGAAGTGAATTCTGCAGTTTTCCCAGACGGCTGTCTGTTGTAATTGACAATGGGGTGGCACTGTATTATTTAGCAATTTTCTCCTTGTCTGATTTTGATAAATCAGGACGTTTTGTGTAAGAGCGTTCTTACGAGCGTAATAATTACACAATGGTGCTAACGAGAAGGCACATTTATTGTTTGGTTTGATGAAGGTATTTTAAGGTTTTTTTGTGAAGATAAATTTATTCATCATTCCGTTTAATTTTTTTTTCATTCAAGCAAGTTGCATACTTACTTTCCGGATTGCCATACATGGTGATCTACATTATACAGTTTAGGCAGCCTTACAGCTAAATGTGATCCCTTCTAGACATCACTGATATAAAATGAGATATCTTCCTCACCTACTTAAATTTTTAACAAAAAGATAAGATTTTTGAATATCTGCATGAAGGGTAAAAATAAGGACTATAATCTGGTTAAACTTGAATTACAATGAAACATGCAGATAAAGTAAACATTTAGTAGGTACTTTTGTAAAAACACTACTTACATGAAAATGTGATGTAACTTACTTCAGGAGAAATGCAGTTACAAACGCAAAGATGCAGTACCACAGACATCAATTGAAACAGATAACGCTAGTTTCTCCTTCTATACGAAAAGTAAATGGGAAATCTTTTCGACGCTTAGACTAGGTTCAGATGTACGCGCGATAGACGCGCGTTTCGTTATACATCGATTGCTATAATGCAAGATCAACAAACTACGAGTAGCTTAGTTTTCAGCAATGGATGTAGGTATAACGAATCGAATCGCGCGTACATTTTTTTTTCAAAATATTTGTTTTTTTACACAATACAGTACTCTACTACAATATCTGCCATAAGTACTACGAATTTATCAGCAGTAGCTCTCGTGAATGGTATTGTTGTTTCTACAGTTTCATCTGAACTTACCCTGATACTTAGTTTTCATGATAACTTTCCACCAGCCGCTTCGCCCGTGTGGACTAGGTATTTCTCCAGGTAAAATCTAGCCTATGTCACTCGCTGGGGTCTGATTTGTAGATTCGAATGCCGTCTTTGCGAAACAGCTGTTGCGTAAACTTTTATATGGTAAGCTAGATCGATCGTACGTAGATCGTACAGTACTTTTATTTATGTTAGTTCATCCAGTTCAATTCAGTGTTCACCAAGTGCATCAGGTCATCATCATCACTCAACCTTGAACAGTTACAAAACACATTATATCATATATTTCGAACAGGTGAACATAAAGTTGTGAATTTATAAAAAACAGAGCTTTTTTATTACACTTACATACAAAGGTATTTGCTATCGAGATCATTACGTGGCCATCGTGGCCGGGTATAAAATACCCGCGCGCTCTTTGCAGATACGTGTGTCCTCCGTCGTAGCCGCGGCGACACTAAAACAAGTCGATAGTGAACATGCTCAAAGACTTCAATGACCGCAGCTGCTGTGAGTGGCTGTTAAAGCGCGCGCTTTCTTTTTAAAATGATAACGGTTTTAAAATCCGTCAGGTATTAGATACCCGGCAACAATTACGCCGGGTTAAATAAAACCTTTAATACTTATTGAACTTGCGGCGTAAATTTACACAAAACAACAAAATAAAAATTTCTACCGAAATAATAAGAATAAGTAAGATACTCATTAAGTTACCAAAAATTAAGAAAAAATATTCGTTAAATAAACTCAGTAAAGCCGAGTAATTAGAGCTGAAACTCTAATAAATTCGGTAGTGCTCATTGTGTTTTCCTTTTTAAAATCGCTGCTATAGCATTTTCTTTAATTTAATTTTTTTTTGGTGGCGGTCTGTGGGATTTTACCCAAAATTCTCTCAACTTAATGCATAGTTGTTTTCTGCTCATCAATGAGCTTTTGAATACAGCCGAACAAGCTGAGTTTTTGATTATCCATTAGACTGTTCCATCCATTATTGTTCAATAAGATTACTAATAAGAATTAGAATCTTATTAGATATAAAATCTTATTAAACTGAAGGTGTTTCGTGGGATTTGCCAAAAACCATTTTTTCCGTAAAGAGCAGGATGGAGATGGGACGTTAAGTGGGGGGAATTCTTGGAAACCTCATTGGTCGGGAATTCCTATAAAGGTCAGACAAATCCCATGGAAAATGTTCAGTCGTAACCAGGCAGTCTAGGGAACTAGTTCTCCCAATGAAGAAGTAAAACTGGAAATAAATAAGAGTATTATCAAGAAAGCGTGGTTTAATTGGAAGAAGTAGTCGTAAACCCGTCCTAGCCCCCTTCTAACAGGGCATATCCCCCGCCAGTGAAGAGCCCTACGAGATAATAATACTGTCCACTCAACTTGTGGGCAGGTCGGAACCCAGCCGCACGCCGCCGACGGTCAGCGCCCTCTCTCCGAAGAGGGAGGACGCCGGAAGCCCAGAGCTAGCGGTTTTCGATTTAATGACTTTTCAACCTAGCGTCATCCACACACAACTCAGCATTTGTTGGCCCGAACTAAAAGGTTCTGTGACTCGTTTCTTTGTCATACCATCCAGACGTGGAACGCCCTTCCAGCACATGTGTTTCCTGGACCTCACGACTGCTTTCCATCAGGTGGAGTGAGGTCATCTTGACGGGCAATACTTATAAAAAAAAATGAAGATTTCGTCACTATTACTCAATATTTCGTTAAGATAACGTTTAGCCGTGTGATTTGCATCGGTTAGCTTCAATACGTAAGGCCACTTTTTACTATTGTACTTTAATTATATTTTTAGGTAATTATTTTAATGGAGTGAATGATACTGTGAGCGGTGCTGCCCTCTCTACTTTATCTTTTGCTTTTACTCTCTACTTTTTTTTTGGAAAGCTAATATCCATTTCTCAATATCCTTTAATTAAGGATCTACTTGATTTTGACATTTACGTAAGGCTGCCTTTCCACCAGAGATGTGCTTTGCTACATTTCTGTTTTCTAAGCTATGTTTTCAATTTCTCTCTTTTGATACACAAAGTTTAATCACTCGTGTTATCTCTTTTACTTTATTTCTGTGTAAAGTACCAACACCGTTGCAAATATACTGTATTTCACACTCCTAATCGCGGTTTCTCAATTTCACAAAGTTTTCTCTGAATTTCCCGAGTGTAGGAGCTTCTCAAAACATTGCATAAGCAAGAAACGGACTTTTGTATGACTTGCTTAATTAAATTTCCGCCATAAGGAAAAGATTTGACTTAAATGACTAAAAATAAAGTATTTGTGGTTTTTGAAGCTTGGTTTTGTATTAAAGAGATTGATTTACGTTTTCGTGCTCAAATTGTAGAAGATTTTATTACAATGTAGGAACCAGTACGTCTACCACGAGTTGCCACCTCAAATTTACATTAGCGTTCGCGTGAAAATTTGTCCTGGTATTTGACATGGCATTACATGACCTGGCAATGTCAAATCCCAATACAATTGGGTATGGGAACAAAACTTTTTTATTTTATTTTATATTTTTTTTACTATTTTAAGTAACTTATTTGAATATTTCGTTGATCTAGCCGGTAGTTATCTTTTTATTAATTTTTAAACATTGCGAACAGAATTACTCATGACGTCACAAATTCACTTAGTTTTCCCACATGTGTTTTTTCCCAGATTCGTGGTAAAGAAATTATGAGAAGAAAATTACTGATTTACTGCACCTGAAACAGAACTCGCCGTTCATCATGTACAATCTCACCAGAATGTGGGAAGTAGACTTTAGATACAATTCATTTTGCTAAGTTCTGAAACCAAGCCCTACCTGAAAGGGTTGGGATTATAGCGAATGGCTATTTTAAGTCCTACCTACCCGTCTGGGCAATGGGCGTAAATTAATGTACGTATTATTAAAAATAACTTTGTGGAAAAACATATTTTAAATAATAAAAAAAATATTTAAATCTGCTATCTGGAAACCCCATTAATACCATGCAGTAGAATTACCTAACTAAAAGTCTTACGTATGATACAGATCGCGTCATTTGATTGGTCGATGGACAGATTATAAACCAATCACGTATAGGACGTTATACGACCCAATAGGTTTCAATTGTGAGATGTCAATTTGATTACTTAATAAGAACCATAGTATCCTCTTTGCGGACGTTGGCAAACTGGGGTCATTCATTTGACCCCAGTTTGCCAACGTAGTTATTTAAAAATTTCTTCGGCCCTTTTAAAAATGGTAAATATTTAAATATGGTATAAGATAGAAATACCTCGAAATGGTTTTCGATTTAGGACATGTTTGATAAGTGTTCCCATAACCAATTTTTTACTTGAAAGATAACGTATATTTAGCTTCGCAACTGGTGTTAGACGTACAGGTGTGACAGATGTCACGGTTGGTAAATACAAGTTATTAAAACGTAATGATTATTTTCTCTATGCCAGTAATTATTACTGGTATTTACCTACCGTGACTTGATGTTACTGATCTACTCGTATGTCTGGGTGGTACTATGTATTTCCGCGTTTACTAAGAATTTATCTAAGGATCTATATCAATTTGTTATATTTGCATCAATCTGCGGGTGTGCTGGAAGACGCCCAGACTCACGGATAAATATCCTTCTGTCTGTCGTAACACAAGGATATTTTATCCTTATTTCGAGAACATGACAAGTGGTGTGTTGTCTGGCGATTTCATTTAATCTTTTCTTTATGGGAGACAAGAGATAGTTCTTGCGCTGAGTTTAACTTTACTAACTCCGTGTGTCTCAATCGATACTCGGACCTTTAAGATCATTTTCATCATTATCTGAAAACGAACAATTTTACTAGTTTGTACACAAATATAAATTACAAGTGACAACATTTAGAGAAGCAAAAATACAGGTTAGCTTATCTTTAAAAAGATATTACTTCCAGCAGGCCAAGTTAAAGGACACAACAACATAGTGTGGGCAAAGAATACTCGTATGTACAGTTGTGCACTGTGCAATCCGTATGTGACGATTTTAAATTAGTTTGTCAATTAAACATCCAAATATTGTTTTTACCTAATAGTCGAAGATTCCTTTTTTGTTCCAATAAATAGTTTGGTAACTACATTTAAAACGACTTAATTCGTAAATTTAATCAAATAATCGAAAATATATTACAGTACAATATTCTAAAGAACGAATCCCAATTTAAAAACTCTCGGAAAAGAAAAAGAATAAAAGCCGAAATAAGCAACATGGGCAATAATGGTGGCGAGAAATGGCAAAAAGTAATTGGGGTGGCATAGATAATTACAACCCCATGGGGGAGTACCCCTCCCTTCCAAGGAAACGTTAATAAGTAATTGAAATCGTGATACTGGACGGATTTGTTAAGTAATAACATGGTTAGGGGGTCTTTTGAAATTTAAGTGTGAAATCTTGTCTTTGCATCTTTTATCGCCCCTAACATGGTAAATAGCTTTGTAGTAGCCTCATTTGATGCTGTCTAAGGATTTGGGGAAGATAAACTAGTAGGTACATCAGTGTGATTGATAGACGCTATACGTTCAAAGTAAGTAAATAAGTGCGTCCTTATTAATTATAATTATCAAGTTCACGATTTTCAAGTGTTAAGTAAGCTTTTTAAGATTATGGCCAACCTAACCTAATGAAACTACATACTGATCATAACATAATAGGTCATTTATATGTTCAAAATCACAAAAGGTGAGCCTCAAGTTCAAGCACTTAGAAATCATTATCGTAAAATAATGCAGAATTGCACTGTTGAGATACAAATCGCCTCAATCACCGCCCAACAGAGAGACTGTAACTGTTGGTGTGGCCTTGTACCAAAGGTCATCACAATAATAAAATTAAAATTAACATTGGTCAATTGCACTTCTGGCCTTTAGTACTCGTACAGAGAGTAAAAAGAGGCTGAAGTATTCTCTGAATCTCGTAAAAGAGAGTCATATGGGTTTTGGAGTCTGCTGTGAAAGTATTTAAAAGAAAAAAGTATTAATAAGCGTTAACCTAGAGATCACATACACCTATGAATTTCGAACTATTTCGAATCGATAATAGCTCAGTTCGTAGGTACGTCAGTTGTTACTTCCAAGGTCAGTGTCTCCAATAGCACCAAGGCAGACCTCTGTCACTCTATGTACTTGCGCGTGATAATTACCTACCAGCCGCCGGGTCTTTCTAGACCTATTTGGCAGTTGATTGCCAAAAGCCCCGTAGATCTTTTGTAAACAAATCTTGCAGTTGAACTGATGCGATGACGTAAAGAAAGTATCGAGTACTGACATCTACATCGAAAGAGTTAGCCCTCGCAATACATGCTTGCATGTCACATGACAGGACGCATTTACAATTAACAAAACGGTCAATTTTGTATGATGTCATTCATCTGTTACGTAGTAACTAGTAAGTAATCTGTGACTTAGGTTCTAATAGTTGCGAAGTTTCTGTAAAAGGAAAATTTCAAGCTGGGTTGTGAAATTGCATTAATCATTAATATAATTTGAATTATAACATTTGTTCGGTATTCATTTAATCACTACAATTGCCTGACAAACCCTATCATCAAGATAAAAACTCGTAATAAGTCCAAATTTTGGGCTTTACTGATTCCTTCTACTTCTAAGGAACTGGAAACGCAGTTTTACCTTACAAATAAGCATGCTGTCAGAATACTTATAATAAGTCTACCCGCACACAACGAGTTCGGAAAAAATGGGTCCCATTAAAGCAATCAACTCGCTTGTAAATCAGCTTCACTCAACGAGCACGCAACAGCCTGGCTTTATAAATCTTTCGCTAACTAAGTATATTGCATTCATTAAAATTTCTTCAAACGCGCGTGCGATAAACCAACGGGATACCTCCCCAACGAAAACTTCGACTTATCTCTCTCACGTAGACGGTCGTTACGTTGAAATTATGGCTGTGGTTAAACACATGCTACATTTACTCGAAAGTTCATGTTACGCCCGAATAACTTCCAGTTAGAGGGAACCCTTCCATTGGGGAAAGCAAAAACTCGTACCAATAACTTCGATTAGGAAGGAATTATGAAGACGCGTGCCGTGAGCCGGTGGAATCGATTGCGTCCTGCCCAGCAGTCAAGGCCGGCCGTTTTGGCTAACGACCGATTTTCATAAGCTATCCACGATTTAGGAAATAAAAAAGTGCTTCTTCAAGAATTTACTTTTCTCTGTGAATTCAATTTCTTGCCCGAGTCGTTCAGAAGGATTAATGTCCGAACCGGTGGTAGAGTCTCTTAATTTATGATTTTTACGATCATATCGTTATTTTATTGAGTGTTCTTATACTGGTTATTCTAAATAACAAGATAAATAAGATACTCGTAAATATACCTTATTGTACAACAAACCAACATGTGTGTTTAACATTAGCATCACATAGTCTTAGATTGTACAATGTAGGCGGTCTTATCGCTAGGAAGCGATCTCTTCCGGACAACCTACAGGTAGAGGAAATTACAAGATTAAAAAGAGAAATGGGTGAGATAATGAGATATTATATACATACATGAAATAATTGTATGCATTTATGAATGCAATTACATATTATATAATACATATTAAACGTAGTAAATATCTGTAAACATTATCAAAATTATAGTATATTTATTCAGGGTTGGTTTATCCACGGACTAGAGACATTTAAAAGTTAGTGTGACGAAATAAGCTCTGAGCCGGGATTTCAAAATAGGTAAGGATTGAGATCGGCTCATAAGTAAAGGTAGTGAATTCCACAAGCGAATGGATTGGACAGTGAAAGAATTGTAATAACAACTTGAAGAATAAGAAGGGAAAGCAAGAAGAATTTTCCTGGTTGACCGCATATCATCACTCTTGACAGACTGCTGTAATTGGAACTCCTTAAGATAAGGAGGTGACCGGGGATTGAACACCACAGATTAAAGCAAGGAGAGAATATGAAGATCTCTTCGGCGACGAATTGGAAGCCATTTTAATTGGGCGCAGAATTCAGATACATGATCATACTTGCGTAGGCCAAAGATGATGCGAATGCAGAAATTTTGAAGACGCTCTAGTTTATTAAGAAAATTTTGAGTAACATCAAGATAACAGCAGTCAGTATAATCGATAATTGGCAGAAGAAGGGCTTGGACTAGACCCTAGAGAAACCTTGGTGGGTATGGGCATAAAATAACGTAATTTGCTAAGTGCACCTGCAGAAGCACCTTCCTGCTAACCTCGCCAACTTGTTAACCCCAATCAAGTGAGCTATCCATGCATATCCCCAATAACAGTTTTAGTCATCTTAGGAGATTCGAATTAAACGACAGTAGTATACAGTAGTGTAAGGTGGCCCAACCACTCTCTATCTCTTCCATTCAAGTCTAGTAGGTGCACATTCGCTTTCCCTCCAGCGATTCATTTGGGTCCTAATCAGATCACTCCTATTGCCAAATTTTGTAAAAAAACAAAAACCAATCTTCAACATTCAAATAATTCAACATAAATAGCTGACATAAGCATTTCTGAAACTACTATATTAAACTGTACGTCTAACACGAGTTGCCACTTTAAATTTACGTTATCGTTCGCGTAAAAAATTGTATTTGGATTTTCATGTCAAATCTATGTCAAATTTGAAGTGGTAACTCGTGGTAGACGTACTGTTTTATTTTAAGAAACCACGAAGCTTATCAATAACGCAATGTATGTAAGTCTACCTCGATCGAGCGTTAGTGGCCTAACACAAAAGCATCATTGAGAATAATAATTACGTCACGATAATAATAATACGAGCTAACAATATGGGCGGAACGGAAATTAACAGACCACATTGCATTCCATAATGCTTGTAATTAACGAAATAATACGAACCGCGACGGAATATTCATTTAACAGTAACATCAAAGAGAAATATTGTGCATTCAAATGAATGATACGTTTAATTATCCCATTTATCCCGAAGTGTTCGTTTAAAGCAAGTGAAACCGTATATGAATTAATAAGCAATTTTCTATAGTTACCCTCGGGTCGGGCAAAGAGTGTTTTCGGACTTTTCGGAACAAAGCCCGGGTTTGTGACCACCAACCCGCATTTGGCAAGCGTGGTGATTAAGCCAATACCCATTATTTGCAGCGATGACTTGATTTCAATGATGGAGGCCTTTGCCCAGCAGTGGAACAGTATATGGGCCAATATTTATTATTTTGACGACCGACTTGGTGTAATGGTTAAGAAGTTGGCTACTACAGCAGAGGTCGCGGGTTCGATCCCCGCACAGTACAAACATTTGTGTGCATGAACATGTCTGTTTGTACTGGTCTGGGTGTCTCCTATGTATAATAAGTATGTATTTACAAAAAGAAAATGTATTTAAGTATGTTTATCCGTTGTCTAGTATCCCATAACACAAGCTTTAATTAGCTTACTTTGTTGAATAATGTCCAGGGATATTTATTTAATGTCCAGGGATATTTAATATATATTACTAAGATAAATTACTTTATTTTTGGTCGTCCTTAATCTATCTCAGTCCACGTTATTGTAACCAATGAAAAACTGTGTGTGTCTATATCTGGGACAACTTTTTACATCCGTGGGTGTAGTGATGACATTGAATCGGCCACTATCCAATATTATCCTACGCTGTCCGCTGGTTGGGTAAGGGGATGGGTGACCACTCGGGCTTCTCCGCCATCGCTAGATATCGGATGTCAAGTTCATAGTTGGAGGCTTTCGGGCGTCTTGATAACATCTGTGAGAAGGTTCATGCTAGCATTAATTACTCGTACATGACGTCCTGTGATGTCATCTCGAATTGCCACTTTAAATTTACATTATCGTTCGCGTAAAAAAATTGTATTAGGACGACACATAACATGACAATGTCAAATCCCAATACATTTTTTTACGCGAACGACGACGATGTAAACTTAATGGGGCAACTCGTGGTAGACATACAGTACGTATACCGCGAGTTGCCACTTTAAATTTACATCAACAACTCGTGGTAAACGTACAGAAAACAATATAAATAATTTAGTTACGTATCAGGTGATTTTATATAATGAACTCTAACTTCATCTAAAAATAACGGTTTAAAAATATGTCGTGCTGAGGTTCTATGTCCTTATAAAACAACCTCTGCCTAATTTATCAAAGCACTCAACATATTGTCAATGCATTCATAGCGTAAGTAATCAGCTAATAGAATTTTAGCATTTGAATAATTAATTATCCCATTAAAACAAAGCAACAACGAAACCCTATTTGTTTGTATAAAATGAATCATGATGTATTGTAATTTTAGCAATTTAATGGCCTTTCATACTGATTGATAATAATATTATTGCATTTCATGAATTATTTTCTGTTTGTTTGTAAATATTTAAATATGATTTCGTGGACAGCGCGCGAGTGATGAACGCCTTTAACCAGCAGTGGAATATTGTGGACTTATAATGATGATGGTATGATTAACTTGATGGTTGAACCTGCTTTGTCCAACCTGAACAGATGTTTCCGAATGCAGCCTTTGTTGTTTCTGTGACAACGACCTTTGTGTCTACTGGTTAGAGGTCTACAGTGACCACAGTTTTGTGACCAAGTTCCGTGTCATTACCTGAATAACACAAAAGGGGCTGTACCATTCACAGAGAACACGCCCCGCTCATGAACGGTTGGTCGACAGAATCCATAATTTCTAACGAATCTAAGATTGACTAATCCGCAAAAGTTAAATGTGACAAGCGGTGAGAAACCAACCCTGCCACCCGCGTTAATGAACGGAACAGGCAATGCTTCAACAACCGCTGTGCCAGGTTCACTATGCGCATGTGCGTAAGCCCTAGCCTTGACTTCTAGCTAAAGGTGCCTTCTCACGTAGAGCATTGTCCTTTAACGCAACATGACAGAGTCGAGAATTGCATCAGTGAGTGAGGAGAACCGCGCATTACAGGGCGCAACTTGTTGTTACAATGTGTAATATTTTGATACAACTTCCCTGAAGTTTTGTAAAGCAATATTGTATTGTAATGCGCAAAATCGAATCTTAAATGTTACATTACACGAGAATGTTCGTCATGTCAGGGAGTCAGTACTGTAATGTAATGCTCATAAGTGAAACTGAAACGTTGCATAACAGGAAAATGCTCTAAGTGCGCCAGAAATCACACCACTAAGTAGTCATGGTCTCGAAGTAAAACTAAATATTCTTATGTTACGAGTTAACAGACAGAAATTTAAGCTAGCGGCGTCACCCAGACCCGAGTCAATTTAAAAAATATCGTTTTTTGAATTGACCCGACCGGGAATCGAACCCGGTACACCACGCAAGTCAAGGCGAGAAACAGTGCACTACGCCAACCGTATCGTTAATAATGATACTATGTATATTTTTATGTTTATTGTAATGCTTTTCAAAGAATAATATTATTACAACCAACTAAATCTCCTATTTATTCAATATCACTTGTAGTTGACTGTGGCTCAGTAAGCGTACTTGCTCGAGATTATCAACTTGTATTCGGCAAACATAGTGATTTGAGAAATAATAATCATTCACCAACTTTGTATCCGCGCTGTATGTCTACCACGTGTTGCAACTTTAAATTCACGGTATCGTTCGCGTAAAAAAATGTATTGGGATTGGAGATTGTCACGTCATGTGTCATCCCAATACAATTTCTTTACGCGAACGATACCGTAAATCTTAAGCGACAACTCGTGGTAGAGGTACTGGATTCAAATCCCAGGTCGAGCAAAGTGTGCCTTTGAATTTCTCATCTTAAAGCATACTTTGCACTTTCTGAGTCAGTTTTTCGTAGCCCAGTGTATCACCCATGAGTTGCCACTTTAAATGTAAAATATTTGAATTGGGATTTCGTACAGCGCCTCTGTTGAGTTGAAATGGAACTAAAAACGGTATTATGATGCTGTAAGTTTTTAGTTCCATTTCGACTCTACAGAGGTTTGTGACCATCAACCCATATTTTGCAAACGTGTTTAAAAATACCCACAAATTATAGCGATGACTTGTTTTTTTTTTTTTTTTTTATACTACGTTGGTGACAATCAAGCACGCGGACCGCCTGATGGTAAGCGGTTATCGCGGCCTATGGACGCGTGCAACACCAGGGGTATCACTCGCGCGTTGTCAACCCTGTAAAAACCTTTTCAAACCCCTCTTGAAGAACTCCATACTATAACTCATCGGGAAAACCTCGGCAGGGAGCTCATTCCACAATTTAAGCGTCCTCGGAAGGAAACATCTCTGAAACCGAATTGTACGAGACCATTGCGGATTCAGAGTGTGAGGACGAATGCCCTGTCGGTGGCGAGCGGTGCGGTGATGAAAAGTAGCCGTGGGCATCATATCAAACAGTTCTTCAGAACAAAACCCGTTGTACAAGCGGTAGAACACGCATAAGGAGGCGAAGTCTCTCCTCAGACTTAACGGCTCTAAACCCCTTGTCAGTTTGGGATCGTCGACAATCCGGATCGCACGCCTCTGGACCGAGTCAAAAGGACTGAGTTGATATCCAGGCGCTCCTGCCCAAAGGTGACAGCAGTACTCCACGTGTGGCCTGACTTGCGCTTTATACAGCAGCAGTCTTTGCCTAGAAGTGAAGTACTGCTTCGCCCTGTTTAGCACACCGAGCTTTTTGGATGCCAACTTCGCCTTTTGTTCCAAATGACTCCGAAACTGTACGTCACTAGATATGTCAACGCCAAGGATCCCAATACTACTTGATATGGTAAGGGAAGTGTTCTGAAACTGAGGAGCTACAGTAAATGGAGTTTTCTTAGTGGTAAACGCGCAAACTTGTGTCTTAGTGGGGTTGAACTGGACTAAATTGTCCCGACCCCAATCGGAAACCCAAGCTAGGGTATTCTCGATTTCAGACACAAGTTTAGTTCGACTTTCCTCCACAATGGTACGAGGGATATTTGCTCGGCCTGTGTAATAGGCATCTCCAGTGCAGTCATCCGCATAGCAATGAATACCGTCATTGGACAGCATATCATTGATATGCAAGAGAAACAGCGTTGGAGATAGCACAGAGCCTTGTGGGACGCCAGAATTAATGTCCAAGCTATCGGAGCAACTACCGTCTACTACGGCTTTAATGCGTCTGCTGGACAAGAAACTGGCAATCCATCCGCATAAACCCTCGGGCAGTCCGTAAGATGGAAGCTTTGATAGAAGACCTTTATGCCAGACCCGGTCGAAGGCCTTAGCTATATCTAGGCTAACAGCCAAAGCCTCACCTTGACTTTCAATGGCCTGAGCCCAGCGGTGTGTGAGATACACCAGAAGATCGCCAGTCGACCGACCATTACGGAAGCCGTATTGGTAGTCGCTTATCAAACCGTGATCCTCTAGGTACCTCAAGAGCTTGGCATTCAACACACGCTCCAAAACCTTTGAAAGAAGGGAGGTAATAGCGATAGGTCTATAATTCGCCGGGTCCGACCGGTCACCCTTTTTAGGCACCGGGTGCACGTGGGCGGTCTTCCACAAAGACGGACATTGCCTTTTTGCGTAGGAAATCGCGAAAAGGCGCGTCAATACCGGGCACAACTCGGGAGCACACACTTTGAGCACCATTGCCGGGATGTTATCCGGCCCACTCGACTTGTGGACGTCCAGATTTTGCAACTCTCGCCGGACTTCTTGCTGGGTTATGCGGATCTCCGGCATAATGTGACCGCACCAAGGGATGGTAGGTGGCACGGCGCTCCCAGCGTCCAAAGTCGAGTTTGAGGCAAAGAGGTTGCCCAAGAGATCGGCTTTCTCTTTAGCACTGTGGGCCAGATTTGCATCTGGTTCTTGGAGTGGTGGCAAAGACGAGCGACAAAAGTTACCCTCGGCAGCCTTGGCAAGCGACCAAAAGGCACGACTCCCTGAAGGGTGGCCCACGAGCCGCTTCCCAATGCGGCCGACGAAGACGAATTTAGCCCTGGCGATGGCTTTTTTACTCGATCTCGAGGCAGCATTCAGTTTGCGCTTTGCATCTGGTATAGAGTGATCCCTTTTAGCACAGGCCGCAGTCCAAGCCTTGAATGCAGATTGTTTGAGGCGCAAGGCCTCTCTGCAGTGCTTGTCAAACCACGGCTGGCTCCTACCCCCGACAGCCACTAGCGGATTAGGAATATAGCATTCCATACCCGCCAGGATCGTCTCAGTGACCGCAGCTGCACAGGTATCGGGATCACCAGATGAAAAACAGAGCTGCCTCCAGGGATACGACGCGAAAAACTCACGCAAACCATCCCAATCCGCTGACTTATAGTGCCACACGCGGCGGCACCCAATAGGCTTACGCTTTACAGGTGAATCGCAAAGCACTTGGCTCCGGACGACGCAGTGGTCAGACGAGCCCAAAGGCGCATCCACTGAGATGGTGTACCCGTCCGGATGCGAAGTCAGCAGGAGATCCAGTAAATTTGCCCTATGGGTGACGACGTCCGGTACTCTCGTGGGAGAAGGTACCAGTTGCGAAAGACCATAGGCCAAGGCAAACTCGTAGGCAGACCTTCCAGCGTAGTCAGTGGGCAAAGAAGACCCCAACCACTCAGTGTGGTGAGCATTGAAGTCCCCCAGGACCACCAACTCGGCTGTCGGATACTGCTCAATGACTTTGCCGGACGTCACTTGCAGGTGCTCAAAAAGTTGAGTTATGCCCAGATTACCACTATGAGACCTGTAGAGGCACGCGTAGATACGGGTATGGCCACCGTAGTCTATACGCACCCACATAATTGACAGGTCCCTGTCTTCTAGCCCTGAAAGACGGCGACAGCAAATGTCCTCCCGGACGAACATGCATACCCCGGCGTGAGGCACAAAATTGTGCTCAAGCTTGTACCCAGGGTAGTGAAGGTAAGATGTATCGGCCGGGCAAGATATTTGCGTCTCGGTCAGGAAAAGCATTGTCGGCTTTGCGGTTTCGAGGTGATGGTGAACCGCGTTGATATTGATGTCAATAATGTACGCTTTTGCAGTACCTGGTGAGACTGTTATTATATTGTAACTATTTTTCTTGTTATTTTTATGTCATTCCTACACACAAGAGAATAAAAGCATTAATTTTCCGCCAGCAACATTAACAAAAGAAAGATAAGCCTTCATTCGTCGTGAACATGTCAATCGAATACGAATTACAGCGGTCCAGTTACTTCACTAATGACCTTTCGATGAGAACCTCATTGTTGTATCTACATGCTCCTGTTTAATGCTACCGTACAGTTGGCCACTAGTTTTTATAAAACAAGTATGGCATCGGCGCAGACTGAGCTTTCAAAAGCCTTCTGAAGCTGTGAAAGCCATCAGTGGTGAACAACATTAAGGTGGATTTATATTTGTCTGACGTGTCGTGTCCTGACTCGTCAGAACGGGATTGGTTTCATACAATTAGTATGCTAACGTTTACACTAGTGTGATGTGACGTTTTGTGACGTACCATGCTAAATCTCCGTTCTGATGAGTCACGCACGATACGTAAGACAAATATAACGGGACCCTTAGTCATTTAGAAAAAAAAAAGGTTTGACTCGCCACGTTCGAGTCACAAGCTGTGGTTGCGGCTACGGTAAGGTGACTTACCCCTACAAATTGTTGATGTTCAAGATGCTTGTTGAAGAGTGAGCTTCTTTCAATAATTAAAGCTTCTATTAAATATGCTTGGCAAAGTATAATTGATCTTCTTTAGCCAACATCTATACTCGTTACTTAGCTAAGCACAGGCTTATCATCAATTATTATTCTTCTTATTGAGTATTGTTATAACTATTACTAACGAATATCTAAGTTGACGTTTAACTAAGACAAAAATAATTCAATATCGTTAAGAAGTAACTGATATATCGATAGATACAGCTGTTTAAAGTCTAAGATCTCCACCTTAGTGTGCCGTCAAAGATGACGACAACAGTTTACTTGTCTCAGACCGCTCCATTTCGGAATTGCTATGCCTTTTTTTTACATACATACCATCACGACTTTAATCCCAAACAGGGTAGTCAGAGGCAAGTGACGGTGTCGTCGTGGTGAACGAAACACTCAAAAGCCCACTTTTCACCAATGGTATAAGAACCCAATGTGGTAGGTGGTGAGCCTTCCGCCGTTATCCGGATTGCTATGGTTTTTTATCGATGTTTTCCATCACCGGAGAGTAAGTCGGATATTTAATAATTAACACATAGATTTTGGTTCTGGCCAGACTCGAACTCGGAACCACACGATCCACGATCTGAGTTCGGTTGCTAAACCACTAGGCCACGACACTCTCGCCTTTATTTTACATCGAAATATATCAAACATTTCGTTAGTCAACATCAAATTCATATCTCCGCAGGTGCAAACATTTAGCTGACCAAAAATACAAAAGCCGAATACACAGAAGTGAATTCCCAATCTCCAGAAAAAACTGTGTCCCGCAACAACAGTTGGTAATCGTGGAAATATTTTTAGTGTCGTACACACTGTCAGAATTTCCATATCTAAATGGAAAACGGCCCGTACAATCAATGTTGTTCCCACATTCCATTTGAATAGTGCACCTGCGTTCTGTTATGGATTTTTGTTTTTATTTGCTATCGAGAATCGATCTGCGTAAGTGTTAAAAGATACCCTATGTACGAGTATTTCGAGTAGTAGTTACTTTTATAACTTTGCTTTATTATTTTTTAATGCTGCTTAACCTTCGACTATGTTGAAATCTCAAGCAACTACCGCTAGCCACTATTAATAAAATATGTTATTATACCAAAACGTATTCTATCCACTATTCAAAAAATTGACGACACGATTAGCATAGTGCGCTGTTACACGGTTTCCCGCCTCGATTTCTGGGTTCAATTCCCGAATGGGGGTCCATTCAGGAAACGATGTTTTCTAAATTGGCTCGAATCTGAGTGTGCTAGGACACACCCCTGGCTTAAATCAATGTCTGGTACCTTGTAACACAAGAATATACACACATCAAAAGTGTCTAGGGATCAACATATATTTTTGCAATAACTTTTCTCCCGATTGATATTAATTAAAATTTTCTTTACGGATTCATCAAATAAAGTGTTTTCGTTTGTCTACAGTAACGATAAACCAAGTCACCTTTGCATTAATAAAGAAATTTGCCATTTTCCTAATAAAGGGATTTTTGACATTTGAACCACTAACATTAAAGTTCGAAAAAAAGACTGAAATAACAGTTTTCTTTAAAATTTTATTGGGTAACTTAAACAATTAATAATCCGTGTTTCTACCGCGAACACTAACAACACAAGAACATCGGTTTGGCATACTCAAAATGAGTTCATCCAAATCACGCTGTGGAATGGCCGCCCATGTTCGTTGCAACAACAAAAAAAGGTCTTCTTGCGACTGGATACCCTCCATATTCGGCAGAGCTCTTCTCTGTAGCATATCCCATGCATGCTCAATCGGGTTTAAGTCTGGCGACTGAGCAGGCCAGGGCAGGACATTGATGTTAGCTGCGGCGAGAGTCTGTCTTA
Source organism: Udea olivalis (assembly GCA_947369235.1). Classification (NCBI taxonomy): domain Eukaryota; kingdom Metazoa; phylum Arthropoda; class Insecta; order Lepidoptera; family Crambidae; genus Udea; species Udea olivalis. The sequence continues at coordinate 11,565,775 of OX376351.1, forward strand.
CAACTCTTGCGGTGTGCGGTCGTGCATTATTATGCATTAACTGAATTAAGGGACCGATTTGCACTTGTAGAGGAACGATGACGTCTGATACAATCGTCTCAGCATAAATTTGAGCGTTGAGGTTGCCTCTGATCCAAATCAACTCAGTTCTTCCGCCGATCCAAATACCCGCCCATACCATGATGGTTCCACCACTATAAGGATGGACTTCCTGGCAGGATTTTAATCGCTGTTGGCGTCCAGGGGTTCTCCAGTTTCGTATACGTCTTGTATCCGGTCTCATACCAAAACGAGACTCATCAGAAAAGCACACGAAACGCCATTGTTCTTCTGCCCAATTTCTGTGTTCAAGAGCCCATTGATATCGAATCCTACGATTGTGCATTGCTATAGGTGGTACCCTTAGCGGTCTTCGGGAATGAAGGTTCACTTCATGCAAGCGGTTTCTAACTGTTTGGTCGCTAATTAAGTTCCCTGAAGAGTGATGAAGCCTCACGGCTAACATCATGGCGGTTATTGTTGGAGCTCTTCGAGTTGTGATTTGAATGTATCGGTCTTGTCTCCGTGTGGTGCAGCGATACCGTCCTCCATGGCGCTCAGCCACGGTACCAGTGCTTCGGTAACGTGTCCAAAGTCGACTGATAACACTCTGACTTGTATTCAGAGCTAAAGCCACAGTACGTTGCCGGGAACCAGCTTCTATCATTCCCACGGCTCTGAGCATTTCTTCCCTGCTTAAATGACGTCGCCGCTCCATAACGACGTTGGTTTTAATCAGTAGTAGGGAAACAGTAGCACTAATAATGTCTTCAATGCATTGTATGTTTTTATAGGGAAAATATTGACAGCTGATTTTCATCTTTTACTCGAATTTGATTGACAGTTCCTGTTTCAAATTATGAAATGCACCAAAAAGGATCCATATAAATTTATAAAATCATAAATTTATTACAAAGCCACATCTCAATCTCAAGAAATCCGCATAAAAATGCTTGATCCCTAGACACTTTTGATGTGTGTATATCATTACTTCGAGACCGTGACAAGTGGTGTACGAGTATTGTCTGGCGCATATTTATTTATTTATATTACTACAATAAAATTAGCTCAATTAATACGCTTGCTAAATGCTGATCAGTTTTAAAATATGTAGGACAAAGGGTCACAGCAGATCAAGACGCGGCAACAGCACCGCTCCAACCCGGCATCGCCTTGGATTCAAAAAGCGGGCGCGCGCTGATCGCCCGCCGGCCGCCCGCCGGCCGCCCGCCGTCCGCTTATTCATATTGACATTGTAAAATGTACTACAGCAAACACAATTTAATGCTCTTATTTGAATGGCGAGTTAGTCTCCCAGCACACCCAGACCCAAGCCAATTTACAAAAGATCGTGTCCTGAATTTACCAGACCGGGGATCGAACCCGGGACACTACGGAGTTCAAGGCTAGAAACCGTGCTACAGCGCACTACGCCAATCGTGTCGTCAAATGTGTGAGGATGCGTTGCAAGGAATGTGTGTGCTAACCAAGAGAATTGTTTCATTCACCTAGCTTTGCGATTCTATTGGGTCCTAACAAACACAGTCAAAACGAAGGTCGTAAGTTTCATTTTACGCGAAAATTTCAATGAAGTGGTGCAACAAAAAGCGTGCCGTTTCATTCTGCTTAATCAATAATGTACTTTTAGTAATGTAAATAGAACTGAAATCATTCAAAATTATGTAATAAAAGAGTGGCTTCTCCTGTCACAGGTGTCTCTACACTTAAAAGGAGAAGTCAACCTTAATTTATGTATAACCTACTTATTATCAATAATAAACAATTTTTAATTTTTCACACATCGTTCACGTGGATTAAGCTTTTAAAATTCAATCGCTCTCAAGAATTAACCGTATACTCTAATCCTTTATGGATTACCTACAAGTTGTAATCCGTCCAGTAGGACTCACGTCATGATATAAAACTTTTGAATATACATTTAGTTTTCCCGAATATGTTAACACGGATAAATAACTATTTCGGTTGATTGTGGTTCGTCTGAACCCACAAATTTTTGAAAATAAAATGTTAAAAAACCAAATAAATTCTGAAAAAACATCCTACTGGTATTTGATTCAACAAAAGTGAACAATAATTTTGTTTTAAATAAATGCTACGCCAAGGTACTCGCAGCATTTCAATAGCAATAATCTTAATTACTTATATTATTATGTAAAATGAAATGTCTGAGTTTTGAAAATAACAGGTAAAGTGAGTGTCAGTCAATGTCTAAACTTCGGGGTTTCTAATTTTGACAGATGATCGCAGTTAAACACAATTCAAGCCGAATTTAGGAAAATTATTAAACCACAGTTGGTTGTCTAAACAGAAAGTGGCCTCGTGAAGTAAGTTACATAACCACCACAGCCGTTATGTAATTCAAAGTTTTTTTATTACCCACTCAATAAAAATATAAAACTACTCTAATAAACAGAGGATTCGGATATTTTGGGAGAATTTATGTAGGCAATGTTATATGTGAAGCAATTATAATTGGAAAGGTAACCAACCACTTGGAAAATTACTTCAAATGCAGTTTTATTTGGTGAATGTACCCAATAATTCTTAAAAAATTTGTCCTTTTGTTTGTTGTTGGCCTTTATTTTACTTAACCACTGCTGAGCAAAAGAGCTCCCACGTTAAAAATTATTCGCAATCATTGCGAGGTTATGGCTAAATAGGAGCGTCCTGGCCAAAAAAGGTCGAGCACCCCAGCTTGGAGCCCAATATACGAAAGCTATTGTGATTTTGACAAACTATACTAACCCATTCTGAGACTGTCTGCAGTTAAAAAGCGCGCTTAAAACTTACGATTGACAAGTTATACTTTTCTATCAGTCCAGTTAAATTACCATATGACTTAGCTTACATATCGGTGGCTTGAGTTTTCTTACTGATCTTTTCATTTCCAGTAAAACACAAAGCAACACTATACAAGTACAGACATGTACTGAGTTTTGACATAATACTATACGGTGGTTGTTTTAGTTCGTTACCAGAATGAATACCATACCAGCGTCTTTTATTATTCATTCTCGAGAATGTGCCAACGTTGAAAATTCGTTAGTTAAAATATTGTTTGTTACTGATTACAAATGAATTATGTTGGAGTTTCGCTTTCAATAATTCTTATTTTGGATTAACTAATTTCTGAAATATAATTGTTTTTTTTCCAAATGATGTTACTGGCTAGTGCGCTGTAGCTAGCTCTCTTGATGTTCCCAAATCTGTTACGATCCAGGCTTTCATTAGTTCATCTGATAATTTATTAGTAAATACAATTAAACTTGATTGACGTTTGAGAAAAATTAAGTTTAGTTTAGTTAGTTTGCATGTTGCGAGATTGCTAAAAGTTTTATTCGAAAATTTAACGTTATTCGTTTCGAATTAGCTGCTTTGTATATCAAGTAAATAAGTATCTGGGCTAACTTACATTTGAAACAGTGTTTGTAAATGACTGATAATTTTAATGAATAAATAAGTTTTTTTGGATGTTATATCTAAAATAAAAAATATAATCCTTAATAAGAAATTACCTAACATCATTATCTAGTTGGAACTTCGTTTTATTTTCGCTGCGCTAGCTAGCTCGCTTGTTGTTTCTTAGTTTTACAATCCTACTGACCTAATACTACTTACCTTTATTTAAAAATATTTTAAGGCCTGCACAGACGACGTACGCGGAGAAAAAATTAGGCTCCGGGAATACAAAAGTACGCTCCGCGAATACAAAATTTCGATCGTGTGCGATCATTTCTTGTCCGAGAGTATTTAAATATTCTGAGATTACGTTTTGGTATAATTTACATGAAGCTTAAGCAAACGAGAAGACGTTTTCAAAGAGAATACTGGGTCCATCTCTTTATTTCGAATCGATTTCTAACGCGGAGTAAAATCCGCCGTGTGCGTTGACTGCTCATAGTTCGTTCGTTCTATTTTTTTCGCGGAAGCCCGCACACTTTAATCCGCTACGCTACGCTCCGCGGGCGTCCGCGGTGTTTCGGCGGAATTTTACTTTTGGTAGTTCGTGAGCGTTGCTCGATACAGTTTGTAAGGGATCCATTTTGACGGAAAAAAAGTACGCCGCGGATAATCCCTGGTCTGCGCAGGCCTTTAGGTTAGTCTTCCTCCTGTTGTGTGATTGGTAAAAAGTTATTATTAAAAATTCTACGAATTGATATTGCTTTGTGAATCAAGTAAATAAGTATCTCGAGAAACTTACACTTAAAACCGTTTGACTGATAAATTCAATAAATGTACCTATAGGTTCACATTTTTTTGGATTTATCTTATCTAAAATAAGATACTGTAGTTGAAACCTACTTAACATCATTATCAAGTTTGATGCTTCGTTTTATTTTTCAGAGCGTTGTTACCGGCAAGTGCGCTGGCTGGCTCGCTCGTTGTTCCCAAGTCTGTTACGATCCAGGCTCTAATTGGTTCATCTGATAATTCAGTTTGCGAGCGCTCGTTACGCAACGAAGTGGACGGCTAATGCAGCCTGAGCCTATCATTTAATTATCCAACGAGACAAATACAAATTAGCTCGTTGTATACTTGTGTATATAAGACTATTCGTTTACATGAATTGGGAATACGAGTATTTTAAAATTGACGTTAATTAGATTTTATATTTTTTAAGTTTAATAAAATCTGACCTCCTGTTTTTGTCCGAACTTAGAGTTCTAAAACGTCACTAAAATTATAATCCTTCAAATTTTATTAATGTGAAAAAGTATCAATGCTATCTTGCAATAACTCAATAGAAGGTTGCATAAAGATGAATGTGCATATTTGACCGAAAAGCGTTTTGAAATTATTATTTTTATGAAATTATAGTAAATTCGTTATTGAATTTAGCGAAATTGTTATTTCTGTTTTGTAATACAACCGCGTTTCGAGCACATATACAATATTTATATGTACCTACCTACTACGAGTATTTTTTAGTTTCCAGGTTATCCCTCGGCAGAAGAGCGTTGCCATACCATATTAAAAGAACGTTTCTGGGAAAACTTACATTGACACCAAACCATGCCTAGCTTATAGGTACAGACGCATTCACATAAACTTTTGCAATATATCTCAATATAAATAAATATGCGCCAGACAACACACCACTTGTCACGGTTTCGAATTAAGGATAAATATCCTCGTGTTACGAGGTACCAGAGAGGGAATTAAGCCAGGGGCGTCTCCCAGCACACCCAGACCCGAGTCAATTGAGAAAAGATCATTTCCTGAATTGGCCCGCCCTGGAATCGAATCCGGGACACCACGCAAGTCAAGGCGTAAAACCGCAGCATAAGGTGCCCCTATGTGAAGGCTGATGTGAACGGCTTTTTACTGACCCCGGGGCCTTATTATCACTTTATCCAGTCAAGTTAAGTCCCTAAACTTAGTGAGCATTTTTGTCAGTAAAATAAGATGAGTTACTAGCAGGTAATAGCTGACTGGCTAGAAATGAAAGATCATTTACGAAATTGCTCGTTACACTCACTTTAGGGAATAGTTACTTGACAAGTTATAAGGGATTGTAAAAGGCTCCAGATAACTTGTTTAACTTTTTTGGGCTACCGACCCAAATAATTATGTTTCATTCGGATTCGTTGGTTTGAACTGGAAGAACTGGAAGCCCGCGCGCCCGTGCGCGGCGTGGCCAGTCAGTCGCGGTTGCTCGCAGGGCTAACACCCAAATACGCAATGCTGCAGGCCTTCAAGGTGAGGATGGCCAGCCCAGTGATTCGTTTGAATGACTGGGCTTGTCAACTTCATATCTGGACCTCACGACCGCTTTCCATCGGGTGGAGTGAGGTCATATTGACAGGCAATATAAAAAAAAATAAGCAGTTCACGCGTATACGCCTTTTGCCATTACAAACTGGTTTACCTAACGAAGTAAATGTAAAACAGTATGTTATGGTATGAACAGTGATTTGGTATGAACACATACCTACCTAGTACACCTACCTAGGAGACTATTCCCAAATCACTTATTTTCTACTGGACAAATATGTATTTACCCACACCTGTGAATTTCTCATGTTGACTGAATGGTTTTTAGTGAGGAAATATTTTTTCTTTAAACCTAAGACAATCCGTTATAATAAGACTTTCCTTTGAAATAAAAACTCGTAATTATTTTAGAAATGACTTTAATCCTCCTTTTACCTGGAAATAATTACAGACTTTAAAAATCTTATATCTATAATTTATATACAACCGATCACTAACTTTAGTTACGGTTTCGTTAACCTAGTTTTATACATTATCGAAATAATATTCTGTCTAACTTATATCAATGTTATACAGTTCGTGAACTCTTATCTATTGTTTTTACAACTATATCACATTTTCATTTTATGTCTAGCATTATTTTTAGTTACAATATTAATATGTAATTATATCCACATCTAATTTTACGTGACATGTTCATGAAAAATGCAAATAAGGTTGACCTGATTAAAATAATTCCAGATGGTGTTTCATCTTAACTTGAACACTTACAATTTATTTTCACTAACATATTTATGAAACTTTTTAAATGAATTAGTTTGTTTTCTTAAAAATGTATTGTCAAGCATTTTATGTACAATTAGATATGTTAATTGATGAGAGAAAACCGTGAGACTCAATATAAAGAAACTATGCCCGGTGGATTTTGTATCGCCATTTATTTGGTAACATTAAGTATATTATTTACAATTTCTACAAAATTTATAGCGAAGTCTTTATTTTAAAACCAGGTAACGTAAAAATAATAAAATCATACTTTTTCCATTTTTATTAATAAGACCAAAAACATCGGGGAGGCCAATTCAGTCTTCTTTCTAATTTTACACAAAACACAATTATTCAAAGACTTTCGGAACAGTTCCGAACATCATTCGCTGCTACACAGTAGTTTCGAGTAGATCCGGAGAGGGTCAACAAAAACCGTCCTTGAGGTCGGGATAGCCGAGGTCAGGCATAGCTCTCCGGGATCCGTTACCGCGTTGGGCGCCCAAGTTATCGACGCGTACGCCCCGCCCTGCGCGACCTAGACTAGCGTACCTCGTATCCGCAAGCTTATCCCTTTGTGCTACCTCGTCGTAATACCTCGCGTCGTTCAAGCCAGCGCTATACTTTTGGCTTAGACTGTACTTATCTATCGTAGCATACTTTTGTACAGTTGCATACTGACGCGCCGCTTCGGGTACCCCGTTCGTTTTGGCTCGGTCAAACGGCCTTTCCTCTGTGGGTAAAGCGCCGTCTAGTCTAGCTTTGAATTCTTTGTCTTTTCTTCGACGTCGACGACAAGCGCACATGGCTACTAGTACAGCGCATACGAGGAGACCAGCTCCGGCGGCGGCTGCGATGTAAGGCGGAGGCAGCGATATTCTAAATGAGCAATTGGAGTCATCTTCGTCGTAGCCAGAAGGACAGTGGGCGCTGCCGTCACACCAGAGTGTGAGTGGAATGCACGCGTTGAGTTCTGGACAGCTAAGGAAAAATACAAGGAATTTTAGAAATGTATTTAAGACGAGTGCTTTAAGGATAAAACATTGAGGATGTATTATAAATATTATCAATGTCATATATAAATGCTGAATAGTCATTGTTGTAAAATGTCTTGAAAATCGAATAAATCTATCTGTCTGTAACGTTACGATTTAAGCAAGACCACTGCCTAAATAATTGTTCCATGAAATGCTATTGAAATGAGAAATAGAAAATAGCTGAAACAAGCGACGACCGAGGTTCATTTATTTAATGACTTTATTAGTTCTTAGTAATTAAAGGTGGATTGTCACTAATATCTTTGTTATTGAAGAGTGTCTACAAAGGTATGCTTATGTAAACATCAAATACCAAGCGACAATAAGAGTCCTAACTCGCGTTGCATGGAATCATATGGTACAGTAACTGCTTATTGTCAAGTGGTCCGCATGTTTATATGCCACTGATGTTTAAAATATATAATTGAACGTACCTGTATCGGCATTCAAGCAAGATCGGAGCGGGCAAAAAGGTTGTCTCCGGGTCATGTTCGAACGACGTTTTCTTCATCAGCTCTATCCATTTAATTGAATAATCTGCTTGTTCATGCTGTAGAAAGTCGATAACATAGCTCCGAGCGTGGGGTTTCAGCGAAGATTCCAAAGGAGTTTGAGCAGAGAGCCAGCCAGGCGAAAATAGTTCTATCGTATTCGGACCATCAGGACAAACTTCGCGATAATGCGAAGTGTCTCTTGCTTCATAAATGAAAAGCCTGTTTGGAGTAGGACAGAACGGTGACGTGTTTGTCATTTCATAGCCTGGTACACTTACGTAGAGGTACCTCCCTTGGATAGGTGTAACTTCGTCGCCGCCTGGTTCAATCAGCCAAGGTCTATGAACACAGGCGACTACAGCTCTGACGCTCTCAGATATAACATTTCTATCGCCGACTATTTCTGGCGCCACAGACGTGTGCCGCTTGTCAAATAGCCGAATTTCTCCGCTACTGCCTCTGAGTTGTCTCTTACCCCAGCCGGATGAACACACAGTTTCATCGCCGGGCCCTGTCGGCACAAATTTGTATTCGCCTTCAAAAGCGAAATCATCGTAATCTTCAGTAATGTTCATCATTGTTACTGTGAAATTTAACTCTACTACTGGGGCAGTTAAAGTATGCACATTGAGGGGCTCCGTCCTATTTGTGCAGAGACAATCCCTTTGTATCGGCACCCCTTCCCATGGATACTCGGTAATTATTATTTGGGCTAGTCCTTCGCCCCCAATCGTTCTTTTCGCAGGCCTATCGCATTTCCATCGGCTGGTCCGGGAATCTTTGTGCGTGCTACAATGTTTATTTCCGAAGTAAGTGCTTGTAAAAGTTAATTGAACCCTTTCCCCTTGTTTTGCTTCGAACCTGTTAACAAAACAAAGCTTTGGTTATCTTGCTACTAAACTAACAGATTGACCTGAAAGTACATTCACAGAGCACTCGAGATTTTATGCTTATAATTATTTTTATGAGTCTAAACCGAATTATGAGTGTAATTACTACACTATGCATAAAAAGTGAACATTTATTTAGCACAGTTACCCAAACTAAAATGTACAATACACAAGATAATCAGATTCAAATTGAATTCTTCTCAGAATCCGCAAAGGGAAACGACTATTGTAATATAATGCAGTAAACCATACCTTAAGATGCAAGTCAGATTCTGTGCACCGCCCCGACCGTAATAGAATATTGCTCTGGGAGCTTGGAACCTCCCAGAGTAGGTTTGAGCGGACTTGAAAACTCTGTCACAGGCTGATCGGGAGTCGAGTAGCGGCTGTCCTTGCTCGCTTACGTCTACGAACTCGTAGCGAAGGAGGAAGGACACGGGGTACAGGGCGGAGCCTTGGCGAAGCTCCTGTGGGCAAAGAATCGAAATTTGAAATAGTTTTTCTCAATAAGATATAACATTTACAAAATTTAGATGAAAAATATCTCGCTTTAAGCTCAGTTTTGCTAACCCACGACGCATTAAACAGCTTAAGATTTCCTATCAAAATAAAAGTTGTGCTTTTTATGAATTAATGTGTAAATTGAATTAATCCAATATTACATTATAACGGCCGAGCCATTTCAATACAGTTTTAGGGCACATAAGGATCTATAGTCCCGATGGTTAATGACAGGGCGAAATGGGTAAGGTAATTCACTAATTTAATTAAACAACTACTAATTACTTAGCGAACATTCAGGCTTAGGTAGCCTAGTTGTTGGTACTTGAATCAAACTTTGTTTACGTAGACTATGTTGTGCTTAAATATACTTGTAAGGGTCTGAAACGGTCCGTTAAAAAGTAACTATAAGTAAGGGCTAACGATAAGAGAATACTGTTAAGCCTTTTACATTTGGCTTAATAGCTAATGGTCATTTATTTATTCTTATTGTAGGTATAAATTTAAAAGCTTTTATACAGTTTGGACCCTAAACGACATCTTTCGAAAAACGGAAGTTTCCTAACTGAATAAACCGGGCAAAACAACCAAAGCATTTATACACTTTGTTTACAAACTCCAGAAAGTCGGTTTTCTGAAATGACTACAGCAGAAGGTAAACTTCCAAGGGCACTGCAAGCATTAACCGAACTACGTGGTACAGTAAAACTTCAAATATTTAGTTAGTAAGTTGCTTCAGTCCTTCCTCTGTTGAATTTAATATCGAATAATAAAGCAGTTCCCAACTAGTGACTTTAACAACTTGCTTAAGACCAGGTTTCCTATATAAAGGCACCACTATTTATAGTTGAGTTGCATACTAATGCCACTTCCAACGTCTCGTAATATTGGAAATGTTAAATTTATAAAAGGTTATTTCCTAAGAAGATATATTTTATTACTATTACCTTTGGTATAACTTTATAGTACGAAAATCATAATTCAAACAAGAGCTACTAAAGAGTAACTAAAGGAAAACGAACTTTACTCGTTTTTGGAAGCGCTTGTATGCACGTACAGGCGCGCTTTACGCGTAACACGTAGAAGCGTTGACGCGCTTATTAGCTCATATAATCCATAATATAGATACTGACTCACCACTACCTGTTTGAGCGAACACGCCGCAATAAGCCCGTGTACGCGAGTTTGGTTTCAAAAGAGCAAAATGTAGCGCTCGTGTAGGCGCGTATACCAAAGCGACCGTTTACGCGCATAATATCCTATACCCGACGCGTTTATCGTCTGAAACCGCTTTAAAGGAATATTAAACTTAATAAAAATTATCTCTCACAATAGCGTAGACGGTCGGTTCAAAACCTACCTTTGAGGGGAATAATAATGGGGGATTATTAAAACAAATTCTAACATGTAACATGTTCATTGGGGATCCATCACTTTATCGCAGTTTATTAAAACGAATTTCATTTCCCATAAATTTTTTTTTTTCAATATGCGACAACTCATGAAATTGCAATACATCGCAAATTTATTTCCTCGAATAGTCTTTACCATAAAACTCATTTCATCGAAATTAATTTCCACATTTTGTTCATTTCATCGATATTTTGTTAAATCGATGCTTTGGTTCCCATAATTTGATTTCCACGATTGTTTTATATCACAAAATTGATTTTTTAATAAAAAAACGAGATAGCCAACAATCAAAAACGAATGCTATTGAAAAACGACTTATTTGACCTCGACTCCACGTGATCTTGTTTGCCCTACCCCTAAAGTGTAATTCAGAGCCGCGTAGGCGGACCTCGGGCTGATAACATAGATAACAGTAAGCGACACGCCGTTGCTGAGCCTGCGCAAAAGCCATCTGGGACACTCAGCACGCGTGTAATCGCTAGAGCCCTGCAGCGCCGGAGCCATGACAAAAGTCAATTATGCTGCATTGCTATTTGCACGTAATTTTATTACTTATTATAGACATTGACATTGTAACTACCCAACACAAATCAATCAATGAACAGTACTTGCGTAGGCCGATGTGCGTTATGAACATGATAAAAAGTTTAATTGATAATATAAAATTCATGTAAAATGTGTATTCGATGAATAGTTGTTCGGGTAACAAAAGCTAAATGTAAAAGTTTTTTCGATGAAACGTTTTTCGTTTATATGAAACAGCGTTGATTAGTTTTATGCGATTAAAAAAATATATTGATATTAGTCGAATCGTTTTCTATGAAATGAAATTCGATATTAAAAAAATCTGTTTTCTAATAGAGACCCGTGTTCATTGTGTCTTTGTGTTACTTTCTATTTGAGTTCATTTAAAATATTTCCCTTACTTTATTTCGAAATAACAACACATGATATGCAAAGATATTTATCATAACTCTAGCTTTGTTGTATCTATGCCTTTTGCGTTTGGAAATTCTATTGTAAACCAACAGCTACTTATATACTCAGTCCATTAAATCTCGCATCAAACGACACTGAACACATAGAGCATGCGTTCGCTACTCAAGGCAGACGGGACGCTAAAGCATTCCATCACCGGAGTAGTGTAGCTGGCACGTACTCCTTGCATTATTCACTATGGCAAATGCAACTGCGCGCGTGACTTATCTACGCTACAGGGTGAATGTTTCACCGGGCAGAAAAGTCCCAAATGCAGTCGGAATAGGAAAACGCTGAAAGGGACACCTGAATGAGAACGCGGTGAAACTATCCATTGAAACAACACGAATTGATAGGTGAATCGCCTGATCGAAAAGATATTTACCAATTGAAACATTTTAGCAGATCTGGCTGTATTTATTTTAATCCGACATGAATTTAATCAATAAGAAATTACTTTATTGGCAGATTAGCACAACTGCCAATACTTGAAACTACTAAATGCTAATTTTTTGAAATCCTATAAGACGTTCAATGACAATTTGACTTAAATTACTCATATTTTGGTCATCTTAGAGTATTTCGTTAAAACAAAAAATATGTATTTGGCATAGCAAAACTGTAGCAAATGATTCCTAATTGATCGCATACTAAAATAACTTAGGTTAGCATGCTGAAAAGAGGTTATCTAAAAGAAGTAATAGGTTTCATATGTTTTTCGCAATGAACATAATCTTTAAATTTTCAAAAAACAGTTCGTTCTTGAATATAACATGACTTGCGAATTTATTCATTATTATTTTAAAAACCAGCTTTCAAAAGGGTATTCCAGAAGCTGTGTACGATTTTAACCCTTAAAAACACCTATGCAATGTGGCAACGCTCGTGCATGCACAAGTGTCTGCCGCACGTTCCAAATGGAAGGTTAATATTTGTCAGCTCTAATTAGCTCTCAGTACAGGCTTGGTTAGTCTTTGTGGATCCGGGGATGTGGTCGTGGTTTATAACGTTTTAGATTTCGTATTTCATGGGAATTTATCATTAAAATTTTGAATATTCCAGTAGGTACGATTTTTAAATCAGGTTCAGATTCAAGATACCTTACCTAATACACACATCAACATGGTCTAGGGATATTTCAATTAAACCTAAATAACTAAAATTCTATTAACTTTTTGTTAGGACACCTACACATTAAAATAAACCTTGTTTAATAGCCTAGCTCATCTCATGAATAAACTTTTGATAAAAAAATTTAGAAGAAAAGAAAAAACTTAGACAAAATTTCAATCTTAACTTAATTTTTGAAACAGCAAAACCTAAACAAAACAACTATTTTTTTATAAAAATTGTTGAAAACTTAAATTAATAATCTGTGGAACCACCTGAGACTCTCCTGACACATCTGCAGCGATTCTGCATACTCAAAACAAGGGTGTCAATATCCTGTTGTGGAATACTGTCCCTGTTAAGAGGCAAGAGAAGCTGGTTTTCATGCACAATATCTTCAGGAAAACTCCTAAGAGCTCTTCTCTGAAGCATATCCCAGGCATGTTCAATAGGATTTTAGTCAATGGATTGTGCAGGCCAGTCTAAAGCTTGGATATCATGCTGTTGTAACCAACTTGTAACGATACGCGCCGTATGTGGACGGACATAGTCGTGCATTAGCTGGAAATTTTGTCCCATTTGCTATCTGTGGGGTAAGATTACAGGCTCTAGCACCTCATCTCGGTATTTTAGAGCAGTCATATTGCCTTGTATCCAAACGAGGTCCGTTCTACCGCCGAGAAGAATTCCTGCCCAAATCATAATCGTGCCACCTTGATATGCATGAACTTGTTGTGGGTGCTGCAGTCGATTCCAACGTCCAGGTTCTCTCCAAACGCGTACTCTCCGCGATTCAGGATAAAATCTAAACCTGGATTCATCAGTGAAAAGCACAAGTGACCATTGAGAATGGTTCCAGTTTTCGTGTGCAATAGCCCATTGTAATCTTCTTCCTCGATTGCCTCTCCTTAGTACCTGGTACCCGAAGTGGCCTACGAACACGTAGGTTGACTTCATGCAGTCGTCTTCTCAAAGTTTGACCGCTCACCAGCAAACCATACTCTCTCTGTAGCCTTTGAACCAATTGCATCGCCGTTACATTTGGTTGACTTCGTGCAGCATTTACTATGAATCGGTCCTGTACATGTGTTGTAATGCGTTGAGGTCCTCGGTGCCGCCGTTCCACAACTTCCCCCGTGATACGATAACGTGACCAAAGCCTGGATATAACGCTCTGACTGGTCCTCATGGCTTCAGAAACCGCAGTTTAGGTAGCGCCAGCTTGAATCATGCCCACTGCTCTTAACATTTCGTTCCTGGTCAAGTGTCTACGTGGCATGATTAAATGAACACCGGAGATGCGTTTGACAAAGATTTAAAGAAATTTATGGAGTTTTAATCAAGTTCGTGAAGATTATTTTTAAGGAAGAAATTCAATGAATGCGAATCTCATCTTAAAACAAAACCTTTTATAAACAAATTTGAATTTAAAAAAGGAACTCAATAATGTTTTTATAATCTGTCATTAATAGTTTTTTTGTAAGGCCAGTACTTTTCAAGTTATTTAAAAAAGTTTTATATATCCCTAGACCATGTTGTTGTGTGTATAACTTTGTAATTAAAATGATTTTCTGTATGGTACTACTGGATGACGATCTGATCAGAGTTTGATAAATAGGAATAGTAGTCTCAGAAAAGTAATATGTTTATTATTTTTTCAATCAGCCTGATTTTATATGTTTACAAAAAACAGTTTGCTGTTGAATGTAACATCGCATACGAACCTAAGTTTTAATAGTTGATGATGAAAAAAGTCATCTATAAAGACGTAAGCGTAGTTTTTTAAATGCAAATATCCAGTTGTTGTCAAGATAATTGGCATGCTGTTTACCACTAAACTGTCATTGCATAGTATGAAATCGTTTCCTATACCAACGGGTAACACTGTCGTCAACTTTGTCTAATCCAACACTATAAAAATAGGACTTTTATTGACATTGCTATGATTGATACCCTTGTTAAAAATAAAAAATACAAGTTGTTAACATGTGTCGTTATAGTTTGTTTTATGATCGAATCAAAATGCTCAAGATTGATGAAGTAGTCTATCCAAATGGTTACCTATCATTAATTAAAAATCTCAACCCTGATATTATGACTTTCCATATCACCAAGCTTTTCAAATACGTAAATTCAAATTAGCACTACAAAATAGCCTCATTATAGGGTCGAAAATGGCTAGTAAAAATAAAACTGTTTCATGCAACGCGTCACTCAAATACATTTGAGTGACATTTGATATCAACAATCATAACTGGCTGGTTCGTGACGTATTATAATTTGTTTTAGCCTATTATTTATTTGTGAGGGCCACTTCTGGTACCTAATTAAAGCTTGTTACTTCTGAGTAAAAACTACCAGTCAAGATAGAAGAGTTTAATGCTTTATTACATTCTTGATTATTTTTTCTTGCTTTTACGATGACATTCTTACAGCTGACTTGACTTGAGATTGATTTTAAAATAAAGGACAATGAACTGGCCATGAAAGCACTATGACTGGGAAAAAATACTGTAACAGTCTTGTGTAGGTACAGTCAACAGCAAAAGTAAATGATGATTGAACAAACTTCCATTTTGTTTTTGTAAATGAAAAATACGTAAATAAATTATCACACGCAGCATATGTCCATCATTATGAATGAAATAAATAAATAATAAATATCCCTGGACATTATTCCACACAGCGCCATCTAGCCCCAAAGTAAGCTAATTAAAGCTTGTGTTATGGGATACTAGACAACGGATAAACATACTTAAATACATTTTCTTTTGTAAATACATACTTATTATACATAGGAGACACCCAGACCAGTACAAACAGACATGTTCATGCACACAAATGTTTGTACTGTGCGGGGATCGAACCCGCGACCTCTGGTGTAGTAGCCCACTTCTTAACCATTACACCAAGTCGGTCGTCACCAAATGTCTAATTTATATTTTTAGTAGCTTAATAAGCTTTATAGTTTTTGTACAATCATCAATTTTGGCACATTAAATTATCACTTACTTCTGCTGTTGACTGAACTATATATTTTTACAACTTACCTGAAGAATTGTGAGTGCAGGTCCAGTAGTAATGTAGCTTTCTGAAGGCGCGCAAGGTCGTGTGGCCCTCGTGGCGTTGGAGAGTAGTGCATGGTCGCACAGCCGAGGGGACTCCTCTCGACAGAACGATCCGAGGAGGGACTTCTTGTCTGTCATCTCCAGCTGTGTGGAAAATTATGAAGTCAGGTAGGCACTAGTTTAGGAACATACATTCAAGTTTAAAGATCTGGTATTCTAATAAACAAAAATTTTAACAAAAAAAAAACCACTTTAAAAAAAAACTATTCCAAAACAAAGCACTAAAAAGTAAAGAAATAATTGCGTATTCTTCTAAAACTTATACGATAATATGATGTGGGTACAATTTTTGTTATTGTTGGAGTCGGTGTCAGCCAAGGAAACACTACAATATACCTAGCAATATACCTATTTCTTACATATCACGTTTACGTATGTACTCGTATGTAGGTAGTTACAAACCTACATTGGCTGACACCGACTCCAACAATAACAATAGTTGTACCTTCATTATATTATCGTATAAGTTTTAGAAGAATACGCAATTATTTCTTTACTTTTTAGTGCTTTGTTTTGGAATAGTTTTTTTTGAAGTTGTTTTTTTTTTTTTTAAATTTTTGTTTATTTCTTGATTTTCAGTGAATAAGTTCTTATTTATTTTTTAGATCGAAAAAGTATCGTCCAATTGCTCCTAAGAATTGAAGAGTTCCGTTATTTTGTCATGGATCCCATAATCAGAACCAAACACTCATCAAACTACCCTTGAAGTATATCCTTTCCAATAAAAAAAGAAGCATCGAAATCGGTTGGCGTGATAATGAGTTATTCCTCCATTTGTCGCGCATATGGTTTATCTAGATTTATATGGATTTCCCATGGATGCCACTGTCAGAACTTGACCAAATTAAAATGGGATCACACGGGCAGCATCAGCATTCAAATAAAAAAAGAATTATCAAAATCGGTTGGCGTAATATTGAGTTACCCGTCCATTTGTTGCGCATTTTGTCTATCTAGATTTAAGACTTATGTGAATTTCCCATGGATACCACTGTCAGAACTTGACCAAATTAAAATGGGACTACACGGGCACTATCAGCTTTTAAATAAATAAAGAATTATCAAAATCGGTTGGCGTATTAAGTTATTCGTCCATTTGTCGTCCATTTGTCGCGCATTTTGTCTATCTAGATTCAAGACTTATATGGTTTTCTCATGGATGCCACTGTCAGAACTAGACCAAATTAAAATGGGACCATTCGGGAAGCACCAGCTTTCAAATAAAAAAAGAACGATCAAAATCGGTTAACCCAGTCGAAAGTTATGAGGTAACAAGCATAAAAATAAAACATACAGTCGAATTGAGAACCTCCTCCTTTTTTTGAAGTCAGTTGAAAAGACTGCTTTTGGCAGATCGTAATATTATTCATGTTAATAATTTTGAATGAAAAAGTATTGCATTTGGCTTTATCAGCATATCATATCGTTATAACATAAACAAAAATAAACTTATTATCACGCTTATTATTCAAAAGTTTATAAAACAATCATTGAAAATTTAATTACGAGTATCTTATGCCAGTTTAACGCAAATTTTGTACGAAATTGTTCCTACGAAATTTATGCTACGACCTATCACATACGCTACGATACTACCACAATTGGCTCCCAGTGCTACGACGAACACATAATATCGTAGCTAGCGTAAAAGCTGGCATTATGCCCAAGTCAGTAGATTTCAAAATCTGAAAGTGGATGAATGTTACAAAGTATTTAATGATAGCCACTTTAATCAATTTATATATTTCTCCGAATTCTGTTCAAAGCGCTCAGTGACCAATACTAACTGTTGTTTGAAGTAAAAATCATATCTATTACCGTCGCAACAGAACTAGTTCACATACAATTTCCACAAAACTCCATTCTAAACGACAAAAAGTTTGTAACTGGCGCATAGAGTAATGAAATGTGGATTAACTTATCGTACTACGCGAAAGTTTTGCATTCGCAGAGACTAATGCGGCGATACAAATATAGAAGCGATATAAAATTGGGTGGCGTTCTCACCGCCTTTATTCGTGCCATTTCACTTTGCCAACTACCTCAACCCCTCTTGACGTCGGCAGCCAAACATTAATTTTCTTTAATGTGTCTGAGCACTCTTACCGGGTTCTCAACCGACTGCAGTGCGGTGTTTCGTTTCATTCATTCGGAATTCCTTAGTTTACATTAAGAATGGATGAGCGGTTAAGTTATTTTTTGTTGGCACTTTAATCAGGGAAGTTTCTGGAGAATACATTTTACACATAGAAACATTGCGGAGAATAATGGGGTTGTTTATGCAGATCTGTCGCGGTACTCGTTAAGATAATCATGCAATCGGTTTTGCAAATATTCCTAGTGCTTCTTTACTCATAAAACGTGGCCTATCGAGAATCATTTAACTAAGTTTATAGTTACAGAACATTTTATTATTAGATATATTAATTTATTATATTAATTTTATATTATTTATTAAATTAGATATATTATATTAATTTATAGATAGACGGCTCATAAAGTTTTAATTAACAATGCTGTATTATGTTCGCAAGGATAACTTTGAATACATTTTTTGACTGTTTAATTAATTTTAAACGATATTTAATAAATCAGCTAACAAACGTCAGGTCCTATGTCAAACAAAATGGTTGGTACTTTACATTTAGCTAACAATACAAAATTATGATATACATCAATTTTGTTTATGGTAGTGTTTTCGGTGAATTAAAATTACACCCCAGGATTTTTATGAAAATTCCTAAAGGCACCATGTTCAATTCAAATTTGCAAGCCTAAACTTCTTTGAAAATCATTTATCATGCTTCCTTTGGCTCCTTATTTTCAATTTGCTATGAGTTCAATACTATCACAGAAAAAAACGAGAAATTATCTTCAAATAATTCACTAACTTACCTTTCTATCTAGATCAGCATCAGGTGCTGCACCATCCCAAATAGTAAGTTGTGATGAGCAGTCTTTCTGCTGGTCGAACCCTGCAGGTTCTGTACCCGCTGAGTGGTATTTCACAAATGACACCCACACTATTTCGTTAGCCCGACCCTGGAAGTTATATTTTTACTGTATACTTGCACAAACATATGAGTTAATACCAAGAAATTTGTTTGGTAATAAACTAAGTCGGGGATCCGCGTGGGCCCAAGTACAATCCTGGCAGAACAATAATTATTACCAGGTTATGAATAAGCAACCCAAATGAACATGCTCCGTTCAAATACACTTGATAAAATGTTAGCTTTCGAGTGTTCTGTTAACCGTAATGGCAACATTAAATTTGTTTCGGACTTAGCAATCAGGGATATTTTACTCCTGAGCGTATTAGAGCATATTATTTTGAAACTAAGGAAGGTAATATTAAGGCTATTATTATGTAGGTGGCACTGACATTCTTTACATTTTCTTACTCACCACGTATTTTTCTTCAGTCTTACCTGAAAATAGTAAACACAGGATGTGTTCGGTGGCAGTGAATGCCTGGGATTCCGCAGCACACCGCTCGTTTTGTCCGACGAACGAAGCACGAACCGACATCGGCCGTCCGACCGGACGTATGAATGCGACTCTTTGTCCACGTATAGTACCTACAAAGGTGAGAGTTACGTTAGGTGTAAGAATGAAGTTTGTTCTATTGTCGCTGTAGTTAATGTTTTGACGCATCAAGCATCGGATAGAATCGCCTTCGAATAGTCTAGAATCTAGATCAAATTGGCGCAGTTGTACCAGAGAATGGAACGCAGAACGACCTTACTTGTAGATTTGTTTTTCCTGTCGTGCAAGGTATAATATTTTAAAAGTATTTTTCTAATACGATCTTATATTTTTAAAACTCGAACAGAACTTTAGAAAAGAGTCATCCGTCGATACTCATAAGGGGCCTTCTGGATTATCAGTCCAATCAAACAACTTAAAATTCACATTGAATCCTACAGTTTTGATTTTTTTCCCGAACATTATTTGGGGTAATTAGAAACCTACCTTGCAGTTTTTCCCCCTCCCTAAAAGATAGGAGCGTTTTTAAAAAATATTGATTCCTATCACTCCTGCTGATAAAATGTTACAGTAGAAAACCAATCTGAGTGTATTAATGTGATTTTCTCAAACAAACTTATTTTTTTTGACTGGACTATATCGTATCGTAGCAGAAGTTGACTAAAAAGTCCAAATATAGTCAGTCTGCAGTATACTTCTGCCACAGAGGCGACTCAAAGAGAAAATTATTGTGTACTGCACACAGTTTTTTGGTGAATTGGTAAGCTTTATTAAGCCGCTTACATGTTTCATAATAACGAATCATATTTCGAGATGAACGTGTAATAACAAAATTCATTGAAAGAAAGCAACTAGGTATAAAGTACATCATCATTATGCCACGTTTGTAGGTAAGACGCTTAATGTTCAAGTTATTACTTTATATTAAATCGTTTCAGACTCCATCTAGGGCGACTGCATTAATCATGCAATATCCTAGCGACTCAGTAGGTACAACTGCACAGTATATTTAATCAGAGGCAGATTATATTGACCTAGACTGTCATATCGCTTTTTGCCGCTCTTTAATCTACATAATATTGAATTTTCTGCAGCTGACTTATTTCGTACTATTTTTAGCCATTAACTTTAAATAAATAATAATTTTGAGAAGATTTAACGTCTAATTTTTCAATCTGTTTACTTTTATATCTCATTTAATCGTTTTCGCTTCTACTGTACATGGGAACCAACAAATGAACAATATGCAGCTTAAAGAGAATAAGATTTTTTTATTGCCTTTTTATGCTTTTTTAAAATATACAATAGGAGACATAGCATGACTTATGACAACCAGTATTTTTTTTTGTATAATTTCTGTTCTTCCTAGTAAATAAATCAAAATACGGTCAATAGATATACTGCGATACTTATTTACATTTTAGGGTTCGTTTTGAATGCGTAAATATGTAAAATTAAACTGAACCTTCTCAAGTAACCTGATTATGTGAAGTGATGTGTACAAATTGTTATCAACATTTTAAAATTTCACCAAAACATTGAAGTTAAAATTTTGAGCATCTAACACCACTAACCTGAACCTCAAGCTCAAATCCCGGTAGATAACTCAGCGGAACAGGGTGGAAGGGGTTATCGTAAGGCGACGTGTGGAACTCCAGAAGCATGTTCGGTCCCCTGCTAATGATGTCGGGGACGGCATCTCCTCCACAGAGCCGTACTAGAATAGGAGAGTCTCGGATGGCACCGTCCCATACGGTCAAGTAGTCTTGGACCACGTTGCACTGATCCCAGATCCTGTGGGACACAATTGAATCACTAAACCACTCATTCAGGATGAAATGATTAAATTCAACGGTTATCTAAGGTTCACAGGAAGCAATTTTACTAGCTTATTCATTCATTTCATTTATTCATTTTTTGTGATGTAAGTTTTTAAAATAGAGTCTTGGTTTCATAAAACAGTCAATCACAGCTTAAAAGTGGACAGCGTGAATGAAATCGGAATGAAAGTAAAGCTTCAATTACCGCATTTCTATAGTTATAATTACTACTACGCGTGAGCACTATGCTTTTGAACACTGGCGGAGCCAGGGGCCCTAGCCGAAAGCAACGGCATTCGTTTAATCGGAATGACAGTTGATGTCAGATCCATACATTTTTTTTGACCTGTCGAAATGAAACTAGCGTGTTGTTCTTGGGTAACCCCTGAGTTTTCCCCCGCGACAAGGAACCTTTACGCGCCCTTACGCGTACCTTTTATACTCGTAGGTACGTAGGAAAACGCTCTTGAAAATTAAAAGAAACAACAAACATTTCAAAATTTTAAATTGATCGTTATTACCTGCAGTATTTTACGAAAATTTGACTAGTTGTTATTTTCGTTGTTGTAATGTTTTTCTTTCAAAACACCTAGGTAATAAAAAAAAAGTCTAGCTTCAACTCAAAGAAAACAATGATATAGATATACGACCAAGCGCCAAATCTTGCTTCAATAAACAAGCATAGCTATAGAATGAACGAGAAATTGGGCTGAAATGCCATGAAATTCGAAGGTAAATGATGTGGAAACCTCGTAAAAACTTTTACACGAAGAATATCAGAATTGTCGTAGCAAGTCGGTGATTTTTGTTAAAACTTAAACATGGCGAAGTATCATTTCTCGCTCAATAAAATTTCAATACAAGAAGTATTTGATTTGATGCTTTGACTTGATTTGTTATTTGATGCTTTTAGTTTAAGTGTTTACTCTTAACCGAGTCATGTTTCATTTTAATGTATCCATAAGTGTTAACTCATTTTTTTCATATCATGACAATATTTTTTAATGTAGGAGATAAGTATAATCGGTGAGTCAAAATGTTACTGTAATATCGAGTTTTTTTTTATAGTGCCTGTCAATATGACCTCACTCCACAGATGGAAAGCAGTCGTGAGGTCCAGATATGAGGATGACAAGCACAATAATGCAAAGCAATTATTGAGCTGGCCATACTCATCTTGAAGGCCTACCCTGGCACCGGTTAGTGCAGTGTTGATCCCAGAACGCGACCTGACCGAGATAGCTCAGAATCACTTGGCGGGTTTTACGCAACTGCATGGTGGTAACATCAACCGGCCGACATAAAATGTCTCCCACCTGAAGAGCAGATGGTCTGCTGCAGGGCTCACTTAGTCGCCTCTTACGACACCCACGGGAAGGAGATGGGGCGGTGGAAAGTATTTTTTTAAAATGCCAGCACGGCACGAAAGTCTTGAGTATCTTGGAGGCAAAATTGAATAACCTCGTTAGAAACTACTTTACACCATGCAATAAAATCACTGAAGCACAAATATTCTTAGAAGTTGTTTTGTCCGATCTTCGGACTAAAATGTCACCTACACCTAGATTTCAGGGTTGGACCCTTATTACAATCGCTAATAGCTAGTCAAGTTAATTCCCATAACTGTGGGTAGCGATCAATTCCGTCAGTGAATTTGCAGCCTAGAAAATGCATTACTGACATTACCGCTGACTGGCTGGATATGAAAGATCACTTATGATATTGCTTGCGACGCTCTTGTTAAAGAAATTAACTTGATAAGTTATAAGGGGCTGTAATAAGGCCTCTGGTCCCATAGTATAAGAGTTGTTCTATTTGAAAGTCCCTACATTCCTACCATATTCGGCTTTAGTGGTATCTTCCTAATACGTTGGATATTCAAGTGAACCAAAATTAAACTAATATCGAGAACACGAAATGAGTATGAAAGGAGAGCATACACAGTTGAACGTTTAGTTACACCTTTGTTGTGAAAAAAGGTTGCTCTAGCCACCAAATTAATGTGGGCCTAGTCATGACCACAGTTGACGAGAAACCCTGACTTCTGAGACGGCACTCAATATACTACCAGTACGTCTACGACGAGTTGCCACTTTAAATTAACGTTATCGTCAAAAAAAATATATTGGGATTTGACAAGACATGACATGACAATGTCAAGTCTTGTCAGATCTCAATACATTTTTTTACGTGAACGATAACGTAAATTTAAAGTGGCAACTCGTGGTAGACGTACTGTATGTCTACCATGAGTTGACATCAATGACAGCCGCTAGCGTCCGCGTGAACCTCGTTGTCGTTTTTTATGGGAATCACTAGGGGCGCTGTTCCGAAATCCCATATAAATACGTCAACAAGGTTTACGCGAACGCTAGCGGCTGTCATTGGTGTAAATTGTACGTCTACCACGAGTTGCCACTTTACGTTATCGTTCACGTTCAAATTTGTATTGGCATTTGACATGACATGGAATGACATGACATGACAATGTCAAATCTCAATACAATTTTTTACACGAACGATAACGTAAATTTAAAGTGGCAGCTCGTGGTAGACGTACTTATGTTAGACACATAGCTTTTACAAGTACATCTGCCATTTACAGTGCTACTGTAATTTTGAGACAGCATCAGGATAAAAACTTCTATCTTTGAGCGACGCTTCAGAGTTTGGGAACAGTTTGAGGCTTGAAGTGAAATTCTGATTGTTCGCTAAAGTATTCATATGAAAACTTCATTGCTTCTTTAATTAAAGTACAAAGATTTATCTCTAAATAATAGAAACATTTGATTGCGATGATCAATAACAGGAAACACTCACACCTAAAAATATTATGAACAATACTTACTTCAAAACACGTTGACTCCTATCGTATTTCACTATTTGGTCTTTGATATGTATTTTGTGGCTATTTGTTTGTCTTACTGCTAATAACACGTGTTTGTCCGCTGGTATCTGTAATAAAAGAGTAACTTAATAGGTTCCCTGATAATAGTTTTCCAACAAAAAAGGTACTCGCCATAAATAGCCCTTAAGCATTAGCCATAATTGCGCCCTAGGTACTGTCCTGTAGCAATTCCTATAGAGAAATTACCTAAAAGACTATTTTGTAGCAATAAGATAAGACTGCACATCTTACTTATCCTACTAATATTATACTCGTAAATGCGAAAGTTTGTGAGGATCTATGTATGTATGTTTGTTACTCTTTCACGCAAAAACTACTGAACGGATTCGAATGAAACTTTACAGTGATGCAGCTTAAACACCCGAATAACACATAGGCTACAACTTATCAAGATTTTATGTAATTTGGCCATGATATATAACGATAACGCAGGCGAAGCCGCGACCAGAAAGCTAGTAATAAAAATGCGAAAGTTTGTGAGGATGTTTGTTACTCTTTCACGTAAAAACTACTGAACAGATTTGGATGAAACTTTACACTAATACAGTTTGTACGTCAGAATAACACATGGGCTACAATTTATACAGATTTAATGTAATTTGGCCATAATATATGACAAAACGCGGGCGAACCGGCCGCGGAATGCTAGTATCGCTATAAAGAAAAAAGACCCCCTAGGTGGTTTCATGCTATAAGTTCTGGTATATATTTTTATATTGAAGAGACTATTATAACTAAACTAAGTACAAGATTTTCGTCTGAATGGATCTGTCCAAAAAGTAGGGCAAATACATAATTATCTAGTGAGTTTCGTCAACCGCACGTGTATACATATTTTAGGTACATCGGTCGCGCGCAGTGTAGTTGGTGTGAAATTTGAATCAAATATTAATTGTTACGACCACGGCGGGCATATTTAAATCAGGTAACAGGGGTAGATGTGGAATTTTTAATGACCCAGGAAATGTTTTGTTTATTTATTATGTCGCGGCCTTGTTTTATGATAGACTAGCAAATACTGCAGTTTTGACTTGACAGGTTTTAGATTTTCATTGCTTCTTTTAAACTCAACTAGGGTAGTTTTTTAAACACGTATTATGATAAAAAAACATTTGTATGTACATTCATTACATAATCTAAAATAACCTAAGCAGGCTTATCAGACTGTAATTTAGGCAAAGTGGTTTGTTATCTACGCACAGGACTGTTCTTTGAATCAAAGCAAGCACCTCGTGACATCAAATGGAAGGAATTATCATCAATATCACAGATACTTATCATGATTTCATTGTACGGATTTTACATTACAAAAATTTGTACATAATACTCCAATCTGAGTGAAGTTTTACGAGTTAGACTAGTAAACTGTCAGATTAGGCGTTTTATTTTTTTGTGTGAGTTGTCTAGAGTCACTATGAAAATATATTTTTCATTTTCAGAAATATGTTGTTCAATTTACTAGGGTGTAGTATTAAATACCATGATAATATACTTTTATATGGCCGAATAGTGGCCGATGCATAATCAAATACCTCTGTGGTATTGAGCAATAAAGTACGTATCTGTATGTATTCGATCTTTAGCAACTGATGATCCTTTGTTAGTAAGTCGACTAGAATGTGTAGCTCAGCGTAATAAATAAGTGCTAACGGTTTTTATGGTTAAACCTTTCCTAATACTTCTATCAAGGACTTGTTTTTTTATGATAGATGTTTTTGTCTAGCCTAGTAACATTAGGTATCGCCTTTCTGAATTTGGGTAGCCATTACCTATAAAAATACTTAAATACTTATACTTATGCGCCAGAGAACACACCTCTTGTCATGGTCTCGAAGTAGGGATAAATATCCCTGTGTTACGAGGTACCAGACAAGGAATTAAGCTAGGGGCGTCTCCCAGCGCACCCAGACCCAGGCCAATTTAGAAAAAATCATTTCCTGAATTGACCTGACCGGGGATCAAACCCGGGACACTACGGAATTGAAGGCGAGAAACCGTGCTCCAGCGCACTACGCCAATCGTGTCGTCAAACTGTGGGACAGAATATAGTACCATAACGTTAATTGGTTTGACTCCTGAAAGCATTTTAACGTATTTTTGCGTTCAGATTCCCCAGAGAAGGAACAAGGATGTGATACATCAAACTGTTTAGAAGTTATTTCGAAGGCAAAAACATCTTCGATAGACGTTGAGTTGTAAACAAATTAGGCTCTAAGAGTAAGTAGAGTGGCTACCGATTCTACTTAAATATTTAACTGATTGCTCTGCTCAGAGGCCAAGGGTCTTCGTCTAATAATGCTATGCAAACATCTCATAGTTACAGCAGATTTTATGTTGGTTAAAACACGTGCAAATAAATCAATACCAAATTATTAAATATATAAATAAATATGCGCCAGACAACACACCTCTTGTAATGGTCTCGAAGTAGGAATTAATATCCCTGTGTTACGAGGTACAACACTAGGAAATAAGCTAGGGGTGTCTCCCATTAAAACTAGGAAGACGGGTGCTCTAAGGTTTATTTAGATATAGCTTTCCGCCCGCAGCTTCGCCCGCGTTATCGTGATATATTATGGCCAAATTACATAATATCTTTCTAAATTGTAGCCTATGTGTTATTGTGATGTAAGTATAAGCTATATTGCTGTAAAGTTTCACCTCAATCCGTTCAGTAGTTTTTGCGTGAAAGAGTAACAATGATGTATGCCATCCTCACAAACTTTCGCATTTATAATATTAATAGGATTCAGCATACTTTTTCTGAGTATGTTAAAAATCAGTTTGTTTGTGGGATCAAACGACTCTTCGTCTTTTTTCTCAAAAATTGATTATTCCGTTTTCCCTGTGTTCAGAGCCGTTTTTCCAATAGCAGTTCATTTTGTCACTAAACAAACCCATCACTCACCTTAGTGTGTTCAATGCGGTATGTACAAGTAGCGTTCCGCGGATAGACTCCCGGAAAGTTTGGCGATTGGATGCGGCAAGCCCTCAGGTCACAGTCGCTGAGTATGCGGTCACAGTATGTGCCAGCCACCCGCTCCCCTCGCCAGGCACCCACGGTCGCATTACCATACCGCAGGCGAGCTTCGCTCCGTCTTAGGAACTTGTAAGCCAGCTTGAAGTCGAAATTGTATCCAACACCCTGAAACAAGAAAGCTGTTAGCGAGTGTTTTATTGCTTTGGAGTTGGATCTGCTGACGGTTTAAGGCCGACAACACTGGTGAGAGTATCAATTTGGTTTCCTTTAGTAAAAATACGGTTTCATGTAAATAGTTTTTGGACGGCTGAATTATTAGAGTCCTTGATTAAGTTGAATGGTAATTTTTGGGTTTATCAGAACACTATCTTGGGTTTGTGATCACCACTTCATAGTCAGTGGACACGGTCAATCAATTCATTTAATGTGCCAATGAATATCATAAATTTAGTGTGAGTATTTTACAGCTTTTCTATACTAACGTTTTCAAATAATTAAAGATTAATAAAGTGATCAATAAAATTCCCCAAAGATTCGGGATAAACTTGAGACGATTTCCTTAACGGCACAATTTTACAATTTCCTTAATCGGAGCGAATACCTTTTATTAAATTACAGAATTAGCCAGTAATAACATCCATTATTGTAATTGTGAAGTAAGGCCTTATCCGACCTTCCCAAGGGGGTCGGTAATCGCCGAGTAATTAATTGATCGAAAGTTCAACCCTTGGTGCACATAATACGGCTGCTAACAAGAGATAAAGGAAAACCACCGAGCCGTTAAAAGCGGGCGATGTGAAATATTAGTCAAGTCACAGGCGAAAACATGTAGTTAGTTACATCACGTCAGAACAAAGGGATGCTTAGTAAGTGACTCTTAATGAAGATAAATATCGTTGTTCATTTATACAGATTAACTTTGGTGCGTGCAAAAACTTGTAATTAAACATGTCAGAGGTTGTTGAACGAGCCAGACGCATTAGCCGTTCTCAAATCGTAGTTCGTAACATCAATATCTGAACCGAAAGGTATTTTTTAAGCGCCAGGCAACACACCACTTGTCATGGTCTCAAATAAAGGATAGTTATCCTTGTGTTACGAGGTACCAGACAGGGAATTAAGCCAGGGGCGGCTCCCAGCACACCTAGATCCAAATCAATTCAGAAATGATCGTTTCCTAAATTGCCCCAACCGCGAACCGAACCCGGGACACTACGGAAAACGGGGCGAGAAACTGTGCTATAGTGCACCACGCCAATCGTGTCGTCAATTAAATTTTTCTGTTGTTACTATTTATTTATTTCTGAACAACCAAACAGATAACAATCACTAACTTACATTACGTTACAGTAACTTAGCTTAACAAGCTTAGAATAATAACGTATAGAAGGATAGGCTAAGGAAGCACTAATCCGATCTACACATGCGTGACTATCACTTGCTTACGTGCGGCGCGCTTTGACATTGAACATTGCGGAGCTGTAATGAATACTGCAAAGTGGTCCGTTTAGAGCCATTTATGGTTCCAATCAAGGTGCTTTAAAATGGTCGCGCGGACTTGGTTTTTATATGTAATTATTCTTCACACAAATAGTTTAACATCACCCACTGAGTATGCCATATATTTTATTTCTATATAAATAATCTCTCGGTATAAAAATTGTTAGTTAGTTTGTAATTATGCGTTCTAATTTTCGTAGCAATGTTTTTAGGTTACAGATTACTATTTTCATTGCATCATCATTTGACAGGCCTATTGGTGCAATGGTAGCAATCCTGCCTTTAGGACCAGAGTTCGTGGATAACATCCCCACCGATTACAAACGTTTACGTGTCGAACATTATTTTGTGTTTGTTGTGTGTCTGGGTGTTTTATCAAATACAGTATGTATTAAGAAATATTTAAGTATGTTTATCAGACTCTGACACCCATAGTACAAGCTCTGTTTAGTTTGAGGTCAGATGATCTTGGTGTAATTTGTTCCAGATAATTATTTCTACTGATTAGTTAAGTATACTAATTTTATATAGAGGTAAGCGTTTGTGAGTTTTTGATGTTTTGAGTAGGTAATCTCCGAAACTACCAATCCCGTTTTTAAAAAATATTTCACTAATATAAAGCTACATTATCAGTGACATATATATGTAATATATATTTTTTAAATTTACGCTCTACTTTGACGTGAAAGCCAGTCTACGCGGGCGAAGCCGCTGACGGACAGCTAGTGTATTTATATTCATTCACTGGGATCCCGTGACCTTTATTGCGACGTCCAGAACTTAAAAGACTACTGGCCATCAGCTTCCGACGGTGTAAACTACTAAGTTTAAGTTAAAAAATTACTTAGCGTCTGGAGGGGTTTCTCCTCCCGTAGCGTATGAGGACTTAAATTCGTCTATAGATTTTCTTATTTTCTGGTTAAAGAAGAACAAGTTTTTGGTTATCGTCTTTTAGCATTAAGCTATTTTGACGAAATGAAATGAACTGGGAATGGGTTAATTCACTGCCGAATAGAAAATACAATAGGAAATCGATTGTTAAAACGCACCGGTGCGTGCTATGGCAGTGAACGTTTTGAGCACCCCAACTCGAATCGTGAATCGTGTTGTCCCGAACTCAAACCTGGCCGAACCATATTTGTGTTCATTGGTCAATTTTCGACGGACTCTCTGGTGATAGAAAACATCGATAAAAACCAAATCAACCCAGATAGCGGTGGAAAGCTCGAAACCTACCGCGCTGGGTTCTAGTACCATAGGTAAAAAGTGGGCATCTCAGTGACGGCGACAGTCACTTGCATCCGACTTCCACGTTTTAAATAAAGTCGTGAATGGTATGTAAAATAAACTGATGAATAATCTTCTCCAACTTGAGCTGGATGTCAAAATCGTTGATGTCAATATTATTATCCACCCCCACACTGGGTTCGGATATGAACCCACGCTGCTAAACTACCTGAATCTTTGTATCTTTCAGGAGGCATGGAGAGTGCAAGTATCAAGGCAGTACAAACAAAGAAATCGATGTCAAATATAATTATAACTTCATTAGTCATAATTAACTTTGTCATCAATGTGTGTCAACCATCGATTTCTTTGTTGGTTCCCGTATACAGAGTGGTGAGTAACTTGTATAGAAAAACTTAGTAGATTAGTGTAGATTTGATCAAAATTCACAGACTGTCAATACGGAATAATTGTTCCTGGAACGCAGCCAATGTTCTGTAATTAAAACTCATTTACATTTTTCCGACTACTTTGTAGTTTAATGAAAGCTAGGCGACGGAAATTATAGTGGAGGCTTCTTTCCAGTCTATTAAAGGTTATTGATTTGAAGACCATCGCCTTTCCAATCATGAAAACACTTACTAATCAACTTTTTAATAAAAAAAAATGATTAGTAATTTTCGACCGTTGTTGCCATAAAGGAACAAAATGATAACCTAATTCTTTAAGGCTAAATGAAATCGTGTTTTAATTTAAGTTATTTCCAGAAGGATTGTACTTCGTTTATTTATTGAAACGTAAAAAGAGCTCTTAAAATGTATATGTTTCGTTTTTGATGGTTGTTTTATTTTTTTTCTTCCAAAGGTTTTGTACTGAAGCATATT
This sequence comes from Udea olivalis, assembly GCA_947369235.1. Classification (NCBI taxonomy): domain Eukaryota; kingdom Metazoa; phylum Arthropoda; class Insecta; order Lepidoptera; family Crambidae; genus Udea; species Udea olivalis. Next base: position 11,596,674 of record OX376351.1, read on the forward strand.
TTATACTTGTAACTCTCACATTTTAGAAATAATGAATTGAAGTACCTACAACATACACAATACATAATTACAACGTTTAAAGACACGCGAATGTTCACCACTGTTTGGTTATAGTCTGTAAATGAACGCATTACAAATGTGTCACATTTGTGTGTGTGTGGTTGAATTATTCAACCCAACCCAACAAACATTATTGGCTGAATATTATTTGTGTAAAATAAATTTGACTGACTTTAAGCTGCCTTGGTTGAGGAGTTAACGTCTGTGTAAGCGCTTATGCAGACGATATTCAAACCACTGATTAATGGCCACTGGGAGTTCTGAGTCCCAAATATTCCAGGTGTCCCGAATAGGGCCCTGGTAATGCCTAAATGTATTTCCTGACGCAAAAAACTTCACCTTTAAGCATCTGACCTTGAAAACCCTCGGCCTATGCCAATTTTTCATTGTTTTGGAGTTTTATCAACGAGGGTTAAAATAGTAGGGTTTAAAATAATGTTGTCTCTAATCTACTACTAGTGCCTGGCAAAGGGTTTATGCGGTTGATGACACGACTGGCGCAGTGTGCTCGGTTTTATATACAGCGGTTAAAATAACTATTCTAATAGATCAACTCAGATAATTATAACAAAAAACAATTATTTAATATATTTATCCAAAATCCGTAGGTCCGGGGCTGGTTCGGGCGAAGTGTATTTTCGAAGTTTACGGAACATAGATCGGATTTTGATTTGCTCATTAGGCAAACGTGATGATTAAACTGATACCCATCAATAAACATGACTTAAATTTAATGCTGTAAGAACTATCCCAGCATTGGGTACTTTTTTAAAAACACAAACAAGCAACAAATATAGCGTTATATACGTCCCACTGCTGGGCACATGCCTCACCTCAATTAAGAGGTAGTACGAGCCATACTCCGACACGCGGGCACAGTGCGGATTGTTGGAGAGGTAAATGTAAGGTCAGCCTAACCTAACTGTCAGATGTTATCAAGTTGTCTCTGACTAGGCTTAACGACTGATATCTTGCGACGTCAGCCGGGACCAACTGTTGACCAACATCCCTTAACCCGACCAGACTGGCTTTGCTTAACATCGGACACGGGACCTAAATATTTTTTTCGTAAGTGAATTTTTATTTTTAGCATTTAACAAAGCACTGTATTCTACACAAACGTTGGCTTACAACGTAAAATACACTAGATAAATTCGCCGGGTCTGTTAACGGCCTCGGTAGCTCAGTTGAAAGAGCAGCCACCCGGATTATGGAAGGTCGCGGGTTCGAATCCTGCTGGAGTCCCTAGGATCAGGTGGATTTGTTCTAGTTTCTATCTTTGTTTATTTATTCGTATTCTAAATAATATCTTTTATATCTTACTTGTTGGCTCAGCCGGTCCAATCTGAGCGTCATATTGATGGAGTCAGACTCGCTGAAATACACGGTGTAGCCCCACGCTGAGCCGCACCACTGGCCCAAGGGGGGCGAAGGGCTCCTCTCCACGATGGTCATGTGCCCGTCCGGACACCCGTCCGACGTAAACGACACGAACTTGCCCACCGTGAACGTGTCGAACGTTAACTGTAACAAGAATTAACGTTAATAGAACGGTCTGTTGGCGCCATGATAGTGATCCTGCTTTTGACGGCGAACGTATTAGGTTCGACCATCCTTAAAACAGTTGTGTGATGAGCATTTACGTTTGTTATTTGTCTGGAAATTATTATCATTCAATAATGTAATATAAAATACTTTTGTATGTTAATTTTATCAGTCTCTGGCACCCAAACACAAGCTCTGCTTAATTTGGGGTCAACAAAGTAATGTTCATGGTGAAAATTGTCACAGATTTATATTTGATATTATTAGTTAGGACATAATATTTATACCGGGTAATACCGGCATACTCAGTAAACGATGTAGTAACTATGTTAGCAAAAATTATATTTTTTCAACTAACTTTAATTTTAAGGTTTTCATACAAAAGATACTGACCGTTCGAGTGATTTGTATGGGGACCTTAAAATGAAAGTTAATCAAATAAATGTTATTTTCACTTAGATAGTTTCTACGTCACTTAAGGAGCATGCCATATCATTTTTGTAAGTTATTTGATAATCACCTAGTATACGACCATCTAATATTAACCTCAAAAATTAGCTTGTACTATTTTTAGTATTAGATAGCAGTAAGCACATCCATTTTTAATCAATCTTTTTTTAGACTGGCCTGTTGAAGCAATGGTAGAGATCCTGCCTTTAGCGCTGTAGGTTGTGGGTTTGATCCCCGCCCATGACAAACATTTATGTGACGAACAATAGTGCAGAGTGTCCAGACCAGACACACAACAAACACAAATGTACATAATATAATTTAGAAATATTTAAGTATTTTTATCAGTCTCTGACGCCCATAGTACAAGCTCTGCTTAGTATGGGGTTAAGATGGGGCATTAATTGCTCCAGATATTTATTTATTTATTTATTCATCCATTTTAATACAATGTTTGTGTAAAGACAGACTGTGCCAAGCATAAGCTTGCTAGCACACAAGTGTGTGCTAGCATCTAAACGCAGATTCAAATCTTCTTACCTCCGTATTCATAAACGTAAATTTAAAGTTGAGGGCACCTTAAAATTTATACTTACCAGTCACATGACATTTGAAATTAAAGGGACAGTTATACAGACTGTACGGACTGCTCAGCTGCGATTGAAGTTTTTGGATTCGGGCGTTAGTGCTTTCGGCCCAGTAAAACAGCTATCAGTCTTAACTCTGACACATAAATTAAAGTGAACATTTTCTGTCTTTATTATTATAAAAAAGGGCACAGGACCAAAGCATTTCATTGTAAAGCGTCGTTTTTCAAAAGGCATAATACAGGCAAAATTATCATTATTCAAAAACGACGAATACTTCAGATACAAGTGAATGTTTAAATATATCAGCGCCATAAGAATGCATTTATTTCGAATGTCATCCATTGAGTTTCGTAATATTGCAAATGTATAGCATAATATTAGATCCAACGAAGCATAGCTATAGTCTATTTTATCTTACATGTCTTATTTCTGAACGAACTTGGCGTATTGACAACCATTGCTTATTCGTAGTGATGGGAAATCATCGAATGAATTATACAGAGTCATAAGCCTACCATACACGTAAAGGTTATTCCGCCGGGTGTCAGACGGACAGAACTGTGCGTGTGTGGCGAAACGACGACTTTGCCCTGTAACTTTACGAGTATGAAAGCTAATAACCTTTACGTTGTCGTTTCAAATCAGTAGATCTCCCGAAATTGGCCTTAGTTTACAAAATCAAGCTCTCTCGGAGGTGACATCAAACCTCCGCCGGCCCAGCCCGATCAGGCTGAATAACGCACGCCCGCGTCAACCACTGCGCCAATAAAAAATAAAAAAAAGACTGATGATTTTCCCGCGCCGCGCGCACCGCATTTTTTCCAACTTGGAACATTACGCAAATTATTGAGAGAGAATCTTTGGGATTGAAGAACTAAGAGTTTTTAAATAATTGATAGAGAACCCTGAGAACATCTGAGATTTTTGTTTTTGTAAGTATAGTTGTTTTATTGTTATAATTTAATTTGAGTTAACTGTATAACGGCGTAGGCCCAGCTTTCAAACTCAAATATCTTTATTTAAGTAGACTTAATCAGTACTTTTAAATAGTCAAAAAATGTACTAAATAATAGACATAAATACTATAATAATACGAATATATAAATAAACCATATACAAACATAATGCGATTCTACCACCGCGTCGGAGAAGTTGATTCTTACTGAGAAGACCCGGCTTTAGGAGCAGAACCGCGATGTTTAGGAGTTGTTCTACCAACTACCTAAACCAAAATTCACGCATTTGAGCGTAGATTCATTACTAACTAACTAATAGTATCTAAAATATGATGCCCAAGAGAAATAAGAGCAACTGCTAAGTAAGAAACTAGAAAGAAACTAAACCTAGAAGCTAATTAACTTAGCTATCTAGCAGAAACTTAGGCACAAAATCATAACTATACCCATCGAAAGTAAATTATATTATTGATTGAGTTTTAGTTGCTCATTGAATTAAAACCACTTTAAGTCGAACTACTCGAAGTTTTGATGATTATTTTTAAATACCATTACTGTTCTAATAAAACTTTTATTGATTACTATCATTTATTGTAGAAAAAACTGCTTGAACAACCTCCTTCAAACTAGTCGCTCGTTTCACCTACTCGTTATGTAGAATTCGTGTAGTTTATTTATTTCAATAAAATTGTGATAAATAAAATGTCACAATCCTTGGTAAATATTTCTTCTTCACTTCTTAACTATAAGTAGTAAACATCACAAGACAACAAATCCAACGGAGCAAACATTTTTAACGAGCACATGTAGCTTCTTATCGACATTATTTCTGTATCGCAATACAAAGATTTTCAGCTTCACGAGATTCTTTGCAATTTACTTCTCAGAAATTGTGAGTCTGAGTATATAGTTATTTTAGTTTTCTTTCTTTCAAGAAAGATGACTTAGCAAATTGACACGTGTTGGTTTTTCGGCGAGTGAGGTAGCCTGAGGTTATACAGAAGCTGTTGCGTCATCACTTGAAGGAATAGCTTCGCCATTGTCCCTTTTGTTGACTACACAGATAGTTCCCCTATGCGTTACATAGTACCAAAGTATGAGTTTACCACTTATCTACATCTTGATTAGAGAAAAGACATCAGTGGTATCACAGACTCGAACTCCACTAAGGACTCAGAACTAAATACTCGTAACAGCTGTTCGAGAAAACAACTTTACACTTTACAATTTTACAAAAATTCACGGCTCAGGCTCATGCTCTTTTTTTTCCCCACATACTATATGGCATTGGCTGTCGGTTGGTCAAGTACCGGCCTTATAACAGTTACGTTATTTTTTTAGAATAAGCGTTTTTGTACACCTAACGGAGCTGGGTGGTCTAGTACCCGGGACGTACAAGCCGCCATTTTTTATTGGGATCAATAGTACCCGGGACGTTAAAGTGGTAATAAATAGTAATAAAAAAGTATTAGTACCTAGACACAGATTCAAATCCTGTGAGTGGTAAAACAGTGTTAGCTTTGGCACATGCATTCTAGTAAACATGTTTCTGCCTGTCTAATTATAAGAATTCATTCATTTCGAATGTTATCCATTGAGTTAGGAATATTGAAAGTTTGTAATCTAATACTAGATCTTACGAGGTTAAGCTGTCGCCTAGTCTGCAGATAAAGCAAATAGTATGTTTCTCTGAATTCGATCAGTACGCCCACCACGAGTTGCCATTTTAAATTTACATTATCTTTCGCGTAAAAAAATGTATTGGGATTTGACACTGTCATGTCATGGCATGTGTCATCCCAATACAATTTTTTTACGCAAACGATAACTTAAATTCAAATTGGCAACTCGTGGTAGATGTACAGATTAATAACAATAGCTGCATTAGTCTTTCACACTCAAACACACTGCTGCAAAGGAAAAAAAGTCCGATTCTTATTATGTTTACATAAAAAGAACATCTTTTCATGACTATGTTATAAAGCGCTGATGATGACATTGATATAATACGAAGGATTACCTGTATAATATCTCCATAATTGCCCCCCGTGGCAGTGAAGTTGAGGTGGCATACGAAGGGCAGGTGGTCTTCCCTCGGTCTTCGCACCTCCAGCTCGTACGTGCGACCAACGTCGCCCATGTACGTTCTGTTGCACGCTACGAAAAGAAATACAGTTTTTTATGGCTTGAACAACATTATAAAAAGGAAAAAAACAAAAAAAAAACTAAAAAAAAATATCCAAATAGTTATTCCGCTACAAGTATTCAAATGTCAATATCGCAATATAATGTATAAAATTATTCTGTGTAGATAGATAGATTTCGCTGAAATTTCGTTTGTTTAATATCAATAGGTTCCTGGATGGTTAGAAAACGAAATGGAATCCGGTAGGTGGCGCTGCATTCAATATGTCATCAAATCTTCTTTTCCGGGAAGGACGGGGTCTGCCGGGTCCACTACGAGTATTTTAATTTAAAATTGTAATGCTGTTTGTTATAGACAAATTATGTACTAATTGGAGTATAATTTCAAATGTTTGATAACAATTTAGGATTAGTTGCTCCTGAATGTTAATAACAAAAAGTATATCCAGTTTTTGTACTCTATGTAGGTACGTACACTGTCTAAGTAGACCTGAGTTCTTTTAAAAAGATTACAAATATTATTTAACTATAATGAACACAACTACTTATATTGAACGATTTAAGTGGTTAATAGTTATAATATAATGTAAGTATGTACAGATGTAATGTGATTCTACCACCGGCGTCGAACAGCTGTTGATACTGAAAAGACTTAAAGGAAAACACAGATATAAAATATTTATATTCAGCAAAAACAAAAGCTAAACGCCTAAATCGGGCAAGTCATGATAAATACCCGCACGGTACCTGTACTATTGTTTAATCCTTTCAACACTGAAATAAGGAAATGAGAAGTAAAAAGAGCCGAATAAAGCGGGACTACAATGGGGATCGGCCATATTTCTGTGGGCTTTTTAAAAAAATGCCTTTTGTCTGCCCTGTCAGCACATTACATGGCATAAGACGAGTGTTCGCGCGCTTCCGTCTCGCGATAGCGTATTGTTCGTTCGTGTTTTCTTTTCTTGTGTTACGGATACTTGACGCTTTTGAAACTGTACTTATATTTACGTGCAATAGCAGGAGAAGAATGTACGGCCTACATCGCCGAAAGTCGTTGGTGAGATCTTAAGAGTAGTTTCAGACTAGCGTTTAAGACGCGCGTACAAGCTCCTATAAGCGGGAGCACCTTACTGACACCACTACCGGTTCGGAGGAGTAAGCCCGTGTACGCGCGTTTAATTTTTGAATTTCCCTATCATGAGTTAACACCGATGACAGTCGATAGCCGCTGTGGTGACGTTTTTGAATGGGATTTCTGTACAGCGCCTGTAGTGAAAATGAATGGAACTTAAGATGGCATAGAAATTACTAAAAAAAAAAAGCTAGGGCACTAATTTTCAGTGAGCCTACTAAGCCCCTTTTTTCTTGTTTATCTAACATTGTGAAGTACCAAAAGAATAAAATCATATGAATCCGAGTTGTACTCGAACGCTGAGGGTTCAGTACGTAAAAATGCCTTTATATTGGCTGTCGGTCCAATCTAGCAGCACTAGTAGCTTATGATGTATGAGAGCGACATATGTCACATCTAAACGTGAACCTAAACAATTTTTATCAATGGATAAAAATATACGTAGATATAGATACATATTATACACGTGACAGATCTAGATTGATAATAATTATATGGATTAGACGTTTGAATTTGACATATTTCGCTTTATCTTAAGCTACTAGTGCTGCTAGATTGGACCGAAAGCCAATATATATATAGGCATTTAACGCTAAAGGAATACATCTATACAGAACCCTCAGTGTGTGGATACAACTTACACTGAACTGATTTCATTCTTTTCGTACAACACTATGTTAATTTTACAAAGAAAAACATGAAGTTGAGAATGCCCAAGTGACGAGCTTTGTATTGCTACCAAATTTGTTCTGCCATCATACAACAAGGGAATTCTCATTGTTTTAAAACTTTAACATATATTAACAAACAGTAGTAACTATCCGTTGCTAAACCTGTCGTCTATATATATTTCATTTGTTTTAGAACTAAAATGTCTTATATAATAGAAATATGCCTTTGAGCTTGCTTCTGAGTAAAGTTCACTGAGTATGCTGGTACTTAAGTGTACAAGTTCTATGTAAACAAAATGTAAACGTAGAGTAATTATTTATTTACTTTAGAACAAGATCTAGCTGCAAGATTGCTTTCGCCATCAAGTATATGCTGATAATCAGAAAACTTAAGTTATGAAGATAGATTTGATCAATGTTTTTAAGCAACCATTCTCACAGTTTTTCAAGCCAAGAATACGAGCCTCTGACATGGTCTGTTTATATCATTGCTACCCACCGATAGCAACGGACTCTAGCATTGTTGCTTCTCACACACGTAGTCTTATCATTAACTAGCTGCCTCGACAGACTTCGTTCTGTCAAAAGTTTGCACGTCGCGGCGTCGGTAAAGCAGCAAATCTCGCCCGCGTTTCTCCGACTTGATTTACATAAACTATTATTTAGCACTGAATGTTTGTTCAATCATAATAAAATATATCCTTTGTCACTCCTTGATAATGTAGCTTCGTATAGGTGAAATAATTTTTAAAATCGGTCCAGTAGTTTCGGAGCCTATTCAATACAAACAAACAAACAATCAAATCTTTCCTCTTTTTAATATTAGTATAGAAAAGTGAGATTAGATTACCGCCACAACGAACTGTTTTAATCAACCAGCTGAACGCAAATTTGTCCTTAACCTAAAAAATCTAAAAAAAACTGCCATATCATATACGGTCTACGGGTGATCTTCTAGCGTACGTAACACACATCTGGGGGGAGGCTATGGACAAGCATGGGGAATCTTTGGCCGTCAGCCTTGACATTGCCAAAGCTTTCGACTGTGTATGGCATCGTTCGCTTCTTTCCAAGCTTCCGGCATATGGTCTGCCACCTCGCCTATGCGACTGGGTCGCCGGATTTCTGGAGGGACGTAGAATTCGTGTCCTTTGCGATGGTCTAAAATCACGCTTTCTCCAGATTAATGCCGGAGTGCCCCAGGGCTCCGTCTTGTCGCCGACGTTGTTTCTTCTGCATATCAATGACATGTCATCTCTTGGTAATATTCATTGCTATGCGGATGATAGCACGGTCCACGCGCGATATTTCGAGCGCCCTGGGGCAAAGCAGACTGACATCGAGACGAAGAGGCGAAGTCTTGTTGTTGAGCTTGACGGAGTATTGGACCGCATTTCAGAATGGGGTGCATGCAATCTTGTCGAGTTTAATGCCAAGAAAGCGCAGGTGTGTGCATTCACAGCAAAGGCGTCGCCGTTCCTTTCCGATCCCACTCTTCAGAGCACCCCGCTACCGATTAGGGATAGCCTAAACATCCTTGGCATGGATGTTCGTAGCAACCTAAACCAGCAGGACTACATTGAGAGCGTCATAAGAACTGCGTCCCGTAAACTCGGAGTCCTGAACAGAGTGAGACGATTCTTCACGCCTGAGCAGCTCTGTCTCTTGTATAAGACACAAGTTCGCTCGTGTGTGGAATACTGCTCTCATATCTGGGACGGTTCCGCTAAGTACCTACTCGAAGCTCTTGACAGGTTGCAGCGGCGTGCTATCCGTATTATTGGAAACCCAGAGGCAACTTTGACCCTTGAGCCACTCCAATTGCGTAGAGACATTGCCAGGCTAAGTGTTCTCTATCGCTTCTACAATGGGGAATGCTCTGACGAGTTATCCCAGCTAATCCCACCCTCACCTTTCCACTCCCGTACCACGCGTGCTGGACTACGGCGTCACCCACACACAATTCAACATTTGTTGGCCTGAACTAAAAGGTTCGGTGACTCGTTTCTTTGTCGTACCATCCAGACGTGGAACGCTCTTCCAGCACATGTGTTTCCTTCCTCTTATAGTCCCGGGTTCTTCAAGCGGGGCGTGAAAAGGCATTTCTGCAGGCCTTCAAGGTGAGGATGGCCAGCCCAGTGATTCGTTGAATGACTGGGCTTGTCAACTTCATATCTGGACCTCACGACCGCTTTCCATCAGGTGGAGTGAGTAATATAAAAAAAATATATATATCAGGGTCATGTCATGTCATTGGGTCACTAATCAATTAAATTTTGAATTTGTTAGCTACATAAGAAAAGAGACATCGGGATATTCAATAACCTATATCATTCCTCAAGCATGTACTCGCTAGCGTAGGTAAATTTGCAATCGGATCTTGAACTTATTCCTCGGTTAGTAGTTCAGTAAGCCTTTGCGTGCCACTTAGTACTTTGATTCTTCAACCGACTACCACTGAATAGATTGCTGCTCGTTTTAAATAGACATTCTTTAGTGCTTTACTTGTCAGCTTTGTTGGGACTTTAATAACTAGAAACTAAGCTTACCTATAAAGTGCATATTCTGGAATTTGTTTTGTGGTTTACTCAATTTTCATGAATAAGCTTATTGAGAAGCTGTCAATTGAACTTTTTTAATCAAATTAATATAAATAAGCAGTCAGTGAAAATTATCACCTTGACGGATTTTTACCGACTATTTAAATAGATTATGATTACTTCAAATAATTTTTCTTTATATATTGTTCACTAGCGGCCTTAACAGACTTCGTTCTGTCAAAGTAATTGCACGTCGCGGCGTCGGTAGGGCAGCACATCTCGACCGCGTTTCTCCGTCTTGATTTACTTAAACTATTATTTTTACTGAATGTTTTGTTCAATCACAATCAAAAATAGTATATGTCACTCCCTGATAATGTAGCTTCATACTGGTGTTTTTTTTTAAAAATCGGTCCTGTAGTTTCGGAGCCTATACAATACAAACAAACAAAAAAACGAAGAAACAATCAAATGTTTCCTCTTTATAATATTATTATATTATATAGAATACAGACATAGATTCCATATTGTTCTAAAAAGTAGTTTAGTTAAGAAACTAAGTTTGAATAGATTTACTAAATACATGAAGTTGACAGTTTGTGATTGCACGGAGCCTTATGGTAGTCATAGACTAGAGCATTTCATTGTAATGTAACGTCCTTGCGAATGGCCGACGCTGTGTTTGACGGAATGCTCATAGCAGGTGAGTTGCGTGCACTCCATAATACGAATACGTATTGACGTTAGATAGCCGTCATTCGCGCTCGTGCGTTCGCTCGATAAAATGTTACACCAAACCGCTCGTTGATTTTTAATTTAAGAACGATGAATGCTCGATGATCTGTTACAAAAATGCTGTAATATATTAGCACTTTTATTATCCTAAACACAAAATATCAATCATTCGTAATAACTTAATCGCTTTTCAGTAGTTAGTTTACAAGCGCAGTGGTAAACTAACTAATTTATAGAATGAATGGAATCCAAAACAATCTGTATTCATTATCAGCTTCTCATAGATATAACAGAAATATACCTATCTACTATAGAGGGTGGGTATCTACTTAAGGCCGGCTTTCACGAGTCCGTTGGCCGCCCAGTTAAGTTTAGAATTGAACTCTTAATTATAAAGCTTCATTGTTTTGACAGCTGAAGGGAGTTCATAATGGAAAAGGGTTATCAATCAATTACCGTGACCGTACCTGCCAGAGCGATAACCCTATCGCATCGTACTGAAGAGATTAATACAATTAGGGGGTGTTACGTTTTGAGAAACTTGTTACTTATAGACCGACAAGTTTGTGCGAGTCTGTCCCTAGGGCTGACAGACTTTGGCAAAGGCGAAGTGTCATGCTAGCACACGGCTACACACTTGGACTTTTGTGCCCAATATTTATATCTCAAAATAAGATGGACATAGACTAGATAAGGACCTATTTTATTTTTTTATCAGTTTAATGCAGTAGGTATCTGACACCCAAACTACAAATTTAGCTTTTTATTAACAGTTTTACCAAGTCGATAACTAATTCACACCCTGTAAAATATCTTGCAATAATAAATTATTCACTACTAAAGACTAATTCTTATTAATCACGGGTAACATTATCTGACAGGTTGTTCGTTGCAACCCAGGTCATAGATAAATAAACTATACTTTGTCCAGGTCAAATCCTCGGGCGACGAACATTTGCAGAGACAGAAACATCGACTATAAAAATTAGTGTGATTTATAAGAGTACTAGAAATCAGAATTTAGAGGACGTGTGGCTAGACTAAAAATTAGGCCACACATTTGGTAATTATGTTGAATTAGTTTCATTATTTTTTTAAACGATACCAAGGAAATGTGTTTTAGATAGTTATTTATAAACTTTTTTTGTGCCGATTTATAAATAAATAAATATCTGGGACAATTCACACCAATATCATCTGACCCCAAACTAAGCAGAGCTTGAACTATGGGCGTCAGAGACTGATGATAAACATACATAAATAGATAATAACACCCAGACACACAACAAATACAAAAGCTCGTCACACAAATATTTGTCATGGATGGGGATCGACCCACGACCTCCGGCGCTAAAGGCAGGATTGCTGCCATTGCGCCAACAGGCCAGTTATCATTAAAAGGTTTATAAGTGACCCCATTACATCATTGAAAGCGTTAATTTATTCTCCTTAATCTCATAAAATGTCTTTTCGTCTAATCATGACTGCTTTGCAAGACTAATCGCCAATCACAAGTGTCGACAATGAGGATTATCTTGGCTTTATCCAATAAGCTCGTAATGATTGCACAAAGCTCTAGCGACAGACGGTACTTAGAGATGACTGTGAGAGGTTACTTGGCTATGGATAGTCATTGGTAAAAGTTTCCTAATTATCATAATCATTTTGTAGTCATAGGACTGTTTATTTGCAAGGTTCATTACAGAGAGAGTCTACAAGAGATCATCGTGGCCTTGGGCTTAAGCACCCTAACGCGGAGCGTGGATCGTATGGCCCCGAATTCAATCTGGCGAGATGTAATTTCTTTGTCTTAATTTGTTAATCCGACTTACTCTCCGGTGATGGAAAACATCGGTAAAAAAGTAAAAAGATAATGGCGGAAGGCTCACCACATACCACGTTGGGTTCTAATACCATTGGGAAAAAGTAGGCTTCTGAGTGTTCTATTCACCATGGCGGCAATAACATACCGAACATCAAATTCGTGATGGTCGGTATGTTATTTTTATTACAGGTCAAAGTAATGATGTAAGTAAAATTGTGAGGTAAGAATACAGAGAGATGAATAAGTAAGTATACAGCCTATCCTCGTATACTGTCCTACTGCTGGGAAAAGGTATTCAATATTCAAATTAGGTCAACGCTACAATTGATTGGTTTTGGCTAAAAAAATGCATAAATTACACGCTTGCCAAATGCAGGTTGGGGATCACAAACCTGTGTGTCGTAATAAACCGACAACTCTTATTTCCTGAATTAGGATTTGATCCCGGGACCCTGGATAAGTGGATGGTTTAGAAACATTGTAGAAATACAGCAGAAAATACCAGTTGATATGATCCCAATCGTAGTTAGCAAACTTTAACCTGCAGCCCCAGTGCACCTGATAAGACCTTATATTATTAAGACTGGTAAGTCTTAATAATATAAGGGCTTATTAATTCACTCATTCTTAACTTTTGATCTGTACGCGAAACTCAAAGCATAATTTCTAATGCACATGTGCACTGGGGTTAGCTTCTAATTAGTGCACAGCTTGTGCCTTTACTGTGACCGTTTGCAGGTTAAAGTTTGCCAACTACGATTGGGATCATATCAACTGGTATTTTCTGATGTATTTCTACAATGTTTCTAAACCATCCACTTATCCGGGTCCTACTCATCTTGAAGCGCACTGCCACAGATTACATAATAGTTACTACACTGAGAACAGAAATATAAATTGGACATTTGTTTTCTTTGAAAGCGTGGGTAACCAAAACCATTTTTGGACTATGAACTGTCGAGGAGAGAAATCAGTTACAAAATGGCGGCCAACCACTACCGTCTGATTCTAATAATTGCAGTTCTGTAGGCAGGAACAGGAGGAAGCAAATAAAATATGTTGATGATATTATAAGCTTTGTTATGCAGTTCATAATGCCCAAAAATACAGGGTCTAAAAGTAATCATTTACAGTGTAGCTTGGCTGTTAACAAAGCCGTTTAAAATAAAAAAGTTTAGTTGAGTTTCGCTGACCAATTTTCAAATGCGAGTTGGTAGGTAGTTGTCACTCTTTTCCTCAAATTCTGACATGTTTCTAAAAGTTTAGAAGTATCTTTAGATATGAAAATAAGCATTGCAAAACTCACATGGAAGCCGTATATTAACTCTGTCAAGACAAAGCTATTATCTACAATTTACTAGTGAAGTCGCATTTAGAATATTTATTCGAAATTTAAAGCGCAGCTGCTCGAAGTAACCTGAATCCTTTGCAAAGAATTCAAAATAAGATAGTCAAAGTGCTATTTCATTATCCCTACCTAACACCAATCAAAGATTTGTTTGAGAAACCCGGTTTATTAAATATTAAACAGCTGTACGCTTTTGGCACCATCCAGACTAGTATAAAATTACCTAAAAGAGTAAATAATCATGGCCTGAGAAAAAGAAACAAACTAAGTTTAATTAGCCCGCGCACTAACTCCGGCATAAGAATGATATTGTTCGAGGGAGTACAGCTGTTCAATGGACTACCCAGCTACATAAAGGAATGGGATAGTATCCCTACGTACAAAGATAGAACTAAAAACATGTCCGAAAGTTGTTAAATGTAAATTTCCAGAGGCAAACAATAATACCTATATTATAATGTAATAATAATAATAGATATATGAATTGACATTCATTGTAATAACTTTACTTTTCTCATTGTACACTTACTACTACTAGTTCACTAACTATTTAGTTTTTATGAGAAATAAATCTCTTTAAACCTAAAATGCCATAATCTTAATAAAAGTAATAATAAATTCAGCCGTATCATACGGAGCCGAGACGTGGAACCTGACAGTGAAACTATCCCACCGATTACACGTCACTCAGAGAGCTATGGAAGGGTGCATGCTAGGAATCTCGTTAAGGGACAAGGTCCGGAACAAGATAATCCGGCTAAGAACCAGAGTGACTGACGTAGTCCAGAAGTGTAGCAAACTGAAGTGGCAGTGGGTTGCGACAGATGTGAATCTGTCGCAGAACTGATGATCGGTGGAGTGGACGGGTTCTCGAGTGGAGACCACGATTTGCCAGACATAAAGAAAGTGGTTAGTAGTGACTGGATGGCAGAAACGGGAGATCGGGCTTTGTGGCGCGCCCTGGGGGAGGCTTATGTCCAGGCTATAGGCTGAAAAAGAAAGAAAAGAAAAATAAATAATAAATTCAAATGTTATTCTAAGATTATAAACTGATACCTCTGATCTACTTATAGCAAATGTTTCAGTCAAAGCTTACAAAGTTGAGAACTTTCAAAGACTTCCAGCAAACTACTCAACAACATTTTCGAGTCAAGTTTCAGTAAACAAAAATAGACTATTGATTTACTTCAAACCCTTTCATCATACTACTTGTTCATGGGTTTTTCAACTTTATTATGCTTATACCAATTCTCTTGTCCCGATTCATTTCAGTTCATGCCAGGCTATGAAATTGGCCTCTGTATATTTGAATAGGCCGGGAATAAGGTCGTCTGAAGAATCTATTTGAGTGTTGTACAACAATTGATTATGTCATCTGTGCAAGCAAATCAAATGCAATATGCAAAAACGTCTGTAACATTTCCACATTTCAATCCTGTATTACCTATTTACCGGACACTTTGATATTATCTTAATAAACTTAAGCAAACAGCTTGTTTATTTTAGAGTGAAAGGGTTTTAATTTGGAAGATATAAATAGGAAACAAATCACAGGCCCACATTCGAGTAGCAAGGTTTCTGTCCTCGGTTTTTCGATTCCCGGTCGAGTCAATTTAGGAAACGATCTTTTCTGAATTGACTCGGGTCTGGGTGTGCTGGGAGATGCCCCTGGCTTATTTCCTTGTATGGTACCTCGTAACACAGGGATCCCTACTTCGAGACCATTATAAGTGGTGTGTTGTCTGGCGCATATTTATTTCAGCATTTTTGTTCCTTATGGAAACCAGAAACCACAGTAACCTATTGACTAACAAATACACTGACCCATCACATATAATTGAACCCACGACCATTTATATCTCAACCGGCGATTGGGACCACTGCACTAAACAAAACACTGACAAGTTCAGTAGTCACTGAAATACTTGTCAACCCCTTACCTGTACCTCAATGCCACATTTTGACTACTTAAGAGTGCATAAAAAGTGAATAAAAAAGTACCCACACGACATATTTACAATAAACACCTACGCTAAGCAGAAGGACTAATCATTAGGCTAATTAGTTTCCTTCATCATGCTGAGATATGATAATGCTCTACTTTTTTTAGGATCAAAACGAAATTTGTATCATGAAGCAACTGAACACCGTTTTGTCGTCATAACGAAGTTGTCTCATCGTCAACAATGTTACGCCTTACAATGTTTACACTTTAAAGAGCTTTGCCGAACATATCATAGCGGTTGTTGTTTTAATTACGAGTATGTCACAGAAACACTGATGATTCTGTCACGCTGTTAAACAGAAAAGAAAAATTAATTAAAAATAAAAAGTCAGGACTGTAGTTAATCAATAAAAACTGATATTTACCATGAACAGCATTTATAGGTTATTTTTTGTAGCTTGACCCTGAAGTTCACATTTACCAAGAATGTCGAGCAGCTTTGATAGTTTACATTTGGAACTAGACGATCACCACCGACGTTGTCTCAGGCGCAAAATAAAACACAACTACCACAAGGAGAGTCTTATTCTCTCCTCCTCCTATCTTTGCCGCGCCTGACAGGGTCCATAATGTCCTGTATGTTTTTTACCAACTTTGTAACTTATGGAGTCCAATAAAGAATATGTTTTTTTTTTTTTTTTTTATGAATATTATAACAGAATATGACACATAAGAGATGTATCTATTGATCATCATTTAACTTACATTGAGTACAATGGCCACTTACAGTTTAATAGCACTAGCAGAATAACGTCTTCTCAAAAATGTGTCAAAAAAAAATTAGATTATATCATCAACATTGCTTTTTTTGAAAGTATATTTTATTCAGTGCATGTTACGGTACCTAAGCAACATCACAAATGTTCGTGACTAACTTCAGTCCATTAAGCAAAGCTCTGGTAGACTTAACACCTTATTAAACGGTACGCTGGTTTTTTTGTTAATTGAAGCTATATTTCGCGGTAACGGCGACTTACGTGGGTGCGATAAAACGCTGTCTGGGTGCGGATAATCACTAAATTTATTGTTTGTTGTTCTTTATAATCTTTACATTAGAACTAACGAATTCAGGAATAATGTCTTTTTTTAGTTACAGCTTTTTGATTGAACACTAGGCAACATTTTAAATTGTTTTTCTCTTATTACTCCAGAGATGTAAGATTACCAGCAAAATCAACAATCTGTGGATACCTCTTTTGAATATACGTAGGTACTTTTTGACGAAAACTGTATTTCATAGGCACAGAGAACTTTCTACGTTATAATCACAACCGCAAATTGGGAAATATTAAGGTAAGTGTATAAGATATAAGGTCCAAATTTCAATAAGAAAGGTGAATTACCACGTAGAAACGATAAAAGGCAAGCTCGTTTGGCAGGGCTATAATTAAAGAACGTTGATTGTTCTCTTGAATGTTTGAGGACCATTTACAATTTTCTGTGCGATTGTTAAGTGCGTTTCACGAGGCTTGTTTGCCCTTTTTTGTGGGTCAGATTTTAATATTGAACTAAGAAAATGTTAGACGAAAAAATTGGTAACCGTCAGACTTGGTTATGTTCGCTAACCCTGAATCGGATATATTCATTGACAGTCCTCAATCGCTTTTAAACAAAGTCCAAAAATTGGTGTAATGTATTCCTTCCTGTAGCTTTCATAATTATGTAACTGGGATTATCCCGTTTAGTTGTGTTAAATAAATAAATAAATGTTTTTTTATTTTAGCCACTATTCACAAAAAATTAAAGGTTAGTTTAGTTCATAGTGAGTAATGGACCCATGCGGTTTTTCTTAATTCTATGAGTCAGTATGGGAATCGTCTTTATTATCATTTACATAAAAACTAAAGATTCTGACTTAAATCACGGAAACGGAATTCATAATTACCGCTAAGCAAATTATTTTCTAAAATAATAATAAGCATACCAAAAACATTGATTACTACGCTCTGCATCGAGTAGCTGGTGAGAAAAAAGGTTAGATCTTCGCATTGAACGACTAAGTGGTTCAAACGTCGATCATAAAAATTTAGCTCATTCTTCTCGTACACATACAATGGTCAAAATTACCCATCTACTCGTACTCCGAAGTGTGAAGTTCTTTCCTCGTCCCTTTTACCGAGCAATGGTGGATACTCAAAGTAATCCAGTTCTTCCAATCCCTTTGTGAGGACATCCTTGGCTCTTTTGTGTAAGACAATTATCGTTCCAAGCATTTCTAGCGTAAAAACGTATTTACGGGTACCGAAATAGTACAGCCGGAGTAATGTCGGACGTCTGAATTGGGGCTGTTTTTGTTCAAAAGATACTTACGGACTCGTTCAGAGTAAACGGTTTGCTGGCGAACGCGTTGACTGCTAGAGGCTGTGCGAAATGGAGTGACTATTTTGAAAGGCTGGTTTTAAGGACTCTTTTCTAAGGTCGTAATAGCCCATCAATAGCTCCTGCTTACAAAAGCTCTATACTGGTTGGGATTATTCAGGGGAAATTCTAAGAACTGAAAAAATCTAGGTAGCAAATTTATGCTTAGTTTTAACTAGTCAAATCGTTGTTATAATCCACTACTATAAATAAATATAATATAAATATGCGCCAGACATCACCTCTTGTAATGGTCTCGAAGTAGGGACCTGTGTTACGAGGTACCACACAAGGAAACAAGCTAGAGGCGTCTCCCAGCATACCCTGACCCGAATCAATTCAGAAAAGAGCGTTTCCTGAATTGATCCGACCGAACCTGGGACACTACGGAAATCGAGGCGAGATCCCGTGCTACAGCGCACTACGCCAATCGTGTCGTCAAGTCGTCGTCCACAATATCCACTAGGTTAAGTAGATATTCTAGATTGTACATAATGTTATTCACCAGCTCAGTCATACATACATGTGTCTTTTGCACCCAATCTTATCTTCATTTTCATTAGAAAG
Source organism: Udea olivalis (assembly GCA_947369235.1). Taxonomy (NCBI): domain Eukaryota; kingdom Metazoa; phylum Arthropoda; class Insecta; order Lepidoptera; family Crambidae; genus Udea; species Udea olivalis. Next base: position 11,615,601 of record OX376351.1, read on the forward strand.
TCTTTTTATTTGACTCCAGTATTAAAGATGATGGACAGTTAAATCTCTTTCAAACCAGCCGATTCTTTTGTTCGAACATAATATTAATAAAACGTTGGATTCTGCTTTTGACCTTTTATTCCAACCGAAGCTATGATTTGGTAGACTTTAATTTTTATTGACTTGGTCAGACAGACCTGTTTTATTATGCGACTATAGACAGTCATTTGACACCTTACCCTTGATTTGAACATTATACCTGGTTCCAAAATATAAAAAAACCAAGAAGAACGAAGAATGCATTCAATATCCTTATGGATTTATGTCTCCAGTGGCTGACTCAATTTCAACTCGCTGACCTCAGACCTATCCGTCGTAACGATCTCGTCAAGTCCAGCATGCAGCGTAAACCGATAGTTCCCCTCGGAGTATTACGTAAAATCCATAAACATCGAGTATAATATGTTTTGGCCGGGTCCCCGCATAACTCTGGGGGATGAATATTACATAAAAGGCAAAGGAAGCCAAGTCTGTCCATCGCTGACACAGCCACTCCGCAGCCATGCGACGCTTCAACTTGCGGCCATAAAAATAACGATTTGTAAGCTTAAATTCAATATGTTTACAAAGTTAACGTATTTATGGCGGGCGGTAAAAGTTTATTTTATATTGTAAATTCTAAATATAAAATGTCATGATAGGTTTAAAATGTATTACTGTGTAGTTCTTTGAGTTGTGAAAAATTAGAAGTGCTTTTTGCAAAACCCTTTTTAAATGATAATGAAACTTTTAACAATAATGGCCCAAACACCTTGATAATGTACTGATTTAAGAGTAAAATTCCGGAGATTGAAGTATTCAGAACTTATTGATTTACGTAAACTAGGTACAAATATGATAATTATGCTAGTGAATGCGTTTAGTACTGAATGATAGGCGCGTGATTACTGTGAATGTTAAAACTGTACTGATTCTAATAAATTGGAATACAATTATGAAAATGCTGATACATGAGTTAGCGAAAAGTAGGACGATACAATATGTACACCGTACAACTAAGATTTCACAGTTTGAATACATCGGTAAAATAAAACTTTATTTTATCAGGTACTATTTATTTAAAAATGATTTGCTTAACTAATAATAACATCATTTCAAAATTCAATTTAAAACGCTAGTACTTTTCTTTTATAAGTTATCGGTAAATTATCTATTAGTTCTCATCGGTTAACTCCTAAAAATTCTGTTCCCGCTATTCTTATGGACTGACAGACTGTAGTACCCCTGAGTACCTTTTCTTTGTGACAGATGTCAGCAAACCCAAAAGGGGGACATATTAAAAATGCGTTTCAATGATCTAGAAAAGGCTCTTCCGGCAGGCTTGAATAGGCTTTCCCCTTTTCTTGTGAAGATAACCGAACTACCGAACGAGATTTATTTTGTTGCTTCATAATACGTGCATGATATTTTTCCAAAAAAATCAACTGTACGTACTACAAGTACAAAAATATACTTTATTACCATTTAGACATTTTATTTTGTTACCTTTATGATTATTTGACTAATGTTATGTTACATAATGTAAAGGATATTGTGTTTTAGTTAAAAACAGCCGTAATATTTGTATTTACTGGACATTTTGTAATAAAATTAGTCTATGTTTGCATAAAAAATCACACTAAAATGGTCTTTGCTTTTTTCGTTCGTCTTGTATCTATGTACCTATCTCAGTTTCCTTGTTAATTTTAAAAATGCAAACACTTCATACAAAATACACTTATGACAATAAAATAAGGGTAAAAGCAGAGTATCAATCAACTTGAACTTACTCGTATTTGTCCTTAGAACCAGTAAAGTACGTTATATCTTTGACGTTCATGCCTACGTGGTTATGTATAGACTTCTGTCACTGATACTTTTTATGAGTAAATGTGTACAGTATTTTCTGGTGAACATTCGTGGCACTATTTTTGTAAACCCTAAAACAGTGATAAAAAAACTCACCAGCATGTCAAAATATCAAATATATGAACCAACTGGCTTTTCGCCCGCGGCTTCGCCTGTGTGGACAATCTTTTCTCACACGCTGGGTTACATTACGTATCAAAGTTTTCATACGGATCCCGAACGTTTTTGAGAAATTTATATGCCTAAAGCAATCAGGGATAATGTACCTTTTTACCAATGAAAGAATTTTTGAACTCGGTTCAGTAGTTTCGTAAATTACCTACCTCGAACATACAAACTCACAAACGCTTACCTCTTTACATTAATAGTATTTTTTTTTTAATTTTTACCATTTTCAATAGTCACACAACACAATTAGAAATAATTTAGCATTCGAAAAACCACGAAGGTTTGTGATAATGCTGCAATGTAATTTACATAGGTAATCTTGTCAACGAGAGACAATGCCGGTCCGCGAAGAACCGTGGCAACAATAAAGTAAGAAAAAAAAAACACAATGACTAAGAAAGATACCTACTATAAAAAATATTAAGTATGTACTAATAAAAATATTTTCCTAATGGATAAGAAGAACCCTGGTGAATGCACTTCTAAGTGTCAGCGTTTCCCTGTTCTAGAAAATAACTCTTAAGTTTTACTTTAATGTTATTGGGTGAAACATTATGACGCAGATCAGGCGGTAGGTCATTAATAAGCCGCGGCACAAAGTAACTCGCTGTCCGCTCACCGTAGGTATTGATGGCTCGAGTCGTACACAGTCGGTTTTTCGCGACGGCGCGTGTTTATACAGGATGCTGGCGCTTTTTAAATGAAAATAAACGATAAAATACTCACGTGTGCACGCCTTCGGCTCGTCGCTCTTATCCCCGCAGTCGTCTTCTCCGTTACAATACTTGTCCACCGATATACACTGTCCCGTATCACACAACAGCTCGCTAAGCCGGCACGGACCCGAACCCACGGCCCTCGGAAATTTAACTCTATTCACTGGCACTATCAAATCCGACGCGTCTACACTATCCTCATTCACAAACTCCTCACTCAAATCCTGCGGGCTGCACAGCTTCAACGAAAGTAACACTATCATGAATAGTAAGGTTCTATTATTGGTGACATTTTCGAAATTCTTTAGTAAACACATTTTTGTGGGAGGTTTTCATGTAGGCTCAGGTTTTGTCACAACATGTTCACGATCACACCATCTTCAACACCTGGAACAACAGAAACAAAGGCATTTTGAGTCAAGCTTATTACTTTAATACTATTTTAGCTAACGCACTGTTTAGTCATTTCACTAAATCACAAATATTGTCAGACTAAAATAGTGTAATCTGTAACGCTTGCTTAACAGTTCGTTAGGCAAAACAGCATTTTAAATTAACTCAGTCTTATACTCGTAAAAATCGCATTGCATATTGCATTATGATAAATAAAATAACATTAAAATTAATCAAGTGATTTCTACTCGTATCAACTTCAAAAGTAAATATATAAAACTAGATAGTATTAATTGCATTTCCGGAGAAAATACCATCTTTCTTGGTATTAATGGTGATGTAGGTCTTAACTGAGAGAAATGTTCGCGTTTAATCATCTAGGATTCTAGATTATAGGACTAGCGTAAACATATTTCTTATTTAGTAAATAAATCTTGAGTTGTTTATCTTCATTAAATAAATACAAATGTTATTACCAATCAGCAGCCGACACGAAAGAAGAAGAAGAAGACCAATCAGCTATAATATAGAAAAGGAGTTCCATTTAAAAACCACTTATAGTAGTGTCATTATTCAATTGTTTAAAACGATACTACATGTGAAAAAAATACTCAACATTTTGTTTTGATCAGTGCTTACTTTCAGAAAAAACCTACAAGTACATTATATTTTAAAAGTCTACTTAGTTAATCTTGATTTTATGTAACGAAAGCAAATTTCGTAGTATTTAAGATCGACGATCTTTACAAACGCCTAAAAAATAACTTCATTTGATGTAAATCGGAATAAGGTTTTTTTTATTTTAGTAGCAAAACGTAAATACGAAAACTTATTGAACTGCCAACGCTCCTTCGCGGGATCCCTACTAAATCAGGCTAAGTGCATACTCTCACCGTAAATCATAAATCACATTTATGCATCGAGAGCGTATATTAAATTTCTTTATCTAGCCGATCTGGCTTACAGGTGTGCACGTAATTTATGTTCTCCACACATGTCGGAAAGGGTGGTGGAATGTATTACCCTACTTACCGAGGGTCGATTCTAATTTCGCACTTGCTGCTGTATGGCTGGGTAAGCGTTTGTATTGCGAGATTTTCTTTTTAGCAGCCGTGTTTGCGTTGCTCATTTCGAATGTAATAGGATTATTTTTATTTATCGTCTGCCATTGAATTCGTACGACTTAAGCTGAACAAAACTATTGTTTTGTTCAAAGTTTTAAATGCAGAACTATATTCGGTTCAAATTATTGTTTTTCGTTTTTAACTGCCCAGAAAACTGATATAAAATATAAACAAAATAATTATAATTATTAAAAAAATACTAAGGAAAATAACACTCTCAAAACGCAACAACAAAGTTACAATATAAGTGCGTATAGATATAAAATTTCAATGCCAAATGCTCTTCAAAATAGCAGCCCTGGCTCGTGCCAACTCAATATTACAATTTATGGCAAGGGGTGGAATATGTGGGACTTTTACACTGATTCGAGGCCTCATAACACGAATACAAATCATCGTAAGCGCCTGTAATCCACCTCCTTTCTAACGTACAAATGTAAATTTTCTAAATTCCTTCATTTCAATCCTTTGGCAAAATCAAGAATTCAAATTGAGATTTCTGATTCTTGAGTACTGCGAAGAAAATATTCGGGCTCTTTACGTCCGTCTTCTTTATGATAATGTACAGGACCGTCAACCCGCAGAGTATTTTCTTTTATTGAAAAGCAAACTTACCGCTTTAGATATAAGATTAATTTTATTATATTATGTTGTAACACAGACAATTAATTTTGTTAATTTGCTAAGGCAGGAATAGATAAATCGCTGGAGATACTGTATCACAGCCCAATAAAATGTCCCCTATATTTATCTAAGACTAATTTAAGTTCACAATGTTTAGTAGTTCTAAGTGGTGGATTCATGAAACAGGGTGACCATTTAACTATTTCGCACGGAAATTATAAATAATACAGAATACTAAGGGATACCCGGCGTTACTCGGCATTTTTCCGGACACAGCCCTGGCAAATACCGCGAAAATTGATGGGTGGGATAAAATGATGACTATGGGTGAATGCATCGTAAGACCTACAAACAATGCCAGACGTTCCAAACCAGTTCGCGTAGGCCACTGAGACCAGCTACTCTAGAATCTACAGCTTTGATGTCAAAGGTTTATTTTAAGTCAATGAAATATCTCTATTAAATTACGCACCACAAATAGCAAAGTAGCAATCGCATTTCGGAAGTCACCACTGGAACACAGCAACATGCAAATGGCCGTAAAAGCGAATTTGTGTTTCCAAATGCAAAGCGCTTACAAAGGGTTTAAATTTGCAATTCTATATGAGTGATGGAGATAATACGGTAAAATGTAAAACCAATGGAATAGTTTGACGGCTGCGTACATCCCGCGCACTTATGTGACGAGCCAAATGCTAGATTTGCATTAAATTCAATGTTGCACAGTTTGGGATTGTAGTTAGTTAACTGTCAAATTCTAAAATCTAATCCTATATCTATACTTTTGAATAAAACTATTTAAACCGTTTTATTTACTAGACTAAGCACTTTACATTATTATTGCGACTTATTCACCTCTTACCCACTGAACCAAGTTTAAGAAATATTCAAAAGGATATACCGTACCTTTAGATAAAATAAAACAATTGTAGCGATAGTAAAAATTATACGATGTTGGAAAAAAAAACTAAAATAAATAAATAAATATGCGCCAGACAACACACCTCTTGTAATGGTCTCGTAGTAGGGATTAATATACCTATGTTACGAGGTACCACATAAGGAAATAAGCCAGGGGCGTCTCCCAGCACACCCAGACCCGAGTCAATTCAGAAAAGATCGTTTCCTGAATCGACCCGACCGGGAATCGAACCCGGGACACTACGGAAATCGGGGCGAGAAACCGTGCTACAGCGCACTGCGCCAATCGTGTCGTCAAATACTATAATAATACTAAAAGGTTAGTATGATATATTTAAAATTGTTATAATAATCCGCTGGACATACATAACATTTCTACTCTGTCTGGCTTTGTCATGTCATTCTGGGTGACGTTGATTGGTTGTTACATTGATTGCCTGGTCCCTCTTAACGACCCAGTCTAGGTCGATTTATCAGTCAATGCTTAGCCGCTTGTTTAGATTATCTACATCAACATCAAGTTCATTTGCATAAGTAGCATGTAGGTACGTGATTGCAGTACCATGGAATCAATAGACACCCAGTAGTAGAATAACACCGTAACTTAAAACTCAATTTATATAAAAGAGATTGACCGTCTTTGCTCTACCTAAATTCATTTGAATTCAAATTTCATTTCTGAATTACAGGTCCACGTGGGACTCCACCCAGTATATTTCGCGTTTTAGTAGGAATATCATTCATTCTCCATAATATTAAAGAGATAACCATGTTTTTGTTTTCTAGGTTTCTGAGATTACACTAGTAAGCAAAAAAATGAACCAACCATGATTTTTAGATTTCGTCGTTATTTTTATGTTAATACCAAGGATTACAAAGACGAAACCCAAACAACGAGGGTGGGTTAACTCTTTGTACCCAAATGTACCTACTATTGTGAAAGAGCTTACAGCATAATAACATCAATAAGTCTTATAAGTGTTCATTGAAAAAAACCCTACATTTATGTACGGATTTGGTTAACTTGTTTCTGTTGTCTATGCTCGATTGCTAAATTCCAATGTGGGTAGTACCTACTCGTAAGTAACTTTTTGGTTTAGGTAAGCTATATGGTACGGACTACGGTCCAACTACCCGTGAATGTGTTTTTAAGTTTATGTTCGTGTATTTGACACATTTTATATTGTGTTCGTGTGTAGCTATATTGTTAAGAGGAATTGCATTACCTAGACAAACCAGTAATGGTTTAGGGGTGCGAAGCAAACAATGTTTAAACTTTAATTGTAATAAGAAATAAATAAAATAAAATGTATGGCAAAAAGTGGTTTATAATTTCCTAACTCCAAACTATCACAAAGATAAAGAAGCTATTCAGAAAGAAACTTAAAATAAATGCTTCTAGTGAGAAAGCGCGACAAGTTTCTCGCCTTGATTTCCGTAATGTCTTAGGTTCGATTCCCGGTCGGGTCAATTCAGGAAACGATCTTTTCTGAATTGATTTAGGTCTGGGTATGCCTGGAGACTGGCTTGGTTCCTTGTCTGAAACCTTGTAAAACAGGGATATTAATCCCTATTTCGAGATCATGAAAAGTGGTGTGTTGTCTGGCGCAAATATCAATTTTATGATTTTTTGTGTGTTTATCTTATCAACATATTCTTTTTTTAAAAGTGGTGTAAATGAGTTACGGTGTTTTCCATGTTGAGCGTTGATGTTATTGTTGGTAATCTCTTAAGTATGTATGTAGTTATGTGTGCCTTTAGTAGAAATACGTACGGTTACTGCTGAACAAATAAAGCAAAATAAATGTAATAAGTAGGGCTTTTTAGATGATTAAATAAAATGCTTTCAGCTAATTTTAGGAGGATGAATGGATCAACAAAGCAAAATGCTTGAGATTGTATAAGTATCTAATACCAAAAGTTAGTGGTTTGTGATTATTAGAAATAATCAGAGAACTAGATATTATTAAATAGAACGAATAGGTTTTTAAAACACATAGGAATACTCATAGTACTCAAAAACTCTTTTCCTTGATCTCAAATACAAGGTTATAAGAAATTCGTTCCAATGAAAACAACAACTAAGAGATAAAGCAGAGAAAACAAAACGATTTGTCGGACAGAGATAAATTGATGAGAAAACATTGATACGGATCAAAAGCTGAAATTGGAAAAAGTTTCACGGCTGTGATACAACAAAAATTAAGGTATTATGAAAATAATGCTTCAACGTAGTAAAAACAAGAAAACCTACAATGCTACCGAGTCGTAGAATCGAAGGGTTAGGGGCGATTTTAAGTATCTATCTCACAATACTAGCTGGTCGCTAGTGACGCCCCAATTTCACAGCTCGTGCTAGCGGTACGCCGAATTAACCTGCAAATGGTGTTAAAGACATGAAACGATTGATCTTCAGGTCATACGAATCAATTTGACCTGTAGCAGGAAAAAAATAAAAACATAGGAGAGAAGTTATGGTGTTATCTTTTTTTTGGAAGAGTAAAAAAGTTTTTGCTCTGAAACCTATCGTGTGTCGTATCTAATGAAAGGGCTTACTGAGCTAATTCTGAAAATATTTTACAATTTCAAAGCATACCAAGTTCGGGCTCCTCCAGATATGATACGGTTGAATATTTTTTGTAAAATATGCCTCAAATGGTTAGTAATATCTAACATAAAAATAATAAAAATCCTCTTATCTAACCCTAAAAAAGGATTTTTGAAAATATTTACATTAAGTATTTTTATACATATTATTTTATGATATTACGATTAGTTAAAACATGTATAAAAAGTTCAACTTTAGCCGCTATAGGCTGCTAAAGAAGACGTGCGCAGTAGCAATAAACTCCCTTGTGCAAAACAAAATTGAACTTTATATACATGTTCAACTAATCGTAATTTTATCAAATTTTATAGAATTGAAAAATTATAAAAAAAATACTAAATGTAAATATTTTCCTAAATCCTTTTTTAAGATTAAATCTGAGGATATTACGTACAATTTTTCCCATAAGTACAAAAAAAAGATGACGCTATAACTCCTTCCCTTTTTTTATTTTTTGTGCTATGGGTCAAATTGATTCGAATGGCATAAAGATCAATCGTTCCAATTTTCATGCCTTTATCACCATTTGCAGCTTTTGACTGAATTTTGGGGTGTACCGGGTTCAATTTTTTATTTTGAAATAATATAGCCCATGTAATTAATAATTTAGCTTGGATTGGTAAAACAATTTTATTGTTTTGTGAATGGCGTCTTAGGAATGTTGTGTGTTTAGTTACATGGAAGAAGTTAATAAACTAGTATAGAAATCTCACTACGTGCCTTTGATTTCAATAGGTTATGGGCCTAGGAACGTTTTGACTGAGTGAAGAGCAAAGAAAACTTACGATAAATAAGAAAAGGTGTTGCGATCGGCCACTAGAAAACCTGAAACAAAATGGAGGTGTCGAATTAAAAACGGGAGAAATTTCAGGCAATGGAAGTTTAAGGTGAAATGTGCACTAAAAGCAAAGGGCTTAAATATTTATGCACCGAAACCCGACGAAAAAGAGCTTTTGCAGCAGTGGTGTAAAGATGATGGAATGGGCATGTTTATACTAACTTCTTCCATGGATTTAAACCAAATTTCATTGATAGAAAACTGTGAAACTGCCAAAGATATAATGGAAAAATTGGAATCAATTTACGACCAGAAGTCAGAGTTTAACAAAATGATTGTTCATGAGAAATTTTACCAATATAAGATGTTAGCAACTGATAGTATTGCTCAACATATATCGAAGGTGGAGAATTTGGCAAAACAACTGGATGAAAGTGGAGACACAGTTAGCGAAACAGCAATTATGACAAAAATAATAAGTACCTTGGCGGCAAAATACCGATCCCTTCGCCAAGCATGGCTTTCCTTAGACCCGAAGCTGCAAACGATTCACAACTTAACCTGTAGGTTGATAGATGAAGAGGCCAGCTTGATGAATATGATGAAGCAGAAACTGCATTGTTAGCAGCAAAAAGATCAGAGCAAAATAAATGTGATGATGTGCACAATGGTAATACAAGTTTTACTCCGAACACACAGCACAGATTTTCATGATAAAATTGCAACAAAAGAGGTCATTTTGCAAGAGACTGCCGAGTTCCTAAGAAGAAAATGTCAGATGGTAAAATGATAGCATTCAGTGCAGAGCAGTGCTTGCAGTCTAGATAGATGTGGAAGCGTGGATTCTAAACAGTGGCGCATCGACTCACATGACACATAGGCGTGAATACTAACTAACGAATTGCAAGAATATACATGTTTGACGACACGATTGGCGCGTGCGCTGTAGCACGGTTTCTCGCCTCGATTTCCGTAGTGTCCCGGGTTCCATTCCCGGTCGAGTCAATTTAGGAAACGATCTTTTCTGAATTGACTCGTGTCTGGGTGTGCTGGGAGACGCCCCTTATTTCCTTGTGTTTTACCTCGTAACACAGGGATATTAATCCCTACTTCGAGATTACACCATTACAAGAGGTGTGTTGTATGGCGCATATTTATATTTATTAATTATTTCTGACATGTGCCAACAGTGGAAGTCTGACTGACGTTTGGGCAATAAAGAAGAAATTTGAGGTTCGTGGAAAAGGCTCGGTGTTGATACGCCAGAACGTGAATGGACGATGGGAGCAGTGCATAATAACTGATGTGCTTTATGTGCCTATTTACGCCGCAGTCTGTTTTCAGAAGAAACCGCTATCAGAAAAGGTTTTATCATTTTGAAAAAGCTTAAACAAGCACTGATAATAAAAAATAATGAGGTTGCCATGACAGCTGATTTGAAGGATAATAATTTTTCGACTTAAATATCAAAACCGTTGTTCAAGACAGCTGTAATTTGGTACAAAGTAATTTGAAGACATGGCACGAAAGATTGGGTCACCTTAATATAAGAAAGGTACAAAATATGTACGACACGGTGGCGCAGTGCGCTGTGGCACGGTTTTACGCCTTGATTTGCGTGGTGTCCCAGGTTCGATTCCCGGTCGGGTCAATTCAGAAAATGATCTTTTCTGAATTGACTCCGGTCTGGGTGTGCTGGGAGACGCCCCTGGCTTAATTCCCTGTCTAGTACCTCGTAACACAAGGATATTTATCCTTACTTCGAGACCATGACAAGTGGTGTGTTGTCTGGCGCATATTTATTATTATTATTATTATTTATTATGTTCATAAATGGTGCCATCAGAGTGACACAAAATGAAAATATCGATGATTTTTTGTGTGAAGCTTGTCAGTATGGAAAGAAATCTCGCTTACCTTTTCAGAAGTCGAATAGAAAATATGGTGAACCTGGTGATCTTGTCTACAGTGACCTGTGTGGTCCTATGGAACACGCGTCTGTGTCCGGCGCTAGATATTTTGTCTTATTTATAGATAGTGCGACTAGTTTTAGACATGTTTACATTATCTAGAATAAAAGTGATGTTCTTGATTGCTTTATAAGGTATTGCAAAATTGTGCAAAATATGTTTCAACATAATGTGAAAAGATTACACACAGATAATGGAGGAGAGTATGTCAATAATGAGTTTAAAAATTACCTTGAGAGAGAAGGGATATTACATGAATGTACAGCACCCTACACCCCAGAACAAAATGGAAGAGCAGAAAGGGAGATGCGTACTATTATGGAAAGTGTAAGGTCTATGTTATATGCACGAGATATACCACTCTATTTATGGGGAGAGGCGGTCAATTGCTCAGTTTATTTTATTAATAGAAGCACATCAAGTCAAACAAAATAACAATCGTCTTATGAGCTGTGGTATGGTCAAAAACCATTGCTCGATCACATAAGAATTTTTGGGTCAGAAGGGTGTGTGACATTAGACAAAAAGATTACAAAGATGATGTTAGTAGGCTATGACCAAAACAATTATAGAATGTTCGATGTTCAGACAAATGAAATCACTATTTCAAGGAATGTTCGTTTTAATGAGGGAGATGCGCCCGTGCTAAGAAAGAACACTAACCGAATTTCTATCTCAGGCAGCGATCTAATACAGAGAACTCCTGAACTGGAGATAGAGGCGTCACCCGACGTAATTGATGTTAATCGAAGTACGAGTGATGATAGCTAGCAAAGCGCGGACGATGAGCATGATTTAACAAATGAACCGCCGGCTTATGTTACGCTTAGTTATCAAGAAAAGCCAAATGTTAATCTAAGGCCGAGGCCACACCGTCTGAATGAACTTCATTTAGTGGAGTTCAGTACATCATTGACTTATGACAAAGCTGTGAATTGTAAAGATAAAGAAAGATGGAAAATTGTGATTAAAGAAGAATTAAAATCAAATGATACTGAGAGTTGTAAAAAAAAATTGAACGTCGAAATTGTACAAAACGAAATTCATATAGGAGTGTAGGTAGGTACAAAGCTCACGTTTGTGCCCATGGATTCACTCAGGAGATTATAAAAAGACTTTTTGACCTACAGCCAGGTTTGAAAAGTAGCGTTCTCCTAGCTGCCAGTGAGAAATATGAGATTGAACAATTGGATGTCAAGACTGCCTTCTCGTATAATAATGACCTTGAAGAGGGTTGTCTACATGGAAGTCCCTGAGGTTGTAGAGATTAATCCAACAAGCATATAGAAGCAGTGGGAGCATTGTTATTCTGATTTGATTTACGTTAATTAGTTAGTAGTGTGTTGAGGATTAGTAAGATGGTTTGTTTGTGTTAAGAATCTAAAATTTAAGTGGGAGTATTAAGGTTAAATTTATAATAGGATCTGCTTAGAGAGCGATCTGCTAAGATGAAGTTTTATTTTCTTTTCACTTGACTATAATGTTGTGTATTTAAGTTCTGTCTATTGTTTTGTGAATGGCGTCTTAGGAATGTTGTGTGTTTAGTTACTTGGAAGAAGTTAATAAACTAGTATTGAAATCTCACTCCGTGCCTTTGATTTCAAAATTTAAAATCAAGTGGAATTATTTTTCTTTTCAAATTGAACACTTTAATTTTAAAGATTTTCATACAAAAAATACTGACTGTTTGACTGATTTGCAAGGTGATCTTGAATAACTAATTAAATTTCATTTTAAATTAGATAGTATTAGTTTCTACATCAAACAGAGTATATCGACTTCATAAGTCTTTAGATAATCACCCGGTATTTTTCATCCATAGCAGGCATAAAAAGCTGAGGTGAATCAGCAGTAGTAGTTTTTAGACCGTTTTCAAGTTGGTGCTATTAAGAAACTAGACATAAAATCAACAAAAAATCTTTCAATAAAATAAAGCTTGAGATAAAAAAAAACGAAGGAAGAATAAAAGTACAAATTGAGCCATCGGTCCAACGAAGAAAACAAGATAATTTGCCGGACAGTGATAAATTAATGAGTAAATAAACGTTGATAATGATCGGAGGCAAAAACTGCGACTGCGTACAGCCCTTGTGACAAATGAAGGCGACCTCGGAAAAAATAATTGGTCATTTAAATTCCGTCTTTCCGCTCTAAGGCCGAACAATTGGACTTCTTCTGTTTCAAGTCAGCTTGCAGAAAACACCTTAAACTCAGTTACACTTTCAGATCAGTTCGGTCCCTGCCTGATTTCTTGGCTAAGTTATATTTTTTTTAAGATTTCCATCTTGATTTGACTGTAATTTGTTGTAGTGTTGTAAAAATAAACTAGGTGTTAGGATTCCGCTTGATTTACAACGTGTATGGTTTTTTATGAATTAATACGAAAGGCGAATTTCAAGGGTAAACATTACTGGTTGCTAATAAATAAACAAATATCCGGGACAACATTACACCAAGAACATTTAACCGCAAACTAAGCAGAGCTTGTACTACGGCTGTCATAGACTGATAAATTTTCCTAAATATTTCTAAATACATACTAATATAGATAATAACACCCAGACACACAACAAATACAAATTTTGGGGGGATCGAACCCACGACCTCCGGCGCTAAAGACAGGATCGCTGTCATTACGCCAACAGGCCAGTCAAAGGATTGATATCCTACAATACTCACAGTCAACGACAAATACTTAATAAAGTTAATAATTTAAAATAAGGAAAATTTTATAAAAAAACCAATGTTTTTTTTTATATTGCCCGTCAAGATGACCTCACTCCACCTGATGGAAAGCGGTCGTGAGGTCCAAATATGAGGTTGACAAGCCCAGTCATTCAACGAATCACTGGGCTGGCCATCCTCACCTTGAAGGCCTGCAGCTGGCCTTTCCACGCCCCGCTTGAAGAGCCCGGGACTATACGAGGAAGGAAACACATGTGCTGGTAGAGCGTTCCACGTCTGGATGGTACGACAAAGAAACGAGTCACCGAACCTTTTAGTTCGGGCCAACAAATGTTGAATTGTGTGTGGGTGACGCCGTAGTCCAGCACGCGTGGTACGGGAGTGGAAAGGTGAGGGTGGAATGAGCTGGAATAACTCGTCAGAGCATTCCCCATTGTAGAAGCGATAGAGAACCCTTAGCCTGGCAATGTCTCTACGCAATTGGAGAGGCTCAAGGGTCAAAGTTTTTTTTTTTTTTATATTGCCCGTCAAGATGACCTCACTCCACCTAATGGAAAGCGGTCGTGAGGTCCAGATATAAGGTTGACAAGCCCAGTCATTCAAACGAATCACTGGGCTGGCCATCCTCACCTTGAAGGCCTGCAGAAATGCCTTCACGCCCCGCTTGAAGAACCCGGGACTATAAGAGGAAGGAAACACATGTGCTGGAAGAGCGTTCCACGGCTGGATGGTGAAAACAAGTTGCCTCTGGGTTTCCAATAATACGGATAGCACGCCGCTGCAACCTGTCTAGAGCTTCGAGTAGGTACTTGGCAGAACCGTCCCAGAGATGAGAGCAGTATTCCACACACGAGCGGACTTGTGTCTTATACAAGAGACAGAGCTGCTCAGGCGTGAAGAATCGTCTCACTCTGTTCAGGACTCCGAGTTCTCCAGTTCTAATGACGTTCTCAATGTAGTCCCGCTGGTTTAGGTTGCTACGAACATCCATGCCAAGGATGTTTAGGCTATCCTTAATCGGTAGCGAGGTGCTCTGAAGAGTGGAATGGGAAAGGAACGGCGACGCCTTTGCTGTGAATGCACACACCTGCGTTTTATTGGCATTAAACTCGACAAGATTGCATGCACCCCATTTTGAAAAACTCAAACTCAAATAACTTGATTTAAATAGACTGTATCAGTACTTTCAAATCGTCAAATTTACAGCAAAATATACTAAATAATAGACATAAATACCATAATAATATGGATATGTAAATAAACAGTATACAGACATAATGCGACTCTACCACCGCGTCGGAGTTGTTTCTTACTGAGAAGACCCGGCGAGAAACTCAGCAGTTACTCTTTTAAACTTGTTTTGGGTTTACAACAGGCGTTAGTAAAGTACAAGCAGTGTGTCATTTTGATACAAATAAACCTAAAAGAATATAAAACAAAGAGAAAAAACCAACCATAAAAGAATATAATAAAAAGAATTCATTTAAACAATTCAAAAACGAAAATTGTTAGTCAGTACATACATACTAGGTACCTATTAACTCTTACAATAAAACATCTGTTACAATAGAGCTATTTAATCCCGCATCGAGCAGAGCGCTTATACCCAGGCATTTTTATCTAATAAGGTAGTCTTTTGTAGTATAATAGCCCTTTTTTAATAAAGCCGTTTTGATGTGATTTTTGAATCTATGTAAAGGTAACTCACAAATTGTTTTTGGAATTTTGTTGTAATAATGTATACCTTGCCCCATAAAGGATCCTAAAACTTTTTGTAACCTAAAGAGTGGAAGTGCAATTTTATTCTTATTCCTAGTTTTTCTGCAATGTATGTCACTGTGTTTAGCATAGAGACCAATATTTTTTCTGACCAAAACAATGCAATTGTAAATGTATTGTGACGCTACAGTGAGGATACCAATTTCCTTAAAAATCTCCCTAAGTGAAGCCCGTGCACGAAGCTTATAGATGGATCTGATAGCTCGCTTCCGGAGGATAAAGATGGTTTGTATATCCGCCGCTTGACCCCAAAGTACAATGCCGTAAGACATTACACTATGGAAATAACTAAAATAAACTGAACGAGCAGTATCAACATCTGTTAATAACCTAATTTTTCTCACTGCAAATGCAGCCGAACTAAGTCTGCCTGAGAGAGCTGTTATATGAGGGTTCCATTGCAGTTTTGAATCTAGTGTGATTCCAAGAAAAACAGTTGTATCTACAAGCTTCATAGTATTACCATCAATTTTTAGACTAATGGGGTTATCTTTAACATTAGGCAACTTAAAATTAATACATTTAGTCTTTTTTGCATTAAGCTGTAGATTATTTACTGTAAACCATTGTAAAACCTTTGAAGGTGCGTCATTAACATCATCAAAAAGGTTTTTATTTCTGTCAGTTTTAAAAACTAAAGATGTATCGTCTGCAAACAATACAACATCACAAATATCTTTTAAGTAAAAAGGTAAATCATTTATATATATCAGAAATAGTAATGGACCTAGAATGGATCCTTGAGGGACCCCCATTTTAACTTGTGATCCTGTAGAGAGTACACTGTTAACATCAATTTTTTGAGTTCTTAAACTAAGGTACGAAATTACCAAATCTAAAGCATTATCCCTAACCCCGTAAAAATCAAGCTTGCGTATAAGTGTATCGTGATCAACGCAATCAAAGGCCTTGGACAAGTCACAGAAGACGCCAAGAACGTTCTGTGAATTCTCCCAAGCCCTAAAGATGTGTTTTAGAAGTGCGATGCCAGCATCAGTAGTAGAACGGCCTCTCGTGAATCCATATTGTTCACTGTGTAAGAGATTGTTCTCATAAAAATGGCTAAATAGTTGTTCTTGAATGATTTTTTCAAAGATCTTACTGAGAGCTGGTAGGATTGAAACAGGCCTAAAGTTACCTGGGTCTTGTTTGTTGCCTGATTTAAAAAGTGGTACAACCCTACTGTGTTTCATTAGGTTTGGAAAAACACCTTCATCAACACAATCATTGAATATTACGGCTAAATAAGGGGCAATCACGTCAATTATGTGGCTAACAATTTTGACTGATATACCCCAAAGATCAGGGGTATCTTTTGAATTAATTAATCTGAATGCTTTTATTATATCTAGTGACTCAACATGTTTAAATTTAAAGAATACACTGCAACAAGATACATTATCTTTCAACAAATGTTCCGCTCTAGTTGGTGAGGAATTTAATGAAGCTGTAGTGATTATAGGTATATTACTGAAATACTTATCAAATGCTTCAGCAACAGATGCTTCTGATTGTAAGATGTTATTGTTAATATTAAGAGTGTATGAGGTATCGCGCTGTTTAGCTTTACCTGTTTCGTGATTTATGACGTCCCAAGTGGTTTTTATTTTGTTAGTGGACTTCGACATTTTATCACGAATGTGCAATGCCTTAGCTGTAGTGCAGGCTTTTCTGAATATTTTGGAGTAGTTCTTGACATACTCAACAAAAAGTGGATCGAAATTGTATTTTTTCATGCCGTACAACTCATACATCTTACGTCTGCTCCTGTAAATTCCAGGCGTGGCCCATTCACAAAACTTAGATTGAACTCTGCAAGTAACTTGTTTGGTGGGAAAACAAGCATCAAATTCATTTTTAACACAATCAAACAGTCTTTTGTAGACTGCATCAGGGTCACCCTGCTTGTAAGGAATGGAAGATACTTTATGCTTTAAATTAGTTTTAAAACTATTAATGCGATTACCCGTCTTCGGTCTACATGTTATTTTCCTGTAATTAACGCTATTGTTAGTTAAATCTAAAAATGTTATCTTCTGCCCACAATGATCAGACTTTAATTCAGTTACTATTGCCTTTTCAATGGGAACACAGTTGCAAAATACATTATCCAGACAAGTAGATGTTGTGGCTGTTATCCTCGTGGGTTCATGGAATTGATGATCCAGACCAAAGGATTTAAATAGCGACAATAACCTATTCCTTTCAGATGAGTTTACTAGCAAATCTATATTGAAATCACCACACACAATAATGGGTTTAGAGTTTAGGTTTGAAATGAGGTCCAACACTCCGTCAAGCTCAACAACAAGACTTCGCCTCTTCTCCTCGATGTCAGTCTGCTTTGCCCCAGGGCGCTCGAAATAACGCGCGTGGACCGTGCTATCATCCGCATAGCAATGAATATTACCAAGAGATAACATGTCATTGATATGTAGAAGAAACAACGTCGGCGACAAGACGGAGCCCTGCGGCACTCCGGCATTAATCTGGAGAAAGCGTGATTTTCGACCACCGCAAAGGACGCAAATTCTAGGTCCCTCCAGAAATCCGGCGACCCAGTCGCATAGGCGAGGTGGCAGACCATATGCCGGAAGCTTGGAAAGAAGCGAGCGATGCCATACACGGTCGAAAGCTTTGGCAATGTCAAGGCTACGGCCAAAGATTCCCCATGCTTGTCCATAGCCTCCCCCCAGATGTGTGTTACGTACGCTAGAAGATCACCCGTAGACCGTTTTGGTCGGAAGCCGTACTGATGATACATATGTTATGTCTTGAATAATAATTATAAAACCCAGAATCAATGAAAAATGAGAATTATCGATTATTTAACCACCGTGTTGTTACACACGTTACCACAAACCAACCTTTGCCCTCACCGCAGAAATTAACTCAACACATCAAAGTGATGGGATAGGATATATTGAAACTATTTTTTTTATGACAGGTCATCATCGTCAACAGCCTTTAGATGTCATCTGCTGAACATAGGCCTACTCCATAGAACGCCACAGCAAGCGGCTTTGGGCTTATTGCATCGAGCAGCTTTCAGCAACTATAATTCACTTCCGGAAATATTTAAAAAGAACTCACTAAATACCTGGCTCAGAAATGTTTTTACAGGAGTTCTTTGATAGGGAAAATTTGTTAGAAATAAGGCAATATTTTATTATTATAATTTGTATGGCAGTGGCAGGATTAAAGATAATATTTTTATTGATTTAATTTTAATTTAAGTATATTCTAATAAAATGCTAAGTAATAAAATAAAAATAAAATGTATAATTATATTTGTAGTCTAAACTACATATCCGTCTTTGTACAACAAGAAGAGCAAATAAATGTTTATGATTTATGACTTGCACCAAGATATCTGTCCACCGGGTGGGTGGCCTACCTACGCTGCGCCTTCTAATTCGTGTTCGCCATTCGAGGACTCTTACGTTACGCCCCAGCGGTTATGACAGGTGCTGTTGCGGACTCTTTTTAATATTGTATCTGGCTACAATTTACTATCCAAATTCGAATGTCATTTTCAGTTTATGATATGTTTATTGTATTGAGTTATGCCAAGGAGACTGGTTTGTTTTTGTGTATTCAAATTGCTCATTATGTATCACTATTATAATCCATTTATGACAGTTCATTGCTTTTAATGTCACCTCTGTCGCTATCATGTGCTTTTATGGTTTTTTCAGAATTTTTTTAATAACTATGTCGATCCATTAAGCCAATCAAGTAATTTTGTAATATCATCTTTCATCCGTCTAGAAAAAATCTCTTCTGCAACAATAGGTCCAAATCACTCTCTTCTAGAAGAAGCCCAGGCTCTGAATTTTTTTTCATTCCTTTGCTCTTCAACATATTTTTTTTTTACTAAAACACTGACCATTACGGTAGTTATATGTCAAGGTTAAAGAACCTGTTCATATGTTGCATGAACATATTTTAGAAGTGAAAACAGTGTACACTTGTGTTGAGTCTGAATGAAAATTCAATTTTGTTGAGCACAATAAGCAGGATTCCGAGAGTATAACGGGCTTAATTGATAGCCTGTCATTACAGCATGTGGGTGCCAATGTTAATTACAATTTAATTTATATTCTGCATTCGTACAACGTTACGGGCTGGAGTTATTTCGCGAGTAATTTTCTAGTTAAATTACAATTTAAATTAATGAAATATTTCACTTAAAATGATTTAGAATTATTTAATTATCTTACAATTCTGTTAATGTAAATTGTTTCTATGTCGGTAAATATATAGAGTCAATAATTTATAAACAAGTTATTATAAAAGGTCAGGTCAGGAGTACCCATAATCGACGAGCATGTATGAAAGGAACAATGAGAGTGGAAGAAGCGCAAGAGGTGTGTCAGGACCGTAGCAAGTCCAAAGATGTGGTCTCTGCCTACCCCGTTGGGAAAAAGGCGTGATGGTATGTGTATGTAAGTTATTTAATGTTAAGTAATAATATAAAGTTTTCTCGTAGGAAAAGCAGGTAGGAGTTGCAGGGCAAGAATATAATTGATGATTTATTAAATTATCACGCTAGAAAATAAAATTAAATTTGTCCAACACAGCAGCAATAAAAATGATAAACGCATCAATAGAATAAAAAGAAGTACTTACTTACTTATTTAAAACTTGACAATATCATGTAAAATGTTTCATTCGTGAGTTATGAAACCAAACGATAAATCTGACAGTTGATATTCATGGTTACCTTCGTAATTGGATAATTTCAAAAGTTGACTGTTTTAATACGGGCAAGTAAAATGCTTTACGACATTCCGTGCACTAAATAGTTTGAAAACTGCAGTGGCATGATTTTATACAATAAAATTACACATTAATTGTTATGGTAAATCCACAATCTTGCGGCTGTTCTTTGAAATATTTTATTATTCTAGTAAATTACTTTTTATCACGAAAATTATTGTTTAATAACTTGTGCAAATGTCGTGACATGATAAAGAAAACTTGTATGAAATTAAGTAAACAGGAGTTTTAAAATATCTGGCAGTAGAAGTTCTTTTTAGCTATCCTATATTTGTTTCTCTTGTGGGAAAAAAGTAATAAAGAGGATGCACAATAAGAAAATGTTATTTCTTAATATATAATTCATATTTATCTTCGAAGTAAAAATAATAATAATATCTTAATATAAATAATATGCTCATCGCAAACATCCGCAGTGACGAAGCAAAACGCATATTATTTTGAATTATTTTGCGGCTGCATCCAGCAGTGGCAAACGGAAAAAGTTTTTTGGCACCAACTCAAGACTTGTTGGTGTTTCGGCAAAAACGTCCCCCGAGCATTTGCTTCATTATAACTAGATAGATACAACGAAGTCTTAGGATGTGGCTAACTTTTAAATTAATAGCGCCATGAGAGATTACAGAAAGGGATGCCAAAACTGTTTCTATACTCGAGAAAAGAGTTTTGGTCATACAATATCATGTAATAAAAACGTTAGGTGGAGTTCGCGGCGATAAAGTGTATTCCTCCGGAACGGAAAACAAAACGTTCAATTGCGCTTGGTTCAGGTTTTGCATATAATCATATTTATATTTATTGTTTTAGCGTCAAGTCTGTACTACCTACTGTTTGTTTGTACGGATAGAGCTAAGGGATTTAACTAATAGATGTAGATAAGGTTCGTTGTTAGTAGAGAGGCAAAGGCATTTCGAATTTGCATGCCAATGCTATCGGGAGAGCATCTAACTATAGAAGTTTAGGGATCAGCTTTAAAGGCTCAAATTGCCCACTCAATTAATGTAGCGATATTAGAGAGCTTAAGAGGTATTGGGATTCTATAATCAAATGAAATTGATATGAAATCTGAATGCCAGAGCTTTGTTATTTATTACTAACTTCTGCCCGCGACTTAGTCCGCGTGGAATGATGATAATATATCCTATAGCCTTCCTCGATAAATGAGCTATTTAACACTGAATTTTTTTTTCAAATCGGACCAGTAGTTTCTGAGATTAGCGCATTCAAGCAAACAAAGAAACTCTTCAGCTTTATAATCTTATATATATTATAAGATGACCATGCCTGCCAAATGCGGGTTTCAAAAATCGTAAACCTATGCTTCAAAAATTCGAGAACTTTCTATTCTCGTATGTTTATCAGTCTCTGACGCCCATATTACAAGCTCTGCTTAGTTTGGGGTCAGATGATCTTGGTGTGAATTGTCCCAGGTATTTGTTTATTTTATTTTATTTATTCCCGACATTTAATTTGAAACCAGGACCAAAAGAATTCAGGTCGGGCTCTCTGACCTATAACGCTATTGAGGCGCTTAAACTAATTTTATTGCGCGTTCATTAGTCATTTAGATTATTCATTCAAAAATGGTCACTCAAATTTATTCCGTATCCTTATTAAGTTATTAATTTACGTATTTCTTCGTGGCAGTCCCTTTGTTGAGGATTCGCGTGCGCTTCTTCAATGTGTGTAGTTTTCAACCAGTTGTGTTTTCCTTGTAAGTTGGACCAGCACATCCATTTTTTATCAACTGGTATTTTTCTGGTGTGTGAAAAATATGATTTATGATTTGTAGTTTAAAAATCTATATTTTGAAAATTTACACATAAACTCCTATTATTAGATATTTATAAGCAGTTTAATTTTAAACATTGATTAGTAGATGATACGTATCGGTTTTGTACCAATACAAATAAAAAACATACGGAAATATATTAATCTCAAACAAAATTCGAACTCTCAACTACAAAACTTAAAGAACAAGCTAACTTGCCGCATAATTAAAACCTTTAAGCAAACGACAACTATCATGAAAGTCAAGTGTTCAACTCAACTTTCTTTTAACGAGGCAAGATGAATATAATTCAGGAATGTTTTATGTTCGGGCACAGAGTCTCATCTGTGGCTGCTTCTGAATAATGGTCCGCATTAATAAACAGGGATGCTTCCTACTCTGAACTAGTGTTGTGCTTCTGAGGATTTATGGTTTTCTTGATACCATACTTTTTATCATTTCAGGAAACCAATGGCACTTTGGAGTCCATACAAGACCTAGCTCCCGTAATAAATGAAAAAAGAAGTCATTTAATAATTTAGAAAGTCTTCTAGGGACCCGGAACAGTAAAATAAGTCTTGATAAAATAATTAAAAATTCCGTAGTTAATTTCCGGAACAAAGAGCTTCTAAATTATGTTTTTTATGCCGAAGATACCCCCCTCACCCAATTATTTGTAATTACAAAACTGTATAGCTAGGCACATCACTATTTGAAGTTGAAGTAAGATCGCGTAAGAGGCTCTAATTAATTACAGAGACAAGGACTACACCTACAGTGATGGAAACTATCATTTTAGCCCTGGATCCCGGTATCCCGGTAGTCACTCAGAATTAGGCGCTCTGAGTAACAGTTGTGACAGTTTAACGATTAAATTTAGGTGAGATTGTAGTTAAACCTCAGTTTATTTAAAAAGAGCGATGTCACTCATCCACACAAAATCAGACTAGCATATCAGTAGGTATTTAATACATTATTGGTTGGGTGTGCTGGGAGACGCCCCTGACTTATTTCCTTGTGTGGTACCTCGTAACACGGGAATAATAATCCCTACTTCGAGACCATTACAAGAGGTGTGTTGTCTGGCGCATATTTATTTTTATTTATACATATAAAACGTTTCAAAACACAAAATGGCGATATCCCAATTTCAGCGATTTTTTTTTTAATTTTGGCACGATGAAAATAATGATCGTTAAGTATTTACCAGGCCGTTATTTAATAAATATGACATTAGTGATTGATATGCTACTTTTTCTTCATTATCAAAATGAAATTATTAGGTTGGGGAAAAAGTCTTTTCGCATATAGTATGTATGAACTTGTAATAGAATCTCTTTGGCTATACTATTTGTATTTGGCTGGTTTTGGTGTCATTAAAAGTTTAAATTTAAAGAAGATAATTCCAAATTCAAATTAGGAAAATATGTGATTTTCATTTGTTTTTCTTACTGTCAAGATGAGTGAATCTAATGAATAAATTCGATACATTTTAAAATATTACTACAGAAAAGGTAAAAATGCAATGCAAGCCGCGAAAAAAAATTGTGATGTTTATGGACCTAGTGCAGTGTCTGTGAGAGTAGCACAGATTTGGTTTAAGCGTTTTCAATCCAGTAATATTGATGTCAAAGATGCACGTCGCTCTGGTCGCCTTATTACGGATAAAATGGATGCCATTTTTGAAAAGGTGGAGCGAGATCGGCATATCAGTAGTTACAACTTAGCTGAAGAACTGGGAATCGACCACAAAACAGTTTTGGCGCATTTCATAAAAACTGGGTACACAAAAAAGCTTGATATTTGGGTACCTCACGAGCTCACTGATTAATGGATCCACCGTATAGTCCTGACCTTGCATCTTCAGATTTCCACCTGTTTTGGTCTCTTCAGAATTCTTTAGGTAGTGTCAGGTTAACATCACGAGATGATTGCCAAAACCATTTGTCCCGGTATTTTGATCAGATGCCTCAAAATTCCTATAGCAATGGGATCATGTCCCTACCTACAAGATGGCAAAAAGTAATCGAACAAAATGGCACCTACATACTTTAGTTAAATGTAAATAAACTATATTAAAAAATGTTTTGAATTTTCTTAAAAAATGCGAAGAAACTTTTTACCCAACCTATTAAGTTTTGACGTTGTACATATTCATACACTTAATAATGAATTTTCAAAGAGGATTCAGAGGCTCTAACGTAATTTTTTTATGAAACAAGTTCAGCTTGTTTCTCTCTTTGGAAGCTATTTAAAACCAATTCTTTCAATTTGTATCACAGCAAACCTTAGATAAAATTTTAGTAAAGATACCTAATTAAGATGTGTTTTCATGAAATTATACCATTCTCCTATCCATGAGATGAGACAAACTTATGTTGACAAACTCATTAGGGTCGTGTTTGATCCAACATGACAAGGTTATTCCATTTGAGGAACATCATTGCTCAAGAACAAGATAGTAATTTGTTTACTATTTTCGAGTATTAATTAATGACAGTATTTTCGTATAATTAAATTTGTATTAGTGCAGGCTGTCATATGACATTGTTTATCTCTCTGATGAGTAAAGATCCTCAAAATACCACTTTATAAATATTATTTTGCTATCCATTCTTTATTATTTTTAAAACCCATTAAAGTCAAAGCAAGCAATACTTACTAGAAATTTGAGTGGCACTATAACCAAAATAGAAACCAATAAATGAGCTTTCCTTATTTCATCCCCTTTGTTACGTCAAATGAACTGTTGATGTAACAAAACACTGTTTATAAAAAATATTCCACCCCGTACTCGCGCCTCGAAAGATAACGTAAGAGACGAAATTGAAAAATCTTGTTATTCTCACTTCATACAATGAGCTTACACAAGAGGGTCTTCAATCTTACGTGATCGCCTGCTACGTTATATTTATGTATATTGGGATAATTTATCAATTTCTTTTTCCCATTTAAAAGTTCCAGAGACGTAAATGGCTAAAGCATGTCTTCCTTCAAATTCCCTATAAGATTGTAGAAAATTAATGGAGCCCCTTTCTAACTTTATTATAATCTCTACACCGCGGAATCGCGCAACCAGCCACATGATCCGAATTATAAGGACGACGGAGAAAAATAGATCGACATTTTTCATCAGAAAACTTTCCTTGCAACTTGGGAGAAAGGCATATCTTCTATATCAAACTTGTTAATAAGGATAGGGAAATATTTTAGAAGTTACTCTGCTGGAGCGATACGTTTTGAGTTTTATTGTGAACGGTACAACATTCTCACGAGAGTTCATGGCTAATGGAAACTTTGCAAACTTTTGTGACTTTGAGTGAAGTAGTATTTACAAAAAAGCTTTTAACGAAATCTGCTTCCACTTTTTCAATAAATTCGTTGCATGTTCAATAAATTATATTTTTTTGAATTAATTTTTGTCATCAACTTCTTTAATATATAAATGAGTTCAGTTCCAAATCTGTTTCTTTTTTACCTATCATCTTTATCATCTTTGTACAAATAAGGGTACCCCATTGATTTCGCAGTGCCCAGTTACTTAAAGGTTAATAAAATACATGTTTTATGTCGAATTCGCCAGTAATGGCATAACATTATTAACAGTAAAAACAGTACTGAAAAACTAATCAATCTAATGTGGTATGATCTGAAAAGAACTGATGAGAACTTTTTTAACTCCTACAAGAGTAGATAAAAGTGTACGAGTACCTAGTGACATAGTTTATGGATAGAAGTAAGCCAACTCTGGCCCCGAGCGAGCG
This sequence comes from Udea olivalis, assembly GCA_947369235.1. Lineage (NCBI taxonomy): Eukaryota > Metazoa > Arthropoda > Insecta > Lepidoptera > Crambidae > Udea > Udea olivalis. Next base: position 11,641,571 of record OX376351.1, read on the forward strand.
AAAATAACCTAAACACGTAGGGCTGTCGCTTTAGTTTATTCAATCGTCAAAAATGAAGGGCCAATCTCTATGAGATACTCGTACCTGCGGTAGAAGAGTCTGCGTACTGCCACAAACGCAAAAATAAACTTACAATTTAATCAGTAAAATTTTGGAACTGGTTCGTCTGAAAAAATCGGAAACGTCAACCTTTAGACAGATACAAATGAGACGTTAACGTTGAAGTTATATTTATTCAATATCACTCTTAGGGCTTTTGGTTAAGCCCCTGTAGCCCTGTGCTTATTCGTGTTAATTGATTAATTTAATCAAATTGTTAAATTTTGGATTTGATGAGTTGGTAATTGGACATCCATATACACTAGAATATTTACGCATCCTGCTTGTAGTCATTTTTGAGTTTGATATAGGCGTTGAAGTGCGCGGTATTATAATCTACGCACGGCACACTTTTAGCCCATATAAAAATTGTCAGTGTGCGACGCGCGTTATTTTTACGGCTACTTTAAGTTGGTATATCGTTTAAGTTTGTAAGGGTTAGGTTTAAAGGTAATATTAAATTAAACCTACTTCACTGGGAAAGTTTTACAAAAGGCTCAAATAAAACGGAATTTGGGACAGTTTGACTAAAATTAAACGGGACAAAGATCAAGTGCATATTAACTACTCTGTATAGGCAATTCCAGGTAAGGTTATATCAAAAAGCGAAGTTTAGAACAATGCAAAAATGAGCAAGATATATTGTAAGGTATAAAGCAAGCAAAATTACTTTTGAACGATAGGGCTGGCACCCTACGTAACTAAATGACAAGGGAAAAAATAATGACGGAGGTAATGAGAATCATAATTCACGCAGAGGCTGCCCTGAATTTGTGTCAGAGACTGGTTTGTTTTTGCTTCTAACCACTTTTTCATACATAATCTGCAGTAAATACAAATAACGATACAAAAAAGTAAACATTATGGGTACGATAAAACTATAGTATAAAAGTGTGGGTTCACAACCGGGATCCGCCAATATAAGGGCGTGTGACTGATGAAATAAGTATTATTTGTGTAGGTACTGCATTTTATTGAGAATCTGAGCATCATCTATCAGCAATAAAGATTACCAAACAAACAACATTCAAAAAGAAATAAACAGAACATTGAGAAGGCCATGATATCCCACAATTTTCGGGACAAACAGAATATGTTAGATACGCTTCACTTGTCCCCGGCAGTATTGTGTTTTGTTCGGGCCATCACAGAGTTTTCAAGCGTTTGTTTCCTTACGAAATGGCAGTTAGGAATATTTATTGGATGAACTTGTAGCGTGACGCCGCTTTTTAGCCAATTGTTGCCATTTTTGTAACGCCATACCCTACTTCTGGGTGAAATATCGAAGGTCATAAAAGTTCTCCGTGACAATATCAATTTGTTTTCTATTGGCTATGTTTTAGAGAATTATTACAGCAATTTCAATACTGCAGTGCGCTACTTGCAGTTTAAAATGGAAATAATGTGTTCATAGGGAAATTACTTTTATTATGTGTAAATTTACTACTGATAAAATACTCCTACTTACACTGTTTTAGCTCGTAGTATATTTTTTTCTATTTGCCAGTTTATTTAGAGATGCGAAAAAAGACTCACTTATCTGATCTTTTAAAAAAGGATTAGAAAAGGAATTACTACGAAAGAAAATTACGTTTAGTTCAATGTCCTAGAAGGTGGTAAAAAAGTGTCATTTTCACTAGCTTTTGTAAGCAAAATGTATCGAGCTAGTAATCGATACGATAACCGAGGCAGACACCTCTGAATGTCACCGACACGCATCACTTATTTCCTTACAACGCGAGAATCAGATAGTACTATAACAGATAAGATTATGGTTACCCATTGATCTGGTCACATTTACCTATGTGACTAATTCACTTTTGCAAGTGAATGAACCAGACCATGTTCTTTTTTAAATGAAGTAGGAAAATTGATCTTGAAATGCATTGTGATGACGTTGGCATATGGTATGCAGTGATTCACTAGGCAGCTTTTGCAGTGGTCACACACTTTAAAAAATATTAACAGAGTATTTTTTCCCGTATTAAAACGAATATCTGCATAAGATCTCTTTTAACAACGGCTCGTTTGAAGCAAGTTATACAAAACACTGGAAAAATTAAGAGCCATTCTCTTCGTAAGTAATTACATTTACATTAAGGGGTCCCAAAAACGTTTCTTTGTCAATTTAAATCGTGTGTCCGACAAATTTGCGAGGGTCAATCAGGGACTTATCAAAGTAACACCCTATCTTCAATTCGAAGGACAGGACTTATGGTAATGAGTGACGGTTTTCGAAACGGCTGCGGGACGCGGATTATAGGGGATGCTAGGGTCCGTTTTTACAATACCACATGGTGTCTGGAGCTTTAAATAATGCGAAACATCCATTGTTTGATGGTGATCAAGGTTCTTAATGAAGTATATTTACTTACATTACTGTCCAAAACTGGGTAAGATACTTCAGCTTGTAATTAAAGCCAGTGACAGATTTCACATTGAATTATTTGGTGCTCAATCTCTACTTTTCTCGCAATTTACCACCAGAGTTATCACGAAGTTAACTTAGCTGTTTTTTCGTGCCTCTGATATTTATTTTACCGTGGACGGATCTTTTATCTAAAATACGATTGCTACAAGGAATTAGCCTTAAATACAATTGGAACTTAATTTGAATTGATAATCACAAATTTGGATCACACTTTTTGTGATCTAAAAACACTGCCCATCATTAGGCCGTGAAGGCGTTACTTTCTTTTTACAAAAATAAGAAAGATAACTGATAGAAGAAATCGTGAACAATGTAAATTTACTATGAAGTGATTTAATAATTTTGTATTCTATCGTACATCTTCGTTGATTAAAATATTCTTGGAAGTCTTAGATTTTATGATATTACATCTTTAAAGAACTCGAACTTCATGATTGAATAGTATTATTCTTAAAACACATAACTTAAACACTAAATTGAATAAGAATTTATTTTTCCAGACTGAATATTTTTATCCTCTTTTATCAGATCTACTACAAGCTTTGGTGACGTCACGTCGTTGAGATATATTTGGCCAGCACTTCGTCTGATATGTGTATATCGTTTCTAATCTTTCGCTTTTACGTCCTTGTTTTAGAAATGTCCCTTGGGCGCGGGACCAAACCGGTTCTTCAGTACATTATCTATGTCAATACTCTGAAATGGAGGCGCCATTTTAGGAAAACATTTTGGTGTATCGCGTGTATTCTTATATTAAAGGCCCATGTGGGACCCATTACGCGGAGATTTCTTATCCCACAAACAGCCGGTAGTATACCTACTGTGGAGTAATGTACTTTGTTATCTTTTTTCGGAAAGTGGCCACTGTCGCCTTTGTTTGAAGAGGCTGTATCTCTTGCAAACATTTGCTTTCGGCAGCTAAATTTTTCCGCTTTACTGAACTAGAATGGAGTATAACACGTCTATACAGACATTGTTTTTGATAGTTGGTGCTTAGTAATATCCAATAAATAAAACCTGGTGCATGGTTTTCCAATGATTCAATAGTCTTACATTGATCTCCTTGTTTTCTTTTTTTTTATTTGCAAACCATTTATTAAGTAGCATATCTTAAGAGATACAGTAACTCACAACTTGTATAATAATCATGAAAAGGTTTGTGCAGAAACTGATATAAAGCATTAAACAGACGTAGGTTATTTGTGTGAACTTTTTAAAATGTGTTTAATAAATTATTTATTATCTTCCCAAAAGCTTAACGTAAAATATGTATTTTCCAAACTGTACTGATTGCGCTAATACTGTTATTTTCTACGGAATAACAGTACGGCTACTTACAGTTAACGTAATCCGCTTTAAGCCAGTACAAAGTAAGAGCTTCTAATACAGACACTATTTCACGTAGATAATTGCTTGGCCGGCCAGCGGGAGATTAGGGCCGGTCGCACCCGCGAACAACGTTAGACTCTGTGGTTTCAGTTTTTTTTTCTATCTTCATGGCTGTGGATACTTGCGAGCTATTCAACTAGTTCAGTTTTTGTTTCAAACAAAAAACATTTAATTATAAGAGCTCTAGTATATGTTTAACTCTTGTTATCTTTTGTGCTGATAAACCATATAATTTTTTTAGTCTTTACATTAATACGAGGCACTAGCAAAAATTTATAAAAAAAAGATTAGATGCACTAAAAGAAAAATTAATGTATAATTAAATTGCAAGAGACAAGTTATAATGAAAATGCCAACTGCTTTAGGCTGGTGGAGTAGTTTTTAAAGACCAAATTCATTGGATTCCCCCTAGAGGGAGCGTTGTACCCCAGGGTTAAGGACTACATCTCGGAACCCATGTGGCCTCATTATGATAGGTGACAATTTTTTTTTGTTGAGGTGTTATCGAAATACCTCTCACTGATAGAAACATTGGTAAAGGAAATATTTCGAAATCATATTATTGGACTTGCCCCAAACGCTCCCTACAAACTTAGACACTGTCGCAAGATGGTGACGTCACAGCATGCCTATTTCTATGCGTTCTGCAAGACACTTGTTCGGCAGCTATAATACATTTTGCGTTTATGAATATTTAAACAAAAGTTTATGGTAACAAACGTTACTATAAATTGTGTGGATTATCTAATGGTACAGTTATTTTTATTTAGATATTTTATAGTTTTGAAAATTTACTTGCCTAATGCCCACCCAAGTTTGAAGAGCCATAAAATTAATTATACCGAAGTAAACGAACTAAACGTTTTCACATGCCCCTTTTTTTGTTTTTTGATTATTTGAAATAATTATCAGAATTCGATGATGTTATTAACTACCCAATTCCAGTCTGTACGTCTACCACGAGATGCCACTTTTAGTTTACGTTATCCTTCGTGTAAAAAAATGTATTGGGATTTGACATGACAGTGGTAACTCGTGGCAGAACCAGCTCTTTGTTCATTGTGAAAGCAACCAACTCTCCGGTGATGGAAAATACCGATGAAAAACTAAAGCAACCTGGATAACGGCAGAAGGCTCCTCACCTATCACGTTGGTATCTGAAACGCTCAGTGAAAAGTGGGCTGCCGAGTGTTCCGTTCACCATGACGGCAACAGTTAACTTTGTTTGATTCACCTGAAATTCAGCCACTTGGCTAATAAGCGCTCATCATTTTAAGAGTACGTGGTAAATTACAAGACGCTATTTCTTAAAACTACATAATTTGCTTGTTAATTGTAATATTGCTGGAAGTTTGAAACACACAAAGGACATTATAAAAGTAGGTAACATATTTGGCAATAGCTTCAAAACGCGGCATTTTATTTTCAATCTAGTGTGGGCAAGTTTGCCAAATTATGGTACTTACGAACGTGTTAAAAAACAAAACAATCATTTTCATGTATGTAGAATGATTGTGTTGAATAGTTGCAAATCAGATTTTGCTTCAATCATCACTCGTGAGTTTGGATTCACAAAAACTATCCAAAACATGCAGTCAGAAGTAACCTGACTGTCATCACCATGGTGAACCCTGAGATTAGATAGATAGATAATATTCTCTATACTACACCTACTCGGAAAGTCCATTCAAACTATCCTAATAATTGGGGAGAAAGTTGCTCATTAATCCTCCTTCAAAATCTGGATAATAATGTTGTATGCAAATCCATTATTACACACTTTACCCGTGTAGTAATATTGTATGAAAATCCATTATTCCACAGTTATATTTTTTTAATTCCAAAACTAACCCCGAATGGGCGTACGTAATTTTTTTTTTTTTACTGTGACTTTACACAAGCTATATAGACGTTCTAAACGAATGTACCCTACATCAAAAAAGTTTTCCGGAACAAAACTCGAAATTGCTATAACAATGTCGTTAAATAGTTTGAATAAACATAGGCATTGATTAATTATACAAAATATGATTTTATATTTCAAGTTGCACCCAAGAAATTTTGTAATGATCTGTCTCATCACTGGTTGTAAAGACGCGGCGCGCTCGAATTAATGAAAAATATATTGGGCGTGGTATTCACTTAAAAAAAATATCACGCGCCTTTCGTTTCGTTGTAATAACTTTGAGTTTGCTTTTGTGTTTGAAATGTCTTCAACAAATGAGGGTAGTAGCGATGGTAGTATTATTGGAACGCCACCTGAACTATAAATTCATGCTCAACAAGCAATTAACAATCTCCTACCGGAAATCCTTTCATAATTGCAACAATGTAAATATTAATTTTAATAAAAAAATTGTATGAGATTTTGTTGTTTTTTTTTTCCTCGTAAGAGTACTATAAAGTATTATATATCCCTAAGTAAAGGTAAGTATTGATTACTACTCAACTCGTGTGATGACCAGTCAGGCCTTACTCCTCTTGGTGAATAAATAACTTTAATTGTACAAAACAAAGTAAAACTTAAAGCTAAGTATTACATTAAAAGGATTTAGAAGATTAGTAGATAGTAATGAGTATCGTTGGTGAAACTACAGTTCTATGGTTTTTGTCGCATTATTTTGGATGTATTGTTATATGTTCTTCTATGGATGAATAAAACCACTACAATACTTATGAATGTGAGACTTTTGACAGTAGAATAATAAAGCGTGTTTGGGTCCAATGTAATTATCAGACCAATCACAACATGCTCTGCTATTATCTAACTTCTTAACCTTAAGATCTATAAACGATACTCAATATTTTATTTAATTAAATATACTATAATTCTCTTAAATATTCGAAGAACGTACAACCTAAGAGCAGTTGATTCAAAACCATAAAATGAAATGAGCTTTAATCAATCATATTTTTTACATATAAGCTTAAACATACACCCATAAGTACCTTTCCAATTATGCAAACAAACCGAGTCACATGTGACTATTTTGTATACTAATGCCATAATAATAACACTTCACAGAATGCGAGCGCAGATGGTTAACTAAAGCTGAATGTCGAAATAATAAAAGGGTGAAATAGCATCAATGGAAGACAAAATACACCCGACACCCTTAATCCCCCTATCGTTAATCCCATTTTAAATTAGAAAAAAATCAATACGAGCAGCATTGTATTCAAAAGTTTTGAAATTTTAAATCTATTGTTATAGGGACATAATAGTAGTGGGCAATTCAAAGTCCATGACGTTAATTATAGTTAAAAGTTTGTTGTGTTTAAGTAGAAAGTTCTTTGTGATTTTGATTCGTGTTTATTGATTTAGGAGGTGTAAGTATTTTGCGTGTCGTACTCGTATAATGAAATGAAAATTAATGAAATATTTCGTTAACTAGTTAAGTTTACTAGTGGTTGTAATTTAAAGTGACAAGAAAATTTATTTAATTGTAAGTATGATGTGATATAATGTCACATTAGATTCATTTTCTTGTAAAAAGATAAAAGTGAACTAACCGAAAAAACATATAACTTAACTTAAACCTAAATAAATACATACATATTATAAGTTTATATACCCGAAACAGATTATTTACAGGCAGCGTCAGTATTCACTCGCAAACACTGCAGACAAAAAAAAACACTATAAAAATTACTGTAATCCAAATAAAGAAAAAAAATTAACCTTTTATGTCTAGTCGTTAGGGTAGCAATAATGATTTTTTTATTAACTCCTTGTAACTTACTATCAGCTGTGATTGAGGTTAAATATCAGCCTTAATAAATAAATAAACAATTAATTAATAATTACTCAGTTAGCTGATTTGCTAATTGAATAACGCCACTGTGTATTCACATACAAGACGGGAACCGATTACTTGTCCGAAATTTACTTGTTCGTATTTCATTTGACCGAAAACGGTTGACTGACTTCTTTTTTGCTAATTACCAGATTTTATAAAACATGGAAATATCATTTGAGATACCTATCATTTCACCGAACTACGTTTCACCGATTTTCAAAATAACTTTTTACTACTGGCCGAAGTCTCTTCTGAACTTTTTTCATTTGCCAGATGATTTATTTGTTATACTTTTACTTTACTGATACAACATTTTACCGAATATTGGCGATCGACGCGAGTACGGCTGCATTTAGGTAAGCTGGCTTGGATCCGAAATAGATAGACCCCGACTTGCCGTGGTCACCTCGCCGTGATACTAGACTGCCCTACACTAGAGTTTAATTCAAGAGCCGGAGGCACGGAGGGAGAGCAGCCCTCGCCCGCTGTAGTGAATCTCAGGCACCCGTGCGAGCTGAAGCGGCTGAGGCTGGTCGCTGAAGGCAACCAGCAAGCCGAAACTGCGCAAGTGAGCGTGGGTGACTGTGATTTACTACGCAAGAGCGAAAGGGCTGCACTTCCCGCAGCGCCGGAGAAGAGGCAAACCTCATGCATGCATGCTTGTTTGCATGTTTGATTGCATGCTTGCTTGCATTCTTGCTTTCATTCTTGCTTGCATCCATTATACAATGCATGCTTGTTTTCTTCCATGCTTGCTTGCATGTTTGTTAACATGCTTGCTTGCATGTTTGAATGCTTGCTTACTTGATTGCTTGTATGCTTGCTTGCGTACTTGCTTGTTTGATTGCCGACTCGCATGTATGCTTAGTAGATTTAAAAAAATATGGTGATAGGTAGTTATGCTGCATGTAGGTATATTTCTTGAACCTAAATAACATTATTTCGTTGATTTATTTCAGTTTCATAGTGCTTGTTTTAGTGATTTTTTTTATCTAGCTTTGAGTCTTTATAAAAACCTACTTGATAACATTACTTTTTAAAGTTCTATTAGATATTTCATTTCACTTATTTAATAAAACAGTGGTGTAATCAATGTTCGGAAACATGATACTTCGAACAAATGTTGATTCGGCCAAGCATAGCTTCAGTAAAAAGTTTTATGACCAAGTAAAACGTCGGAGTAACGAAAAAAAAACCAATTGAATTTGAAAAAAAAATAATCGGTCAACTGATACAGTGGCGAACGTGCTTTCGACGAAGTGAAAAAAGACAAAACGAAAATAGTCGAAACATTTTCGGTTTAATGAAATTTGGACAAAAAAAATTCGATCTTAAGATAGGTAAACAGTGACAATATACACTTGTGAATTGAATTGCTGATATAAATATTTTAGTGGCCGATGCCGGCCACAAGATGCAAGCGGGCACAATTTTTAACAATTGGCTATCACCGGCGTCAACCGTGTGACTAAAGGCATTAGGTCGGTGACGGCATTTTTGTGGTGGCCCGTGTGCGCCCAGGCTAAGCGTTCCCGTTAAGTTAAGGTTTAAGTCTAAAGGTCCAACCCCACCAAACGTGGGGTTGGACCTTTAGGCGCTGCTCAAACGTAGACACTTTTTGTTGCCGACATGGTACACCATTACAGGGATGCAGGGTTGCTGTGTCCTATAGCGGTGATCGGACATAGTTAACGTATGCGCAGGGAGTGGACGATTTCATATTGGTTCTATAGAAATCAAATATTCGTCGGTAGCTTGTATCTGACATAAGACACAAAAGTGTCCACGTTCGCCCTGCCTTAATTGCCTCAAGTCAACAATACTCGTATTATCACCACACTTGTAAAATTAAGGTTGCTATCAGCCAACCAATTTAATAACATCAAAGCCTGAAAATTTAGAAAAGTTCTTAAAGACAGGGTGCCAATCAAAAAGTAAAGATGTCAAAGCCTGGCACGTTTATTTGCATATTTAAATATCCGCAACGGAAAGCTTATACCCCTACCTCAAACTAAATATTTGTTCGTGCCTTCTATCCGTGCGTAAGCGTGCGCTAGATCCATCAGTATTCATGCCCATTGGCCGTATTTAAAATTTAAATAAACTTTTAACTCGCATCCTCCCCAATTCATGCCGTTTGATTACTGTTTTGATTACAAAGGGGTCTATTCAGGGGTTTCGTACACGGTCAGTTGATCGATAGAGCCCCGGGCGGCTATCTTTCCACAGTTTTTATGTATTCACGATCAGAGTGCCCTGAATTGGTTTTATTGTGCTTAAATGCGATTAAACGATTGAATATTTAATTTTAAAACCCTCCCCTTGTTTTAAAAGGATGCTTTGTATTTAAAACTCCGGGCAAAGTGGAACTTTATGTTTTGAGCAGCAGAATTGTCTACTGAACGTTCTATGAACTATTTTGAAGGGGAGTTTATGGTCAGTAAATCGTGATTATTGGTATATGAACGTAACGAGGGGTATGACAGAGTTGACATTTTATTTTGGAGTTAGTCGCCCAGACCATATGAAATCGATGCAAAGGAAATCTTGATAATATAGAAACAATAATAGCACGCATTTTTTTATTCACATAGTGCCATAATTGTGATACATCACCAAACCAGAGAAAAAAGCAAAAAAAAAACATTATGATGTGATGTTGATTCATCGGATTGGCATTTTGAGTTTTTCTAATGCTTGCACTAAATTTAAAAGGATTTATATTGGTACTTGGCCAAGTGTATACTGATACATATAATTATAAGGTTAAGGCACTCGTGGAAACAGGGAAAAAAGTTTCACCCTAAACAAAAATCATACAATAATCAATGATCATCGTCCTACAGATAACTATTACTGCATAATGTAATGTTGTATCCTTAGCTTACATATTTTCTATTGCTTCCAATCCAACTCACTTGGCAAATATTATTTCACTGCGAGTACACTGAAGCCATACATGTCGAAATGCAAGAATGCTCTTAGCTAGCCCACCTGTACGTCCACTACGAGTTACCACTTGAAATGTATGTTATCGTTCGCGTAAATTTTTTTTATTGGCAAGACACATGACACGACATGACAATATCGAATCCCAATACTTTTTTTTAAGCGAATGATAATGTAAATTTAAAGTGGTAACTCGTGCACCTACTGGTTTATTTTGAAAAAAACACCCAGGGATAGTTTAAATCTCCGTATCTTTTGATAAGCGGAATCTTTTTAAATAAGTAGAGAATAATGATGCTAATACTGAAATAAATTAAAAAATTGGGACGTTGATCAACAAGATAGTCAAGCCGAGCTTTATCCACGATGAGTGTCTAAAACTGATATAAATACTGTTTGTTTTATCTGTTACAGCACTAAAATAAATCAGTTTACCACAACAGAACTTCAAAGCAAACGTCCACCCAAGCGACTCGACTTGCAATTAAATTTATAAGACATCCATTATTCATAAAGTGCGACATTTACGTAAATAATAAAAGCTTGAAATAAATATTTTTCCTTACAAACCGAATAGACCGACGGAATATAATGGTCTGGTCGCCGGGCGAAAACGGCAACGTTTTAATTAAGGGGTAAATAGGGGAGTCGTTCCAAAAATCTGTGACCACCATGTGCGTCTGAATAAAATTAAAAATGAAAATTATCTTGTTTTGTTGATATACAAAATTAAAGGATCTGGACCATTACAGAAACACAGGGCTGTTGCAAAATAAACACATGGTGATGTTTTTTTATTTTAGAGTGATTGGATAGTATTAAAAAGAGGATGAATATAAAAAAGGAAGCCGCTATCCTGCGCGTGAGTAGGCCAACTATGAATGCAGAACAAAGAAACGCCACGTTTGAATTAGTAGTTTTATGAGTAACACACAGTTTGTGAACCTGAAAAATCTCCATTTGGAAATAATTTCTACATTACCTAAACATACATAAACTTTTCAAACACCAAATTATTAGATAAGGCGTTCAACCAAAAAATAAATAACATTAACGTTGGGTTAGGTAATGCTTCATTTTTCTTTGAAAGCCTAAATTATTCTCAAGGAATATAATATCTTATGTATTCTTCGTACATACATCTGCGTCATTTCTCGGCAGAAGTGAATAGCCATTTCCTGGCAAGCGTGCTCTATTCGTCCTATCTCGACCCTCTCATCTGGGAAAATGCAGCCAAACGTAAGTTTAGGTCATAAAGAGTTTATGGATTCTGGTATTTACATTTTCTGCCGTAGTGTACTGTCTTGTAGTAATTTTGAGACCGGTATAAACAAAATATATGGGTAGACATGTACGATATCTAGTTTTTTCGAGTATATGTGTAACTTGCCTTCCTGCTGAAACTGAACTACTGACTTAGTATTTTTATTGTGCAATAAAAATTGCTTATTTTTTTAATGTGATACTTTGTGTGACCTTGATTGAGCGTTTGATTTTGCTGCACTGAGTCACATGGAAATCAGGCAGACATTTGTATTTTTTTAAATCCTCATGAAGCTTGATTTAAAATACTTTTTCTAAAGCATGTCCTGAACATTTAATTTTACTCAATGTAAAACTAAACATCCAGTAGTCTTGATCAAGCAAATGACGTCATTTATATAAGTGATAACAAGGCATTGGTCCTCTTGAAAGTTGCAGAGATGTTTTCGAGGAAATATAATCTGTTAACTTTAACATCTCTGTACGTTTATGAAATAGCAAAATTTGTGCGACATAATTTAGAATTGTTTGAAAAACCCATTCAAAATCAGCGATTACGTCCAAGAGATCCATTTAAATTGCAGATTCCGTCTTGTAATACAAGTTTAGTTGAGAAAAATTGTGCCGTGATGCCAATACGTGTATACAATAACATTCCTACTGAGATACGACAATTACCCACAGTGCAGTTTTTGCACAGATTGAGAGGCTGGTAGATTGAAAAATGTTTATATGACCTTGATGAATACTTTGACATTCAATGATTTGATATACATATAATTTATTCTTGTTTTTATCTGTTTCTTTGACATATTACTCTGTGATTTATATTTAACATAATATTGTTTCCGTAAAATTGATCCTTCATCAATGTAACTTTTATAAAAATATAATAATTTTGTGTCATCATAATTTATTATTAATTTTCTTTAGGTACATAAACATTTTTGCATGTCTAAAACTGGACAAAATACGCTTGACCATAATTTGATGTATATGTAAGATCTTATTTGTTTACCGTGTTTTATCGCAAATAAACCATTTCATTTCAAGGTTTTGCTTTAACTAGTATCTATATACAAATAAATACTACTAGTACATCTGCTAGTTTATATTTTTTTTATTTTTCCACCACCTAAGTACCAGACGCACATGGGTCTTCCACCCTCATGATGTGAATATTCCAGCCGTACGCACGAAAAGCTTCGCTGACTCTTTCATAATCCGAATAGGTAAGGAGTAGAAGTCGCTGCCTTCGCATGTGTTTTTAGTCAACCTGGGTAACTTTGACCCTGTCCACGGAGTTATTTGTCGATTATGCTTTTATGTTTCACTAAATACGAAGAAGAATTCTATTTTCAGTGGCTTTACAAAATTATTTAGCACAAAATAAAAACGTTGTTTTGTTTTTTCGCAGTTATTAAAATGATTGGGTGAGCCAAAGTTATCTGTAAATTAGGGTAACTGTGTCCCGCTGATATATTGTAGGGGAATTTTGCAGTTTTCTTAATTTCTGAAGTATTTGGTTAACTCTAACCCTACTTTTAAGCCTGAGATTACATAGCCTAATGTCACAGAATAAAAAAATATACAAAAAATGGGTTCTCACATGAAAAAAAGCTTACCCGCGAAAATTGTGTTTCAAATGGTCACCACAAACTTTAAAACGCACTACGTCACAACAACTTTTTCACCGTTTTGAAAAGAATTATTTATCTATGGATTTTTGACACCTATCAAAATATGACATCTTGAGAGCGTTTACGAAGTATGTTAACTAAGTAATAAAAATAGTTTTTTTGGACAATGTGATAAAAACGCGCTTAAAAAAAAATCACCTTTTTTAAGGTGGGCCAATGTTACACGGAAAGACAAAGTTACCCAGATTGACTGCTTCTAGTATTTTGATGGAACTTGCAACTGAAAGCAAACGCCAAAAAAATAATGTAGTTTTAAATTGATTAATGAATAACTTAAATTCTTTTGAATACGGCAATATTATTCATATATTTGATGCTGCAGTAGTTAATCCGAATATTCTATTAGTTCTCTCATTTTTCCTCGACTAATTCAAAGTCCATTTAAACCTACTTAAAGTAATTTTACTAGAATACTACCTTATACAAACATACCATCATGAACTTATTCCAAACGGTATAATCAGATGGAATAATAATAATCTGTCGTGGTCAACGGAACTCTCAGAAGCCCACTTTTCAACACGCGTATGAGAAGCCAACGTAGCAGGTGGTGAGCCTTAGTTAACATGATTAGTTTGGTTGTTCGAAACTTCCTTGTCTATTCAAATATAAACTAAATTAGACACTGACAATATATTTTAGACTTAATTGAAACTTCAATTAATTTACTAACAAAATAGTAAAAAACAATCCTTAGTGACATCAGGAGCTTTTAGTTTTTATGAAACACACATTTAAATGGATATGATCTATGTGAATTCTTATAAAGCTTTTTTGCAATAACACTGGTGTCTCCGATATTGCAGCCTTGCCTACTCTCAAAGTATAATATGGATGTCGTCAAAATTCAGCGCGCCTAGCTTATGAGTCTGGAAAGCATCGATCTTTCAGGTCAAACCCAGTTAGTAGGTCAACCAGGCAAAGATAGGTATTAAACTACGATCCGACGTCATCACAAATGACGTATGGACGTAGAATTGTACGGAAATGTCTAGACGGTTAGGACTTGGAGGGTCATCATGGCCGCCGTTTGGAACTCCATGACTGAGTCGTTACATATTTAGCCTGAAATCTTAAGGCCCTGGGTTTGTGCTTACCAATACGCATTTGACAAGCATGGTGATTAAGATAATAACAGCATAGCAATAGTAGCGAATAGTCAATTTGCTAATAAGCCTTTGCTTAGCCGTGCGACAGTATAGGCTAATGATTAATACTGCTACTCATTATAAAGTAGGTAGGTACAGTGAGCTTCTCAATAGTAGGACATCGTCTAGGTCCTAGGAGTAACTCCTTACTCGTTAAATTTGCTGAAATGTATGAGCGGGTGGGTTTTCTTTTGACTGATTAGTACTGTTTGATATGAATTATTTGGCTATGTTCTACGAGTATTGTTGACTTGTATGTTGGCGAAATGGCAGCGATCCTGTTTTAAACGCCGGAGGCCGTGAGTTCGATCCCCACCCATAACAAACATTCATGTGACGAGCATTTGTGTTTGATGTGTCTCTGAGTGTTATTATCTATTTATTTGTAATTTCAGAAATATTTAAGAATGTGCGTCAGATGAAATTGTTGTATTTGTCCCTAACTTGATGTAATAAAATAAATAAATATCCAGGACAAATTACACCAAGATCATCTGACCCCAAACTAAGCAGAGCTTTTACTATGAGTGTGAGAGACTGATAAATATACTTGAATATTTCTAAATACATAGTTAAATAGATAATAACACCCAGCCACACAACAAACACAAATGTTCGTCACATAAATGTTTGTCATGGGTGGGGATCGAACCCACGACCTCCGGTGCTAGAGGCAGGATCGCTGCCATTGCACCAACAGGTCAGCCAATAATGTATTAAGTAATGTTAATAATCTGCTTGCCATCGACAAGATGTTCATCCTCACATTCGAAAACTGCGATGGACAGTTCGAGTTGGATGCTGAGGTTTTCTAGAGTTATGGTTTCGGATTATTTTGGGTGAGTAATATCTCATTAAACTTATTTTAGGTGTTAAATGTTTCCATAGGCTGCGTATGTGTTACGCATGATAGTAGATCATCGCAAAGATAAAGAAAAGTTAATAGGCGCTGGTTTTTTTAGCTAGATAATGAATTTTTCATAGAAAAAGGTTAGAATAGTAATATTCGATAATTTCGCGGAAAGTACAGGTAAGGGAAAAGAAGGGCTTATAACGGCAGTCAGCCAACACATATCTGATATAATTATGGTTGGCAAAGGATTTTGCAGTGTTTCAGATAACGGCTATGATCCTTTCAATTTGGAAATACTCAGAACGATAATCTGGCAGATCGTCAGTTTTTTTTAGGTCCAAAAAATTATTGTTGATGGCTTTCTAAGAACAGCACTGGTTACTGATAATAATAATATTATCTTAATTGCCAACAGGATCTTGCGTCTGGACAAAATCCTGTCATTCCCTCCCGCTTAATACTAAACTCAAAAAAATCTGATGGTAAACTTAAATCGTACTTGCTCGGCATTAGCAAGGCATATTGGCACGAGCATGAAGCCGGCGCTCCATCCGCCTATCAAACTCGTAATTGACGGCCTAACATAGATACAGACAATTATTACAGTACTGATGTATAGACGTGCCTTGAAGCTATCTATGTGAAGTGTCCTGCTAGCATTAACTTTAATGGCTTCAGTCAAAGCTAAACATAGGTTGATAAGGTAACCTCATAGCTTATATTACTGGCTGACCATTTAAATGTATTTAAGTCACATTAACTGCGATAGTTAACTTTAGAAATTTGTATGCCATTTTGGTTCCATTTATAATCGCTAGTGTATCGATATCTCATACAAAAACGTCAAAAGGGTTTACGCGGACGCTAGCGACTGTTATTGGTGGAAATTCATGGTAGACATACTGGTTACTGACATTCTCGGATGATGCAATAACGATAATTACTTTTTTTCTTATGTAAACTAGCAGAAGTCATGTTTATAACATACATTTTGGGAGATTACTATGCGCGTATTATGATGTCAAATGTTTGTTTACAGTCGGTATGACGTCAGAACATTACATTCCAGGCAGCGTTTACATTATTTTAAATAGTAGTGGTTTCATAGGTGTAAAAAAAATATAGCTTTTTTTTTAATGGAAGCACAAATCTCTTTTTTTAAGTAGATCTTAAATAGTTGGTTATTTAATATTGTCTGGCGCATATTTATGTTTACTTAATCATTAATTTTGACTGGCCTGTTGGTGCAATGGCAGCGATCCTACCTTTAACACCGGAGGTAGTGGGTTCGATCCCCACCCATGAAAAACATTATGTGACGAACATTTGTTTTAGTTGTGTGTCTGAGTGTTATTATCTGTACTTATTCAGAAATATTTAAGTATGTTTGAGGTCAGACAAAAAAAAATTGGTCTGAATGTAAAATTGCGGAAGGTGTTCGAGTGAACAAGGTGTAAATTAAGTGTTATACTTAAGTGTTGAATTATTGTACCCAGTATCAATTATGCAGTGTCAGTTACGTCTCGACTTTTCAACTCGGCTCGTAACGGATTAGCGTGATATTTATTTGTACGAACTCGTTAATTTCCCGCCAATTTAATTTCACATGCACGTCATAGCGTAACATAAAGCCATTTTTGCTATAATCACATATCTGTATGCAAATCTCAATGGACACCAGACCGTTTCACGAGGTTTAATTGCGTAACGGATGGTTATTCGCGCCATAACCGAGGGGAAATTATATCTTTATTAATAACTGACCCGGTTTTCCGGTGTGGGTAATTTGATAACCAGATTTTTGTTTTTATTTCATCCCGGGATGGGCACGTGATCAGTTTTTTTTTTTGCCAGAATTAATTGCTCCCCTCCCGGTCTGAAGTTCACTGCGTATAAATCAATCAACGTAATCTTTTTGAATGACGTTATTTGGCTACCTGTCCATTAAGTGAGCGGTGCGCCTTGACTCGTTAGTGTCCCGAGTTCAATCCGAAGTCGGGTCAATTCAAGAAACGAACGCGTAATCTTAATTGGCCTATGTATATGAATGCCAGGTGAAGGCTCTGGCTGAATCCTTGTCTGATACCTCTTAACACAATGACGCTTATTCTTGTTTCGAGATGATGGCATTAGTTATCAGGCGTTAAATAATCTTTTGCTTTTTCTCGTGATATAAAGATAAATGATAAAGTTTGTCTGATTCAATTTCCATTGCATGTTATGTATTTATTTATTTATAATTACGTCTTCATTTTATTCCATTGAAATTCTGTAGAAACTTAAAGTGCCTTGCCGCGTAGATATGAATGAATGAATGAATTTGTTTGTACATCAAAAGGGTTGCATGAGTTCTTAAAAGTTGTATTATTTTGCTTGCCCTATTTAGCTAGCAGTATAACATGCAAATATTTATTTTGTTTAAACATTATTTCATTATTAACAAATTAACAAATCATCATCCTATTAACAAATCAATACAATTCAGTCTGATAAATTATCCATGTCAGCTGATAGCCCCAAGTGGGTGCTACACGGTTGCTTGGTCGGAGTGACCGTGTGGACGGCCGTTGGGAACCAAATAACTAAGGATCGATGGTCGGCCCGACCAAGGTGACCTCTGTGGGTGTTCTTGTTGCTAACCGTGTAGCAGACGCTTTAAAATTTTTAAAACATTAAAGACATTGAAAGTTATTACTTTATCTATGGCGGACCATAGACACACAGTATGTAAATGATCACTTGACAATTTGTCCTCAACTGTGTAACAGATTTGAGCTATGATTATAAAAGTTCCGACAGTTAATTAACATACACTGTGAGTTTTGTTTTTCCCCGCGTAACTGTTTTTCTTTTTGAGAATTAATCCTTCAAACTAACCTCTGAAATTTATATCCCACTCTACCCAACAAACCAAATATAAAAAATGATACCACAAGATAAGCATTAAGGAAAAATGACATGGGTTCGCTATAAAATTGAGATCATTTGTTTGAAAACACATTTCTAAAATAGGATACGGGGACCCGATTCAATTTCCTAAAGCGGCAATCGTCTCGAAACTAACGTTTTCCAACAATGATCACAGACCACGCGTGAACGGCCACCTGACTAAGACGGAATAGTGTAGTAGTCGAAAATATCGATAGAATATCGAATGGAATTAACGTTATTTAATAACTAATAGGACTTGACACTAGTTTCATTACCAAAAATCTTAAAGTCTTCCATGCAAGAATGAACAGGCATTTCCTGGGTAAGCGTGTTTCGCTAACCGCCAAGCGAGCAAGGCGAAACTGAGGCAAAAACAAACCATGCTCTGTTGGCTTAAGTTACATCTAGTGATCCAATAATTGTAGTAAAGGTGTTTGAACATTTTTGTATGGTAGCATCTATAGCCAGACACCGCCATTATTTTTTTATGTTCTCGCGTACTTTTGGAAGTAGGTTAAGTATATCGGTGTGCTCGGCCATGTCGTGGGCAGATCGTTGGATTGGCCAGATCAGGAAATGGCCGAGCACTTCTTGAAACGCCGGCATATCATGATTTGGACGATGTGCCTAGTAAATAGTTGAGTGGATCAACGTAAACATTGTAAGTATTTGTCGATATTCCCAACTAAACGCTCTGGGCAGATCGTGTAGTAGTGGCATTTTGCACCGATGGTAATGTGTTATCTCATATCATCAATATTTTAATGTTAGTAGGATTTACTAACTCACAATTGTACGCTAACGTTTCCATGTTATCCTTAGGTTATCAAGATCAGAAGAAGTAGGATGTCAATGCAATGAGACTCTTCGGACTAATATTGGAGTTCAAAATATGATGTCATTGACATGACAAAGATATAAAATGGGTTTGCGTTTGGCCTCAGTCTTGCCTGGTGGTAAGCGATGACGAGGCCGATGGTGGTACACGCTTACCCAGAAAATGCCTATTCACTCTGGCCTTGAAGATACGAAGGCATCCGTTAACACAGACGCAGTGAGAGCGTTCTACTCCCTAGCGGATCTGTAAAAACAACCAGCAAACCGTTGAGTGCAGATTGTTGGAAAATCATGGGGGTGAAAGCCCCAGCGTCTAGTGGTTCGGTGGTAGAAAGTAGAGGGTGGTATCAGGTTGTGTAGTTCCTGCGCTCTATCTCCAAAATACACCTAGTAAAAAACCGATAGGCACTAATAGACAGGCAACTTTACGCCGATACTCCAAACTCTGAAGTTTGGTTCCAGCGAGCCCATCGTCGTCAATGAGTCTCCTAGCTCTTTGGTCCACTGAGTTCAATGCATCCAACTGGTACTTGGCAGAGCCATCCCACAGGTGGCAGCAGTACTCCACACACGACCGAACCTGTGCTGGATACAAGTGGAGCAGCTGTTCCGGTGTGAAGCACCGCCGAACCTTAAAGAAGATGTTAAGTTTTTGACAGCGGCTTTTGCTGTTGACTCAATAGTTTAAGTCAAAGTTGCGAGGTATTGGCGGGTAAGTGCAAATGTCCGTTTCTACTGCGATGTTTTTTTAAAAACCGTTTGTAGGTGTATTCATTTATTTTGAAATTCGAAATTTGTGAAAACAGACTTTTAGATAAGGTTTATTTAAAGCTAATATTGAGAAATAAACACTTTCACAAAAAATGTAGATATCTGTATCTACTTAGCTGCCATCGATATATTAATTACATTTTATTATTTTTGTTTAAAATCTTGATATTAAACAAAAAGCTGTTGATGATCGCACAGTTCGCAAATCCGCAATAGATTAATATTTTGACTAAAGTTCACAAAGCTGTTGGACATGGTGGCAGGGAAAAAAAGGACGTAAGGACGACGTTTATTAAAAACAAATTGATACTTACCAAAAAAAGCTACAGAAAAAACCATCCAATTGGGTATGAGAACAATTTTTTTTATATATTTTTTAAAAATACCTTTTACTATTTTAAGTTACTAATTTGAATATTTCGTTGATCTAGCCGGTAGTTAATTTTTTATTAATTTTTAAATATTGCGAACGCATGACGTCACAAATTCACTTAGTGTTCCCACATGTGTTTTTTCCCTGAGAGAGCTCGCCGTTCATCATGTAGCATCTCACGAGAATGTGGGGAGTAGACTTCAGATACAATTTATTTTGCGAAGTTCTAAAACCAAACCCTACCTGAAAGGGTTGGGATTATAGCGAATGGCTATTTTAAGTCCTACCTACCCGTCTGGACAATGGGTGTAAATTAATGTACGTATTATTAAAAATAACTTTGTGGAAAAAAATATTTCACTTGGGGGAATTTAAAATCTGCTATCTGACAACACCATTAATACCATGCAGTAGAATCACCTAGCTAAAAGTCTCACGTATAATACAGATCGCATCATTTGATTGGTTGATGGAAAGATTATCAAATGGGTTTTAATTGTGAAATGTCAATTTGATTACCGCCAAGAGTCCTATAAGAACCTCAAAGTACTCTTTTCGTGCGTTGGCAAACTGGGGTCAAATGAATGCCCCCAGATTGCTAACGTATTTAATTGGAAAATGCTAGATCCTTTGCCTTTAATAATGTTAAATATTTATTTAAATAAGGTATAAAATACAAATACCCCGAAATGGTTTTCGATTTAGGCCATGTTTGTTTTTTTTTCCATACCCAATTGTGCGCAGTGAGTGAAACGAAACAAATGTAATATGTATGTATATAAAGGCTTTGATTGTTCCCAAAACTTGCTTTGTTATCTTGTCACCAAAGAGCTGGGATTCAATATGGCATTTTTAAAATATAAGAAATGACGTTTCGATATCGACAATACACATTTTTGAGTTTTAAATAATATTTTAATTACCTTAATTTAATTTTTATTTGCGAGCGCCTTAGACACCCTACACAAACGATATGCCCAAGTATCGCTGGTTAAATTGTCAAACGTAAGCGTTGACCGAAATGGGCGGAGTTAGATAGCCAGATCATAATGTGCCGGCGTATCTCGACGTGGCTGGGCAAATCACGATATGGCTAATCCAACGATCGGCCTACGACATATATAAAAGGGGATACATAAACATAGACAAATATCTATGAATAGATATTGCACCCCAAAGAATAACGTTTCAAAAGGTTCAAAAGTCCATGATTGAAAGTTTCAACTATCGATAGTTTCACAACACTACGTCAGAGGTTTCTAGTTCCTCAACTTTCGCTCTTAATGTTTAAGCTGTAAGCGTTACTGTGCCGTGAATCGAACATTGACCGACTGGCGAAAAATGTGCTGAACGATCGTGAAAACATTTTATCGTCATGTTGAGGAATCTGCGGGCTACTGCGGGTGCTTCGTCAGCGGACATTTTCTAGATTTAAGATTGAAATGTAATTTTCTCAAATGTGAGAAATACTTTCTAATTTTTTATTTAACTTTCTCAAATTCACTACGTCAGAATTACAATTCGGTACATGAAAGTATATTATTCTCAATAATATAAATATAACTACTTTATAATATCTACTAATTTCACAAGGTTGCGTTCTTACAATCTTTTTGATAATGTGTATCCATAGAGAACATCATACATACTGGGTGTGTCTTATTAGCAATTCAGCAATGCCTTGTGTATTTATGACAAAATTTTAACACCTTTTATAAAAGGTACCTTTCACGCTTTTTCAAGCAAAATTACGTTTTACATCGTGCATGGTAATTAATTGCTTTTTTCACATTTTTTTGATAAGTTGATTTATCCTATTCTTATCGTAAATTTTTCCAACTAAACTACCTCTTAAAAAGTTAAAATGAATTATATGTGAAATGTTTTATAAGGATGACATCTTTATAAAAAAAAGCAAAAGGTCACTCACTCATCACGAAATTTTAGAAACTACAAGTGCTAGGAGTTTCAAATTTGGCATGGTCATCATCATCATCATCATCCTTGCGGTCTATCCCGGGTGTGAACCCACACTGGTGTGTGGGGTCCCAAGGTCCGCCTTTCTTATTTACTTGGCCCACTTCGCGCGGTATTGTGCATCCTCAGTGGTGAGTCTGTTGGTACGCAAATTTGGCATGGTGGTGGTTCTTTTTAGGACGAGGCTCCAAATGAAATGAAGTTCACGTGGGCGGAAAGCTAGTCGTATTACAAAATGGCATATTGAAGAAAAACAGCTATAAGGAAAACAGTGAAGAGAACCTCATATATACCATCATATAAGAAGGTAGAGTGAATTTCATTATATGATTTTAGAACACAATATCTCAAAAACAAAATTAAAGCACAACCAACTTTCCCCAGTGGTCCCGCCGAAACGCTCAAGGGTTCCTACATTGTTCTCGAAGTCTAACAAAAGTGTTTTATATCGTTAAAAAGTCTATTGATTCAGAGGACAGCGGGCTTCCGGGCAGCCGGGGTGAGCCGGGGTGAAATAGGCCACTTCACAAACAGGACGTTTCAGTCGCTACAAATTTGTTGGGAGCGGGCTTATTTGTAACCATAAAACTGACTTCGAATGGCTTCAAGCAAATGCGAAGTTTTGAAGCAATATTTCAATATTGTGTTTCGAGTTCTGTTGGCGAGTTATGAGTATTTTGGACTGCGCTGATAGTAGATATTAATCGCTTTAATATAATATCTCCAGGTTTTTTTTTAACACATAGTTAATCTAGTTTATATCATAGGTTCCAGGAGCAGATATTTGTTTGAAATGCAAATATTGGCAAAAATATTTATCTCGGGTGTAATAACTAAGGGTGTTTGCCTTATAACATTGATGAACAAGGTTGGCTTTCAATGTAAAATACACTAAACAAATTCGCCAGGACTGTTAATGGCGTCGGTAGCACAGTTGAAAGAGCAGCCACCCGGATGGTGGCAGACGCGGATTCGGGATCAGCTTTAGTCCTAGGATATGTTATTTTACCTGATTGATGGATTGACGCGTTGCCTAAGCCAAATATAGATGTCTTTGTCTAGGTATCGCGCTTCGCAGTCTCTCATTATGGAGGAAGTACGCAGTAATTCGTCATGAAATTCTCCCCGAACTCGTCCTATCAATTAAAACTCAGTTACGCCCGAATCCAGAACCGATAATCAAAGTTGAGCAGTCCTTACATATATATCTGTCCCTTTCATTTCAATTGACATATCAGCAGCATCACTTTGAGGTGACTTCAACTGGTGATTGACGTTTTTAGATTCGGGCCTAATATTTCGTATTCAGTTGTTTTGTCTTGTTCAGTTTTAGTTGGCGTCTGTTATTGTTATTGTCGCTCGGATCTGTAACTCGAAATTGAATTGTATTTGTGGATTAAATAAAATATTATCAAGCAAATGCAGCAATAAACGCTGTTGTACCAACATCGTATTTAAATTTTGAAGCACCGATGTTTGGCTGTTTATTGTGAAGCATTTTCACTGTAAAAAATACTTGCATATCTTATTGACTATGCTGTGGTATATCATTTTAGTGGATAGTTGGATAATTAACGTCTAAAGCAGTAGATCACGTGCAACAAACATTTTAGTTTGTTTCGGTTAGTGAAAGCGTTATTCAACATTGATTTAGTGATATTATTTTATTTTTAAGAACTGAGGATAAATCATTTCCTGTTCCATGTATCCAATCTGGTACATATCACTGGATTTTATATTGTTACATTTTCTGGACTTCTGTTTTTGTGTATTATTTTAAGTAGCATATTGTCAGTATTGGTATCCCTCTGTATGGTCAGATTATTTTTCGTCAAATTTCACGTTCTAAAATACTTATCGCCTAAGTTTTGTCTCCCAAATGAATCTTTAGCAAATGCACATTTGGCACTTTATTCATTTAGGAAAATTTTGAACTTGGCAAAATTTGTTTGTCAAGAAACATTTGTTATGTTTATGTACCAAAGTTTTATTTTGGCAAATATAAACCAAAAACAAATTTACTTAATCACATACTTAAATTATAGCGTAGGAATCGACAGAATATTTTTAGAGGTGCGTATAATCGTCGCAGATGGCTTTCGCTCACCACCACAGATAACTAAATAAATAACCAAAATCGAATGCTATTGAAAATCGACTCATTTGATCCCGACTCCACGTAGTCTTGTCTGCCCTACCCATAGAGTGTGATTCAGAGCCACGTTTAGGCGCGTAGGAGCGAGCCTGGTGAACGGAGGAAGAAGAGTATGTTGTGCCAAATGAAACATTTGATTAAATAATAATATATGTCGGAAATGAAACATGACCAAACAATTATTTGTTAAACAATAATTTGCCAAAAAAGATATTTGCTAACTAAAAATTTTCGATAAGTTGTTTTGACTAATGTCCACATGAAAATTTCCGTAAAATAAATAAATAAATAAATAAATAAATATCCCTGGACATTATTCCACACAGCGCCATCTAGCCCCAAAGTAAGCTAATTAAAGCTTGTGTTATGGGATACTAGACAACGGATAAACATACTTAAATACATTTTCTTTTGTAAATACATACTTATTATACATAGGAGACACCCAGACCAGTACAAACAGACATGTTCATGCACACAAATGTTTGTACTGTGCGGGGATCGAACCCGCGACCTCTGGTGTAGTAGCCAACTTCTTAACCATTACACCAAGTCGGTCGTATAGTTTGCGATGTGATATTTTAGGAAACGTTTTTCGGCCAAACTAGTAATCCTTCAGTACTATCCAATCTGACTCTACAGAAGACCTAGGCCGTGAATTCACGATGTCTTTCTGACACTTCAAAATATTTTGTGTCGAGAATAGGTTCTGGTGGTAACAATTTACAATAAAAAAGAAAAAAAAAGTTTCATGTCATGTGGATGTTTTTGCCTAAACCTTGTCTGGTGACAATAAGCTTATTTAATAATAGTACACTCCAAATACCAGCCATAATTGAAGTACGAGTAATTACTGTTAATTCAATTAATTCCACTAATTGTTCAATTAATTTAATTGATGTAAGCTTGCGCTTTTGATTGAAGCTTCGTCCAAAGTCCTTGTACGGAACTCTCAAGATCGACAAGTTCGATAGCAACTTCTACCCAAATCACAACGGGACCAAAATCAGCCTTAAAGTCCGCTATACAGCAACAATCTGTGTTTATCTTTGTTTGCCGCGATACCGCGATTGACTGTCCTTATTGTCTGCCGTGCGCCGTTACTCTATTGTTAGTGGAAAATGTCACAGCACTTTGATGGTGTGTTCACGTTCCACGTAACAGCAACTTCTAAGTAGATAGGAGGCGGTTTACGTTGTAACATCAATATTTCAGTGTCATTGAAGAGTCGCAGCCATATTCAAGATCTTACATTATTTTACGAAACTGTAAGAAACAGTAGTAGAAACGCAGCGTGGATCGCTGACAAACAACCGCTTAGTACGTCTACCATGAGTTGCCAATTTAAATTTACGTTATCGTTGCTATCGTTCACTAAAAAACAGTGTCTTGATGCTATTGTTACGTTATGGTACCATTTTTTAGTGAACGATAGCAAACGACAATGTAAATTTAAATTGGCAACTCATGGTAGGCGTACTGATAACCTGGCTTATGTTCAGTTGTGGATGTCTTGTGGTTGTGAATAATGATAAACATGTATTTGTCCCGCGGTGTATCAAATGGACAAAAATATCATACATCAGTTTGTTATATTGTTTTTTTATGTAATAGGGAGCAAACGAGGCTGGAAGGTCACCTCATGGAAAGTGATCACCTCCGCCCATGAATAACTGCAACACCTGAGGTGTCACCGATACGTTGCTTGCCTTTTAAATAGTAATACGCTCTCTTCTTGAAGGCTCCGATGTCATATCCCTTTGGAAACACTACCGCAGGAAGATCATTACCTATCCTGGCTGTACGCGGAAGAAATTGGCGCGAAAAACGCACGGTTGTTGAGTGCCAGCCATCCAGGTGATGAGTATGGAATTTCGACTTATGGCGTGTCGTGCGATGATGAAATTCAGCGGCAGATAGAAGGTTATTCGTCTGAACTCTCCCCATTGTACAGACGGTAGAAAACGCAGAGTGATGCAATTTACAAACAAATTACTCAAAGGAGCATAAATCAATAGCAACTCATTGAACTGATTCACTATATCCATCAGAGCCTTAAAGAAAATTCGCCAGACTACCGATTGTCACAAGTTAAGTGAGCTGATAGTATATATATCATAACTACTAAATATTTCTATTTAACAGCATAAAGATAAGTGGCTTTCGTTCCCTGAATGTAGGTCGATATTTCACAAGAAATATTTATAATTGAATGACTTCAACAGGTGAGTGACAGTAGTATAGATGAATTAGAGTTGATTATAGTATTTAGCTACCATTCTGTTGTTAGGGAAAAAGTGAAGAAAAGCATGTCTGCACATGCAGGAAATGGAGTGATGTAAGTGACTCAGTATTCTTGTTTTTATTATTAATATTATTGACCAGGTAGTCATTTGTTTACAATCGCACCTGGTGGTAAGTGGTAATGTGGTCTATGATGGTACATGGCCGCCCAGTAAATGCCTATTCACTCTTGTCATAAAGACCCAGGTTGTATTTTTCCGGAAAAGCAAACGCGAGCAGCAAGTTCCACTCCTTTGCTATTCGTATTATGAAATATTCGGCGAACTGCTTCGTAATACATCTTCGTAATCAATAAGATCTGCTAGTTCCCTATAATATATAGTGAAATGTTCAGGTTGTTCTGAAATGCAAATATTTTTAAAAATAACACAACTTACGTTAGGCATAGGGCTTGCCTTTCAGCGTAAAAAAATGTTAAAGAATGTTGACATATTCGTTAAAATTTCGGATGATCAATCAGTTAGAGCAGACGCCTGGACACCCTGACTAAGTTGTTACATCATGTATTTTCTGTCTTTAGAGCTAGATTATTCCTGTTGAGCTGAACTATAAATCGTCGCATCTATATTAAAACGAACACTAGAATAGCAACTAGGTCAAAAAGCTTGCAATCTCGATTTGAAAACGCAGCGACGCCGAAGATTTATTATGAATCGATTTATTTTCGCCATCAAAAGTTTATTTACCTGAAGGTTACGTGTAAGAGGTCCTTCTATAGCGGTTAGATAGCATAATGTCATTAACATGAGATGGTTAGGTTCCCTGAAATTATTTAGGCGTATATGAGTTGCAAATAAAATGTCACGGATATACAATATCGACGATAACAAAGAAGACGTTGGTGCACTTGTAGCTCTTGTCATTTACTATTGGCAGCTCATTTTATAGGCTATTTAGGTTATTCAGGCTGCATAAACACATACATATGGATTCAATGTGAAAGAAAATAGAGTGCAATTGTTATATTTACCTTATGAAGTTAAGCAAGTTTGACGAAATAGCACCTCCATGCCCGAACACGTTCATCAACTGTCTTAAATCAACCACATCAGCACACAACGTCACACAAATTGCTAATTTGAACAAAAAGTAATCTCTTTCTCTGTGTTACACTTCATATTACATCGCAGTCAATTTACCGCAACACGTCTAAACCGGCCCAATTTGCAGGCGATCCGACAAATTAGTGTTCAAAAATTGCATAAAGCCGCCTTAACAACAGTCTGCTCCATACAAAGGGGGCGTCCTCAGCATACTGTCGCCACTTTCACGAGTGGATGTCACAAAGAGTCGCTTTTATTCACATCTAACAAAAAATAACAAAACGTCACGATCCTCCGCCGGGTCTATTGTCCGATGCGGAGTCAGGGAAGATGACTACGGCGTAGCAGTGTAGTCGCGTCGTAGCCGTGCAGCGGCTTGCTCGGCACTGGCGGGGGCTACGGGCCCGGATCCCGCACCCACACATCCTCGTCATGCTCGCGGCTGTATCATTACACCCCACGCACACCAACACACCTTTTACACGGGACGAAGTCGCGCGAGTAGGACGGCAACATTTTCGAAGCTTGTAAATGATGTACACACCGATGGTGATTTACTCACACAGCCGCTCGCTCGACGCACAAGTTCTTTCATGCCCATACTCATAGAAGCGATTTAAACTTGTAATCCCTAACGATGATTTGAATTTAAGGGATTTAGTTTATACCGAAACAGAAACAGGGTTTTGCATTTTTAGGTATTATGATAATACGGATATAAAACTTCGTTAAGAGCGGACGCGTGTAAATTTTCTTTAGTGAACTGGCATTGAATTTGCATCGTTTTTCGGGCGCTCCTGCATTTTCATTTGCTTAATGACTTTCATTGAAGTAAAGGAAGCAGCAAACAGGAATTAAACAAAAGATTTAAGAAAGTTTAAGACTCTGAAGCTTAAGGCACGTCTTTGCTAGTGCACATTTGTATTATGACAAGGTTTTGGCACGAGATATTGAAGCGAACCTTAAAGGTGCTCCCTCACTTGGAGCATTGGCCAGTAATGTAACGTTTCAGATTAGATTTTGAGCATTACATGCCAGTACTACTTCCCTGACATGACGAACATTCGCCTGTAATGTACATTTCAGATTTGACTTTGAGCATTACATTACAATATTGCCTATCTGACTGACGACCATTCGCCTGTAATGTAACATGCTTAGTGAAGTCAAGTGATGAGCATTGATGTTATAAGTTGTTTCAAAATATTACACATTGCATCATCAAGTTGCGCGCTGTAATGTTCGGTGCTTTTCTCTTACCAACGTATGCTCGACTCTGTAATACATTACAGGCGAATGCTCCAAGTGAGGGAGCAGGGTTACCTATATTAAATTTGAATTGTTTTAGTACGAATTTCATTTGATCGAAATCGTTTAGCACTTTTTTTGTTTTCCAATTTTTCATTTCATCGAAAGCACGATTGAAATATTGCTGAAATTCTGATTTTCAATTGTTTATTTCGCATTCTAAATGATTTGATTTCATCAACATCACCTGACACTTTGAATGTTAGTTGATTTAGTTTCTATAAAAACTTTTCCAATATTTTTAAAAACAAACAGTTTCAATTTTGTATCAAATGAAATTAACAATTTCACTTCTTGTCACATTAGACATTTATTTTATTTACACTTATGAACTCACTCGAAATATTTAGAAAGCAAATAATGTGAAAAATCCATTAAAAAATGTTGTATTTAAAAAGCAAAAGGTATTTGAAACTTCATTCTACTGTTTTCGGACAATTGAAATTCGAACTAAACATTTTCGAAAGTAAGATAGGTTACCAGTGAGCAGCTTTACATTTTGTTACTGTATCGAATCGTACTGGAAATACCTACATGTATGGAAAATCGTTTGAAAAGCAATTTGTACCTTAACTCTTAAGAAATGTCTCTTAGCATGGCTCAGTTATGACTTCACTAGCTTTCCGCCCGTGGCTTCGCCCGCGTCATCATTCCCCGCCACACGACGTCCACTGCTCAACATAGGCCTCCCCCACAGATTTCCATAGCGACTGGTTGTAGGCGGTCTGCATCCACCGGAATCCTGCCACCTTTACGCGGTCGTCCGTCTACCTTGCAGGCGGTTGTCTACGCTGCCTTCAGAAGCTGAGCAGTAATACCGTCATTGCCCGCCGCCTTGTTGTTCTTGAGCTGTTTGACAGCCATCTTAATCTCGTAGAGGCTGATGGCCGGGATATCTTTGGTAAAGTGTCGGGTAATTTGTGTTCTCTATCGCTTCTACAATGGGGAATGCTCTGACAATTTATTCCAGCTTATTCCACCCTCACCTTTCCACTCCCGTACCACGCGTGCTGGACTACGGCGTCATCCACACACAATTCAACATTTGTTGGCCCGAACTAAAAGGTTCGTTGACTCGTTTCTTCGTCGTACCATCCAGACGTGGAACCCTCTTCCAGCACATGTGTTTCCTTCCTCGTATCCCAGGTTCTTCAAGCGGGGCGTGAAAACGCATTTCTGCAGGCCTTCAAGGTGAGGATGGCCAGCCCAGTGATTAGTTTGAATGACTGGGCTTGTCAACCTCATGTCTGGACCTCACGACCGCTTTCCATCAGGTGGAGTGAGGTCATCTTGACGGGCAATATAAAAAAATCGGTGACCGGGCTTCGCCGCGTGAACTTCATATATTATGACCAAATTACATAAAATCTTTATAAATTGTAGCCTATGTGTTATTCTGATGACGTATATGCTGTATTACTGTAAAGTATCATGTAAATCCGTTTGGTAGTTACAAACTTAGCATTTTATTGGTTAGGTTTTCCGAGCTCAACATTAGATTTCCCAGAAACTTCAATGTGTTATGACTTCTTATTTTTAATTCATGTCTTTTCAATCTAATGCAAGATAATAGGTATCATCTCGGCTTGGCCAGTTAAGAGATCAATAATATTGATAGGTGTTAGTTTTAAATGGATCCATCTCCGAAATAGGTTTTGCTAGCTTACTCATAATTTCTAAGAAAACTTTATTATCATTTAAAGAGCCAAAGGAATTCTCTTCTGAAGATGGCTTCCCACATGGATTCTTCAGATTTTCTAGATCTTCTCAGCCTTGAAGTTCAAAGCTGTTTTTCGCGAAACAGTTGATGGTCGTCAGGGATGTAGTTTCCCACTGCCACTTCTACTTATTGACCCGCTGAGCTACCTCGATCATTTTAGTTATTCTACGGATTTGCTTTCTAACGGAACGGAACTAAGGAACTAAGCACTCTCCAAACAACTGAGACGATAAAAAATTTACTCCAAATATAATTGAAATCCTGTTTTGTAATAGTTTTTCCGCAGTAATATATTTCTAGAAGTTATTTTATTATTTGTCTAGTTTCCACAAATAAACTGTTGTTGTGAGCGGCCCATATTATTTATTTGACGTTTTTGTCATTCAATAAATCTGAAAATAACTCTAAAATTAAAGGGAGCGGAGGTGGCTGATAACCAGCACTTTCTAGATAACTTATAAATACCTACCCTGTTTAAAGTTGAATCTCTTCTTTTCGTCATAATATTTTGAAAAAATTATGACTAAAACAATTCAGTACTAAATCATCTCATTCTGATCCCGATTTGCTGTTATTTACGTTAGCTGAAAAGCTGATAAATTTAAATGTGAATTATTCGGACCTACCACTACCTATTACTACCTGTAGATTATCATGTACTTAGTCCTGGAGACGAAAAACATTTAGTAAATAATAACATGCTGAATGGTGGTTCATTGACCTCATATCTGTGAGCCAGAAAACACACCCATTGTTATTGTCTCGAAGTAAGGATAGATATCTTTATGTTACGAGGTACCGGGACAAGGGTTTAATCCAGGTGGCATCTCCCAACACACCCAGACCCGAGCCAATTTTGAATTAGAGTAATACGATTTTTGTGTCGTCTAATAATTGTAATATCTATTAAGAATAATATATTCAATGATTATTTGAGACCGTTTATTGTTCATTAGACAACTACATATATTGTTCATATGAGTCGATATTGCCTCCCTTTCTTAGTTCGATTCTTACCTTGGGATAAACAAACACGACGTCATAGTTATGTTTATCTGTTCAATGGCTTGTTTTCATAGAACAGACTTATTTTAGATAGCAAAAAATACTTCAATTATGCTTGCACTGAGTATTTTCTAGCATGACGATGAAGTTTTTCGAATCAGTAACGCGTGAGTGATCATACTAGTGTAAGTGTCCATAATCAGCCTTAACTGCTAACCATCATGCTTACCTAATGTGTGTTTGCAACTGACGGTGTTTATTGCTCGGTGCATCAAAGTGTGAAAATGTTGTGTCTAGTACTAAATGTTACTTACTACTAGACTAGCCCTGTGACTTTGTTGATGAAAGAACAAATTTGTTTAAGATTGTGTATCCCTCCGTATTATTTCTCAGTCACCCTCTCAGTCCCGAGACACATAGCATTGTGGAAGTTTTACCGAACAAAATTTAGGTATCAAACTTGAGTGAAAAGTTTTCAATGAAGATGTCGCAATTAATTTTCGATAAAATTTAGCTCGTTAACGTTGGAAAATTACAGGCTTTGAAGGGGTCTAATTGTAATGCACGAAAGTTTTTTCATTAAGCCTGTATCTGCTCCTTTGTGAGTTGGCCATGTAACTTATCTAAGCCCGCTGGGCCGTTTAATTGACTTATTTTGTTCGAGTCATCTAAACATAGTAGCTAAACTAGAATTAGATGAATTAACATTAAGGCCGGTATTCACTTTGTTTAGTAGCAGTGCAGATGATTAGTGCGGGTGCTTAGTGTTAGTAGAAAACACGTGTGGACACCGATAGATTAGTGCAAGTGATTAGCAACGAGCGTAGTGAAGCGATCAGAAGCGTGTTCTATTTTTTTGCGAGCGGCCTCGTCCCGCGCGCCTCCCATTCTCCTGACTCGCCGCGTGCCTGCCACTAAACACGTCTGGTCAGCAAGTGTTAGTGTTTAGTGTTTAGCGTTCTGTAAAATAAACATAAAATGGCAAACAGGCGGAAGATTTACCATAAAAATGTGTGCAAGAGTATGTAAAAATTAATGTTTTTTTAAATTGTAAAGACCTTAGGTACAAAATTAAAAGTGTCCGAGATAAACTAAACACAGCAACTAAACACATCCACTGAACAGAATTGGCCACTACTTGCACTACACACCAGCACTAATCAATCGCTCCTACTAGTCACCTGCACTCGCACTAAGCAAAGAAATACCGGCCTTTAGCAATTTGTTTAACCCGATAGACTAAATTGAAAGTAATTTTACTGTTTTTTCCTTATTTATTCTAGATTCTTTGAAATAAGATAAGTGACACGTTGTCACAATATCAATGTATAATTTTGATGACACGATTGGCGTAGTGCGCTGTAGCACGGTTTCTTGCTTCGTTTTTTCGCAGCGTCCCGGGTTCGATTCCCGATCGGGTCAATTCAGGAAACGATCTTTTTTGAATTGACTCGGGTCTGGATGTACTGGGAGATGCCCCTGGCTGATTTCCTTGTGTGGTATCTCGTAACACAGGGATATTAGCCCTACTTCGAGACCATTACAAAAGGTGTCTGGCGCATATTTATTATATATTTATTTATAAGTTTAATATTAATTTTGTTTGCATTTCTGCAGGCCTTCAAGGTGAGGATCGCCAGCTCAGTGATTCGTTTGCATGACTGGGCTTGTCAGCCTCATATCTGGACCTTACGACCACTTTCCATCAAGTAGAGTGAGGTCATGCTCACGGGAAATTAAAAAAAAATGTGCGTAGACAGTACCTACAACTAGAAGAGTAATAATATTAGTTGAGCCAAGCTTTATAAAATCAAAAATACAAAATAGTTACGGGATTTCTAAATACCATGCATCTTTTTTTTTACGAGTTTCTGATATTTCAGCATTGTTGCAAGTTCAATGATCACCGAGTAACTGACTGAAGGTCTTGCGGATAAGTTGTTATTTTTGAAAAACAAAAAGGAACAAGGAATCCCGTAACTAAAAACTATTCTAATGTAAGTGAGCATGAAAGTTTAAAACAAATTATATCAAACATGTTATTCTATACTCTTATATAACTAGTCTAACTAAAGGGTTGATTGAATATTATACAAAGTTTAATTGTGACACTTTTAATCCCAATTCCATTTTGTGAAGGTTCAGTTCGTTCAACATTAAATACTGTTTAGGAATAATTTCAACACTTCCGAGTACGACTCGGTTTCATTGATTCACTCGCACGCTCGGGAGTCAAACCACCTCTGGTATATTATGGCTTCGTTTAGTCCCTCGATATAAAAATATAATATAATTTAACATGTCGAAACGAAAGTAGCGTGTTGCTCTTGGTAAGGGCTTCTTATATATAACGTTATGCGGAAGTCAATTTGATTATTTTACTTTATTCCATCCCACGCTAAAAGCATTGCGAAAACAATCATCTCGATTAGAAGGGTCTTCGAAATAATCTAACATTCAGCTGGCCGTTGAGGGTGCAATAAAACTGCATGGCGACACGGAGCTCACCGTCCGAGGGTATTAACGTGCGATCATTTCTTTCGCTCTGGACGTTGCCATAGAGCTAAGAACGGACTTTGAACGATATTTTTTGGCATTTATTGTTGAGAACAATCTTGAAAGCAAGGAGTAGGTACATTATGTACCTCATTCTTAAAAAAAATATTAGTACTTTATATTGCTTATGTTAACGTAATGTGTTATGTTTTGTGTTATTTGCTGTTGCGGTATGGTCAAAGGTGAAATTCACTTCGAGAATTAAAATAAAGAAAAGAAAACTTTATGCGCCTCATTAAACTGCTTAGAGCAATGGATTGTTTTGTCCCTTTATACAAAATTTTCAACTTAAGTTGAAAATTTCAACTTTCTTTTCTATATTTTGATTCTCACCTTTGACCATACCGCAACAGCAAATAACACAAAAAAATGTATCTTTAGAATAGGCACGTTTAGCATAGTTATTGTTGCTAAAAAAAAGCTCTGTTTTATTCCGCTACATTAATGACGATGAGTATGGCTTCTAAATGTGCTGGCTTATTTTATAAGGGTGAGTTTGTCCCTGTTACCTACCCGTTTCATTTTATAAAGTCATATGAGTGCTTTATTGTACCACACACGCAAGCAGCCACAAACGTTTTAATTTGACTAATCTCGTGGTACTATGATGAGTGGATATTTAGTGATTAGAACTAGGCTCTTGACCACAGGGCTGGGTTTCGCGGTCAGGTTTCAAAATTGATTATCTAAATCGTCGCACGTTTTAGAAAATCTAAAATTTGCTACAAATCCCAGCTTTATCATACAACCAATCCCAGTTTATTGTTATTCAGATGTAATCATATATTCAGCTTTAGGCTCATCTGACCACTTTAAACCCGCGTTATCATGAAAATGAAACTGGTATAAAATAATATATATTAATGCAGATTTTTAAGTACGCGTACACGCGCTATTAAAAAAATTTAAGATAATCAATTTTAATTACGGTGACAAAAATATATTTTTGCACATGATAGGTACGGCTAAATTGAGCCTCTTAAATCAGAAAATATAACTATTTTATCAAAGGCGCAACTCGTTAAAAGTCCGGCAATGTCAAGTACCAAAACTGATGTTTACGTAAGCCGAAAAGTGAGTTCGTTTAAAAAAAAATACTCCAACATGCAGGGTCTAAACAATTATTATGTCTATGGGTATGCCAAAAGGAAACTGCCCAATGAAGGCGTAGGAAACTGTTAAGACAGGCGCGCGGCGCGTAACAGACATGTGAAGTGAACGACTCCGTATGAAGCCCTCATCGATATTTCACTTATTTATTAAGAGGGTGAGACTAACAGGATAAAGGAAGCAGTTAGGATGCAATAAATATAGGAGTAATGAAGACGGATACTAATTTGCTGGCTCTTTGGTGTCATTAAAATACGCCAGATAAATAATTATTTATTAAACATTTTTTTAGATCTCAACAATTCTGAATTGCTTAGCTTAAGTTAAAAGCTATTAGAATAATTCGTTTTGGTCTAGTTGGAACTAAAACCCATGACCTTCCGCAAACGACGTGACTGGGCTATCGAGGCTAGGTAGTAGGTTTCCCCCACGAAACCTAGATCAAGTTTTTTTATTGTTTAAATATAATATAATGTTAAAAAAGTCAACTAGTAGTGAAGGCTACGCCATTTTGAGAAAAAGTAGTGAGCGTTACCACGTTGGTCGACGTCTTAATAAACAGTCTTGCTTGCATAATGCAATCGTTAAGTAAAGTAAAGTAAATAGGTTAAAAGAAAAACTCGCCCGGAGCCAGGCCCGCCATCGGCCTTACTAAACCCAGCTTAAGATATTGCGATCGGCTCGCCCTTTGAGAAGACCCACTAGCGGAAATTTAATTTAATCGTATTTTCTTCCTTGCTAAACGAGCTCTAAAGCATATGGGGCCGTTTTCGAAAGGATTTCCTTTTTCAGACTGTTGCTCGCCAGGAGTTTTGCGACAAAGCGCAATGTTCTTTTGTCAACGAGATGGCTTTAAAATGTCCATATTTTGCTACCACAAGGCTGTTAGATACCATTGCGAAATGGATTTATGTTTTGTGTTGTAGCTGAAAGGAACAACGTTTCTTTCTTTCTTGTTCTGGTATGCACTTTGTAAATGGTTGAATTGATGCTTCTGTTCATAGTATTAGCGATAAATCTCAGGAGATTCTGTTTCCTTTGTGATGGTATCTTTGCACATATATTTTGACGAAATATTACGTCCACTTTAACACTTTAAACTTCTGGTTTCCTTTGTTAAAATGTACGTGCACAGCACAAAGACTAATCTTTTATCCATACTAACTAAAATAACAATTACTGATGAACAAACAAATTCCATTTAACCAAGTACTTAAAACTGCATGTCCATTGGTCTACAGAATAAACAAACTCCGTTTTTAAAACGTACATGGCTCATTCATGGGAATATAAAGTAGTAAGAGTTTTTGACTTTATCTCAGTAAAGAAAGTTGAAGATGACAGCAAACTGAATAAACAAGACAATGATTTAGACAAAATTGATCTAATTTAATCCCTATTTTATTACACACAAAAGTAAGTCGTATAATAAGATATCACTTTTTGGTCTTCAGAAAAACTCTCAAGAATAAAGTTACCATGCACAAAAGATATTGTGTCATTTGTCTGAAATGGAAAGAAAACTATTATGATAGAAATATCAACTCAATATATGAATAAAATAAGCAATTCGATAAACCCATTCACTGAGTTTTATTGTAAAACGTACAATGGCTCAGTGAAACGGTATGAAAGAAAAGTAAATATTCTATTTTAATAACTAAACTGCGATGAATATCATTCTTATTTTTACTCTTATTGTAATCAGTCAGTAGCTAGCTGACGTGACAATGGGTAGGTCACGTGTGTCGCTGAACTGTTGTGTTTTTGAGATCGCAGCCTAAACGGCCTGTAGAGCGCCCACTCGCTAGGTGGACCGACGACCTGAGGAACGTGGCAGGAAGTGGCAGGATACGGAAAGCAGAGAACCGATTGTGGTGGCGCTTTCTGAAGAAAGCGTTCTGCAGCCACGCTTACGGGCTGAAATTTATGATGATGCAATGACTCCAATTGTTTTTAAACTTTGACGACCGACTTGGTGTAATGGTTAAGAAGTTGGCTACTACACCAGAGGTCGCGGGTTCGATCCCCGCACAGTACAAACATTTGTGTGCATGAACATGTCTGTTTGTACTGGTCTGGGTGTCTCCTATGTTTAATAAGTATGTATTTACAAAATAAAATGTATTTAAGTATGTTTATCCGTTGTCTAGTATCCCATAACACAAGCTTTAATTAGCTTACTTTGGGGCTAGATGGCGCTGTGTGGAATAATGTCCAGGGATATTTATTTATTTTATTTATTTATTTATTTTACTACAGTTGTGATGACCCTAAGTGTTGTCTCATTTATTGTTGTGGCAGAGCTCATCGGGGATCTGTTGTGTGATCTGCTGAGGGCGAGGAGCTGGAGAAGCTTAACATGGGGCTTGCTCTGCTCAACCTGGAGAAAGAAATATATTTGTAGAGTAAATTTTTACGGACCGGCTGATGTTCTTGGTGTAAGGTGCCTTTATAATCATTTCGATGCTTGATCTTGCTAATATGTTTCCTGCTTCATTAGAACTGAGAGTTTTTTTTCATGTTTACCGAGGAACCGAGACAGTTACCTTACACCCGAATGCAGACGGACAATCAAAGTTGAGTAGTAGCCTTTACATGTATGGCTGTCCCTTTCATTTCTACTGACACGTGACAAGACTGCATACATTTGAAGTGGGCTTAACTTTGATTATCGTCTCTGAATTCAGAGGTTAGGCCAATAAATTGATTTCTTGACAACCCTTGACAAGCTTGACAACCCTTGACAAGCTTGACAACCCTAACCTATGCAGTAAAAAAACAACAACGCGCAGATTTTTATCGTCACTAGCAACTGGATAAAACATTTTTTCATGTCAATTCATTCCCGTGACTAATGAAAAGGAACTTATTAAAAATTTCGGTGACGTTAAAGATATTTTTATTACGATGATTCAGATGCATGTTTTCAGTAATATTTCAAAAGGAGGTAAACTTACTATTTCATAGAATATTGGCAAAATTATTGGAAATTTGAATCATAGTAATATTATGAAGATACCGAGACATACACGAACCGTATTTAAATGATACAAATTGGTACAAGCCAATTTTTGCGATAATCGCGGAAAATATTGATTTAAGCATTGCTACCTATAGTATAGATCGGGCAGGACTAAAGTGTCTGCACACTATCCGTACCATACCATGACCGTGCTATGAACGTATTAGGATCGGAAAGCAACACGATTTGCTCTAATGAATGCCACTAGAGCGTATCATACCATGACCGCGCTAGGAACGTGTCCGGCAAAAACAT
This sequence comes from Udea olivalis, assembly GCA_947369235.1. Taxonomy (NCBI): domain Eukaryota; kingdom Metazoa; phylum Arthropoda; class Insecta; order Lepidoptera; family Crambidae; genus Udea; species Udea olivalis. Next base: position 11,680,573 of record OX376351.1, read on the forward strand.
ATTATATACTATGCAGGGACCGTCAATTTTTTTTTCATTGCTCCGACGTAGGTCTAAAACCCTTATTGCAGAATGTTACAAGAATTACCTTAATTCAGTAGAAGAGTCATTGTATGACAGCCCCAAAGCTTTCTGGCGATTTGTGAATGGGAAAAGGGCAGAGTCTCTATACCTGACACAATGAGTTATAACAATAGGACCTGCAATGATGGGCAGGGAATCTGTGAGCTATTTTCGAAGTACTTTGGTTCAGTTTATGACGTTCCTAGTCAAACTGGAAGAGATATTGATTTACCGAATGCTTGTAACTTTTCGTTGCATGATGTTAAGATTACTAAACAGGATATTTACCTAAAAATTAAGCAACTAGATATATGTAAAGGCCCAGGTCCAGATGATATCCCTCCAAAATTTATTAAACTTTGCTCCCAGGAACTGTCTTCTCCGCTAGCTATAATATTTAATCAATCTATAGCATCCGGAATCTTTCCCAGTCAATGGAAGAGTGCTTATATTATACCCATCTTTAAAGCTGGAGCCAAGAACTCATGCACGAATTATCGGCCAATTAGTATACTCTCCTGCTTGGCAAAAATCTTCGAGTCACTGGTATATAGACATCTTTATAACCACTTTACTAAATTTATATCCGACAAGCAGCATGGATTTATTAAAAAAAGGTCGACGCTCAGTAATTTGCTATAATTAAGAATAATTCGCCGGCGCCGATGCGCTGCGTGCATGGCACGCGACGGTGTTGGTCAGTGACGAAACGGTCTAGTGGGCATAGTCTAAGTTTCAATACAAAGTATATTTTTTTGCCTGATACGTTTATACCACGGTCATAGTATGGTACGGTATAATGGGCAGACTCCTTTAAAACGGGATCAATTCTATCCTGTTACGTTGTCTGCTATTGTACCTGTGGAATGTAATAATGATGAGCTCTGAACAGGAAACTGTGGATTACAATACATTATTGTATCTGTATTATGTTGTATAATATTTATAGCTATATAAACGTGTTACGGAGTTTGTATGCCTATTTATTAGTGCTGCTACATTGAGCAGTGTGTTTGGTGGATTGTATAAGACGAGTACACGAGACGAGTTGCACGTAGATAAAATTACCGATCCACAAATCTCCTATACAAAAACAATTCACTTTGTAACTAAACGTGGCGACTAGTGGTTAGGCTGAGCCACTTGCGGTCACCAAACACGACCACTAGTCTTCGCCGCTTAGTTCTTCTTAGCACATTTTACTCGCTACGTAGCATGTATACTCGTAGCATTAATGGAAACGGTCTAATATTTTCGTAGCTTAGACTTTCCTCACCGGCTCGGTGCGTTTTTGTTTCGGTACCGATTCTGCACCTATACCTCGACCTTGTCACATAAAAATTGGTTCAAGGTGTCATATAAATAAAATGTGGAATGTCAGATTAGCTCAAATTAATAAAGGACTCTTTTTTAATATTTCAATTTAATTAAGATGATAACATTCTAAACAATTGAGGTATTGTTTTCTTGTGATTCAAATCTGACCTCTAGACGAATCAATAAATCAGGTCAACCTCTGTTTGCTCAGGCAAACCGCGTTAAGCGAATGTTCAGACAACATTCGGGATTAGTTAATTTTGAAATTTGAGGTCGTGAGTACTTTGTGGCATAAATAAGTCAAGCAAGACGTTAATTATCTTTCAGCTAGAGAAAATTGAACTTAAGAGCGTTTTTAAGAAAGGCTAATTTTCAGCAGGTAAATGCGTCATTTAAAAGCAAAGGCAGCACATCCATTCTCAAACATAAAGATGTTGCTGCCTTTAATTTTATACGAGTATGCCATAAGTATTCGTTAGCTGTAAAAATCAAGCACTCTGGCGACTCATTCTTGAGTTTACTGTCAACCACAGTTCAAGACACACTCTCTACATATTTGTATAAAGTTTTTTCAAAGTTTTCATAGGTGTGGGAGGTCAGCTTATTCGTTTTACGTGCTTATAAGCTCGCAACCATTTCACGGCTGAATCCATATTTCTGCTGACAGATTCAACACAGTAAGTGTTAGTTTGCAATTTCACATACCCAAGCACTGACCTGACGGCCCTGATGTATCACCTTATATATTTTTTTAAAGTCATGTTGTCAACGAAAGTTACTAATATGATTCTTGTTTCTAACGGAATGATAAAATAATGATCGAGATTATTCCGCAAAATCAAGTTATAACCTGCCCTCAAGCTAAAACCCAAAAAAAAGAACGCCAATCTTATTCAATTACGGCAGAAGTGGACTTAGTTTGTTTTTTTAAATATTGCTATAAGAGACAATGGTGGAGTCCCTGAAATGGCAAATTCATCATCATCATCATCATCATTTCAGCCGAACGACGCCCACTGCTGGGCATAGGCCTCCCCCAAGGATCTCCACAACGATCGGTCCTGCGCTGTGCGCATCCAGCGGCTTCCCGCGGCCTTGACCAGATCGTCAAATGGCAAATTAGTGTCTTCTTAAGTTTTTAGTTTTCAGTGTCCATCGCAATTAATTTTATAAATTTCTGTAAAAAAAATATCACAAAACAGATCACTAACGTTTTACAAAATTCATTGAATAATTAACCTTACAAAAAATTGTTTGCTACGAGTATGTAATGTTTATAGTTTAAAGATGATTATTTTGTTTGAAACTTGAAACATAAATAAATAAATATCTGGGACAAATTCCACCGAGATCATCTGACCTCAAACTAAGTAGAGCTTGTACTATGGGTGTCAGTGACTGATAAAAATACTTAAATATTCATAAATACATACTTAAATAGATAATAACACCCAGACACACAGCAAAAACATATGTTCGTCACACGAATGTTTGTCATGGGTGGAGATCGAACCCACGACCTCCGGTGCTAAAGGCAGAATCGCTGCCATTGCACCTACAAGCTAGCCATTAAAAAAAAACGTTAAACATTGTGCACTAATAAGTAGAACTAAGCTGACAGGCTACGAGGGAGGGTAAACCGGTAGTTCATTAGGAATCTGCTTTAACAAAAATAACTTTTGGTTTGGGTCCGTCCGTACAGATCTTCAAATAGTGATTGAGGGGAACACCCTGGAGGAACTAACTGCGCGACTATGATTTCCTCCGAGATTAACAAACATACGTTGATATAAAAGTCAAATTGAGAAGTTCAGTGCTTCAACTGAGTTTAATCACAGATTACTTAATAGATACTAACGTAAGTTTACGAGTAACTCGGTTATAAACAGAAGTACTGACAAGACAGAACAACATAACATACAGCAAAACTATCTATACGTTCTCTTGAATTGTTTGTATGTAAGCTTGTACTTTTTATAAAAACTTTGCTTGCATAACGTATGGTGGGCCATACTTTTAATCTATTTCAAAACCTTAATCCAGTGAACTGTGCAAAAATATACGAATAAAAACTACACACTATCGTCCACTGCATAAAAATACAAAATAATTCTTCCTTCTACATCTGAATTTTCAATTCTCTTTAAAACTCCAATATCTCGGAGAGCTCAGCTTAACTTATTCCCGTCTTAACCATCGGTGATTGGTAGAACAGGCCTGCAAGTGTCCTGGCACGTGAGCGGAGAGCTAAGCGGGCGGAGCGAGCGAGCGGGCGCTAGTTCACGCGGGTTTTACTGCTGCGACGTGATTGATACAGTTTTCAAAGAGACGCAATGATAAAATTCGGCTTTACACGTTTTAAGGCTCGTTTACCTTAATTTGTTTCGTTTTACAGGATATGCAATACATGAATCGAATAATGAATACATCGTTTTTGTTAAACTTGATGATAAATACTTATAAAACGATAGGCATAAAGAAGTACTCTGACCTTTAGTGCAAACATTATTTGATCTGGGCCTCATTGCTACTATATTAATCTACTACTCAATACTCACACCATCACGACTATATCTCAAACGGGGTAGGCAGAGGCAAGTGACTATTGCGGTCATGATGAACGGAATTCTCAGAATCCCACTATTCACTAATAGTATTAGAACCCAACGTGGTAGATGGTCAGCCTTCCGCCGTTATTCGGGTTGATTTGGTTTTTATTGATGTTTTCCGTCACAACGGAGTTATCGGAAATTTAACAATGAACACAAAGAAGGTTCTGGCCAGATTTGAACTTGAGACCGCAAGATCCATGATCCGAGTTGGGGTGCTTAACCCCTAAACGACGCTCTCAATCAGCAAAAGCATAAAGTGATTTTGACTTAAATAATTAGGTATGTTTTAACTCATTAACACAGCTCCAGTCAAATCAACGGTGATCTTGGAATAACTCCAGGGACATAGTGTAAACCACATTTTAGCCGTCCATATACCTCGTAGAGCTTAACGACTCTATTATGGAGGTAGTGCAGTGCAGACTGTGTCGGGTTCGATACGAAAGCCTCTACTCAGACAGCTGCCTCGAAAATTGCTGGACGGAAGTGTTACGGTTACGCTACATATGAATAGATGTAGTCGAAGGATTCAGGGCGGCTTTAAACCAGCGTTTTATACGCGCGTATAAACTCGTTTTTGGAAGCGAATGGCGCGTAAAGAGCCACTTTTGACCCCATCAAAACTCTTAAAATATTTCACATAAACATAGCGAATTGAGACTTGCAAGATAGATATCGCTCATTGAATGCACATTTGTGGCTGCCACAAATCAAAAACAATTTAAAATCGTTTTATTAAAACAATTAGCTCTGAAACTAAAATATTTTACGTTTTGCTGAAGACACTCGTCATTTGAAAAACTGGTCAACCGCCTTTTTTGAATTGGGGCGACTAACGCGTTAACGTCAAATCAAAACCGCCATTTTGCCAGTTGGTGAATCGGTCCAGTAGTTTCGAAGCCTATTCAATACAAACAAACATACAAAAAAACAAACAAACAATCACTACCCTCTCTATAATATATATGTTTTTGAATTTGCACTGTTGCGTCAAATATCTACATTACAGACCTAAGCCGGCAAAATCCAAGGGCAAGCAAACAGATGTGAACAAAGATGAAAAAAGTTTTCTGAAATCGGGAATGGGGATGATTACAGTACACAAAATGGAGTCGCGGCATTATTATGAACTCTCCTTTGTACTGATTCCAAATGTTTCCCTTTAAAAGTTTCCAAGTTTATGGCGTAGCCTGGAATTGTTATACTTGCACAAAAAAGTTCAATTTACATTGGATTTTGTATTTTTTATAAGTAATGTTTTCTTGCTTCTATTCTTATTCTTATGCGAATTAAATTAAAATCTTTCAATGTAACATTAACCTTTGATTAGTCTTGTATTATGACAACGAGGCTTATAAGAATATGTTTTTACCAGTCATATTTAACAAAAATACATGTTATTGTGTATCTTACCGCAATCGTACGTCAAATTCTCATACGAGTCAGGGCTCAAATAACTCTGCTGACAATTCTAATTTCCGTGTATGTTTCCTCAATTTTTTATCAAATGAGTTTTGTAACTGACAGCCGTCTTTGTTGTTCAGCGTATGGAATCTTTTCCTATTTCCTTTGTTCCGGTAGGAGTATAATATTAAAAATAGGGTGTCTGTATAACTTTCTTCGAAACATTGTTGACGACACGATTGGCGCAGTGCGCTGTAGCATGGTTTTTCGCCTTAGCTACCGTGGTGTCCCGGATTCGATTCCCGGTTGGGTCAATTCAGGAAACGATCTTTTCTAAATTGGCTGGGGTCTGGGTGTGCTGGGAGACGCCCTTGGCTGATTTTCTGTCTGGTACCTCGTAACACAAGGATATTTATCCTTACATCGAGACCATGATAAGTGGTGTGTTGTCTGGCGCATAATTAATTATTTATTATGATACTATCTCTCTGTTCGGCTATCCGCTTGCGCTCAATAGTCTCGGAGAAAGAATGCAGGCCAGAAAAGCAGAAGGCACTACTTTTAAGCACGATGCCTTGTCTGAATTGATCCAACTGTAATATTATTTTCAACACATTTGCTCATAAAGTGGCCCTAATTTCACCGCAATTAGGCACATAATAACACCTGTAATCAAACTGTGACTTTTTCATTGCTATTATTCACAAGTGAGTTATAGTTTTTTTTGTTCTTAAAAAAGTTTCGATTCAAGAAAGATCGATTTCTTTAAAAATATGAAATATTTTAGTGCGAAAGGAAAAAGTATTTAAATTAAATTTATTAAAAATAATTTTATTAATAAAATTGTTGTCTACTAAATAAAATTATTTTTTAATATTGTTTTCTTCACAAGTGTGTTGAAAAACCTCGTATGATCACATGTGTATTGATGATTACCGTCCTCGGCTCTCTCAAGACACTTACCTAACGGCTCGGGTCTCAATGGCGCCTCAGCCGTAATCACCAACATCACACACTTGTACCATAATGTACTATTATTTTGTCTCGGGTAATGACGTTTAAACTTTTAGTTAAAATAATTTTTTGTTCTTTTTGAATCTGAGGGATTATTTTGTAGACTGTTTCTGGGAATGCGAAAATTTAAGACTACATAATATTTTATAGCACGGTAAATATTTGAAGCAAATGCAACCAGCATTCCATTTTAAAAGTGCATTGAATCATTGGATCGTTTTCCCTTATTTTTACGTTATGTTGAATATATAACAATCCTCATCTACGAGAAAAACGGATATACTTAAGAGTACTTCTTGTTTCACTGTGCTTGAAACAGATATTTTTCAGCTTTTTTTATCTAGTCAATCAAAATTTGTTTAACTACTTTTACAATGTTAATGTACGGCAACCACTTCGTAGCAATGACTTGATTTCTATAGTGGAAGCCATTGACTAGCAAGCCAGTACAATAGGACTGTATAGTCTCGCGTAATAGGCTTATGTACTCCTACTACTTTGCTGTACTACCATTTGTGTATCAATGTATTCTTCATTGCACAAAATTAATGATACAATTGGCGGACTTAATGCCAAAGGGCATTCATTCTCTACCAGTCAACCACAAGACCAAACTGATGAATTAAACATGGTGCACGAGATTAAACTAAATAAATTACTTTTAAAAACCACAACAGATGCTAATTATAATAAAATACCAAAACAACAAAATAAACTTCAACATAAATCGATAAGAATGAACATAAAAAAGAAGACATAATATAAAAAGAACCAACCAAACCAACAATTGCTTGCCACAAAAAAAACTTAATAATATTCATTCATTCCATTCATCTTACCCAATAAACGATTTGAATTTTATTGCATTTAAATGGCTGTATAAGTCTATTAAACGTTCCTATAATGAGTATACACCGACATGTTATAGAAGTCCTTAGACGTCACACTCGCTCATAGATCAATACCACAACTTCATACTACAATACTACACTGGCATGTTGGTGCAATAGCAGCGATCCTGCCTTTAGCACCGGAGGTTGTGGGTTTGATACCCACCCACGACAGACATTCATGCGACGAATGTATTTGTTGTGTATCTGGGTTATTATCTGTTTAGCACGTTCAGCGCCAGTATATCATTTTTGAAACACAAACAATGAATTTTCTATTAGTAGAAAATACAATTAATTATTTTCAGAAATCGAACCAGTAATGAGACCTGTCAAAAGTTAAAAATAACTATTGGACGGAGTACACAAACGCATGTCACTTGACTGTCTGCCTACCTGTCATGTGGTTCGCATGAAAGCAGCTTGTTCCTACCCTTCGTTTTATTTGTTTTGTTGTAACCTGGTTTTCAAACACACCAGTAAAGTCATGTTTGATCTAATAATTCAACTCATGAAGTAGCGATGGCGTGGCGTTCACTGGTCTAAAACACATCACCATGATTTTGAAAACTGCTAAAAATTACACTTGAGTTGAATGTTATTTATTTTTCATTTTACAGTAATCATTCAATAACAAATTGTTATCTAAAATTATTCCATCTATGATTTATAATTAGGCACCTGAAGAAGAAAGAAAGATCATTTGTGAAAGATTTAATGTTAATCTTATTTTTTTTCAGGTTTCACGTGAAAACGTAATCTGTGAAGAGTGTTTTGCTTGCTTACAAAATGCCTTTCAAGCTAAGCCTGCACCAGCTCCTAAATTAGGACTATATCCTATATTACTATAGCTTTGTATCTGAGTTGGGGCCGCCACAACGATATCCATGCACCAGCCCAATTTTTAGATAGTAATTTGATGATAAAAAGAAATTCATCTAATCATAGTAGTCTTTATTTGTACAATTTAATTTCCTTTCCCGACCCCAGTATCCTTTTACCTCTCCAAAATACTCAAGTGAAACAAAGAACGCCAGTTTATTTCGATTAATCTGACAAAAAGGTGACCGAATCTATTCCAAGTCGTTATTTTTACCAAATTCAAAATAAAATTGCCGCAAACTGTGGAGAGTTGCAAAATTAATAATGACTGTAATAAATAGAACTAAAATTAATTCCACGTCTGGATGGTACGACAAAGAAACGAATCACCGAACCTTTTAGTTCGGGCCAACAAATGTTGAATTGTGTGTGGGTGACGCCGTAGTCCAGCACGCGTGGTACGGGAGTGGAAAGGTGAGGGTGGAATGAGCTGGAATAACTCGTCAGAGCATACCCCATTGTAGAAGCGTTAGAGAACACTTAGCCTGGCAATGTCTCTACGCAATTGGAGAGGCTCAAGGGTCAAATTTGCTTCTGGATTTTCAATAATACGGATAACACGCCGCTGCAATCTGTCAAGAGCTTCGAGTAGGTACTTGGCGGAACCGTCCCAGAGATGAGAGCAGTATTCCACACACGAGCGAACTTGTGTCTTATACAAGAGACAGAGCTGCTCATGCGTGAAGAATCGTCTCACTCTGTTCAGGACTCCGAGTTTACGGGATGCAGTTCTAATGACGCTCTCAATGTAGTCCCGCTGGTTTAGGTTGCTACGAACATCCATGCCAAGGATGTTTAGGCTATCCTTAATCGGTAGCGGAGTGCTCTGAAGAGTGGGATTGGAAAGAAACGGCGACGCCTTTGCTGTGAATGCACACACCTGCGCTTTCTTGGCATTGAACTCGACAAGATTGCTTGTACCCCATTCTGAAATGCGGTTCAACACTACGTCAAGCTCAACAACAAGACTTCGCCTCTTCTCCTCGATGTCAGTCTGCTTTGCCCCAGGGCGCTCGAAATAACGCGCGTGGACCGTGCTATCATCCGCATAGCAATTAATATTACCGAGAGATAACATGTCATTGATAATTATGCAGAAGAAACAACGTCGGCGACAAGACGGAGCCCTTATTTCATAAGTGAGTATGGGCTACAGTCAGCTTTAGCAACAATCAGGTCAAAGTTGTAACCTATATGCCAAATTGTGTTTTACATTTAAAGAAAGACTCAAGTTAGTACATCTTTATGATTATATTTTAGTGTATGACACACCTCACCTCATCATATCTAGTATTTAAGGTAGATTCTAAGGTAATGTAAGTTAATAATAAATCAGACGTAGGCAAAGGAACATTTTTTATTAAGTACTCCCGGGTCCCCTCGTGGGGCAGCCCTAGGCCGTAAAGAAAACAATTAGTGCATTTTTTTTCACGATTTGTTTCCGTGGAAAACAGGGAAAGTGAATGGACAAAACTTTCATTTTATTTTATCATTACGCTGATAATTTTGCTGTTATCATTCTGTACTATAATGCACATATTAATTTACAAATCACCAAAGCCAATGTGATCCAATTTTATACCTTTTTTACCAGAAAATATGTAACTTGGTTTTCAACACGTTTTACGTAATAAAGCGACTAATTGAATGTTGGCAGCAGTTTTTAACCGTTTAAAACGAACGCCGAAATTACCTCTATTAATTCGCGTGTCGAGGCCGATAACAGCGGAGGCCAAAATGTTCAACCGTTAAGTGAGGGGTGACGCGTGGGGGTTGACAAAAACCTGGTACCATATTTACTATTTTATGCTTTACTTAAATAACTTAGGCAAATGTACAGGGTTCTAAGAATCTGGCCTATTACTGTACTGTACTCCTTGGTGATAGATTTATTAGCAGTTTCGTATTGTACCTGTATAGCTGTTTAGAACTCAGTCATAAACGCCTGCCCATAGAGAACAATATATACAGGCTGTCCCAGATAACCTGTACCAGCGAAGGTCTGTGGTCTGGGGACCTTAAAACCTATCGACTAGACCCAATGTATTAAGTTTGGGAAAAAGTCTTTTCGCATATAGTTTGTATGAACTTGTAATAAAATCTCTTTGGCTATACTGTTTGTATCTGGCTGGTTTTGGTATCATTAAAATTTTAAAGAAGATAATTCTAAATTCAAATTAGGAAAATGTGTGATTTTCATTTGTTTTTCTTACTGTCAAGATGAGTGAATCTAATAAAGAAATTCGATACATTATACATTTTACTACAAAAAAGGAAAAAATGCATCGCAAGCCGCGAAAAAAATTTGCGATGTTTATGGACCTAGTGCAGTGTCTGTGAGAGTAGCACAAATTTGGTTTAAGCGTTTTCAATCCGGAAATTTTGATGTCAAAGATGCACGTCACTCTGGTCGCCCTATAACGGATAAAATGGATGCCAAAAAAGTAGAGCAAGATCGGCATATCAGTAGTTACAACGTAGCTGAAGAACTGGGATTTATTTTAATTTTTTTTTATATTGCCTGTCGAGATGACCTCACTCCACCAGAATTGACCACAAAACAGTTTTGGCGCATTTGAAAAAAACTGGGTACACAAAAAAGCTCGATATTTGGGTACCTCACGAGCTCACTGAAGGAAACCTAATGAACCGTGTACTCATTTGTGATTATGTATTACGACGAAACCGAACCATTTTTGAAGAAGCTGATAACTGGAGATGAAAAGTGGATCACGTACGACAAGAACGTACGAAAAAGGTTGTGGTAAAAGGCCAGCCTCTCTTCACAGACTGGCGAAACCCGGGTTAACTCGCAACAAGGTTAAGCTGTGTGTGTGGTGGGATTGGAAGGGCATTATTCATCAAGAGCTGTTACCATCAGGCAGGACCATCGATTCTGAACTCTACAGCAAACAACTGATGAGATTAAAGCAAGAAGTTGAGAGAAAGCGGCCGGAATTAATCAACAGAAAGGGTGTGGTTTTTCAACGCTAGATCTCACACATCTTCAGCCACTCCACCTGTTGCGGTCTCTTCAGAATTCTTTAGGCAGTGTCAGGTTAACATCACGAGAGGACTGCCAAAACCACTTGTCGCGGTATTTTGATCAGAAGCCTCAAAATTCCTATAGCAATGGGGTCATGTCAGTACCTACAAGATGGCGAAAATCATTCAAAAAAATAGCACCTACATACTTTAGTTAAATGTAAATAAACTAAATTAAAAATGTTTTGAATTTTCTTAAAAAACGCGAATAAACTTTTTCCCCAACCTTATAAGTTACGCGATTTTTGGTAGTTTTCGAGATATGTATTTTTTTTACGAAAGTTCTAACTTTCCTAAGATATGTCGCTTTTTTGGTTAATGTGGCGCAAATAGTTAAGGTACATGCTTAATTTTTTTTTCATTGTTTTCTGAATACTAGGTCTACCTGATTCAGAAGCATTTACATTTATAGCACTGAATACTCGTTCAGAAAAAAAATATGAAATTGAATAAGTGGTAAAGACTGTAGTTTCCTATGTCTTTTTAGTCATAAGAAATCTTCATCATAGTTTGAGTCATACTGTGTATCATAAAGCCACCCATACTGATGGGTACTTAAACGGTGATTCTCACCAACATCCTTTGCAGTTAGCTACTGTTGGTGAAACTTTGTTACAGAGAGCTCAACGGATTTGTGATGAAGACCATCGGCATGCTGAATGCAGCATGTCAAGCGCGTACTGCGTGATAATAACCTGAAAGTACCGCGGCGTCACAGAAACCAAGTAAAAGCAGCCACAGTCGAGCATCAACCTGTTGTTTTGTCTCATTTGAAGGGTGTCACTGATAAGATTGGGAACATCTTGAAGCGTGCTTCAATTACAACTAATTTCAAGCCGCCGAAGAAGAAAAACCAATTTTTAAGACCCGTTAAGTGTATTATTCTTCTTCAGTCAGAGGGCGTGTATAAGCTTGATTGTGACTGTGGGCTCTCGAACATTGGACAGACCAACAGGAGCGTCGGTACACGAATTAAAAGAGCATATCGGTGATGTAAAAAATCGTACATGTAATAAGTCAGCAGTTTGTGAACATGCTCTTGAAAAGCCTCAGGTCCTCGCTAGGGAGAACCGGTATGTTCCTAGGATGCTACGGGAGGCCATTGAAATTAGAAAGCATACAAATTCCAATAGGGAAGATGGTTGGAATTTACCACCTGCTTGAGATCCGGTAAATGAACTCATCAAGCCTATCACAATACTGCAGGACTTCAAGATACGGTTAGTTATTTCTGCGTGGATAGGAACATTTCCAGGGACGATCGTGACAGTGACGGTAAATATGTGACGGCTGCTATGAAAATAATTACTTTCTTGACGTATAACATCTGAATCATCCCGTGATCACTACTGCTGTAAAGGAGTCGAAACGTCGGGTTAGAAAATGTAAAAATATAAATTTCGCGAGTAGAATCCGTTTAAGTTGTCTCGTTTCAATGTGTAGTGTTCGCGTAAATATAAGAGAACAATATGGATCACAGCAAACTATGTTGCTGACCGTACCTACTCACAACCGCCAAAGATTATGTTAAAAACATTTGCATATATTTTCATTAGTATAATCATTAAAATATGCAGATGACAAGCCAGGGAGGTCTGCATTGGGAAATAACACTATAGGTGGCGTGTGGGATCGCCTAGCCAGTCACATGTCTTGCTTTAAAACCAGGGTCTTCTAACCTGCTAGCTTGACAGGTACAGTCTACGACAGTATGATATCGAAAAATAGCGAAGGACACATTTTTATTCAAAATTACATTTAATGAACTGAATGTATAGCTAAATAAACTTTTTAGTTTTAAAAAAAGATGAAGAAACTTTGTAACTATTTATTTATTATCCACATACCACACACAATTTACAGTTAAATAAAGTTACTTAATAATAATAATGAAATTTAAAAAATAATATATATATACAATTAAAAATATACAATTATACAAACTTAAAGAGAACTGTCCACCGCCTCGATCTCAGGGGTGCCCAGAATGCTGGCAGCGTTACCTCTTTGGATGGCCAGGCTAATACGCTGACCGAGATAGCTGCCAGCTCTCTGGTCACCGGAGACTTCTATCAGGCGAGTGGACAACTCCCTGAATATTTTATGAGCTTCTGGGCCCCATGGACCTAGAGTTTCAACCGCAAACGGTACGAAGCGGTAGCAGCTGCCAAGTGACGAGTATTTATTTATTTTTTCAACTCTGCAGCTGCTGCCGCCGCGCCCGCGTTCTGTGCCGTGGCATGGACATGGGAAGGGGCAAGGGTATCCACACACGTGGCATCCCACACCAACGCTTTGCCACAGCTCCAAGGGATGAGCGTCATCCCGTCGGGCCTTTTACCGTCATTTCGGCAAATTCCTAGGGGTTCTAAGACTGCCGGAATGCGGGTTGCTACAAAGGCCCTTCGGATCGTGTCATTAATGCTGGCGTGGCGTGGTATACGTCCGGCGCTTAGGGTACAGGAAAGGCCATGGTGGCCCAGATGCCCAACAAAATCACCACAACGACATCGATGTGGATGGGTGATCCAGGCGCCAAGTCTGAGGGAGACTGTAATGGATAAAGAAATATTATCCAAAACAGTCCCCACGTTAGCAGACGGAAGCGCTTGTAGCCAAAAACCAGACTCCCTTTCGGCGGTGGCAATGAGACGAGCACTCTCTGTATCAGTCGACGAAGACGATAAAAGACCCTGGTAGACCGACTTACAGAGAGGCTCGTCCCAGAGCCTTTAGGAAGAAAGTACTGTGGGAAGTTCACCCGGACAAGCAAAAGACCAGGCATTTCTGGCATCAGCTAATCATGCAACCTCCACATCGCCAAGCGACAAATTTATTATTGAATGATAGAGGTTGCATGTGCTGTAAGCTGAAGACAGGAATGCCGGTAGAGCAACATCAGACGTTAGGCGGGTACCTAGGCCGCCAAAACGTATAGGCAACGTGGCCTGGGCCCAGGAACGATCCGTAAGGGGACAATTCAGAATTTCACAGACTAAAGACTTGAGTAGATTATTTAAAGGGTGGAGTAGATTTTTGAATTTCCAAAGCGGCGAACATCTTAGGAAATATATAAATTTTGGTACAAATGTACAAAAGCGAATTACAGACAGGGCCATATGTGCGTTGATTTGGGTAAGCTTATCCGAGGAACTATTGAATTTTAAAATTTGTTCAGATGTAAAAGTAGGTATGGCTTCGTCGAGGATTGGGGCACCAAGGAGGCGAAGTGATTGAGCACTGAGGATGATAATGTTGGGAGCTAAAGCAGAGAAATTATTTATTATGTCTGGTCTATGAGGAGTGAAGTCGGGGATGTAAAGTTCACATTTGCTAAAATTTAGTTCTAGGCCAATTTCACGAAAACTATTTTTAAGGAATTTAAGGTCTTCAAGAACTGTCAAAACATCTTCGCCAATAGTCCCGTCATCGAGATACCATATGTTTAATTTTGATTTAAGGGCCGAGATAATTGGATGGATTGCCAAACTAAAAATGGCGGGGCCAAGTGGGTCGCCCTGCTAACAACCAACCGACGAATGCAGTAGATGGTTTTTGTAAATTAATTTCGAGGGTTTACCATAACATTGCCAAATATAGTTGTAAATTTTGCTAGTCTTGTCCTGGACTTGGGTCAACAGAGCACCCCTGTCTACTGAGTTAAAAGCATTTTTAACATCCACCTTCAACAACACCTCTCCGCCTTTGTGTTGAAGGAAGGTGCGTACAGAGTGGACGGCAGCTTCACAACCTCCCTTGGTACCGAAACCAAGCTGTATCGGGTTGAAATAGGAGGGAATTTCTGGAATAATACATTTTACACATAATTTAGAGGTTAACCGTCGAAAAATTGAGCCAATAGCAATTGGCCTTATACCACCATCTTTTTTTTTTAAAGCTATTAGATTAGCGCCGTATAAAATATCAGTGATGGCTTCAACCGTTTTACCGGATACTAACATATGAGTGAGGCTAGTGATGCGATCAAGAAGAGCTCTGCCAGCGTCATCTGCCTCGCTAGATGTTAAATCTTTTAGATGTTGAGGCGTAATACCATCTAGACCGCCGGCAGAACCATTCTTAAACGATAGCAAAGCATTGTGCACTTCAGTGGGAGTAAAGTGAGGGGGAACGTCTGACGGAACAGGGGAAACCGATAGAGTAAGAGATGGAGCTGGAGGTGGATGCTTATTCAATATCGCCGAAAGAGTCTAACTAATCTTCTTTTAGAACCGAAAAAGATTATTTTTGACTTAAAGCTTCATAAATACACAAATCTAAACAGAACGGCATCTAAAATGTTGTTTACCACGTTCAATGACGTCGATGTCCATAACTTTTGCCTTAATACAAGCACATAAAACTGAAACTAATTAAGTAGAAAATCAAATGATTTTTTTATCTTAAACTCATTGAAAAACACAAAAAACCAACACAGAAATTGCATTTATGTTGTAGATTTTAGATACCGTCCAATTCAAAACGACGCCACAACGTGTTCGTACCGCAGGAGTATTCGTATTTCGTACGTGACTGTACAGAGTGCATGCCGCTAGACAGAGGCCATCGGCGGTCCGTTTTATCTTCCCCATACACTGCTTGATAAGAAGCTTACGATCCAAACTTAATAAGAGTCGACGTGGCCCGCACCGGCGATCCAAAATAAACCTTCCACGTTTGGCAATATGGCTCAATTTGCGTATCGAGTAGACTCGCCGCGTGTCCACCTGGGCTCATAGTCGGTTTATGCATAATGATAGTCTGGGCTTTTAGGTATCAACTGCACAATAGGGACGTAATAATGCTGCTAATCTTTTTGTTCTGGTGCATATTCGGGTAGAATGATAACAAGGTGGTGTTTCTGTCTTCATTTTGAGTAGCAACAATATTTTCTTACGGTTTAGGAATATACAGGATGGAATTTTTTAACGCCACCTGGAGAAAAAGTACTGTACATACTGGAGATAGACAACTTTACCCACAGGAAACACTCCTTTATTTTTAAAAAGAAAAAGAACTGCATTCACAGATTTTCGAAAATTCGCTTACCACACCCGGGAATCGAACCGGGTAAAATCCGAAAAAATAACACCCTGTACTTTTACGGCATCGATCGATAGGGTCAATCATAAGGATCAAATCTCTCTAACAAACGTTAAACACAAGGAAAACCATGAAATCTAAACTTAAAACTGAACATGAACTGAACAAACAAAGTGTGCCTTGAGGTAAACTTATCAATAAGTGGGTAACAAGTTTTTTGATAACCTGTCTATTTTAATTTTATTTTTATAATGAAGTAGCTTTCAAGTTATCTTTGAACAAAATATATTTATATTTATTGAGTTAAAAAAGTTCCTGGTTTTCATAACACAAAGGCAAATCTCACCTCGGTACCAGAGAAATGTAAATAAGACCTACTAACGTATAATTTCATGAAATACAAAAATAAGTCAACATTGTTTTAATTTTTATCACCTATGTTTAGTATCTAAATAGTAAAAATTTGGTACTTTAGTAGGTTTTTTTTTATTCAAAATGGGTTCGCGTTTGACCTCAGTCTCGCCTGGTGGTAAGCGATGACGACGCTGAAGGTGGTACACGCTTACCCAGAATATGCCTACTCACTCTGGCCTTGAAGACACCACGGCAATTCATCAGCTCGAGGTGGTTAGTTGAACGATAGAAGAAATTAACCAAAATTCCAAATCATCAAAAATAATTTACAGGAAAATAGGAAACGAAATACTAATACGAGGGGCATGTCAAAAGAAATTAGATACTCAAAACTTATAAATATATTCTTTATTACAAGTATCGAGTATCTTACTCACACTTGTTTGGAAGTAGCATGCAACTTGTCATTGTTATTCTGTACTTAAAAAAACTAAATAATTTACTTTTATTTTATTTGAAATGTAACCTGGAGGTGGGCGTTGATAACTGCGACACAGTTATTTATTTAACTAATGCAGCTATTATCGTGCACATTTTTATGAAATTTTGTTATAATGTTCCCATAATGTTTTGTTATAATGTAAAAACTTAAGTGATATGAATTAAAAAATAACTATATTTACGAAGTATTTCACCCTGAGCACATATATACTTTTCCATACGTTTGAACCAATTGGAATATACCTGTGACGAAAGTGCTTCTTTAGACACCTCAAAAATCTAGAAATTATAGGCAGCCAGTGCATCTTATTTGGTTCAAACCTCTTCCTCTTTAGTTTTTCTGAAATTTTTGGAAACAGGTAAAAATCACAAGGCGCTAGGTCAGGGGAATATGGTGGGTGAGGAAGGATTGACACATTTTTGAGTTGAAAAAGTCAAGTGTTCTAGCAGACGTGTGCGGCGCCGCATTGTCGTGGTGGCAGAGAAGGTGCCGGTTTCCTGACTTCGGTCGCTTGTCACACCAAGCTGATATTACTGTTGGAGCACACATACCATTCAGAGTTCACCGTTCTTTGATCCTCTAGCACTACAGTAGCAATATGACCCGTCTTGCAGAAAAACGAGGCGACCATTTGTTTCTGTGTGCTTCGTGCATGGCGACATTTCTTTGGAGTTGGTTCATCTTCAAAACACCATACAGTCGACTGTCGCTTTGTTTCGGGATCATAGTTATATAGCCATGTTTTGTCACCAGTCAGTATATATAACACGTTTTTTTTTGCCACCGTCGAATTTATCTATCATGAATAGGCACCAATCCGACCGACGGTCTTTCTGCTCATCCGTGAGTTTGTGCGGCACCCATCTCGAACAACGTTTACGCTGAGAAAGGTGGTCGTGAACTACGGTTCGCATTGCTGCTAATCCCATTCCCAGTTCTCGCTCCATCTCTACATACGTAATTCGTCGGTTTTCGTGAATAAGTTTTCGACTGCACGATCGTTTTCTTGTGTGACCGCGGTTAGCGGCCAACCTGGCTTCGCTTCATCATCGATACATCCCCGTCCTCTAAATTCAGCAAACCAATTAAATACTGTTGATCGTGAACAAGCAGACTCACCAAAAGTAGTGGCCAAAAGTTCAAAACATTCTTGAGGCTTTGAACCTTTTTTATAGTCATAACATATCATAGCGCGAAAATCACGTCGACTGAGTTTCATTGCTGCAAGCAAATTCCCGCCAGATTCTCGGAAAAATAATGCTCATTCAAATAAATATATATATATGTGTGTTCTTTTTTCAAATATATCAATGAACAACCAGCCTATAAAATGGTGTATAACTTGCCAGTGTCAATCAAATGAGTAAACAGTATCTAACTTCTTTTGGCATGCCTCTCGTACTATCGAGGACTTGTGCTCTAAAGTCTAGTGCGAAATGTTTGTGGTGTCGGGTCAATTTATGATGGGCCACGTGTGAAGCCCCGCGGTTTAATATCAGCTGTAAATTAGCGCGCTGCTGCTGCAGCGCACATTGGACCCGCTTGATGCTGGGACGGGTTTATTGCATTTTTCTTAGTGTTATTTAGCTTTTCTGTTTGTGGAACTAAGAGTACTTTCTATCACCCCATAATCCTAAATCAAAAAGATTTAATTCTAATGATGATTTACCGCAACAATACTACCTTTCAGGTTATTTATTATTATATTAGGTATCACATTTAAATTGCCATTTTTTACGATGTCAGATTAAAGCTTCAGCTTCCTGCTCTTAATGAGAAAAAAAATCCAAAATTTATGAACCAACAAAATAATTCACGTGTTTGAATAAGGAAACAAAATACTCGTACCCGACACCAAAACCTAAAGTCTAGTGCAAAATGTTTGTGGCGTCGGATCAATTTATGACGGGCCACGTGTGAAGCCCCGCGGTTTAATATCAGCTGTAAATTAGCGCGCGGCTGCAGAGGGAATTGGACCCGCTCGATGCGGAGACGGGTTTATTGCTTTAAGACTGTATTTTTCTAGTGTTCTCAGCTTATCGGGTTAGAACTATCACTTTTTTACACCTATAACAAAAAATACTCGATGGCAGCTTTGAAGGAAAAACCGATAGGTAATTACTGTGTTGCGCTGAATAATCCTAGATGTCAGATTCCTATAATCAGGCGTTTCTAGATTGTTCTAGGATTTTCGCGAAAATAAGAAGAGCGGTCCTTTTATCCTATAAAATATATAAAATGAGAACATAAACAAATTAAATAAGTTTCATTTTAGCATATTTAAAAGCCAATTTGATTAAGAGAAATACGTAGCGAAAAAAATCTTTTTTTGCCAATAATCTCAACTTTAGCTTACCTACAACTTGAATTTTTCTAGAAAGAAATAAATCTTTCTAGAAAAATTAAATTTAAGTGAACTCGGTATTCTGAAAGCATTATTAACTAAATGTTAGGCAAAACAATACTTTAATTATAGATAATATTAA
This sequence comes from Udea olivalis, assembly GCA_947369235.1. NCBI lineage: Eukaryota > Metazoa > Arthropoda > Insecta > Lepidoptera > Crambidae > Udea > Udea olivalis. The sequence continues at coordinate 11,700,185 of OX376351.1, forward strand.
TTCAACAAATTGTCGAGCGTCGAAAACTACATAGAATTAAGGGGAAAAAGATGCTTATTCTCAATTAAGGTACGGGACAGGGCCTTTTTACCTCGTCGGGGTAATTGTGCGGGCGTGGGCTCCCACGGGAGTTTTTAATCCGGCCCAACTTCCCGACTCGCATTAATGAGGAAATAACACGGAATTACCGGGCCCTATTTCGTTCACAAAGTTAGATTGAATAAAAGGTTGCATAGCGCTGATAATGTTGACCGTTACAAGTTTATGATTTAATTTTAAGGCTGTTCCTCCGGTTGTAGGATAGGTAATCGGAGCAGTGATAAGGAAAATTAGTTTGTTGATTTACGTGGGACTCGTAAAAATATACTTTGTTTATAATTAATATTAAAAAAGACATTTTATATGTCCATGCCAACCCCCTTCGGGTGTGGGTTGCCACACCCGCAGTGTGGACGGACGATCTTATGAAGGCGGCAAGATTTCAGATGAAGCCTTCAGTTACAAATTAGGTAAACTACGGTAAAATTCCTAAAAAGCAAAATAATAACCATATGAAATACCACTAGTAAAGGCTCCTATTCTTTTAATTTAAAAAAGTTAACTAGTTTGATCTTCCGTTCTCCTTCGATCAAGGGCATCATCATCTTACCAAGTGGGAAATACTTTCGGCAAAAAATTACAACTGACGACATAAGGGTTATTTTCCAGGTGCAAATTAGGATCACGCAAATGCGTGTGGATTTATCAATTCTCTCATAAACAGGTTAAGCTTTGCTCAGTTTTGGGACAAATGGCCATGTAAAGATGTCCCAATTATATTTTCATCTTTATTTTTTTAATAATGTTAGGTGAACATGAATTATCGAAAAAAAGCCAATTGATTACTCGTAACATTCCTAGTAATATATGTAGCATATTCCTTTAACACACTGCTTTTTAGTAGGCAGAGTTATAAATCAAGGGTCAAAAGGCTCCGCGTAATTGCTTTCAGGATCTGAACGAGAAAGGCTTTGACAGATGGAAACAATTTGTTTTTCCCAAATCATCTGAACCTAGAGATTTTCGTGTAATATACGTGCTTATGTTGTACCTCGTACGCTACTAATGTGATAAACAAGTAAGAAAGAAAAAGGTTTCACAGTTTTATTCCAGCTAAGTACATTCTGTACGTATACCACGATTTGTTTTTTTAAATTTACGTTATCGTTCGCGTAAAGTATTTGTATGGGATTTCACCTTGTATGCCTCTATTGAGCCGAAATGGAACTAAAAAACGATACCATAACGTAACAATAGAATCTTATGGTACAGTTTTTTAGTTCCATTTCGACTCAACAGCCTCTGTTGAACAAAATCCCATACTAGTACTAGCGATACACCCCGAAATTTAGTCAAAACCTGCAAATGGTGTTAAAGGCATGAAAATCGGAACAATTGATCTTTAGGTCATACTAATCAATTTGATCCGTAGCACGGAAAAAAAGAAAAAAAGGGGAGGAGTTAAGGCGACATCTTTTTTTATGTATAGGAAAAAAAACTTTTTTATTATAAAAAAATACTAAATGTAAATATTTTCAAAAATCCTTTCTTATAGTTAGATATGAGGTTATTACGTACAATTTGGAGCATATTTTACAAAAAATCATGTATCCGTATCATATCTGGAGGAGCCCACCAAACTTGGTATGTTTTGAAAATGATTTGTATTTTAATTTGATACAAGTGACTTAAATGTGATGATGTAATATATTTTCAGAATTGGCTCAGTAAGTCCTTTCATTAGATATCACACACGCTAGGTTTCAGTTTTTTTTTTTTTTTTCCGAGACAAAAAAAATATGACGCCTCAACTCCTCCCCTTTTTTTTTCGTGCTACGGGTCAAATTGATTCGTATGGCCTAGAGATCAATCGTTACGATTTTCGTGCCTTTAACACCATTTGCAGGTTAATTTGGCGTACCACTCGCGCTATACAAATATTTTACATTAAAAAAATATGTGTGTGTAAATTGAAAATGGCAACTCATGGTAGAGGTGCTTACTGGTTATTCAAAAGGTACCTGAGCAAAAACCAGTCATAACTTTCCCATAATAATAATGATCTTACTAATCTTACCAATTTTACTAATATTAGAAATGCGAAAGTTTGTGAGGATGTATGTATGTGTGTTTGTTTGTTACTACTGAACGGTTTTGGATGAAACTATACAGTAATACAGCTTATACATTAGAATAACACACGGGCTACAATTAATAAAGGTTTGTTGTAATTTGGCCATAATATGTAACGATAACACGGGCGAAGCCACGGGCGGAAAGCTAGTATCATAAATGCGAATGATTGTGAGGATGTATTTATGTATGTTTGTTACTCTTTCACGCCAAAACTACAGAACGGATTTAGATAAAACTTGACAGTAAGTAATACAGCTTTAACATCAGAATAACACATAGGCAATTTATAAAGATTTTATGTAATTTGGCCACAATATTATATAACAATAACGCGGACGAAGCCGCGGGCGGAAAGCTAGTATTTAATATGCCTGGATGAACATTTACATTAACTCAATAACATTTAGTTTCTATTATACCAATATGTAGGTAAGCATTTGTATTTGTGATCTCGAGCAGAGCTTATAAGGCACTGCTGGGCAAAGGCCTCTCTTCCGCGAGTTCCGCGTTTAAGCGCTCCTCTATCAAGCGTTTTTCAGGACATTTATCCCCATAGGCATCAGTTAATCGTGTTATCTACGGCATGGTTAGCCAGGACGTTTTCAGAACTAATAATTTATATAATCACGAAGTAATCAATGTTGCTCTTGCAGAACAGAATTAATCTTTGTTAGGTCTGTTATTCACACATCTAGTATCGTGTTGCGTTGAAACTTTCCCCCGATAAGTAGGATAGACTCTGCTACTTTGTAAATACATTCCTCCCCGTACACATGATTACGCAAGGGTGCGACCACACCGAGCACGTTCGCCAGATTAGTTGGCGTTGTAACAAGCGCGCAACTTTTACAATTAATACCAACAGAACCCGGGTCTTGGATCGATTTGCTATCACGAGATAACACGTATCTGATTTTATTTAGCGATTGTGTTTTTTATTTATCGTCTTTAAGAGGCTAAAATTTGGTGTCTACTCTAATTGTTTGTAGTGTAAGAGGTAATTGAGGAAAGGACAAAAATAAAATTTTATATTTTCTATAGTACACTAGAATACACGGAGGAATTAAAAAAAGTTGGTAGCATTTCAGACAATTCAAATATAATAAATATAATTGGAAGTATGTACGTGAAGATATAAAAAAAATTATTTAAGTGAAGCTTCATTTATTTTAATTACTTATATTTTGTTGATTATTAGACAGACACATTTAGTATTTATTTTGCTAGTATTTGATAATGGGAAAGTATCGAACAATTAGAAACACTATGGAACTAAAGGAATTACGTTCAAAGTCAATTGACAAGGCGAGTGCTTCAAATGTCAGGTTAAAGTTTATTCAAATAAAAAATTAGCATCGTGGCCTTTGGCTATGCTTTCTAATAGTGTTGGCCTAACTAGGCAGCATGCTAACGCATGTCCTTAAAATCAGATAATCACATCATCATCCGGGTCGTCTATCCCGGTTGTGAACCTACACCATTGTGTGGGATCACAGGGTCCGCCTTTCTTATTTTCTTCGCCCACTTTGCGCGGTCTTGTGCATCTTTTGGCACGCATGTCACCCTTGACGACGTCGAGCCACCGCTTCTTGGGTCGACCTCTTCTGCCGGTCCCTGGCGGAGGCGGCATGGCCAGACATTTTTTGCACACGTAGTTTGCCGATCTCCGTGAGACATGACCATACCAACGGATATGATCTGACTAAAATCAGATAATCTGCCTAGAATAGTTGGATCTGCAGATACAGTAAGAAAATTCTATTTAACACCTTCGTGTTGAATATATGCTCAGAGTCTTCACTCTGAGCATTCGTTAAAGTAATAAAAGCAGAACTCTTGTTATTTTAAGACCTGCCAAAACACAGCAGCTAGGTTTTGCAGAACGTGCTTGTGGGAAAACTTTAGTTATCGCCAACATCCGTGAGAACCAGCACCTGTCGACCCCCTTAATCCAAAAAAGGCAACTGAACTATTTATAAACTACTAATTCTTCCGACTCCCGGAGACTCGAAGTCATTTCCAGTTTTTAGTTTGAAAAACTGGAAATGACTTAAAGAATCTTTTACAACTTATTCAACTTACTGGGTGGTTTTGCATTTGAAAGGAATAAGAATCAACATTTTATTTTCTTGCCCACTTGAAACATAAATTCATCATAAACATCATTTAAAGGAAAAATATTAAATATAGGTAAGCAGGTTGCAATAAGTTTAACAGCTTTAAATAGATTTCACAGACTACACTTATTCTCAAACCATTCAACTGTCAAATTAACGCTGACAAACAAAATTGTAACAAGTCATCAGGGTGTTTAAGTCGCATCTTAACGCGCCATTAGGGCGAAATTGCGTGCACGGAATACTGTTTATTTGCCTAATGTCCCTGAGAAAAAGCAATTTGTAAGCCCCACGAGCATGCGAGCTCCTTAGGCCCAATAGTTTTTAAATTGGTTCACGTTTCTCAGCGAGAAATCTCGTTTGTTTCGTTTTTGCGACAGCAAACCTTTGATTTTGAAAAACTGTTTTTCCAATCGTGTTTATAAGAACTAACACTCGCGGCTATATTACAACGACTTGACTGTGAGATGGCGTAGTGGTGAACGGAACACTTTGAATCCCACACCTCCATCCTTGTTGCTAGTTTGTTTTTTGGTGCTTTAATCATCTGATAGTTAGGAAAAAATATTACGATGATGTCCCAGCCAGATTTGAACCCAGGGACTATAATCGCATAAATCCAGTCAAGTTAGTTCCCTAAGTTGAGGGTAGCGAGCAATTTGGGCAGTAAATATCCAGCCTAGAAGATGCGATACTGCCAGGTTACCGCTGACTGGCTGGAAATGAAAGATTATATTACGCAATTGCTCGCTACGCTCAGTTAAGGTAATGAACTTAACTAGTTTTAAGGGACGGTAATTAGGATTACACGAGCTCCAAGCCTCTGTCAGGGCGCTTGTTTTTATAAAGTATTAAATCAGCCGACACACTTGCACAATGGTAGCTCATTATTGAAATTTCGTCAACACAATAATTGGTCAGTAAGTAGGTATTATTTTAATCACCATGCTTGTCAAATGCGGTTTGGCAGTCACAAACCCGACCAAGATTCGAAAAATCAGAAACACACTGTATCGCATTCAAACCCAGGATTTTGCGCTGAGCGCCATATGCATGCTGTAATTAAGATTTAGTTAATTTTAATTTTAGTCCAGATGGCATTTGCGAATGTTTCTTTTGCATGCTATGTCCCACCTGCTAGCAAGCGGCAACCGTAGGCTACGAGCAAGTGCAATACCATCACTCTCTCGTTGCCGACCAAAAATGGATAAATGTGGTCGAAAATAGTTTACAATCTTTTGTCAAAAAGTTTCCAAAAAAAGGCCTTTATACCTTTTTTTATGAAAGTTACTTTAAATAAAATAGCCCTTGGAGCTCACTGCAGTTTAAATAGATCGTATCTGCTGATGTTTTCGGTACGGTGGTGTTCATTCGATGTGACAGGTGTCAGTGAGGCGTATCCAGCCGGCCGCTGATCGACCGCCCGGATACGCTCGGTAAAAAATCTGTACCGATTCGGTGCAGATGCGGTACCGAAACGAAAACGCACTGATCCGGTGAGGAAGAGGCCTCTAAGTCCTTAATTACAGAATAATAGATATGATCACACTAATTAAAATTCTAAGCGAATACATAGTTAATATCCTTTTTTCGTAAATATCCAATTTACTTGCATATTGGTATACTAACATTAGCTTCAAATTATACCAGTTAATAAACTGCTTTTATTCGCGATATTTACTGCAGCAAACGTATCAAAGGGCCCGTCCTTAGGGAACTATTCAGAGGATTCATTCTAACTACGACTAATACTCGTATTTTGCTATCACTAGAGTTGAACCGATAATTCAACACGTAAGATTAATGTGAGTGCACGATACCTCGTCCCCAGGGTGAGCCTTGGGGCTTGGGGCTTAGCCGAACTAAATATGAGCAGAGTAAAGCTAAAAACGGTATAACCATGAGCTACCTTTATCCTTTGAATTGCATACATTTTAAGAAAAGCAATTTAAGAGCACAAAATATGTTTTTGAACCTCCAAAGACTCCAAAGACATATTACTTCTATCGCTAACTGGACCTAAATAGAGAAATTCATTTCAAATATGTTTATAACTCTTTGAGGAGCCCAAGGTTGCACACATTGCGAAAAACATATCGAACAAACTACGTCTAAGTCAGGTGTTACATTTGATTGATTGCACATTTGCCGTAGATTAAACATTGCCAAAACTGCAATATTTCTATGTTCAGCAAGGAACGGATGACAGACTTTATAAAATTATATTTTTATAAAAAATAAGACGTGCTCAGAAAAGGTCAGGTCAGGAGTACCCATAATCGACGAGCATGTATGAAAGGATAAATGTAAGTGGAAGAAGCGCAAGAGGTGTGTCAGGACCGTAGCAAGTGGAAAGATGTGGTCTCTGCCTACCCCGTTGGGAAAAAGGCGTGATGGTATGTATGTATGTATGTATGTTTAATTTTATTGGCCTTTCATAACCCTGTGTATCATTAACAAATGATGTTTTGTTTAGCTATTTCATTTCGAAAATAAAGCTTTGAATGAGGTTATAATTATGTTTCAAATTATCCGTGTTTTATTTCAGAAATTTAAAGCCATAGAGTTCTTACTTGTGAAACAAGCGAGCATCTACTTCAACAATAGTGCCATAAACAGGTCCATGCTTGGGTTTCAGTCCGGCTGACCCTGGTAGACCCGCTCGTAAACTTTACGATCCGTTGAAGGCTTCGAGAATAGCTACCTTACGGAAGGGATTTTTTTCTGATGAAATAATAACGGGACGTATTATGACATAAAATATATTGTTTCATGAAATAGATCAAACAATGAACGTTCTTTTGTCTTTCAATATCTATGAAATTCCTATACCCAGAAGTAGAATTTAGTCATCAAACATTGATCACTGTATTTAATCCTATTTCGTTGGTACGAGTATATAAAGTACTTATTATGCCTGTAATTTTGTCCAATTATAGAATGTTGGTCTTCTTTTTTTTTTTCAGTCATTAAACTGCCAAATTATATTATTATGATAACAGGATTAAACAGTTTACTATTATTCAAGATGGCAACTTTTTTCATCGTATAACTTTAGTATTGGAAATAGCAAACGATATGGCTTAAATGAATTCAAAGTTACATTTGAACAAATAATTTTGACTGATTAGAGATATCGTGGGCCGATCGTTCGTTTGTGCAGATGGTGATGCGCATCGTGATCCGGTCAAATCGTTCAACGCTTCACGTATGACGATTTGGCCAACCAAACTTGGCGTAGTTTCTGTAAGGCGTCCAAGGCTTTTTATGAAATGTAAAATTAAAACGTTTATTAAATTCTATACAAACAATAATATTACTTATGTTATTTCTTAAAATCTAAAAATGGCACACATAATCACACTGTTATTTAGTGATAAGATTAACAAACTAAAAACCAGATATATATGTAAATAAATATCAAATTTTACTAAAAAACATTAGAAATAAACCATCATACAGACAAAAGCACAGACAAAAACTAGAATTAAATAAAAATGTTTTTAAACATGAGATATCCTTTTATAAATTTCTAAGAAATAATCACACTCATTAATTAGTTAAAAACAAACCTATATTAAAAGGAACGTCAAGTAGTTTTAGGAGAACAAACTGCGCACAATTTAAGTTATATTTCTATTGCTTTCTTGGGTAGGTATATGTAATTTGTCTTTAATATTAAATATAATTTTGCGCACAATTTAACATATATTTATATGGCTTTCTTGGGTATAATTATGTAATTTGTCTTTAATATTATAAATATTGTTTTCTCTGCCACCATGTCCAACAGCTTTGTGAACTTCTGACAAAATATGAAAATATTAATCTGTTGCGACGATGCGTATTGTAGGATATCACTAGTTTTTTTTAACAATCTTTGTCGGAAGTGTTCATGATGTCATATTTCGAACTCCAGTACGATGAGTCCCGCTGCATGGACACCCTACTCCTCTTGATTTGTTTAATAACCTAAAAATAAAATTCGAACGTTAGCGTACATAAATGCGGTATTAATTAAATCTACTTTCATTAAAACATAATGAAATGAGAGAAATTCATTACACAATTATAAAATTTTGCCAAAATAAACGATTTATTATCAAAGAAATACTAACCTCGAAAATGCGCTGAGAAGTCCATGGCTTTTTTACATTGTGCGAAGAATCTTTAGAACTCTCAAAGAATTCGAGTAGCTGGCGGGAATATATTTCCTTAAATGCACTTTCTGCTTTAATTTAATTTTAAGTAAGTACATACCGGAATACGCTGTTACGTTTCTCGAGTATTCCGTCATTTCCAATGGTCGTTTCACTCCACTGAAATAACTCGAATCTTAAAAAACTTCTAGAACAGCGAACGTGAGAGGCATCCAAACGTTTGCTATACAAAAAGGTTTAATTAAAACTCCCTCTCATTCAAATGTTCAAGAGTATTTGATTAAAAATAACAGAAAGAAGTACATTTTGGATCTGAATTAACATTCGTTATATACTCGTAGAATACACGATACTTTTTCATCGGATTTTCTTTTACAGAATATATTCTTCTAAAGTAGATCAACTGATTTGGATCTTTTCGGATTAATTTGTTTTTACATTTTACACAAGATAGAAAAAGGTTTATATGCAATCAACGCCCCCATTGTATCATTTAGTAATTTGTATGGCTAGTCTGAGAACATACGAACACTAATTTACTCAGGTGATTGAACACCCTTTTACCGATATACACAGAATGTTGATACGCGATATGTTGAAACCAAATTAAACTCAATTTCTTTCACCACCACGTATGTGAAGAAGTTTGTATTTTGAGTTTAACACCATTATAACATACGAAAGTAGAATCTCACAGCGGATACGATACGTACACTTACGAGATACGAAGTGAGATTTTCAGAATAGCCCACTGTATGTCCACCATGAATTAATACCAATCACAGCAGCTAGCGTTCGCGTTTATCGCGTTGACGTTTTGGATGGAATTTCATTACAGCGCCCCCAGTGATTACAAATGAAACCAAAAATAGCAAACAAATTTCTCAAATCATATATCGCACTTTATGTGAAAGCAAACCATGGCATACTGATAGTTTGTTCATCAAGTAGCTGTAGTTCCATCAGTATTAGTTATTTACCACGGTGCATAAGCATGATTACAGCAGGAAACGAACACAACAGACTTTCCTGACAGTTTTCTAATGGAGTGGTTTGTTTATTTAACAAATCAATCAGCGATTATATGAACACCTGAATGCATAGGTTTTCCCATATCATTTTCCTTAGCCGTTGAGAAACAAAACAAATGCAGTTGGCCATTTTTTAATATTCTATTTCACATCAAATGTAAAAATAAGAATATAGTAGGAATTTTTAAAGATGAAATGTTTAGGAAAGATGATGGGTTGAAAGTAGGAAAAATTATAAACAATAAGGTTTTTTGGATAACAAGTAAAAGATAAAAACTTTTAGACGAAAATTATATATACAACTATGAAAACAAAAGTCCAAACGTAAAAAAGGTTTATTTTTTTGGAAACCTAATGTTCCTTTGGTCTTTTTTACTTTATCCTGGTGTTAGGCAATTAGATAAGTAATCAGAACTAGTGTTACGTTACGTACCTCTACTAGTAGTCCGCGCACTCGATACGAACTAGAATAATGAATTTCTATGGTAGCATTACAACTGATTATTTTTTCTTAGTTGCAATGTTTTAGTGTCTTTTGTTGTGTGTTTGTTTTTTTTTATAGAACTATTGTACGGATTTTTTGCTAGTGAAAAAACTATTAGTTGGTACTCATGTCATTTTACACACTAAGACTCGACGAGCCTTTGATGTAAGCTCACGATAATAATATTAGCTTAATTAAAATCTCTCAAATAACTCGCCAACAATTCTTTAAGCTTACCCCAAACGAAGAGGTAGCACGTTAGTTCGCGCACTCGACACGGGCCACTTGACGGTCGATCTCTTTCAATTAAGCAGAGGACCCTCGACTCTTCTGAGTAGAACCGTACCTATTTCCAATTCTAGCTGCGCTTTTGTGGATAAATGTCAGGAAAAAACTTGTTTTTTTTTACAAATTTGAAGTTTAAGGTGGATGATGACGTAAGCATCTTTCCAGATGCGGATGTTATGCGTGTGATAAGTAATACCACCAAGTGCAGCATTCGAAATTTTAACACTATTGCCGTAATCATGAACACAAATAGTCATAGAGCAAACACAAATAATTTCCATCACATGAATGTTTATTCTAAGTGACGATCGAATACACGGCCTTCAGTGTCATGGGCTCTACCCGATTCAGTGACACTAAACAGTAAATAAACGGAACAAAAACAAAGTTACAACAATGCCCTATGACCATTACACTGCCAGTACTGCTACGCGTGTGTGCATGAGCCCTTAACCACTAGCACAAATTACGCATGCGGTGCGGCGCCCCGGACAGATAACCCGCTTAGAACAAACCGCCGTTATGATCACGCACACAGACACACTGAGTTTACAGGCGATACCGATGAGAATCGGTGTCGCGGCCGGTCGCACTGTCGCGTGTGTTTTGTTCTTTTCGAACCTGATGAAATTTATTACGTGAGATAACTACGTTTTGTTTTTAGCGGGTTCTGTTCTGTCAAATCAGCCCTATTCCTACTTACTTCATTTTAAAAATTCAAAGGAAATATTGTGGCAACCCTAGGCGGTCTCGCAAGTTTAGGTAAATATACGGGTAAAAAGCGGGAGAGTGCTCTTTCTGTAAACTCTTTATTTTGTGCCACTGGCCTAGCCGGTAGGTATGAACCGATACCCCCCAAGTAGTGTAGTAGTGTAGTGTCACCTGCCAAAGCGCGTTTGTTGAAGCAATGTTTACGCTCCGTCTATTTACTTATGTGTCACTGCCAACTAGTAGAATCTCTTTAATTCGTGTTAATAGGTACTTTGTATATTGAGGGTAGGCTGAGAACTAAAAAGTATAACTTAAAAAACACACGAACAACGTTTCAATAAACACCCGTTAACTAAAAGATCTCATGTTAGTATACGCGAGTGCTTGACGGTCGATCTGTTTCAATTAACCGAAGCACTGTTGCTGAAGTTATTATAAATTCAGGTCACGCATCTTGTTGTCCACGAAATAATCTGTACTAAGTTGTTCGCTTTGTGTAGTCACAAGTACCGTTAAGCATTATTTAACTGGATGTTTGGTCTTTTTGTAAAGAAAGGTATTTTTTTTTATTTTTTTATGAGAAACCTAAAAAACAACAGGGTTGACCAGAAGTCCGATATGTGAGTTACTTAATCTCTTAACTTTTTTGGTTTATTAGTAAGTAATGAAGATCGTCAATAATTTTATTGACAGCTAAATGGTATTATTCATTGATTAAAAAACGTCAAGATCTTAAGTTATCCGTATGGACGCTATATCCATTAGATCACGAGTTCTGGAATTCTAATCTTTTTCAACAGGCTTATAATTCGGGCACTCTACCTAATACACTAATACATTTAAAACCACAGGAAATGTAAAGCGGCGTTGTAGTAAATCTGTAATTTATTCCGTTACCACTTGTAACAAAATCTATTTTCAAATGTGCAGTATATTTTCCTAATTCCGACAAGTTCTCCTATTAAAGAAGAATATGACCCAAAATGTATGGAGTCTTGGCCAGGTCCATCTACACCATACCAAAAAATAGGAAAAACTACGTGGAACTGTTTCTAAATATTCAATTTCCTTAAAAAGGTATTTTAACTTAGTTCATAACAAGATTTCCAATAATATATTTGCAACACATAACGAAAAACATCATGGCGGAAATGTGTTAACATAGATTACGCGGTGTCAATTTGACAAGACTACAACAACAACAGAGGTTATTTTAACTTAACCAGTTGTTACGAACAACTTTTGTGGTTATTGTCACCTTAATAGCATTAGAAGTTCTAAGTTCTCAGAACGAATTGCAAAATAGAGAGCCAAAATAAGTACATACACAACACAAGTGACACTAGTGACAGAACAGTTCGTTCTGAATGTTTAAAAAGTGAATTGCGATACTGAAATAGAATCTGAATTCTAAAAGAACCAGAAAATGAAGAAATCATTTTTATTGTTTGTATTTTTACTGAAATCAGTAGATTTTCCTTCATTTTTAAATAGGTGTACATAGACTTGGGGAGAAATGGGACATCTCCTTTGTTTTTATTATACTTCTATCTTACTCCTTTTTCTGTGACTTGAGCTAGCGTGGTTCACCTATACCCACAATCGTAGCTAAAATTCAATTGGGCATTTGTCATCGGTTGGATGGTCGCTGGCAGGTCGTGCGTACATTCAGCTGACTGACGACGCTTATTTTTACGTTAGCTACCTAGCAGTGTAGGGATGCCACACACTCATATGATTGAACATAGTTTTTAAAATTAGCTTATTTAGTAATTGCCTCTTAATTAAATTAAATTCAATTCAATTCAACTTCATTTATTTAGATGACAAGATTCATGCTTAATGCATCATTGTTAAAAAATATATCCTTTAGAGCCCTCAATTCGAAAAAACCTCTTTAGCTTTAAACCAGTGAACATTCAAGACGCTTCCGATGATGCCCCTTTTGTAAAAAAATAAAAAGTAGCCAAGAATTAACTAGGTGGCATTTATGCATATACATACTGGTCAAGGATGATGAAGGATAATCTGAAAATGTAATTTAAATTTTGGCAGTACTATAACCAGCCACTACGAGAATATATCATCATGCAGAAGTATTGCAGCATTTGCTGCCGATATAATAATTTACATAAAATCACAAAATACAGGTAGAGTAAAAAAAAATATGGTTTGGACTGTCAACATTGTATTGTAAGCTCTAATACATGGGGCACACTAAAAGTTTTGCACTTCTAGCTAATCGGAACTATTTGAATTTCGAATGTTATATTTTTTTAAACGTTGCAACCTTCTTAGTAATAAAAAAAAACAATTGGCGGGAAATCATTTGTCAATGGTTTTTTAACACACATCAAAGTTCTACGTACGCAACGGAAATGGCATTTGTAGTGTATAGACTATCGGACGTTGGCGCGTATTATTTACCTACTCTCGATACATTACAGCATTAAGTCGAAAAGATTTTAGAGGGATGATTTTTTATGATTTTAAAAGTTCTCTATCTCCGCAAGACTGTGCCGCTCGTCTTCAGAATGCTTTTGGGAGAGAAGAACATTGTTTGAGCACCATAAGGTGATGGTTTGCTGAATTTGAGTGAGGTCGAGTTTCTTTACATGACGAATTTCGTGAAGGGCGGCTCTCAACTGCCGTAAACGAAAATAATGTGACTATTGTCAAGCAGCTAATTGAAGAAAACCCGGGGATTACCTATGAGACAATTCGAGGACTATTGGGGATTGTAATGACCCAAATTCAGAAAAATTTACACGAAGAATTGAAAGTTCGGAAACTTTGTTGTCGTTGGATCCCTCATGAACTGACAGCGAAGCAGAAGCGGGCTCGCGTGGAATGGTGCTCACAGATGCTACTGAAGTACGACCACGGACATTCTAATGGTGTTTATGACATTGTCACAGGAGACGAAACGTGGATTTATTGTTTTGAACCCGAAAAAAAACAGCAATCTTGTGAATGGGTGTTTGAAAATGAGAACAGGCCAACAAAAGTGAGGCAGGCGAGAAACGTTGGTAAAAAAATGATCGCCTTTTTTTCTCAGCTACGGGTCCCATCTGTACAATTCCACTTGAAGATCAAAAGAGTGTTAATGCTATATTCTACCATTTGTTTACCCAGGGTGTTAGAAAAAGTTCGCGAAAGACGACCCAAAAACCGCGTTCTCCTGCATCATGACAACGCTTCTTCACACACGGGTAACAAAACAAAGTCATTTTTAGCTTCCGAAAAATTATAACTCGTGACCCATCCTGCGCATAGCCCCGACCTAGCACCCTGTGATTTCTGTATTTTCCCCAAAATCTAAGATTTGATGAGAGGTTTTACTTTTACCAACTCCAAAGAGGCAGTGATAGCGTTCAATCAGCACGTAGAAAACATGCCTTCAGATCTGTGGTTCCTCCTGTTTGAAAAAATAATTCGATCGCATGAAAAAATGTTTAAAATGTAAAGGAGAGTAGTTTGAAAAGCAATAAACATAATATTTTGGTTATAACATGTTGTTTTTTTAAGTTACACAAAACTTATAGTGTGACCTACGTATAGCAACTGTTAGACATTGAAACATTATCTGCTTCCTTTGTTGCACTTGACAGCCCTGTTACGAAAAAAAACGAGTATGCTCTTGACAGTCGTAAAGGTCCCCAGTAGAAGTTGTCGTAATTACAACGAGACCTGAATAAGTAATAATGAATTCAATTGACATGGGTATTATGGGTAGTAAGAAATATGTCTTTTTCCTTTATGTGCATCATTTGGACGTGTAACCAATAAAATAAAATAGGGGTATGTATTCAGAAGAATTTTGTCAATACTTACTATTATTCCTCGTATTTAAGGAGTTCCTAAACCATCTATACAATTTCACTGACTTTGTGTTCGTCTTTTAATATAGTAAGAAATAATAAAAGTGTTATTACCTGCTAAAGTATAAGTTTTTATACTTAATTACATAATACATTAAAATCTTGTTTTTTGAACTTAAAGAACTTGTTATTTCTTCCTCATGTTTAAAACAGACTACAAGAAGTTTGGTATTTATTTGAAGGGACTAAAATATTTTCTAAAATTGATGCCAATCTCATTTCCTCATTTTCTCCTTTTTTTTAAAAGACGATTTTGCTCATGAACATTATGAAATTTAGATTGCCATAACACTGCACACAATAAATGATCCACATCACTCTCAGATAAAGAAATATTAGAAACATAGTATATGGAAGTACTTCAACCTTCATAAACGACTTTTAACATAAAAAACTTATAACTGTCATTTTTTACACACAACACTACGAATTATTTTTCCTACACAGAAACAAGTTTTTATTTCGGTTTCACATGTCCGTTCTTCTAATTACCCGTTTTGTGAACACAGAATCCAATCCCATCAAACATAATCCCGCCTTACTTCGAAAGACGTTATAGACCGAACGCAATAAACATTGTAGTAACATCGTGCACGGTTCTATGTTCACGAGAAATCAATTTGTTCCACCGTTTTCATTTATGCGATTGGAGCATTCCCATTTATTCCGACGCAAATTGGAAAGGGACTGACTGAGTTGTCAGCTGCGGCTTATGCACTTCGTTTCGACTTAGACAAAGATACAGGCAGGGTCGTGATGCTGCGAAATAAATGGGCAAGTGTAATCGAAAGCGAAAACGGAGTTTGAAAAAGGAAGCACACGATCGTCAACTGTTTCTAGAACACCATGGACGTTTCGACAACACAGTGTTATTTTTTTTAGCAGATAAAAATATCACTGCTGCTAAACATTTACATGACATAAAGCGTCGTGAAACCAATTCTGAGTGAATGCCCTTTGAGTTCCGGAAAAGAAAAGTTTGTCCGCCGAACAAAAAAATCTTAGGCCACATTAATCAACCAAACAAGTTATTTTTTTGCAAGTTGTTACATACTGACTGCAAGATGAACTATGAAATACTTTCAAATTATTGTCACTATAAAAA
The DNA here is from genome assembly GCA_947369235.1 of Udea olivalis. NCBI lineage: Eukaryota > Metazoa > Arthropoda > Insecta > Lepidoptera > Crambidae > Udea > Udea olivalis. Next base: position 11,716,137 of record OX376351.1, read on the forward strand.
AATAACATATTGCAATGTTTGTTTCACACTTACACGCAGACATAATTAGGTAACTTATCTTTAAAAAGTGTTTGTGATTTTGGTTTTGGGTACGGAAAAGTTTATTTACAATCCCTACTGACTTGACAAATTTATCAATCAATTATTATCTATCCACTAACGGTCTACAAACGTTTACATTAGTGATAATGAAAACATATACTAATAGCAATCAAAATAAAACCCTTTCACGTTAATTTAGGCACCATTAACTGCACAAGGTGCGCAGCCTTAATATTAACAGATATTTTTTTACAGCCTGGATATCGATTTTATTGTTTCACGCAAACCCGTCAAAAAAGATTCACTGTTGTAAAACCGAATAACTTTTTAAGCCCGTGTCGAACATAAAGCCAGGTGCACACGGGCAGGTCCCAGCTAATCGAGTGCTGTAATGAATCAAAGGCCGGTCGCATAGTTCAGATAGCTTTTTCCAACTGCACACTTTTATTTTTGTTCCCAGCCAGTCTCGTTAGCCGGATCTGAATTGAAATTATCTTGTTATTTCAATTCTCTCGTTTGAAACGTAGGTACGTTTTGCTTTGCTGTGTGCGGTTGGTAACACGTATAAGTCTGTATGCTTCTGTACGGTTATTCAATTTAATGAAATGGAAATCAATTTGTATATTTTGCATGTCTGGTTTCGTACAAATATAGCAGCATTGGAACGAATTCGGTGTCAAATAGTTACTGGTTGAGTTTGGTAAAATAAGCAGCTAGGTATAATCACTAAATTTTTTTTTTTTTTTAAATACCCCTGGACATTATTCCACACAGCGCCATCTAGCCCCAAAGTAAGCTAATTAAAGCTTGTGTTATGGGATACTAGACAACGGATAAGCATACTTAAATACATTTTCTTTTGTAAATACATACTTATTATACATAGGAGACACCCAGACCAGTACAAACAGACATGTTCATGCACACAAATGTTTGTACTGTGCGGGGATCGAACCCGCGACCTCTGGTGTAGCCAACTTCTTAACCATTACACCAAGTCGGTCGTCTATTTCTATTATACTTCACAGGCACAAATACAACTGGGAATTCGTGCAGAATTATTTTGTCCTTGTGTGACTGTCAGTAAAATTCTATGAATTATGAAAGTAGACAAGTTTTAACTCAAGTCTTAGATTAAATGAAATAGCGGAAAATACGGCACGCCCCTAAAATTGACAACTGAAAACGGGGATGATGAACAGCTACATGCACGCACACTCGCACCAGTGTGATTATATTTATCGTTGGGCGATGTTGAAGGACAGAGACAAGCCTATTTGTTTTGACCATAGCGTAAGCGAGACAGGGGTGCGTCAGGAAAAGTCCTGTCAATCGTATATTGCGACTGAGTGAAATTAGGCGACAAGGGCCTGATTTAAGCGGTCCACGCGCTAAAGGCGAGTCTCCTGTCCATTTTGATTTGATCTAAGCTCTTAGTGCTAACGGTACATCCTGAAATTCAGTAAAAAGCTGCAAATGGTATTAAAAGCATAAAAAAAGTGAACAGAATAAGTGCTACGGGTCAAATTGATTCGTATGGCCTAAGGATCCATCGTTACGATTTTCATGCTTTTAACACTATTTGCAGCTTTTTTGGCGTATTTTTTTAGCATTTTCTCATACAGGACGACTTATTCTGTTGTTTGTTAGTAGCTTTTTCTCAAAATATGTTTCAAATTGCAAATTGAGCACTATTTAGTACTTTACTAGCTGTCCCCCTGCGGCTTCGCCCGCTTTGACTATTTTTTCTCGAGAAACAAAAGCCTAAACAAAATTATTTGAACTCGTTTTAATGGATATGAAAAAATCAGAAAAGTCTACTCGTATAGTTCATTCAAAATTATATACTAGTTTAATTTCCAATTGTCTTTTTATTATTGCGCTCGTTCAGAGAATACTCAGCTAACAAAAGACCTTTTAACCTTATCATTATCATTTCATTTCAATAGAGCGGGTCCGGGAAATTAAATGAAAATAACTCTTTTTATAATACTGCCAGTATTTACACGATACCAATGGCGGGATGAAAAGCATTTTCAAGAGCTTTTGCGAGCTCAATTACAAAGTCCCTAATGAATGCCTCTAATTAACTTAAATAGTTTAAATTTGAAATTACTTTGTTTATTAAATGTCTGTGTTCAATTTTACGCAAAAACGAAGGAAAACGTAATGTTCAATTACTGGTCTAATTGGCTAGTAGTTATTCAGGAGAGAGAAGGGATTACCGTTTTGTTGGAAACTGGTTTTAAATTTTAAAATTTAACGGGTTTACTACTCAATTTGCTTCACTTAGTTGTTTTTTCACAGATTACTATTTTATTAAGTAAGTTTATTGAACTATTAAAACTATTTCTTAAATTTATACTCTCTGAAATATACGAAGACTATTTTCATTTCATTTTACCCTCAACAAGTATAAAGCGAAACACAGCAAATCAATTTATCAAAAATGAAACGCAGGCGCTCGAACGGAAAGCAAATATAACGGACACTGCATACAGTTCGCTTTTTGCTTCAATATTCATTCTATTCCTATATTACTATTTTTTTGCGTCAATAGACAGTTCATACAAAAGTAAATTATTATTTAAATAAATTATAGCGACAAAACCGCACGCTGCACGATTAAAAAATAATCCTATGTCAAAGTTAAAATCAAAGTCAAAATAAAACTAAGCGAGCCACTTTCTGGTGTTCATATTTTTATTTATTAGTTTGTACACAAATTACAGTTACAATAGATAAAAAGGTAAACAAAGGTGTACCTTTAATCAATCTGCTACCTGTAGGTAAGCTTAACTCTTTATCGTGATTTCATGATAGCGTTTTAGTGATGGGAAGCTGTCATTTCTTAATCGAGTACATCCTACTAATATTATAAATGCGAAAGTTTGTGAGGATGTATGTAATATGTGTGTGTAGGAGCCTTTAGTAGGATATCGCAGGCTACTATCGATTAATAACAAAATTACACATACCGTATGATTATATTATATATTACGGAAGGAATTTCTGATTAAAAATTGCATTTATTATTTTGCGGATGACAAAATTATTTACATTTTTCATTCCTCTTTCTATGCACTACTAGCCTTTCGCCAGCGCGTTATAGTGATATATTATGGCCAAATTAAATAACATTTTTATGAATTGTAGCCCATGTGTTAATCTGATGTTTATGCTGTCTTACTGTAAACTTTCTTCTAAATTCATTCAGTAGTTTTTGCGTGAAACAGGAACTATATTTGTTCCTATGTAAAATGGGCTACAATTTATTAAGATTTTATTTAACTTGGCCATAATTAATCACGATAACGCGGGCGAAGCCACTGGCGAAAAGTCAGTAGTTCATAAAAAGTGGAATAAAAATGTAAATCTACATAATTTTGTCTTCCGCAAAATAATAAATCCAATTTTCAATCAGATTCCTTCCGTAATATATAACCATACGGTATGTGTAGTTTTGTTATTATTCTATAGTAGCCTGCGATGTCCTACTAAAGGCTTCCTTCGCCTTCATTAACTATCATAGTTAATGAATTCATTCATAACTACATTAACCATAATGGTTCGAGCTGCGTCAGACTTATCCCTGAAATACAAAACCGTCACCATTTTAGGTTATTAGGCTGTTTTCTTTTAATCGCTTTTTTGGTCAAAAAAAAATCCACACTTACTGTTTTCACTTATATTTGCAGGCACACATGGTGGCCCTCTGCTGAGCTGCCTCCTCCATATCTTTTCCAAGCAGCTGGTTTCGGGTGGCCTAAATTCGTAGCCTTTATAATTCTAAATAAAGTATATTATCACTTATCAAAAAACCGAAATAATGAAATAAAAAAATAAATTAAAAGTTTTATTATTTCCAAATCCAATACAATTTTATATCGATGAGTCTCGCTGTTGAGTAGTCATAGACACTTGTTAAGGGAATGGCTCGCTACTTCCCTTAGTACAAACAAAATACCTAAACTATTATTGTAATACAAAGATTGGGTATATCTAAAAATGCATACAGAAAATAAACTCCTCAGCATCGCCGCAAATTGAAACTCCACACTTTATAGCGTTATAAAGTTACGCTGTCTTTCAAGGCGTACCCGGGAGTCAATAACCGAGTTTTTCTATTAATTCCATCTCTCTGTATTCCGGCATCTGCCTCGCGAAATCGATTTAATGCCGTCTTTCCATTTATCTACATACAAATCGGACCCGTCGAGGGCCTGTCAAGCGCGGTTGTGCCGTCGCGAGCTACAAAAGACTGGCAGAACTCGGCACTGCCTTTTTTCGCAGCCTCTTTAAATAATTAACCTCTTTAGAACGATGGTGATCTGATAATTAAAAATAAATATTATTAGCGTCTCTATATACATTTTCACACAATGTATTACTTTTCTCTATGCACACAATTCTGAGACACACCTATGAAACTACCTGTACGCCTACCACGAGTTGCCAATTTAAATTTACGTTATCGTTCGCGTAAAAAAATGTATTGGGATGACACATGACATGACATGACAATGTCAAATCCAAATACACATTTTTACGCGAACGATAACGTAAATTTAAAGTGGCAACTCGTGGTAGACGTACTGTTAATAAAGAGCGCAGAAAATTCGTTGCGTAGATTGAAAAGTCTAACCTTACTGAGGGCGGGCAGAGACTTTGTTCAATTTATAACACTAACGGGTTTTAGTGACGAATAATTACGGCAAATTGCTTAACTATTTTATCTCGGAGTTTCGACTACAATTGCATATCGCCGTCGTCACGAGCGAACTGAAAGAAAATCAACATAAACTTCTATTCTGGGTAATTCTAAGCAAGCTGAACTCTCACTAGCTGTGAACGACAAAAGCCTTGTGACACGAGCAGCGCCAACTTTTTGCGTTCAACCTCTTTGAATAACGACTGTAGATTATAATTACCGACTCATCTCTCATAGCGGCATTCTCTTGACGTTTGTTTGTTGGCATGAGCAAAAACGATATGTTTTGTTTTATTTAGGCAAATGTTTCGATGGTAACTATTTCATATGATAATACTCGTAGGTTGACGATATGTTATACCAGCTTAGGAGTTTCTTTTCACAGAAGTCAACAGTAGTCTTATTGCTTCCCTCATACCTCTGAATATTCCCTGGTTTTAGCGAAAAAAAATATTCTGCTTTGAAAATGACTTGAAAAATTGAATTAGACTCGTGTGATTTTAAAATTATCAAATTAAAACACATGATTCTTTTTAGATATGTTGTCATTGATTGTCATGTAAAAATAAAATTTATGGCTATTTTTTAATTATAATTTTTAGTTTCACAAATTAAAATAATGAATGTTGCAAAATCAGTCAGTTTTGCATTGCAAATAATTCGATCCAATGTTGCAGTTGTGGCGTTGTTCACTGACCAGCCACATTCAAGAATTTATTGCTTATTATCATGGGGTGCGACATTATTCCACGCAACGCAACGCAACAAAACTTAATGTTGCGTTATGTTAGGTATTACCGTTCAACATGTCGTAGATATTATACATTTATATATTATATACATTTGCCGCGCTCAGGGCAGTGCTGATTAATTTTGGTAGAGAAATAGATTAGACCTTAGTAAAGGCTACCTGAGTTGATAACATATAACCTTCGCGAGTGTGAAAACTCTATACACGGACAAAATCGCGGGAAATAAATATTACAAATTATAACTAACAAAAAATGTTGTCTGTTCGAGTGATTTGTATGGTGACTTAAATTTAAAGTGAATGAAATAGATTTTATTTTCACTTAGATCGTTACTCTATAACCTACTGAGTATAGCATAAGTATAATTTTTGTGAAAATTTTGATAATCAACCGGTATATAATAAAGACGCCAAGTAAACCCATTTTAAACAATTGCAATGTGCAAAATAAGTCACCAAAGGCGACCCACATAAATCGGAAATACTCCCTTATTCCCGGTTAAAAACTGACGCACCCTTATTCCGAGGTTTTCCTCCTTTCACGCTTTTTGCGAACGCTTTTGTGACACTTCATTTATAATTCTGCTTAATCCAAGTGAGTGAGTTCTTACCGAATGAATTTGTAATGTAAAGATTAATGATATATGCTACAAGTTCTTTCAAAGGCCTCCCTCTTGTTATATTCTTATCGTATTTATCAAGACTGCTCTTTTGTAGTCGATTTATGGAGGTTCGCAAATTATGTTATTCGTAAGTAGCTGGAAATTTTAATGGATCTTCGTTGTTATAAGGAGCTTCTAATGGAGAGGTTATATTCAACGAGAAAGATTACAATATTTTGATATTACCAGAAATTGGACTACAACCTATTAGAGATGATGAGGCCAGCAAATGATCAACATTGTTTTCTAGGCCCAAGCTGGTTTTGCGAAAATCTTCGGACAAAAGATGAAAATAAATAATTAAAGCACAGTGTAATTGTACAGTGTGTTGATAACTATTTAGACACGCGGTAGCAGAGTTCAAGCTAACAGAACCGGCGAGCAGCGCCGTGTGTAATATTACAAAACCATTTGGAGCAACTTTTGACCCCATCATAACTCTGAAACTATTTCACAAAAACATGTCAAATTTGGCTTATCTATTGAGACTTGCCAGATAGATATGTATTCCAAATTTCATAAATACGAGTAACTACACCTCAAACGGTAATGGAGATATTAACATACGTCAAAATTCTAAGCCAGTTCTAGATGACCTAGAGAGTTTAAATTCGGCATCCAGATGGGTGGTTGAGTAAAAACAAAGGAAAAAATCAGAAAGTAGTATTTTTTTATCATTAAAGTTAAAAAAATAATGTTTTAGAAATGTTGATACTTTACGAGCAAATCTAAAGCTGTAAGTTCTTATTTCATTCTTTCGAAAATTTGACTTTCTGGTAGAAACTAGCCATTGAACATAGGGCTCTTTCAGGACTGCTTAAGAAGGTACTTAATAATAATTCGTATTTGGGAACTAGCCACGTCAGACCTTAGGCTCAATATATTATCCTACTGACCATTGAACTTGGCACCCATTTGGATCTCACTTGTTTTGTCGTACAAGTCAACCACCATGGCATTTATCAAAATATTGAACTTTGCTCTCATTTGTCATTATGTTATGTTTTTGTTGGAATCAATACTTACTTGGCAGATAGATAATCTGAATCCGTGGATGCAAGTAAAAGTCATAAAAAATTACTTTCTACACTGGCAGGCAACAATTTAGAAGTTTATAAATTATTTAATCTAATAAAAAAAGTTTGTTACTGGTGTAAGTAGTGAAATAAGATTGGATCCGATCAAAACCGTTTGAACAAGTTTTGATTATTTTCACTTTTAAGTTAGATAAAATCAAGCGGTCTTCAGCGGTCCGGGGTCTTTAAGCGGGGCGTGAAAAGGCATTTTTGCAGGCCATCAAGGTGAGTATGACCAGCTCAGTAATGGCTTTTCATTACTGCGCTTGTCAGCCTCATATCTGGCCCTCACGACCGCTTTCCATCAGGTGGAGCGAGGTCATCTTAACGGCCACCATAAAAAAAAGATAAGACCCTGGAAAAAGACAAAACTATGCCGATTTTAAAGTCTACAATTCTACAATAAAATCCTACAATTTCGAAAATAACCGGATTCGCCTGGACTTAGTCGCATGCAAGAGTTACTCGTTTTTATCGTTCAACCCCTTACTTTTGTTCATCAGTCCATTGGGCGAATTGCACTTCAAGTCGTTGGTAATATTTTTTCCACTCAAATCGAATAAACTGGTGCCTAAACCATTTAATTACTAAAGCAATTACATAGATCGGTAAACATCGCAAAATCCCAATCCTTCGCTCCTTATTGAAATGTAATGTTTAGACTCGACTAAATTTAATTGTCGAAGTTCAGATTGAAAAAGTTATGGCGGTCTCATAATTCCAGGGAACGAGGGACGGCGCCTGGGGCGTAATTATTAGATATGTTTGTTTTGTACAATTTGGTTAATGTAGCTCGCGCCGCAGAGTTTTACGGCCGAAATTTTGGAAACCTCTTTAACGTAGGTGGAAATTATTTCTTAAACTTTCACTGCTATGTCATAATGGAGGAGTATTAGGCCAGAATTTTGTTACACGGGCAGAAATTAGCGCATATGGTTACATTTTTTTTGGGCGTGCCGTTTGCTACAGTTTAAGTTTGCGCTAGCTGCGTTCAGATACAAATTATTTGGTAGCTCAACTGTATAGAAGTCATTTACACTAAGTAACCAATCTATATAATATATAATACATGGTACAAGTTTCAAAGTTGATTTATATTTATTCGTAATGAATGGACCATTTTGTTTGATAGCTAGTGCCATTATTATTGTCATTACTGTTTATAAAGGGCCGTTACCAAAATGACACGCGGCCATAGAGCGCGTGTGTGCATCGTTATTTATTGCTGGGGTATTCTCATTACGTTTTCAGGTCTAATTTACTGATTGGATTTTAAATCATACTTTATATTTCGATTAAACAAAGATCATAGGTAAACTGACATTAATTTTAACAGTAATTATGCTCTATTTATAACAAAAATCTGTCGTTAGCTTGGGCTATCATTCTGGAAAATTGAGATATATAAAACTTTTGTTTACAGTTATCATGGTGAATAATGCTCAATCTGGTTCATTATGAGTGAAGAAAACTATATGTCTGACGTGTTGGTAGTTTCTTTCTGCAATTATAGTAAGCTAATCAGCCATCAAGCCACTTGGAATTGACACGATAAGGCTTTTTCGTAAATCGAAGTGGCGAGATTGGTCCTTTTATAATAGAAAAAAGATTATATTTACAAATGTTGTTCATTGTGTGTCAAAACGAAAGCTAGGACTATGTTTTGTATGTATTGAATAGTCAAAAAATTTATCCAAAGGTCGTATATTAGGCGCTTGAAGAGTTGGATCATCCGCTTAAAATATGAAATGGCTTTTCTTAATTGTTTTTTCCTAATGAGTAAAATCGAACTATTTAATAACCATACTATTTAACAGAACATATTCCATGATGCATTATATTTCTGGGACGAATATTTCGAATGTATAAAATATAGCAGTATAGTTAGTTATTATCAGTCCCTGATACTCATAGCACGAGCTTGCTTAAGTTATGTGTACGATGTTCCAGATTACAGTGAAGTACGAATTAAGTGAAGAAACCAAATAATACTTATGCCAACCGTTGCGAGCTTCTAATACAATAAGTAATAAACAAACTATTGCTCAAGATAGGATTCTGGAAACTTCAGAACAAAAGCACGAGAAACTATCGACAGATAGCACTCAAAAGGAACGATGCTCAACTTCCGGGTAGAACTCACGCAAAGGTTATGGATTCTGAGAACTGCTAACTAGAGTTCCTTATACTAAAAATAATTTTGTTGTGCTAAGTTAATACTGTACTGTGTTAAATCTTTATTATTTTATACTAACTTTCCGCCCACGGCTTCGCTTGCGCGAACTTCATTATTATAACATGCATGCATTAAATATTTATAAATTGTAGCCTAAGTGTTATTCTGATGTCTAGGCTGTATTACTTTACAGTAATTTACTTTACAGTAATACAGCCTAGACATCAGAATAACACTTAGGCTACAATATAATCATCATTAAGATGCGCTTATTAGCATTTGCGTGAAAGAGGAACATACATACACAGATACATACATTCTAACAAACTTTCGCATTTATAATATTAGTAAGAAGTAAGAGGTAAGATTTATAATAATATAAGTAAGAAGTAAGATAATAGTAAGATTATTTATAATTAATAATAATAGATACCTAATTACACTTGGTTTTTAGGACTAAAAACAACCTGTTTTACAATTTGGAACAGAGAAGTAGTATTGTAACGAAACGCACAAAATCGAACTATAGATTGTCTTTGATTTCAAACAAGCGTTTTATACGCGCATATAAGTTAGTTTCGGAAGCGCATGTAAGCACTATTCGCCACACGCGTAACTCGTACAAGGGTTAACGCGCTTGTAAGCTCGTATGAGCGTGAGCCACTTACTGTCATCACTCACTACCAGTTCGAGCAAATACGCCGCAATAAGTCCGTGTAGCCGAATTCATGCGCAAAGAAACCAAAGTCTGAAACCGCTCTTACGGACAAAATGTTACCCTTTTTATACCGTTGATTACTTTAATTCTGTCGTTTTCCGAGCTCATGTTCAAATGATATTGTTCAATTAACATGCGCTCTTGATTTGCAAGAATTATACAATAAGTTGGATGTTTTTCGCGCCCAACCAGGTGGGTGTTAAAAAAGTTACCCAACTTCATAGAGTGGGTGTTAAAAATGGTTCTCCAATGAACACATGAAATAACAAGTTTCCGCGGCATTTTTAGGTGTCCATTACTCGGACAATGCAGCTGCGGCCGAATTTAATCTGTTTAACTACAGCCGGTGGAGTTATCCCGGTGAGGAAAATCAGCGGACCTAATGAGTCCGAAACGTAGTTTGTTTTATAATTGCACATGTTAGTGATTTACATTACGCGCAAAGTTTCACGGGTTAGGTAGGTTATCAGGGATGAAAAGTTGTAAATTTGAATTAGAGCATGAGTAGGTAACACATACGTAAGTAGTGCGTTTTCGTTTCGGTACCGAGTCTATACAGATTTCTGCTGAAAAACATCTGGATGTTTTCGGTACAGTATTTGTTCTGGTATTGTGATTGGTGTGAGTGAGGCGCGCAGCGAAGCTGGCCGGGGTGAGATGGGGGAGGCTGTCCGCTCTGTACAGAAACGAGTCGGTCTGAAAACTCTCATAAATCACTCGGAAATCTGCACAGATTCGGTGCAGAAGCGGTAGCAAAACGAAAACGCACGTGAGGAAGAGGCTAAGGCCTCTAAGACAACACTAAGGTGTTGTAAATCAATATTGTCTATACAAGTATGTATTCTGTTGCTGTACCTTTGAAATAAATAAATCACACTTATGTGTGTGTAGGTGCCCGTGACTACAGGCACAAATTAGACATGCGCGGCGCTCTGACAGATAGCCCGCTTAGAATAACACTCTATTTTTGACGCACGCACACAGAGACATGAGTTTACAAGCGAAGTCAGTGAGCCTCGGTGAGTCGGAAAGTCGCACTGTCGGGAGTGTTTTTGTTTTTATCGAACTTGGTGCAATTATTCACAAGATGAATTTTGTTTTTGGCCGGTTCTGTCAAGTAGGTATAACTTACTTACTTCATTTTAAAAAATCAGAGCGAATATAGTAGTAACCCTAGGAGGTTTTGGAAAAAGGTGCGAGCGGTCCTTCTGTAAAGTCTTTATTTTGTGCTATAGGAAACGGCAATGATCCAATGCTAAGGAACGCCAGCCATTTCAGGTAAAGGGATGGGTGACCACCTGACCGAGATTTAGTAATGTATTGCTTGGGCCGTCCGTATAAGTCTCGGGTATAAGTCTAGAAGCCTCGTATTGAGCCTGGGTGTTTACCACCTCATAGTTTCGAGGGAAAACAACTGCCGAACAGTATAGGAGTCAGGGAAAAAGCAAATTACAGGGGTAGTACGAGTATTACTATCTTTTGCCACTATACAACGTGTTCTAAAATCCTCACTTTGTAATAGTATTTACACTTTTTTAGAGCTACTTCTGCAACTGAAAAGTTTTAAGACTGATCAGAGAGATCAGAAATAAGAGTTCGTAATACCAACACGCCGCGCAGAAGTTTGACGTACTGGTCACGTGACTGCGAATAAAAGATCACGATACTAAAACAGTACGTCTACCACGAGTTGCTACTTCAAATTTACATTATCGTTCGCGTAAGAAAATGTATTGGCATTTGAAATTGTCATGTCATGTCTAATCCCAATACATTACGCGAACGATAGCGTATATTTAAAGTGGCAACTCGTGGTAGTAATACTGGACGCAGAACTTTGATTGTCATTGTTATCTACTGTATTCGAGGGTTAGATTAGAATACCGAAACGTTTAGATCAATCTGGAGCAGTAAGTTCAATTCACAGACAAATGCGAGCAAGCTTTAAGAGATCGTATTTAAGGCCCCTGGTACGAGTATAAATCTAAACCTGATATTCTTTCATTTAAAGTAAATACAGTATTTATCCTTCGTATTTATCGCAGCTCACGACTCATTCACTCGGCGCGGACGTGAAGTGTGCAAACGGATTAAACTGATTGTGTGATATCAAATAAAGTTTTTAATTTTATTTCAAATTGAAATAATTGTTTTTTACAAAATGCTGGTTATTCAGTATATTTTACAAGATTTATATTACGAGTATAACTAATAACTATTTTCACCTTTAAAGAAATAACTTTATTTCGGAAGTTGATAGGTATTCAAGATTGATGACAAAACGCTGCCTTGAACAGTAAAATCCAAAAAATGAATAGGACTGACCATTTATGGTCTCTGGTACCTTAATAGTTAAAGCTGACCAGCTGCCTGGTTTGTGGGAGGTGTAGGTTCGAATCTCACCTGATTCCTTGATTTTTTTTATTATTTATATTTTCAGTTGAAAAAAAGTATAGCCGACTTATATTAGAGATCGATGGAAAACGTCAGAAGAGGTATTTTGGGTTAGATTGGGATTGACTTCCTTAGTAATTATCGTAAAAATTGGTTCACCAGTACCTACGTCTACCACGAGTTGCTACTTTAAATTTACGCTATCGTTCGCGTAAAAAATTGTATTGGGATTTGACGTTGTCATGTCATGTCATGTCTAATCCCAATACATTTTTTTACGCGAACGATAATGTAAATTTTAAGTGGCAACTCGTGGTAGACGTACTGGTTACTAAACTGTGAGGATATTAATATTTACTCAAAGTGCCTGTCAGATTAGACAATCACGGGCGTAAATATGGATTCAAATTATTTATTTACAGTTTCAACATACGGCTGAGGTCACACGCATTCACGGTAAACCTATGCTTAGGACATGACATGTGATATGTAAACACACACCTACATACGGGTAAACATGAGGTAAAATAGTATAATCATGTGCAAACCGTCATTTGACGTCTTGGCGAGCTTAAGACTTTGCATTTCAGCTTGCCATAAATGAAAACTGGATACACATTTACTTACGGGGTTGTTCATACTCACCTAGTATACTTGCATCTGTGTGCGTCTGTACCAGTATCTGTGAATCCCGACTACCCCTTAAATCTCAGACACGGTTACTGTTCGGAAATTGAAATTTCTCCTGAGCGTAGAACCGCTTTGAGTCAAACAAGCTCCATATTCTATTACGTCGATTACAAGCGAAATAGAAGTGATTTGTAGCTTAAAACCTTTTACATGTACATCCGCACCGTTATATATACATATATTACATTTGAAGTTTTGTTTTTCTAGCAATTGCTACATTACATGATTTATCAGCCTGCTGCATGTGCCACTACTAGGCGAAGAAACTAAAGACCATCCGCTGTAAACTTTTTAATTTAAAATGGGTCTGCGTTTGGCCTTAGTCTCGCCTGGTGGTGAGCGAGGACGAGGCCGATGGTGGTGTACGCTTACCCAGAAAATGCCTATCAACTCTGGCCTTGAAGACACCAAGTTAGTAAGTATCCGGAAACACAGACGCAGGGAGAGCGTTCCACACTTTAGTGGACCAGAAAAGACGCAGCAATCCGTTGGGTGCGGATTGCTGGGAAGTCAACCATATGGGGGTGGAAGCCCTCTGAGTGTCTAGTGGTCCGGTGGTAGAAAGTAGAGGGTGGTATCAGGTTATGTAGTTCCTGAGCACACTATCCAAAATACATCTCATAAAAAACCGATAGACAGGCGACTTACGCCGATGCTCCAAACTCTGGAGTTTGGTGCCAACGAGCGCATCGTCGTCAATGAGTCTCCTGGCTCTTCAGTCCACTGAGTCCAATCTTCCAGCTGCGGTATTTGGCAGAGCCATCCCACAGGTGGCAGCAGTACTCCATACACGACCGAACTTGTGCTTTATACAAGTGGAGCAGCTGTTCCGGTGTGAAGTATCGCTGAACCTTAAAGAGGATGCCAAGCTTTTTGGCAGCGGTTTTTGCTTTGGACTCAATAAATGTATGATAAGAATTTGTAATAAACGAGCAACTTTTTTCAATACTGCGACAACTTTCACTAGTACATTTTTTTTTCACGACATCAGCGACAAAATTACTTCATGTTAAAGAAGTAATTTTTTTGATTTAGATTTTTTCTTGTAATAATTGACATGGGTATTCTAGCTCAATACAATAACTAGTCAAAGTATGACATATAACCTGCAAATCTTTTGGCAAAAAAAGTATGTTGGTACCTTTGATACATTTTTTTAATAGTTATTTTTGTATGAACATTGGATTTTCAAAAAAAAAAAAATTGATCATAAATTTTTAACGGGAAGAAATCGGACCAATATTGATGGGGTTAAAAAGCGTCAGAAATGACGCCAGCTATGCGCTATTTTGATTTGATACTCAATTCCAGGGACACCCTGTATATCGCTCTGTAACGGTGCTGTCGTCTGCGTATCCAAAGATAACTGGGCGCAACATATCGTTGATGTACAGCAGGAAAAAAGACCAGGAAGGAACTCCAGCATTTATAGCCGAGAGGTGAGAAGAGCATCCGTTAATGACTACCCTTATTGACCGTTCACTCAAAAATTCGGCTATCCAGTCACACAGTGCTGTGGGAATTTCGTATGAAGGAAGCTTGCTTTTCAGACTATTGTACCAAACCCTGTCAAATACCTTCGAGATGTCGAGAGAGACGGCGAGAGCTTCGCCGTGTTTCTCGATGGCATCGCTTCACAAGTGAGTGGCATACGCAAGATGATCAGCAGTTGATCGTTCACGGCGAAAACCGTACTGTCGATTGTAAGCTTCTAGGACTTAGGAACTTGTCTCGTTTTAAGAGAGAGGCAGTACAGGCGTGTGAGGCAATACAGGAGACAACTCGGGCGCACAATTCCGCAAGACCACTGCAGGAATTTCATCAGGACCACTGGCTTTATTCACATCAATAGTGCGAATTTTTGGCGTACTAAATACTATAATGTTATCTATATATAACATTCAATAGTAGACATTTAGTAGAAGATATTTTGAGTCCGTGGGTGTTGGCAGTCGATGACTGGTTTAAATAGAAAGTTGCATTCATGCTCTGTTGCAACCGCTTAGGGTTGCTGGGCAAAACAGTACAAAAATAAGTTCCAGGTTTTACTTCAGGTATAATGGCGTTTTCATACGTTTTAAAGGTTTCTGCAGGTTTGAACCTATTTTGACCAAGGCCGTTGGGATATTTTTGCATCATTATATTCAGCTAAAAGCTTTTACACGTCAGCTTTCAATTTCCTTTAGGGTAAGGCCAACACAAGTTGTAATAACTTAAAATAACAATCTGTAACATGCTGTAGACAAGCAAATCATTAAAGAGCTGCTCTAAAAGTGTTCTGTGCGAAGCGGGCAGCGGACGGATCCATTAAAACTTAGATACGACGCTGTACCGCTTAGTGGAACGTTACGTAAAACCTAAAGATTACTTAAAAATGCGCTCTGGGCTTCTGAAAGAGAGATAAAATTAATTTAAAATACGCGAAGAGCTGTTTTTTTTCATGGTAAAAAATATTTGTTGGTCAATAGGAAAGCGAGTCGTGGGGTTTTTCTTTGGAAATATAATTTAAGTAAACTAAGTTTATTTTAAATAAGTACTTTTCTTACTTTGAGGCTTAGTGCAGTTCCTGAATAATGAAGCAAAGTCAGCCTTTCGTGCGATTTGCTCACAATATATTTACAATTGCATTGTTTTGGTGAGAAAAAAATATTGGTCTCTATACTAAACACAGTGACATACATTGCAAAAATACTAGGAATACGGATAAAATTGCACTTCCACTCTTTAGGTTACAAAAAGTTTTAGGATCCTTTATGGGGCAAGGTATACATTATTACAACAAAATTCCAAAAACCATTTGTGAGTTATCTTTACATAGATTCAATAATCCAATCAAAACAGCTTTATTAAAAAAGGGCTATTATACTACAAAAGACTACCATAAAGATAAAAATGCCTGGGTGTAAGCTCTCTGCTCAATGCGGGATTAAATAGCTCTATTGTAACAGATGTTTTATTGTAATAGTTAATAGGTTCCTAGTATGTACTGACTAACAGGTTTTCTTTTTGAATTGTTTAAAAGAACTTTTGTTTTATATTCTTTTATGGTTTATTTGTATCAAAATTACACATTGCTTGTACTTTACTAACGCCTGTTGTAAACCCAAAACAAGTTTAAAAGAGTAACTGCTGAGTTTCTCGCCGGGTCTTCTCAGCAAGAAACAACTCCTACGCGGTGTTAGAGTCGCATTATGTCTGTATACTTTTTATTTACGTATCCATATTAAGATGGTATTTATGTCTATTATTTAGTATATTTTGCAGTAAATTTGAAGATTTGAAAGTATTGATACAGTCTATTTGAATAAAGTTATTTGAGTTTAAGTTTGAAGGCGTTAATCCAATTTTTTTATGATTGATAATTTTAAATTTCACTTTTTATCAATGTTCCTTGACCGCTAGTTTTGTTTGTGAAATATTCAAGCATTTTTAGCTTTTTGTAATATTTCAAAAACAACTGACAGAAAACCAACGGCTAATTTAAACATCTTTATTTTAAAACTGAAACATAAACTTGTTAATTAAAACAGACCCTATATACTCGTACCTATGCACAATTTGTCAGTTTACGAAACAGGATTAAGCCGTTTGTTTGCGAAGCTTGAAGCAGACATGCGCTAATGATGGGATTAAAGAGAAAAAGCGGCCCATCCCTCGAACCGGCTAAACAAGATTAGCTCAGAGGGGATCATTAGTGAGCGATACACCTGATTAGGAGCCGGTATCCGCTTGATGCCGTTGATGCATTCTCTGTCTTACACCTGACTTAGCGGTCCTCATGAGCGGCCGGTAGCAAAGTTCAATAGATTTCACATCGATATAGCCCACTCGTGTCTGTAGCTCCGCTGGCGTTGTCTTGACTGGCTTGAGACTTAATGGTTAGTTGGTATATTGCACTTCACGTAACGAGATTTCAATGTGATTCCCACCCAGATCAAACATATTGTGACGAATATTTGTGTTTGGTCTATGTCTGACCACATTGATATGCTGTGGTCAAAATTGTGGCTCATCCCTCGAACTGGCTAAACAAGATTAGCTCAGAGGGGATCATTAGTGATTATGCGAAAAAAACCGGGTCAATGTTTCATAGGCTCCGAAGCAGTCCCAATAAGATTCTAAAAATGATTGCATCCCGCTTCGACTGTCCTATCCAACAGCACTGGATGAGTGTTGTCACAGGTCAGATATAACATTCGTAATTGCAAGTTTATTTATAGCAAATATATAGCAATAATCACTGTAAGAAATGTAATGTATGCATGACAGTTGTATGAATTTTAATAATAAATATTGATTGTTTTGAATTTTCGGTAATTTAATGATTTTAATTTAATGTAATGACTTCAATAACGCTTTACCTACCTATTACCTATTTATAAATTTGATATAATTCTCATAACTTGACATTTTATTTGTAATTATTGCTATTGTTCTATTATGAATTCACTCTTAAATAAATTATTTATATTTTATTTTATTTCTTATATAAGGAAGGAAACACATGCGCTTGATGCCGCTGATGCATTCTCTGTCTTACACCTGACTTACGTGCCCCATGAGCGGGCGGTGGTGAAGTTCAATCGTTTTCACATCGAAATAGACTGTCTGTAGCTTCTCTGGGAATTTTGACCGGCTGGCTTCTCAATAATTGATAAATTTGCCTTTTACGTCACCGGGCGTCAAAATGATCCCGACCCAGATCAAACAGTAATGTGACGAACATTTGTATTTGGTCTGTCTGACCACATTGCCAGACCGTGGTCCGTTAATCTATACTAACATCTCATCTATATTTTATTGAAGGTGTCTGATAGACCTCTACCGACTAAATTGTACATCTAATAGTACATTATGATTTAAGTGCGGTAAGTTGAAAATCACAGCCGAGGCGATATTGCTAGCCCGAGCCGTAGGCGAGGGCTACAAGAAAGCAGAGGCTGTAATTATCAAAGCGCACGTATGTCATACGACGTTTTATAACATATTTGAGAGGAAATAAATAAAAATCGGACTTTCTAAAACAAATAAAATCTTTAATCACTTGCTAGAGCAGTTAGAAAATGTTTACTTGTTCACAAATTGGCGATGCGCGCGCATCAGCGCTTTTTTTTAAGGCAAAAGGCATTAAAAACAGCCAGTATTACTAATAAAGTAAATTAATATTTCTGTGTTTTTGTTACAGATGGTTGTAATTTATTGTCAAAATTAAATAAATTAAAGAATTAAATGTTTATTTATTATGTTTCATCTCCCAAAGTTAATTTTATTCATAAAATGTTGACCTCTTTTCTGACATAAAAACTCTTTGCTAAAATTTGAAAAAGTACCGTTCGTTTTAGACGGAGCATCTTGCTAAACCGTACGTTTTACCATAATAAAAAAAAACTCGTGCGTTTTACATTACATTACCGCACAAGTGCGTAATGAGATACATTACGTTATTGAAATTGGTGAAATAAGAGACCCTTTACGAGCAAATATGTTATAAATTAAATTACATACCAAAATCTGTAAGATTTTGTTTGTGCAATAACGTTTACCTTATCTTATCTTCACTAATCTACATACAAATATTATTATGAGGAAAGATTTTATTGTATGTATGTAATGATTAGGCTCCGAAACTACTGGACCGATTCTAAAAATTCCTACAGCAATATAAAGCTACATTTTCAGCGAGTGACATAAGTTATATTTGTATTTTATTACATACATACATACCATCACGCCTCTTTCCCAACGGGGTAGGCAGAGACCACTTCTTTCCACTTGCTACGATCCTGACATACATCTTGCGCTTCTTCTACTCTCATGAGTCCTTTCATACATGCTCGTCGGTTAAAGGTACTCTTGACCCGACCCTTTCTGAGAACATCTTGAACTTGGTCAAGAAACGTTCTTCTGGGTCTTCCCCTTCCAACAGTCCCATTTACCCTATTTATTTTATTAAGACTATATTTTAACGGGAGAAACAGACTACGCGGGCGAAGCTGCTGATGGTCAGTTAGTCTTATTAAAAAGAGAGAATAACTAAGTAGCGAATAGGCTCCGAAAACACTGGACCGATTTTAAAAATTCTTTCACCAGTATAAATAAAGCTATTTTATCAGCATGTAATGTAAAGTTATTAGCCTTTATACTGTCCCACTGCAGGACAAAGGCTTGAAATCAAGTCATCGTTACAATGGATGGGTATTAGCTTAATCACCACGCTTGCCAAATGCGGGTTGCTGATCACGCACCCGGGCTATGTTCCGAAAAACACACTTTGCCCGACCTGGGAATTGAACCCGGGACCTCCGGGTTTTTGGGCCGAGCTCTGGAACCACTCGGCCACGGCGTTATCAGCATGTAACATGGCTATATTTTTTGACTATATTTTCACAGGAGACATAGTCGACGCGGGCCAATCAGCTGACGGTCAGCTAGTAGATATTTTATAATTAAAAAATATAACGTGTTTGAAATGATTCAATGGTTGGCCCATTCCTCGAACCAGATAAACAAAGTTTTCATAATAGGTACGTTTATAGTAAATAAATAAATATCCGGGACAATTTACACCAAGATCATCTGACCCCAAACTAAGCAGAGCTTGTAGCTAAGTTGAGTTAAGTTGAGCTGTTGTGTGGGTGTCAGAGACTGATAAACATACTTAAATATTTCTAAATACATACTTAAATAGATAATAACACCCAGACACACAAAAAACACAAATGTTCGTCACATGAATGTTTGTCATGGGTGGGGATAGAACCCACGACCTCCGGTGCTAAAGGTAGGATCAATGCGATTGGACCAACATGCCAGTCAAGTATTTTGTTTCTTCCCTTATCAAGCGGCGTAAGGAGTGGAATACTTTACCAGTGTTGCCCGATAAGTAGAATTTGGTAGTCAAATTGTAAGTGAATATATTTTTTTAGATAACCTTGATAATATTAACGTCTCCGCGGTCGATTAATCGGCGGGTTTCCCAGGTCAGGCAAAGTGTGTTTTTGAATTTTCCGGAACATAGCCCGGGTTTATGATCACCACCCGCATTTGGCCAGCGTGTTGATTAAGCCAATACCTATCAATTGTAGCGATGACCTGATTTCAATGATGGAGGCCTTGCCCAGCTGTGGGACAGTGTGAAGGCTAATCACTTTTACTTTTTATGATAATATTGTAGACCACATATTTGCTTTTGCTTTCTCTCGCAGAGCTGATGAAAGAAAGAAAGAAAGAAAGAAAAAACATTTATTGACCCATACAGTGACAGAATTACAGTACAAAAACATTAAAACAAAACACAGAACCTTAATGAGTAACAAAAGATAGTGGGCCAACCAGGACCCTGCCTCAGCACGTGCCCCTGCCGTGCAGGCACGGCAGAAACGCTGGTATTCTGGCAGGGCCTGCTGCGGTGGTCGTCCATCCTTTATAGATAATAATTAACATTATAATGGGAAAAAAGGTAATTCGAATATGCAAAAGTGCAGTGTGCAGTGTAGTGTGTTGGGAAAAGTATAATCGTAATGGTGTGTAGTGTACATGAAATATCCAAATTAAACAAAAACAGTAAATAAACTAAAGTGTGAGTGTAGTGTGTCTTTAAGGCGATATTTGTGCAATGTATAATCTGTGGTGTGTCCGGTGTCTGTTTCACTTCACTGACAGAGTGACAGAAATCGATGTATCGATCGATGACGTGACGTTTACTGCCACGTTGAATGTTGTAACCGCGTGATGAAAATAAAATTAAAAATTAAAAATTAAGATTAAGCACCCAACTACCCAGCAACGGTCTCTCCAAAAAAATAATAACAATAATAGGGGCGAGATGATAAACAAGATGCGTGATTAGGTACTACAAATACCAGCAACCTCGACTAGAGCCCCCCAGCGTATCGCGTCGTGGACAACTCTGAGGTAAGACAATGGCTATACTGAGGGTCGGAGATTTGTTTAGAAGTGAGGTACTGTTTCAATGTTTTCCTAAATGTATGGACGGTTTTCAGGTCGCGCATTGGAGGGGGGAGGTCATTCCAGCACCGCGAAGCGGCGAATCTGAAGGACCCACGAAAGGCCATGGTGCGATGTTTCGTGGTTACAAAAATGTGTGTACACGACCATCTGGGGCACCCATGCCGCCCCAGAGCCCACAACAGCTTGTCAAACAGGTATTTGGGCTTCCCAGTACTAAGCAGACCGAACAGCAAAGTGGCTAGATGAAGCTTTCTGCGTGCCTCCATCTTCAGCATGCCAGCAGAGTTGAGGAACGGAGTGACATGCATTCTTGGCGGAATGTGGAAACAGAAACGAGCACAGGCATTCTGCACTCGTTGTATTAGCTTGATTGATCTGGCTAAAAGGCATGGACCGTATACCGTATCACAATAATTTAGTTTGGAGAGAACCAGTGTTTCACATAGAGTGATTCTGATTTTTTCACTGAGGAATGGTCTCATTCTGTATAGCAGCTTCAATCTATAGAATGAGTTTCTGACACACTCTGCGATATGCGCTTCAAAATTTAGGTTGCTGTCCATGGTCAGTCCCAGGTTTCTCACCCCATCCACAAGCTCCACAGGTTCCTCATCAATGACAATATCTAGTGGAGTATGAGAGTAGATTTTTTGAGTGTTCTTTTTTGAGCCCATTATCATTAATTTGGATTTCCTGGGATTGCGGATAAGACAGTTGGCTGTGCACCAAGAAGTGAGGCGTACTAGTTCCTCATTTATGGTAGCTACGGCCTGAGCTAAAGCTCCTGGGCGAAATGGCAGATAGAGCTGCAGGTCATCAGCATACAAATGATACTGGCAGTGATGGATATTATGAATTATGTCAGCGCTGTACAAAATGAAAAGTATTGGGCCCAGTATTGATCCCTGAGGAACACCGCGAGTGACGAGTTGTGCAGCTGAGTGTACACTAGAACCGTTTACACTTTTTAGCTTCACGTATTGCATCCTGCCAGTCAAATAGCTATCGAACCATTTGATGGAGCGCGCATCAAGTCCGTAATATGCCAGCTTAGCCAACAGAAGAGGAACATTTATTGATTCGAATGCCCGGGAAAAGTCCAGCAGCAGCAAGAAGCCTGTGAGGCCCTGATCCTGGGCAGCCAAGATACCATCGACGACATCCGCCAGAGCAGTTGCTGTACCGTATCCCCTGCGAAAACCAGATTGCCATTGAGGAAGCATGCTGTGTTGCTCAAGGAAGCCAGTAAGTTGATCACACACTATTCGCTCCAAGACTTTCGAGATACAAGGAAGCAGACTGATGGGTCTGAGGTCTTGCATTGTTGCAGGCTGATTAGATTTAGGCAAAGGCATCACCACAGCTGTCTTCCAGTCACTCGGGAAAGTGCTTTCTAGTATTGACTTGTTGACTATAGTAGTGATAGCGTTCAGCGAATGTGGCAAAGTCAGCATTATCATTTCCAGTGTCAGGCCATCATGGCCCTGCGCATTCGATTTAAGCTTCTTAATTGTCTGTAGAACCAAATCGCTGCTAACAGTATTTAATGAAAAAGTACACTCGTCGTGTCTATGGAACTCAAAGTAGGTGAGCTGGGAGATTGTTACTCTGTCCTCACCAGGCACGTTCAGAAAGTGGGTATTGATCTGGTCAGGGTTGTCAAACGATGGTGGAAGATCGGCTTCTGTCTTTCCACTTGGCAGTACCATGCCTTTTAAATTCTGCCATAGTTTCTTAGGGTTCCTTGCATTAGAGTTAATATGTTTGCTGAAGAAACTAGTTTTTTCACGCTTAATAGCTTCTGCCACCAATTGTTTCATAGTCTTATAACTCTCTCGGTCCCCAGCTGTGCCATGCAGTTTGAACTTCCTATGGTAACAATCCCTGATATGCATCATAGTCTTTACGGTGTCGGTGATCCATGGATGAGGGGGGTGCTTGAACCTTTTTCTCTTAACCGGAGCATGAAGGTCAAAAAGACCCACAATGCTGGTGGTGAATGCTGCAACCAACTCGTCAACATCATGGGCTCTCTCAACGTAACTCCAGTCAATATTGCCCAGGTCAGTGCTCAACTGGTCCTGGAGGATATCCCTGAAGGGTCTAAAGGCCACCCACTGGGGACAAGGCTTGTCCTTTTTAATCTTAAACCGGGCTGACAACATGGCATGTCCACCTAAATCTGGGGTATGCCTTACTGTAACTTTAAGGGCCTGTATATCAGCACAGATGAGGTCAATGAGTGTGCTACTGTGGTCGGTGAAGTGGGTTGGCTCTGTGACTAACTGATGAAGCCCAAGACTATGCAGGAACCCCATAAGTAGCTTGTATTTGCTACTAGTGACATCGTTGAGGTCAATGTTGAAATCACCGACCACTATGAGCGCATCACGGTTGGAAAAAGAGGTGATAGTGTCAGTGACAGCGTCCAGGAAGGTGTCGGCATCCAACCAAGGTGGGCGGTACGCGGTACCGATTATGATGCTTTGTGTATTTATGCGTACCATTAGCCACATCTGTTCGATGGAAGCTGAGGTGACTGAGGGATAAATTTTACGCGCATTGATCCCCTTCCTTATATAAAACCCGACGCCCCCTCCCCTGCCCCCCCTGATGTGCCCTGGCCTTGGGGTGAGAAGTAAACGGTAGCCAGGTAATTTTGGAGCCTCATCGCTCCTGCCAGTCCTTAGCCAGGTCTCATTTACTGCCAAGATATCCGGTGCCAGTTCACCTGCAGCCACAATAAATTCTTCATGACCTGTGCCCAAAGAACCAGCGTTAAAAAGACCAACTGTCAGATAGCCGAATTTGGTCATTTCATATATTCAAAATAATGTATTGCAAGTATGACTGTGAATAGAAAATAACAATGTATAATAAATAGTGTAAGTAATAAAGTAATAGGTAGGATAGTTATTGTATTAACAAACTTAGTGTAGTATTCTAATAAACAATGTGATAAATTAATATTCTTAATTATGTTATATGGTATTGAAGATATAGTTAGGGATTGACAAGTGCCTTTCAATCTCAGGCTCTATATGTAGTCACAGGAAATTTTGTTAATTACATGAGTATTTAAACTGTTGAGACGAGTTTCATTTGGCTGCCACATGAACAGTTTGCACAGAAACACACTTGGGAGAGAAACGATCACATTACATGTAAGTAAATAAAAAACTAGCGAGAAAAATGATAAATATACAAAAACAGAGTACACTACATTCAGGGCAGCCCTTATGTTCCAGGGTTCATCGGCCCGAAGACCCGCTCCATGTCGGCTTCCGAGTGAAAAATGAAAACCTGCTTGCCCTCTCCCTGACGGGCGTAGATACGGCCACGTTTGGTCCAGGCGAACTTCCAGCGCAGTCTGTCGCACTCCTCGCGGACGCGGCGGAAAAGCAGGCGGTTTGGGCGCGTCAGCCGCTCGTTCACAAAGATGTGGCCACCTCCCTCGGCAGGGACGTGGCGGCGCACGCGCGCGGCCTGCAGCAGCTCGTCGCGCAGGTGCCGGCGCGCCAGGCGCACCACGACTCGTCGCACGCGCGGTTTGACCGTCGCACTCTTCGGACCTGGTTCTACTAGCGGCGCGCCCACCCGCTCGGCAAACACCACGTCCCTCTCCTCCAGAGACACACCTAAGCGGTTCGCGAGCGTAGTCACGGCGTGGAGGACATTTTCGCCTTTCTCCTCCGGAAGATTGCCGATGTCTAAATCTGCAAGCAGAGCTTCCTGGTCTCTGTTGTTTAGCTCTTGCTTGAGATCGGCAATACCGCGCTCCAGTTCTGCCGTTCTCGCGTCGACCGTTGAATTTGCCTCGGTTTGGCGCCGCTCCACCGTCTCCAGTCGCTGCTCCACGCCATCCAATCGTGACATCACGACCGCAAGAGAAGCACTGAACCGTGCCATCTCCTGCCGGAATGCGCGCATCTCTGCCATTCCCTCCAAGAATTCCTGGCGAAAATCCGGTATAATAGGCGCCACTGTCCGGAATTGGGAATTAGGCGATGGTGTTCGGAAATTTCCCGGCGGCTTGGTTTCTGGGATACCTGGAGCCTCTGCAACCTCTTCGGGGTGCTCATCCCCAGGCAGCTCATCACAAGACATGTCCAGCTGATCACTTATAATATTTATGTCGTGTTGCTTGCGAGTCGGCGTATCGTCGCTTCTTGGTCGGCGCTTTGCATTTGCGCAGTTTGGACATAGCCATGACTTTTTTAGGTCGGAGATATGCCCATTGTAATATTCGGCCTTCATATTGAGGCACTGAAAATGATAAGTGCCGCCGCAAGGGGCGCATTTCAAAAACTCGTCCGCTCTGATGGGGTTGTTACAGGCTAGACACTTCATACCTGCTCGGGGCCCAAACAAGCCAGCAAAAAACAGTCGAACAAACAAAACTCGTTTTGGCGGAGGTCGGGATTGAACTATTAACCCAAAAGCGGACAGTGCAACTTCGACCGGACAAAGAGTCTTACTTGAGCGGTGGTCAGTATTGAACCAGGAACTTTCAAGTCGGTCAGCGCGACTCCGACCACTAGGCCAAAGTGTTCGTAGAATTTACGGTGAATTAACAGGTATCGGTCTTGCTGCTGTTTTGCATTTAAGAGAGTGTATTTTTATGAATGTTCGCGTCTATTGTTTATAATAGACGGTAGGCCATTTTTAAGCACCGTACACCTTGTAACACTGGAATACGCCACTGATTACTTGTATTATTCCTACTTTAGCACGCCTGAATTATTACGAACAATACACCGTTATATTGCCCACCACTTTAGCTCTGTAAAGGTATAAGTTTGAGATCGAACTTTGCACTTTTTCTCAGCTTAAACAATTATTTTTGTGGAGTAAAAAAAAGACACAGTCACTCTTGCGAGTACCGACGGACGACCCGACCCGAACCCGACCCGAACGTAGAGGAGGAAAAATTCTCGAATAGCGACCACGAACTGGAAGACACTGCATGCTCACAGTCCAAAGCCGCTCGTTGTGTCGTTCTATGGGGGAAACCTATGTTCAGCAGTGGACCTCCTAAGGCTGATAATGGTGATTATGATATCTACTTTCACTTAGCTAAAAAAACAAAATTGCTCAAAACAAGGACCCAATGGTCCATTTATCTTTCCGATCCAGAAGGAATTTTCGCGATCCACGGCAATCAACGTATACAGCGGTATTCAATTCAGCTGTACACTTAAATATGATAACCACAAGAAAATGCTTACCTTATTTCGTTTAAGTAAACTCTAACAAAGTATTCTATTACAAAGAACTAAGGGAGCAACCACTTGCCTAACGTAAGCAAAAATATTTTCACAAACCTTCCTTTGTAGCGGTGCTTTCATATGATTCACCAATAATCCGTCTATTACGGGTTCTGATGCTATCCTCGGTTAAAGTTAATTCAGACAATCAAATCTACGAAACCGGCTCGGACCACCCGGTTGTCCGGCCCTGTCCGGGGAAGCCGGTTGTAATATTTTATAGATATTGGACCGGGTTTTCTGTCATTATCGTAAAAGGAGCGTCAGCAAGAAAACTATTCGCTCTCTTCTATTACTTTCATAATACTTAAGTGGATCCGATACTTGCGTGGAGGAAATTGAATCATTTATTGTAACGGCATAATACTGCTTTATCAGATATGTTTCGGATAGACATACTCGTAGCTACGCTTGTTTACTACGAACGATTTTAGTTAACCCGTTCTGATTCTGATAGACGGTTGCTTCGATTTTGTTTGATTGTATTTTTTCTGTAGCAGTATTGTTTCAAAATTTTATATGAATACAAACGCTTAAAGTAAGCTTAAGCCTGTGGTGAGTAAGAGGATGTTGCCACATAAATTGAGATGGGAATGCTAAAATGGTTTGAGCATATGGAAAGGATGGGTGAAAGACGATTAACGAAACAAATTTACAAGGCGAGGGTGGATGGAGCTGTTGGAAGGGGAAGGCCTAGACGGACGTACTTAGGACAAGTCCAAGACGTGCTCAGAAAAGGTCAGGCCAGGAGTACCCATAATCGACGAGCATGTATGAAAGGATTATTGAGAGTGGAAGAAGCGCAAGAGGTGTGTTAGGACCGTAGCAAGTGAAAAGCTGTGGTCTCTGCCTACCCCGTTGGGAAAAAGGCGTGATGGTATGTGTGTATGTCAAAGCTTGAAAAAAAGTTTTTTTTTGGTTTGTCTTTGTTAACACAAATTATGCATGCGGCGTGGCGTCCCGGACATATAGTCCTCTAGCACAAACCACCATTTTGATCACACACATTGACAAAGTGAGTTTACAGGCGATACTGGGAAGAATCGGTCACGCGACGAGTTGCACTGTTGCGAGTGATTTTGTTTTTGTCAAACTTGGTGCGATTTTCCACACGATGAATTTTGTTTTTGGCCGGTTTTGTCAAAAGGTATAACCTACCTACTTCATTTTAAAAAATCAGAGTGAATATAGTAGTAACCCTAGGCGGTAACGCAAGTTTAGGAAAAAGGCGCGAGCGGTCCTTCTGTAAAGTCAAGTAAAAAAATCATTTATTCATTTAAGCTTGTACAAGGCACTTATGACATGTCAAAAAAAGTATATAGAAATAATAATAATAAACGTAAATAAAATAGTACAATACTAGTACATACATATCGTGAATATACATAATGTGAATCTACCACCGGTTCGGACGTTGCTTTTTATCGAGAAGACTCCGGCAAGAAATACGATAGTTACTCTTTTGAACTTTGTTTGTTTTACAAAAAATAAATTCAGAGTACAGTCAATGAGAGTAGAAAAAAGAATACAGTATTGAGCAGAGGAGCAGATTATTCCTACTATGACCACAAACTCTTGTCGTTCAAGTAATCCTCTACATTATAATAACCTTGTTTCATTAACTTTGCTTTAATTGCAGACATAAACTTGTGAAGAGGTAGATCAACAAGATGTTACGGAAGTTATCGATAATTTATAACGTTACTTTTTATGTCTGCAGCTTCGCGCACGTAACAAGTTTTATTTAAACACAGTACATTATATAAAAGTAACTATATACAAGATATAATATACCGGAAGATGAATAGACTAATACGGAAAATTATTAAGCAAATTTTGTAGATGATGTTAAAACTTTTTACGATAAAACTATAATAAGTTGAATAAACTTCATGTTTAAGGTTTTCATACAAAAAATACGAATATCAGACTGTCTTTGTACGAAAACCTCAAGATAAAACGAGGAAGATTTCACAACTTAATTAAGAACCCGGCATCTACTTTCTGAATAAGTTTTGCGGGTTGATCAAAACTATTACAAGTTTTATAGGATTGAACCGATTTTTAAGACGTCATCTCAGTTAGTAATATGAACGATTATAATAAACTGTCCATTATGTAAAAATTCTTAAGTCATTCCCGTAAACTAGTTTAGCTATTTCCCGTATGTGCGTTTAAATTCACAAACAAACCAACAAAAACAAATATTTTATAACTACTTGTATGTACTAAGGCTAAGCTAACATTCAAGTTACATTATTACGAGTATTTACTAGACTAGCTTTCCGCCCGTGGCTTCGCCCGCGTGAACTTCATTTTTATGACACACAGGATTTATTCAGACTTACGAAACTCGTCGTTATTATATTATTCGCAGAATCCCGTCTTAGTTAGCACCTACGTTCTAAAAAGAACTCCTATGCAAAATTGAATACCCCTAGCACTTGTAGTAACGAAGTTTCATAAAACTATCTACCCCAAAATCAACCCCTCAGCGGTCAAATTTTGGAAAATCCCGTCTTAGTGAGCACCTACGTCCTAAAAAGAACCCCCATGCAAAATTTGAAACTCCTAGCACTTATAGTTTCTGAGATTTCGTGATGAGTGAGTGACTTTCACTTTTATATTAAATAAATAGCGATTTAAACAAAAGAGGTTTTTTAGCTACGTTTCCAAAAAATTCATTGCAAAGTCAGTCGGTCTGTATTTCAAAATCAGCAGCATGCCGCATTAGTTTGCAAGATATTCGGTCACATTCTTATTCATTGGTATTTAATAAATCCCATTGATACATTTTTTTTAAAGTAGCTTTGCTAGTTATGGTAATGTTAAACTTGCTGTGTACACATTTTTGTAGAGTTATAGCGTACCATTGTAAGTAGATAAACACGCTTTTCTAGCTTGTCAGAAATATTGTTTTTACTCGTATTCTGTTTCATGTTTCTAATTTATTAGTAAATAATATCATCCTCGTGTCATCTTCTGCCGTCAGCGACACTACTGGCAGCCGCGGCGGCATGCGGCAGTTACTCCTCATTTTAGCATCCTACATTGTTCTTTTGCAGATTATATTAACCAACCCTGTGGCTTGCAGAGGCGGCAGTTCTTTGCGGTATGCGGTTGTAGTTAGTAGTCTACTGCTGTCCCCAAAATTTCGTCTTTAGTAAATTGTAAAAATGCATAAAGTATAAAACTAAAATAAGTAATTCGGCCCCAGATCAGGCCTCTGTTACTCCATGCACTGGCGTGCGATAATTACCTACTAGCCGCCGGGTCTTCCAAGACCCATTTGCAGTTGGTTGTCAACAGCCGCGTAGAGCATTTGTACGCAATTTTTTTCGCGGATGCGATGACGTACTGTAAGTACTGACTACTGACATCTATATCAAAAGAGGTAGCCCTGGCAATATATGCCTGTCACATGACAGCACGCATTTAAAATTGACAAAATTGACCATTTTCTTTTGAGTGATTTATCTGTTCCGTAATTACTATTATCGAGCGGAACCCAAACCCGTGTCTTCTGAAAACCGGGCGGCCGCTCTTACCACTAAGCTACCGAATTATTTATTTACTGAACGAATTTAGCTGGTCTTTAACGTTCCTGCTTGGGACGTTTGGATCAGGGGCCAAATGTTTTTTTCTAGTTTTCTGTCTTTAGATAGTAGAAACAAGCATTGCAAAATATTCAAAATCCACGTTATACATAGTAAGTAAAATTATGGTATTTTCACAGTAAACACTTGAAACAAAATATAAATATTACTGCATACTGTTTCGAGAGGCAGATATCCCTGAAATAATGTATGGTTTTCGACCTGTCGTATCCGTGTCTCGTCTTAACGCGAGGGTCGGTCGGATCGTCAAAATTGTTTTACATTAATGTTTTACCTGGGATATGTAGTGTTATCCTATTCTTAGGCAGAAATATGTTATAAAGCGAAACCTATATTATACAGTACAAAAGCTTTTAGCTTATTAAAAAGCTTTACTGCTTAGATTTTTAATAAAGAATAGAAGTGTTTGTTATCTGTAATAAATAATTATGAAAACTAAAAAACCTATGGTTTGACAGCTATACTGTCACGCTGACAGATTACTGCCGCACTACCAATAAACTTGTAAATCCTACAACAAAACCAAACCACATGTTGCCACGTAAAACGCTGATGTGGCGTGTTATTATTTTAATAATCTAAGCTTGAGCTTGAGCATACAAAATAAAAATAAAAATATGTAAAGCAGAGTCACAAGAACCAATGTGAAGGAAAGGAAAGTATCAGTACTACTATAATATGTACTTTCGCCGTATAATGATATCCCTGGCAGTTCATAATTGTCAATTATAGTGCTGTAACGAATGTAATTTAATCGAGTTGGCAAGGGATAAGGAATCGGATTTACCGATTTTTAATTTTGAAATAAATTCTTGATAAACGGGTTATGGCCAACAAGTTATAGAATAAAACGCGGTATCTCGAAAATTATAGTTAAAAAATAGCACACAAGGCAGACGCACTGGTACTGATGCGAATGACGTGATTACAAATTACAAAATGGTCGCTCCTATATTCATCGACTTTTGATCGATTCAGTAGTGTCAATACACTATTGAATAGCGTTCCTTTTCACGCATCCGGCGCTGTAAAGATATATTAATTTAATTTAAAATACTTCATTTATCAACGGTTAATAATGATAAAAAAATAATATGCTTGATAAGCTTCGAAAGAACAATAGTTTTTTAATAGTTTATAACATTTTCTTTTGCCAGTTTCTTTTTATTTAGTTTGAAATAGTATACGTAACACGGAACAATAAGAGCTGTCAGGCATATCATCTCACAGTGAAAATAGTATAGTGGCATAAGTGGCTACTATCATGATTACCTACGCGTTGCGGATGAACTGCAGGTAAGCAGGCTATATTGTGGGTCGGATTTTTGTGTTATAATAAGGTGCTTCTGTAGTGCTATCCTGAATGTGTTGATGGTTTTCAGATCACGCATTCGTTCCAACACCGTGAAGCGGCAAATCTAAAAGACCATAGTGCGATGTTTAGAGGTTACAAAAACATGACTGCACGTTCTTCTGGGACACCCATCCCGCCCTTGAGCTCACACCTACCTGTCCCACAAGTATTTAGGCTTCCCAGTACCAATCACGCCGAAGAGCAAGGTAGCGAGATGAAGCCTTCTACGAGCTTCCATCTTTAGTATGATTGCAGTATTGAGGAAAGGCCTGACATGAGTTCTTGGCGCAATCCGGAAGCAAAAACGCGCCCAGGCATTCTGAACTCTCTGTATGAGCCTGACTGAACTGGCCAACAAGAATGGACCATACACAGTGTCACAATAATTGAATTTGGAAAGGACTAGGGACTCCAAAATCCTCATCCTCTCACTCAGATAAGGTTTCATCCGGTATAACAGCTTCAGCCTGTAGAAAGAGTTCCTAGCACACTTAGACACATGACCTCCAAATTCGAGACTACCACCAAGATACATCCCAAGGTTTTTTACCCCGTCCACAATCTCCACAGGCTCCCCATTGATAACAATATTTAGTGGCATTAGGTTTTGGATTTTTTGAGTGTCTACTTTTGAGCCTATGATCATCAATTGGGATTTCCTGGGGTTAGCAACAAGACACTTAGCTGTGCACCAAGATTAAAAGCTTTTCAAATCTCTGTTCACCATAGCAACAGCCTGTGCCAGATTCTCAGTTCGAAACGGGAGACTGAGATGTAGGTCATCAGCATACAAGTGGTACCGGCAATTCCCTATACTCTGCACAATGTTCGCACTGTGCA
Source organism: Udea olivalis (assembly GCA_947369235.1). NCBI lineage: Eukaryota > Metazoa > Arthropoda > Insecta > Lepidoptera > Crambidae > Udea > Udea olivalis. The sequence continues at coordinate 11,748,406 of OX376351.1, forward strand.
GTATATAAAGAAGAGGGCCCAGAATTGATCCTTAAGGAACGCCACGGGTAGCAGGTTGTGCCGCTGACCGCAACTTTGACCCATCTGTTTGTTTAGCTCCACGCACTGTAGCCTACCTGTCAGGTAGCTCGCAAACCATCTGAATACACATCAATTGAAGCAATGTCTTCATTTCTATATTGAAGGCGTTTGCCAAGAAGAGCCTTAGTACATTATTTCTCTAAATTATAGGTAAATCATTCGTCTAGATCTACCTACCTGACCTGAGTTCAGAAGAAAACGTTTTCAAGCTATCTGATAATAATTGCAAACTTGAACATATTCATAAAAATACAACACACAGCCTGAATTCAACCACACATTCGCAACACAAAACAGCACGGAAATATCAATAGAAAACAAAGCGCCGAAACTAATTCCTGTCTAGCTTTATCTACAAAACTAACTATTAACAGGCCGCAGCGACAACAAATCAAAAAACGTTCCAAAATAAAAATTATCGTATCCGACAAAGTTTTTCCATTTGCCTCGATTCTCGTATCGGGGACATTTCCGCCGGCAACTTTTTCATTTTCTCTCCTCATGTTACTTTGCGCGAGTGTTCACTCCATTCAGAAAGCCTCCCATTGTGCGTTGGAAATATTGACGGCAACTTTCATTTGTACAAAATATTCAGACGCTTTTGTGTCTACCTCCCGACGAGCCGATAACTCCGCGGTACATGCGATGCCGTTAAAGGTGTCGGGATTGTCAGGTACAAAATGTGGAAAAATAAACACATTGTCCTGAAGCAAACCAAAAAAACGCCAATAGAAAATACAGTATTAAAACTATCATATGGCGTTTTTGAATAAAACGCTTCAATATACAAATAGAAAAACATAGAACAAAGAAACTTAAAGTGGACGTACACCAACACTCACATTTCGCTGTAATGGAAAGTATCGTAAGTAAAATATAAAATATATTGAGAGATTTTGTCATGTGTAAGTAATAACAGAACTTATTTTTGTACATCCATGTATTTGTGTGCCGACCTTGTACAGAGGACAAACATATTTAATCAATCAAGTGCCCTGTCGCACCGATGAACTGGGACGTTAATAATACCTACTGCCTACCACAAAATATAGCATTCTCTGACTTTGTGAAGTGTCAGACAGTTCAAATGTTATATATTTTTTAACTTCAACCAACCGTCGCTACACCCACACTTTTTCAGTTTAGAAATATATTATTTATTTGCATAAGTATTGAGAATAACGACATTTAGACAAAATAATCTAGGAGTACAAAATGTGCTTTATATAAACCATTACAATAATAATGATTGAACATCTGCCGCCTAAAACGAGTCACAATCGTGAAGAGGAGTATTTTTTAACTTTAATTTAGCAAACCATTAACTGCAGCGTTGTGCAAAAAGGACTTTCGTTAAAAATGGATGCAACAAACTTTCAGCTTTTAATCCGTTCAGGGACAAATTCAAAGCTGCTTTTGGTGGGCTTTGCTCTGTCAGTGTCCGCATGCGGATTTTGTTGGGCGTACGAAGCGGGTGGAGTGTTGCCAGGCACGTGTTTTTGTTACAGCTTCTGTAACTTTAGAAATTAACAGCATCGCTGGGGCCTCATTCTGCTATTTAAAAGCCAATGGAATCGTAGTTGAATGGCATGATTTTGACAGTTTTAGTATGGACCAAACGTCAAAATCATGCAATTCAATTACGATTCCATTGGCTTTCAAATAGCAGAATCGGGCCCCTGTACGTACGATACTACAAAACCCAAATGATTTGAACCAACCATCACGGGTGAAAGTTCACCTTCCACTGCCAGTGTTAGAAAAAAATATGCTATTAAAATCGAGTTTTTACCTTGTTGTAGCAAAACGGGTTTGATTTAATGGTTTTTCGAACTGAAATACCATTTATTATGTTCATTAATATTGTATGTTAAGAAAGAAGAAACTACACAATCGAAACAACTACCTCTATAACGGTGACTGTGATTTGGCTGACTAATTCGTAACTGTAGGCGTGTCGGCTAAGTCGTAGGTTTTGTACATGTTAAATTAACCTACTCGTATTATGAATCATTATTAAAATAACCTCATTGTATTTTCTGGTACCTAAAAACTACTGACCTTTAATCTACGCAGGTTATGTATATTATTGTTCTAATCCTGAGCCTCATGAAAACAACTTGTAGAGTCTCTTGAATTCAAAATGAGTAGAGTATTTTGATTGTTTTCCTGTATTTTTAAAGTTCTCAATCACTGGTAACCCTGGCCGGGCTAACGTAACTGCCACGCTCGCGTCCGTAGATTAATGTGTGACGCATACCGCATCATAGTGGACCCCCCACTTTGTAGTTTTGATTTTATGATTTCACGGGCGAGAGGAGTGAAATCTGATAATGAGGCAGCTTTATTCAACAATACGATATTTGACAAGTCAATTGAAGATTTTCACTCTCGAAATAGAATGTAGGTAAAGTAAAAGTAATTTGAAGTAATTTGAATTTACATTACTTTTACTTTAAATTCTATCACTTCGAGAGTGAAAAACAGTTTATTATTCTGTGCCATTGCTGGGCAAGGACCTGTATCATTGAAATTAAGTCATCGCTACAATTAATAGGGGTTGGCTTAATCACCACACTCGCCAAATGCGGGTTGGTGATCACAAACCCGGGCTATATTCCAAAAAATCTGAAAACACACTTTACCCGACCTGGGAATTGAACCCAGGTTTCGGGCCGAGCTAAAAAACCACTCATCCTTGTACTCTATCCTTGTACTTGCTAAGGATTTAAAAACCTAGACCTAAGCGAATTTAATAAAGTTCGTTCACCGACCTTGTTTCTATTCGGATTCGACAGGAATGTACAATCTCGGAGTGTCAGTATGGGTTTCGATCGGGTTGCGGGACCATGGACCCTGTATTTGCTTTAAGAACGCCCATGGAGGGATACAGACTGAAGAATACACCTCTGCATCTCCTTTTCTTAGATATGCAGAAGGCCTTCTACTGTGTCCCTCGTGAGATGCGGTCCAGGGCCGTCCCCGAGGTCCTTATGGACGTTGTCCGGGACATGTACCACGATTCCAGTTCAATAGTTAGGACAGCGGTTGGTGACACGCTTCCCTTCCCTGTCACCGTTGGAGTACACCAAGGCTCCGTGCTCAGCCCGTTTCTATTTAGAGTAACATTAGACGTTCTGTCAAACAACATCCGAGACCACCACGAGCAACCACCCTGGTTGCTTATGTATGCAGATGATATTGCGCTAGCAGATTCGGATAGGGGACGGCTGGTACCACGGGTGAATAAGTGGAAGAATTCACTTGAAAACGGCGGTCTGAAACTTAATGTGGTGCAGACGGAGCACATGGCCTGCAACACCACAGATCCCCAGTCCATCCACATAGGCGATGACGTGGCCGAGCGCACGGACCGTGTAAATACCTGGGATCTGTGTCAAGTGTGTCCGGGGACATCAAAGCCCGAGTTTCCGCGGCTTGGGGCAAATGGCGTGACGTGACTGGTGTCATTTGTGACCCCAAAATGCCTATCTAGCTGAAGGGGCAGGTCTATAAAACCATCATTAGACCTGTCCCTTTATATGGCAGTGAAGCATGGCCGTTACTAGAGCGACACAAGCAGGAGCTGCGCGTCACGGAAATGAGGATGCTGCGGTGGATGTGTGAAGTCTCACGTAAAGATCGTGTGCGGAACACCCACATCCGTGGCAGCCTTCGTGTTCGTGACATCGCAGACAAGCTGCAGGAGTGCCGCCTTCGTTGGTATGGTCATGTCTCACGGAGATCGGCAAACTACGTGGGCAACAAACGTCTGGCTATGCCGCCCCCGCCAGGTACCGGTAGAAGAGGTCGACCCAAGAAGCGGTGGCTCGACGTCGTCAAGGGTGACATGCGTGCTAACAGACTCACCACTGAGGATGCACAAGACCGCGCGAAGTGGGCCATGAAAATAAGAAAGGCGGACCCTGGGACCCTACACACCGGTGTGGGTTCACAACCGGTATAGACCGCACGGATGATGATGATGATGACCGACCTTGTTTCCATTAATGTTTTTCTTTAATTTATTGTTAGTTGTTGTGCAAGAAAAGAGCCTCCCCGTGCGGCGCATAGTAATATTATTTGCGTCCGGCGCACCCTGGGCAATAAACTGCGTGGACAGTCAGTCGGTAACGCAGATTGGCTGATCCTTTCACCACGATTCAAATGTCAAGAACATTGTTAGTAACTAGACTTACAATTTCGCTAAGATAACCATTCGTGATTTTTTTGTTTCTTTGCTTGTATTAAATAGACTCCGAAACTACTGGACTGATTTTAAAAATTCTTTCATCAATAAAAAGCTACTTGTACTTTATCAGGAAGTTGCCATAGGCTATATATTTTTTTAATTTAGGCTTTATTTTGACGGGAAATACAGTCTACGCTGGCGAAGCTACTACAAATATAGCTACACGAACTTCCTTATCAAGAATTAATAAATCAGCGGTTAAGATTGTTACCAAGTAAAACGTCAATTCTAAAGGGGTATCATTTGCTGAAAAATCAATGCACTGTTTTACATTGGACAGGTAATTTACCCCATAGTAATCCAAGTAAATTATGACCCTTGAGCCTTTCCAATTGCGTAGAGACATTGCCAGGCTAAGTGTTCTCTATCAGTAAAAAAAAAGTAAAAAAATATCTTTATTCATATAGACTAATAAAAAGTACTTATGACATGTCATGTAACAAAAAAAAAATTGTAGCAAAAATATACTAAATAAAAATAAACTTACATAAAATAATACTATGATAGTTCATATCATAATTAAATATAATGTGACTCTACCTACTCGCTTCTACAATGGGGAATGCTCTGACGAGTTATTCCAGCTTATTCCACCCTCACCTTTCCACTCCCGTACCACGCGTGCTGGACTACGGCGTCATCCACACACAATACATTTGTTGGCCCGAACTAAAAGGTTCGGTGACTCGTTTCTTTGTCGTACCCTTCAGACGTGGAACGCTCTTCCAGCACATGTGTTTCCTTCCTCTTATAGTCCCGGGTTCTTCAAGCGGGGCGTGAAAAGGCATTTCTGCAGGCCTTCAAGGTGAGGATGGCCAGCCCAGTGATTCGTTTGAATGACTGGGCTTGTCAATCTCTTATCTGGACCTCACGACCGCTTTCCATCAGGTGGAGTAAGGTCATCTTGACGGGCAATATAAAAAAAAATGATGTGGTCAAATATAATTTTTGAGGCAGCTCTTTACAAAGACTTACATTTTGAAGAGTTTATCTACGTCAAGAGTCTCAAATACCTGAAACTAAACAAAGTAATCAAAAATAATCTTTCAAAACCACTGTTCTAAGAAATCTGGCCTGTTCCATCATGAATGCCATGCACCCAGCGTCGGAGTTCCGAGCGCCGAGAATACTTGGGGGCAACTCATCACTTATTAAGACCCTAACTATCTGCTAGAAAAGATATCTACTCACTGGCATAAAATACTGTTAAAATTAACCGTAATAATAATAACTTAGATTTTGTAGCATTTCTATCTTTACTTAATGATTAACCTTAATAACTGAAGAGTTTTTGAATATAGTTATTTAAAGGTTCATTGTACGATAATTTTACTCAAACGAATATGTTAAGCTTTGAGTATTACTGTCTGTAAATACATTTTTTAATAAGAAGATAAATAAGGATGAGTTGTTCACAGTGACGAATTGACCCAGTTGGTAAGGCAGTGTAAAGCCATGTATTGCTCGTGCTCATTGCCACGACTGGATCAAAAACCTACGTTTAGTGCAAATTCAGGTTTACTTTGTAAAAAGTGAAACTTTAATAACAATAACAAAACAATTGTTTTTCGCCAAAACACATACCTCCACCACATTAGAATTATGTATTTATATTGGTGGAAGAATTTTGGTGGAAGAAGAAATCAGTTCAGTAGTTTCGGAACCCATCCAACACAATAAGCAAAGAAACAAACAAACAATCGAATCTTTCCTCTTTCAAATATACTATAGATCAACAACTTTATAATACTCGTAACTAACACATACGAGTCTCAATTAAGAGTAATTTTTTATTTATTTAACACATCTGCACGTTTTCAAATGCTTAACTGTACCCTTCAGGACGGATTCCTTGGGTGGGAAGTGAGTTGTAATTTACGAGTAATGCACTGCCTATCTAGACTTGGTGTAACTTCCCGGAACTGCCGTATTAAGTAGATTTTTAAACTTTATAGGCCGTAGAGAAACCTCAGTGAAACCTGACTCATAAGATATACCTACATAGGATATTTTTTTCAACCTTAACGGAAATTGGTTCTGTATTATTTATTGTACATTATTTCCATTAAAACATCGTTGAAATAAATAAGTAAGTTTGACAAGTATTTTTGACAGGTGCCGATAGATTTGAGCATTCAACTGCATCAGAAAAACGAGCATTCGCCGTTTTTAAAATTACTTGTACACATTTCGAACATGACGCCAAGCAAAAAGTAACATTACGTGGAAATGTTTTTAGAAAACTGAGCATTTGCTTGTATTACACCATTCGTAAAAATTACAATGTGATGCTCTAGCAAAAGCTCTAGTCAATTACCTTTGAGTTTTATACTCAAATGAAATAAGTACCAGAATATAGTAAATTATTTAAGAAATCTCGAAATACAAACATCTGAATGTCGAAATCGAAATTCCAATTTTAAAACACAACCACCATCGTCTTAAACAGGCATTTTTTTCTAATAATAGCTTGAACAATCAAAGGAAAAAGATACGGAAAAGTTGATTATGAGAGTGTTGCTGTTATTACATTTTCACATTATCCGATACGCTGTCACTTGCTGGCCGGGTCTGATTTCAGAACAAATTAATTGTATGAAATGTGTAGGTATTTACTCGTACATGGTATGTACCTACCTTTTTCGCTGTCCGTTTCGATGTCGGAGAATACCTGCATAAGTACATATTGTATTGTACATTTTTAATTTTCACATATTAAAACCCGATATTATAGTGTCTAATAAACAATAATTGATGGTGCTCTCGTCAGGCTCAGATAGTTCTCAGGTCTGCATATTAGAAGTCTCTTTAATTTTATTCAGACCCGGTTACCCGTTTTTTGCTATAGTTAATTTTATCGTATTTTTTTGTTTCTTAAGCTACGAAAAAGGAGACTCTTTTGAAGCCTTTGGGCAAAAAAATCCGGAAAATAAAAAACGTGAAATTTTAACCCTCCACCAGGGGCATAATATACTCGTATTATGTATTATTGTCGGAGTGATCACAATAATCACAAAGAAAATCGTCCTACCACTACAAATTCTAGTTTATTCAACAAGCAATAATATTTTTCACTTGGAAAAACAGAGTATTCTCCATTACTGAAATGTTTTGCGCTATCTTTTATTCAAGCAACGCAACAGAATGCGAAAAAGCAGCGTCGCTGTTGCGAGTAACAAAAGAACATAATTTTGGAAGCCCGAACACTTAAATTGAAGTGAAAGTGCTTGAGGATAAACATCTGCGGCATGCGACAGTCCGACTCTGGGAGATGCCGTAAAAGCAGGGCTGGGATACCTTCCATTTTGGAGATGGCCGGAATGTTTGAGCGTTACACAATGTAGCAGTCGACTTTGTCAGGTTTGTCTCTATTAAGAGAGTACATGTTATGAGTTAAAATTATCAAATTTAATAGAATGATTATTTATGAATTTAAGGCTCCTTTTTTGACCAGAGTTAGATATATGGGTTTAGTTTATGCTCCATTCTTCACAAGTTAGATATATGGAACAATTCTAGGTGTTATAAAGTGTTAACTACAGCAACACATGTGGCATAAGGTTCGTTTCGTTCCCCAGTACAGCCTCTTACTACCTCGTTTAGATAAACTCGTGAGAGTATTTTATGTTACGCCAGTATCACCGTTTACGTGACGAAAACTAATGGTGGACAAACAGCCTTGCGTTCGAAATTCTGTACAATTTGCTTTATTCTAAGATGCCAACTACGATTTATGATGCTCCAGATTTTAGAAAATGACAGCATTGACGATGCTGATACATTCGAGCATTCACTTTTGTCAGAATATCGAGCATTTGGTTTTTAAATTTACTTGAACCACATTACAGACGATCTGCAGATCTACATGCAAGAAAATGCTGTTGATATTAACAGTGTTATTTGTCGAGCCAACCGCGACCTTGAGTACGACTCTGATTGGTCTGCCAGATTTGGCGTCAAGGTGCATCCAAGCGAATGTCAGGTCGTAATTATCGGTAGCTTGCGTCAATTGGTGAAGCTTGATATGAGTGCTGTTACACCTGTTCTTATGGATGGTATTGTTGTTCCTTTCTCTCCCTGTGTGAAAAATCTTGGCATTTATATGAACTGCTCCCTTAGCTGGACTAAACATATTAGTGAAGTGAGCAGAAAATTCACTGGAACTCTTCGGGCACTTTATCGGTTGAAGAACTTCCATCCTTCATCAACCAAGACATTGCTCGTACAGGCCCTTATTTTGCCATTAATTGACTATGGCGATGTCTGCCTCAGTAATGTGTCGCAGGAGCTGTTGAATAAAATGGATCGACTTCTTAACAATTGTATACGTTTTATTTTAGGACTGCGCAAATATGATCATGTTTCTATGTACCGCTCAAAACTTAACTGGTTGCCTATTCGGCAGCGTAGTTCCATTAGAATTTTAAATGTTCTTTTTTCTATTCTTTTTGACCCCGATTCCCCGTCTCATTTGAAAAACAAATTTCAGTTTCTTCATTCCTCACACTGTCGTCAGCTGCGTTCTGAAAATACTCTTTCTCTTCTTACTCCTTCTCATTCTTCCGGCTTTATGTCAAGTTCTTTCACGGTTTCTGCGATACGTCTTTGGAACAAACTTCCTGTCCCAGTAAGAAAGTCTCTTGGCAAATATGGCATTGATCTCGAACTTGGACTATGGTCCTTGAGATGCTGGGAAGGTTTGTGGCGCAAATACTGCCAGGTTAATCTGTGGCGTTTATATGGTTTAGCAATTTACTTTTTTTTTAATGGTTCTTTTTAAAAATATTATATTGGTTTTTACAAGTTATTTTGTTATTGTGTGGTTGACTGGTAGAGAATGCCTTTTGGCATTACGTCCGCCTATTGTACTGTGTATTTTTTTTTTGTGCAATGAAGAATAAATAAATAAATTACGAACATTTTATTACAACTAGTTCTTAAAAATCAAGCAGAAACGTTACATGTCATAAACATTACTTATTATGCATATTAGAACACTGATCATTTTCATTTGTAAAAATGTTACAATACAATGAAATGCTCTATCAAAAGTTCTATTCCCACCTTTATGAGTCGGGGCTCAGATTATTAAATAGTACTTTAACGAATAGAAGATATATCTACTTAAGAATATCACAAATAATACTTTGCCAAAAAAAAACTGGTTTTGCTACGAAGCTTACAATTTACACGGGGATGCTGTTATTATAATTTCGGTAAGCGAGACTCTAAAGAAGTACCTATTTCAGAACCTCTGATTATGTACGAGTATATTAGTCTCTCAAACTTACAGCACAACATTTTACACCTTCTTTTGGCAAAATATATTTTATACTTACTTGAACTGCTTTAGTAAAATTCTAAGAAGGATTCAAGATCGAAATTACAGATAAAATTAATCATGAAAGTAGGGCCAGAATTATTTCAGTGAAAAACCGTGTCAGTAGGTAATCGTATCCCCTGGTATTTTTGCATCTTTTACGTTATTATGACAGTGATGTTTTCAAGATCGACTCTCCAAGCAACAGTTTTAAGTGTTATCGTTCAGTCTCCATTCATAAATCGTCTAAGTGTAAGACTTTTGGCAGCTGTCGAGTATAGAGGCAAAAGATTTTGACAGAATGATTTTCGTAAAAAACATTTGAAGGTTTTCATGTTTGCGTTAAGCTTAATGCTCTTATGAGATAGTATATATAAAATATATATAAAATACTATTTTCAGGTACTTCTTGTAACGAACAATGAAAATATTTGAGCGTTTGAGCACAATGTAGCAGCTAGAGGACGCCAACTTTGTCAGCTCGTTTAGCTCCCGCGATCGCGAAAGTTATCTCAGAGTGCATCCGAATTACAACGTGCTTCCAACTTCGCGATTCGGATCGGAATACGACGTGTTGAGGCTTACCACCTGGAAGTGACAAGGAATTAAAGGATGCGTGATTTTGATTGGCCGTTCGCACAGTGGGGAGTTGAAGGTTTGATTCGCATCCTGTTAAAACACTCATGTGACGAAATTTTTTGTGTTTGTTCTGATTCCGGGTGTTGCAATCTACTTAAGTATATTTTAAGTGATATTATATATCTAGGTGTTACATCCATATTATAATCTCTAGTGAGTTTAGGGTTTAATTCCTTTTCAACGGTAATAACGCATTCATTCATGTATGTATTTTATAAGAGTCCTATGCTTCTAGATTGAAATAGGCACTTTTAGTGCTTTGTGGCTAAAATGAAGTTTCTTTTACAATTAATTTAAAATATTGTGTTAAGAAACCACAGACTACTTTACTCATGAGGTTTTTAACAGGAAATTCCACACGTTTATATTAAATATGCTCAAATTTAAATAAAGTCTCGGATTCTTATTCTACGAGTATATAAAAGGTATCTTGCAAAGCATTACATTTTGTCATAAAATTGAATTACTTATAAACAGTTGATGCAGCTGTTTCTTCCAGTTAAATTTTATTTCAATGCAATTAAGGTACACATTTGTGTAAAACGCTACGTGCTAACTTTGAAGAGATACCTAGGAGAATAAACGAACTTGTGTGTGCTTGAATGATAAGTTTTCAGAGCGGAATAGGGAATTCTGTTTTATAAGTTGATGAAATGATAGCACTGAACTAAACTTTACTTATTAAAATACATTCTGAAGCTGAATCGGTAAATATTTGAATACATTAACAACATTTTAGTGCAAGCTTTCAGAGCTAAAATTAGTTTTCGTTAGGGTAAAGACTAAAATTCGCGTTTATAAAACAGTTATCCGACCTATTTTAATGTATGGCTGCGAGGCTTGGACGCTAACTCTCAAAGAAGAACAAAAACTGTTAGTAACAGAAAGAAAAGTGCTGCGAAAGATTCTGGCTCCAACACAGACGGAGGATGGAGTGTGGAGAAGGCGAAAGCATTGTGTGATCGAAGGACTGGTGGCAGAGCCCAATTTCATCGGCGAGGTTAAAGCTCACAAACTTCGCTGGCTCGGCCATTTAGGGAGAATGGGGGAGGATCGTGCGGTCAAGCGAGCATACTTGGGACGGCCGAGCGGTCGACGCCCGGTCGGCCGCCCCAGGTACCGCTGGGCTGACCAAGTCATGAAGGACTTGCGCGAGCTCCAGGTGGATGACTGGAAGGAGGTAGCGCTCGACAGACCGAAATGGCGTTTCTTGGTACCGGAGGCCGAGGCCCACTTTGGGTCGCAGCGCCATCTTAATTAGCTTTCAGAAATGAAATTAGTTTTCGTTAGGGTAAAGACTGGCTCATTACCTTGTTTGATAGTGATGTTAACTATGCCGCTGATTAAGGATTAAGATTCCACTTAGGATTTTTTTTTTTATCAAGATTAGTAGGTATCATTGTATTTCTGAGTGAACACTTACAACACTAAAAGTAAGCACTACTCTAACTAATCAGACAGCTCTACGAGCAAAAGTAACATACAAATTTGTTGTATTAAGCAAGTCTTAGGCCCGTATTCTAGAAGCAAACTCAAGCATTGATCTGTACTTGAGTAGAGGTTTGAAAAGGTCAGTTCATACCAAAACGTCATTCAGATCTATACTCAAGTACAGATTTTGTTTCAGAATACGGGTGTTGAGGATGGCCAAAATAAAATCCTGGGTTTCGTTAGTTTTTAAGTTTTGACAAATATTTTGAAGGGTAAATAGACAAACTAAAATATAAAAAGCAACTAGAATTTACAAATATTGTGGCCAGAAAGGATCTTGCGGTGCAGGTCGCCAACAACGGGCCTTAGCCTAGAACATATTGTAGCTTAAGACTTAGAATCTACCTGCTATGTGTGTCACCATTCATCATTTGCAGCCACAAAGCGTCCACTGCTGAATATAGGCTTCGCCCACAGATTTTCAAAGAGACCGGTTGCAGGCGGTCTGCATCCACCGGTCTCCAGTCTGGAACCTTTCTGCCGTAACGGCCATCAGTTCTGTGCCCTGCCCACTGCCACTTCAGCTTACTTACCCGCTGGGCTACGTCGGTCACTTTAGTTCTTCTACGGATTTCCTCATTTCTGTACGTCTACCACGAGTTTCCACATTAAATTCACGTTATCGTTCGCGTAAAAATTTGCATTGGGATTTGACATGACATGACATGAAAGAAGACAGAAAGAAAAATTATTGATTAGCCCGAGCATGACATACAGAAATTGACACTAAAACTAATGTTTACAAATAACTTATCTGAAAACTATAACAATGACAAACAGTGGGCTAATTAGGTCCCTGCCTCAGCAAGTGTCACTGTAGCGCAAGCACTACAGAGACGTTGGTATTCTGGCAGGGCCTATATTGTGGTAATCGTCCGTCATACAGACAGTATAGATAGTAAGTAATTCAAATGTGAAGTGTACGCGTGCTTGAATTTGAGATAGAATTTATATTTATATAATATTAAATAAAATAAAAAAAATGTGTTAGTGTGAAGTGTTCCTAAGGCTAGAAAACAGTAAAAAAATAGGTTAGTCTGTGGCCAATCAGCTGTCTCACTGACAGAAAGAAACCTCTGCCTCGTGCTGCCACGTGCCACATGACAATGCCAAATGCCAATACATTTTTTTACGAGAGCGATAACGTAAATTTAATGTGGCAACTCGTGGTAGACGTAATTATTCGATCACGTAGCGAAACACCGAGCATAGTCGTCTCCGTTGCTCTTTACTATGTTTTTCATAATTTGTTAATTACTAATTAAATCACATAGCTAAATACCAAGTACAGTAGAGATCAAGCCCTCCTATAAGTCTTTGAGTGAGATTGAACATTCTCATATCTCCCATAGACAAAGACCGCGATTGATGGAAAGGTTGTCATCACTGAATACACACCGACGACAGTTGCTAGCGTCTGTTGTCAAGTTGTTTCATGGGATTATGGTACAACGTTTCTAGCATACAAGTTGCTTTAGTTTCATTACAAAAAAAAAACAAATTTTAAAAAACAGAACACACTTTTATATTTTCCGGCAAGTGGGGGAAAATTGCAAAACAGTCCCTAAAGTCTTGGGGCCCTCTTTTGATGAAGCACCGCACCATGGTTGCGATTCGGTCACCAGCAAGAAATTGGTTGCGCAACCAAGCTGAGACCAGTATACTCGTATGTCTTCTTTGAGTTTCAATCATGTATAAACGGCGATCGTTGCGTTTTGAAATTTCTATGCAATTTTGGTTCCATTTGCAATCACTAGGGGCGCTGTACCGAAATGAAAAAAAAATTAAAATGAAAAATGAAAATTAAAAATATTTTATTAGCTATCAAAGTCATGTAACAATGTTGAGGTTGACTTCTTCTTTTAAGTGAGGGAACACTTTTGCCAAAAGAAGCCATACAAAAACATCAACGTGGTTTACGCAAACGCTAGCGGCTGTCATTGGTGTAAACTCATGGTAGAGATACTGGTGAGATACTCTCCACGCAACCGACTAGTCGCGCTGCCAACTTTTGTTTGACGTCCTAATAAAATAGGACATATAGCGAATAGGAAAGATATGCTTATATTATTAGCGCTTATTGAATGACCGCCAATATGTCAGTACTCAGCGCGGGCCGCTCCGCCACACGCGACGCGTAACGCTCCGCGTCTCCGTAAATAAGGCCTTAAGCCAGGGCTACACTTGAACACCAATACAGGTTATTGCATATAAATTACAAATAGCGGGCACAGTTAGCGGAGCGACCGATCTTCCGCGGAGTATGCCCACTATCCGGACTGGATCTTCCGCAACGGAATTTCCGTCAAGTGTAGCCCTGGCCTTAGGTGTAGTGATTTGAAATCTTCCCACCCCGACAGAAGCGTATCGTCACTGTTTGCGGTTCGCCATTCAATCAGCGCCACAATAGAAGCATATTATCCACATTCGACGCAAACTCATTAATCTTAATCTTCCTCTGGTGCGGTCACGCTCGGCTTCAAATCGCATCAAGTTACATTTGTATCGGGTTATTGGCGGTAGGTATAACCTTTGCAATGTATGTTTAAATAATTGAGTTTTCGGATTCCATTATAAACTAGCACACAGATTACCAAATTGTATGTTGTGGGGCAAAGTATATATTTTAGTTTTCTTCATACCACATCGGTAAAAGCCACTAATGCACCTGATGTATAGCGGTTACCGCATCTACTAAACACATGAAACAGCAGAAGATACACTTGTGCATTGGCAGAGGTAAAACAAATAAATCTTAGGTCCCCCAGCTTTTAGATATGACGTCTTCTTGTATATTTGTTTCTGATGTACCTATATCAGATATTTAGGTAGGTTGTATTTAATAAAGCGTATAAGAAATTCTAAAAATAAATTTTGGCAACACAAGAGAATTCAATTTCAAAGAATAAGAGAGCAATTTTATGTCAATCTATACTGTCATATTGCATTTTATCGTGGGGTGGCGCTGCTAAAACGCGTTTGCTTAAAGTGGAGCGAGCGCAAAGAGCTGTCCTTAAGGTTAGCCATTTCCTGTCATTCTTCCATCCAACTACTGACCTCTACGAAAAAGCAGGGGTACTCACCGTCCGTCAACTCTTTGTACTCCAAACAATAATAAAACAACATTCTTCATTAACATATGACCCAACAAAGTTAAAAAATAAACGTCTCAAGCACAAAGTCTGCTTACCTGATGGACACAAAACCGGTCTGGCGGAAAATTTCTTCTTTTTCCTCGGCCCATTTCTTTATAATAAAATAAATTCAATTCTGTCCATCTATTCACTTCCCAGAGAGCAGTGTAGGAAAAAAGTGTCAGACTGGCTTCAGATCCTAACTTATGACGAAACAGAAAAATTATTAATTTTACCATCTTAGTTACTTCAAGTTTACAAAGCTTATGCTTCCTTGCACACTTAAAAAACTCGTTCACAAACTGAAGAGAACTTATCACAAACTAAACACATGCACACCCTCAAACACACACCTAATCTAATCACAAACAAACACACGGACATACACACACAGACGCACATAGACACACACGTCAATACAAGTCCATACACACCCACCAACACAAAGACACGCACACACACAACAATACAAAGATATACACACACACACACCCGCACACATTAACTTCCTTGCCTGACTAAAATAACCTATGTTTAACTTAAGTGATTTAAAATTAAAATATGTTTTATCGAAAAAAAGCAAATTACTCGTAATATCCCTATGTGAAGCTAAGAGGCGAGAGCCTGGTAATCTGTAAAACAGGTTTCTAACCTAGTGCGGATACCAGTGTCTCACATTATAGCTCATCATTATTTAATGTGAAATGTAAGCTAGACCTAGAAGTGTAAGCTATAATTGTGAAGGAGAAATAAATGCTTTTATTATTATTATTATTATTATTTTCCCATGGCTAAGTATGTCCTATCACATACAAAACAACCTAGATTCTAATAAATAAATACTAGCAAATGGACCATGAGTACGAAGAGCCTATTAAATAAAAAGTTGCATCTTCAATTACCCTGACGATTCCAGCAAAAACTTATACTAAAACTCACGATCAGCGCAAAGATTGTCAAATTAATTGGCAAATATCACCCTAAGAGTACAAGCCTCGAAGAAATTAGGCAGAATTCGGACCCGGGTCTTCCACAATCAGGGTGGCTGCTCTAACCACTGAGCTACCGAAATCTCAATGGACCAAACGAATCTTTCTAGTAACGATTATGTTACAAACTAACGTTATTTCTTTACTGTTTTTAAACATCCGAAAGAAATATTTTTACAAATATTCTAGTGTTTTCTAATTTCCTATCTTTTGATATGAAAACAAGCATTCTAAAATGCTAAAAAACAAAGTAATAACCTTATTTCATTTCGTGTTTTCATTTCAGACATGCAACAAAACCAGTAAGCTTCAGTTTCACCTGTAAATTTCGGTTAATTTTCCCCCAACCTCAGTACAACACACCTTACGAGGCTAACGTCAAGTTTGAAATAGAAAGAAGGAGCTCGAGTGTACTTCCATAAGAACCTCATTATTCCAAAGCACGGCCCTTTGTATGACGAAATAAGGTTCTTTAACAAACCTCACACAACCACGCGTGGGGCAGATAAGAATAAAGTGTTTTTTTCCTCTTCGGGAATTTCTGGGGAACGAGACGCACATAAAATTAATTTGTTGGATCTTGTTGAACACCACATGAGCTCTATAATATCGTGTAAGAGTTGGTAAAACGAGTTCAGAGTGATAAATCACATCAAGACTAAATATTTTGCACTGACTGCAACTATGTGATATTCTTTGGCAAATTTTTATAAGCGCTCCTCTCATAGGAGATTTGAAATAAGGCCTGTTAATAACATTTGTGGTTATAAAACATAAAATTTCGATTCACATTGGGCTATAGAATTCAATGAGGTTTACAATTTACTAAATTTACTACGTAGGTGTCAGGTGATAGTTACCTGATACTTATTTATATACTCATAACATTTGGGGTTATTTATATGCTTATAACTCATTTGGGGCCCGTTCCAAATCGCTTTTTGTAGAGTGATCTTCACCTTCGTCGGATAGAAAGAGATAAAACGAACAAAAACTTTGTCTGACAGCTGTCAGGTGAATCTCATCGGGCTCCAGGCACCGGTAGAATTCGCACTTTCAGAGTGAAAACCCGTTCCGAACCAACTAGGAAACTGTCAGTGTGACAGCTCGTCGCCCCTGATTTCACTAGGGTTTAATTTGGAACAGGTTCCAAATGACATCCATTTCATATAATTGATGCTATTTTAGATAGTAGCATCAATTCTATGAAATATAAATTATTATTTACTTTTTTTAATACACTCACGCAATTTTTGCAAACAAATTACATTGAAAACAATCGAAACAGACGTTTCTACTTCTTGCATAGATTGATATCACGTCACAATCTCAGTTTTTGTTTATTTACTGAAATATCTTTAAGTACCACGCAATAGTGAGTTTACATGATAGGATTTCAAACGACGACATTTAGCCTCGCGTTCTTAAGAATGCAAGTAGGAATAGCTGAGGACATGCTAAGGACGGTTGAAGTGCTTAGACGGTCAAACCTTTGAGAAATCTCTGAAAGGGTCGTAGGGGTACATCTCGCAGCTAAAATAAATTTTAAGTTCAAATATTGGAACATCTAAACGAGATCTTCAGACAGAAAAGATTTTAAAACGATTTTAACCGTCTTCAAAAAAGGAGGAAGTTCCATGTTTGACTTTTTTTTTCATGTAAAGTAAGTAAGTAAGTAAAAAATCATTTATTCATTTAAGCTTGTATAAAGCACTTATGACATGTCAAAAAAAGTATACAGAAATAATAATAATAAACGTAAATAAAATAGTACAATATTAGTACACATCGTGAATATACATAATGTGAATCTACCACCGGTTCGGACGTTGCTTCTTATCGAGAAGACTCCGGCAAGAAACTCGATAGTTACTCTTTTCAACTTTGTTTGTTTTACAAAAAATAAATTCAGAGTACAGTCAATGCGAGTAGAAAAAAGAACACAATATTGAGCAGAGGAGCAGATTATTCCTACTATGACCACAAACTTTTGTCGTTCAAGTAATCCTCTACATTATAATAACCTTGTTTCATTAACTTTGCTTTAATTGCAGACTTAAACTTGTGAAGAGGTAGATCTACAAGACTTTGAGGTATTTTGTTAAAGTATTTTACAGATTGACCCACAAATGAGTTTCCCACCTTGTGTAGCCTAAGACTGGGAGTTTTCAATTTGTTTTTATTTCTGGTATTATGTTTATGAGTGTCACTGTTTTTTTTGAACAGATGCAAGTTTTTGCGCACATACATTATGTTATCTAAAATATACTGAGCATGCACAGTTAAAATATCGATCTTCTTAAATACTTCCCTAAGCGAGTCGCGTGGTCTAAGTTTGTAAATGGAGCGGATGGCTCTTTTTTGAAGTACAAAAATGGTGTTCAAGTCTGCAGCTGAACCCCACAACAGTAGACCATACGACATAACACTATGAAAGTAGCTAAAATATACTAGTCTTGCTGTTTCAATATCAGTCAAGAGTCGTATTTTTCTAACAGCACAAGCAGCGGAACTGAGTCTCCCTGCCAGGGCCGTTATATGCGGACCCCATTGCAACTTAGAATCTAAAGTTATTCCTAAAAATACAGTAGAATTTGTTAATTCTAATGGCTCGTCATTCATAGTTACAATAGTATCAACCTGTCTCACATTGGGCATAGAGAATTTGATGCACTTTGTTTTTTTTGCATTAAGTAATAAATTATTACTAGTGAACCAACATAGTACTTTTGAGAGAGTATTATTTACATCGTCAAATGCTTGCTTACCTCTGTCGACTTTAAAAATCAACGAGGTATCGTCAGCAAATAATACTATCTCACAAATATCTTTGACATAGGTAGGAAGATCATTTATATAAATAAGAAAAAGCAAAGGTCCTAATATAGATCCCTGGGGCACTCCCATACGTATGGTGGCACCGGAAGATGCAGTTCCGTTGATACTAACTTTTTGAGTTCTATCTGTAAGATAGGATTGTATTAATTGAGATGAGATACCTGAAACACCGTAATGTCTTAGCTTAATCAGTAATATTTCATGATCCACGCAATCAAATGCTTTTGAAAGGTCACAAAATATTCCTACTGCATCTTGCTTGTTTTCCCAAGCATCAAATATGTGTTTGATAAGTGCTACACCTGCATCAGTTGTGCTCTTGTGTTTAGTAAAACCAAATTGTTTCTCATGTAGTAAGTTATTTAAATCAAAGTGTGAAAGCAGCTGGTTCAATATAATTTTTTCAAAGATTTTACTGAGAGCTGGTAGTATAGAAATGGGTCTATAATTAGATGGGTCACTTTTGCTACCAGATTTAAAAAGCGGGATGACCTTACTAAATTTCATCAAGTTGGGAAACTGACCTTGGTCTATGCAATTATTAAAAAGTTTAGCTAAGTGGGGTGATATCGTATTAATGATTGATTTGAGTAGATTAATCGAAATACCCCACAAATCTTCTGTATTTTTCATATTAAGTTCCTTAAATACCTTGAGGATGTCATGAGAATCAACATGATCAAAGCAGAACTGATTTGTGCACCCATCAACACTAGATGTTAGCAGGGACTCAGCTATATGTGGACTAGAATTTAACGTGCTTGTAGTTACAATAGGTATATTAGAAAAAAAAGTTTCAAATGTATTTGCTATTTCAATCTCAGACTCAATAACATTATTTTGAATTTTGAGAGAGAATGAGTGATCGCGAGGTTTAGATTTACAGGTTTCTTTATTAATTATGTTCCAAGTGGCTTTGATTTTATTTTTTACATGTTTAGCGATTTCTGAGTAAAAAAGTAAAATGTAAAAAATATCTTTATTCATATAGACTTATAAAAAGTACTTATGACAAGTCATATACAAAAAAAAATTGTAGCACAAATATACTAAATAAAAATAAACATACATAAAATAGTACATACTATGATAGTTAATATAATAATTAAACATAATGTGACTCTATCACCGGTTCGGAGGTTGTTTCCGATCGAGACGACTCCGGCAAGAAACTCGATGGTTACTCTTTTCAATCTTGTTTTTATACACAAAAATTGAATTGACAGAGTAAAGTCATAACAAAAAAGGGTGCAGAGGAGCATATTTTACTTAGGATGACCACAAATTCTTATCATTTAAGAAATCCTCAACACTATAATAACCTCGCTTCATTAACTTAGCTTTAATTTGTGACTTAAACTTGTGATAGGCAGTTCAACAAGAGTTTGCGGAATCTTATTAAAATATTTTACACATTGACCAACAAATGATTTCCCTACCTTATGCAGTCTTAGACTGGGAGTTACGAGCTTATTGTTATTTCTGGTAGTCATTTGTGAACCAATTCTAAAAATTATACTTTTAATTGAAAGATCATATTTCCGAGGTGGTTCCATTACTAAAAAGACAGGATCTGATGATGGGATCTCATCTAAATCGAGGGAAACCCTCAAATATTACATGTATTACACATAAATTCTTATAGTTTTATTGCCTTACCAACTTAGGAAACAGTGCAAGATTCATTAAAACTGGTTTAGCCGAACTAAAGTTGTACCAAAAAAAAAGTGTTTATATAAAAACATAAAACCGCCTTCAATAAAGTCGGAGCCCCTCATAATCTTGGCAAAGCGAAGACTTCATTGGAAACGGTTTCATGTTTTAAACAAACATTTTTATAAACATTAAATATGACATCTTGTTAGGGCCGTAAAAAAATATCTGGTTTTAGACTTTATAAATCTGTGTTGGACATCAAGGTAAGAATGTTAAGTGTTTTTTTATTAAAACGTGCATAAATGTAAAGGTGATGAGCCAGTAGTGAGTAATATTATTTATTGAGGTATATACATATTTATTTTATATATTTATTCTTAATTTCAGATTCAAGACAAACACAAAATAAAATCTAGACAAACCATTCGATAACTTTTATTCCTAATATCTATACCATCAACCAAACAAAATTCTTAAAAATATGTAACTTACTTTTCTCAAAAGCGTGGTGCTTAAAAAAAACTAAATTAATCCCACAATTAGCCAATCAGTCTATGAAACCTGGATACCTACTCACATTAAGTAATTCCGAGCAAAACGTCAGTGTATTTGTCCGTTCTATAGCTTATCTTGATTGAAAACTTTTGTCCGACGCTTAACTTTAGATAACAGGAGATACCGGGAAAGAATGGACCTGATTAAACTGCAGCGTAGCTGGACGAGATGGGATTTCAGGAGGTTTAGAACGTGACGCATGCTGGCCGCTAGATGAGACACAACCTAGAATATAACATTTAAATCACATATTGCGTTTACTTTTTGGACCAATGAGAGTCTAGAAAAGAAGTCAGGCTGCTTAATTGGAACGCCTGGGGTGCTGTCAAAGCTCTAGCGACAACCGAAATAATGTTAGTCCATTGCGCCATCTTGCGTGGATATTCCAACTTTGATATAACTAGAAATTCAATGGCTAAATAAAAACTCTATTTTTGTGTACCCATAAATTTAAAATACCTATAAGTATGTTAAGCTTATTTGTTGCTTTATTTTCAGAAATGCTGTTTTTCTGTGCTGTTAAAAGCATGTTCTTAGTGAAATGGATGTAAGTGATAAAGATATTTAGCTGTGAGCAAACCTAAATACCTGAACAGATATTTTTTTACTATCTCTACTTGCTAAAAGACAAAAACTAGGTTTTACTATTTCTTTCGCTGTCAAACCAGAAGTACAAAATACTTACTTACCTATATACACTCTATGATGATAAACTTCTAGGATAATGATTGAAACCCATCCATCAAAATGAAATAAAATATAATTTTACATTGATTATGTCCCATAGTATGTGCTAGACACAATAGAAAAACAATATAATTTACCGTCGGACGGTTAATAGACAGACGGCCGGTTGGAGTTGACAATCTCAACGATCGCATTGTTAACAGTCTTAAGCTCAAATATCAATAACCTAATATACACGACCAAGGCAAATTGAGTAACTGTTTTAATTGTATTGTAATTTGTATTTTAATTTAACTTGTTAGCATGTTGGACCTGTTCCGTGAGCCTTCAAGTAACCTTTTTTAAATAAATAAATAAACTAAAAGTTGTAAGAAGTTTTCAAATAGTACAAGTTTGTATCAAATATGTTTGAGGCGAATAATTTATTTAACATCTAATTATGTTAGTTGATGCATACTCGAATATGTTAATAATTATGTCGTAATTATTACCATATTATCGGTAATCGGTTCAATAGAATACTTGATATACGTAAACGACATGCTTAAAGTAGTTAACAAAGCGTCTGTCTACCAATTTGCTGATGACACTTGCTTACTGGTTGCCGGGATTAACATACAAGAGGCACAGGTCGGCTTGCAGGAATCTTTTGATAAATTGTCCAAGTGGGCACGTGATGTGGGGCTTGTCCTGAACGCGGATAAAACCAAACTTATGCACATACACTCGCCACATAACAAGGTTCAGTGCAGGCCTGTCATCGTTGCTCACTCCCACATATGTTTACATAACAATGAACCTCAGTGCGCGTGCACTCCGGTAGAAAACGTTAACACACACATGTATATAGGCCTGACTATTGATAGCGTATTTAATTGGAGGCAGCAAAAAGAACTAGTTTGTACAAAATTAAGATCGATACTCGGCTGGCTGTACTTAAACATAAAGTACCCTATAAGATACTTAGGCTTCTTTACATGTCTTTGGCCGATTCATATATTAGTTATGGATTAAGCAGCTATGGCTTAACATACAGTACTTACATAAACGATATTTACAAATTACAGCGAAGAATTCTTAAGACCATAGTACCGAAACACTTAGTAAATACATTTAAAAACAACGACAATGCCCTGTTTGATTACTGTAAAGTAACTAATATATATGACAAAATAAAATATTGCCTTCTTACAGAATTTAATAATCCTGATTATATAGAGAAATATGTAAGGCCTACTCCTTTAACCGCTAACGCGCTCCGCGCTGCAGTTGTAACACAGGTCACTAGGAGATTTATCGTACACTGACAAGTACCGCCTACCAAAAATAACGAATGTATATGGCTCAAGGGCACTCAAATAAGTAATACTTAAATACTTAAATGAATTACCAGCTGATTTACAGTATATGAATCTGAATTCCACTAATTACAAAGGTCAATACAAAAGATTCTACTTGTCAAATCCAAGTTTAAGTGAATTGTGATGTGAATGTATTAGATTAGCCTTTGATCAATGTGTATTGTAGAAGAACGTCTCACTCCTACAGGTAAACCTACAAGGTTTTTGTATGGGGATTGTAAGTCATCCATTGTGTATTTAAAATGTTTTAATAAATAAAAAAATAATATATTGACAAGCATAACAATAAAAGAATATGTAAAAACTTTTTTTTATAAATCAACTTAAGTTCATAAAACTAGGTAAAATGAGGGTTTTCTAAAATGGCCTGCGTGAGATGGCAGCACTGTAGCGTTAGGTTCAATCAACTGTCAAATACATACACTTTTCGTATTTTTCGATATTTTTTTTGGTTTATTAATTCTTAAAAACATTACTAAAGTAATATTATTTTCTTAAAGGCCAAAGTGTTGTGCAGTGCTTATGTGTGCAAATAAATCAGAAGGGCATAAGTTTCCTACGGGGGAAAAATACCGATTAAACAGTTGCTTGTAGCCATTCGTAGTAATAAATTTATTTCAACCAAAAAAATGCCTCGTTGATTAATGTATATTAATAAAGCATGGTTTACTATGCTTTATTAATATCGTTTTTTTGTGTTTTGTGAGTTGTAGTTGATTTCTGCACATTAATAAAGCATGGTTTATTATGCTTTACATACATTAATCAACTACAACTGAATGAAACACAACTAACTGCAAGTTAGTAGTTAAAAAAACAAAATGTGTGAACAAATACTAGTACCATAAGTTACCTTTCAATGAGCTTTTCCTTAATACCAGTGGCTTTTGCGCCTCTGTTTTTGAGCTCAATCTTTAGATCTGCGACTTCTTTCTGGCATTTAACCATAATAACATCAATAAAACCCCAAATACAATAGAATTTCAAAAAACAATTATATTTTCGGTACGAATCTATGGGATCTGACAGCTGTTTGGACCTAACGCAACGGCAGCGCCGACTGGTGGCAGAAAAAGTATCGAAAACCCTAATTCGTTCAAAATCCTTTTATATGATTTAAAATGTGACATGTCAGATTAATCTACAAGAAAGTTCCCTATTGGTCTCTTGCGACCTACTTACTCATTCTCATAGGATGCAATATGATTCTCTTCTAGCTTCGTGTTCAGAGTTTTATATCCGCGTATCCTTTGTGGATCTAGTCTGCATGCTACGTGCGCTACAGGCTATTACATAGTGCTGTTTAACTTGAGGAATATTACGTTTTTGGGCCCGAACAAAACAGCGCTTTGTACTACGAAAATAGACAAAATATTTAAATAAAGATATTTTTAAAGACAAGCAGTAATTCCTTTTGTATAAAAGCTCTCATCAGAATTGTTGCTTGGAATACTTTTTGAGGACATCCCTTTCAATATTTTTAGGTTATGACTTTTATAAAGAAGTATACAAGAAAGTAACGCTTTTCATCACAAGATGCGTGTTTTCCCATTTTAAGCATAATACAAGACCACGCTTGTCGCTAACAAGGCCATTATCATCAAAATTATCAAAATATCCGGACGTTCTCAGTGATGAACACACAACTTTAGTGCAAAATGTTGGTATATAATATATGTTTTAAAAATGTGGGGGTTTGGTTTTAGCACAGTAGGTAAATGCAGGCAGTCATTCAAATATAGACTTTAGCACATGTAACCAAGTGATAATATTCCTTGAATATAAGATAACCGAGAAAATGTAAAAAGCAATGAGTGTATCTCAAATCAGTCATTGAGTACGGTGGGTTCCACCGACTTACGACTTTCAACTATCCTCTTTCTCTCTGTTTTGTGGATTTTAGTCATACTTTTATGTGACGACTTTTGAGGTGGTTTTCTGTGTGGTCAACATATACTTTTTTGAATATTTAGTATGTTTATTAGTCTCTAGCAACCATAAAAAATACAAGCTTTGCTTAGTTTGGGGAAACATGCTTAAAGGTAGTCTCAAATATTTATTTAAAACGGGTCCGTTAGCTATTCCAGAACAATAAAATCGTATAATTTTTATCTGTGATTTATTACGTGTGCAACTCTGCATAAATCCTGCCCCAAAAGAGCAGGTGTATCATGGACCGAGTTCATACCCAAAAAACAGTATACTATGCTTTTGTTTACGGGTAATACAATTGTTGCCGTAAGCGAGAACAAATATAATGCGGGATAAATTTTAAAGGCACATATTTCACGGTACAGAGCTTACATTTCTAATTTTAACGTGCAGGGCCGAAATTTATGCCTCATACATGTGTTGCCATATAGAGAAGTGCTGTAATAACGTTCGGCATTCGGCCTCGTTCAAATATTTGTTGATTCAATTATACACGTTGTACAAAGGCGCATGAATAGTATTTGCAGATATAAACAGCCTTTGTGTTATTCAATGCAGTTTAATTTTCGATATGCCGTTGCCAGTTCATGCATCGAGTTATATGAACAACTGTTAAGTTCAATTTAACTCAAATATTGGATATAACATCCATACACAGAACACTACGCTCTAAGCTATGGTTTACACAAGCCTCAGAATGTATACTTTATTTTGTAATGACATTAAATAAATAACTGGTACAGCTTACACCGAGACCAACTGACTCCAAACTAAGAAACATAAAAATAGTTACATATATTTTGAAACAACGACCGACCCTAATAGCTCGTTTATAACAAAGGTAATAAGTCATGGTGAACACTTATTAATAAATGCCAGTCTTTAGAAGGAAAAACAACTTCTTACATCAAATTATCGTTAACGTTTCTGCTTGGCTAAGTTTTAGGGTATTTATAAGAATACAATGCTTATTCACCTCCTTCCAGCTTCCAGAAGAATTCCTCGAGGCGCGTACATTTGAAGCACACGAGACGAGGCGCATGTAAACTATTCCTCTAAGCGCAACATTGATTTGCGCTTCGAGGATTTTTGTTTTCCTGGTAAATAGTTTCAATAAATTATTAGTACAGATTGAACAACTTCCATCAATTTCATCTAAACAAATCACGCTCACATCTTTATGTTTAGCCACTGGTGCGCTTTGAGGAATACAATTTTCTTAATTTCATCTTTCCACGAAGCGCAAATCAATGATGCGCTTCGAGGAATAGTTTACGTGCGCCTTGTCTTGTGGGCTTCGGAATGAGTGCGTCTCGAGGAATACTTGCACTTCCAAACCGACATCTATATAGTAAAGTAAAGTAAAGTTTAACACGGGTAAATGCAATAAATTTTCTTTATACCCAAAAAGGCTTAGCATAATGTGAGGAGTCTGTAGAAGTAATTAAACATTCTTCGCTAAACTGAAACCGAACAAAAATGTTTCTGTTTATGGCGTTAATTATCTTTCAAAGCTAATTGCTGGTTCAAAGAATAAATAATCAATAATGAATATATTATTATTATGACTATTAGTCAAGTTCATTACGGACAAAAAGTCAAACGTTACTGAGATTTATCACAACAAGATAGGCTGACGGTGAAATATCGACATCATTAATTGAATCACAATATTGCTTTAACGAAACAAAAGCTGTTGTGGATGACAAATTTGTTTCCTTGGGGCATCAGTTGCTTACGAAATTTGATGGGAGTTCTCCCCCCGATTCACGACAACCACTACATAAATGTGAATAGAAGGCGCAAGTGTATGTTCTAACTTCGCTTTGCCCTCGTGAACTTCATTTTTAAACATATGATCTTTCTAAATTGTAGCCTATGTGTTAACTGTGAAGTTTAATCTAAATTCGCTTAGTAGTTTTAGCGCGAAAGAGTAACAAACGTACAGAGGAGTTCACATAAACCTTTTCAAAACCATAGCAGAATGGGTCTTAGTGTCAGCACCAGTGCTCCTATGTAAAGGTTGATGTGAACTTTTCATCTAACTTTCGCATTTAAAATACTTATTAGTTTGATACTTACTTCATTCATTTGAAGTATGTTTATTATATTAGAAACAAAAAGCAGGGGTGCTAAAATGAATGACAATTTGCATTTGACGTTGCCATGACGATGACATACCTGAGTATAACTAGCAAAATTGAAAACCCCTTCCGCCACAACGTATGATGGGATAATGTAACATTTTAGATTTGATAGAGTTATAGTGACAGTAAAAATGTGTTCGGATGTTTACCCCTGCTTCTTTTAGGTTTTTACATCGACAATATAGTTTTATGCAAGACAATATAATTGATTGAAGCAAAAGCCTCATAAATTCTGAAGTTACTTTACTTTGAATGAGAACAATTAAGTGTGACAGCTGCTAGGTATATAAGTAGGTTTTTTTAATAAACTCGTCATAAATCTTGAAAGTAATAATGTGTATTGTAATTTTATCACAAAGTGTACCCTAAAAAGATCCTTTTTTACTTCTGTCTAATGCTATAATGAATGGAGTATAGGATGGTACTAATGTACTCAAAGTCTTAAAAGAGAGTGCAACACTTTTTTTAGTCAGCGATCTAGCGTAGTGGCAACTGGTGTTAAAAGCAAGTTAATTTAAATTGAACATTCCTGTCTGTAAACACATTTATAATCGATTTAGAAATAAGAATTTCTATCGATGAATCGTGACGTGACACTAACCTCCGTATTCACAAAAACGTAAAACGTAAATCGAAAGTTGAGCACACCTCAAATTGATGCTGCCCTGTCACATGTTAATAGAAATGAAAGAGACAGCGATACAGATAAGGACTGCTCAGCTTTGATTGACGTTTCTGGAATCGGGAGTGAGCGTCAAAGGAATGGCACATGTGGTCACGTCACAAAAAGAGGGACTTCTGTTATCTATTTTGATATATGTTTGTGGCAACAACAAAATAATAAATTGAATCCTGAATAGGCACCGGCTTTAGATATAATTTTACATTTTTCTTGATTTGTCAGATCTTGCGCCTTCTTGTAATGAGGAGTTAGGTTTTTCTATTAAATGTTTCACTTTGAGTTATAACAGCTTACCATTTTATTATTTGGAAAAGCACTTTTTAAATTCTATCAGGTTTCACAACACATTGATCTTTTATAAGTCAGAGAAAAATGACATTTTGCTTTTTGAAAATGTTTTTCGTTACTTGAAATTGAATCAATCGTAAACCTTTATAAATTTTATTGAATTCAACATTCTAGCTTACGTAAAACAGAATAATTTTATATTTCGAGGCATGTATTCGAAATAACAACCTCTGTTGTTGTTTCCATTGATAATTATAAATAAACTCTTGAAATATCTCAGCAACATAAGTTTACTTTTGCGTGCCCGTATTTCATTTGCAATAACTTCGTTCACCATAATTTCATTTGCCATGATGCTTAATTTGCTTAACTAAAAAACATCAAAACAAGTTTAGGCGCCAGAGTTTCTTTCGAATTGATAATTATTATTAATGACGAAACACGTTTTATACCGTTTAGTCTAGTCTAGTGTTTATTTATTGAAATGAATTTTCTAAAGATAGAAAAGGTTTAAAACAATAAAAAAAGGATTGAAACCAATAAATATATAGCTGTTTGCTACGAGTCAATGAACTGATTAGTCAAAATCAAAGTCAAAAATATTTTGGTTCAGATTGACCACATAATATGAGTAGGCAGACCTAGGAGATTTTTTACTTTAAGGATCTCGCTCAAGAAACGTATCACTGTAATTCCTTCCCATTCCGAAATATTGATCAAGATTTATTAAATCTATAAGGGTTTCTGAGAAAATCAATACAAACAAAGACTACTACCTCTGTCACAACTCTCCTATCACCGAGGTAAGTTGTGACAGGTACCAAGGAAGGTTGTGGCAGTGTTATATTTCGACTATTTAGTTATCAAAATACATTATGTTACATATTACAAAAAATTAACAATGTTTTTTTTTGCAAAATAGTATTTTAATCATATGTCTAGTAAATGTACTTAATGAAGTACCAACAAAAATAATATAACATTCTCATAACAAGTAATTATATATTATTAGTAATTATGGCATCGCTTTGAGATCAATTTTATTAAAATCAGTCAATAACCTTCATCTAATCGGATAGACAATCGCGGCAAACGTATTGCAGGTCGTTTCCACTACAATCTACGTATGACCATCCTTTGCATTCTAGGCATCGGACCCATTGCTCATTCGGTCTGCTGTTTGCATGGGTTTCAAGGCAAACCAAGCAAAAACAATAATTTCTGCATCTTCTTTGCTGTCTTCTTTTATCACTAGTATTCTTAGATTTTTGGGGTATCTTCTTTTCTTCGCTCAAGACACGCTTTTTCACTTTTCTTAACTCTCTATTGGCCATACTATAGCAGCTATTTCCCCCTTAGTAGGTGTGTCAGTAAGCACAGCAGATTAAATTTTGCGTCTATTCCGTTGACTGTTCTTTCTTGGCAGTGCTCTTGGCAACGGCCAAACTGATTCTGGCGGAAACACATTAAAAATAGTGGCAAGAGGACCATGGGCAGCAGACGTGAGGCAACAGGTTCATTGACATCATTATTCAGAACTAATGAATTGCTAGATGGCCTAGTCTGAACAGTGGCGTGCATTGCATATAGGCATATAAGCAGTGCCTACCTCGCAAAATCGAAAAAATCACCATTAAATTTTAGTATCTGTGCCCCGCAATTATTATTATAAGCTCACTAAATTATCACTATTTATCACACTTAATTTTTATTATAACAGAAACTTCCTTCATAAAAAACGCGCGGTGCGCGACCAGTAGGCAGTCACCCGACGGCCTACTTGATTCCTATAGAATTTACTATCATTGGCATTAATAATTCCTCATCAAATTAATACGACGAAATAAAAATGACGTACTTCCCACGCGTAATGCTATGACGTTCGACCTTCGCAATTTATCACCCTTAAGTAGGCATGCCTACTCAAATAACCGGCCGAATGTGAATGTCAGAAATTTTGTGTCTGTAATTTGGTCGTGTGAAGCAAGAAAGCGATAGATAATTTACTGCGCGGGTGTGCGACAAGGAGAGAGTATAGGTAGCGCAATGACCGTTCGCTCGCGCTGATTTGTTTTGTTTTTTTACGTGTTGTTTGTTTGTTGTAGTTATTTTAGTGTGGCTAAGTTAGAATTAATTGCTGTTCATGTTACTGTGTATGAATGAGTGTAATGGATAACCTAAACTGCTTAGAGTGTGGCGATCAATCGCTTTGCTTAAATAAATTGCGGTCAAATCCTTTCGGATCGTTTTCATGTCGATGAAGTAAAAAATGTTGCATTTCCAAGAAAAAGGTATAGTTGTTAGGCATTTTAATGTGAAGTATCTACTTTAATACTGGTTATTCACTATTCACATGGTTAACTGGCTGTTGCCATTCAAATTTGTTATTCTGTTTACCGTGTCTTCTGTTTACGCTGACTTGAACAATTTTACAAATCTTGCAAAAAAACATAACCAATCAGAAAAACATATCCAGGCATGCATGGCTATGATATCTTTTGGGCAAAATCGTGAAGAATTGTGAGCGTCATAGCGCCTAGACTAGACACCACGCGGCCTTTGGTGCCTACCAATTCTGAAAAGCAATGCACGCCACTGAGTCTGAACCGTAGATGTACATGGCCCTTGTTTCACCATTATCAACAGTGCTGGTGTGGATTTTAAGGTAAAGTGTTATCGGTTGGGTTATCCACAATATCTGAACCGGATTGCTCTAGTTCAGGGTTGGGACGATCAGTGACTTGACTTGGCAGGGAATCGGCTTCTCTAAATAAATGGAACCTGCGATGTTCCAGTTGCAGCAACACCAGCACTGATATTCTTTGCAGAGATAGCTAAATCAAATGCAGAGTTTGCTATAGAAAAATCAAGTCACATAGGAGAGTTGAGACAGGCTGTCACAACTCCCCCCCCCCATGAGCCTTCGCCTTGTCGTGGCGAGGGGGCTTAGTACTGGTGGTAGGTGGAACCACCGGGAAGCTAAGAGGGCTCAGGCATGGCAGTGCGGTGGACTTCCCACCCACCCATTGCCTGCCGCCAGGCGTGGTGGTGGTATGGTGCTACCACTGCCCGGCCAAAGGGGTGCCCACGGGCGCAGCGCCTTAGGGCGCGAGGTGGGAGCCGCGGTGCACAACCGTTTGGAGGCGATCAGGGATCCGCGGCTGGCCCCCCCTATGCACTGCGGCTTGGCGGGGCCGCACCGCCAGATGTGGCAGCGGATCCACATTTTAGGTGGATCGTGGTTGCGGACCTAGTAGGGTCCGCGTACGGCGGGAGCCAGCGGGCTTGAGTACGGGGGTGTTTTTGCCCGCAATGCACGGCTTTCGCCCCGACGGCGGAAGTACCTGCGTGCTCCAGGTACTTCCGTGGCCTCCCCCCTTCATTGGGGGGTTGGCTGGAGGGGGCTCCAATACGGGGAAACACTGGCGGCGGGGCGTTGCGAAACTTTTTAGGGACCCCGCCTCGCCGCTGAAGTGTTGAGGTCGAGTACCGTGGGGTTTTAGTCGGTAGAGGTCCGACATAACCTCGTCGTTCCCCCGAGCGACATGAGGATTTCCCCACGATAATAAAAAAAAGGCTGTCACAAATGGCCTAGGTGCTCAAAATGACGACTTGGTTTGAATAATAATTTATATTTTCTAAACACGATGCTAATACAACTTCACACGTCGTCGCTTTATAGCCGAGGAGACACTTGAAAGAGAGAGAGAAAAGGTGATGGGACAACCTTCGGTGAGCCGGGAACCTGCATTTCTACCATACGTGAAGGGAATAACGGACAAAAACGGATCAGTATTAAAGAAATTTTCCGTTAAAGACTGTATATACTCCGTTTTCTAAAGTAACTAGAAAGATCACCAAAGGATGTTATACCTTTGCAAACACCGGGTGAATACAAAGTCGATTGCAGCTGTGGTAGTTCTTATATTGGGCAAATAAAGCATCCAATTGTTGAACGAGTTAAGGAACACATCACATCGTTGAAGAATCGACAAACGGCCAAACCTGCAATAGCTGAGCACCTGATAAATTCAGATGTTAATTACTGGATAGAGTTGCATGACCCGAAAATTCTCTCCACTGATCAGTACTACCATACCAGGATTGTGCGTGAAGCCATGGAAATTAAGAAATACAAGAATTTCTATAAGGAAGATGGATTTAAACTATCGTCTGCGTGGAACCCAGTGATTACAAAGTATAAAACGCGAGTTGGACCGCCTCAAAAAAACCCGGACACTTTTAGTGTAGTTTGTCGACCTGACTGTACTACGGACAGAATAATTGATAATGTGCGGGTGGAAGAAGATAGTTCGCCGCGCCCAGCTAAACGACGCCGCGAACCACCACTCCGCTCGTGACCACGGTGACATATAATTGTCGCCGAAACGTCGAGAAAAATAGGTTAAACAATTTACCGTAATTTTGTTTCGTTGCAAAAACCCGTTCTCATTTTCGAATTTTATTGCTTTCAGACGTCATAATTTCACAACCGTACCTAGTGCGCCACCGGCGGGTACTGGGTAAGTCAAGCAGAGCATCTCTAAAGCAACAAACGAGCGCTGTTGCCAGCTCGCTGACTATTATAGTGAGGGAGAAATTGGCCTTGTCAGTCTTGTCACAACTCATCTCTGTCACAACTCGCCTAGGTCTCCTCTACCACCGAAGTCAGAAAAGTGTTGTTTCTTGACTAAGAAGACACGGCATGAAACTCAGCAGTTAGTCTTTTGAAAAAAAGTCACCTTCTGGCTAAAGTAAAAAGTACTAAAAATTACAAATACAGCAACTCGGTAGAGTTCTCAAGACAAAAGTGTTGATTGTGGACCTCGCTAACCATGACTCGCCCGAAGTGACACAAATAGCGAATTGTGAGGTAGTCCAGTCCTACGTTTACCTTGGCTCTTTGATCTTATACAATGGCGGATGCATCAATGAGGTAAAGAGACGTATGGCAATTACGAGAGCTGCAATGAATGGGATGCGCAAAATATGGAAGCACGGAAACCTAACCAAGGCCACTAAAACTCGGCAGTCCGGACACCGGCAGTGTTCCCCATATTTCTATACGCCGCGGAAAGGTGGACGCTGCGAGAGATAGAGAAAAAAAAGATGATGTTCTCAAAATGTGGTGCTGGAGAAGGATGCTCGGGGTATCATGGACCGAATCCCGCACTAATGCATCCATCCTTGCAGAACTACGCATCAACAGCGCCTAGCAGCCCAAGTACAATCTCGCATCCTCAAGTTGTTCGGACGGGGCGGGACCTGGATTCAATCGAACGCCTCGTTTTTCAAGGCAAAACTGAAGGCACCAGGCCGCGCGGTAGATTGCCCATACGATGGACCGACCAAATCAAGTCTGCTGTGACCCTTTGCATGACTGTTCCAAGATGACAGCTAACAGGCAGAAATGGCGAAAAATTGTAACAACTGCCCGAAACACGACAAGTTCATGTCGACCACGACCGCTCTGGCAAGAGCGTACCGACAAAGAAGAAGAACTCGGTTCATTACTTAAAACAATGTTATTAGTCAATATTTTTGTAGATTCACTGATTTGTACAATGTATCATAAATAAAAAAACATAAGTTGAAACAAGACTTATAAGTTGGTATAAATGATTGGGATTCATAATATAATATAAATTTTAAACCGGTATTAAATTAAGTTTTTAATTGAATATCGCACTTCCACTTGCGACTGATGAAATACATAAACTCGTACGTTCTACAAGGACTAATTTATTTACATACCGCAAGTCTATGCTATCAGCTGGGATGAGGTTAATTTGCATACATTCCTGCGCATCCGTGGAAGCGTGATCTTACCTTTCAGGTAATTCTTAATTTTTTAATAAGATACCCAGAGTTATTATAAGTAATATGTTTAAGGTGGGAACCAATATGATTATGGTTTCTTGAATATCATCAAACTTACCTACATAAAATGATGCTAAGTAATGTAGGCGCTTTCCATCAGGTGGAGTGAGGTCATCTTGACGGCAATATAAAAACAAAAAAAAGGCGCCCTCAGACTTATAAATGCGATTTTGAGTTCTATTTATTATCACTTGAAGCTCTGTTTTACCCAATCCCATACAAATACTTTACTACGAAGGAAATTGCAATGACTATCGGCGGTGTAAACTCATTGAACACCTATAGTTGTAACCAAGTTTCTTTTGATTATTTTGATTTAACTAATCATATTCTTGCAAAAACTGTAAGAAACGGAATTAAAATTCAACTAAACTGTTTTGTAAAAATACCTTTATTACAGATCAACTGTTGAGTTTTTGTCGTTTATTTAGTAGAAACAACCCTCCGACGCTGGTGATAGTGAATATATTCAATGACTAGCTTTCCGCCCGCGGCTTCTTCCGCGTGAACTTCATTTTTATAACATAGGGATTTTTTCTAGGATACTTGTTATTTACAAAATCCCGTCTTAATTAGCATCTACGTCCTAAAAAGAAACTCTATTCAAAATTTGAGACTCCTAGCATCTGAAGTAACGCAGTTCCATGCAAACAAACTATCTTCCCCAAAACAACCCTTTAGAGGTCGAATTTCACAAAAACTTGTCTCAGTGAGCACCTACGTCCTAGAAAGAACCCCCATGTAAAATTCTAAACTCCTAGAACGTTTAGTTACTCAAATTTCGTGATGTGACCTTTCGATTTCAATATTTGCGCGTGCGTATTTTATAATTTCACGATATATCAGAATCTAATAATCCAATGAATGTGTTCTTAAGGACAAAATTTATCTCCGTGAAATTCTCTTGATGATAAAACACCTTTAAATAATAAGGATTAATAAGCTTGTGTAGTAAGTATTCTCAAAATCTACCTTTTAATTTATATTATTTTTTAACACATAACATACCTTATACTACTTGTTTATAACAGATAGATGTATTGTTTCGCGGACTTTTTCGTAGATCTACTAAAAAACTATATTTTTGTAGAACATTGTATGCATGTTTACTCAACAGTGGGGCCAGCGTATGCACGAAAAGATTTACGGTGGCGCTTTTATTCCGGATCACTTAATAAGTGTTAATTGATCTGGCTGAACACTAATTATTTCAAAACAAATATATACCTATAGCAGTCAGGGATAATGTAGCTTTATAACAGAAAAATAATTTTTGAAATCGGTTCAGTAGTTTCGGAGATTACCTGTCCCAAACTTACAAACTCACAAACTCAAAAACGCTTACCTATTTTTTATTATTAGTATAGATTTAGTTGAAATTCAATAATAATTTGTAAAAAGCAAAATTCAACGTTTTTATTATTTTTCAACGACCAAGCAGAGTGAAAATAAACCATCCAAATGCCAATAATGATTTCCAGGCTTAGTGAGAGTTCGCCATCGTAATATTATTATCACAACAACACTTAGGTATACTTATCCCAAATGATGAAAAAGTTTTCCAATTGGTTGCTGCTACCACTTTTCGTACACAAATTCTCGTGGAGCAGTGGCAGGTGCATGCCATTAACATTTTGTACGACATCCCGGGATTTATTGCGCGAACACTCCGCGACCACGCGCCGCAACGAACGTACTAAAGAACCGTTAAAAGATAAAAAAGATTAAAAATACACACAATTGGGTTCACGGTTTATTATTTAAGGTGCCATTAGGGTCTGATAGATGAGAGCATTCACTTGTATCAAAAGATCGAGCATACTTCGGTTTTAAATTTACTCGCGAACACATTGCGAACATGACGCTCATGTTTTGTTACAACTTGATTTTTAAAACCGACAAGTGTTTTGGTGTATCATTTTATCGAGCAAACGCACGAGTGCAGGGGACGGCGGTGTGCGGTGCGGTGCAAAAATGTTAAAGGTATATGCTCACTCGCCATGAGCATTACGTCAAACGGTTTAGACGCATAACGTCCTATTCGCAAAACGTCCTCTGCCGAAAACAAGTCCGATTCTCAAATTGTCCTATTCGTAAAACGTCCTATTCGCAGAATGTCCTATTCGCAAAACGTCCTATTAGCAGAATGTCCTATCAGCAAAACGTCAGATTCGCAGAATGTCCTATTCGCAAAACGTCCTATTTTCAGAATGTCCTATGGTTTTCATGACCTACTGGTTCACTGATTTACTCGTAAGTACTATTATTTACCAAATACAAATAAAATAAAATAAAAAGACACTGAAAGTAAAATAAATAAAAAATTAAATAAAAATAAAATAAAGAATCAAATAATTAACAATGTTAAATAATGGAAAAATTAACACAAATACGAATATTTGTGTTAATTTTTTCATTCTTTTTTTTTATTTTATTTTACTTTTCTTTTCTTTTTTTTTCTTTTATTTGAATAGGACATTCTGCGAATAGGACAATTTGAGAATCGGACTTTTTTTCGGCAGAGGACGTTTTGCGAATAGGACGTTATGCGTCTAAACCCGTCAAACATGGCGTCGACCATTCGCAAGAACGTTACCATTACATGGAAATATTTTGGGAAAATCAGCATTTACCTGGAAAAACTAAAACCAATCAAGCCAATCGTGAAACCGTTACATTACAATGAAATGTTCTAGTCAGTACCCATCTTCATATACTTTGCATAGATAGTAATCCTAAAAATTATAACTCGAAAACTACCAAAAATCGCGAAACATACATGGGGGTGATTTGGGTAGCCCTAGTGATGCTCTATCGCTGGGCATACGTTCATCACACATTTTTAAAGACACCTTGTATTCGTCTCCAATACACTGCACTTAGCCCGCGTGGAGTAAGACTGCTTTTCCACCACAGATGTGCTATGCTACGTTGCTGTGGTGCGTTTGATATCCACCAATCATATTCATTCGTCCACAAAGCAGAGCACTGGAAACGGAGTCTACTGAGCTTTTTTTTTCTATAATATATATATCCGAGCTGTGGATGTGTGGTATGGATGCGTGCGTTGCTGTGGGTCCATGCTGTGGATGCGTGCCATGGATCATCGCGAGAGGTAAGTGAACAGCCGAATATACAGAGTGTAAAGTGAAGTACTCGGTGCAATAGAAAAAGAAAATTTCACTCTTGAAAATGTTTTCCTTTGGGAAACATTCTTTTATTTTTGAAAAGAACCAAGTAAATCTGCATTCATAGATTTTTTTAATATGCTTCTTACTGGTTCCCACATCCAGAATTCGTAGACTAAAATTTTAAAATCCATCAGCCTGTACTTTTAAGGCCTCAATCGATAGTCAATCAAAAGGATCAAAAATCAAATATCTCTAACATACATGGTAAATTAAACGATGCCGATGCCATGATAGTACAAGGTGTTGTTTTTTAGGATTTGTGCCAGTTCGATTCTTGGATGTAGGAAGCGTAGTTTTAAAAATCTATGAATGTGGTGTAATTTATTTTCAAAAATAAAAGTATGTTGCGCCAGCAATGCATTCGTGCTGAGAATGTATTCTCGTCATGGTGCGACCTTAGTGCCGGCGTACCCCAAGGTGGCGTCTTGTCTCCTCTTCTTTTTGCTACTTTCATTAATTCTATTTCCCAAAATCTATCTTCTTCATATCACCTTTATGCAGACGATCTCCAAATTTACTCCCAAGGAAGTCTTGTTGATCTGCCCAGAGTTATTAATACCATTAATGCTGACTTGAATCTCATTTCCAACTGGAGCAAGTCTTTTGGGCTCACTGTTAACCCTGCTAAAACGCAAGTAGTAATTGTGGGCAGTTCGTGGCAGATCTCTAGGGTTGACTGGGATGTTCTGCCTTCAGTTGTATTTGACGGTGTGGTAGTTCCTTTGAGTAAAACTGTCAAAAATCTAGGTGTTTGTATTGACAATACATTAACTTGGACAACCCAGGTTGGTCAGGTTCGCCGGAGAATCTTTGCTGCTGCAAGTTCACTAAGTAGGCTTCGTAATTTTTTGCCAATACCTACCAAAATTGCAGTTGTCCAGGCCTTACTATTTGCCATTCTTGACTACGCAGACTGCTGCTTTCTAGATCTTACTGAGAATCTTCTTGATAAACTTGAGCGGCTCCAGAATTTCTGCATCCGCATTATTTTTGGACTGCGAAAGTACGATCATGTCTCTGAGTACAGGTCTCAGCTATGCGTCTTCGTCAAGATTCTCACGTTCTTTTTCTCCTGTATAACATTTTGTTTAACCCATTGTCGCCGCGTTATCTTAAGGAGCGGTTCCGATTTCTGCAACCAGTACGAGGTCAGCCGATGCGGTCATCTAAGAAGCTTCGCCTTGCATTCCCTCCTCATTCGTCGCACTCCTACACACAGTCCTTCACTGTTAAATCTATTCGTCTCTGGAATACCCTACCCTTATTTATTAAAGAGTCAGAATCATTGTCTATTTTCAAAACAAGGATCAAAGCACATTTCCTCGCCCTTTAACGCTCCTGCTTAGTCTCTTAATCTCTCTCCTTCTTTTTACTTCTTCCTTTCTGTTTACTTATATTCTTTTTTTCTTTCCCTGATCACTTTTTGTTATTCGTGGGCTGTTAGTTACGGATTCTATATTTTATTGTTATTTATTTGTCTTTTTATTGTTATTTTTAAGTGAATATATTGTTTTATTTTTATTTTTTTCAGTTTCTTGTGCACTTGCTTACCCTTCCTGACATTTTCCTCTACTTGGGTTGTCTGGAAGAGATTGCTTTTAAGCAATAAGACCGCCTAATTGCTTCATCATAATCTTGTAATCCTAAGCTGTATTGTTTTATTTGATGTGCAATAAATAATATTTATCTTATCTTTATCTTATCTTATGTATGCTATCTCCATTGTGAAGAGTACTTTTTATCAAATTATTCCACCCAGTATAGCTGGTGCTGCACATCTTCCTCGCACTGCTACCTTGTGGCGGCGCAGACTAACACCTAACTCACATGGCTACATAGCTACGCATCAGTGGAAACGGTCTAATAGTTTCGTAGCTTGGCTTGCACATCCTCGCAGCATACCTGCATAGCACATCCCTGCTGGAAAAGCAGCCTAAGGCTCGTACTACCTCAAAAATGAGATGACACTGTATCTTTGCTCTGTAGTGAGACATGATATAGGTTGTTATGTATTATATATTGTGACCTATATATATTATAAATAGCATCTGACTGACCTGTTGGTGCAATGGCAGCGATCCTGCCATTAGCGCCAGAGGTCGTGGTTTCGATCCCCAACCAAGTCAAACATTCGTCTGACGAACATTATTTTGTTTTTGTTCTGTGTCTGAGTGTTATTATCTATTTAAGTATGTATTTAGAAATATTTAAGTACGTTTATCAGTCTCTGACACCCATAGTACAAGCTGCTTTGTTCGGGGTCAGATGATGTTAGTGTAATGTTTGAGTGATTTGAACTTTTACGTTCTACACTTAGGATGAATAACTAGCAACACGTAAATGAATATATAAACCTTGCATTATTTACCGGCATTTCTGCAGGCCTTCAAAGTGAGGATGGCCAGCCCAGTGATTCGTTTGAAAGACTGGGCTTGTCAACCTCATATCTGGACCTCGCGACCGCTTTCCATCAGGTGGAGTGAGGTCATCTTGACGGGCAATATAAAAAAAAAACATTAACAATTTCCTTCAACATATTCTTAACATCAAAACAATTATGTAACTTAACACACTAAATTTACAGTAAAAATAAACATACACACTTAACATTAGATGACACGATTGGCGTAGTGTGCTGTAGCACGGTTTCTCGCCTCGGTTTCCGTGGTGTCCCGGATTCGATTCCCGGTCGGGTCAATTCAGGAAACGATCTTTTCTGAATTGACTCGTGCCTGGGTGTGCTGCGAGACGCCCCTAGCTTTTTTACTTGTGTGGTACCTCGTAACGCAGGGATATAATAATCCCTACTTCGAGACCATTACAAGAGGTGTGTTGTCTGGCGCATAAAGTGGGTGTGGGAGTTTTTTTAGTGCAAAATTTGGCGAAAACATATCCATTGCTGATGGCATTTCATATTCCTCACATTAAAATGCGCTTTGTAACGCCGCTGGCCAAACGACAACAGTGGACGGTGCGAGCTATAGGGCCATGTTGACAGAGTTTTTTCTGTTTTGACTGAAGGACATGTGGTTTCAAATTTATTTATTTATATTTATACATACTTCCCTATACACAATCCACAATATTCACATTACACAATGTGTATCCAGCTTGTCGAGTGATCTATGTGATTTAATTATGTGTTTTAGTGGATAACAGGTAGCGTTATCCATATGCTTAAGAAAATGAAAATAGGAACATAAAATCCCGACACAGTAGTATTCATTTATTTTGGTAATCCTATGTTAAACTGATATTTGGTGGAAAAATATATAAAGTAACTACGCCGTAAGCAATAAATTACTTACTGGTTTAGAATTTCAAACTTGTCTCGGCGAATTATTTCGAAGTCTTGACATCAACACGCCTACTTAATTTGACTTTTTCTCAAGTTGCACAATAAACTGAGAGCCGACCTCCTCATTTTTATATTTTACGTTTCTTCTTTTTTGTTTCAACATGCTCAGACGGGATTTTAAGGTTTTTATTTTTACGAAAATGTCTTTAGATAGGACCGAACTCAAATTCAAGTTTTAATAAACTTTCGAAGTGACAAAATTTAATTCCAAATAATAATTTACCACCTTTGTTTGTGTTACTCTCAAATTGTGGAATGAGCTGAGCTGATGCTGAGGTTTTCCCAATGATTTATAGTATGGAGTGGTTCAATAGGGGTTCGAAAAGGTTTTTGTAGGGTCGACAACGTGCGAGTAATGCCCCTGGAGATGCACGCGCCTACAGGCTGTGGCTTAAAGCGCTTAGCATCAGGCGGTCCGCGTGCTTGATTGTCGCCGACGTAGTATAAAAGAAAAAGTTTAATCAATGAAATGCGTCTTCTTAGTCAGGGAATCTTGGCAGAGTGGTCGTGGCAGTTGGCGGACAGGGTTGTGGCTCGCCGTCGCCGCTGACTTCCATTAATAGCCGCACGCCGCGTGATATCTCTACACCTTTGTCGACTTTGTGCGTTGCGAGTACACTTTACTACTGCGGTTGACTGCGTTAGACTTTATAATAAGGTCAATCCAGCAATTCTTCCCCTCAGTGTGGCCTTGTACTACAAGCCTCTCTATCGAGTCCTCGTTTCTGGACATATGATGCCGCAGTATTCGTAACTGTACAATCGACGAAAACCTGTCTCGTTCGTGAAGGTCTTTGATAAAATGCATAGCTATGTATTTTGCAAAAAAACAGATAAACGTTCAAATGTTAGCACAGTTAAAACACCTCAGGCTAGTTGGATAACTGGAGATTTAGACGTGAGTTACGTTTACCCAGGTATTCACTAAAAATACCGTTATTTATGATAAAAACAGTCTGCCAGATATTTTGCCAAGATATCATAACCATGGTAAGATAATTAGCTAAGTAGTTAGTCCCTCCGTTGTACCTATACTTAGGTACCTACAGAGAAAAATCAACCATCGTATGCAGTCCATTTAAGGCCATTGCACATGTCCACTTTTGAACGGTCCAACTACACACATCAACATGGTCTAGGGATATTTCAATTAAACCTAAATAACTAAAATTCTATTAACTTTTTGCTAAGATATCTACACATTAAAATAAACCTTGTTTAATAGCCTATCTAATCTGATTAACTTTAAATTTAAAAAAAAATTTAGAAAAAGTGGAAAAACTCAGACAAATTTTCAATCTTAACTTTATTTATGAAACATCATAACCTAAACAAAACAACTATTTTTTTTATAAAAATTGTTGAAAACTTATAATTAATGATCCGTGTATCCACCTAATACTCCTGACACATCTGCAGCGGTTCTGCATACTCAAAAACAAGGGTGTCAATATCCTGTTGTGGAATACTGTCCTAAGTCCTGCTAAGATGCAAGAAAAGCTGGTTGTCATGCACAATATCTTCAGGGAAATTCCTAAGAGCTCTTCTCTGAAGCATATCCCAGGCATGCTCAATAGGATTGTGCAGGCCAGTCTAAAGCTTGGGTATCATGCTGTTGTAACCAACTTGTACGATACGCGCCGTATGTGGACGATCATTGTCGTGCATTAGCTGGAAATTTTGTCCCATTTGCTGTCTGTGGGGCAAAATTACAGGCTCTAGCACCTCATCTCGGTATTTTAGAGCAGTCATATTGCCTTGTATCCAACCGAGGTCCGTTCTACCGCCGAGACGAATTCCTGCCCAAACCATAATCGTGCCTTGATATGCATGAACTAGTTGTGGGTGCTGCAGTCGATTCCAACGTCCAGGTTCTCTCCAAACGCGTACTCTTCGCGAATCAGGATTAAATCCAAACCTGGATTCATCAGTGAAAAGCACAAGTGACCATTGAGAATGGTTCCAGTTTTCGAGTGCAATAGCCCATTGTAATCGTCTTCCTCGATTGCCTCTCCTTAGCG
The DNA here is from genome assembly GCA_947369235.1 of Udea olivalis. NCBI lineage: Eukaryota > Metazoa > Arthropoda > Insecta > Lepidoptera > Crambidae > Udea > Udea olivalis. The sequence goes on from OX376351.1 coordinate 11,790,908, forward strand.
CTGGTACCCGAAGTGGCCTACGAGCACGTAGGTTGACTTCATGCAGTCGTCTTCTCAAAGTTTGACCGCTAACCAGCAAACCATACTCTCTCTGTAGCCTTTGAACCAATTGCATCGCCGTTACATTTGGTTGACTTCGTGCAGCATTAACTATGAATCGGTCCTGTACATGTGTTGTAATGCGTTGAGGTCCTCGGTGCCGTTCCACCACTTCCGTCGTGACACGATAACGTGACCAAAGCCTGGATATAACGCTCTGACTGGTCCTCATGGCTTCAGAAACCGCAATTTAGGTAGCGCCAGCTTGAATCATGCCCACTGCTCTTAACATTGCGTTCCTGGTCAAGTGTCTACGTGGCATGATTAAATGAGCACCGGAGATGCGTTTGACAAAGATTTATAGAAATTTATGGAGTTTTAATCAAGTTAGAAGTTCGTGAAGATTTACTTCTTTGGAAGAAATTCAATGAATGCGAATGTCATCATAAAACAAAACCTTTTATATACAAATTTGAATTTAAAAAAGGAACATTAATGTTTTTATAATATGTCATTATTAGTTTTTTTGTAAGGCCAGTACTTTTTAAGTTATTTAAAAAGGTTTTATATATCCCTAGACCATGTTATTGTATCTATATAGGTCATAGCTTAAGTAAGATAGCTAGATAGCAAATGAATATCCAAAAAAGGAGTTTAAAAGCCCCGCTATAAAGAGTCCATAAAATAAAATACGTTGCTGAAACTTTTTTGAAATAATAACGGCACTATCCTAGGCGTTTATAGGAAATCTTTAAAATAAAGTTAGTACGTGCCCGGCCCGCCGTGGGATCTGCCAAATGGTGCAACAACAGATTTTTGTAATGTCCTGTATTGGTAAGCGAGGTCTGGCGGTCCGCCAATTTGGCCATCGATTTACAAGTTCGCTTTATGTTTTCCTGATGCTTCCGCGGAAGACAAAAACGAGACGCTTCCGTTCTGCGCTTGTTTGCCTACGCTTGTATTCCATGCAATGTTCTACGAAATTTAAACCCGGGGAGAATGCGTTGCAGTCAAACAGTTTGGCATTGCCAAGTCTATTAAGACATTCTGTTCCTTATACATTTATTGCCTGCCATTATTATCCCCTACCCCTGGGGAAAGGCTTTTCTTACCTCCTTTTACGCAAAAGTCCATAAATACCCTGACCCCAAACTAAGCAGAGTCTTGCTATGAGTGTCAAAGACTGATAAATATTTAGCACTTAAAATATTTAAATAATTCGCTGCGTAGGTACTACTAGTGCCACCGACCTATCAATTGTACAGTAAAAAAAAACTAAAATGAATCATATAATATCCATAGCTAGTAACGTTTAAATGTAGACGGAGAGCAATGCTTATCAATTATTTTGATATCACTAGACTATCGAAAACTATCGATTTTCTATGCTCAACTATCGATTGGCAAAGCCACTTCATGCAGCTTGTCTTGTTTAAGTTTCTAGCAGTTAATACGAATGTATAAGCCGATCCTGATATAATCTGCATCGTCATTGTTCGTTAATGCACAATCTCTCTAAAAAGCTTTCAACGAAGTGACAATGGCCAGAATAATTTTCTAGTCTTATACCGTTATTTTCTATTAAGAAACAGCTCATTTATAAACAACATTTTGAGCTTACTGTACAGATTCACATTAAATGAATGATGATTGTGCAGTTAAGTCACACTGTTACTAACACAAACATAATATCCTCAATCAATGTATTTTGATGCAAAATAAAATAAAAATTTGATAATTTAAATGAAACTCAGGACTTTTAAAGCGCAAAAACCGAGCTGAGCTTTTGTCTGTCAGAGTCTGAATGCAAACTTAAAAAAAAACTTTATAACGATCAGTTCAGGTGTATTTAAATAGAAAGTGTGATTTTAATTAGTATTTTTTGAAACAATGAATGAATGAATGAAAAGTTTATTTCGGATATTACACGTTACATCCATAGTTTGTTAGTACCTAAAAATAAAATAATATGTAAACAAAAATAAAAACTTACTTCCTATGTTAGTAAAATTTAAATAACTTATTATGATTAACATGGACGGACATCCACTGATAAAGGATTGGACTGTCCATCCTATGAGCAATCACTTTTAGGAGAGTGTTGGTGCTGCCACATACCCGCTCCCTTAGCGACGCCACTCTCTTACGCAACACGGCGTGGAAGCCGTCAGTATTCCACTCGGCGAACATCCCCGATGCGCTACAGCGCCATGGCAATCCCAACAATCCCCTGAAGCCATTGTTATATTGGATGCGCAGGGCGCTGAAAGCTTTTTTGGCGTAGTCGCTCCACTAGTTGCATGTATATAAACTTTGACAATAGGCTTTGAACATAGTGATTTTAGCCTCATATGAGCATCGTGCAAACCTGCGAGATACCCAGGTACCGATTACCCCTTACTGCCAGCGCCCTGCGTTCCCTATCCAGGTCGGCATCATCTTTCAAATTTTGCGTGACCCAGTGACCCAAGTATTTAAATTGTGTAACAACCGGCAGAGTAGATCCATTTAATGTTTTAGTGTTTAGTGTTTGTGCAGATTTAAAGACCAATATCTCACTCTTCCTCACGTTATACCTGAATCCATGTGCCACAGCATACTTTTCACACACTGACAACAACCTCCTAAGAGCGTCGACTGAGGGGCTCAACAGCACCATGTCATCAGCATAGCTGATGTTAATAAATGAAACGCTATCCACTGAACCACTCACCCCGGTACTGCTAAGCTCCTCAATCAAACAATTCATATATATAGGTATAATGAACAGTGTGGGCGATGTTAGACCACCCTGCATCACGCCACACTTCATTATGTAGACGTTTGAGAGCTCCCCTGCCCAGCGAACTAAGATAAATAATAAGATAAACATTAATTATGAAATTAAATAATCTCATTAGAAAGTATCTGTTGTTTGAGTTAACGATTTGTTGAAAACTGCCAGCAAGATTTCCGTTAGTTAACAACAAATCCCTATCAACCAGTTTGCTAAGGCGTCACAGCAAACGAGAGAAATGGGACAACAGACAAACTATGTTTTTTGAGAAACTGGTCCAATTCGCCCGTCCTCACAAAAGTAAGTTAAGTTCAGTGCAGGTACCGATTGCCGGGGGCATGCAAAGGCGTCTGACAATTTTCTAGGGGCGTGAGGTGCATATCAATAATACCCGTTTCGGAGCTTTTACGTGACAAATCCGCTCTGAATTATGTATAGTATTTTGACGTAGTTTTCTCATGGTGAAAAAATAGGTAAACAATAGCAGGGGTCTTGGTGAAGAGTATGCGCCATGGTAAGCCCCTTTTTTATTTTTGCAGCAAATATATGAACAGCTGACGTTTTATATAAATTCATATATTTTAACACATTTTACATTTGAGCGTCCTAAGTAAGCTTGACTTGAGCTTGAGCTTAATTGAGAGTAAATGAATTTCAAAATCACTGGTAAATACAATAAGACCCTGCCAGTTAAGCTGCGTAACGTGGATTTGACTCCAAGTCCGTAAAAAAGTTACGACCATTAAAGGGGTTTGAAAATTTTTGTGTGGAGGCTGGTATAGCCACTTGTCGCCATTTTTTCTTTTTTCCAAAGTTCCCGCGCACGATGAAAGTGGTATTCCTAAGTATTATAGATAGAAACTCTTTAAACAAACAAAAAATGTCTAGTAATAATGATACCTTTAATTGTCACGTTTCCGAGTTAGTTGGAGGTAGAGATCAATATGGAAAAGGTGATAAAAATGAAAAATCTACGAACTATCTGGCTTTTGTTACATAGTCAACAAATGACATATTTCAGGACAATTAAACCGTTGGGTATGTGTTTTTTGTCGCATTTTGTAACATTGAGAACAAAATGCTCAAAACATTGAAGGTAATGTGAATTTCACCTGTTTTTAGTACAAAAACTACAAAAAAGGTTAATATAAAAATCAAATATACTTCACTGCATAGGAGAAATATAATTTTAAAGTGACAGCATCGGTTAGGCAATTATTGACCTTATCGCTTTGAGCGATTTCTTCTAGACGACCTATGGATGTTGAGAGATTGCTGAAAAGACTGTTCAAATGTCCTCTGAATCTGTCATTTTGTCAACAAAATATCTAATGAATATCACCTTTTTCATATCGATCTTTACCTTCAAATAACTCGAAAACGTGACGTTTTAGGGTACCTACCATATTCCTAGACATCTTTTGTTTATTTTTGTGTCCTTTTTCCAAATATACTACTTTCATCGTGCGCGGAAGCATCGAGAAAAAAACAAAATGGCATCTGGGTAGCTATGCCACAAATGTTTAAACCCCTTTTTGTGTTTGATTTGTGTTGGTGTTAGGTACATTTAATAAGTATCTATTTGAATTTATCTTAGTATGTGTATAAGTCTGTGACACTCAGATGAAAATAATCTTATTTTGTTTGAGGTTAGATGTTAAGATCACCTAAAACTATCTAAAGATATTATAACTTTTTATTAACTTTCAAGGTTTGCTGTTGAGTGGCAGGTTCCAGTCATTGATAGTGCCAAAAATGTCACAATAAATGTCGCAACTAAAGCGCAACGAGAACCAGTATTTTGAATTTCAAATTCTGAATTTGACAGCCCAGTAAAAAAGGTCATTTTTCATGCACATACGTAATACGTGTTTGAAGCGCGGAGACTCGAATGCAGGGACATTTCTGAACGAATTAGCGAGCGCTCCAGCTGAGCGCTAAGCGGCAAATAACATGTACGCCGTGTGGTTTCAAATCATAAATCTTTTTAGACCATTCCTTAGGAATAGCGAACGTTATATTAGCTATTCGCAATTTGAATGTTTCGCTAATTTACAGAATTTTGTGTTTCTATTGTCATCATTTACAAGAAATTACAAGACAACCATTGCTAAACTTAGTTTATACCTAGATTTCAATATCCTGCGACCTTCATCTGGTCATCCGCCCACTCCTCTAGTGGTCATCACGGCCTCGCCAACACTAATTCCCGTTCCAGCGCTTTTTTGCTCCAATGATCTTCTGTCAATCCTATTTTCTTCGCGAAACACATCTAACCGACAAATTATCTTCACTAATTATTACGAGTGCAACTCTTAACTCAAGTCGCCAACGAACGCCACATTAATTCCAAGAGACCTCACTTCCTGCAAAAAGAAACGAAGCCATGTTTTACGAGGCTTGAAACATCCCGCTGCAATGCAATTTTACTATGAGCAGGGAAAAAAACTTTTTTAAATAGAAAAATAGATAAAACTCTTTGATTGAGGTCTACAGGCTTTATTTGAACTTGGAAACTTTTACTACTTCTAACCGGGCGAAATAAAAGACTTCAATTGACGACACGATTGACGTAGTGAGCTGTTGCACTGCACGGTTCCTCGCCTCGATTCCTGGTCGGGTCAATTCAGGAAACGATGGGAGACGCCCCTGGCTTATTTCCTTGTGTGGTAACTCGTAACACAGGGATATTAATCCCTACTTCGAGGCCATTACAAGAGGTGTGCTGTCTGGCGCTTATTTATGGTTTACCAGCCAGCATTTGAGAGATATGTTTTTAGTTTTTTTAGCTCTCGATTTAGATAATTCCAGTACTAGCAACTAACAATGTAGTTGTTTCGCTCTCTTAATAAAAAACGTCAAAATCAGCTTGATCAGCTTGGTTTTTTATCTTTAGCTTGGTCAAGTTCACAATCTTTCTCTGACCAGGAAAATGCTCACCAATTGAGCTACAGAGACCTAAAAAAAGAAAATTATCTTATACGTTATAAAAAGTAACACAACAATTAACTTAATTTTAGTGAGTGAACGAGGGAGCAACAAGTAAAAGTCACTGTTCCGATACTCATCTGTCGGTTACGCGTTTTTACGACGTCGTAATGTGACCCCACATTGTCTTCATCCTGTTTACCTTCCACACATTAGGGACCCTTCGGTTTGCGTAAATATTAAATTTTAATCGCGCTGTGGACACCTGCTGGTGAATGAATATATTGCAATGTTACGTGCTAGCAGTGAATGCTTATGCTATTATATTAATATTTTTACTGAGAGCTATTTGACCGATGTCTGTGGAAAATATTATTTAGAAAAGCAGCTTTAATGCACAAGTTTATGTTTACCATCATTCATATTTCTGAATAACCCTAAAGATATGAGTATCTATTGTTCCCACCATCAAGGTCCATTACAAAGTTTACAATGCGATAGCACGGACAAATAAAAGAGTACTAATAAGACACACTTGTAAAAAAGACTTTTTAACTTGTCCGCGTTCCTTGAGTGAACCTTCTGTACGGAGTAATATCACCTATTTTGTTGTGTGTAACTTAACTATATTTAAAAAGTTAACCGTGCCCAAGTTTAAATGTTCAAGTATGTTGGTATTGTGAATGTTTTGTTTTTAATTTGATGTGCAAAATACCCAAAAAAATGCATCACCCTTGCAATAAAAACATCGCTGCAGTTGAAGGGCACAAGTTCAAGCAGCAACAACTCCATACTCGTAGCATGATAAGAAATTGATTCGCAAAAATCCTCGCGCAGGCATCTAAGGAAATCCACTACAGACGTTGCAATAAGCGTTGAGAACTAAATTCCCGTCTCGGCCTGGAGGTAATGGTGCGTAGGGAAATTGCATAACTTATAGCAATTTTACCCTCCCCCCTCACCCTCTCAGAGACGCATCATTTGCGAGACGTCTCGGCGTTTATGTCTGAGGCGATTATCAAAGTAGCCAGTCACACCCACCTGCAGCTAGGCGTTTGGTGAAATTTAATTTAGGTAATTAGCTCAAAGTAAACATTTTTGTTTGACATTTAGTTCCACTTCCATTTTAATTTTTATACAACGAGCCTAATGGTGACACTATGAACACGTGCAATATCAGAAGTATTTATTTATTTATTTATTTATTCTTTATTGCACAAAGAAAAAGTACAATTGGCGGACTTAATGCCTAATGGCATTCTCTACCAGTCAACCACTGGGCGAAGCAGAAATCGTGTTGGCGGTGTCTCATAAAACCGGAAATAAAATAAACTATTAATACAAAAAACATACTTATACCAAAATTATACATATTACACATACATAATCATAATACATAAATTTAAAGATACATACACTAAATATCGTACCTAAATCTTAAAATATTGCCTTGAAAGGAGAGAGGTTTGGTTAAATGAGTTAAGGTTTATCTATGAAGAAGTTATGGATTGCTCTTTTGAAGGAAAACCTACTGGTTGACAATTTCATTTTATTAGGCAGCGAGTTCCATAGCCTAATGGCAGCTAATGTGAAAGAATTCGACATATGGGAAGACGTATGAAGAGGAGTATGAAGCAGCAAAAGGCTATGCGAGCGCTGGTTGCGCGTGCTGCACTCGCGCCTATACTTAAAATTACATTTCAGATATCTAGGGGAATTGTGATTACTAAGAATATTAAAAAGTAAACAGAGCGTTCGAGAATTCCTACGGTGACGAATTTTAAGCCATTTTAATTGAGAACGAAAGGGAGAAATGTGGTCGTATTTTCGTACACCATAGATAAACCTAATGCAACTGTTTACCAGACGTTCAAGTTTATCAAGGAGACCTTGGGACAGATTAGAAGTGCAAACGTCTGCATAGTCAATGAGGGGCAAAAGGAGTGCTTGTACTAAGATAATTTTAGTGCCGAAAGGAAGAAAGTTTTTGAATTTATATAAGGAGCGTAAGGACGCAATGACTTTTCTGCTCGTTTCAATAATGTGCTTATCCCAACTCAGAGTATTGTCCATAAACAGGCCAAGGTTCTTGACGTGAGGACTGTAAGGTATAACAGTGCCGTTATAGGTTAACACCGGCCAATCAGTCCCAAGGCTACCCAGCTGCCGCGGGGTGCCTACCACAATTGCCTGACACTTAGTTGGATTTACCGATATCCCGAAGCTGATAGACCAGTCAAGTAAGCGTTTGAGATCATCATTCAACTGGAAAATAGCCTCATCAAACCCCTTCACGTCAGTCTGTACGTACAGCTGAAGATCATCAGCATACAGATGGTAAGAGCTGCAGAGAACATGGGTTACAAAGTTAATGAATATAGAAAATAAGAGAAGGGACAATATTCCTCCTTGTGGGACTCCAGAATCGAGGTCACACCACTGAGAAAAAGTTTGGTCAATGCGCACTGCCTGTTTCCGGTTACGGAGATATGACGAAAACCAATCCAATGCCTGTGGAGTGATGTGCAGATGAGAGAGCATGGCAAGAAGAATGTCATGGTCAACGACGTTAAAGGCATTAGAGAAATCTATTAAAACGAGAACAGTTATTTTGGAAGCCTCCAGGCCAGCTCTGATATCCTCAGTAACCTTCAAGAGAGCAGTGGTCGTACTGTGGCCTGGCCTAAAGCCTGATTGGTATTCACTGACGAGGTTATGGGTGAAGACGAAATGGGAGAGCTGTTTATGAACGACGGCTTCAAGTGCTTTAGAGAGGAATGGGAGAATTGAAATAGGGCGGTAATGACTGAGCAGACTAGGGCTAGAAATTTTCGGGAGAGGTCGGATGATAGCATTGCGCCAGATAGAGGGGAAAGTCCCAGAAAGAAGAGAAAAGTTAATAATATGCGTTATAGTTGGCAGAATACAATCAAGGATGGGCAGCAAAAGGCTTCTGCTGATACCATCACAGCCTACCGCTTTGGACTTAATGGATAGAATGAGCTTACGAACCTCGTCACAAGAAACAGTGGTGAATTCAAAGGAAACGCTAATGGGAAGCACCTCAGAAAAGATAGCTGCTATGGTTTGCGTTTTTATGTCAACAGGAAGCTTAGGGGTTGTGGAAAAATGAAGATTCAAGTCATTTAGAGAGTGAGGGAAATTGACGTTTGAAGGATCAGATTTCCCAATACCCAAGGAATTTAGAAACTTCCAAGTATCAGAAAAAGAAGACTGGACAAGGTTTTCATGAAAGTGCCGTCTCTTTGCAGCCCTTACCATCTGATTACAACGATTTCTGGCTACCCTAAAAGATTCCCAACTTATATCACTTCGACTACGCTTGTAGGCCCTGAAAGCACGGTCCCTCTTTGTCATGGCAACTCTGACCATCCTAGTTATCCACGGAGCTGGAGGGCGCCTCAACTTAACTGCCCGGAGCGGAGCGTGCACATCATACAGTGATAATATTATGCTGTTGAACTCTGAAACTTTTTCATTCACTGATCTTCTTCTTCTTCTTTCGTGTCGGCAAGAACACGGGCTGAATCCAACTTGCCCAGAAAGCGGCTACTGTGGTAGCCCTCTGGTTACTGACAAGTAAGTCATTACGGGAGCAGGTGGTCGGGCACGCGGGACAGTTAGTGAGGTGAGCCATGGTTTGCATTCACTGATGATGCCAACAGAACCGGTTCCCAGTTGAGGGAGGAAGCATCTTGTTGCAGTTTAACAACGTTGAGCTTCGCAAGATTACGTAGGATGGCTACTTGAGGCTGACGTTTGACAGGCTTTATCTTAAGAGACAGAAATATAAGATCATGGTGTGAAAATCCAGGAGCGGGAAAATGGCCATGTTTAAGGACACGATCAGGAGAGGATGTGATAATAAGATCGAGCCACGAATCATTGGTGTTGGAGTTGAGATGAGTTGGATCGAGGGGAAGAATAGAGAGATTTGCTGACTCTACCACAGAACGTAACTTTGATGAACGTGACCCGTTCTTCATGAGATCGGCATTGAAATCACCCATAATAATGACATTTTGAAAGTCTGTTGCATGTAGGCCGAGAACAGACTCAAAGTCCGCAAAAAAATCGATTGTGGGAGGAGAGTAAACAACACCCAACAGGGCCTTATTTCCAGCCAGCCTGACTTCGAGTATTATTAGTCCGTTCCTTTTTACAGAACTTTAGTATCATCAGTAAGCAGAAATTGGGTTACCTGCAACAGACCATACACGTACATTAGCTCCCCAACGAGCTCAGGCTACTTTACTCACCTTTCGGGGCACAAGCAATGTTCTAAGCTACTAACAAACAAAAATATCTTTATTTAAATAGACCTGTAGCAAGTACTTTTAAAGTTTCCCTCAGCTAAGGAATCCGCGATATCCATCCGACACCAATCGGTCCCTCACTTTTGAGGATCGTGACTCTCGCCAGGGATTCGTGCAATACCTATGTGCTCGTATGTGTCCAACGGCTTCGCCTGATGTAGCGCTGCGCCTATGGGTACCTCCAGCGTGTTGACAACTTGGTCTGGCCATCTTTTCGGGTGAAGCCTTGCGGTCTTTTACCCTCCAATGTATTCATAAATTATTCCTCCGCATAATTTAGATCAGCTTATTTCCGTTTCTGAATGTCACTCAACGCTAATTAAGTTTAAGGGACGAGGTCGTAAAGAAAACACAATTTAGGTGTTATTTGGAAAACTTGTCAGGTGTCTCGTTGAATAATGAATGAGGCATGCATGTTTCAGTTACTTAGTAGTTATTAGTTTCTCGCCGGGATAATATACTCTGGAAAATTGATTATATGAAATTAAAAAATCTGCCTTCACAAAATTGTAACGAACACTTTGTTTTTATATTATAATCACTCTACTAAACTTAAACATGTTTATTTCTTTATTCATTGCAACATAAGCTAATTTGAAATGTTTATTCTCTCAACATTATTCTCAATCAGTAGGTTGCCTGCTGTTAGCAAGGTTTCCAGGGCGAATTTATTTTTATGAAAAGCAAAAGAAAAGCTGATGGCCAGGGGGGCAGAAAAGTTCTAGAAAGAGGCTCATTTTGAATGTAAACGCAGTGTCAATATGATAAAGCTCTCAGGATTACTGTAAGTATTTCTACTGTGAGTTTCTGTCACGTAAACTACGATAATTGACTTTAGAAAGGATAGTGTACATTCGCCCATACATTGCCGCCTAACCAACAGTCATGAAAATACCTCTTAGGGTTCATAAATACATACACTTCAAAACGTAGTTTATGGACGGACACTTCTGAGCACTCGTTAAATATCAAAAAACTGAAAATTTTTGAGGTTATATTTCATAATATAATGCGAAGTTTTATTTACGTGAGTGGGACTAATCTTCTTCAAGCACATATTTTGTTGATCTGCCACTTCTGCTAGTACCATGGAACCACTAGCTGAGTCACAATACACACAAAATGTTGAATCCATTGCGATGATCGTAAATCCGTAATTTTTGCTGAGTTAGCTATGTGCAGGTTACAAAGTATTTAAACGGTTAAATCTAAAAGGAGGTCACTACAGAGGGCCACAAACGTCCGTTTTTTAAACCGAGTCGTAAAAAACAAAATTTTATTATAAAAACAATAACACAGCATTGCAAATTGAAACGAAAAATACAAGACAGATGCCGGTATTTTTTTTACGTTGAAGTGTCAAGTCAACCAAACGTCATTAACTTCTTATTTTTTTGGCTTCGCACAAAGCTGATTTAAGCCAATGTTTAATCTAGTTTTAAATAAAAAGTTAATTAAACATCTATCGCATTGACAGTTAAGAGTTATTATTATTATTATTTACAGTTAATACTCATTTTTAAGAGCCTTCAGTATGTTCACAACTAAATTTTTTTGCACATACAAGGTTCCTTTTGTCAATACAAATTGAAATATTGTTGCAATGGTATAATAACAACAAATGGTATTAAAAAAATGATTCAGTATTTTTAATTTTGATATCAAAAATCAGAAGTGTCCGTGACAATCTAATAAGTGATAGTTATGTCTTAAATTATGGCCAGAATTATGACAAATGTCAAATGCTTGTTGATACCTAAGCCAATTTGAGCAATTTTGTATGCAATTTTTGGTTCCATTCATAATCACTAGGGGCGCTGTACCGAAGTCCCATGCAAAAACGTCAACCCAGTCAACGTGGACGCTAGCGGCTGTCATTGGTATAAACTCACCAGACATACATACCGTTGTTATCACCGGCTGCACAAAAAATTTATGGGAAAAGTCTATGTATAGCAGTGGCCGTCCCATAGCAGCAACCAATGATGACGATATTCATCGGCATCATCGTTTCATACTAAAAATACTTGAATAAAAATATCAAACTTGTAAAAAGAACAGAGCTTTTAAATTAGTTCCTTATGCTATAAAGTTGCGAGCAAGAAAAGTTAAAAATAAAGGTAATATTCTAACCCTAATAGGTCTTCGTCGGAACACAGCTTATTTATAAAGAACAAACCTGATTAAATCGTTGTAGCAGCGCGCGGAGATGCTCGGTATCGAGGAGCCTGTGGTCTAGAATTAAAAAGAACATAGCAAGAAAGCTACCCTATTTCACAGTTGACAAAGTTTAAAATGGAACGACGTGTGAAACTGACCGTACATTAATCTGAGTTGCGCTGTATTTTCCTCAACGTGTGGCGAAACAAATTCGGTTTAGTGGGTGTTACGGTTAGAAATATGGTGCATTTTTAAACAGCATGTGATGAGAATTCCTACTGAATCCGCTTTATTTATACCTGTGGCACGGTTTTTTGACGCGCTGACCCCAATTCTGTATGTATCTGTAGTATGTTCCTTCTTTGAACAGAAAGAAAAGTTTGGAAAAGCCCCTAAATTATTATGCTTTTACAGATTTAATTTACATAAATTTTGCTTTCGGTTGTGACAACTATATGGTAGCAGATACAATCAAATCTCTAAGCTTAAAAAACCGTTCTGGCTTAAAAAACGAAGCTGTGTCACGATACTTGTACCAACCAATGTCACAGTATGACAAAGGCAATTGTATTATTTTTTGAACTTTGGTTTTTACGTGTTGATGATAAATCTTCATAAAATGTCATATGTTATGCCGCTGTCGGTTCAGCCGAAGCAATCATTAATCATGTTTCCATTGTTTTGGGCGTAAAAATACAGGAGCTACTGAATGGCAGGAATTAAGGGCACGGGCGGTGGGCACATATAAAGGAAAAAATATGTTGTCTATTGAGGTGCCCGTGGCTAAGTGACGGCAGCGGATCGGCAACGTTCCGATGTTAGGCAACGCCAGTCAGTTCGGGTTATGGATGGGTGACCATCCCGACCAAAATTAAGTGATGAGTTTTTCGGGCTTCGTAAGGCACGTTAAACAGTTGGTCCCGGCTGACGTCGCAAAATATCAGTTGTAAAGCCTAGTCAGAGGCCTAAAAAGGCGGCTTGATAACATCTGACGGTAAGGTTTATCACTGGCCTTATATTCACCTCTCTCACCTCCACGTGTTGGAGTATGGCTCGTACCACCTCATAGACTGTTTTTGCCCATAGATTCTTTTACCTTCTGGGTCCTTTCTTATATAACCGAATTGGTAAAGAGGTAACATTAGCTAACAAAATCAAATACCTGTACGTTGAGACACTATGTAAGTTTTTAAGGGAGTTGAATTATGGCAACACTGAAAATCTATTTAGAATAAATATATAAACTTATTTGTGTAGTATACATATATATTTTCAAATATGTTGGAAATTCGCACAGTGATTCTTTGGTACTGCTTACATTTGAATATTTTTTAATTTTATTATATGGGAAAATAAATCATATTTATGAATATATATATATATATATATATATAATAATAATAATAATCATTTACTGCTTGCCAGAATCTTAAACTAGGTACATAAGTAGGTTAACTTTAATTTATACATTGTTTTGACTATGGCAGGTTGACACCTGAACTAGGATATATCCTGTGTCTCAGGTTGCCAACCCTCCACCCCAAAATTAATTAACATAATCTATTGTACTGCACGTTCACATAGAATTTATCTTTAGTAACTTATAAATAACAAATGTAAAGCAAAAAGTATAATATAATTTGTGTGTGCGCGTGTGTGTGTGTGTGTGTGCGCGCGTGTGTGCGTGTTTGTGTGTGTGTGTGTGTGTGTGTGTTTATGGTTTGTAAATATGGTTATTTTTCAATTAAAATAATTTTTTCTGTGGTTAAATGGTCAAGCTCGGAAAGTTTCTGGGTCAATAAGCTTTTTAATGTTTTTCTGTTCATTTTAAAGATAGGTGTTATATCATTGAACCTTCTGTACAGGAAATAACCCATGTGGACCACCTGGCGTTGGGCAAGAGCTGTTTTATACGATATCATTGGAGTGCGCACTCGTCTCTTTGTTAGAGGCAGTTTATTCGGGTCGAAGGACGTGTGATGTCGAAGAATTGAGGTCATGACATACAGTTGCCTAACAGTCAGGAGTTTAGCATCCTTGTAGAGTTAGTCGGAAGGGTATCTTCTAGGTTTGTGGAGCATAACCTTAATCACAGCCCTTTGCGCTCTTTCCACTTCTATCATATGAGTAGCAGCAGCACCACCCCACACAGGTAGACAGTACGTTAACACAGACTGACATAGGGTGAAATAGATTTGAGTAAGCAGTTTAGTGTCAGCTGCATCCCTCGCGTTTCTAAAAATGTGTAGAAGCCTTCTAATTTTTTTGCTTAAAGCTGAAATGTGAGGTTTCCAGTTCAAATTTTGTTCCACGATTACACCCAGATATCTGTGTGCATCTGTTTGGAGTAAAGGAGTACAGTCACAGGCGGATCCAGCAGCTAAGACCTTGGTGCATGGGGCTAAGTCAAGTTTAAGACTAAATTGTGAGGGAGGTTTCGACAAGTAGTTCATCCCGAAGCAAATGTATTTAGTTTCGGCTATATTTAGTGTGAGTAAATTGCTGTTCAGCCATTGGGCAACTTTTTGAAGTCCTTCTTCAGCAATTTTTTGCACTTTTGGCCACGTCTCCCCACTAAATATGAGGGCCGTGTCATCCGCAAATGAAAGTGTGCTACCATGGGCCAGGTTCAAGCTACACAAGTCATTAACGTAGACCAGAAACAGAGTCGGACCAAGAGTGCTTCCCTGTGGAATGCCATAGGTGATGGGTGAGCTACTGCTGTACTGGTCTCTTATTCTGATGACCTGTCTCCTGTCGGTTAAATAACTACGGAACCAGTCAAGCACAACTCCACGAACCCCCAAAGTTTCAAGCTTGCTCAGGAGTAACGGTATGGATACGGTATCGAATGCTTTTTTCATACCAAGAAAAACAGCGGCACACTTTTGGCCTTTGTCTAAGAGGTCAGTTATATAAACATTGTGTTCTTGTATAATTGTTTATTTATTTTATATCATAGGATTTTTTCTGATTTACACTACCTAACGGTATTTATTATGGTCAAGTTATTAATGTTATTATTATGCCGTATTACTCTCAAGTTATCTCATTAGTAGGTTATCTATTTGAAATACATGCATGTAATTACCCTAAATAATTTAAATGTTTAACTTTAACTAACATTACCTTTTTCATGGGCTGACCCAATCGAATCGAATTTCATTATTGGTTTAGTTAACCATATCAGTTTATTTTGATTTAGTTTTAGTTTTCTTATATTGCTACGTACCATGTACTTTTTTCGCTTGTACTATGCAAATTTGTTGGTTACTCAACGCGCAATTCTATTCTGCATGTGAAGGGATTACGCGCTGCTCTAAAATGTACCTTATTAATGTGACGACAATCATTACCTTGCCGTAACTCAGTCAAGCACTAGCACGGGAGGTAAAGGATGTCGTTGCTAATTTGTACCCACATTTATTGTTATTAATAACATCATTCATTACGGTCTCCAACCGTTCTTTTTGTGTACAAATTAATGTATTTTGGTATGCACAATAAACAATTTTTGAATTTTTTGAATTTGAATTGAATAGTTGAGGTGAGGCCTGTGCCCAGCAGTGGGACGACCAACTTAACTTCAACACCAACAGCTTTTAGAAGTCCACTGCTGCACAGAGGCCTCCCCCATAGAACGCCACAGTGAGCGGCTTTGGGCTAATTGCATCCAGCGGCTTCCTGCAACTTGCACCAAGTCATCGATCCACCGGGTGGGTGGCCTGCCTACACTGAATTTTTCAGTTCGTGAGCGCTATTCGAGGACTCTTACGCCCCAGCGGTTATCAGCCCTGCGGGAAATGTAACCCGCCCGTTGCCACTTCAGCTTGGTTATCCGAAGAACTATGTCGGTCACTTTCGTTCTTTTGCGGATATCCTCATTACAAATCTTATCATGCAAAGAGAACTAAGCATAGCTCTTTTCATAGAGCACTGGGTAACCCAGAGTTTGTTTACTCGTCTCGTTTGAACTCGTCCACAACTTTGAAAGTATCGTCACAGATTACTTAATAGTTACTAACGTAACACAGTCATCCACACATAATTCAGCATTTGTTGGCCCGAACTAAAAGGTTCGGTGACTCGTTTCTTTGTCGTACCATCCAGAAGTAGAACGCCCTTCCAACACATGTGTTTCCTTCCTCTTATAGTCCCGGGTTCTTCAAGCGGGGCGTGAAAAGGCATTTCTGAAGGTTAAGGTGAGGATGGCCAGCCCAGAAATTCGTTTGAACGACATATCTGGACCTTACGACAGCTTTCCACAGGTGGAGTGAGGTCATCTTGACGGGCAAAAAAAAAACGTAACAGATACCTAAATCACATCAATAAAAAAAAATACAATTTTCTTAATCCTAAACGCGTGCTGTCATCTGTCATTGAACCGCAAGATTCGCATACAAATGCTCTACGGCTGTTGACAATCAACTGCCAAATGGTAATTCCACTTCCCGACAGCTGGTAGGTAATTTTCACGCGCAAGTTCGTGAAGTGACAGAGGCCTGTACGTCTACCACGAGTTGCCACTTTAAATTTACATATCGTTCGCTTAAAACAAATCTGTTGGGATGACACATGACATGACATGATAATGTCAAATCCCAATACATTTTTTACGCGAACGATAATGTAAATCTAAAGTGGCAACACGTGGTAGACGTACTGGTATCGTTCCCAACAGCTACTGGTATAGGTGTGACATAAACGTATGACATGATTTTTGTCTTGTCTTTGTTTATGTGAAGACCCACCATTTGGGATACTCTACAAAGGTTGCCGAGCATGATACCGAGGTCATCGAACGTCTTCGTAGTGGGTACCTTGTCTCAGCTTCTGACTCTGACTCAGCTATATCCTTATTTTCATTAGTAGCAGCATCCTCACTGACACTAATAGCCAATTTCGACCGGTGATGTGTCGGTTTTTTGTTTACTAACAAAATAAATATTTTTATCACCCAGAATCGCCTTTTCGTTGGTTTACTATTGTAATTGCAGCTTGACTGGCTGAATAATATGTACTCAATGCATAGGCGTAAGTAGCCAGAGCAAATAGGTTCTCGTCCGACATGACTGCTGCTGGTGCTCGCGAAAAGTGACTCTGAGCCGCGGTCCAACTTTCCAATGCTCTTAGTAAGGCTAGTAAGTTTGCCAAAAGGTATTGAAGTTAATGAGTGGCCGCATTAACTTGGACACAATAATTGGCCATACATTCGTAGCTAAGTTTGGACCCAATTCAAATCCAGTGTGTGACGCCGGCATAAAACAATTTCCGAAGAACGGATAAAATCTATATTTTCTAATTACAATATTGACGACTTAAAAAGCCGCTTGCTGGCTGTTTCATAAAATTTAAATATTGAATATTAATTGCAGTGCGACTCCTGCTTCCACTCCATCTAAAACAGTGAATAAATCTTAAGTTTATGCTGCAAATTTGGTTAAATATCTACATTCAGCCGTGATCCACGAAAGCCTGATTAATTATTTGATAAGAAAATACCTGTCCAGTGGCGGGCATTTTGCTGACGATTTCGTGGTTTGCTTGAACCAAATATACAGGGTGGTAATGAAAAAAAACAGAAAAGCCTTAAAATTTGTTTTACGTTAAACTACAAGATCACTATTATTCCGTTCCGTATTATTCCGTCATTTACCATCATTTAATTCACTTGCGAACAATACTCTTTGTATTGAATGTTAGTTTCGGAGGATTTTGTAAAACTTTCTCGGAATTTGCCAGGTATTTTGCCAGGTGATGATGTATTACTAGAAAAATCGAAATTATGCATTATAATACCAGATTTAAAGCATATTGTTCTAGATTTTTTTCAAATATACAATATCCTTACTACAATTTAAAGCAATGCATTTTCCGTTGCTTTCATTACTTGATTAATTGGACTGATTTATTGATTCAACAAAAATACTTTATCAGATGTTCAACCCCAATAATGATGGTGTGCCATTGCTCGTAAGACAAGTTTGTCTTTCGTTTTACTGTTGACTTACTGATAATAGCACTGTTTGCTTGTTTCTTATAATTATTATCATGGTACTCGTAGAAACAAAAGAAACATAACAAATGGTCTTCATTCTAGAGCTTTTTCGTCACAACAACCATCAGTTTTTGGCGCTATGGGCTCTACTCACTGTGACTTCAACTTACCTTACTATGTTTGCTGTGTTCCTGATAGTAAACCAAAGAAAACATCTTTAAAAAAACAATCGATAAACTTGTATTTTATATGCGTTAACAACGAAACTGTAAAATAAAACCAAGTAGGTAGTAATAAGTTTATATTCATACAGCAGGCCGTCTGCCTCTGCAACCTGATTTCATTTTCACCCTGTATAATTGGATTATCCCGGTTGTTCAGTATATCGCAAAGCCTGATGCATGGCCATGAATCTTGTCGTGTGAATAAATCCTCGCCACTGCGTGGGGTGACTACAATTTATGATATAGGTAAGTAGGTGAAAATTAATTTTTATTTATTGAATTATTTTTTAGTCAAAACTAAAACTCAAGTAATTTTCAATACCTTATTTTTAACCGACTTCAAAAAAGAAGGACGTTCTCATTTCCTCAAAATCTTTTTATTTATGCTCCCTGATTACTCAAAAAACACTCGGTGGCCTCCGTACAAACAGGATATTTAGCGTGCTATAACACTTTGGTTACGCAGTAGGCTGTAATTCAAAAATATTTAATTACTCCATTTTGCGAAACACCGCAAGAGTAACTGAGTTTATATTAGGTGATAGCTTGTTGAAAAGTTTCTTTTGAGAATCAAGGTTTCTCAGCCGATTGCATAACAGCAAATAAGTGAAATAATTCAAATATTACTTAAGTAGCTAATTTTGGTCATCCTACTACCGTGGGGGCAGATATAGGTATATCCCACCCTCAGGCAACAATAGGCCATGGCGTAAAATCAAAGGCTAAACTACGTGCTCCATTATTCAGAACAAATTGATGGCGAAGATATCCTGTTAGGTAACGCATTAGAGAGACACCATTTAGAAACAATAGTACACGATTTTCATTGTTAATTTTGTGTCTTTGCTGAGGTGAGGTCGGCCTTGTAGGAACAAAACAATTAGTAGACGTTTGGTTGTTTTATTACGAGCAGTACGAGCACCTGCTTTTTTTTTTTAATGGGTTTGTTTTTGGCCTCCATCTCTCCTGGTGGTAAGCGATGACGAGGCTGATGGTGGTACACACTTACCAAAAAAATGCCCAGTCACTCTGGCCTTGAAGATACAAAGGTTGTAAGTATCCGGAAACACAGGCGCATGGAGAGCATTTCACTCCCTAGAGGTGCAGACCAGAAAAAACGCAGCAAACCGATGAGTGCGCATTGCAGAAAAGTCAACTGCATGGGGGTCTAAGCTCTCCCGGCGTCTAGTGGTCCGGTGGTAAAAAGTATAAACGATGATATCAAGTTGTGCTTTGAGACAAGTTAACTTACGCTCGAGGTTGTGTCGTAAGTCGAAAAGACAAAAAAGCAGGCTGTTGTGGTATCGTGGTAAACGGACTATCTGATGCTAACGCTTATGCGAATGTCATGAAGAGATGCTTTATTTTGAAATTGAGTACCTTGCTACAAAAGGGAGGCAAATCTAATTCTTAAAGATATGCCTCGTTCAAGCACCAAATGATAGACCTATTTTTTGTTCGATCTACATGTTAAAAAAAGACAACTACTAAAATTTGGACCTGCCCCTCTTGTGCTGCAAGGTCCTCAATTGTATTTTTTTTGACGTGCAGCAGATCACAGGAACGTATCATTGAATAATTTAATGTTCTAATCACAGTTGTAGCGAACTCGAAGTAAAATAACAATGAATTACCTAGAACTGTATTCATTCATGAACCTGTACATAAGTTGGTGAATTAATTAAAATTATTATGGTGAATTAATTACAATTATTATCATGAATTGTTCAACAAGTGTTACGTCGAAAGTGATTTCTATGGAAAACTCTACAGTAATTTGATACGGAAAGATACTTTACAATGTGTTTTAGCTTTTTTTATTCGAGTTTCGGAGTTTTTTAATCCCACCTGTTAAATGTGGTGGTTTATTCGTCATCCCTATGTGACGTCCCAATAAGTCCAAATCATACTTTAGCTAATTGTAGTTTAGGATCGCCATGTATGTACTTGACTTACCTTAACCTATGTGGAATGAATGGGCTCTTGTTTAGTTAGCAACGAGTGCTCGAGTTAATTCTCAGAAATATTGTAAAACCTCAATGCTAAGTAAAGTATCTTAACCCACCTTGTAAACAGCGATAAGCCTCGCTTTAAGTATGGAACAGCATTTACTAAGAAACGTGTGGTCTAAGGATTTGGCCTTTGCCTTAACACGTCACGTTCCACCTGTTTTAGCTTTTCGATTATTGGGACAGATTAAAATTTCATGCTGAGGGGTTTATCGGTATATTTTTTGAACGAGTATTTCGAAATTATGGGTAGTTTAAGCTTAATTTGTTGCCATATTAAATTGCACCGGTCCTGTACGTCTACCACGAGTTGCCACTTTAAATTTAAGTTATAAAATAAATAAATATAAATATGCGCCAGACAACACACCTCTTGTAATGGTCTCGAAGTAGGGATTAATATCCCTGTGTTACGAGGTACTACACAAGGAAATAAGCTAGAGGCGTCTCCCAGCACACCCAGACCAGTGTCAATTCAGAAAAGATCGTTTCCTAAATTGACCCGACCGGAAATCGAACCCGGGACACTACGGAAATCGAGGCGAGAAACCGTGCTACAGCGCACTACGCCGGTCTACGCCAACCGTGTCGTCAGTTATCTTTGCGTAAGTGTGCACTGACGACGATCGCGACACAAGTTTAGACATGACAAGATAAACAGTGTTACCAGCACATAATTTAAAAAAAGGCAGAAAACTTAAACAGCTAGTTTTGGTCTGCAATATTGTAAAGGTCCGAGTTTTTATAGTTCGTTTCATAAACGAAAGAGACGCTTTGTAAGGAAAGCAAAAATGCTTATTTTATATTATGAGGAAAGATTTGATGGTTTGTTTGTTTGTACTGAGTAGGCTCTAGTCCAATTCTTTTACTAATATAAAGCTACATTATCAGCGAATGACTTAGGCTATATTTATTCTTTAGGCTATGTTATAACGACAGCTGCGCCTACGCGGGTTAAACCACTAGCGGACAGCTAGTCAAACATATTATTATTATTTCTTCTCTCAGAGATTACATCTCGGGGTACTTGACATGATTCATCAGTTTCACCATTCCTTTTAAAGTTCTCCTTCACTCGGAGCATTAACCTGTAATGTAACGTCGCAGAGTCGAGCATGACATCAGTAAGAGAGGAAAACCGAGCATTACAGTGCGCAAACTGTAATGTTACAGATTCGAGCATTGCGTTGGTGAGAGAAAAGCACCGACCATTACAGTGCGCAACTTGACGATACAATGTGTATTATTTTGATAAAACTAAGGCAGTATTGCAATGTAATGCTCAAAATCGGATCTGAAATGTACATTACAGGCGAATGTTCGTCATGTCAGGGAGGCAGTTCTGTAATGTAATGCTCCAAATCGAATCTGAAACGTTACATCACAGAAAAATGCTTCAGGTGAGGGACCACCTTCATACTTGCCAAACGATAGAAGACACATTTGACCTGCTCCGCGTAAGTCTTAAACTCAGTTTAAGTAATATTCTTTCGAAAATTAAAATAATAATGTATTGGTTTAATTTTATTTAGGATTTGATGTAAATATCGTCTTTATCATGCGGCGAGAAATGTAGACCCCAACTCCTAATGCTCTATAAGTCAGAGGCTTCCATCTTTATCAACAGTACGAGTACCACGAGTGAACAATTTAAACACAAATTTTACTGACAAACTAGTTCATTAATGATCACCCCAAAAAATGCTAAAGATAATAAAAATCTCAAATCAAAAAATAAAAATAAAAAAAATCTTAGTTTTTCACAATCCGTTACTTCTGTCTCGTAGGCAACCACTAAAAGATAAATCCTAACACTATTAAGAAAACAAATGAAGTCAGAATACTAGCCCTACTTAACTTGTGTTAAGGTACCATGTTTTACAGGTACTGTGCTTTCTGAAAATTAATAACAAGATGGCAAACAGTATACATTTACTCGTGCTTTTGACTTGTTATCACTGCTGCTCCAAATCTCTCACGGACGTGGGGCACTAGCCATTCCAAAGTTGGAAACACTACGATATTCCTTTACGAGTCCAAGAATTTCATTATCATGCATTTCTGTTTATAAAATGAAATGTACGTCTCTCTGCTTGGCATAATGAAATTTGCACAACCCGGTAGCGTGCGGCGTTCTCATAAGATGTCTAAAACCAAGATTAATATCTGTCAAAGTGAAGCACATTGCATTAACGGTTTCGAATTATAGTGTCATTTATAATTACTATATTAATGTGTGAGTATATATATGATGTTGTATGGTCTTCATACAACATCCCGCTTCCAACACTTATCAGTCCAAAATTATTCTTTTTTCATACATTTTTAAACGTACACCCATCGTCAACTCATGGTAGACATACAGGTCTACCATGAGTTGACACCAATGACAGCCGCCTAGCGTCCACGCTCACCGCGTTGGCGTTTTTGTATGGGATTTCACTACAGCGCCAAGACGTTTGTAGTACAGCGTGACTTAAAATGGAATTAAAATTCCATTTTAATGGAATTAAAAATGGCATACGAATTTCTGAAGTCAACCATCATACTTTACGTACGTACGGGCTTGGCAGTTACAGAACACATAGCTCTTCGAAGATTTGAACTGATGGCCAGTAGGGCAGAAAAGCTCTTTATTGGCCACTTATTAGTTCGTGTATCACTGCGCAGGATCAATACACTAATAATGGCTGCAAATTATGATATTATTGCATTCTAAGTGAGTACCAAGTCATCATACTGGCTAAGATAGTCTTATCTACCTCTTTTGTCGTCTCTGAGAGTCGACAAAAGAGGTAGATAAGACAAGTTTCCTCGGATGACAAAGGGGTGTAAACATGTTTAACACAGATTTATTAATATTATAATCGATATTATCAATAGTACTGATTTGAAGACACGATAGTATCGATATCAACAATCGATACGAATAATCGATTAAACCAATCGATTTAAATAATTGATGTAATCGATGCAGCTAAACGATACAAAGAATCGAAATGATTGATTTAACTAGTATTTCAACTAATCGAATCAACGAATCGATTCAACAAATCGATTCAACCAATCGATTCAACTAATCGATTCAACTAATCGATTCGACTAATCGATCAACTAATCGATTCAATTAATCGATTCGAAATAAGAATCGTTAAACACTTATCAATTAAGATAGATAACAATCGATTTATTGAAACGAATATTCAATTTTATTGATACAAATAACCGATTTAAAAGAAACCAATAATCGAAATAATAATTTTATCGATATTATTGATATCCCAAACTATTTATATAACACTTGTTTTTATGGAATGAAAATCTCTAAAAGCGAAAAAAAATTAGTGCGCTTTATTTGAATTTCATATTTTTATGTTAAATTTACACTCATTAATATCTAAAATAACGACTCATAAATGCATCGCTTTATTACTGCACTTAAAAAAAATTACAGCATTTTGACGCACCGCAACGCCTGTTTTCATGCTATTTTAATGCATAATTGGTTTGTCGTCCACAAAAATGTCACATGAGATACCTATCACTTCTAAACCACGACAAAAATAAGGTGCCATGTTAGGATCTGTCGACAAAATCGAATATTAAGTCACGATAATTGCTGCCATGCTAGGAACGGCAGACAAAATAGAGAAATCGAGAAATGGCGAAATTTGATTGGAGGATTTTTTGTCTACTCTTCTCGTAGGGCGCGCATCTTAGCCCCGCAAGTCATCATCAAATGGACAAACATAAAATCTACATTTTAATTTTCACGTAAAGCTCTCAAATATCGGGTTGATTATTTGACTCCAGTTATAGCACAGCCTGTACAGAATGTCGAATATTTATCGGGAATTCTGACCATCGGCGCTAATGGTTACAACGTCGAGAACGCGCCAAATGAAAGCGCGTGCTACAGCGGTCGAGCTTGAACACTGCAGTTGCATTCTTAGTTTGATGTCAGTTACAATTTGTATGGTTTCAAAAGCTTGTACCGCAAGTTTTGTGCGAACGAACAGCTTGATAAACTGAAGTAGAACTGACTGACGCTTAGCGACATTTTGATGGAACTGCAAGCTATGAATATGTGCAACAACAGATATTATATCAATCGCGCGTTGCCGACCCTTTATTTTAGGGCTCAACATATTTTTTGATGGTCGGGAAGACAAACATAGGTCCTCAATGAGCTCTTGCCTGCAGAATCTTACATGTTACATACAGCTGTATGTGGTTGCTATGCGCGGGCAGTGAGTTCCACTTCTTTGTTGTTCTCTGTTTGTGTTGTTGTTGCTTTCTAGTTACAAGTGCAGGGATCCGTATTAAATATCCCTGGACATTAAATATCCCTGGACATTATTCCACACAGCGCCATCTAGCCCCAAAGTAAGCTAATTAAAGCTTGTGTTATGGGATACTAGACAACGGATAAACATACTTAAATACATTTTCTTTTGTAAATACACACTTATTATACATAGGAGACACCCAGACCAGTACAAACAGACATGTCCATGCACACAAATGTTTGTACTGTGCGGGGATCGAACCCGCGACCTCTGGTGTAGTAGCCAACTTCTTAACCATTACACCAAGTCGGTCGTCAATTACCCTACTTCTGCTATCGACATGTCAATTTTGCTGACATCATTTGAATATGATAGAAACCTGTTAAAGAAAAGTCCCGTGCGTATCTTCTGAAATACGCGTAAAAGTACAAATGACAGTCCTCTCACTGACCACCACCTCCATTAATATGAATAAGCCTACTTGCAGCTGCGGTCGCACGCAGTTTGGCCTGCGGTTGCGATCCGTAGTTGGTATCTGTATCAATACCCAAATTTGACATTTAGGTTTGATTCCAATGGACTCCGTCCCTTGGAATCCACTGGGTTAATATAGTGACGGATTTAAGAAAACCAGGCGTCTGTTGTGCTTTTGAAAATTGATGCAGATTAATTATTAATAACATTAAATAAAGCAATCTGGTATATATTTACCAAAATTATCCACAGCGGAGTATTCTCGCTAGTCAATTTGTGCCTAATTTCAATTATTTTGTCACAAATTGTGAATCCGCTTCTACTTTTTTTTATTTATATAAATTTGGTCATCATTATCGTTCGTCTGTATAAAACACAAATCTCCTTCGAATGCAGCATTGACAGTGCTCGTTGCAGCGAATTCTAAGTTTCGCGTACTAACATAACAAGTTGAACGATTTCAAAGGCACGTCCTACAATTTGTATGTGCTGCCCGTTCTGAATATAGGACGTGTTCAATGCTGCACCTGTTCGTCGCTAACTTCAGTTCGCAAGTTTGCTTAAACTATTACGTAATTTGAGGCGTCCGTCGTCGCCAACTTGCCCCACATTATGTTTGTAAGCCTGATGATATCGTCCCAAACTTTTCACCTCGTTATTTTCACAAAAATTATGCTTATATTCGGGCTCACAAAAGAAATTGGAAGTGAAATTCAGAGTTAGAGTTAACTTGGTCGTATCCTAGCGCAGCGAAGTTGCGGCGCAGTTACTTTGGGAAATATCGGATAGTATTTCACAAAGAGGCTTCCGATAACTTGCTGAAGCTCAGAAGTTGGTTTAGAATTTTTCCCGCCTGAGAGTTCCCGAACATCACTCACTTGGTGTTCACTTTACCGGCATCAGCCGCTGTTAAGCGTTGGAAACTATAAATAAGTACCTGCTACATAACCCAGCTTACTAGTACTAAGTGTTCGTTATAATATTCAGACTGGTGACATAATACCAAGGAGTTAATGTTTTAGCCTCCATAACTGGATAAATTCTGCAATACAGAATATCTGGAACCAAATTAAATAAGAGCATGCTTAGCTTTCTTATCAAGACCACCGCCGCGTCGAAGCATGTGGCAAGTGTAAAAGATCTGCTCTGTGGAAAAGCACTAGACACGGTTGGTTCAGCATAGAAGTATTGAACCAACCCGCGGTCTCTGGAACCAACGGCAGACCCGACTTAAAATGATATTAAGTGACTTATAGCAGCACATTTTGATGTTGAACTGGCTTCCTTTATGACAGGGTAGAGTCGCTGGCTTACCACTGCCATGCCCTAAGGTGGTATAAAAT
The DNA here is from genome assembly GCA_947369235.1 of Udea olivalis. Classification (NCBI taxonomy): domain Eukaryota; kingdom Metazoa; phylum Arthropoda; class Insecta; order Lepidoptera; family Crambidae; genus Udea; species Udea olivalis. Next base: position 11,817,485 of record OX376351.1, read on the forward strand.
TTCCCGGCACCGCTCGTTATACGTCATCATCATCATCAGCCTTACATAAGAAAGCTTTTCTAACGAGATGTGAGCTGAGGATGTGTATGATATTTGCCAATGAATATAGTGTAGTTTATTTTATTAGCTCAGTTATAAACTAACAAAATAAAATATATTTCCACGCCTAGACCATTGCATTAAGTTTTTACATTCTATCATAACGTGAGTATTTTAAAAATACACGATCCTAAAGAGATTCAGGCCCAACGACCAAAGGTTTTAACACATTTAAGGCCTGAGGCAGCTCTTTTCCACTCTTCTGAAATCTGAATGATCACTTGACCCGTTATAAACACTTATGCAACCATATTTGATTTCATAAGGCTACCTTTTTTGCGTGCATGATATTTTACTATTCAATATAAACACGTTAAACAGAATGGAATTTAGGGTCGTTTTTTTTTAATTTATCTGTAGAATAAAGTTTATTCGAAGGTTAACAAGATTTTTATCTTTCAATGGTCAGATAGATGTTATCTGTTGAATGGAGCCGCTAACTGAGGAATAAAGTTATCTGCTTTTTGAGGGGCTGGATAAGATTTTATCTATGCGTATTCTTTGACATTTTGAGGTAAGGTAAGGTGTGTTATTTGAGATTTTTTTTATTTTATTTGGTACGCACACACATTCTAAGGGATATTTTTGACCAGATTGACGACGCATGATTTTGGAGCAAAGGCAGTTACTTAACTATACCATCGCTGAGCTGAGCCCGAAAGAAAAGATTGATTTGTAAAAGAGAGACCTAACATTTTAGTACATGGGATGAAAAGGAGTTTTGGAAAAGATTTTGCCCTAAAAAAGACGAAGCAAACATACTCTTTGTCACAACTTGGCAACTTTGGCAACAAAAAAAGTTGAATTTATTTTCCTATAGGTACTTACTTCAATGTCAATTTGTCAAGCATCAACTTTTGTCTTGTTTCATTCTAAAATTGCAATGCTTGTATAGGTGCATCTCGCTTGTGGAAAATCAGTGTGAAGTTAGCGATATAAGTTGATAGCTATTTTTTTGGATAAAAGAAGATTGATAAATTTAAAATATCTATTCGCTTGATAAACAGCCAGTTAATATTATACTTCAGTTAGCTAGGAAATAAACTAAGAATTGAAAAATCGGGCCTTAATAAAATAAAAACGTTACCTTGAACCGTGGTAAGAAGATACAAAGTAAATTGGAGAGGAAGTAAGCAGTTATGTTGACCATACCAACTGTTATTCCTTGGTATGATCAATAGTTGTGACTGCGAATCCTTAGCAGTTACATATTTTGAAATGTTTTCACAAAGCTCTTAAGTACACACTGACATGGCGTTTATTAATCAATCAATCAAACGCTTTATTCGTTAAACATAGGTCCACAGTGGATAGTCAGAAATGATCGCTATGTTTAGCCTTGCCTAGGCGTACATATAGTAACTGATACAATAAAAATAAAAATGTTTAATTAAAATACGAGAAAAATCGCAAAAAACAGACTATAAAACTAGATTGATTGGCGAGAAAACAGCAAAAGACTTCGTAAAAATGTTGACAATAACACAACCGACGGCGACGTCCAATCGGTCCAATGCGATGCGTCGTCCAATTTAAAATAACAAGCTGCATGAACGCATATAGCCTGCCTGATGACGCGTTTTACGTGCGAATGGACGCACGATATTGGTTACACCGCTGCTTATGTTGCATAATCAACAAAGTAGCCTAGCTCTCAGCGATCGGTGTATTACAAAATGCGCGTCGATCGCGCGTAGTTCTGGACAGGGTCATAGGCATAATGAAGCATGCGCGCGTGTCATCCGCCCAGGCGAGCTAATCACGGCGAACAGTTGATTGCATGACGTCGTCCTTTTTCAACGGGCGCCTCGAAAAACTGGCTTCATTGAAAGCAACTATCGCAAAGTCAGGGTATTGAGCCAATTTTAATTCGATGCAATCAGCAATGTTAGGGTTAAAAGGGCGCTCAAGTCGTTGCCGTTGGCGTGAGCGTTAAATTAATCGAAGTTTTAACACGATTTAGCACGCTTGTTTCCGTTTTTTTATAATTCTTCTGTGCTGTTTGTGTTTTAATTGATTTTTAGGTAGACACTCCAGTAAAGACCTGAAATTTAGTAATGGGCTCATAGTTGGTTTGGTTTTTGGATCACAGTTAAGGCTTATGATCACTTAGCAAAAGCTGATACCAATGAATTGTAGCGTTTACTTTATTTCAATAATCGACACCTTTACACAGATAAAATAATATTTATATGGTTCTTGCTACATAAAAAACACCTAGTAAGTTTAAAACACGTCTTGGACGTAGGTTTGCATGAAGGATTAACTAGGATAACGGTAAAATTTGACGTGGCTTAAAAGATTTAGGTGTTATTTAGTAATTAAATCTTATAGGCAACAGTATGGACCACAAAGTGGCTTCATTTGTCCTTGTCAAACTTGTGTAGAGCTTGTCTTATCTGAAATGTCGCGCTCCTCCACTGCATTCACACACATATAGGAAAGTAAAGTAATTAGCTTAAATACTGTCCCACTACTGGGCAAAGGCCCCCATCATTCAAATCAACCCATCGCTACAATGGATGAGTATTGGCTTTATAGACGCAATAAAAAAGTAGTGGGGCGCTTTATAACATTTCACTTCAAATAAATTAAGCTTTGTTCTATCAGTAGAGATAAAAATTAAGCTCAAATCCCAAACGAAGAAATGGATTATGACGCAGAATTCAAAGTATTACTGTCTTTCGTTAAACTTCTATAACGAAATGGTAACGAGACTCTTCCATTATCAAGACCAAGTTAAGTTCGGATTTATATTCGGACATCTAAGGACAAGTATACACTGTCGAAGAAGAGAGAAGGGTTTAAAAAAAGGAATCATACATACTCGTAGTACTAGCGAATATCTTTACTATGATAATAATATTATGAAGAGGAAAGATTTAGTTGTTTTTTTGTTTAAAATGAATGATCCGAAACTAATGGACCGATTTCAAAAATTATTTCACCAACATACAGCTACAATATCAGCGGAGTGACATAAGCTATATATTTTTTAATTTAGGATATATTTTGACAGAAGGAATAACTTATGCGGACGAAGCCGCTGACGGACGTGGTGAGTGACGACGTGATTTTGGATAATTAACGTGTTTAATTTTATTGTTTTTATTGCATACTATTTTATACTTTGTACAGATGTAACCTAACCATGTCATAAAGATTCCGTTAGATTTTTTCTAATTTTCACTCATACAAACCTTGTCCTTACAATAACTTACAAAAATAATAATAATTACCCCAATCGGTTAAGCCGTTCTCGAGTTTTGCGCTGAGCAACACATTTGGCGATTCATTTTTATATAGATAAAAAGTCAAGATCAAAACAGATTCAAAAGCTTTTTCTTGGCTACATCCCGCCAGTGAAGCCATAGCCTAAAGTCGCGACGTCTTTTTTGAGAGACACCCCGGAAATCTAGCTGCACTGGACAAAGCAACTATCACGGACCGGGATTATTGAGCCAATTTAATTTGAGCGGAATAAGCTTTTTGATGCTACTCCTAATGAACCAGGGACGTGATTGTATTATTGGACTGCATTCACCGGGTTAGTTCTAGCTAAGGGTAGTTTGGTTAGTAATTGCGATTCGATATTATTGTGTGTTGTGATTTTGGTTTCCTTAACAAACTCAAACTCAAATAACTTTATTCAAATAGACTGTAGCAGTACTTTCAAATCGTCAAATTTACAGCAAAATATACTAAATAATAGACATAAATACCATAATAATATGGATATGTAAATAAACAGTATACAGACATAACACGAGGAACCTTATTCTCACGTTGGCTTTTCGTTGTCATCTTAACTTATTGTTTTATGCATGTTTATAATTGAATACTATAGCGTCTGTTAATTTTTCTGTTTAGGCAAATATGTTTCAACCCAACACATCAATTCTCAGGCTTGAAATGAGTCCTGGCCAAACGGGCCAGGACTCATTTCAAGAGGGATAATGATGGAAAGGGATAATGACTCATTGAAAGTACTCATTATAACGAGGAAAGATTTGATTGTTTGTTTATATTGAATAGGCTCCGAAATCATTGGGCTGATTTCAAAAATTCTTTCACCAAGATAAAGCTACATTATCAGGGAGTGACATAGGCTTTGTTTTATTTTTATTTTAACGGTATAAACAGTCTGCGCGGGCGAAGCCGCTGAAAGACAGCTAGTATAGAAATATTTAGGGATGTCATTCAGCCATAGTACAAGCTCTGCATTATTTGCAGTGTATCTTAGTGTATACTGACACAGTTATTTACACGAAGGACATTGCCAGGCTAAGTGTTCTCTATCGCTTCTACAATGGGGAATGCTCTGACGAGTTATTCCAGCTTATTCCACCCTCACCTTTCCACTCCCTTACCACGCATGCTGGACTACGGCGTCACCCTCACACAATTCAACATTTGTTCGCCCGAACTAAAAGGTTCGGTGACTCGTTTCTTTGTCGTACCATCCAGACGTGGAACGCTCTTCCAGCACATGTGTTTCCTTCCTCTTATAGTCCCGGGTTCTTCAAGCGGGGCGTGAAAAGGCATTTCTGCAGGCTGTCAAGGTGAGGATGGCCAGCCCAGTGATTCGTTTGAATGACTGGGCTTGTCAACCTCATATCTGGACCTCACGACCGCTTCCCATCAGGAGTGAGGTCATCTTGACGGGCAATATAAAAATAAAAAAAATCCTCATAAATTTCACAATATTATAAATAAAAAGGCTTAACATTTTTAACGATTCTTTTTCAGTTTATTAGTCAAGTGTCATCCAAAGTATTTGAAAAATGGACGCCTAAATCTATCATCGCCCGCTGCTCGCCCGGCATGTTTATTGCGACACATAAATTCCAATTAAACACAACCCTAACCACAGACCACACAGTATCCTAAATTATTAGGAGCTAGGTAACCCAAGCAACATCGTATCGTATTGTTATAGTTACTATATTGTCTGTTTTGGTCCAAATTATAATCATTTTAAAGTCCGAATTATGAAACGAACAATTAAAATTAAAATCGGTGACACATTCCACTCAGATAAATAAATAGCTAGGACACCTAACACCAAGATCATCTGAGCCTATAATTAAGCAAAGCTTGTACTGTGTGGGAGTTAGAGAATGATGAAGATACTTAAATATTTCAAATAGATACTTAAATAGATAATAACACCCAGACACACAACAAACACATAAGCTCGTCACATGAAAGTTTGACATGGGTGGGGATCGAACCCATGACCACCGGTGTTAGCAGGATCGCTGTCATTGCACCAACAGGCTAGACAAGATCACCTGTCCCCAAACTAAGCCGAGGTTGTATTATAAGTAGGTACTAGTGCCGGATATAAAACACATATCTTCCAAGCATAAACTCTCCCTTCGGATGTATGGGTGTATATCCTTGAACCAGCACTGCTTGTGAAAAAAACATTAAAGGCTATGCAACTATGAACAGTAAACGCCACCAGAGTAGATTAAATCTGGCAAAATGTAACACTACGAAGCTCAAAAATAGTATACTTTGCATGCGAATTAAAATCTTTTTTTTTATATTGCTCGTCAAGATAACCTCACTCCACCTGATGGAAAGCGGTCGTGAGGTCCAGATATGAGGTTGACAAGCCCAGTCATTCAAACGAATCACTGGGCTGGCCATCCTCACCTCGAAGGCCTGCAATGCCTTTTCAAGCCCCGACTATACGAGGATCTATAATGAGCTTCTACCTCACTACCTACCTATCTGCCTCAAAGAAATTTCAGCAATCACTATGTTTAAGACTCAGTTAAGACTATTTTTATTGGGAAAGGCATATTATTCTGTTAACCAATATCTTTATGAGCATTCGTTCAGTTATGTTTGACAATGTTTATCGTTATTATTATTATTTTGTTACTGTAATGACTGTGTTTCATATTTTATATTAACATTGTATATCGTTATTAATATTGTTTTGTTGCTGTAATGACTGTATTTCATGTTTTAAATTGACATCGTACATTTATTTTTTCTTGACATTGCGATTCATTATAATGATTCAATTAACTGTGTTCGCGCCATATTCATTTTGAAACAAACAGATTCCTTTTTTTTGATGGTTGCAATAGTTCTAGTTCACTTGTGTATACAAGTTTATACACAAGTGAACTAGAACTATAAGTGAAGTAGAAATAAGAGCTTTGATTTAGATATTAACAATAAGATCTGCGGATGTACCTTATTTCATGCACATTAAAGTAATTCTATTCTATTCTTTAAAAAAAACAATTACAAATAATGTTTATCATATTATGTATAAAATGTTTGTCTTGGTAATACGCTACAGACAGGATATCGTTGCGCCAAATCTAAACTAAACACGAGCATTTTAAAGAGGAAAGATTCGTTTGTTTATTCGCTTGTTTGTTTGTATTGAAAAGGCTCCGAAACTTCTGGACCGTTTTTAAAAATGCTTTCACCAGTATAAAGCTACATTATCAACAAGTAACAAAGGCTATTCTTTTAAGGCTTTATTTCAACGGAAGATGTAGTTTACGCGCGCGAAGCCGGTGACGAACAGCAGAAACTTTGACTTCGGCAAAGTTTCTATTGGTATGTGTGAAAAATGATTCTCTCTTATATTTGTTTATTCAATGACTTATAGCAGTACTGTTCGTCTACCACGAGTTGCCACTTTAAGGGGAGGTGGTTCACAAAACACGTTTTTAGAATTAATTTTTGAAGTAGTAAACAATAAAATTAAAATCTAATAAAATTTAAGTACTGATGTTGTTGAGGGGATAATACAGGGAATTCATCCGGTGGAAACATGACTGGATAAAGTTGGCTTGATATGAGAAATTCACAAAGTTACCTCTTACCGTGACATTTTGTCTTCTATTTTTAGTTTTATTCCTAAAATAATTAATCTGATAATATAAGTCCTTTATCAGAACAAACTTTAAAGATACCTGGAGGGATTTCATCCGATGGTTTTTTCTTACATCTGTTAATTTTTTAATCGATTATTTTACTGATTTTCGGTTCGGTGATTTTCGGACTAGTTTCCTTCGGGAAATGTTATGCAGAACCACCTGGCCTTAAATTTATATTATCGTACGCGTAAAAAATGTATTGGGATTCGACATTGTCATGTCATGTCATGTGTCATGCCAATACAATTTTTTTTCGCAAACGATAACGTAAATTTAAATTGGAAACTCGTGGTAGAAGTACAAGACAGCTATAAGTCATTGAATAAACAAATAGAAGAGAGAATCATTTTTTACACACACCAATAGAAACTTCGCTGAAGTCAAAAAAAATGTTTCACTTGTCAATTCAAAGCCGTCCCAAAATCACCTTGTTCATAATTTAATCATTCACAGTTTTTTATTTATGTTGTTAAAGATAAAATAATCAGAAATTTGAATACGCCATCGCATAGTCAGTGTCTCTTGCATGTAAATTAAGTCGAGAACTCGAATCAAAATTCATCCCCCGAAGTAATTGAACGAATAATCCTAGGGATGTATTATTCATTATTTTGACCAAAAGTAACGAGCGACCGTCTTTGGTAAATAAAAACATTATCCTCCGTATAATTGGCGCCTCATTAGTGTTGGAGAGTATAATCAATTTTACTATGGTGAAGTGGTTATTTTTTAAGCTTACATTTCAAAGGCTCATATTATATTTAAGAAACTGCTAAAAAATATATTTCTAATAGATAAATAGCAAATAAACATGTTCGTTATATCATGGACACTTTTACACCATGCTCATCTGACCCCAAACTAAACAGGGCTTGTACTACAGTTTCTAAAGACTAATATTAACCCCAGACTCAGAACGAAAACTAAAGTTTATCACATTGAATAAATAAAAATAAATAAATAAATATGCGCCAGACAACACACCACTTGTCACGGTCTAGAAGTAGAGATAAATATCCCTGGGTTACGAGGTACTGGACCAGGAATTCAGCCAGGGGCATCTACCAGCACACCCAGACCCGAGCAAATTTAGAAAAGATAGTTTCCTGGATTGACCACACCGGGAATCGAACCCGGGACACCACGCAAGTCAATGCGAAAAACCGTGTTACAGCGCACTGCGCCAATTGTGTCGTCTACCATATGATAGGCCATTAATGTTTAACTGAGTCGGGATCCGACCTACAAACTTCAGCGCTATAGACAACACCTCTACTAATTACGCCAACAAGCCAGCCCGTAAAGTTTTTAAAATTGATAATATTATTTAATGAAAACAAAGATTAGTCTGAAATTTATACAAAAATTACTACACAAAACGCAACTACGGCTTGTTACTGCACGTGTGAACCGGGTCGCGGTCATTAATAACGCCTAACCTAAAACCGGGTAACCGGCTTTGGTGACAAATGACGGCCGCAGCTGAGGTGTCATGCATACCCTTAACATATAGCGGGGATGATTTTTCAATCCGGTGCCATTATCTAACGATTACAAGGGTGGGGCCAGACAGATTCGGGTGTTTTTGTGCGGTTCCCTACGCGTCGGCAGCGGTAACGACCAGCCATGATTTATTGGACAGCTTTCACCGGTCTGTATAGGTTTTTTCGAGAAGCCTGACTTTTCGACGCCTCAGTGACTAAATAGTAAAAGCGCTCGGCCACTGATCCAGAGCTTCTGAGTTTGTTTTCAGGTCAAACATATTATGGATACGTTTTCTCTTAACCAACCCGGGTTTCTAATGGCCAGCTACTTTGAGTAAGGCCATCAACGTTATGCAGTAACTAGCAATGCTAATTCAATACAGTTTACAATTACCCGCTTCTGTATTTTTATCAATTTATTAGAGAAACACACAGTTATCTATCACATAAGAATCATAACACAATAAACTATTCTTGTGTGGCATATAACTTTGTATCTGTTATATGTAGAGTCAAAGGAAAGTAGTATAACATCGTTTACCTTGTCCAGAGAAGGTTGTCTTGCCAAATAAAGGATCTGTATCATTATTATTATCCACCAAACACTTTTAACCATCATTTTAATATTTAATATGCAAAGTTTACTGCCCTATCTGGTGATAACAAACCTAAGCTAAATTCCGTAATATCATTAACACACTTTGATTTAACATTGATTTTGGGCCAATCGCTCTTAAAACTCTGCTACCCAGATTTGGTCTTACGTCTGTCTTTGTCCTCAGTATACCTTCTACCTTACCTAAGTTATACCTTCAAAAATATTTCCAAAACCAAATAACTGCAAAAAACCACACTGATATATCTTATTAAATGTCTGTAAAAAGATAAAATCCAATAAGCAATCGCACTCTCAATTACGCTGTCATCGCTCAGACCACCCAACCAAACTCGTCGAATGAAAACAAATTTTCAATTAACACGAGGCTGACCCCGTCAATAATTATGAGCGCGCCGAGCAGCTCTCCGAAGACCCTTATAAAAGGTAGGCATTGGATGGCTGCCAATATTCAGCCTGTAGCCGGTCAATCTGCCTAGTTTTGTAAGGCTCAAGAGCAAATTAATCAAATCAATCAACTAGTACAAGCTGGGTCTACATCTACTTGTATGAATTGCGAACGAAAAGAAATGAATAAATCACCTGCGTACTATAATTTGCTACGATGTTGTGTGGATTTTCGATCGTCTGAAGATAAACAAAATCTGTGGCATTAACTTTACAATATGTGAGTATGTTTATTAGTTTATGACGGAGTCTGATTACTAAGAGACTACGCAGAGCTTCTGCTACGAACTAAGCAGAGCTTGGGCAAAGAGAATGTAACGTAGCCTGCGGGTTCTGTAAAAGACGGTTTCAGTCAAACTGTATTCGGTACTCTATTGGCAGGTACGTATCACGATCTTCTGCCTCTGCCTCCCTGCTAACCCGAACTTTGTCACCCAATTGCTTCAAATCGTTTGTTACAAAAAAAATACGACAGTTTAGTAGCCTAACAATAGTTATGGGCAACCCAAGCAGCCTATTCGTGAAGACCCTTATAAAAAGTGTGTGGTTGGAGCCATGCCAACATTCAGCTAACATGCGCGAGCGACATGGCTCCCGCATCCTACGTTTGAGGTAGGCTAGGAGCTAACAGCCAAGCAAAATAAAAGATAGGAGTAACATTAATCAATATTAGTCCAATTAAAAGTATTTCATGATTTTAGCTTCAAGTTCCATAGCATTACTCAAACAAGAAGGTCAATTTGCAACAAAAAAATTATAATACGAAGCTAAAGTATGGAAACAAAAAATTAACTCACAAACTGTCAAGTTTTTTAAATTTGATAGTTTATTTTCTATGCTAGCTTTCATGACACAAATAGAGTATTTCAAAATGAATAACGTAGTAAAAAAAAAGTAAAAGTGAAAAAAACATTTAATCACTTAAGCTTTTACAAAGAAGCACTTATGAAATATCAAAATTCACAAAAAAATATAAAAACGATAATAGACGTGAATGAAATAATACAATAATAGTACATATTCTAAATAAACATAATGCGAATCTACCACCGGTTCGGAAGTTGCTTCTTATCGAGATGACTCTTGCAAGAAACTCGATGGTTACTCTTTTGAACTTTGTTTTGTTTTACAACAAATAAATTCAGAGTACAGTCAAAAGAACAATAAAAATACATTATTTGAGCAGAGGAGCAGATTATTCCTACTATGACCACAAATTCTTGTCGTTCAAAGTACTAAGACACATTTCATGATATGACTAGGAAAAGAGGCGGTATTTATCTATAACGATTTTAACAAGACTAGTTTGAACTGTTTTTGATAAGCTTTCAAATCCTCATCCCATTCCACAGGCACAGCTGAATGAAACCATATATCTTGCGGAAGCCATGTTCACGCTACATAGTTCTAAATCATACCTCTTGTTTTCGCGAAGGTGTGTCCCACTGCAGGGATTTTTATGTTATAGGGAGCCAACGAGCTGGAACGTCACCTAATGAAAAAAGTGATTACCTCCGCCCATGGACAACTGCAACAGCTGAAGTGTCACCGTTGCGTTACTTGCCTTTGAAATGGAAATACGCCGATAGATGATAAACCTCATTATTTACATTGATATTTCAAAGTACCCTTATTTAAACATACATGATCCACACAAATGATTTTGCATAAATTACATCTAACTGAAGACTGGTAAAGTTATTGGTGTACAGTGCATGACCATTGAATAACAGGTTATATAGGTACTACAAAAATTCCTGATACTACGAAATTTTAATACCCTTCAAATAAAATACGTTTACCAATTGACTCTAGTCTCCGTAGCTACACGGACTACGTGGTTTTCAAAGAGCGATAACTTTGCTTCGAACGCTACGGTTGTCAACATTCAGCGTTGCCACGTAAAGCGTATGCCGTATCGGTGGCTTATTTGCTTGACTGCGCTTTTCCTTTGATTTAGTACGAGTATCATACCTACGCTTGTCAAAATGAATATCCGGCCGAGGATTCACTTGTCCATAGACCACAAGCTGTCAGCATTCTGGGTTCGTCAATTGTAAAATCTGATTATAAACCAAAGTACATACAGCTTCATAGTTAATTTTTTACTTCTTAAATCCTTAATCTACAAACGGCCAGGAACTGTCACTTTCTTCGTCATTGTAGTTTCACAAAATTAAACAATAAATTTAAACCTATTTTTCAACAGCGACAAAAGAAAATAGATGCAGATTAAACTCCTCCTCTTCACGTTGCACGTTGTGAAAACTAAGACTAACATTGATCAATGTTTGCAAAAATGTACCCAAATTTTACGCAGTATCCTAAAATTCCCGAGTGTAAATAGTATCGTACTCAAAATATTATATTAGCTTGCTGGTCGTAGTGGTAACTACCGAAAATTTTACCAGGAACAAGATATATGGCGTCGCTTAGGATGATCAAACGTTTAGTTAGACATTCATCACTGCCGAAGGTAGGGCCCGTCAGATCGGATCATAGCGTCGATGTGTCTTTACCTGGCCACAAGATGCCGCAAGGGGCTGCACTGGTATAACGCTGTGCATTCAAAGTTAACACTTCAGGGTATTTCTTAGGTGTTAAAAACAGTTTTAGGTTTCTATACTTACAATAAATCTCATAGAAAAAAGTGTATAGTTAATTGATTTCAAGGAGCAACTACAATCAAAATCTAGATTTTAGAATAAAGAATGAGAAAAAGCTCAAACGAATGTTAGCGCAATGCCTATAGCGCCGAGGGCGGTGAGTTTGAAGTGGATCAATTCAAAAGAAACATGCATGTGACGAACATTTGTGATTGTTTTGTGACTCGTCCCTATCGAATTGATAATTTAGGTATGTAATTGGAAACATTTAAGTGTGTAAGTGCTCATCGTAAAAGCTATAGGTAACCTGTATGTTTAACTAAACATGTTATGTACAATTCGTGCACTCATAAATAAACTTATATTATACAATACATAAATGAATTATCGGATACTCTTACTAACTAGCACAACTAATTTAGTATGTTTTACCTAATGTGTCAGTTTTATTGAGTCGTTCAATTCGTATTACGCTGAAATCAGGTTATAGAGATGATTTTCAACCACTCCAGTTACACCTTCCAGCAAAGGCCGCGGCGAGCCGCCATCATCCGTCAGGCTTCGTGCAGACAGCGATCAAATTGAGGATGGCCGGCTTATTGCCGTTTGATAATGCCGCGCTTAGATCCACACTATAGATATAAAGTGGAAGAGATGACGCGAAAGTACATACGTTATGTGACACGTGCCGTGCGCCTAGTTTTGACGCTTATTCATTTAGTCCACGCTTGTGGCTTGACCACTACGGCAACGGATGTCAAAATCAAATAGATCTACACTTATTATTCATTTTACCGGCTGATTCTTCCAATAGTCAGAAACATCATACAGCATTTACAGAAGGTGGTGTAGAAGCTTCCAGAGATAAAATTAGATATTTTTAATAAACCCAAACTTTGAGGTTTTCTTACAAAAATACTGACATTGTTTGTAAACCCCAGAAATTTTTTTTTACTAAATCGTATCTACATAACTTACTGAATATGTCATATCTTTTTCCTTACTGTCATAAATAATCACCCGGTTTATGAAATCAAAATTGCTTGAGAAAATGGTATATTTTTGTCATTAAAACGTTTTCGTGACGTCACAATAGGCGTCAAAAAGTAGCCAGCTTGGTTGTCGGTGTGGTCATGCCTTGCGCTGCTGCTTGCGTTATCTCTATTTTGCGTTATGTCTGTGCTCACTGTATGGAAAGCAGCCCTCTCTCCCACTCTCAGTCGCACTGCTCCCTCGCAGAGCTTAGCCCAGCATAAGCATCATGACAGCACGGATCGAACGGCTAAGCCCGTTATTTGCAGAGGCTATTTCGTCAGGCGTTTTAAGGTGCTTTAATATAAGCTTAAACACAACTGCACTTCGAAGTCTGCTGATACGTATGAGGGAGTTTTTATGCAAATATACTGGTGAGGTTTTCAGTCTCTGCACCTCTCTGCGCCTCTGAATTTCAGTGAGTTTCAGAGAGAAGAAAATCGAATTGGTTAATAAATATGTGAGCTAAAGTGAGTATGATTCAGTACATTACAGATTAAAAGGCGTGAACGTTATTATGTGGCTCTATCAAGGCTGCGTTTGGTGGCCCGTACGTCTACCACGAGTTGCCACTTTAGAACGTTATCGTTCGCGTTAAAAAAGGTTTCTTGAAGATAAGAGGCTACAGAAAGATAGATTTGTGTACACTTACAGTGTATCTTTTTTGATAGAACTGATTACGATCCAAAAGTACTTCACAGGGCTAACTGTGCAAAATATGTAAAATATTTAACTATTTTTTATGTGAAAAACCACACAGTATAAATATCTTCCTCCAGGGTTACGAGTTACCATATGAGTCAATGATTTGAGCCAGGGGCGTCAGACCAGAGATTTAGAAAAGACCGTTACCCGAATGGACCCGCAAGTCAAGGCGAGAAACCATGCTACAGCGCACTACGCCAATCGTGTCATCAAATGGACATTCGAAATATAAATTAGGAACGGTTATTTATGTGCCTTACCCCCAAATTCGGAAGTTAAACGCCTTCAATTTGATGATGTGCTGTCTACTTATCAGTAGAAATGAACGGGACAGCTATACATGTTAGAGCTGCTCATCTTCAGAATTCAGGGGTTTGGCTGGTATTCCACCAGATATGTGCTATGAAGCTATGCTGCGAGGATGTGCAAGGTAAGCTACAAACCACTAGACTGTTTCCACTGATGCTATGGTAAGTAACGAAGCGAGTAAGATGCGCTGCCGCAAGGTAGTAGGTAGCTGTACGAGAACAAGCGCAGGTCGAGCTATGCGATGGATCGACAATAGGGAAGGCACACAGATCACGGATCTGTAGCACGCATCCACAGCACGCATCCATTCAAGTAATAAACATACATAACAATAAATAAATGAATATCTGGGACAATTTACACCAAGATCATCTGACCCCAAACTAAGCAGAGCTTGTACTGTGAGTGTCAGAGACTGATAAACATACTTAAATATTTCTAAATATGTTAAATAGATAATAACACCCAGACACACAACAAACACAAATGTTAGTCACATAAATGTTTGTCATAGGTGGGGATCGAATCCACAACCTCTGGTGCTAAAGGCAGGATTGCTGTCATTGCACCAACAGGCCGGTCAACATAGCTTGGTAGAACCCGTTTCCACCAAGTGCAATGCTATCTGGACCAATGAACATGATTAGTGATATCAAAGGCATCCACAGCAACGTATCAGAGCACATCTCCGGTGGTTAAACAACCTTAGAATGGCCTTGTACTTTACCTGATCAATATGTAGGCCGTTTATTAAGACAACGTAATGTATGTATGTAATGTAAAGTAATGGGTATGTAATGTAAAGTAATGGGTAACAGGGAAAATCTAAATGATGGTAAGTCGTATAAGTGTACATGGGATTATACGGTGGAAAGTGTATCAGACAAAGTTTGCGGGTGGAGCGAACGGGTCGATGGAATACGGACTCAAATTACATGGAAAAGGTCCACAACCACATTATTATCATTTACAGGTAAGTTTATTGTTAGAAGTTTAGCAAAACACACCTTCCATTGGAGATTGGAGATTGGATAAGACGCCAACATCTTGTCAATCACTACGCTGTTTCCAAATTAAAACTTACGAGAAGGCCTTATGGAACATCAATATGAGACCACTAGATGGGTCCACTGCCATACACAGGCCTCATAGATTACCAATGCGTTTTTTAAATTGTTGTAAGTGGGCTACATCGTTGAAAACAAGACCTTCACCAGGGTGTCCCTCGTCTTGAGGGTGTATTTCCAATATGGAATACGCCATCAGATCCTTAATTCCAATTTCAGGTAGAATTTTTTAGTTTTTTTGAATATGGCTCATGCTTTTGATCACCAAAGCTGGTTAACGAAAAGTGGATTTTTCTTCTAAGTGCATCTGATGTCTTAGAGTTTTACGCAATCTATTCCGTTCGCATGAATTAAAACAGGTAGGTACAAGTAAGTAAATCTAGCAGCTAGCTGCTAGATGACAGTTGCTAGCGTCTGCTGTTAAGAGTTTTTTATTGGATTTCGGTACAGCGCCTCTAGTGGATAGCAATGTAGCTAAAATGACATAAAAGTTAACTGGTAAACTCATCTTCACATGGGTACCCATTTACTAGCCATTTACTTCAGGTTGAGTTTTTTTAACGAACGTTTTAGGTCAATAAGTAATTAACAAACGCCGAAATTCCGCTGCTAGCTTGAAAATATCAGAGTTATAAAACAAAGTTCTCCTGAGCTTAGCAGAACAAAACAAAAGCAGTTTCGGATTCAAATCTGCTAGCAAAACTGAATCAAAACATGATAATCGACAAATACCTACAAGAAGATAAGTGTACTTCCAGCACTCTACGTCCCCACGATAGGTGCACAGCGATCTAAGCAACGTTCTCTAGTCACGTCCTCCACGTTTATCGCAAACACGTTCGGCTGCTGTAATAAAAACTTCTCTAAAATGAAATATTTAATGCCACCCCTCCCGCGCCGCGCTCGTTTCAATGAACAACCCTGTTTACTTGCTATTTTAAAAACGAACTAACAAGTTTTAGCATGTACCTCTTACCAGCTGTGCAGTTAATAAGCGTTCGTAAAATTTCAACTGGAACTCTCAGTAACATGAGAAATGTTCTAAAAAACTCCTTAATGTTTGTCCGTCGCTTTAGTTAGAAAGGTTTTTTTTTATTATTTTGAATATCTACTATTTTTGGGTCTGCTACTACTATTTCTTTATAATTAATATGAATAATCTATTGTATCGGTATCCGGAATGTTGCAAAGCAATCATTAAAATTGATCTATGTCGGTAATGCTGAAAATTTTGCTATTTTTTTGTATTCAAAATGCCCCATTATTGACTTCACTTAGAACCGAAGTAAGGCAATTCAATCATGTAAAAAGGAAACTCCTTAAGCACTCTTCACTTAGGTCTCTGTCATCAAAATGCAGACAATTATTTAAAACAGTACGTCAACCACGAGTACGCACTTAAAATTTACGTTATCGTTCTCGTAAATATTCGTATTGGGATTTGACATGACATGACAATATCAAATCCCAATGCATTATTTACGCGAACGATAATGTAAATTAAAAGTGGCAACTCTTGGTAGACAAACTGGCAGGACTTATAATTATTGCCATCCACTGCTGCTGAAAGTCGGCCAACCTATCCGATACATTTCTAGAATGGCCGGTTACAGGTGGCTTGTAGCTGCTGCAAAAAGCCTGTTTTTTCTCAAATTAATCGATGACAGCAAACATACCTCTTTCATAAACCCAGATTTGAACATTATGGATTAAGAGAGCTTAAAGTAGGTACGAGTATGTCACCACTGCGACGCCAGCGGGGACACGGCTCAGCACACGCTGGAGGTGTGCGCAGCTTGGGCAAACGAGCGCGAGTCGCTAACCGCCTCGATCGGCCGCGACCTCTCGCTGCCATCCGTGGTTTCTGCCACGGTGGCGAGAGCGAGCTCATGAGATGCGGTGCTCTCCTTCTGCGACGCCGCCATGTTACAAAAGGAGTGCGCCGAGCGCCAGCGTGAGCTGGACAATCCCGCCCGACGTCGGAGGCGAGGCCGCCGGGATGACGGTGCCTAATCCCGGCGGTTTCCTGCGGTTAGGGGACTACCGAGGTATCCCTGCCTGTCTTACGACTAAGAGGCGACTAAAAGGGCCCTTGAGGTCGCGAAACGCACGCGGGGGGGCCTGCGTGTGTTTCGGTTTACAATCCCGAGGAAGACGTTAACACGTGTCCGAGGACAAAGTGGTCTGTGTTATCGTGCACTGGAGTTAAGTTTGCTCCTCCCGAGGCTGGTTGCCAGGCGGCCTTACGCGCCGAAGGGTCCTGCGAGGATTGACCAGGATTCCCAACAAGGGAGAGCCCTTGTTGGGGATCCCGGGTCTCTTCCATCCTGCGCCGAAGATGACCACCGTCAGGTTTTAGTGGGTAGGGGTCTCTATTTCCCAGGAGTTCCGAGTCCCGCATATCCCAGGTGTCCCGAACCCAGGGCCTTGGGAATGCCTAAATGCATTTCCTGACGCAAAAAAAAACGTACAAGTATATCCTCGATAACCATAGCACAAGTTCTACTTGGTGAGCTTCAGTAACTGTTACTTAAAAATTAGAATTACTAAATTTATGATCATGCACACGTGATAATGTATTATGTAGGTTGCGTGGACAAGATCTCTTTAAGCTGTATCTTTTTAAATGTTCTAATTAGCTGTAAGTTTCTTCGTTCAATACAAAATATTCTACCTTACATTTCAAATGTAGGTATGCTCTGTAATTTGTCTAATTTAGTTTTAGTTAATAGTTTAGTTTAAATTATATCCAGCTATGTTCCCAGCCGT
The DNA here is from genome assembly GCA_947369235.1 of Udea olivalis. NCBI lineage: Eukaryota > Metazoa > Arthropoda > Insecta > Lepidoptera > Crambidae > Udea > Udea olivalis. Next base: position 11,835,533 of record OX376351.1, read on the forward strand.
GGCTGTTTCTCATGGCAGCTGCCATCGTAAACCTGTCGGTGGCAGCCGGCAGTAAAATCATGAACTATGTAATAAGAGAGACGTGATTTTATAAATTTTACGCTTTAATCACAGTTTCAATGCACATGTATTTTATAGCTTCAATTTTTATTTAACTTATGAAAGCAAATGCACCATAAACACGATGTTCTTGTTACGATGTTATTTAGAGAACTGTGCATAATAATTGTTTTATTGAAGGAGGTGTGTTAATAAACAAATTTTAAAATTTCATACAACATCGGTATAATTCTTCAGAAGTATGAAAAAAATAATCTGTACGTCTACCACGAGTTGCCAATTGAAATTTTCGTTATCGTTAGCTTAAAAAAATGTATTGGGATTTGACATGACATGAAAAACATGAAAATGTCAAATAATGTAAACTTAAAGTGGCAACTCGTGGTAGAACTTTTTTTAAGTTATTTCTTCATTGTAAGAAACATCACAGTACATGCAAAATAATGCGACAAAAACCATAATAGGTTTTACTGCGCATCTTTGACACAGTCATTGAGTTGAGTCGTCGCGCGCGCACTGCACTAAAGCACGGTCGCAGGTTTTTGTTCTCGCGGTTCGTGACCTACGTGAAATTTGGATAATGGCTCTGATCATCATCAAATATAGTACCTGTAATATTGTTCTAAATGAATTTTTGTGTTTCATTCAAAACAAAATAGATGTGATAGACAATGTCAGTTTGAGCTTTTATTTCAAGCAATCCCTACGACAAAGAAACGTATGGTGAATCAGAGAAAAAATAAGAAGAGTCAGCGAAATGTGGATATGTCTGTTACGGCTGAGGACATCAAAAAGTATGTAAACAGTGAATTAAACATACAGGTGGCACCGATAAAAAATATTATGAAACAAAAAAGGAATTATCAAGCGTTCAAGTTCCTTCTTAAAAGTAAATTAGACATTTTTATGGACCCTAAGTTATGGCCTGAAGGAGTAAGATATCGTCGTTTCATTCATGTGTAGGCAGAAGAAATGCGACCAGGTCGATTGCTGACTAAAGGAAATGACATATCACGCCCTGAATGATCGATAGTCTTGAACTGGTAACTTTTTAAATGTAAAAATGTCATGCGGTCAGTGGATGATATTTGAAATATTTGCAAACAATGCGATGTAATTTCTTTACAAGAGACATGGTTGTTAGAACATGACTTAACTTTTATGGGAACTATTAGTAATGAATTCGATTATACAAGTAAATCAGCTGTTGATACGTCGGTGGATGTTCTGTGAGGAAGACCTCGGAGGGGTGGCCATTATGTGGAGGAAGGGGATCATCTCTTCAGTTAGCGTGATACCTTGTAACAGTGTGCTGGTTACGGCTATAAAGGTTACTAGCGGAGACCTTTCACTTCTTATTTTCTCTGTATATATGCCTATAAACAAACGTGACAATTTAGTTGAGTTTACTAATACTTTAGGTGTAATTAGTGCGGTTATTGAGAGTAGCGAAGTGGATTCCTCATTTGTACTTGGAGACTGGAATGCTGACCTGCAAGGGCAGTTCTATGCAGAGTTATGTGCACATTGTAACGAAGAGAAATGATCATGCGCAGATGTAGCTTTTCTCGGAGAATGCTCTGGTTCTTACACGATTAAAAGTGAAGCTCAGGGTAGTTCTAGTTGACTGGATCACGTTGTCGTGGCTGAATCAGCAGGTCAATCAATCACTGATGTGAGCATTATACACGATAGCTTCTGATCTGACCATTTACCCTTGAAAGTTCGTTTTAATTTTAGTAAATTAAATTGTAATGTGTCTCCTACAACCCGACCAATAGATAAGGTAGCTTGGGGTAGAGAAGTTTTAGTCAAACCGGATCATATAGCAGTGAATGCAATGAAAGGTTACGGCATATTAGTTATCCGGTCTAGTTCATGTAGTAACATTATGTGATAATTTGCGACATAAAGAATTGTTAGATAAAATGTATTTGGACTTTATTAATGTAATGCGGCATGTCATGTCAAGTCATATTATGATAAAAAAGAGAGAAAACAGGGTGAAATAAATACCCATGTAAAGGAGACACATACAGCCGCTCGAGAAAGTTTTTTTTAAATAATGTGGGGTAAACCTAGGAGTGGGGACTTATACGATAAAATGGTGCTGTCGCGTAAGGTTTTCAATCAGAAATAGAAATGGTGTCAGAATAACCAAAAACAAATTAAATTACATAATTATGTTGGCTTCACACCACAATAATAAAACCTTAAAGCGTTCTGGGAACAGACTAATCGCCTAGGTCCACGCTCTGTTACAACCGAGGTTGACGGGGGCTTGTGCTGAGGTGTCGTCGCGACCGGGTGATCGCGTTCTTTTTTCTGCTAAGGAGACCAAGATGGTCCTTAAGAATATGTCCCGTGGTAAGTCACCTGGTCATAACAGCCTCAGCCTTAAGCACCTACAGAATGCAGGAGGGCACCTACCCCGTGTGCTTACCTTATTTTTAATTTTGGTGTTGCTCATTCATACTTTCTGGCTGATCTCATGCACACAGTAGTTGTTCCTATTATTAAGAACAAAACTGGTGATTCTTTTGATAGCTCTAACTATCGCTCTAGGTCGATGGCAACCATAATAGCGAAAGTTTAGACGGTTTGTTGAGGAATAAGATGATGGCATAAATGTTGATTTGAATGACGCACAGTTTGGTTTCAGATCTGGTTTATCCACTGAATCTGCAATACTTTGTTTGAAACACACACTGAAATATTATTCCGACAGAGTAACACCAGTTTTCGCTCGTTTCTTGGATCTCTCCAGTGCATTTGATCTCCTTCTGAGGTTCTCTTTGAAAAGCTCGAGAAGGAAACTGAAATGCCGGTGGACCTGATTGCAATTCTGAAATTTTGGTACGGCAATCAGGTTAACCAGGTGAGGTAGAACTCCGTGCTTTCCTCTGAGTACACTTTCGAATGTGGAGTCAGACAGGGATGCCTGCCATCTCCATGGCTGTTTATTTGCTACCTGAACGGCCTGATTGAAGAGCTCAGCCGTGCCAGTGTCGGTTGTTCTGTAAATGGCTTGTTATTTAATGATATTAGTTACGCAGATGACATGGTGCTGCTGAGTCCCTCAATCAGTGACCTGCGTAAATTGCTGAAAATTTGTAAACGGTATGCAGAGAAACACAGCCTCCTCTATAACGTCAGGAAAAGTGAATTCATGGTGTTTAGGTCTGGAACTATGAAGGTTTAGGTCTGGTACTGACACGCCAGAGATTCACTTGAAGGGTGCGCCACTCAAACGTGTTTTTAGATTAAAATACGTCGGTCATTGGATAATGGATAGTCTCAGGGATGACGGGGATATTGACAGAGAGCGGGGAGGCCGCTGGCTGTGAGTGTGCCCGTGGATTTGCTCGTAGGTCCGATGATGTTAAGGTAACGCTTATCAAAGCCTTTTGCCAATCCTTTTACTCGTATAGGCTATATATACGCGGCAGGCTGTTGGAAACCTCCGAGTCCAATACAATAACGGATTTAGGGTGTTGTTGGGATTGCCAAGGTTCTGTAGTGCGTCTGGAATGTTTTCCGAGTATGGTGTGGATTCCTTTCACGCTATACTGCGCAAAAGGATAGCTTACATGATGCAGCGAATCCGGGGCAGTTCCAACAGCATGCTGAGGGTCTCATCATCGCTAATAAGCTTGAGTCACCTATCTGGCGGTATTGGGTTGCAATGCATACTAATAAATCGCTGCGATTGTTTAGGGTTCGCACAATCTTTCTGGATTTAATTTTGAACTTTTTGTATGTTCAAATTAAAGTGATTACTATCAGCTATTAATTATTTAATTGACATGCCTAATTTTTTATTTTCACTCATTGACATTGTTCTTGTTGAATTGATCTTTCTATGTTTAAAGACATTACGATTTTATGTTTGTTGTGTAATCAGAATGTTAAATTTGTTTTGATTAAATGTGATTTTGTTATTTGTGATTGCATATAATATAGAGAAATCTGAAATACATAAACATAATTATTATTAAAATTATGCGTAGAAAAAAAAAGTTAGATAGGGATTACAATATTCCGTGCGGTAGCCACTCCGTTAAAGTACCTTCAACAAAAAAATATTTAGAAATCGATAAAAACACATTTTTCTAAATACACGACATGACAATAAAACACAGATTTAAAACCAAATGGACGGTCACCTGAATGTTGGGAAAGTGTGAGGATTGAGTAGGACCTTTGCTCATTGCGCTTATATTGATACATTTGAGCATTCAGTTGTATCAGAACGTCAAGCATTCGTTGTTACTCGATCCACATTGCGAACATGAAGCACGATGTTTTGTTACAACTTGTTCCTAAAAACCAAGAAAAAACGTCACATTAAATGAATATGTTTTTAAAATACTATTCATTTTCATATATTGTACCATAATCATGTAAAAATGTAACATTACGATGAATTAATGCTCTAACAAATGCTCTAGTCTATACCCACATATTTTAAGCAAGAGCGCCGCACTTCTTATTACTACGTAAGCAGATAAATATATCTGTACGTCTACCTCGAGTTGCCACTTTAACTTACGTTATCGTTCGCGAAAAAAAAATGTATTGGGATTTGACATTGTCATGTCATGTCATGTCAAATCCCGATACATTTTTGTACGCGAACGATAACTCAAATTTAAAGTGGCAACTCATGGTTGACGTAGGTAGTTTGATACTACCTATTCAGAGGAATAGAATATAAAGGATTTATATTTTTTGGTTTAATTAACTCACTTCACCAAATACAATCAAAAATAGCTATATACTCGTACAAATACAGTTACACCTTCATTAAATGAAACCCTTATTTTTTACTGAGATATTAAAAGTAAAAGCAAAGCTAAAAAGCAAAGGACTGTATTTTATAATGAAGAAACTAGGTAGGAGGAGATCAAAGGGATGGACAAGAAAACACTAGTATAACAGGAACAGGACCTACGTCTACCATGAGTTGCTACTTTAAATTTACGCTATCGTTCGCGTAAATTGGCAACCCGTGGTAGACGTACAGAAACTGATAGGAACACTCAGCACTGGATGTACTAGCACAACTCAACAAAAACAGAACAAAACTAAGTCATTAAAAATAGTGTTGCCCAAATGCAAGAACAAGACGAGGATTAGCCAGTCTTGGTCTTGGTCTTGCGGAAATACACCTGGTCTTGGTCTTGGTCTTGGTATTGTGCTCCCAGTCTTGGTCTTGGTCTTGCAGCAAGAGTCTCGCTAGTCTCGCAATTACCTTTATGCCTATTGCTATTTATTATACATTCATTTATATCTCAAAACAACGTTACAGAGTAGGTACATTTGAGCTTGAATTAACATAACCATAGTAAAGACCAACCAAATTAAAAAATGTCTAAACATTTAATGAGAAATTCGAGAAATTATCTGCCACCGGGTGGGGTTTGAACCCACGACCTAAGCGATCCGTGCCGATGCTCTAACCAACAGAGCTATCTACCGTGACCTACGGGAGTCAGTCTGTTCCATAATAAACGTTTACATTTAATTAGCTTACATGTGTTAAAAGATGGTTAAAACAGATAATAAAACCAATTAATGACATAAACTTGACTTTTAACATAACTTTAACAATTTTAGGAACATTATATTATTTATTTAAAACAATTACAAAAGTTTCTTAAACTTACTTAAATTATAAAGCACGCTATAAACCATGTATGGTTTTTTTTGGCACCACTGATTCGCATCGCTAGTAGAAACGCTTGTACGTGTGCGTTATCAAAACAAGTTCCAGATAGTGAAAACATACTGGCGCCAAATGCGCCGAACATTATTAAAAATAATATAAACAATGACAATGAAATTATGAAATGTGTGTACATAAATATAGTAACACTACATTCTATGATTAAGATTACTTAAAAACAATGTTTTTAATTTAAATTTAAAATTAGTTTCATTAATTTCTTTTTTAATGCTCATCGGAAGTTCAGTCTTCAACCTAGGAATTTGGTATTGCAACATTTGTTTTCCATATTGATTACAGTATCTTGGTAATGTAAATCTGGGTGGTCGCCTAGCATAGTCTGACGTACTTTCACTAATATTAAGATAACAATCATTGAAAAAGTTTTCAACAAGAAGTATGTATTTTACCTGATCATAAACAGGGATGATTTTACAGTGATTGAAAAGTTCAAGAATGTCTTTAAATTTAGCTTTAACATTTTCTGGTACAATAGCTTTTATTATTCTAGACTGTAAGTTGAAAATATGATCCAGGTGCGATCTGTAGGTTCGACCATAGCTGCTAAGGCCATAAAATATAATTGTTTCACCAAGCGCTTTGCATAGATACAACAGTGTCGAATAAGGAATTTGACGTTTAACAACTTTGAATTTGGCTAGTATAGCTCTCAGCTTGTCACATACAACATGAATATGATCTACCCATTTAAATCGGTCATCTATTACAAGGCCAAGGTACCTTTGCTTGCTCACTAATTTTAAAGGCTCACAGTTGCAATTAATGTAACTATTATGCAAACAGCAATGATTATGTGCCGCCACTTTAAGGTTAATGGATTCACGGTTTTGGCTAGAACTGACATACATCAATTTTGTTTTATCCGCATTAACACAAGCCCTGCATCGTGAGACCATTTAGTGACAGCATTAAAGTCTTCTTGCAGACTTTGTAATGCTATATGGATATTCCTGTCGGCAGACACGAGACAAGTCTCGTCTGCAAATTGATATACATTATACAGAAGCTAAAAAAAAAATTGACATGTATGTTTGGACCCCCTTGAATGTCTAGAAAGAGATAGATAGACAGCCAAGGCCTCACCTTATATGCAATGGAATAAAAGAGTTATACAATATACCATTTATTTAAATAAAAAATAAAATACTATACAAATTAAATTACAGAACAGTATTTATTGAATTAAACATTCATTTAAATAAAAATACAATACAAATCGAATTACAGAACAGTACACAATAGCTTTGACATTACTATTACTTTATATATTAATTCTTTTGAAAAAGGAATTAATACAAAGTAACCATCTGGTTAACCCATCACTCAACCTATTTCTATGTTTTCTAATTACTAATGACGCTTTAGAAAATAATCTCTCAGCAGATACTGAAGTGCAAGTATTGAATGAAAATCACGGGCAATCTTCGATAAAGTCGGATATTCTGTCTCATGTGTCCTACACCCCTCTAAAATGTCTTCCGAGCTGGCTGCTCTGGCTTTACTTAGGTACTCCTTCAACTCGTCAACATCTAAACCTTGAAGATAAGATCCAGATCCAAATGACGTTGAGGGACATGCATACAGTTTCTCAAAGTCAATTACGTCTTCATGTTCATCTTAATCAGTCCAATTTTCCAATTTTTTTTTATATTTCTTGGAGTCCCTAAGCGTATACCCGAACTCCAATACTCCTGAAACGACACTTAGTCCTAACTGCAAGACGCAAGAGTCTCGCAGGATTAGTCTTGTTCTTGCTCAAATCTTGCACGGTCAGTCTTGGTCTTGGTCTTGCTAAAATTAGGCGGTCTTGTTCTCGGTCTTGGTCTTGCGAAAATGCAAGAACAAGACCAAGACTGCAAGACGAAGACCGATTTTGGGCAACACTAATTAAAAATAGTTACATTGAAACAAAGAAACAATCAAAGTATTAGAAGAGTCTTCGACAGCTTGTTTTGATAATAAATGACGTTTAGGAGAACCATGTTCTTCGTTTTCACACCCATTAAGAATGAAACACAGTTCAGTTTACGTGCCTATATACACACATTTATACACGACCCAAAAACAGAAGACCTTAAAATTAATCATAGCTCGTGCGTAAAATATCGGATTACAGGGCTGTCAGGCATGTCGGTTGCAGTAGGCGCCTCACACTACAAAGTCACATTCAATTTACATAAATAGCCAAACACACCGACCCAAAGTAAACCATTCTAAATGCGATGGTCCGAAAGTTGTATCTCAGCAAACACGGACATTCGGACCGACAAATGTGACCTGAATTAATATTTGACCGGGCTGTTTGACCGGCACAAGTTATGCCTTCATTTGCTACCGACGTGCGCTCCGCTAATTTTCTATGAACTGTAATTTTACAAATTAGTAGTCTGAACCGGGTTTGAGCATGTCTAATTCCGGCCATGATGAATTTTGGATTATTACACGCGCGAATGTAACATATGACGTAGTTGGTTACCGGTTTTGCGGCGGATTGTAACTTAGGGCTCGTAGTTTGTAAGTGAATACTGCTTGAGTATGAAAGTGCTATTCACTCTCATTTTATCGTAACACTGCGATGTATCAGCTGAAACACTCTTAGGGCAGAACCACTCCATTTGTACTTTCGAAACAAAGACCAACTGCTGAGGTTTTCCTTATGAGTTATACTAGTATAAAGTTCTTCAAGAGGGGTTTAAAAAGGTTTTTGCAGGATCATCAACGCGCAAGTTATGCCCCTGGTGTTGCACGCGTCCATAGGCTGCGGTAACCGCTTACTATCAGGCGGTCCACGTGCTTGTTTGTCACCGACGTAGTAAAAAAAAATTCAGGGCGGATATTTAGGGCAGATTCAAGGCTGCCTTCACATATATAACAGTTACTTACAGTTTTTCTGTTATAGTTGTTATCGAATGGTTGAGCATTCCTTACCAATATCGAGCTTACTTTGTCCTGCAAAATGCCATGTTTGGTATACATAAATCGGCAAGTGTCATCGACTCGCCTGACCAAATTACCAATTGATCGATTCAAAGGCTATTTAGAATGAGACGAGCGATTCGTTTCGATTCAAAGAGCTCGCTAATAACCCACATCAACACCGCTCCTGACTCTGAATCAAATCATTTGATATTTCTAGAAATTAACAGACAATTTCAATTACCAGCCAAATTCTTGCCACTTCAAATGTACGTTATCGTTCGCGTTAAAATTTGTATTGGGATTTGATATGACATGACATGAAAATGTAAAATCTCAATACAATTTTTTACGCGAACGATAACGTTAAATTTAAAGTGGCATCTCGTGGTAGACGTTCTGATTTAAGCTGCCTTTTAAGGAGGTACTGATTTTCATATAACGGGAATTGTCCTGAGGCCGTAGCCAATAGTATATTACATATTACCGTACACAATGAGTATATTATATATTATTATATTTCGATATTTAGCAACCTCCTCGCGTAAAAAAATTGTATTAGGATTAGACATGACATGACATTGTCAAATCCCGATACATTTTTTTTTCGTGAACGATAACGTAAATTTAAAGTGGCAACTAGTGGTAGACGTAATCATCACCATCAGGCTTAGATGTTTATTGCTGAACACAGGCCTCCACCATGCATTGCATAAGTGGCCAGCATTAGGTGGTCTGCACATTTTGCCTCGCCGTTTTCATGGCATACGCATAGCATGATAGATTTAGACAACATCCAATCATCCATGATGTTGTTCACATCCATTTTGCGTCATGTGTGTCTTGAAGTGATTTATTTTTTTGATATGTAAACTCATTTATGCAAAATGCAAGTTTCAATTGTCTAGGAGTACTTTTTAACGAATTCGCCATTCACATTTTTAACCAAAATGTCAAAATGAACGAAAAATGTATGATCAAGGAAACTCATTTGCACCGTTCGAACATTGCACATTCTGAAGCTAAATCGATTTCGTGAATAGAACACAAACAAATCGCCTTCATTTACTTCCACTAATGTAAGCAAAGTTTATTTTTCGTAAAGCGCGATAGCGCTCAAACGGAGCGTTTCTACTAACAAAAAAGTTTAGCATATCTGAAAACGTTTAACTGTGCAACTCTTTGCCGCTACGCAAATAACTGCTTGCGAAAAGTCCGACTAAATCTTGGAACGTGTTAGAATGAACCTGACAAATCTCACATAATCTGTGGCAACAATAAATAAACGCAGGCTACATTTACGAGGTAGTGACGACACGCATCAGCTTTAGCTCACGCGTGTCGTCACTACATCGTCATCGTGCCGTCATCTTTAGATGGTAGTGAAAAAGGACTGATTACATGATTATGAATACGGTAAAAAAAAAACTGCAACTTTTTCGTAGTAAGGCCGAATCACAGAGCACATCTTAAAATAAATCAGCTACAACCTCCTCATGCCCCTGTAACACCTCAAGGGCTGTAGCAACAACCTGGTAATTTTTCACAAAATTGTAAAATACCTACAACTTTGAGGAGCATCAGCATGAGTACGAGTAGTCTGAATAATTTAAAATCTGGTCTCATTCTAGGCAAAATTAAACGCTCTACAACTTTAAAAAAAAAACAACTTAAAAAAAACTATTCCAAAACAAAGCACTAAAAAGTAAAGAAATAATTATGTATTCTTCTAAAACTTATACGATAATATAATGTAGGTACAATTATTGTTATTGTTGGAGTCGGTGTCAGCCAAGGAAACACTACAATATACCTAGCAATATACATATTTCTTACATATCACGTTTACGTATGTATGTAGGTAGTTACAAACCTACATTGGCTGACACCGACTCGAACAATAACAATAATTGTACCTACATAATATTATCGTATAAGTTTTAGAAGAATACGCAATTATTTCTTTTTTTTTTTTGAAGTTGGTTTTTTTTTTTGTTGAAATTTTTGTTTATTTCTTGATTTTCAGTGAATAGTTCTTATTTATTTTATACATCGAAAAAGTATCGTCCAATTGCTCCTAAGAATTGAAGAGTTCCGTTACTATGACATGGATCCCATAATCAGAACCTAACACTCATCAAACTACCCTTGAAGTATATCCTTTCCAATAAAAAAAGAAGCATCGAAATCGGTTGGCGTGATAATGACTTATTCGTCCATTTGTCGCGCATATGGTTTATCTAGATTTAAGACTTATATGGATTTCCCATGGATGCCACTGTCAGAACTGGACCAAATTAAAATGGGACCACACGGGCAGCATCAGCTTTCAAATAAATAAAGAATTATCAAAATCGGTTGGCGTAATATTGAGTTATTCGTCCATTTGTCGCGCATTTTGTCTATCTAGATTTGAGACTTATATGGTTTTGTCATGGATGCCACTGTCAGAACTAGACCAAATTAAAATGGGACCATTCGGGAAGCACTAGCTTTCAAATTAAAAAAATGATCAAAATCGGTTCACCCAGTCGAAAGTTGAATGAGGTAACAAAGTCAGTTGAAAAGAACACTTGTCGATAATTTTAGTCCTTTGCGAGATATAACCGTAAAACCGCAAAAATACCGATTTTGGGTCTTTTGCCCCCCACAACTTATGCATTTTGTTGGTTTTATTCTACTGGCCTAAAAACTTACCTAGAAATTCCATTTCTCCCTAAAAAAATATACGAAGTGAACTTCAATCAACTAGGTAGAAACATTATCGCGGAAATTCATGAACTTACTTCGCTAAGCAGAAAACTTATCCACGAAATTGTGCGTGTATATTCAGAACCTCTAAACTCCTAGTTTCACTTTATTAAACTGTCTGCAGTGCGAGTAAACTTATAATAAAGTAAATAGACAAGTGGGCTTCAAACGCCAAAGTTTCTCCTATTTTAAGCTTTCCGTTATTCTAGTATTTAGCTAACTGATTTTTCTGCAACACCTGAAATTATAGGCAGACGATAATACTTATTTAGAGTTATAACCTAAAACGGCTTAAACACAAAATTAATTGGATTTACAATACCCTCACGCACCCATCTCCCTAAGTCCGAGCATGATCGATGTGGCCTCACTTCGCATGCCGTCCCAGATTTATTCCCCCTAAAAACTATATCTAAATATCTCAGTCGACTATTTGGTATAGACGATAAATCATTGTCACATTTCAGCGAGGGACGGCGACATCGGTCGTTAGTCGCGCCAGCAGCGCGCCCTGCCGATAACACGCAAAAACAGGAAAACCAACCCAGGATAGGCTACACAGCATTTGATGCGGGCGCGGGTGATGTGTGCCGGATAGGAAACTGGAAATTTGATCTGAATTTGTTCAGGTTACGTGAGTAAGAAAGTAAGTAGGTTCCAAAATGAAGGTTGATAATAATGACACAAAAGTTGTTACAATAAATAAATATAGCCTTTTATAAGAGGCAAACTCGACCCCTGTCTATGAGAGGATTTGAAATATAATGTAAGTTACCTATCAGTAGCAGAGACTCGTCATGGCTTGTAGAAATTATCCACGGTCAGGGGCAGACAAAACACATCTTAGAACTTTCTTAAACCTAATCTTACTTAATTTTTAACCCTGCATGATCTTAATAAATGGCTAAAGGTGTTTTTAACAATGAGTAGTTTTTATCACGAACGCGGGGTTGCCCCAAACACCCTCGAACATTAAAAGTGCCTAGTATTTTTTGCTAAGCCGCAAGTACATTTTGGGCCAGGCTGGTTAAGCTCATTTGCACAGTCTCGTTTAACACAAAGTAGACTGTACCCTATAAACTGTCGGACTGCCATGTAAAGACTCCATCGTTGAAATCAAGTCACCGTTACAATTGATGGATACATCCATGTATATTCCATTGTCTAAATCATATAACTAATAAAGGATCCATTACATGGCTCTTTTATCTAGGTTTCGAGTCACTGGCTCCGGTAAGCGACATTTTGTTCAGCCTTTATCGGCGTATTGTTACATATAGGGCAACACTGTCATTATTTCTCGATAAAATAAAAACATTGATGTATTTCTTTGCTAGGAATGTGGACAATAGACTACACAAACTGCCCTGTCTATAGTAAAGAAAAAAACTGTAATTGTAATAAAATTTACTAGGTGCTATTTCAATACAAAAACAATGTTTCCCGTCAGGTTTTGAGACTTTAATTTTAATTTGTGCTTTCACTAGATCAGCCTATAGATAAGTACAGTAACACTACCATGAGTTATTCACGTGTAAATAGTTTACAACAGTTAATAAATACTAGGTACTAAATTGAATACCTACCGTTCGTAGTTTCATTGTTTTTCCACTAGGGGGCGCTGTACGGAAATGCCACACAGATACCACCACATTACAGACGCTAGCCTAAATAACTAATCCAGAAAGGTTTTGCCCCAACTCTCAAAGTCATATTTTATCAAATCTAAGCTAATGTTGTATTTGACCTTTATTATTTGATTTAACTTAGACCGTCCGGGGAGATCAGCCGACCGGATTTACTACCAATTTCCGTCGAAATTGCCATCTAATATCGTTACTTGAGATCAAAGGGGATTGTGGTTCTTGCCTCATCAGTGGTCATCAGGTAGATTTTTAAAAAAGTGTGTAATTGAATTTCACAAAAAAACAAATACACCATTTTCACATACCATTTTATCCTTATTGAAGCATCGTAGAACTAGTGGTTTTCAAAAACGTGTTGCAATGCTGTGGTGATCGTAGCAATCGTAGTAACATTTTCTGTGCACTTTGTCGTAATTTCCATTTAAGGACCAAAAAGGTAGGGAATAAACCAACTAGAAGACTCAGATAAGATAAGATAATTATTTATTTGCTATAACATGGTAATACATGGATGGAAATTTTGTTTAAGTCCTCATGTTGACTTATCGTCATGCAAATACTGGTACAAAACATGCTAGTTGACAATGGTTTATGAAACTCACCATACAATAATAAAGCAGATAAATCACAGTATGTATGTCATTGAAATATTAATTTGCAGGCTCAGTCGAGGGTAATGTGTTAAATAGCCTTCGTTTCCCTCACTCTTATCTTAGGCAACGAGACTTTCCGTAACACAACGCCCAAATACCCCAAAACCTCTAGTGAACAATTAGGTACACAAGCAAGGAGTATTTTTTCATTCACGTCGGTTGCAAACAATCACACGGAGCGCCTGATGGTAAGCGGTTACCGCAGTCTATTAACAAGTGCAACACTTGAGGTAAAACTATGTGCTGCTGACCCTGTTAGGCATTAAATGTCGACAGTTGCCTTCTTTTGTATAAATAAATAAAATAAATATGCGCCAGACAACGCACTACTTGTCATGGTCTCGAAGTCAGGATAAATATCCCTAAGTTACGAGGTACCAAACAAGAAATTAAGCCAGGGCCGTCTCTCAGCCCACCCAGACCCGAGGAAATTGAGAAAAAATCGTTTCCTGAATTGACTCGACCGGGAATCAAACCCGGGACACTACTCAAGGCGAGAAACCTAGCTACAGCGCACTACGCCAATCGCGTCGTATCTCTCTCTCGTCGGTCCCTCATGTCTGAAGATCGTGATTATGGTGGAGTGTAAGTTTGGCGCGGACAAATTGTCTCCACCGGCCTCTTGTCGGTAGCAATTTTGGCGACTGTGTAAAACGGAGGTGTTTCTGCATCTTTTAGTTGATCAGACCATCTCGTTGGTGATCGGTATCGTGTCGGATAGTCAGCAATAAACAATGAAGTCTTGCGGCTAACTATTCAACAGCTTCTCAATCAGCTCTGGCTGCTTTACCTATTTACCAGCAGGTATACAACACTGCCAAAGCAGTCTTACTTAACGGCAGTTTTCCGTCAGGTGGAGCTATTTGCATCATCAGTTCAGAGTGCCGAGTGCGAGTTGCAGTGAGAGGAGTGAATAACTTCACCATCGCGTTTGCGAGAAACAAAACGCGAATTTGTATGGCATCGAGTGAGCGCCATCTAGCGGCCTGAATGTTGCCCGAATTCGCCGCTAGATGGCGCTGACTCGATTCCATACTATTTGACATTTACATGCTCGCAAAACGCGATGGTGAAGTCATTTACTTCTCTCACTGCAACTCGCACTCTGCACTCAGTTACGATCTGAGGAATCCGTCGTACCTACCCTACCTGTCTTACCCCTGTCTCCACAAACGCTAATCAAAAGTTGAGGATACCTCAAATTGATGCTGCCCTGTCACATGTCAATAGAAAAGAAAGGGACAGCTATATACATGTAAGGCCTGCCCAGCTTAGATTGATGTTTGTGGATTCGGGCATTACAAATTTTCTATACTAATATAATAAAGAGGAAAGATTTGATTGTTTGTGTGTTTGTATTGAATAGGTTCCGAAACTACTAGACCGATTTTAAAAATTATTCTACCATTATGAAGCTACATGATCAGGGAGTGACATAGGCTATATTATATTACTATTCAACAAAACTTTCAGTGAAAAATAATAGTACTTATATGTAAATCAAGTCAGAGAAACGCGAGCGAGATGTGCTGCTTTACCGACGCCTCGACGTACAATATTACTTTTGCCAGAACGAAGTCTGTCAAGGCAGCTAGTAGTATATAAACTAATATCATAAAGAGGAAAGATTTGTTTGTTTATTTGCATTAAATAGGCTCCAAACCTACTGTAACCTTTTTAAAAATCCTTTCACCGTTATAAAGCTACATTTTCAGGGAGTGACATAGGCTTTATTTTTTTTTATGCCATATTTTATCGGGAAAGTCTAGCTATCCGTCAGCGGCTACGCCCGCGCCTGCTGACGAATAAAATAAAAACTAAATGGTACGTAAGTAAACTGAACACTGTAGCTAATGTGATACAAGAGCTTCTTATTAAACAAAACGAACTTCAGAACAGGCATTCCACCTCTTCCAGACTTAATATACACTTAATAATAAATACCAAGTGTACAGCGAACTTCCAAATACTTACTCACATAAAACTCGGATCGATATTTCAAAAATTCACAAGTTCCATCGTAAAGAAACACCCGAGTGCGCTTGTTCCCACTTGGCGAGCACCGGGATTCTTCAAACTCCAGGAAAATTCACAACTTTACCCCAATTCATCATGCCTATACAGCGGAGGTAGCTTATAATATCTTCTGCACCATTAAATCTAAATTATTCCCCCTCCCTTATAAGGCACCAACATTTCTTAATAAGCACCTAGAGTTTCCCCGCGAAATATTACCTCTGGAATGCGACAGAATTTTTCACAATACGTGTTATGACATTCAATTTCATTATTACGCTGTATGGAAATGTGTATTAATGTACAGTCTTTTCAGAACAAATTATATCTGTGATCAACAATTTAGATGTTTGAGGTTTTCTTTTCTTTTGTGTGATATTAAAAAGAAGATTTTTATTTTCAGGTGTACAGTCAGCAGCGAAGTTAGCAGTTGATTAAATGTAACGTGCCAGACAAGCCAAAAAGGCTTCATATTGCTATCTTTGATGAAATAGATGAGTACTGGATCTCGGTTTTGTGGCACCCTCGTTGTTCCTGGTTATCTAAATAGAAGGTTTAATCTAGATTTGGTATAAATTATTAGGAATTTATGTATATTTAGGCAATTTTTTAAGTATTAGTTAAGATTGTGTGTCTCTTCTTGCACCGATGGGTAGACGTTGCACAGCCCAATTTTCCTATGTTATCTGTTAAACCTTGCGGTTGACTGTTAGAGAATGACTCTATGCAATTATTCTGGCAAATGCACTCTTTTTTTATTGTGAAATAAATAATAAATACATTAAAAATAAATCATGTTCAGCTATGTACTGTTTGACTGAATTTGGAGACCTAGCTAGCTGAGTCTGGATTTTGAGTGTGAAGCTTTCACCTTTCTCAAGAGATTAAGAGGATGGACTCAACTTATATTTCAAGAGTGTATTTTTGCCATATAGTCGTAGCAACGTGCTGTCAAAGCAGGGATTGTCATCGGTTTAATCATAAGTTTAGAATTAATACCTATTTATAAAAAAAAAAACCACCAATCAAACTATATTTTTAGTTTTATTAAGATGCCAGAATCTAAACATAAAAGCACCCTTCAATTATTTTTTTCACCTTGTTTAAAATTTAAATTGACGTCAGGAAAACACGGAAGCAGACAACACCAAAGTAGGAACGAAACCATTATCCAAAAAATGCAATTTCGTATTTAAGAAATACACAAGGAAAATCTAAAGAATTTATTCAGAGCTCACCCTTTATTTTCAGCAAGAAAATCAAGCAGTAACTGCTTAGAACTTTTCAGACTCACCTGACCTTGAAGGGGCAATTACAGATATCCCTTTGAAAGATTGTCACCCTCAGTGTTTGTTATTTCAAAGGGTGAACTGGTGAAATCCTTACAAGAAATAAAAATCATTAGACTAATGAGGTCAAACCGCGTTTGAAAATATTTTATCCTTATGATATACTATTTGTTTTAGTAAAACCATATAAAATAAACAAATAAATATTTGGGATAAGTACCTTACACCAAGATCATCTACCCCAAACTAAAGCAAAGCTTGTACCTACTATGGATGACAAATGACACAGAACCATCACAAAAGAACCCTCTACCATTGCGCCAACAGGCCAGTCCCTGGCCAGGAGTTATTTTTAGAGTAAGGGAAATTAAATATCATTGGATCATTAGAACAACATAAACTGTAACTCTTCGTAAGCCTCTACGCTCAACAAACAATGGAGCCGCGAGCGGGAGCTTCTTTCCGCCATTGAAGTAGTGGTAAACATATGAAAATCAAATGGGCATATTTTTTTTTTGTACACTTTAACTTAAAAGAACTCGTTCGTTCGTTCTCTTATAATTTCATATTGTTACAAAATCACATAGGTCTACTAATAAAAAAGAAAATTTTCACGTTTAAAAATAGGATTAGGTCACAAAAAATATACATACTGGCGCTGCGCAAACCAGTTTCCGGTTCCCGACACCGCACACTTTTGATCGTCATGGGTATGTGTTACTTCCTCTTAACTGGACAGGGAGTGGATGATTTCAAGCTAGTTCTACAGAAATTAAATATTTATCGGTAGCTTGTATATCTGATCTGACACAAGACACAAAAGTGTCCAGTGTTTGCACCCTGCTTAAATCGAACAAAAGCATAGACAGAAGTCATTCTCAAACTTTTCAGCCCAATCAATGAAACAGTATTGGTAGGAAGTTTTCTCCCCAGTGTACTCGCTTGAAAACTGAGTAAAACGTTTGACATGATATCTGATACCTAGCTGAATAATAGCAAATAAATAGTACTTAAGGTTAACAAATGCTTCTACAAATTTACAATAAAAAAACCGGCTAAGTGCGAGTCGGACTAGCGCACCGAATATTTATTAAAAATATTTTCATTATATGATTTAACTAAAATTTTACAATTTTCGCAATTTTTTCTTTATCTGTGCTATAAGACGTGGCTTCGTACCAAACTTCAAGATTCTGAGTTCACGGGAAGTACCCTGTTGGTTTTGATTCCCTTGAGTGTCGAAAATTTGCGGCATAAACGGCTGTATCTTTTGATTGCGTTGCCTTAGAGGTTTGATTTTTTCACAGCTCTAAGTAGCAGTAGACTTGAGTAGGTATTTGATATAAATTCCAACTTGATACCTTCACGCGTTCCTAAGAAAAAGGGTCTTGACAGACAGACAGACGGACGGACGGACAAGAAAGTGATCCTATAAGGGTTCCGTTTTTGCCTTAAGGGGTACGCAACCCTAAAAAAGAAAAAACAGACTGATTAAAAAGGGACTAAGGTAAAAGTTCCTATTACAGAGGCAAATGGCAACATTTGAAAGTGAGAAAGGAAAATAGGCATTTACAAATAACATAAAATGAAAAAAAATTGTTTCGACAAAAAGTTAAATTATATTTTACATTGCTTCTGACACTGAACGTTTTTGAAGTTATTAAATACAAAAAAAAAATTTGAAGTGCTCAGGTCGATTTACCCTATAACGGAGGTATAAACTAAGGTTTGTTTATTTAAAAGGTACACCTACAGTATACATATATACATATGTTTAAAAATCAAAAATAAGTAATTCTTATATGCATACCCTTAAGAGGCGCACACAGCAATTTTGGAAATATGTACAGCATTTCTTATCAAATAACTATAATCAAATATTTTCATTTTTGTACTAATCTTACATAATAGAAATAAAAGTATACAAATAAAAAGTAAAATAAAGATAAAACAATCAAAGATACAAAAGAAAATCACCCCCAGAACCAAGCTTGCGTTTAAAATTTGCCAACTTGTCGTGGAAAATGTCAAACTGTAGCCCTTTTTATTAAGCCCATTGTAGCGCAAGCAACACCTTGCCAATGGGGCTCTAAGACAAAGATTTGTCTTTGCAGTTGGTAGGTGGAACAGTTTACCAATTGGGTGTCGAGGAAGTTTGTATGGGACTAATAGCCTGACACGTTCCACGAACTCAGCACAATTCACTTTACCATGAACGAGTCCTTGCTAAAACGACAAATCCTGGACTGCGCGCCGGTGACGTAAAGTCTTCATTTTGTAAAAGGACAACCGCTGGCTGTAAGGGGCCCTGTGAGATATGCCCGGCGACCGTGACCGTGTGAGATAAGGTTAGAGCTAATCACGGCGGTAGTCGGCTCCGTTAACGGAGGGTCAAAATCAGAACTTTAAATGTACTAGGGTTCCGTACATTAACATTATACTATTAGTTTGTTTTATTTTTAGGCTCTGAGCTATTTTTCCTAAGATCGGGAACTACGGTCATGAAAGCTGGGCACTCACTTTTACAGAATAATAAAGTAACATTTATAAGATTTTTTATGTTATTAGTTTATTATTATAAAAACAAATCGTTGTCTACATTTTATTTTACCCGCAGTGGTTTGGCAGCTCCAAAAAAATGTTTTTTTTATTGCGATTGGTTCGATAGTTAAAATACAGTCTCTCTCTTCTGTACGTTTTTAGTTTCGGATTTATCAAAAAAACGATCAAAGGATTAAATTAGAAATAACAAATGAATTCCAGTAAAACAAGTTAAACTTATATGTAAACAACAAGTTAAACTTATAGTTTTTTTTTTGCATTCAGCCTACGTAACAATTTTTCCTGAACCCTACAATACGAATTGATCTATGCATATTAGGTCCGCAATAGGCTCTATGAAGTTCCTTTTATGAAGGTATGTACTCGTAATCACAGTTATCACATTTAAATTTGATTTCTAGAGGATAAAATATACCACAAAAAAAGGTTTTAAGTTGGTTTAATTACTCGTAAACATAATTCCAACTAAACTCTTAAACAATTGAATGACTTATTAAATTGAAAATTATAAGCAAAAACATAGGACGCGCTTTTTTCCCTAATTCGGATGATACCACCGTACCAGGATTGACCTTTGAAATTCTTATCCTATTACTGCGCTATTTTTATTTTGGTTTTGGGTATACATTCTATTACAAAAATGAAAAAGTCCTAAATATATGGTCAAAATAGCAATAAAATGATCATATAAACGAAATACTGATGAAACTGAACAGTATATGATATGAAAAACTTAACTATATTTATATGGGTGTACTTACCTGAGTCGCTCCGCGTTTATATGGGAACGTCCTGTCGCATCGCCGCCGTGGCAGGGACTGACTTATTTTGAAGAGTAACGTCTACGTTATATTCGCAAATGTCAGATATGTAATATTATGGTAAAAGACTTTGAATGAGTAAATTCCATTTTGGTGTACCAAAACTAATTTCAATGAGAATAAATCATGATAATACAAATACCACCGTAGTTGGAGTCGATTTTAGTTACCGCCTTAATAGGAGGTTTTACCTTAACGTTTATAGATTTAAACAAGTAATTTAAGTCAACCTGTATCCATGTATGCCATTGTAATTTATTAACATATTATGAGTCTGACAAAACCATAGCAAAATTCTGAGACAAGCCTCAAATCAATAAATACAGATATTCCCATAATTAAGCATTTTCCTAAAACAAAATAACTAACAGATTAAATTTACTATGTAGTCTTATATGGGTACAATAAAAGATAGGTATGCATTCAAGCATAAGTTTTGGGTACAGTGACTTCTTAATGCTACTTTTAACGTCTGCCCTTCTCCCACCTTTATTTACGCAAAATAATACTGAGTTAAGAAAACAAAGACTATAAAAAGCAACAGAGATAAACTTTTGATCAACACACTTCAAATTGCTCGCGTAAGCTTGCTCGAAGTTAAAATAATAAATTTCTTATTACAGGTTTCGTTTTCATAAAATGTATTAAACTCGATGGGCGTAGATTGAAATATTTACGGTCCTTACGTCAGTGTCCTTGGCATTTTTGGGAACTATTTAGGTAATAAAAATCTCCTGGATATCTTCACATAGGAAAACGTGTACTTTGGGTGTCAGTGAGATACCAACACCTGCTACCATGACACGGTCAAATAGACAAGTCAGTTGATAAAGTATGATCATTGTAATGTGATTGTACGGCAAACAACACCAATTAAAATATAGCAATTAGAAAAAAGTAACATAGCATGCCACTCCAATTATAATTTTTCGGAAAACATTCAACTGTGAACGACCTGCTTCCTGGTTAAATACATTCTTATAATTTTGTTAGAAATAATATATTATAAGCCTATGCATATTTTTACTGACAAACAAAATCTTACTCCATTCTCATTACTAACTAGAACTATTCCTAGTTTTTAATGGCTATAAAGATTTTGCTAACACCATCAGCCCATTCAGGACATTAGCGTTCTAAGAATCCGCTTAACTTTGAGCTGTTTAAGCTTAACGAGATGAAAAAGAAAGAAGTCACTTAAAAGAGCTTTGAAAATTCTAGTCAAATTGTTACCTTCATTTTAGCCCGAACTTTAAAAAGCTTAGTCACTTCTGTTTTTACATTAGCCCTTACGTATTTTTAATACGAATTAACAGATTTATCACATAATTATCTGTATATTATTTCAACTATTGTATGTATGCGAATTAGTTAATGAGCTCTGTTTTAATAATAACTAATATGTGGAGGTTTGAAGCATGATCAGCGTAAAATGTAACTGAGGACCTACTACAATTTTCATTCACTAACCCGACGTCTGGACTCCTTTACAGCAATGATTTTAATTACCGTCGTGTATTTTTGTATGGAATAATTGTATTCCTAGAAGTTATGTTCACCATACACAAATAAATATTCCAGAATATTATATTGGTGTAGATTTTTTTTGACATATTTGGACTGAAACTAGAGGACCTATTACAACTTTGAAAGAGAGAGTGGTAATCTTGAGGTGTATAAAAAATCTCAATGTCGATTCAAAATGTCCAAGCTTTTAAAATCGAAACTGAGCACATCTATGTAATGCATTCACAGTTTTACATGCTGAACAGTCGTAGATACTTTATTTTAAGACTCCATACGTGATACTTATTCAATATTCTCCATTCCAAGAATAATAATGAAAATTGAAACTTTTCTTTTCTTATTTAAATTAACGTAAACACTACACATTGAAATAAAACTTTACGGATGTAACTCGCGGAATTTATACTTTTGCATTTACTGACCCGACGTTTCGGCTCTTAACAGCAATGATTTTGACTACCGTCGTGTATTGAATATTTGTATTCATAAAAGATATGTTCACCATACACAAATAAATATTTCAGAATATTATATTGGTGTAGGTTTTCTTGTCACATTATTTTGAACTGAAACTACGGACCTTTCGTTCGTGAGTAGCCCCCCTGGATCGTCATAGCGCAGCTTTTCTCTGTCCGGCTTATTCACTCATCGTAACTGCGGCTGGGTGATGATAACCGATAGTGATTCCTTGACTGACGTCGTATTAAATGGTTATTTTTATGCCGTAAGTACCACATTACAGAGGACTTTTTGAAAATTCAATGGCTTCAAATAACCTACTTTAATCGACACCACTAAAAGTATTGATAAGGGGATGAATTGGGAATAAACGAAAGACACCGCAAAAACTGTCAGTAGGTAAAGGTATAAAACCTCAACCTACCTTCGTAGCCATTTACGTGCGATCGGCAAAATATCCGAAAGAACCGGCAAATTGCGAGAGGAGCTTCCGTCATTTCGGCCACGTCATTTCCTTCTTCGAGTACGGGGAAAGCCAGGTCCACCATCACAAAACCATTGCAAAATGAGTCTTAATGTCAGCATCATAAAGTGCCCTTATGTAAAGATTGATGTGAACCCGTGTTCGTTCATCTCTCGTGTTCGTTTGAAGGTGCATTTAGACCAAGCGAGCGAATGCTCCTTCAATCCCCACTCTCACAAATTCTCTTTGTGTAAACAGAAACAGACTACTATCACGCAAAAGATAATTTCATAGAGTGGGAATAGAATAATAAGTATTCGTTCGTTGGGTCTAAACGCACCTTTAAAGGCCGCGTTTATGGAGACGTACGAACAGTGGCCCTAACATTACTGGGCTTAGGCTGGCAGGTCTTTTGAATCTGCCATAGTCTTTATGTGAAATATTTGAACTAGATGTAGGTATTACTGATAATTTACGACACACCTAGTAATTAGGTACGAGTACTCATCAAAAAATAAGTTTTGGAACTCTTTCTTACAAGTAACTTGATTTCTCATTACAGCTTCAAGGGGCAGAAGATTTTTTTATACAACATGGGTGACAAACTAGGTTGAGGACTGCACGATGGTAAGCAGCTACTGGAGACTGAAAACGTGCAACCCAAAGATATTAATCGGGCTTGACCTACTGAAAAGCTATTTGTATATTAATTTCAACTCGATATCTGAACACGCTCCTGATAAAAATAGTCTTACTTGACAGACTCACAAACGGGCAACACTTCATCTAAGGCAGGTTTTTATATTTGAAACCAACTACTTAAAATACTAATGCGATAAGCATCATTTCGGCATGTCATTTCCCTTGCTTGGGGCGGTCGCATCAGCTAGCCCGTTTTGGCGCACAGTTATCTGATGGGCTGATCTACAGATTAAATCTAGTTTTAATTAATGCTCTCAACTTCAGACCGACCGTTTTTTAGACGAACTAATTAAAACAGCTAGTCGCTGGCTAGTCTGACGAAAAGGCAGCCAGATGATAAGTTTATTCTGCCAAACTAAAAAATACCGCGAGGAAGATCAGTACGTCTACCACGAGTTGCCAATTTAAATTTACATAATCGTTCACGTAAAATAATATATTTTGGGATTTTGTCATGTCTTGTCAAATCTCAATACAATTTTTTACGCGAACGATAACGTAAATTTAAAGTGGCGTCTCGTGGTAGACGTACTGACCAGGAACTGAATTTGAAACCTTTTCCGCGAACATTAAATATCATGCACCGTCAAGGTGTAACTGGTAGCCAAATTTAAATGAAATTAGATTTAAAGGATCTATTTAAATATTTAAGTAACGAGGAAGTAAAGTCTCACTTGAGTTTATTTAGGGAAGTTATTGGATGGAAACTACGTTTCCACTGGCAACCGGCCTTTCCCACTTCTCAATAGATAAATAATAATAGACTTTTCGATTAAACTAATGGGAAGAAATGTATAAGGAAACGTCCCTACGCTTCTTTTATTCCGGCTATTGATTTTGTAATGCCACAAACGATCAGTTCAACGCATAAACTTGAGCTAAAATGTTTGGACATGCATACGGCTTTATCCCAAACGGGGTAGTCAGAGGCAAGTGACTGTTGCCGTCATGGTGAACGGAACACTCAGAAGCCCACTTTTCACCAATGGTATTAGAACCCAACGTCGTAAGTGGTGAGCCTTCCGCCGCTATCCGAGTTGGTTAGGTTTTTTAGTCGGAAATTAAACAATGAACACAAAGATTTCGGTTCTGGCCAGATTTGAACTTGGGACCACACGATCCTCGATCCGAGTTTTTGCCTAACCACTAGGCCACGACGCTCTTCTGCCTTTGCTAAATATGTACAGCGTTATATCGAAGGGTATGTAGGTACAAATGCATTCACGGAATTTAAAGCAGAGGGGTTTTCTGTTCAACAGAGCAAGAGTTGGAGGTTTGTTTCCCAATTAATAGAAGGGGTACTAGTGGCAACCACTGTAACTTCTAAATAGTTAACATGAATATCATAGACAATCTTACCTGGAATCGACTAACCTGGTCAGTACCCTGTAGGGTGCGTTACTCTTGTTCCTTTGGTGTCAGTAAAGATTACCTATTGTTTCTAAAGTTGGTTGTGATTTCATTTAATACTTTTTTGTGTAACTTCCTTGGAAAAAAATAGAAGTGTTCTTATGACCCATTTTTAATTTGAATATGATTCAATTAAACGTTTCGAAATAATAATCGTTAAGTAAATAAATAATTGATTAATAACAATCGATTTGTTGATGCGAATAGTCGATTTATCGATACAAATAATCGATTAAAACGTTACCAAAAATCGATATAAATAATTTCATCGATACTATTGTTACCCCCAAACTATCGAACACTTGTTTTTGTGGAAATAAACCCAAATTATTTTTTTCGCAATAAGAGAAAAAAACTAGTCCGCTTCATTTGAATTTAATATTTTTTATGTAAAATTTACACTCATAAATAGCTAAAATAGAGACGGTTCATAAATGCATCACTTTGTTACTGCACTTAAAAAAAATGTCATCATTTTGATGCACCGCGACGCCTGTTTTCATGTTATTTTAATACATTATTGGTTTGTCGTCCAGAAAAATGACCGACGAGTTCACACACGAGACATTATTTTCAAACCACGACAAATATGAGGCGCCATGTTAGGATCTGTAGACAAAACTGAATTTCCCATACAAAATATTAATGTTAGGAACGGTAGACAAAATAGAGAAATAGCAAAAATCGAGAAATGGCGAAATTTGATTAGATAATTTTTTGTCTACTCCTCTTGTAGGGCGCGCATCTTAGCCCTGCAGGTCACCGGCGAGCGGCCTCTACCAGTTTTGTGTTCGGGTAGGCTAAAGGCAATATTAACGACGTGATCGTCCTGGCGTCTTTTGATATGTTTATACCAGCGAAGGCGGTTTTCGATGAGTTTTCCATGCAAGTTGTAAGGCTTCATACATACATAGTATAGTATTGCAACTGCCATATCTATCGATAGCAACCAGGACCAACTGCTAAACGTGCCTTCTAAAGTACGCCGGAGCCAATCATTTCAAGTTATCTTGGCCAGTTATGGAACCAACCATCATATTCGCTGCATAAGAATTGATAATTGAGGAATAATACCCGATGTAATGATTAGAAATATGACCTGAAAAACCGAAACATACTTTGTGTAACTTGCATGTTTAGGGCTCAAAAAGCGGCAGATTATTGAATCCACTGGGCCATCAATGCACGGTAACGTCGCTTAGTAAGGCATTTGGATATTTCATGTTCTAATAACGCTCGCTGGTTTAGGCACAGACAGAATAAAATAAAAATAAAATGGCTTAGGAGTTTCATCAACCACCAACCTACATAAATTGTACAACACGAACGGACTGGAATAATAGACGGGAGACGTACACCAAAAAAAACTGTGACATTAACAGATGTGGGTAAATCAATTCGGAGCGGCCCTGCAAACAGACCCGCGTCACCGAGGTCGGCCAGCCACGATTGTTTCGTGCAAAATTGATTTGAACCCTATCCGTGCGACATAAATTTCACTTGCGAAACAATATTTCAGCGCACATCGCGACTATCTGCGACTGGAACCATCAGGGAGTTTCTGTTGTCACAGAAAACAGGACGGCCACCCCGACGACAGAGGTAAACATTGGCTTTGTCAAATATTATGCGGATGAAATTTCAAGTATTCTTTGTTTAATCCCACGGAATGTTGCTTCGGTATCTCTCTTATTATTATTTTTCTCTCTTATAACTCTTCGCGGAATTAATATATAAGTCCGTATAATTTTTTTAAAGGTATTGGTTATTTTTGAGTCCGTATAAGTTTTTAAAGGTGTGGTTATGGACACCAAGTACGTACCTATCTATAAGTTATTTTGTGATAACTTCCAAAATTAAACATTTCTCACAACACTGAATCAAACCCTTTTGCTCTGGAAATGACGTCACATGACTACATGGCAAACAAGTTTAATTGCACTAGGAATTTCTTCGAACCTAAATAACTTTGGCATAATAAATAAATGTCTGGCAAAAATTATCAAATTAATATCTCGATATAAAAAGCCACAACTTTCATCTTGCAATAATTGACTCGTCTATGGTCAGATCACAAAAATGTACCTATAAGTTATGATCAAGCAATATGTGTCCTCCGCCAGCAAAAGTTGAATATACCACAATATACTACAATCATCTATTTCACATCGTAGAGAATATGTATTTTGAAACAACTGATTCCTGTTATGAAATTATTAGGAAATACATAGACAAGACTGGATAAAGAGAGAAATAATACACGGAATAGCAAAACGGAACAAACTATGAATAAAATACAAAAAAGGAAAATCGAATGAGGAATCAGAACAAAACTTTGCAAGAGAAAAATCCAAGATAGCGAAAATTATACAGAAAACGAAGGTCTCACATTACAACAAACTATTTACAGACACTGCAAACAAGCCTCGCAAAATGTGAAAGTAAATAAGTGAAGTGTCATGTAATAAAACCGAGGATGTACCATTTCCAGACAAATTCATTATAGACTCAAAAATTGTACTAAGGAGAAGAGATATTTGCGAACATTTCAACACCTACTATTGGTAAAGTATCGGCCAGTGTAATTCCAAAAATTTCTCACAGACATTACATTCCAAACTTAGAAGCAGATCAATCAATTAAACAGAACAACATCGCACCTGCAACAGAGGATGAAATAATGAAAATAATAGATCGTCTTGAACCTAATACCGTACACCAATATCCGTACTCCCAATTATGTCAAAGAAATTTTAAAAAAAATATTCATTCCCGCCTCGAAACATTCATAAATTCTAAATACTTCCTTTCCAAAAAACAGTACGGCTTTCGTCCAAAATCGAACACCCTAGCGACAACCATTGATCTAATAACAAAAGTAAAACAAAAAATTGATCAGAAACATCTACTATGTTCAACTCTAGGTATGTTCATCGATCTTAAAAAGGCTTTCGATACTGTTAGCCACCAAATATTACTGAAAAAGTTACATCTCATAGGTGTATTAAAGGAAAAGCGCTTGAGACTTCTGAATCTTACTTACATTACCGAAAACAGGTGGTTAAAATAGGTGAAACCCAAAGTAATCCACAGCCATATCATGTGGAGTTTTTCGGGGCGGCGATGAGCAAATTTCTACTCATCTTCGCCACCCGATGGGTACATCAAAAAGACTTTAAAATGACTGTGTTCAAAGTGATGTGTTTGTGGAATGCGCTCGATCGCTGATTTTTTTGTTATTATAAGTGCTAGGTAATGTTTGTTTCTCAGTAAGTGAATACCTTTTGTAATTCTAATCAGAAATAATAATAAAGTTCTTTAAACATAAATACGCCAAAATCATCTGACCCCAAAACGAGCAAAACGACCTGCGGTGCTAAAGGCGGAGATCTCTGCCATTGCGCAAACAAGTCAGGCGAACCATACCGTAGACTTACATTCGTTCACTAAAAATCATGGATGCACTTGTTAATATTCAGCTACTATTATTATATGAGAATCAATTATTCCGACATTAGCACAACACAAATAACAACGTTCTTAACTACTAAGCGATTAGAGGTGTTCAAATGAAGCGAACTCTTAACGTTCAATTTATCCCACCGTTAATTAATTCTTCTTCATTAGACTAATCCTTAACCGTTCCAATTGAAAAAGCACAGTGAAAAAGTAATACATTGTTTACAAGTAGGTAGGGATTCACTGAAGGTTTTTTCCAATCCTTTGTAAACATTCGCTACATTTTGTAGGTTTAGTGAAGGAAAAACGCTTGTTCACGTTCCATTATGGAAAATAAATAAAGCGTAAAGCCGAAATTATTTCAACTCTTAAACGGAACGGAGGTGGCCGCGTGAGTCGGCAACTCCGCGGGCTTGTATTTGAACAATAGTTGTACGCAAATTGTCAGAACGCTTTGTATCGATGAAAATTATTTTAAAATAAGTAAAGAAACGAAATCTTTTTTTTTTATTTTGCCCGTCAAGATGACCTCACTCCACCTGATGGAAAGCGGTCGTGAGGTCCAGATATGATGCTGACAAGCCCAGTCATTCAAACGACTGGGCTGGCCATCCTCACCTTGAATGCCTGCAGAAATGCCTTTTCACGCCCCGCTTGAAGAACCCGGGACTATACGAGGAAGGAAACACATGTGCTGGAAGTGCGTTCCACGTCTGGATGGATAGTTCGGGCCAACAAATGTTGAATTGTGTGTGGGTACGGGGTACGGTGGGTACCAGCACGCGTGGTACCGGAGTGAAAAGGTGAGGGTGGAATAAGCTGGAATAACTCGTCAGAGCATTCCCCATTGTAGAAGCGATAGAGAACACTTAGCCTGGCAATGTCTGTTGGAGAGGCTCAAGGGTCAAAGTTAAATCTTCATTCTAAAGATCAGTGAGTAAAACTATTTTCTAAAGATATTAGGGCATAACTTCATTGTTCCAAAGACAGGATCTTTCTATGTTAAGGAGTCCGGAAACAACAGAGGTAGCACAAACAAGCAGACACAAAGAAAACAGCTTTTTTGCCCTCAGACATGTGTGCTAGTGCGGAATCATCTAGAATCTATTTAGCACAGCACTAAACCGAAAACTTTGGTTCTGCAATTAATAGGAGTACTATACATGTGCCTAGTGCGAATTACTTAAAGAGATGCGAAATACTTCACCATCCCGTTTTGCGAGCAAAAAAACGCGAAATTGTATGGCATCGAGCTAGCGCCACCTAGTGGCAAAATCCGGTAAAAATGCACGAGTATGAGTTTTTTCCTCTTCACTAGTGACCATCGAGTATCGACTCCCAGTCGAAAGTGAGCAGGGTGAACGCCTGTGATTGGTTGTTTCGAGTGTTTGGCTGTTACAATTTTCTAAGCTTTTACTCCGAAGAGTGAACAAATAAACGCGAACGAATGCGAATGGTTCTCACTTCAAATTTTACAGTAAAAGCGGATAGAAACCTCATTTACTTCGTTAAAAAAGGTGTGAAATTATTTTAAACGGTGTCGTGGCGGTTTTTTCTTGTTTAGATAATGTTTTCAGGGGTAAAAGTACACGATGAGCGCCAAACAATGCCCAAGTCGAAGAAACATGCTTCGGGCTACAGTAACATTCCGTTTATTGTTTGGTCTTACAAAGCAGCAGAATAAGGATAAATATCGCCCAACTAAGGAATGTTCAAGGTCTTGTGCAATGGGCTGACTAAGGCAGTGTACAATTTAAGGTCCTCCCAAAGAGATTCCTTTGATCAAGGTATAAGATAAGATAAGATAAATATACTTTATTAAACAACAAATCATACATAACATTAGCATTACATAAACCCACACACATTACATTAAATAAATAAAGGTATGGAAATAAATGTTAGAGTTCTTGATATTATTATGCGCTTTTTGTTTACAGACATGATTTCGTTTGTTTTTTCTCATTGCTCGATTCTATAATGCCATAGGATCATATTAAAGGCCCACAGGAATTGTAAAACTTTTTTCTCTGAAAAACTATAGTGCATACATAGAGCAGGTTACCTGGGCCCTTAAGCACAAGAATAGGTAAAATTAATATAAAAAAAGTCCTGGTGATAGTGTGGTTGATAGTGTTCATGACATTACAATATCTATATCGCTATTCTTACCGCTCTGTAAAAAAATGCGATTATAAGTCAGAACCGTACTTACGAATAGGTTAGCTAAAACAATATCAGAGTATTGATTACGTTTTATTGAATAAGGGGCACAGAAGCACCAATAAGACTGACCGCAAGTAGGTACTTTTACGTGATTAATTATGTGAGCCAATGACGAAATAAAGGAAGTGAGATGCCATGAAATCAAATATATCATTTTACATGCTGATTCGTGCGTTCGCAATCATCCCGAATGACAACAGCGCCAGATCGATACGGAATGTGTGGCGAAAACAATACAACAGCCGCGCTGACCACACGCTCATTAAAGCGGGCTCCTGCAAAAAACCTCTATCGAGTTTTCAGTGCAAAAACGCTCGACAATTTATTCCGGGGCGGGTTGGGCATCACTAATCGGCGTCATCAATCAGCTGGTCGGGCGCGATCGGATCAAGTGACGGACATACCCCCCCTTCTCGGGCCCTTTAATGCCTCTATGCCAGTTAATACCCTGTGCAAGTGACTGTGCGCCGGAAAATCGCTCTGCTATTGCCGAGAAATAACCCTGGCCCCTGGAGAATTTCACTTACGCTTTGGAGCAATTGCTGCTGGGTTCGGCTAAGTGTCTAGCTATGAGATAGATACATAGTCAGATAGTGGCCAGTTAACAGGAAGAAATGCTCTTTCGATGGACGAAATTGTTTCCAGCGGTAGGTATAATTAGTGGCCCACTCTCTGGGCCCTCAAAAAATCAGCATGTGTGCGTATCAGGAACAGGCAGTAGCTGAGCGCGGTCCAATTGATTTGTTTTATCATTGGGAATACAGAAAACACGATAAGGAAGATTACAGAATGATATATACCAACAAATAGAAAGAAAAAAAAGAAATGTATACTAACAGGCAGCGGGTTGGTTTATATTCTCATGTTATTTTATTATTCTTTCAAAAGTAATATGGATCCCCTTGCCAGCCTTTTTTTGACATGTCTCAAATTTCCAAATTGAAAATAGCTGTCAAGTTTTTGCACTGCGGGCAAAAACTACAACTAGAGCAGTTTCCTGTTAAAAAAATTAACAAAAAGACTATTCCATTTCCTAATCCTTGAAACATAATCTATCGATTCGTATAGGGTTTAGCTTTAAGGTACTTTTGACCTACTTGCCTTGCCGCACACGTGTGAATTAGTGAGTGTAGTTACTATGGCCCATCGAGGGTTGCCTGGATGATTGTATTATGTAGACTGTTTTTTATTAAGAAATGTTTTAATAAACATTGTGAAGCTACAATATATTTTATTTACAATCATGAACAAAGTAGTTCACCCTTCCCTCTCAGTGTAAAACTTATTTATTTATTCTTTATTGCACATAGTCTATGTTACAAAGGGCGGACTTAATGCCTAGAGGCATTCTCTACCAGTCAACCACTCAGTCAGACAGAGATATTACAGGCAGTGCTGAAATAAAAGTTTTAAAAAACTTTGTGACAAATTTTATTTTCTTTAGTGCAAGCTTTTTTCATGGGAGCTATTTTAACCGCTATCGCAGGGCGTTTGACAGGAAGCGTCTAGCGGATGCGATGCAGCAACGACGCCTCGGCCTTCCCGCCGGCCTTGTCGGCAGTTGGCGGCAGTTTGCCAGTAAAATAAATAAGTAAATAAATATCCCTGGACATTATTCCACACAGCGCCATCTAGCCCTAAAGTAAGCTAATTAAAGCTTGTGTTATGGGATACTAGACAACGGATAAACATACTTAAATACATTTTCTTTTGTAAATAGATACTTATTATACATAGGAGACACCCAGACCAGTACAAACAGACATGTTCATGCACACAAAATGTTTGTACTGTGCGGGGATCAAACCCGCGACCTCTGGTGTAGTAGCCAACTTCTTAACCATTACACCAAGTCGGTCGTCATGTCCAGTGTAATGTACATCAAGCATAGCATAGTTAAGTATAATAAATAGCTCATCAAGGTGCACGTTGTTTGAACGTACGAGGTCTACGCGCAAAGCCGATATGGTGGGATAACCATTCGATGTGGTGACGTTGATCAAATGTATTTACCTATAGGCCTACAGCACCTGAGGTCCATAGGGACGAACACTCATGTGATAAGCCTTTGTGTTCGTTCTTACATCAGGGGCCATATTATTACAGTGTCTTATAGCCAGCCAAGTTAATTTCCTAAAACTGACGGTAGCTAGCAATTTCGTCAGTAAATATCCAGCCTAGAAGATGCATTGTCATGTAGCTGCTCACTGGCTGGAAATGAAAGTTCGTATAACGAAATTGCTTGCTACGCTCCGTTTAGGAAATTAACTTGGCTGGCTAGAAGAGATTGAAATATGGTACATGTTTATGTATGTATTTCGAAATATTTTGGATATTTGTGATAATAAATATTTATTTTAACTCGCTAGGCAGTTAGACTCCCGTTCAGGCAGAGCCAATGACAGTGTGAGCACATTTGGAGTAACTTCAAGAGGTTCTTGTTGCAAAGTCAGAAACAGAATAGCGGAAATAATAATATGTTATTGTGATTGTTAACTATCAAAGACTCTAAGATGTGTATAACAATTTAATACGTTTCGTACGTCTACTCGATGCAAAATCAAGTCTCCTTGTCCCGTCTAAGTTCCCCATACTTACATAATCGTGTATCCTAATTCAACACACTCTTACTCAGCTCATTACCATGGTGATGCTAGAACCTAAATACTAGACGCTATTACTTTAATATGTTTAAACTAAACAAGGCGGCTGAATAAAGGCATGGTGAAATACTACGCATTATTGTCACTGATATCAGAACGTCTAAACACTGGTGCCCTGATAAAGACAAGGTGGTCTTTGTTCCTTATCTAGCCGTCGTACACGAGGCTCCGGTTGCTAACATGATCGGGATTTTTATGAGTACAGTGTTTCCAGTCCAGTTTTCAGTGCATATTTAACTTTAATTTTGTAGTGAATGTGATTTTTTATTAAGTGATATGTATTAGTTGTTAAGTACCACATAAACCATTTTTCTATTTCTATTTCTATTTCAATGTGTCTGCTCGAACGTATGCGACCCGCACTCCAGGGAAACATTAATAAATGATGAGCGATGATATCATCAAATGTCCAATCGAACTACCTTTTTTATTATTTAATATCATGTCAAAGAGCCGAAAGAAATTTATTGGTAGTCAAACGTCACATCTAAGGCCTTGGTTTCATAATTTATCTGTAGTAAACTGTATAGGCATTTTTAATCAGACTAAACGAGTGCCTGTAATGAACGTAAGTATGTAAGTTAAATTCTTATTCAGACCTTAGTGATTAAGTTGACCCTAAATTCTGACGACTGGGATAAAATTAACAATTGTATTAAACAGAGTTGTGAAATCACTTTACCCGGGAAGCTTAATTAACATTATCCAATAAAACAAAGTTTCTTAATATGAATGTTAATTAGCAAATAAATATTATGATTATTAAGTACGTTTTATGCGTCACGGGTCAAGTGTAGATCACAATTTCAATCATGAGGACCATGGCTATACGCGTATCGGCAGTCAGACAAGGCAGATGACTATCTTAATCAATTTTCACCTCTCGTTTCCTGGATATTGCGTCATTTGTTTTTTAATGTTGAATTATTTCGCTTAAGCAACATTTGCCACGAAAATTACAGTACTTTACATAAAGTAGTTTTAAAAATTGTAATCAAGCGAAAAAATAATTTAGAACGAAGTCTTAAAGTGCACCTGGCCGGTTTATTAAATCATACCTCTCGCTCGCTCGTGACGCCGAAGCACCCCACTTTCCTCTTATCAACGATTCTCCCCTAAAATGCCGTTTACTTTCAATTTTGTGTAATTTCTCTCCTGCTTCTTTGCTTAAGTCAAATGAAGGATAGAGATCTCTTTGATGTTAAACATTAATTGATCTCAAAATAAATCTCGACGATCTAAACTTGAACGCCCCACGAGCTTTCACTCGCAATTAAGATGGGTTATAAAATTAATTTAATTTGGCCTAATGAGCATGGATAAATTCAAAGGAAATTAATTATAACAATGCTGTTTACCTATATTACGTTTCCAACTTAGGCGTGAATTAGTAACAAAGGTTAGGTAAAAATTAAGTAAGCTTGAGTAGAAAAAATCATTAAAAAAAATTTGCTGCCTAGCACTCTTGCTAACTGATAAAATATTAACCAAAAATATTTTTATCTCGTAGCTCCAAACATGTCGGGAAAAATTTATCCAGCGAGATATATCACTCTCAAGCAATTTCATCACTGTCCCAACTGTCGCAAAATATATCCAAAACAACAAAACGAAAAGGTGAAAACAAAATGAATATTAATGACACTTTATGTTTCTCATTTTCCATTTTGAATATTAATGTAATTTTTTACCATTTACAATATGAAGTAAAATGAACGCTACAGCCGCTGAAATACGGCGAACCATATGTTTTTGCCTTATTTCTACGTAATTGACTTCGCTGTAACGAAATGTCATTTGAAATGTTTTGCTCGTCACAAATGCTACACAGGCTCAAAGATTCAAGCGATCACTGGGAGAATAAACGCCATGGGTAACGTTATTTCTTTACTCCAATTATCAAATCATGAACCATTTCAGAAAAAACACACATGAAGTTAAGAAAAAACACAATGAAAAAGACTTAATGGCCTAAAAACTTTTTAACAAAAGATAAATAAAATTCAAGAAGGCTAGAGACTAAGGAGAGATAACTCCCTGGAAAGGGTTGGACTAAATCCGTATCCCACAGTGACGCATGCGCATTACGCTTCTTTGCCGCGATCCTCGCGAAGTGTCAAAATTGGTCAACACAACCTCGAAAAACAACAACTGTCGCACGTGACACCGTTCAAAACAAAACCATGTGACCATGAAATGACAAATAGCTGCCGCTGCACATGCGCAATACAGCGTTTTGCCCGGCACAGAGTATACGACTTTTGGCCCTCGAAAGCTTACCCCCACTTCGGGAGTTATCTCTCCTTAGTTTCTAGCCTTCTTGATAAAATTGCTGAACAGTACGTCTCTCATGTCATGTCATGTCAAATCCCAATACATTTTTTTGACGCGAACGATAATGTTAAGTGGGAACTCAAAAGTGAAGTACCCGTGCGAAGCGAACCCGCAGTACCAAATAAGTTAGTATTGCAAAAAAATACAAACAAGTGTGCATTATTTTATAATCGATTGATAATTGTAATTTCTATCACTAAACCGCTATCTTGACGTTTAATCAAGCGTCAAAAGAAGAGGAACGCTTGGAGTGAATACAGACAGAGCACTGCCTTATCTATAGAGATTCATGACTGTGCTGGTAATACTCTAAATATAGTTTAGCCACAGTGAATATGTTTTTAGGTGTTATGTGATTTTCAGGATGCCAGAAAGAAAGGGGTGTGTTAATTTACATAACTAAATGATCCTCGTTACGAGCTCCCTCGGAGAGACTCAGCGTGTAAATATAAATAAACTGCCATTGTCTTTGTACGGAACCGCCGAATGAGCCGGATAGCGTTCCGCGTTGAGACACTAAACGGTCCTTTCACCCTTTTTACTTTTTATACCTTGTAATCTTCGAAGCCAGTTCTAATTTTGAAACAAATTTAAAAAAAGTAAAGGTTTTTTCACCCAAGTTTACCTGCATATTCTTTCAACATTGCAACTTGGTTTCTTTTTACGTCTATAAACTTGTCGATCAGCATTCGAGTTAATGCTGTAAAACGACCCGACACGAGGCGCCGACGCAGCAAAACGTGACGGTTACGACACAGAACTGCCGTCATTTGTTTCCCATTTCAAGCAAAATGTCATTCAATTTAAAATATTATTGAAAAATTTGTCGTTTCTTTTTTAAAAGGAAAGGAACCGAAAAGGTTTTCGAACGATGAAGGTATTACTCGACACTGGAATCACATAGTCAATGATATTTAATTTTTTGGACAAATTAAATAATAGAATACCTAACAAGAGAAATTTGTAATCTATTACATTTACAGTACCTGAAACCCGCATGACGTTAAATTTCTGGACAAGTTACAATACGACTAAGTATCTGTGTGTATGATCTTAAATGCTGTTGGTGTAACTAAATAACTAAATACCATGTAGATAGTTAGGAGACATATTTAAGGTTTGTTTATCTCTTTCTTCAGTTACCTATGTACTCTTTCCTATAGGTTTATAATGCCTTCACTCTGAAGATATAATGACTTATTTCATTTAGTTTCTACTTTTGCTATACTTTTTAGCCGCTTAACGATGTTGTGATCTAAAAAACAGATATTTCTATCATATTTTAACTGGGGATCCGTGCTGTTTTTGTATACCTTTCTTTCCACTTCTCCCAAGCCTAAGCACCCCTGAAACCCCACGATATAGCAAAAAAAGTTAAGCAGATAAAAAATAAGTCTGTGACGTTTATTATCAGACCATTTTGACTTTTAAACTCAAACAAAAGTTCTGGCTCATTTCAGAAGTAATAAGGGAATTAAAATAAAAAAACTTGGCGGAAACGGAAGTTACTGCGGTATGAGACTTAAAAGACAATAAAAGCTGAGAGTTCCGCTCCTTTTTTATGACGCGTTCAGAGGAAAATGCCTTTAATCTTCGTAACTTCCTCTGGCTACCGCTGACCGTTATTTTGAATTGGAAATCTATCGACTTTTTCATTGACTGCCTTAGTGCTCAAGTGCTCTGTTAGTATTTCCTGTCATAAGCCGTAGGTCGTGAGTTTGATTTTCTAGTAAGATAAACATTATTATGTGCAGGTAGGCGTTACAATATTGAAAAGTAAATGCCTATACTGGGTGATTATTTATACCGAGAGGAAAATGAAACTTTGGTTGGGAAAATTTTACACAACCATATTTGTATTATTTGAGGGAAAAGAAACCCAAAAACTTAAGTTGATTAAAAGAATATGCTTATTTTTCAATAACTTAGATAAAACTTACTAGTGGATCACCCGGCTTATTGGCTTTTTACTGAGTAAGGTCTATCTATGACTATGATTAAAGCATAATAATAATATGCTATTTGTTTCAAATGAAGATTTATTTATTTATAGCCCATTAATTTTTGGGTTCGCAAAAATATAAGTCGTTAGGATGCTATCATTACCCTTGCCAAATGTGGGTTGGTAATCGGAAGCCCGGCCATTTTGAAATCCTGGGGCCTCAGGTATTAAAATCTTTTGCCACTATCGCAGCGTGACCGTTTACAGTTCTAAAAATGCTCACTCTATACTGGTATTACGATGTCACTTTTTTAGAACTACTTCTGCAACCGAAAAGTTTAAGACTGGTACTATTTGAAAGATAAACAACGGTATGAAACGTCAAATACGTTGCGCAGCACTTGAGTTTGCATGACGAAATGGTCACGTGACTGGGAATCAAAGATCATAATTGATGCCCCGTTCACATTATTCCAGTCCAGCGCTCAATCAATGTGGACATTCCAGTGTGGAAATTCCAGTGCCGGGTCACATTATTCCAGTGGTATTCCAACGCTGGACTGGAATGCTGCTACTGGAATAATGTGAACGGGCCTTCATACCAAAAAAAATGCCAGGACGCTCAATTCACAGACAAATGCGAGCAAGCTTTAAGAGATCTTAATAAGGCCACTGGTATTTATTTAGATAACGAGTTGAAATACTGGAAGTATCTGCTGTAATTCTTTTTTTGCCCTTATTAAGCTTCTATTCGAGCCAGTTACAGATTTCTACTGATTTTACGTAGTAAGAAAGAACTACATCAAAGGGGTTTTCCCATATCGCATTCCACTTGGGCAGTGTTCTCACTGAAGGCGTCTGTAAGTAGTACTTAAGTGCTAAACCACAGTCGGCCGCTATCTCGGGCAGCGAGCCCTGTGAGCTTACGTGATAGGTACTCCGCTCTCAGCGCGTGTGGACATGCCGATAATGTTTAAGCGTGCTTTTGAAGTGGGTTTGCTACGACAACGAGGCCAGACTTTCATTTTTAGATATGTACTTACATAACAGAATATGCTATACTATTTTCCTTACAGAACTTATAAATAGTCACCTGATGGTAAAACTGCGACGTGTAAATAAGGAATATTGTTTTCGTTGGTGACTGGTACTCTTATTTTCTGAAAAATGTTTCATAATTATCCTACACTAGCTGTCCGTCAGCGGTTTTGTTCTTGTCTTAGTTTTGCTCTTAGTCTTTTTACGAAATTTCCCGTCTGCCATATTAAGATAAGATAAAAAAATAAAGATAAAATATACTTCATTGTATAACAAATCATACCATTAGCATTACATAGTCTTAGATTGTAGACAGTGTTATCGCTAGGAAGCGATCTGTTCCAAACAACCTGTAGGTAGAGGAAATTATAAGGTTAAAAAGAGAAATGGGTAAGGAAGTGTAAGATAGTGAGATAATAAATAATATACATACATGAAGTTATGTTATGCATTCATGAATGCAATTACATATAATACTTATAAACGTAGTAAATATCTGTATCTGAACATACACAACATTATATCAGACGGTAAAAATAATTTTTTCAGGGCTGGTTAATCCATGCACTAAAAACATTTAAAAGTTACAGTGTGAGGAAATAAGCTTTTAGTCGTGATTTGAAAATAGGTAAGGATTGAGATTGCTTAATAAGTAAAGGTAGTGAATCCACGAGCGAACGGATAGTGAAAGAATTGGAATAACAACTTGAAGAAAGGGAAGGGAAAGCAAGAATAAGTTTCCGGGTTGACCGCATATCGTCCATCACTCTTGGCAGACTGCTGAAATCTTAATAATATTTTATAAATTGTAGTATCTATAGGCTAGTCTAGAAAATCTAAGACTTTTTGGTTAAAGGCACATTGTTTGGTGGCGTTGCGTCGTCTCAACGCAATAACTCACTGTTTGCCACACGAGCGGTGCGTTCGTATGGACTAAAAACCATTCAAAAGCCAAACATAGTCCTTACCTTAACATAGACCTAAACATAGTCTGCCAAGGTCAAAAAATTCAAGAAGTTCAAGAAACTAAGTTTTTAGGCATTATACTCGATCAGCATTGTAACTGGAAGGCACACATATCAAACTTATGCATAAAGTTGAGCAAGTTTGTCTATGCCCTTGGTCGCTTGCGGT
Source organism: Udea olivalis (assembly GCA_947369235.1). Lineage (NCBI taxonomy): Eukaryota > Metazoa > Arthropoda > Insecta > Lepidoptera > Crambidae > Udea > Udea olivalis. Next base: position 11,875,353 of record OX376351.1, read on the forward strand.
GCACGGTAGGAGAAGGGCCGGCATTGAGTGCTTATCACGGATATGTGTCGTCGGTACTGAGATATGGTCTCATCCTCTGTGGAAATTCCCCAGATATAAGTAAAGCTTTTATTGTGCAAAAAAAGTGCTTAAGAGCAATTTGTTGAGCGACGCCAATTGAGACATGCCGTCCTTTATTTAAAAAGTTAAAAATACTAACACTAACAGGGTAAGCAGTTTTGTGCGAAATCATCCGATTTTTTTCCTAAAGTACCTACAAATTGTCAGACCGGAGACTTCGTCCGAGGGACACGGATCAGCTAATGACTCCTTTTAGCAACAGTGCCTTTTTTAGAAGAAATTGTATTGCAATGTCCGTAAAGATTTACGTTAAAATACCAATAGAAATAAGGAAATTAGAAACTAATTTATTTTTGAAAAAATTGAGACTGGCTTATTGATAATTGTTTATATTAGTATAAAATAATATTTTGACATGAAATAAATTCAATTATTATCCATGGGGACACTGACTTGCTAATTATTATTATTATTAATTATTTTTCGAATATTATTATCAGCTGTTGTTTTGAAAGCATGCTATGTATGTTTAAATCTTTAAAATGTTGTTGTTCGTATATCTGTCTACTGTTTATTTAATTGTTTACAATTTTGCATGTCACCTTGTTTGACAAAACGTGAGCACTATAAACGTATATTTATAACCTGTACTACCATGTTTTATGCGAATAAAGGAATCTGAATCTGAAACATTAAACCCTAGTTACTGTCGTCATACGATAGTAACGCGTAGTTTTGCAACCGTGTTATTTCGTTGCATAGCGTTCATGTTTTTGCAACCGTGTTATTTTGCATAGCGTTCATGTTATTGAACTTTGCACATTTCATCAGCACGTGATAGCTCCGTTGCAATTAGGGCATACAATATTATGGCATGCCATAAATACATTGAAATTGACATGGAAAGTGACGACGCAACGACACGGGGCAATGCTGCTCCGCTCATATGGTTCGTTCAGCCACAGGACTGGCCTAATGGCATAATGGCAGCGATTCTGCCTTTAGCGCCGGAGGTGGAAAGTCGGATCCCCACCAATGACAAACATTCCTGTGACGAACATTTGTGGTAGTTGTGTGTCTGGGTGTTAAAATATATTTAAGAATGTATGCAGCAATATTTAAGTACGAGTATGTTTATCAGTCTATGACACTCATGGTACAACAATCAACAATTGTTGATCGAAGCAAGTTTGTGACTAAATAATGAAAAACCAAAACGCTACTCAATACAAAAACTGACTATTAGTTATTTCCACACACACTAGTGCATATAATAATCTAGTGAGTTGATAATTTTTCTATTGATTTTGAAGTGTTTTCGCATTTAAAATTCAATTACCCCAACGTTACTAAAAGCTTTCATTCAAGCCTAATAAAGGGCTAGGGATTTCAATAACGTCTATTAAGTTTTAATACAAATAGAGATGAAATAGAATTTATTTACTAAATTGTCGACTACAAGAGTAATAACTATGAAGTGGTATCGTTATTCAAAATAATTTATTTAACTGAAAATCACATTTCTACGAAAGAGCTGCTGCTTTACAGAGCTCCGCATAGTCAAATAGGTCGTAACTTTGTATACTTATACTTATTATAACTTACTAGTGATGCGCCCATGACTAAGCGATATTTGTCACCACGTTTATTCGTAAATTTAGAATATACATTAACAAATGAAGATACTCTAAGTAACAACTTTTGATTAGCGTTTGTGAATACTTACCACCGTATTCACAAACGCTAATCAAAATTTGAGGACACCTCAAATTGACTTTCTGCCCGTCACATGTCAATAGAAATGAAAGGGACAGTTAAACAGGTAAGGACAGCTCAGCTCAGTTGACGTTTGTGGACTCGGGCGTTAGTTATTGAAAATTAGTCACAGTTCAAAGTAGAGCTTTATGAAACTAGGTTTCAATCCGTTCCGGCTCAAGACGCAGGAATAAAAAAATATTGTTCAGTCGCTAATGACTGGCTGCTGTCCTCTTGCGGGCGTCACATGATGCACAACACGTAGCATATTAAATACCACCTATATATTTGTTATGTGACTTGCAGTATAATACAAAAAACTATTAAGCAGCTCAGACGAGGCTATTCAAAATTAGGGTAGATACTTGTACACTCAACATCCTCATCCATCATAATATAATTCTTTATTTCAAATGGAAGGTGAAAAATTTTGCTCCAGTGTACCTAAATGCAGACAGATATCATTATATTTTTTTGAAACTTTCTGCATTTGACAAGAATATTTAAGAAAATCCCAGTTCACAGGTCCCATAGTATGCGTCTTGCACACCAAACATAGGTACCATTTAGTGCAATACAATGGATTACGGCACTTAGCAGTTCAATGACCTATTAGCAAGCTACAAGTATCAAGTCAGCTCCAGTGTCACGTTGTTAGAGCTCGAACACAAGTAGCCACTCGCTCTAACTGCATGCGGGTCACAGGGAGTAATACTTGTACACACGATACGGTCCCCCATCGACGTATTTGCTTAATGACTGCACATTGGATTTCCATTTTCTCTTCTAGATATTTTTTTTAAATAGTGCCCGTCAACTCCGTCTGATGGAAAGCGATCGTGAGGTCCAGGTATAAGGCGGACGCCCCGCTTCTATAAGAGTAAGGAAACACATGCGCTGGGAGAGCGTTTCACGTCTAGATGGCGCGACAAAGAAAAGAGTCTCCGAACCTTTTTGTGCGTGGGAACGAATGATGGACTGTGTGTGGATGACGCGGTAATCCAGCACGCGTGCTACGGGAGTGCAAGTATTTCAGTTGCATGAAAATGCTTAAAGATTTTGATGATATGCACTATCTAATCCCTATCAGCACCACCATTGGTCATCGTTGTAATACTGACAGCACAGACAATCGGAACGCCACTTTTCAAATAAAACCGTTCCGATATCACAGAGCTGACAGTCGCCCAAACAAAACCAAGTTGTAGCTCCACATTTACACGGCAATTTATTATTTAGCAGATACTCGTACATTCGACTGCGTAGGTACATTGCGTACACGACATGCCATAAACACGTCAGGGACGCGCGCGAAAAATGTTCCGTCAATACGTTCGTTCGAGTTCAGCGAGCCTGATCGATGACACAGTATAATATGATATTTATTTGTCGACAGTGTCGCGTTAAATTTTGCAACATTTTAAATCATCGATTGCGGAAATATTCAAGGTATTTGTAGCAAAATTCTAGCTGTGGCGTTTTCGTTTATATTTTGGTGACCATTTTTCTCCTTTAATTATTGTTCTACAAGATTCCCATTTTTACGAGTAATAATGATCTTTAAATGTTAAACTATTCATTTTGTAGTATGATTGCGCTATAAACACTGAGAGTAACTGACACAACTAAGTTTTGACAACATCATCATCAATATAACTGAGGAATTGTTTTACTGAGTGCGATGACCTCTATCGACCCACATTAAAATGTTTACATGCATTATTTAAACTTCATACGATTACAAAACGCGGGCAAATAACTCTTTGCTTTCTGGCAAAATATGAAATATAATACATTGACTCTTACACACGGGTGTAACAGAAGAAACTAGAAGAAAGAAATAATGTAAAAATGTTCTTAGAAAATGCCGCAGCAAAATATTTAACGAATTCGCGGAATAGATAAATTTCTAACTAAGCTCTCAAAAGATAGTGTCATTTACTAAGAGCGTGTTATAATTAAACTAATCTATTGGACGCGTGTGTATCGAGATTTTCCATAATACAGTGGCCTCCGAACGGGCGGTATCTGCCTTAGAAATAAATGGCTTGATAAGGGATCTAGAAAGGCGGGGGGGTCTTGTTATCTTGGATATGTGAAGCTTGTCTGATCTCGCAGACGCCTTCTTGCGCTGGCAGCCTCCTTTAATTAATGTCTCTGAAACTACACGAGCCACACGTATCCAATATTTCGTATAAACATGACGGAAATTCTAAGTTACATAGTTTGATTAGATACGTTATTTTGTTTACTTTGTTGGATACCCTTGAGCAAATGGCGAATAAGATTCGGATCTGATAACACTTTGAGAAATACGAAAACTTGTGCTTTTATAATATTCCGTGCCTTTCACCTACGTTTACGTAACGTAACGTTGTAATGTTCGTAAAAGAAAATTTGTTCATAGTTTTTATAAACTTATCATATTATTTTAGAGAACTGAGACGATTGCATTTAGTAATTGTTTAAGACAAACTGTCATCGCTACCCTGTAGGTAACGATGACAGTTTGTACATTTTAATCAATATTTTATTTATGAATTTAATCACCCCGTTTGGGATATGGTCGTGAGCGCAGGTTATTTTCTGTTTTTTTTAACACACTATTTTCAATAGTATCTATGTTAGTGACTACTTTTTTATCCGGTTCTTTATTTTAATAGGATTCTTCGGATTTATTCATTTTACAATAGTTTGATCTCTTGCATATTATTTTAATTTTATTGTAAATCTATGTAGTTCGTGCAGGTACATATTTGATGTCTCATATCTTCACCAGTTTCTAATTTATTTAAATGAACCACTTAACATAGTTTTTATAAATTGACCAATTTAATAGATAGATAATAATATCATGCATTGCATCTAAGTTTATATTTTTAGTGAAACTAAATTATACTACTACTATTATAATGCATTAGGTACATTACAATCATTCATCTACTTCCTACTAAAATTATAAATGGAAAGTAACTATGTTAGAATGTTTACATGTTTATATCTTTAGTAGGTACAGTCAAAAGTATAAATATCTAAACGTTTCCCCAGCTTCGTAAATAGCTGAGAAAAACATAATAAATAGATATAGATAAATATATATACGATAAATATATATCGTTCAGACTTTTTGCAAACTTGTATTGAAATTTTTGACTTATGGTTTGCTCAGATATTTTCGAAGCCTTTGAAACGTACAGATATTTAGGCTTTTGACTATACTAACTTGAAACTCCTGAACAGCTTATCAGTTCTCGACCTCTTATAGCATACATACATATTTTATGTGATATTAAGCAAAGTAATAATTATCTGACTTTTTGATAAAGCGTGACGGTGCAGAAGGTTCAAATTTACAACCTCTTAAAAGCGTATTTTTCATTGCACATAGAGGTGTTTTTTTTTAAGCATACCTTGCTTTTTAACTTCAAGGATCTAATTTAACAGATCTAATTTAATAGATTAGTACAGATACTAATATATATAATACATAAATACCGGGTGATTATCAAAAGACTTACATAGACGAAATGGCCGTAATGTCGTAACTAAGTATGCAAGTTATTTTTTATTCAGTTGTCTTTAATTTCAAGGTCATCATACAAAACAGCCGAACAGTCAGTATTTATTGTATTAAAACCTTAATATCGAGTCAATTTTAAAAATCAAATTTTCACTTAGATTTTGACTGCATCACGATTCCGCAACCGTTCTCATAAGCTATGACCGATTTGTCAATGGACTGTTCGTCGACAGGACGATTCATTTATTGCCATTTCCCCAGCAGAATCTTTCAATTACGGACATTTTGCCGACATAACTTTTCGTTTATCTCACTTTCGACGTCAGGCCTTTCCAACTACAGAATGTTTTACCAACACGACGATAAACCTATAGCTCTTTCAACTACAGAACTACAGAACATTTACGGAGATTTTGCCGTTAATCTTCCGACAAGCGACACTAAAAAAAATCCACGAATCTACACCTTATTATGTCTTTAATAAGAGATCAGAGCTGGCTTTTTACCCTAGTTAGAATTTATCACGGTCGCATTTATCACACATTTGAAACACAGATGACAAAACGGCGAAAGAGAGATAGACGAACAGTCATGTCGGCAAAATGTCCGTAGTTGAAAGATTCTGCTGGGGAAATGGCGATAAATGAATCGTCCTGTCGACGAACAGTCCATTGACGAATCGGTCATAGAAGAACGGTTGTGAAATTCCTTCATCACTTACTGAGTTTGCTAAATAGTTTTGTAAGTATTTTGAAAATATTCCGGTATAATATGATTCTACCGTTTTATTACTTTACAGCCCTGACCTCTTCAAAGTTTTCAGAACATTCATCCTCCGGGTAGATTTCACGTAAAGCTACTCCCAGCTCCATGTATATTTGTGAAGCCGCCGAATGGTGTTCTGTCCACTTTTCAGACCTTACATGTTCCATCGTTCCATCTTAGCCTAGATTCTGTTAGTTTCTAGTAAATACCGAAGCAGTAGTATGCAGTTCACAATGTACGAACTTCAAAGCACTTCGTCGTATAGGCTGGGAGTCGGTGCAAATATAACGTAAGTAGTTACGTGAATTTTTGGAAGGCTATTCTTGTATAATGCAGAATAAAATGTAATAATTGGAATACTGAAAAATGAACATCAATTTCGAACTGGAAGTATACTTTTTTAACGCCTAAGATTCACGTTATTAAGTGTTCGACAAACGCAACTAGGCCCCCTGATTATTCTTCGACAAATCAGTGTAATGTGACGTAGCGCTAAAATGTTGGAGGACTTATGTTGCTGACTGTACCTTGAGATATTACGAGCTCCTAACATAGTTTACTGCTAGTACCTACTAACAAGTCTATACCGACGGCCACGCTCTGTGAGTTGATTCATCTTTACTAGAGCTAACTTTGAACGGGGTGCAGGGAGCCAGCGCTAATCGTTTATATTATTGACAGCAATTAAAAAGCCAGTGACATCAAAAAATGCTGGTAAGTTAAATCAACTGGTACCTAAATGTGATACTCGTATAAATCAAAAAGTAGCAAATCAAAATATTATCATTTATAGACAGTTTATCCGTATGTCTGAATGTTTCAAAGATTGCTTCTTGACAGTTCTGGGGCCTTATCACGATCACTTATAAGCAGTCAAGTTATTTTACTAAACTGAGTGTAGTGAGCAATTTCGACAGTAAATATCCAGGCTTGAAGATGCGTTGGTGCCAGGTAACCACCGACTGGCTGGAAATGGCAGATCATATTTATTATGCAATTGCTTGCTACGCTTTGTTTAGAGAATGAACTTGACAAGTTATATACGAAGACTCTGAAAAACTACTACCTTGCGTTGACCTCAATTCACACTTTAACACACACACACACACTCACACCCACAAACACACACACTCTCCCACCTACACATTGCATATCTTTTATTTAATTTAACTTTTTACCTGCTTTATTGACAATGAACCGGTGTCTCAGTGATAACAGATTTTTTAAGTAAATAATTTGGTTTACTGCGACAGAAGCCTCGAGCTTAGTGCAGAAACTACTGAAAATAATATATGGCTGTAAATTGTTACTTTTTGGTCAATACATTTTTATTATTACTATTATTATATGGAATTGTAATATGGACCCTAGGCAGATTTTTATTTGTTTCAAATTAGAGTGTTACAAATCACGCCCTATCCAATCCCTTGTCAGACTTGGCTGGCACTCTGCCGTGTGCCTATAGATAAAATCTCTAAGTTGTAGCCATTTACGAAAAAGATATTATCTAGCATGGCAATCTCTTCTGCCGCGTGCTAGCAATAAACTGGTGCTCAAGTTTAAAGCTACTTCATAAAAACTTAAGACAAGTAAAATTGGATTGTATTAACAATCAACAAAAACCATCTTATTTTTTGGGAAATTATACATGCGTGAGTCAATTAAGTGGAGGTGCCCGTGGCTAAGGAGGTGCCCGTGGCTAAGTGACGGCAGCGGATCGGCAACGATCCGATGTTAAGCAACGCCAGGCAGGTCGGGTTATGGATGGGTGACCATCCCGACCGAAATTAAGTGATGCGTTTTTCGGGCATCTCCGTGCTTCGGAAGGCACGTTAAACAGTTGGTCCCGGCTGACGTCGCAAGATATCAGTCGTGAAGCCTTGTCAGAGGCTTAAAAAGGCGGCTTGATAACATCTGACGGTAAGGTTTATCACTGGCCTTACATTCACCTCTCCAACAATCCGCACTGAGCCCGCGTGTTGGAGTATGGCTTGTACCACCTCATAGTTGAGGTGAGGCCTGTGCCCAGCAGTGGGACGTATAAGGCTGTATTTGTTGAGTCAATTAAGTTCGATTATATAGAAATAGAAAATATTTTATTAACCCAACAGTACAAGGGACAAAAATAATAAGACAATACAAGAAACAATTATAGAAAAAAAATACAGAAGCGGGTCAATCAGGTCCCTGCCTCAGCACATGCCGCTGCAGTACTGGACTGCAGAGGTCTTTGTCTTAATTACGTGCAAGAAAAAAAAAAGCATGAAAGTTTTTTTTCCATATTACAACACTAATTTACATGAACAACATCTGCCAAACTGAGAAACAGTCTGTCGTCTAAACACTTGGAGTGTGCCTACGTCTAAGTCAATGATAAATAAAAAAAAGATAAATATCTATGGTAAAATTAACTGTCACTGTCAGTGTCACAATGACAACATGGCAAACCAGCCGCGTGCGTGAGAGCATTTTGCCACGAGAAAATGCTGATGTGGCGCTTAGAGAGAAAAAACAACGAATTTAAACAAAAATATCATTTTACACGATGACAAAAAGTTTAAAACACGGTCAAACACATTAAAACGTGGATAACAGTGAAAAGCTCAAAGGTGGGTAAAGTAATTGTACCAAACGTTAGATGAACAACTTCCAAAAATTGTATCAAAAATAAAGATAAACTGCTCCAAGGATGCTTGGGGTCATTTCTAAATAAACTAAAACGGCATAGTAATTTAGATTTAATAACAAAACAATATAAAACACGCACTCAAGCTATTTCCTACAAACGTAACGAAAAAGAAACGAATAAAGCAGGAAAAATAGAATCTCCTTTATGTGTGTGTGCCTCAAGTTTGCTACTTCAATAATTCCTTTTTTTTATTCTAACTCTTGTATTTATTAATATAAATTACGAACTCTGCGGAAAAAACATGTTCAAGATAATAATAAGTAGTTGTTAAAGATGAAAATGTAGTTCAGCTTTCCGTTTCCGTAAAATCTACCATACCGTTCATAAATCGACAGACTCAAAAGCCTAGGATGTGAATACCTGATAAATGCCAATTACGATTTTTTTAAAGACATGCTTTACACTCTTTCTTTTATTATTTAGTAGCTATTGCTAGGTTTTTAACCACAATTCCGCCACGCACTTCCTTATTACCTATCCGTAGAAAATATCATTGATTTTTTCAGAAATCAAATCAGTAACGCGAGCTGTTCAAAAAAGTTAACTAAATTGTTAGTCGGAGTTAACAAATGCATGTCCATAACCCCAACTAGCTCGTGACCACTGATGACGCGTACTTTTATGTCCTCATCTAGACGCCAAACGAACGTACGCCTGAAAACTTCATAATATCCTTTAAGTTAACAGAAAGTGCATTATAACTTCCACCTGAGCAAGAAAAGCGATGGCTCAACGACGACACGGCTGAGAGCTTTCATCTTTGCAGACTGTATAAACATCATGGCACGAGTTTAATCAAATTGGTGAATTTTTATGATAATTCGTGATGACTCTTTGTCAGAAGAGCAAAGTTTGGAACGTTCTATTATTCAAATGGATTCATGCAGTCAGCTTGATGCATCGAGTGCGGATTCGTGTTCACGTGATTTTGCAGATTTCATCAAAATATGACAGGTCAAACAGAAAATTTGCTGTTACCGGCTATATTTCTGGCTCGGTTTTAGGAATGAAATCTCTCGTCATCGTAATTTCTGGAATTGATTCGGAACTTTAAAATCAATTATGTAAAACGTATGCGCAATCATCGTTAGTTTTTCTTTTTCAAGAAATTTCAACACGTCAATATGGTTGTTTGGGGACAGATTACGCTTTTAGTAAAGAACGGTCCTCATCTTGAAATACACAACGAACGTCACTAACGTTTCCATATATGAACCCTCTCGAGAACCTCAGTGAATTGTAACTAAAACATTTTTACTCCCATTTTGTTCTAAAACCCTTAAAATATTGTTTTAAAATTTAACATAGTTGTTGCCGACTAAATACTTTCTTGTAGTTTTTGTACCTTTTTCAATGTTAATCTTTTTCTGTTCTTGACATAAGTCCTGTCATATTTTTGGGTTCTGTTCTACGTCTTGGTTTGTATAGTTGATTATATTATTATTGCCTGTTTTTTATTATATTTTATCAATACACGCTTTACTTTGCACTTAATAACTACAGTCCACATTATTTCCTCTCCCCTCCTTTACATTTGGTCCTTTTCGCTCGGTAAATTTTACTTTCAAAATTTAAATTTTCTTGCAATAGTTTTCCCTTGAAATTTTCCTTACAATTATTTTGCCTTTCTACAAATAACTATTCTGTTTTTTGTTTGTTTGAAAGTAACCAGTAAGTATGCTTACTAGATTGCAAAGTAAAGCGTTAGACTCCGGCACGCCCCACGATGTTGAGCCTCCGCCGCCCGCCCTCGTGCTCGACTCCGTCATGTCCGTCCATGCGGCGGATGACAAATCAATTTCAGGAACATCCAACTCGTCAAATACCATTCGCGCACGCTCGCTTACCGTTCAGGCCACATACGCTCGAAAAATTGCTGATTCGGAACGCGAACGAGCAGCTAAAGTTGCTGAGGTGGAACGCGAACGAGCAGCTAAAGTTGCAGAGGTGGAACGCGAACGAGCAGCTAAAGTTGCTGAGTCAGAGCGTTTAGCGCTTGAATTGGAAATGCGCGCAGAAATAGCTCAAATAGAGGCTGAAGGCAGTAGTCGCCGCGGCAGCAGTTGCGCCTCTAGCCGTCGCGACAATCGTCGCGCCAACAGCCATCGCGGCAGTAGCCGCCTTAGTAGAGGTAACGTTGTAGAGTGGTTAGATACTATGACACCTTCTAATGAATGCGTTTTTGTAGATACCCGTGGTGCTACCACTGTGGATGGCCCTGAAACCATGCGTCCCGGTAGTCCCACACTTGCGGTTCCTACGAGTGCGCCCCTAGAAGGGCGGCCAGTCACCGCTGCCACTGTGGACGCTCCTGGTGTCGTGCGTCCCGGCAGCCCGACTCTTCCGGTCGCTGCGTTTAACCGTCACTTGCGATCGTACTGCAAGGCCTAGTCGCGTAGCGCTCGATCCGACACCGCCCAGAACCTGTTGCGGACCTACAGGTGACGTTCAAGACTCTACTTGCGTACGTACCCTACCTACTAAATTGTCTAACAATCAGAATGGGTCTGATTTTTATCGATTGGCTCAGGCCATACAAGGTTTGTCTAAAGATAAATTGGAGAGTCGCCTGCCTAGTTTTGATGGTAAAACCTTAGATTGGCTCACTTTCAAAAGAGCCTACGACGCGTCTAAGGCGTCTTATTCTCCAATGGATAACTTATCTCGGGTGAATGCGGCTCTGTACGGCCCGGCACGAGAGGCCGTCGGTGCTTTACTTGCTACAGCGCACAACCCAAGCGAGATTATATCTGTTCTCGAACTTCAGTTTGGTAGACCGGAGCTCATCGTACTCCAGGAGGTCGCCGCTGTGCGAGCTTTGCCTAAAGTAAATTTTGAGGGCAAGGACTTGCATTTCTTTGCCGGCCGTGTCCGCAGTTGCATTTCCGTTATGAAATTTCTTAATAATAAGTCTTATTTAGAGTCACCGGAGCTTTATAACTCGTTGCTTCTGAAATTGACCCCTGCAATGCGAGCACGCTGGAAAGATTACGCTAAGTCCCGCTATAACCCGATTGTAGGAACGAAATTAGAGTTGCTAGCTGATTTTTTAGCTGAGGAAGTCACTACGGAATTCCAGTTTGGCGTTATTGCGGAAGCCAACTTGTCAAGTCAGCCACATAGCTCAAAAATGTTTCAGGTTAACGTGGTGAACTCTAAGCACAATAATTTTCATTCAGGTAATAAGTCTGCTGAAATTAAAAATCATTCTAATTCACAATCACAACAAAACAAATCGAATTGTTGTTTAAATTGTCAACAATGTCACATGATTGACAACTGCGATAAGTTTATTCGTCTTGACTTTATGGCTAGGTTGAATTGGGCCCGCGACCAAAAAGTTTGTAACAAATGTCTAAAAAAAGGTTCGCATCGCTATAGGTCATGTAATCCCAAGACTTTATGTAATGTTGAAGGCTGTAAATATAAACATCATAAATTATTGCATAATTTTGAATCAGTTAATTCTCATACAACTACTGAAACGTTCTCGAACGGAATCGAACCCGAAATTAATTGTTCGACTACTCCGATAGACTCTAAAAGCGAGACTGTAGCTCACGCCGTTTCAAATGGGCCGCTCAAAGCTCTCTTAAAAGTCGTAGCTGTAACTGTAAGCGGACCTAAGGGCTCTATAAATACTTATGCTCTATTGGACGACGGCTCGTCTAGCACTTTTATTGACGATGAGGTATCAGCTCAGATAGGGGCAGTTTGCCCTAAGGCACAAATCAGAGTTGAGTGTATGGGTGGACTATCTAAGTTAACCGATGTCGAGTATGTTGATTTTTATATTAAAGGTGTGCACGAATCTGGACTTCACAAAATTCATAGAGCACGGTCTGTATCAGCGCTAGGTATTGCACGCCAGTCAGTCCGCCCAGACGATATAAGGCATCTTTCATTATCAAATATCACATATGAAAACGCTGAGCCAAAATTGATAATTGGAATCGATAGCTGGAATCTGCTGACCCCACGAGAGGTGCGCCAAGGTTCAAAAGGACAACCAGCTGCTTGTTTAACGCCTTTAGGTTGGGCTGTATTTGGCTTTACTTCTAGTAGGACTAAGCCGGTGACCTTTGTCAATCATAGCGTGACGTCAGATGATTTTTCGGAGATTGAGGGTCTTATTAAGGACAACTATAAGTTAGAGTCAATTGGTATTGTCAAGCAACGAGTCCAGTGTGCCGCAGACGAGCGCGCCTCGAAAATCCTTAAAGACACTGCTCGTCGGTTACCAGGTGGACAGTTTGAGGTCGGCTTGTTGTGGCAATCAGACGACACTGACATTCCAGATAGTTACCCGCTAGCGCTTTCGCGTTTGAATGGTCTGGAAAAGCGTTTTAGTAAAGATGCCGATTACGCCAAACAGTATCGCGAAAATATACACGCTATGATAAAGAAAGGTTATGCCGAGCCATGTGACATCTCTTCTGATTCGCCTAGGGTGTGGTACCTACCTCATTTTGGGGTTGTGAACCCAAACAAGCCAGGTAAACTGCGCGTGGTGCATGACGCTGCAGCGCGCTCTTAGGGAGTTAGCTTGAATTTCCTTTTATTGACCGGCCCTGACTTATTGCCTTCTCTTTTAAATATTATTTTTCGTTTTCAAAAGGGTAAAGGTCGGCATGATAGCTGACATAAAAGAAATGTTTCCACAGGTGAAAGTCAGGCCTGAAGACAGGGATGCGCATCGGTTTTTATGTCGTGATTCTCCCGACTTGCCTCTTTCGACATTTAGAATGTCTTCAATGATATTTGGTGCTGCTTCTAGCCCATTCACAGCACTCTGTCTTAAAAACAAAAATGCTGAAGAGTGTAGAGATTTATATCCTGAGGCTGCCCATGCAATCATCCAAGATACATATATGGATGACTACCTTGGCAGTTTGAAAGGGTCAGTTGAAGCCGCGAAATTAGCTAGAGACATCGTAGAGGTGCAAGAGCGAGCGCACTTTGAAGTGCGCGGGTGGGTCTCTAACGAACCCGATGCGCTCACTCTTATACCATCAAATTTGAGACTAGATTCTAGTAGCCCAGGCGTAGACGTTGGTCATTTTCCGCAAAGCGTGCGTACGTTGGGCCTAATATGGTATCCGTCGTCTGATGAGTTAGGTTTTAACGCGGCCGCCTTAAAAACGACGCTAGCTTTGCCTCATAAAATCACAAAACGTCACGCGCTTTCTAGTTTGATGCGGGTTTTTGACCCGCTAGGAATTCTTGCTCCAATCACCATAAAAGCTCGCATTATTTTCCAAATAGTTTGGCGCAGAGGAATTGATTGGGACCAGGAACTTCCTCAGGACCTAAGCACCAAGTGGAAAGCTTGGCTTGCTGACATATCTGCATCTGTTGACCTTCGAGTCCAACGCTGGCACCTAAGATAGGCTCATGCTCCCAACCAAGCTCATCTAATAGAGCGTGAGCTGCACGTATTCTGTGACGCAAGTGAGCACGCGTATGTGGCTGTCGCTTACTGGTGTCTGGTATTTGCTAACGGAACCGTGCAGCTTTCGTTTATATGTAGCAAGTCCCGAGTAGCGCCTTTAACTCCTGTCACTATTTCTCGCCTTGAATTGCAGGCGGCAATGGTAGCAGCTCGTCTAGCGTCGTCTATCTGCGACGCTCATAAGTACAAACCCTCTAGACGGTATCTATGGACTGACTCTAAGAATGTTCTAGGATGGCTTCGCAGCGACGCGCGTTCGTTTTTGCCATTTGTTGCACATAGACTAGCAGACATCCTAGAGCTTTCAACTTTAGATGAGTGGCGGTGGGTACCCACAGCTTTGAACGTCGCAGATGACGCCACTCGGCAAAACTCAGACGCTGACCTGAAAAATAGTCGGTGGATTGAAGGACCTGAGTTTTTAAAATTACCTCAATGTGATTGGCCAGTTGAGCCACATAACACTAGCCTCAACAAAGATGAGCTGAAACCGAGTGCTAAAATTTATTCATATCTCATCCAAGTAGGCATTGCCATCCATCCCGTTTCTGCGGATCCGTCCCGCTTCAGCCAATGGTTGCGTTTCTTACGGTCGACGGCGCGTGCACATCAGTACATCAGGCGTTTGAGATGTAGAGCGAGTGCTGATGTCTCAACATCACACACGCCTGCCTCTAGATTAAGAACAACTTCCGTCGCCCAGCTTCCACCTCTTAGTGCGGAGGATTTGCGCCTAGCTCAGCTGCACATCTTGAGCAAATGCCAAAATGATTCGTTGCCCGATGAGTTAGCTGCACTACGACTAGGAGAGCCATTGCCACGCCACAGCAAGTTACAAAAGCTTCATGTTATCCTCGGAAGCGATGGTTTAATGACGCTGTCAGGTCGGATCGGAGCAGTTGCAGAGTCTACTGAAGCTACCAATTTCCCAATTGTACTCGATGGGATTTTTGACTCACCATTACCACCGGCGCTTTGCTCATGGCAATAACGAGACTGTTGTCAACGAACTCCGGCAGCAGTTCTGGATTTTGAAGCTGAGAAGTGCAGTCAGAGCAGCAGCACATGCCTGCCAATACTGCAAAATAAGGAAGGCTATCCCTTTGAACCCCCCCTGTTGGAAACCTCCCGGCGGTTCGACTCGCCCATCATCGCCGACCCTTCACTTTCGTCGGCCTAGACTACTTCGGTCCAGTGCAGATAACAGTTGGCAGAAGACACGAAAAGCGGTGGGTTGCTTTGTACACCTGTCTCACGACGCGGGCTGTACATTTAGAGGTAGTCCATGACCTCTCAACGGACGCAGCGTTGATGGCCCTACGTCGATTTACGGCCCGTCGTGGAAGTGCTCAACAGATCTGGTCAGACAACGGGACTGCGTTCGTCGGTGCTGCCAAATTCATGCGAGAACTCTACGGCCCTGCAGTTCAAGAGTTTGCAACCAACCAGAACATCGAGTGGATCTTCATACCACCTTCGGCACCGTCAATGGGTGGTGCTTGGGAGCGGCTCGTTCGATCAGTGAAGTCTGCTTTAAAAGTAACCTTGCAGGAGAGAGCCCAAAGGAACCAGTTTTGACGACTCTTTTGATGGAAGCTGAAGCTGTGGTCAACTCAAGGCCCTTAACTTACGTTCCCGCTGACTCAAGTGATGAAGAGGCACTAACGCCGTTCCACTTTCTTATCTGCACAGCATCCACGACTAACCATTACGGTAAGACAGAGCCGCAGGATTTATGGGGGCGTTCTTCTTGGCGTAAGGCATTAAGGCTTACAGATTTATTCTGGAACCGATGGGTTAGAGAAAACCTCTCAACTCTGACACCTAGGCGAGGTGACAGGACCGGCGACGGACTGACTCTTGCTGTAGGTGACCTCGTGCTTGTGGTCGATGGTAACTTACCTCGCGGAACCTGGCCACGTAGCCGTATAACCCGAGTATTTCCCGGCGCAGATGGGCTAGTGAGAGTAGCCGAGGTTACCACTGCAGGAGGAGTCCTTCGCCGCCCCTGTAAAAAGCTGGTGCAACTCCCTGTATAAAAGCCATCTCTATCTCCTTCTCTCTTCGTTCCTATATTTTCCTCCATTTTGAAAGAGAGGAAGAGATGTTGCCGACTAAATACTTTCTTGTAGTTTCTGTACCTTTTTCAATGTTAATCTTTTTCTGTTCTTGACATAAGTCCTGTCATATTTTTGGGTTCTGTTCTACGTCTTGGTTTGTATAGTTGATTATATTATTATTGCCTGTTTTTTATTATATTTTATCAATACACGCTTTACTTTGCACTTAATAACTACAGTCCACATTATTTCCTCTCCCCTCCATTACAATAGTCGTAATTTGG
This sequence comes from Udea olivalis, assembly GCA_947369235.1. Classification (NCBI taxonomy): domain Eukaryota; kingdom Metazoa; phylum Arthropoda; class Insecta; order Lepidoptera; family Crambidae; genus Udea; species Udea olivalis. The sequence continues at coordinate 11,891,938 of OX376351.1, forward strand.
AAAGTCCCTCCTGGCAATTTAAACAAAAAGGACGTATACCCCAGATTATAAAAATCACGCCTATTATAAAATCTAAACTTTACAGAGCATTCTCAATAAATACATATTTGTTGAACTCCTTTTCGTTATCCTAACTAACGTTGAAAGGTTAACACTGGGACATGAAATGTGTTCATCAGTATTCCACCGATGCTACAACAAAGGCCGGTAATTTACTCCCAATAATTTTCCGTGCGACCCCTTCCTCTAATCGGGCCTACTTGGCTTCTTATTGTTCAGGTAACGTAACAAAGAAACCTTTTGAGAAAAGCCATTCTCTTTTATGCGATGATAAAATTTGCGATGTGAAAATATAAGATTTTTTGACATTAGCAAAAAAAATGTGAAGGCCGTTATGAGTTGCTAGCTTTTTGTGTAATATAGTTAAAACCGGCATATACCGCTTCCTGTTTGGGATCATCGGCATTGTTGTTACGAATAAAATTTCGACTTAACATTTTTCGCTAAAATTGCTTGTTCGGTGCAGCGTTCGAGTTAACACACGCAATTAATAAAAAAAACCGCTTTAGTGGCCAAACAGATGTCTAGGTATTTTTTTCTTAATTGACAGTTTATAGGAGCTATCAAAGTCAGTAAGTAAACAGACTTATTGTTAATGAAACTCTTTCAGGTCCTAGTAATATCAGATAGTCTGGTCCGCGTTCGTAACACTAAAACGCCGTGCCTATTAAATCCAATAGTGTAATTGAATCTGCCCATGTGCCAATAAATTGCTTCCCGAGTGATTTATTTTGTTGGCTTGACAGCCTCTTCCCGACGTATTCGTTTGGACATGGTAAAAGTATTAGAGAATTATTAATATTAGTAGACCCAAGAATCTGAATGTTCATGTGGAGTCACGACTTTATTCTTAGAGCATAAGGTTTAAAATTAAATGATTTAATGGCATGATATTGTCGTGGCTATCAGAATTAGATGTTCTTATAAGTAAATTATAATTACTGGCAGTTGCCAATGATTTCGTTCGTGCAGACTTACGCCTGAATCCAGAAACGACAATCAAAGTTGAGCAAACCTCAAATATACAAGATGGTCCAAACATACACGTCAATAAAAAAAAATCATTAATTTTTGAAAATTTCTGGGTTGACTCACTTTTTAGGTCACTGTAGCGCGATCTGTTGAGATAAATGCCTATTTTTTTTCTGTATTTGATGATTAATGGCGCTAGATGATTCTGAAGAATTTACATCCATAACGCTTATAATAACGCTAAAAAAAAATTTATTGAAAAAGTTAGAAATGCTGTTTTTACCCTGAACGGCCTTCAACCGTTTTAAAAAAGTTACCTTTAATTTTTCATCCAAATCTTTTAAAAAAACTTCATCACACTCTTAACTATTTACCATGTAAATTTCAATGACCCACATCAACGGCATCCTACTTCAATTTTCAATCAAAATGTTGGAAGTGCAAAATTCAAGTAATCTGTGTATCAAATAAAACTTCATTAAGTAAACTAACGACGTTCGTGTACCGACAGCGAGCTAAGGAACAAAGACCACCTTCTCTTTAGCTGTTCATTAGTGTTTAGACGTTCTGATATGAGTGACAATAATGAGTAGTCGTTCTCCCTACCTTTATTCAGCCGCCTTGTTTAGTTTAGACATATTAAAGTAATAGCGTCCCGTATTTAGGTGATAGCATTACATTTGTGACTATCGTAAGAGTTTGTTGAATTAGAATGCACAATTATTATGTCTGGGGAACTTGGAGACGGAACAGGGAGACTTGATTAAGCTTTTGTATCGAGTAGACGTACGAGGTGTATTAAATTGTGTAAAACAGCTTGAGCAGTTTGCCAGTGATCAACAGTGTCTTTGATTGTTTATATACGAGTGTACCTGACCTGTCGCTTTCACATTTACCAAGAAGGCTAGAGACTAAGGAGAGATAACTCCCTGGAAAGGGTTGGACTAAATCCGTATCCCACAGTGACGCATGCGCATTACGCTTCTTTGCCGCGATCCTCGCGAAGTGTCAAAATTGGTCAACACAACCTCGAAAAACAACAACTGTCGCACGTGACACCGTTCAAAACAAAACCATGTGACCATGAAATGACAAATAGCTGCCGCTGCACATGCGCAATACAGCGTTTTGCCCGGCACAGAGTATACGACTTTCGGCCCTCGAAAGCTTACCCCCACTTCGGGAGTTATCTCTCCTTAGTTTCTAGCCTTCTTGACATTTACTGACATGTGACGGGACAGCGTCAATTTGAAGGGCGCTCAAACTATGATTGGCGTTTTTGGATTCGGGCATTAGCCCTCTGATAAAACGATTATCCCGTATGAATCTAAACGCCCTGTAAGTATTTAAATCCAGTTTACAAAGTAGATGTACAAAGTCTTATTAAAATTCATCCTGTAAATTATGTGATGCCGAAACATACTATTAGACAGAAATTGTTAAATACTTTTTTATATTAGGTAACTTTTTCTCAACAAAAGTTTTTTTTTTAAGTCCGGTTTCACAAGCTTTACTCTAATAAATATATGTATTATGTATATATTGATTAAATTAAAGTTAATTCATGGCAGCTAAGTCTTATAAGGTAAGCACATATGTATGTTGGTGAAAAATAAAAATATTTCAAAAATTTATCCGTCACTGACACCCATTATAACATAATACAAGCTTTGCTTAGTTTTGATCATTTCATTTGATTTTGGTGTTGGAGGTCTTAGATATTTAAATTGATTAAAATTCTCGTGCAATTATAATATCAGTGCTGTGAGAATACACCCTCACATCTAATTTGAGTTATCCGGCCGATGCATGACGCTGAGTCGGCGGCGGCACATAATGACGTCACAGCGACGCACAATGCCTTCATTATGGCTAACAGCTTGCTTACCATTGTGCCGATGTCTGCGCTCTAACGGAAATACGAAGGCACTAGTTTTGCACTTTAATCGCTTGGGAAAGAAGGCAGTAAATAGCATGCTACACATGCTCAATAGGTTAAAAACTTCAATAAGTTGTAACGCTCAGAAGGATTTTCACAATAAAACTCCAACTCCACTCGTATTACACTTTTATTATCCTTAAATCACGCTATACAATCAACATATTTACCGCCGAGCTTCGTACTTGTCCAAAAGTGTCAATGGCCGACCAAAAACTGGCCAAGGAATTTCCCGAGTAATGCCTAATCAACTATCGAATTAATATCGATGGCGTACTATTTTAAGTTACTCTACAATGGGAATTGTAATGCCCGTTACAAAGTGTTTTGGTATCTGCTGTAGCCAAGTTTAACAACCGGTTTAGTTTGTACCTACTTGTTAAAAACTTTTAATGTCTTTCGCATGCTCTACGGCCACGCCCGCGCCATAGCGCTAGCGCTAAGACTCGCGTTGTCGCGACACGTCTGACCAGAATTTCGTCCTATCGTGAATCATCTCCGCTAATACGAATGCCCCTTGCGCCGCTGTCGGTAAATTACTGCACACCAAACGGTTTTGTCGCGACAAAGTTCGTGTGGTTGGCCACACTTCGCGAACTTTAATTAACAAGGGGTTTGAAAGTGTTAATCATGGATTAGAGTAATGAATATTAGACTTCATACAAAATTATGAATTTGAACCAGTTTTATGGCACCCCATTCACCAAACCACAAAAAAACGATCGAAATGAATGATCGCGACGCGTAGCAAATTTTTTTTTTCTCATAGCCAAGAGCTTCGTCGTAGATCGAACACGAAGTTATATCGTGACAACGCGAACACGAATCTTCACCTTCAAGTCTGGCCGTATCGCGTAAATCTAAATGAACAAACTTTTTTGAGGCTCATTATGACGTTACGTTAGCGTTTCAAGTTTTAGATCTCATACCACTAAGAGCAATCACTGAGTAACATTTTTGAAGGTTTCCACGCGACTTTTATATCCTAAAAAGTAAATGTTCAAGATGATCGTTAATTCAAACGTTTATTTATAAAATGTCTAACAGGTTTCCCAGTAGTTTCCTTGGTCTAAACAGTTTTATGTTGAAATATTTAAATAGGTAAATAATGAGGCATTTCTTTTTGTAACAGGATTTCTCGGGCAGAGGGTGCAATAAGTAGATGTCCTACCTTTTGTCACAAAATTCGTGAACCCTAGGACGTCGACGATTCCAAAAATATTATTATCATCAATTAGAAATAAATCACGGTTGGAATTCATAGAGAAAGTGCGGTAAGAGCATGTTTTTCCGTTTAAGTTATACGTGTATGATTGCACACTTTGCAATGACTGCACGCACACATGATTGCTATCTTTAAGTACCTACCTTAGATTAAATAAAAATGGAAGATAGGTGACTTGCCTCTAGCGCGTGGACCGCTTAAATCAGGCCCCCGCCGCCTGATTTCACTCAGTCGCAATATACGGTTGACAGGACTTTACTCTGACGCAAGCCTGTCTAACTTACGCTATGGTCAAAACAAATGGGTTTGTCTCTGTCCTTCAACATCGCACAACGATAAATAGAATCACAGGTGGTGTGGGTGTGCGAGCATGTAGTTGTGCATCATCCCCGTTTTCAGTTGACAATTTTAAGGACGTGCCGTATCTTATACCCAGAAAATACTTGAGAATTGAACATTACCTCGAGGGATTCCCGTTGTATTCGGATTTGACCTATGGCCCGTGTAGGTTCAATAGAGGTACTGCGTCCTGCCTGATGTGCTGAAGTTCCTAAACATTACCCTAGAACGTTCAAGCTCAAACAAAATCCGAGTAAAGTTGTTCATAATCTTAAAAAATAGAATATCAGTAAGAAATAAATCGCGGTGTGCATTGAGGAAATGTGCAAAGAGGTATCCGGCGGTCGCAAATAAGCTGAGGGCGGCTTCCGTCACTGGCTCGAGTCATTTCCTACTTCCGAACGGCTGAGCTGCAGATTTATTGCTAGTTCAGTAGATTAAGATACGCTGACGAAAAATATATGATGAACGATAGATGTATATAGCTCACGACTTCCTGGAGCGCGATTTGCGAGATAAGAAAGCAACATAGACGTATGAATGTATAATGTAGATTTCTCACTCTTTGTTCTCGTCCTATAAAAGTTGTCCAAGTTCGCAGTTCCTTTATAAGTACGCCTTTATTATTAACCATTGCGATCAGTATTTAATATAAATAAATAAAATAAATAAATAAAATAAATAAAAAAATAAAAAAATAAAAAATAAAATATAAATAAAATAAATAAATAAAATAAATAAATAAATATAAATACGCGACAGACAACACACCTCTTGTAATGGTCTCGAAGTAGGGATTAATACGCGGTGGTAGAGTCGCATTATGTCTGTATACTGTTTATTTACATATCCATATTATTATGGTATTTATGTCTATTATTTAGTATATTTTGCTGTAAATTTGACGATTTGAAAGTACTGATACAGTCTATTTGAATGAAGTTATTTGAGTGTGAGTTTGAGTTTGAGTTTAATATGCCTGTGTTACGAGGTACCACACAAGGAAATAAGCTAGGGGCGTCTCCCAACACACCCAGACCCGAGTCAATTCAGAAAAGATCGTATGCTAAATTGACCCGACCAGGAATCGAACCCGGGACACTACGGAAATCGAGGGGAGAAACCGTGCTACAGTGCACTACGCAAACCGAGTCGTAAATATAAAAAGTAATAAAACACTAAAAAGTTGGATTTCTCACTCTTTGTTATCGTCCTTTAAAAGTTGCGCCCAGGTATCTATTAGTATGCCTTTATTATTAACCATTGCGATCAGAATTGAATATAAAAAAAGTAATTAATCACTAAAAGTGGACACTTTGCGCATAAAAAACAGAATAAAAAGTCGTGGACAGATGTAAGTATTTTTTGAGACATTTATTGTTCAGTTTTAAAAAAAAATGTCTAATTTGGAAGTTATGAAAATAAATCAATTGGTGACGCTAGTTGGCGGCCAAAATCGTCTTAAGCCTTAAATTGTGGAGTTTGTTATGTTCATGCGTGACTGCGTAGTACCAATGCACGTTCATGCAAATAATGGGAGTTCATGCTTTGGCTAAATACCTGTCATTTTTAACCGACTTCAAATAAGGAGGAGGTTCTCAATTCGACTGTATGTTTGTTACCTCATAACTTTCGACTGTGTGAACCGATTTTGATCATTCTTTTTTTATTTCAAAGCTGGTGCTTCACGTGTGGTCCCATTTTAATCAAGTCCAGTTCTGGTAAACAAAATGCGCGACAAACGGACGAATAACTCAATATCACGCCAACCGATTTCGATGCTTCTTTTTTTATTGGAAAGGATACTTCAAGGGTAGTTTGATGAGAGTTTGGTTAGGTTCTGACTATGGGATCTATGACCAAGTAACGGAACTCTCCAATTCTTAGAAGCAAATCAACGATACTTTTCTGATGTACAAAAAAAAACAAGAACTATTCACTGAAAATCAAGAAATAAACAAAAATTTTAACAAAAAAAACCAACTTCAAAAAAAAACTATTCCATAATATACAATTATTGTTATTGTTGGAGTCGGTGTCAGCCAAAGTAGGTTTGTAACTACCTACACACATACTTAAACGTGAGATGTAAAAAATTGGTATATTGTAGTGTTTCCTTGGCTGGAACCGACTCCAACAATAACAATAATTGTACCTACATTATTTTATCGTATAAGTTTGAGAAGAATACGCAATATTTTTATACTAAAAACGTGTTTTGTTTTGGAATAATTTTTTTTTAAGTTGGTTTTTTTAAATAATAGATTACAGATTGAGGTTTGGAGGTTCTTTTGACTCGATCTTTAATTGGCAGTGCCTACAGAAAACAAACCCAATGCATTGATTTATTACTTTACCGTGTGCTTACTAATGATTTCCTATGATCTTCAATCCACTTTGTTACAAGTTAAGTGCTAAAATGACACTGCTTATATTTTTAAAATACAAAGCAGCAATGTTCCGATTCAGATATCATTTTATTACCGAAAAATATAGTAACTACGACAAATGGCGCTTATAATCTACTTTTCGAAACCATGTGATTGTGTTTAGAAATTTTGCGACCTAACCAAAATTTCACAAATCCGTTTAATTTATTTACTAAGTAGGCATTTTTTAATTTATAGCAGTCGAAAATAATGTAATTACCTATGAAGCTTGCGCTCGATCAGGGACGTTCTTGAACTGTCAAAGGAGTCTGTTCTCTTCTGGACAGCAAAAAAAAAATATTACTACAAAAACACTACGTTATGTATTGAAAGTAAATCATTTTAGGGCATGATGGCGTTACTGGTTTTTGATAACCACGTCAAAGATGGCAGACGAAAAGGCGAGAGCGTCGAATTGGAAACCCCAAAATACCAAAGTTTCAACTCCAAATTTTAATCGGAAATTTCGGGAAGGTTTTCCATAACATTGGCAAAGACCTTCTTCAGTTTATCTAAATCGTTACTGAATCGGTTGATCATGCACTCGAGGTTTGCAACAAACTTATCAGTAGCTGCGTTTTCCTGAGCATACGAGCCTTTGACAGCTTCAATCAGATGAGTGATTGTGGAGTTATTATCATTTTTATCAGCAGTCCTTGGAAAATCACACCTCACTGCTTCTAGCTTTCTCTGCAGAATTCTCTTGGGCACATTTTCTGTTGATTCCTTGTATCGTTGGTCTGCTCTAATTCTTTTTACATATTTGAAATCACAATCGAAACCCTTGAGCAGATTTTTCCTTTGAAACACCACGCGTAAAGATTTTTCATCTTCATTGTTTATTGACATCTCAGAAGATCGCTAAGAGATAAAACTTGCGATGAAAACTTACTTTTGTGTTAATGCCGCTAGAAAATATTGGCATTGTTTACTTAGCACCTTGTAATTTATAAAATTTCATGTAAATACCCATTTAATAAGTTATAAAATTGTGTGTTTTAGATGAAATGTCATCTGAGTTGTGGATGCAGTTTGTCATTGATTTTCAAATGACATGTCAAGACCTTGATGACAACAGCTTATAAGACATCTCATGGAACGGAGTTTCATTTACATTGTAGTCCAGGATATTGGCCAAATCAATACGCCGTACAAGCACAGTTGTTGAGGCCTTAAAGGAAATAAAATGTATTTCACGTTTTTACGTAAGATTTTAATTTATTTATTTAAACTACTACAGAGACCCATTTTTTTTTATTGTTCCATAAAAATTACAAGTGCTACATAACATTGTTTTCTGCCAAACTGTGCAACAGTTTGTCGGCAGTGGTTCCCGTGGACATGCTTTAATAGTTTATATCCTAGCTTAACCTAGGTACATGTATATTTTTTTAATTCCATATTATTATTACATTGTTACATATTATTTAACATATATATTACGTAAGCATTTTATTCATAATATTCGAAGTAAATATTAATGAGTATTATTAATTTAGTATTTAGTAATATTAACGGTTCGTTATAATTATACGAGTATATCCTTATTATAGTACTTAAGTATTTTTATCATCTTACTTACATTTATTTCATTATAAAGTGAAAATTAGTGAACTTTAATGGTCTAATTTTATATTACGTACGAGTATTTAATGATGTTTGCGGTTTATTGCAGTTATATTTATATTATTTCATATTACACTTATTATTTCACTTAGATTTATAACCTTAGATTAACAAATTCTAGGCTATGGGCATAATGACAAGTAATGCCTCCTCAACAATGTTTTGGTGATTTTTACTTTGCGCCCTTTGCTGCAGATCTTGTGGTAAATCATTGAAATAAGACGGCGTCAACCATCGCCTGGTGCGCTTGCCGTAATAATTTTTAACCTTGGGGACGGTTAGTTTGGGCTTATTAGCTGAACGAGTTGGGTAGGCATACTTCCTTTCATGCTTATACTCAGTATGATTAAATTTTTCTGTCAGAATAACAGTTCTTACTTTGTACTCTATCGGTAATACTTTACATATCATAATCTTTTTTAATCGAGAATTGTTTTTATTCCATTAGGGAGTTTCTAGACCATAACAATGCTAATTAATATATTCCATGTTTGACCTTAGAAGCTTTGATTGAAATATTGTATAGGATTATTTTCACATTTTAACTCTAATTGTATTGTATTTTGTATGATATTGTAACATTTCTATGCCTGTAAAGAGGTAGAATATGCTGCGCCAATACCAATTTGACCTAACATCATATTATTGTGCCATATTCTATGAAATAAATCATTCATTCATTCATTCAATCTTTCATACTCCCCTTTTAATGATTTTTTTAACTTAAAATCAACTAACAGTTTGAGAATTCTAATTTGCTATGATTTAATTTTATTTAGGTGAACAGGGAAAGTTAAACCATACACACATAAAATTCATCTACACTACTATTTTATAGAGTTAATCGTTTGTGAGTTTGTATGTTTGAGGTAGGTAATGTCCGAAACTACCGAACCGATTTCAAAAAATATTTCATTGTTATAAAGCAATCAGGGGTAATGTAACCCCTGATTGCTATAGGCATATACATTTTTCAAAAACTCTAGGAATCCGTATGATAACTTTGATATGAAACCCAACGTGTAAGAAAAATTAGTCCACGCGGGCGAAGCCGCGGGCGGTAAGCTAGTCATTAATATAACACAAATGCTGGGTATCACTTTAAAATGGGATTACAGGAGCGCACAGCGTTAAATTTTAAAACTTAAAAAAGAAAATAATAATTTTGCTAAATGGCCACTTTTGCTTTTATGAATATAAATATGCGCCAGACAACACACCTCTTGTAATGGTCTCGAAGTAGGGATTATTAAATCCCTGTGTTACGAGGTACCACACAAGGAAATAAGCTAGGGGCGTCTCCCAGCACACCCAGACCCGAGTCAATTCAGAAAAGATCGTTTCCTGAATTGACCCGACCGGGAATCGAACCCGGGACACTATATATAGCAGTAGCTACATAACATGTACACATACATGTGCTATAGCAGTAGCACGGTTTCTCGCACTACGTAGCACTACGCCAATCGTGCCGCCGTTTTATATTTTGTTTAATTCGACAAAATTCCATAAAAATATGCCTTTCATACTTAGTCAGTACAAAATTATATGTATGATTCTGAATTATCACGGGATTATGATTTTCAAGGTACTGTTTCCAGATGACCTCGACCCCATTGCCTAAACCCTAAAAACCACTTAACCTGGATAAAAAAAACTTTTAATAAATATCATCAAAACGTATTATTTTAAAGTATATTTTGAACTAGCTTTCCGCTCGCGGCTTCGCCCGCGTAAACATAATTAAAATATTTATGAAGTAATATAGATATTATTCTAATGGATAGCTTAATAATGTAAAGTTTTATCTAAATCTGTTTAGTGGTCTTGTGTAAATAAAAAAATATATAAACACACATACTAGTACATACATACAAACTAACAAACTTTTGCATAATATTGGTAAGATGTAATAATACTCAACTGCAGCCGTAACCATGTGATTGACTGCTATATAATATACTAGCTGTCCGTCAGCGGGTTCGCCCGCGTAGACTGTCTTTCCCGTCAAAATATACCCTAAATTTAAAAAAAATGTAGCCTATGTCACTCCCTGATAATGTAGCTTTATATTAGTGGAAGAATTTTTAAAATCGGAACGGTATTTTCGGAGATTATCTGCCTCAAACATACAAACTCACAATCGCGTAAAGAGTTCTTTACAATATTAGTAGGTATAGATATATATATAGTATTAAACAAGCTTTTTGAAATGTGACCATTTGCACTCTTAATTTATTTGATGAAACTGAATTTATTCAATTTTTTTGACTTACTTGACTTGAAGTACTATGTCCACGAGATGGGGCAGAGGGTGTCCACAGTGTTTCGCCATCTCGTTCGGTCTTAATTGTTTGAATTATAAGCTCTGGCTCTGTAACTTATGCTCTCTCAACTGCATGAATCAGCTGCTTTATATTGCATGCTTCATGAACCCATTTTGCAGTTATTGTTTCATTCCGTTTCAACGCCATCTGTATAAGGGTGAAGGAACTTGAGTATCAATGGAAACATTTTCGGAGTATTTTACTTTACTACTTTTTGTAAGTTTTATCGTTACCCGTATAGATGTCGCTGTGACAGCTTCTGTTGCTATTATCCTTACTCGAAGCTCTATGAGGGGTGTGTAGCACAACAGATTCCCCAAGAAACTGTCATTTGAGATTTCAGCTAGATGGCCTTATCTAACGATAAAGGTAACAATCAGCAAATAGTGCTGGCGGTACGCCAAAAAAACCTGCGAATGGTGTTAAAAGCATGAAAATTGGAACGATTGATATTTGACACGCACGAAAAAAAACAAAAAATAGGAGTGGAGTTATGAACACCTACATCTTTTTTTGTATGGGAAAAAAAACGTTCTAAAACCTTTCGCGCGTGGTATCCTGTTGTATCTAATGAAAGGGCTTTTAACAATACATATATCACATCATTACATTTCAGTCACTTGTATTAAATTAAAGTAAAAATCATTCTCAAAACATACCAAATTGCCCCCCTCCTTCAGATAGAATACGGTGGAATATTTTTTTGTATAATATGCCTCAAATGGTACTACGTAATATCCTCATATTTAACAGTAAAAAAGCAATTTGGAAAATATTCACATTTAGTATTTAACACCATTTTAACACCATTCGCAGCTTTTTACTGCATTTCGGAGTGTACCGCTAGCAGACCCCGAAATTTAGTAGCGTTCTGATGAGTGTTCCCAATTTCATAGGTATTTTTTTAAACAAAATCTATCTTAACAAAGGCCTTTTTTTAGTGAAAAAAATCACAAACTGTCTCATAATCTGACAGTTTAGACGTTATAACTTTGTTGCAATAGAGACTGAATCGACACTTGTCACCATTTCTAACTATCGTCCTTAGAATATAAATATAAATATGCGCCAGACAACACACCTCTTCTAATGGTCTCGAAGTAGGCATTAAAATCCCTGTGTTACGAGGTATCACACAAGGTAATAAGCCAGGGGCGTCGCCTAGCACACCCAGGCCCGAGTCAATTCAGAAAAGATCGTTTCCTAAATTGACCCGACCGTGAATCGAACCCGGGACACTACGGAAATCGAGGCGAGAAACCGTGCTACAGCGCACTACGCCATTCGTGTCGTCAATAATGACGTATATAACGATAGTCTTCATACAATCGCCCCGTCAAAAATGAAGCAGAGTGCCGAATGCGAGTTGCAGTGAGAGAAGTGAATGACTTCACCATCGCGTTTTGCGAGCACGTAAATGTCAATTACTATGGAATCGAGTCAGCGCCATCTAGCGGCGAATTCGGGCAACATTAGGGCGCTAGATGGCGTTGACTCGATACCATACAAATTCGCGTTTTTTTTCTCGCAAACGCGATGGTGAAGTTATTCACTTCTATCACTGCAACTCGCACTCGGCACTCAGTAATCCGATCCACACATGCGTGACTATTACGTGCGACGCGCTTTGACATTGAACATTGCGAAGCTGTAATGAACACTGCAACGTGGAAATGGCCAATTAAGGTGCTTCAAAATGAGCGCGCGGACTTGATTTCTTTCTATATGTATTTATTCTAAGCTATTGTCAACAATTGTAATAGTAGAAATGTAAAATCTCTCGTGCCGTTTTTCTGAAGACGAAGGGACGCAAAAAACATATTTTTTGTCATTAATAAATGCCACACTGTTCCAAGTGCCACAAGTACCGCTTCATTGTATACGTTCACAATAGAGGACTTCGTAACATGTGGGCACCTTGTGCTGCTAAATAAGAATAGGACCTGTTCTGCAATGGCTTTGTAAAGGTTGACGCTGTCCGCTTCTGTTCACTATTCAAAAGAGATACCTACACGATTTTCATGTTTACGCAAAAAACAAACAATATATTATAACATGGATCGGTATGTGTTAGATATGGACCATCATATCAAATTCCACAATGAAATTGATAATAGAGTAAAAATTTGTCAATTCTTATAAAAAACTAAAAAAACAAAATCTTAAAAACAGTTGAGTTTAAGGTATGGTGTTTCACAGTCAAATCAGTCAGAAATGATGTAAACTACAACCTCTTAAAGGATGTAAGGTCGACTAAAACTGTAACCTTAGAATAATTACATATAGAAAGAAACCCAGTCCGCGCGCCCATTTTGAAGCACCTTGATTGGATGGCTCCAAACGGACCGCTTTGCAATTATTAAAGCTCCGCAACGTTCAATGTCAAAGCACGCCGCACGTAAGCAAGTAATAGTCACGCATGTTGATCGGATTAGTGCTTCATTTCTGACGGGGCGGTTGTATGAAGACTATGTGAAGACTATCCTTCTATACGTTATTATTCTATGCCTGTAACCCTGATACCTATTTTGAAGATATTTCGTGAGCAATTACAACCTGCTCAAAGCGAAAACGTTTTGTGTTTTACAATGTTTCAAGAAACCGATAAGTCAGAAGTCTCCCAGGATTCACATTTCAAATGAATCCAATTAAAATCAGGGGCGTATGAAATTGGAAATTGTAACATAAACCAACTTTGATCAGTTACGGCGGCATCGGCATAACGTCCAAATTAAACCATTTATGAATACAATACTCCTCGTCTCCTCTTCTGGGGTGAAACCGCAACCTAATTTGGTTGTAGAAATGTAGAATATCGGAAATACTGTCAGCTCCATTCACATTTCCGAAAGGTATCCGTCGATAACTGACTGTCTTAGAAGAATTACTGTGTCAATTTGCCGAATAAACGTTGGCTTTAGGTACGGTTTATAAAATGACTTTACCGCCCGCACTTGGAGTGGAATATACTCCTAAAAATATCAGGTAGCGAGGACAATGATTTTGGTTCGACTCCAGAATGCATACAATCTGAAGCCTCTGGTATAGTTGAAAACTTACATTTGGAGTTGGAGTCATTGGTAGTAGCAGATATATGGGGGTTCTGGCTCACTTTTCGATGCAAATATCAATACCTTGTGTGGAAGGCATAAGGGTCATGAAGTTAGCAAATCGCTTATCATCATGTCGGATATGTCGTTTTTAAACTTTCGCGATGCATTCCACTTTTCAATGCAGACATCAATCTTATGTAGAAGGCATAAATTGCTTATCATCATGTTGGTTATGACGTTTTTATTATGGAGCATAACACTTTTTCGATGCAAATATCATATCACGATCACCTTAGATCATATCACGATGTCGTTTTTTTAGTGGTGAAGGTGAGGTCATATCGCTTATCATGAACATTTTTTTTGAGGATTGTCTCGTTCTTAGTAAAGATTAAGATGTTTGGATCAGGGGGGATGTCTCGTTCTTAGTATAATGTAAAGTTTAAGATGTTGGACGATGAAGCTCCTAAAGAAAATTGATATGTCTGATACAGGGGATGGGCTGAGGCGTATGTATTAAAAATAAAAGATGTATATTTTTATTCATAAATTTATTTTTATAATGACCTACGATAAAGTGTGAAAACCATGATTACATATCGCTTATCATCGTTGGCGCTTAGAACTTTTTTTCTTTTGACTTGTGTGTAAATTCTAGGTCAAGAGCATTTTTATAGTTGTGAAAATGAAGTTTGCGTACGATTGCCGCTGAGGTGCCTTTATTTTTCTTAACAGTGGTTTGTTGATTATCATCCCCTTGAAGAAGATATGCATACATTTTAGGTCGTAAGCCGATGAGTTCCTTGATCATTTTCCCATTACTTTCTTCTTTCATGAGTCCTATAACTTTTTTATTGACCAATGGTATATTATAAGTATTGTTTATCGGTAGATCGGATGTGTCAAAGCGTTTTTAAATCACATTTAATGTCTTCATAGAAGTTGTTAGTTCTGATTTCATAAATGAATGAGTCTGTATCGGTGTTAAGCAGCATTAGCTGATCTTTATACTTTACCGAAAATTGAGTTATTCATTAGCTTGTTAAAGTCTTTTTCAAATGAATTTTTCGCAGCTATTCTTTTTTCGGTATTCAAATCAATGTAGACTTTGAGCTAAGGTGATTGTTTGAAAGATAAAACTCTGTGTAGTCTTGAGTAAATTAAACCTTTTTTTGTACACATTGTTTCAAGTTCATGTAGTGAATTATATAATTACGTTTATTTTCAAGAGTGAGAAGAAGTTTTTTGGTTTTACCTATGGGTGGTTTTTTAGTTTCCGCACAAAATGGATACTCGTTGTGGAGGTCGTGCAATGCTTGTGGATATTCTAAATCAACCTCCAAAAATTAGCCCTTTTCAGAGTTGGGATGCTGTGATTATATGTCAAAACTTTGAATTTCCTCATCTGTGAGCCATGAGAAATCTCCAACCGGCAGATATTTTTGCATCGCATCACCATACAAATTGTTGACATCCCAATAAATGATAAATTTAGTGTCTTGAGAGGGATCATAAGATTCCATAAATTGATTATTGGCTTGGCTATGCCTCTTAGAGACCTGACAGATGCCTCCTCGTATACCTTTTTTAACCCCCGACGCAAAAAGAGGGGTGTTATAAGTTTAACGTGTCTGTGTATCTGTGTATCGGTGTATCTGTGTATCTGTGTATCTGTGTATCTGTCTGTGGTATCGTAGCTTCCAAACGGATATACCGATTTTCGTTTAGTTTTTTTTGTGTTATTGATAATTTTATCCCGAGTGTTCTTAGCCATGTTTCATGAAAATCTGTTCAGCCGTTTGAAGATCATCAGGTCTTTTCTAGTTGATGAGAGGATATGACCAACTTCCTTATGCCCGATCAATTCGAAATTTGGTACCGTGTTACTTCAATGATATTGAAAGTATATGGTAAGGTAACCATGACCTGATCAGCCGTTTGAAGATCATCAGGTCTTTAATAGTTGATGAGGGGATCTGACTTACCTTTCATAAGTCCTAATGATTTGAAATTTGCTACTGTGTTATTTCAAACTTAACTATTTAATCACTTTAAATATCTTCCTAATATTTTACTTACTTTAAAAAGGACAAAATAAATGTAAAATTTAAAATTTTAAAAACCCCCGACACAAAAAATAAACTCCAAAAACTAACAAATAATATTTTAAATTCACATGTATAAGGTAAGTTAAAATATTTTTATTTTCCAAGCGTCGCGTCGCGTCGGGGGACCGCTAAGTCAGAAAAACAGGTGTAGTCCCAGATTGCAAGAAAAGAATTTACTCCGAAAAATTCGCAAAATCGACACAACCGTCAACGTAGTCTGCCCTCACGTGTCCGCCCGTTCGGGTCGCCGCACTTGGTAGCGCCCATCCCCGCGCCGCATACCGCACACCGAGCTCGCAGCACGCGGCATTACGAAGAAGACTATGCATGAAACTTAAGATCGCTTGTAGGTACACTACATGTTATTCGTAATAATTAAAAAGCTGTTGTTGGAAAAATACTTCATAAACTTGAGCGGTCCCCAGACGCGACGCGACGCTTGGAAAATAAAAATATTTGAACTTACCTTATACATGTGAATTTAAAATATTATTTGTTAGTTTTTGGAGTTTATTTTTTGTGTCGGGGGTTTTTATTTGATGAATTGAATCATTTCGTAATCAGTTAAGAGTTCAAGGTTGATCTTGGTTTTACGCAACATTGCATCCCATGAGAGCCCCGGTGCGGTGTAGTATTGACATGGATCTAATTTGTATGCGTTCAAACAAATGGTACGAAAATTCTCAAAGACGTCAGCCAAAAGCAAAACATCAGTTTTAAGGTATAAATCACAGTATTGACCCAAATCTTTTAGATTAAAATGATCCCACACTTATTTTGCATGTGAATATTCGTCATCAGTTATGTGCGTTTGCGTCAACTCATTGTAAAACGCACCTTTGCTTGGTAGAATGTTATCGTTAAGTTTATCCCAACAATCGACATATTCTTAGGGAAATACTCCTTTACGAGTAACAAGATTCAATGATTGCCATTAAAAAAAATTGGCAATATTTTAAATGATCTTTGCTTAGGTTTTTGGCAAGTTTATCTTAACTTGAAGACATGATTTTGAATGAATCGGGGAAACGTAACGTTATGCTTTTAGACTCGTCAATTTTGATTGCTTTACTAAATGATATGTACTTTTCTTTGTTTTGGGGAATGCAATTTATGTTTGAGCTAGTCTTTAGCTAATTCTTTAATAAATAAATGACTATCGTAACCGCTCAAATTGTGAAAAAATACTGGTATAAATGTGGGAACTTTATATTGGAGGTTGCATGTGTTATGAGTCAACCCTCTAACTTTACCACTAAGATGACAATGATCGACCACTGGTACTTCCATAGATAGAATTATTTCATCACATATAGTGCAAATGTTGTCTCCCGTTACTTTATTATTTATCGCAGTTTGATTGTGTGATACGTTTGAAAATAAGTGTTTTGATATGTGCTTAACGTCCTCGATTATATTGTCAACAAACTGTGTAACACAATCTGCACCACGATAAGTAACTAACCACTATATCCGAAATAAATTAGCTTTATACCGCAAAAAAACCGCAAACAACATGCTTGTATGTGAAATAAAACTAACCGGATGTCAATGATAAGCAACATTCTTGCGTGTGAAATAAAACTAACCGTTGTGGGATAATGTTTCTTCATTTCCTCAGTAACTCATTCACTAGTAATCAAATACAAGAAGAATACATATTTTGTAAAAAAAGATTTGATTTCACAATCAACAATAGAACTCTTATCATATGTTATTGATAATTTTGTAGGCTTCTTCAACTGTAGCAGGATGATGAATTCGAAACTGTTTCCGGAAAAAGTTCATACGGTTTTCATAGAAACCCTGGAGTTTGCTTAACTGTAGTACTCGACAATCTATGCAATTCAACACATTTTCTATAGATTGCCACTCTTCAATGTTCAAGCTTATGGACATTTTTCGAATGTTAATAATGGTAAATCGCTGATCATCATTCGTTTCAAAGTAGCTGATAGATTCCGTTGATGAGGGTGTCATGTTGAACCTGAAGAATTCCTCTATAGTATTCGCATTTTCTATTATTATCGAGCTCCATTCATGATGAGTAATGCGCAGTTTTCTTCCAATATCAATACCGACCTCTAATCCCCCCGTATTCGAAGAATGTTTTAAGAATGTTGATACGTATGGAACGGTGCTGGATAGGCAATACACATTTGAGCACAACTCAAACTTGGCTGGTCTGGTCGGGATTGATGGATGGTATGAGAAAGCGGCCATCTCGAAAGACATGCACTGGTCAACTAACTGTGAACTGAGTTATTTTACGAACTGTGTTTGTTAAAATACTGTATTCAAAGAATGAGTCGTTGATCACCAAACAATAGGCTGTGGTATTTGCTGGTAGGTTTTTTTTAAATTCCATATCTATTTTGATGTCTATCGCACCTCCCGAACGAATCGTATCATTTTGCCTAGAGCAATCGATTACTATCAAAGGCGTCTTTGTTTTGAAATGAACTGGATTGATTTGAACGTTTGAACTGTTCAAACCATAGTAGGATCTCTTAAAATTGATGAATGCCTCGTAGAGAAGTGAGTATAATCCTTTTTCAAAATCATTTGCGAATGAGTCATACGGATAGTACTGTGAATTAAGATATAAACGAGCGTTGTAGAAATTGCAGTGATCAAATACGCTCATATCTTTAATTTCCTCATTTTTTCTGTTACTTTGAAATCCTATGATGACGTATCGAGGTTTTTCCAGATGATTCGTTGACTTCACAGTCCACACGTGTTTTTGAGATGTCGGCAGCACTGGATATTCGTAGAGATCTTACGAGCGAAACGCAATCGGGATGGGATTGTTATTCTCAATTACGATTAACAGGTCTAATTTTTCCTTATCAGATACCTTGATAACAGGCATCCAAAAAAAGACTCGTGTCAGTTCAATCTTGATGTGTTTTGTCAAATGCTTGACAATAGAGCAGTTCACATTCGAAGAGGATCTGTTAAGTACCAGTTCATGTTTTGCATTCACTATCACCTTTTTATAGTCTTCAGCAAATCCCAACAGGTGGCGAAGGGGGACTGTAAAAGAGAAATCTCCATCCAGTTCCTTGATGCTGTGAGTCCAACCGCTGTTTTCCAAAGCGTTGCTTTCATCTTTGCCGTAAGAGACGTATCCCTTCATGAGTGAAGTGATACCACAGTTTTTTGATCTGTCTATCTCTACCCCATTTAACTCATAGCGAATATCTTGAAACAGAAAAGCTGGTGCATTGTTGACAAATGTGCAGTCCTTTGTAATGTTACCCTCAATAATGAGATGACTTTCACCACCATATCTCGACTGTTGATACATATATGAATCTCTTCATTATTCTTGTATGATTCATTGTATGGATTAAACGAATGATATTCTATGCTTTTTATCCTATCATCAAAAATAACTTGCTCCCTCACGTCTAAGATTGATGACGATGACAGTGACATACTTCAAAACCAAGTGACTGAAGAAATATTACGTTATCTTTTCTTAATTAACAATCTCCAGTTGAAGATGTTAACTCCGCTCTGAAGCTCGAGTGACTACTAGTTGGTTTCGCAATACCATTGATTTTATAGATTGTCATGATACTATTAGAAATCAGAAGTGAAACAGCTTTTTTTAAAAAGACAATTTATTTAACCTAGGCCAAAAATAACAATTAAATTAGCAAAATAATTATGACTCTAACGTTAACACAATCAACTATCAGCAAGGCACGAAAAATAATATGGGCACCCGATACACCAGAGTGAGGTCCTTATCGTCCGACGGCTAGCAGCAGAAAGAGAGCTAAGCAGGTCTGCAGCCCTTTATATAAGGTTGCGAGGACACTACCCACACCATATTCTATTCATCTCCTACACGGCCTCTCCTGACATCCTGACGACCTCGTCAGGCTTCGCTATCCTCTTCGCTTAGCTCCAACTCAGAAAGATAGGGCTTCGAACTGGGTTGTGGGACCTGGCTTCCTGATGGCCCAGGCGAGTCCAAAGCAGGCATGTCCCGGCACGGGACGGTACAAGTGTCCTCAGAGACCGCAACATCTTGTTCAGGCGATTCCATGGTGTTCTCGTCCTCATGTTCGCTCACTGTAGAATACATAATAGGCACCGCAATTATTATTACGAAAATACACTGTCAAAAGGTTAGATATTAGTTATTGTTAGCCTTATTAATAACCATAACCAAAGCGTAACACTTGTGTACTAGAAATTTCAAGGATTGCATTACATGGCAAATCCAAGAAACAATTCCAGACCACAAGCATCGCCAAAATACCATAAGATTCATGCGAGAGACATTAGGGTATGGAACTTTTCCATCAACTTATGTCTAGAGAGAGCCACTAGTGATTTTCTCAATTCACTATTCCAAGACTAGATCAACCATCACTCTGAAACCAGCGCTATCATGCATAAGAGCATCAAGAGAGGTCGAAACCTCAATCGATCAGACAGAGGGAGGCATCCACTATGCACTCCAGACCAAGAGGGAGGTACGTTCAGTACACTCACAAACTGAGGCCAAATATGGCAGATCTTATCACCCCCAACTCACCCTCAAAAAAGGCAGAGCAGGATTCAGGGGTCCACTCGCCCCTCCACGGTACCATAAACTGAGCAGCAGCGTATGTGGTTTTCCCATACGCGCCAGCCACCAAACGGAGCTCATACCGACCATTGGGCAGAACCCGCAAGACTCGGTAGGGCCCGCGCATGCCGTGGTCCAGTTTGCCTCGGGACTGAGAATACTTGATGACGTACACCAGCTCATCTTTCTGAAACACACGAGGAGAACACCTGTCCTTGTTAACATAAGAGTCTTGTTGTTCTCGATTTCTCTCCAACCGCTCGGTCGTCCTTTGTCTGAGCAATTCTCTTCGCCCTTCACGATTTTCAACAGCAGGGTACAAAGCCACGTCTCGCACAAGGCTCCAGATAGCTGGGGTGGCGCTCTCGTGGCCCACTAAGAGATTTAAAGGTGACAACTGGGTGGTCTTCTGTTTTGTGAGATTCAGGATCAACTGCAGCTGCCACAACTCTGCAGCCCACTCGCTCTTCTTGTGGTTTACCTCAATTCTAAGCATATTGAGTACTGTACGGACGTATCGTTCCACTTGCCCGTTGGCGTGATGCATCTCTGGTGTTATATGGTGCAGTTCAATCTCCAACACCTGCATCCAGGACGTGAAGCCACTTGATTCGAACATGCGTCCTCGATCGGACACTATCATACGGGGAGTACCAAATAAAGAGATAACGGTCTCAATGACACGTTTTAATTCCTCAAGATCTTGTCGGAAAATGGGTTTAAGTAAACAAAACTTGGTAAAGGCGTCAACCACTATCATGATAAATTTGAAACCTTTGGAAATAGGGAGAGGCCCTAGCACATCAGTGTGCAATGTTTCGAACGGAACACTCGGCTTTGGCCAAGAAGTGATATTCTGAAGGGGTGCTCGAGGGACTCTTTTATGTGAGATGCAGGTCAAACAGTGCGCTATATATTTTTTGACGAAAACCCTAAGGCCAGGGAACCAAAAGTGTCTCAATATTAGGGCAACTGTTTTGTTGGTGTTAATATGGCAATGTTCATCATGAAAAATACGAAGAAGGCTCTGTCTGTAGCCCTTCGGTATGAAACAGAGAAGTCTGGGTTCCTCACCTACTTGACTGTACCTATAGTAGAGCATTTCATTATGTTTGACGTAGCGCGATGAATCTAATTTACCCTGATCAATAGCTAGGATTAAGTTACGGGTCTCTTCATCCCCTGACTGTGCGATCTGCGCTCAATTACGAGGCCTTTCGATATTATTTACTGTTTTACAAGGATTGCGGCTTAGATAGTCCGCGTGTGGCATCATTGCCCCCTTTCTATATTAAATTCCGAAATTAAAGTCTTGGAGATAAATCCACCATCTTGCCACACGTGGCAAAAGATCTTTTTTATTCTGAGTTGCCTTAAGGGCATTACAGTCAGTTACTACGGTAAAGGAAGTCCCTATTAGGTAATGCCGAAAATGGCGTAAAGCTTTAACAACAGCTAAAGTTTCCAATTCATAGGAATGGTATTTCCCTTCAGCTCCCTTGGTAACTTGACTGTAATAAGCTACAACCCGCTTGTCCCCATTATCATGAACTTGCAGTAAGACTGCGCCATAACCTACACTACTGGCGTCAGTATGGACTTCTGTTCGTAAGTCAGGGTTGAAAATAGCCAAAACCGGTTCGCTAGTTAAATCAGCTATTATTTCTTGTCGCACAGACTCATGTTCAGGTTCCCACAAAAAAGGAAGGTCTTTACGTGTAAGACTGCACGCAGTACGAGTGGAATAGTTAGCTATATATTTCCGAAAATACCCCGCCAAACCAAGAAATTG
This sequence comes from Udea olivalis, assembly GCA_947369235.1. NCBI lineage: Eukaryota > Metazoa > Arthropoda > Insecta > Lepidoptera > Crambidae > Udea > Udea olivalis. The sequence continues at coordinate 11,914,399 of OX376351.1, forward strand.
CCGGACCTGTTTTACGTTTTGAGGAGCCGGGGAATTAGCAAGGGCCTGAACTTTAGTTTTAGATGGTCTAACTTCACCATTAGTTATTACGCGCCCTAGATATTCGATTTCACTACACATGAATGAACATTTACGAAGGTTAATGGAGAATCCCGCGGTAGTTAATGTGGCTAATACTTTATCAAGATCTTTGAGGCCAGACTCAATGTTATCATGTAAAATCAAGCAGTCATCGATATAAATTAACACTTTACCATTAACAAGGAATTCATGTAGCGTTTTACTTATTAGACGTTGAAAAACAATAGGAGCATTTGCTAAGCCGTATGGCATTTTTAAATATTCGTAATGCCCCTCGGGCGTCACAAAACCAGTAAGAGGTATTGACTCATCATCTAGTTTGATTTGGTGGAAGCCTGTGGCCATATCTAGCGTCGTAAAATACTGACTTTTACCTAGGCGATCAATGTGATCATCGATGAGAGGCAATGGATACCTGTCTTTTACTGTGACCTTATTTAACGCCCGAAAATCCACACACATACGGTCGGAACCGTCCTTTTTCTTCACTAAGAGTACTGGACTCGAATAGGGAGACTCAGATTCTCGCACAATACCCTTCGACATAAGGTCGTTAATGATATCCCGAACCCTTAGCTTCTCGTCATGGGACATCCTGTAAGGGCGGTAGTAAATAGGAGTACTGTCGTTGAGCCGAATGTACATGTTGCCAGTGGTCACTGTGGACGTAGCTGTACCCGAAATCATAAATGGCGCGTACTTTCTTAAAATAGTTTCTAGTTGCAACAAATCATTACCGGTTAAATTTGTATTTATAGCTGATTTCACTTTCGACTCCACAGCAGAAACTACCTTAGGTTCCAAACTACGTACAATACGTTGTAAATTTTTTGTGCGAACAAACGTGATTCCGTCTCTGTTTAAAACGTCCGTTCCTATAATGACAGGGGCGTTCATACACTCGCTAGGTACCACCAACAAGTCAACTTCTAACGATAACCCATCTAATTCAATGGTTAGAGTAACATAGGAATCAATCATTGTTACCGACTCGCCAACGCCTTTTATTTGAGATTCGGTTGGCTTATGAGAACAAGAAAAATATTTAACCACGTCAGACGATATTAATGACACATCTATCGCACCCGTATCTATCAAAATATCTACTGGAATTCCTTGTATTACTCCTACCACGATGTCATTACGACCCTCAGACATAGGCGAACAAAAATTCACTTTGTTTGGCTGACTCCGTTGCTGATCAACACGTTGTTTCGCAAAACATGACGTTATGTCATGACCAACTTTCTTACAATAAGTGCAAGGAACCGTTTTTCCGACGAGCTTATTTTCGTTCTTATTATTCTTATCGCGGCTGTCAAATTTGGATTTCTTAGGACATTCATCTCGTTTATGTCCCGGATCACCACAGTTAAAACACTTAGAGTTACTAAACCGGGACGACACCTTAGCACTTCGTTTGTCACTGTACTTGCTATGCGTAAAGGGGCGAGACACGCGTGGATCAGCAATAGAAGGTTTAAGCGGTTTCGTAAAGGTGGACAAGAAATTCACTAAATCATTGGACTTTAAGTTTGCATTCGTGGCAGTAGCCTTAACATGTGGATCGACAATACCTCTTAAAACTATTTCGGTTATTAAATCGTCACTGAGACCCCTAACTATCCGTAACCGCAACACGGATTTTCTCGCATACTCTGCGTACGTGACAAAGTTATCAGAATTGGTCGACATGACATCGTACAGAATACCCGCCGAATCAATACGTTTCACACACAACGGCTTAAAATCGTTCTTAAAATTGGTCCACGAACGATCACCGGACACCCACTCATTCATCCAAGACCTCGCATCACCCCTAAGGCAATTACCTATACGCGATAAGCACTCAGCGTCGTCCCAACGATTCAAAATTTTAGCCCGGTCGACTTCAGAAAACCACACGTCAACATCGTGAATACTAGGGTCGAAATTTGACACGTAATAGCTTTGCGAGCTCACAGATTTTAGCGACTGAATAGCTTCGACTATTTGTTCCGTTCCTCGACTGGTAGGCGAGGTAGGTAAGTGAGAACGTCTCTCTAAAGCCTCCAGACGCGACAGGATTGTCTCAAAAGATTCTGAGTTACTGCACACCGGCGTGCTTTGCACCTTATTTATATGCCGATGTTCACTAATAGAATCCTGGCGAGTCCGTAGGCTACAGCTACGACTACGAGTCCTATGAGCCCTACGACTGCGCATCATTGGTGGTGTCCGAGGTCTAGACCGGCTATGAGACCGAGAATACCTATTGCGAGAACACTGACGCGAAGAAGAACGTCGCTTACGAGTTTTACGACGCTGTTTATCACTTCTGCGATAATCCGAACGACTAGGTCTATCCATCGTCTAACCTCACACTTTCACAACGATTAAACGCAAAACGGAACGTAATATTTCACTTCAGCAAAACCAGAATAGCACGTAAACAAATACGATTAACACTTTTATGCTTAAATCACCAGCGAAATTAAAAGTTGTAAAACAACAGGAAAAATAAGTGCACTTGCGGGTAGTTGTTGATCTCAATCAAACATTGATCAGTTGTAGGAACATAACTTTAGATTCAAACAAAACGAAAATGAGTGTGGGAGTAAATTGCGTATCCCACTTCTGATATTAGAAATCAGAAGTGAAACAGCTTTTTTTAAAAAGACAATTTATTTAACCTAGGCCAAAAATAACAATTAAATTAGCAAAATAATTATGACTCTAACGTTAACACAATCAACTATCAGCAAGGCACGAAAAATAATATGGGCACCCGATACACCAGAGTGAGGTCCTTATCGTCCGACGGCTAGCAGCAGAAAGAGAGCTAAGCAGGTCTGCAGCCCTTTATATAAGGTTGCGAGGACACTACCCACACCATATTCTATTCATCTCCTACAATACAATAATTCTTATGTGTAGTCGGAGAGATATATTTTCCTGTCTAAAGTTGACCAGCTTGCCTTGTTCGTTGAGCAGCGAAACTTGAAGATGTTGAATAGTGTTTGTTTTCAACGGTAAGTAGATGTTAAACGGGCATTCTACAATCTGATATCCAGGTGGGACTGATGGTGAAAATTCATGTAACAAATGAGACGGCTTGTTGTTAACGAATGAGCCCTGAATAATGTTACACTCGACTCTTATAGTGTTGGTTATCAGTATGTTGATTGGCTCATCTGAGAAATGAACGACATTTTTCTGGAGAACCTTGCTTGAGAAGCCGAAAATGCTTCCGATACTATTCTCTTTCTCAAAGTGAACATCATAATGTGGAAAGAATAATACACATTTTAATGTATTCACGTTAGTATCCATGTCAATCAATTTTTCACCATCTCCCTTACTCTCTTTAAGAAGTTCCCCTTCTATATAATGAAAAATGTTTTCCAACTCATATGAACCTTCTGGTATAGTAAGTACTTTGTCTTCATAATGAAAAAGATTGTTACTATTGTCAACATTTGGTATGGAATTAAATGTCTTCAAATAAATGAGAGCACATTCGAATTTTTCGTGAAGGTTTCCCAACTCTATCGGACGTAGGAAATTAGCATCCAACACTGATTTCGTATCATTTAATGTAATAGTAAGAGACATTGTTTCAGTTAGAGATAAACACAGTAAATGATAAGAAAAAAATTGTTTTCATTCATTTATTCAATACATACAAGCTTGCAACAGGAAACATAATTATATTTAACACTGACTTCTCTTGACAACAGCTTTAAGAGTACCTGTTATCAGCAATCAGCAACAGATCTGATCATTTTCTAACAGCACCTGTTAAATCAACAACAGAGCTGTTAACAGGACCTGATCATAATACCTGTTCTGTGAGCAGCCTAAACTTAAACATAGATGGTCAAACACTTAAATATTACATCTGTCTTCTCTTGGCAACAGCTTTAAGAGTACCTGTTATCAGCAATCAGCAACCGACCTGATCATATTCGAACAGCACCTGTTAAGTTAGCAACAGAACTGTTAACAGGACCTGATCATAATACCAGCAAAACTGATCCTACAAGTTACTAGTAGAAAACTTAAACATAGATGTGAACTAAACACACTTGAATTTATTGTTTTTTTTATATTATTGTAACTATATTTGAGGTTAACGTCACTTCCACTTTTAGTCATGTATTGTACAAATTCCTCAGGAGGTCTTAGATTTCCATAACTATCAAAGTATTCACAGTCTTGATTTTTTTTTCACGTACGCCACCCAATGTGTGCCTTGCCCCTTCGAATCATCCAAGTAGATTATGCCTGTTTCATATTTCCAAGGTGGTGATTTTTTTCTCAACAATTCATCTCTCATAGTGACTCCTCGAAAGTAAGGAATAACCCCCAACTGCTTTGCATAGTGTAATATTTCATAATCAAAGAGAGCACGATTCGGTAGAGCAAGGTGATTTAGTTTTTTGAATATGGACTGAGGTATAGTCCCATTCCTTTCTTGTAAGGTGCAACGTACATCCCTTTTCCTATTGACGATGGTATGGTGACATCTTTTTTTCGTACCATTTCATAAATATTTTTAGCTGCTGTCGTAACACCACCGGCTAGAGAGCCTGCTGCAGCCAATGCTCCCAGTATTGGTATTAGAGGTAAAAAACCTCCTCTTTTTGGCAAAGGAATATGGCTCACAGTAGTTATATCCAAGCAATTGCAATTCAAAGGGTAAGTTATCGATAAGGGTGTTAACCACATTATATCTAATAAAAGAGCATGTCTACACTTTGACAGTTCAAATCAAAATGAAAACCGATAAACAGAACACTTAATTATCAGTTAAAGATTGGAACTTTAATTTGGCTGATGATGATAGTAAATTCAAACACAGTCCACTGTAACCTAAAAGTATAAGATGTGTTATCCACCTGGTTGCGGCAAAACTAATCTACTGCTAACTATCATACTCGATCCAGAAGGTCTCAAGTTTCAAAACCTTTATTTATATTCCAAGTCTCTCAATCAACCCAAGTATATGTTCTTGAGCGAAGTTCTCAACAGAGTGCCGGAAGTACAATTTCACACTTATTCTGATAAAAATGATGTAGTATCGCCGGAAGAGGCACATTGCAACAGCGTAATAATATTTGATGACGTAGTGATGGAGGATCAAGAGTCTATACGTTTATATTTTTCTATGGGTACACATAAAGGACTAGATTGCTTTTATTTGTGTCAAACTTATAGTAAAATACCGAAGCCATTGGTACGTGACAATGCTAATTTTCTTATAATTTTCAAACAGGACGACTTGAATCTGAAACATGTATACGATGATAACGTGAACACTGATATGCCGTGGGATACATTTAAAAATACCTGTTAATTTTGTTGGAGTGAAAGATATGGATTTCTGGTTATAAACAAGGATGCTGAAGTACATAAGGGTAGATATCGAAAAAGATTTGACGAATATATAGTTATATAAATTGTAGTGTTTGTATGAATTTCTTTTCATTTCACAATGATCTCCACAGCACAACAGGTCTTTGGTGATAAAAAGCTAAAACAGAAATTAATAGAATCAGTCAATGCGGTTAAAAAGAAAATTAAAATGTTAAACGCTGATAAAGCAGAATTATCATCTAGCCTGCAGGAAACGTTTCAACCAATAACGCAACCGTTGAATACTTTAAATGAAACAATGAAAACAAAGTTTTATGAAAATTTGGTTACCCCAACGCCTATCAAAAATGAGGAAAAATATAGCACATTATTGAAAAAAGAGGTGAAAGTTGACACTAGTAAAGGTGATGATGATGATGGTGATGATGATGATTACGAGGAAAGTGAAGGCAATTAACGAGGGAAATGAAGGTGATTCCTATAGTGAAAATCAAAAAGATGGTGATGGTATCGAGTACTTTGAAGATGCCATGCCACAAAGTGATGATAATATCTCACTCGCGCAAAGATACCTCGACAATTTGGTTACCGACAGAGTTAATAAGGTTCCTTATGGGGTTCGCGTTAAGCAGAATGGTTTGTTATTGGGTGACAGTAAAATCAATTTTAGTAAAGATAAAATTACAATTAAAAATGAGAGTTTTGCCTCCACTCCGGATTTACTTGAACTTTTGTTTAAAACAAAACCAAATAAGAGTCTTATAACCAATGCTGATGTCGCTAATTATAGAAAAATAATTTCGGAAACAAATGCTCACAGGCAAAGTTATACATTTACAGGTCAAATTCAGGGAGGAAAGAGTGAAAAGTATCAATTATATATAATAAATAATAAAAGTGGGGGATGTCTACAGCCAAAACCACTCCTTATGAAAAAATATTATCCCAAGACTAATTATGTATATTGGAACAACCCTAATGAACTGATAGACCGCTTACGATTACTTATCAGTTCGCAAAACGCGGGAAATGGTGGGCATGAGAACGAAATTATATCAATCGTTGAAGAGCTGACTGAATCTAATATCATAAGAAAACCACAGTCATCTATTAAGACGTCTTCCAACGAAGGATCAAACATTCTAAATATGACTATCAACTAGTTTGGTCGTTACCTACAAGATAGCTCTTCTTCTTCTGCAACGAAAAAAAAGGAAGAATTTCAACTGAACATTCTAAAAAGTAATGTAGATTTTGATAATTGACTATTAAGACGTGTACGTAATGGCATATTAAAGAATGATGCAGTGACTAAAGCTCAGCTGGACGATCAACTGAATCTTTGTCTTTTGAAAATAAAAACCAATAATCGTGATATGTTACGTCGAATTGAAAATCTTGAAAAGTCTATAAAAGCAGTGAATCAGCAGCGGTTGCGGTGACGACGGCAGCGAAGAAAGTATGAGTAAATGGGATGTGGTTCAGGAGCTTCACAGGTCTGCGCGGAGAAATTTTCCTCGAAGACGTTTTGTACAGAGGGGCTTGGATGATACTTGGCAAATAGATTTGATTGACTTGCAAAAGTTTTCGAGATACTCGTATAGTGGCGGATATAAATACATTTTAGTGTGCATCGATACTTTTTCTAAATACTCATGGGCGCAGCCGATTAAGAGTAAATCTGCTGTTGATACAACGCGAGCCATGTTCAAGATATTAACCGCAGTGCGAGGTAGATGTCCCAAAAATATTCAATCTGACGATGGTCGAGAGTTTTTTAATGAAAAATTTGCAACGCTCATGAAGAAGTTTAACATAAACCACTATTCTACTTACAGTGTAATGAAAGCATCAATTGCAGTAAGATTGATAAGAACCATAAAACATTGGTTGTGGCAACACTTTAGTTTTCAAGGATCCTACAAATGAAGCTTGCACTTGAAAAAACTATTAGATAAGTACAATAACGAAGTTCATCGTACTATCGGTATGGCGAATCATTCGAATAGCGCTTATCTCTTACGTCACGTTTACAACATGTTAAAGTCAGAGGACCTTCAAAGTTTAAGGTTGGTGATTATGTTAGCGTTAGCAAATATAAATCAACGTTCTCTAAAGGATACACCGGTAATTGGATTACAGAGATATTTCAAATATTGAAAGTGAATATTACCAATCCTGTAACTTATCAGTTGCAAGACGAAAAAAAGCAACTTATATTGGGATCATTTTATGAGCAAGAAATTCAAAAAGTGAAGCATCCCGATGTACAACTCGCTCGAACTTGCCAAGTCATGTTAGGAATTTCAACTCAGTGCAAATGTGGCTGTCACATAATGCTGTCGGTTCGAGCTTGCCTAATCGCATCGGCTGTATCTAGATTACCTGAACTTAGGTATGTCCTAAACACGCTGACAAAGTACGCCTCGTTTTTCTGCAAAACGGGTCATATTGCTACTTCTGTGTACTAAGTATCAGAAATTTGTCAATAAAACAAAAAATACAAATAATTCATCTAAATTTATTTTATCGCCTTCAAAGTAGGCCCCATCGCTTGCAATACAACATCTCCACCGCTTCACCCAGTCTTCCATACATTTTTCATAGGCTATTTGCGGTATGGCCTTTAGCTCATTCAGCGAATTTTCTTTTATGGCTTCTATCGACTCAAAACGTTTTCCTCGAAGTGGTAATTTTAACTTGGGAAATAAAAAAAAGTCAGACGGAGTCATATCAGGTGAATACGGTGCTTGGTCGAGAACTTTTGTTGAATTTTTCGCTAAAAACTCCTTCACTATAATGGCTGTGTGTGATGGTGCATTATCATGGTGCAGCATCCATGAGTTGTGTTGCCACAAATCTGGACGTTTTCGGCGGATACTCTCACGCAAACGCTTCATGACGCCTAAATAATATTCTTTATTCACTGTTTCTCCCTCTGGAAGGAATTCGGAGTGAACCACACCACGGTAGTCAAAAAAACTGTCAGCATCACCTTTATTTTGGAGCGACTTTGCCGCGGTTTTTTGGGTTTCGGCTCGTTTTCGAGACGCCATTCTGAAGAGTGTTGGCTTGTTTGCATGTCGTACTCATAAACCCATGTCTCGTCGCCAGTTAGTATACGTTTCATAAAGGTCGGATCCGTAGAAGCTCGGGAAACCATGTTTTCAGCGACATGCTTTCGCTGCGCTTTTTGAACAGAATTAAGCTCTTTTGGAATTAGTCGAGCGGCGACGCGTTTCATGCCTAAAATGTCAATGAGAATGTTGTGGACGGACTTAAAAGATATGTTCACCTCACTAGCCAACTCTCTCAGACTCATACGTCGATTTTCGAGCACTAGCTTCTTGATTCTGTCGATGTTTTCTTTGGTCGTAGCGGTTGAAGGTCTACCAGAACGAGGCAAGTTTACTACTACTTCTCGGCCTTCTTTAAAAGCCTTATACCATTCATAAGCCCTTGTTTTCGATATACACGATTCGCCGTAGGTATTTCGCAACATTTTTAGTGATTCACCACATGAAATATCATTCGAAACACAAAATTTAAGGCACACTCTTTGTTCAACAATATTTTCCATTGTAAAAATCGCCGAGGACTCAAAACTATCACCAACAAAAAGTGTAGTTTAAAACAAATTAAATGACAGATCCCGCTCAAATTTTGCCCGCTTAATCAGAACAGTGCTACCAACATGCAGTAAAAAAAATATAACGACCTCTTTTACGCGGGTCTTTTTATTGACATATTTTTACACAGAGTAGTATACCTAGTGGAAAAAATGTTGAAAAGAAAAGGTGATAAAGTTTTAGTTAAGTGGCTTGGTATGGCTTCTAAAAGTTGGATTAATAAAGACAATCAAATAGACTAATCTATGTTTTTTATTTTATTCACCTCACCATTGTAGCTATGTATATGTGTTTGGGTATAAAGAAAAAAATTAAACATGAGACATGTGATAAACTATAAGTTTATTGACATAAGCATCTTACATTTAAGATAAAAAAATTAATATAAAGATTACTAATAGTGTACTTGGCTTCTAACTTTAGACATACAATAAGAAAAAAAAGACATTCACTATGAGGAAAGACATTCGCAAAGATGTCCCGTCCCCGGTTCGCAAAACAAATTTCGAATGCAGTAAGACTTTAAAAATAAAGAAAATGATTTTGATATAGTACTCGTAGTCATCTTGAAGAGGGAGACAAACCTGTACCACATATGGGCATTCTCCTTAGCTCCTTTGACGTCGTCAGATGTAGAAAGGTCTTTTAATTAAAAATCGTCTGAATACTTTACTTGAAAGCCTTATTTTAATTTTCAATTCAGAATTAAGTAGTAACCATGTAAACAATATTCAATTGCATTCGGAAACACTGGAAATACACACATCAAAAGTGTCTAGGGATCAAGCATTTTTATGCGGATTTCCTTAGATTGAGATGTGGCTTTGTAATAAATTTATGATTTTATAAATTTATATGGATCCTTTTTGGTGCATTTCATAATTTGAAACAGGAACTGTCAATCAAATTCGAGTAAAAGATGAAAATCAGCTGTCAATATTTTCCCTATAAAAACATACAACGCATTGAAGACATTATTAGTGCTACTGTTTCCCTACTACTGATTAAAACCAACGTTATTATGGAGCGGCGACGTCATTTAAGCAGGGAAGAAATGCTCAGAGCCGTGGGAATGATAGAAGCTGGTTCCCGGCAACGTACTGTGGCTTTAGCTCTGAATACAAGTCAGAGTGTTATCAGTCTACTTTGGACACGTTACCGAAGCACTGGTACCGTGGCTGAGCGCCATGGAGGACGGTATCGCTGCACCACACGGAGACAAGACCGATACATTCAAATCACAACTCGAAGAGCTTCAACAATAACCGCCATGATGTTAGCCGTGAGGCTTCATCACTCTTCAGGGAACTTAATTAGCGACCAAACAGTCAGAAACCGCTTGCATGAAGTGAACCTTCATTCGCGAAGACCGATAAGGGTACCACCTATAGCAATGCACAATCGTAGGATTCGATATCAATGGGCTCTTGAACACAGAAATTGGGCAGAAGAACAATGGCGTTTCGTGTGCTTTTCTGATGAGTCTCGTTTTGGTATGAGACCGGATACAAGACGTATACGACACTGGAGAACCCCTGGACGCCAACAGCGATTAAAATCCTGCCAGGAAGTCCATCCTTATAGTGGTGGAACCATCATGGTATGGGCGGGTATTTGGATCGGCGGAAGAACTGAGTTGATTTGGATCAGAGGCAACCTCAACGCTCAAATGTATGCTGAGACGATTGTATCAGACGTCATCGTTCCTCTACAAGTGCAAATCGGTCCCTTATTTCAGTTAATGCATGATAATGCACGACCGCACACCGCAAGAGTTGTAAGACAGACTCTCGCCGCAGCTAACATCAATGTCCTGCCCTGGCCTGCTCAGTCGCCAGACTTGAACCCGATTGAGCATGCATGGGATATGCTACAGAGAAGAGCTCTGCCGAATATGGAGGGTATCCAGTCGCAAGAAGACCTTTTTTTGTTGTTGCAACGAACATGGGCGGGCATTCCACAGCGTGATTTGGATGAACTCATTTTGAGTATGCCAAACCGATGTCCTTGTGTTGTTAGTGTTCGCGGTAGAAACACGGATTATTAATTGTTTAAGTAACCCAATAAAATTTTAAAGAAAACTGTTATTTCAGTCTTTTTTTCGAACTTTAATGTTAGTGGTTCAAATGTCAAAAATCCCTTTACTAGGAAAATGGCAAATTTCTTTATTAATGCAAAGGTGACTTGGTTTATCGTTACTGTAGACAAACGAAAACACTTTATTTGATGAATCCTTAAAGAAAATTTTAATTAATATCAATCAGGAGAAAAGTTATTGCAAAAATATATGTTGATCCCTAGACACTTTTGATGTGTGTACTTTCCGGAAAAAAGTCGTATCCATATTATTTATATGACCATTTTATGATACAAGAATTAAGCTACCTACTCCAATCACTATTATAATGCTCGATTGTATAAATTAAATAATCCCCTTTCTCTTACAACACTGTATTAACGTCCACATATAAAATAGTCTCTCCGTCCTGTCCAAGTTCCCCTAAATAATCGTGTATTCTAATCCAACAAACTCTAACTCAGATAATTACAAAGGTAATGCTAGAACCTAAACACGGGACGTCTTTAATTTAATATGCGTTAACTAAACAAGGCGGCTGAATAAAGGTATGGAGAAACACTACGCGTAGTGTATTATTTGACTTACGTAATCAATTGTTACAGCATTGGAAAATACCATTCCCCTTGAAAGACTTTATTGTGATATTGGGAATCTTCTGAGAAAACTGAACGTGAGAAACAACGCATGGCATTGCAGTTCTATTGTTTGATAGAAATTTGGAGCAACATTACTGAAAACTGACAAGAATCAGTTGGTGGTGGTAGCATACGGGGAAGCAGAATTATATGAATTTGTTATACTAAGTGCCCGCTGAGTGTTTTGCGCATGGTTTATTCAACACTTATTTTCATAAAACGTGTTGCTTTTTGCAATTGTCGATTGTATAGACATTTAAACATGTGTGTAAGAAATATGGAAACTGTTAGATTTATCATAGATATAGATGGCTTCCCTGTAGGAAGATAGTTTTTTTACAAGGAGGTTGCTATTTACGACCGAAAATATCATCAGGTTACTCTGTACCATATCAGGTTATCAGAATGGTTACTAAGGGAAGGCTATAAAAGAAAGGAAGTTCATTACTGTGTCAAATACGTTCACGGAATGCGGCTTACAAACTAGAGATGATATTGATTATGAGGCTTTGCTAACAAAACTTAAAGAAGTGGATCCTCATAGAGATCAATTATGGACATACAAAGGTGAATGCGGGGAAAAAATTTATTAACAGCATTAGGAATTCAAAATTGCAATTTAGATCTATAGGGTTGTCCAAAATTTTGAAAAATAATAAACGAGTTTAATAATAAAAATAACAATGAGTCTTGTAACCGTCATACGGCATTTTCAACTTCAACGACATCACGAGTTTATCATTGTAGTGGTGTTTAAGTCAAAGTGTTCGCACGATGGTTACAAGAAAATATGAATACATTTTGAGTCTTCTTTTATATCTTTCCTTCTTACATTAGACGACGGAACCAGTGCAACACATCTCATTAGAATTTGAGGTGTATGACTTGAAGAAACTAGAAAACATTAATCAATCAGACCATTGGAATCATGCAGATGTTCGTGTTAAATATTACACAAAGTGTACGAATGACGATCATCACAAGAAAACAGCTTATTTGGAACATAACAAAGGGAATATAAAGATTAAATAAATAAATAATTAAGATTCCCAATATCACAATAAAGTCTTCCAAAGGGGAATGGTATTTTCCAATGCTGTAACAATTGATTACGTAAGTCAAATAATTCACTCAGGAAAGAAAATGTTTTCCTTACAATAATACAATTATAAAATGTTATACTTACATCCATGATACTTGCGATGAAAATAGATCGGAGCACTTGTAGTAGTTGTAACTGCGTAAAGTTCCTGTACGTGAAACCTGAACCTGAATCTATGCAACTCAGTGCATTTTATAACAATTTTAGTAATGACTGTTTGAGCTTGTCTAAGTTAATGTTGCTTAGCAAGACAGGGTGTTAGGGTATTGATTATTTGAACTTCAATTATGCTAGTTGCGTAGTGCTTAACAATGTTACTTTCTAAACAAGGCAAAAACAAGATAGGCTAGTTAATGTAATGATTGCTTTGTATGAAAATAACAACATGATTATTGTTTAACCTTCGTATTTAAACGATTTTCGAATCATAGCAGTCAAGTGTGGTTCCATACTATGTTATATAAGTTTAATAAATGTCGCTCGATTTCGTCATACGTTCCCTTCAAGTAACGTCCCTTACACACTTGCATTAGCAAGTCACAGTTAGATATTAACCCTTCCCCACCATCATAAGGGTGATACAAAGTCCGAAGTGATAATCTAAGACACTCACTGATTTACTGTACTATAAATAATTAAAGTACAAAAGAGAAAAAGTGTTAAGTACCAGCAAAGCAATGGATTGAATGATAATCGTGTAGTAGTAATTCAGTAGTAGTCGATCTGTAATGGTTGTAACAAGCAATGAGAGTCGAGAAAGTGATTACGTAATTAGGCTATTAAGATGGTGTCTTGAGGAGGAAACGCTAATGGGTATGAGTAACGCGTGGAATGCTTGAAAAGGGCAATTAGAGACCGAGGAAAGCAATTAACAAATGAAGTGGAGCCTTAGATCTGAAATCTGTATCTCTGAAACCTGAAGAGATATGAAATCGGGAGTCAGCGCATTCGTTAGGTGGCGCACCTCTTGTCGTTCGATTTGGAGGAGGGGGGCTAGGGCCTAGGGGCCCTACTACTACGCGTTATTGTCACTAATATCAGAACGTCTAAACACTGAGGCCCAGCTAAAGACAAGGTGGCCTTTGTATCTTAGGCGCGGCGCAAACCCGTTTCCAGTTACCGACACCGAACATTTTTTGATCGTCATGAGTATGTGTTAAGTGGAAGCAACTGGACACAAAAATGTTTACGCAGGGAGTGGATGATTTCATACTGGTTCTATAGAAATCAAATATTTATCGGTAGCTTGTATCTGACACAAAACACAAAAGTGTCCAGTGTCTGCGCCCTGCCTCAGCTCGCCGTCGTTACACGAGCCTCCGATTGCTAACAATAGAAATTTCAGACCATCAAGCGTCTATACCATATTTTGACAATCGTACTTTGCTACTTTCAAGCAAATAAGTGTTATAATTCGATTTCAAGGTTTGTGTCATAGAAAACTATAAAATTTGTTAGTTTATTGCTCAGTTGAATTGGTTGGCTCATTAGCTATGCTTATTCCTGGTACTCAAATATTTTGTTAACAAAGAACTTGCTGTCTCACAATCAAATTTATGGTTCAGTTTTATGGTCCTAAGTTTTTATAGTTTTCAAAGTAGGTTAGTAGGTATCAAATATTATCCGTCCAATCATATATATTTATCTAAGTTTTGTTACTGATCCGATTTCTTAAGGTGACCTATGTTATACAAGGTGGTCCTAAAGGTGACGTCCAAAAATTTTTTTAGGGTGGCTGACATCTGGGGTACTCGAAAATACCCCATGTATGTTCCGCGATTTTTTGAAGTTTAGGAGATATAAATTTTTTTTCATAATTCTATAATTTTCGACTGAATTACCTAATATTTTTTTTTTGCGAATTCTGACCTTTTTAAATTTGTTTTTATTTTTTGATAGTCCCCATGAATTGTGCTTTCTCAGGTAAAATAACTAGGCTTCCTACTCTTCACAAACATTATGAAAATTTAGATCAAAAATAAATAATTTGGGTTAGTGAGTCAGAATTAAATTTTAAACTTAAAATTTTAAAAAATAGAAAAGTTCCATGACTTCTAAGTAACTTTAAAAACTTTCTGGGACCCTAAGCTATAATTGTAATACAAAAAGAGTGGTGCTTAATAGGCCAACTTTAGCTGTAATCTGTCTTTAAATGAAAAAGGGTGAAAATGTCCTAAATTACTTAATTATTATAACAACACCTTTTCTTCATTTCTAAGTTTAAATTAGGTTCGCGTAGTTACTTAATTATTTTAAAAGCACCTATTGTTCATTCAAAGGTTGCCTAGTATGATAAGAAATAAAACAACCAAAACTGTTGTAACAAATTTAATTCATAATAAATTTTCAAAATGTCTGCCTCCAACTTCGATACACAGTCTAAAACGCCGTAAAAAAATCGTTCTTCTTGTTATAGCCCTGGTACTAATAGAGGGGTCGTCTTGCACTTGTTGCACGACTTCATCTCTGAGATCTGGATCCATTCTGGGTACTCCTTGGTGTGAACTACGTCCAGGAACTCGGCCGGCCATCAGTGTATTATGTGTATTTATGAACACTCTGTGATCCGGGTAATGCTCTCGTTATTCTCCTCGTCGTTCAAGTTGCTCCCTAATAATGCATCTCTGCGTATTCGCTCAACGAATAGCTCATGTTGCAGCACAAACATTCAAATAACTAGATAATCTAAGTCCGAAACACAAGCACAGGTCAGTCACAGGGCGAATCGGAGTCCAGGTAGCAAGCGAGGGTTGGTTGTAGTGAATATCAAAAACAAACGTGGGAAAAATAGTGGTAACACGAGCGAAAGCTGTGAACACCTGAGAGGACGCATGTGTGACGCGTCGGACGGGCGCGGAAGACGACCGAGGAGAGAGTGAGAGGCCGCGCTACAGACGACGCAGTATCGCTACCTCCTTCCCTATTCCTTTGTTAGGCCCGTGGTATTTTGTGTGACCCATCAACGGGTCTTCGGTATGACCCGAGCGTCTACCTGAGAAACCGAGAACTATTATTATTATTTATTACCTGTAAAAGGCTAAAAAATTTGTTAGTTTTGTGCTGTTGCTAAAAAATACCTACATTGAACATTACATTTTGTCATGTGTGTATTCATTTCATTGAATGGTAATTATTTTAAAAGTACATAGCAAACCTAATTTAACCTTAGAAATGAAGAAAAGGTGTCGTTTAAATAATTAAGTAATTTAGGTCATTTTCACCCTTTTTCATTTAAAGACAGATTACAGCTAAAGTTGGCCTATTAAGCACCACTTTTTTTGTATTACAATTATAGCTTAGGGTCCCAGAAAGTTTTTAAAGTTACTTAGAGGTCATGGAACTTTTCTATTTTTTTAAATTTTAAGTTTAAAATTTAATCCTGACTCACTAACCCAAATTATTTATTTTTGATCTAAATTTTCATAATGTTTGTGAAGAGTAGGAAGCCAAGTTATTTTACCTGAGAAAGCACAATTCATGGGGACTATCAGAAAATAAAAACAAATTTAAAAAGGTCAGAATTCGCAAAAAAAAAATTTTAGGTAATTCAGTCGAAAATTATAGAATTATGAAAAAAAAAATCATATCTCCTAAACTACAAAAAAACGCGGAACATACGAGTACATGGGGTATTTTCGAATACCCCCAGATGTCAGCTACCCAAAAAAAATTTTTGGACGTCACCTTTTGGACCAACCTGTATATAACGTGATAAAAACATGTTTGATAACTTTTTTTACTAACAAAGACTATCAAATATGTACTTAGTTGAGGAAATCAGAGAGAAGTTGTCTGTTGTTTTCCTTGTGAACGGCACACCCAAAAGCTCACAATTCATCAGTGTATTAGAACCAAACGTGGTAGGTGGTAAACTATGCACCGTTATCCGGGAAACTTTGCTTTTTTAACGGTTAAATTTAACAACGAAAACAAATAATTTTCTGGCTAAAATTCAGAACCACCGTGTGGTTCTAAACGCAGAACCACACGGTGGTCATGCATTGAATTAAACGTGCCGTTCCCGCTCCAATGGCCGCTGACGACGCGGTCCGAATTTGCTGACTCCGTGTCTGTGTCTTGAAGCCCGCAAGTCCCATTTCCCATACTTTGATGTTTACATTCTATTATAAAAATATTATTACGAGGAGCTGCGCCCCCTCTCAAAAGGTTCCACTGAAAACCAGCTCCAAGGTTTCTGTCTTGGCTTAAGCTGAGTGGCTACCTTTTCGGCTGCAAGATTGTAAATTGCATTCGAATTCTTAATTATGTCCTTTTTGCTCCGAATAAATTTTCTTTCTTTCTTTCTTTCTTTCATTGTAGACGGGAGTGAGTATTGTGGGGTAGGTAGATACGCTAAATTTACCTGCAAATGGTGTTATAAGCATGAAAATGGCCTAAAGATCAATCGTTCCGATTTTCATGCCTTTAGCACCATGTACAGGTTTTGACTAAATGTCGGGGTGTACCGCTAGAACTAGTAGGTAAAAAACAATCTCACACTTGTGTGTGCGAGTGTATTTAATAGGTGACTATTTTGTTTGTAGCGTTGCAATGTTAAACAATGCGGTCATTTAGATGTACTTGTTATCAAACTAAACTTGTTCCAGATGGCACCAATTTGAAATTAGAACAAAAAACACAACGAATTACTTACTCTACGAATACGAACCACGGCACCCAAAAACGCATACTTCAATCTCAAGTGGTGAAAGAAATACGATCTAACATAATATAATTTATTTAAAATGAACTTTGAGTTCCACTTTAAAAATGAATTTTGTTAAATATAAACAGGAATTCGCGTTAACCTCTTTGGGTTCTATAATAAATAACCGAATGTTTGAACGCATGCCACTTTAGAAATGTGATATTATTAAGTACCTAGTTGACAAACACTTTGCTTTCGTAAGTGTATTTACAAAAACATTCTGCCAGGTTTTTGCCTTTTAACACATGCAAACGAGTTTAGACTCAGCAATTAACTAACGCTGATAATAAAGAAATATTTCTAATAAAGGCAGCCAAATGCTGAACAAACCATAACATCACGACTAATCCGTTGCCGTCATGGTGAACGGAACACTCAGTGAACCACTTTTCTTAACCAATAGTATTAGAAGAACCCAACGTGTGGTAGGGGTTGAACCTTCTGCCATTATCCGGGTTGATTTTGTATATAGGTTGCTGTACTACTGCCTACCACAGATTACATAAAAGTTACTACGTAACACATAAATCACATCAAAGAAAAATTACCATTTTGTCAATTGTAAATGCGTGCTGTCACGTGACAGGCAAATATTGCGAGGGCTACCACTTTCAATTTAGATGTCAGTAGTCAGTAGGTTCTTATTACGTCATCGCGTCAGTTCAACCGCAATATTCGCGTTCAAATACTTTACAAGGTTTTTGACAACCAACAGCCAAATAGGTCTAGGATGACCCGGCGGCTTGTAGGCGATTATCGCACGCAAGTACATGGAGTGACAGAGGCCTGCTAGTACTAAATTAAATGTTAGTCACAGAGTAGTGATCGAACCCTCGGTGTGTAGGTTACTATATACTTATACCCACCTACAGTATACCCCTTACGCTAAAGGGCCAGTCTACACAAAATCATATTGCCACAGACAAGCAGACGAACACATGTTTATCTACTACGCCTAAAGAAATAATAAAAATATCAGGGCCATTATCACTTTCTACGTAATTTCTTTGTTCCTTGGCCTGACCTCACTCTTTCAGACGCAACTAAATTACCAAAAAAACATTTCCTTCTTTCGGGGAACAATACCGTAAAAGTATGGTGAACATGCAGGGGGTCTACTCCGGGGCAAAGTTTACGAAGTTAGGTAAAACTTTAAATAATTTTATTTGAAGCTAATGTTAACCAGTGTAATGTTTATAGATTTTTTTTTGTGTTTTGTACAATACCAAAACATACTTAATGTGATGTAATTTGTTGAAAAGTGGACTTCTGAGTGTTCCGTTCACCATGACGATAATAGGCACTTGCCTTTGACTACCCCCTTTGGGTTATAGTCGTGATGGTATGTTTTGTACAAAAGAGTAACCACTGAGTTTCTTGCCGGGTCTTCCAAGTGGAATTAGCGCCCAAGGTCGGTCACATTATATTATTATGTAGATATTATGGATTAATTCGTAGGTCACCGCCGTTAATGTGACTAATGGTACTAAAGTGTTACACTACTTCTGTTGCTGACTGTATGTATGTTCCAGTAAATACATTCCTTGTCATGCGATTCAATAACTTAACATTCTGTGACACGTTTACTGTAACTGCATCACATGTAATGCATAAGCTAATGCTTGCCTTATTAGTTTCCCCATAAGGTTTCCAAGTTTCACAAACTAAACTCGGATTTCATGAAGGTCATAATGTTACGGTTAAGTGGCTGGTGAGATTTTCGTACATTAACGGGCAATATGTGTACCCTAAGGCGCGAACTCACGCCAATATCATAAATTGCGTCGTGGTCAAAGGCCTACTCCTCCTAAACTGGTTGGAAAAAAAAAAAAACTTAAACATGTTATCTTTATTCTATACGTTTGAAATTGTCGTAGGATAGAAATTTCTATACTATAAAAATCTTGAAAATTGGTTTTTGTAAAACTTCAATTATATATGTACGAGTATATATATCTATAATAAGGCTCATATGCTATAAGTGTGAATTGTATAGTTTTTACAGGAAAATAGACCATCAAGATTTCTTTAATCTGTACGTTGGGTTTTTTATAAATATCTCCTGTGCCCCTAGAAAATTACATGTTTAGTGTTTTGTTGCGAGCGTCCTACCTGTGGGTGCGACGGGCGGCAGTACCGTATATCAGAGGGAGACATAAATTCGATGAACACATGGGCCTTAAGACAAAGGTACAAGTTACAAATGTGGGTACATTTTGGTGCAATTCTTATGAGAATTTTGAATAAGCTCTCGTAAACATTCACTAGTTAAGAGGTTTATAATATCTCATTGTTCAGGCGACTTAGTAAGTATAGAATCCTTGAACAAAACAATCCGGCAAATAACATACTTATTAATTATGTGAATACATACGTGAGGAATCTACTGAATGAATACCCAAATATGTTATACAACCACGAATTGGGACGTTTGTTCCACTAAAATAGCTCTAACTAAATGTACTTTTATTATGTTGCCTCCTCGCAGGTTTCCATTGCAAAACCGGATTGTCCTCATTTTAGTTGTTAAAATCATTTCATTTGGATTGTGGCAGGAAATATGATGGCAAACGTACTGTTATTAAAAAAATATAAATGTGTCCAATTAAAAGAAATATTGAAATTACGAGTACATCAACACACAGATGTTGACAGGGAAATAAGACCTATTTCTTGAATAGGGTTAGGTACGAGTAGAAGCCGTTATTTGCATAAAAGTCGCTACCTGTCGCTCGCACTTACAGTTTGCACGTGCTGACGGCTCTTCGCGTGAGCGCTGCAAGTTTAAAGCATCAGGTAAACAGGCATCGCGTGGCAACACTCTTTTCGCAGTGAAGATCTGCAAATAAGATGCAGGACATCTCCTTTTGAAGCAGCTGAATAAAGTATTTCGGAGCCGTGAATTATAAAGTACTTATACGGATGTGCCAGGGTATTTAGCAGCCTTTGAAGTTATCTGAGGTGAGACCGTCAGCACTTCAACGATGAGCGACGAGGTTAGCTAGGTTGCGGTGTCAGCGGTGGTGTGTGTAACTGGTACCTGTGAGTTGAGGAGAAGTGACATTGATGGCTGATTCTGGCTGCTCAAGCTGACGAGAGCGCACCTAAAAGTGCTTTGTGGCATTTGCGACTAAAAAGGTGAATCTTTCGACAGCGATATAATTCGCATACAAACTGGCACCATGCTCGAGAGTGTGTAGCGAAGGTGGGTTTAGCCAGTAAGTAGTCATCACACGGGTAGAGATATTTTCATGGAGTGCACCAACTACGCCACTCGAGCAACTAATGCCAGAGGGTTTGTTTTAGCAACGAGCTTGCGTGTATATGTTCCACTAGCACGGCTGTACTGTGGCAAAATACGTATCGATTGCGTCTGAAGAAGTTTTGGAAAATAAAAACAAACCATGTAGTAGGTATGTAGTAAGAGATCAGCTACGGCGAGGCAGGTCTAGTGCACGATCTTTAGATAATGACTCTTGGGACTAAAAGAAACAACGATCTTCGGATTATAAGTTTTACTGATTACCCACAGGTAAGTTACCCGCTAGAACTAGTCAAGCTTCGGTGTTACTGATGTTATGAATCTAGAGTTTTTCGAAGCTGAATTACATATTTCTCGCGGACAATGAGGCACGTGGTGCGTGATTAAGTGTTGAAGTAAAATGAAACTAAATTCAATTGTTTTTAGGGAAAATAGGTGAGCTTTGAAGGTTTTATACAGTAGGAGGGTGTCAATTTCACTATAAAATGTATCAACTGTTACGCAACTTTGTCAGCAGTTTTATAACTTTCAGTTCACTTTTCTTGGCGAGAAAGGTCTCGATCGATTCTTACTTCAATATGAGTGGATGTAGCAGCAGCTGGTAGGTATCAGCTGTTAGGATAACATATAATGGTAGCCGGCTTACAGTCCACTAAATAGGAATTCGGGCAACCATTTCAATTGATTAATATAACTAGAAATATAAAAACATTGATGATGATGAAATAATAAGGACCTGACATGACACTGTCCTTTACTGGACCTGATAGGTGTAACGAAACGCACTTTTAACCACACTCTCTAAATATGATTTGAATTTTTCCGCATTGATTATTTTCATAATTATAGTCATTTTCAACATAGTATCTGAAACACACTGTTCTTTCTCTAAATTATAAATTACTAGCTGTCCGTCAGCTGCTTAGCCCGCGTAGACTGTCTGGGTCCAGCCGTTATGGTCCCAGTCCGGTTTGCCCTCGGCCGGTATGCACCCACATTTAAAAAGTTGTTATTCCGGTATGCACCCGGCCGCGTAGCCTCCATAGTTTCTCTTTTTGTTATGATATTCGAATCAGTACGGTTAAGTAGACAATTCTTAAAAAATATATGAAATTAAGACCAAAATCATGACTGATGTGTGTAGCTAATGTACTCGTAGATTACAGTAGAGTAGTGATGTAGGCAATCCCTCATCGCTATAGGCCGCAGGTATACATCTATCTGATCCACTGCTATCTACAATAACTACACAAAATAGCCTAAATTAAGAATATATAGAATGTCACTCCCTGATAATGTAGCTTTATATTGGTGAAATAATTTTTAAAATTAGTCCAGTAGTTTCGGAGCCTATTCAAAACAAAAATACAAACAAATGAACAAACAATCAAATCTTTCCTCTTTTTATTATAAGTACCTATAGAAATACTTACATAAACGAAATCACAAACTACTTAGTTAATAATTTTCATTCAAACTCGATGTCGTGTAGTTAAAAATGTTACTTTGCTTAAGATAAATACATTTCATATAAATTTAATCGCAGTATAAATATGTAAAGTCACAGTTCATAATATTGTTAATAGAAACATATTTTTTTTGTATTAACTTCAATAATCGATTTTCAGACCTTAGTTCATTGTTGATTTTAAGCTAGCACAGCCATGTTTATCTATAAATCTCGTAATTAATTCAAAAAGTGATTGTATCAGGACATGAGTAGATTCTTGTGAGTTAATTATTGGTTGTTTAAGTCAAATAATCCCTGTAAGTTCTCATGACCATAAATTAAAGTCATAAACAATCAAAGTTATGATTGTTCATTCCAATAGAGTGTTTATAATAAATGCAGATTCGCTGAAAGTCATACTATAAGCTCTAGTGTTTGGTGTTATGAAATTTGTTCATAAAACCGGCCAAGTGTAGGCAGACTCATTGAGGGTTCCATTGGTTGTTAACGGACGTGTTGGAATATACCTGTTAGCCGGCACGGAGTTTTTTGTATAAATGAATAAAATAAAACTGACCGGCCTGTTGGCGCAATGGCAGCGATCCTGCCTTTAGCGCCGGAGGTTGTGGGTTCGATCACCACACATGACAAATATTTGTGTGACGAACATTTGTATTTGTTGTGTGTCTGGGTGTTATTATCTATTTAAGGATGTATTTAGATATATTTAAGTATTTTTATCAGTCTCTGACGCCCATATTACAAGCTCTGCTTAGTTTGGGGTCAGATGATCTTGGTGTGAATTGTCCCAGATATTTATTTATTTATTTAAAACGGTAGCTTAGGTTAAACTTTGGGTACAATATGAGAGCCTCAGACAAAAAATGCTCACAATAGACAAACGGTCCATTATTGTAGGAATTTAACTATACAGACGTTGAGTCATAAAATTGCCGACGAGACAACAATAAGCCGAGGCTACGGGTAACTCAGCTGAAATTTCGTTTAAGGTACCGTCTCCTCTAAGGCCGCGTCCGTCCATGAAGTGATCACGAAGACTTCGAGTCCGCGGCCAACGTTCACTGATATTGTTTTATAAGAAGGTAGGTAGGTACTTACTTTTAACTAAATTCCTAGAAATGAGTGGGCGACTGATGTGAACTGAGATTGTTTTTATTAAAGTAATTAATAATGGCGTCTGCTGTTTGGATTAGTTACTTGCGCTATGGTGAGTAGATTCGTTCATAGAAAAAAGGGAACAATAATTATTGTACTTTTTTAAAATAATGATTCCTTGAATAAATACTCGTAAATAGTCTAACTCCTTAATTTAGTGTCATCCATTCGCTTATCTACGCTAATCATCCATATACACTCATGAATCATTTTTTTTCTGGTTTTCGTTACCAAGCTATGCTACCCGCTTACCGGTTTCTAAATTACGTAACCGGTTTTGCCAGTTAGCTCAATAAAGAACAAAACAGGTATTTGCCGTTTCAATTAGTGGGAGGTACGAAGAAAATGAAGTGTACCTATTGTGTATTTGAAGCTCTAGACCTAGGAACTGAGTCTTTATTAAACCGTTGGTCCGTATAGAGGAGTAACGCTAAAGGTGTGGAACTAGAAATGCCTTCTCTCAGACGTAACTAGGAAATATGTCTACCATGAGTTTATGTCGCGTAAACTAGGTACGATAATAGGGGCGCTTACCGAAATCCCATACAAAAACTACAACGCGGATTACACTGACGCTAGCGGATGTCACTGTCGTAAACTCATAGTAGTCATACAGGAGTTCAGAGACATAGGAAAAAGTATGTTTGAGAACCCTTCCTTGACCTTGGGCTATGTTTCAGAAGGGGGCTTAGTATCGGTAGGAAGTGTGACCACTGGATACCAAGAAAGTCGTCATTCCTTTTGTCAAGAGACTTCTGTAATTATGACCATCTGTGTATAGGTACAAATGCCCTCCCGTCATCGAATAATATGCAAACTTAACAAGACGAACAACGTGATACGGTAATTCAAAACCTGCCACATTAAGCAGTAAGTGATAAGAGGCATCACGGCACGTAAATAAATAAATAAATAAAAATAAATATGCGCCAGACAACACACCTCTTGTAATGGTCTCGAAGTAGGGATTATTAAATCCCTGTGTTACGAGGTACCACACAAGGAAATAGGCTAGGGGCGTCTCCCAGCACACCCAGACCCGAGTCAATTCAGAAAAGATCGTTTCCTGAATTGACCCGACCGGGAATCGAACCCGGGACACTACGGAGATCGAGGCTAAAAACCGTGCTACAGCACACTACGCCAATCGTGTGAATAGCTCATCAATTATGCCTACCTACGAACTGAAATGTTAAATAACGGTAATGTTATCTTCACCGTGACTAAATGATGGTACCTCATATGCACCCATTGAAAATTAACATTAGCAGACTCTGCGATTACTGAATAGGAGAAGAATATGTCAAAAAGTCCCGATAATTAACCAAACGCCACATCCTAATTCATTAATACGACAAATATTTGGTCATTGACGACACGATTGGCATAGTGCGCTGTAGAACGGGTTTCTTGCAATCTTGGTCAATTTAGCAAACGATCTTTTTTAAATTGACTACGGTCTGGGTGTGCTGGGATACGCCTGACTTAATCCGCGTCTGGTGCCTCGTAATACAAGTACATTTATCTTTATTTCGACACCATGATATGTGGTGTGTTGTCTGGCGCATTTATTTAATAATACAAAGAGGTTCAAAAATAAATCAAAAATAAAGGCTTTATTTTAGGTATCATAATTAACAAAAGTATTAATATCTTAGACACTATGTACGTTGAGCTTCGAGAGTTGCTTTTACTTTCTGGCAAAAAGACATGTGCATATTCCAATCTATTCGCTGAAACAATAAAATAGACGTTAGAACATGAAAAAACATCTCAAGTTAACATTAAATTTTGGTTACCTACTGTACGTCCACCACGAGTTGCCACTTTAAATTTACGGTATCGTTCGCGTAAAAAATTGTTTTTTTAGGCGTACGATACCGTAAAGTGGCAACTCATGGTAGATATACTGATCTAATGTATTATTTTTTCTCTAGGTAAGGTCGTGGGTTGCGGCCGTAGTAGGTATATCTAAGCTCACACGATTCCTAGGTACTCAAAGCATCGGCTAACAGAGATTTAGCAGCTGCAATTGATATAGTTTAAAACGTGTTGACTTTGTTAAAAAAATGAAGTGAGAAACAGCCACTGCATCTTCTCAACTAAGGATTGAATGTGTGAGCTTAGGGAAAAAACTCCCGCAAAGCGAAATAATCACCGATCACTTTGTGATACTGCAAGTTTATAATGGCATTTGAATCCTATTAATAAAATTATTCACGGAATTCGGGTATATATTTTATTCTTAGGCGAAACCATTATAAGTAAGCCATAGTAAAATAATCTCTGCAATTCAATATCGAAAGATTTAATTAGAATGGCAAGTTTTTAATTAGAGCAGTGTCTCAACACTTCGTAATTTGATTCTTATTACAGCATACTTGCATACAAATGAGTTCCAAGAATTGATAATTTGAAACTATGGTGTTGACTTTCATAAACATCCGTGAACAGTTCCGACAGACTGTGTTTAACAATGATAAATGAATAATGTATTTTGGTTTTTTATGATGTTATGTCAATAAATATGACAAAATCACCCGCTACTCTCAGTTCAGGGAATTAACTTAACTGGATATGAGCGGTTATAATAAGGCCCAAGGTTGCAGAAGAAGGCTTTATAAAAACAAAAGCTATTAAAAATATATAAATTCTATCGTTGCAAGTAAGAGTAGCAACGACCATACGACAATATTAAACAGACAATACAAGTCCACGAAACAATTAAATTCATTTGTTCAAATAAACTTTATAACTGATCCAAGCACTTTGACATCAATTTACAAGCTATATAATTAATTTTAAAAAACCCTCATATACAAACAAAATAGCATAGTCGTAAATTAACTGTGGTATGTTTGCCGCCACTCTGTATTATAATAATAATGTGAGCAATACCTGGCAATGTGAGTTACAGTAGTACACTTGATAGCACCCTAAACATTTTGTTTTGGAGGTTTCACCACACACGTGACACGGTCCATCCGCAATTTGATGAGCTTTGGGATTTAATGAAGTGACATGGGTTATCATTGGCGTCAAATTCTGATCGTCGCCTGGTGATGATACCTAAAAAATGTTATAATTACTTATCTTGTTGACTGCGTAAAAAAAAATTGACTCTCAGCTGGTGGCAGTCCAAAAAGGCACACCCACTTGACGTTCTCATTGTGCGTGCCAGGGTCTTTAGACTTTTGTAGTGATGGGTTAGTAGTATTTTTAACGCAGAGCGTAAACGTGATATAAATGAAATAAGTACATACCTTTTTATCCAGGCCAGTGTTGAACTGCAGTGGACTGACGAACCCACTATCAGTAGAAACTGATGATCGGCTGAGCTCAATTGACTGGTTCAGCCGCTGGTTAAGTTCGCAGTGGTCTTTATTGAAATTTGCATTATGATTTTGTTCTTTAGGCATTGCTGCCCATAGCTGATTTCTATTGCATTCAGTTAAATATTGCTGCTGCTGATAAACTAGATTGTAATTTGTAGGGTATTGTTGAACTGGATTATGCACCCTCTGTTGATGATTTTCTATATATTGTTTATGAGGATCAGCATGGTAACTGTTCAAAACGCTTGTATTTGTAGCAGAAACTTGAACATTTAACCTAAAATGTTCATTTGAGTTCTGAGATATGGAAACTGGGCCGAAACGTGGACTTAAATTATTTGATTCTTTGGTTTGATAACTGATTGCTTTTGAATGTTGAACAGGTTGGCGTGGCAATTGATGAATAACGCTTTTATTTCTCATCAAATCGGGAGTGAGGTCAATTCTCACGTCGTTTTCGGGTACGCCCCCGCACAAAATTGTTAAATTTTGAGTGTCTTGATTGCAAACTCTCTGTAGATTTGGATACTCTGTGCCTAATTGTCTATTAGGTGTAGTATCATGGGGAAAAGATATCAATGGTGGAATTTCACAATTAGACCGTCTATGTAGACTAGGGTCTGCTCTCATTGGTAATTCTTTGTTGGGTAAACTACCAGAGCCGTTAGGTATTCTTAATATTTCCCGATTGCTTGTTGTTCTTTGCTGACTAAAGTACTCTGAAAGTACTGGAGCCTGAGCAAGTTGCTTTGACAGGATTGGTGTTCGGTTTTCAATAGCCTTGCTTTGTTCAGTTGCCAGATGCTCACTATCGTTTGTTACCACTAAAGAACGTCCACTACGCAACCAAACCTTTTTTTGTTTGGTCCAAGCCACCATTTCGTAGAAAAAAGGTTCTATGTGTCGTCTGGTAAAATCTATACCCATTTTGTCTTTGGCCAAATTAATGGTATTGTTTAAGAACTTGTCTATAAATTCGACATTATTTTCTTGAGGTATTATTACATGTGCAACGGCACAATATGAAAGCTGGTAAAAATGGCATTTCCAACGGGTAAAGACATTTTTCGACTCTTGAAGCTGTGCTATATACAGATTTGTATTTTGCTGATTACCTTTTTTATTCACAATTTTAACATGCTGATGGTAAGCCTCTATGGATAGAATTAAATTTTCAGATACTGTATCTAAATTATCTTTCATGTAACTGGACACTTGGTCAAAATCTTCATTTTTTTTTAATTCGACAACCTTGTTTGTATTTGAAAAATGATCGTTGTTACCGGGATTGATTAATGGCATCGAATTGTCTTTAGATTTTGTAAAGCTTGGGCTTATTGATGACAAACTCATCTCGCTTTGTTTATCATCATAAGATTTTCTTTTTCCTTCACTTGGCCATTTGCAGTTTTCTCTTTCTGTTATGGAGTTGATATTTGTAAATAAATGGGAATTTTTATCACATTTTTCATTTCTTGTTCTTTTATCTTTATTCTTTTTCTTCTTTTTCTTTGTATGGTGATCGCTGCTTTCT
This sequence comes from Udea olivalis, assembly GCA_947369235.1. NCBI lineage: Eukaryota > Metazoa > Arthropoda > Insecta > Lepidoptera > Crambidae > Udea > Udea olivalis. Next base: position 11,942,749 of record OX376351.1, read on the forward strand.
TCCGATTTTCTTTTTTTATTATCTCTAGTTTGATTTCTTTTGCTACTTAAAGCTGGCTCTCTGTTATTAACTAAACATGCGTTCTCATGTTTATGACTATTCACATGTTTTTCGAGATCTTGATGTTTATCATATGATAAAGTTCTAAGTTCATCGTCTTGGTCGCTTTCGTCAAAAACAATTGTTACATTTAATGGCACGGTGAAATCACAGGACTCCATTTCTCCAAGAGTAAATCCTGTAAAGAAGAAATATTAATTTAAAATTGTTTGATCCAGGGTATTTACTTACGCAAACAAAGTTTTAAATACATACTGTCCATGTTTAAATCTTTCTTGGGATTTTAATGATTTTTTATTACTTCTAACATTTCCTATTCCTGAAACAAATAAGAAGTTTTAATTAATTACTGGGAAAAAGGTAAATAAATCAAAGTCCGAGAGTCATCACGACGTCATCAATACGAAAAAGCATGTTTCCGAGGTATTTGATAAAATAAATTAGTTTTATTCGTCATATTTTGCAACCTTTTTTTTATGAAACACACGCTCGAGACACGAGGTAGTCCGAAGCATTGTCCAAAGCAAAGCGTATTATTAAAACCCAACGTGGCGAGATTGCCGCCGTTATCCGGGTATAGCTTTGTTTTTATCGGTTTTTTTCACCGGATAGTTAGTCACAAAAACAACGGACACAGACTTATTTCTGAGTTGAACTCAGGACTTGGGTTCCGAGCTGGAGCGCTTTTATTGGTCGAAAATAAACTTTATATTGCACCTTTTTGATTGCAAAATTACGGTCCATTTAGGTCCTTGCACCTTATGCAAGGGAAGAAATCGGAAAGCCAAAACCTTGTTAATGCGTAGTAGGGATGTGATCATCTGTGTGAAACTAAGGGGATTATTTTGATTACGTGTATTTCATAGTGTTGCAGAGACTAAAGATAGATAATGGTTTCCTGTTGATAAATCCAATTGCAAGCTAACATAAACATAATATCCGTTATTGTGGTAAGATAACATATTAGTAAATTAATGATTTTGAGTATCTGTTACTACAATATCTTAACCCAGACATAACGGCATTATTTAATGTGCAAACAACGCGATAATATTTACATAACAGAAAATCAACAAAAGATGCGAATGGTGGGAAAAGAATAAGAGTATTTGATGAGTTTCTGACACTTAAACTACGATAATTGGCTTTAGTTTGTATGCCGTTTATGGTTCCATTTTTAATTATAATTAGATACTAGGGGCACTTTACCGAGTTCTCATACAAAAACGCGGTTTACGCCGTGCAGATGTAGAATAAGCTTTTGATTAGAGCGAACCGACTTAAAACACTGTTTTAAGTCTTTTAAGTAAATCTTTGTAATTTTTTAAATACTATCACTATGTGGATGTACATGTTTTTTTTATTTGGTAAACAAATGAAAAAAAAAACCAACGGAAGTACAAATTTTTTAATGAACTTGAAAAGTTTTGCGCGAATGTGACTGAAAAGTACAGAACCTTTTTAAAGTACACCCGCTTGAATCTCTCATGTCAATTTTTTTAGTTATCTATGTGTAGAAAATAGTGTAGTTAAATAAATGATAAAAATGAAAATTCACTAATCATTATCACACTACTCTCGACATTATACGTTGAAGGCTTATGTTTAAGTCCTACAGTACATAGATACGATTTTTAAGCCATAACATTTCCTTGAGGAACCGGGTTACATCCACATGATCAAAAGTCACTGGTCGAATCAAATGCAGGTTTCCTTTGCTACAAAAACAGGAAACACTTGAGGATCGGCACTAACATCTGGCTGATGATGTCATCTAGATCTCGTGACATTCTCTTCTTGTGCTGCTTTCGGCGAAGAGGCATTTTTCTTGCATTTGGGATCGATTCAAAAAGTAACGACTTCGCGTGCACAATTTGATTAGCGGAAAAAAATGTGGTACACAGCTGGTGAATACTCTCCTCGTTTATCTATTCATGTATATATTTATGAATATTTAAGTAACTATATTTTCACACCACCTGCTCGACAATGCCGAATTATATGTCATGTAAACCTTACCGAAAGCAAGACAATTAGGTATATCTCTTGGCTTTAGCCGGGTTATAATGTTATAACCCGCTGGTCAATAATGTGATTTTCACATTCATAATTCTTATTGATATGTCCATAAAGTCTAATTTCACTAAACCGAATGTGTCCTCAGCGGGCGCGGCCAACTCGATTTTCTAAAACCGAGGCCGTGGCCCACTAGATTCGCACTGAGACGAACTTCATTTGTTTGTCAAATCGAGTAGGCCACGCCAGCTGAAAGAAGTTGCTATAGCCGTAGCTAGTAGTATTACTAGCTTTAGAAGATTCTTTAATATGCTGTAATAAACACTATCTACTAAGCCTGGTTTTTTATTGTCTCGCATAAAGTGAGAAAAGTAGAGTATATTGCTTTAAATAAATGTATTTTGTTAACAATCAACTGTGTTTCACTCAAATCCATCATAACTGAGAGAAAGGCAAAGATTTAAATAAAAGAAAATAATTATTTTTTTACTTGAAAAATGCCTTAATTTACTTTGAAGGTCAGTTACAGAAAATAAACTCCCATTAACCCTATCTTTATTTGGCCTTGTTTTAAAGTTTAATGTCTCAGGAAGTTTCTAAAAGCACTTTGAACTCAAAATCCCCCCATTTACATTTTACTGTACTGAGCTCAAATCGTAATTTTAAACTTTCGAACAAATTCTAAGTAAATTCTGCAATACCTAGATAAACCATAAGCTTTAGGGTGCTAGGTTAGACTATGTTAGTCAGTTATCACAAGAAAACTGAACCAGAAACGTCCAACAGAATCAGAAAAAAATCGAAAACTGATGTTAGGTGAAAATTACGAAAAAAAACATTAAAAAAGTTATAACTCGAAAACTACAGAAAATCGTAGAACGGATACTCCTCATCATAAAGTATCTAAATTTTACGCTTGAACGCCAACTACCCGGCCACCCTGTATTATACGTGATTTTCACTAGACAGATATTTTTTTCAATTTATCTAAAAACATTTTTTACTTTTTATATTTGGAATTTGAATGTCTTTAGGAGTTTTATTAAACATCCTAATGGGCATGTGATGTGTATGTATGTACCAGAGCCAAGATAGGAGCCAAGGAAGTATTTTCTGCATTAATTGATGATCGAATTCACGTAATGTCAAGTCTGCTTTGTATTTTGAAAATACGATTACCTACTTTTTTTTTAATTTAAATCCTAAACGCTAACCGCGATTGGCCTGTCTCGCCTGGTAGTAAGCGATGACAAGGCCAGTGGTGGTACATGCTTTCCCAGGAAATGTCTATTAGCTCTGGCCTTGAATACACCAAGGTTGTTAGTATCCGGAAACACAGACGCAGGGAGATCGTTCCACACCTTAGCAGTGCGGACCAGAAAAGACGCAGCAACCCATTGCGTGCGGATCCCTAATTACTGTGTTTAACGCAGCTTTCATTTTTAAAATCATTTTTAGAGTTCGTTAGTGAACTGGGGAGCCTTACAGTTTCGCCATGTCCTTCTGTCTGCCTTTCGGAGATGTGGCTCAGAGATTTGTGTTGTGGCTATAGGACTAGTAACAAACAAATCTATACTTCAATACTGATATTATAAAGAGGAAAGATTTGTTTGTATTGAATAGGCTCCGAAAATACTGGACCGATTTTGAAAATTATTTCCTCAATATAAAGCTACATGATCAGGGACATGCTATGACATGACATGACACAAGCTACATTTTTTAATTTAGGCTATATTTTGACGGGAATACAGTCTACGCGGGCGAAGCCACTGACGGACAGCTAGTAAAATAATAAAATTAAAAAAGGCTTTTCCGTTTTACAGTTTTTCATTTTACAAAATGTCCCAAACTATATAATAATTTGTTGGCAGAAGCTGGCTACCAATTTGTTATAAACTGTTTAATCAAAACTTACTTATAAAGTATAAGGATTACTTTATTACATGTATAATATTAAAAGAACAAGTAACCTAGGCCTGACCTCAACTATAACGTGGCAGGAGCTATACAACACGCAGGCTAAGTGAGGATTTTTAGAGAAGTCAATGTAGGGCCTGTGATAGTCCCCACTGTCAGATGTTCTCACACGCTGACACAAGGCCTCTGACTTCACCGTTCTGGTGCCTTGAATAAACTGCTTGTTTGATTCTTTCTTGTAGTTTAAGACTCTGGAGAGGCATTATTTACTAATCTTTTAGAGGCTGAACCGTAAATGGTTGTTAATGGTGTGATGATCGGATGAAATTTATTTATTTATTTAAGGACAACCTACATAACCCCTTGAGTGACAGCCGAACACACGGGTGTTCGTAAGAAAATCCTAACAAAAAAATGGCAAACAATGACTCACAATGCAAAAACCTGAACAATAGAAACACGGGACGAGATAACAACGATATTCAAATTCACATAAATACACTCATAGGTTTCACTAAAAATCGATGTTATACTTAAAGGCTGCACCAACTTAAACTTGAAGAAAGTAAACTATTTTAATATTTGAAATTATACAAAATGCATATATTGTACATACAATTCAAAAGAAACAAAACTAAAATTTTCACACAGATATATCCAACAACTCATTCTCTGATCTGATCCTGAGCGATTCGGGATTTTTTGATTACTAAGTAAACAATTTGTTATCGGCACGTGTCTGCAAAATTTGGGTCGGAGGGTAGTTGCGTCGTTACACATTAGGAATTAGGATAACCTTTCGGCTTTATTATACATATAATTTCTACGTACGCATCTAGCGTATATTTCTCAAATCATACCATAATAATAGCATGTGATGGTGGTGTGATGTTTTGATCTGCACCACAGATCACCCCCAATAGATACCGCATAGCAGGGCCTGAATAGTCACCGCACATGGTTGTATTTGCTACTATACGGTCCCGATCGCTAGTAACGCTATTTCAGTAGCGACCAAACTACAGACCCGTGCGTTCCGCGTATTTTGATACTCCAAAAAATACTTATTGTCCATTAAGGTGTGCGAAAAAGCCTACGTGTGCAATAAAATGGTGTGGAAAGTCTAAAAGAAAATCAAATTTTAAAAAGGATGGTATCACATTTCATCGGTAAGTAAAATAATTTGCATTGACCAGTCCCACGGAGCTCAAGTTATAATGGATGTAAACAGTAATCGTGCGTCTTAAAAAAAAGCACGCGTTGATGTCTTTTTGAAAATCTCTTTCTATCATGTGATTTTTTCAATAAGCTATCTCCTTCTTACAAAATACTAATGATGATTACCCAGTAATATAAAATATTTATCGATGTAAATTTTGTTTCATTAGATTAATCTGCATTGAAGTTACTTCATGTTTCATGTTAAATTTAACTTTTATTTCATATTTTAGGTTCCCTCAATGGATTAACGCTACGTGTCGTGGGGAAGAATGGTTCCCTATCAAAATATGTGTAATTTGTTTTAGACATTTCGAGGCAGATACATTTATTGTAACAAAACTCCGAAGACGGCTTCTGGATTCCGCTATGTCAACTCTACACCTTCCGATATTGGTAAAAAAATATAGTTTTTCTTTATTTCTCATACTGCAATTGAAAGCAACATTTAACAACACGATTTGCGAAGTGCGCTGTAGCACGGTTTCTTGCCGTGATATCCGTAGTGTCCCGGGTTCTATTCCTGGTCAGGTGGCCAATTAATAATCACTTGTTCAGAAGTTATCATACGATTAGGTTATTTTTTCTGATATTTAGTAAATAACTGGCTCAATGATAGTATTCAATGTTTTCATATGTTAAAACCAAAGGTCTTTAGTTTGTATTATAAAAATAACATGAACAGTGGGATAAAGGAAAACTAAATTAAATAAGTACCAAAGAAAACAACCGAATCGTGGGATAGCTTCTGAACGATTGACTCTGAATCGGCCCCTAATGAGGCTAAAATGCGCAACGCGAGGATAACAAACAAACATACATTCTTACATACTCACAAACTTTCGCATTTATAATATTATAGTTATATTATTAAGATATATTAAGCTAAAATGAGAAAAACTAATAAGATATTGATTTTCTAATGTATCAGTTTTATCTGTGAATAAATACCAAACAATGGAGTTTCTTAATGCTCCGTTTTTTATTAGTTTCATAAATAAATAACTTTTAGTGTGTTAATGAAACATGTTGAGTTCAAGAATTTTTTCTTTGCCACTAATAATGTTTTTGAGTGTTGTGGTTTGGAAATATCCAGTCAAAATTTGATTGTAATATGTATATATCGAACTCCTAGCTCAAATGTAGACATTTTTCAAAAGCGTCTTGATAATTTATTACATAAATTGACAAATAAAAATTGTAACAAAAAGATAGTCTTAGCAGGTGACATCAACATAAACACATTAAAAGCCAACAAGATCGTTCAAAATCTGGCATGTTTAATAGATAATTATAATCATAAGTTTTATATTAATGAACCAACAAGACAAAATGCTTGCATTGACCACATAATCAGCAGTGTGAAGAATGGAACCAGTACAGTGCTTAAACTGGCTCTTTCTGACCATGACACTGCTCAGATGCTAAGTATCCCGACTAAAAATAGTTTCGGGGCCCCTTCCAGATATTATATCACGAAAAGAGACTATAGCACTGAAAATATTAACAAATTTCTTAATTGTATTGGCAGTTTGGCTTTCAGGGATGTTTTTGAGGAGCTTGACCTAAACACGGCATTCACAAAGTTTCACGACATTTATTGCCTATTTTATGATCTGTGTTTCCCTAATCTTCGACAAAAGGTTAACATGCGAGCGCGGGGGCCAAAATGCATAACCAAAGGTATACGATGCAGCTGTATGACTAAGAGATCCTTGCGTTTTAGTTTCTATAAGCATAAAACTACGGTGAAGAAAAATGAATACCGTAAATATTCAAAGTGTTTACGTAAATGTATAAATAAAGCACAAAGAATATGCAACGAAAAGTACTTAACTAATGCAGATAATAAATGTAGGGCTGCTTGGAAAATAATAAATGAAGATACTGAAAATAACATACAGTTTGACTTCATAAATGAGATTAAGATAAATAATGAAATAATTAAAGAACCTAAACAAATTGCAAATGAATTTAATAAATATTTAATTGACTTGACAAATGAAAATGATAAATCTGCCAAAATGACTTATAAGAGATATCTGAAGGAAAGCTTATTTTTGTGTCCTATAAGTAATCAGGAAGTTAAAAACATAATTATGTCACTTAAAAATACATTCTCAGTAGGACATGATGGAGTTGCCACTCATATTTTGAAACAATGTGCAGACATAATTACTCCTGTAGTTGCTTTTCTTATTAATCTCTCTTTTGAAAGTGGTACATTTCCCGAAACTCTTAAAAAGGCTGTAGTCAAACCTTTGTTTAAGAAAGGAGATAGGACTGATTTAAATAGCTATAGACCTATTACTTTGATTCCAATAATTGCCAAGGTATTCGAGAAAGCTATGTACAAAAGGATTATTTCTTATTTAAATAAATACAACATTATAAAAGAAGAACAACATGGCTTTCAGAAAGGTAAATCAACCACTCTTGCTGCCTTCAATCTGATTCAAAATGTAATTACAAATGTTGATAAAAAAAAGCCAACTATGGTTATATTTTTCGACATGTCCAAAGCATTTGATTTTGTTTCTCATAAATTATTGTTAGAAAAATTAGAAGTTTATGGAATACGTGGACCTGTACTAGAATGGATCAGATCTTACCTTTCAAACAGACTGCAATGTATTGAGATATCTGGTCTGGATGATAATAATGTGGTTGTACAATCTAGATCTACATACGTAAACAATAATTATGGTGTTCCACAAGGAAGTGTACTAGGACCACTTCTGTTCTTGTTATATATAAATGATTTGCCTGACATAACACCTTTTGACTGTACCTTATTCGCAGATGACATAGCTTTAGTATTGACATGTAATAATTTGAATGAATATGAATCTTTAATAAATGACACAATCAAATCAGTAATCAAGTGGTTAAATGATAATAATCTTAGTGTAAATCTAGAAAAAACTACATACATTCAATTTCAGACGAGGGGAGCTAGACCAATTTATCAAAATGTGCAGTATAATAATAATACAATTAATGAATCTGACACTGCAAAATTTTTAGGCATTACTGTTGATAAATATTGTAATTGGAAACCACAGGTAGATTCAGTATGTAGCAAAATTGGTAGATTTGTTTACGTTTTGAATAGACTGCGTAAAACGTCGTCATTGCAAACGGTGCTTTTGGCCTATCATGGATATGTGAGCTCAACATTGCGCTATGGACTGATTTGTTGGGGAAACTCCACGGATGCTATTAGGGCATTTTTATTGCAGAAAAGATGCGTAAGAGCTATTGAAGGCATTCCCCCGTATGAATCCTGCAAACCTTTGTTTAAAAAATTTGGCATCCTAACATTGCCTTGTATGTATATTTATGAAATTGGTGTTTTTGTACGTACTCATACTAAGCTCTTTACAAAAGCAAAAGAAATTTATCTACGTAATACACGGCAAGGGGATAGACTTGTAATAAAATGTAATCCGAGGACAAAATTGTTCAAAGATAATTGCCCTGCAATGTGTGTCCAAATATTTAATGGACTACCTAATGAAATTAAAGAGCTTCCACTGACGCTGTTTAAAAAAAAGTTAAAAGCATGGTTATTAGATAAGAATTATTATTGTATCAATGAAATGTTTAAATCAAAATGATCACTAATTAATTTTGTGTCGTCCAATTTTTAATGTATTGGACGCATTTTTGCTTCATGATGTGACATATTTATGTATATTGTATTTTGTGACTATCAATAATTGTTTAATGCACGTATGTACTTGTAAACATTCACATGCTTAGTTTTAAGTAAGATAGTTTGGACCAAATGAAAACAGCAAGACCTTATGTTACACTATTTTATGTGAAATAAAATTTCATTTCATTTCATTTCATTTCATTTCAAGAAGTTTTATTTCATCGCCCCCACTTCTATCCTCATCCTACAACAAATGAATAAACCTCAATATGGTAAACGTGTGAAAGGCTACTAAGACTCGAGTGCTTCCAAAATTTAAAGGACCAATGAATGGTCTTATAGTATGGAACTAAATGTTTGAGTTTATTATATTTACTTTTGTATCGTCGTATCTAACATTATGGTGTGGAGATATTGATGTTACTCAATAGTTACAAAGTGATATTTCGTTTTGCATTATAGAAAACTGTCGATACACGGTGTCCCAACCCTATTTGCAAACGTAGGCAGTGCTAATGCAAAATTGACCTTGAAATAACCAATCATAGCACCTTTGTCACGCTCCCCGCAACCCGTGCCTTCCTCAATCTCTGGTGACTTTGGAACAATACAAAACTCTCAACATGCGGAATCTATTGGGGGGCCTTGGGGGTGATCTGTGATCTGCACAATAGAATTTACCAGGAATTTATAAAAATAAGTTTGAGATGATTGTTGTTCGGCCGATGGAAAGTTACAAAAAATAGAATAAATGAATATGCGCCAGACAACACACCACTTGCCATGGTCTCGAAGTAAGGATAAATGTCCTTGTGTTACGAGGTACCAGACAGGGAAATAAGCCAAGGGCGTCTCCCAGCACACCCAGACGCGAGCCAATTTAGAAAAAGTCATTTTTCTGAATTGACCCGACCGGGAATCGAACCCGGGACACCACGGAAGCCAAGGCGAGAAACCGTGCTACAGCACACTGCGCCAATCGTGTCGTAGAGAAAAAGAGAACCAGTTACAGTTAATACTTACAACATTATTTGCGGAGAAGACACGTCGTGTCTCCTTTCTATTGTTATTTTTGAAGCTCCCAGATAAGCAATCGACAGATATCTTCTGACATCATTGTGTATTAGTGTCTGCTAATATTCAATGTATTTAATGTAGGTCTAATTTAATGTTTTTATTTTTCATTCTGTGTCTAATTATTGTAATTGGTGTACCTACGCAGTTTCAATCGAGTTTAAAAATAAATAAATCAATCAATCTAGACTTCTAGAGCAACTGCTTAACGTACCTTACGAAGCACGGAGTGTTAGCAATCGGAGCCTCTTGTACCGGCGACGGCGAGCTAAGGAACAAAGACCACCTTGTCTTTAGCTGGGCATCAGCGTTTAGACGTTCCGATATGAGTGACAATAACGTGTTGTGTTACTCCATACCTTTATTCAGCCGCCTTGTTTAGTTTAAGCACATTAAAGTAATAGCGTCGTGTGTTTAGGTTCTAGCATTACCTTTGTAATAAGCTGAGTAGGAGTTTCTTTAATTAGAATACACGATTGTGTATGGGGAAATTGGACGGGACGGGGAGACTGGAGTAAGCTTTTATAACGAGTAGACGTACAAGTCGTATTAATTGGTTATGCAGATCTTTGAGTGTTTGATAGTTTACAGGAGATACCCGAAAATCAATTATTTTGTAGGGATGATGATCATCCCTAGACCCGACCTGGGGCCTGCCTGATTATAAGGTGCTTTAAAAGCAGTCTCAATTTCATACTATCCTGAAACCATGTGACACTAACGCTGCTCAAATTCGAACTATGACCTACACATAAAAAGTCCTGCTTAGTGCCGGGAAAGAACGAAGGTTGTAAACCTAGCAATATACCTATTTCTTACATATCACGTTTACGTATGTATGTAGGTAGTTACAGACCTACATTGGCTGACACCGACTCCAACAATAACAATAATTGTACCAACATTAATATTATCGTATAAGTTTTAGAAGAATACGCAATTATTGGTTTACTTTTTAGTGCTTTGTTTTGGAATAAAATTTTTTGAAGTTGGTTTTTTTTTGTTAAAGTTTTTGTTTTTTATCATGGATCCCATAATCAGAACCTAACCAAACTCTCATCAAACTACCCTTGAAGTATATCCTTTCCAATAAAAAAAGAAGCATCGAAATCGGTTGGCTTGATATTGAGTTATTCGTCCATTTGTCGCGCATATGGTTTATCTAGATTTAAGACTTATATGGATTTCCCATAAATGCCACTGTCAGAACTGGACCAAATTAAAATAGGACCACACGAGCAGCATCTGCTTTCAAATCAAAAAAGAATTATCAAAATTGGTTGGCGTAATATTGAGTTATTCGTCCATATGTCGCGCATTTTGTCTATCTAGGTTTAAGACTTATATGATTTTCTCATGAATGCCACCGTCAGAACAAGACCAAATTAGAATGGAACATTGGGGAAACACCAGCTTTCAAATAAAAAAAGAATGATCAATATCGGTTCACTCAGTCGAAACACACAAACAAAACCAAAAAAAAACACACAGTCGAATTGAGAACCTCCTCCTTTTTTTGAAGTCGGTTAAAAAGAGAATGCTGACAAGTGTTACTATAAAAACAAGAAAAAATGTAAAGTGAATAATGTGTTAAGATGAGGAGAAAATGGATAGATATAAAGTCTAAATTCATAATATTAAAGACTCAGTCAGCAAACTTTCATGTAAATTTCAATTCGGTTAGTGTAACCCCTCATTGTTACCGACCGAAAAGGTGGTACGAGATATTTAATCGATACCGGAGCAAATGTCTCCGCAGTGTAAGCTATAGGCCGCAGATGGTTTAAAAATTAACCCATGGAGATTGTGTTCGGAAAAATTGTAGGAAAATGGGTTAACAATTAACACAGAGAAATGTTAATTCCTCCAGAGCGAGTTTGATTTCTTAGGTGTGTAACGAAACGAGCCAAGGGGATGGGAGAAGAAATATAAAGCATCAACAAGATCCCTAAGCCAAGGACAATTAACGAGCTAAGAAGATTTTATTTCACAGCATTGCACACATAAGTGGCCGTGCCGATATCGTTGTAAAAGTGCATAGGCATACAAAATCACCTATGAGAAAGTATTTGCCTGCACAGCGTTTATTATAAATAATGGTTCGAGAACGTGATAACGTGAACGTACTGTGCCGGATGGTCACGTAGTAAGATTAGGCACACACAGTGTACGTGTATGAGTTTGTATATACATTTTAGTAAAATTATAATAAACCAGACTATCACCAACTGTTGTCTCATTGCACTGCCATCCCGTCTGTGGTTATACGTTGCATGACACGTTGGTTCGCCACAACTTGGTTCGCAGGTGTGTACCACTAACGTACATTAAACACTCTGTTCGTCAAACGTGTTTGCGGCGATCTTAGTTGTAAGATCTGTATGGACGGTGTTCTATAGCTCTAACAAATAAAAATGTTACGTATCAACCACCACCACCACCACCTGCGCCGCCATGGCTATTAAGGTAGAGTTCGCGACTGTTGTGTTCCTAATTCTGCAGCCCTTTTTAAGAGACGCAAATCATGACTCGATCTCTTTTTAGAGCACTTCGAAAATAACGCTTGTGGTCATCCATTTTAAACTCCATTATTTTCTGCCAGCTGCTCTCCTAATGCAATTAGCTATTATTAATGTAAGCTGCAGCTGTAATTTGGTTAATCTATCGCATCAGTGATCTCCCGTACGCTCTAGTACCTTTAACCTTCCCCTGTGCCACTAAAAAATGCATGGTCTACTTAAGCCACTGAAGAAAGTTAGGAAATGCGTTGCAGACTATGAACTGCAGACGATTAAAGCTGTGTGTTGTGTGTTGGGACAAATTTGTGCAAAATTCCGTCTACGGCACACAAAGCATTCTCCTCAAACCCCACATCTCCATAGAGTCCTCAATCTTCTTTTTGCTCATCATCATCATCATCCGTGCGGTCTATCCCGGTTTTGAACCCACACAGGTGTGTGAGGTCCCAGGGTCCGCCTTTCTTATTTTCTTGGCCCACTTCGCGCGGTCTTGTGCATCCTCAGTGGTGAGTTTGTTGGCAGGCATGTCACCCTTAACGACGTCGAGCTATTGCTTTTTGGGTCGACCTCTTCTACCGGTACCTGGCGGTGGCGGCATGGCCAGACATTTGTTGCCCACGTAGTTTGCCGATCTCCGTGAGACATGACCATACCAACGAAGGCGGCACTCCTGCAGCTTATCTGCGATGTCACGAACACGAAGGCTGCCGCGGATATGGGTGTTACGCACGCGATCTTTGCGTGAGACTCCACACATCCACCGCAGCATCTTCATTTCCGTGACGCGCAGCTCCTGCTTGTGTCGCTCTAGTAACGGCCATGTTTCACTGCCATATAAAAGAACAGGCCTAATGATGGTTTTATAGACCTGCCCCTTCAGCTTGATCGGCATTTTGGGGTCACAAATGACACCAGTCACCTCACGCCATTTGGCCCAAGTCCTCAATCTTCTTTTTGCTATTATGCTGAATTATGGGAAAACATTATTGTCCTGTCTAGTCAGAATTAAGTGATTTACTGCTGTCGTCACATATTTCTCTGCTCAAGTATAATTTATTTCTAAATGAAGGAAGCATGAAAAGATTCATAAAGCAGCCAAGACTAAAATTATCCAAATAAATAAACAAATAACAACAAACAGACTGGCATGTTTTTTTTTTGTGTATTGTTTTACGGCTCCGAATGAAATCCATCAAGCCTATTCTTCAATTTCACAGACTGGCATGGTCTGCTGCTTGACGTTTCATTTTTAATCTTTGTTATGGCTTGGTAGCAGTATGCACATAATTAGGAAATATTAGAGAAAATAATCATTCTTTCTTTCCCCTCCCTTAGGAGGACGAGGAATACAATTTGACAGTCAAGAGGAGGTCATAATGCCAAATACATATAACATTAGATTCGCGCGCCTGTCATATGAGGTCGTCTGGGAAAGAGGTTTAGCCACACTGGTGATTTTTTTGCTGATCCAAATAAGTTAAATATTTTATTAAACGTAAAAGAAAGCCAGCTTTTGATTCTATTCATGAGTAAAAGTTCTTGCGTTTCTATTAAGTCTTAAACTTTAAAAACATAAGAAAATTAATATTTATTCATTTTACTTGATGAAATCAACACATTTTCAAAGGAACTTATGTGTGCATGGTTTGTTACGTTTTACCTACCTACTTTATTATTAGATGCAACAGCAAATAAATAGGTTGAACTTTATAATACAAATAAATTGGAATAAAAGTAAACCATGTGTATGCGCCGCTATGAAGGTTGTCAAAACAAAACCGTTATTGCCATTTATTTGCCGTTGCCATAGCAACAGTAAACTTGATTAGACATATTATCAACAAAAAAATCGATTTTCATAGATGACGTCACGAAATTATACTGCTTTAACGGTTCATAGTAGGTACCAAATTCATCTGTTTTGTATGGGCAATGTCAACAAAATTGCCAAAGTAATACTGTGTGAAACTAAGGTTATTTTTAGCAGCTCATAATACGAAAATGTAAAAAAGTAATGATTCAGGACTGTTCTAACGGCTTGTAATCAGTACCCTGACTGGCGTTTTTGCGCCCCGAAGTGGCAAAATAAGATTACGAATAAATCTTTCTATTTTAGGGTACCTCCCCAACTCGTACAGTGTGATTTTATTTTCTAATCTGTCCCACGGTAAAATTATTTGCTATTAACATAAGGTCATTATGAAAGTTACATAATCGTTATTGCACTAATTTTAATACAACAGGTAATTAATTACAAAAGGGGCATGTTACTTTAAATGGCTTTGACGGCTGACAATCAGTACTAGCGCTCTTGCAGCGATAAGACACTGAGCCTTGACACATAGTTATTATTATTTATTATTATTATTTATTAAATTGCATTACATGGGACCTTATAACTACACACTTAAGTAAAGCACAAGAGTACAGTAGTTGACTGCAGCACACAATGGCATGTATGTAAATAGTATATTGATTGTATTTTTCATGTTTATAACTGTGTTTTAAGCTTGTATTGTATGTACGTGTGTGTTGGAGATGCTAATAAACGTTTATCTATCTATCTAAAAAACTGGACTAGAAATTATTTACGCAGACAAAAATGTAGTATGAAACAAACCTGTATTAATTAAGAGGACGCCTTCTTCACAAAAATTCACACGAACTCCAGGATAATTTAACTGTTTAGTTCGAAAAACAACAACACAAAAAAAACTTTATGATATAAGCACACTCACTATCACTGTCATGTTCACAATTAAAAACCAAAAAAAGATCGTAACCGCGCTTTGCAGGCCCGAGGTCCCACTGCACTCCAACCTGCGCGTGCGAAGCGTGAATGGCGGGCAACGAGTAGTGTTGTATTGCCGGCCGGTTTATTTTGCCGCCTGCGCGGGGCGGTGGGGTAGATTAGAATTATGTCAGCAGAAAAAACCAGCATGATAAATTGAGCTCTATCGCAAGGACATAGTGCCCCAGTTACCTACGAGTACACTGAGGAAAAAAGCCTTCGTGCATTGCTCTAATATTATGTGCAGGGATGGTATTTATTTCAAGATTCAAAGATTTATTGCGAATAAGTGTACATAGGTATTATGGTCTTATTATTATAATACATTGAACCTAAAAACTTATTTACCCATTTTGTGAGTACCTATTGCAATCTTAACAAAATAATTTATTATGCTATAATAAAACTATTACAACTTATTAGAGATAATACTATGTTAATGGATATATATTTTATTATATAATATTTTTTCATTTTTTATTTTTGAAGAATTTCTCTAGTGTGTAAAAACAGTTAGAGATTAGAAAGGATCAATTTTTTTTAGTAAAAGTGGTTATTTTCTTTTCTGTCTTTATATCAGCCGGGATTTTGTTAAAAAATTTCACAGCCATAAAGAATGGACTGCAGTTGAGTAGTTTAATTCTTGAGTAGGGTAAGAAAAGTCTGTCTATAAGCCGGGTGTTCACATTATGAGTATCTTTAACCGATTTGAATAGGTGTTTAGTTTTAAATACAAATGTACATACAGGTTGGTCCAAAAGGTGACGTCCAAATTTTTTTTTTCGGTAGCTGCTATCTGGGGGTACTCGAAAATACCCCATGTATGTTCCGCGATTTTTTGTAGTTTAGGAGATATGAATTTTTTTTTCATAATTCTATAATTTTCGACAGAATTACTTAATAAATATTTTTTTTTGCGAATTCTGACTTTTTTAAATTTGTTTTTATTTTCTGATAGTCCCCATGAATTATGCTTTCTCAGGTAAAATAACTAGGCTTCCCACTCTTCACAAACATTATGAAAATTTAGATCACCCGTCGATGAGTCACACAAAATACCACGGGCCGAACAAAGGAATAGGGAAGGAGGTAGCGATACTGCGTCGTCTGTAGCGCGGCCTCTCGCTCTCTCCTCGGTCGTCTTGCTCTATCCGCGCCCGTCCGACGCGTCACACATACGTCCCCTCAGTTGTTCACAGCTTTCGCTCGTGTTACCACTATTTTTCCCACGTTTGTTTTTGATATTCACTACAACCAACTCTCGCTTGCTACCTGGACTCCGAGTCGCCCTGTGACTGACCTGTGCTTGTGTTTAGGACTTTGATTATCTAGTTATTTGAATGTTTGTGCTGCAACATGAGCTATTCTTTGAGCGAATACGCAAAGATGCATTATTACTATGGTGTTGCCCAGGGAAATGGTCACTTAGCGGCAAGGCTTTTTAGGGAGCAACTTGAACGACGAGGAGAAGAACGAGAGCATTACCCGGATCACCGAGTGTTCATAAACACACATAATACACTGATGGCCGGCCGAGTTCCTGGACGTTTTTTACGGCGTTTTAGACTGTGTATCGAAGTTGGAGGCAGACATTTTGAAAATATATTATGAATTAAAATTTGTTACAACAGTTTTGGTTGTTTTTTTTCTTATCATACTAGGGAACCTTTAAATGAACAATAGGTGCTTTTAAAATAATTAAGTAACTACGCGAACCTAATTCAAACTTAGAAATGAAGAAAAGGTGTTGTTAAAATAATTAAGTAATTTAGGACATTTTCACCCTTTTTCATTTAAAGACAGATTACAGCTAAAGTTGGCCTCTTATGCACCACTTTTTTTGTATTACAATTATAGCTTAAGGTACCAAAAAGTTTTTAAAGTTACTTAGAAGTCATGGAACTTTTCTATTTTTATTAATTTTCAGTTTAAAATTTAATTCTGACTTACTCTAACCCAAATTGTTTATTTTTGATCTAAATTTTCATAATGTTTGTGAAGAGTAGGAAGCCTAGTTATTTTACCTGAGAAAGCACAATTCATGGGGACTATCAGAAAATAAAAACAAATTAAAAAAAGTCAGAATTCGCAAAAAAAAATATTTATTAAGTAATTCTGTCGAAAAATATAGAATTATGAAAAAAAAATCATATCTCCTAAACTACAAAAAATCGCGGAACATACATGGGGTATTTTCGAGTACCCCCAGATGCCAGCTACCCAAAAAAAATTTTTGGACGTCACCTTTTGGACCACCCTGTATATCTTGGATGTAAATTGATGTTAAGGTCAAGAGTTTGAATTTAATGAAGAATGGTCTACAGCTTTGTGTATTTTTAATTTGTGCTATAATCCTGACACATTTCTTCTGTAGCAAGAAAACATCAATTACATTAACACTGTTCCCCCACATAAAAATACCGTATTTAAGCCATGAATACGCGTGTGCGTAGTACGCTGAAAGAGCCGTTTCAGTGTCAGTGCTTTGATTTATTTCGAATAGGGCATACGTGAATCTAGCCAGTTTAGTTCGAATTTTTTCTACGTGTGACTTCCAATTTACGTAACTGTCTATGTTTAGGCCTAATAAGTTAAATGTATCTACGGTTTCTATTTTTTCATTATTATAGTTGATATCTAGATTTAAGGTTTGTTTTTTATAAGAGAGAAATTGCATTATTTTGGTTTTAGTTATATTTATTTCAAAGTTATGGTTTACTAGCCATGTAATTATATCATTTAAAGTTTTATTAACAAGAGTATTGGGATCCGTATTCTTATCACATTTAATTAGTATCGATATATCATCTGCAAACAAAACTGGTAGTGTAGTTTCTATTTTTAAGAATTTTGGAAGGTCGTTAATGTAGAGTAAAAAAAGTACGCAACCCAACACGCTCCCTTGAGGGATGGATCCACTTAAGTGTTTCACCGCCGATTGTACCTTTTCTATCCCTTTGGAATCACTATTGTAGTGTTCGATCAGAACTATTTGCTTACGGTTATGAAGATATGACTTGATCCAGTGGTAGGCTGGTCCACGTATGCCAGAAGAATACAATTTTTGGAGTAATCGGTCATAAGGAACGCGATCATATGCCTTACTTATGTCGATTAGTAGACCAATAGCATGATTTTTGTCATTGAAAGCCGCTTGGATGTATTTGAATACCGCTAGAGTTGTGGATCTGGATTTACTAAAACCGTTTTAACAATCATCGAGGACGTTGAATTTGTCTAGAAATGAGTAGAGTCTATCACACATAGCTTTTTTAGAATGTGGGCAACAATGCTATAGGTCTGTAGTTTGAGGGATTGTTTTTATTTTCTTTTTTGTATAGTGGCTTCACCAAAGGTACTATAAGCTGATCCGGAAAATGCCCATCTTGAAAGCTTTGATTAACTAATAGTAATAATGTAAGAGCAACTCAACACCACATGTTTCAAAAGGAAAGGAGATATGTCGTCTATGCCGCTACTGTGTTTATTTTTAATCTGTTTAATTATTAATTATTGTATGTTTTTCTTTTTCATTTACCGGTCTAAGTTACATTAAGCTACAGGGAGAGATTGTCAGGGAGTGTTTATTTGAATTGCTACTTTGGATATTACTTTGCTTTTCACTTGCCATAGCAAAATAATCATTAAAAATGTTCGATATTTCGATAGTACAATTAACTTCCTTATCGTTAATTCTCAGTCCGATATTTTTAATGGCGTTTTGACTTAGTTCTACCTGTTTCTGTGGTAATTATATTCCACATAGTTTTCATTTTATTGTTAGACATTTTCATTTGTTTAATGTATTGTAAACGTTTAGATGTTTTCGCTACGTTTCAGAATTTTGCTCAACAAATCAAAATAACTCTTGATGTTTACGTCACTTTTAGTATCGGTCATAATTGTTTTAAGAACTCTCTTATGTTTACAAGATTTTTTTTAGTCCAGTAGTTAGCCAGCTTTTTTTGGTTAGATGCTTTACCTTTATTTTTGTGGTTGGAATGTATTTATTTAAATTATCTTTTAATATTTTAGAGAATATACAGTAATTTTCGTGCATGGATTGATTTAGGAGGTTGCCCCAGTTTGTTTCTTTTATTGAAGTTTTAAACTGATCTATTTTTGTTTGCGTAAAAAGTCTTATCTGTGTATGGAAGAGTTGTTGTTTATTAAGTGTATCTTTCGAGTTAAGATTTATTTGAGTAGCCTTGTGATCTGACAATCCGTAATCGACAACAGTGACTGTTTGTATTAGTGGTGGGTGATCAGTAAAAATTAGATCAATACACGTGGCGGTTTTCTTAGTTACTCGTGTAGGGTCCTTAATTACTTGAAGCAAATTGAATGACTTTATTAAATTTAGAAATTCACAGGACTGTATGGTTTTCTTTCCCACATCTATATCAAAATCACCCCCCAATACTATACAGGGTGTCCCAAAAAGAAGTGTCAAGCGGAAGCCCACAGAAAGAGCACCCCTTGGGGTACCCGAATCACCCCCATGTATGTTCCGCGATCGTTCATAGTTTTCAAATCATGATTTTTTTTGGAATTTCTGAGAGTTTCGGACCAAAAAGTTTAAATTTTTATTTTTTAAAAAGTAGAAATCAAATTTTTTCTTTGCCCTACTGAATCATCCTTCATTGTACTTTGATGCATAAAATAATCAGTTTCATAACTTTGACCAAAATGATGAAAATGTTGGTATAAAACCAAAAATGTACGGTTCATGAATAAAGACTAATTTTAAAGAAAAAAAAAATTTCAACTTTTAATTAAAAATCTAAGCGGGTGACTGTATGGTTTCTAAGTAAAGCTCAAAAATGCTTCAGAATCTCAGCTTTCTTAATCATTACAAAAAAGAAGTACTTAATGGGCTACTTTGGCTAAAATCAGCCTTCAAAGACAGCGAGGTGGAAAATTCTTGAAATTAGCCATCAGATAAATAACTGTTTTTTGGGCATTTTATCATTCCTGCAGTTCATGAATTTGTTATCTAACCAAAAATTACTGCAGGAAGGCTAAGGAAATAATAGAAAGAATAAACATTTGAAAGTTTAATTAATAGAACAAAAAGAAATAGTTATTAATTATTTATTATTTATTTACAAGAAATGTTCAAAATGACTACCTTCGTTCTCGATACAAATTCTACATCGTCTAAAAAGTTGTTTTTTAGTTTCATAAAGGCAATTCTGTTGTTTTTTCTCGTCTCTTCTGCTTGCCTCAATTTTATTCGTAATTCGGCTACGTTGCTGATGTACTTGGCGTAAACCAATTCCTTGTAACATCCCCAGACGAAGAAATCAATTGGGTTCAAGTCGGGGGACCGTGGCGGCCACGCAATGGGCCCTCCACGACCGATCCACCTGTCTGGAAATCTTTCAGACAAATATTGTCTGACGATTCTCGCAAAATGGCATGGGGCGCCGTCGTTTTGAAAAATCATATTCCTATAAAGCTTTAACACGTCAACATCTCCTAACAAGTCGGTGAGATTATGTTGTAGAAAATGCAAATAGGCCTCGCCGTTTAGTCGGCCAGGTAGTTCGAACGGACCAATCAGCTGTCCGTTTAAGATGCCTGACCATAGATTGACACTGAATTGTTCTTGGAAATTAGATTCCCGGGTCAAGTGTGGATTTTCAATGTTCCAAGAATGATAGATGTGTATGTAGAAAATTCCACATCTCTTATAATGTGACTCATCGGTCCAAAAAATATTTTTTTTAAAAAATTCGTTTTCAGCTTGACGCCGCAACATTTCCTGACAAAACGCTACTCTTCTCGGATAGTCTGCGGACTTAAGCTGCTGAACTTTTTGAATATGATATGGGTGAAAACCCTCTTGTTGGAGTATGCGATGTGCCAGTGATTTTGGAATTCCGGTTCGACGTTGTATTGTTCTCACACTTACTGATGAATCTCTTGCCACTTCTTCGAGCACTGATTCGACACTATCTGGGTCATGCATTTGAGATACACGGCGTGGTCTTCTATCTGGTGGATGTCCTCCCATGTAAGAGTTATGCACTCTTAAAATCATGCGATGATCAGGCCAAGTTTCGGGTTGAGGTCCACCTCCATTTTGTACTTGCTCCCTGTACAATCTGGCTGCTGCAGAAGCGTTTCCTCTTGCAAAGCCATAAAAGTAATGCATAAGAGCATAATCACGTGATGTGAAAGGCATCTCACCAAACGAATAGGCTCGAAAGTTCGTTGAGAAAGCCAAATTAGTCGAAGTCCAGTATCCACACAAAACTAAATCGTAATCGCACTCAAAGTCCATAACCCCTTACCAGGCGCCGCTGTCAAAATTTATCAAGACGGAATCTATAGGGGTTCTGACACCTTGCTTCAAAGTGACAGTGATTATCTGCGAGAAAAGGTTTTAATCAACTTTCCTGCAGTAATTTTTGGTTATTTAACAAATTAATGAACTTCAGGAACGATAACATGGCCAAAAAACATTTATTAATCTGATGGCTAATTTCAAGAATTTTCCACCTCGCTGTCTTTGAAGGTTGATTTTAGCCAAATTAGCCCATTAAGTACTTCTGTTTTGTAATGATTAAGAAAGCTGAGATTCTGGAGCATTTTTGAGCTTTACTTAGAAACCATACAGTCACCTGCTTAGATTTTTAATTTAAAGTTGAAAATTTAAGTCTTTATTCATTAACCGTACATTTTTGGTTTTATACCAACATTTTAATACTTTTGGTCAAAGTTATGAAGCTGATTATTTTATGCATCAAAGTGCAATTAATGATGACACAGTTAGGCAAAGAAAAAATTTGAAAAATCTTCTACTTTTAAAAAAATAAAAAATTGAAACTTTTAGGTCCGAAATTCTCAGAAATTCAGAAAAAAAATCATAACTCGAAAACTATGAACAATCGCGGAGCATACATGGGGGTGATTCGGGTACCCCAAGGGGTGCTCTATCTGTAGGCTTCCGCTTGACACTTCTTTTTGGGACACCCGGTATATTGCAAAGTTAATAAAGTCATCTACAAATTGACGATTTTATTTTTATTGCATAATCGTTCGAATTAAACAAAGCCCCACAAACTGATATATTTTTTTT
Source organism: Udea olivalis (assembly GCA_947369235.1). Lineage (NCBI taxonomy): Eukaryota > Metazoa > Arthropoda > Insecta > Lepidoptera > Crambidae > Udea > Udea olivalis. The sequence goes on from OX376351.1 coordinate 11,965,095, forward strand.
ACATATTTCACTTTATTTCAATTAATTTTCGTACGTATAAAAAGCCAGCTACGTACCGACTTTCAAATACAACGAATGCAATGCGGCCAAGTAACGTTGACCGCTTTGACGCGGGGCGCGGGAGGAGCCCCGAGCGTACACAAAATGACATCAGGCAGTTGACACGCGCTACGTCGACGCGCGTACATTTTTAGGTTAAAAAAGTGTTTATCTATGATATTCGTTAAAATTCGAGGTATTATTATAACATTCATTTGTATTTGTAATTACAACCACTAAAATGAATAAAGAACGACGCAAGCTGTTGGTGGAATTAGGAAGAACAAGAAAAGAAATTGCTAATAAGGAATCAGAAGAACTATTAGAACTCACGAAATTTAACAACCGTGAAACTGAAGCTGGTATGTAGTAATGTAATTTAGTTTGGTAATGCTCTAAATTCAGTAACTTTTTATTTTAAGGTTTGAATCTGTGTTAAAGGTTATTTTTATAAAGTACCGACGCATAAAAGACCATCTGCCATTTGACTCTTTCTACTTCCCTTGTCACCGTAGATAGTATCGACGCATAAAAGACCATCTGCCATTTGGCTCTTTCTACTTCCTTGTCATCGTAGATGTTATGATTTACGTCAGTTAATTTTGTAAAAAATATTTTGTAATGCGGTCGGATTTGTGTTCTTTAACTGACTTCATAAAATAATATTCTTAAGGTTATTAATATTGACTTACTAGCTTGCAGCCCGCGGCTTCGCCCGCGTAAACTTTATTAAATTACATAAAATTTGTATGAAATGTATGTGTTATTTTGATGAATAAGCTTTTCGTAGTTTTTTCGTGAAAGAGTAAAAAACATAGTTACACCATACTCACAAACTTTAGCATTTAACTGTATAAAATTAAGTAAGATTTTGATAAATCAATTAGGGATTTTACTTTTTGTGTGCTGTTGTTTAAAGTGTATTGGGGGTTTTTCTTTACAGAAAATTCAACTTTACGTGTGCAAGAAGAAAATAATGTTAGCTTACCAAATATAAGTACGAGATTCTTCGATAAACATCATCCATTGGAAGATAAAGTAATGAATGAACTGATGGACGATCTAGGCGTTGCAGTTTTGAATAAAGATGAGTCAGAAATCATACCGACACCATCTTCTTTTACTATCTTGACGCGGCCATGCTCCCGATCTGAAGTTATTCATCCTGATGATACTAAGGATGATCACATTAAAACAATGTCTATCACACCTACGCCGTCGGAATACAATTCATTTGCTTCAAGTCCTACTAGTCCTACATATGATTTATTGATACCAAATCAAACACTCCAGTCAGTAAATTTCGGCAATGACGCAATTACGTCAGAAGTCAATTGTCAGTCTCCTATAATAACCACCACTGACGAATCTTCTGCAGCTGATGCATCAAGTGAATGTTCGACGTCTTCTAATAATATAATTAGGAGAAAAAGGCGTCAATTTAACATTGATAGGTCTAAGAAGAAGAGTGTAATGGACTGTATGGTGGTGAGAATGAAATCCTTCGATTTTTTTTCCTTATTTTCCTTTATTGTTCCTTGTTCTGGAGTGGACTGGACTGCACTGGCTTCCCTCAGAATTTGCCGCATTTTTAAAGGATTTTAGGACCAACCAGGTGTCCAAGAAATCCCCCCACCTAACCTACTATTGCTGTCCTGCTCTTTAGGGCAAATATGGTTTATTTGCACAATTGTAAGGGAAACCTTTGCTTACAACAAAATTGATGTTTCTATAAGATATTTATTCTAATTCCTAATCTAGTCACACAATAATCTTACTAAAAGTATCATATTAACAAAGTTATAGCTAATTTTCTTCTATAGGCTCTCCTGCGGGTATTGCCTTACCGACCCACCCTCCGAGCGGCTCTCCTGCGGGTATTGCCTTACCGACCCACCCTCCGAGCGGCTCTCCTGCGGGTATTGCCTTACCGACCCACCCTCCGAGCGGCTCTCCTGCGGGTATTGCCCTGAGACCCCACCCCTAAATTTATGAAAATTGCCTAATTTTTTTTCCTAACTAAATATAAAACAACTATTTCAATACTTTATTATAAAACTTATCTAATTTCTACCTACTTAATAATACTTACATAAAACATTTATAGTAAATTACGTGCTAACTTATTCTATCTTATTAGCTACGTATTTCATTGTCTCGGCGTCCTTAACATCTCTCCCCCCGGCGCAGCTTGCGAAGCCTCTTCCTTTTGCAGGACGACGAGTTTGCTATCCGGGCGCTTGAATACTCCTGTCACGTCTGCGATGCGTATGCCGCCGTCAGGTCCCTTGTAGGTGTTTTCGACGATCCCCATGGGCCAAACGTTTCTTGGTAGAGTGTGATCAACTACCACGACGACATCGCCAACTTGCAGTGGGAGCTTGTTGTCTTTCGGCTCTCCTCGAGGTACTAGAGTGGGAAGGTATTCTCGTACCCAGCGACGCCAGAAGTGATCGGCGAGAGCTTGACTGACCCTCCAGGTTCTGCGGTCAGCCAAATCGCAGGGTCCCGTTGATGGGAGTCCGCTTGATGATCCCATTAAAAAATGGTTGGGAGTGAGTGCCTCTGGATCTTGGGGGCTCACACTCACGTGGGTCAATGGTCTTGCGTTGATGGAGAACTCGGCTTCGGTCAGTAGAGTTTTCAGGACTTCTTCCGTTGGCTCCTTTTCCCGCAGAGTTGCGCTAAGTGCTGTCTTCACTGAGCGTACCATTCGTTCCCATGCGCCTCCTTGATTAGGCGCACCCGGTGGTATATAACGTCACTCCATGCCGTGCAGTAGCCCTTCTTCACGCAGGGCGGGCGCCCACTCAGCGTAGGCTGCTCGGAGTTCCTGGTCTGCCCCACGGAAATTGGTCGCGTTGTCCGAGTACATCAGTCGAGGCGCCACAGGCTCTGCAGAATTATCTTCGCTCGCACAGTGTAGTGACTTAGCAGTCCCAATGGATCATAGATGGACATCACTGCGCTTAGTGCTTCTCGTTTTGTCGGTGCTCGAGTTTGCGTTCTTACTTCAGCTGGGACTCTGATCATGGAAGTGTTGAAGCCCAGCTCGTCTCGTTCGGCGTTCCAGAATAAGCCCAGGATCTTGTTCTCTGGTCGGTCTCCCCCCAGTTGTGCAGGTGTGGTTGCGAACAACTCCGAGGGTATGTCGCGTAGCACGATCTTGCTATTCGAGCTCCATCCTCGCAGTGTAAAGCCCGCAGCTGCATGTACTTTTCTGATTTCCTGGATAGCAGCGTGAGCATCTTCTTCTGTTTCATAACTGGCCACCAGGTCATCCATGTAGTGGCTTCGAGTGATGGCTTCTTGTGCTCGAGGGTATTGCTGCGCGTGTTCATTCGCGTTGTGGTTGCGAATGAAGTGCGCCATGAATGGTGAACTTGCTGCTCCGAAGATCATGCTGGTCACATCTTGTAATGTTGAGGAGGATGTTCACGGTCGTTGCCTCTCCACAAGAACTGCTGCGCTGGTTGAACTTCTGGGCGAATCTTAATTCTCAGGAACATTTCTTGGATATCTGCCGTTATTGCTATTTCCTTCTCTCGGAATCTAAACACGATTCCTTGTAACGACAGCAGTAGATCTGGTCCCTCTAGTAGATGGTCGTTCAGACTGACGCCATGACTCTTGGCTGCTGCGTCGAAGACCAGCCGCTGTTTGCCGGGCTTGTTCGGATTCTGCACGGCAAAGTGTGGCAGGTACCAACAGACGGCGTTTCCTCGTTCTGAGCCATCGCATAACACAGCGTAGCCTTTCTGCAGTAGGTTTTCTATCTGTGCGGCGTATTCTTGAGCGGACTCTGCTGACGTGTCCATCTTCTGTTCGATTTTGCAAAGTCTACGAAATGCTGCATCGTAACTGGGCGGCAGAGTGGTGTTGTCTTTCCGCCATGGCAGTCCCACTTCGTAGCCGCTGTCTATCTTCTTGACGGTCTTCTCTATGATGTTGATTATTCGTTGATCTGCGTCATTCACTTTTTGTTTTTGAGCGACGCCAAGGGCTTCTATTTAGAAGTGTGTTTCCACCAGGTTATGGAGTTCTTGGTCGCGCTGCTCGTTCGTGTCTATGCGTCGATCGGTTTCATAGACATGCAGCACGCTCTCGTGGTTCTAGATCACGCTTCGAGGTGTCGTTCCATGCATCACCCATCCGAGTTGCGTTCTGGAAGCGGCCGGTTGATCAGGCGCCCCCACTCGAAGTTCACGGGAAACGCTGCATTCCCAGTGATCTGTTCCAATCAGAATACCAGGTCGGGCTTGCTCGTAACATAGTTCGTCTTCATTCAGATTTCGCAGGTGTTCATACTTCATGAGCTTCTGTGGTATTGTTTGTTGATGAAGCTCTAAGGTCTTGACTGTGCGTTCGCGTAACCTGTGTTGCGTGTTGTCTTTTTTGCCACGCACTTGCACTGTTACCAGCTTGCTGTCGTTTTCTCTCTGGAACATGTTGACCCCATGGAGATTCAGCGGTGTTGATGGGCCTTCTGCGCCAATGCTCCTCGCCAGGTCTTCATCAATGAGGGTTATGGTCGCCCCTTCATCCAGCAGCGCAAAGGTGTTCACCTCCCCCCGTGGACCGCTGACGATGACTGGGCATATCTTCAGGAGAACTGCTCGATGTCCCGCTGTAGACTTAGCAGCCACTGACATGACAGTAGCATTGCTGCTAAGTGATGCTTGCTTCGTGATGTGACTTGCTGTAGCTTCTGTACTGTCAGGTCTCTCTTGATGAAGCATTGCGTAATGTGGTCGCTGACATTCATTTATTTCGCAGGGCTTTGCTTTGCAGTATGCGCGCCTGTGTTTCTTGCAGATGCACTTGAAGCAGAATCTTCTTTCTTTCAGGAATTTCCATCGCTTGTCTACCGCCAATGCCTTAAAGGATGGACACTGAGGCAGTGTGTGGGCTTGTCCACAGCTTGGGCATCCTTCTTGCTCTTATCTGTCTTCTGTTGTGTAGACAGCGTTCATCTTCCTTTTCTGTGGCATTATTGCAGCGTTCGGCCTGACTTCTCTTCTTATTGTGCTTGTTGAGGCGGTGTTCATTGGCGGAGCGTATGTGTATTTCAACGCTCGATCCGCTTCTCGCATCAGGAATTGTGACAGCAAGACGATATCAGGATCTGATGTTGCATCGTGTTCACTTGCATAATCGCACCAGCGCGATCTTAGATGTGGGCTGAGGGGATGTCGACGCGGGTGCGGAGCTGTAAACGACTGAACGAGTCACTGAAGGAGTCAAAACGCGGAAGCCTTTTCTATACCCGCAGGAGAGCCGCTTGGAGGGTGGGTCGGTAAGGCAATACCCGCAGGAGAGCCTATAGAAGGAAATTAGCTATAACTTTGTTAATATGATACTTTTAGTAAGATTATTGTGTGACTAGATTAGGAATTAGAATAAGTATCTTATAGAAACATCAATTTTGTTGTAAGCAAAGGTTTCCCTTACAATTGTGCAAATAAACCATATTTGCCCTAAAGAGCAGGACAGCAATAGTAGGTTAGGTAGGGGGATTTCTTGGACACCTGGTTTGTCCTAAAATCCTTTAAAAATGCGGCAAATTCTGAGGGAAGCCAGTGCAGTCCAGTCCACTCCAGAACAAGGAACAATAAAGGAAAATAAGGAAAAAAAATCGAAGGATTTCATTCTCACCACCATACAGTCCATTACATTTGTGGTCCATCGAGCGCCGGATACAGTTGTAGTCCACTACAGTTGTGGACCTACAAGCGCCGGATCAAGAACAAAGAATCGTCGGCAGGAGAAGTGGGTTACTATTACGCTCTGAAATAGTAACTCTGAAGATGGTAGTCACTAGAAGCCAAGGCGAAGCACCAGAAGCTGAAGAACATAGGCGTATTCAGGAACACAGGGAGGAACAGAGGAGGGCCATTGCTAGGGAACGTGCTAGAAGGCTCTCACTGGAGGCTCCAGCTTCACCTGATCGGAGGCATACTGAATATCGACCACCTACACCAGAAATACGGAACGTTACTCCGGCAGCAGGTACTTCGACCATGATGGCAGAACAAGAAGAACGACTACGAATACCATCACCACCACGTTCAGTGCGATCACAGCTTTCAACATCGAGCATTAACAGAAGAATGCGCCTAGCGGAATTGGAAGCTGCAGAGAGGTTAGCAGCAATTAAGAAGAAAGAACTAGAACTGGAGGCTGAACTTGTAAAGAAGAGATATCAAGCTGAAGTATCTGCAATTCAAGATGAACAAGACAGTCTCCATGGAGAACCTATCACAAGAAAGAATTACCAGCGGGTGGATGACTGGTTACGGAAGAACCCGGTCACCCAACAGATAGAAGATAAAACCGAACCTAGAAGACTTCGCTTTGATACTTCAAGAGGCAGATCGCTAACACCGACTAGAACGAGAAGCGGCGTCGAACAACTGGCGGAAACCCTTGAGAAGATGGCAAGACCGCGTTTACGGCACTCCGATTTACCCTACTTCTTCGGAGCTGTCAACGAATGGTTGGCATTCAAAGCTGCTATGCAAGACTCAACAAAGCTTTACAACGTTTCGGCTGCAGAGAATATTCAACGACTAAGAAGCTGTCTTAAAGGAGAAGCAAGAGATGCCGTGTCTGCACTACTGCACACCGCTACTGACCCAGACATTATTATGAGAACTCTCGAGCAGTGCTTCGGAAGACCAGAAGTCATCATAGACAGAACATTCGACGAGTTAAGAAGAATGCCGAAGCCAGGAACATCAGCGACAGAAATCAACAACTTCGCAATCAAGCTGCAGAATCTCGTCTGTGTTCTCAAGACCATCGATCGTCGGGGATATCTATATAACCCTTTGCTGTCGCGAGAAGTATTGGACAAGAGTAGTATAATATTGAGGTCTCTGGAGACCTCAATATTTAACTTTTAAGTATTCATCTATCATTCTTAACTATTCGTTCAATAAACATTAAATTTCGTGTTTTTATTAATGGAAATCCATTTTGAATTTTTTTATAAATAGGCACAAATTATATTCATAAAACTGTACTAATTATTGCTTGTTTACTTTTTAGCGTGATATGAGTGATTGTATTGTTAGGTAGGTACTGCTACTTATCTCATACATTCATATTAACTTATAATGTGTTTGAAAGATGTTACTGTCGGCTAGGTGTTGACTTTACTGAGCAAGTATACTACTGCGTTTCTGTCTTATATAGTAAACCAGCGAGCTAACTGATGTAGGTATTGATTATCTCGATTTTTTTATGACTTTATTAAAACTTGAGCAAATCATTAAGATAAGTAGGTACCTACCTAATAGCTAAATGAGGGGATACGATTTTTATAAATCAATAAGATTGATTAATAAAACAATTTATTTAGGTTGATGTACATATAGTATATTTTCTTTTAACAGATAAACACATTTCAAAATTTAATTTTTTTCCATACTTATTTGAATTTTTGTCATTAAGCTTTTAACCGTATTATATACGTCATCGTAGTACATATTATCGTTATCTACAACATATTGCATACATACATCAGCATTACATTTACAAAATATAGCACTTTGACCATTTTCAATGTTTTCCGCATCATATATCTCAAGTCTAACAATTTTTTTTCCATGTTTGGGTCTTTTTATGTACGAATAAAGCGGTTCATTTTCTTTTTCATTTTTTCCGTTTCCAGCACGATCCGCAGCGCTATCTTGCTGCTGCATGTAGTTGCTTACTCGATGTGCAAGAATACTTTGATTAGTATTTCTAGTTTGAATTGGTTGAAAGGGGAAAATATCTTCGCTATCCTGAAAAGTAAATGAATAATAAATTAAATAAAAACACATGTTAGTATTGATGAGAACTTAATATTAAAAGTTGATGCTATCTATATTAATTGAACTTTTAGCAAAACGACCATTCTATAACAAACATCAATTTATTTGTGAAAACTGTGTAAATCATAATAATAATAATAATATTTTAATTAACTTACCGACATTGGAGAATTTACGGTTAACGGTGTGACGATGACGAGTGAATATGGTTTCGATTTTAATGCAGTATTTTTTTGTGTGCCCCCCTATATTATATACATTTAAAAAAAGTGTTAATAAAGTTTAAAATCGTATTGATTCCTAATCTATTCTTAGCTGTTACAAAAATGGTAAGATGAAATAGGAGTCTCGCGACGGGCAGGCGCCTGAGCTGCGTCGTCAGGGGTGCTTAAACCACGGGCCGCATCCTTACTTAACAGTTCGTCGTACATTGATAGATCGATTGATCGATCGCTCCGCACCAAAGTCTTAGCACCCCCTGCTGTAGAGTATTAACAAATATATATTTTAAATATGTTTGTTTGACTGTTGAAAATGTTCTGGTTACAGTGGACTAGCTGAACGTCTCCTCTAATATAGCTTTTTCTTGCGACTTCGTTCGTTAACTATAGGATTTTTTCTAATATGAAATGTACCTATTATGTCGTCTGGTTATGTGTAAGCAAAATCGATGATCGGGTGGGTAGTTAAGGTATGAAAGCAACAAACAAACAGAAGAACTAACTTTTACATTTTAGAATACGAGTATTGATTAGGATTTTAAATCTCGCATCTGAAGTCTGAACCTACGGTATAATACTAGTATGTACAGTGTAACTTGAACAAAGTCAATACGTGCTCGTTGTATTATTATATTGTTGGCAAAGCATTTTCCATTTTTGGGTTAGATTAGACTTTGTACTTGTAGCCGGGGGAGGGGGACTGGGGGGCGTTGAAAACATGGTCATCAATCACGTGTAATTTGGTATATTTAAGCCGTACACAAGAACGGGAGCATCACTGTACCTTCAGGAAGCGAACATCAACAAACAGGATCTTCAAAATTAATTCACCAAGTCTTCTAAAGATGTAAGTTCTGTTTACTTTATCATTACATTCGTTGCTCAAAGTATTCATTTTCTTTAGTTTACAGTAAATCTTTTTCTTTTGTTTTTATAAGTACCCATTCGTGACGAGTATTCATACATTCAATATTCATTAATTCAATATTCAGTAACGTAATAACATGTTTTCTCTATTTAGTATTTTGATTTAGTTTATATAATTATAATTTATAAGTTGTTTTTAATGTTATAAATCTCTGTTTTTGTAAGAATACTATTACTAATTTTATATCTAAGACTTTTAACGAATAAAGAGAATAATAATAAAAGTTGTTGTAATCTAGACTATCAGTATCAGTACCTATTCTAAATGTAGAGGTAAATTCACTCGTGCTGTTCACTTCCGATTTAATTTATATTTTATTCAAATCGTCATGTTATAAGTATTATTATACTGTTTAATGCACACTATTGAAATGATTTATTTATTATTTGCAGGTCCCACGAAAGAGCAAACGCTGACCTATTATTCCCGTCTGACGAAGAGGCTCCTCGTCGCCCCAGAGTAGAAAAAAAGCAGAGAAGAAAACATTCTCCGGAGGCGAGCACATCAAGAGCGAGTCCCGATCACTCACCGACACCAAAGAAGAAGAAGTCAGTATTCAAGCCTATCCCCGCCAAGAGACCATCTGCTTGCGATCTCTTCGGGAGCGACAGCGAGGAAGAAGACGCGATTATACCTGCCAGTTCTGGTAAAAGACCTACACCTCTCGTTTCATACGTAACACGTAGGCTCGCAAACGGGTATTCTCGTCAGATGTTTGATGAGAAACCCGGGACACATTTCATCGACTTGCGGATTTACAAGTGTGACGAAATCGAAAGAGTGCAGCCAATGAATCGATGGCGGCATTCGATTGTTTGCATCAAAAATCGGACAGATGAAAACACTGACGCATGGCAACATCTTGCCAATTTTTTAACAGCTACACGCAAGGAATACCGAGGCTGTCCCCCTACTTTTATCAGCAATTATTATTAAAATGAGTTTTATCATACGTATATACATAATAGTACAGAAGCGATCACATCAACCTTTACTTATGCTGTCGATATAATACCCATTTTGTAATGATTTTGTAAAGGTTGATGTGAACGCCTCTGTACCTACCTTCTATCCTAATACTGTTTAATCATGTACTCGTATTGTAATTGTTTTTACCTAATTAGATTTAGGATAAACTATTTCAATTCAACAATGTATGCTTAAATGATTAATAAAAATATTGTTAAAAGGTTAATTTTGATTTGTTTATTTCTTTTACAGTACAACCCACCACCAGGTCAAGATCTGATTATAACGATTTATTGAAATGTGAATACTGTCAAATTGAAATACCGAAAAGCGAATACCGATTTCACCTGAGAACTAATTTACATAAATCTAATTGCATACTGAAATCAGAATTTGAAAACATGAATAATATAGCCACAGCATTTAAAAACAGAATTGTGTCTTTAAAGCTAAATCCAACGGAGGAGTATCTCATGCCAGAGGCTTTTCTAATGGATAGCCAAAATGATATTTTAAAAATTATCAATGATTATCTCATGAAACATAAGTGTATTAAATTGAACTTCGAGCTGTTTGCTTATTTTATGAAGTCAACACCAGACGAGCGACAACTCAAATCGTTTATGACAAAATATAAAATAGTTTACCAGAGCTCAGACGTTAAAGAATTATTTATGAATGCTATTTATACATTTGAAAGAAAAATATCTGAACTTGAACAGTGTGAGTCCGGCTGGTCTTGTGTTCTAATGAGTCACTTAGAGATAAACATTAATAAATATTCTCCATTAAAAGCTGGTTCTTACATTGAATTACCAAATAAAATAAAAAATACTAAAAGTTGTATAAATATTAAAAACAACGACAACCATTGTTTTTTGTGGAGCGTTGTTGCCGGTTTATTTCCTCAGAAGAAAAATGTATGCAGAACTAATTCCTATCCTCATTATAACACAGTATTAAATTTTGGTGGCATGACATTTCCAGTCTCATACGAAGATATTAAATTGTTTGAGAAAATGAATAAGGAAGTGAGTATCAATGTGTATGGTTTAGATAATAAGGATAATGTTACTGGTCCGTTATATGTAACATCGTTGAGAAAAATAAATCATGTAAATTTGCTGTATGTTGAAAAAAATGAAACAGGTCACTATTGCTTAATAAAAGATTTATTACGTTTGGTCAAACGTCAGATTACTCATAATAAAGGCAAAATGTATTTATGTGACTCGTGCTTGCAATTTTTCACGAGTGAGATTAAATACAGTTCACATATGTGCAATAAAATATTGACAGTGCTACCAGAGAAAAACACAACGTTACAATTTGAAAACTATGAAAGAAAACAAAAAATAAACTTTGTTATTTACGCTGACTTCGAAAGTCTTCTTTTAGACCATGATGTATGTCAAACTGAAAATACACGGCTTTATAAACTACACAAGCCTTCTTGTTTTGGTTATTATATTTGCTGTTCACATGATTCTAATTTGAACAAGTACATTTCATATAGAGGACCAGATTGTGTTAAAGTATTTATCGAAAGCTTGATCAGAGATATAGAAGAGATTTATTATGAATTGTCTTTTAAAAAGCCTATGGCCCCCTTAACACCAATGGAAGAAGAAAACTATATAAACGCTTCGAAATGTCACATCTGCGACCACTTACTCTTTGACGATAAAGTGAGAGATCATGATCACATGACATCACAATACCGAGGCGCCGCGCATTCTCGTTGTAATCTGATGTATAAAGTATGTCAATTTGTGCCTGTTATTTTTCATAACTTAGCCGGTTACGACTGCCACCTCTTTATTCGTGAGTTAGCGAAATATGATTGCTGCTTTAAAATAATACCTCAATCAAAAGAAAAATACATATCTGTCACGAAAATTATCAAAACAAAAAATTGCCTTTGTCACTTACAAATAAAATTTATTGACTCTTTTCAATTTTTAAGCTCAAGTTTGAATGACTTATCTCAAAATTTAAATAAAACAGATTTTGTCGCTCTGGCAAAAGAGTTTCACGAAAAAGAACAGATCAAATTACTGACTCGCAAGGGTATTTACCCATATGATTATGTGGATAACTTTTCTAAATTTGAGGATGATGTTCTCCCCCCTAAACAAACGTTCTACAATAGCATCAAATGTGAACATATAACTGACGAAGAATACGAACATGCGCAGAATGTATGGAATGAATTTAACATAAAATCTTTGGGCGAATACACAGATTTATACCTGAAAACAGACGTCTTGTTACTCTGTGATATATTTGAAAATTTTAGAAAAACTTGTTTACGACACTACAAACTTGACCCTGCTTATTATATCACTGCCCCGAGCTTAAGTTGGGATGCAATGTTGCTTTATACAGGTGTTCGACTAGAGCTTGTATGTGATTTAGAGATATACGAGATGATAGAAAAAGGAATACGTGGTGGTCTGTCACAATGTTCTCTACGAAACGCTAAAGCAAATAATAAATATTTACCAAGCTTCGATAACTCGCAACCATCGACTTACCTGATATATCTTGACTGTAACAATCTTTACGGTTATGCGATGACAAAAAAAATGCCAATATCAAATTTTCGCTTTTTAACATCTCAAGAAATTGATGCCTTAGACATAGTTAACACATCTGATGATTCGCATGTCGGATACATTCTAGAAGTTGATTTAGCCTATCCAGATCATCTTCATAATGTGCACCGTGATTTACCTTTTGCAGCGGAAAAATTCATTCCTCCCGGAGGAAAGGCTCCTAAATTAATTGCTAGCTTGCATGATAAATTCAAATACGTGATTCATTACGTTCATTTAAAGGAATGTTTGAAAAATGGACTTGTTTTAAGAAAAATCCATCGCGTTATAACATTTACTCAAGAAAACTATTTACAGAAATATATAAATCTAAATACTCGTTTGCGTCAAGCATCATCGTCCGATTTTGAAAAAGATTTTTTTAAACTGTTAAACAACGCTATTTTTGGAAAAACAATTGAAAATAGACGCAAGCAAGTCAATATTAAATTAGTGACAAATTGGCGAGATGATCAAAATATAACAAATAAAAAACTCGGAGCGGAAAAATTAATTGCAAAACCTAACTTGAAAAGTATCAAAATATTCTCAGAAAGTTTTGCAGCCATACATCTAAGCCCTGAAAAGTTAACTCTCGACCGACCAATTTATATCGGGTTCACAGTCTTGGAATATGCGAAACAACATTTATATCGATTTCATTATGACTTCATTAAAACTAGATATCAAAATAAAGCTAGATTGTGTTATACCGATACTGATAGTCTTTTATACTTTATAAAAACCACAGATATTTATAATGATATGAGGAAAGAAATACAAAATTTTGATACTAGTAATTTTGAAGTTGATAATTGCTATCAGATACCTAGAGTTAACACGAAAATTCCGGGTCTATTCAAAGATGAACTTGGGGGTGAAGTTATCACTGAATTCACAGGATTAAGGGCGAAGTTATATTGTATTAATACCATAAAAGGGGAAATAAAAAAGGCTAAAGGTGTAACTAAATCAGTAAAAAACCAACTACGTCAGAGTAATTACAAGAAAGCGCTTTAATACTGACATTGAGTGGTTAAAATTTAAAAAAATGTGTTCTTCTATATGGCAAGACCATTTTAGTTTTTTAGTTATAAATAAAGATTGTGCGCTTGACAAAGGAAGATACCGAAAAGGTTTCGATACATTCATTTTTTTCTAAAATTTCAATATATACTACATTTAAATTAAGAAAATTCATTTGCACTTACATATCTGTAAATAGCAGTTGCACTTTGGATCCACATGTCAGATGGATACCGATATAAAAAAACAGTTAGTAAAATCAGTACACAGTATAAAAAATAAATTAAAATCGATTCGTAATGAAGAAGATGCTTCTGACCTTAAGTATAGAAAGGTATTCAAACCCATAACTGATCCCTTGAAAACTCTTATTAAAGTGAATGAAAAAGATGTGCACACATTAAAGGTAAATAACGGTGGTTTAGATTCATCTGCAGAATACGACACTTTGAGAGAAGCGATCATGTCAGACTCAGAATATTATCGTGACGATGATAAAAAATCGATGGAAAGTAAAAACGACGCGACGAATCTTAACTATAGAGAGGTATTCAAATCCATTACTGATCCCTTGGGAACTCTTATGAAAGTGAATGAACAAAATGTTAACACATTAAATGTGGGAAATTTGGATTCAGACTCAGAATATTACAGTGAAGATGATAAAAGTTCGATAAAAAGTAAAAACGACACGTTAATGTCACTTGATAAGGAAGACATTATGAATATATTTGATAATATAAACATACCATTTGGAATTCGCAATGAAAACATGAAACTAATGATCGGGAACTCTGAGGTAAAAATCTCTTCATCAAAAAAATCATCAAACACCGAAAAATATAAAATTATTAGTATTCAGAATAATCGTTTTGAATTAACTCCTGGCTTGCAAGAGCTCCTGATTCGAAAAAAACCCAACCTAAACTTAGTTTCTGGAGAAGATAAAATGATATATAAAGATATACTGTGCATTACAAATGCTCACAAAAGAGATTTTAATCCAAATGGACAAATGAAAGGTGATAAGGGATTGAAATACTGTAAAATTATTAAACCTCTATTTAGTGAAACAAATGAAAAACAACATTGTTCTGAACCTAAAATTGGGGGTTATATACCGAAGTTCAAAAGATATAGACAAAACACTGATTATGTTTATTGGGATGACCCAAACGAATTAGTGGAAAGGTTAAAATTATTGATTGCATCACAAAGTGCTGGAAATACTAATCATGACAATGAAATTTTATCAATAATTGAAGAATTAAAAGAAGCCGGTATTATAAAAGAATAACTTTTTCATATTCAATTTTAGTAGCAATTGATTCATGAACATGGATGTTCGTAAAGATAAATATCATATCCATCTAAAAAATACAGATAATAGTGAATCAACATCGAAAAACACTGAGTGTCAAAGTTGTCCTTTCAAGATTTGTCTCGAAATAAGGTATAACTTTATTTCCGAAAGATTAAGAAATATTGATAAACATTTAACAAACTTAAGTGAACGAATAAAAATACTTGAAAAAAAAATTACTTTAAATGAAATTGCAGCGAAGTTAAAGAAACACTATGAGCAAAGTGGACGTAATAAATGAAATTCACAAAGATGCGAGAAAAAAATTTCCTCGCAGAAATGTGGTACTGAAAGATATTGACGACCTTTGGCAAGCTGATTTAATGGATATGCAGAATATTTCAAAAGCAAACCGTGGATATAAATACATATTAGTGGTTATAGATTGTTTTTCAAAGTATGCTTGGGCTTTTCCGCTTAAACGAAAAACTAAAGAACTCGTGTCAAAAGCTTTTAAAACTCTTTTACTCGAAGGAAGAGTTCCAATAAATTTACAGACAGATTTAGGCAAAGAATTTTATAATAACAAATTTAAAGATATTACGAAAACATTTAAAGTTAATCATTACTCCACATATTCCACAAAAAAGGCTTCAATTGTAGAACGGTTTATAAGAACATTAAAAAATAAACTTTATAAAGAGTTTCATTTGAAAGGTAATTATAAATGGATCGATGGAGCGCTTAGTAAAAATGTGTTTGAATATAATAACACTTTTCACAATACCGTGAAACAAACACCATCATCAATAAAACAAGATAATAAATTAATTGTTCTACAAAGGTATATAGAAAAATCTCAATCTAAGAAACAATTGAAGATTGGTAAACTACATGTAGGCGATTATGTGAGAATTAGTAAATATAAAGGATGTTTTGAGAAAAGTTTCACCCCCAATTGGTCTACAGAGCTGTTTAAGATTATAAAAGTACAAAATACGAACCCTATTACTTATTTATTGGAAGATGCTAGAAAACGTCCCATATTAGGTGCATTTTATAGACAAGAACTGCAAAAGACGAAGCATCCAGATATTTATCTCGTTGAAAAGATTATAAAAAGAAAAGGAGACAAAGTTTATGTAAAATGGCTAGGGCTATCAAACACTGAAAACAGCTGGATACACAAAAATAATGTGTTGTAGTTACATACTATTTATTAATCATTATAATTCCGTACATAAACTTTGTCGGGTACCCCTACATAAAATAAAATAAAATGACATCACATATTCACATATAAAGAGATATCCAATGGTTTTTTTGATCAGTTACATAAGATTGTTAAACCAGATAACAACTGTTTTGTTACATTTTTTTAAGTTAGTTAGGTACATGGCCTATTTCAAAATGTCCAAGAAACAAAAGAAGAATAATAATGCCCCTGAAACCAAATCAATGCCATCAAAAAAATATAAGTCAGGAGCTGGTTTTAGAAAAACTTTTAAAAATATTGTTACACATACAAAAAGACATCTCAAGAATCTGAAACCTAAATGTAAGAAGGCGGTTGTGGACCTCGCAATGGCAGCTGCAAAAGAATTAACTTCGAATTTACCAGTACAAGTGCCAAGAGTTATACCAGTACCTAAAACTGGAGGGTTTCTTCCATTAATACCCATATTTGCAGGCTTATCTGCTGCTGGCAGTTTAGCTGGTGGGGTTGCGGGGGTCACAAAAACTATTAATGAATATAAAGCGGCCAAAAAGCGATTGGCAGAGTTAGAACGACATAATGAGAAAATGGAATCATTTTGTATTGGAAGAGGATTACATCTGAAACCATATAAAGATGGTTTAGGAATATATGTTACAAAGAAAAAAAACTAAATAATCGGCTACCCAAAAGACCTTTGACAAATATTGACATAATGAGTTACTCGAAAAACATACCCTTCTTTCGAGGTGTTTTTATGAGAGATGAATTACCAACAAAGCCATTATCAATAGAATGCGCTATTATTAACTTAGATTCATCTAAAAACTCTGGGACTCATTGGGTAGCCTATGGAAAAATTAATGATTATGTTGAATACTTTGACAGTTATGGCAATTTGAAACCACCGAATGAATTTATCAATTATATGGGGTCAAATATTTACTTTAATAATGACAATGTGCAAAAAAATAATATGTACAACTGCGGACACTTGTGTTTAAAATTTCTGAAGTCGTTTTGGTTACGAAAACAAATCTTGTATTTATAAAGAATTGTTTTTTACTTTTAATCATTCAAATCATTGCACTCCTACGAGTAAATACTTTTGTTTATTTTTTGTAGTAATTTACATTGTGAGAAAATATGATTCTATTTAATAAAAACCCTGATGCTGGAAAAAAACTGAATACTTCACTAACAATAACGAAAGTGGGAAGACGGTTGAACACTAGCAAGAGTTTTACTAAAAAAATCACTAAAAATAATAAAGAATTTCTTCGTGGTCTTGGATTTAAAATATAAAATGCTAAAAATCACAGATTTACCTCAGTATGATAATTCCATCGAGAGTTATGAAATACATACCTACAATCCTTACAATAACAGCTTTAAAGAGAATGATGAAATCAGAATACCGATTCATCAACAGGATGTGTACCTGCTTCCATCAGCAAGCTCTATTTACATCGAAGGATGTGCAAGTGTATTATCAAAAGATGCGGCTGGAAAAATTACTAAAAAAGACGTCCAATTTGTTAACAACCCGTTTTCATTTTTATTTCAAGACATAAGATATGAATTGAATGGGGTAGAAATTGATCGAATCAAAAACGTAGGCATCACTACTACAATAAAATCTTATATTTCTTTGAATGATGGAGAAAGTAAAGCTAGTGCAATGTGGGGGTGGAATGTAAACGGCAGTAAACAAAAAAGTGGAAATTTTAGTGTTGTTATTCCATTGAATAAAATACTGGGCTTTGCTGAAGATTATAATAAAATAATAGTGAATTGTCGACATGAACTTATATACAAAGAAGCAGATCTACTATTAACTGTCTGACAATGGAAACAACTGATTATTTTGATTTAGATGTAAAAAAAGTACAATGGCGTGTCCCACATGTTCGAGTTGCTGATCGTGATAGATTATTGTTACTCAAATTATTAGAAAAGGATCGACCACTGCAAGTAGCGTTTAGAAACTGGGATTTATATGAGTATCCAGTATTACCTAAGACAACAAAACATTCTTGGTCTATTAAAACAGCTTCTCAGTTAGAGAAACCGAGATATGTTATACTAGGTTTGCAGACTAATAGAAATAATATTGCTACTAACAGCTCTTCCGTATTTGACCATTGTAAAGTAACAAACGTTAAATTGTTTTTGAACTCTCAATATTTTCCATATGACTCACTGAATCTGAAATTTGACGAGGATAAATATGGTATATTATACGAAATGTATTCATATTTTCGACAGTCATATTACAACCTTCCTGTCAACCCACTGCTTGATCTGGCCACATTCAAAAAAAAAGCTCCACTATTTGTTATTGATTGTTCACGACAAAATGATTCATTAAAAACCGGACCAGTTGACGTTCGGTTAGAAATTGAAAGTTCTGAAGATATACCAGATAACACAACAGCCTACTGTTTGATCATAAACGATCGTCTATTTGAGTACAGGCCATTAAGTAACATAGTGCGAAAGTTATCATGAATGTTATCGTCGATGTACAAGGTTTTAAAAATGATATCAACGAGTTTATACCAAAAGAAATAGCAATTCAAAATGCAAACCATATCTTTGTACTCTTGATAAAACCACCATATCCTTTTTATAATTTAACTAAAATGGAACGTTCACAAGTAAGTTGGATTGAAAGAAACAGAGGAATATATTGGAATGAGGGATATGTCCCATATTATAATTATAAGGTTATCGTAAGTGATTATTTAAAAAACAAACGTATTTTTACCAAAGGTTCAGAAAAAGTTGTTTGGTTAAAAAAAATATTACAAAGTGATAATGTGTATAACTTGGAAGATAAAAACTGTCCTAGTTTAACTAAATTGGATGAAAATTATACTGCATCTTCCGATATTTTTAGATGCATCTATCATAACAAAGTATGTGCGTTAAAAAATGTATCTTGTCTTAATAAATGGTGTCTAGAAAATGATATACTTTTCTAATAAACAAAATTATATTTACTATGTGTTTTATTTGAAATTGACCACATTCCATTACTCTTTAAATAAAACAATGCTTTTGAAAAGTTTATTCAGACCTTGCATGTATTCAAAACTGATAGATTAATAGGTACTTGAAACTGATAGATGAAGAGTTAAAACTGATTAATGTATAGCTGATACGTGAATAGTTAAAAGTTAGATAGCAGTAAGTACCTAACAATAGGTAGGTATAATCACTCATATCACGCTAAAAAGTAAACAAGCAATAATTAGTACAGTTTTATGAATATAATTTGTGCCTATTTATAAAAATGTTCAAAATGGATTTCCATTAATAAAAACACAAAATTTAATGTTTATTGAACGAATAGTTAAGAATGATAGATGAATACTTAAAAGTTAAATATTGAGGTCTCTGGATCAGGATCTTGATCCTGATCCAGAGACCTCAATATTATACTACTCTTGTCCAATACTTCTCGCGACAGCAAAGGGTTATATAGATATCCCCGACGATCGATGGTCTTGAGAACACAGACGAGATTCTGCAGCTTGATTGCGAAGTTGTTGATTTCTGTCGCTGATGTTCCTGGCTTCGGCATTCTTCTTAACTCGTCGAATGTTCTGTCTATGATGACTTCTGGTCTTCCGAAGCACTGCTCGAGAGTTCTCATAATAATGTCTGGGTCAGTAGCGGTGTGCAGTAGTGCAGACACGGCATCTCTTGCTTCTCCTTTAAGACAGCTTCTTAGTCGTTGAATATTCTCTGCAGCCGAAACGTTGTAAAGCTTTGTTGAGTCTTGCATAGCAGCTTTGAATGCCAACCATTCGTTGACAGCTCCGAAGAAGTAGGGTAAATCGGAGTGCCGTAAACGCGGTCTTGCCATCTTCTCAAGGGTTTCCGCCAGTTGTTCGACGCCGCTTCTCGTTCTAGTCGGTGTTAGCGATCTGCCTCTTGAAGTATCAAAGCGAAGTCTTCTAGGTTCGGTTTTATCTTCTATCTGTTGGGTGACCGGGTTCTTCCGTAACCAGTCATCCACCCGCTGGTAATTCTTTCTTGTGATAGGTTCTCCATGGAGACTGTCTTGTTCATCTTGAATTGCAGATACTTCAGCTTGATATCTCTTCTTTACAAGTTCAGCTTCCAGTTCTAGTTCTTTCTTCTTAATTGCTGCTAACCTCTCTGCAGCTTCCAATTCCGCTAGGCGCATTCTTCTGTTAATGCTCGATGTTGAAAGCTGTGATCGCACTGAACGTGGTGGTGATGGTATTCGTAGTCGTTCTTCTTGTTCTGCCATCATGGTCGAAGTACCTGCTGCCGGAGTAACGTTCCGTATTTCTGGTGTAGGTGGTCGATATTCAGTATGCCTCCGATCAGGTGAAGCTGGAGCCTCCAGTGAGAGCCTTCTAGCACGTTCCCTAGCAATGGCCCTCCTCTGTTCCTCCCTGTGTTCCTGAATACGCCTATGTTCTTCAGCTTCTGGTGCTTCGCCTTGGCTTCTAGTGACTACCATCTTCAGAGTTACTATTTCAGAGCGTAATAGTAACCCACTTCTCCTGCCGACGATTCTTTGTTCTTGATCCGGCGCTTGTAGGTCCACAACTGTAGTGGACTACAACTGTATCCGGCGCTCGATGGACCACAAATGTAATGGACTGTATGGTGGTGAGAATGAAATCCTTCGATTTTTTTTTCCTTATTTTCCTTTATTGTTCCTTGTTCTGGAGTGGACTGGACTGCACTGGCTTCCCAGAATTTGCCGCATTTTTGAAGGATTTTAGGACCAACCAGGTGTCCAAGAAATCCCCCTACCTAACCTACTATTGCTGTCCTGCTCTTTAGGGCAAATATGGTTTATTTGCACAATTGTAAGGGAAACCTTTGCTTACAACAAAATTGATGTTTCTATAAGATACTTATTCTAATTCCTAATCTAGTCACACAATAATCTTACTAAAAGTATCATATTAACAAAGTTATAGCTAATTTCCTTCTATAGGCTCTCCTGCGGGTATTGCCTTACCGACCCACCCTCCGAGCGGCTCTCCTGCGGGTATAGAAAAGGCTTCCGCGTTTTGACTCCTTCAGTGACTCGTTCAGTCGTTTACAGCTCCGCACCCGCGTCGAACTTGCGTCTGTCCTGAGTATCCTGAGGAAAATCCGCGAAAAGTCACGTTCTTCTCCGCGTTGTATCGCATCCGCCGCGTCGCCAAGTACCGGTGTCGAGGCATACGCGCGTCGAGTGCTCGTGACTTTACGTTGACACACTGTGACATTGCCGCGCGAAAGAGACGCTTAAAGTGAACAGTGTATTTAGTTTTTAGAGATTACCCTCACTTACTTTGATAAGTAAGTCGAGGGTGATAACCGCTAGAGTGGGACACCACGATAGCGCTAAAAACTACCGGCTAAAATCACTTTTATTTTACTGCGCAATATTTTGTGTTAACAGAATATTGCGAATCCATGGAAGAGAAACCTGACGTCCCTCCTGATAGGGAGGAACACCCTTCCCCGACTTCGTCGGAGTATGCTGAGCGCCTCCCGATGCCTCAGGACTACCCGACCCAACCGCCGCCCCCTGTGAGGTACGCGATCGACCGGGTTGAGCAGAGCGGCGATACTGATGTATCGCAGGCCCGGCTCCCGCCCGTGCCGATACCGCGCGCCCGCACCCGCACGGCGTATGAGCGAAGCCCAGACGACGACCGCGACGACAAGGTCGCCGGCAGGTACAACCAGGTCACCATCACCCTTCGAACACCACGTGTTCTATGCGTCGGGTTCACCCTCCGCCGAGTTCTCGAACTCGGACGTAGACGAGGCCTACGACCAGGCCCGCCGACCGCCCTCACCGCCTGCGTGCCCAAACACGGCCTCCCACGCTACCGAGTCACAGACCACGACCTCTTATTCGACGGTCTATCGTAGCCTGATGTCAAGCCCACCCACTGCGCGCGGTAACGTGAATAATACGTTCGCCGCCATTACCGCTGCCTCACCCCCGCCGACTACGGCGAGACCTCCGACCCCGCTTACGCCTCCGCCCGCCAAACTACAGCCCGTAGTTCAGGGACACCCGCCTATAGTAGTCGAGCGCTTGCCCAACTGGGTAATGCATCTTGCCGCTATAGGCAAACTTCTCGGCGCCACACCAAATGCGCGCGCCTTCAAGGGCGGCGTCCGTTTCATCCCAGCAAGCGCTAATGAATACCGTATCATCCAGCGATACCTTACTGAGGCCGCGAACAACGACCCCGCAATATCGTGGTTTTGTTTCGCGCCTCAGAACGAGCGGCCAACCAAGGTGGGTATCAGAGGCCTACCGCATGACACCACTCCTGAGGAGATTACCCACGCCCTTGGCGAGCGTGGGTTCGAGGTCACCTACGTACGACCTCTACTTCCTAAAGGCAACAGCCCAGGTTGCCTTTTCCACGTCCAGTTGCTGCACCTGGAGCAGCAAGAGCTCGCGCGCCTTTACGCGACCGACGTGCTCCTGGGCATAAAGGGAATCCGCGTCGAGGCATGGAGGGGCCGCCCTAGGCCCGCCCAATGCCACCGCTGCCAGGTTTTCGGGCACGCGTCCGCCAACTGCCACCGCATGATCAAATGCGTGCGTTGTGCGGGCGACCACATCCCGGCTGACTGCCCCCGCCCCCGAGATGAGCCGCCTACATGCGCGAACTGCGCCCAGGCGCATACAGCGAATGACCGCCGCTGCCCCGTCTTCCGCCGAGAGGCAAGGAAAAAAGGGAGCAAGATCGCCCCGCCGAGACCAAATAAGCCCCAGCCAACCGCTACCAAACCAGAAGGTCAGCGCCAAGCACCGCAGATGCCGAGCGCTGACCTCGCCGAGCCGCAGGCGGGGGCGACACTGGGCCCCGCCCGCCAACGAGCCAGTTGCGAGGGGCGCCGCCCCTAGCACACGCCGCCGCCGCCGTAACAGAGGCCGCGGTGGCAAGAAGCGAGCGGGCCAGCCGGCCGCCGCTTCCACACCCACCCCGGCGCCCGCGCCAGCCCCAGCACCCCTCCCGCCCATGCCGCAGCGGGAAAAGAGCAGGGCGAGGGCCGCCGAGGGCGAAAGGGCGCCCCAAGCGCCCATAGCGTTCACTCAGGCGCCCGCCGCGCCTAAACAGGCGCCCGCCGCGCCTTTACAGGCGCCTCCCGCGCCCACACAGGCGCCTATTGCGCCTATACAGGCGCCAACCGCGCCATTTGCGCCCCCGCAGGCGCCCAGCCAGGCCGACCGCGCTCAGCTGCCCACCATCCCACCAGCATCGTCATCTTACGACCTCGCCTTGGACATGCTGGTGGAAATTATAACTGCTTTGAGAGGAGGAGCGGACCCGCTCCTGGCCCTCTTGGACGCTGTGCAAAAAATAATCGCCCTTAAAGCCGCTGTAGCGGCACAGTCACACTCCTCTCTTTAAGGGTGTGTTACTGGAACCCCGGTGGCGTCACAGCACACCACCAGGAGCTGCGCACACTCGCCCAGTCACAGGATATACATGTTATCCTCCTGGGCGAGACACAACTAGCGCCATCTCGCTCCTTCCGGCTGCCAAACTACCACATCTACAGGCGCGACGAGACAACGGCGGTAGGCCACGCCTACAGAGGCGTAGCCGTTCTCGTGCGCCGGGATGTGGTCCATGATGAATTACAGCAGCCGGAATACACCAGCATTCGATCAACCGGGGTGAAAGTACACACGGAGCAGGGTGAGCTCCGTCTGTTCGCGGCTTACAGGCCACCTCGTACCCGCATAGTAGCCGCCGACCTGGATGGCATTTTCAATGGCGCTCCTACTCTGCTGGCCGGCGACTTGAACGCAAAGCATACCAGCTGGGGCTCGCCGACAATATCGCCAGCCGGCCGAACGCTGTTGGAAGCCGCCAATACTCGGGATATAGAGGTGTTAGGGCCGGCGTCCCCGACCCATATCCCGAGTAACCCCAGATGGCAACCCACAGTCATCGATATCACACTTACTCAGGGCATTACGTGCCCAGTATCGGTCGAGGTGCTGTATGACGTCAGCACGCAGCATCTCCCGATACTCATCACCTTAGCACAGGGCGCTGACTTTAGCCTGCCGAAGATGCCGCGCCCTAAAACAAACTGAGCGCTTTTCACAAATAAACTAGAAGCCTTACGGGTGAGTGGCCCCCTTAACACGGCGGACGCCGTGGAGGCCGCCGCCACTCACATTGTGGCGAGCATCCAGACCGCCAAGGATGCCGCCACAATCCACCGGACCGCTACAACATCGCCGCAGCGCCGTTACGACCTGCCGGCCCGACTCCAGGCGGACCTTTCCAAAAAGCGCCGCTTGAGGCGCCTATGGGCGCAAACCCGCTATCCGACAGTTAAGCGTGAGTTTAACCAACACTCCGCTCGGCTGTCGGAAGCCATCAAAACCTGGCGGGGCGACATGTGGGAGGCCCGCATAGACCAAGCCTCAGATGACCCAGGGGAGCTGTATAAGCTCAACAGACAGCTCACCAGGACGACGCTACCGGTCTGTCCACTAACAAACACCAATGGGGAGCCCCAGTACGCCGCCGCGGACAGGGCTAACATCCTGGCCGACCACATGGAGGGCCAGTTCTCCCCCCACCCGGCCATCGAACCTACAAGAACGGTGCATCTGCACCACCGCACCGTGGAATGCAGCGTAGAGGCCTTCTTGTCGGCCCCAGCGCCTCAGCTCCGGGGCGATGATTTCATTTCCCCGTCCGAGCTGCGCAGAGCGGTCCTTCGCTTGCCAAAGCGGAAGGCCCCAGGGCCGGACGAGATCACCTCCGCTGCAATCCAACACCTGCCGAGGAAGGCGCTGACAGCCATCACCCAGCTGTTCAACGGGATCCTGCGCACGTGCCATTTCCCTGAGGCCTGGAAAACAGGGAAAGTCATTGTCCTCCCGAAACCGGGCAAAGACAGGCGACTGCCCGCAAGCTACCGACCCATCACCCTGCTGCCACACATCGCGAAGCTGTTCGAGCGACTGCTGCTGCGGAGAATGTGCCCGTTTCTCACGCCGAGAGACGAGCAGTTCGGGTTCCGCAGCGGCCACTCCACGACGCTCCAGCTGACGCGCATCCTGCATCTTTTAGTTGAGGCCCGGAACCGGGGCCACTACACCGTTGGAGTCTTTCTTGACATCGAGAAGGCCTTCGACCGGGTGTGGCACCCCGGCCTCCTATTTAAGATGCAGAGGACAGGCATGCCGCTGGCGTATGTGCAGCTGACAGCCTCTTATCTCACGGGTCGGAGCTTCTATGTTTCGGTCGAGGACAACGACTCACCATCGCACCCTATTCGCGCAGGGGTCCCACAGGGCAGCGTGCTGTCGCCCTTCCTCTACGCGCTGTTTACCGACGACATCCCCATTCTCCAGGGCCAGTTACAAGAGTGGGAGGATGACGTCACCCTGGCTCTCTTTGCCGATGACAGCGCATACTTTTCTACGTCAAAAAAGCCGCAAATTGCAGCCGCGAAAATCCAGCGGCTACTCGACATCTTACCGAATTGGCTGGACAACTGGAGGATGACTGTGAATGTCGCGAAGACGACAGCCCTCCTGACTGGCAACACAAAATTACCAGCACCACTGACTCTGAGAGGGCAACCCATCGACTGGCAGAACACAATTCTGTACCTAGGCTGCCAAATTGACAGAAGGCTCACCATGATTCAACAGGTGAGCCGCGCTGTCAACGCATCTAAGTTGGCACGCGCCCTACTTAGACCGTCTCTCACATCTCGGCTGCCGTTGCGGGCGAAAGTAGGTATCTATAAAACCTATATTCGCCCGCGACTCACCTATGCCGCACCTGCGTGGTTCGCACTGTGTTCGAGAGCACAGAAGCAGAGACTACAAACCATCCAGAGCACCACCCTACGCATTATGGCGGGAGCCGGGCGTTACGTCCGCAATGACGTCATCGCCCGGGACCTCAAAATGCAATCCGTTGAGGAGTTCGTGGTTCGCCTGGCGCGGCGCATGTTCAACCGTGCCGACCACGGACCGCACCTCCACCTTAACCAGCTGGCGCCGCTGCACGCCCGGCCGCCCGAGCCTCGCGAGCGCCCGCTGCCAAGGGCGCTCCTGCGCTCGCCAAACACGTCGACCGCGCCCCCGCGCGCCCCGACGCCGCCACCACCGCCGGCCTGCCCAAGGCCGCGCTTCCGCATCGTCCCGCGCTCGTAGGGCGGCCATGGGTCCCCATGGCCTCGACCTCGCGCGGGGCGATCTGCCCCCCCCCTCTGATATGACACACTACCTGGAAAAGACGCCGACAATAATATAATTTATTATATTATTGTCCTACACAACACTGCATAACACCTCTACTTTGTTATCGCACACATGATTAGTGCAAGTGCACTCGATAGCTTTCAATTACAAGTAGATATTATTTTTATTTATTGTTATAACGCCTCTGATACCCTACCCCTTTCAGCTCCCTTGCAGTAGGTTGATTACCGGCGTAAGACGCCGCCTGCTCGCTGGCGCTTGTCGGGCCTCACTGAACAGTGTCTCACCTCTTTCGTCCGAGACTTGATTGTGAGCAGACGTGTCGCATATTTTTTTTTTCTAAAATCCAAAGTATAATGTACGCGAATATCCGCCATAGTTCTATCACCATCATAGCTAAAATCCTGTGAATTAACCCAGTAATTCATCATACTCGCGGACCGAGCTCCGCTGACCGCGTCCCCCGCCAACCTCACGTGCGAGCGTGACAACCGCGATTTTTCGACTCTTTTGCACAGCGACGCGGGCGCACCACACAAGGTCGTCGTGCGTCACCACTACGACATACTGAGGATAACGCAGAGCTACGCTTACTCCAGCGACCAATCGACCAAAACACGACCTTATTAACTCTGCTACGAAAACTTTCAATAATTAGCGATACGCAGAATCGTCAACAAGATGGAAAGTGATTTAAACAGAGCCCAATCTGACTCTAATATTTTCAACCCTGAGCAAAATCTTACACCATTAAACAATGTTTCTATACGTATTAAAAGAAGCAGAGACGATTTAACTGATGAAAAATTAGATACATTTAAACAAGATTTGATGGCAGCCTTTCAAAAAATGATGAGTAATGAATTTAAGAAAATTGACCCAATCCTTCAAGGCATCATTAAGACAAACGAAAACGTAGAAAGTTCTATATCCTTCTTAGCCGAACAAGGTGAAGGTTTTAAGAAGAGGTTGGAACAGTTGGAGGGTGAAAATAAAAAGGACAAAGAGTACATAGCGTTACTGGAGGATAAATTGGAGGAGGAAAGAAGAGAAAATCGAAAAGGAAACTTCGAGATTAGGAATGTACCCTACTTTGAGCAGAAGGATAGTAAAGATGACCTAATAGAAATGGTGTTATGCTTATCAAAAACGGTGGACTGCCCTATAACCGAAAAAGACATTAGTGACATCTATAGAGTCAGACCTAAAAAAGACACTACTAAGAATTCACCTATTATAGTGGAAACTAGCTCGGCTATTCTAAAATCAACCCTATTACAAAAGTGCAAGGCGCACAATATTCGAAACAAAGAAAAACTGCGCGCGAAACACTTAGGTTTTAAGACAAAGGAGGATACTTCTATTTACATATCGGAACAGCTAACATCTAAGGGAGCTAGGCTTTTTTTTCTAGCCCGCGACCTTGCAAATACAAAATCATACAAATATTGCTGGACTTCATACGGGCGTGTTTACGTGCGCAAGGCAGCTGACACGCCTATTATCCTGTTGAGCAACGAAGCTCAAGTGAATAATCTTATGCAGCTAACGTGACTAGCCTGTGGCAGTTTTGTGCGGGTTTATCCTTCGTTACATAAGGCTGTTTTCGGTATGGATATGGTGGCGATTTGTGCTCATGGTGTATATTCTCCCTCTAGCGCACAAATAGTATTAAACCCTTTAAGATACTCCCTTAAGGTAAGATCCTGTAAATACACACACTCAAAAATAATTTCTATCACATACACTATATATTTAAACATTTGTAATCTCATTTATGTATATTACTACATACTATACTCGTATCTATTCACACAACTACATGCACACTATTCCCTTACATTAATACAAAACAGCAATCTTTTAATATTTTCTGAGCCTTTCTTTGCAATACTATTATGCTATCTATTAAATAAGGTAAATCTAAAGTCCTTTATAAAGTTAATTAATATCAATTGCCACTTTCCTCCACATTATAAAAACGACCTATGTGCAACAACAAGTAATAAACATTTAAATCAATATGAATAGTTTACTAAACACAGTAACAGAGATTGATAAGATACAAATTGCGTCTTGTAACAGCTCTGATGTTGGTACTTTTTTACACCAGGTAGGTGAAATGCATAATAGGAATTTAACAATTATTTCGCAAAACATGAGGAGTATCTACAGTAATTTTGACGACTTGTGCCTGACACTATCACAGTTTAGATTTTCTGTGGATGTGATGGTGTTAACTGAATGTCGTATTGATCCAAACAAAACAATACCCCAGTTAAATAATTATGTATCATATGCAACAACAAAACACTTAAATCGGTGTGATGGTGTTGTAGTTTATGCAAAAAAGGATCACAGAGTTAAAGTTACCGAAATCGAACTTTCTAATGCATCGTGCCTCCAGATTACGGTAAATAACATCAATATTCTTGGGATTTATCGTTCACCGTCAAACCTCAATGGAGACAGTTTTATATACTCACTAGATAGACACTTAAATAACCTAAAAACCTTTACAACAATAGTTATTACGGGAGACATAAATATAAATTTAATAAATGACGACAACATACCGATAAATGAACGAAAAAACAAATTTAACTACCTAAATATGCTTGCTACGCATGGGCTGTTACCTGGTCACGACCTACCGACCAGAGGAAAAAACTGCTTAGATCATTTTATCTTAAAATTAAACAAAATTAAAAATTCAGCCACTATAACTGTATTAAATACTACAATAACCGACCACAAGATGATTTTTCTAAAACTCTTAAATATAAAAAATAAAAATAGCTGCCCTAGAATAAGGACTAGAATAGACTTAAATAAAGCAACCGAATGTTTTAAAAGTTTGAATCTTTCTAGTTTCGTGACACATACTAATCCCACAATACTTACCGATCTCTTAATTAATGAACTGAGAAATTGTATTCTGATAAATAAAATAACTACAACTATCCCTTGCAAAAACCGTATAATAAAACCTTGGATTACATTAGGTGTTCTTCGCTGTATCAGAACCAGAAATGCAATGCAGATGAAACTAAAATCTGATCCTAAAAATGATATTCTAAAAATAACATATAGACGCTATCGTAATCATTGTAATGCTCTGATTAAAAAGTTAAAAAGGGATTACGACAGAAATCAACTTAATAAAAATAAAAAGAATCCTAGGTCACTCTGGAAATGTATTGATAACATCACTCACCGTAAAATAAATAAATCAGATAATTTAGAACTGCTAACCTGTAAACCAACCCCTAAAGAGTCTGTAGATTATGTAAATACCTATTTCTCAAATATTGGCAGATCCTTAGCTGATAAAATATTCGCGCGTCAATCGACTCAAGGTAAACTTATTAAAAAGTCTTCCCCTTCACATGTGGCCTCTTCTCTTGTCTTACTGGAATCTGACCCAGATGAGGTCTACGGAATCCTAATGGGGTTAAAATCCAATAGTGCTTCTGGCTGGGATGGTATCCCAACCACATTTTTGAAGCTGGTTGCAAGAGAGATAGCTCCTGTTATAGCCCACTTAGCTAACCTCTGCATGACCCAGGGCACCTTTCCTACTGCGCTCAAACATGCAATAGTAACTCCCATACACAAGAGTGGAGACAGAGATGAGGCTAGTAACTATAGACCTATCTCAGTTCTCCCAGTTCTTTCAAAGATTTTAGAAAAAATTATAAATAATAGATTAGTAAACTTTTTGAACAGATACACATTAATATCCGAGTCTCAATTTGGTTTTAGGCGAGGGATCTCAACAGAGGATGCTGTGATCGCTTTAACATCTTACATAACCGATAACGTTGATGGGAATAGGAGATGCCTGACAGTTTTTCTAGACCTCCAAAAGGCCTTCGATACCGTCTCTGTCCCCACTCTTATGCAAAGACTAGAATCTTTGGGTGTTAGGGGTACTCCCCTGGCTCTGCTGTGTGACTATCTTCGAAATCGTAAACAAAGTACGAGGATTGGTGACTGTGTAAGCGAACTAGCTAATATAACATATGGCGTGCCCCAGGGAAGTGTGCTGGGACCCACGCTTTTCTTAATCTATATTAACAACCTTTGCAACCTAAATATCAGCAATGGTAGGGTTTTCTCATATGCGGATGACACCGCAGTGGTTTTTACTGGTACAACATGGGTCGACGTTCATAAATATGCTCAAAAAGGCCTAGCTCAAATAGCTGGTTGGTTGGATGACAGTTTGTTGACTTTAAATGCGTCCAAAACTAATTACGTATGTTTTACAAATTACAACAATACTCAACCTGACTCAGACTACCAAATAAAGATCCACTCGTGTAACAATTTTATTAACAATGATTGCTCTTGTACCATTATAAATAAAATAGCTAAAACAAGGTATCTTGGAGTAATTCTTGACCAGCGCCTGTCTTGGCACGCTCACATTGACCTGCTATCTGGCCGAATGCGTAAACTTTCTTGGGTTTTTAAAACTCTCAGACACGTAGCCGACATGTTTTTAATGAAACAAATATATATATCACTGGCGCAATCAGTACTTAATTATTGTATAACAGTCTGGGGTGGGGCAACTAAGGTTCATTTCCTGACACTGGAACGATCACAAAGGTCCTTGCTCAAAGTTCTTTATTTTAAACCTTACAGGTATCCCACGGATAGCCTCTACTCAGAATGTGGTATTTTATCTGTGAGGAAACTTTACATCCTACATGCAATTTTAAAGCTTCATAAAAAACTGCCATTCCACCCCACTAAACAGACTAAAAGAAGAATTTTAAATGTTGCACCTGTGCACCGCGTTAAAACCGCCTATGCAAAGAGACAATTTATAGGACAATCGACGCACTTATACAACAAAATAAATAAAATGCTAAATTTTTACCCCTTAACCATACATCAATGCAAAAGAATACTAGAGAATTGGCTTCATAATAAAAATTATAACGAAATAGAAAACCTCACCATACATTAGCAAATAAACCAAAAAGTCATAACTTAGTATGCATATAGACATAATATTATTAGTATTATATTATTATTTTTACACACACACACACACACATCCACACACACACACACACACACACACACATCCACACACACACCCAAACACAAACACACACGCATCCACACATACACAAACATACACCAATAAACTGTACCAGTAACTTTGTTTGTCGTTTTACACAGTCCAAACTAATTCTGTAAACCTCTTCTCGTGCTTTTTAACCTTTCTATCTTAAATTAGGTTATTTACCCAAGATTCGTTTGTTGATTTTTATAAGAACCCAATTATAAATTGTTTGGAAGAAATCTCTTTATAGTGATAAGACCTATCTAATATAAGTAACGAATTGTATGTTGGTTTTCTTCAAGTAAATACTACTGTAATACTTCATAGCAAATGCAAAAACAAATGTACAACAAATAGATTAAACGAATATACTCGTAACTTTAAGGTATCATTTTTATAGTAAGCTTAAGCTTAAGTTTTGAGAAGGAGCGGGGTCTCCTAACACAGGTACATGTACTTAAAAGGAGGTCCCTTCCACTAGTTATGTAACATTTTACAGATACCGAATAAATATATTTTCATTTTTTTTCATTTTTTTTTCACCCGATAGGCAGACCGCGCTGAGGGCGGCGCACCGCGCAGACAAGGGAGCTGGAAAAACAAAACCATGATGGTTCAAACCAAGATGGTTGTCAGAAACCGTAAAATCAAACACCGTGGGGGCGAGGCCCCCATGAGAAGAAGCCCGGGCAAAGAGCTATAGCTCGAGGCCCGAACCGCGCAACCGCGCGATGATACCGTGTCTGTCTGCGGGTATTGCCTTACCGACCCACCCTCCGAGCGGCTCTCCTGCGGGTATTGCCCTGAGACCCCACCCCTAACACATTGAATTCAGGGGTCAAGGTGGAGCTCATTTGCAATATATTTTGTCATTAAGTACCCTAGCCGATAGTGATTAGTTTTTGAGATATTAAAGTTTTTGTGCTTTTATAATCCGATTTTAGGCAAAAAGAAATATGTTCCTAAGTGAATGTCCTATTTTGATCCTCTTTTTGTGCTTGATCTGATACTTAACATCTTAGCATTCCTCCACATAACAATAAGCTGTAGTAATACTCTTTAACTTTATGTTATGATCGTAAACTCGATAGAGTTCATAAAAAAACCTTTTTAATGCCACCTCATAGTGAATTTGCATAAAAAAAAAATGAAACGGTTGACCGCTGACCGCCCGCAGGCTGAACGGGGTCCCGAACCCAGGGATCACGTGAATCTCCGCCCTGGGAGGCTGACCTGCCAGCCTTGCGAAAAGTCCCTGATGGGGTGGTCGTGCCGGAGGAGGAGACCGGAGTGGACCCGGCCACCTCAAAGGGGGGCGATCGGGGGCCCTTCCGTCCACCGCGCCAGCAAATCACATAACCATCTCATCGAGCGGCGGAAACCCAACCTGTCTTTTTCCGTTCGGCTGTCTACACAACGGCTGCCCCAAGCCTTAAAAAAAACCCTCTAAAAAATAAAATAATGAAGCCACCTAAAACAAGGACACGTTCTTCAGCGGCGTTCCATTCCACGGTATGTGTGGACATGTGCAATATCAGGGGACTTGACTCCAACATCAACGCGGTTCACCATCACCTCGAAACCGCAAAGCCGACAATGCTTTTTCTGACCGAGACGCAAATATCTTGCCCGGCCGATACATCTTACCTTTACTACCCTGGGTACAAGCTTGAGCACAATTTTGTGCCTCACGCCGGGGTATGCATGTTCGTCCGGGAGGACATTTGCTGTCGCCGTCTTTCAGGGCTAGAAGACAGGGACCTGTCAATTATGTGGCTGCGTATAGACTACGGTGGCCATACCCGTATCTACGCGTGCCTCTACAGGTCTCACAGTGGTAATCTGGGCATAACTCAACTTTTTGAGCACCTGCAAGTGACGTCCGGCAAAGTCATTGAGCAGTATCCGACAGCAGAGTTGGTGGTCCTGGGGGACTTCAATGCTCACCACACTGAGTGGTTGGGGTCTTCTTTGCCCACTGACTACGCTGTAGGGTCTGCCTACGAGTTTTCCTTGGCCTATGGTCTTTCGCAACTGGTACCTTCTCCCACGAGAGTACCGGACGTCGTCACCCATAGGGCAAATTTACTGAATCTCCTGCTGACTTCGCATCCGGACGGGTACACCATCTCAGTGGATGCGCCTTTGGGCTCGTCTGACCACTGCGTCATCCGGAGCCAAGTGCTTTGCGATTCACCTGAAAAGCGGAAGCCTATTGGGCGCCGCCGCGTGTGGCACTACTATAAGTCAGCGGATTGGGATGGTTTGCGTGAGTTTTTCGCGTCGTATCCCTGGAGGCAGCTCTGTTTTTCATCTGGTGATCCCGATACCTGTGCAGCTGCGGTCACTGAGACGATCCTGGCGGGTATGGAATGCTATATTCCTAATCCGCTAGTGGCTGTCGGGGGTAGGAACCAGCCGTGGTTTGACAAGCACTGCAGAGAGGCCTTGCGCCTCAAACAATCTGCATTCAAGGCTTGGACTGCGGCCTGTGCTAAAAGGGATCACTCAATACCATATGCAAAGCGCAAACTGAATGCTGCCTCGAGATCGAGTAAAAAAGCCATCGCCAGGGCTAAATTCGTCTTCGTCGGCCGCATTGGGGAGCGGCTCGTGGGCCACCCTTCAGGGAGTCGTGCCTTTTGGTCGCTTGCCAAGGCTGCCGAGGGAAACTTTTGCCGGTCTGGCCCACAGTGCTAAAGAGAAAGCCGATCTCTTGGGCAACCTCTTTGCGCCTCAAACTCGACTTTGGACGCTGGGAGCGCCGTGCCTCCTACCATCCCTTGGTGCGGTCACATTATGCCGGAGATCCGCATAACCCAGCAAGAAGTCCGGCGAGAGTTGCAAAATCTGGACGTCCACAAGTCGAGTGGGCCGGATAACATCCCGGCAGTGGTGCTCAAAAAAAAAAAATACATAATTACAATTATAAAACCTAAGCCTAAATTAAAGTTATAAAACAATGATTTATAAAAATACTATAAAAACCTTAACCTAGGGTGCCGCCGGCACCCCCCCATGAGCCTTCGCCTTGTCGTGGCGGGGGGGCTTAGTACTGGTGGTAGGTGGAACCACCGGGAAGCTAAGAGGGCTCAGGCATGGCAATGCGGTGGACTTCCCACCCACCCATTGCCTGCCGCCGGGCGTGGTGGTGGTATGGTGCTACCACTGCCCGCCCAAAGGGGCGCCCACGGGCGCAGCGCCTTAGGGCGCGAGGTGGGAGCCGCGGTGCACAACCGTTTGGAGGGGGTCAGTGATCCGCGGCTGGCCGCCCCTGTGCACTGCGGCTCGGCGGGGCCGCACCGCCAGATGTGGCAGCGGATCCACCTTTTAGGTGGATCGTGGTTGCGGACCTAGTAGGGTCCGCGTACGGTGGGAGCCAGCGGGCTTGAGTACGGGGATGCTTTTGCCCGCAATGCACGGCTTTCACCCCGACGGCGGAAGTACCTGCGTGCTCCAGGTACTTCCGTGGCCTCCCCCCTTCATTGGGGGGTCGGCTGGAGGGGGCCCCAATACGGGGAAACACTGGCGGCGGGGCGTTGTGAAACTTTTTAGGGACCCCGCCTCGCCGCTGAAGTGTTGAGGTCGAGTACCGTGGGGTTTTAGTCGGTAGAAGTCCGACATAACCTCGTCGTTCCCCCGAGCGACGAGGTATTCATGAGGATTTCCCCACGCTAATAAAAAAAAAAAAAGGGTGCCGCCGGCAGCAGGGCAGGCAAGGCCCAGACTACCGGTGGTTAGGGCTGCAGAGAGAGGAACCTCCTGACAATTCGAGCCGTGTCCAGGAGTACCGCCTTCTGCATCTGACCCTTGATCCAACCGCTGAGCGAGAGCCTCTCGAGGTGTTGGTCGAGGCCCTTCGCTATTAAGCCGTTTGCCGACACGACTATCGGGACAATGATCGTCGAATCAACATTCCACATGGCGGTCACCTCGTGAGCCAAGTCAAGGTACTTGCTGAGTTTGTCCTTCTCAGCTTTTACGAGGTTATCGTCATGTTGAATGGTGATATCGACGAGCACCGCCTGGTGTTGGGATCGGTCTACCAGCACGATATCAGGCTTATTGGCTACAATAGTCCTGTCCGTGATGATAGAGCGATCCCAATAGAGCAATGCACGACTATTTTCGAGAACTGGTACCGGTGCGTACTTATAGTACGGTAACTCCGACTCGACAAGGCCATATCGAAGAGCAAGTTGCTGGTGGATGATCCTGGCTACTAGGTTGTGTCTGTGCAAGTACTCTCCATTAGCAAGGTGAGAACAACCGGAAATAACGTGGCGAATAGACTCGCCAGGACGGCGGCATGCCCGACAGATGTCGACCGTACCGTCCTTCATGATGTACTTCCGGTAGTTATTTCACCTTGACAACTTCATCAGCAATTGCACAGACAAAACCCTCGGTTTCCCCAAAGAGGTCCCCGAAGCGTAGCCAGTTCACCGATGCGGAGAGGTCCACATCGGGCCCTAATAAGGCCCGATAGAACCTCCCATGCAGCTCCTTACTCCTCCATATTTCCTTGCGGTCGTCGGTGGTGAGCACCGGTGGTTGACGCCAGTTCTAATTCGCCAAGGATAGCGGCGTGAGGCCCTTATCAACTGCCACAACATCGCGGTGTATCCCACATTCATTGCTGAGGAAAAACCTCCTAAGATTGCACACCTTGCGGTTGTGAAGGTTCTTGGCATTCAAAAAGCCACGACCTCCCACCTTCCGCGGGATATACAGTCTCATGACAGACGAGCGTGGGTGTAACATGCGAAATGTTGTGAGCAATTTTTGAACCCGTACATCTAGGGCGTCCAGCTCAGTTTGAGTCCATCTTAGTATGCCAAAGGAGTATATCAATAAAGGCATCACCCAACCGTTGAAGGCGCACCTTATTGCCACCTGACAAAGAACTCTTGAGTACCTTTGTAAGGCGACTAAAGAAGCGCTCCCTCACCGATTGCTTGACGTCTGCTACTGATATACCCAATGACTCTGACATACCAAGATATTTGTAGGTTTCGGCTTCAGATAGGGATCTGAGTGTCATCGTCTCAGAGAGCTGTAAATTCGGTGAATCTACAACCCTCCCTTCTTGTACATGCATGACCGCACACTTGTCTACACCGAACTCCATCTTGATGGCATTGCTAAAAATCTCAGTTATTTTTAACAGTTCCATCAATACCTGGGGGCTTGGTGCAAACAGCTTCAGGTCATCCATGTACAACAAATGAGGGATGAACTCACCCCCTCTGCGAAGCCGATAGCCTAGCTTTGAATCCTTGAGTAAGGTACTAAGAGGATTTAAAGCTAAACAAAACCACAAAGGACTCAAACTATCGCCCTGGAAAATACCTCGCTCTATCCTTATGAAGTCCTGCGGATCAGGGGAGCCATTTCCACCACCTGGCTGACGAAGGACTGTGATCCACTGCCCCATGCATGTGCTCAAGAAAGATCTCAAAGTTGTATCAATTTTATACAGCTCTAAGATCCTCCTGAGCCATGAATGGGGCACCGAATCATAGGCCTTCTTATAGTCAATCCAGGCTGTTGAAAGAGCTTTCCGATTCCGCCGGACTTGTTGGCAAATAGTCGTGTCTATGAGGAGGAGTTCTTTAGTACCTCGGGACCCAACCCTACATCCATTCTGAGCAGGGGCCAAAACATTGTTCGCAACGATGTGCGAGTTAATTTTTTTTGCTAGAATGGACGTAAGGAGCTTGTAGATGGTAGGTAAGCACGTGATGGGTCTATAGTTTTTTGCTTCCGAGGTACTACCTGACTTGTATAAAAGGAAAGTGACACCAGAAGTCAGGAAACTAGGGAGAGAACCAACCTCGATGGATTCCTGGAACTGCACTGCCAAGCACGAATGCGAGCATCGAAACCACTTGATCCAGAAGTTGTGCAATCCATCCGGGCCAGGACTTTTCCAGTTCTGAGCCGTCTGAATTGCACAACTAACGTCTTTGGAGTCAATAGTTACTGACTCCATGGTTTCGATGGATTCGCATTCATGCTCGACAGTACGCATCCAGTCACCCTTCATGTGCTCGACAGGCATCGACCAGATGCTGCGCCAGAAGTCAATCATGACACTTGCATCCGGTCGCTGACCGTCGCCCACACGTTGGTTAGTCTCTTCCCAGTTTCGGTACACCTTCCTTTGGTCACTTTGGAAAAGGCGATTTTGTAAATATCTGTCCACACGTTCTCTGTAGCGACGGATATGGTTTGCCCACGCATAGACCTTCTGCTTCAGAAAGTCAATGCGTTCCGTAACACAAGCCATATACTGTTCGGGCCTAATACCCGTCCCAGCAAAGGCTTGGTTCACGTAACGCATAACCCGAGGGCGATGGTTCCCCCGGCTGAAGCAGACCAGCTTTGCAATGAGGGTCCTAAACGTGTTGATACGCCGCTCGATTCGCATTTGCCATGCGGGTACATTTGCGGCAGGTCGCACTGCACGGTCAAAGTCCGGAAACTTGACACGAGCAACACGGCATGCCGCAATGGCCCCGCAGTACAGAATCGAGTGAGTATCAACTAAATCTTCACTAGTCCGTATGAACGGAGCTAGTAAATCGTTCAGGGCCCCCATTAACGCTAGGTTGCGTCTATTAGTAGGCAAACGTGGTAACCGCGGCCTAGAGACTCGTGTGGAGCGATATTCCAAAATCGCATCCTCCTAAGCCCTCCTCAATTGCTCTTTTGCCTGGGTACTTACGCTTGCGTTCGCACTGGCCTCTCCATCGGCATCTGGATCCACCCGAGGCGCTACCGGAACCGAGTCTGTAATCGGACTCGGATGTGACAGCGCGCTGGACGGGTCCTGGGTCGAGGAAGAAGTCGCGCGAACTGGAAGCGCCTCCAGGCGAAGCCGATCAAGCGTAGGCTGATCCAGCATCTGTAGACGCTGAATCGCCCGCGCTTGATCCGACAGACGTTGGGCGGAAACAGCCACGGTCGGGTCAAGGGCCTGAATCAGAGGCATCATCCGGTCACGATACGCAGACAGGTTGGTTCCTCCCTCTGTAACCCCGTAATAGGCGCGCATGCAGTTGACATTCATGTCGTGTGTCCATCGCATGCGGCGCACTACACCACCGGTAGCGG
Source organism: Udea olivalis (assembly GCA_947369235.1). NCBI lineage: Eukaryota > Metazoa > Arthropoda > Insecta > Lepidoptera > Crambidae > Udea > Udea olivalis. The sequence goes on from OX376351.1 coordinate 12,003,668, forward strand.
GGGCCCCGCGCGGGGCAGACTGCCCCACAGGCCCCAAGCGTGCCGGCAGCGGTCGTCGTCTACGTCGCGCAGGTGGTCGCGGCGGTCGTGGCGGCGGTGGCCCACTCTCATCGCTCGAAGTTGAGCTCGCTGCGGTATCTGGAGGAGTAACAAACTCCTCCACCGACGACGAGCTGGGCGACGGAGCGGGCGGTGGTGGTGGTTGTGCGCTTGTAACGTTCGCTCTTGCCTTCGCTCTTGTGATCATTTTTTAATGTAAATTGCACTATTGTTGTAGTAGGCGTTTTGACATTTGTCACAGTTGACAAATCCATATTAATGATTTTCGGAACTTCTGTAGAATGGCCAAAATTGTCTTGCAAATTATCTGTATATATTTTGGATGAGCTTGTTGTTGTTATACTATCGGATAAACCGAAATGGGACTGAAAAATGAACTAAAAAATATATGATTAAATATGACCACAAAAAGACGTTTGCTGTCATAGAGCGTTTTATATTATTATTATTATTATTACAACAAGTTTAAAATAATATAAAATTAGGCTTGAATTATTTTGTAATTTGAAGCTTTTATACAATAAGTAACAAAAAATATCCATGAGGGTGTTATTATTCGGTTTCGAGATTAGGTTCATGTTATAATGTTAGATAACAAACCTATACGTGTATTATGTAGGCTAAAGACTCTGTATGATTCATTCGATAATTCCCAACACTACAAATTGGATAAGGTCATAGTAAAAGGATAAAAGTAGGTTGTCTTCATACATACGCCCCGACCGCGGTTAGTATGCAAGTGTGCCCGTACTATGCTCATTCCTACGCGCGTCCCACGCACACACTGATCAAATATAAGGTGAAATAGGGTAAGGCAGTCGTACGTGGCGTTTTAAATGAAGTTCGCAATATTTCCTCCATTTTTTTATATATTCTACGAAATCATCGCTGGGTTCAATTAAAAAAGTTTGCGAATTAATCTTACCGTACTCCCGGTACCTTGAATGCAATACAGGGTTATTGATAAAACATCAACAACCTCGCAAGACTAGGTAGCTACCATCATACACAACATTTGTTCTACGATTTTTATCATAACTCAATACATTAATTAGGACATGGCGTTAATCCAGGAGTACAGAATGGTACATGTGAATAACGCCTATGTACAATCTACTGGTGAAAATGACGATACTTCGCTTGTGAGTATTTTGAGAAATACAGAACAGGAGAATAAGAAAATATACTAAAAAACATCTTGAAGAATTCTGATGTTCCAGCCTCGTTTAGCTAGGAAGAAGCATTGAGTATGTATAATGACATAGATTTACCCAAAGCTCAATATAGTTACCTGAGGCTGAGACTTATTAAAACTTCTGTATTTCCTTCATACCAAACAAAGGGTGAAGCAAAGAAAAATTGCTATCCACTTGCTTCAAGTATCACTGTTACAAATATCAGTGCCAAAGTAAACCTTCAAGATCTTGATCATACTGCCAATCGTATTATGAAGATACAATCGGAGGCAAATAATTTCAGCAACCTTAAGTTATATAGCAAAAAGGGTTGTGATGGATCTTCCGGACAAGCGAGCATAAACAAGTTTTACCAAAGCCACGCCACCCGTCCGCTAAGAAGTAATCTGATGAATTACAAGAAATTATGCAAAGTACACGCGTCGTTCACACACTTTCGCTGAGACAGTTTGGGAGTCATTTACTCATCTCATGTGACGAAGATGGCCAGCCGAGAGAGAGCTACGCTCTTTAGAATTACTGCGGACAATGTGTTCTGGTAGTGTTGGTACCGATGTTACGGGCTCGACCACCCAGGCCGCAGCCCATCCGCTCGTATATTTCCTATAATCTTATCTCTGAATAATGATCACTTGGCAACGACACACGAAGTGGACCGTGACGACTCAATTTTTTGCATGTACGTACCTAATTGAGATTTTTCGAGATTTCGGAACGACTGTTGTCGGAAAGGTTTCTTTGCTAATGCATTTTCTTCTGTGCATTAGTGTGTTCCGGCCTAAACTTTTTCTAAAGGTCGTATTTTTCTTGGATCAAAAGAAGATAAAATAATTGAATGGGGGACGGCATCAATTAACTAACACAGTAAATTGAGTGCAAAATTAAACCACTTTATTTTACAACAATGATTCCCATGCCCGATCGCAGCTTACCTGTTTCACGGTAATATTCGATATCTATTATTACCGTGCCTGTTTCATCTTTCAGTTACTGGTTTTAAGTTGTATCGAGCTGCGAAATGAGTGACAACTCCGGCGAACAATGCAGGAAGTGACTTCAAAACTTTGATAGGCCAAAAAGCACAAAAAAGGTTTAAACTGAAAAGGTTGCATATGATGAAATTCAATAAAATGCGATGCTTATACATCACTGAGCTGATACATAGTTGAGAGACATGGAAGTAAATTAAAGGCCATTTAGGTTAGGTTAGGTTTAGGTTTTGAGCATTGAACCGCTCAATTTTCCACGGTCCAGTTGCATCGCGGCCAAACATAGTGATTCAGCGCACTAATGGTGGCTGCTAATGGTCCGGCGCTAACCTATTGTTGAAAGTGTGTTTCTACTTCCGACACCAATAGGCAAGAGCATCAGGTCAATGTTCATGTTTGTTTACTTACTTTCAAGACTGTGTTTTTCATCTTGATCCCTTCCCGTGTCAGCCAAATATCGGACGCAAATTTGTTTATAGTTTCACTTGCACCCCTCCGATTGGTCGACGAAGAAAGTAAGATAGTTTTTAGGCAAAATCCGACGTGCTCTTTAGTTCGATTTTGCAGACCTATATCGCTGGAATAAGCAAAAGAAACCCCGGAAGAAACCTCTGCTGTTATTAATGAACTGGAGGATAAAATCAGCGCGTTAACTCCAACGCTTGTTGCTGTAGAAGGTGCAATTGAAATAAGACATGAGCTGTTTAGTACAATGATTGATGGGTAAGAAGCTCAAATATTGACTGGAACATCATCGAGTTCTAAGTGTACTGTTTTTGGTGACATCAACTTCGAGACAAATGAATGATCTGACCAAAGTTACTGCGAGAACTGAGAATGAAGATGCTTTTAAATACGGACTCTCAACTTTACATACCTGAATAATAAGATACAATCTAGGCTTTGAAAAATGATCAGCAACAACTACTCCCGAAAACAAACAAATAATAAAGGAAAAAAAGAAATTTGTTTACAGTTGTTTCCGAGAATTGCTTGGTTTACACATTGATAAACCTCGTAAGGTTCCGAAAACAGTAATGATGGTAAAACAGAAAGGAGATTATTTCAAAACTTCCAGTGTTCAGCAGAAATCACGGGTATCGATGAGGAGCTGATTAAGCGATTGTACAGGATGTCCCTGTCAACCTGTACCATCAAAGGTCTGTGGTCTGGGGACCCCAAAATCTATCGATTGGACCCAATGTATGTTCCGCGATTTTTCGAGTTATGATTTGTTTACGGATTTTCTAAAATTTCTAAGTTGTGACACTTTTTTGGTTACTGTGGCGCAAATAGTTTAGGTATATGCTTAATTTTTTTCATTGTTAGCTGAGTACTAGGTCTACTTGATTCAGAAGCATATATAAAAAAAATGAAATTAAAAAAGTGAGAAATACAGTTTTTTTCAGATGTTTTGACTACCAAAAATCGCGGAACATACATTGGGTCCAATCGATAAGTTTTGAGGTCCACAGACCACAGACTTTATGACACAGACACAGACACCCTGTATATAATACTTCAAACCATGTCCTCTGGGTTTTCTATTAATACAGTGAAATTTAGTGAATATACGCTGGCAACTGCACAATTGGATATAGGAACAATTTTTTTTTTAAAAACCTTTTACAATTTTAAGTAACTAATTTAAATATTTCGTTGATCTAGCCGGTAGTTAATTTTTTATTAATTTTTAAATATTGCAAACTCATGACGTCACAAATTCACTTAGTGTTCCCACATGGTGTTTTTTCCCCCGATTCGTGGTAAACAAATAATGTGGAGAAAATAAGTGATATACAGTACTTACGGCTGAAACAGAGCTCGCCGTTCATCATGTCGCATCTCACGAGAATGTGAGAAGTAGACTTCACATACTATTTTTTTTTCCAAGTTCTGAAACCAAACCCTATCTGAAAGAGTTGGGATTATAGGGAATGGCTATTTTAAGTCCTACCTACCCATCTGGACAATGGGTGTTAATTAATGTACGTATTATTAAATATAACTTTGTGCAAAATATTCTTCACTTGGGGGAATTTAAAATCTGCTATCTGACAACACCATTAATACCAAGCAGTAGAATCACTTAGCTAAAAATCTCACTTATGATACAGATCGCATCATTTGATTGGTTGATGGAAAGATTATCAACCAATCACGACAAAGGATGGTTATACGACCCAATGGGTTTCAATTGTGAGATGTCAATTTGATTACCGTCAAGCTCAAGAGTCCTCTATGAACCTCAATGTACTCTTTTCTTACGTTGGCAAACTAGGGTCAAATGAATGACGCCAGATTGTAACGTATTTAATTAAAAATATCCTAGATCCTTTCGGTCTTATTCATAAAAATTTTGCGCCTTCTTAAAGTGTACTATAGAGGACTAAACAACCGTTTGCTTAAAAACGTTATTCATAAACGCACATTAGCGCTGAAGAGATGCTTTAGCATCGGTTAACGCTATCGCTGCCTCGGGGTATCTTTAACGCCGCATTACGCCCTCCCATGATGTCAAATGGTGACATTTGACGTATTCTGTCACTCTAATATGGCTTCAAGTAAAAACAGCTTATTCAATAATATTCTCGTGTACTAGTTTATTACAGATTTTTCCCTTAATATACTTGTGATAAGATAAGAAAAAATTAGATTGGCAAGAGTGATGAACAGCTTTCTGGCTATGTAATGCATTGTTGTGACTCTAAACCGAGCGAGCGATCAGATCCATCTATAAGCTTCGTGCACGGGCTTCACTTAGGGAGGTTTTTAAGGAAATTGGTATCCTCACTGTGGCGTCACAATACATTTACAATTGCATTGTTTTGGTGAGAAAAAATATTGGTCTCTATGCTAAACACAGTGACATACATTGCAGAAATACTAGGAATAAGGATAAAATTGCACTTCCACTCTTTAGGTTACAAAAAGTTTTAGGATCCTTTATGGGGCAAGGTATACATTATTACAACAAAATTCCAAAAACCATTTGTGAGTTACCTTTACATAGATTCAAAAATCACATCAAAACAGCTTCATTAAAAAAGGGCTATTATACTACAAAAGACTACCTTATAGATAAAAATGCCTGGGTATAAGCGCTCTGCTCGATGCGGGATTAAATAGACACTCTATTGTAACAGATGTTTTATTGTAATAGTTAATAGGTACCTAGTATGTACTGACTAACCATTTTTCTTTTTGAATTGTTTAAATGAATTTTTGTTTTAATATTCTTTAATGGTTGGTTTTTTCTCTTTGTTTCATATTCTTGAGTTAAGAATCTCATTAGATTTATTTGTATCAAAACGACACTCTGCTTGTACTTTACTTACGCCTGTTGTAAACCCAAAAAAAGTTTAAAAGAGTAACTGCTGAGTTTCTCGCCGGGTCTTCTCAGCAAGAAACAACTCCGACGCGGTGGTAGAGTCGCATTATGTCTGTATACTGTTTATTTACATATCCATATTACTATGGTATTTATGTCTATTATTTAGTATATTTTGCTGTAAATTTGACGATTTGAAAGTACTGATACAGTCTATTTGAATAAAGTTATTTGAGTTTGAGTTTGAGTTTGAAACCCTAAATTTCAATGAACAAAATTTGTGTGAGTGTTGGATAACTGGCTCAATTCTTGAAGATCTGAGGCGCTGACATCACCCCCGTTTTTCCAAGCATAGCACGTTTTATAACCTCTTTGGAGGATTATAAACACCTAGCCCTGGTAATCACAAGAAACAACATCAACTACTCCGTTACCGAGAGAAGCATGGGTTTAGGTATATTATTTTTGTGAGATGAATAAAATTATGAATTGGTAGACCTTAAATGGTGAAATTAGTTAGTGTTTTCAATCATTTCCTTGTTTAACTTGGTGTTTAATGAATAAAATCAAATAAATGGGCAACAACTATTTTTATTTTATAAGTGTGATGTTGAAATGTACATTCTTGTACTGATTTTAATGGTAATTAATAAACAAAACATTCCAATGTGTACCTCTGAGTTGCAAGGTTACCGTTTTAACTCAGTGGTTTTAACCACTGAGTCGGTAAAAACTATATATTTTATGACTTGAATGTATTCTTTGATTCATCTTTGATAACATAGCAAAGACACATTTCTTAGAGTATGTTTATACACTTAATTGTCCATGTTGGTATCTGATGAATAATGAAACTAGTAAACACTTCAGAAAACATCTTATATTTTTTACCAACTAAGTACATTTACATTTCCACTGAAATTTCTAATCGGCCACTTCACATTATACTACTTTTCTTGGTTAGTTTGGCTTCATCGCATCGGTGATCAAAAAACGTTCTCACGGAAGGAACTCCCTTTTAGTAATATTGTAGCATAGATATGATTCCATTCATAACAAATTTCTGATAGTGGAGCTATTTGATTTAGGTGGTCCGGGTGCTGCCAAATTCCCGCTAAGATTGATATTTTTGCACAGACTGGTTGTATTTGGCCACTTTAGCAATAGAGGCTCTAAAGATCGTTTATGAATAAAGTTTTTTATCGCAAACTTTACGGGCTTATAGTTACGATAGTAATATATGACTTAAAGTCGACATTAGTGTTTTTTTATGAATGACCGTATGCCTTTAAAAATGTTAAATATTTATTTCAAAAAAGGTATAAAATACAAATACCTCGAAATGGTTTTCGATTAAGGCCATGTTTGTTTTCTTTCCCATGCCCAATTGTTCGTGAGCAAATATAACTGGTACTAAAGGCCATCTTCAGTCCACAGCATACTAATACATGGAGCGAAAATAACAGAACATTTTGCAGTTTTGCCAATAGGACTATTATCTGAAGGTGCTCAGGAAGCTCATAATAAAGATTATAAGAGATATCGTTTACATCACGCCCGGAAGTGTTCGCGTTCAGCTACAATGGAAAACGTACTGCACATTTTGCTGTATAATAGGTTGGGGAAAAAGTCTTTTCGCATATAGTATGCATGAACTTGTAATAAAATCTCTTTGGCTATACTATTTGTATCTATTTGTTTTTGAATACTGATTAGTATGATATACAGGGTGGTCCAAACATACACGTCAATAAAAATTTTTAGCTTCCTTACACTCAGGGGTAACCGACCGATAATACCCCGTGTATGTTACCCAATTATTTGTAGTTTTCGAGTTATGAATTTTTTTATGATTTTTTGGTAATTTCTGGGTTGAGTCACTCTTTCGGTCACTGTAGCGCGATCTGTTGAGTTAAATGCCTGTTTTTTTCTTTATTAGATGAATAATAGCGATATATGATTCTTAAGAATTCACATCCATAACGCTTATTATAACTTTTAAAAAAATATATGAAATTGAAAAAGTTAAAAATGCCCATCGCGACGTACGTCCTATAATCGAGCTTAAAAATTGCTACAAAAGAGTATGCGGAGTATGCGGTGTATTGTGGTGTTTATGGATGACTTAAAAACAACCTCATCAAATTATTGTCTTTCTTCACATTACTCTCACCACCTACCACGTTGGGTTCTAATACAATTTGGTGAAAAGTGGGCTTCTGAGTGTTTCGTTCACCATGACGACACGGTCACTTGCCTCTGACTACCCCGTTTGAGGTAAAGTCGTGATGGTATGTATGTAAAAAAAATGTTCCGGGATGACACATGACATGACAATGTCAAATCCCAATACATTGTTTACGCGAACGATAATGTACATTTAAAGTAGTGTTGCGGACCCCGACGTGACATCACGTCGGGGTCCACCACTATTGCAATGCTGCCGAGGAGACGCAATAAGACACAGTTGGACCTTAAGAATTACTATATAACCACAGACGGAATGGCAGTGTAATGAGACAACAGTTGGTAATAGTCTGGTTTATTATAATTCTACTAAAGCTTATATACGAACTCATACACGTACACTGTGTGTGCCTAATCTTACTACGTGACCATCCGGCACAGTACTCCCCCCTTTCAAAAAAAAAACATAATGTACCCTCTTGCAAAATTAAAGTCTTGAAAAATAGCAAGTTAACATAGGAGGATGATATAATTATATCACAGCAATGGAATCTGAGCACTGGTTTGAATAATCTTCCTGATCATGTGCGTGCTGTTTTCTTTTTTCCAACCATCACGTTCTCGAACCATTATTTAAACAAAGACACCCATTACCTATAAAATTATAGATTATAATGAAGTCGTCATGGTCCTACAGGAAACGGATTTTAATCCTATTTTAGAATGCAACAATGCTAACGAAGTTGCAAACCAATTAGTTACAGTTGTAGCAAATACAATTCAAAATCACACCAGTCATAAAACAAATACCGAATCGTAAAAGAATCAAACATCCATGGTACTGACTCTGTCAATGCAATTAACAATTATTTTGCTAACGTAGGGAAGACATTGGCTAAGAAAATCACTACAAACTTGGGTAACGTTCGAAATCTCGGCCAAAGCGAAAATAGCTTACCTAGTTCATTTTTTCTAAAAGAGACAAATCACAAGGAGGTTTTCTCAACTATCAAAAACCTAAAATTCAGTTCTGCTGCTGGTATCGATGGAATACCAACCAAAGTGATTAAAGCAGCCCAAGTCTTAGTCCCCCCTATTACTCACCTATGTAACTTGAGCTTTAGTGAAGCGGTTTTTCCAGACTGCCTGAAAACTGCTCTAGTCAAGCCAATTTACAAAGCCGGAGACAGAGCCAGTGTCAGCAACTACCGACCAATATCCATTTTGCCCTGTCTCTCTAAGGTACTGGAACGATTATTAAATAAAAGGCTAGGTAATTATTTGAATAAACTTGACATTCTCTCTCACTATCAATACGGGTTTAAAAAAGAAAAGTCCACGGAACAAGCGGTAGTTGATCTTACTTCTCACGTTGTAACCAACCTAGAAAATAAATAAGAATGCCTGGCCATATTTTGGATCTCGCAATGGCTCTCGATACTGTCTCCATCGCTCTACTAATAAAAAAAGCTGGAAAGTATTGGAATCAGAGGCACCGCTCTGAACTTATTTACTAGTTATCTAAAAAATAGAAATCAGAGGGTAAACATTGGTAGTATCACTAGTGACCCGCATAGTATATCCTACGGCGTCCCACAGGGGAGCATATTGGGTATAAGTTTATTCCTCATCTACATAAGTGACTTGTGTAACCTTAAACTTGACCATGGGAAACTGTTCACTTTTGCTGATGACACTGCCTTAGTTTTTCATGACAAGACCTGGCGTGAATTAAACCACATAGCTGAGCTTGGGTTAGTAAAGGTGCTAAAATGTCTGGATCAAAACCTACTAACACTCAATGTAGACAAAACATAATATCTGACCTTTACTAAGCTGAAACACCTACATCCTAAGGACTTCAACTTAACAGCCCATACCTGCCAAGACTTGTCCGCCCCGGATCATGCTCTTGCATCACCTTGGAACATCTTACGGACACCAAATACCTAGGGGTGTACATAGATTCGCTTTTATCATGGAAACATCACACTGAGCACCTTACAAAAAGAACTATAAACGCTTAAGAACCTCTGCAACCGCTGAACTCCTAAGATCTACATACCTCACCTTATGTCAGTCAATCGTTGCCTACTGCATCACATCCTGGGGTGGAACCTTCAAAAAATACATGTTAGCCGTTGAAAGAGCAATATTAAAAATTATGCTGTTCAAGTCATACTCTTATTCCACGACACAGGTGTACAAAGATGCCGATGTGCTCACAGTAAGGCATCTGTTTATCTTAAGCTCTCTATTATTTACTCATGCAAAAACCACATTCGACGCACAAGTACTTACGAAAAACAGAAGGAACTACACAATATTCAGATTCAGACCATCGTCATCCCCATTTGCTAAACGACATCAAACATTTTTGGGACCTTACTTATACAATAATGTTAACCGCCAAATCATCATATATCCGATGACTCGATATAATTGCAAAAAAACAGTAAAAAACTGAGGAGATGATAAAAACAATGGTATGATAAAAAACTAAAAAAGAAACAAGACACAATACAATAGCACTTAGTTCACCAACATCCCAAACATGCTAATACACATCACACATGCACACTCACACTCACACCACACATATGCACACCCAGCCTCACACAAAACACATGCACACTCACACTTCACACACCCACTCACTCAACACGCACATCACATACACTCATTTATATGACATTAAGATGGTTTAAGTAGATTCTTGTAAACTTTAGTATTAAAGTGTAATAACTTAAATCTCCATTTTTCCTATATTATTATTTAGTTCTTTTTATGTTTATTTTTTTTATTTAATTTATGTCTCTAAATTTACGAGTAATATAGTGTTTACTACTATGGTCCGATGGTGGGGGCCGGAATTCTGTAACACAGGATTTCCTAGTACAGGTTCCGTTCTCTCACGTTGGTTACATCCTAGGTTTTAAGACATTTATCCTCATACATGTAAAATAGAGAGCCTCCATGGTACTTACAGGTATTAATTTGTATCTAGAATTATAAAAAAATTATATGTCAATGTCTTGTGTTGTTATCCTCCATTCTTTTCTGTTTGTCGATCTCTCAATTATATTTTATTATTTATTTTATCTGCGTGTATTCTTTTATGCGCCTCCTAACAATGGTTATGGGCCCAGAAGCGCCAAGCGAAAGTAAAGCGATTTAGTATAGATTCAGTGTAAAAGTGTTGTACGTAGAAAAAGGCGTAGAAAGCACAAAAGGGGAATGAATATGGGTTCCGTACGTATTGACTCACTTACTAAAGACAATTACGAAAGCTGGCGACTGCAGGCGGAAGCATTGCTTATAAAAATTGATGCTTGGGACTACGTAAACGGGAAGAAGATCAAACCGGCAGAGGCAGCTGAGGCTATACTTTGGGAGGCTGCTGATTCAAAAGCAAAAGCCGATCTTATCCTCTCTATAAGTCCAAGTGAGCTGAGACATGTAAGAGGTTGTCTTACTTCGAGAGATGTATGGCTTAAGTTGAACTCAATTTATGCATCGAAGGGACCTGCTAGGAAAGCCACGTTGCTTAAACAGTTGACGTTACAAAAGATGAGCGAAGGTGATGATGTCGGAGAGCACTTAACTAAATTTTTTGAAGCTAAAGACAAACTGAATGAGATGGAAGTGGAAATTCACAAGGATTTGCTTTCGATCATGTTGTTGTACAGTCTTCCTGCGAGTTTTGAAAATTTTCGTTGTGCGATCGAATCGAGAGACGAATTGCCTGAACCAGACGTACTCAAAGTTAAGATTTTAGAAGAGTACAATTCTAGACATCAGAAATCGGAAGTCCTGCTAGTAAAAGGAAAGCCTTATTGGAAAAAGAATATTAGCATGGATAATAAGGAATCCAAGTCGCAGTTCAAGTTCAAATGCTTTAAATGCCATCAGTTTGGTCACAAAGCTTCCGAATGTACCAAGGCTAAGAAGAAATGTCAAGAAAGTGTAAAGTGTGTACATAAAAATGATGATGTAGATAGTTTTGATAGCAATTTTATAACTTTCAATTGTGTTTCAGATGCATGTAATGCTGTTTGCACAGAGAGTGGGGATTGGATCATTGACAGCGGATGCACATCTCATTTATGTAATGATGCACGTAAATTTATTGACACTTTATCGCCTGCGAACGGTAAATTGAATTTAGCGACTAATTCGAGCACAAATATACAAGGTAAGGGCACTGTAAGGTTATTGACATGTAATGATGATTCTCAAACTGTGATTAATTTGCCAGATGCGTTATTTGTTCCTGACTTGCGAAGTAATCTGATTTCAGTAGCTAAGATAACTGATAAAGGCTATGATGTTACGTTTAAAAGTAATTTAGCCTTAGTCACTGACAGTTACGGCAAAATCAAGTTGACAGCAAAACGTAGGGGTAATTTATATTATCTTCAAGAACAATGCGCGCGAGCTTCAGTGATTTCTTCTGAACTGAATGCTGAAGTGTGGTCTTGGCACGAACGTTTAGGTCATTTAAATGCCAAAGATCTAATGAAAATTTTAAATAATTCTGGTAAGAATTTAAAATTATCAGATATGAGCAACTTGTATAATTGCGATGTTTGTGCGAGAGGGAAAATGACTGCTCTTTCATTTTCTAAATCTAGTGGACCGTGTGACGAGAAACTTAAGATCGTTTATTCAGATGTGGTTGGACCAATGCAAAATACAGCGATAGGTGGCGCGAAATATTTTGTTACATTTATTGACTGTAGTACGCGATGGTGTGAAGTTTACTTATTAAGTAAGAAGAGCGAGGTTCTTACTTTTTTTAAAATTTACAAGAGTTATGTGGAAAATTTAACAGGTAAGAAAATTAAATACCTACAAACGGATAACGGAGGAGAATACTGTAACCGGGAATTTGATTCATTTTTGCAGGAGGAGGGTATAGTGAGAAGGCTTACGATTCCTCATACTCCACAAATGAACGGAGTGGCAGAAAGGATGAACAGGACGCTCGTAGAAATGGCGAGATGCATGCTTCTTGCTTCAGGATTATCTTCAGGTTACTGGGCTGATGCTATCGTGACGGCATGTCATGGAAGAAACCGATGCCCAACTAGTAGCCTTGAAGGAGGAATACCGTTTGAAAAGTGGTATGAAATGCCTGTCAAGCTGAGTTATTTACAGACATTTGGATGCAAAGTCCATGTGTTGAATAAGCAAGAAGGCAAGGATAAATTTGCGGCTAGAAGTGTTGAAGGAGTCTTTGTTGGATATCCAAGGAATACAAAAGGTTATAGAATTTGGTTGACTCAGGAAAGAAAAGTCATTGTGGCCAGAGATGTCAAATTTCATGAAAGCTCAAAAGTAAAAAATGACTGTAAAGAAGAAAGCTTGAACAACGATCCTTTTGAGTTAGAAAAGAAAGAAGAAGTACACAAACCGAGGTTTGTAGAAGTAGAGATTAATAAGAAACCTACGATGGATACTTGCATAACTGATGTACCAGTCACTGCTCAATCTGACATAGATGTACAACCGGAGTCAGATGATACACAAGAGGAAACTCCTGAAATCGGAGAGAGATTGTTAAAAAGAGCTGCTGGTAGACCACGACTGGAGAAGGGTCATGTAGGCCGTCCAAAGAAAATTTATCGTATGGTTGAGGTGGTTCCGGAACCAGAAACAAAACCTCAAGATATACCGATTGAACAGCCAGCAGAGGCACAATCTTCAGATGGTATCATGGGCATTTCAGAGCAAGTGGAAGATAAATCTTCGGAAGTATACTTTGATACTTATGAGTTTCTTGGAGCTGCAGAAATAAGCTTGAAGGATGCCTTAACCAGTAATGAAAATTATGGATGGGAAGAAGCGATTTTATCCGAAATAAGGAGCTTGATAAAGAACGATACGTGGGATATTGTCAAGAAGCCAGAAGGACGTGACGTAGTTGGTTGTCGTTACGTGTTGACAACGAAACTAAATGTTGATAAGACTGAAAAGAAAAAAGCTCGACTAGTTGCGAAGGGATATAATCAACGCTATGGTATTGACTATCAAGATACATTTGCTCCTGTAGCAAGATTAGAAACAGTCAGGCTTTTAGCTGCTCTTTCAGTTGAGTTAGACATGGAGATACACCAGTTGGATATAAATACAGCGTATTTATATGGCTATTTGGAAGAAGAAGTTTTTATGCAAGTCCCACAATTATTGAAACAAAATTTGCGTAAATTAATAGAAATGGAAAATGATTGCGAAGTTTTAAAACGAGCTAAGAAGATGTTACAGGATCTGGAAGCTGGAGGCGATGTATGCCGGCTAAAAAGATCGTTATATGGTTTAAAGCAGGCTGGTCGTCAATGGAATAAAAGATTGGACAGAAAGCTGAAAAATATAGGTCTTCAACAGTCTTTAAACGAGCCGTGTCTTTATTTTAAAAATGATAAAGGAATTAACCTCTTTGTTGTTATTTACTGTGATGATATTTTAATAAGTTCAGAACGCAGAGGTTGTATTAAAAATTTAAAAAGGAACTGGCTGGTGAGTTCGAATTTAAAGACTTTGGTGTTGCGAAGTACATGTTAGGGATTGACTTTGTCAAAACTGACACGTGTACTATTAAGCTTTCACAACAAAAGTATATAAAAGATATTTTGAAAAAATATGCAATGTTTGATTGCAATCCAGCGATTACTCCAATGGAAGTGGGTAAGAAGTTTTGTTCTACCGGTCACGAAGACAGTGAATGTAATGAGCGATGGCCCTATAGGGAGTTAATTGGTTCCTTGATGTTTCTAGTTTCGGGGACGAGACCAGACATCGCCAATGCCGTAGTTAAATTGGCGTAGTTCACAAATAAACCAAAGGAAGAGCATTGGAAGGCATTAAAACGGATATTACGATATTTGAAAAGAACTTTGAGTTATGGTTTGACATACAAGAAAACCGGTAAGTCCGTTATTGGTTATTCAGATGCCGATTGGGGTAATTGCTTGTTAGACAGGCGCTCATACTCAGGATATGCATTCATATTAGGGGGTGCGAGTATTACTTGGAAATCACAGAAACAGAAAACTGTTGCAACCTCCTCGTGTGAGGCTGAGTATGTAAGTTTGTCGTTAGCTATGAAGGAGGCTATGCACCTAAATAGTCTGTTTACTGAAATCGGGTTACCTCAATTTTCAAAGGTAACGTTGCATGTCGATAACCAAGGGGCCATTTGTTTGGCAAAAGACCCAGTGTTCCATTCTCGATGCAAACACATTGACATTAAGCATCATTTTATAAGAAATGTTCTAAGTAATAATAAAGAGATAGAGTTAGTACATTTACGGACTGAATTGATGCTTGCTGATGTATTGACCAAGGCTTTACCTAAAGAAAAGCATAATTTATGTGTGGAGGGGTTAGGCATCACATAGTGTTGATTCAAAGCCTAGCTTTTTAGTTAATATGTTATAGTTAATAGTTTATAGTTAATATGTTATACTTAGTGATGTTGGTCTTTACTTTTGTATGACGATACAAATTAAGGGGGCGTGTAAAATAGAGAGCCTCCATGGTACTTACAGGTATTAATTTGTATCTAGAATTATAAAAAAAATTATATGTCAATGTCTTGTGTTGTTATCCTCCATTCTTTTCTGTTTGTCGATCTCTCAATTATATTTTATTATTTATTTTATCTGCGTGTATTCTTTTATGCGCCTCCTAACAATACAAACATGTAGTTCTTTTACAATGAGATATAAAAGTGAATTAAATTTAAAATAACCATATTTTGCCTCTGACGTCGAGCAGACATGATACCTTATTATATTACTTATCAATGTTACAATGAAATTCTAATTATATTTATGATTATTTTATAGCAAGATTACAATAATATTTATAATTGTTTCTCAATACCTACATACGAGTATATTATAATATAATAACAAAAATAATATTTATGGTCATTTTACATTTCAATAATTCAAAAATAAATACATTTTTGAATAAGTTACAGTGTGCACACGTATTCTTTTAGTTTAGTCTTAAATGAGTTTATGTTATCACATTATTTTATGTTGTTCGGTAATTTATTGTATAGCTGGACACCCTCAAACAGTATAGTTTTCTTTCCGTAGTTAGTACGTGCTTTAGTTAGGTAAAGTTTGTATTTATTCCTTAAATTGTGCGTATTAACTTTTTTATGTATCTGTATATTGGATTGTACAGCACTGTGGGTAATGTTTCTCAGGAGTATACAAGTGGAGTAAATATACAGTTGGCGCAGGTTTAGCAGTTCTCCCCCCCATGAGCCTTCGCCTTGTCGTGGCGGGGGGGCTTAGTACTGGTGGTAGGTGGAACTACCGGGAAGCTAAGAGGGCTCAGGCATGGCAGTGCGGTGGATTTCCCACCCACCCATTGCCTGCCGCTGGGCGTGGTGGTGGTATGGTGCTACCACTGCCCGCCCAAAGGGGCGCCCACGGGCGCAGCGCCTTAGGGCGCGAGGTGGGAGCCGCGGTGCACAACCGTTTGGAGGGGGTCAGTGATCAGCGGCTGGCCTCCCCTGTGCACTGCGGCTCGGCGGGGCCGCACCGCCAGATGTGGCAGCGGATCCACCTTTTAGGTGGATCGTGGTTGCGGACTTAGTAGGGTCCGCGTACGGTGGGAGCCAGCGGGCTTGAGTACGGGGGTGCTTTTGCCCGCTATGCACGGCTTTCACCCCGACGGCGGAAGTACCTGCGTGCTCCAGGTACTTCCGTGGCCTCCCCCCTTCATTGGGGGGTCGGCTGGAGGGAGCCCCAATACGGGGAAACACTGGCGGCGGGGCGTTGCGAAACTTTTTAGGGACCCCGCCTCGCCGCTGAAGTGTTGAGGTCGAGTACCGTGGGGTTTTAGTCGGTAGAAGTCCGACATAACCTCGTCGTTCCCCCGAGCGACGAGGTATCCATGAGGTATTCCCCACGATTAAAAAAAAAGAAAAAAAAGGTTTAGCAGTTCTGTTTTTTGATACACTATTTTAGTCGACATTAGGTAGTTATAACAGTACAGTACTTTTATTATCTTATTTTGTGTTCTTTGTAACGGTTAAGGTTCGTTTCAGCGGCGGATCCCCACACTTCTATAAGATAACATAAATGTGATTTGACCAACGAATTGTATATAAGGGAACGCACTTTGTGCGGGATACAATTCGATATCTTACGTAGCGCTCCAAGCAAGGTAGTTAACTTCGATTTTACGTGATCGATGTGTAAACTCCACGTTAATTTGTCATCCACCCACAACCCTAGGTATTTTTCTTTGGAGGTTTGTTGTATGACGTCATTATTTAAAGTGAGAGGGGTAAAATTGTTTGGTAACTGGTACTGGTATTTGTTTATTTTTTGCTGCGAATATCATGTATGATGTTTTTGAGGTATTAACTGTCAGTAAATTGTGTTTTAGCCATTCGTTTAGTATATTAAGATCTCTTTGAGCATTGGTTACTATTTCATGAATCGATTTACCGAAGTAAAACAGACATGTATCGTCAGCGTACAATGTTAGATGTCCAGTCATGCCAATTTTATCTATATTATTAATATAAATCAGAAAAATCAGGGGGCCAACTATGGAACCTTGAGGTATTCCGTGCATTACATTTTGCGGAGTACTTTCAAAGTTGCCAATTCTGACAACCTGCCGTCTATTTTATAAGTACGAAGCAAACATTTTTAGTGCTGTTCCTGTGACTCCTATGTTGCTCAATTTTAGAAGTAGTTTTTTATGACTTACTGTGTCAAATGCTTTTTTTAGGTCTACAAAAACACCCAGAGCTATGCTTTTCTCGTCTATACATGTTTTAATCTTTGTAATTAAATCAATGGTAGCTGTCAATGTACTTGATCTCGGCCGAAAACCGTACTGTTGCTGAATAAACAAGTTTTTGCCGCTTAGATAGTCATTCAATCGATTGTACAACACCTTTTCGAATACCTTTAATAAGATTGGCAAGACAGATATACTGGTCTGTAATTACTCAGGTCTGTTTTAATACCTGACTTGTATATAGGGCTAATTTTAGCAATTTTAAGTTTCTGAGGAAATACACCCTGTATTAAGGACTAATTTATATAGTACGTTAGCCTTTCAGAGATTATATTTTTTAAACATTTAATGGCTTTCGCACTTATTCTGTCTAGCCCAGTGCAAGTGTTACTGTCAAGGTCATCGATGATTTGAACTACTTCTTCCGTACTACAGGGGATGAAATGGCGCAAGGTTGAGTCATGGATATAATTTTCCTCATACATCAAGATGCTTCCTGTATTATCGTGATAATGCGAGGGTATATTGTTTGCTAAATCGTGTTCTATTGACGCAAAAAATATGTTAAACAGATTGTATATTTCATTACCGTCTGTAATAGGTACCGAATTTAACAATAATTTTAGGGGAATCATGTTTCCTTTTGTTTTATTTTGAGTTAACCTATTTATCAATTTCCACCTTTTTTAGGGTTGTCTTGGTTATCCTTGAATAATTTATAATAGTAGTTCTTTTTTGTGTTTTGATCATGGACTTAACTCTTATTTGTTGTTCGTGGAGGTTAATTTGTAGATCTTCATCGTTAGGATTTGATTTAGTCTGTTCCCATAATTTATTTCTTAAGTTTATTAAGTTAATTATGTCTTTATTTATCCAATCGGCCCGCGGCTGATTTAAAATTTTTGTTTTTTCTACCTTGCATTTATTTATTTGTTCTACTATAAAATTTTCGAAACAATAGTAGTCGTCTTTCTCAATAATACATTCGGATATTTGTGCATTCTTGTATAGGTTATCATAATCGAGCGCCCTATAATGCATTTTCACGATAACAGGTGGTGCTAGCCTGCCTATTTCCAGGAAAATGTGTTTGTGATCTGATAATGAAGAATCAATGACTGAAACACTAAATGAGTGGTTTTTTATATTAGTACATACATGATCTAGCAGGCTGTTTGTAGATTTAGTTTGACGTGTGCTATGCTTTTTATTAATTTTGTTTAGAATTTCATATCCAGCTTCTTTTATTTCCTGAAGGTATTTTTTAGCGCCATTATCCGGCTTTAATAAATTAACGTTAAAATCGCCAAAGACAACAGACCTGCTTCGCCCCTCCAACGGCGTCGTGTATATCTCCAAAAAATTGCTAAGGTCGGTGTCTCCCGGTCTATAAATCGCACCAATATTTAAGGACAGCTTATCGATGTATATCCATAAATAATGATTACCGCTTTAACACAACTCTTCCGTAACCTCAAATTTTATACTATTGTGCACGTAGATACACCGCCACCCCTACTATCTCGCCTATAGTTATAAATATGCGTATAGTTCGGTAATTGATATAATCGGGCATCATCTTCTGAGGTAATCCATGTCTCAGTGAATATCAACAAGTGGATAGTGCTAGGCACTGCCTTGATTACGCATTTTATTTCGTCAAACTTGCCGGTATTTCGGATGCTACGCATATTTGCATAGAAAAAGTGCAATGATGATGCATTTAGAAGAACTTCTGCGTATGTTTTTACAATATGGTGACTATTTTTATCTAGATGATTTGTATTTCGTATTGACGCCGTTGCTAGTTTTTTTGATTATTTGCATTCACGATAATTTTAGGTACGACCTTTATATATTTTATAGTGAGGTTCTCCTCTCCATTTTCTATGCGCCTATTCATCTCCTAGCTGAGTAGGGGTTTGATCGCTGTAGATTTGAAAATTCCCTGTTATATTTGTTTTGTTTCGCAACAATTTTTTTGCAGTGTCACTAGTGCTGAAACATACTTTTATGGACCGATTCTTGTTAGGTACGTATTTTTCTAGTCTCATACATTTCAATGGCTTAGGGCAATCCTTATCCAATGTTTCCAATATCTTAATTACCTCTTCACTATCGTAATTTTGTCTCAATTTGTAGTTAGTTTCGTTTTTTTCAGATATACCCACGATAATGATATTTTTCTCACGGTCACATCGGTCTTTTAACTCAAGGATGAGGTTTTCGTGATGTGGCTCGGGCGAGTCAGGCGATTGACGTAGTACTTTTCCTTTGTTGCTGGTCCTTCATCTGTGATATTTCGGTTTATGGAAAGAAAGAAAGAGTATGGACTCTTGATTTTTTTTTGCGTTAATATGTCGTTTGATTTGATATTTTCCATTTCATTCGCTATATGTGTAAGTTGTTTGGTCTGAGTTTGAGTTGTTAATTTTATACTCTTAACCTCATTTTTCACCTCAGATATTTCCTCACGTATCTGCTTTACTGCTTCGGCCTTCGATCTTCCAAACTCCGCAAAGAATTTCATTATGTCCGTCCAAAAATCAGCGAGGCCTTTTTGATATTCCCGTTCCTCGGTGCGCTCTTTTCTCTTTCTGTCCCTTAAATTTATGTATTCATCATTTTTGTTGTAGATAGGTAAGTCGGTTGCGGCCCCGATAGCGCTTTCGCTTCCGCCCATTAATGTTATACCAGCCGATTCGTTCACATCCATTGTGTTCCGCTACCAGTAACTGCGACGTATAAACTACACGGGTGCAAGCGCGAGGAAAAAAATAGCAGCCGCACTCTTTACCCGAGGGGGTGGAGGGAGCTGCGCGCGCGTCGATGCCGTGTGGTGTCCGTGTACTTGCGAAGCTAAACGTCGTAACCGCTATTTACTTTGTCGATGTTAATTCACTTTTGCACTGACAACTTAAGGATCACTTTCGTATGTCAAGTAGTTGTAAAAATCACAATATTTAAAATAAATGTGAATTCGGACACGCGACTGCTTCCAACGACGGCCAGAGGTTATACATCCTACAATATCAAATGAACCTTTCTATAGTTACATTATTTTAGGATTACTGTGGTAGACCATTGTGATTGGAAATAAAGGTTTTTACTATTACCTATATTATTATTATTTTAATGCATCAGGAATTAGAATTTAAATTTTTGAAGAGTGTTTTTTAAGGTTTTTAAGCCACATTAAGGATTTTGTCTGTACTCGTTGTGCTGTTGACAATGCGAGCAGTCACTAATTTATAAGTAATCAATTCCAAGTCAAGTTCTTCATTAGGGTAGAAATTACTTAATGTTTGGATCCCAAGTTGTAGCGTATTTTGGAAGACATGGATTCCATTCGCCCATCATTAATGATTGTTCTTGGGATTTTCCTGATAATTTGTACAACCACGGTGAGCTTCTTGCAAAGGGGATGTTGAGTCCTGAAAGGAGTTAAAACCATTTTGTTACATGAGCCGGAATAAATTGGAGGTAAAATTGAA
The DNA here is from genome assembly GCA_947369235.1 of Udea olivalis. Taxonomy (NCBI): domain Eukaryota; kingdom Metazoa; phylum Arthropoda; class Insecta; order Lepidoptera; family Crambidae; genus Udea; species Udea olivalis. The sequence continues at coordinate 12,024,702 of OX376351.1, forward strand.
AGGTACCATAAAAGAGGGTACCACCAAGATTGGCTTGTCCAGTATGGCACCACGAGCACTCCAGTGGCTTGATCGTCAATTATTTTTCTCAATCATTTCATAATAAGTGAGAAAGGCGGAAAAAAGAGTAAAAGCGGCAGCAATCTAAAGTAAATGCATCTATATCATAGGCATCAGGATCTCTTTTAAAAGAAACATATCGAGGGTATTTGCCGTTTAAATGAGTGGCAAAAAGATCTATGTCAAATTCACCGAAGGAATTATACTTTTAAAGACAGATGGTGATAATTTCCACTCTGTATCGATATTGATGCGCCTAGATTCTTCATCAGCCTCGACGTTATCTTTTGATTTGATCTACGATGCGAATCTAAGGAGGTTTCGTTCTTCACACCACTGCCATATATTCCTAGTAATATTTTTCAAATGGACGAATTGCACTCCGCCCATCCTATTAATATGGGATATGGGCGTCATATTGTCAATCCGGAGAAGAATTTCTTTACTGTGCCAATCCTTACAAAAAACATTTTAGGCCACTAAAGGCAGCTTTAAGTTCCAGGTAGTTAATGTGCATTTTTGCATCAACTGTGTCCCAAAAAACCACTAGTGCGCTCACACTTACAGTAAACTCCCCACCCCGAAAGAGAGGTATCTGTAAAAAAACTCCAACGCAAAGCGTATGGGATTTTTAGCGATCATAACAATTTGGAATTTCCGCCTAATAAAATCATCCTAGAGAATACAATTTAGCTTCATGTTAACATCATAGACATCTTTACTATCCCTTAAGTCAAAAAAATCCTCCCTTTCAAATCTCATTGTGTAAAACCAACCATAATATACTGATGGATAAATTGAAGTTCTTGTACCTGAAAACCGAGTGAAATCCCGTATTTTTACGATCTTTTATTTTCTCAAGAGTGATTTTTATGTTTTTCTGCACACATCGCGAGAGTTTAATTTAAATCCTAGGCACTTCTGAATTTAGTTGGGTTCTAAATTCGATTTTTTCTTCAGATTTATTATAAAACCTAGTTAGGTAGGTCAGTTTTTGCAGATATCTATCCTTGAGATCAATATTAGTTATGAAGCTCTCTAGGGTATTGGTTTGCTTGCCGTTCGTATGTCTTTCATTTTGAAATGGTGAGTGGTAACAGACTTGTTTAAACTTTTAAGATTTAGAATAAATCTAGACGAGCCCCCACTTTTAGGTATAAGAAAAAATAGGTGAGATAAACTGGTCTTCGACTTCATCACATTTAATGACCCTTACCAGATCGACATAAGTCAGTAATACTAAAAAGTAACTTGTTAACTTCCTCCTCCGAAAAGTTTAGCTTTCTGAGTCGAACTTTCTGCTGAACAGGGCCAATAAATTGTATTTTATAACCACTATACTGCAAGACCATTGTGGATCGTCTGTGATTGAAAGCCAGAAACTAGTGAAACATGCATGAGACTTACCTCGTGGATGGTTGCGGCCCGATATTGGTAGGGTTCCTTATTTGTAGTCCCGATTTCTCAGCTGCTTAGGTCGCCCTAGTTTTTTCACCCAAATTCTCTCCGAAGAGGTAAGAGTCTCTTTTCACATCTTGTGTCATAGCTAAAAACTTCTTATCAAGAGTTAGAACTATAAGCATTCTTCGATTAGTTGTATTTTCGTAATGTATTTACACCTGCGATCCCCACCCCCAGATGATTTTAAAATCGCGTTAAGCCTTTATCTCTATTCTTAGTAGACTCGGTCATTACTGATCCAATTTCTTGGATTAGCAAAGAGGCCTTTAACAGTTGAAAATTCTCTGGTATTAAAGTGATCGCCAAGAGATCCTTTTATTTGTCTTTGTTCAAAACCTCTGGCAATATTCTTACCCAACGTTTAGAGACCTGTTCGGTATCATTGGCCCAGCTGGTATATCTTTAACTTTGGAATCTCCAAGAAACTGAACGAAATTCTGAGGGTAATGTAGGTGTTACCGGCTTCTTTAATGGTGTACTGGCAGTATCTATAATATCACCTGTTTCTTGCATAGTGTTGCCCAAAATCGGTCTTGGTCTTGCAGTCTTGGTCTAGTTCTTGCATTTTCGCAAGACCAAGACCGAGAACAAGACGCCTAATTTTAGCAAGACCAAGACCAAGACTGAACGTGCAAGATTTGAGCAAGCACAAGACCAATCCTGCAAGACTCTTGCGTCTTGCAGTTAGGACTAAGTGACGTTTCAGGGAGTATTGGAGTTCGGGTATACGCTTAGGGACTCCAAAAAATACAGAAAAAAAATTGGAAAATTGGACTGATTAAGATGAACATGAAGACGCAATAGACTTTGAAAAACTGTATGCATGACCCTCAACGTCATTTGGATCTGGATCTTGTCTTCAAGGCTTAGATGTTGACGAGTTGGAAGAGTACCTAAGTAAACCCAGAGCAGCCAGCTCGGAAGACATTTTAGAGTGGTGTAGGACGCATGAGACAGAGTATCCGACTTTTTCGAAGATTGCCCGTGATTTTCATTCAATACCTACACATCAGTATCTGCTGAGAGTTTTTTTTCTAAAGCGTCATTAGTAATTAGAAAACATAAAAATAGGCTGAGTGATGAGTCTGCCAGATGGTTACTTTGTATTAATTCTTGGTCAAAAGAATTAATATAATAATGTCAAAGTATAATAGTGTTAATGTATTAGTAATGTCAAAGCTATTGTGTACTGTTCTGTAATGTAATTTGTGTTGTATTTTTATTTAAATAAATGGTTAATTCAATAAATTCTGTTCTATAATTTAATTTGTATAGTATTTTATTTTTTATTTAAATAAATAGTAAATTGTATAAATTGTGTAACTCTTTTATTCCATTGCATTTAAGGTGAGGCCTTGGTTCCTTTTCTAGACATTCAGGGGGGTCCAAAGATACACGTTAATATTTTTTTTAGCTTCTGTATAATGTAAAATGTTCCTAAAATTGTTGAAGTTAAGTAAAAAGTCAAGTTAATGTCAATAATTGGATATATTATCTGTTTTAACCATCTTTTAACACATGTAAGCTAATTAAATGTAAACGTTTATTATGGAACAGACTGACTCCCGTAGGTCACGGTAAAGTGTATTTATTTAAGGATGTCCTAAGACCAAAACAAACCTGACCTTGAACACTTATCTTGAGTTTCCAAAGAAATCACTCAAATTTTATCACACTACAAGTGATTCATTCATTAATCATATTACACTGCATCCTTTTTCAAAGTAAATATCACATGATTCCCGTTGAAAACTGCAAAACAATCAAGTTAACCATAACTTAACCAAAATTTGTGTTCCGATTTTGACAGCTCTCAATTGATTAACTAGTGATGGGGTATAACAATGAACCAATTGAAGTTAACAATTTTTAAATCGATTATTATCGATAAAGTATTTACTGAGTATTATTACTCGTGAAAGTATTGTTATCGGGAAACGGAAAATAGGCAACGGGCAGCCACACTGCTAGTCCGTAAAAATCGCAGATTGTTTATTATTTCATTCTAATTAAACAGTACTGTACGCAGGATCAATTCTATTGTTGCGTCAAATGTATCGCCTTTGTTTTTCTTTTTGATATATTAACAAAAAGTATTAGTCATTATTAAAAATTAACCACATAATAAAATTAAAAGAACTAAAATGACAGTTCAAAAACAAATAAGAAAAAAGGCGACCATTTCTTTTTCCTGCCAAATTGTAGAATTTTTCATAAGATTCATAGAGATAAAATTATGTGCATAAAATAAGGTTTTAGTCATAGTTAATAATTAACTAACTAAAAAATCAGCAATCCAGTAGGCTGATTATGTAAAGCTGTTTAAAACAACAACCGTTACATTACTGCTTTAGTAAGAAAGCTGTCATATTGATTCTCACTAAAGTAACAATGTAACGATGATTTCAATCAAATTTCGACAGTTGTTGTTTCAAACAGGCATACTATTTTCCGATTTAAAAACGATTAACGATTTTTGAACTACTTATTTTGAAATACTTATTTGTAGTAAGTAAGTAATACTTACTTACTACAAATACTGAATACTTTATCAAAATTGTTATTTTTTTAATAAATATATTTTTTGTATCAATGTACGATAACAGTCAGTAAAAAAGAAAACTACAAATAAGCGTTAAACTAATGAACTGATCTGAAAAATCGAGAATATCGAACAGAAAACGAATTGAATTCAATTGATAATTTTGTGCCCAACTCTATAGGTGATTCCAAGGTCAGGTTTGTTTTGGTCTTAGGACATCCTTAAATAAATACACTTTAGATAGCTTCGTTTGTTTAGGGCATCGGCACGGATCGCTTAAGTCGTGGGTTCAAACCCCACCCGGTGGCAGATAATTTTTCGAATTTCTCATTAAATGTTTAGACATATTTTATTAATTTGGTTGGTCTTTACTATGGTTATGTAAATTCAAGCTCAAATGTACCTACTCTGTTACGTTTTTATAAGATATAAATAAACGTTTAATAAATACACACATCAAAAGTGTCTAGGGATCAAGCATTTTTATGCGGATTTCTTGAGATTTCTCGACATGTGGCTTTGTAATAAATTTATGATTTTATAAATTTATATGGATCCTTTTTGGTGCATTTCATAATTTGAAACAGGAACTGTCAATCAAATTCGAGTAAAAGATGAAAATCAGCTGTCAATATTTTCCCTATAAAAACATACAACGCATTGAAGACATTATTAGTGCTACTGTTTCCCTACTACTGATTAAAACCAACGTTATTATGGAGCGGCGACGTCATTTAAGCAGGGAAGAAATGCTCAGAGCCGTGGGAATGATAGAAGCTGGTTCCCGGCAACGTACTGTGGCTTTAGCTCTGAATAAAAGTCAGAGTGTTATCAGTCGACTTTGGACACGTTACCGAAGCACTGGTACCGTGGCTGAGCGCCATGGAGGACGGTATCGCTGCACCACACGGAGACAAGACCGATACATTCAAATCACAACTCGAAGAGCTCCAACAATAACCCCCATGATGTTAGCCGTGAGGCTTCATCACTCTTCAGGGAACTTAATTAGCGACCAAACAGTCAGAAACCGCTTGCATGAAGTGAACCTTTATTCCCGAAGACCGCTAAGGGTACCACCTATAGCAATGCACAATCGTAGGATTCGATATCAATGGGCTCTTGAACACAGAAATTGGGCAGAAGAACAATGGCGTTTCGTGTGCTTTTCTGATGAGTCTCGTTTTGGTATGAGACCGGATACAAGACGTATACGACACTGGAGAACCCCTGGACGCCAACAGCGATTAAAATCCTGCCAGGAAGTCCATCCTTATAGTGGTGGAACCATCATGGTATGGGCGGGTATGTGGATCGGCGGAAGAACTGAGTTGATTTGGATCAGAGGCAACCTCAACGCTCAAATTTATGCTGAGACGATTGTATCAAACGTCATCGTTCCTCTACAAGTGCAAATCGGTCCCTTATTTCAGTTAATGCATGATAATGCCGACCGCACACCGCAAGAGTTGTAAGACAGACTCTCGCCGCAGCTAACATCAATGTCCTGCCCTGGCCTGCTCAGTCGCCAGACTTGAACCCGATTGAGCATGCATGGGATATGCTACAGAGAAGAGCTCTGCCGAATATTGAGAGTATCCAGTAGCAAGAAGACCTTTTTTTGTTGTTGCAACGAACATGGGCGGCCATTCCACAGCGTGATTTGGATGAACTCATTTTGAGTATGCCAAACCGATGTTCTTGTGTTGTTAGTGTTCGCGGTAGAAACACGGATTATTAATTGTTGAAGTTACCCAATAAAATTTTAAAGAAAACTGTTATTTCAGTCTTTTTTTCGAACTTTAATGTTAGTGGTTCAAATGTCAAAAATCCCTTTATTAGGAAAATGGCAAATTTCTTTATTAATGCAAAGGTGACTTGGTTTATCGTTACTGTAGACAAACGAAAACACTTTATTTGATGAATCCTTAAAGAAAATTTTAATTAATATCAATCAGGAGAAAAGTTATTGCAAAAATATATGTTGATCCCTAGACACTTTTGATGTGTGTAGCAATAGGCATAAAGGTAATTGCGAGACTAGCGAGACTCTTGCCGACATCTGCCGAAATTGCTTGACATCTTGTCTAATCATCTTGCTTAAATGTTGCGTACATGTACCGTGTGACGAGTGTTAACACCGACTGATCGGCCAACGGTCGTGTGGACGGCTCGTGGAGATCCATCTGCTGATGCATCTGCCAACGTCCGCGGACGCATCTGTCGACGTCTGCAGGAGGCTTTATTAAGAACAGTAAGGTCGGCTGCTCAGTTTCTAGGCAGTGATGAACTGCGCTCAGATTTGAGTAAATGCCTCTGATATTGCAAAAGTCCACTTGTGTGGAAAGAGGTGCCGCTGGTTGATTTATTTGTCTGTTTCTTCCTGACTATTTTATTTAGGGTTTATTTTAAATAGTTATGTGAGGTTTCACTGTGTCTGCGAAACAGGACAAATGCGGTCGGCATAGGTAGTGCAGTTTGTCGGCACAGCGTACGGAAGGGCCCCCGGTCCCCCCCCTGCAGCAGCAGCCGAGTCCACTCCGGTCTCCTTCTCCGGCACGACTACTGCTGCAGGATTTTTTCGCATGTTGGCAGTTCAGCCTCCCAGGGCGGAGATAATGTATTCCTTGTGTTCGGAAACTCTACTGACCTGCGGGCGGTCAGCGGGCAGCTGTTTCACCGGGTCTCCCTGACCGCTGCGCCGACACTTCACGCCCACACAGGTCAGTGGCCGTATCAAGTGCACCGCTAGTCCCCCGCTGCAAACACAGCGCAACCTCAGCAGCTCTGGCAGCCTTACTCACCGCAGGAACACAGCACTACACAAAAGTAGTGCTATTTGGCTGCGGTTTTCTGTAAGACGGAGGAGGTACTTCGGGATTTGAGCAAAAAATGTTTCGCTATGCCCTACCTCTACTACTTATTTAGTAGTCTTGTGGTGCTCAGACACATGATGATTCCATCCTTTAATTAGTTACTTTAGCCCGCTTGTATTTACTAGAGCGCAAATCGGCAGTCAGTATGGCACCCATTTGAAGAACATTTACAATATTACAGTAAGATTTATCAATAAATCTGTGATGTTCATTCACTCGATCACAACTTTAATTCATCTCACATTTAACACAGTCTAAACTGTCGATAATATTTGTTGAGTTTAAAATACAATATATATTTTACGTTTCATTTGACTAGCATTCCGAGTCATCACAGTTAATTCGCAACGGAAAGTGATCCGAAGCATACACATCATACATTATATTTATACATCGAATAGTATCTCTAACAGAAACGGTAGTGACGCAGTGGTCTAGCTCCAGAGTCAGCACCTAGAAAATCAATGTCCGCACACACAAGCTGTTGGTCGGTGCAGAAGGACATAAGATCTCGATCAAAGCTCGCACCTGGGTGAGCATTAAAGTCACCCAAAATGTACGTCGCCGAGACACTAGATTCCTCTATAATTGCACAGATGCCACCAAAACAGTCAGTAAAGACAGGCAGATTTTTGGCTTAACTACTGGTAAGTAAACACTGAACAATATCGCTTCGGTGTTCACACGAATTGCGATTTGATTATCACTAGCACACTCAACCACAGTTACATCATGTAGTCACTTGATTTCCGCCACAATAACGCCAAACCGCCATACAGCCTACCGCGCAGAACTCCTGTCGATGTATCCACCGAAGACTGGCTACGCATCCCGAAGTCGCTGTAAACTGTATGCACGAAGTTAAGGTCGTGAGGCAACAGTCACGTCTCCTGGGGCGCCACTAAATACACTTGAGCACAGAGAGTTCGTACCTGGTGTACTGATCTTTTTAGGTTTTTACAGTTAAAAAATGTCATTTCTATATTCGTACTATTCAGATTTGGCTGTTTTGATTGCGTTTACAGGCCGTTCTCAAAACCGTCTAAAGATAACTTCAGCGAGTCAAAACTCGCTTCTTATAAAGAACTCAGTTTTGTGTTTGGCTACCATTACTTTATAGGAACAAAAATCTAGGTCTTGTTTCTGGACGAGCGACTGTACATCAATACATTCCTCGCCTTTTGCGTTCATATAACCGACCGACTTGGTGTAATGGTTAAGAAGTTGGCTACTACACCAGAGGTCGCGGGTTCGATCCCCGCACAGTACAAACATTTGTGTGCATGAACATGTCTGTTTGTACTGGTCTGGGTGTCTCCTATGTATAATAAGTATGTATTTACAAAAGAAAATCTATTTAAGTATGTTTATCCGTTGTCTAGTATCCCATAACACAAGCTTTAATTAGCTTACTTTGGGGCTAGATGGCGCTGTGTGGAATAATGTCCAGGGATATTTATTTATTTATTTATTTATATAATCTTTTATGTCATTTGTGGTTATAGTCTTGCTTAGTCGTTATATGTTTATAGCGTTTGGCAACTCCGCAACCATAAGTTTACCGCTGTTCCACACATGTTTCTAATAGGCATGCGTTTTTTCTTATAAGACACAAGAGTTAAGCCCTTTTCATTGTTTACATTTACCGCTGTGTCGTTGTTTACTGCCCGTGATGATTAGCCCTACGCGCGATATCTCGGTTTTTTAGGCCTTGTCATTGCCACGGCAATTAAATAATATTACAGTGTCATTACTCACATGGGGCTTACTACGTTTTGCATACGTTTTTTGCGGGCATACACCATGTTATAGTGTCCAGTTCCTTAACCCTTAATAAGGTATTGCATTGTAAAAAAAATCATAGGTTTTCGCCTGTATGCCCAAGTATTAAGGTTCAAATTCGGGTGGTAACTATTTTACCTCTGCCATTTTAAGGGATAATTATTATATTCGTGCGTAACTTGACTCGGTTTTCCACACTGCATAATTTCGTAGACTTTGGAGTTCTGTTTTCAGTATAGCTATATCTTTTAAAAGTCTAGTCACAGCAACGTTCTTGGCGACAAATATTTTGACCTTTTACCTTTTCGCTGTACAATCTTGATTGAATGCGTTTTCTTTACCGCACTCAAGTTCAAGGTCAGTAAAATTGCTAGCACATATTTGCACAATAGGTACTTAGCTCGTCAATTACATCGATTTTGTTCTGAACAAATGTCAAAAATTCAATAATGATTATTTTCTCCGACATTTTCGTCACAATGTTAAAAACATAATAACAAATTGCACTTGAATCCAGCCAATTAGCGGCTAACGTTCGACCAAAGAGTAAAGTAATAAAGGGGGGAAGAGAGCCCTCTTGCGATTTTTTTTTGGCATAAAAGTTTGAAGCGCCATAACTCAATAACCAGAAACTCAAGCATGCTACACACATTATACCTAGGTAAGTACCCTAGCTATTATAGTATAGCACCATATGTATTAATATTGACTGAAATCATTAGTCTGTTTTTTAATCTCGGGCACTAAACTGACCGTTCAATCCATAAAATCAACATCTGCTAGTTACAGTTGTAAGGGGTTTAATTGTCAGGTCAGTCTACGGAATTAAAAAAACAGACTATTGAATTCCAACTGGCTTACAAACAGAATTAAAAAGTAAAGGAAATTCTTCCTCAATGACGAGTTATTACCTTCTTCTTGTTGTAACACAATTAAGTTATAGTACTGACTCATAGTGCAACCCTCACTATAAGTTTGAAACAACAAGTAATCTAATCGAAAATGTATGTATCATTTTACACAAATCAACTCATCACTGAGAATTATGTGGAAAAGTAGGAAATTAAACATTTTTTTTTATTTTTTTTTTTTGTAATGTCTGTATTTATTGAAATATAACTGGGCAGCAAGTTTTGTTTCATCATCACCAGTGTATGTAATTTTACCAGTTAGGATCCAATTTACCGATCTACACCAACTACGAGTAGGTATATATTAAAAACATTTACTGTAGTATTTATAAAACACTTTTTTAAATTGGTACTTGCATCCAAGAGCACAAAGATGGGACATCGTAATGAGGCTGGTAATAGCACAGATTAATAAGTGTCCTTTTCACAATAAACACAAAACAAAAAGCGTCTCTTTTCGCACCAAATATTGTTATTTGTAGCGTCCTTTCTCGCAAAATTCAAACTCAAACGGCTTTAAACCGAATCGCCGATTCGACACAGGAAACTGCATTCCAGGACAGTAGTTCCAACACTAGGAGCCAGGAGCGAGCTCAACTTAGCGTAACTGGTGATAAAGGCACTTAATCCAAGAAATACAGACCGAATAACATTCAAAATGCGTACATTGATGTGTACCATCAAGAAGGCTAGAAACTAAGGAGAGATAACTCCCGAAGTGGGGGTAAGCTTTCGAGGGCCGAAAGTCGTATACTCTGTGCCGGGCAAAACGCTGTATTGCGCATGTGCAGCGGCAGCTATTTGTCATTTCATGGTCACATGGTTTTGTTTTGAACGGTGTCACGTGCGACAGTTGTTGTTTTTCGAGGTTGTGTTGACCAATTTTGACACTTCGCGAGGATCGCGGCAAAGAAGCGTAATGCGCATGCGTCACTGTGGGATACGGATTTAGTCCAACCCTTTCCAGGGAGTTATCTCTCCTTAGTCTCTAGCCTTCTTGTGTACCATCAAGACCACAAGACGCGACAGTCAGCCATCTTGTGTCTGTCAACGTCAGAAATTACAGACGTCAAAATAAGAGACATTTAGTCATTGTCAAATTCTTGGTTAGAACATTTTAGATGCCGCCTCTATCTTCGCGATGTTGGTGGTTCAAGGCAACTGTCCCCCCTTCTGCATTCGACGGTCAACTGCATAGCTGTCCCTTTCATTTCTTTTGACATGGAACAGGGCCGCATCAATTCGAGGTGTCCTCGACTTTTGATTATCGTTTGTGGATATGGGGTAAGTTACTGGAATTCGAAGTGAGCATAGACTTTCAGACACAAGCATCAACTTCTCCAATCTCCAACTGATCATGAGCCCAAAATATAATTGATGATTGGTAAAACGTGACCACTCTTGTCGTAACATATTACTGCTTCTCCCCTTACGTTTCCCCATCAACAACAATCTCTATTTTTAACCCCCGACGCAAAAAGAGGGGTGTTATATACGATAACAATTGCTTGTGGATACACAGCTGAAAGTTTATATTTAATCTTCTGCAGGGCTATGATGCGCAACATAAGGTAATTTCTCGTTTCTCGTCCCTGAGAGTCGACTAAAGAGGTAGACACGACAATTTTCCTCGCATGACAAAGGGGTGTAGACATGTTTATCACAGATTTATTAATATAATAATCGATATTATCAATAGTACTGATTTGAAGACACGATAGTATCGATATAAATAATCAATCCAAATAATCGATCGAACTTATCGATGCCACTAAACGATACAAATAATCGATATGAACGATTAAACTAATCAATTCTACTAATCGATTCAACTAGTCGATTCAACTAATCAATTTTACTAATCGATTTAACTAATTGATACAACTAATCGATTCACCCACTGGAATTCGAAGTGAGCATAGACTTTCAGACACAAGCATCAACTTCTCCAATCTCCAACTGATCATGAGCCAAAAATATAACATTTTCAATTGCAGACTTACATCTTGAACGTGAGTCACTTAAGGGATACAAGGTTGTAATTATAGGATAAATGATCGAAGGTTCAAAAGCGATAGGAAAGACTGTGTTTTTTTTTCTTTATATCTAGACACTTTCACAGAAATCTCCAAACCATCTTCATACACCCGATGATTAGCAAAACGTGACCACTCTTGTCGTAACATACCTACGAGTATTACTGCTTCTCCCCTTACGTTTCCCCATCAACATACAATCTCTATTTTATACGATAACAATTGCTTGTGGATACACAGCTGAAAGTTTTTAATCTTCTGCAGGGCTATGATGCGCAACTTATGGTAATTTCTCGTTTCTCGTCCCTGAGAGTCGACCAAAGAGGTAGACAAGACAAGTTTCCTCGCATGACAAAGGGGTGTAGACATGTTTAACACAGATTTATTCATATAATAATCGATATTATCAATAGTACTGATTTGAAGACGCGATAGTATCGATATAAACAATCGATACAAATAATCGATGAACTAATCGATGCCACTAAACGGTACAAATAATCGATATGATCGATTAAACTAATCGATTCTACTAATTGATTCAACTAGTCGATTCAACTAATCAATTTTACTAATAGATTTAACTAATTGATTCAACTAATCGATTCACCTAATCGATTCAACTAATCGATTAAACTAATCGGTTCAACCAATAGATTCAATTAATCGATTCGAATAATCGTAAAATACACACAGTCAGCGCCAGTGTATACCTAAGTATACACTAAGGGGTGAGTCGTCACAGGCCAGTGTATACTTATGTATACCTGTGTATACATAAGTATACACTGGTACTGTACTGGTACTAGTACTGTTACTATGCCAATTTTGTGGGGCGATGTGTAGTTCACAATACACCGTTCCTTACATATTAGTATGGCGATTGAAAGCGCTGGCCCTAGAGAATGTACCATTGTTTTTGGGGTTTGATTATGTTCGGGGATGTTCGCCGAGTGGAATACTGACGGCTTTCACGCCGTGTTGCGTAAGAAAGTGGCGTCGCTAAGGGAGCGGGTATGTGGCAGCACCAACACTCTCCTGAAGGTGATTGCTCATAGGATGGACAGTCCAATCCTTTATCAGTGGATGTCCGTCCATGTTAATCATAATAAGTTATTTAAATTTTACTAACATAGGAAGTAAGTTTTTATTTTTGTTTATATATTATTTTATTTTTAGGTACTAACAAACTATGGATGTAACGTGTAATATCCGAAATAAACTTTTCATTCATCCATTCATTCATATGTGTAGAAACGAAAAAGTTATGATTTTTTTTTAACGAAGACTTTTATTTTCTATAGGAACATACACAAAACTTAAATTTTTCTTTTAAAACATAATTATTTCAGTCTTAAATCAACTTATTATCCCGCAAATAGCTTCTCAAAAATTAGTGTGTCTTGTTGAAACATTTTCGGCAATAAAACCATTTACAATGGTTATTGCTTTAGCAGCATGTTTTCGTTTTACATCTATGATTTTGCCTTTTTTACCATAAACTGCGTAGCACCCTTCACAACGACTTTTCTTCGGTTTGGGAGAGTTCTCCAAGATATTGTCAACAAGTTTGTGTACCGCTGAAATGAGGCTGGTCGTAGCTCCCTTTGTGACTCAGTTATATTTCCTTTGAGTTTGTCAATCATCTGCTCAATAGCGAGCTCTCTGAATTCGATGATGGTCAACTTACCGTTCCTGGAATATTTAGAGTATAAGAAATAGGCATTTACGAGACTTGTACTCCAAATCAATTTAAAAAATAAGCTTTTTATACCACTTCCTTAGTGCTGAACTATAAGATGCTATTTGGTCGCTAACATCAATTGATGATTTTCCAGTATTGTAATCACCAATGAAAGATGCTTTCGGAATGGATCTACCAGTTTTAGTCCTGATCGTCTCCATTGATTTCGCAGAATGTTAGTGCTTAGGGACGTTACGTATCATTTATCTTTCCATTTTGTCAAAGCTATTTTCCCATCATCTGTCTTCATACCTGCAAATTCTCCTCTGCAATATCTGTCCAATAACTTCCATCGGTGCATGTTTTCTGTTCTGTCTAAATGTTCCGACTAAATCGGTTTTTCTATGTTTCTATGTCTAATGCTAGTGTAATGTCAACGTCAAGCTAACCTTCTGTCATCTCCATTACAGCTTTCTCAGACACATCTTTTGCTGTCGATAGTGATTTGTCACAATAAACAGAAAGATTATATGTGTACCCTTTATCGGTGCATAATTTGAAGACCTTTATGCCGTATCTGTGTCTTTTGTTAGGTATGTATTGTCTAAAGATTACTCTGCCACGCCATGGGATCAGGCTCTCATCAACACATATCTTTTCTCTAGGAGTATTGGCATTTTGATAATTTTGGACGAATTACTCCTTAAAGGCTGTGTCCGACTTGGGCAATGCAAATCTGGTCAGGTTCTGGTTTAATGCAGCCAAAACGCAGGCGAGTTTGTTCTCGGCGAAGCGGAGCCTTTTTGATCTGGCTCCAACCTTTCAGAATGTCTCTCTTCCTGTTGCCGACCACATCCAGCTGCTTAGTATTGAGCTGCCGGCAAGCCTCAACTTCGGCGACTACATTGAGTCCTCTGCAAAAACTGCTGCCAAAAAGCTTGGCAAACTATCCAAGGTTAAGCGGTATTTCACATCGGCGCAGCTGCTCCAGTTATATAAAGCGCAAATCCGGAGTGTGCGAGCAAACTGCATGAGTTAGTTCCGCCATCTCCTTTTCACCGTCGGAGCACAAGACGCACATTAGTCTTCCACCCGCACGTTGTGGATATTCCAGCCATTCGCACAAAACGTTTTATTGCGTTCATAATGCGAACAGCAAAGGACTGGAACTCGCTGCCCGCGCATTTGTTTCCGAACCAATACAATCTGGGTCTCTTCAAGACAAGAGTGAATAGGCATTTACTAGGCAGGCATGTACTCGTACCATCATAGATCGCATCGTCACTTACCGGTGCGATTGCGATCAAATGACTGTCTAGTCCTATATAAAAAATAAAAAAATAAAAATACATTTCTCACTTTGAACAAACGGTAATTCTGGGTATCTTCTTCGTTATTTGAGAAATGTAGAAACTTCAAAATCATTTCAAATCGATTACGAGACATTAAATTTCTCGCAAAAGGTAGACCATGGAGTTTATGTTTTCGCCAGTAATCACAAATAGCTGGCAGTTTCACTAATCCCATCCATCCTATCAATCCAAGGAATTTCCATATCTCTGCTGAATCTACTGGCTTCCAATGAATGAAGTCTTGACTGTGCAGATGTATCATTTGTCAATAAATATTGACTGGCGTATAAATTTGTCTGCTTTATAAGGTTTATAATATTTTGAGTAAGAAATAGTTGATAAAATTCCAGCGGCTGTGCATCAAATAATATACCTTGGTATATATCTTTCATTCCTGATGTACCTGTAAATTGTTCAGCCCGAGGTCCAGGATTTTTTTCGATACTATTGATACCCCAAACTATTTATATGTATGTTTATGTTTTTTCGCAAAATTTTATGTAAAATTACTTTCTTAAATAGCTAAAATAGCGACGGCTCATAAATGTATCGCTTTATTACTGCACTTAAAAAAAATGTCAGCATTTTGACGCACCGTAACACCTGTTTTCATGTTATTTTAATGCATTATTGGTTTTTCGTCCACAAAAATGACCGACGAGTTCACACACGAGACATTTTTTCAATACACGACAAAAATAAGGCGCCATGTTAAGATCTGTCGACAAAATTAAATTTCCCGTACAAAATATTTAGTCACGAAAATTGCTGCCATGTTAGGAACGGTAGACAAAATAGAGAAATCGAGAAATGGCGAAATTTGATGGCGTATCTTAGGCCCGCTGGTAACTTTTACAGCGTACGATGTAGTAGTATTACTTTTTCGTAACCAACAGCACGGACCTACCTGGATTGCTTTGCATTACCACAGAATAAAATGGAAACGTTACTGTGCTTTTCAACTTCACATCTGGAGCTATTCATTGAGTGAAAAGAGGCTTCAATGACGGGCCAAAGTAAAAATAATAATATGAAGAGTCGTGATTTAGCCGCATGCTTGCCAGATGTGAATGTCTCTCAAGAAGTGCAAGATGGGCAGTTTAGTTATGGGTTGCGTTTCGGTTATTGTTTCTGTTCCATTGTGTAATGGCAAAGTAAAATAATAGGTGGCCTTAACGAGGCACATAGGCGGTATTTAATTCTGTGTTTATTTGCTAGATGTTAGCTTGAAAATTTACGTAAACTATTTCAATGTGTAGTGTTCGCGTTAAAATTAGAAAACAATGTAAAGTATTTCTTTAAACGTTCATCGTCACTAACGTTAGAATAGTTTAAAACGGGATTGCTACCATGTACCTTATTCATTATGATTTTCCGATATTTCGGCACTGGTGCAAGCGCCATGATCACGGAGTGACAGAAGATCTTGCGGGTGAGCTGTTATTGGCAGACATATCGTTTTCCTCCCTCCCTCCTTACTACTTCGAATTCTTTTATTTTATTGCGCTCGCCTCAGTGTTTACAAATTCATTATTTTCTCGCACCTATAACGTCTTCCATGATTTGCTACTTTAAATTTACGTTATCGTTCGCGTACAATATTTGTATTGGGATTTCGTACAGTGCCTCTGTTGAGATGTAAAGGAACTATAAAACGCTACCATGACGTAACAATAGCATCAAGGTTCCGTTTTATAGTTCCTTTTCGTCTAAGCATGCAGTTAATAATATACAGCGACTTTTCAGGCGCAGTTCTTACCTTTTTTTTGGTCGTGGTTGCGCAACCATGACCCACCTAAAAGGTGAATCCACTGCCGCCGAGCCGCGGTGCACAGGTGGGGCCAGCCGCGGATCACTGACCACCTCCAAACAGTTGTGCTTCGCGGCCTCCACCTCGTGAGCGCCCCTTTGGGCGGGCAGTGCTAGGCAGGCAGGCACCATACCACCACCACGCCCGGTGGCAGACAGTGGGTAGGTGGGAAGTCCACCGCACCGCCACTCAGCCTCTTAAACCAGCCCTCTTAACTTCCCGGTGGTTCCTGCTGCTGCCACCAGTACTTAGCCCCCTGCCACAATAAGGTGAGGGTTCACGGGGTGGGGGCGCAGTTCTAACCTAATTTAACCAATGCACGACTCGTTTTTCATCCTGTTAAAGGCTTAAATATCACAAACAACATTTTGGATGTTAAAAAATTTACATTATTCATACCATACGACTCACTCCTTTTTTTGATTAAGCCTATTTTGAGGGAAACCCTATTGAAATCTTACCCAAATGAAAGGGTAACCCTATTGATAGTGTCAGTCTATTAATGTGAAGTTAACTACTTCTGATGCGCTTACCCAATCTTATGGGGTTCGAAAACTTCAATTTTTAAGCACTTACCAAGTTATAGGGTTACCCTATGTCTATCTCTTTTCGTGCGTACGTAACTAATTTAATAAGGATTGCGGGATTGATCAGTATTCACCGTCTGTTCAATTTTCGACGATATTTTATAAATAAGTACGGGTACGGTGCTGTAAGACGCCCCTAGCTTCATTCCATGTCTGGTACCTCGTAGCACAGGGATATTTATCCTTACTTCGAGACCATGACAAGAGGTGTGTTGTCTGGCCCATATTTATATCTATATTTAATCATTGATCAGGCGTTTGCTTGCTTTCTTGTTAACTTGTGGGCTGGATTTAGCTTTCTTTCAACATGGATTCCGAAGAAGAATTAAAAAAGAATAGAATAGAATAGAAAAACATTTATTTGGTAAACTATATCACACATAATCACATAACATAATAAAAATAAACAAAAAATACAACAAAGGAACACAAAATTAAAAATTAACAAAAAATAACACAAAAATAACAGGATAGACATTAGGTAACACATACATGTAACAGAACTTCAAAATAATATATGCGTGACATAACTAAAAAGGTGTATCAAGATAGCTTCGAATCGTGAGGTATTTATATAAACCTACCTGTCATTTATTTTTTTGATTCATCAAATAAGATAAATGTGAATGTTTTATGTTTAAAAGGAGAACATTTTATTTGGGTCTTTTTTAAAAGTGTGCCAACAATAAAAATGGAAGTCGTAGGGTTCTCACAAGCCAGGTATATGAGTTCAAAATACGCAATTTCTATATATTTATTGATACTTGAGAGTGCTGGGAAACATAAAATAATGATAAATATTGCTAGAAGAAATGATCTGAAGCATTGTACTTTTGTGCAAAAGATGTCACAGCAAATTTAAAATGTCAATAAAGATGTCAACAATTATTATGACCGATTTCTTTTCTGAAAGATCTGATCAACGAAAATTATTGTACCTTTAGTTAGAACTAGTGTTACGCAACTAAAATTGGACCTAGTTCTGCACAAGGCAGCCATGTGAGGAAAAGCCACACAAGGTGGCTGTGTGCTGCAGTAACTCAAAACGGAAAAACAGTATGCCGCCATTCTGACAGGGTTTTTTCAGAACCGGTTCCAAAAGTGAGGAATCAGGAGAACCGGTTCCCATAATGAAGCCTCATAATTGTTAGTTTCTCACTCGTAGCTTAATACAAATCACGCGAGGACAATGAGCCGTGAAAGAAAATGGTATGGTCACTAGAATTAAGATGGAGTGCCAAGACAATTTGATTTGAATTGCTTGCTTGAATTATAGGAATTCTGATAAATACTTTTCAAAGTCTTATGTGATGTACATAGTGTAATATTGTAAAGTGTAAAAGTAAGTGTAACAGTGTACCTGTTAAAGGCCAAGCTTCTGGGTACCTAGGAAGTTACGATTTGATGATTGACCACCACAATAGGTACGGCTATTAGATACAGATAATAGTTGGTGGACTTGCAATCTTCTGGCATATCTCACACACAGCTAGATGTAAGTCATTTGAAGTTACAGGGTGAAACTAGATATATCCAAGGCGTTCGACCGGGTTCGGTATCGAGGTATTTTATCCAAGCTTCTATGTTACGGACTGCCGGGGAGTTTACTTATGGATTGCCAGTTTCTTGTCTATTAAACGCATTACAGCCATGGTTAATGATAGGTGCTCATTGGAGCTTAATTATTCATAATATTATATAAATATATATATTATATATTGCTTTTCTCAGTCTGAGCCGAACTAATTAGTTTAAAATTAAAAAAGGAATTGCAATATTTTTTTAAAAGATGAGTACTTTTATGAATCCGCGGTCATTTACTGAAAGTTCTGACTTATATTTACATAAAAACTAAAATTCCTAAGAATCGAAATACGAACAGCATCGGTCCAATGCTCGTAGACAGTACACAAAAGGCTGTGGCTAGCTTCATTTCTACGAGAAGTTGGACTCGCCTAATGATGGATGACTGATCAAGATATATCGAAGCTAAACAAAGGCTGAAAGGGTTGTTGTGACGGCGTCGGTGGGGCAACCATGCACGCACCTGCTGAACTCATATGCGGGCGCGTTGCGCTCAGTCAGTTTGAATAGCTGGTCAACTCAAAACTCGTACGCGCTGCATGGCGGAATGGCAACGTTGTGTTGTGCCGTGTGCGCACCGCTTGATTGTTTCGTCTATGATTACAAGAAGGGCGTGATTTGTGTAGGCAGTTATTATATTTGGTTTGAAAAAAGAACTTTGGGTTTACGGAGCTGCTCGCACATCGGGTTATGCAGAAACGATGACTTTTTTTTCCAAAAAAACATTTTCATAAAAAAAAATTCAATCTGCCAAACTGCATAGCAGTCGGCTGTAGTTCTCGGTTACTCCCCCCTCTTATACAATATTATAAATTAATACGACATGAAATAAAAAGAAGCAGACTATTCGATTGATAACCATTATCAACGCTCGACTCGTCAGACGGATTATTGTGAATAAAGAAACTCATGTTGCATTTGCACTGTTTGTGTTTAGATTTTTAGGAATTTTAGTTTTTATGTAAATATAAGTCAGAACTTTCAATAAATGACCGCGGATTCTAAGTACCTACGCATCTTTAAAAAAAATGCAATTACTTTTTTAATTTTTGACTCTCAATAGCTCGGCTCAGACTGAGAAAGGCAACATACGAGTATTTGTCATAAAACGACTAACGGTTTAAATGATTTTGAATCGAATTTAGAAAGTTTGGTCGATGGCCACGCGAAAAAAAAAGGCGCCCCCTTTCATACAAAATCTGGCGTTGTCTTTTACTGATATTGGTGGAAACATGATTTAGAAAGTTGGCTCGATAGAGTAAATATACAAAGTTACCTCTTTTCGTGATATTTTGTCTTCTATTCTTGGTTTAATTCGTGAATTAATTGATTTGATAATATGGGTACCAAAACAAAGTTTAAAGATAACTGGAGGGATTTCAACCGATGGTTTTTTTTATTACATCTATTAATTTTTTAATCGATTATTTTAGTAATTTTCGGTTCACGTGGCACTCACCAGTGTCCATCGGGACGTGTTTTGCAGAATCAGCTCGCCTTAACAAATGTATAAATTAATGATATTTAAAAAAAAAATGCTGAGGTCAACCGTGAACCGTGAACGGTACCGGTTGTTCTAAAGCTACGGCGGCCCGCACCGGTATGCGGTGTGTGTGTGTGTGTGTGTGTCGTTGCGGCCTGGCCGACTACCCTGCGGTCCGCAGCGGTGCACGCCCGCATTGATGCACGCCGCTGGTATTCCTTTCTATGCAGATTTAGCATAAAAACAATTTGAAAAAAAAGTGTCACATTCTAAATAAGCTAAAAATAATATTGACTAATAGGCAACATGCCTAGGCTACTGTTTCAAATGTAACTAAGCCGCAGACCAAACATGTCCAAATGTTTAAACACATTTGAAACAGTGCAAACTATAGTTAATCGTTAAAATAACCACTCGTGTAATCTTAACTGATACAGACAAAATTTGGCAAAGATAAATGTGCCTTATTGGGTTGAATTTGTGATTACATGAGATCTACGCAGTCTCAGCGAGTAAGCAATCGTACATTTTCATTTTCAGGGCTTCAGGCTCTTCAGTCGTGACCGGCCCGCCAACGGCCCCAACCGCTTTCCCGACAGCGGAAAACCGTTAAGTTTTCCCGCGAACGTGATGCCGGTGATAAAATAAACATTTAATAAGATAATTTCGTAGAGATAATAAACTATTTTAAATAATCGCTCTATCAATGTATTTGTAAACACTGACTTTTGCCTGAAAACAAACTCACGTAAACTAAAGAGTCTCAGTAAATAAATAATTTTAAAACTTGATTTTAGATAAAGTGAAAATTGTGCAGTTAAATTGAGGCTTATTCTGAGCAAGGCGTGTATAATTCTAAATATATTTGTCATGACAGGTGAGTAAAATTGGTTGAAAATTTACTGATTAGAAACTAGTTAAATGGAAACCGATCCTTGGGCTTTGTTTAATGATTATTTAAAACATAGTCTATAATTTTTCTACAAAACGATCAACAAAAACAATGCTTAGTTTATCGTTTCAAACTAAATTTTCCCTCTCCACTATGAGTTTAACATAGTTTTCTTCAGAGAACTGTCAACAACAAAAGTTGTTAAATCTTTGCAGCCTCCCATAATTCCTAAATGTCGAAAGTCACTCATAAATTATGATATTGACTTTACGTACGGAATTCGAAAAATAAAATCTTATTTTAAATAGTGTATCATCGTCAATACATACTTAAAGTATTTCTGTATCAGTGCTAATAAGTACACCAACATTCGTGTTTTGTAGATTTACGAGTAAATACAACTTGATTGAACTATTTGAGTATGTGTTTGAGCGCCGAAGGTTCCAAGATTGTTATTTTGCTTGTTCACGTTCGCAGTTTAATATCGAATGATTACCTGATCGTAATTTTTCAAACGTTAAGCAAGATTCAGCAAAAGACCACTACTGAACTAGACAACTCGAATTAAGATACGGAACACTGAAACAAAATGTTTTTAAATGAAAGGAATTAGAGCCATTCGGAAAACGAATGAGCGTGGGTTTATTTTGATATCTTTCTTTGATTATTTATGGAGAATTATCTCAGTTACACTGCATTCCATCACTTATAAAAACCTTCCACCGGACGGATCGACAGTACGATTTAGCCGTCACTCAATGTTGAGACTGAAGATCATTCAAACAAAATACTCCTGAAGCAAAATCCACCATCCAGGATCGAAAATTACTACTCAACTCAATTTTGAAAGAAAAATACCTATATTAAGCCCGAAACGGAGACTACTAATGACTGGCTGTAGATAAGCTATATAGCCTTCAGCGTGCCTTATCCTGCCTTATACCTTTTTACGCAACGTTCCAACAACCCATGTTATAATCATTGGTTCCCTTCAAAACCTTTGTGTCGCGCTTTTATTACATAAAAGCATTTCAAAATACAAAAGGATGGAACACAGACGTGAAGGTCTATAATTTGGCATTCTTCTTTTGATTTTCCTACCAGGAAGGAGTGGTTGCAGGCAAATTTTCTACCTGCAATCTTATAGTTATTAGACAATAGGCGAGGTTTTCAGTTTGTTTAGGATCATTTCAAATAATCTACTGAGTGTTCGTTTTTGTTTACGTTCCTCAATTCTTTGATAAAACTATTATTTCAGTTGTTGTGTTGTGTAAGAAAAAAAGAAAGAAAAATCATTTATTGACCCATAAGATGTTACAGCACAATAACATAAAATCATAAATGTAACAAACCAAGTAACAAAAAGTAAAAATATTACATTAAAAATTAAAACGGGCCAATCAGGGCCAGCATGTGTCGCCGAAGTACGAGACTGCAGGGACGCTGGTATTCTAGTGTACGTACGCCATCGAGTATAAAAGTCTTTACTGGCCAGATTTTTTTGCAAAACAATTTAATCTTGCACCGATAAAGGTCCGCAGTAGATTGGTAAAGTTTTTTAATCCAACTTCAGAGGAATTAAAGCTTACAGAACGCGTGATAGTAAGCGGTTACGAACACTGTTTTCAAACACTTTGCGCAAGTATTACGTTCTTTGATTAGTGCATTTGTACCAGTGTCCATCTATTATTCGAAGCTAAGGATTTATTGCCCGGAGAATACTCGCCAGAGCCAATCATGAAGTAGCAGCAGTTTGCCTCACATTTCCTCAAATGTTAACTTACTAATAACAGAACAAAAAATGTAACAATCTGTTTCTTTTTAAAAGGGTAACAACTTCATTTCTTGCCGGGTTTTCTCAGCTATATGATTACACTTTCACACACAAGTCACTTGTCACATTATGTTTGAGAGTACTACGTTACGTATAAGTAGTAAGTAAGTAAGTAATCAGCCTATATACTGTCCCACTGCTGGGCAAAGGCCTCCATCATTGAAATCAAGTCATCGCTACAATAGATGGCTATTGACTTAATCACCACGCTTGCCAAATGCGGGTTGTACGTTACGTATACAACGTGTTCATTAAATGGCGCAAAACCTCAGACACCCTAACTGCTTTTAAATATATCTATTGAAAAGTTGTGCGCGGTTGTCATCGAAATGCAAATTTGACCATGTTACAATGTTACTCAAAATCGATGTACAAGTATGTATTCGTTTGTATTTTGTTACTGCGCCAAAGAATTAATAAATAAATATCAAAGCCTAATAAATTATTAAAAATTAGTCACATGAATTTTATTTGTTTTTTTTTATATTTTTGCACTTCTTGCTAATTATTACTTATTTTAGACGAACGCTACCCTATGCGGAATCTAGAACTGAGTTTCAGACGTTGCCACTTTAGGCCTAATCAGCTGGAAGGTCATTGATTTTAAGAAATTCAAATATTGTTGTACTAAGTTAAAAACAAACTATATTTTTAATTATTGAAATTGATTAAGTGTATTATAATTATTGAATTAAATCATTGTTGGTTTTGCGCTATTTCATCAATACGTTGAGGATATGATAATCATTAAAAAATTAGTCTGATCGAGGAGATCCGCAAGAGATCGAAAGTAGCCGAAATCATTTAGCAAAACTAAAGTGGTACTGGGCAGGCCACATCGCTCGCAGAACCGATGACCGTTAGGGAGTAAAGATTCTTGAGTGGCAACCACCAACTGGGAGACGCAGCGTGGGCAGACCCGGACCGATGACCGTGTAGGTTTTGGGAAGCCGTTGGATGCTTACAGCCCCAAGCCGCTTGCGTTGGCGTTCAGGCCTAGATGCGGATTTACAAAGGCTGATGATGATGATGGTGATGATGAAAATGAATCAGTAAGATACTCATCTGACTGAATATTGATGTTTTTAATTCCGTTTGACGAGCCAGTTCGAGCGAACGGTATTCCCGTCCGCTGGAACTGGGTCTCATTAAGCCAAGGGTCACTTTGATGAAACAAATATCTCTGTTGTTTCTGGTTTCCTTTACACAGGGAAAAACATTGCTTTATCTTTTCTATTCATTTATTTTTATGATAAGACACTTTTAAAAGATTGGGTACTTCTCAACTGTTATCTAATCCACAGTTTACAATACGAAGCTTACGAAGTTACCCAATTATGCCAATTTCAGTGAGTTAGGCGATCCCTGCCAGAAATATACGCAAAACTTTCAATTTGCTTTGGTGGGGCGCTATGGAGTCAAAGTTGTTATTCAATAGTTATAGTTAAAGCGGCTATTTTACGCAGAATTTTAAACAATTTAAATTACAGCTTCTAGGTTTGTTGAATGAGCTCCACATCACTGAGATTTTCACAACACAGTAGACGATGGTGTTAATTCATAATCTGCTTTGAAAGTAAATCAAAACGCTGACCTAGGGCATGCCTTTGGCCCTATGTACTTAAATACCTACAAAACGGCGAGTCTGGGAAGACCAATTTAGCAGTTGGTTGTGAAAAGTCACGAGGAGCATTCGTAGGTCGCGAAACTTGCGGTTGAACTAGACGTAAATGAGTACTGTACGTCTACAGTCGTCTGTAGTTGCCATTTTAAAACTTATGTACGTCATATAATGCCCAGTACGTTTACCACGAGTTGCTACTTTAAATTTACGTTATCGTTTTAAGATTATATTGGTTGGTACTGGACATGACATGACAATGTCAAATCCCATTACATTTTTTTTACGCAAACATTAACGTAAATTCAAAGTGGCAACTCGTGGTAGACGTACCTACTGGCATTAAAATGCAAACGCACTTAAAAATGAAAAAAAATCAATTTTCGAAGGAGTGGATTATCTGTACTGTAGTAACTATTTAGTAATCACTGCATAGGGGTCTTTAATATCTAATACCCCTATCATGAGTTTATATCGATGGCAGTCGTTACCGTTAGTGTTGACGTTTTAGTATGGGATTTCTCATCTCATGGAAACTCATGGTACTGGGCGTATTTTCGGAGCATATAAGCTAGTATTATTGTACAAAATTGATACACGCTACCGTGTGCATTTTTACGTCCGTGTACTCTCCTATTCCATTATAATTTGCAAACTACTTCGAGTCAGTCAGTAATATGGATTTGCTACAAAAAATTCGAAAAGAGTCTACGAGTTCAGATAAACCAATATGTTCTTTTATTTTGTTTTCAATGAGCTATTAAAGTACGGCCGGCGAAACGAGATAAAGAATGTAAACAATCTGACCGTTATTAAGTTTCTTTGCGATAACAAGCGATTTTTATCTGGTATTATCTCCGGTACGCAATAATGTCGTCCGTTGGCCGACGTACCACGTGACGAGAGCGTCGTGGCCTAGTGGTTCAGTATCCGAACTCAGATCGTGGATCGTGTGGTCCCGAGTTCAAATCTGGCCAGAACCAAAATCTTTGTGTTCACTGTTCAATATCCGGCTTACTCTCCGGTGATGGAAAACTTCGATAAAAAACCAAATGAACCTTGATAACGGCGGAAGGCTGACCACCTACCACGTTGGGTTCTAATACCATTGGTGAAAAGTGGGCTTATGAGTGTTTCGTTCACCATGACGAGACAGTCACTTGCCTCTGACTACCCCGTTTGGGATAAAGTCGTGATGTTATGTATGTTGGCCGACGATGTCATTGCGTGATTCGTGGTATAAAAAAGCTGTCAGTACAGTATGTCTACCATGATTTTAGTAAAAGTAAAAAGTAAAGTCAAAAATATCTTTGTTCATATAGACTTTTAAAAAGTACTTATGACAAGACTTATACAAAAAAAATATAGCAAAAATATACTAAAAATAACCTACATAAAATAATACTATGATAGTATTTATCATAACTAAACATAATGTAACTCTACCACCGGTTCGGAGGTTATTTCCGATCGAGAAGACTCCGGCAATAAACTCGATGGTTACTCTTTTCAATCTAGTTTTTATACACAAAAATTGAATTGACAGAGTAAAGGCATAACAAAAAAGAAATTAAATAATTTAATATAACAAAAAATTAAATAACTTTACACCAATGATAGCCGCATGCTAGTATCATCAGCGTAAACCACCGTTTCGTTACAGCGCCCCTGGTGATTGAAAATGGAACCAAAATGGCATAAACATTTTTGAACGCAACGATCAACTCGTGGCAGACGTACTGAAGCCATCAACTTTTGTTTTGTCATAAACAAGGCTGTTTGGGACTCTTCTGACGAATCAATTTCAACTAAAACAGACGACACGATAATCAGACAAGGTACTTTTCTAACTAATCATCGTGTCTCTATTATAATCCGCTTAATATTTCACTTATGTATTCAAAATATGAAAATGTTTTGTTCACAGTCTATAACTCGTTTCGCAAGCCTTCCCTTAATTGGCTTGTTAAGCCGGAGCTCGCGTATGTGTACATTCGACCATACGAATACAAGCTTATACACTTTAAAAATACGCCCGGTATGTAACCACCCTAACTGTGCATAGATCTATTTATTCTGACTGACTGCCTGACTCTCTGAATATAAATTTAATAGCACACAGCCCAACATACTGTAGCTATACGTAGGTCACACTATAAGTTTTTCGTGACCTAAAAAAACAACATGTTATAACCAAAATACTATGCTTTTCAAAATACTCTCCTTTACATTTTCAATTTGTTTCTATGCAGCCGAAACATTTTTTAAAACAGGAGGACCACAGATCGGAAGGAATGTTTTCTACGTGCTGATTGAACGCTATCACTGCCTCTTCGGAGTTGGTAAAACAGAAACTCTCTCATCAAATCTTTGATTTTGGGGAAAATACAGAAATCACAAGGTGCTAGGTCGGGGCTATGCGCAGGATGGGTGACAAGTTGTACTTTTTCGGAAGCTAAAAATGACTTTGTTTTGTTGTCCGTGTGTGAAGAAGCGTTGTCATGATGTAGGAGAACGCGGCTTTTGGGTCGTCTTTCGCGAACTTTTTCTAACACCCTGGGTAAAGAAATGGTAGAATACCACATCTCGGCATTAACACTCTTTTGATCTTCAAGTGGAATTGCACAGCTGGGACCCGTAGCTGAGAAAAAAAACGATCAATTTTTACCAACGTTTCTCGCCTACCTCACTTTTGTTGGCCTGTTCTCATTTTCAAACACCCATTCACAAGATTGCTGTTTTTTTTCGGGTTCAAAACAATAAATCCACGTTTCGTCTCCTGTGACAATGTCATAAACAGCATTAGAATGTCCGTGGTCGTACTTCAGTAGCATCTGTGAGCACCATTCCACGCGAGCCCGCTTCTGCTCCGCTGTCAGTTCATGAAGTATCCAACGACAACAAAGTTTCCGAACTTTCAATTCTTCGTGTAAAATTTTCTGAATTTGGCTCATACCAATCCCCATTAGTCCTCGAATTGTCTCATAGGTAATCCGCGAGTTTTCTTCAATTAGCCGCTTAACAGTTGAAGGCCGCCCTTCACGAAATTCGTCACGTCAAATTCAGCAAACCATCGCCTCACGGTGCTCAAACAAGGTAATTCTCTCCCAAAAGCATTTTGAAGACGAGCGACACAGTCTTGCGGGGAGAGTGAACTTTTAAAATCTTAAAAAATCATCGCTCTAAAATCTTTTCGACTTAATTCCATTTTCGTTGCGTACGTAGAACTTGGATGTGTGATAAAAACAATTGACAAATGATTTCCCGCCAATTGTTTTTTTTATTACTAAGAAGGTTGCAACGTTAAAAAAATGTAACATTCGAAATTCAAATAGTTCCGATTAGCTAGAAGTGCAAAACTTTTAGTGTGCCCCATGTATATAGTATTATTTGTTGTAGCTAGGAAACAGAAATTTTGCGTGGCTTAATTTTGTAGTTTAGCTTACATGGCGTTGTGACTCTTGGAATTTGAAGCCACATAGAATACTGAAAATACTGAAGCTAAAGCATTTGTTCCACTGTCATTTTCTTGCTCATGAAACGTGCAAGTTATGAATCCCGAGTGAATAAAAGACATTTTCTCATTAAAATCATTTTAAACCTATTTAATTTTGGCAGAGGAAGCGTAGTTATACT
Organism: Udea olivalis; assembly: GCA_947369235.1. Taxonomy (NCBI): domain Eukaryota; kingdom Metazoa; phylum Arthropoda; class Insecta; order Lepidoptera; family Crambidae; genus Udea; species Udea olivalis. Next base: position 12,052,853 of record OX376351.1, read on the forward strand.
CTTTTGTAGGAATCAAATTTCCTGGGGAAAAATCGTTGTATTTTTACATCTCGTCAGAAATAACAACATGTTATTCGATGAAAAATAACGATCTTTTCCATAATCAAAAAAAACAAAATGTCCATTCATTTCTTCAGAGGCCGTAATATTCACAAAAATCCAATTCAAAAGCAGGTAAAAAAATCTCCATCGACAAAGACATTTCATGTTGTACAGTCAGCAACACCAGTAGTAAAACAGCTTAATATCTGTTCACACAATTATTTTCGCAGTTATAGAAAACGTCGGGGAACAATCACTTGTACCCTTGTGCAGCCACTATCTGGCTGACCGTGGGGGAGAGGGGTTAATAAACGATAGGAAAAGTGTTCAGAAAACTGAATAAAAGAAGAAAATATGTTGTTTTACCGCTAATGCCTTGGGTTAGGAAAATTTTTGCTCAAGGTGTAAAATAGGGATACTCGTACTCGTATGAATTGTTTCATGAAAACTTTGTCTATAGCTTTAAAAAATTATCAAGATATTTTTTGTCTGACTCCGTCTACGTTCACAATCAAATACAAATAGATAAACACACGACCTTTCAACAAGGAGATCGAGAACAATTCGAGTGATGTGTTTTCCTTATTATTTTTTGTTTCTTGCGTCAGTGACACCGTTTTAATTTCAAATGTAATGTCACCTCAAACAAAACGGATTTGTACCAGGATAATCGTGGATAGATGTCTCACTTTTTCTCGAAAGCCGTCTTGATTAGATTGCTAGCAAAGCCCTGAAGGAATCCGAACTTTGTTTACGCGAAAAACATATTTACCATTCGCTCTACGTCAAAATTGAGTTTAGGTAAAGATTTATTAAATTAGTTTGATTTAAATCGCCCGAAAAATACGTCTTATGAAAAACATCACTCATATACTGGTATTGATTCATGAATAAAACAAAAAGTTTTGTGGATGTTAAGCAGAAGGAAGAAATGTATGATAAAAGGGTATGGAACGAAAGTAACTTTAAATTCTAGTACCTTGTAACATTGACTTGGTTCGTGCTGTCATAAAAAATAACATGGGAATGTCAGATGCCACTATGACTAAGTATAAAAGTGTTCAGTACGTCTACCATGAGTTGCCAACGAAATCGAACTAAGAAACGGTACCATGACGTAACAATACCATCAAGTTTTTTAGTTCCATTTCGACTCAACAGAGGCGCTATACGGAATCCCAAACTTATATTTTACGCGAACGATAACGTAAATTTAAAGTAGCAACTCATGGTAGACGTACAGATAGTCCTGTTGCTAGCCGTGTTCCATGAAAGCTATGCATACCTAGTCGTTTGGCGGTCTAAGTATATAACTAAACAAAGAAATTGGCGAGCAAACATGTATTTTCAGTCCCGCGTTCAGATTTCGTGTTTTGTAAAGTAAATGTATGTATGTAGATGGATAGATGTACGAGTAGGTACTCTATTACACAAATAAACAAGTACAGTAATATTTAATTACAGAATTTCCTATTTGTACAGTTCAGCGGCCTTATCGCCAGATAGCGATATCATCCAAGCATCTTCAGGTGAAGGAACTTATTAAGATAATCAAAAAACTATGTAAGCAAAACGCACAATCCTTATTTCAACACATGAATATAACCTGGTGGACGATGTGGTCTACAATCGCACATGTCTACTTAACAACTGCCCATTCACTCTTGTCTTGAAGAGACCAATGATGTGTTTGTCCTGGGAAAACATGAGCAGGCAGCGACTGCCACTGCTTTGCTGTATATTATAGTCGTAGTTTCATAATCAATAAAATATAAAAAAATCGGTGACACGCTTTGTGCAGATAGGATATCCACTGAGGGTGGAAAGCCCATGTGCATCCAGTACTCAATGGTGAAAAGGTGCCGGCGGAACCAACTCGTGCAGTTCGCTCGCAAGGAAATGGATTCTGGACTCGTCGGCAGTGAGCGCTATAAATTTAAAGTATTTAAATGCATATACATATATCATATCGAAGGAATAAAGATACTTGTACTATTTACACTTAAAAGTAAATTTATTATGGAAAGGACATCACAGCATAGCAGATACTAACATAATCGTATTAACAACCATTAGGAAAAGGGGTCACATTAAAGGATTAAAGGGAAATATGTTATGACACGGGTATTTAAAAATGGGTAGGAATTCGTATTGCCTGATAGACAAAGGCAAGGAATTTCACAGGCGGATGGATTAAACAGTGACGGACTTTGAGTAATAACTTGAGGAATGTGGAGGTAATTCTAGAAGGAGTTTCCGATTCGAACGCATGACATCGCTCCTGGCAAATTGCTGCAATTTAAAACATTTTCAGCAAAGTATACCTCGTAATACGTAAGTTGTCGTAAAATACCAAGATTCCATGACCATGTGGCATCCATGGCATGATGACCATGTTTTGCTGATTTTTTAAACGGGTTATGTTTATCAAATTAAAGGTAATGCATAATTATTATTTTTTTTTATTCATCTTGTTGTGTTAATTAATCTTGTACAATCCTACTAATTGCGCATGATTTTGTTTTAAAACGTTTGCAATATATGCAGATAATAGGATGTATCCGTCTCGTCAAAATACATCTTTATCATAACAGGAGCTCTAAGTTGGCTTTCATGAGCGCTAAGTGTTCAAACACCTCAAACTAATCTTATTTACCATTAAAAGCTCTCAGTGCCTCACTGCAGTGAAAAGGCCTAGGTACCTCTCATCCACTAGTCAAATTTAGAAATTAGTTATTAGGTTATACCGCCGTCGCATCTTTGGCCTGCCCCAAAGCTGCTTCCTGTTTTTGGATCCCAGACGGTGATCCGGCTTAGGCAAGCATTCTTTTGGCTTTCGACAGACCTTGCCGGCACATTTCCACCTCAACTGGGCATTATCGCTCAATTATTTGAATATGATTTCTGGAAAGCAGGCTAGTATGATGAATATTAGATAGAGATAAAGAATATGATGTCTATTATATGTTAATATATGTTAATTAAATAAAAGCCGCAGAGGACAATCTGCGTATATTTGATTTTCCAGTAAATCATTTTATCGCGAACAACTACTAGTTTGCTAATAGAATCATACCAGAACCGATGACTGAACGTAACATGAAAAGTTATAGAGTAAACATAGAGTAACCAATCCATTTTCAGGGTTCCGTACCTCGAAAAGAAAAAACGGAACCCTTCTAGGATCACTTTGTTGTCCGTCCGTCCGTCCGTCTGTCTGTCTGTCAAGACCCTTTTTCTCAGGAACGCGTGGAGGTATCAAGCTGGAATTTATATCAAATACTCAGGTCTACTGTACCTTGGAGCTGTGAAAAAATCAAACTTCTATGCTAACGAAATCAAAAGATCCAGCCGTTTATTCACCAAATTTTCGACACTCGCAAGGGAATCATAACCTACAGGGTACTTCCCATGCACTCAGAATTTTGAAAATTGGTACTAAGCAACGTCTTATAGCACAGATAAAGGAAAAATTGCGAAAACCGTAAATTTTTTGTTTACATCATAATAAAAATATTTTTATTTAATATTCCTACAGGTTTGTACGGTTCGCGAGTCCCACTCGCACTTCGCCGGTTTTTTTTTAATCGTTGGCAATGTACGATTATAATGTCGGTGTTGAATAGGAAAAGTACATATTAAGATTTTTTTCTACCTGAATGTTTCAGGATCCACGTGATCCGTCCACGTGACTGAAATCCATCCAGTATCTAGTTATCACGTATAACTAGATACTGGATGGATTTCAGTAAAGGTTTTTAAACTTATCTTATACAATCTGTCTAAAGATAGGAAATAGAAAAAAAAAACGAAATCGCGTCTTCCACAGCAAATTGCATTTTTCACCTTTACCGAAAGTTTGAATATTTGAAAAAAAAATGAATGTTAAACGGCACTTGCCTTCAACATAAGCAAACGCTAGAAAGGTTCGTTCGGTTTTGGATTTCAGCAGCTCAGTGGTTAGAGCAGCCACCTGGCTTGTGGAATCCCGCTCTATATTCAAGGTCCGAAATACGAATTTTTCGAGTTTTCTATCTTTAGATATATAAACAAACATTGTAAAATGAAAAAAAAAGCACTATTAGTAATAGTTACTAACACAACACTATTAAATCTGCTCTGTGGATGCATAGAAAACACGATACTTAGATCACTAAGTATTCAATCGGATTTAATATCAAATAGAAATAAATAAGATTGTATCCAGTACTGTTACAATTCCCAAAACTAATTAGATCCGTTCAGAAGAAAAACAGGAAGCATGCCTTTTCCGTTTCCGGTATTAGAGGCTTATTAAGAGCGCCAGATAATAATATGACAATCCTGCTAATGCTGTATGGAGAAAAGTTGTAGGTTTAGGACAAAACTACTGAAAACTATAAAACTATCTGTCTGTCCGTAAAAAAGCAGAGCTTGTAGAATAAACAGAGACTAATAACAAAGGGAGTTATATAACTCTGAACAATTTTAAGTGGATAATAATAATACACAGATTCTTATGTTCGACATAATACGAATATTTTTTTATAGGATATATTATTTTTTTAATATTTGTCCCAGATATTTATTTATTTTATTATTTATAGGGTCGACACAAAAATGGTTCATTGAACTATTGAAACGCCCTCTAGCCAAACCAAGTTAATGTTAAAGTATTTAACCTGTTGAATAACTTATACTGGTCAATGAGCCTGGCTTCTAAATACATATTGAATCAGGGGACACTACTAAAATATGCAATTACTAACTCAAGCCAAACCGATAAAAATATCAAATGTGACCAACGCGGTAATATTCAACCATTTTACACTGTAGAAGTCGATTTTGTTTTCTAGGTTTTGTTTTTTCTGCTCAATCTGTTAATAAGACAATAATATGTCGAAGGGTTATGAAATAAGGGTATGAATAATATGAGCCGTAATTAGAATCCTATTATTACCCAACCATTATTATTATAGGGAGTTTTAGGTTTACATTCTAAAAAGGGAACGCGGTTCGGTGTTTGTGGGTACGTATTGAAATACCTATGTTCAGTATTCAGAATGTTCAAAACCCCGACAGTTAAAATACCGATTTTCGAAATCCTGAATGTCGAAAATACCGACTGTACAAAATACCGAAAGTTCGAAATCCCAAAAGAACAATGCAGTATGCATGGCTTCTGCAATGGCTCCGACGCTGCAGGGCTCCTTCTGTTACACGCGTGCTAGTCGTCGCAGATGGCTTGCTCCTCAGCCCGCAGGCCGCCTCGCCCCTACGCGCCTACGTGGCTCTGAATAACATTCTAGGGGTAGGACAGACAAGACTACGTGGAGTCGGGCTCAAGTGAGTCGTTTTTCAATAGCATTCGATTTAAATTATTTTTGATTCAGGATTTTAAACTTCGGGATTAAAAACTGTGGGTCAAATAAACTTTGAACATATTATGGTCAAACAAGCATTCGAAATTTTAGTATTCGGTCTTCTGTTCATCGGTACCGCGGTGTTTTTCTATCCGCCCGTCTGTTGGAGCTGTAAATCCCAGAAGCTCTCCTAATCTACTTAAAATGTATAATATAGGGGTTCGATGTGGAAATTTTCCACCAAGTCGAGTTGAGTGCCGCGCGCGCCCTTACATATTCGCGCCGCCCAGCAGGCGTGCCGAGTGGGCTAATTTTTTGATAATTATTCTGTCCGAATATAACTTTCGCAGAATGGTCCACCCTTTATTTCTGTTAAAATTCATATGACACACTCGTAAGACGTACTTGCGTCGCGTCGTGGCCTGTGACTCCAGCGCGAAACCTGTGTGTTCCCGAGTTCAAATCTGGCCGGAACTATCTTTGTGTTCGTTGTTAAATTTGCGACTAACTTTCCGAACTCAAACTCAAATATCTTTATTTAAATAGACTTAATCAGTACTTTTAAATAGTCAAAAAATATACTAAATAATAGACATAAATACTATAATAATATGAATAAATAAACAGTATACAAACATAATGCGACTCTACCACCGCGTCGGAGAAGTTGATTCTTACTGAGAGGACCCGGCGGGAAACTCAGTAGTTACTCTCTTAAACTTGTTGTGGTTTTACAATGCGAGTTAGTAGAGTACAATTTGTTTGTTGATTAAAAAAATGCTTAAATTCTAACATTAAAAAATTAACAGAACAACCTAACAAGTACAGCAAAGCTACATAATATAAAACAATAGGCTGTACCAAGTCATTTATACAATTCCAAAAATGAAAATTGTTAGTAATTAATACACTTAAGTCCGGTATTTAATTAATAAGTATTACAAGAGGGAACTGATCCCGCACCGAGCAGAGAGCTTTAATTCCAGGCTTTTTTATCTAAAAGGTAATCATTGGTAGTATAATACCCCTTTTATAATGAAACAACATTTATGTGGTTTTTGAATCTGTGCAGCGGTAACATACAAATTGCCTGAGGAACTTTGTTGTAGTAGTGTACACCTTGCCCCATAAAGGATTCCAAAACTTTTGGTAATCTAAACAATGGAAGCGCAATTTTATCCCTATTCCTAATATTTTTGGATTGTATGTCGCAGTGTTTTGTGAAAAGACTGATATGCCGGTGATGGAAAACAACGATAAGAATTAAAGGCACCCTAATAACGGCTGAAACTTCATCACCTACGACGTTGGGTTCTTATACGCTTGGTGAAAAATGGGCTTTCGGGTGTACCGTTCATCATGCCAGCAACAGTCAACTGGCGTCTGACTTCCCAATTTGGGATATAGTCTTGAGCGTATGTGTACATACCTACTCGCATTTTGGTCCGTACGTGCGTACGCTTGTTATTAAACCTATGTTTTGTTGCAGCCCTCACGCAGTCATTCTTGCTGCTATGTTTGGTGAGCGTGGTGACTCCTGGCGCGCACGTAGCCCGCCGCAACACCACAGAGTACCTGAACAGGCACTGCTCCCTGATGGACAACTCCATCGGCAGCCACTGTGTCCAGACCGAACAGCGGTTGCTGTGCAGGGGAGGAGTTACTAGAGAGTGGACGAAAGTGCGCAAGTAAGTTTTCTTGTGCAAGTCAAAGTTAATATTGAATATTAATTTATTTAAACCAGTTTTGATTCCAGTTAATTTCTATCCTAATCCAGTATTATTTGTTGACTCTGATAGGAAACAACCTTTTCTACCTAGTGCTGCTTAAGCAAAATTGCTAATGCCATTTAAATCCATCCAACATGGTATCCATCACACAAAAACCCAAGATACAAGTAAAAAATAAAATACAGCAAAATGGTGAAATACAACAAATAAACATAATACCAAAATGGTTTCCACTCAGCTGTATCATCATGACAGAGCCTTGACGCTGGTTTTCTGTGGTAACCACCATGATGAGAGGATGTCGACGGCCTACTTACAATAACAATCTACCGCGAAAATAAAACAAGTGTTGATTAGAACAAAAGTATTCTAAGGTTTTTTGTTTTGTGTTGTTTTTTCGTTGTGTCTGGTTGTAGATATGTTTGAGAGGACGTGTCTGTGAAAAAGTACTTGCGTAATTATGTGAGTAAGAGCGTTATAATAGTGTTAGTTCTAATACCAGTGGTGAAAAGTGAGCTTCTGCGTGTTTCGCTCACCAAGAAGGCACAGCCACTTGCCTCTGACAACCTCGCTTGGGATAAAGTCGTGATGGTATGTTGTGTTATAAGTGTACAGTACGTCTACCATGAGTTGCCTATTTAAATTTACGTTATCGCTCGCGTAAAATATTTGTTGAGTCGAAATAAACTGAAAAACGGTATCATAACGTAAGAATAGGTTCCGTTTAGTAGTTACATTTCGACTCAACAAGGCGCTGTACGAAATCCATAAACAAATATTTTACGCGAACGATAACGTAATTTAAAGTGGCAACTCATGGTAGAAGTACAGAGCGCCTATAGTGAATAGTAGATACCTAATTTAACTAAAACTGGCATACAAGTGGTTGTAGCTAACTGCCGTATTTTACTTGAGATAAGCTCATGGTTAGGGGGGACGTATTGATTTTATCCATGTCCATTCATTTTGCTGTTGGGAAATCCAGTCACAAAAACAATTTCGAAAATTCCCACTTTAATGCAAGTGAGAATTTTCCGGGTCGGTGATTAAAATCTTCCGCACTGAAACGTAGAGAAAATTAACTTTTAACTCTGTGACGGCAGCGTAGTCATACCGTAGTAGGTGGGTTGGCTCGTGCGACTACGGTGTTTTGACAAAACGTAGAATCTGTATACATTATGAGATTCATAAATCTGCATTTTAATATTTTGATACAACTGACTAAAGTAAAAGTAGTATAAGTAAATAATATCTTTATTCATATAGACTTATAAAAAGTAATTACGAGTATGACAAGTCATATAGTTACAAAAAAAAACTATAGCAAAAATATACTAAAAATAAACTTACATAAAATAACACTATGATAGTAAATATCATAATTAAACATAATGTGACCGTACCACCGGTTCGGAGGTTGTTTCCGATCGAGAAAACTCCGGCAAGAACCTCGATGGTTTCAATCTTGTTTTTATACACACAAATTGAATTGACAGAGTAGTCACAGCAAAAAAAAATGTGCAGAGGAGCAGATTATACCTAAGATGACCACAAATTCTCATCATTTAAGAAATCCTCAACACTATAATAATCTCGCTTCATTAACTTAGCTTTAATTTGTGACTTAAACTGGTGAAGAGGCAGGCAAACAAGAGTTTGCGGAATCTTATTAAAATATTTAACACATTGACTGCTTGAATTTACACCCCTCTTGTAGTAAGAAAGTGTCTAAGACGCCTTTTTATCTTTTTGAAGTATTTTTAAAATGTGTTAAGGTGAGCTTTTGTGAAAACTATCAAATTGCTTTTCCTTGGTTTTCTTTATTGTTGTTTTTTATTTGACGTTCACACACATACACACATCCATTGGCTCATTTCCTCCGCTTCAACACCCTTGCCTCTTACTTCCTTCAGCGCACTATAATCTACTTCTGCCCGCATCAAAGCGTTTCAATTCACTTTCCCCTTTATCGGAGCTTTGATGTCGGTAAAAAACAACGTCTCCTGATTGAATTTGGTCTAGTAAGTCACTTGGTCTCTCATAGCCAGCGAAGTTGATTTCCTGAACTAAGCGTAGCGAGCAATTTCGTAATACGAACTTTCATTTCCAGCCAGTTAGCAGCTACATGCCAATGCATCTTCTAAGCTGGATATTTACTGACGTAATTGCTCGCTACCGTCAGTTTAGGAAATTAACTTGGCTGGCTATAAGACATTGTAAAATGGCCCCAGACAGCACATAGGTTCATGTCTGGAATGGGTCCAGACTAAATGAGTAGACATTTGCTAGTCTGTTGGCGGAATAGTGGTACTGCCTACAGCGCCGAAGGTTATGAGAACGATGTCCACCCAAGACAAACATTACTTGGTTGTACAATTAGTGTATTTAAATTCATAAAAGCGATTATTTTGTTGATACCGTTCAAATTAATTTTCATTGCTACGCAGGTATGCCTATTATTCATTCATTTATTCAGAAGACAACAATAGGACCAGTTACAAAAATAAAACACACATTATAAAATTCCATAAAATTTAAAATGACAAGTAGTAGTAGTAGGTACACAATCTAAAACAAGATCTCCATATTGTCCCGCACATGTACCATGTTACAGTGATACACGTACTGGCAGTCAAACCGCTCGGCGAACGTGCGCAGATATTAGGTATTACTTATGTAATCATAAAAATAAAAGCCCTTTCAAACGGCTTTCAAAGGTTGTTTAAAATTACTTTTCCCTCTGTTTAATAATTTTGTTCAAATAAATATAATCATACTGTTACGTAACCTTTTATATAAAGGGAAAAATATAATACCAGCACAAAAAAGGAACCCTAGCCCACATAAACAAAACCACTATATCCCACCTTTAACGGGATATCATAATTATTGATGTTCGATGTTTACGATTTCTATCCTTCAAAAAAAGTCAAACCTAAACAACGTTTTAGGCTTAGGTACTCATAATATACAGGGTGTCCCAAAAAGAAGTGACAAGCGGAAGCCCACAGATAGAGCACCCCTTGGGTTACCCGAATAACCCCCAGGTATGTTCCGCGATTGTTCATAGTTTTCGAGTTATGATTTTTTTTCTGAATTTCTGAGAATTTCGGACCTAAAAGATTAAATTTTTTATTTTTTTAAAAGTAGAAGACTTTTTAAATTTTTTCTTTGCCCAACTGAATCATCCTTAATTGTACTTTGATGCATAAAATAAATAGTTTCATAACTTTGACCAAAATGATGAAAATGTTGGTATAAAACCAAAAATGTACGGTTGATGAATAAAGACTAAGAGCAATAACTAATAAAAGAATAAGCAAATGTTGTCATGTTATAAGTAAACATAAATAAGTTCAAAGTGATACGTAATGCTTTTGGAGTTGCACGTGTCATAGACTTCGGTAACCATCTTGCTTGCGACCGATATTGTTGTACTATTAAACGAAACATGTGGTCATCAGAGGATCTCACCAATATAGTTATTAGAATTATGTCACTATACGCAGGCGCGTCTGCGTGTTTGCTAATATACTGACTTTATTTTTGGATTTCTTTACATTTATTTGGCAGTCTTGTTTAAAAATACATCATTGTGATCCAGTGATGTGTGTGTGCTCGTCGATTTTTCCGTCTGAATACCAGAGCGGTACTGCCGCCCGTCGCCCCTACAGACATCCGCGCGCGAGTACGCTCGCAACAAAACACTAAAATTGTTATTTTCTTGGAGCACAAGAAATATTTTTGGTAACCCAACGTAAAGATTAAAGATGACCTTGTGGCCTATATTTTCTTGTAAAAACTATACAAGTCACACTTATAGTTTAGGAGGCTTAGAAAATTTAAGTTTTACAGAGACCCTTTTTCAAGTTTTTTTTTAGTGTAGAAATATATATCCTACGACAATTTTAAACGTACGGAATGATGATAACATGTCTAACTTTATAATATTTTTTTTCCATTATTTTTGGCCAATCCGTTTAGGAGGAGTAGGCCTTTGACTACGACGGAATATATGATTTTGGCATAAGTTCCACCAGCAAGATGACAGACTCACTGACATCAACATTGGTGATGTATTTACACGTAGTCGAAAGAATTGTTCGTTACCCGTGTTGACATTAGTCTTGGTAGGTACTAGAGAAATACGAGTAATAAACCACCTAAGCTATAATTAATTACAAATCTCACATAGGGAAATTATTCTGCCAACGCCACCTTATTCGCGGTTCGTTGAAGATTAACATGGGAGACGAAGCGAGTTTGCGGTTGTCTACCGTTTCCTGGTTTTATTTACAATGAAAGTTATAAAATCTCTGACTGCAAATCTGGCTTAAACCAAAATCTTTGTGTTTATTGTTCAATATCCGTCTTACTCTCCGGTGATTGAAAACATCGATAAAAAAACCAAATCAACCCGAATGACGGCGGAAGGCTCACCACCTACCACGTTGGGTTCTAATACCATTGGTGAAAAGTGGGCTTTTGAGTGTTTCGTTCACCATGACGACACAGTCACTTGCCTCTGACTACCCCGTTTGGGATAAAGTCGTGATGGTATGTATGTAAGAAAATTGTTTCGGGATGACACGTGACATGACATGATTATGTCAAATATGACATGACATGATTATGTCAAATCCCAATACATTTTTTACGCGAACGATACTATACATTGAATTGAAAGTGGCAACTCTTGGAAGACGTACAGATTGATAGTTTAGAGATTGACGCAGCATTTTTGACGATTGAATAAACTACAGCTGCGTGTTTAGGCTATTATCTCTTGCTGATGGTATGTGTTTATATGTTTATATAGGTGGGAAATATTACGAATCATATAATAATAATACATAGTTAGCAAGTTTGGGTAAACTTGGCTATGCCAAAAATATGGCAGTCAGTGTTCAAATTTCAAGTTACTGTGGTATAAGAACCCCAACAAAATGTCCAGTTGTGTAGTAAATATTAGGTTGGGGAAAAAGTCTTTTCGCACATAGTACCTATGTATGAACTTGTAATAAAATCTCTTTGGCTGTACTATTTGTATCTAGCTGGTTTTGGTATCATTAAAAGTTTAAATTTTAAAGAAGATAATTCCAAATTCAAATCAGGCAAATGTGTGATTTTCATTTGTTTTTCTTACTGTCAAGATGAGAGATCTAATGAAGTAATTCGATACATTTTAAAATTTCACTACAAAGACGGTAAAAATGCAACGCAAGCCGCTAAACAATTTGCGATGTTTATGGACCTGGTGTAGTGTCTGTGAGAGTAGCACAAATTTGGTTTAAGCTTAAAAATGCAATGAAACTTTTCCCCAACCTATTATATAAATGAATGTTCAGTAACAGTGTTTAATACTCAGATGAAACAATTCAGTAACATGCTTGCATGAAAACTACAATGAGTAAAGCGAAGCGGACGCGTTTTAAATACGCCCAAAAAGTCAAAGCTTGTAGAATGCAATCATTATCATTTCTGTTACCCGAGGCTTGTCTGTCAGATACTTGGTATAAGTTTATTTCAGACGGATTCAGTTTGTACGAACGTTTTGTTTAACCGGCGCGCTGATTACAATCTACGTATCTTAATATTTTTAAAATGTCATAACCAGTCGATCAGTGGGTGGTCAAACCATTTGTCCAGTATACCTACCATACTAGTTTACGCCAGTGACAGTCGCTTTCATTGTTACTAAATCACTTACTAAGTATGCCATATAACTTTCGGAAGTTATTTGATAATCACCCGGCATACTTCAGGTAAACTCACAGTAAGGGTAGATCGCCCTTTCAAAGGAAAGCACCGTTCCACATTGTAAAATACTTATCACGTCTTTTTCCCTGCTAGCAAAAGACCACATCTTTCCAATTGTATCGAATACTTACAAGTAAAAAGGCTGATATTTGACCAAGTCTTATTTGTAAACAGGCAAGACATTTCGCACTTGAGCGTGTTGGACTGCCCGGGCCCGTGCGTCAACGCGGGCCGCATACTGCTGCAGTTCCCTGAACTCACCGTCCTGGAGCTGATCAACTGCACGAAGCTACTCACCTTCAGGGGACACTTCGGGGTGACCAGCAAAATTCAGGTAAATATTTACATTGCATCACTCTAATCTAGGGGGCTAAGAAGCAGGTGACCCCAAAATGTTTGCTGCTGAGCTTATTGGAAACAGGTCTAAAAATATCAAAATGTTGTTAATTTTTTTTATTTTAGGAGACGAAGCGCGTCACACGAAGAATGTAGTGATTGACAGTAATAGAGCTAAGCCTACATTTTTGACCCGACCGGGAATCGAACCCGGGACACTACGGAAATCGAGGCGAAAAACCGTGCTACAGCGCACTACGCCAATCGTGTCGTCAAATTATACTCGTACAACGACTTTAAAAGTCAGTCTAAAAATAGGGAAGGCGTACTTTTAGGAGCTACTGGGATTGAGATTATTTATCAATGTGGTATATAGAGTATATATAGAGTGCTTAGACGTTTTACGTCATTATAAATTACGTTTACGCGGTTGATTAGTTCGACCGAATAAAAGTCAGTATGCCCTGTTGGCTATACTTACAGCTTGCAATATTTACATTTATCGATCTCCTTAACTTGAGCTTGGAACTTGGGAGTCTACATAGATAGCTCTCTGACCTGGAAAACGCAGATAGGCGAGGTTTGTAGGACAATGTTTGCTGCTACAAGTTCCCTAAGTAGACTACGTAGTTTCCTTCCGCTACTCACTAAAATTGCGCTTGTCCAGGCATTACTTTCCCGATTCTTGATTATGCAGGATATGGAATTAAATTCTATTCTATTCTATTCTATTCAGACTGCTGCTATTCAGATCTCAATAAAAATCTCCTTAATAAGCTCGAGAAATTTTGCATACATCATCTTTGGTCGGCGTAAGTACGACCACGTCTCCGAGTGCCGTACCCAGCTTAACTGGCTTCCGATACGTCTTCGCCGTAACTCCCATATACGTAGGTCACACTATAAGTTTTTCGTAACTTAAAAAAACAACCAAAATATTATGTTTATTGCTTTTCAAAATACTCTCCTTTACATTTTAAAAATTATTTCATGCGATCGAACCATTCTTTAAAACAGGAGGACCACAGATCTGAAGGCATGTTTTCTACGTGCTGATTGAACGCTATCACTGCCTCTTCGGAGTTGGTAAAACTGAAACCTCTCATCAAATCTTTGATTTTGGGGAAAATACAGAAATCACAAGGTTAGGTCGGGGCTATGCGCAGGATGGGTGACAAGTTGTACTTTTTCGGAAGCTAAAAATGACTTTGTTTTGTTGGCCGTGTGTGAAGAAGCGTTGTCATGATGTAGGAGAACGCAGCTTTTGGGTCGTCTTTCGCGAACTTTTTCTAATACCCTGAGTAAACAAATGGTTGAATACGGCATTAACACTCTTTTGATCTTCAAGTGGAATTGTACAGAACTACAGATGGGACCCGTAGCTGAGAAAAAAATGCGATCATTTTTTTACCAACGTTTCTCGCCTGCCTGACTTTTGTTGGCCTGTTCTCATTTTCTAACACCCATTCACAACATTGCTGTTTTTTTTCCGGCTTCAAAATAATAAATCCACGTTTCGTCTCCTGTGGCAATGTCATAAACAACATTAGAATGTCCGTGGTCGTACTTCATTAGCATCTGTGAGCACCATTCCACGCGAGCCCGCTTCTGCTCCGCTGTCAGTTCATGAGGAATCCAACGACAACAAAGTTTCTGAACTTTCAATTCTTCGTGTAAAATTTCCTGAATTTGGCTCATACTAATACCTCGAACTGTCTCATAGGTAATCCGCGGGTTTTCTTCAATTAGCTGCTTAACAGTAGCCACATTATTTTCGTTGACGGTAGTTGAAGGCCGCCCTTCACGAAATTCGTCATGTAAAGAAACTCGACCTCTCTCAAATTCAGCAAACCATCGCCTCACGGTGCTCAAACAAGGTGCTTCTCTCATTTTGAAGACGAGCGGCACAGTCTTGCGGAAAGAGAGAACTTTTAAAATCATAAAAAATCATCGCTTTAAAATCTTTTCGACTTAATTCCATTTTCGTGGCGTACGTAGAACTTTGATGTGTGATAAAAAACAATTGACCAATGATTTCCCGCCAATTGTTTTTTTTAATTACTAAGAAGGTTGCAACGTTTAAAAAAATATAACATTCGAAATTGAAATAGTTCCGATTAGCTAGAAGTGCAAAACTTTTAGTGTGTCCCATGTACTGTGTCATTTAATCCCATGTCACCAACGTACCTCAAAGAGCAGTTTCATTTCCTGCAGCCGACTCGGGGACAACAAAGACGATCTTCTCGAATACTCCGGCTTAAATTCCCTCCTCATTCCTCGCACTCCTACACACAATCCTTTACTGTACAATTTATCCGATTGTGGAATTCCTTACCCCTCTCTATTAGGGAATTTTAATCCCTTCGTATTTTCAAGGCAAAAGTTAAATCACATTTTCTTGCTCTGTGACTATCCCTGTTATTAATAAATAAATAAATAAATATCCCTGGACATTATTCCACACAGCGCCATCTAGCCCCAAAGTAAGCTAATTAAAGCTTGTGTTATGGGATACTAGACAACGGATAAACATACTTAAATACATTTTCTTTTGTAAATACATACTTATTATACATAGGAGACACCCAGACCAGTACAAACAGACATGTTCATGCACACAAATGTTTGTACTGTGCGGGGATCGAACCCGCGACCTCTGGTGTAGTAGCCAACTTCTTAACCATTACACCAAGTCGGTCGTGTTATAAAATGTTTTCTTCGGTTCTGGTCAACTTTTAGTGCATCTACTTATGGTATCTGTTTGTTATTGGTTCTGTTCTGTTTCATCTATGTATAATTAGTTTATTGTAGGGCTCAAATTATCTGTACGTTATTTGCTAGTTACTACTACTGTAATATTTGAATGTAAGTATCTAAACATGTCCAGATGTAATGTGGGTTTATTTTATTTAGGTACCTATGTTATTAAACTTACATTTTTCTCCTTCTAAATAGTTTCTGTTGAATTGATGCACATACTGGCCTCTCTTTTAACATTTTTCCTCTGCCTGTAGGTTGCCTGGAAGAGATCGCTATCAGCGATAAGGCCGCCTCAATTGTGCATTGCTTTAAATGTGATACTTAGCTTCAAGTTTCGGTTTTTGTACACTAAAGAATATCTATCTATCTATCTATCTACTATTAGTAGTTTAACTCATTGTAATAAATATCAGTCAGAGTCAGAGGAATTTCATTACACATACCATAATATACTCGTAATAGAACAGATATTACAATATCAACAAGTTAGGGTTATTATCATAAAATTGGCTGACTGATAATGGACGACGTAATTTTGTAATAAAAATATGAAGCTTGAGTTGGATGCTCTGTTTCATATTCAGTTGTGGTGGTTTATTATGATTAGCGAACACTTTTGAAGTAACGACCAGTCAATAAGTCCTAATGTAAGGAAAATAATACGTATGCAAATGTGAGCGACGAGCGTAATTGTCATCATCATCTAATGATGGACGGCGTCTAATGGCAGCTAATAGTTTAGGTGCCATTAGACGTCCACTACCTACTAAGCATAGGCCCCTGAGGTGGTGAGTCTAATATGGAACGCAGTGAAATCCTGCCTGTGGGTTGGTTGGTTGGTACGCTACATGTTTTCAAAGAGACGTCAAGGTAATAATGTTCTATAGGTTATGAATCAGAAAGATAGCCAACTTACTTTTTAGGCATTAGCAACATCCTGTTTTTTTTTTAATTTAAAAATATACTGGAGAGTCACACGTCCTCGCGTTAAAGACGTTTTTAAGTGAAGATGATTTTTTAACTAATATTTTAAACGTTTATTTATTTATTTATTTAATCTTTAATGCAAAAATTTACATTAGGCGGACTTAGTAAATAAATATATAAATATAAATATTAAACGTTTATGTTGTTCTTTATTTGAATTGACCGTCGTAGGCTAAGACTGACAACGCGAATCACAAATAAACTTTATCTATCAAGAATCCAGTCAAATCTTAGCCGGCGAGTAACCTAAATGTTTTTGACAGTTTCAGAATAACGGGAAAAGTACTGGATGGCTTTTGATAAATATTTTTTTAAGCTAAATCTTTATTCAAAGTTCTTAAGTCATAAAAGTAAAGCAGTTTCAATATTGGATTCATTTTCTCGGACGAAATTACAAGCAGCAGCTAGCATAATTCAAAATATTTTAATCTCCCACGTGCTCCTTAGCACGTGACCTTTCACGTTTCCGATATTTGTAGCGTTTTGTAGGATTAAATAACAAATTGCCTGTTGAGCTTGGATTTGAGTGGATATTTTACGTTTTAGGCAATTACAGTATACGGTGGCAATTCCATAAAGTACGTCTTTGTGATTAACTACAGTCATGATAAATATAAAAATATAAATAAATATCCCTGGACATTATTCCACACAGCGCCATCTAGCCCCAAAGTAAGCTAATTAAAGCTTGTGTTATGGGATACTAGACAACGGATAAACATACTTAAATACATTTTCTTTTGTAAATACATACTTATTATACATAGGAGACACCCAGACCAGTACAAACAGACATGTTCATGCACACAAATGTTTGTACTGTGCGGGGATCGAACCCGCGACCTCTGGTGTAGTAGCCAACTTCTTAACCATTACACCAAGTCGGTCGTCAAAAATGATATATTGAAATATTTATGAAGAAGAAACATAGTAAGTATCTCATATAAAAAAGGAAAGAGGACAATTTAGGCTTAACACACCTCATTGAACATAAAGACTTTTACGATACGTGGATCAAAGATTCTACTTTACTCTATTAAACAGTCAAAGAAACGATTGAGTCATAAGGAGAAATCATTGAAAAAAAAAAAGAAAAACCATTTAATACATACCTGTACTTCTACCACGAGTTGCCAATTTAAATTTACGTTATCGTTCGCGTAATTTTTTTTATTGGGATTTGACATGACATGACAATGTCAAATCCCAACACATTTTGTTACGCGGACGATAGCGTAAATTTATATGGCAACTCGTGGTAGACGTACTGCTCTTGAAAAAGGATCTGCCCATATATGACGACACGATTGGCGTAGTGTGCTGTAGCACGGTTTCTCGCCTCGATTTCCGTAGTGTCCCGGGTTCGATTCCCGGTCGGGTCAATTCAGGAAACGATGTTTTCTGAATTGACTCGGGTCTGGGTGTGCTGGGAGATGCCCCTAGCTTATTTCCTTGTGTGGTACCTCGTAACACAGGGATTTAATAATCCCTACTTCGAGACCATTACAAGAAGTGTGTTGTCTGGCGCATATTTTTATTTATTTTATTTATATATAATAAAGGGTTCATTCTCTTCCTCGCGTCGTATTTCTTCATTACTGAGGGTCGTGATTCCCCCCTCACGAAGTCAATTTGCACTTGATGTTCAGATTGTGTGGCTATTCTTGGCACTGAAGTGCGCTGTGGAAATTTGTGTCCACATTGACCGAACCTGCCCCCCAAATTCACTGAATACTTCGTAGTCCCCTGATCTCTTTTCGAAAAATTTACCGGTTTAGTTACTTTTTTCATTAAAAATTAAAAGAGGACTGTGGCCGTGTTCCTATGTTTTCCTTTTTTATATAAACTAGTCTAATTCCTTTTCTAGATGCTTGAACACAGCGGAAAATATTGCCGAATAATTAGTTTTTTGAAGGATCATATCTCACAGTAGCAATAGATTTTTTGGAAAAAAATCCTCTTAATGCTGTTGAAGCCAGAATTTGACGAAACCCATTAGGAAGCAAAAAATCTTATCGCGAGAAATGGAGATTTCCGCTAGGACTCTGTCGCGTATTATAAAATAAGCCCTGAAGCTCGGTGCTCATCGTCGATATACAGGACATGCCCTAAATCAATATTTACAATTAAAGAGAGTGGATCGATCAAAACGCCTTCTGTTGCGATACGCAGGTGAAAGGCACAGAA
The DNA here is from genome assembly GCA_947369235.1 of Udea olivalis. NCBI lineage: Eukaryota > Metazoa > Arthropoda > Insecta > Lepidoptera > Crambidae > Udea > Udea olivalis. Next base: position 12,071,997 of record OX376351.1, read on the forward strand.
ATATCATGTTTACGGGTGAAAAAAAATTGAGCACTACAATAAGCAAAATGATAAAGTGTGCGCTCACAGTTTTAAAGAAGCTGCTCAAGTGGTCAGAAAGGTACAACGTGGTCATCATCCTGCATCAGTGATGGTTTGGTGGGACGTGTCTTATCATGGAGTTACAAAGCTACATTTTTCTGAAAAAGGAGCTTTGTAACTCCTTGAAAACTTCAGCCAAAGTGTATCAAGAGACAGTCTTGGATCGTGTTGCGAAACTTCTCAGCAATACACTTTTTAAAAATGTAATGGCTTTCCAGCAGGACTCTGTACCTGGTCACAAGGCACGAACTACCCGAGCCTGGCTTGAAACCAACGTTCCTGACTTTATAAGAGCTGAAGACTGGTCTTCATATAGCCCAGGCTTCAACTCTTTAGACTACAAATTATGGTCAGTTCTAGACGACATGGCCTGCTCTAAACGACACGACGACATTGAGTCTCTTAAAAAATCTCTAGAGGAAACAGTGGCGAAATTTTCCAAAGAAACTAAACTCTGGATTAAAGGCCTGTACCAAAGGTGGTACAGGCCAGGTTATTTTAAAGTTTTTTTTTTGCTGAGACTTAAATAAATATGTAAGTACAAATGAGTTTTAGTAATATCACATTACTTCATAATAAAAAACGCATTTTTATTTGTAACAGAACTTATGTCCGGACTAGGTACAAGATGTTTGTCATAAATAATACGGGAATATCTTCTTACAATCTAACACGACAGCACGTTAAGCTTTTCACCATATGCAGCGAACATAAGACGCTTAATGCAATGGTTTTGTGAAGGTTGATCCTATAACATACGAGTAACTACGCAAGAAAAAATACACCAAACCCGACAGCGATGCGTGTCATCCGAATAATGAAGCCTTTTGAAAAATGATTGCACACCTGCGTTACTCCAATTGAAAGCACTTGTTTCTAGCAATGCTTTGTTGCCAATTATGGTGCTATGAATACAGCGGATTATTTATAGCGTAAGGAAAACCGTATGGCATATTCAGTAGGTCATATAGAAACTTCCTACGGTCAAATTAGAATTATTGAACAAACTGAACTTTTAAGGTTTTCAAACAAAAAATACAATAGTCTGCCATAATACAAATATGACAAATATTTGTGTGACGAACATTTGTATTTGTTGTGTGTCTGGGTGTTATTATCTATTTAAGTATGTATTTAGAAATATTTAAGTATGTTTATCAGTCTCTGACTCCCATATTACAAGCTCTGCTTAGTTTGGGGTCAGATGATCTGTGTGTGAATTGTCCCAGATATTTATTTATTTATTTATTTATATTTATTTATAATGTGCAAAAACCGCAGAATAAAGATAATTTTGTAAATCGAAAGCAGTGCAGTGGTTGCTGCTCAAACTTGCCCGATTTGTATTTCATACCGCTTAATTCATCTGAATCTTAACACATTACGAAGTACTAAGACATGTCAAAGCACAGCACACTATTTATAAAATTCATAACTTGAATTAGAGCAAAATAAAAATAGTATATTTTATATCGAGGGACTAAACGAAGCTATAATATACCAGAGGTGGTTTGACTCCCGAGCGTGCGAGGTAGTCAATGAAACCGAGGGTAGGTATATTAGGTTAGCGTTTAGTCTCGGGTGCAAACTGTACTTTTCACTTTGAGTGCGAGAAAAATAATCAATTTAGTACAAAAACATTTAAAACCGAACAAATTTTCTAAAATTTCCGCGCTAAGTTTTGTCTTCTGAACTGAACCACAGATTAACAATTTAAAACACATGGCGCCACCTTCTTTGCGGACAAACGATGGAACTAAAACTCTCAACATTTTCGCAATGAAGACGGTCCACACTCCACAGATAATAGTATATTTTTACTGGCTGTTTGAGTTTGTCTATGTCACATGAAGGAGATAAAAACTAATTACTTTTTACTCCCTACGGACTAAAGTGGTCACTTTAGTCTTTAATTATTTTTTTTATATTTCATTTCTTTAGTTTCTGTGGTTTCTATCGGTTTTTTCCATCACTACAGATATGGCCGCATGTCTATACTTCTATGTATTAAGGACTGATGGGATAATATGTCCCATGCAATTTCATCACAAGACCTTGACTACGTTTTACAATTAAAAATGGGCTTCTGTGTCCCAAGTCGTTCTAAGCTTATCAATTCATAATTTAACAGTAGTAATTTTTGGTTGGAAACATTATTTTTTGGTCTGCGGTCAGTTAAGTAAACACGTGTGACATATTCTCTGCAAAAGTCATTTATTTTAACATGTGAAAAGTGTTGTTTACAGGTACATAAATGTTTATTACGTTATTGTATGGTCATTTCTCTCAAGTGAATATAATAAAATGTTAAACAACCTGTGATTTGGTTAAATATTTAAAAGTTGGATATAATGTCCCATTAGTCTTTTGCAAACTTAACAGACTTTTTCTTATAAAAAGTAGGTAGTGTTATAAATTCTACTGGTGACTGTGCTTACTGCTGCTGATTTTTTCGTTGCTATCCACTCTATTTCTAAAAAAGGAATTATCCGTTACAAGACGATTAAATATCTGAATTTATTGTTGACCAAGAGAGTTCATTCAATGAGTCGATTGGAAGTGACGACTTTTATGGTTCAACTTAAGATTCTAGCCGTAGAGACATATAAATGTATATGTATATGCATTTCTGTTACATATAAAAATAAATTTATACGCCTCATCCTTATTATTTTTTATTTATTAAAAAACATATAACTTTCTCAATGAATGTATATGGAGGCACTCTTGAAAAACCGATCCGGTTAAGACTGATGGGACGTATCGTCCCATAGCGAAGATATTGTTTTTTGGAGTTGGAAAAAGGTTCTAACAATACTTACAAGCTTCCCTATATCAAATTTAGTGATTTTTTCTGATAAATCACAAAATTTTCAAACACAGTCCTGGTAATGTACCCCTAAGACGGTTTGAAAGGGTATATGATAAAGAGGAAAGATTTGTTTGTTTGTTTGTTTGTATTGAAAAGGCTCCGAGACTACGGTACCGATTTTGAAAATTCTTTCACCAATATAAAGCTACATTAACAGGGAGTGACGTAGGCTATTTTTTTTTTTATTGAGGCTATATTTTAACAGAAAAGACAGTCTAAGTGGGCGCAGCCGCTGACGGACAGCTACTCAGTTTTAAAATAATCGTAAAGGTGGTTCCAGCCACATTTAAACTCGGGCCCAAACGGACTAAAGTAGTTCTCAAGAATTTAAGCGTAATCCATTTCCAAAATAAAAAAGTCTCCGCTCGCTTTTGTAACAATAAAGTAAGCCAAGTGAGCCGAGAGAGCCGAGAGATTCGAGTCCTTTAGTCGTTTATAATAAAGACTAGCCTCTTATTACACGACTTGACTCTAAAATGAAGACTGTAGCTTTTAGTCATTATTCATATTACTCAGTCGTTTAACGTAAAAGACTAAAACGACTCACACGACTAAAATACTTAAACGACTGCAGTCCTGTACGAAACGACTGGCGCTTGAGAAAAGTTCAGAATCAGAATCAGAATATCATTTATTGTGAAGCACAGGTTAACAAAATAAAGGTGGTCTGAGGTACAATAGATCTGCAGCGTCCAACCTGACAAGGCATACAATAAGTTTCTTAATGCTAAAATTACTCATTGATACATACATACACATAATACAAACATTCTCAATAATTCATTTTTCGCTTAGGAATTTTTCCACAGTATAATAACATTTTTGGTTTAGTAGATCATGCAGCTTACCTTTAAACATATTAATATTGTCTAAATTGCGCAACGCCTCGGGAATTTTGTTGCAAATACGCGATGCATTGAAAATATGCTTTGATGAAGTGATGTTTTTTTACTGGCTATCAAATATAATTTGTTTCTGTGACGTTCACAAGTCCTGAATCTGAAAAAAATCAAGTTTGCTCTGACAAAGACAGCACACTCAAATATATAAATGCATGGCAGGGGTAAATAAATAAATATCTGGGACAAATTACAGCAAGATTATTTGACCCCAAACTAAGCAGAGCTTGTACTATGGGTGTCAGAGACTGATAAACAAACTTAATCATTTCTTAATACATACTTAAATAGATAATAACACCCAGACACACAACAAACACAAATGTTCGTCACACGCTCAAAAATTTTAAAAAAAAAATCTTTGCTTGTAGTGCTTCAAACATATTATTATATTTAGAGCCACTAGTATCTTCTTCTTAGCGTGTCGATGGAACCCGAGAATTAATTACATCGTAGCAGCCCAGAACTCAGCCACTTGTATTGCGGATCGACTGCCGTCCATTAAATCCGCTGGCGTGCAGGTGTTGGGGCACGCCGGGCACGATGTTAAGTGTGCCATAGTTTGCACTGCACCGCAAACACAGTCCACATCGGAGCTTACCGAAAATCCCCACCTGACCAAGTTCTCCTTACTTCGGCCAACCTGAGTCCGAAGCCTGTTTAAGGACTTCCAGATCGGCCATGGTAAATCATGTCCAGGAGGGAGGTTCTCGGCAAGCGGGACAAAAGGAGTAGGCAGAGAGGCTTTTTTGCGCCAAAGTTCACATCTGGCCTGTGCGGGTTCGGTAGAAAGTGGGGCGACACACTTAACAAAACTGCGACGACTTTTTAGCCTTTGCGGCACTGAGACGTAGCCGTGCATAGGATGCCGTGAGTCGCGATCTGCGTTTGCCCTTTCAGTAGAGCTAGCTACAGCCCTGCGGACTTCCGGAGGTGCTATACCAGCTAGTGGATATAGCATTGACACTGGGGTAGGTTTAAGACAACGAGTGATGACCCGGCAGGTGTCATTCAGGGCCACATCCACCAACTTGGCATGAGCGGAGCGGCTCCAAACAGGCGATGCGTAAACGGAGTCTTGCGCATTCCACCTGCGCAACAGAGAAGCAAGACTCTGTTGTAAACTCAATATTGTGTGGCAGAGAGTACCAATCTCGCACAACAACTGCCCGAGATATCTTGGTGTTTCGCTAGACAGATCTCTTACTTATAAGAAGACCTTCGAAAACGCCAAGAAGAAAGTGAACTCGCGGAACAACTTACTGCGTCGCCACTAGTATCAACGCAATATATTAGTAAAAAATAACATCATCTATGGTCAATTTTAAAATTGTAATTAGTGATGTCCATGAGACTTATACATTAAAATTAATAATTTTAGATAATGATCATTTTAAACCTAAAGTATATTAGTATTGTTAACTATGTAGTTAGTATTAACCCTTTCCCTGACTCATGTACCATATTTGATACATAACAGTGGTTGTTCATTTACTAGACAGGGAACCTGTTGAAAGTCGAAAGTAATGAAATATATTATGCCTTATTCGTAGAATTGTACCGAAAAATATATCTTGGGACCTTTTTAACCGACTTCTTTTGTGCTTGGATTGGAATCCTTACGGATATTGCCCTACTTGGAGAGACGAGGGCGTACAATTACATATCGGACTCTTGCCAGTTATAAATAAAAGCCAACTAACATACCAGGATATTACGAGCTCTGGAACCTCGACTTCACACTCACTGAGGCAAATATGAGTATGTATTTCAAGAAAGAGGATATACATTTAAAAAATGGTTATGAACTGTCTTCAATCGTACATTCAGTACGACCGTTAGCAAATCTCCTCTCAAGAATAGATTATGGCTTAAGTAACAATCACTATTATGGCCGTAAGCCGGCTATCTCGGCTTTAACTCAAATGAGATCGGATCTAGCTAATCCCTCCTATTGCGCTAAGTTTGTGTGTTTAATCAGAGGGACCTTGGCAAAGGAAACGTTTCTAAAAATACTCACTTTTCTCTGTCCGGTACCTACCTACCTTTATATCGTTTTGACAAGCAGTCATTTGATCACAATCGCACCAGGTGGTAAGTGGTCAATGGTACAAGGTTTCCAGTTAATGCCACTCATGGATTCAAAATACATGCGCTGGCAGCGAGTTTTTCGCCTGTATTGTAAAAGACCCCACCGATTGGATGCAAATGAAAATGAAAAATATTTATATTGTTGATACGTCAAAACTAGCAAAAATACCAACAGTCGTTAATCATTACCACCAGGTGTGATTGTGATCAACTGCGTAGTCAATAATAAAAAAATAAGAAAAATATATACTGAAAAGATGTGCTTAAACGTAAATAAAATAATACTATGATGGAAATATCATAAATAAACATATTGTGACTCTACCACCGGTTTGGAGGTTGTTTCGAATCAAGAAGAACCTATAGACTAAAGTTATAATAAAAAATGTGCAAAGGAGCAGATTATACTTAAGATTACCACAAATTCTTATCATTTTGCAAAAGGCTCAAAGCCGCTTACGTAGTGGCTTTCTATGGCGGAGGCATATGTCTTTCAGTGGACTTTCAAAGGATGATGTTTCTTATAAAAGAATCGAATTACTGCGTACGGAAGGCTGAAATATCCACAACACCCTGATGAATAACCAATGAGCGTTTAGTGCTCCGATGGAGAAAAGATGCCAGCGGAACCTGCTCGTGCTGTTCGATCCTCTATGTCCGAGTAGTAGTAGTGTGGCAATCAGGTTTTGGAACCGTCTGATAGTAGGTGGTTTTAGCAGGTTAGAACCAATGAGGTTTCACTTGGTTTTCAAACCTCTTTTAGGGCACTCTATGCATTAGTTCGTTACCTTAGGGGAATCTTTGCAAGAATACTGATCATGCAACCGGAGTATTTTGGGGAACCAATTCAAATACTGTTTTAAGAGGATACAAAAGCACCGTTTTTCGATACAAACGTAGTCCCCTGTTTCCTCCTTGGATATTGCTAGTGGAGGAATCATTATTGCCAAAAACATTATGGTCACCATTAGCATGTCCCTATGTTTCCTTTTTTTGATAAAGTAATCATCATAAGAGATATGACCCTTCAAAAAACGAATGGTCATTTTTTTCGCTGTGTTCAAACATCCATAAGATTTATTTACGATTACGGTTAAAGACATTTATTTCGCAAAAAGAATACATTTTATATATTTATTTTTAATTCACTTAACAGGGAAATATAAGAACTTACACTTAATTATTACTACGCGAGTGTGCAGAAAAACAGTGTTACAAAATTTAAAATATTAATGTGGGTAAGATGTTACAAAAGTTGGATTCAATGATATCAGTCAACACTTGCTTTGCAACGGCTAATTGATGGACATTACAATCAATCGTATTGCCATGGTCTAAGTGACATCGGTACTTAATATGGGGTGTTTTTCTTTTTAGCTTTTTCCCAAAAGACACAAACGATTTTAATTGTTTTATATGGTTTGGCAATTTATTATATAGTTGAGCTCCTCCATATGGAATATTTTTCTTTCAGTAATTTGTTCTAGGTATGTAAAGATTAATATTATTTGCGCGTCTAGTTATACGTTTTTGGTATTGATTCTTTGTACTAAATTTTACTTGTATTTTTATTTTTTTCATGTAATATTTTCCAGATTAGTATACATGTCTTATATATATTTGTTTGAAAAACAGTCATAATTTAGTTTGTTTTTTTATAAACTATTTTCGTTGGAGTGAGGTAATCATGATGGAACAGAAGTTTCATTATTTTATTTTGTGCCCTCTGAAGATTTTTCAAGTTTTTCTTAGCAGCACAACCCGACAACTCAATAAGATAATCCAAGTGAGATTTGACCATCATGTTATAGATAGTGTAGCCAACAGATTTAGGGAAACATCGCACATTGCCACGAAGAGCAGCCATGAGTGATGATAGTTTTAGTTGGATCTTTTCAATGTGTATTCTCCAAGTTAATTGACTGTCAAGAATATTGTTTTTTAGATTTGATTTGATTAAATAAAAAAAGGAAAACATAGGTACACGGCCAAAGCTTTTCTCAAATTTTTACTAAAAAAGTAAATTCAATCGCTCAAGTGGATCAGAGGACTACGAAGCGTCGATTTTGTGTAGTTTTGATAGGTAATTTCGGTCCAATTTGCAGTTGTGTCTATCGTACTCTGCGGGGGCTCGAGGTTTGCAAAAGACAGCAATAGATTTTACAAATAAGTACCTATTTTTCAATTCGCTCGACTCTCAACATTTTCACAACCACACCACGCTCCGGTGCGTTTTAATAATCGATTACCTATTGTGTTTTTTATTCGGCAGTGAATGGGTTAAGAAGTGAAACTGTGCAAGCGTTCAGGCAGAATTCATAGCAAAAACCGAAACGTTTCTTGTTCATGAGTAACTACTTACCTAATAGAATTATTAATTGTAAAAATGCGTACATTAATAAAAAATGATGAGATGTAAAAAAAAAGTATATAGATGCCACGTCTCTCTTCCGCAATCCGTGACGCCACGTCCTAACACGTTTTATTCATGCCACGTATATTAGGCTGATTTACCAAGATGAGCCAAAATACCGCAGTTAAACCCCTAAAATCCACAGAAAACCAGAAAGTGGGTGAGTCACTGACCAAGCAGGCGGTGTAAAGTAGTCCGCGTGACCATATCGATGGGTCCTATGTATAAGGGCCAATGTGCAAAATCGCAATTTGACAGGAGCGACTCCCAAAGTTTAAAATTGGAATAATTTTAAGATGGTAACACCAAAGTTTACGAAACTTTGCATGGTTGCTAAGACAATTACATTGGTCATTTACATTACATTACTTGATTTGTATATATTTTAGGTTTTTTTAAACTGCACATTGGCCCTTATACGCTAGTTTTTTCCGTTATTATTTTAAAAAAAAACTTCTTAAAAAGGCCAATGTGTCACATTGGTCGTTATACTCGTATAACGTTTATTCTAAGAATTACAAACGTTTTGATATTATTACTTATAAAATTGATGGTTAATTAAAGAAACTTTTATAATTCAGTGATATATAAACAAATTATTTACATGTTGCGAAAATTATGTCACATTGGTACTTATACGTTAACAGATTTGATGGAATCGTAACCGAGTTGTCAGTTAGAATAGTTAAAAAAAAGAAACAAATAATTTAATCAGCAATCATTTATTTATTGTAACATAGGTATCCAGTCTTCAAAAACTATGCATTTAAAATTTGTACTCAAAACCCTGTTGTACTTTATAAAATAATATTTTAAACTGAAAATAATAAGCCTTACCTTTCAATACAGCTTTCGAACATTCATAAATCTTCAATTACTTAAGTTATACAACAAATAGATGATATGAAAAAATAGAATAAAAACGGCCTGTAGGCATATTTATTAATTGTAAATCCGTAAACAAAAAATTATCGCTTTCCTTCAAAAATCAAAATTGCTTTATTTAAGATTACTTTTGATCAATTCAAATCTAGTAAAAAAATAGTATCTCCTATTAATCGTAAATAAAATCATGAAAAGTTTAACAAAAGTAAAATTATTTGTCTTAACATAGCGTAAACGTTATTGTATGACTGGTCATCTCACACACTCACTAAAAATGCACTTTAAATGTTATTAGAATAAATCTATTGTTTGCCATCATTAACAATAAGATTAGAGTTCAAGAATCAGATAGAAAAAATATTAATTTTCATTATCACTTTCATTCATTGATATGACATCATTAGATGCCACTAAACTTTCATAGTAACCATGGTATAATGGGGGGATGATATTTATTCGGCATAAATCAAATAAGTCCTTCTTTTCAGAAGGTTGTATTGGTAACAATTGATCATAACACACTTGTAAAGGAATTTCAGATGATCTATCCGTCATTTGCCTTCTTAGATTTTGGTCCGATAACTGCACTGGCCAAAACAGAAATAGAATAATGTTTTTTATGTACCTTTTTGCGGCCAAAGAGCTTAATATAAATGTAAAACATACTTTTCTTGAGAAAGGTCATACACAAAATGAGGGGGATTCCATACACGCTACCATCGAAAAAGGTGCAAAATATAAAAGTATTTACACTCCATCTGAATGGAGCTCATTGATTAGATGGGCGAAAACAAAAGGAACGCCTTATATTGTCATAGATGTCACTCAGAACATGATATTTGACTTTAAGAAGATGATGACAAATGCCTGCTTTAACTGGACTAAAAACTCAGCTGGGGAAAAAATAATGTGGTCCAAAATAAAACAAATTCGTGTGAGCAGCCACGAATCATACGTTTTGTATTATAAATGTGATTTGTCTGAAGATGCGGTTGAATATCACATTAAAATCTTAAATCCACCGGTAAGAACTAACCGGTCATTGGTCGACAACATAAACAAACGCGCGGGAAATCCCCGTGTATAAGTCTCAAACTGCCTTCTGGACCTTGTACGTTAAAATTTATGTTACATTGGCCGTTTTACTCCAATAAAAAATGTGTTTTCGTGCAGAAATTACGGTTTTTTTTTAGTTCACCATATTAATTGTACTAATAAGATGCATTTCCCACAAAAACCCTCAAAGTGCCCAAATTGTTAGTTTGGCCCTTATACATAGGACCCATCGATATGTGTCAAGTTTCCCTGCAAACGCGTCGCTTTATTTCCTTTAATTCGCCCTTTGATTTGTTATGAAGAGCTTTTTCAAGTAGCGTCTAAATGTAGTCTAATTAGTCTTGTTTGCCCTACCCCTAAAGTGTAATTCAGAGCCACGTAGGCGCACAGGGGCGAGCAAGCCGAACCTGCGGAGGTGAACGAAAGCGATCTGCCACGATTGGGTCTTAGACACCATCATTGGATTCTAATAACTATCCAATATTATACCATAGAGAAATACATTAGGAAGGGAAATAATATATAAACTTTTAGTTTGATGACTTATGTACAATTTATTTTACAGCCCTTCAAACTTTTTTAGCGAATTTTTTTAAAGGACAAATTGAATAAAAATAGATATCCAAACCAATCGATAATCTACACAGTTTATAACAACTTTTGTTAAGATACCATTTTCATAAACGCAATATATATAGCTGCCGAACGAATGTTTTGCAAAACACATAGAAATAGACGTCTTGTGAGGTCACTACCTTAAGACAATTTTTTTATAGAGCGTTTTGAGCAAGTCCAAGATATGATTTTTAAAATTTCAATATTTCGGGGAGATTTAGTGCTTTCGGAATATTTGTTTTACTAATTTTTATATTTTTAGAGCTCTTTTGATAAAAAACCAAAAAACAATTTTGTCATATACCCTATTGCCACGCGTGTCGTAGCGCCGCCAGAGTCCTGCAGCGCTGGAGCCATCACAGAAGCCATGGATTTTGCATTTTCTAGCCTGCACAAGGGACCTAAATTATTTAAATACCCACCTACCACTACGAGCACATTAACCCCCAAGTTGAATTTTGGTAGAATGAACCATTATAATACAAAATCAGATAAGTGATAATAGGTTGGGGAAAAAGTTTCTTCGCATTTTTTGATAAAATTCAAAACATTTTGTAATATAGTTTATTTACAATCAACTAAAGTAAGTATGTAGGTGCCATTTTGTTGGATTACTTCTTGCCATCTTGTAGATAGGGATATGATCCCAATGCTATAGGAATTTTGGGGCTTCTGATCAAAATACCGCGACAAGTGGTTTTGGCAGTCCTCTCGTGATGTTAACCTGACTGACACTGCCTAAAGAATTCTGAAGAGATCGAAACAGGTGGCAATCTGATGGTGCAAGGCCAGGATTAAACGGCGGATGCATTATCACTTCCCAGCCAAACTCTCTTAATTTTTGCTTAGTGGCTAAAGATGTGTGAGGTCTAGCTTTATCATGATGAAAAACCACACCCTTTTTGTTGATTAATTCCGGCCGCTTTCTCTCAACTTCTTGCTTCAATCTCATCAGTTATTCGCAGTAGAGTTCAGAATCGATGGTTCTGCCTGGTGGTAACAGCTCATAATGAATAATGCCCTTCCAATCCCACCACACACACAGCATCACCTTGTTGCGAGTTAACCCGGGTTTCGCCACAGTCTGTGAAGCCTGACCGGCCTTTGACCACGACCTTTTTCGCACGTTCTTGTCGTACGTGATCCACTTTTCGTCACCACTTATCAGCTTCTTCAAAAATGGTTCAAATTAAGAGAGTTTGGCTGGGAGGTGTTAATGCATCCGCCGTATAGTCCTGACCTTGCACCTTCAGATTTCCACCTGTTTCGGTCTCTTCAGAATTCTTTAGGCAGTGTTAGGTTAACATCACGAGAGGACTGTCAAAACCACTTGTCGCGGTATTTTGATCAGAAGCCTCAAAATTCCTATAGCAATGGGATGATGTCCCTACCTACAAGGTGGCAAAAAGTAATCCAACAAAATGGCATCTACATACTTTAGTTAAATGTAAATAAACTATATGACAAAAAAAAATTAATTTTCTTTAAAAAATGCGAAGAAACTTTTTCGCCAACCGATTACGTTTATGAACAGATTTAAATGTTTCAATATCTAGAAAAGTGTTTGGTAATTGCGTAGTCTGTAAAAGTACGTTACATTTTGTACTATCAAAATCATCGTTAGATACTATTGATAATAACGTAATGTCACTGTGTTTTACATAAACAGATAAACAAAAAATCTTGATTATCAAAAACAGTTTTGACTACTGTGAATATTTTCTTATAGATAATAATTTGATCGATCGCTGTTCACTGATATAAAAATGAGTTGTTTATCGCGCTATCGAGTTCGTAAATGTGTATCCCACCAAAACATCAACGTAAAAAGAGGTCAAGTTCAGTTTGTGGTCATCGCTGAAAACGAAAAAAACTAAATAAAATTAATAGATAGGAAGATATGTTTAACGTCTCCACCTGAGGCCTCGCCTTGTGAAACGGGAGTGGCTTAATCTGCTGATAGTTGGAACCACCAGGACCTAAGTGATTATTATGAGCCCATCCACTGATTTCCACTGAGAATGGCTGATGCCATTTTACTTTCAATGGGAGGATGCTTTACCGTATTTCACTGCGTTCACTGGGACAGTGTAAGTTCTTCCGAAGCTTTATGAAATATAGAGCTGAAAACACAGGTAGCATGGCATTACGAAACCTTTCTTCCGAATCCCGGTTCGCCCCCAGAATACCAAGGGCTAACACCTTGAGCCCTTGTTGGTCTTTGATTTTTAGGATAGGACTTGGCCTGACACACTTCTGTGCGTGTCTTTTTTCGCTTTGCTTATTTCACAAGAGAAAAACGGAATATATTTAGCGAACATCAACATAGTCTTTCTGTGCGTTCAATATTTCTTTGGTAAGTATGAAATCTTGCAAATGTTTTATAAGAATTCGTAGATTGGCTTCACTGCAAAATAACATTATATTGTGTACGTGGACAAGGGAGTCGAATGACCATGTCTTCAGAAATAGGTACATGTTACATAACCTTTCAACTATGAACTTATACCTAATTTACCCAAACCTATTTACATATTACCATATTAGTCGGTCATCGTATCTTCTATTTGTATTTCTCACACATTAGTACCTATCTCATTAGTAGTTTATCTTAATAACTATTGAAAATCATGTATTGTTTGCTAAACCTCTTCTAATAGTAAATCATTAGTAATCTCAATATCAATATCCTTTTTCAATATCTTTTTTTTTTTTAGTATAATTAGGTCTACATACACATCATTAGAAATTAGTTTCATTAGTCATGTATTTACTATTCCCACAACTCCCTATAAAATCTCTGTATCACTTAGAATAAGTTAGTTAGCTATTATCCACACCTTACATGAGCAAGAACTCTGTATCTATAAATATAATCCTAATTCGTTGAATGAAGTATTTTTTTTAAGTTCCTCCGCTGCTCATTTGTCACACAGGCACATTCTTCTTTGTGAGCTGTTTTTGAATGTCAGCTATTATTGTAATCGTTTTAGTGTTCCGTGTCGCAAAAGATAAACGGAATATTGATTTGAAATAAATACTTAAACGCTTGCAAACGCATAAAACTGTTCAGGGGCCGTATAACGATCCCCCGCCACCCTGGCAGCGCGATCGTTAAAACGCTCACTTCACGTTTTAGTCCATACAAAGTGAGCGTCTTAGTACCGTAAAAAGCCACCCCGCGCCATTAGCAAAAGATTGTAATACGGCTCCTGAAAACAAATATCAGGCTAAATAACTCTGAACAAACGATAGACAACTTAGGTAAATCAACTCCCTTATGATCATTTTCACTCTTGAAACTCTTCAAAAGCTTTAACAGGTTAAACAAACGAGTTGCAATTGTTGATTAGACGATCACTGCTTTACGTTGAGACTTTCCCGTAGATTTCCTGAAAAGTGGGTTCCTATGTCTACCATGGGTTTTCTTTTACGTAAACTACGATAGTTTACTACAGGTATGACATTTTTAGTTCCATTTCTATTCACAAGAGGCGCCATAAAAGGCTTCTGTCACTTCATCAACTTACCTGACAGCCGCCGGGTATTCCATGACTCATTTGGCAGTTGGTTGTCAACAGCCGCGTGTAACTCTGTACGCGAATCTTGCGGTTGAACTGACGCGATGGCGTACTACAAGTACTGACTACAGTACGTTTACCACGAATTGCCACTTTAAATTCAAGTTATCGTTCGCGTGAAAAAATGTATTGGGATTTCACATTGTCATGGGATTTGATCCCAATATAAATTTTTACGATAGCGTAAATTTAAAGTGGCAACTCGTGGTAGACGTACACTTATGTCTACACCAATGACAGCCGCTGGCGTTGACGTTTTTGTGTGGGATTGCAGTATAGCGCCTCTAGGTGATAAGAAATGGAACCAAAAATGGCATAGTTTCTGAAGTCAACTATCGTAGTTTACGTGGCAGAGTCTCATGGTAGATATACTGGTCTGGGTGTTCAATGTAGGTACCCCAGTTTACCTTTTCTCTTATATCTGTACGTTGTTGTTTGATAGCACAAGACCCAAATATTAGACTTGTGTATTACTTTGATTGAAAAGAAACATAAATCCAAGAGTAACTTTGCCTGTTCTTAACGTTCCACGACTCAACCACTGAACTAATTTTAATGAATTTTGGTGCGGAGATAGATTGTAACTTGTGTTATGAACATAGATAGACAGATAGAAATACTTTATTGATTGATGATGATTGTGCACCACACCCACCCAGGTTGTAAGCCTGACCACCCGGTCAAACCAGCAAACCAGGGGACGCGATTTTGTTAGGAGGGACACGCTCTGGGATGGGAAAGGAAGGCAGACTAGCCGCAACCGGCCGACCACAACCAGCCGAGTATGCACCCTGTGAAACAGTATTGGAAAGTAGGAACAGAGGCTATTTTTTTAGGATGAGCGTTGATGAGTTAGTGGGCAGTCTTGCCTTTCGTGGTTAGTCTGGGTGTTTTTGATTTCTTGCTATACTATTATAGTTATGGCACCACAGAAGATGTTGGTTTGCTTTCCCAGCTAGAGATTCTATGGCCGCTGGTTTCTGTTTATGATGAGGTGGCTGCATGTCCGTTGGAGGTTTTTGTTAGTCCTGTCTGACTCTTTTTGTTATTAAAGATGATGAGGCGACTGCATGTCCGTGGAAGTTTTTTATTTCTCCTGTTCTTAGCTGCTGGTTATTGAAGATGATGAGGCAACTGCATGTCCGTTGAAGGTTTTTATTGCTCCTGTCTCAGTCTTCTTGGCTGCTGGTTATTGAAGATGATGAGGCGACTGCATGTCCGTTGATGGTTATTATTACTCCCGTCTCAGTTTTCTTGGCCGCTAGTTATTGAAGATTATGAGGCATATTAGCCGCTGGTTATTGTAGATGATGAGGCGACTGCATGTCCCTTGAAGGTTTTTATTGTTCCTGTCTGACTCTTCTTAGCCGCTGGTTAATGAAGATGATGAGGCGACTGCATGTCCGTTGAAGGTTATTATTACTACCATCTCAGTCTTCTGGTTATTTAGGATGATGAGGCGACTGCGTGTCCGTTGAAGGTTAGCATTACTCCCATCTCAGTCTTCTTGGCCGCTGGTTATTGAAAATGATGATGCATCTTAGCCGCTGGTTATTGAAGATGACCAGACGACTGCATGTCCGTTTTGGTACTCCTGTATGACCCTTCTTAGCCGCTAGTTATTGAAGATGATAAGGCGACTGTATTTCCGTTGATGGTTATTTTTGAGGCAATAGCTTAAGCGGCAATGGTAGTTAGTAGTTGTCTTTGAATTTGTAGTCGCTGGGGACCAATGATAATGAGAGATCTGGTAGGTGTAGTCCATGGTAGCTTGCTTCTTTTGTTTGATATTCGTACTTATAAAAACAGTCTAAAGTAAAAAAACTCTCTTTTTTGCAGTTTATTCTTGACTTTGTGTTACTTTATATAAGCACTTAAGACTCATATTACACTTTCACCACAACCGCACACTACACTTTTGATGATTTAAATCACAATTTTTTTATTTATATACCATTATACTCTTTGTAATAAGTGACATACACAGTTTTAATACACACACGCAAACCGTATCACTATTTCACAAAACATTTTCTAACAGAGACTATGAAAAAGATGAGCATGTTCTCTTAATTTGGTTGGTCCTCTGATTGGTTTTAATCGGGATGTTGATATGTTGTATGTCTTAATCAGCATCATTCGGGCCGGGACACTGCTTACTTCCACGAACGTCATCCAGCAATAGGGTTATAAATCCGGCGATAGCATTCTTTTTTTCCTCGCATCTACAGTTCCTGAAAACGAGTGTAACTATCTTGTCTGATTGGATGTTGTGCTTACTAGCGAAGGTAATTAAGCTTGCCAGTTGTTTGGTGCACTATTTTCCTACAGAGACAGTAACTGTCTTCAGGTTTTTTCAAGACTGGAGGCATCTCGAACATGTAACTGGGAGCTTAATATTAAGTCGTTAGAAATGCTGTTCGTAGGTTCTATGATTCAGAATGTTCAGTGCAGGTAGGATTATGAAGATGCAGATTGTGTGAGAAACGTTACATATTAAAAAAAAAAAAACATTTTGCTTAAACTACTTAAAGACCGTGCTTTAGCAGCTGTTTGTTGAACAGATGTAAGCGTCTCCTAACGACCGTAAGTGCATAATAGGCAGTTTAGTTTTGGGTTGTATATTCTGGCTATTATTTATGTAACATTATGCAGTGACTGATAGACAGAGGCAGAAAAAAATAGTTGCTTGTTTTAACGAAGCGCACAGCGGGATTATACTTTGTGTTTATATGTCAGATGTAGGTTTCCTCAAATGCGTTGCGTTAGGTTAAAAGGCCATAAATGTGAATGCATGCATTTTTAATGTTTTAGGCCGGCTGGACGCCTTTAACAATGTCTCTATTGAATGTTTCCGAGAGACATGATGTGAAAGAAATTTCTCAAGAGGTATTTTGCTAGCTAGCCAGATGTTTGAAATAATCTATTTTACGGTAATTCTAACGACCAAATATTTACAAATCCATCGCCTCACTATTCGTAGTTTCATCAAGGCCTGGTTACACTTTGCTTAGCAATTAATGCAGGTGATTAGTGCAGGTGCTTAGTGTTAGGAGAAAACACGTGTGAACATCGATGGATAATGCGATTAAATAGAGCACGCTTCTAATCACTTAACGACGCAGATTACTGTTCAATCGCACTAATCAATCGCTGTCCACATGTGTTTTCTCCTAACACTAACCACCTGCACTTACTACTTACTTAGCAAAGTGTAAACAGGCTTTTAAGCCAATAACAGACCTATGTCCGTCTGGACTGTTTTTTTGTTATACTATAGGGGTGTTATGATGCCGATATAATATGCCTATCAGCAGGGCATGACCTTAAATTTATGTTATATGATATCGTGATACGAATTCACTGTTGTGAGATTCGTTCTCTACATTTGGTAGCCACTATCTAATTCTAAATTCTAATATAACATAATATACCATCACGACTTTATTCTTTTAGTTGGAGTGCTTAACAACTAGTCCACGACGCTCTCTAATTCTAAAGAAACTCTTAAAAATGGTGTTGCTATGGTGTTGCTGAGAATGATTGGTACCTACTACGAGTCTTTTTCCTAGTCTATTCTTCTTCTTATCGTGTCGAGTGGCAACACTACACTACGTGCGACCAGAATTCCGCCACTTGAACGGCATTGTTGCGGACACTTATGAGGTCCTCATATGTGCAATTAGCCGGGAATGCAGGGCAGTCCATTTAGAAACACACATACTGTAAACGTTCACAGTTTGTCAAGTATCGTGACTCGATAAGATGGGGAATCAAGCCCAGAACCCTGGTTAGTCGTAGGCTTTTTTTGCTGTATTTAAAATTACAAATCACCATCTTTGTTTGAGTTTGATTGCGATGACAGAGTTCAAAGGCATGACAGATTTGCATGCAATAAACAATTGAGGATTCTAATATAACTATACAACCAAACAAATATTATGTTAGACTTAAATCTCATTGCCACTGTAAAATTACAGTACTTTTAACTCTGGAGTACACAGGTGTGTTAGGTAACTCAAAATTTGATCAAAAGCCGTCGATAACAAGTGTATAAGATTTGAAAGTATTTTATAGTCTTTAAAATTGGTGTCGCTCGGTAATTTCTCACACACAATAAAATACACGAGTGCGATGGACATTGGCCTATATAAGATTGCTGATTGTCTGCCTAATCATTCTTCATCCATGTCGTCTATTCACCTAGGGCGGCAGATGTCGTGGTTATTATAGTCCCACGGTGCTTTTCATTCAGTATCGAGACACTTTGACAATACATCAGTTCCTAGATATTATAAATAGAACGGACTCACCGGGTGTCGATTCAGCTCTAGCAAGTCGATTGCTACGTTGAAGGTAACATTCGGCGAGGAATTGTTGAGGTGCAGATATGCTATCAACTTTTATTAATTGTCAACACTGCACTTGTCGGAAATTTCAGAGGACTACCTTTTTGTAGTTTATTTACTCTTGTTATGAATTCATTCGCGGTTTCTTAACTTTAATTTCAACAAAGTTAAAAAGACACTTCCCGGGATGCCGATACCAGATAACAATATTTTATTGCGCAAAAAAAACAATTAGAAAGAAAGAAAAAGCATTTATTAATTAATAGACATAGGTACACCGAAATTAGAAGGAATAAACAACAAAACAAAGACGAAAAATCGCACCAGACAGCGGTGTCTCTATGTCCATAAATAAATAGGACCTCACTCAGCGAATGCCTAACGATAGGCTCAGGTGCTGATTTTCAGTGGACCCTGTTGACTAAACAGTAAATATACATAACATAAACATTCGTTTGTACAATGTAGGCGGCCTAATAGTTACAGATAATTGCTTTTAGGATACATAAACTACCTTTTTGTTGCGAAAATGAAACCCTTCACGTTTCGGAAAGAAAACGTCGAAGTTATTGGCAAAGGCTCATATCCTATAAAAAAAGGAATCCTAGCTGCTTAGGCACCCGACTCGCACTTGGCCACTTTTTAATTAGCTTAGTCATCACGGTCAGGCGGTTTCGATCAAAACCACCACTGTTCGAGTGTCAAGTGTCGAATTATGGGTAATACTCGTATTAAGCAACACCAGCTTAAACGACCACTCATTTAGGCAGTCCACTTAAGTGTCACTTATCATGCTTAGTACGATTCACATCAAACGTCGCGCTTAGGAGCGCAATATACATTTGTAATAGTGCTAAGTTAAAGTCATTCTGCGAAATCCTAGCTGCGCATGAATTTCGCAGAACGGGGAATACCATTTAGTGCTGTCCAAGTTCTGTGCAGCATCTCAATATGAACTGTTTCTCGTCGTGAGTTTCGTAGTGTCCCGGATTCGATTTCTGATCGGGTCAATTTAGGAAACGAAACCGTGTTCATTATAGCATTAGTACTGTAACAATGAATTGACTTATGTTAGCGATCGGAGCCTCGTGTATTGACGGCGAGCTAAGGAACAAAGGCCACCTTGTCTTTAGCCAGCTAAAGACAAGGTGGCCCTTGTTCCTTCAGCGTTTAGACGTTCTGTTATGAGTGACAATAACGCGTCGTGTTTCTCCATACCTTTATTCAGCCGCCTTGTTTAGTTTGAACATATTAAAGTAATAGCGTCACGTATTTAGGTTCTAGCATTACCTTTATAATAAGCTGATTAAGAGCTTGTTGAATTAGAACACACGATTATGTATGGGGAACTTGGACAGGACTATATTAGGAGACTTATATCAAATTAAATTGTTATACCTACACATCTTTGAGTCTTTGATAGTTTACACTTAATACATTAGTAGTTCTATCTATAAATGTTAGCACAAATATCTTTGAAGTAAATGAATAATTAATAATTTAAAATTCAAATTCAAAATTAAATAATTATTAATTATTCAGCCGCTAATTATTAATTATTTAATTTTGCCCTTAAAGAAAAACCTATAAACTATGGATGTATTTTTCGGAGTAGAGAAATAATCTTCTAAAACATTAATAATTAAGCTTGTTTTTATCGTAAACACTTTGTAAAATAATTGCAAACTCGTCAACGAACTCCTCCTGCAGTTTACCGCAATGTATTTTTGTAAAAAAGCTTAAGTGATTTTTAATTATATTGTATTTAATTAAGCATTTCACAATACCTTAATAGAAAGGTTACTAAGTTCTAAGCACAATAATTTTATAGTATTAGATCCACTATGTACTATACTTGGTGAGCAAATAAGTATAATAAATAAAGTATACATGGGAAGATATACATTATTTTTTGATGACTCGATGGTTCTATTTAATATCTAATGGTCGCTCATTGTGAACTGCCCGCCCCTTCTCAGATACCTATCTATACATTAGTCGGTGAATTTTTATATTCTTAGTAATTCCAAGGCAGAATAAACAAGCTATCAATATCAAGATTATGTAAATAGCTTTAGCATCAAAATAAGTATATTGTTACGTAACGTAACGTAACACAGTAAAATACTCAAATAAAATCTTTAGATATGCTCAAATAAAATTTATGAAGAAGGTAAAAATAGACGAGTAATACTTATATTAAAGTAGTGGGAGTACTTCTAAACGTAACAGAAAATAGCTAGCTAATAATTACGGGCTTTTTACCATGTTTTTTGTTCTCGAGTTTCAGATATTTTGTTTGTTTGGTTTGTTTCCGATACTATCCTAATGTGAGTGACCATGAAAATTTAAAACAATAGAAAATGGCTAAACATATATGTTTTTTGAACTATTTGAAGTTGCTGCTGATGTAGTCGAGTTAGTCAGTTTACTGTATATCTAGTTAAAAAAAATATAGTTAAGTTGTTGTAGTTATCGCAGCAGGGACCTATTTATTGCTCATCCTTAGCTAACAACGTTTTACTATGTGTTTGCGAATGTCATTCCTTCTATATAATGTTTTAATATACGTTAAATCCTCAAATCGAGAATGGTCAAAGTGTCGATTAAATTCAATTTATTTCATGTTCAACTCATAAATTATATTTTTTGTCATAGAAACTAGTGATACGGGGCTCTCCGTTGCTCTGGGAGTTGCCCGCTGAGGTGGTAAAGGGAATGCCCGACCTGAGAGCCATGGACCTTCGAGGGAACGGAATAAGGCACATGCAAAATGAGCTGCTGAGTGACCCACCCTCTTTGCAAGCAGTATATCTCAGTGGTGAGTGTTTTACATTACAATATTATTGTATTATATCGGTAAAAATGTGGTGCAGTATCAGTAACGTAACATTACAGTCCAACTATTCTAAGATATACCTACCTTTAGTCGTTTCATGGTTCTCACAGTGCGATGACTTCCCTAGAGAACATTATATTATACCTGTTGTTGTCTCGTCCTCGATGATGAACTATTTCACTAAGGTAGTATATTTCCCGGTTACCTGAGGGCGTCTCATACGTTTAAATCTTGATCTTAAAATGAAATAAAAGTTTTGTACTAATACGAACGCTCCCAAATGTAGCTCCCCGCTCTATGATCTATGCTCTTCATTCGTTTCTTATGTTACTTGAGGCGTCACTATCGCTCCCGGTAAAATTGACAAATTTAGTGTTTTTTACAGTGAAAATCATGGGAAAACGTAAAAGGGAAGACGATTTGGAAAAACAATTACGAAAACTAAGAAGGAAAATTGATAAATTAGAGAGCAAAACATCGAAAATATAACAGACTGGTATAGCGATGTCAGTCCCGGTTTGCGATTAAAGCGACACCAAGCGTTTACTTGCCGAACTATGTCATAACTATAGCTAACCATAGCTACACTGTTGTACTTCTAGGTTAGGTATCTAGACTTAAGCTTGATGTTTTTGCTTTCATTACACCATGCTTTATATACGTAAACCCTTTAAAACATGGTGAATGGAAATAGTCAAGAGTCGCTCGGGTAAAAAAAAAAACCGTTATTTCGAAAATTTACTTTTACCTTTTCATATAATATTCCCGCGACGCTTTTACTTGAGGTCATTCATTTGCATTGAAATCCGGTGTAAATTCGTATAACAACTTATTTAACACAACACTTTTCATCAGCTTTATCAGATATTTTTGCCAGTAACCAAACCACAAGTCAGGTGAAGATCCAGTAGGAAATGCAGTAGTCGAACGAAAAGCGCAGGTTAACGGTGTTCAAGAGTAGCGAGGGCGTAGTTTATTATCAGTAAAAGCAACCAAAAATACGGAGAAACACTTTCGCGTCGAGGAAACAAACGGAAAATGTTGTTTGTTTGTCAACGTCAAGTTTAAAAATGGCTGACAGAAAATAATTTCACACATATTTTATTTAAGTTTATTTAAAAATTAGTAACAGTACCTATTACATAATTTTACGTAGTTGTAAATAACAAAAAACACTAAAATAAAATCAAGTACATATTGAGAATCTTTCTTGCAATAATAAATTAATTATGAATTTTGATTTTGAAGAAAGAATTTAAACCAGCGCCTTCTAGTAATTAAGGGGTAAATAATGCTCATTTACGCCGATTTTGCTTGTTCTACTAAGTGAAAACACTGTGATCCACCTCTTCGATGTAGCGTACCCATAGATTTTCAAACATTCATCTACGTGATAAACACGAATTATAAGGTTTCACTCAATTCATGACATCTTGTTCACAATGTAATCACAACAATATATTCTTAGCTTATGAATTTAGCATATCATGCAGCAATTAACCGAAAATATATTTTTTCTTGACGTTGTATAAACGTTATTACGTTAGATCCTTTACAATAGTGTTGGGACATTTCAAATCCCTGTTCATACCAATAATCTGTGTAAATTCACGAATAATGGAGCCATTTATGGCTCGATTATTATATATATTATTTTAGTAAAACGGGCGCGCGGACTTGGTTTCTATATGTAATTATTCTAAGATTCCTTAGCTGTTTGCAGCAATTTGCTCGCTGTGAAGATGCTCAACCTAAAAGCTACCCTCATTTCTAGTTTTAACACTAACTGAATGATAACTAACTGACGTTTTTGAAAGGGTAAGCTTTGATAATACATTCAACCAACAAAGAAAGTGTTGATAAGTTTGATAAGGTAACTTAGGTTTCGGTCGTCCAACCAAGTGGCTTCGAAATCCATCAGATAGGTACCTACCGTGCCTGACTACATCACACATTATAATACACCCTTATACTACAGCAGGGTACAGGTACAGGGGCGTAATTACAATCCCTAATAACTTGTCAAGTTCATTCCTAAACTGAGGGGAGCGAGCAATTTAGTAATTTTGATCTTTATTTTCAGCCAGTCAGCGGTTGCCTGGCACTATAACGCGACGGCTGGATATTTATTGACGAAATCGCTTGCAACCCTCCGTTTAGGGAATTAGCTTGACCAGATATAAGCGATTGTGATAAGGCCCCAGTACTAACTTTGATGTGATACTTCTAATGATTTTAGTGTTAAGAGCGTTGCTGTAATTTGTGTAAGATTTTCGTGATTCTTTCATTGAATTAAAATATAGGTACCCTAAATTTTTGCTCTATTATTGGGTGCATAATACTATTTGAAAACACATTGAATTCTCTAAAATTAGGTAGTCGCTATGTATATTTCCAAAATAAATAAATCAAGTTCTTAACAATTAAAAAATTTATTTCATATTCCATAAAAGAGAGATAATTTATACTTAATTTGAATTCAGCTAAATAATCACGAAAACCTTAAAAAATGTTACGTTTACGATCTACCCCAAACACAAAAAGCAAACCCTCTTAAAACATGCTGTCAGATGTTATCAAGGAAGCCTTCTGGGCTTCACCACCGACATCTAGCAACGTCAGCACAATATAGTGTCATGCATGTGTAGCTTCTAAAAATAATATTATTTAACAAACGAACTGCAATACCCTTGGCACGGTGAGGTACTCATTTAGAGTGAGGATTTCGATAGTTATGCGAACATGCGTTGCCTGTAATCTGTAAACGAAATGCGAAGTGATAGTAACATTGGAAATGTACTGAAAGAGCCTGTCTGAAACCAGCCAGCTGTATCATCGGACCTGACAGAGCACGATACACGAGGAAAATTCCACTCCTTTTTTGACTCTTCAATAATTGTTAACCCTAAAAATAAATCCTGTGAATTCTAGAAAAGAAAAGGTTATTCTTCATTGCACTGAATTTAGAATACACATAGCGGGCTCATGCGTGGAGGTATTCTCTACCAGTCAACCACACGACAGAGATATTGCAAGTAAGTGCCTGCCTTTTTACACATTAATAATTTGATTGTGTAAAAAGGTTTTTTCGTGTGTCATTGTAAAACCACAACAAATTTAAAAGAGTAACTACTGAGTTTCTCGCCGGGTCTTCTCAGTGAGAATCAACTTCTCCGACGCGGTGGTAGAGTCGCATTACGTTTGTATACTGTTTATTTATAATATATTGTTATTATTATAGTATTTATGTCTATTGTTTAGTATATTTTTTGACTATTTAAAAGTACTGATTAAGACTATTTGAATTAAGATATTTGAGTTTGTCAAAACGTCAAAAAGCCAGTAAAACCAAAACTTAGTTCCGAGATTCTCTCATAAGTAGACAACGTTTTAAAATGATAAACTTCCAATTTGGAACTCGAAAAGCCACACCTAAAGCACAGAGGATCTAGTTCACAAAATAGATTGGATTGCTACACTATCGCTAAAGGCAACTGCCCTTGATGACCGACACGGCCAACACTTCATCTAAGTGACCACACCTATACAAATCCTGATGTTTATATTGACCCTCCCGCGTCTGGAAAAACCACCCCATAATTAGCCATTAATGTCAGAGTAGGTACCGTATCTTACCTACAAAAATAGGTTAAATTAAGGAGCGATTGAGTCGATTTCAACTGACAATAATACAATTTTGCTTTTAAATACAACATAGCTCGTTCCATCCAAACCATTGTATCAAAGACTTGTATAGACGCAGATTAGTAGATGTATGATGAAGATGATGTGTGATGATTAATAGGTTCATAACATGTTTTGGAAATACCAACTCGACGACGCCGTAGCGTAACATTATGTGTACGAAACTACTTAACGACCAATTACAGTGCCATATTCATATGTATTGCGTTCATATTTCAAATTAATATTCGTGCCTAAATGCGGTGGATGGGCGCGTCATTTGGTCATTTCAGCTTAGGCAAGCTCTACACGGGGTTATTGCGGCGTGATCACTCAAGCGGTGAGTCAGTATACAACATGTTAATGAAAAAGCGCAAAACCTGAACATAGTTTGTTCAGAATCGAGAGTAGAATCGATTCCACTAATAAAAAACGGGGGTCAATTTTTGACCAAAAAAATATTTTAATAACGCCGTGTTTAATCTTTACTTAACTCTTTTATTGCGGCAGCACGCGAAGCGGCGACGTCTCACTAGATCGCGCGTATACCATAGACTTTTTAATTTGCAGACAAACACAAGAAAACAAAAAAAGCTAATATCTTCGTAAATTATCTGCGAAAATTAAATTTAATAATTTACTTAATTCTTTCATAATAAAAATAAGTTGGGGTGTCTGAGGTTTCACAAAGCTCGGTGTGCTAAACAGGGCGAAGCAGTACTTCACTTCTAGGCAAAGACTGCTGCTGTATAAAGCGCAAGTCAGGCCACACGTGGAGTACTGCTGTCACCTTTGGGCAGGAGCGCCTGGATATCAACTCAGTCCTTTTGACTCGGTCCAGAGGCGTGCGATCCGGATTGTCGACGATCCCAAACTGACAAGGGGTTTAGAGCCGTTAAGTCTGAGGAGAGACTTCGCCTCCTTATGCGTGTTCTACCGCTTGTACAACGGGTTTTGTTCTGAAGAACTGTTTGATATGATGCCCACGGCTACTTTTCATCACCGCACCGCTCGCCACCGACAGGGCATTCATCCTCACACTCTGAATCCGCAATGGTCTCGTACAATTCGGTTTCAGAGATGTTTCCTTCCGAGGACGCTTAAATTGTGGAATGAACTCCCTGCCGAGGTTTTCCCGATGAGTTATAGTATGGAGTTCTTCAAGAGGGGTTTGAAAAGGTTTTTACAGGGTCGACAACGCGCGAGTGATACCCCTGGTGTTGCACGCGTCCATAGGCCGCGATAACCGCTTACCATCAGGCGGTCCGCGTGCTTGATTGTCACCGACGTAGTATTAAAAAAAAAAAAAAAAAAACACGTTGTATATATACGTATATGGGTTATACGAGCTTATGGGCGCGTCAACGCTCGTACGAGTTACGCGTAAAGGCGCGCCTGTACCTGCCTACATGTGCTTCCAAAAATCAGCTCATTCGAACGTATAAAAGGCTATAGTCTGAAACCGCTCTTGCAGGGAACCTATTTACCTACTGATTTATGGTGGTTCGATTTCCATCCAAAAATCAATCGACATTCACGCGCTCAATAGTAGTAGTGCCTAGATATTTGGGTATTTAGGGTAAGGTGGTTCGCCTTCCATACAAAATATTTATATATTTGCGTGGTGACTTATTTAGGGATCTTATATCAGACGATAAAAAACTCCGTAAATGTTTAGTTTTAAAGTTAATTCAGATTAATGACATTATAATATTTTTAATGGTTTTGCGAAAATAAGTATCTCTAAATAAGTCCCCACGCAAATATATAAATATTTTGTATGGAAGGCGAACCACCTTACCCTGTTTTTCGGTAAGACAAAGCCGTATTTAGGGTCCGTATCTCCTTCCTAAAGGCCGGTAACTTTGCTTACTGCGAGTGTAGGTGACTAGTAGAAGCGATGGATTAGTGCAGGTGTGTAGTGCAAGTAGTGTCCAATTCTGTTTAGTGGATGTGTTTAGTTTATCTCGGACACCTTTATTTTTGTACCTAAGCTCTTTACAATTTAAAAGACATTAATATTTACATACTTCTGCACACATTTTTATGGTAAATCTTCCATTTACTTTGCCATTTTATGCAAGTTATGCAAAACGCTAAACACTTAACACTAAAACCTGCTGGCCAGACGTGTTTAGTGGCAGGCACGCGGCGAGTGAGGGGAATGGAAGGCGCGCGGGACAAGGCCACTCGCAAAAAAATAGAACACGATTCTAATCGCTTTACCACGCAGGTTGCTAACCACTTGGACTAATCTATCGGTGTCCACGCGTGTTTTCTACTAACACTAAGCACCTGCACTAATGACCAGCACTAATGACCTGCACTGATGATCTGCACTAACTACTAAGCAAAGTGAATACCGGCCCTATATAGTCCTCCAAAGGGGGTTTTGGAAAGGTTTTTGCAGGGTCGACAACGCGCGAGTGATACCCCTGGTGTTGCACGTGTCCATAGGCTGCGGTAACCGCTTACCATCAGGTGGTCCGCATGCTTGATTGTCACCGAAGTGGTATAAAAAAAAACTTACGCCACAAAAAAACAAAGATTCGTAACCACTAACGTTACACTTTGACGACACAATTGGCGTAGTGCGCTTTAGCACGGTTTGTCGCCTCGATTTCCGTAGTGTCCCGTGTTCGATTCCCGGTCGGGTCAATTTAGGAAACGATCTTTTCTGAATTGACTCGGATCTAGGTGTGCTGGGAGACGCCCCTGGCTTAATTAATTCCTTGTCTGGTACCTCGTAATACAGGGATATTAATCCTTACTACGAGACCATGACAAGTGGTGTGTTGTCCGTGTGCGCATATTTATATTTATTTACTAGGATAAAAGTTTTTGGTTTGAATAGCATATCCAACCCTTAACAACTATTACTCAAGAGTACATACCAACTGAATAGACGAGCCAGTCAAAATACCTTAAATCGAATCAACGTAAAAGTCTGAAAAGCTTAGGAAACAAATTATTTCCAGTCGCTGAATAATCCATCGTAATCTCTGTTTAATGGATTGCGAACTTTTTCGTAAATTATTACAGCAGTAATCATTTAACAGGGTGGAATTATGACTTTATAAACAATAAATTCAGAGTAAGAGACCGGCGAACGAATAACATTTCAGGAAACAATTTTCGAGAATATTTGCCGATTTTTCCTGAAATTATTTTAACCTTATCTGTTAAGACTCTAACAGTCATCGTTTTGAAGTCCCTTAGGTATTTTTCATGTTGGCCAGCTTCTAGCCATGGTGTCATGTGTTACAGTGACACATGCATGTTTATTTCGCATATCTTCTCTTTGTCACAAGGACAAAGGGGCTATCCCTCCCCTATTTATGATACTTTGCACAATGCCAAACGTAACACTGCCTTCCGAAAGTTTTTCAAATATCGAGCTTAGGAACTATAAGATAGACACTAATTAAATTCTTTGAAATATATAAACCAGTGCCTTTGACAGAAATGAACAGGCAACTTCGGCCTTAATTATAAAATCCCCAAGCGTCAAAGTTGAAGTAACCTTTTTTTTTACTTCTTTTTCCTGGGGCTTTATCACAATTCCTTATAGCTTGTCAAGTTAATTCCCTAAACTGAGCGTTACGAGCAATTTCGTAATATGATCTTTCATTTCCAGCCAGTCAGCGGTTACCTGGCACTGACGCATCTGCTAGGCTGGAAAATTACTGACGAAATTGCTCGCTTCCTTCCGTTTCAGAAATTGACTTGCATGGATATAAGTTATTGCAGTAAGGCCCCTGTTTTCAAGTCATAAAAATTTTCCATCGACTCAAAGGATGCTGTAACCGTTTTAATTAAATGTGAACTTTACCTCAATTTTCTTCCTTAATTCACAAACAATATTGAAATTCTTCATTTAGTTTTGTAACGATGCCGTTTCGTTCCAGTCTCATGGACGTTAGAACCTCCACGAAGGCTGGAAACTTCATAGTTTAACTTACTGGCCATCAATAGTATTCTGTACCTGTTCTTTCAGAATTTAATTTTTCGATACACGTTCCCTGTTCAGTGTTCTGATCCAGTCCTACCAAAACCATCGTGCTAAACAGAACTTGCGTGCGTATTACCTGGTTATCAGTATAAGTTAAAATTACGTGATGGTAATTACTTAAAGTAAATAATGAATTATAAATAAATAATAAATAATAAATATCTGGGACAATTCACACCAAGATCATCTGACCCCAAACTAAGCAGAGCTTGTATTATGGGCGTCAGAGACTGATAAACATGCTTAAATATTTCTCAATACATACTTAAATAGATAATAACACCCAGACACACAACAAACACAAATGTTCGTCACATAAATGTTATA
Source organism: Udea olivalis (assembly GCA_947369235.1). Classification (NCBI taxonomy): domain Eukaryota; kingdom Metazoa; phylum Arthropoda; class Insecta; order Lepidoptera; family Crambidae; genus Udea; species Udea olivalis. The sequence continues at coordinate 12,101,701 of OX376351.1, forward strand.
TATTATAAACAGTTATAATGTAACAGGAACCCGTGTATCGGGGTAAGCATATCATACCTATTTACTTACCTATTACTATTAGATAATCTCATACCAAGGACTCTTTGTATTCATTTATTGTTTTTTTGTTACACTTCCTACCTATACCTTTCTGTACCCTATACAATAAACAAGTCTCTGGATTGGCTGATCTTTTATTCACTATTCCATAACTATATCTACTTTTAAATACTGTGTAATGGTGGTAATGCTGGCCTGTACGGTGACTTCGCCACAGTTTTAATGACGTACGTCAACCAATGTGCACCTTGGAAATCCACACAGTTTGAAACTTAAGTAAAGGTACATGTTTCAGAGTTATAAGTCAAAAGAATGTAGCTTTAGAAGCATTGTATAAATCAAAAGATTCTGTGATGTTAAGTATGTTAAATATTAGACATTAATTAAGGGGGTGACATCTCTTCGGATAAAACCTCCAAAAATAAATAAAGATTAAATAAAAAAAAAGTATGTTAAATATTCTTCTTAGCATTAAAGCAGCCGTCTAAGGTATAATATATCCGTTCTTCAGATAAAGTATTTACAATTATGATTTCTATCGGAAATCGCAATATTCATCGTTGCAAGAATGTAATACTAACATTCCTTCCTCAAAGCGAATATTATGCTGAACGCTCACGACCGGGAATATTTCAATATCGCGTTTATAACTACTAGCAGTCAGTCAGCGGCTTCGCCCGCATGAACTACTCGTATTTATCCCGTTAACAATTAAAAAAATACATTGTCTATGTCACTACCTGGTAATGTAGCTATATTAGTGAACTAATTTTCAAAATCGGTCCAGTAGTTTCGGAGCCTATTCAATACAGACAAACAATAAAGTCTTTCCTCTGTATAGAAAAATGTTACCAAGCATTATTATTTCGAACGCTCTGGGACTTTCATGACATTGAGCACTTTTAGAAGCCCCGAAGGGCAATTCATGTGGGCGTAACGTTTTATTTTTGGCATGTGGTTTTTGTGAGGTTCCGTAGTGAAATTTATTTATTCTTTATTACACATAGTCTATGGTAAAAATGGCGGACGTAATGCCTAGAGGCATTCCATCTACCAGTCAACCACACAGTCAGACAGAGATATTACAGGTAGTGCTAAAGATAATCGTTTTAAATTAGGTGTAAAGAAGGTGAAATGGCTTAAATCAAAATAGGACGATTTTAAGGAGACGCAAAGCCGAAAAGGCTTGCACGAGCACTTCAAGAGATTGCAAGCCAAAATGCATATTTTTCATGATTATGCGTTTTGACAATTCTGCGTTATTATGATTAAGCGTAATGCAAAAATTTCTAAAATCGATTATGCTTTTTGATTTGTATGCCAAATGATGTGTGTCTATTAAAATTATGGCAAAAACGTTATGCGCTTCAAAGTGTCACCTAGTTTACGTGCAGCAAACTTATGTTGGAGGTACTGTATGCAATCCTTACTTCTATTTCAATTCACTTGAGGTACTGTACCAAAATAGTAGTGAATGGGCATTAACTAGACAGACATGCTCCATCATAGATTGCATCGTCACTTACCACCAGGTGCAATTGCGTTCAAATTACTGCCTAGTCAGGTATAAAAAACCATTCCTTAGAGAATTTTTTGCCAATATGGTCAGCTGATAATCATGGTACGCGCCTACGGGAACAGATATCACCACAATTCTTCGTAATAGATTATTCAACGCCATCTATCCAATGCGCCGTACACGACTATTCACTCTTCCGCGGGTTTATAGGACGTGTGTAAACTACTTAGTGGATTAACGCTCGTGCACATTTAGATAGACTGTACGTCTACCACGAGTTGCCACTTTAAATTTACGTTATCGTTGTTGTTATCATGTCATGTCAAATCCCAATACAATTTTATCACGCGAACGATCACGTAAATTTTAAGTGGCAACTCGTGTTAGTAGTACTGATCATGTTTAATGAAAATTAGTTTGTATATCAGCTCACCATGCGCCGTCCTACGTTCGTTCATGAATACCATTTATTGGACCTATGAATAAATATGTGCCAGACAACACACCATTTGACATGATCTCTTAGTAGGGATAATTATCCCTGTGTTACGAGGTACAAGACAATAAATTAAGCCAGGCCAGGTACTTCGTTTCTGAATTGACTCGACCGCGAATCGAAGCCGGGAGACTAGGTAAACAAAAGTCAAGGCGAGAAAGCGTGCTACTAACGCACTGCGCCAATCGTTTCTCAAAACTATTCAGTTGTTTTTCAGTTATGCATGTAAAAAACAAACAGTACGTCTACCACGAGGTGCCACTTTAAATTTACGTCATCATTCGCGTAAAATATTGTATTGGGATTTGACATGACATTTATCTTCGTGTAACTCCAACGGTTTAGGCAGCGCACGCCGATATGGCTCGCAGCAGGCAGGTTTTTTTTCCGACTTACGATACTTATCGTTATACAATGTCCAATCCCAATACATTTTTTTACGCGAACGATAACGTAAATTTAAAGTGGCAACTCGTGGTAGACGTTAGTTAATCAGTCGAATCGATCACACTTCAAACGAAGCACTCACGCGAGTTCATAGCAATCAAAACTCAACTTATAAAAGCTCTGCTTAGTTTGAAGTGATTGCGTTATGTTAGGATTTCCTACGCACATTTAAAATTTAAACTTACTTTATTGCTTGTTTTAAATTTTAGGGTGCTTTAACACTGTGTGTTCAAAAACGATTGTGAACATTCTGCAACATTTAGTTAACTAGTTCACCTCTTTCACTGCTCCCACATTCGATGTTTCTGAACTCCGCTTCCTTTATGAAACGGGTCCAGACCTAGTACCTACCTAGTTTCGGTGACACATGCTGTGGCGACGATCTTTGATCATCATCATCATCATCCGTGCGGTCTATCCCGGTTGTGAACCCACACTGGTGGGTGGGGTCCCAGGGTCCGCCCTTCTTATTTTCTTGGCGACGATCTTTCAGGGACCAAAAACTATTGAAGAGAAACCACGCGGTCGAATTACACCGGAGCGACAAACATTGTAGCGAAAATTATTTGTAACAAGCTTTGCGACTAATACTCCTTCTAAAATATAGTCTAAAAATGAAAATATAACCTATATTACTCGCTGATTTGGTAATATTTTTAGAATAAGCCCAGTATCTAGTATTTGAGTTTATTCGTTACAAATAAAAATACAAACTAAAAAAATACAGCAGAAGTACAAATATTATTTCTTTTTAAAACCTTATGTACTTCTTCTTACTAATATTATAAATGCGAAAGTTTGTGAGTATGTATACACGTATGTATGTAAGTAAGTGTGTTTCTTTTTCACACACTACTAAACGGATTAAGATAAAACTCCACAGTAATATAGCTTATCCATCAGAATAACACATAGGCTACAATTTATTAAGATTTTATATAAGGATAAGTATCGTAAGTCGGAAAAAAGGAAGTTCACGCGGGCATAGCCGCTAAGAAGAAAAGCTAGTATTAGTAATGATATGCTAGTTTGAAACTTACAAGTTATAACATTGATTTTTTAGCATTTTACAATGCTTGTTTTTCATATCTAAAGATAGAAAAACTAGGTGTTAGGTTAGGCTGGGTGAGGTTTCGGTAGCTCAGTGGTTTAGAGCAGTCACCCGGATTGTGAAAGACGCGGGTTCGATTCCCGCTCGCGATCGTCAAGGTCCGAAATCTTTTTTTTTCCAGTTTTTTTAATCTTTATATATTAAAAAGTTACTTTTCTGGTTTTTTTTTTGATAATTATTAAATGTAAACAACAATTTATTATTTAATATTTATCATTGCTTAAGGTATAAATTTGTTTGTTCCAGACAATCAGTGGGACTGTAGTGACGGGGGTCTGGACTGGCTGGCAATGGAGGCCGACAACAGCACTGCCAGGAGGCGAATAGCGGACTACGACAAACTGATGTGCCACCAGCAATTGTACAAAGGAAAACCTCTGCACATTGTGATGGTTTTAGTCAGAGTAAGTTTTTGGAGATAATTTCAAGAAGCCGACACTTAGATATACAGGTCGAAAAAACATGAGCACTTATACTTAAGGGTTAGCATACATACCATGTGTAGACTTAACTAAACATTCATTTAGTTTTCAATAAAATAAAAATGTAATGTTAGAATTTTTGGCAACCCTAGGGTATTTAGTCGAGCAATAGCAATGTCAATTATTTTGCCAAGTCCTGTACAATCATTTATTTTATGTTTTGGGGATTTTAGAGACTGGCTGTTAAGTCTAAGATAAGGCTAAGTTTCAGCTAAGCACGCTCCACAGTGTTTTAAGAACCTCGATTTTGTGACCTGCCCTTTTTATTCTGAATTCCTATACTCATATCTAAGCGTGCTACTTTCTTAGAGCTTTTTTTATACTATGTCAGTGACAAACAAGCACGCGGACCGCCTGATGGTAAGCGGTTACCGCAGCCTATGTATGCGCGCAACACTAAGGGCATCACTCGCGCGCTGCCAATTCTGTGAAAACCTTAACAAGCTCCTTACGCTAAGATTGAAACTTGAAAGTTTTGATACAAATTTCAATTTACTTCAAAACTATAAAGTTTTAAGTAATCAGACAAAGCTCTTAAAAACAAACATCACTGATAGTTTATGCCCTTTAAAACTCGCTTAGGTTAGCGAGGACCGAAACGACAAGCGGGTTAGGTTTACATAAACACAGCCAGAAGCGACTTTAGGACGTTTCTCAAATCAATATATATAATTTACTTTCTGAATATGCCTTCATATGCCTAAGGTCACCTTCCATATGTACATATATCTTTGAAACTAGATGTTAAGTATTAGTGCTCATTTTTTTACACGCTGTATAGTTCTATGGTGTTAAAAGCATGAAAATTGGAACGATTGATTTTTAGGCCATACGAATCAATTTGACTCGCAGCACGAAAAGACAAAAAGGGAGAGGAGTTATGACGACATCTGTTTTGAAAAAAATGATCTGAAACCCATCTCGTGTGTGGTGTCTAGTGAGGCTATCTATTACGTATCATTTAAAGGGCATATTTTACGAATAATGATTCAACCGTATCATATCTGGAGGAACCCTAACTTGGTACGTTTTGAAAATTATTTTTATTTTAATTTAAAACAAATGACTAAAATGAAATGATGTATTTAGAATATATTTTTAGAATTGACTTCGTATGCCCTTTTATTAGATACCACACCACACAAAAAAAATTGTTCTGAAACCTATCGTGTTTCAGAACAATTTTTTTTTCCATGCAAAAAAAAGATGTCATAATTCCTCTATTTTTGTTATTTTTTTCGTGCTACGGGTCAAATTTATTCGTATGGCCTAAAAATTAATCGTTCCGTTTTACATGCTTTTAACACCATTTGCAGAATTTTTTGGCGTATCGCTAGCACTAATAGTCATAATCATAAGTCATAAGATAAGCTTGCAAAGTTTTGATACGCAATTAAAACATAACGAAATTTTGTTGGAATTTAAAAATAAACCCATTGAAGGGTGCTGAAGGAATAATATTAAAACCACTGCATTTACAGATTAATAAACTATGGTTGAAGGTATTTTACACGGCCAAAAAAAATACATCATGTTCTTTTTTAAATCAACCCTAAACTTGAAGAAGGGCTGAAAATTCGTAAAAAAATATTGTATAGGGTTTAATTCTACAGTGTGAGTGTAATACACGTACAGGGTAAGTGTGTCTTATAATGAGGCAGGTTTTAAAAGAATCGTTTAGCGAAATGATATTTAGAAGGGTTAGAATTTTGTATTTTGAATAGATGTAGAGGAATATTACATTATAAGTAAAAATACAAATTGTACTTATTGTTCTTATTGTACGCTTACCATTGTATATTTTCACTATAACAATTCAGAATTTTTTTTGTATATGATCTGGTTCTTTAAAAATAATACCAATAATAAATAAATTCGAGCTTCATTTTACCGAAAGGTAAAGTACCTATTATACCTATGTCACTTTCAGGTATTTGTGTCATCTGGTTAAATCGTTTTATCAAAATTGGGAACCGCCTTCTTGTACGCATTCGTTTGTACGAAATAAGGCTTCAAATTATGCTAGATAGCGATTTCATTACAACAAAAAGTATTTATTCAAAAACGTTATAATTTCATAGCCGGAGCTCTAGGGTTACAAATATTATGAAAACCTTAATTGATGATGTTGTGTGTTTGTTAAAGTTTTTGGAACAAAAAACCGAAGTCGGGTCTTAAAAATTAACAGGCATTTTTCCTTTGTTTTTTACGGTTAAATAAAACGCAAGGCGTAGGCTACATGGCCACCACCCACAACCTCTCTGGGCCGCAGCGTCGAAGACTTAAGCTTTGCTAAAAATATTTAGCCAGGACTAGTTATTCAAATCTAAAACCAATATTAACAATGTTTACACTTCTAAATAAAAACGATATTAAAAATGGTACTTTAAGTGCTTGGCAATTACAAAGCTTAGTGATGATGATTATCTAAGGATTCTGCGTGCTTAAAAGTGATCAAAATACAATATTTCAATGCTAAATTTATGGTTCAATAGACACAACAGAGTTTTCATTGCAACACACTGGTTAAGTTATTAACTTTTTGTTTGAAATACTAATAAAAAGATAAGCAAATATGTATTCGTAATAAAAGTAGTAGTCCAGTCAATAAAGTAGTTGTAGAGTGCGTAAGCAATATTCATTATTATATTAATTTCAATATTCAAATAGACTTTTACAGTAACTTTTAAATCATCAAATTTAAAGCAAAATATACTAAATAATAGACATAAATACCATAATAATATAGATATATAGACATAATGCGACTCTACATTGGCAATAAAGAATGATGCTTTTCTCTTGGCAATGAAGGCACGCAGTAGAACATTTCAGCATTGGTTACCGGCATCCAAGCGAAATGCTTCAACTTCTAGGAAGGATGACAGTGAGAATGACGCCACCTCCTTTTTTTTTTTTTTTTTTTTTTTTTAAGTAGGGGAAATGCCTTACGCATACCCGTCCACCGGGGGGCGGACGGGTTATGTCGGACTCTCCACCGGGGGGACTTCCTATTAAAGGAAACCGCCCAGTGGCCTACCGACTAAAAACCCTACTACTCCCTCTCATCGTCCATAGTGGGGGAGCACGGTAAGTAGCACGAAGCCTTCTACGCGTTCCCCCGGACGGATGACGCCACCTCCTCCTCCGGCCGCACCTCCCAGACGTCGGGACTTTTTGTGTTTTCTAAGCACCCTGAATAAGTTTCTGAAGTTAGTATGTATGTACATACTGACTAACAATTTATGTTTTTTAATTGTTTAAATGTCTTATATGTATGTTTTTTTCCATTGTTTTATATTCTTTAGATTAGACACCTGTTGTAAACCCAAAACAAGTTTAAAAAAATTACTGCTGAGTTTCTAGCCGGGTCTTCTCAGCAAGAAACAACTCCGACGCGGTGGTAGAGTCGCATTTTGTCTATATACTGTGTATTTATAGATCTATATTGTTATGGTGTTTACGTCTATTATTTAGAATATTTTGCTTTAAATTTGACGATTTAAAAGTTACTGTAAAAGTCTATTTGAATAAAGATGTTCGAGTTTGAGTTTGAAGAAATCGCTTACGCACTCTACAACTACTTTATTGACTGGACTACTACTTTTATTACGAGTACATATTTGCTCGTCTTTTTATTCGGATTAAACAAAAGTTCATTAACTTAACCAGTGTCTTACAATGAAAACTCTGTTATTTCTATAGAAATATAAATTCTCACGCACTCTATTCTATACCTACCCTATTTTGAGTAATTACTTGACTGGACTATAGGTATTTGAAAGAAAGTGAAGAAAATGTTTATAACAATACAAAATTTTCCTATTTTCAACAAACACTTGTTTAGAAAACGTAATATTGCTTAATGACTTGGCAAAGCATATATTTGAAGGCTCAGTTTCCTTGCTTCACAGTAAGTCTTATTAATTATCGTCATCATAGGTAATCGGCCATACAGACGTGCACTGCTAATAGAGGCCTCCAGCGTAGATTTCTAGAGCGGATATCTACAATGAAATCCTGACTGTCTGGGGCAGAAACATAGAGTGAAGACCATTGGTAGGCAAACGCAATGTTGGGTATTCACACTCAAGGTAGGCCGACGACCTGATAAGGTCACAGGATGGGTCACTGGATGGCTGATTGCAGCTGATCGCTCTCAAATGGGGGAGGCCCATATTTTTGAAAACTCTATTGGCTTAGTACGGTTTCTGGTCTTGACTTGCCTGGTGTCCCAGGTTCGATTCCTGGTCGGAAGAATAATATTTATCCTTACTTCAAGACCATGACAATTGGTTGTCTGGCGTATATTTATATTTATTTTATTTAGTGATAGTGTATGTGACATGAATACTAACGTCAAACATTCTATTGCAGACAATGCACCAAACCTGTCCTCCTCAGTGCTTGTGCACAATGACGTACGTGCTGACGGACGCGGCCGGTGCCGTCATCCCTATGATCACGGTGAACTGCGCCGACAAGCAGCTGGAGGCTCCGCCGACATCACTGCCGCCCGGCACCACAACTCTGCGGCTTGAGGGCAACAAGGTAACATGGTACGAAGTTTTATCGCTGTCATGGGAAATGGGAATCTGCATGCAAATCTAAACGCTCTGCTACCAAAAATACGAATGGAACTGCTTGGTCCAGGCCACACCTCACGTCGTGAGGATGTAGGAGCCATGCAACAACACTCGGGCTTAGTGCGAATTGTTGGACGGGTATACGAAAGGTAAGTGTCTTACTTCCAGATGTTAGCAACCCCCGAGGCCCGTCGCCACAAACAAATAGATAAGATCAAGAAAACAACAGTTGAATAGCTGCGGGTGGGAGCGGGACAGACTATATTGTGGACACAGTAAACTGCGTGGGCAAAGCAATCAAGACTTCATCAAGAGTAAAAAGGACAAAATGCTTTTTTTCTAAAGTCACAAGTCAAGTCACAACAAGTCTGCTTTCTTTAGAACAAACATCTCAAGCTCTTATTAAAAAAGTTAGATCAGTTAGAAAAGTTAAAAACGAAAAAATCAGCCAACAGAAGTTTGTAAGTGAAGGAAGTCCTTAGCTAAGCGTCAAAGAGAATAATGCAGAGAGTACCCCATCTTAAAAACGGCAAGAAATATAGTCATAAAATAGGTTTTGAAGGAACGGTGACGAAAATTTGAGGAACCCAAATGTTGGACGTACTTTTGTTTGGAGGGTGCCAAACAAAAGTACATCCAACATTTGGGTTACCCACCCTATCTGGTTTACCCGTATTTAATTTAGTTTGGCGGGCGTCCGGGGGGGTTTGCGGGTTCCACCCGGACACTTTTCGTGTCTGGGGTTATCCGATTTATGGACCATGACTATCGAAAAACTGATAAAAATCTTACTTCACAACTTATTCAATGTATTATATTTAAAAAAAAATGTTAATCCCGCGGTTAGTGCGCCTCTATTTAATTTTTCACTAGCTTTTCGCCCGCGGCTTCGCCCGCTTGAATTTAATTTCTGAAACATACATACATTGACTATAGTTTTTATTAATAGTAGCCTATGTGTTATTTTAATGTAAGTATATAAGCTAGATTACTGTAAAGTTCTGAATCCGTTCAGTAGTTTTTGCGTGAAAGAGTACTAAACATACATACTCACAAACTTTCTCATTTATAATATTAGTAATATTACCAAGTGTACCGGAATGTAAATAGCTCATGAAAATAAGGAATTAACAAATGCCACAGGCGGCTGCCCGACTCACCCGTTTTGGAAGTCTTCGTTGTGGCCAGGGCCCTGGCAATGTCTGCTGGTTCTTCGAAAGGCCTTCCTTCAGGCCTTTTGTGCGTAAATATTTCTTTTGGTTTTGGGTAAGTGCGGCGGAGGCACACCGTTGGGCGCGAAGTGCAATGAGTAAGTAAGTTTTTTACGCCGCGAGAGGGCGCAGATTTGACATTAGGTTTTTTTTCTTTTTAAAGTGATCGAGCTTTGGCCTGTTAGCATTGAGTATGATTTTTTACTAATGGGATAAATATTGTTTGTGCTAAACATTTTGGTACATAACCGACAACGAGTAACTATACGGAACATGCCGCCGACCTTAAAATAACGTACTAGTATTTTAAATGAAATACACTAAGACTAACTTATATCTAAAATAACATCCACCCAAGCTTTATTCTATGGGTAGAGGACAGACCTTGACAACAGGTCGTTTTACAATGTGGTCACCCATGCGTAGTGTAACTACTCGGGTGATACCGTCCACACCAGGGTGGAGCTCTAGCACACGCGCAAGACGCCACTGTAGAGGGGGCAACGAGTTGTCCACTAGCGCTACCACTGTTCCCTCTTTAATAGGTGTGTGAGGTGTGTCGCGAAACCATTTACTTGTCTGGGAGAGTTGGTGAAGGTATTCTGAGCACCAACGCTTCCAAAAATGCTGTACAGCTTGTTGAATAACTTGCCAACGAACAAGGCGTGACGGATTGTCAATGTTAAAATCATATTCTGGTAAAGAAGTCAATGGTTCCCCGATGAGGAAATGACCAGGTGTTAGAGGTAACGGATTGCAGGGATCGTTACTTTGCGTTGTAATAGGTCGCGAATTTAAAATTGCCTCGATTTGGCATAAAAGAGTATTAAATTCATCGTAGTTGAGAGTTAAGTTACCAGCTACGCGGTAGAGATGAGTTTTCATACTCTTTACACCGGCTTCAAAGATTCCACCGAAATGACTAGCATAAGGCGGATTGAAATACCATGTTATAGAAAACTGGTTAATCTTACTTTTGAGCTCCTTTTGATTGTCATCATTTTGTAAAAAATCACGAAGCTCTCTCAGATAACGATCGCATCCGACGAAATTACGACCACAGTCTGAATAAATGTCACTACAAAGGCCCCCGTCTAGACACGAAGCGTCGAAGGGCGTTAAGAAATGAATCAGTTGATAAATCAGGAACTAGTTCCAAATGTATGGCCTTGGTGGACATGCATACGAAGACACATACATAGGATTTGAAAATTCTAGCGTTCCGTTCAGGACCTGACTTAAGATTGAAGTGTCCGGCAAAGTCAACCGCAACATGTAAAAATGGGCGAAGAGCTCGTACTCTTGCAGCCGGAAGTGGAGCCATTGCAGGCTGCGGAGTGACAGGACGCGTGCGGAAACAACGGACACACCGTCGAGTGCGCATTCGGATTGCACTACGGGCGGATATAATCCAGTACGATTGAGAAATAATGTTTTGTAAGGTCTGGGGACCTACATGTAAATGAATCACATGATAATGATCGATTAAAAGAGTTGTAAACGCATGGCGTTTAGGTAAAAGAATAGGATGTCTGGCATCGTACGAGAGAAAGGAACGTTGTATTCTGCCGCCGACCCTGACAAGTCCGGCATCTGTAGTACTTGTGCTAGAATGATGACGCAACAGACCTAGGCGCTGAACGCATGACTCAGTAATGAGTGTAGCCTGCGACCCCTGGTCTACGAGAGCGCGAACAGGACGTGGGACATAGGGAATGTTATCCATCGGCCGTAGGTTTACAAGCGCGGTGGTAAGCAGAACCGTACATTTATTGTTATGGCCCGCCGCACTATGTGTGTACGCGGGCGAGAAAGATTCCGCCACTAAGCTGGCTTGCTTAGAGGAAGTAGATGTTTCCGCTACCAAATCTAATTTGGGGGAAAAGGTCTTCGCTGCTGAGTTATCCGTGGGGGATGTATCCGCTACCGATTCGGAAAACTGAGGGAAGAAGTTGCGTTGACTGGTAAGTGCAACATTAGTTACCATACCTATACCATCATGAATTGAAGTATGATGACGTTCAGAACAAACACGACAGTTATGGTGTGATTTACAATCGTTTAGACCGTGGCCAAAAAATAAACAATTAATACAAATTTTATTTTCTTTAATGAAGCGAATACGTTCAAGAACGGTTAATTTATTAAATGGTTCACATTTATACAGTGTATGTGAAGTATCTTTACAAAAAGAACATTTAAATCGCGCACTATGATTTGTAAACAAAGTAGTGGAGCGGGGATGAGTCATCGAGCGGGCGAAGCGCGCAGGTGGCGGCGAGTGCCTCGCATCCGAGTGCGAACGCGCGAGCGAACCGCGTGCAGTAGCGCCCTCCCGGCGAGTGCCGCGCAGCCGTCGCAGTTGCACGGCCGAGCATCAATGACGACATCACTTCCGATGTTGCGAGTTCCTTCTCCAGGAAGTCAAGAAGTTCACTCACTTTCGGTATTTCACAGGAGGCCGTCAGAGAAAGCTCAAAACGTCTCCGAACGTCATGTGTAATCTTGCGTAATAAAATGTTTAAAAGAATGAAACTCCAATGAGCCACCGGTAGATCTAAAGATTGCAAAGCAGTTAAGTTTTCATGATAAATATTGAGAATATTTCGTAATGAATGTTCTAGATTACGTTCGTTCATCGGTTGAACATCTAATATTTTTTCTAAGTGTCTCGTAGCTATAATACGTTTGTTTTCGTAACGATGAATTAATACCTGCATTGCATTGTTGTAGTTAGCTTCGGTAACAGGTATAGACTTTATGAGATTATAAGGTTCACCGCGCAGCGACAATAATAAATATCGAAAACGTTCGACATCAGAAAGGGCGTCGTTATCAATAACTAAAGACTTAAACAGATCATAAAAGGCATTCCATTCCGTCAGCTGTCCTTGAAATATCGGTAATGATAGTGCAGGCAACTTTATGCGGTTTTGCTCCGTAGGCGGCTGGGAATAAGTACGGGAATCATTTTCAATGAGACTTTTGCCGATCAGACACGACCTGTATTTTGTAAAATAAATTATCAAATTGCTCACGAAAAGCCAACTGTTCCTCTTTCTGAAATGCGCCCGATTTTACTAAATATTTTTCTATTTTTAATTGAACACTAGAAAATTGCTTTTTAATCGAGTTTAATTCTTTAATGCGAGCACGAAATTCTTCTTCATCATTGGAACAATCAACCAGACGTTGCAAACTAGCAAGACATAAGTCCCTTTCGAAAGAAAGTTGTTCGAATTCCATTTTTTTAATGTATGAAATACAAATTAAACGTGAACAAAGCTTGCAATTTGAAATTAGGTTCTAGTATAGGTAGGGAGGTAGAATAAAAGAATAGTACGTAGTAGTAGTAGATAGTTGGTAAGTTCTAAAAACATGAGTATTATGTAGTGTTAGGCTAAGGCTATGTTATTATTTCACACGTAATGTAAAATAATAAATTTAATTGTGAAAAGATTTTATTTGTAACTCTTAAAGTCAACCAAATAAAATGTTAGAGGTAAGCTGTCCAGTACGTTATACATGGAGCTGTGCTATGTGAAGCGATAAAATAGTTGGTGATAATCTTAAGACACGCAATGCCTTATTATTATGCTGAAAATGTTTAACGTGTTTGGTACGTAATACCAAAGAACACAAACAAAAAGTTGGGTCTATTACGTAATAATAAGACCGCTAATAGAAATAAAATGTATTTTTGCCCTATGGTACGTTGTACAATCGTAGGTGCAAGTGTATATTTGTATTAATCAATAAGTTAAATATAAACTTATGAGTAAATAAAATAGCCTTAGAATAGCTAGGAATAGCGATGGTGCAGTGGACGCGTTGACTTACTCGTGCGCGTGAACGCAAACTTACCCGCGTTAGAAAAATAAAATAAATTATTTGATGCAAATTCAATTACATCAATTAATTCGTGTAATGATTATGTTTAACGACAAGCGTATGACCTATTGTAGCTAAGTAAGTTAGCGGATTGTCGCAAACAATTCGCTAAATTGGAAAAATTTGAATTTGAATGAATTTTACATTTGAATTTTACATTGAAATTTTACGTTTTACAAAGATAATGTTTAGCACAAAAAATACCTTTTTTTTTTAAAGAAAAGCCTTCGTAGATGCGGCTACGGAGGACCAAATATATGTACCGGAATGTAAATAGCTCATGAAAATAAGGAATTAACAAATGCCACAGGCGGCTGCCCGACTCACCCGTTTTGGAAGTCTTCGTTGTAGCCAGGGCCCTGGCAATGTCTGCTGGTTCTTCGAAAGGCCTTCCTTCAGGCCTTTTGTGCGTAAATATTTCTTTTGGTTTTGGGTAAGTGCGGCGGAGGCACACCGTTGGGCGCGAAGTGCAACGAGTAAGTAAGTTTTTTACGCCGCGAGAGGGCGCAGATTTGACATTAGGTTTTTTTTCTTTTTAAAGTGATCGAGCTTTGGCCTGTTAGCATTGAGTATGATTTTTTACTAATGGAATAAATATTGTTTGTGCTAAACATTTTGGTACATAACCGACAACGAGTAACTATACGGAACACCATCTCTATTATTTTAATATGATATTTCTTCCCATCGTTTTTTTTGATTGATTGTTAGGTGATCTATGAAATTGCTGTTTTTCATAAAATAAGTTAAAGTATTTTTTTCCTATGTTCTTTATTTATATTAATAAAAGCAATCACCCATGCAATCGAATGCATGTTTGTCAACGCAATAGTAGCTTATTGAAGTCCTTGAAGTAATTAACTGGATGGGAGGCAACTAATTCTTCAAAGGCACTTTGTACTGCCTCTCGGTTATTTTTTTCCGCCAAGAAGTTATCCAAATTCTAGAAAAGTAGAAGTATTAAGGCACCAGGTCTGGTGAGTAGGGCGAATGACGGAGAACTTCCAACCCCAGCTTTTGAAACTTGGAGTATGAGGTCGCGCATTGTCGTGCAGGAGCAGCGGAGCTGAGCGATTGACCAAAGATGGGTGAAGACGTGCGAGCCTCTCCATCATTGTGTTCAGTTCTTCACAGTACACATCAGCAGATTACTGTATTTGCACTGCTCATCCCGTTTGGTAAGAAGCTGTGATAATTGAACCGGCGTTGGACCATAAAAAGGGACAATTACTTTTCTACTTCGTTTATGTGGTTCAAAATTCCTTTGTTTGTGTGCCTGTTGAGTAGTGCAAGCCACGTCTCGAAGCGTACTTCGCCCAGGTGACCTTGTGTTCGTGGGGCACCCATTTGTCAAGATTTTTACTTTGCCAATTTTGTTTTTGAGGCCAAGGTCGAAAACTGCTGCTGATTCTGCCGTATATTAAGTATCATCAGCTTCAACAATTACATTCAATCTGTCATTGTCGACCAATGTTTTCGACCACAGATTTAGTTTTCCAGGTCGAAATAGTCAAATCGCATAACGTACACCAAACACTAACGGGCGGTGCGTTCATTTGCAGTGTTCGTTCCAGAAGTTTCGTTGTTGTTGCGTGCCGCTTGTGCCGCTTTGCCGCCACGATGGTACTCACACCACAAAATAAAGAGTTTACAGAAGGACCGCTCGCACCTTTTTCCAAAACTTGCGTGAACAGCCTAGGGTTACTATTATATTCGCTCTGTATTTTTAAAATGAAGTAAGTAAGTTATACCTACTTGACAGAACCGGCCAAAAACAAAATTCATCATGTGAAAAATTGCTCCAAGTTCGACAAAAACCAAAACGCTCGCGACAGTGCGACTTTCCGACTCACCGAAGCTCACTGACTACGCTTGTAAACTCATGTCTCTGTGTGCGTGCGTCAAAAATGGCGTGTTGTTCTAAGCGGGCTATCTGTCAGAGCGCATGCCTGATTTGTGCTTACATGCCATAACTACCTGAATTTTTAACGTATCCATGATGAAGAAAAATTTTCAAATGCGATGAAAACCGAACGCTGTCCATTAAACAAATGACTAATTATGAAAAAAGATTTCCATGTTTTGCAAATAAAATTCATGAAATTAGATTTTTAGCCAAAAAAATATTATTTTGATTTGAAATATCTCGGCAATTTCATAATTCAAGACCTATTACAAAAGCACTATAGTTAAAATGTTATCTCTAAATAAAAACCGTAATTAAACATCATTGTTTATATTTTCAACTTCAAAAGTATATTTTTCTAGGGTGTCCGGGGAAAAATTACGATTTTACCTAAATGTCCGGGGTTTTTGTGGTCTTTGTGGCTGGACTGGCAATATAGGCGATGGCAACTCCGTCCAACATGGGTACCGTGTGTTGCCCATTGGCGTAAAGTCGGTATTTGCTACCAGATCACCTGGGTTTCCAGGCATACGTAGATCGGTAAAAAAATGTGACAACTTTGTTTTTATCGTAGCTACTGACTGACACATCACGCGGAGCCGTGTACGGCTAGATCTAGGTCTGACTAACTACCGAAATTAAATATGCCAATCCACCCTTCAGGGGAAACTTAGACTACACCTTATTACTGCTTATAAATAATGGGTAGTAATCAAATATAATAGTTAGATACGCGGATTTAAGTCAAATGCAAAAATTTATCTGAGGTAAATACTATAATTTAATTAATTGAAGCAATTATAGGGTCAGTAAATCTATATCAGCCACACACATGATCATTAAAGTTACAGTCTAGGGATGAAGCGTATTTACGCGACTAGGTTTTTAAACCAGGTTTCGGCTTCTGCTGAAATCATTGTAATCCTTATTTTCATAACTATTGGTATGAGTTTGCAACTAAATACTTTGAAAGTATTATACTCCCGAGCCTGAATTGAATTAAGTAACATTAATTACTTAATGTTAAAATTTGTATTAGGATATTTAAAATTGAGTTTAAGTGTAGGCCGCAGGGGTGGTTCCCAGCACACCCTGGCCCGAGCCAATTTAGGAAAGTGCGTTTCCCAAGTTAATCCGACCGTGAATCGAACCCGGGACACCACCCACGTGAAGGCGAGAAACCGTGCTACAGCGTACGGAGGACGTCAGGTGAAGCTTTACAGAACTATTGCAAAATAAGAGTTATTTCGGCAGCATAAGAAGGTGATCTTGTAAGGTCACATGTAAATCTTGACTTGTAAGAGTTGTAAGCCTTATTCAAAATTAGCTATGTATGCAATCAACAAGTTGTTTTAAGTTGTAAGTCAGAAATAAGAAATCAATGAATTAAGTAGCCTTCTTTGAAGCGAAAGTAATACACAACAGAAATGAACGTTTTGAAACTAGTCGATTCTATTCACGCGATTATGTTCCATATAGAAACACTCGTAGTCTCGTGTAGTCTATTTTGTAATGAAGTAAAAGATATACTAGCAAATATTTTGAAACCTGGTTTTTGGCTCAGGTATTTAATAGAGTACGTACCAGGTGGCCCTGGTAATTTATTTTGCAAGAACGACTCATCGTTTTACTGGTTAGTATAGAGTTTTTAAAGCCAACCACTCAGACAGCGACAATACCCCACTCCCCCTACCGAAGTAGGGGGCGAACGATCATCGAAGGCTAGTGATGAACCACCACTGCCAGCCTCACGCTCAGGGTACCGCGCCACGCCTCATCAACGTGGTTGGTAGGACCTCACGTAGTGTGAAAGTCTAGCGAAGAGCTTACTATAGAAATGATCCTATGAAGTAAGGTCTTAATGTTGCGAGCCGACGATCGGAGGGTCATTCAACGGAGAAAAATATTTATAGCGCGAGTCAAAGGAGTATAGTGACATCTGTTGGCAGCGGCTTGTAACTCAACTAACACGGTCTGCGCGTGCGCCGCGTTGACGCGCTTGTTATTTTTATCAGCACTTACGTCGTGATGACGTCATTCGTGTATGCTGATTATTGTTGATCAACTTTAACTGAGTTTGGACAATTTCGCAAATATAATGACTTGCAGTCAATGCAGAAAGTAGCTAAATATTGTAATGATAACTCGTGATACTAGCATGAGTATCTCATAATGATTGGTTAAAAATTTATTGTTAAATAATAGGTATTATTTAATATAGTAAATGCGTACACGGCTTACCGATGCACATGCCGTTAGTTAGGGTTCTTTCTTCATCCTGCAGTCCTTTTTAAGAGACGCAAATCACGGGTCGATCTCTACTTAGAGCACTTTGAAAATAGCGCTTGTGGTCATCCACTTTAAAATGTTTTTTTTTGTGCCAGATGCTCTCCTAATGCAATTAGCTGTTATTAATGTAAGCTGCAGCTGTAATTTGGTTAGTCTATCGCATCAGTGATCTCCCGTATATTCTGGTGCCTTCAACCTTCCCCTGTGCCACTAAAAATTTGATGGTCTACTTAAGCCACTGAAGAAAGTTAGGAAATGCGTTGCACTCAATGAACTGCAGCTTCTATGGGCTGTGTGTTATGTGTGTATAGACAAATTTGTGCGAAATTCCGTCCACGGCACACAAAGCATTCTCCTCAAACCCTACATCTCCAAAGAGTCCTCAATCTTCTTTTTGCTATCATGCTGAATGACGGTAAAACATTATTGTTCTGTCTAGTCGGAAGTTAGTGATTTTCTGCTGTCGTCACATTTTTCTTTGCCTCAACTATAATTTATTCATAAATAAAGGAAGCATAAAAAGATTCATAAAGCAGCCAAGACTGAAATTATCCAAATAAATAAACAAAAAACAACAAACAGACTGGCATGGTCTGCTGCTTGACATATATGATAAGGCTTGGTAGCAGTATGCACATAATTAAGAAATATTAGAGAAAATAATCATTCGTTCTTTCCCCTCCCATAACAGGAATACAATTTGACAATCAAGTGGAGGTCTTTCCACCTAAAAAAACAGATTAATTTTTTGGTAACATTCTACAATGCGTGCCTGATCTTACTAAATACTAACATTAGATTCGCGCGCCTGTCATATGAGGTCGTCATTGTCACTGGGAAAGAGATTTGGCCACACTGGGGATTTTTATGCATTAATAAGTTAAATACATTTTTTTAAAGGTAAAAGCAAGCCAGCTTTCAATTTCTATTCGTGAGTAAAAGTTCATGCGTTTCTTTTATGTTTTGAACATCAAAAACCCAAGTAAAAGTAATATTTATTCATTTACTTGATAAAATCAACACATTTTCAAACGAACTTATGTGTGCATGGTTTGTTACGTATTTACCTACTTTATTATTAGATGCAACAGTAAATATACGTTGGACTTTATAATACAAATAAATTGTAATAAAAGTAAACCGTGTGTATGCGCCGCTATAAGATTGTCAAAACGAAACCGTTATTGCCATTGCAACAATAAACTTGATTAGACATATAATCAACAAAAAATAATACTGCTTTAGTGTTCATAGTACCAAATTCATCTGTTTTGTATTGGCGATGTCAACAAAATTGCCAAAGTAATCTTTTGGTGAAACTAAGGTTATTTTTAGTAGGTCATAATACGAAAATGTAAAACAGTAATGATTCAGGACTGTTCTAAGGGCTTGTAATCAGTACCCAGATGCAGAACATAATTAAACAAAATACCGATATCGGATTTTTTGGTTGTACGTTTATTTATTATTCCGGTTTCCAAAATAGGCGAGAACTCGGGATGTGTTGGTCCAAGCTTGTGCGAATCATGTATCGCGGACTCCTAAACGCACTAGCACAATTTGCTCTCTGCATTTTGAAAGTTCAGTTTTTATCATGCAAGCAAGCTAATAACAAGCAGAGATTAGCACAGTGGGCTGTACCAACTTTGAGTTTATCAGAGGTGAGTTTTATCATTAACTAGCTTCTGCCCGCGACTTCGTCCGCGTGGAATAGTTACTTTGGGCGAACGCTAACTATAGCATTATCTTTAGCGTGGCATGGTATCTCGCAGAGCTAACTGGGGCCACCCTTCCCCCTCATGACTGTCCACCGGTCATGCACATCATAAATGCGCGTGCAGTACTTGATCCATTTAGTGTCATTCCAAATTCACCTACGAACAAAGTGTTTTTCTAATTTCTACCTTTAGGTGGAAAATAGAGCATTGTATAACTTTAGAATGCAATTATTAAATTATATTTAATTCATTCTAAAGTTATCATCCGTACTTGTACGTTAGTATAAAGGTGCATTCAGAACAAACGAACATATAGCTAGAGCTAGAGCAAGCATGTTCTTTCGTGATTTTTTAGTGTAAATGATAATTTGTTTTTCATTTACACCAAAATAATTCTAGCGAAAAAGGACGAGGAATCAAGAACGAGCATTCTAGCTCGTGCTCTAGGGTCTCCACGAACATAGATAGAACAACGAAAGAATGTTCTGTTTCTGTTTACACAAAGATAAATAATTGAAAAATAATAGAATGTCGTCGTTTGGTCTGAATGCAGCTTTAGTAAATACGAGTATTATGTCATAGAACAAAACCTCCTTCTCAACCACTTTTATCGCATTTCTGTACCGCCTGATAACGACTGTCAACCTAAAGGAATGACGGCTCCCCGCAGCCTACAAAAGGTCAGCTGTCCATTTGAATAGCGGGGGTTGTTCCACTCAGCGCTTCTCTATCAGGTGCAGTAGGAATAAATACGCAGATGCCTCCTTAACGGCAAGATTTTTTAACAAGCTTTCATGGTTTTGTTTGGGAGCGTCAGTTATCTTGTAATATTTAAATTAAATTCGCTTTTTATACGTGTTTTAAAACTAAAAACTGGAATAGATTATTTGAACGTATGTATCGACATCACATGTCAGACTAGCATAAGTACGTAGCGCCTAAACTAAATGCCAACTCTTAAGTCTTAACTGGGGCAAAACACCATCCTGTTGGATTAACTATGTTATAAATTTAGATATGATATAAAAGAGGCAAGGCCCAAGAGTAATTAATTTCGTGCTACATACAAATATCATCGAATCGTTTAGGCAGGGTCGAAGTAAACACCTATTTGTTTACAAGATCGGTCGGATTTCAGAATTAATTATCTCATTCACCGGGTAATGACTGTGTACTTAACTAATTACCATGTCACATTTAGACATATATGCAATCATCATCTACTTAGTACCTAGTCCATTAATTGTTCTTCGTTTAATTGTCAAGCAGTTGGTACTCGTATTTAATGATAATACTAGTTATTTTCACGAAAACTACCTACTGACCTGAAGGAGTAAGGAGTCGTTCTTATACACTAGAATCGAATCCAATGTATAAAGGTAGGAACTGACCGACGATATAGAGCGTAAAATAAAAATTTATAAAGCGAGTTTTCATGAAGATTCGGGTGATTGTCACTTGTTTTTGCTTAAATTATTGGCCAGGACATATCCTGCGATATAGGTGCTGGATAGTATTTAACGTCTCATTTTTGTGAGTGTAAGAAGGGCTTTACAAAATGCTCCCTGTTTTAAGCTGAATTGTCCTGGTTTTAAAACCTCAAATCCTAGTGTTTTGAATTATCTGTTGGCAACCATAATCCTTAGGGAACCAGTAGTAATCTTTTCAAAATCGTACTTTTATCCAGCTCCCTGTTTCGTCCTCTTGCTTTCTTATTTTAGAACGAAATGAACACTTTCAATTTATCTTTCAGATCAACAGCATAAGGGCGATAGTCCAGAATCCTCAGTATAGGAAGCTAGCGGACTTGTTCTTGGACAACAACAGCATATCAACAGTTAAAGAGCTTGAAGGCTCGGAATGGTTCTCCACATTTCGAGTGCTAAGCTTGAGAGGGAACAAGTTGAAACAGGTAATTCATTGATTTATGGGTATTTATTTAAGTTTAAGTTCAAATATAGAATATAGGTTGGGGAAAAAGTTTCTTCGCATTTTTTGAGAAAATTCAAACCATTTTTTAATATAGTTTATTTACATAAAACTAGAGTATGTAGGTGCCATTTTGTTCGATTACTTTTTGCCATCTTGTAGGTACATTGCTATAGGAATTTTGAGGCTTCTGATCAAAATACCGCAACCAGTGGTTTTGGCAGTTCTCTCGTGATGTTAACCGGACACTGCCTAAAGAATTCTAAAGAGACCGAAACAGGTGAAAATCGGAAGGTGCAAGTCAGGACTATACGGTGGATGCATTAACACCTCCCAGCCAAACTCTCCCAATTTTTGCTGAGTGGCTAAAGATGTGTGAGGTCTAGCGTTATCATGATGAAAAACCACACTCTTTCTGTTGATTAATTCCGGCCGCTTTCTCTCAACTTCTTGCTTTAATCATTTCATCAGTTATTCGCAGCAGAGTTCAGAATCGATGGTCCTGCTTGGTGGTAACAGCTCATAATGAATAATGCCCTTCCAATCCCACCATACACACAGCATCACCCTGTTGCGAGTTAACCCGGGATTCACCACCACCACACCCACAGTCTGTGAAGCCTGACCGGCCTTTGACCACGACCTTTTTCGCACGTTCTTGTCGTACGTGATCCACTTTTCATCACCAGTTATCAACTTTTCAAAAATGGTTAGGTTTAATTACGTCGTAATAAAGAATCACAAATGAGTACACGGTTCATTAGGTTTCTTTCGGTGAGCTCGTGAGGTACCCAAATATCGAGCTTTTTTGTTTACCCAGTTTTTTTCACATGCGCCAAAACTGTCTTGTGGTCAATTCCCAGTTCTTCAGCCACGTCGTTACTACTGATATGCCGATCTTGCTCCTTTTTTTAAAAAAATACATCCATTTTATCCATAATAGGGCGACCAGAGCGACGTGCATCTTTGACCTCAAAAGTTCCAAATTGAAAACGCTTAAACCAAATTTGTGCTACTCTCACAGACACTGCACTAGCTCCATAAACATCGCAAATTTTTTTCGCGGCCTGCGTTGCTTTTTTGCCTTTTTTGTAGTAAAATTTTAAAATGATTTTCTTCATTAGACACTCATTTTGACAGTAAGAAAAGCAAATGAAAATCACACATTTTCCTAATTTGAATTTGGAATTATCTTCTTTAAAATTTAAACTTTTAATATACCAAAACCAGCCAGATACAAATAGTAGGTATAGCCAAAGAGATTTTAATACAAGTTCATACATACTTTGTGCGAAAAGACTTTTTCCCCAACCTAATATAATATTCACTAAGTAAAAACAAGTAGCATTAGCATTATACAGCATTTGCAGGGACATATATCTGTTGATATCATCAAGTGTTATGTGTATAATTACTATATTTTTTGTCAGAGAACCGTGCTAATATTAGATACCTACTCTTTGCTGTTGTAGAGTATTTTTTGGTAATGAAACACAAACTTTGGATAAAAAAATGTTCTGAATATTATGTTGAATAAAATGAATACCTTAAAGCGCACTTTCTTAAGTTACACGCCTGAAATATCGAACAGCAGAGCAAAAGTACCCTTAAGTGTTCGTAAAAGCATTCGTCCAAGTCATTGCATAAAAATACACGTACCCACACGAAATTTCTTTGCTTGAGTTGGAAATTACTAACAAAAATTTCAATATTTCCGACGAGTTCCCAAACAACGCTTCATTAGGTTGTTACTTACTTTTTATGATGCCTAGCCGTTTTCCTGTCCCATTAAGTGAGCAAATTTTATTTTTCCCTTAAAAACGGTAGGCAATCTAAACGCATCATTCTCGTTAAGTTAACCATAATTAAGCCCATTGAAGTATTACATTTGGCTTAATTGTTCATTCTCTTCGAAAATTGGGGTTAATTAAATTTATCGATGAACGAAACGCCTAATAATTGATCGTTTTTGCCACAGATTCCCGTGTACGCGTTCGACAAAGCTTTCCAAGTCAACAACGATATAGGGCAAGTGTACCTCGGTAACAACCCCTGGAGATGCGACTGCCACTTCATCCCCCGCTTCCAGGGGCTGCTGCTCAAGTACAAGAAAGTAATAAAAGACTTGCCGGACATCAGGTGTTCTAACTCGAAGGATAAGAGGACGGCTTTTGTACAGGTGAGGTCGTTACGTTACGTATCAGAAAAATACCCCTCTGAGAAATATAGACGAATATTATTACTTTTGGTACATTGAAGGTGGGTTATCTAGATGCATAGTACAACTCTATTTAATCTGAGGTCAGATGCTTTTGGTGATTCATCAAAGGTTTATTTACTTAATCAGGTATTTATATTCATTTTCCAAACTTGCTAGATGACAAACTGAGATCCATAAAAAATGTTCTGAATCATCCACGATAATTTTATTTTATAAGTATAAAAGTTTCTTGTCTTCTTATTGCATGCCGTGGCAACTTGTAATAGAAACAACACTATAGCTGGAGTATCGTTTATAAGTGTACTATTATTTAACTTGGTGTATGTTTTGTAGGTTGTCCTAAATAAATAAATTAAAAATTTAAAAAAAACCTCGTGGGAAACAAAGAAAGGATTATCGCTATTTCACTCAACCGTTTACGGTACTACAAATTGCAAACATGTTTTTATTATTCCCTTCACTACAGCGAGTTGCTTAAGGTAGTAAGCCGAGCAAGAGGAGGCAGCGAGGGTAAAAAAAAACCAATTATTTTACCCAATGAATCTTCAATCTCTCAACGAAGAAACAGTAGCAAAATAACTCCGTATTTAATGAAAAATAAATATTACTCACAGATTCCCTTTCATAAAATCTAATAACCTTTAAATTGCTGTTGAATTGTACGTTCACTGTTTGTTTCCAAACAAAAACCTTTTTTTTTGGTTTTATTTTGAATTTGATTAGACACACAATTTGTTTGCTTAAGTATATTAACTTTAATTCCCTTATGCCTACACGAGGCTGTATAAAATATCCTGCTTACCTACTGTAGGTAACTACAAGTAGATTTAAATACGGTACTAAAGTACCATACTTTACTTCAAATCAAAGCAAAGCAAATCTTTTGGAACAAAGATTTTAAAATTCTAGCAAATTAATCGCAACACCATCATAAAACCACTGAGCAACGTCTAAAAAGGAAAGATTTGGTCTGGTCTATGTCAAATTGTCGATAAAATCTTTTAAATTATTTATAAAAGTGATCAAACGGCCATGCACGATATGAAAAAAATCTAAAATCTTAAGAGCTTTTTTACAACTTTGATTCTCGTTCGGATTTGAGATCTGCTTTGAACGAGTGTAAACACATTCTCCAGTTGGTTTTTTTGCCCAATTACCACATGTGCAAACTTAAATGAAATAGGCTCTGATAGGCATGTCGCAGCCACATTGTAGGTATAACACGCCTACGTTAGATAGCCGCATTACATACAGCGGCGTTTTAGATAATATGCGCACGAGTGTTATAGGTACTCATATACTTGCATCCGTAATCTGTGGTGCTATAATGTGGCTGCGACAGCCATAGTACAAGCTCGGCTCAGTTTATGCTAAAAATGTTTACTTATTTACTACGAAACCCTAAAATGTTTAAGAAACCCAACGCCGCGCGCTTCTATGCGCAGAATTTCCTGAAGTGAGTTGTTTCTTTGTTTCAGGCGCTTTTGTCGGTCCTTTGTAAATAGAATACTGCCGGCGACTGAGGTTTGCCGTTTCAGTTTGCATCTAGAATATATAAATCGCTCCTTTTTCAAATAAAATAGACTACAATTACAAAGGACCGCTAGGTACTGCCGCGCGTGGGTTTCTTTGCCACCCCGGAAACATTCGTGTGACGAAATTAGGGTTTTGAAAGTGTTTCTAGGTGTTATTATTCATTTCAGTATGTTTAAGGTCTCTGACACTAGTCTCTTTTTGTGCCAACATAGATTTGGAAATTACCTACCCTTCTTGGATTGGTACATGAAACAGGTCTCTGGTGAAAAATGGTTTTAACAGCACTGACGAATGTCTAAAGCCGATCAGATTTAGAGATGCTCTTATTGAAAATTGCCATTAAACAGTGCCAGACAGAAGTCTATGACCGACGATATAAAACAATATAAGCTATAACTCAAACCCGCTATTACTTTGAAATCAAACGCTAATTGAAAATGTCTGAGTCCTATTTTCTTTTAATGTGCTTCGATTTAAATTTTCATGAAAATTCAATAAAGGCGCGAACTCAGCCAGCCAAAATCATAAATTCCGTCGTGGTCAAAGGCCTACTTCTAAACGGATGGGCAAAAAATCTGAAAAAAAAACTGAGACATGATTTCTTCATTTGAAATGTTTGACATTTGTCATAATTCTGGCCATGATTTAAGACATAATTATAACGGATTAGATTGTCACGGACACTTTTGATTTTTGATATCAAAATTAAAAATACTGAAAAGATTTATCGTACGGAAACATTTTTTTAATACCATTCAAGCTGCGTTCGTCTGTGCCCTCTGTTGTTTAGCCGTCGCAACAATATTTTAATTTACTTTGTAATTAACAAAAGAAAACTTGTTTGTGCAAGAAAATGTAGTTGTGAACTTACTAAAGGCTCTTAAAAATGAGTAACAATACATTACTGTCAATGCGATAGATGTTTAATCAACTTTTCATTTTAAATCAGATTATACTCGTACATTGGCTTAAATCAGCTTTGTACGAAGCCAAAAAAAAATAAGTTAATGACGTTTGGTTGCCTTGACATTTCGACGCAAAAAAAATACCAGCATCTGTCTAGTGTCTTGTATTTTTCGATTTCAATTTGCAATGCTGTGTTATTGTTTTTATAATAATAATTTTATTCTTACGACTCCGCTTAAAAAACGGACGTTGATGGCTCTTTGTAGTGACCTACCTCCTTTTAGATTAAACAGTTTAAAGACTTTGTAATCTGCGCATAGCTAACTCAGCAATAATAACGAATTTACGATCATCGCAATGGAATCACCATTTTGTGTGAATTGTGGCTTAGCTAGTGGTTCCATAATACTGGCACAAGTGGCAGATCAACAAAATATGTGCTTGAAGAACATTAGTCCAACTCACGTAAATAAAACTTCGCATTATATTATTAAATATAACCTCAAAATTTTTCAGTTTTTTTATATTTAACGAGTTTTCAGAAGTGTCCGGCCATAAACTACGTTTTGACACTAAAGTGTATGTATTTATGAACCCTCAGAGGTATTTTTCATGACTGTTGGTTCATAGGCGGCAATGTATGGGCGAATGTACACTATCCTTTCTGTACTAAAAAAATCTTGAAAAAGAGTCTTAGTAAAACTTCAATTTGCTAAGGCTCCTAAACTATAAGTGTGATTTGTATAGTTTTTACAGAGAAATATAGGCCACCAAGTCTTCTTTAATCTGTACGTTGGGTTTTCAAAAACACCTCCTGTACCCCAAGAAAATATTTTTTTTAGTGTTTTGTTGCGAGCGTCCTCGCGCGCCAGCGACGGGCGGCAGTACCGCTTAACGCTATAGTAACCTGGTCTGGGCGAACTGTGTGAAGCAACTTAATTGGAGCCATAATTGGCTACACAAACGGACTGCTTTGCTTTGTTTAGTCTGTAGACACATATTTCGAACATTTCCGATAAAGTTTAACTGTTAGTAAAACGGCACTGAACTTTGATTAAAAGAAGTGATCTTACAGTTGCAAGGATCAGCAAAACAATGTTTAATTTATATTGACAGACCTACTAACCCAATGGTAGCGATCCTAACTATAGCCCCATAGGTCGTGGGCTTGATTCTCACCTAGTATTTGTATTCGCCCCGCAGGTTTTATTTTTAACATTTATTTTTTATTCATCATAACATAAAAAGTAGATATTAATATATAATGTGGTAATTAATCATGGTGTCTTTTGGTCGGACCATTTTCCCCTAGAAATATATTGTGATCTAAATATTTTAACACCTAAGCGTGTGTGTGGCAATAACAGGACTAATCATATTTTGTGGGGAGAACGAGATGATACACAAATCTTGGAATATACTATGTATTGTAACGAGAGGCTGAAACTTATAGACTTTCCATCTGTACTATCAAAATGTGCCGATATGATGTGTAATGACCCTGAACACAAAAGGGTACTGTCTGATTTGTATGACCATTTCATTAATATTTTAAGGGAAGCCTCAGTGTATAGCAGTAAGAAGAGAAATGTTTATTGTAAAAATAAGTATATATGTGGCTGGAATAAATATGTAAAAGCCGCTCATAGTGAAGCTCGGCTGTGGTTTCACTATTGGGTCTTATACAACAGACCTCGGGAGGGGTATGTTTATAGTAAGATGTGTGTTTCCAGAAATGTTTTTAAAGCTAAATTAAAATGGTGCCAAAGTAATCAGCAACAGATCAAAATGGATATTTTGGGTATGAGTCATGCAAAAAAGAATTTCGCAAGTTTCTGGAAACACACAAGAAACCTAAGTCCAAAGCCAAGTGCTCCAGTGAGTGTAGAAGGGTTAAATGAACCCTCGCAAATTGCAGAATTGTTTAAAGAACATTTTAGGGTACAACCTACTGAGAGCTTCTCTGGGGGTGAGAGTGTTTCTTGTGGTGATATTAGTGGCTGTAAAGGGAAAGAGTCAGTTGTGATTAGGGCATCGGATGTTAGATCTGTGTTGAGTAAAATTACAAGAGGCAAGTCACCCGGCCATGATCACTTGAGTGTTGAGCACCTGCAATATGCAGGTGTTCACCTAACACGAGTGCTGGCAATGTTTTTCTCTCTTTGCCTGAATCACAGCTACTTACCAAATTGTATGCTAAAAACTATAGTTGTACCAATTACTAAAAATAAAACATGTAGTGCTAGTGACAGGTCCAATTACAGACCTATTTCTTTAGCGACTATTGTGGCCAAAGTACTGGACAGACTGCTTGACTTACAGCTAGGTAAGAGTGTCAAACTCCATGATGCACAATTTGGGTTCAGACCTGGCCTTTCGACTGAAGCTGCTGTCTTGTGCCTCAAGCAGACTGTCCAGTATTACACTGCAAGAGAGACTCCAGTCTATGCGGTGTTCTTGGACTTGTCAAAAGCATTTGACCTGGTTCAGTATGAGGTCCTGTGGAAGAAGCTAGCCGAAGACACTGATCTACCGCATGAGTACATCAACATCTTGAAGTACTGGTACTCTCATCAGGAGAACTTTGTTAAATGGGGCGGAGAGCTCTCAGGCATGTACAGGTTGGGAAGCGGGGTGAGACAAGGTGGGGTGAGTTCACCAACGCTTTTTAGCCTGTACATGAACAGGCTGATCGATGAGCTCAGCAGCGCTGGAGTCGGCTGTTCTGTGGACGGAACCTTTGTCAATAATATAAGTTATGCCGACGATATGGTGCTGCTGTGCCCTTCGGTCAATGCTCTCAACAGGCTGATAGCCATCTGTGAGAAGTATGCGGTGTCCCATGGTCTTAGGTACAACTGTACTAAAAGTGAGCTGATGGTTTTTAAAGCTAAGAGTAAGACATATAAAGTTCCGCCCGTCATGCTTGAAGGCATTCCGCTTAGACAAGTACAAAGATTTAAGTACCTGGGACATTGGGTCACTGAGTCATTGAAGGATGATCTGGATATGGAAAGGGAGCGTCGGGCACTGTGCGTAAGGGCTAATATGCTTTCCCGCAGGTTTGCACGTTGCACCAAAAACGTAAAAATAACACTGTTTAAGGCATTTTGCCACTCACTGTACACGTGCAGCCTGTGGATGAACTACACCCAAGGTGCGTACAGAGCCCTGCGCACTCAATACAACAACGCATTTAGGGGACTGATGGGGCTGCCGCGGCACTGCAGTGCATCGGCTATGCTAGCCGCAGCAGAAGTCGATAGCCTTTCG
Organism: Udea olivalis; assembly: GCA_947369235.1. Taxonomy (NCBI): domain Eukaryota; kingdom Metazoa; phylum Arthropoda; class Insecta; order Lepidoptera; family Crambidae; genus Udea; species Udea olivalis. The sequence continues at coordinate 12,131,282 of OX376351.1, forward strand.
GCTATCATTAGAAAGCGCATTGCATCGCTGATGCATCGAGTCCGGGGCAGCGCCAACAGCCTTCTAAAAACTGTCGCGGCGAGACTGGACGTGGACAGTGTCATTATGCAGCACTGGACCCGCGTCCAGCTCGCCAAAGACACAAAAATTAATTATAACCCCTATTGAATGTACTAACATAGTTTATAAGATTAATTTGTTACTAACACTAATATGGACTTTGTCTGAAATAAAAAGATTTTATTTTATTTTTATTTATTTATTTAATATTTTAACACAATGTCTTAGTATTTTTTATAGAACCAAAGGTAAGCTAAACGTTATAAGTTTTCTACCGTTATAAGGTTTACAAGGTTAACAAAAACGACTTTGGCTGTGACCTGTAGGTAATACCTACGCCAAACTGAGAACATAGTACCAATTTACAAAAAAGTTTTGTTTCTAGTTCCTGTAATATGTTGTTCCCCAAAGAAGATAGTACTTTTTTGTCATTGAAATACTCGTGAGCCACCGTCAAAGATTCACCAAATAAATTTTACTTGGTGATCATGATCACAAACCCGACTGTTTTCCAAAAAACTTTGCACCCAGAGCTCTAAATTTCCGCCTAAACCACAAAATGAAGAGTGTAAGGACCGCTCGCAACTTTCTCCTAAACTTGCGTGAACTGCCCAGGGTTACTCCTATATTCGCTCTGAATTTTTAAAATGAAGTAAGAAGGTTATACCTTCTTGACAGAACCGGCTTAAAACAAAATTTATCATGTGAAAAATTGCACACCAAGACGACCACTAACAAGTTCAAAACAAAAACACTCGCGAACGGTGCGACTGGCCGACTCACTGAAACTCACTTGTATCGCCTGTAAACTCATTGCATCTCTGTGCGTGATCAAAATGGCGGGTTTGTTCTAAGCGGGCTATCTGTCAGAGGCGGCTTAGGTATGGGAACAAAAATCAAACATGAATCGAAAACCATTTCGAGGTATTTGTATTTTATACCTAATTTAAATATTTAACATTTTTAAAAGCAAAGGATCTAGGATATTTTTAATTAAATACGTTGGCAATCTGGGGTCAAATTAATGACCCCAGTTTGCCAACGTCCGCAAAGAGTACATTAAGGTTCTTAGTGGACTCTTGACGGTAATCAAATTGACATCTCACAATTGACACTTATTGGGTCGTATAAACGTCCTTTCACGTGATTGGTTGATAATCTATCCATAAACCAATCAAATGACGCGATCTGTATCATATGTAAGACTTTTAGCTAGGTGACTCTACTGCATGGTTATAAGGTTTACAAGGTTAACAAAAACGACTTTGGCTGTGACCTGTAGGTAATACCTACGCCAAACTGAGAACATAGTACCAATTTACAAAAAAGTTTTGTTTCTAGTTCCTGTAATATGTTGTTCCCCAAAGAAGATAGTACTTTTTTGTCATTGAAATACTCGTGAGCCACCGTCAAAGATTCACCAAATAAATTTTACTTGGTGATCATGATCACAAACCCGACTGTTTTCCAAAAAACTTTGCACCCAGAGCTCTAAATTTCCGCCTAAACCACAAAATGAAGAGTGTAAGGACCGCTCGCAACTTTCTCCTAAACTTGCGTGAACTGCCCAGGGTTACTCCTATATTCGCTCTGAATTTTTAAAATGAAGTAAGAAGGTTATACCTTCTTGACAGAACCGGCTTAAAACAAAATTTATCATGTGAAAAATTGCACACCAAGACGACCACTAACAAGTTCAAAACAAAAACACTCGCGAACGGTGCGACTGGCCGACTCACTGAAACTCACTTGTATCGCCTGTAAACTCATTGCATCTCTGTGCGTGATCAAAATGGCGGGTTTGTTCTAAGCGGGCTATCTGTCAGAGGCGGCTTAGGTATGGGAACAAAAATCAAACATGAATCGAAAACCATTTCGAGGTATTTGTATTTTATACCTAATTTAAATATTTAACATTTTTAAAAGCAAAGGATCTAGGATATTTTTAATTAAATACGTTGGCAATCTGGGGTCAAATTAATGACCCCAGTTTGCCAACGTCCGCAAAGAGTACATTAAGGTTCTTAGTGGACTCTTGACGGTAATCAAATTGACATCTCACAATTGACACTTATTGGGTCGTATAAACGTCCTTTCACGTGATTGGTTGATAATCTATCCATAAACCAATCAAATGACGCGATCTGTATCATATGTAAGACTTTTAGCTAGGTGACTCTACTGCATGGTATTAATGGGGTTTCCAGATAGCAGATTTTAAATTCTCCCAGGTAAAAAATATTTTTCCACAAAGTTATTTTTAATAATACGTTCATTAATTTACGCCTATTGCTCATACGGGTAGGTAGAACTTAAAATAGCCATTCGCTATAATTCCAACCTTTTCAGGTAGGGCTTGGTTTCAGAACTTGGAAAAATACCTAAATTGTATCTGAAGTCTAGTTCTCACATTCTCGTGAGATTCTACATGATGAATGTTTCAGCCGTAAATGCAGTTAATCAGTAATTTTCTCCTCATAATTTATTTACCACGAATCGGAAAAAAAACATGTGGGAACACTAAGTAAATTTGTGACGTCATGAGTTCGCAATGTAGATCAACGAAATATTCAAATTAGTTCCTTAAAATAGTAAAGGGTATTTAAAAAATATATAAGAAAAAAAATTGTTTCCATACCCAATTTGTCGCTAAACTGTTTTATATTATCAAGTCACCGAGGGCTTGAATAAATTACATAAACAATCTCAGGTCAGACCTGAGTTGGGTAATAAATCTCAGCTCTACACATTCTTGGATAAGTGCTGATAAAAAAATAACCAGTTTTTTATGTCACATCACCAGAGGCCCTTCATTCATCTCCGGGAAACCCATCAAGTTAGAGTTAACACGGTTGTTAACCCACATGGCGCAATCACTTAAAATTATAATTCGGTTATCAAAGTCAATGCTATATATATATATATATATATATATAAATAGCATTGACTTTCTTTCATATATATATATATATATATATATATATATATATATATGAAAGAAAGTCGTGTTAGTTACACCACTTATAACTCAAGAATGGGTGGACCGGTTTTTATGATTGTTGTGTTTTTGAATTTGTCTACATCAGGAATAGGATAATAGGTATTAAAAACATTTGGAAGTGACACATCAAGGGCCGAAATTTGAAGGCTTTTAGTTTTCCTATCTTTCATAAAATCAAAGTAGTAATTGCAATTAAGGTTTAAGATTTTTTTTTGAATAAATTTTGGTATAAGTTTCCATAAGCGAACGTTTTTAATTTGTAAGATAGATAGATAGTGCACGTGCAACTGACCTTGACTTCATCGCAGGATGGCTTTCTAAAACATATAAAAGCTGTAAAAAAATATTTAATGTGAAGCCACTTAAAAAAACGAACTCTTATATACACACATCAAAAGTGTCTAGGGATCAACATATATTTTTGCAATAACTTTTCTCCTGATTGATATTAATTAAAATGTTCTTTAAGGATTCATCAAATAAAGTGTTTTCGTTTGTCTACCTACAGTAACGATAAACCAAGTCACCTTTGCATTAATAAAGAAATTTGCCATTTTCCTAATAAAGGGATTTTTGACATTTGAACCACTAACATTAAAGTTCGAAAAAAAGACTGAAATAACAGTTTTCTTTAAAATTTTATTGGGTAACTTAAACAATTAATAATCCGTGTTTCTACCAACACTAACAATACAAGAACATCGGTTTGGCATACTCAAAATGAGTTCATAAAAATCACGCTGTGGAATGGCCGCCCATGTTCGTTGCAACAACAAAAAAAGATCTTCTTGCGACTGGATACCCTCCATATTCGGCAGAGCTCTTCTCTGTAGCATATCCCATGCATGCTCAATCGGGTTCAAGTCTGGCGACTGAGCAGGCCAGGGCAGGACATTGATGTTAGCTGCGGCGAGAGTCTGTCTTACAACTCTTGCGGTGTGCGGTCGTGCATTATCATGCATTAACTGAAATAAGGGACCGATTTGCACTTGTAGAGGAACGATGACGTCTGATACAATCGTCTCAGCATAAATTTGAGCGTTGAGGTTGCCTCTGATCCAAATCAACTCAGTTCTTCCGCCGATCCAAATACCCGCCCATACCATGATGGTTCCACCACTATAAGGATGGACTTCCTGGCAGGATTTTAATCGCTGTTGGCGTCCAGGGGTTCTCCAGTGTCGTATACGTCTTGTATCCGGTCTCATACCAAAACGAGACTCATCAGAAAAGCACACGAAACGCCATTGTTCTTCTGCCCAATTTCTGTGTTCAAGAGCCCATTGATATCGAATCCTACGATTGTGCATTGCTATAGGTGGTACCCTTAGCGGTCTTCGGGAATGAAGGTTCACTTCATGCAAGCGGTTTCTGACTGTTTGGTCGCTAATTAAGTTCCCTGAAGAGTGATGAAGCCTCACGGCTAACATCATGGCGGTTATTGTTGGAGCTCTTCGAGTTGTGATTTGAATGTATCGGTCTTGTCTCCGTGTGGTGCAGCGATACCGTCCTTCATGGCGCTCAGCCACGGTACCAGTGCTTCGGTAACGTGTCCAAAGTCGACTGATAACACTCTGACTTGTATTCAGAGCTAAAGCCACAGTACGTTGCCGGGAACCAGCTTCTATCATTCCCACGGCTCTGAGCATTTCTTCCCTGCTTAAATGACGTCGCCGCTCCATAATAACGTTGGTTTTAATCAGCAGTAGGGAAACAGTAGCACTAATAATGTCTTCAATGCGTTGTATGTTTTTATAGGGAAAATATTGACAGCTGATTTTCATCTTTTACTCGAATTTGATTGACAGTTCCAGTTTCAAATTATAAAATGCACCAAAAAGGATCCATATAAATTTATAAAATCATAAATTTATTACAAAGCCACATCTCAATCTCAAGAAATCCGCATAAAAATACTTGATCCCTAGACACTTTTGATGTGTGTAGGTGACTGAAACTGCCGTTCAAATAATTCAAATGGATCTTGCATTTTAACTTTGTGAATTATTTGTTACTATATTATATATTGTGTTTTATTTTGTTTTAGATCAGCAAAATGCCACTTGGTAATGTGTGCGGCAAAAGTGAAATGGAGATGCCTATTAGCACCATCAACATAGTCAACATAATGCTACTAGGTCTCATAGTGATGGTGTTAAGCAAATTTCTATACGACTGGCGAAATTTCAAGGCCACGGGAAAGCTGCCGTGGCTTTCTTCGATACTACCATGAATATTATGTAGTTTATAGTTGCTCCTAAATGAGGTATTTTTTAATTTATTTAAAATAAGTTTAACTCATAAATCGGTGTTTCATTTACCTCCAAACTTATGCAATTTCCCAGTCACAGCTACAGCTACTGTACATGAAGCGTGATGCCTGTTCACTCAGTAACACTACGAATCCCTTTAGTATCTCTACCATGGGTCTATGTCACGTAAACTAAGATAGTTATTTCTACCGACAGCAATTTGTATGCTAATTTTAATTTTATTCAATACAGGCGCTGTTACAAAATCCTCTACAAATACTTTTACTAGACGGTGCAATGGCGACTATCGTCAACGTCAGTCAAGATGAGCACTGCCATGAAGCCTAAAAGCAAAGCGATAAATTTAGTTGTTAAGAGTATACATATATATTTATTATACTGTTCAAGGAAGAAAATTATAGCAAATGAAATATCTGAGTGCCGCTTGTGCAATTCAGTGTAGATACAGCTGGCAACAGTTTTCCATAAGCCCAGGGGCCATATTACAATCTCTGATAGCCAGCCAAGTTAATTTCCTAAACTGACAATAGCGAGCAGTTTCGTCAGTAAATATCCAGCCTATAAGATGCCTGACATGTAGCTGCTCACTGGCTGCACAAATTCGACATAACTCGTTATTTTGTGCTGGCTGGAAATGAAAGTTCATATTACGAAATTGCTCGCTACGCTCAGTTTAGGAAATTAACTTGGCTGGCTTTAGGAGATTGTAATTGGCCCCAGAACACACACAGGAGGTGACAAGCCCTCAGAAAGCGGACCTGCGGACCGTGGTCGGTCTCTGTGTAGCACATGGTCACGATTATTGCTCTCAAACGTTTCAGGGTAGGTAACTATTACATTAGCTTGACAAAACTAGGGGCCTGACTCCCGAATTTCTTGCCGGAGTCTTCTCGATAAGAAGCAACGTCCGAACCGGTGGTAGATTCACATTATGTATATTCACGATATGTACTATTATTGTACTATTTTATTTACGTTTATTATTATTATTTCTATATACTTTTTTTTTGACATGTCATAAGTGCTTTGTACAAGCTTATATGAATAGATGTTTTTTTTTTTACTTTTTTACTTTTTAAAAATCAAAAAAAAATAAAAATCAAATTTCGCCGGATTGGTATTAAATTACTGTCACCGAAAAAATGTTTGAACCTTAACGCTTTGGAAAAAGGTTCATAAATTTCTTGTTTGACATTTCTGCAATGCTTGTCCAATGAAATTCTGTTCAAGAGTCAGGCCCCAGGTTGAAGAGCAGGCTAGTGTTGCAACAAAAGTATGGACGTGAATCGTGGACTTGCAAAATAGTCACAATATAGATGGTTGCGATAAGTCTATTGATGTTAAGAATAAGAATAATTTATTTACAAAAAATAATTACTAATCTAGAACAATAACTGTATCTGTGTCCAAAAAACTTAAAATATCCAAACAATAAACTTATTTTAACACTGCTGAGTAATAAAATCAAAACGAAACTGTACATTGTACAATTCAATAAACAAAAACATGTACAATTTAAAACAATAAGTAATATTAGGGTGAGGCCGCCATTTTTTGCTGATTTTGCAAACTTTTTTCTCCGCGGTCAATATTTTGAAAAGTATGATATTTATCAAATTTCTGACAACGGCATTGGATTAAGCAAGAAAGGTGCTCACGTGGGCATTATGATTCTTTCACTTCCGATAATCAACCAAAAAGATATTTCGAATAAAACTTGAAAAAAGGTAGGAAAATTCCACAAAAACTACTATCCGCTGAGGTAGAGGTGCATTTTGATCATTGGTGTAGCAAAAGGTATGAGAGTTATTAAGACACGGTTAATATTATAAGAATACTTATTTAAATGGCTATCTATGCTTTTAATTTCACAACGTATATCCTAAGACTTTCTTTGAAAAAACTTCTAAATCAGTTATGTCGACAAAAACTATAATTCTACGCCACTTTGTCAACGCCACCGATATTTGCCATGTCTATTAAAGTTTGGGTTCAGGGAGGCTTAAATCGGGAGGTGGCAACACTGAGTTTCTATAATCTATGGACAGCTGCTCGCCGACGGCCATTTTTTTGGCAGTTGAGATCTGAACGTCGGATCCGGATTGTGTACACAATTTTTTCGAGAGAGGACTTTTGCGTATAAAAAAGTAAGTTTTACTGTTACATTAAAAACTATTAGTGCACCATGAAATTAGAAGTGAAAGCCATGTTCGGAGCAACAATGCAACTCAGAAGTACAGAAGTAGAAGAGATATGAGTGGTTTTATCAACGCGACGATAGCGTAGAAGTAAAAATTCAACACTATTTTGAAACTTCAACGCCACGGTAGCGCAGATATTCGTCACCTCCTCTACGCCACCAAATTAAGATGATTATATACTTGTTATTAACACTAAATGTAATAGACAATATATTTTATTAAAAAAATACTATGACAACAAAAATATTACTAAGTAAGTAAATCATATGATTATCATGCTATTAATTGTAGTAATAACTACTTATAATTATAAACCCTTTTAGTTTGTCTTATGAAGCCGTCGCCCGCAGCAGCTACGCCCGCGTTGTTTCCTAAAATCTAAAAAATACAGGGAACGACTTAGAGGCAACCTGGAAGAATACGAAAAACGGACGATAACTGCTCAATAAAACGAAAAATTAACGACATGACAGACCTGCAAAATAAAAAACGTTTGAAAAATAATACATTACCGAAAAAAGGATGTGACCCAAATGATTCTGAGGAAGACGATGAGTATGATAAATATTCTATACATGATACATCTGATTCAATAATAAATGATCTTGATGCGGATACGGACTTAGCAGATGAAGTTAATGACGAAAATACAGAAGTTAATGATGAGAGTACAGAGATTAATGATGAAAATGAATTTAGAAACAATGATGGTGTGAATTTAGAAATAAATAAAGGTTCTTATGTTTTGGTTAAGTTTTTCACAGATAAAAGGACAAAATACTACATTGGAGAAGTCATAAATATAAACTATAATAGTTACACAGTAAAGTTTTTACGAAACAAAGGTAATGGAAGATTCGCTTGGCCAGTTATCGAAGACACATCTGTCGTATCCAGAACCAATATCGACCAGATCATTAACAATCCGATTTCAGAAAGGAGAGGCATTAAAACCTTTGATCTACAACATTTAGGTATAAAAATTGAGTAGATTATAAATTTGTTTCAGATAAAAAAGGTACTTTATTAGGTACCTACCATAATTTAAGTGTTATGTTAATATATTAATGAAAAGTAAGACTGAAAGTGTGCCATTACATGAAACTAAGAAGTAATTAAAGTTGTTTTTGTTAATTCAGTGGGTTTCCTTGTGCATTTATACAAACTTTCTACTTTATATCTAAACAAGATTCATATAAAAAATTTGTCATGTGTATGCGAACCTTAATTTTATTCGTCACTATTATACGCCACTCAACGCCACCGACGCGTAGAAGTTCTACGCTACCATCACAATACTTCTGCGCCATATCAGCGAAAAATGGCGGCCTCACCCATTACATAAAACAAAAATATTAAACTTGTATTGTGGGTGTTTGATGTATGCTGAGTATGTTCACTCAGGTTACGTGTGTTTGTGTGTGCTTGGGTGTATTTGTGAGTATCTGTTTGTGAACTTGTGATTATCTGTGTGTGTATTTATAAATTTCAAATATTAATACATTGCAATGTAGGTAACAGAGGATCCATGGGTGGGTACATACACACATATTAGAATCTCAAAAAACTTATCACCTTAATTTAAAATGTACGAACTCAAAATAGCCGAATTTTAAATACTTATTGCAATATTAAAATACAAATATTCAAAAAATAAAATATTTATAACCTTACGTTTGAATAGCTCAAGCTCAAAACATCATAAGACGGAATACTTCATGTAAAACGAAGCCTAATATAATTCTCCGATGCTTGCTCGCTGGATGCGGCTGCATACACAGGTGAACTACGTGTAGCCGCTTTCGGTGTAGTTCAGTATTTCACCTAATTGTTTTTTTTCTTTTTGTAATTTTGCTGTATTTTTGTTTTTTGTGTAATTTTCCTTTAAAAGTATGTGATTTTGATTTTTGTATGGACAATACAGAGGGCAGCACTGCCTACCGGCGAATCTCAGTCTTGTATTATTCTACATTAAAAATATATTTAGGTAACGTTTTGCTAAAGTAAAGCGAAAATCTTGAACAATATAATACGAATTGCCAGTGAAAATGTTATTTCGAAGTGAATTTCCATATTAGTGCAAAATAACAACGTTCTAAAATCCAGTGAACAAGACGTGTTTTTGTGTAAACAACTTCAATTTCAGTACATCACTACCAAAAAAAAGAGATGAAAACTGTGTAAAATAATAACGTGAACATTTTTGTGATTGACGTGTAACGCTAAAAAACATTGCGAATCTAATAACCTCACAAAAAAAAAAAGATAACCTAATAACTGGTACGGAAAATCTGCGCCATCTAACGGAAACATTCCTAACTGTAAAGCATCTGTATAGCAAGGAATACGACTGACTCTGCTAACCATTCACTAGGAAATTAAAGTTCTTGAACGTAACCCGCAAGATGGCGTTGTGTGCAGGTTGTAAGCAAATAATACCAACAAGACATTTTTTAATTTGTTCTTTATGTACGGATCATTATGACCTGGATTGCGCAAATGTTCCTGAAAAACGGTTTTTTAATACCATGACAATAGAGCACAGAAACAAATGGAAATGCCAATCTTGCATTTGTAAAATGCCTAAACAGAACCACCCGGACACTCCAGTGAGGCCACATAGTTCAAACGATGTTCTGGATGATTCTGACTTGAATATAACTTGCAGACGAAAACCTGAAAAAACCAAAAATATGACAATATTAGCAGATGATAGTTTTACAATACAAGATGCAGACGATATCGCAGGAAACACCCAAATAAATAAAAATACAAATACTTCCTACTCTTGTGACAATCCTAACGAAGAGAAAATCTCATTAGATCTATTTAGCCATCTTTTAGATAGCAAACTGGAAAAAATTAAAAAATCTATTCTGTCAGAAGTCAAACAAACTATACAAACAGAATTGAATAATGCTATCAAGAAAATTCAAAAGGACAACGCAGATACATCATTAAATTTGAAAAAAGATCAAGAGGAAATTCAAAAACAAGTTAATAACATAGATAACAAAATAAAAAACATTGAACATCAACTGGAAAACTTGGATATCGAAAAAAAGAAAATCGTTCTATATGGACTACCTGAAATGCAGCATGAAAATAACTACAACCTATACGAAAATGTCAATAAAGCCTTTGCCGATATTTTGGATATTAACACCAATCCATACATTGAAGAAATAAAACGCATAGGAAAGAAGGGGAATAGCAGGCCTCTAGAAATAGAGTTCATTAGCAAAAGGTTTACAAAATACATACTGGAAAATTCAAAATACTTTAAAAATACTGGACTAGCTGTAAGTCAATTCATTACTGGCGATAAACTCAAGCATAGAAACGCCTTAAGACGAAAATTGACAGACGCCCGACAGAAGGGGCTCCATGCTATTTTAAAAAATAACACCTTGTGGATTAATGGACAACCAATCGAGGACTCTGTGGAACAACAAACCATGTCCGACGATACAAAAATTGTAAACGAAACACAACTAACGTCATCTGCATCTTCCCATTCACAACCCAAGAAAGAAGAAACAGCAAAACAGGAAAGCTGTCCCTTTCGCTAATACCCTCACAATAACATTCCAAAATATACAAAGTATAGGAAATAAGCTACACTCAGTAGAGCAACTTTTGCAGTCCAACCCTCAATTAGATATCATTTCCTTTTCTGAAGTTAGTAAAAATAAAGATTTTTGTGACACAATTAGACTACCCGGATATAAAATAGCCTCATTATTCTGTAGAGAAAAGCATAAACTCGGTGGAGTTTTAATAGCAACTAAGGAATATTTAGATTGTGTTACTAGAGATGATATTGTTAATTTGTCTAAAGAGTTTATAATAGAATTTAGTGCAATAGAGTTACCTCAGTTAAATACTATTGTGATAGGATTATATAGAGCAGACAGGAAAATAAACACATTCTACAAACAAATGACCAAACTTCTAACTAAACTGAACCATCAAGATAAATATAAATTTGTGATCATAGGAGGTGACTTTAACATTGACTTGCTAAAAAAAGATAAAAAAGATAAAAAGAAAAGACAGAAATTTATCGATTTTATGCGTTCATTTAATCTGCAACAATTAATAAAAGAATACACTCGAGTAACAAAAAAAACAGCAACTTCCATTGATCTAATATTTACAAACTACAAACCCTTTGTCAATAAAGCCTACGTGGAAGATCACGGCCTGTCTGACCACAAATCAGTAAATATACAATTACGTGTAGGAAATATACCACAACATAATAAAAAACCGTGGAAAGTAAAAAAGAGAATATTTACAAACAAAAAAATACTATGCTTAAAAAATTCATTAAATAAAGTTGACTGGAATATTATTACTAACAACTCCAAAGATATGAACACGAACTATACATCATTCCATTTAATAATCCAAAAGCTTCTTGATAAATATATACCAAAGGAGAACATTAAACTAAGTAACAAACCAATTAAGGGATGGCTTACAAAATGTTTGAAAGTATCCTGCAAACATAAAAGAGTTTTAAGAATATTACTTAATGAATCAAACTGTAATGTACTAAGAAATTATTATAAAAAATATAGTAAAATATTAAAAAAGTGTATAAAAATATCAAAGAAACTACAATATATTAAACAAATACATCAGTCAGATAATAAATATAAAACCATGTGGAAAATAATAAATACTAAGACTGGAAAACCCAATAATAAGCCATTTAAGAACATAAAATTAAAAGTAAATAACAAAATAACTGAATGCCCAAAAACAGTATGTGAAGTATTCAATGAGACATTTTCAAACACAGTAAAAAACAATAGTAATCCAAATACTCACCCCCATAAAGTTTTAAATTCACCTTTAAGCAGTATGTATTTATATCCCGTAAATCAAAAAGAAATAATAAAAATTATTAAATCTATTAAAAATAAAAAAAGCTGTGGCGTGGACGATATTCCACCCATACTTATCAAACAATGTGCAAGAGAACTGTCTGAACCACTTACACATCTTATCAATCAGAGTTTTCATGAAGGTGCTTTTCCAGACTTATTAAAAATATCATTAATTAAGCCCATTCACAAAAAAGATGATACTACTTCGCCCAACAACTATAGGCCCATAGCACTGTTGCCTAGTTTTTCAAAAATATTTGAAAAAGCCATGTGCAATAGGTTGTATGCATTTCTGGAAAAGTTTGATATACTCGATGAACATCAAAACGGTTTTAGAAAGTCTAAATCAACAACAATGGCCGTGTACAAATTTATACAAACAGCTCTAGAACATATAGACAATAAAAACTACGGAGTAGGCTTATTACTTGATATGTCAAAGGCATACGAAAATGTTGATTATAACATCCTATTGTCAAAATTATATGGTTCGGGTATACGAGGTCCAAGTTATCACTGGTTTAAATCCTACTTAGAAAACAGGAAACAACAAGTACAAATAGAAAGTTATGACATACAAAATAATCAAATTACGACTACAAAATCTCATGTCAAATATCTTACTTGCTCAATACCTCAAGGAAGTGTTCTTGGCTGTGTTCTCTTTCTTTTATATATAAATGATCTTCCAAAAATAATTCAGAATAAAACCACCTTACCAGTTCTTTTTGCAGACGATATATCCATTTTAATAGAATCTGATAACTCTAACACCGCTAATACCAGGCTAAATGACACAATGGAAAAAATAATAAGTTGGCTCAAAGACCATAACCTTTTAATAAATTTTAGTAAAACAAAAATCATACAATTTAGATCTCACAATAAAACCCCCTTAACCATTAATAAAACTTTTGCACGTAAAGAAATAGAATTAGTTGATTCATTTAATCTTCTCGGTATTATTATTGATTCAAACTTAAACTGGAAGAAACATATAGAACACGTCATATCAAAATTATCAAAATTTACCTATGCCCTTTTTGAAATAGTACATAGCACCACCATAGAAGCAGCCTTAGCAGCTTATTACGCCTATGCATACTCTCAACTAAAATATGGAATAATACTTTGGGGAAATAGTACAGACATTGATGAACTTTTTATAAAGCAGAAAAAATGTGTCAGGATTTTAGCTAAAATTGACAACTCTCAATCGTGCAAACCCTTTTTTATAAAATTTAATCTACTTACCTTGCCCTCTATTTACATCTACGAAATATGCCTCTCTACTTTTAAAAATATGGAAAAATTTACTAAAGTTAAAGATACACATAGCATCAACACTCGACATAATAATAGACTCTACTTACCTCCTTCTAGAATTAAAATGTTGAATACGAGTCCATATTACATGGCAGTAAAAATATTTAATAAATTGCCACTTCATATAAAAAACGAACCTAATTTAAAATCATTTTCACGAAGTTTACGCCCTTACCTAATATCAAGATGCTACTACTCATTGACTGAATATTTAAATACCCAATAAAAAAATATCATATCTGTAATCTAGTCTGCTCTATATACCTAAGTACATAAATATTACAAAGATTTCTATTTAGATTTAGTTATGATAGTTACATTAAGCTGCCCTCAAATTTTGCTATACCTTCTGGGTAACTAGGTTCTAAGTTCTTTCTATAGTTATATCTACCACCTGTATAATGTAATACACCTAGTAAGCAAATGTGAATAAATAAATAAATAAATAAATAAATACTTATTATTATGATCTGTTTTTTATGAGTTCAAAATAGTCTAGGGCAAACAATTTAAATACAGTTATGTAATTTAATTTTATATATATTTTGTAATTTACCAAAATTATCAAACAGTTGATTTATTTTAACTAATTTTGATAGCTTAGTACAGTTTTCTATGGTATTTTACTTGAGCGAAATTAAAAAAACGGGCATTAGCCTTAAAAGCTTCAGTTGGTTAGGTTAGGTTAGAACTGTGACCACATCGCCAGAACCGAATTGTCGGCGAATGAACTTAGGAAGCAAGCAAAAAAATGTATCGATACTAGGTAAATAAACAATGTAATATTAGATCCTCCCTCAGTATATTTTTCTTGGTAATAAGTTCTACATTAACTGAACATTAAGAGCAATAATAGGTATATTTGATTTGTTATTCTATGATATGAATATTCCGAGATATACATTTTATTACTAAAAATCTATGATTCAAATATCTTTAAAGTAACTATTCTTCATATTGATTATTCAATGAAATTATAATAATGGGAAACAATTTATGTGAAACGAAATTCTCTGAATCGATTTTCTATATTACAACCATTTTACGCTGCTATGAGAACGAGAAATCTAGTAGGTATTACATATTTTATGCATTTCATATTTTGGAATTTTAATGTAAGGTTAACTTCTCACGTGTCGCGCGCGAAACGGGACCACCCACATTGAGTGCCAGCCCTTAAAATTGCTTGCGTAGCGTTTTTACCTACTGTCAGTTTTTGCAAAATATCCTTGAATTCTCGAATATCCTCCAATTAAAAAATTAAAATTTGACAGAGCCATGACGCTGGTTTTCTGTGGCCAACCATCATGATGAGGGGGACATCCCCGGCGTAGGTACTTACAAAAATAACATAATTATGTACTTAGTGCGTGTAAAATAAATGTGAATTATCAATGGTAACAATGGTACTCGTATCCTAAGGAAATGCAACAATGTTATCTTAGGGGAATGGGGTTTTGGGGTGTTTATTTTGTTTTGTGAGTTGTTTGTTTGGGTGTATGTTTGAGAGAAAGTGTCTGTAATCAATTGCGTGTGTAATTGTGTGTATTATTATAAATACAATCAATATCAGTGAAAATAGCGTACGACTGCTTAGGATTAGGACTTTTGCTCAGAGATCAGAAATTTCTTTTAACGATGTTTGAAGGAGGCAACGGAGTTTTTGAGTTAGTAATTGTTCGGATTACAAATCGGTAGGAAGAACAATTTCGGGTGAAGAACTTTAGGTGAGCCAATACGGACCCGTGATTTTGTGCTAAGCAGTAAGCTATTCCCTAACAATGTAATCCCAAGAAGTTGCAAATTACCCTATTTCACCCCATAGAGCAATAGCCGATTCTCCAATCCGTGAAAATCAGCAGGACGCAGTCCAAATCAAGTGGAAATTACACTCTGACGAGTGAAATCACTCAAACCCGTTCCAAATTAACCCCGAATGAAATCGAATATGACCAAGTTATCACCTGACAGTTTTCCAGTGGGTTCGGGTGACGTTTATCACTCTTACAAGTGCGAATTCTACCGGTGTCTGGAGCCTGATGAAATTCACATGACAGCTGTCAGACGAAGGTTTTGCTCGTTTTGTCTCTCTCTATTCTACCAGCCCCCCGATTCAGAACAAAGTTATCGACCGATTCGGTTTTATCCCCTCAACTGTGGGAGCGTAATTGTCAGAAAAGTCATGTCTGTGGTGGATGAAATCCTCCATCTCACAGATCCGGCGTTTTCGTTTTTTATGGTTTTTTAAAACTGCAATAAATCCATTTCTATTATGAATTGTGGCTTTCTTTTATATATTCCTAATTCTGCATTAGTTCCTCTACCTTTTCTATAAGTTAATTCATCTGCAATAAGAAAATGAAAGCTGGTATAAAGGACTTAAGTCGCACTTATGTGGCACAGTGGGAAGTTAGTCGAATTCAATTACAAAATTCTCCATGTTTTTTTTTTTTTTTTAATATTGCCCGTCAAGATGACCTCACTCCACCTGATGGAAAGCGGTCGTGAGGTCCAGATATGAGGTTGACAAGCCCAGTCATTCAAACGAATCACTGGGCTGGCCATCCTCACCTTGAAGGCCTGCAGAAATGCCTTTTCACGCCCCGCTTGAAGAACCCGGGACTATAAGAGGATGGAAACACATGTGCTGGAAGAGCGTTCCACGTCTGGATGGTACGACAAAGAAACGAGTCACCGAACCTTTTAGTTCGGGCCAACAAATGTTGAATTGTGTGTGGGTGACGCCGTAGTCCAGCACGCGTGGTACGGGAGTGGAAAGGTGAGGGTGGGATAAGCTGGAATAACTCGTCAGAGCATTCCCCATTGTAGAAGCGATAGAGAACACTTAGCCTGGCAATGTCTCTACGCAATTGGAGAGGCTCAAGGGTCAAAGTTGCCTCTGGGTTTCCAATAATACGGATAGCACGCCGCTGCAACCTGTCAAGAGCTTCGAGTAGGTACTTAGCGGAACCGTCCCAGAGATGAGAGCAGTATTCCACACACGAGCGAACTTGTGTCTTATACAAGAGACAGAGCTGCTCAGGCGTGAAGAATCGTCTCACTCTGTTCAGGACTCCGAGTTTACGGGATGCAGTTCTAATGACGCTCTCAATGTAGTCCCGCTGGTTTAGGTTGCTACGAACATCCATGCCAAGGATGTTTAGGCTATCCTTAATCGGTAGTGGGGTGCTCTGAAGAGTGGGATGGGAAAGGAAAGGCGACGCCTTTGCTGTGAATGCACACACCTGCGTTTTCTTGGCATTGAACTCGACAAGATTGCATGCACCCCATTCTGAAATGCGGTCCAACACTCCGTCAAGCTCAACAACAAGACTTCGCCTCTTCTCCTCGATGTCAGTCTGCTTTGCCCCAGGGCGCTCAAAATATCGCGCGTGGACCGTGCTATCATCCGCATAGCAATGAATATTACCAAGAGATAACATGTCATTGATATGCAGAAGAAACAACGTCGGCGACAAGACGGAGCCCTGCGGCACTCCGGCATTAATCTGGAGAAAGCGTGATTTTTGACCATCGCAAAGGACACGAATTCTACGTCCCTCCAGAAATCCGGCGACCCAGTCGCATAGGCGAGGTGGCAGACCATATGCCGGAAGCTTGGAAAGAAGCGAACGATGCCATACACGGTCGAAAGCTTTGGCAATGTCAAGGCTGACGGCCAAAGATTCCCCATGCTTGTCCATAGCCTCCCCCCAGATGTGTGTTACGTACGCTAGAAGATCACCCGTAGACCGTTTTGGTCGGAAGCCGTACTGACGGTCGTGAATGAGAGAGTGATCCTCTAGGTAGCGGATGAGCTGCGTGTTTATGATCCGCTCAAACACTTTAGCTAAAACTGAGGTTACGGCTATTGGACGGTAATTGGCAGGGTCAGACCGGTCCCCTTTTTTGGGAACTGGTTTAACGTTCGCCTCCCTCCAAGACAGCGGCACAAGACCCGAATTGTAGGAGAGGCGATACAGGCTAGTGAACACTGGAGACAACTCCGCTGCACATTTCTTCAGCACCACAGCTGGAATTCCATCAGGGCCACTGGCTTTCCTGACATCGAGTGACTGCAGTTCGGCACGAACATCACACTGCCTGATACGAATATCAGGCATTGTGGAGCCGCAATGTGGAATATCAGGCGGCGCAGCACCGCAGTCATCGATGCAAGAGTTTGCGGCAAAGAGGTTAGCCAGTAAATCGGCTTTCTCTTGCGGCTGATGAGCCAACGATTCATCAGGGAATCTCAGTGGGGGCAGCGAAGGCACGCAGAAGTTAGATTGCACGTGTTTAGCCAGTCGCCAGTAGGAGCGGCTACCCGTAGGGTGCGTGATGAGTTCTTGGCCAACACGTGCAATTCGCTGGGCGTCTGCTCTAATGTAAGCCCTCTTCGTGGCCTTGGTGGCTTTATTAAAGGCTGCTTTCAGGGAGGCAAGGTTTGAATGATCATTGAGTGCCTGGGCCCTAGACCAAGCACGGTACGCCGCCTGTTTTTGTTCAACAGCTGCGGCACACTCGCGATTGAACCAGGGACCAGTTTTGCTAGCACTGACGACATCAGTAAAAGGAATGTAGTATTCCATTCCGGTACTGATCTCGTCAACGATAGCAGATGCACTCTCTGAAGCATCCCTTTCTCCAAAGCAGCACTGCCGCCAAGGGACGGAGGCAAAATACTCTCGCAATCCGTCCCAATCTGCCGACGAGTAGTGCCATAACCGCCGCGTCACCTCCACAGGTTGTGGGGGAGCTGCACAAGGCACTGTAGCGCCAACCAGACAGTGATCGGAGGAGCCCTATGGAGCACCAACCGACACTTTATACCCGGCTGGGTGACTCGTCAGCAGAAGGTCCAATAAAGAGGGAGTATGACCGACAATATCTGGTACCCGGGTGGGCTGGTGTACCAGTTGCGTCAGGTCTTGCGTGAGAGCAAACGCATGGGCAGTTCGGCCTGCATGGTCTGTTTTTGATGAGCCTAACCAGGACTCATGGTGGGCATTGAAGTCTCCCAAAAACACCATTTCGGCATTTGGGAACTGCGCCTGAGCGTTGTCTGCGGCCTGACTCAGATGCTCGAAGAGTCGAGTTGTCTCGGCGTCGCCTTTGTGGGAGCGGTATATGCACGCATAGACCCGGCTTGTGGAGCCCAGGTCAACGTGCACCCAGAGAGTGGAGAAGGATGGGTCTTCTAGGCAGCGGAGACGGCTACAGCAGACGTCCGCCCTGACGAATAGACATATTCCGGCTTTAGGTTGGAAGGACTCTTCCAGCACATAGCCGGGGTAGTGCAGGTATGACGTATCGGCAGGGCGGCCTATCTGTGTTTCCGTCAAAAAGAGCATCGCAGGCCTCGCCGTCTCAAGGTGTTGATGGACGGCGTTGAGGTTTGCATGGAGTCCGCGGATGTTAGCGAACTCCACCTCAAACAGCGTGTTGGTGGGGGATGGGGATGCCGCTGTAGGCCGTTTTTTCGTGCTTCTGACTGCCATAGAAGTTGGAGGATGGGAGGGGCGTGAAAGGACGACTGTGATCGAGGCAATGAAAGACAAAGCGTGGAGCCCTGCATTGGTATTAATCGCGTGGAATATTGTAGGCCGGTCCGCCGGACGGAAGGGCCCCCGTACCCCCTCGGGTGTGGTCGCCGGGCCCCACCGGAACCGGGCACCACCCGGCACGACGAGCCACCCCGAGATTATGCGCGACCTGGTGGGGCAGCCTCCAGAGGTGGTTAACCCCTTTTGGGCCCCTGTACTATGCCGCGGGCGGCCAGCGGCACCACCGTTTCTACGGATCTCCCTGGCCGGCGGGCCGATACACACCACACACACAATACCGCCGCTAGGGCCCCCACTGGTCCAACAATTGCCACGATCACAGTCCCCCTGGCACCGGTTAGTGCAGTGCTGATCCCGGAACGCGACCTGACCGATATAGGTCTTGGCGGGTTTTACACAACTGCATGGTGGTAACAACAACCGGCCGACATAAGTCTCCCACCTGAAGAGCAGATGGTCTGCTGGAAGAAAACCTTAGTCGCCTCTTACGACACCCATGGGAAGATATGGGGCTGTGGAAAGTATTCTTTTAAAGTGCCGCCACCAGCACGGCACAGAATTTTGCACATAATCTCTAACAGAAAATTGCACATAATCTTCGAAAAGTGGATAACATATTCAAGATTAACATTATATTTTCGATATTTTGGACTGGAAAACGCGTAATTCACGTTAAAAATCATCAAATATGTCACCTAAATGTCACACCACTCTGTGACACTCTGAGTCAGCAATATTTCAAATTTTCAACGACAAAATTCTTCATCTTTTTAATTTACACACCGATAGGTCTGGGCATGGTACCATACGGCCTAATAAACCGGAAACGATTTGTCGGTCCGACCTGCTGCCCTAACTAAAAATGTATGTGAAAAAAAATCTCAAAAGCATGACTGTGAAGGTGGCGGATTTCCTCCATGCAACAGACCTGGCTTATTTTTTTGTGGATGAAATCCGCCACGTAACAGACAAGAGATTTTCTTTTATTACTAAGTAATTAATTTTTTTAGTAAAGGTAGTTTTTATATAGTTTAGTCTATGAAAACTAAAGGCCTTTGGCTTTAACATATAAAAATATTGATTGCTACCGTTATGCTATTACTATACTTAAAACAAACTTACCGAATCGGTCGATAACTTCGTTCTGAATCGGGGGGCAGGGTGAAAATCACTCTGCGAAAAGCGATTTGGAACGTGCCCTAGGAATGCCAACATGGCACAGACAGCGGTCGGTCACTTTTGTTGAGAGCTGTCTGTCCTGTGCATGGACTTAATACAATATTTCACAAGGAAAAAGGAAACTGATGACAAGGCAGTATGGTCTCAGACCTAAGCCTGTTCCAAGAGGAACGAAAAAAAAAATGTCTGTCCTGTCACTGTCAGATTCGACAAGCCTGACGGAGACGCTATTTTGGTCAATAATTATTGTTGAAATTGTATATTTTCCAAGTTCCAATTCTTTTTTTTGTAACGAAATGTCTGTACCTACCTATCGAATCATAATGAGAAAGACAGTTTAAATTCGCTCTTACAGTAACATTTGACTTACAAAATGGTTAAAATGAGTTTGGAGAAAGTGTTGGAACCAACGCATCGATTCAGCCGTGCTTGAAGATGTTATTGTTTAATTATGCATCCACACATAATTGTTATTTATGTTTTCTTGCTTTGAATGGAAATTCCAGTTATAAAATGTGGTACGCCGCTTTAATAAGGTTTATAAGAAGGCGGTTGGTTCTGGGAATAATATTTGCATCCTCGTTGACTTACTGTATCGTTAGCTTACTAAGAGAGGTGAGTTACTCGTCTTGTACTAGACTAGACTTCAATCCACATTGAAACCGTCACTCCTTCAGACTCCAGTGGTTTCCTTTGTAAAAGATTTATTAACCTTCTATGCTACTGCTTGTAGCATCACTTTAGTTATAATGTGATTTCAATTGTGTAGGCTTGGTGAACCCTGATAAGGCAGTCTAATCTTTGCCTTAGTTACCAAAGTTACATCTTATGTTGATCGGCTAAAGTATAAGTAAAATCTGTTTAAAGTGGACAATGATTGTAAATAAGGCAACATAAACAAGCAATTGGCATCATGCAAACTTGTTGACATACATTCTATGACAGAATTTTTTGTTTTGATTTGAATATGGAGAATCCAATGTTTGTATGCCTAAACAAGGACAGGAAGGGTTATTGATCCTGGACAACCTTTAAAATATGCCTGGGTTAAAATGTGGGAAGGGTTTTGTTATACATATTTTATAATTTCCTTAATTATGTAAAATTTCTTATACCTATAATATTGAATATACCTAAACAGGATTTTTTTTATTTAAAAACTTATGTCTGTTACGTATTAAATTTGTAACTTATTTAGTATCATTTTGCTTCCCAGATGCAATATATAAGCTTACTTTTAAACCACATGAATGAATGTGTTTCTTAACCTAAATTACAACAATGCTAATTATTGGAAAGATGTTCAATATTTTTCTTCAAACTGACTTCAGGGTAGTAGCAGAAATATGATGTACCAGGAAACCATGATTGAGAGAAAGCCATTTGTTTGGAGAACCCTCCAGGAACACAAGGACTCAAATGACAGTCTCATTTGTAGAAACTCAGTCCAGGGCAGATTACTGCTAGTTGATGATAGGGGCAAGTTTTATTTTGTTTATTTGAACTCTTATGAAGAAAAAAAAAAAAACCAATGATTGTGTAAAATACAATTTGATCAGTTTAAAAAATAATAGCCAAAACCTATTACTGAATACTTCAAAACCTACTAAAGTTCTTGTAAGTAGTAATAAAATGTGCTATAACAAGTATAATACTGTTTGTAAGTCCTATGCTTAATTTCCCTTAAATAGTTAATTAAAAAAATGGATTGTTTTTGCAATATTGATGTTTGATCAAAATCATAACATTATTTATTTTACAATTGCAGGTTATGTATGCCATCGAAATGATGTCATGAAGAATGGCTGTTGTGATCCTTTAGCAGATTTTTCTCGTAGATACAGTTGCGAGAGTTGTAAGGATAACAACTGCTGTGTAATTTACGAGTACTGTGTGTCCTGCTGCCTGGATCCTGGCAAGGTAAAAAGAAATTTGTTACTATTGTTACAGTGCTGGTTATTCGTTTGTTCTTTATCACCTGATGAGCAGACTTTATCATATAGTCACATTAATCACCCAATATTTTTTATTATCCTGTACCGTGCCACTAGTACAACCGGTTCTTGCATAGTGCGACATACGTTTTTGCAGGACACCAGTATGTTCGACTAACACTCAACGGGTTAAGTAATTAATTATGTAAGAATAATTATTATTGATAGGTGTTTACTTTCCCTACTGAATGTTTTAATATATCATACATCTTGATATTTTTTTAACTATCATATTATGTTAGAGTAACATCCTATCTTAATGCTTATTGTTTTATTTTTTACAGAGAGAATTATTGGAGCTAGTGTTGTCAAAACTATCTGCAGAAGAGAATGTGTTATTTCGTACTCTGAGTGATGACTATGAGTTGTGTTTAACCAAGTGCCGCACTAGTTCTCACAGCGTGCTACATGAGAACGCTTACAAAGATCCCACACATAAACATTGCTTTGGCCAGGAGCCACCCAGGAGCAGAACACCAGACTAACAAAGGGCTTAAAAAATAGGTAGAAATTATTTTAATGTTAATTTTATACCTCAAAATATGTAAATTTTATGGATCAAAAATACCACATGCCTACATTAGATTAACTAAATTTTTAATTTGTATTAATACAGGATGTCCTGTAAAATTAAATTAGAGGTAGAAGATACTTCTGTCAGAATATTTGAGATTGCACATAAATTGTTATGAGTTGCAGTTTTATGGCCTCAAATTTAAAATTCTAATAGTTTATGAGACCTAGAATCAAATAGTTAACATTTTAAAGACATCCTGTATAGTAGGTATAAGGCCAAAGAACGAAAGTGTTATATAAAACACGAAATAAGTTAAATTTAATAGATAATTATTAAGATTTTAAAGGACTGTAGTTTTTGGCGACAATTCTATGTTTTGTACCAGTCTTATTTATTTATTTCAGTATTTCAAATAAAATTAGCGTAACTTCTTATTCCGTCAGAGTAGAAATTAACCAGACTATTAAATTTAGATCTGCCTCAGTAAAATATTTACTTATATGGTTTTTCGTGTTATTTTGTCAACAAATAACAGATTTCAGGACATTTAAACTGTTGCTAAGGTGTATTCGCATTTTCATGGAGAGTAATTTGAAGTGCTCAAAATAATAAAGTTAATGTGGATTTTACCTGTTTTTAGTTAAAAATCTACAAAAGAGCTTCAAATAAAACAAATATTAATAAAACAAATTGCATAGAAAAACAAGACTAATTAATTTGTGACAGTATAGGAGAGGCAAATAGTGACCTTATCGCTTTGAGCGATTTCTTTCAGACGACTTTGGGATGTGGGGAGAGAGGCGAAGGAAGATCCAGCCTGTTCAAATGTCCTAAAATCTGTTATTTGTTAGCAAAAAGCCTCATAATAATATCATCGTTTTCAGATCGATCTTTACTTTCAAATAACTCGAAAACGTGACACTTTAGGGTGCCACTTTTATCGTGCGCGGAAACATCGAGAAAAAAACAAAATGGCGGCTGGTGACTGGGTTGAGCCACAGAGGTTTAAACCCCTTTAGAAGATTTGTAAATCTCGGTTTCTAGATAGCGGAAACAGTACTAATAAGTGAATTGATTCTCCAGTTTAGAATTGATCACATTGCGTTCACTAAGGAAAAAGGGAAGCTATATAAGTTAGTTTCAAAAGCATTGTACGGGTACAATAAACTTAGCTCAAGACGTCTTACTGATTTACAGGTCCATTTAGAGCTGAGGTTGGCTGTATAATAGAACTTATACCATCACAACCTCACCCACATATTGTTACATGCCTTATGTATGTACAAAGTAAAATCCAAGGACTCCCCGTTGTGACACTAGAGGGTGGTGGGGATGGGGAGCACTTAGACACTTTCAAATCTTTGTGTCTGTGTGTCACGCGACTGTAAGGCCGATACTATTATTGTACTAGATTGGCTTCTTTACCATGGGCGTCAGTTGAAATGTAGGCAGCAAGGAGTCCTTGATTTTTCACTTTTCTGTGTTTTAATCGAATAACACCTGCATTTTTACATTTTGGAAAGTAATACATAATTCTAGTTCAGAAATGGTCACATTAAGTCTTATGAATAAATAGTAACAGTCTTTTGAAAAACAAGTTTCAATTGTGATATTACGAAAACCTTGTTGAAAATTGGTTATCACATCTTAGGTCTGAAGTGGATTAAAAAGTACATTCTTCTTAATAAAAGATATGTATATCTATATTATATAAGATAACAGGCGTAACAGCATCTAAAACCACAATACCAAGACTCCTTAAGTATAAAAAAACAGTAAAATGTATATTTACCAAAATATCATAAAACAATTTACTTATTGCACCGATTATAAAAACTACAGAAATTGTTATTTATTTTTAAGATTAAAATAAGAAAGTTATACTTACTTGAAATTAAATATTCTATGTTCGGCATTATATATTTATAAATTAGTTAAGATTGGATGATAAGTAGCCAGCCTAACTGACTTTCAAGAAGCCTACGTGTCTTTTTTTCTTGACCTCTACTTCTATGAATAGTTTAATGAGAGTCGCATTCAACTTACCGTCAAACCTAGTTGGTTGGTGGTGGTTAAAACTGTTAAAAAAGTATTTTGAAACAGAATAAAGATAAATTTAACCTTTAGGAAAATTCCTCAGAACAAACCATCTGAGTTTAAGCTATCTCTGTAAGTTCTAGACCCAAAATTGAAAATTTCCAGTTATAACCCGGTTTTTATAACTGCTTCTCGAGTAATCAAAACCTCACCACTCCGCTGACACCTTGGCTTGTGTGAGCGGAGTGGTGAGAAAGGTTGCGGGCGGGTGAAATTCAATGCTCCCATGCTCTGAACCTAACGATTTTGACAACTCGAGGTGCACAGTTATAATAATCGGATTATACCGGAATACTTGTTCTAATTCAATTAAGAATTCAGAAGGCCAAATTTTGATCTATTTGTCTCTAATACGAATGTACAATAAAGCTGAAAAATACAGATATATTGAGTAGATTTAACTATCGGGATTTAATTATAAAAATTCAATCAGTTGCACAAGAGTGTTTCCGATATTGTCTTGTAGTCTCTATTTAAGTTTTTATAAATAAGAGGTTGATCTATATGCTAGGAGGCTTACTTGTTATCCTAACTTTAAAAATAAGTTTAGAATAAATAGATTATTAGCCAATTCAAAAGCCTTGTTTCTGTGATATACTTCTACTTGTTAAGTAAATGCTTAAAATTATATTAAGTATTGGCGTTAAGTTGAAAATGCACCCATGTATTCAGAAAAATCCAAGTAGTATTCTGACACTACAATACTACGCAACCTACATAAGTTAAAAAGACGTATTTGTAATTTTAAACTGTAGGCGTTTTGGTGAATATGAGAGGGGCTGTGGTATTTTCACGTAGCTTGGGTACGGTGACGTATAATTATAGTTTGGTAAAATCAAATGAACTAAAATCAATAAATTAATTAATCAAAAGAAATTAAATTATAGGGAGAATAAATCCAAAAGACTGCAATCGACATTACTAAACTCGTGTAAACATCACGTCATTGAATTGTGGGCCTCACTCTTGAACAGAATTTCATTGAATCAGCCTTGAACAAATGTAAAACGACAAATTAAAATAAAATGCGATGTTAAGCCAATCTTGCAAAATTTGATGTCAAGGTCAAAACCCCGATAAAAGCTTCTTTTTAAAATTTTAAATGCAAATAATGATTATAAAATATTAATATTTATATACCAAACAGTGTTGAATTTCATTATTTGCTTGTTTGCATTATTTCGAAATGCAATACGTGAAATTAAATTATTCGAACGTTAACGTACCTGTGCTGTCTGAATTACAGTCTATGTATTGTGGAGTGTTGATTTCCTATCGCGGTGATTGAATTTCTATTTGTAATAAGCACCTAACTATCACAGTGCACAATTTTTAGGCTGCTTTTTCACCAGACATGTGCTATGCAGCTATGCTGCGAGGATGTGCAAGCCAAGCTATGAAACTATAAAAATACCGTGTAACTGGTAACACTGCGGCGTGCGCGGTGTGAGATTTCGCGATTAGCACGGTGGTAGCTAGTTTGCACGGCTTGCACCACGAGGCAGCGGTCCACCCGACACGGATGGCATCTGGCGGATAGCGAGCTTAAATTCGAAGCGATGCTACCCTATGTAGCTGAGCCGATCGTTACCGTGAGGTTAAAGTATGCATTGAGGTCTAGGTCTGTACAAACGGCTTCCTAAGACTAGCTACCGGAACATCATCTAATTACATAGGTGTCACGTAAATACAATAATATAAAGATAATAGAAATTGGATTTGATGAGACAGATGCACTCAATATAATTTTTAAGGAATTATCCTATTTTGATAAGTAAATGTTCAAAAGCATTGAAATACATACAACATGAAAACAATACATTAATGACTATGATCAATAAATGTTGTGACTTGAATGTTAATTGTTGGCAAAATTACGCATTTTAACTCCAAAACGAAATCTTAATAATTGGGAATTTATTATGTCACGTAAATTAGTTACCAATCGAGACCCAGTATGTAAACACATACTATGTTTGTCTAGCCTTAGTATGATTAATAATCTATTGTAATGAATGAATATTTTTTATCGTATTAATAATAAACTACTTTTTATTAAATCATGGTGTCATTTTTATTTCCTTAATTTTCCACTGAGCACGGTCACCTTCATTTGTGTTGTTCAATGACTTTTTTTTTATTGTAGCATTTTTGCTTTTATTTACTTTCCTTTGCATAGTTTATTAATATATATTAATACAACAGTCTTTCAACAGCGTTAATACAAAGAAATAGATAATAACATTAACATACTCGTATACAATAACATTACTTGAACATTAAGCCAATTACAGAAACATACTTTGCTACCATGAGAAATACAAATTAAATTGAATTGGATTGTCGCAAAATAACGTGCAGTGTGTGTGTGAAGGGTGTGGTTGTGGGGGTGCGAATTATCGTGCGTGGTCGGTGGTGATGTAATATTGAATAAAAATACTACTAAATACATATACTTAATAATAATAATAATAATAAATAATCTTTATTGCACAAACAAATACTTACAGCACGTAAAAACAAAAAAGTAAATATTTAGTACAATTTAGGCGGTCTTATCGCTACAGAGCGATCTCTTCCTCTTCTTAATTTTGTATTTCAGACTAAAAACAGTTGAAAGTTAAAACTTTTTTATGATGCCGTTAAAGGATCTCATTGATACTCGTATGATTGATATGATAAATAGTTGGCAGAATAGTTAAGTAAGTATTTGGAAAATATTTTGAAAAAAAAGTTTGAGAAACTTTTTTTAATGACTTTCAAAACTCAAGCCTGGCTTTGGATTTGTTTTCTATGATTTAAAACATCCTGTAAACTATCCTCACTGGTAAGGAATCAGATGGGACGCCCGCCACGCCACTGCCGAGGTAAACTTTTAAGCTCTTTGTTAAAATTTGAAGGTAGATTTTACTCGTAAATAATATTAATGTCTAACTAAATGATGATAACCAGTCCCCATCTCTTATTATTACACAGACATAGATAATAATACATACGTACATACATGCCATCACGCCTTCTCTTTCCACGGAGTAGGCAGAGACCCATCATTCCACTTGCTACGATCCTGACTCCTGACACATCCTGCGATTCTTCACTCTATTTAATATTTTCATCATACATACATTATTAGGTAGTTAAGTATAGGTTAACAAAAATGCTACAATAAATATTAAACAACACTTATTAAATAATTAGAAAAACAAATTGCATAAAAATGCATTTCCTAGTGCATGCATTTTCCAAGTGGCTATCATCCTCACACTCTGAATCTGCAATGGTCTCGTACAGTTCGGTTGCAGAGATGTTTCCTTCCGAGGACGCTTAAATTGTGGAATGAAGTCCCTGCCGAGGTTTTCCCGATCAGTTTATAGTATGGAGTTCTTCAAGAGGGGTTTGAAAAAGTTTTTGCACGGTCGACAACGCGCGAGTGATACCCCTGGAAAACTGTTATCAAGAACTGGTACTTACGTTGACACCGACGAAAAGCATGATCGGTAAAACGGATTAAGCGAGATCAAAAATGTACAGAAACGAATCCTAATAATTATGAAAACACGAAATACCAATAAAGCTCAGCACATACAGAGCGGTACAAATGCTGAAGCGGGAGTGGCGCGTGAGCAAAACGTCAACTAGTAAAATCCCGCGTCCGGACCGCCTGCCGAGCCGCTCCCGCCACTGTATAGTATATTATACAGGTCTTGTCTGGTGTTTTATACTATTATACAGGGTGGTCCAAAACTCCAAACACACACGTCAACAAATTTTTTTTAGCCTTCTCACACTAAGGGGTATTCAAAAACACCCCATGTATGTTACCCGATTCTTTGTAGTTTTCGAGTTATTAATTTTTTAAGAATTTTCGGAAATTTCTGGGTTGAGTCAGTTTTTCGGTCACTGTGGCGCAAACTGTGGAGTAAAATGCCTGATTTTTTTCACTATTAGATGATTATTAGGTTCAGTGGATTCAAAAGCATTTACGCCAATAACGCTTATCAAAACTAAAAATAAAAAAACTGAAATTGAAAGAGATTGAAAATCTGTGTTTTCCGCGTTGGATCTTTTTATTCGTACCTTAGTTTTGGAACACGAAAAGTAGATGTAAATAGTGTACTGTCGTTTGGCTCACCAGTTAAAATGGGGGTTCCACAGGGATCTATTCTGGGTCCTTTTTTATTCCTAGTAAATATATATAAGACTTACCTTTTTACGTTAAAGACCTTTGTAATATTGTTTTATTTGCAGATGACACATCCTTAGTTTTTCAAATTGACAGGAATAAAAACCTTTTTGACGACGTTAATGACGCGCTTTCTAAGGTTTTACAATGGTTTAATGTCAATAACCTACAGCTGACCGCAAAAAATACCAAATGTACTAATTTCAAGTTGCCTAATGTTAAAAATAATCTCATTGATTTAAAGGTAGATGGTAATAACATGGAGCTTGTAGATTCAACAGTTTTTCTTGGGGTTACACTTGATTCAAAATTACAATGGAACCCTCATATAAATATCTTTTCAGGCAGGCTCAGTTCGGCTGCATTTGCTATTAAAAAAATAAGGTCACTAACAGATGTAGACACTGCTCGTTCTGTTTATTTCAGCTACTTTCATAGTATTATGTCTTACGGCATTGTACTCTGTTGTAAGGCAGCAGTTATACAGACGATTTTCATCCTTCAGAAGCGAGCTATTAGATTCATATATAAGCTTCGCGGGCGGGCCTTGCTTGGGGAGCTTTTTAAGGAAATTGGGATCCATACTGTAGCTTCTCAATACATTTACAACTGTATTGTTTTGGTAAGGAAAAATATCAGCCTGTATACTAAACACAGTGATATAAGTACATGGCAAAAATACCAGGAATAGAGATAAAATTGCGCCCCCATCCTTCAGGTTACAGAAAGTTTTAGGTTCATTTATGGGGCAAGGTGTACACTTTTACAATAAAGTCCCAAAGGCAATATGTGAGTTACCACAAAACAAATTCAAAACCCACATTAAGACAGTATTATCAAAAAAGGGCTATTACACTACAAATGATTACCTTTTGGATAAAAAGGCCTGGGTTTAAGCTCTTTACTCGGTACATGATTAGTTAACTCTTGTAATATTTATATAACTAGTTTGTACTGACTAACAAAAATCTAACAATTTCTAGGCTTGAATTGTATAAACTTTGTACAATGTTCTTGCTTTATATCCGGTAGTTTAGGTTCATATTTTAAGGAAATGTTAGAACGTAAGCATTTTTTTAAATACTCTTTGTACTTTGCTAACTCTTTTTGTGAAACCGAACCAAGTTTAAAGAGTACCTAAGTACTGAGTTTCTCGCCGGGTCTTCTCAGTATAAGATCAACTTCCGATGCGGTGGTAGAGTCACATTATGTTTATATACAGTGTTTTTATGTATTCATATTATTATAGTATTTAAGTCTATTACTAAGTATTTTTTTTTTTCTTGTAATGACGATTTAAAAGTAAGTACTTGTTACAGGTCTAAAAGCCATTTAAAATAAGTATTTTATACTTTTTCAACCGAATTATTTTTAAAAACTTCACTACTCTCTCAAATTCTATCATGTAAATTTGGATGAGCTACTTCAACTTCACTAAATTTGATTAAAAGTGACATCCAAAAATATATATTTGTCACCCAAAATTGGCAAATGTTCACCGAATTTTGTTACCCTATTTAATACTAAAACGTACTCAATTAACTATTTAAGTCAACGTTGGCCAAATAAAGCAACTGACACCTTAATATGAATCATTTATTTGAATCTTAAGTAGATTGACGACACGATTGGCGTAGTGCGCTGTAGCACGGTTTCTCGCCTCGATTTCCGGTCGGGTCAATTCAGGCAACGATCTTTTCTGAATTGACTCGGGTCTGGGTGTGCTGGGAGACGCCCCTGGCTTATTTCCTTGTGTGGTACCTTGTAACACAGCGATATTAATCCCTACTTCGAGACCATTACAAAAGGTGTCGTCTGGCGCATATATTTATTTATTTATTTAGAATAACTAAACACGACAAAATGGAATGGTTCTTTGCGTTTGAATATTGCAACAAGTGTAGTCGCTCATTTGCCGCCGGTACAAAGTTATCACGTCACTTTTTTGATTTACGACAGATTAAGAGATTAAAAATCTATGTGTCATTCTCATCATCCTATTTTTTTAAAAACTAGATAATAGTAGTTTAGAATTTAAATGTTTCACTTTTATTTCTTCATAGTAACGTGTCGCGCGTAACTAAAAAGAAAGCGCAGCTGTCTGTCTTCTTTCGTCTCGTCACACATCGTTGTTGTATCCTGTAACTTGGTCTGCTGGAATAAATCTCTGTTTAGAGATAAGCTAACCTGTACTTTTTCTGTATCAATTATTGTCCCTTGTATTATTTTTTGTGTACAAAATAATAAATAAATAAATATATCCTGCGCCTAAGATAAAATTGGAGAAGTGTTCAAACACTTTACTCTATCTCACTATAGGTATTGTTGTGGCGCTGGAAGATAAGATATTTTTTTATTAATTTACACTTACTGTACATTATTTAGAGTACAAATTGCGGACTTACTGCCTAGAGGCTTTCTTTACCAGTCAACCACACGGTCAGACAGGGATATGTTCAGTTGGGTTACTTCGCGTGTCAAAAGGCAAGGGCTTTGCCAAGAAGGGTGTGTCAGCGGTACCCTCGCACTAAAGAAAATTTAAAAATATTTTCTAGTTTTTTTTGTATTGTCAGTAGATAATGGAACATTACACATTGGACTTTGTACCGTGTTTTTATTACCTATTTTACAATCGCCGTACATGTAAGGCTCGTACTAGGTACAAGTGTAAAGCTTCATGTTGTGCTCTTGACTCAGAAATATTGAAATGTAAACATATAACGAACAATATATATTATGATCGATATTATGTGTGTGTGTGTGTATATTAAAGGCTGGTACTAGGGGTCGCTCGTAAATGGACATTATATTACCACTCATCCAACTGCGCATTAGCGATGACGGACCCAAATTATGATTATAAAAAAACGACGTCAACATGAACAAAGGCGTTCACATCAACCTTTACAAAACCATTGCAAAATGAGTCTTATGTCAGAAGCATAAGGTGCCCCCCCATATGTAAAGGTTGATGGTTGATGTGAACGCCTCTGTACCTACTTCTATTAAGTTCGAGATTTCAATATTTTTAATAAAATATTTTTAGCCTATTCAACAATTCTAAAACGAAATAAAACTTTAACTCTGTGTGAAGTCAGATACCTACCATTTATTTGGCAGCCAATGTACCTTATGTACCTGATATCGAGGGAAAGTATAACAAAATATTTTATTTATCTCGTCGTTCGTCGACACGTGCCTTTAAATTGTCTCACTCATCTGATAAAATATAATTTAATCAAAATGATAAGGCTATATTGCTCTAAGCCTACATAATAACTTGTCGTTTATTTCTTTAGCCTGCATACAACGTAACATTGACGACCTTTATGTTGCCTGCGCACACGCAGGTCTGCAGTCTCCGCGGATCACCGCAAGCAGACTGTTGTGTTAGTTGTCCATAATGAGGTGAGAAACGAAAAAAATGTGGCGTTTAAGAAAGTTGTCTGCCCACCATTGTGATGTTTAAAAAAATAAACAATGGCCAGTGCCGCGTTATGTAAAAAGGTTAAAAACGAATCTTGCCTTAGATATGTGTTGTGTAATTCTGTTGATGCATCGGCTGAGGTATCGATTTTATATTTAATAAGGGAAAGCATTTTTTAACTAATGTTTTAATAAAACAGAAGGTTTTTTTAAACATAAAACGATTCATTCGCTATGTTATTACAGCATAACGGAAGCTAGTGTTAACTTTACGTAACTTTTAAACTATTTATTATATTGACATACTTTATATGAATCAATCGCGATGTGATTAGATAAAAAAAAACATTCTCTACCTTCTTCCTATTGTTGTATAGAACTTTAAATGACTACGAACATTAACTAAGTAAGTAATTAATAAGTAGTAGTATTAATGAACTATCGATAACACCTTATAATAGCAACTTTTATTCGTAGTGGATATTTTTTTATTGCTGGATTCTAGCTGCTAGTTGTATAGTACGGCATTATATCTACTCTTAACTTTCTTCATGATTTCGTATGTTAATGTATTGTATTTTGTGAACCTACTTTTCAATAGAGACACAAAGGCGTCTGGCCAAAACATTTTCAAAAGTTCCGGGTTTGATTGTGTTGTTGGTATAAAGCTTTATAATAAGTAGGTACGATTTACAACTGGTACACTACATTTATGAACTAAGTAACTATCTGAATTTGAACTGTTAAATCTTATCATAAGGCTCTTGTTAAAATTTAAAATCTTCTCCAAATAATAGGAGATTTATGACATTTTACCTTTAGTATGAGATTCGATAACATTATCAGAAGACAGCAATGTATTTTTAATACCAACTGCTGCTGTGCGACTTATCGCAGCATATTTTAAATCAAACACCTGTGTTGCTAAACATACAAGACTTGTTTACCTACTTTATTTTGTGAGGATAAATAACTAATGCTGACAGGACTTTATCAGCACTATTACTTAATCTGTGCTTTTACACGCAAGAGATCTAATTTTTAACGTAGAGAAATTTTCATGAATATCTCATTTCCCTAGGAGACGACGAGTTTTTATAGGACTCCAACCAACTAAATATCCACTTAACTCAACCTCGGAAGTACTCGTAACTCCCTGTCAAAGAGAGCGCACAGCGGTTTGCACCGCCCGCGCTCTCTGACCCCTACGAATAACCCTCCGAACTGTGAGTCCATGGATAGACAAACCCTATGGTGCTTACGATCATGAGCAGTTTAGCCGCCTTCATTTATTTTATTCATTTATTTAACCCATGGCAGAAATTTTTTGGTTCTAAATTCTAACTTTTGGCATGGCAAAAAAAATAAAAATGGCTAGTTGTGTTATCTAGTTTTGTCTGTAAGTCGTGGCTACATAATAAGTGATTGAATTTCAATGCTCAACCCACATAGGGAACCTACGTTGGCGCACAGTCCGCTTCTAAGTTGTTAGGACGGATCTGGACCTTTCGTATGAGAAGTTGTACTCAACTGTATCAGTAATTTATGTATGCTGTAAGTAGAATAAATCACGTACATTCTCGCAAGATGTTTATTTAGCGGCGACCGTTGTATTCCTAATCCAGATTAACCCTTCTACAATGGCCATTGTAGGTTCCTTAGGTGGGTTGAGCTGTCCAGAACCGTCCTAATAGATTAGAAGCGGCCCGTACGCGACTTGCGTACTTGGATAATCTTAAATTAACGCCATTTTTATGTAACGAATAAGTTCGGAGTTAAATACGTTAATCTTTTGTGCACCGTGCGTGCCCTATAATATCTAAAAAACCAGAACACATTATCTTATCAGCAAAAATTCGTCTAAGTATTTTAACTTAATAAACATTTCTAGTTACAAGTCAGGAACAATAAAGTCCGCCTATCTTATCTGTGGTAGTATATATTAAAGTAGGTATTTACTTTACTACCAAAAATAAATTTGATATTTCAATGGTTGTGTAGGTTCTTATTATGATGACAATGACTAAATATGCCTTGTAATTTTCCTAAAATGTTATAAATAATATGCGGCAATTTCGAAATTGCCGTAAATACAACACTTGGTCCAAGTACTCACAGTGGTATTTTTTTTGTAATTTTGGTAAGTTATGTTTGTAATTTAACAGTCATGTTTAATAATGAATAACTCAAATAGGTAGGTAAACAAATTAGAAAGAATGTGCGCATGAGGTATAAGGTAAAGGCATATTGTTGGCAAGTAATAAAATAAGAATAATAATTAGTAGTAATTATGAATATCATTCAAAATTATCATTAATAAAACCTCATTACTCAGTGTTTGGGATTTTTCGTAACACAGCACGGTTTGTGTTCTCTTTTGTCAGCAAACGTGGCGATAAGCCCATTCATGTGTGATATAGCTACATCTACAGATGCTCCTTGATGATAAGATAATGAATAAGTAAAATGAAAACCATTAATGGATTCGGACATAGTAATAGACTAAACTACTTATACTACAACGAGAAAAAACCTGTGTCAAGAACTTAGATTTAAAAAAATTGTTTTTCATTTTTTTTTCGTTCTGTTTTATAGCGTACATATATACATATATGAACCAGCAATTCAATAAAATTCCACAGACGGCTACGAACCCAGCAGATTTGAAACAGACAAAAGTATGAGGGTCATTCAATAAATACTTAGCCTACAAAAAGTAAACGAAAATTTTGGAATAGTGGCAATTTATTTTTCAACATAGTCTCCTTTTAGTTCGATACACTTAGCCCAGCGATGCTTCAACTTTTTTAACCCGTCCGAAAAATAGTTTTTGTCAAACTCTGCAAAATAGGCCTCCGTGGCGGCGATGACCTCCTCATTTGATCCATATCTATTCCCGGCGAGTGATTTTTTCAGATTAGGAAACAGAAAGAAGTCACAAGGGGCCAAATCTGGAGAATACGGTGGATGGGGCAGCAATTCGTAGCGTAATTCGACCAATTTGGCCATGGCAACGGCAGACGTGTGAACCGGTGCGTTGTCGTGGTGAAACAGCACTTTTTTCTTCGCCAGATGGGGTCGTTTTTTCTTTAATTCGGCGTCGAATCGGCCCAATAAATCGGCATAGTAAAGCCCTGTAATTGTTTTACCCTCCTCGAGGTAATCGATGTAGATCACACCTTGTGAATCCCAGAAAACGGTGGCCATAACTTTTCCGGCCGATTTTACAGTTTTCGCCTTCTTTGGAGCACGTTCCCCGGTCTCTTCCAAAAATAGGAATCGAATCACCGAACGATATTGCTCTTTTTCCATTTTTGTAAAACCGATCGACACGTTCGCTTTCATAATTTGTCAAATTAAAACAAATGAAGGGATTGGAATGAAAATTTGAAAAAAGAATTGAAAAAGAATGTGCTACACTGTGGTAAAACTCTTTTGAAACTACAGCGCCCTCTGGCGATGAGGCTAGGTACTTATTGAATGCACCTCGTATCTAGACCGGTTTCTATTCAACCGCAATAGATAGTTATGTAGGTAGACTTATGCGCAATTGTAAAAAATATGTCAGTGATTAACTAGATTAAGTGATAATGAAGCATAATAGTATGCTGTTTTTATTTAACTATGGTTTTATCTTGTATACACGAAATCACATCCAGCTTCACATCATGACAGCCATAAACTGCTAACATGCGACCCATTTTGCAATAGTTATGGAACGGTTGACCTGTCGTCCTATTCTGTGGTACTACGCTGCATGGTGAGATAGCGACCTTGCACCAAAATGGCACTGATAAGTCACGCCTGCCTGATGGCGATGGTGATTTGTGTAACGATTCAATACGGATGTCAGGCGCTCGTCACGGAGTTTACCACTGGATGCCGAAATTCATTAGATCGCTTATCACAAGACCGATAAAACTTTTGGCCATTCTTTAGTTGATCGACTAAACAATTCGCCTAATTAGACTTGGTGGAACGAACTATACATTTTTCACATTTGACCGATTGAACTTTTGGTCGAAAAAGTATTTAATTTCTGTACATATATTTGCGAAGTTATTTATGGCGATAAAGTAAAACTACGTATATGAAAGAAGAAATGAAAGAGATGTAAATTAAAAAAAAACGTACTTTCACATTTTATTAAATTAATTGTATGTTACCTACATATTTTTGTAGTTTAATTTTAAAAAAAAAGATAAAACTGAACTCATTTACTTCCATATTGTCAAGTGTTAAGAACTTATGAAGAATCAATTTTAACTTTTATAATGTAAATATTATTAGTTAGTTATTAACAAACAAGATTGTGTTGTCCTCATGTGTCCTCTGTTTTTTTTGTAAGGTGGTTGTTCGCTTTAAGTTTTTATTGTACTACTATCAATTTTTTTTTTTTATTCCGTTGCCGTGTAAATACTACAACACATGTCACTGGCGGAATATTATACCCTAGAGCGCTAAACTTACGTTCGCTCACCACACAAGATGAAGAAGACAATTTTAACTAGCAAAAATACGTGTATACGAGTAGGTAGGGATTAGTGCTTGGATATTCATATCATCTCAATATCTCGTCCAAGTATAAGTACAGTACTATTTCAAGTAGCTAGCTTTTTCTTTAAATTATAACTCTTTCATTCCTTTTGTATACTCATGTACTTTGACTTTATCGCCTTATGTAACTTTGCAAACATAGATATAGAAATTAAATATATTTTTCTACCAAGTGTTCACTCGATCAAATGTAAAAAAATCTATAGTTCGTTCGACCAAGTCTATTTAGGTCAATTGTTTATTCGATCAACTGAAGAATGGCCAAAAGTTTGATGAAATTTCTAATGAATTTCGGCATCCAGTGGTGAGCTCCTCGTCGGTGCAGTTGGTAAATGGTAGCCATTGTCAGATAGTATCTAGTAGTAGAGCACGTCTGAAATGCCTATCTGTGTAAGGTGGGCGCTAACAACTGCGACACAGTCTTCGACTAATGCAGATGTTAACGCTGAAACTGTTTTTATAAAATTTTGTTATGTGTGTTCAAATAAAAATATATTTATTTTATTTATTTATAGTTTGTGACTTCATTTTGCAATATCCATAATTTTTCCTCGTTTTCTAGCATGGAACCCAGATAAATAGGTCACTGATTAGTTGCAGCATATTTGTTAAGAATAAAAATCAGTTTGTATTCTTGTAATCTACAGTCTTGACTAGCCATCACAATGGGATTCAACCCTACTGAACTTAAAATTTAAACTGACACAAATATCTCAAAATTCCTTCCAGTAAGTAATTAAAATTACCCGAATTGTATCTTTCGTAGGTCATTTTTAGATGCATCGTGCAATCAAAGTTGTTAAAATGTTAAAAAAGCAGGTTTAGTTAATTTCTTAAAAATCCTTCAAGGTGAATTTTATTATTCAATTTATTACAAAAACTAAATTAAAACAATATGGCGTGTAAATGTCAAATCATTGACATTAGAAATAGCCAGTAAATTGTAGTATCTCATTTGTAAAAATCTTAAATAAAATTCGTTCGTGTGATTATCTTAATATCGTTCGTGTGATTATTATATTATCAAAAATGATGTATTTTTTGGTAACTAGGTGACGCGACAAGCTCGCGAAATTGTCTCTCTTCGTAAAGGTTTGTACAGGAAAAACTTAAGTTTTGACTTCTAAGTCTGAAAGGTCGTTTCCATCAGCTATTATCAAATTGATAGGAGTATATTACAATTATAAAACCTCTCACTGCGACAGCGGCTGCCGGCTCCAGCTCTGCCTAAGCCCCTGGCAGATAAACGCGATTCAAGCTTAAAATAAACATCTTCAAAAAATAAGTATGCTCGTTTCCCTGCAGTGTTTGGAAGACTCGTCGTTGCTTCGTGGGCAGCGTGTTAGCGGCGCTGGTCCTGGGCGCGCTGGTGGCAGTGCTGGTGCTGCAGCCGTGGGCCGGCGAGCACGACCACCCGCGCTTCCCGCGTGGCACAGTCGCCGCCAATGGATACGAGTGCGCTTCTGTTGGACGGTCAGTTATTATTTATTATCTCCATCGATGAACTGGTCTTAGGAAGGATTCCCCCATAGATTTGCAAAACTCCATAAGGTGTCAGTTGCCGCCGGTACTGAGACAGGAGACGCTAATTGTCACTATGGTTTTGGATGGACGCCATTTCGCACGCGCGACGGAGTAGACAGTGACGCGAGAAACCATAACCCTAGACCCTAAATTGTCTTGGTCTCTGTGTTTATTGGCACATATAGATGCCTTATTTATTTATCCGTCCACCTTCTCTCTAGAACTTTTCTGCCCAATGTTAGTAACTTTTATACCCCCGTATCCACAAACGCTAATCAAAAGTGGAGGACACCTCAAATCGGTGCTGCCCTGTCACATGTCAATAGAAATGAGGGACGGCCATACATGTAAGGACTGCTCAGTTTTGATTGACGTTTGTAGATTCGGGCGTTAGTTATTTAGCTACCAAGTAAAGCTAACAAAACCACTCATAAGATGAGCTGTCACTGCGTCATCAAGGCCGATTTTCAATCGGATTATGTATTTTGTTCTCACGCCTCTATTGCTATCAAAAATAGTATCTATCAATGTGTTATTATTTCAGCCAAATCCTGGAAAAAAACGGCACGGCTGTTGATGCGGCAATAGCGACGTTGTTCTGTGAGGGCGTCGCCTGCGCACAATGTATGGGTCTCGGCGGCGGGTTCCTGGCGACCGTGTACGACGCACCGACGCAGCAGGTCCGAGTCATGAACGCGCGGGAGCGGGCTCCGGCCGCGACACACGAGAACCTGTTCGCGAACGCATCTTCAACGGTCGGCGGTAAGTCTAAGGACAGACCTTGCACGTTCAAGGACTGCACTATGTAAAAGCATCAGCAGCGGAATGTACGCGAGAGGTAATGACGGCCGCCACACGAGAAGTTGTAATTAACACCCAAGTTTTTAAAGAGCCCTTCAATTAGAGCTAAACGATTAGGCAAAAAACAACATTCCTTCATGAATGAGTCTGCTTTTTTCCGTGTTTACCTTTTCCTCTACCTCGCTCTAGCCGACCAGCTCTAGTGGAATCCAAAGCATATATATAGCTCTTTCATGAGGTAATAAACCTAAGTAAGATTAGCAAGCGTTAGTCTTGTCTAGTCTTGCTTAACCATAGAGGTCCCGGTGGTATATGCAACCATGACGGATTATCCTTTTGGTTACTGATTAAGAAAAATGCCTAAAGGTATACTTTTTGGAACCGAGCTGCCGACTGCAACCGCCTTGAGGTGATTGACATAGATAACAATGGGACGCTGCACGCACTGTCGGCAATTGCAGTCGGCAGCTCGGTTCCAAATAGTACCGTTATCCTTGTTGAATGATTAATCATTCAATGCAACAGGTCTCGCCATCGCCGTGCCTGGGGAGCTTCGCGGCTACGGTGCGCTGTACCGGGCATACGGTCGCCTGCCGTGGGCGGACCTGGTGCGCCCCACGGCAGAGCTGTGCCGGCGAGGGCACCGCGTCAACTCCTACATGGGCCGCGTGCTGCTGTCCTACCGCGCGCGGATCATGGCAGAACCGTCAATGAGGTCTGATTTGTTTGATCTTCTGGCGTTGACCGCTGCAGTGTTCTAATGAAGTGACCTTTAACGCAATCTCTGCACCTAACCTAACTAACTGTCCTGTGCGTTCAGTGCGTTCAAATTTCACGTGAAGCATATTATTGTTTTAATCACTATAATCTTCATATTAGCGCAAAACTCGAGGCAGCCCATATATATTTTTTAAATGCAAATTCCAAAAATACTACCGACTAAAAATAGGCCACGGTTTGGTTTCTCAAGCAACGAACATACTCGTAGGATCAATGCCGAATCAACTAGCCAGAGTGTGCAACTAAATCAAACATCCTGTTACTAGTATAGGTAGGTACCTTTTGTTCCGTAATTTTCGTAGTTACTTACCCGTGCAATTTTGCTACGTTTGCAGGTGATAATATATTGCCGAAGAAAAAAGATTTTCACTTCTATCCGTTGTAATAGTCATACTATATTATAGTACCTTAAAGTATTCTTGATAGCACGAGCCATTATTTTCTGCGCTCGAGCTATAACTACTTGATTCCTGACACAGCACAACTGGCCGTAATTTGGTACTATAATCAAATTGGAAGAAACTCACCAAGCAATAAAATAAAATAATTCCAAACAGCGAAGTGTACGTGAACCCGGCGACAGGCGACGTGTGGAAGGAGGGCGACCTAGTGCCGCAGCTGAGGTTAGCCGAAACCCTCGACGTTATCGCGGAGGAGGGCCCGGAGGCGATACACAACGGCTCGCTCACGGCGCGGCTCGTACAAGACATCCGAGCATTCGGTGGCATCATTACAGAAGACGACCTCCGGAACTACAAGTAAGTTCTAAGCTTGATCTACTTTATGCCCTAATTACCGTGCACTCTCGCTCCAGCTTACACAATCGTCTAGTCCAGTGGTCACAAACTGCAAAAAAATACAAAACACTATCATCGCCGCGATCGTTTGCATCACCCTCTCTTCCGCAACTTCCGCAAGTCTTGTAGTCAGAAATAGCTAAATCAAGCTATACGATTCTCTAATCTTTCTAGCGCTGTCAATGTATGCATTTATGTCATATCGTTTCGTAACAAGCAACACTGTTCGGATCATGGACTAATGTGAAAGTTAAATGTCTTGAGATCTCTTTAGGCAGTCAGAATAGCAACCTAAAGCAGGTTACTCCAAAAACCTGCCTAATTGTCTGCTGTTATATGCACACAGTATTGATTCATCTAGCATGTTAACAGCTGCCTACTGACTAGGTACTCCTAGAAGCATTTTAACAAACAATACTTCCAGGGCCGAATGGCAAGAACCAATATCCGTGCCGCTCACGGACGCACACACCCTCTACTCGGTGCCGCTGCCCGGCTCGGGCTCGGTGCTCGCGTTCATCCTCAACATGCTGCGCGGCTGGGTCGGCAAGGGGACCGACGCACCCATCGGCTCCAACCTCTACTGGCATCGGATCATCGAGACTTTCAAGTACGCCTACGCAAAGCGAACAGGCCTCGGAGACCATTCACGCTCGGAGATCGGCGATAGGATTATTGCGGTACGCAAGATTTTATTCTTCAATATAAGTATGAAATTGTTTATAGCCAATACAAAAGTGGGAAACGAATTTTCGGCAGGAACGCCAGTACCCTTTGATCTAAACCTGTTCATGTTATGTTACACGCCCCAGCACTTCGCAGTCTTCAATTCTAGAGGCCGATTCCCGTCCTGGATACGACATGAGCTAGCAAACAGAGACAATAACCTTCAACAACGGCACACGGTAACGGCATTAGTGTTTCTGTGAAATCAGGTACACACTGATACCTACACATTGAATGCGCTTATAAGCACTGGCAGGAAAACCGATTTATACCGCCTCGGCCAGTGGTTAAGCTAGGGCTCACGCACACACGCGTTAGTCTTAGTAGTGAAACCTTTCACATCGCGATTGTGGTAACTTTGTCTCTATTGTACTAACACCAAATTGTCGCTACAGTTGGAGCGCAACCTCTCAAACCCATCGTGGGCGGAGAGCTACCGCGCGCTTGTGGATGATTCTCGCACGTTCTCCGACTGGCAGCACTACGGCGCCAGCTTCGAGGGCGCCGACGACCACGGCACCGCGCAAGTGGTGGTCGTCGCGCCCGACGGCAGCGTCGTCTCAGCCACCAGCACCATCAACTATATGTATGTACTAATATTGCTAATTTCTCCCGACATATTATGGATTCTAACATTCCTAGCTCTTACAGCCACGTCGTTATTTAACCAAATATCCTCACATTATGCATCACGTTTAGAAATAAATACTTAATGTAAGATATAACTGATCCAAAAAAAGTCACCGCAAGCGATGCAGCACTTTGGTGTCATACATTACATTTAAGAAGCGTAACTAGTCTTCAGGTGTCAGAACTTCTTGCTGTAAGTTTCAAGTACCTAGCTGAAATCTATCCGAACAAAAAAGATTGAAAGAAAGTAATTCCACGGATGCATGATTTTCCTCCACGCAAATTACCTACCGATTCACAATAGAACCTTCGCAAAACTATCAATACCATTATTACATTTAACCCGCAGAGCACACTTGCACGACTAAAATAATCGTTATCGTCGATATCAGCACTCTAACTTTATACGTATTACGTTACTTTATACTTACACTTGGGTATTTCGTGAAACTTTAATACCGAAAATTTGCAGATGGGGTTCTCAAAGACGGTCGCAATCACTCGGTTTTATGCTGAACAATGAGATGGACGACTTTGCCATACCGAACCGTGAATCTGCGTACGGGTTGCCGCCGTCGCCTGCCAACCTGTTAGCCCCTGGACTTCAGCCGCTCAGCTCAATGACACCCAGCATCGTGCTCAAAGACAATACAACGGTGGTGCTCGTGGTCGGTGCTGCGGGCGGCACCAAGATCACAACACAAGTCTCGCTGGTGAGTTCATGAATGAATACCATTGCCAGGCAGGCTTTGAGCAAAAGCTTCATAAATTCTGAAGTTACTTTACTTTAAATAAGAACAATTAAGTGTGACCGCTAGTAGATCTTTATAAATTCGGCATAAAGTTTAAAAGTAATAATGTTTTCACACCACATGCTCGACAATGGCGAATTATATGTCATGTAAACCTTACCGAAAGCAAGACATTATATCTCTTGGCTTTAGCCGGGTTATAATGTCCTTTTATAACCCGCTGGTCAATAATGTGATTTTCACTTTCATAATTCTTATTGCTATGTCCATAAAGTCTAATTTCACTAAACAGAATGTGTCCTCAGCGGGCGCGGCCAACTCGATTTTCGAAGACCGAGGCCGTGGCCCACTAGATTCGCACTGAGACGAACTTCATTTGTTTGTCAAATCGAGTAGGCCACGCCAGCTGAAAGAAGTTGCTATAGCCGTAGCTAGTAGTACTACTAGCTTTAGAAAATTCTATAAATATTTTGAACACAACTCAAATAAACTCTAGCTCAACCTCGATAAACGTACCAAATAAAAATATAA
Source organism: Udea olivalis (assembly GCA_947369235.1). Lineage (NCBI taxonomy): Eukaryota > Metazoa > Arthropoda > Insecta > Lepidoptera > Crambidae > Udea > Udea olivalis. The sequence continues at coordinate 12,175,102 of OX376351.1, forward strand.
CGTTATCTTTCCATAGTTGGACTAATGTCTCCAATATCAATTTGCACTTTTAATATGCTGTAATAAACACTATCTACTAAGCCTGGTTTTTTATTGTCTCGCATAAAGTGAGAAAAGTAGAGTATACACCACCGGGATAAAACTTCTTTTTTCTTGGGCGCTTGAATCCCTCACTGCACTCAGGACTCAATCTTAATTCCCTCGCTTTGCTCGGGAATTAACTAATAACACCCTCGCTGCGCTCGGGAGTTAAATTTGGAGTCCTTCGTTACGTTCAGGATTCAATGTAGCGCCCGTGACATAAAACAGTGCTTTATCCCCTTGGTGTATAATCTACTATTATTGTACTTTTACCACAATGTGTACCCTTAAAAGAACCTTTTTTACTTCTGTCTAATGCTATAATGAATGCAGTATGATGTAAAGTACCATTGCCAGACTCAAAGCGAACTCATAAATCTACTGCTGCAAGCCAACTGAATGGCACGCAAATCCACTGAGTCTAGCGTTTGAGCAAATTATTCACCAATCCAACAATAATAATTATAACATAGTAAAACTCTCATTCAACCTTTTTTTAGCCAATAACACATGGTTAGGTAAGTAGGTGGATGACATTGGCATGTAATGGCTTAGAGGTGGTTTACCTTAGCTTTATTGTTAATAGCGTTCGTCTCTTGAATAACTCAAAAGAAACTTTTTATGTATTAACAAATAGTAGCTAACCCACTCCTGCCTTTTGAAATGTGATATTCAATATTATACTTATAAAACTTTTCATATGATCCACCTCATTTCATTCATTGAATTTTGTTAATTAAATGTATTTCAATCGCAATTTCTTTTTATTTCGCAGATAGTGAGGAATGTGATAATTGAAGGCGGTTCGTTCGCGTACGCGGTAGACCGCCCGCGACTGCACCACCAACTGATACCCATGGAGGTGGAATACGAGGCAAACTTTGATCCAGTAAGTAATTCAAAATAATAAATTTAATTTATATAATTTGTTTATTTATTTAAGCATATTTACAATACTCGTATTATCCATCAAAAGACAGCAACTAAAAACAAACAATTGTGGTCCTGGAAATCGGGCGCGTCTTGTACCCGCGCCTTTCTCAATATGGGCGGCTGCTCTCCCAACCATAGATAAAATAAACTATATAGGTATTCTTTGTCCCAACTAAGCTGACGAATATCCTAATTTATTTTACGTTATAGGCCAGTAGGTATTATGAAGCAAGCACCTCTGACACCTGAAAAAAATGTTGTGCAAATAGGTATTTGACTTTCTATAAAAAATAAAACTAGCTGAAGTACCTCTGGGATAATATATTTTTTATTTTATTTTATAAACAATACTCTATTTTCCATCTAAAGATATGATGTAAATTTTGAATAAAGTCAAACATGATATTATTATCTTAATTCGTAAGGCAAGTGAATTAGTAAAATAATGATGACAGCAAAAAAAGTAATACAACGTAAATTCGTTCGTGACTTACCTATGATATGGCTAGCGTACGATGAAGGTATGAGATCGAGATTATAAGTAGGTAAGATATTAGGTATTTACATTGATGCCATGTCATTATGTAGGTATTTTAATTGACAAGTTCCGCGGCAAGCGGCAAGTCTTTCATGTATTGTGCTGATTTATGGGTCATCACACAGCCATGCGAATGTGTTACGTAACGGAAAACCGGCTTATTATTATTCTGCGTGTGCCATGAAATCACGTTTGACGCAGTTACGGCCACCGCTTTCACAAATCTGTGACGGTGACCTTGCAAGGCCGTAGTGATTTGTAAACAATGGGTTTTTTCATTATTAAGTATGTAGGTACCTTCGAGAAAAAAGTGATGGTCAGTTAGTTATTATAAATGAAGGATTGTTTCCCTAATCACCTGTGATTTGTTCACTGGTGGTATTATTTACTTTTGTAACACCTCATTAATAGGACGACTACGGACGCTGATTTGACGACCCTTTTTGGGTGGTGGTTGCCTTTATTATTTCGCGGGTTCGATTCTCGCAACCCGTACCTAGTACCTACCAACAGGGGCCGTATTACAATATTTTGCCACTATCGCAGCCTGACCGTTTACGGTTCTAAAAATGCTCACTTTGTATTGGTATTACGATGTCACTTTTAAAGAGCTACTTCTGCAACTGAAAAGTTTTCGACTGGTACTAGGTATTTGACTGATGAACAATGGCACAGAATAAAATGAAAACAATGGTATGAAACGTCAATGAGTTCGTAATATCAATACGCCGCGCAGAAGTAGTTTTCTTGACGTAATGGTCACGTGACTAGGCATAAGAGATTTTAATACCAAAATGCCAGGACGCTCAATGCACGGACAAAAAAGAGCAAGCTTTAGGAGATCATAAGGCCCCAGTAACAATACAAATGTCTGTCCATAAAACAGATACTTGCGTTGTTTTGTTTCTGGTATCCACAACACGAGGGAAGCCCTACAGACTGCACAATATACGGGTACAGACTACTTAATCGCCACCTACAGAACAGAACGTTATTTTATATCGATGCAAAAACCAACCAGTATCATTAAAATCTCAGTGGTTTTAGAATACTGGAAATTATTAATGTTAAGTGTTTTTTTTTTTAACAATAAATGAAAAAAAAAAAAAAACTTTATACAAAAAGTACATCCCATATTACGAAAGAAAAACTAAGGAGAGCCCTATGAAGAAGCTATTCTTGATGAAGTCTTAGATAAATTCCCAAACGAGATCTACTTTAAACAAGAGTCGTCATAATGACTAGACTGATATTGTCACAGCATTTGCTGGTTTCCCGCCGTATTTTCATGTTAATTAATAAATTATCATATTCTTCTTTATTTCTAGTCCACAATATCGTCGTTACGCGCCCGAGGCCACGCGACGACAGAGCTGGGCTCCACCGCGGGTTTCGCCGCCGTGGTGGGCGCGGTCCGCGAGGCCGACGGGTACCTCGTGCCGCAGACCGACCGCCGACGCGTCGGCAGTCTCGACGGGATCTGATAACTTAGTCATTGACTATGTTCCTGACTTTAGATGTTGCCATCGGGCAGACTGTCTGCCTGACAGTCATTAAACGCCCACTCAAATTTTATCAAATCTGATATTTTGTAAACAAGTTCACTTTTGCAACATTGATGAGTACTTAGAGAAAAACAAAAATCTTAATTTTAACGTACACGCTGGGCGGAGTGCTATTGAAACTACTTTTTGTTTTAACCGGCGTTTTTGTGATATAATAAATAAGTTTTATTAGCTCAGACGTTTTACGAATTTATCAATTTAGTTAGGTCACGAAAGAGAAAAGAGTGCGATAGGGCGGAAATGAAGAAATAGAAACGGATATTATATCGACTAGTTATAAAAATGTACCTATGTAAGGGGTCGATCAGGGAGATGCGGAGAGCTGCACGACGCTTTACTCTCCGTGAATGACTTTGACGTGCCTAAATTTCGCTTAAGTACCTACATACTTCTGCGCAATTCTTCATTTCATTTAAAAAGTATTTACTTACTACACTGGTATAAACAGCGCCACTCACGTGAATAGTAGATACCTATCAGTGATAAGATTTGTTGTAATTACTTGTTCTCTGCCTTCTATCAAAACTGAACTGTCGAAAATAACAACTTTTCGTAAAACTTTTATTTTGTTTATTTAAATGCATGATTCTCATATTTTAGTTAAATATTTACATGTATAATCAGGTAGTGAAACTGAGTTAGATTTTTTTAAATTACGAGCTAAATCATTTTATTATTTTTTGCAGAGGTAAATATCCTGGTTACGGACTTAAATTCAAGATAATCTTACGTCATAGTCTATTAGCGCAAAAAAGTAATATTAGAGACCATGGGAGTGCTCCCACTCCAATCTTGAATTTGCGGTCGCGTGCATAATATAAAATAATATTATACTATCCACCGAATAAGGCGCATGGCTAAAATAATGTAAGTGGGTACAAATCCTTACAATTTTATATTAATGCACGCGACTGATTTTAGATATAGTAACAAATTAGCTATTTAAGTTACAGTATTGTTTAGTTTGTGTTTTTGTAACTTAATTATGTTGAATAAAAATATAAATCCAACGTTATCACTTTATGATTTAGCTAACCCTCCTTGAACGTGCGTTTCCACTGGAGATGTGCGAGGATGCGTTGCGAAGAATGTGTTTGTTAAGAACCAATAAAAGATGTGCTAGGAAGATGAGCGGTGCGAGGATGTGTAGCGCTGTGAAACGGTGCTCAGATCAAGATCGCGGGATCAAGTTTGATTCCAAATGTTATATAGGTATATGTACATACATACATTCATACCATCACGCCTTTTTCCCAACGGGGTAGGCAGAGACCACATCTTTCCACATGCTACGGTCCTGACACAACTCTTGCGCTTCTTCCACTCTCATTAATCCTTTCATACATGCTCGTCGGTTATGGGTACCTACTCCTGACCTGACTTTTCTGAGCACGTCTTGGACTTGTCCTAAGTACATCCGTCTAGGCCTTCCCCTTTCAACAGCTCCATCCACCCTCGCCTTGTAAATTTGTTTCGTTAATCGCCTTTCATCCATCCTTTCCACATGCCCTAATCATCTTAGCATTCCCATCTCAATGTTATATATATCAGGCTAATAGTTCTTCATATGTTCTAATTGTACCCTGACCTAGACATTTGTGCCCCTGAAAACAAAGACGGCACTTACAAATATATCTGATCCCGCCACTATCACGCCAAAGTGGCGGGACCCATTTGAAGCGCTGAACCATGGACTTAATATACAGGATGTCCCTGCCCCTGGAAGTAAGGATCAAAGCGAAAAAGCGCATAGATGTCTTTTCTGACCTTTTTAACCCCATCCATATTGGTCCGATTTCCAACCGTTATAAAGTTATTATCAATTTTAGTTTTCTCAGAGAATCCTCTCAAGTCCATACAAAAATATTTATTAAAAAACATGTATCAAAGGTACAAATGTATTTTTGTTGCCAAAAGATTAGCAGGTGATTTATCTTACTTCAAATTGTTATTTTACTGGGCTAAAATATCCATGAAAATTAAAAAAGTCAAAATATTGCAAGAAAAATATTAATCAAAAAAATTACTTCAACTTCAAGCAGATGTCGTGAAAAAAAATGTACTAAGTACGGAAAGTTCTCGAAGTATTTAAAAAAGTTGTTCATTTATTAAAAAATATTTTAAGGTACTTATAAATTGCAGAAGTGTTCTAATTATTTCTAAAGTTGTGATTATTTTGAATAAGAAAGTCATGTTTTTTGGAGTTTGTAATTTAACTCTATTTATCTTTTTTTTACGGAAATCCATTATATGTTACTTTCTAGCAAATGAAGAACGGTTATAAGCTTGATGCCAATAATTATATGAAAAAAAAACAAAACAAAATTAAAAATTATTCTCTTGAAAATTTGATTTGATAATTCCACGTAAATTCATTTACGATGTCGCGTTTTTTTGCAACTGCAATATTATTTTGGACTTTTTAACAAATTAGAAAATCAGAAGCTACTATTAGTAAAAAAGTGGAATTATCTATTCATTTCCATTAGTTGAAAAAATATTAATTTTTATTTGATTTTTCATTTTTTTTATTACGGTTGATGAAACACCAACAACAAAGGATAATGATTTACAACTAATTTTTATAGGTCAATGCGGGGAAGTCCGGCAGTGGGGTAACTACGTATACCCTTACGTTAGGTTCATTTTTTAACAGATACGTTTGTGACAGTTAATTTGATAAAACAGCACGAGATTTTTGTTCAAACTATACGACACAGATGGCGCTAGGTGTCGTTTTCATGCAATAAAATCGTTACGTGTTTTTAGTTGGGCTATCACGTTGAAGACAAGTGAAGCGTTCTGTGTTCAAAGTGAAAAAAAAAATTCAAAACCAAGTATTATTTCTAAGAAAAGCTGGTAAGTGTATGGTTTACATTACTTACTGTCAAGAAGGCTAGAAACTAAGGAGAGATAACTCCCGAAGTGGGGGTAAGCTTTCGAGGGCCGAAAGTCGTATACTCTGTGCCGGGCAAAACGCTGTATTGCGCATGTGCAGCGGCAGCTATTTGTCATTTCATGGTCACATGGTTTTGTTTTGAACGGTGTCACGTGCGTCAGTTGTTGTTTTTCGAGGTTGTGTTGACCAATTTTGACACTTCGCGAGGATCGCGGCAAAGAAGCGTAATGCGCATGCGTCACTGTGGGATACGGATTTAGTCCAACCCTTTCCAGGGAGTTATCTCTCCTTAGTCTCTAGCCTTCTTGCTTACTGTAGATTTGTGAAGTTTAGTTTGATTTATAACGTCAATTTATAGAAATATTCCTAGTGATCAGATTCTAACCTCTAAATTCAATAGTGGGGGAAGCCCGTATAGTCTGTAAGGGAAAGTCCGGCATATGCCGGTCTTGCCCCTGATCAGATGTCGTAAACATTTTGGTGTACCGAACGGTAGTTGCGTAAATGAAATGATTTTTAAGTAATATTAGGAAATTAACCGCATTAAAATCGTCAGAATTTTAACTTAAATTTAATCGCAATTATGGTGGATGACAGAAAACAATTATAACAAATATATTTTTAATAAAAGTCAACTTATAAATTTTTTTTTAGGTACAAATGTAAAACGAAAATGGTGCGCCATTATAAAAGGAAGACAGAAAAAGCTTCTTATTCAAAAGAAAAGCTACAAGATGCCGTCCGTGCTGTCAGAAACGGCGAGTTAAACGGATACAAAGCAGCCCGAATTTTCGATATTCCAAGAATGACCATAATGGATCATGTGAATAAAAAAAGAGTCAAATCGACCACCCTAGGAAGATGCACAGCTCTTCCTCAAGAAATAGAAAAAAAACTTGCATCATATCTGCATACCATGGAAAGATACGGCTTTGGATTGAGCAGACAAGAGGTGCTAGAAATAGTTGGTCATTTTGTGAGTTTGAATGGCATACCAACACCATTCAAAAATGGAAAGCCAGGTGATGACTGGTTCAGGGCATTTAAAGAACGTAATAATTTATCTGTCAAAAAACCACAAGCTGTAGAGTACGCTCGAAAAAAGGCCGTGGACCCTTTCATCATTTACCCATATTTCGATTTACTCAAAAAAACTATTGAAGAATTGGGGCTGAATGACAAGCCAAGTGCAATTTGGAATCTGGATGAGACATCTTTTTCGAAAGATCCATCCAAAACAAAAATAGTTGGCCGTAAAGGTCACGCAGCAACTGGACTCATTGCCAGTCCTGGCAAAGATAACACTACTGTCCTCCTAGCTGCAAATGCGGTTGGAGAAAAATTACCACCGCTAATAATCTTCAAAGGGAAAAACGTGTGGGACTCGTGGACCTCTCCTCATGCATATCCGAACACAACATATGCTGCAACTACAAACGGCTGGATGGAAACAGAAGTTTTTGAATTTTTTTTCAAAAAGTCTTTTATACCCGCTCTTGGCAAGCAACGCCCATTATTGCTTATATATGATGGGCACTCAACACACGTTGGACTCAACGTAATTGAAGAGGCAAGTAAAGAAAATGTGACAATTCTTAAATTGCCAGCTCATACGAGCCACGTGCTGCAACCCTTAGACTTAGCGGTAATGAAGTCTTTTAAAGATCGCTGGGACCCCTTATTGGTCAAATGGCAAAGACTAAATATAGGGGTACCTCTCCCAAAAAGTGAGTTTTCGCGTCTGATTGGCACAGTATGGACCCAAATAGACCCGGTTGTTTTGCGCCATGGCTTTCAAAAAGCTGGCATTTACCCGCTCAATAAAGACGTTGTTCAAGAGCATCAGTTCGATTGTCTCAAGTTAAAAAAATGGAAGGAATCCAGTCAAAATGCAAATTCACCAATAACTAATGACCATGCCATTGCTTTAACTGACCGACATCTTTCTGAAGAGAACCCAGGAAGTTTAATATCTATAGTTCTCGATTTTATTAACAAAAACAATGTATCGATTGGTTCTGCTTCCATGATCAATGATGAATATAACCATCCTACTAAAAACCATCAAACCAGTGCAACCAACCAGCTGTCAGCAATCAGTACCATCAGTTTTGAAGAATTACTATTAAGTAAAGTAAAAAAAGGTGAAACTGCAAAAGTAACACGGCGAAAGGTAGCACCCGGTGCTGAAGTCATTACACACACTGATGTGATACTGCGAAAGAGATTAGAACAATCGAAGAATATCAAAACAAATAAAAACTCACACACAGGTAAACTGCAAGCAAGACCATCAAGCTCTTGTAACGTAACGTTTTCGAGTCAAACAAGAAATGACAGCCAGGCTAGACCATTTTCTGCCCAAACACCGGATGATATTCCCAACTGTTTAAAAGATCAAATAAAAGATGCAAATAAGATTCAGATTTTATCTGACATCCTTATCGCGGAGTCCACAGAGACCTATTTTGAAAACAAAGCTCTTGTGAAACCGGGAACTTCTGGAATAAATTCAAATAACGCAAAAAAACGCAAAACTACTAGTTCCTCATCATTCCAGCCCTCAAGCATGAAAGGAAAAGGCATTGGGAAAAAAACCTTTGGAAAAGAAAACAAACCTCGTACGAACACTGCGTCTTTTACAGATGAAAAACCTATTAAGTTACATAGGAAAAAACCAATTGCACCATCATCTCATAGTTCAACAACTAGCGTATCAGATTCTATCAGCAGCCACAGTGATTCTGATATTTTAGATGCTGTTTCAGATGAAGAATCGGACCAGGCTTATGAGACCGAAAAAAAAGCAAACACTAAAACACATGCTTTATATAAAGAAGCAGAAAGAAAAAAAATGCCACCTCGCTTAATAAAAAGACCGAAAGAACTTTCTTCTGATACTGATGAGGATGGAAATCGTGGTCGTGTTCCTGAGCTGAATGTCGGCTTGCGTCGTGGTGATGCTAAAATACCAAATTCACAGCCTACCATGCCTAGGTATAATATCGGAGACCATGTCATAGTGCGATATGACACCAAAACTAAGTGGACATATTATGTAGGTATCATTGAAAATATTTTTTCACAAAATAAAAATCCCTATTGTATTAGATTTTATAAAACGGTTAAAAAACCGAAACTAATTTTTAAGTGGACGAATAAAATTGATCGCGATGAAGTTCCTGAAAATTTAATTGTAAAAAAAGTTGAAATATTACCAGCCTCGTCAAAATCAAATGATTTTTTGCTACGCAACCTCGATGATGCAATAGTCTTTATTTGAGTTCGATAAATTACAATTCATTCAGGTTAAAACTACTCTATTAGATATGTTCTGCTTTTCTTATTGTATCTTAACTTCTGTAAGTTTTTTAACCTGTTTAATTATTAAGTATATGTGATAGTAAGCTGCCAACAAGAAAGTATTAAGTAAGTGTTAATAAGAATTGCCGATAATTATAGAACAATGTAAGAAATTATAATTATTTTCTTTAATTGTTATAAATCCTGTACGTAGGAGTGATAATAAATGACTGATTATTAAAAATTAAAAGTTATTAATTTTATAATTACAAAGAAACATAAGTAATGAGTATTGGTTTTTTTGTTATTTTATTTTGTTTTTTTATGTGATGATTCTGCCCACTAGTCGCCATTAAAAAGTATAGGCCGTTTTCAATATATTTTTCATCTTGTTGCTTAGCTATGCCAAGTTTTTATGCTCAAAGTGGCCACTTTTCCTGTACTACTCGACATAACGAAACAATAGGATGAAACATTTAGAAGTGGAAGTTAAATTTTAGAGTTATTTTCTGTTAGATGAGAAATAAATATTTTTATAATAAAACTATTGAAGTTCAACTGTTTATAATATATATTTTTAATAAAACTATTGAAGCCTAACGGTTTATGTGATTTATGCGATTTATGCATTGTCTTTTGAAATAAATAATTGTATGGATCATAAATATTTTTTACTTGGTACATTTATTTGTGTTTATTTATAGGTTGACAGCCCCTGACCTTACACTTATGACGGACTTGCCTCACTTTACAATTATAGCAATATAAAACACGATTACAGTCTTGTATCTTAGACGTTAAGGTTTATATTTAAATGACATTTAATTTCAAATCGATTTCAAATACGCATATACGTTAATCTTTAGAATCAAAGATTACAAAAGTCGTCGACGGACTTACCCCAAAAGCCTGGGGAAGTCCGTCTATATGCCATGTTTTAAAAAATGCTTTTATTTTTAAAAATAAGCGTAGAAAGTTTTATTACAACATAACATATTATATAATACATTATCTTTTCTTTACTACTTTTAATCAAAATGAAGTGCATCAGTGCTCAAGTTGGCCTATGAACCAACAAACATTTGACATTTGTCATAATTCTGGTCAGGATTTAAGACATAATTATCACTTATTAGATTGTCGCGGACACTTCTGATTTTTGATATCAAAATTAAAAATACTGAAAAGATTTATCGTACGAAATCATTTTTTCAATACCATTTATGTTGCTTCGTCTGTGGTCTCTGTTGTTTAGCCATCGCAACAATATTTTAATTTACTTTGTATTGACAAAAGAATCCTTGTATGTGCAAGAAAATGTAGTTGTGAACTTACTAAAGGCTCTAAAAATGAGTAACAATACATTACTGTCAATGCGATAGAAGTTTAATCAACTTTTTATTTTAAATCAGATTAAACATTGGCTCCCTAGCTGTACGTTTACATTGTGAATAAATAAATAAATAAACACCGCACTGCAAATTGAAAGCGAAAAATACAAGACAGGCCGGTATTTTTTTTGTGTTGAAGTGTCAAGTCAACCAAACGTCATTAACTAACAAAAAAAAAAGAAGTTAATGACGTTTGGTTGACTTGACACTTCAACACAAAAAAAATACCGGCCTGTCTTGTATTTTTCGCTTTCAATTATCGACAATACAAAAAGAGAAAACAATTCAAACTAAACAAAATACAAACTTAAAACTAAATCAAATACTTAAACTTAGATAACAAATAAAGAGTTAATACTCCGTAGTAATGAAGGTAGTAGGTCGTTAAATATGTCGGCATCCTGGAACTCTCTTTCAGGAGCACAACAACCCGAGCCGTGGGGGTGTTGCCGGCGTGACGTGTGCGCACGTCGGCGGGAGAAGCAAACAAACGGTGCCGTCGACGACCAGCTCCTCGAACATAATTTTGTGGGACATATAACCCTAATCTGTTCAGGGTCTTGGGACTATCTAGTTTATGACGGAGTAGTAAGCAGTAGTAGATGAAAAGTTGCACTTTTCGCTTAAGCTGCAACGTATCGTGGCCCACCATACCGCCTACAAACAAGGATGGATAAAGGAAGGGGTAATATCCAAACTTCCTTCTAGATAGGAAACGTCCAAATTTTTTATAATTTTTTTCCAAAAGTAGCGTATTTTTTGCAGTACTGGGGTCCCAAACGATTGACCCGTATTCCAACTTACTGCGAACAAATGCGTCATAGAGTAAGATAAGTTTGATACCAAGGTCTCGAATTTCATTTACTCGGTTCAGAGGCACTCCAGCCACATCATAGGGCTACTCAATGGGTGTTCGACATCGAGTAAATGTTATTAAAGCACACTTTGAGGCATTGAACGACATTCTGTTATCAACAGTCCATTCAACGACTGCTTCAATGTCAGTTTGCATTCTTTTGCAATCCGTTAGGTTAGGTTAGGATGGTAAATCTTCAAGTCATCAGCAAACAACAGACATTTTACTGATCGTGTGACTTTAGGAAGATCGTTGATCATGATGAGGAAGAGGGTAGGTCCCAGGGTACTTCCTTGACTCACCCCAGAGCGTGTAAAATATTATTTCGAATTGCACCCCGATAATTGGACATACTGCTTTCGATCTCGAAGATCGTCAGCAAAAAACGATAAAAGTTTTGGGGTAAAACCAATAGAAGATAGCTTTCGCAACAGTATATCGTTATCAACGAGATCAAATGCCTTTTTTAGGTCAAAATATGCCACATCAACCTGCCGCCCTCTATCCATCGCCAAAGCCACATCATCTACCATCACTAAATTAGTTGTTGTTAATCTACCCCTCCGAAAACCGTGTTGCGAATAATCAAGGTTCAAGTTTATTTGCAGGCTTATTGCCTGATTAATCACGCTCTCGAACAACTTACTGAAAGTTGACATCACTGCGACTGGTCGATAGGATGAAACGTCTTGCGGAGGATCACATTTAGGTATAGGCGCTACCCTGGACACCTTCCAAGAATTCGGGAATATACTACTTCGAAGAGATAGATTAAAAATGTGTAGCAAAGGGATCTCAAGGGCAGAAAAACAATCCTTTACCAGAAAAGTAGGCAAACCATCAGGGCCAGCGACTGAGGATGACTTGAGGTGCTTTGCCGCGCTGCGTAGCTCAACAGCTGTGACAGAGACAACGCAACACGGTTAGAGTCACAGTAATCAGCGGCATCCCGCTCTGCAAGGTCAGCATCTAAAATCGGTGTCTCCGAGAGAAAAACAGAATTGAAAAAATCTGCAAACCTGTCAACGGCGTGCATCGACAGAGCAAAACTAACTTTGTATTAGTGAACTTTGGTTTTGTCCACATCTTATAAGTAGTACGAGAAAGGATAGGTCATCATTACATTAGATAATGATAGTTTCACATATTATAGTGAATTGGTTGGTGCTTATTGGCTGTTTTAAGTGATTTAGGTGGTTTAGGCGTCTTCTTGTCATAGCGAGTGTTAGAGCAAGATTAACATAAACCGCGAAATATTGATGGGTCGAACCGAAGTTACAAAAATGCTCCTACTCGTACGTGCCCAACAGCTACAATGACTTGGTTGACACAGCCACTTCTTAAACTCATTATGAGGAAGAGACGACGAGCCAACGTCAGGAAGAAATGAAGGGGATTTCATCCAATGATGATGATGAGCTAATCTGTCATGATAATTCAGCACTCTGCCTCTGAATGCGAGGAACCGTAGGTAAGTACTGAATTGTTGTACTAGATGGTTTATTTATACACACATCAAAAGTGTCTAGGGATCAACATATATTTTTGCAATAACTTTTCTCCTGATTGATATTAATTAAAATTTTCTTTAAGGATTCATCAAATAAAGTGTTTTCGTTTGTCTACAGTAACGATAAACCAAGTCACCTTTGCATTAATAAAGAAATTTGCCATTTTCCTAATAAAGGGATTTTTGACTAACATTAAAGTTCGAAAAAAAGACTGAAATAACAGTTTTCTTTAAAATTTTATTGGGTAACTTAAACAATTAATAATCCGTGTTTCTACCGCGAACACTAACAACACAAGAACATCGGTTTGGCATACTCAAAATGAGTTCATCCAAATCGCGCTGTGGAATGGCCGCCCATGTTCGTTGCAACAACAAAAAAAGGTCTTCTTGCGACTGGATACCCTCCACATTCGGCAGAGCTCTTCTCTGTAGCATATCCCATGCATGCTCAATCGGGTTCAAGTCTGGCGACTGAGCAGGCCAGGGCAGGACATTGATGTTAGCTGCGGCGAGAGTCTGTCTTACAACTCTTGCGGTGTGCGGTCGTGCATTATCATGCATTAACTGAAATAAGGGACCGATTTGCACTTGTAGAGGAACGATGACGTCTGATACAATCGTCTCAGCATAAATTTGAGCGTTGAGGTTGCCTCTGATCCAAATCAACTCAGTTCTTCCGCCGATCCAAATACCCGCCCATACCATGATGGTTCCACCACTATAAGGATGGACTTCCTGGCAGGATTTTAATCGCTGTTGGCGTCCAGGGGTTCTCCAGTGTCGTATACGTCTTGTATCCGGTCTCATACCAAAACGAGACTCATCAGAAAAGCACACGAAACGCCATTGTTCTTCTGCCCAATTTCTGTGTTCAAGAGCCCATTGATATCGAATCCTACGATTGTGCATTGCTATAGGTGGTACCCTTAGCGGTCTTCGGGAATGAAGGTTCACTTCATGCAAGCGGTTTCTGACTGTTTGGTCGCTAATTAAGTTCCCTGAAGAGTGATGAAGCCTCACGGCTAACATCATGGCGGTTATTGTTGGAGCTCTTCGAGTTGTGATTTTAATGTATCGGTCTTGTCTCCGTGTGGTGCAGCGATACCGTCCTCCATGGCGCTCAGCCACGGTACCAGTGCTTCGGTAACGTGTCCAAAGTCGACTGATAACACTCTGACTTGTATTCAGAGCTAAAGCCACAGTACGTTGCCGGGAACCAGCTTCTATCATTCCCACGGCTCTGAGCATTTCTTCCCTGCTTAAATGACGTCGCCGCTCCATAATGACGTTGGTTTTAATCAGTAGTAGGGAAACAGTAGCACTAATAATGTCTTCAATGCGTTGTATGTTTTTATAGGGGAAATATTGACAGCTGATTTTCATCTTTTACTCGAATTTGATTGACAGTTCCTGTTTCAAATTATGAAATGCACCAAAAAGGATCCATATAAATTTATAAAATCATAAATTTATTACAAAGCCACATCTCAAGCTCAAGAAATCCGCATAAAAATGCTTGATCCCTAGACACTTTTGATGTGTGTAATTTATTGTGTGGTTACATTTTATGTGTGTAATGCGTCTTTGAGTGTATTTGTAGTAGGTTAAGGGGCTGCCTTATTTTGGTCAATGTCCTTACGGCCTATCTACATGCTAAGTAAGTGACTGGTTTAGGGACTGGCTTATGTTGGTCGATGTCTCTGACCAGTGTTACTGACCTGGACTGACTAACTGGTTTAGGGACTGGCTTATATTGGTCGATGTCTCTGACCAGTGTTACTGACCTGGACTGGCTAACTGGTTTAGGGACTGGCGTATAGTGGTCGATGTCTCTGACCAGTGTTACTGACCTGGACTGACTAACTGGTTAAAGGACTGGCTTATATTGGTCGATGTCTCTGACCAGTGTTACTAACCTGGACTGACTAACTGGTTTAGGGTTTGGTCGATGTCTGTGATCAGCGTTACTGACTGACTCACGTGACTGGCCTACGAGAGGCAGTGTTGTATTAAGGCCTACGAGAGGCAGTGTGGTATTGAGGCCCACGAGAGGCACTGTGGTATTGAGGCCTACGAGAGGCAGTGTGGTATTGAGGCCTACGAGAGGCGGTGTGGTATTGAGGCCTACGAGAGGCAGTTTAATCCTAGGCCTATGAGAGGCGGTCAGGACAATCCGTACCGGATCTCATTGGGCGCCTATTACACGTCACCGTTGAAGTGGTGGCTAGTTGAAGGGATGCTCAGTGGTGTTGCCTGTGAGTTGTGTGTAAGTACTGTGTGTGTTTTGTGATAAATTGTTTTCCTGGTGTGGCAGGTATGGACGAGCTTGAAAAGAGTGGAAATGGTAGAAGGGGTGAGCTGTCGCGAGGAGTCGCCCGAGGACGTGCGAATGTCAGTCTGGCCGTGACGGCAGCTCAATTATTTTAGAGCGGACAATGGAACGCGGTCCGCTGTCAAAACACCGGAAGCTAGCGAGACATCATGGAGGTGGAGAACCCGGAGGATTTTTTTCGGTGGATTGATAAGTGTTCATTTAGATAAGACAATAAGTGGCTGTTAAGCCCTAGAATACAATATAAACTTAGTAGTATTTCGTAGTGTGTCTGTTGTGTGATTGTGTTTTCAGGCTTTCTTCCTAACCCGACAATCCACGCCCATCTACCAGCTACATCTATGTCGTTTATGATCCTGAGTATGTACTCAGCCATTCCTCGGCGCCGTGGATCCCGATGACGACTCTGATTTAGGCAGGGATCCCCCCTTGTCTATTCTGAGGGAGTGCCTATAAATTTTTAATTTGATTGGACATGTGAACTTAGCTTTGAAGTGATTTCCCAAGATGGCTTGTAACGAGCTTTTAGAGTCTGAAAATATGACGAACTTAAATAATTTATGAGGTAAAAAGGGCCTCTAATATTGCTACAGCTTCGCCAGTGAAAATAGAAGATAAGGATCACAATGTCACAGGCTTCGGTGAGGACATGGTATTCGCCTGACAAATACTGCAAAAAGCCGTTAAATGTGGCAAAGAGTCTGAGTCTGATGAGATAAGATAATGCGTGCGAATCAACTTCAGGGTGGATTAAAGTTTGACGCGCACTATACTTTCGAGTTTTATTGGCCCAAGCGCACTAAATAAAACTGCTAAAAGTACTTTCGGAGTTTCTGCACAAATCGGACCGCAGCCTTTTCAAATTTTGACATTTTGGTGCAGTCTGAAATCGTATGTCAATAATGTCATGTCATGTCATTGTCAATCGTTTCGCGGTTTTAAATTCGTCATCTCAAAAGAGAAACCGATAAAATTATTATTTTTTCGCGAATAATTTGCAATATTTGTGTTTATTATTCATACCTTATCTTTCATTCGTACGTAGATTAGAAAATATCGGAAATAAATAGTGAAAATGGCGCACAATTTATCGGAAGGATCTTTGGAGGTTTGAAATCATGTTACAACTTGTTTTGTATTATTTACTGAACCGTACATTTAATAATGCATCAAACTGCTTAAGTTTATGATGATATCTTTAAAACATTAACGTAGTATTATACTGAGTGCCACCGTAGTAATTGTACATTTAAACCAGCTCATCACTGAACAGCGCTGAGGATAGGGCTTAGAATAATAACTAGAAGAAGGATAGTCTTCATACACGAAGCAAGCGAAGAAGCACTTATCCGATCCACATAATATGCGTGACTATTACTTGCTTACGTGCGGCGCGCTTTGACATGGAACGCAGAGCTGTAATGAACACTTCAAAGCGGTCCGCTTGGAGCCATTTAAGGCTCTAATTAAGGTGCTTCAAAATGGGCGCGCGGACTTGGTTTCTATAAGTAATTATTCTAAGGAATAGGGTTTATAAAAATCACAAAATTAGTATTAAAAGCTGCCCACCCTCTAACACTGGTTGGTTGTTAGCTTTTACCTATTACCTCTACTTACACAACTTCTATAAAAATCACAGCACACAATTTGTTTATACTATTAATAAATTGCTAAACTGCTTCTGCATGCACCTAACTAAAGACCTGTTTCTGTCAATACAGTTGAAAAAAACATTGTATTACAGATAATAATGAATGGTGGTCATTATGACAAACCTATAATGCAAGTCTTAGGCAGTAAGAAGATTCAGGGAAGTGGCGCCAATGAGAGATTCAGGCTACTTGTGTCTGATGGCAAGCATTCTCACAGTTTTGCAATGCTTGCTACACAGCTAAATGACAAACTGATTACTGGAGAATTGTCTGATTATTCTGTTGTACGAATAGACCGGTTTGTCACCTCACTGTTGAAAAATACTGGGAAAGGGGAAAAGTAAGTTTAACAGCTGTATTAAGTTTTAAAAATTATAAGGTCGTTCTGTCTGCCTGCTTTAAAATCAAACAGCACATCAAAATAAAGTAGCTGTAGATAAAAATTCCCTTACATCAGTTTTCATGTGGATGACTATTTGTTTAAACTTGTTTTAGAATGAATTTGAACCACTAAATTTAAAATGTTTCTGCCTAGCAGATTCAGTTTCACATTTGTTAATACTCGAGTTATTTTCATAAAGAATGTGTTATTTTAGGAGAGTTATGATAATTTTGGATGTCACAATCCTTACTCCGGGTACACAAGTTGGCAAAAGAATTGGTAATCCCCAAACATGGTCTGAGGAGTCAGCAGGATCTGCTCCCGCCCAGCCAGCCATGCAGCCTGTACCTAAGGCTGCACCTTCTCCAATGGCTGTATCTAAATCAATGTCTTCTACTATGAACTCCACAATGAATAGTAGCACGCTATCGTCACAGATGACACACCCCATTGCTAGCTTGAGCCCCTATCAAAACAAGTGAGTAAATAAACTTATTTTAATAATTATTTGCATCGTAATATATCCATATTTCTATAAGATCATAATAAAGTGATGTAATTTCAAAAATTATATCAAATTAAACATCATTTTCAAATTCACCCAAGCCGTGTTGCATTCATTTGTATAGTATTGAAAGTTGGTAAAACCTACCTAGTTAGGAATACATAATTTTCACTCAAATATTTTGATATTTTCTGCACCTGGATGCCATATCATTATAGATTTTTTTTTATATTGCCTGACAAGATGACCTCACTCCACCTGATGGAAAGCGGTCGTGAGGTCCAGATATGAGGTGTAGTTCTCCTCAAACTTCCAGTCCATTTCGAAGTTGTTTCAGGCTATACCTATTTTTCAAAGGAAAATAAAGGAATGCGAGACTCGGGACAACTTCAGAGTTGACTAGAAAGGGGTTTGAACATTTCTGGCATAGGTCACCAGCCGCCATTTTGTTTTTATCTTGATGTTTCCGCGCTCGATAAATGTGATATATGCAGGGTGTCCCAAAAAGAAGTGTCAAGCGGAAGCCCACAGATATAGCACCCCTTGGGGTACCCGAATCACCCCCATGTATGCTCCGCGATTGTTCATAGTTTTCGAGTTATGATTTTTTTCTGAATTTCTGAGAATTTCGGACCTAAAAGTTTAATTATTTTTTTTTGTTAAGTTTTAAAATTTTTTCTTTGCCCAACTGAATCATTATTAATTGCACTTTGATGCATAAAATAATCAGCTTCATAACTTTGACCAAAATGATTAAAATGTTGGTATAAAACCAAAAATGTACGGTTAATGAATAAAGACTTAAATTTTCAACTTTAAATTAAAAATCTTAAGCGGGTGACTGTATGGTTTCTAAGTAAAGCTCAAAAATGCTCCAGAATCTCAGCTTTCATAATCATTACAAAATAGAAGTACTTAATGGGCTACTTTGGCTAAAATCAACCTTCAAAGACAGCGAGGTAGAAAATTCTTGAAATTAGCCATCAGATTAATAAATGTTTTTTGAATCATTCCTGAAGTTCATTAATTTGTTAAATAACCAAAAATTACTGCAGGAAAGTTGATTAAAACCTTTTGTCGCAGATAATCACTGTCACTTTGAAGCAAGGTGTCAGACAGAACCCCTATCAGATTCCGTCTTGATAAATTTTGACAGCGGCGCCTGGTAAGGGGTTATGGACTTTGAGTGCGATTACGATTTAGTTTTGTGTGGATACTGGACTTCGACTAATTTGGCTTTCTCAACGAACTTTCTAGCCCATTCGTTTGGTGAGATGCCTTTCACATCACGTGATTATGCTCTTATGCATTACTTTTATGGCTTTGCAAGAGGAAACGCTTCTGCAGCAGCCAGATTGTACAGGGAGCAAGTACAAAATGGAGGTGGACCTCAACCCGAAACTTGGCCTGATCATGATGATGATGCATGATTTTAAGAGTGCATAACTCTTACATGGGAGGACATCCACCAGGTAGAAGACCAGGCCGTGTATCTCAAATGCATGACCCAGATAGTGTTGAATCAGTGCTTGAAGAAGTGGCAAGAGATTCATCAGTAAGTGTGAGAACAATACAACGTCGAACCGGAATTCCAAAGTCACTGGCACATCGCATACTCCAACAAGAGGGTTTTCTCCTATATCATATTCAAAAAGTTCAGCAGCTTAAGCCCGCAGACTATCCGAGAAGAGTAGCGTTTTGTCCGGAAATGTTGCGGCGTCAAGCTGAAAACGAATTTTTTTTTTTTAATATTTTATGGACTGATGAGTCACATTTTAAGAGATGTGGAATTTTCAACATGCACAACTATCATTCTTGGAACATTGAAAATCCACCCTTGACCCGGGAATCTAATTTCCAAGAACAATTCAGTGTCAATCTATGGTCAGGCATCTTAAACGCACAGCTGATTGGTCCGTTCGAACTACCTGACCGACTAAACGGCGAGGCCTATCTGCATTTTCTACAACATAATCTCACCGACTTGTTAGGAGATGTTGACGTGTTAAAGCTTTATAGGAATATGATTTTTCAAAACGACGGCGCCCCATGCCATTTTGCGAGAATCGTCAGACAATATTTGTCTGAAAGAAGGCCCATTGCGTGGCCGCCACGGTCCCCCGACTTGAACCCAATTGATTTCTTCGTCTGGGGATATTACAAGGAATTGGTTTCCGCCAAGGACATCAGCAACGTAGCCGAATTACGAATAAAATTGAGGCAAGCAGAAGAGACTATAAAAAACAACAGAATTGCCTTTATAAAACTATAAGACAACTTTTTAGACGATGTAGAATTTGTATCGAGAACGAAGGTAGACATTTTGAACATTTCTTGTAAATAAATGATTAATAATTAATAACTATTTCTTTTTGTTCTATTAATTAAACTTTCAAATGTTTATTCTTTCTATTATTTCCTTAGCCTTCCTGCAGTAATTTTTAGTTAGATAACAAATTTATGAACTTCAGGAATGATAAAATGGCCAAAAAACAGTTATTAATCTGATGGCTAATTTCAAGAATTTTCCACCTCGCTGTCTTTGAAGGCTGATTTTAGCCAAAGTAGCCCATTAAGTACTTCTTTTTTGTAATGATCAAGAAAGCTGAGATTCTGGAGCATTTTTGAGCTTTACTTAGAAACCATACAGTCACCTGCTTAGATTTTTAATTTAAAGTTCAAAATTTAAGTCTTTATTCATCAACCATACATTTTTGGTTTTATACCAACATTTTCATAATTTTGGTCAAAGTTATAAAACTGATTATTTTATGCATCAAAGTACAATTAAGGATGATTCAGTTGGCCAAAGAAAAAAAGTCTTCTACTATTTAAAAATTAAACAAATTTAAACTTTTAGTTTCGAAATTCTCAGAAATTCAGAAAAAAAATTATAACTCGAAAACTATGAACAATCGAGGAACATACCTGGGGGTGATTCGGGTACCCCAAGGGGTGCTCTTCCTGTGGGCTCCCGCTTGACACTTCTTTTTGGGACACCCTGTATATATGGATAGAGGACACAAGAACAAACAATAAATGTCTCATAATATGGTACCCTAAAGTGTCACGTTTCAGAGTATTTTGAAAGTAAAGATCGATTTGAAAAAGATTATAAGTATTCATTAAAAATTACTAATTAAGAGGCTTTTTGCGTTTTTTAGGGTACTATATTACCAGTCATTTTTCGTATGTTTATGTCTCCTCTATCCATTTAAACCACTTTTATCGTGCGCGGAAACTTCAGAAAACAACAAAATGGCCGAAGGTAGCTATGCCAGCCCCCATACAAAAATGTTCAAACCCCTTTGACGCTCACTATACATACATATATATATGGTATATTGTATTTTTTTAACCACTATGATGTTGTTGTAGAGGTACTGATGAAAATTAAAATGTCATAGATCATTATAATGCTCAATATTTAGTACCCAAGCACAGTATAACTATAGTAGCATGTGTACACAAACTACGCTATTGGTATAAAAACCACATTCTTGTGTTATCTTTATAATGATTCTTCTAGATGGGTTATAAAAGCTCGCGTCATGAACAAATCTCCCATCCGCACCTGGAGCAACGCGCGCGGCGAAGGCAAGCTGTTCAGCATGGACCTGTGTGACGAGAGCGGGGAAATCAGAGCCACCGCCTTCAAGAACGAATGTGATAAATTCTATGATATGATACAGGTAATTTGAAAGTATGAGTGACTTAAGAAGGACATAGAATGTTACATTATCTAAATGTTTATGTTGAGAGCCTCAATTTCGTAACTTTAAAAGCCATCTACAGATGTTTGGAAGAAAAAAAACTTACACCAAGATCACCTAGCCGCAAACTAAGCAAAGTCTTTACTAGGGTTTCAGAGCAATACAATATACTTAAAATAATTCATCATTAATTAACACCTAAACACCTACTTTCATCATGTTGTATGTCGATTTCTTAGAATATTCAATATACTTACCCAAAAATATTTGTCATCATGGGGCGACCACGACCTTCGGCGCTTAAAGCCTATCAGCCCATTTGGCCAATAAAATTAAATTAACTTGTTTTAATTTCCCTTTAAAATAAACAGACTAACTATTTAAATTATAGGTAGATAAAGTATACTACATTAGCCGATGTCAGTTGAAAACAGCCAATAAGCAATTCACAAGCCTCAAGAATGATTACGAGATGACATTCAATGCTGACACAGTTGTTGCCGAGTGCATGGAAGATGCAGGCTCTGTTCCTACAGTCAAATATGACTTCGTGCCAATCAACATGCTAGCTGAGAAGAGTCCGGACACTATTATTGGTAAGTAAACCATGTGTCAATATTATTTCTTGAAGGCTATCAAGTACTTTTTCCTTTAAAAATACATTTAATTCGACCTTTTGATCCGAGATTCAAATAGGTACAAACAAAAAAACACCACAAACTGTCAAAAGTCAGTTTTTAGAATAGAAAAGTTACTTAACAATTAATAATACATAATTTTTAACTTTCTGAGTGTTCCGTTCACCATGACGGCAACAGTCACTTGCCTCTGACTACCCCGTTTGGGATAAAGTCGTGATGGTATGTTTTTATGTTTTAACTTTTCATTCTAGATATAATTGGTGTCTGCAAGTCTGCAAATGATCTGCAAGAGCTTACTGCTAGAAGCACGGGAAAACTTCTCAAGAAAAGAGAAGTAACCCTGGTGGATTCTACCGGTGGAGCGGTTTGTAGATTTCATAAATTACCTATTATTTGGTCAGTGTGATAATAAGTCTATAAGCAATTTTGTTTTTTCGGTCTGCAGGTCGTCTTAACGTTGTGGGGTAATGAAGCAGAGAAATTTGAAGGAAGCACCAATCCTGTTATAGCTGCAAAGGTAAATCATTGTTTCAATACCATGGGCGGAGTTATAGCTTAAGGGGCCGTGCGTCATTTTGGGCCGACCAAAATGACGCGCGGCCATAGCGCATTGTGATTTATTCTCAATTTCGGGGTATTCGCAATACGTTTTTAGGTCTAATTTACTGATTAGATTGTAAATAAAACTAAATTTTTCGATGAAATAAAGATCATAGGTGTACTGACATTAATTTTTAACAGTAGGTAATCATGCTTTATCCAAACCAAAACTCTGTCGTAAACTTGGGTTGTTGTGATAAATTATGCATATTCTATGTATCAACAGAACTATATGTCTGGAAGTTTTGGTCGTTTCTTTCTGCAACTAATAGTAAGCTTCAATCAGAGAATTAGCCACTTGAAGTTGACACGATAAGGCTTTTTCGCAAATCTAGGTGGCGAGATTGATCATTTTATAGTAGATAAAACATTTTATTAACAAATGTGTCTCATTATATTATCAATACGAAAGGTTGGACTATGTTTTGTTTGTATTGAACAGTCCCAAATTTTTATGCGAAGGTCGTAAATTGGGTATGGGACAAAAATCAAACATGTCCCAAATCGAAAACCATTTCGAGGTATTTGTATTTTATACCTTATTGAAATATTAAACATTTTTAAAAGCAAAGGATTGAGGATATATTTATTAAATACGTTGGTAAACTGGGGTCAAATGAATGACCCCAGTTTGCCAACGTCCGCAAAGAGTATATTATGGTTCTTAATGGCCTCTTGACGGTAATCAAATTGACATCTCACAATTGAAACCTATTGGGTCGTATCAACGTCCTTTCACGTGAGTGGTTTATAATCTATCAATCAACCAATCAAATGACGCAATCTGTATCATACGTTAGACTTTTAGCTATAGTTAGACCGCATAATTGAGTCCTCGCCCTCGCGGCAGGCAAGGTGTTCTGCCTGCCGCCTGCACCTCTCCCGCCCCCCGTTTTCGTCTAACCCCCGCGCCCCTGTACACCGCAGGCGAGGTCTCAATTATGCGGTTTGGCTATAGGTGATTCTACTGCATGGTATTAAGGGGGTTACCAGATAGCAGATTTAAAATTCCCCCAGGTGAACTATATTTTTCCACAAAGTTATTTTTAATAATACGTACATTAATTTACGCTCATTGCTCAGACGGGTACGTAGGACTTAAAATAGCCATTCGCTATAATCCCAACCCTTTCAGGTAGGGGTTGGTTTCAGAACTTGGCAAAATGAATTGTATCTCAAGTCTACTTCTCAAATTCTCGTGAGATTGTACATGATGAGCGGCGAGCTCTGTTTCAGTCGTAAATGCAGTAAATCAGTAATTTTCTCCTCATAATGTATTTACCACAAATCGGGGAAAAAACACATGTGGGAACACTAAGTGAATTTGTGACGTCATGAGTTCGCAATGTTTAGAAATTAATAAAAAATAACCACCGGCTAGATCAACGAAATATTCAAATTAGTTGCTTAAAATAGTAAAAGGTATTTTAAAAAAATTAAAAATTTTTGTTCCCATACCAAATTAGAAGCTTGAAAAGTTGGATCATGCGCTCAAAATACAAAATGACTATTAAGGGTAAATCTTCTGCCAACCTGTTCTTTTTACGTGATGAGAACCACACATTGATGGGT
Organism: Udea olivalis; assembly: GCA_947369235.1. Lineage (NCBI taxonomy): Eukaryota > Metazoa > Arthropoda > Insecta > Lepidoptera > Crambidae > Udea > Udea olivalis. The sequence continues at coordinate 12,199,578 of OX376351.1, forward strand.
TTTTTTTCATTTTATGTCTGTGGCCCAAACAACAAGCTTTCCATAATTTGCAGGGCGCCCGCCTAACCGAGTTCAACGGCAGCAAGTCGCTGTCGTGCCTCGCCGCCACCATGCTGCGGCTCAACCCCGACCTGCCCGAGGCGCACAAGCTGCGCGGCTGGTACGACAATGGCGGCGCTGATATGGAGCTCGTCAATATTTCTGCTAAGTAAGTAAACAAACTATGTCTAGGGACCCGCCTAACTAAGTGCAACGGCAGCAAGTGGCTGTCGTGCCTCGCCGCCACCATGCTGCGGCTCAACCCAAGTCAAGTGAGTAAAAATGATGTTACATGTTTTCATCTTCAACTAGGTTTTCGCAGCGACTTCGTTCGTGTAGACAATTATTTTTGTTTTTTTTATTAAAATTGCATTTTGTAAGATTAATTAATGCTGCGAGAAAATAAGTGATAAGAAATAGAAATAAATTTATTTGACTTACATACACAGGTTAAACAATTAAAATAAAATCACAAAAGTTCTCAAAAGGCTCCCACTCATCATATGCCGTAGTACCATGTTCAGCACCACGACGCTGGTTTTCAGTGGTCACCCTAACAATGAAATGTTAGGACCGGGGAAATTAGTGAAATGGCCCATTGCAAGCGGGCCGATTACCCGGCCCACTGCCAGCGTCCCCAGTTGAAATAATAATAAAACAAGGAGGAAGAAGCGACGCAATTACCATTACCTTAATTACTATTTTGATCAAAATTTAACAAGAAAATATTGATTACATAGATGATATAATGACAAAATTACAACAGTGGACCCAAATTTAGCAATTATAACTATAAGTGTAAGATGTCGTAAACAGGCACAGTCAGTCTTGAAAGGAAGAAAATTTCATAATCATCATTAATCATGTAACACATCCTTTTATCGGATTAAAATTGAGCCTAAATGTAGCAGCTATAAATGTTGTCTAAAAGTCGTCGAAAACTGTTGACGCATTAAGAATCTATCTGTAAAATATACATAACATACCATCACGACTTTATACCAAGCAAGGTAGTCAGAGGCAAGTGTCTGTGGCGTCATGGTGAACGAAACACTCAGAAGCCCACTTTTTACCAATAGTATTAGAACCCAACGTGGTAGGTGGTGAGCCTTCCGCTGTTATCCGGGTTGATTTGGTTTGTTATCGATGTTTTCCGTCACCGGATAGTTAGTCGGATATTTAACACTGAACACAAAGATTTTGGTTGTGGCCAGATTTAAACTCGGGACCACACGATCGATGATCAGAGTTAGGGTGCTGTAACACTAGGCCACGACGCTCTTGCTCTCTGTAAAATATTATGACAAAAAGATACAAACATATAAACATACGGTACTCGCATTATTTCAAAATATTCGTAGGATAAACCAAAACTCTTGCTTACAATCGTTATCAAGACCATTGATCAATCATCGCTAAAATATATTGTTTCTTTTTCTTTTGATGTATTATCAAAACTAAAGCCTACCTCTTTGTTTGTTCTCAGATCCGGCCTATACACCGGCGGCAGTAACGAATGGATATCGTTCGCGGAGGCCGAAGCCCGCCAACTGGGTTCTGGCGAGAAAGGAGACTACTACAGCTTGCTAGGAGTTCTCACCTTCACGTTCAGCGAAAACGCGGTCTACAGGGCTTGTCCGCAGGAGCAGTGCAACAAGAAACTGGTGGATCAGGAGAACGGGCTGTATAGATGCGAGAAGTGCAATAGGGAGTACCCGAATTTCAAGCACAGGCTGCTTTTGGGGGTAAATATGTTTTTTTCTGTATTCTCAATAGAGTTTATGATATAAATTACATCGGTACCTACACAATTAATTAGTAATATTTGTCACATACTTGCCATATTTAACCCTTTTGAGTGTTTCTTGTACATACGGGTGTACATCAATTCTAAAAAAAAAAATTAGTGACACACGCACGACGGTATGTAATAAAACTATTAGGACTAAGGTATTTGATTTTGACGACCAAGCAACAATTTCCTACTTATTTTAACCGCGGAGCAGACATAATGGTTTGATGTTTTTTTTAAACGACAGGTGGGGAATTCAGAAGTGATCGCTTTTGCCAAAAAGACAGTCTAATTTTGTTTCTAATTTTGTTTCTTTTTGGTGACTCTTAGAGTTATGTCGTTAAGCCCGAAATACACATGCCTGTAGCTGGCATGTCATTAGAAGCTAATCAAATGGTGCAGCACACCTGCACACTGTATTTTGAACTGATTGTATGCATCTGTGTTGATGCGGCTAATATCAATTTTACACCATTGAATTGTCCAGCTACTGGTTCGTACATTTCGGGCTTTAATCCATCTTCCTTTGTTATCCAGGCGAACGTGTCGGACCCGACGGGCGACCAGCGCATCACGGCGTTCACGGAGGCGGCGGAGGCGATTCTCGGGCGCTCGTCGGCGGAGGTCGGCCAGCTGTTCGACGCGGACAAGAGCGCCTACGCAAAGCTCTTCGAGGACGTCAAGTTCCGCACCTTCGTGTTCAAGTTCCGCACCAAGATGGAGACTTATAGCGTGAGTGTTGTGAGAGAGTAGCGATGTGTGTGTGGTACTATACTTCGTCTTCAAGTTCCGCACCAAGATGGGGACTTATAGCGTGAGTGTTGTGAGAGAGTAGCGATGCGTGTGTGGTACTATACTTCGTGTTCAAGTTCCGCACCAAGATGGAGACTTATAGCGTGAGTGTTGTGAGAGAGTAGCGATGTGTGTGTGGTACTATACTTCGTATTCAAGTTCCGCACCAAGATGGAGACTTATAGCGTGAGTGTTGTGAGAGAGTAGCGATGTGTGTGTGGTACTATACTTCGTCTTCAAGTTCCGCACCAAGATGGAGACTTATAGCGTGAGTGTTGTGAGAGAGTAGCGATGTGTGTGTGGTACTATACTTCGTGTTCAAGTTCCGCACCAAGATGGAGACTTATAGCGTGAGTGTTGGGAGAGAGTAGCGATGTGTGTGTGGTACTATACTTCGTCTTCAAGTTCCGCACCAAGATGGAGACTTATAGCGTGAGTGTTGTGAGAGAGTAGCGATGTGTGTGTGGTACTATACTTCGTCTTCAAGTTCCGCACCAAGATGGAGACTTATAGCGTGAGTGTTGTGAGAGAGTAGCGATGTGTGTGTGGTACTATACTTCGTGTTCAAGTTCCGCATCAAGATGGAGACTTATAGCGTGAGTGTTGTGAGAGAGTATCGATGTGTGTGTGGTACTATACTTCGTGTTCAAGTTCCGCACCAAGATGGAGACTTATAGCGTGAGTGTTGTGAGAGAGTAGCGATGTGTGTGTGGTACTATACTTCGTCTTCAAGTTCCGCACCAAGATGGAGACTTATAGCGTGAGTGTTGTGAGAGAGTAGCGATGTGTGTGTGGTACTATACTTCGTGTTCAAGTTCCGCACCAAGATGGAGACTTATAGCGTGAGTGTTGTGAGAGAGTAGCGATGTGTGTGTGGTACTATACTTCGTGTTCAAGTTCCGCACCAAGATGGAGACTTATAGCGTGAGTGTTGGGAGAGAGTAGCGATGTGTGTGTGGTACTATACTTCGTCTTCAAGTTCCGCACCAAGATGGAGACTTATAGCGTGAGTGTTGTGAGAGAGTAGCGATGTGTGTGTGGTACTATACTTCGTGTTCAAGTTCCGCACCAAGATGGAGACTTATAGCGTGAGTGTTGGGAGAGAGTAGCGATGTGTGTGTGGTACTATACTTCGTGTTCAAGTTCCGCACCAAGATTGAGACTTATAGCGTGAGTGTTGTGAGAGAGTAGCGATGTGTGTGTGGTACTATACTTCGTGTTCAAGTTCCGCACCAAGATGGAGACTTATAGCGTGAGTGTTGGGAGAGAGTAGCGATGTGTGTGTGGTACTATACTTCGTCTTCAAGTTCCGCACCAAGATGGAGACTTATAGCGTGAGTGTTGTGAGAGAGTAGCGATGTGTGTGTGGTACTATACTTCGTCTTCAAGTTCCGCACCAAGATGGAGACTTATAGCGTGAGTGTTGTGAGAGAGTAGCGATGTGTGTGTGGTACTATACTTCGTGTTCAAGTTCCGCATCAAGATGGAGACTTATAGCGTGAGTGTTGGGAGAGAGTAGCGATGTGTGTGTGGTACTATACTTCGTGTTCAAGTTCCGCACCAAGATGGAGACTTATAGCGTGAGTGTTGTGAGAGAGTAGCGATGTGTGTGTGGTACTATACTTCGTCTTCAAGTTCCGCACCAAGATGGAGACTTATAGCGTGAGTGTTGGGAGAGAGTAGCGATGTGTGTGTGGTACTATACTTCGTCTTCAAGTTCCGCACCAAGATGGAGACTTATAGCGTGAGTGTTGGGAGAGAGTAGCGATGTGTGTGTGGTACTATACTTCGTCTTCAAGTTCCGCACCAAGATGGAGACTTATAGCGTGAGTGTTGTGAGAGAGTAGCGATGTGTGTGTGGTACTATACTTCGTCTTCAAGTTCCGCACCAAGATGGAGACTTATAGCGTGAGTGTTGTGAGAGAGTAGCGATGTGTGTGTGGTACAATACTTCGTCTTCAAGTTCCGCACCAAGATGGAGACTTAGAGCGTGAGTGTTGTGAGAGAGTAGCGATGCGTGTGTGGTACTATACTTCGTGTTCAAGTTCCGCACCAAGATGGAGACTTATAGCGTGAGTGTTGTGAGAGAGTAGCGATGTGTGTGTGCTACTATACTTCGTCTTCAAGTTCCGCACCAAGATGGAGACTTATAGCGTGAGTGTTGTGAGAGAGTAGCGATGTGTGTGTGGTACTATACTTCGTGTTCAAGTTCCGCACCAAGATGGAGAGTTATAGCGTGAGTGTTGGGAGAGAGTAGCGATGTGTGTGTGGTACTATACTTCGTCTTCAAGTTCCGCACCAAGATGGAGACTTATAGCGTGAGTGTTGTGAGAGAGTAGCGATGTGTGTGTGGTACTATACTTCGTCTTCAAGTTCCGCACCAAGATGGAGACTTATAGCGTGAGTGTTGTGAGAGAGTAGCGATGTGTGTGTGGTACTATACTTCGTGTTCAAGTTCCGCACCAAGATGGAGACTTATAGCGTGAGTGTTGGGAGAGAGTAGCGATGTGTGTGTGGTACTATACTTCGTCTTCAAGTTCCGCACCAAGATGGAGACTTATAGCGTGAGTGTTGTGAGAGAGTAGCGATGTGTGTGTGGTACTATACTTCGTCTTCAAGTTCCGCACCAAGATGGAGACTTATAGCTTGAGTGTTGTGAGAGAGTAGCGATGTGTGTGTGGTACTATACTTCGTGTTCAAGTTCCGCACCAAGATGGAGACTTATAGCGTGAGTGTTGTGAGAGAGTAGCGATGTGTGTGTGGTACTATACTTCGTGTTCAAGTTCCGCACCAAGATGGAGACTTATAGCGTGAGTGTTGGGAGAGAGTAGCGATGTGTGTGTGGTACTATACTTCGTCTTCAAGTTCCGCACCAAGATGGAGACTTATAGCTTGAGTGTTGTGAGAGAGTAGCGATGTGTGTGTGGTACTATACTTCGTGTTCAAGTTCCGCACCAAGATGGAGACTTATAGCGTGAGTGTTGTGAGAGAGTAGCGATGTGTGTGTGGTACTATACTTCGTGTTCAAGTTCCGCACCAAGATGGAGACTTATAGCGTGAGTGTTGGGAGAGAGTAGCGATGTGTGTGTGGTACTATACTTCGTCTTCAAGTTCCGCACCAAGATGGAGACTTATAGCGTGAGTGTTGTGAGAGAGTAGCGATGTGTGTGTGGTACTATACTTCGTGTTCAAGTTCCGCACCAAGATGGAGACTTATAGCGTGAGTGTTGTGAGAGAGTAGCGATGTGTGTGTGGTACTATACTTCGTCTTCAAGTTCCGCACCAAGATGGAGACTTATAGCGTGAGTGTTGTGAGAGAGTAGCGATGTGTGTGTGGTACTATACTTCGTGTTCAAGTTCCGCACCAAGATGGAGACTTATAGCGTGAGTGTTGTGAGAGAGTAGCGATGTGTGTGTGGTACTATACTTCGTGTTCAAGTTCCGCACCAAGATGGAGACTTATAGCGTGAGTGTTGTGAGAGAGTAGCGATGTGTGTGTGGTACTATACTTCGTCTTCAAGTTCCGCACCAAGATGGAGACTTATAGCGTGAGTGTTGTGAGAGAGTAGCGATGTGTGTGTGGTACTATACTTCGTGTTCAAGTTCCGCACCAAGATGGAGACTTATAGCGTGAGTGTTGTGAGAGAGTAGCGATGTGTGTGTGGTACTATACTTCGTGTTCAAGTTCCGCACCAAGATGGAGACTTATAGCGTGAGTGTTGGGAGAGAGTATCGATGTGTGTGTGGTACTATACTTCGTGTTCAAGTTCCGCACCAAGATGGAGACTTATAGCGTGAGTGTTGTGAGAGAGTAGCGATGTGTGTGTGGTACTATACTCGCATAATATGAAGTAAATAAGAATATTTTTACCACCAAGAACTAGTTCGTGTGAAATTTTGACTGATTGTTTTGACAATATTTCTTGTCCACATAAGGTCTGAAAAAGAACTAATATTCCTATCTGTTTTTCCATCCTTTTCGCACTCCACAGCATAGCGTGTTAGCAAAGTAAGCTAATTGTGTCTTTGAATCTTCAACCAAGTATAGGTTTCCTGAAAGAGATTGCTGTTCAGCGACCTATGTATCTAACATGAGTTTTCGTCAAGTGAACAGCGATCGTTACGTTCAGAAATTTGTATGGCATTTTGGTTCTATTTTTAATCACTAAATATCGCGGATGCCAGCGGCTGTCATTGGTGTAAAGTCATGGTGGACACATAGGCCGCCTAAATAGCACAGGTGACTCATCAAGGGCAATATAGCAGTAGTAAAATGAGTTTAGTATGAGATGATACTGACTTTCCTGACCTGTGTTTGTTGGATTCTGCAATCTTGTTACTAACCAATGGATAATTGTTATCTAAATAAATAAATATATTATTATCATTATTAATTTATGACACAGTTTAAGAGAATGTTTATTTGTGCAATAAAGTATTCTTATTTATGGTATTTACAGGATGAAACGCGGCTGAAAACTACGGTGATGAACGCACAGCCGGTCGACTACAAGGACGGCAACGCAAGATTAATCAAAAGCATAAAAGAACTTACCGGAGTTGAAGTTTAGATGCCAAAAAGTGATTATGTTGTGTAAGATGAAACTTGGAACAATTTGAAATTGTGAGTGTTTTAAAATTATGTAAGTGTATTTTAAACTTAGCAGATTATAAATCTGCCTTTACAAATATTATGAAACAAATTTGCTGATAATGAATACTATACTGTTATAATTTGTGATAATTTTAACTGTTACTGAATTAAGCCAGAATGTTATGCAGCCAACTGTCAATAAATGTATTTTTTGCATTTTATGCGTTTTATTACCAAAGCTCAGCGAGGCGTTCTGAACCATAGACTAGTTAAAGAACAGGTTGTCTTCAACAGTTCATCTGATCTGCGGATATGGTACCTGATTTCCAATCATATGGGAGAAGTGAATCTAAAAAATAAAGCTTGATTAGTATGCTCATCATGGTCCGTTAGCTCAGTCGGATAGAGCGCCTCTCAGGAGCCGAATTACAATCTTTTCCCACTATCTCAACATGACCGTTTACGGTTCTAAAAATGCTTACTTTGTATTGGTATTACGATGTCACTTTTTCTAGAACTACTTCTGCAACTAAAAGTTTTAGGCTGGATTTAGTGCTACACGGACAGTCCGTATGGAAGACCGTCTTCCAGAGCTATCACATAGAAAATCCACTATTGCGTCTTTAAGGCCTGCGCAGACGACGGACTTTTCTGTCCGTGCGTGGGCGACCGCGGTGGTTCGGCGTAGGAACTTTTAGTCGTTCGTGTGCGTTGCTCGATACAGTTTGTAGGGGATCTATTTTATTTATTCTTTATACGGACAAAAAAGTACGCCGCGGATAATCCGTCGTCTGCGCAGGCCTTTATTGTTTGTATATTTACTACAGTCCAACTATTTTAAGATATACTTTTTGACGTTTCATGGTTGTCACAGTGCAATCACTTCGCCCTAGTCCTAGCGTACCGATACCCACGAATTATGAGGGTTCACTTAATTCACCACAACTTGTTCACCATATAATCACAAAAAACACTTTTTATCTATTTCGAAAATTGCGTACATATCCTGTCAGTGATGAACTTATGAGTATTTTACTGAGGTTACTTACCATTGCTTTCAGAGTTCAGTTAAGTTTGGTTAGCTTTTTAGATGGTAGATGTTACCTTTTTGGCAGGGTCAGAATTATGTTCGTAAAAATTTGGAAGTATATGTTTAGAGAGCTCAGGGATGTAGCAAATCATGAACAATTAACCGAAAACATGTTATTTCTTGACGTCGTACACGTTATGGCGTTACACTTTATCATAGTGTGTTGGGACATTTCAAATTCATGTTTATACCAATAATCTGTGTAAACTCACGATTAATGAAACATTTCATTTTATAAATCTACAATTTAGTCCCTCTTTTGGAAGATAAATAATATAATAAGGCTTGCATTGCAATCTGTCAATTAGTACAACTTAGAAGGCGCCAACTCTTTATTTAAAAATAAACTATCATTAACCATATTAAAAATGTGGTATTTAACGGTGTACGATTTCTGTTTAGAATGGGACACTAGCTTTTGGGATTAAAGAAATAGGTCCCTCTATATAAATTCCCAAGCAATCTAAAGCAAGGGCCATAATGTGACGGGTCCTTTTATTTGTATTAAAAAATAGCAATTTAAAGGGACGATTCCATAAAACTTCAGTGTGGAGGACGCTGCTACATAGCATGCATTTCAAACTACAACAATGCCCATTAAACAAATGTTTTGTTTTAGTATTGTGGAATAGTTCCTTTTAGATTGCTATTTAAACCCGTTTCTGTTCTGGTTTTTGCATTGTGTGCCATTGTTTGCCATTTTTTCCTTAGGGTTTTCTTAGAAACACCCGTGTGTTCCGCTGATACTCAAGGAGTTAATGCAAAAAAGGATCAGTCACATTTTCTATGCACTATGTTATGTGTTTTCCGGGAAGCTGCATACAATGTTTGCGTGATTAACTTTTTTACAATATTTTACTTTATTGGTTGAGCGTAAAAAGTATACAGACAGGACTCTAAATAAGCAAATGATCATTTATACGAGTAGTCAGAATTCAGAATATCCAGATCGATAGGAACAAGGCCCAAAAAAAAACCATTAGATGATCTATGAACGTGCAGTCCATTTCGGTAGGTCATTTTTGTCTGTAGTAAAAATTGTGACTACCACCCGTGGAGGACAGTTTTTTTCTCTGTTGTAGCTTACTTAATCAGTTAGTTTGAATAAGATTCTTTCCTTTTTTGGGGGTTAAGACCTAATATTTCTTGAAAATAGTACACCATGCCTACAGTTTAAAAAAAATTACAGACCCCTAGAGATCTGATCAAAAAAGAGAGGAATACAAATAAACTTGTACATTGCGTGTTCGGTTTCAATTTATTCTGTTACTTAATCAGAAAACTTGTAATCAATTACATTCCCTTAGGAATATAAATCATAAGAATCGCAAATTTTTGGTACCGATTATTTTAACCACATGCTTAGACCAATCAGTTTGACATCTGTCAAAACGTACCCTATATCTTAGAATAGTTGGACTGTGGAATCAGTAGATTTTTTTTTCATTTTTTAAATAGGTGTACATAGACTTGGCCAGATATGGGACATCTCCTTTAAGCACAACACAAATAAAACAACATATTTTCACTAGGTACTTTATTGAATCTCATTGATATGACTCATAATTTGGCTAAGAAAACGGACATTATTATGGATATACCTAGGCAATCTCAAAAAATATAATAGATTCCGTTTTCATAAAAATATGCATAGCTACTATTATTAGGATCAAATTTAATACAATATGGAATATTACCGCGCATCAAACTTGGCTGGGTTATTTGCAGTCGATGAAATTGGATCAGAAGCTCTTCGAATGCAACATTTATAGATAGCTAATACAGATGAATGATTATTGAATTATGTATACACGAATGTTGTTTCCCAAACATCAATTGTAGATCACAGTAAATATATTATATTAAAGCAGTATCATAACTAGAACATAATACATTCTATCATAGGGACAGAGTATAAGAATGCCATTAGAATAGCGCGGATTGCATTGGAAAGTTAGAGCCGCATGTAGAATTGGCGATTAGTAGCTAGGTCTAGTTACTGCTTTAGCTATATTCATGCTATGGTACATGTCTCATGGGCCTGTATTTTAAGACTACTAAAGTTGCTACTACTAAAGTCGTAAAGCCTAGTCAGAGGCCTACAAAGGCGGCTTTATAACATCTGGCGGTAAGGTTTATCACTGAACTTAAATTCACCTCTCCAACAATCCGCACTGAGCCCGCGTGTTGGAGTATGGCTCGTGCCACCTCATAGTTGAGGTGAGGCCTGTGCCCAGCAGTGGGACGTTAATAAGGCTGTATTTGTATTTGTAAAGTTGCATTCTATACAAAAAGATTTTCCATCACTTAACATGAAGTATGTAGCAGCAATGAAGAATGGTTGAGAGTAGGTAATTTTGCGATTGCCTGTGTACATAATGCAATGGTGCATAAAAGTAAGTAGCTAATGTCGTTCAATAATTACAAGGGTTGTTTTAAACACTACGTTAAATGTACACTTATCGTAAATACAAAAGAATGACCGTTTACATTCTATTACATAATATTTGTGATTTATACTAAATAAATAATGTTAAATTACTAGTATCTGGTCAGTAACAAACATGGCAGTGTGAATTAATTAACATCCTATAAAATATACCCATATTTATAAATGTCATTATGGCCACACTCTAAGCGTAACATAGTTTCGGTATAACGTGATGATAACAAACTGGCCAAGTGTCAAAAATCAGTGGTCAGAATTTACCTTAGTAATTTTACACCTTATTTTCTTGACAATAACTATATTTAATTCTATTGGAAACATATTGAGTATGCAATGCCTGAAAAAAAGGCATATATTTGCAAAAAAATAACTTTAAATCTGCTGATTACTAGATTAAATGTTTATTTCAAATCGGTTCATCTATAAATATGGGCATCACAGAACTTTAATACTTATGTGAAAACTGCATAACCAACTTGATAAAAGACGTGTACTACAACATTCTTATAATAATAAAAAAACTGCCCATAATTGGCTTACAGTTAAAATTATATAAGACAAGACAAGTAATTAGTGTAAAAACAGTCTGGGAGTATAAATCGGCCGGATGGCAGCTCCGCCACTGACGTGCGGGCGATCTACGAGGCCTTAAGGTTATACAACTAAGTGACAAGAGTAAGTGGTACGTTAATGACTAAATGTATCATCCAAAACGTTAATTCCTAGAATGTAATAAATAAATTTATGCCTTCACTCAATTAATTTAAAATACAGTCCACAAAAGGCCTTGACGATGGCTACCAAGCTATCACAAAATAGTGTGTTTTTGTTACATGTAAAATTAAAGCCATAACCAAGAGATTACAAATACAATTACACATACAGATTATAAATAGACGAGAAATTACTCTATTTTCTACGAAATCCTCTGTCAAAACACAACTCAAGACACCTGATTATTGTTTACCAACTAACAGTGATCCTGTCTTACAATCATACCGACTGCAACATTAAGATAACCTTACAATAAACATTACTGTTATTTTAACACTTTATTATAATGATAAGTAAATTATCCTTTTTGTTAGAGAATAATAATTTCACTGTAGATAAATATTACGAAAATATAATGTTTATTCTTAAATAATATTCAATTCCAAATAAGGTATTTCATTGTACAATCTGAAATTTCGTAAATAAATAAAAAAGAGGAGATTCTAATTATCACCGACAGGTCAAATGAACATCAATCATATTCGAGTCGAACGGTACACATAGACAGTGATAATGTGTATAAACATTAATAAAATAGATTTTACACAGGAGCGAGTGCACCGCACTAAGGGTAACTTTATTAGAAACGTACATATAATTCCATGGATTATCTTAGGGTCGAAGCTCACACGCAATCTCGCACAGAGCGAGGTTCAATCACACAGCGCATCACGGCTCACTGGGAGTCGACACTTCACACGAGTCGCGAACACGAGTCAATACAAAAAACGTAGAGTTATAAAAGTATCAGAGCGGGCGGAGTCAGCTTCCGCCCGCGGCGCCTGCCCGCGCCTGCCTGCCGGCCGCCCGCGCCCCACGACACGGATAATGCAACTCAACACACCGTACGACTAACGAATAAATTAAAGCGAATAAATAGCGACGCTCTTTGGAACGGATTACATACGACGCGTCCGAATGTCTCCGACCGTCGCGTCTCGGCCCTAGTTGGTCGGGCCGCGAAATAAACTTAAAACTACAAGCGTCAAATCAACGAAATATGGCCCCGATTAGGCTCGAAAAAATAAAGTTAAGACTATCCTATCGATGGCCGCCTTCAAACGAGTAAAACGCGCCCCTTTTGAGCGAAATCATAATAAATCATAGCACTCGCGCTGAGATTGCCAAAAAATTATCCTACGCATTGAGATTCGAGATTCAGTCCGCGTATAAATTTCGATCAGTCGAGGCACTATGAAATTAACAGAATGTACGCTATCCGTGGGAGTCGTCGAAATCGTACCTACCCTATAAGTGTAGGTCGGTTTCGGTCACACTTGCCGCTCGTCCGCTGCGGGCCAGCGGGCGGGGCGTGCGGGGCGAGTGGGGGGAGTGGGGCGGCCGGGCCCGCGGCGCGCGTGCCTAGCGCGCGGCCGCGCCTCACGGCACCAGGTCGGGCAGGCGCCCAAGGCCCTAGGGGCGCGTGCCGCCTTCCGCCGCCACCACCTGCGGGAGAACATTTATATTAAACATTGCCCATGCACTGCTAGCTTGCATATTTTTTCGAAGACCGGAATTCCCGGATGCTAGCGAAAATCCTAGGACGATCAATAGAATCCGAGTCCTCTTAGGAAAATAGCGAAACCATGCCCATGTGTGCCGATTGGCCGACACAGAGAGAGATAGAGGGAATGCACTAACGGAAGCGATGATTGGTCAAAGTCTCCATTCCTTTCTTTCAAAATTGTATGCTATAAAGTTATGTGAATCAGTGAATCTAAAGATAATTCTGGAAGATATACAAATTAATGAAGTTGCAAGGAGCGAAGCGACGAGCAGGTTAGGTTTACATGAAAACAAACTAGCCCATATTAACTCAAACTTTGTAATAATTTGTAACATTAAATATTCCATTGACGCCTTGACACTTCTTTAATTTCCTATGTCTATAGACCTTCATGAAGATTAACCAATCAGATATGTCATAAATCCACTCCGACATAAGCCAATCAGCGTTCAGAATTCCAATCGGCCTAAGCAAGCACGGATCACACGATCTTCCTGAAAATAAGCCTTATTATGAGTGAGAGCGCTCACTTTTCGTTGTTTGAAGTAGAGCTCCTCGCTCTCCTTGTCGCACAGCAGCAGCACGACGGCGCCGAACAGGAAGATGGCGGCGCCCCAGCCCACGCCGTACGCCCAGCCGAACTCCCACACCGACCGGTTGCCTGCACACCACCATGACACACTTCTTATACACCAATTTTGAAACGTAAATCAAATTTGAGCAAGCTGCGAATTTTATTGATCCTGTCCAGTTTTATATGTAAATAGAAAAAAAACAGGTGTACATTTAAGTCTGAAATACTTATGTCAGCTTTGCATGTATAAAGGAAGGCTTTAAGGTCGGCTCAACTTTAATTTTCGTTTTATACTGCGAGTGTCAGACGATAATATAAATATAGTATACTTCATTCATTAAAACATTAGAAATAAGAAGCAGGGTTGCCATAATAAATGACAAGTTGCATTTGACGTCGCCATGACAATGATATACCTGAGTATAACCTGGCAAAATTGAAAACCCTTTCCACCACAACATATGAAGGGATTATGTAACATTTTAGATTGGGCAGAGTTATAGTGACAGTAAAAACATGTTCGGATAAAAACCCCTGCTTCTTTTAGGTTTTTACATCGACAGTTTTTGATGTAAGACAAAATAATTTATTCAAGCAAAAGCCTCATAAATTCTAAAATTACTTTACTTTAAATGAGAACAATTGTGTGACAGCTGCTTCAAAAATAGATGTTAATAATGTTTATTGTACTTTTACCACAAAGTGTACCCTAAAAAGAACCTTTTTTACTTCTGTCTAATGCTATAATGAGTGGAGCATAGTGTATTAACATCTAATAATAATGGTAATTCTTTATTTGCATAAAACATGGTACATTTGAAGTTCTTAAATTTATCTTTTGGACTCAAATATTTTCCATTCCATCAAATTATTGATTTCGAATCAATTGAATTTCAAAGTTAATTTACATTCAAAAAAAGGTTTCCCAAATGCGCATTTTGAGAAATGCACATTATGAGAAGTGCCCCTTGTGAGAAATGCAGATTCTGCCAAATGTACATTTTGAGGAGAGTGCTCATTTTGCGAAGTGCACATAATGTGCACAGTGCGTCATGTGAATGTGACGCACAATGCGTCAGACCCATTCAAAAGCTTTTTAATTAAATTATATCAACATTTTACTGAAGTTACAAAATAGATTGGTTACAAAATGAACAGAGGTAGATAAACAAAGATTTTATTTTCAAGAAAGAAATCATATATTTAATAAGTAATAAATTCAAATCATATATATTTTATGCACTTAGATTCTTACCCAAGTTTAACTCGGCAGCGAAACAGACCGGGTAGATCACCAGCGCTATTAATATGCACATCACTGAAACGAAGCAATGCAATTAAAAAATGATCATGAAATAAAAAAATATATAATCTTCAACTCAGGCTCCTATGTGCCTGGTTCTTAAACCACTGAACAAATCATAGTAATTGCACTTTATGTTTTGACCGATCGCTACCGCTATAGTAGATAACATGTGGTAACGAAGTGTTATCTATCACTCTTCCACGGATATTTTAATTATTTACGAAAGAGCATTACTCGTACCTACATGACGATAAATTCATATCGGCTTAATGCATTCAATCAAATGGCCGGGGGTTTTACTGAGAGGGCTAATCTTTTTTTTATGATTAAACTAACTATTTGACATAATCTGTTGTTCCCAGGAACTTTGAGGGGACAAAAATGTGAGAAATTTATTTTGATCTTAATTCTTCAAGTTTTAAAGATCCTTTTCTAAAAACACTCCCTTGAGTAAGAATGAGTAGAGGAGGACCAAAATGAATGTTTTTACTATCTACGAATCTTTTATTAAATTAAACATTGTTTAGTAAAGGGAAAAACTATTTTAAATATTTTTTCCTGTAAATAATAACATTGTTTAGGATACTTAACGCCACCTAGCGACAGGAGGTGACAACGTCAAGTACACCTATCGATAGCGAGCAGTTGACAGCAACACCTATGGCGGGTCACAAGTTCCAGGCAGATAGACAATATGGCGCTACTGTATGGACATCAATAAATAGCGGTGCTAGCGGTAACCGCTCCCTCTTTCTTTCTTCAAAATCGTCGCAACCACATTACCTTTATAGGCTTAAATATTGGCCAGAATTATTACTTTTCCATATTTCAACCGTTGAATTGTAATTAGAGTCAATTGAAGAGAACAAAACATAGTTTCAAGCCAGGAAATCGCTTTATTTTACCCTGAAGATCAAGAAACCAAACAAACATAGGTGCAAACAGCCAAAGTTTAACTCAGGCTAAAGCCCAACAACGCCATAACTCGTTGGCAGTCAGTAAAACATATTATTGAGAGTTATGTGCTCACTGATTAATCTAGAGCGCTTTAATGAACAACTAAAAGCATTGTAAACTGTACTGCAAAGGGGAATTACAAACTCGAGCGGGTTACGGGAGCGATTAGTCAGAAACGAGTAGATGACGTCATTTCGAATCATATCGGTCGTATGAATAACATGACTTGATTCATCCACAACAAATACGGTCCGTTAGCTCAGCCGGTTAGAGCGCCCGTCTGATTTCAATGAGGTGGTCGGGGGTTCAAATCCCTCACGGGCTGACCTTTTTGGCATTGATTTTTCGTTTTAGGCTTTCTATGGTTCAAAATAAACTCTGATTGGGCCCAGTTAATACAAATATATATATACTTTTAGTTATGTTTTTAAAATCTTGCAAGAGCTAAGTTTAACTTAATGCTTGCTTCACCGAATATCTCGAAATATCTGCTATTTTTAAATCCGCTGCGGCGACTAATACACCAGAACACAGAACGAGGTTTACTTTTAAAATATATTTTGAAAATCCCTTTTAATAAACCCAGTATCGGTAGTTATGAGAACGCTGCTGCGCCCTATCATTCCCCAGTAACGAGACCAGCAGCGGAATATGTAATGAAGTCTGAAAACTATACAAGCAGCGGATACACTATATAAGGCGCGTTTAGCATTTTTTCACAAATGTATTAAACTATTTATCCTCTCTACTTTAGATACCTCTTATCCCTCATAATATAAACTCACGTGCGAGCGCCATGGCGAGCACCGCGAACCGGTAGTATCTGAACTTGGTGCGGTTCTCGGTGGAGCGCAGGCCGAGCCCCGTCAGCAGCGCGCCGCACACGTCCGCCGCCAGCGTGGCCACGCACAGCCCGGCGGCCGCCCTGGAAGGAAAAAAAACATAAATAAAATTCATGGTAATTTTGAAGATTCGCTGCGGATTGCATACGCGGAGTGGAGTGTAAATAGAACCTCGGTTAGTAATAGAATAGCTGGTCGCGACCCATACAGTATTTTCAAGAATTGCTTTTCATTTGCAACTTTCTGAAGAACCCTGGAACCTTGCTGGATAACAATGAGAAAAGATAGGCCAGTTCCCGAATTGCTTCCTGGGTAAAGATCATTTCAAAATCTGGGAACCTTGAACGTAAAAAGCTTACACACAAAAAGATACTCCTTTTGTGTGAACAATTATTATAATGAATTTCGTACACTAAAAGACGATGATTGGAATTCCAAAAAACGAACATCAATTTCGCACTGTAAAATAACTCCTACGCTCAAGATTAACGCTACTATAGTCCATTCCACGAGTGATGGGTACGGTGACGTTTGGGCTTTGAATTTTTTAGTGATATGGTGACGGTAATGTCGTATGATTATGAGTCGATTATAATATTTATCGAGATGAAGTTTCCTAAAGAGAGAATAAATTTCAGCAACAATGACTTTGGGAATAGAAGGAGTGAGAATAAATGATAAAATCCCTTAAACGTGTCTTACGTTTAAGGGATTTTATCATTTATTCTTACTCCATTTCTTCCACAGATACATTTTCCGAAGAATCAAACATATTTTAAGTAGGTATGTATTTGGTTTTTAGTCTGCTTTATACATTTTCAGTTTGTAATTTATTCGAATAAATCGTGCGTGATATGAAAAACCTCCAAGTGTGACAGTACCCATCACTCGAGAAATGGACTATACGTGAGTAGGCGCCCTGGACCGCGGAGAAACGATACGTACTTAATATAAGGCGCAGGTCTGGCCGCATAGCAGCCGGGCTGCGCTGTGATGTCAAACGGTAGAGGAGTGGGGGCTTCTGGGTCTATGCAGTGCATGAACAGCCCCTGCCGCCAGCCGGCAGCCATCAGCCAGTCGGCGGACGCCAGGCCCAACACCATTAGAATCACGACCAAAAGGCCGCATATTAGCGCGATCACCTGAAATTAGAAAAATAATAACATTACTTAACAGCTCGTACTACTACTCTGGGTAAGAAAAGAGCAAGCTGGGCTAGTCAGCTAAACGATAGCATCAGAATGGCTAATTGCCTGAAGGGACTCCGTATATTTAGGAATTGTTGCCTCATGGCACAGATAAAATTAATAAGTAGGTAACTCATGGTACCTGATGGTTTTATCACCAACCGGTAATAAGGCCTCACCGCCACGCGACAAGGTGGAATGAGAATACCCACGATTATCTTGAGTTTTTAAAGCCACCTATATAGGCAGGCTCAAGGTATATGGCGGTAATAATATTTAGGGTAAAACTACGGAACTAAATAGGTCGCACCTCCTCTGGTAACTCAAAAATATATATATAATATATATAATTTGAATTTTTAGAAGTTGCTCAAAACCAGCCTTTACAAGCAAAGCTTTGATTTTTCCACTGACGGACTCTATACAGCTGACCTGCCGAAGTCAGAGTAAAGTTGGCGACTTTTGTAACCGCTAAATTTCGGTGTGGTAACATTACGGGACAGCATTAGTTTGAAGGATTTTTGACTAAAAATGGCCTTTGTGAATTGTATAGTAAACGTTTGCAGCCCTCACTTTACTTACTAAACGTATGCAAAAGTTTATTCATGGAGAATGTGCCATAAAAGTGAAAAGGTAAAAATCGCACGCTTTCCGTTTCAATTACTTACACGAAAAAGAACAATTGTAGTGAGAGGCCTACTCGAGTGCAAAATTTAAAAAATTTCGTGATTTTTTGGATCGCAAACAATGGCGAGCGTGATTTTAAAAAGTTTAGTTTATTTTGTACAATTATAAAGATATGCCTTGAAAACCAAGAAATTAATATATATTAGATGTACGAGTACAAACTGTCCCAGATATTTATTGAAAATGAAACATTTTGCAATAAATCTAAATTTCTGCAACTGTGCCCTTAATTTTTTTTTCGGCAAAACAGCTATTGGACAATCATTCAATGAAATCAAAAAAAATAATTTGCTTAAACTATGTACATACTACTATTACTTACGACGTAAAATATGTTATTAAAGCCTAAAGATACACGCTCGCGAAGATAAACTTAAAAGATTACTTATTAATAAAGCATATTAAACAGTCGCTGAGTATTTAAGTGATAAGTCTTTGAAATATTTTTTAGAATCCAAAGCATACATAAACAATATATAATCTGGTTTTTTATGTTAAATAGTTCATTGATGTTAGAAATGTGGAAGTATAGTGCTCTCTATTATATTGTCATGTCCAATCCGGACCCATAAATGTGCTATGTATCTAATTTTAAGACCTTTATTATACATAAGGAGTGCAATAAACTGATTGAATTGAATTGAATTGAAATTTGAATAACGGCATTCTTTGCGCTAAAGCAGGTGGTGAGATACCGAGACAAACATGTAAATCCACAGAAGACTGTTTATTTTGCACTTGGATAAAAAAAAACAAAAAAAACAGCGCAATCCAACATCTTAAGTATGTATCTTAAAGTAGTACTTTAAACATATGTTAAGCTACATAATTGGGCATGGGAACATTTTTTTTTAAATACCTTTTACTATTTTAAGTAACTAATTTGAATATTTCGTTGATCAAGCCAGTAGTTAATTTTTCATTAATTTTTAAACAACGCGAACTCGTGACGTCACAAATTCACTTAGTGTTCCCACATGTGTTTTTTTCCCCGATTCGATTTATATAAATAATGAGGAGAAAATTACTGATTTACTTACAGCACTTACACTTACGGCTGAATCAGAGCTTGCCGTACATCATGTAGCATCTCACGAGATTGTGAGAAGTAGACTTCAGATACTATTTATTTTGCCAAGTTCTGAAACCAAGCCCTACCTGAAAGGGTTGGGATTATAACGAATGGCTATTTTATTAAGTCTTAACTACTCGTCTGGGCAATGGGCGTAAATTGATGTACATATTATTAAAAACAAATCTGTGTAAAAACATTTTACTCCTGGGGGAATTTAAAATCTGCTATTTGGAAACACCATTAATACCATGCAGTAGAATCACCTAGCTAAAAATCTCACGTATGATACAGGTCGCGTCATTTGATTGGTTGATGATTATCAACCACGTGAAAGGACGTTTATAAGACCCAATGGGTTTCAATTGTGAGATGTCAATTTTCACACACTCACACATACACTTCATTCTACAAAAACCTCACCTACGCATACACACATACACTCCATTCTACACAAACCTCACCTACACATACACAAACTTTAACCATACCTACACTCACTCACGCACACACATCTGCAAGGAACTATACTTTAGTACTTTTTTATTTGTTGTTTTTCTGTATTAGTTATAATCTCTTACTTTTCATTCGCACAGCTTGTAACTGTGCTGGCCACGAGTAGGGGGGCCTGGTGACCTGTAGGACAGGTTTCTATTTTGAAACCTATTTCAGGCACCAGTCCTTCCACAAAATATAGGCTATATATTAAGATTAGCCTTAAATACCTATGATTGTGAAGGGATAATAAATATATTTGAATTGAATTGATTACCGTCAAGAGTTAAATAAGAACCTTAATGTACTCTTTGCGTACGTTGGCAATGTGACCCCAAATTGCCAACATATTTAATTGGAAATATCCCAGATCCTTTGTCTTTAAAAATGTTAAATATTTAAATAAGGTATAAAATACAAATACCTCGAAATGATTTTCGATTTAGGAATGTTTGTGTTTTTTTATCATACCCAATTGCTAACTATTTTTGCTTCAACCTATTATGTAATATTCTCTATATATCTAAATAACAAAATAAACTTTTACACAAAAACAAAACAACAAATACAGGCTTATATACGTCCCACTGCTGGGCACAGGCCTCACCTCCACTATGAGGTACTACGAGCCATAGCTCGTACTACCTCATAGTGGAGGTGAGGCCTGTTGGAGTATGCTCCAACAAGCGGGCTCAGTGCGGATTGTTAGATAGGCTTAGAATAATAACGTATAGAAGGATAGTCTTCATACAACCGCCCGTCAATAACGAAGCACTAATCCGATCCACACTTGCGTGACTATTACTCGCTTACGTGCGGCGCGCTTTGACATTGAACATTGCGGAGCTGAATGGACGGAGATGAGCACTGCAAAGCGGTCCGTTTGGAGCCATTTATGGCTCCAATTAAGGTGCTACAAAATGGGCGCGCGGACTTGGTTTCCATATGTAATTATTCTAAGTGGAGAGTTGATTGTAAGGCCAGTGATAAACCTTACTGTCAGATGTTATCAAGCCGCCTTTTTAGACCTCTGACTAGGCTTAACGACTGATATCTTGCGACGTGAGCCGGGACCAACTGCTAAATGTGCCTTCTGAAGCACGGAGATGCCGAAAATATACATCACTAAATTTCGGTCGGGTAGGTCACCCATCCATTACCCGGTCTGGCTGGGTTTGCTTAACATTGGATCTTTGCCGATCTGCTGCCGTCACTTAGTCACGGGCACCCTTCACACATTTTCATGGAACTAAGGATGGTTTACTTGAGAGCGGTCAAAGAATTGCATTATTATTTATTGTTCATAGCACGAGCTAGAGCCCAGTTGCTGGTGTTTATTTATTTCATCATAGCTACTTAGCAGTTTCTGCATTACAGACAATAAAAGAAACTTGAGGCACGTACTATTTATTGACCTTGAGATAAAATAATGTTTTTATCTTTTGTTTGCCCTAGCATTACTAGCTAACAGTCCATAAATGTACATCCTCAATATAATGCGAATGATCATAGCAAAAGGATTTAACTATGGTGGGATGTACCCACTTAATTAAATTAAAAACAGTTATCTTAACGTTGCATAGATAACGATCGTTACAGGTGACAAATATTAATTTCATTCGGATTTCCTATACTACTTAATCTTGATTTTTGACGATAATAATATGATAGCATTCATTTCGATGATACAAAATTACAAATGAATCGTTAGCTCGAGGGCGTCGCAGAATTGAATTATGATCTTAAACGAAGGGTCGTGACGGAATTTATAACAACTCAGGAGCAGACCTGAGAGACGAAACAGATACCTTGTTTGGGGATGGTCTACGTACACATACTGTATTATTTTTATTTAGATTTGTATTCATTGTATTGACGCATGACACATGTACTTAACGAAGTGTAACTTTTGTGAAGAAGTGAAATTAGATATTAACCTTTTTATCGCGTAATAGTAGGCTAAAAAGATTTATCGCATATATATAGTATGTATGAATTTCTAATAAAATCTCTTCGGCTATACTATTTGTATCTGGCTGGTTTTAGTATCATTAGAAGTTTAAATTTTAAAGAAGATAATTCCAAATTCAAATTAGGAAAATGTGTGATTAATTTTACTATGAATAAGGTAAAAATGCAACACAAAGCCGTGAAAAAAATTTGCGATGTTTATAGGCCTAGTGCAGTGTCTGTGAGAGTAGTACAAATTTGGTTTAAGCGTTTTCAATTCGGAAATTTTGATGTCAAAGATGCACGTCGCTCTGGTCGCCCTATTACGGATAAAATGGATGCAATTTTTGAAAAAATGGAGCAAAATCGGCATATCAGTAGTTACGACTTAGCTGAAGAACTGGGAATTGACCACAAAACAGTTTTGGCGCACTTGAAAAAAACTGGGTACACAAAAAAGCTCGATATTTGGGTACCTCACGAGCTCACTGAAAGAAACCTAATGAACCGTGTACTCATTTGTGATTCTTTATTACGACGTAATGAAATCGAACCATTTTTGAAGAAGCTGATAACTGTTCATGAAAAGTGGATCACGTACGACAAGAACGTGCAAAAAAGGTCGTCAGGTTTCACAGACTGCGGCGAAACCCGGGTTAACTCGCAACAAGGTGATGCTGTGTGCGTGGTTGGATTGGAAGGGCATTATTCATTATGAGCTGTTACCATCAGGCAGGACCATCGATTCTGAACTCTACTGCGAACAAGTGATGAGATTAAAGCAAGAAGTTGAGAGAAAGCGGCCGGAATTAATTAACAGAAAGCTGTGGTTTTCATCATGATAACGCTAGACCTCACACATCTTTAGCCACTCAGCAAAAATTAAGAGTTTGGCTGGGAGGTGTTAATGCATCCGCCGTATAGTCCTGACCTTGCACCTTCAGATTTCCACCTGTTAAGGTCTATTCAGAATTCTTTAGGCAGTGTCAGGTTAACATCACGAGAGGACTGCCAAAACCACTTGTCGCGGTATTTTGATCAGAAGCCTTCAAAATTCCTATAGCAATGGGATCATGTCCCTACCTACAAGATGGCAATCGAAAAAAATGGCACCTACATACTTTAGTTAAATGTAAATAAACTATATTGAAAAATGTTTTGAATTTTCTTAAAAAAGGTGAAGAAACTTTTTACCCAACCTATTATTTACAGCAAGCAAGGTAACAAAGGACAATGAGGAAATGATTCCACGAGCATGGAGATTATATTTTTTATGGGAGCTATGTAAAATGGAAGTCTGTAAATAGAACCTCTTCTTAACAATGGCTAACATAGCAGACAAAGGGAGCTAGGGAGCGCGACTAGCACGTAAAGGCTGTAATCCATCACGCGTACAAGACGCAAAGTGGGACTTGAATCAAAACACGACGCAAAGTCACACGCTGTATATGATATGTACTTATGTTGTATGAGAGAAAGAAAAGCGGGAAAGTGAGACACCGACGGGCGGGCGTCTCGGAGTGAGGCGCGGGGGGGCGCGGCATCGATCGCGGTCCCCGTCGCGTCGCTCGGGCCTCGGGCCGCAGGGACTGCTATCAGCTGTTAACGCCGATTCGCTCTCGGACTCAGCGAGCCCTCTTCAGCCACTCGTCAAGACTCCCGCCCTCAACTCGCGGACCCGTCGACACTGACACCGAGCGTCCACAGGGCTGGTTTGCTGAACAATCACTCACGAATCTTCACATCTATTGTTATTTAACAACTACACGTTTAGCTATCGTGTTGCTAGCCAGCACACTTTACGCCCACATGTTAGAAACCTTTCAAGGAATAGGGAACTTCGTGTGAAGGACGAAAATACATCATAGCAGAAAATTATAAGAACAAAATTAAATAATTAAAAGCAGTCACAAATAACACTCCAAAGTTACCTATATTTTACAAGCCGTTTAGCATAGAATAAAAATAGTCTTAAAGTAAAAAAGGCAGATAATATTAGTAGCCCGGTTAAGTTAGACCAAAAAATAGGTTACAATAATTCGCACCCAGCTCTAAATTGGTAGAATTGTTCAGAACACTATGTAATGAAATCTAAAAAGTCCTCCTCGATCTGACACCTGAAAAAAAATATTCGGAGTCAAACGTCACAAAAACCGGTTTCGTGATTTTCAACAAAACGGTAAGTTTATCATAAAATATTAAAAATCGTAGATCAGATAATTATCTTTAAAGAATGTCCAAATACTTTTTTACTAAGAGCCACTGTTTCTGAGATATAACGATTCAAAAAGTAGGAAGAGTTGTAATTGTCATATGTTTATAAATATTATTATGACTTAACTTACATATTCAATGTGGTTGCAAAAATATTGGACTGATTTATTTTCTAGCATGTACAAATTGTCAAGGCCGGTCATGCTCCAATGTTGGATCACCAACAGTTGAGGATTGATTAGATTTTCGTTGACCGTGACTGAGATGAAGCTGGCAGGGGAATTAAGACTGTTCCACTGGCAAAGGTAACATTGTTCACTGAGTCTTTTAAAACAGATGCGTATATCCACTGAAGTTGGGCGTCTTAACAATCGAAATTAAAATAATTACCAAAACACTGGGGTAGTTACCCAAACACTGGGGTAGCCTGGTTAATATTTGATTCGAATAAATAGTAAATGCGATTCACAATCGTTATGGCATGTTTTGCATGAAAGAGGCACGCCATGCATAATCAATTGTTCCGAGCCGGAAGCATCTGTCATCAAGAGGGATTTCATTCATTGAATTGTTAAGCGGGCTCACGTGCGGACAACCAGTCTACCGACCGGCCATCGAGGGCCAGGGAGTGCCCTTTATAAATCATACTTGAATAGTCATTTATTCCAAAATATCTTTGAAAATAAATAGTCAGTATTTAAATAAGTCAACCAACTTGCGCAGCGCCAATCAGGTCACAAAAAACATTCAAGAAGCCTCAAAAATGTACTTAGCCATTTTGAGAATTTGAATGAAGAACCAGAACTACCTTTAATCCATGCCTTCTCTAAGATTCAGCAAATTTATGCAAAAGTCTCAGCGAATAACATAAAAAAGCTTCTAAAGTAGGGTATAGAAATTAAAAGCAGAACGCGGATCCAGTTTCCGCTTCATACAATGCTAGCAATCTGGTTTAGTTGCTCTGAATACTGGCGCACGCCTCAATTCGCCCCGAGCATATAATTCCGAAGAGGATATTATTTAAAGTAGAAATTGTGAAATTCACTACATACATGTGAATAAATCGTTTAAATATAAAGCAAGAACATCACCTAAGGCAAACATATATCTTTTAGATATGAGGCACATTATAGTTATGTAAATGCAAAAGTAGAAAAAGATGTAATAAAATAAGTGTGAAGGAAACTAAATCTCGACCTTCCATTGAAGTTGCTTACTTATTCTGTGACCTCACTTGGAATTAACAGCACGGATTGGATAAGGCCTTATCATATTATTAATAGCTTGACCA
Organism: Udea olivalis; assembly: GCA_947369235.1. Lineage (NCBI taxonomy): Eukaryota > Metazoa > Arthropoda > Insecta > Lepidoptera > Crambidae > Udea > Udea olivalis. The sequence goes on from OX376351.1 coordinate 12,225,190, forward strand.
TGTCCGTGGTGTGCAGAGAGAGGCGGGAAAAGCAAAAAATACTGCATCGATTTTTAAACTGAGAACTACTAAATAGAATGCCAGACCTTTATAGACTTGAGCGCCACGTGTGTTTGCCATTAATCATACAGCCTAGTGCAACTCTCTCATAGGCTAGTGTATAACTTAGCCAAAAAAACCGGTTAGGAGAATAGGAAAAAAAAACCAAGTTCACATAATATTTTAGAACCAGGAGATGCCATTTATGAAAAAATAAAAAATGCGATCCTCACAACATTTGCCTCGGAGGTGCCTTGGAGTTGGCGCTGGACGTGTTTGTCATCATTTATACAGGTTTGTCATCTAGTAAAGTGTTAAAGACACAAATAACATACACAAATGACAAGGTGTTATTTTTTAAGTTTGCTCATATTCATCCAAAACATCCAATGAATTTAATTGGGGCTAAGAGTCTTCTGCGCTCGGACCGGACCTGACGCCCGTTTTCGGTATCAGCCATCGCAGCTAAACAGCAGTATTCATTTAGAAAAAGAACAATGATTAATTCTTGAGGTATGTTGTTACTCATATGATCACTGTAGGAACAATACATAGGTGGTATTGTCTGTGTGCAGGAAGCACATTACGTGACTCATCTATTAGGTTGCGGAAAAACTCTTTTTGCATATAGTATGTCTCTACTCCTAATAAAATCTCTTTGGCTATACTATTTGTATCTGGCTGGTTTTGGTATCATTAAAAGTTTAAATTTTAAATAATTTACCTACCTCGTACTAACTTCAACCGATCCAAATTTCCCGTTTAAAATCCAATTTTTTTATGTCGCTTGTTTCCTACCTTTTAATTAAAAACTCTTATACCCTTGTCAGTGGCGAATGCACAAACCTTGCGAGCCAATTAATAAAAAAAAAATTCAAATTAGGAAAATGTGTGATTTACATTTGTTTTTCTTACTGTCAAGATGAGTGACTCTAATGAAGAAATTAGATACATTTTAGAACTTTACTACACAAAAAGTAAAAATGCAACACAAGCCGCGAAAAAAAATTGCGACGTTTAAGGACCTAGTGCAGTGTCTGTGAGAGTAGTACAAATTTGGTTTAAGCGTTTTCAATCCGGAAATTTTGATGTCAAAGATGCACGTCGCTCTGGTCGCCCTATTAGATACAATGGATGCCATTTTTGAAAAAGTGGAGCAAGATCGGCATATCAGTAGTTACGTTACGACGTAGCTGATTTTGATCAAAAGCCTTATTCCTATAGTAATTTTTTTTGTTTTGAATTTTCTTAAAAAATGCGAAGAAACTTTTTCCGCAACCTATTATGTATGGCGTAAGGTGTAGCTAATGTCTGACTGTCAAAATGACAATAATAGCCCTTTGACTGGACGTTGCTTCCCGAATATGTGCCCTACTAGTTCAATCTCAGGTCTCAGGCAATAAGGTTGGCCGGCATCTTGTCTTGGTTAGGGGGCCTACTCGCTAACACAATGTCCGTAGTTTCGGTCAAAAAAATGTGTCAAAAAAACCTACAACAATACATATAATATATTCTTAATAATTTAATTCTGTATAGCGAATACGAGTCCCGATGCAAAATAGTTCGTCTAGTATAAAAAACATGAAGAAGGATTTTTTCTAACTTAAGTTAAGTAAAATGTAAAACTATTCTACGCATGTTAAGTTACTGAAGCACTATTTATTTATTAAGGAATAAACTATTTTAGCCTTTTAAGATTAAAAATATATATCCTGCTTTGAACTCGAGGAAATTGTAAGCAAAATAATTCATCTAGTTGTTAATCGATGCAAAAGTGAGTCACTGAGGTAAATTAAAATTTAACCTCTTAATATACGAGGGGTGATCCAAAAGTAATGATAATCAGTTATTTCTAGTGCACACAAAAATACAAAAAAAATATCAGTCACTTGCTCAGTTACCCACTAGTTCAGGAAAAAAAAACATATAAATAGGCCACGATTCCCAGGAGCTACATTCATTTGAATACGAACTGTCAAGGAGTGAACATCAAAATGGAATAACACGAAATCAGAGCTGTCATTAATTACCTCTGCTTGAAAAAAATGCCTACCAAAGACATACACAGCGACTTGGTGGAAACATTAGGGGACTCTTCTTCTCCATATTCCACAGTTGCACGCTGGGCTAAGGAGTTTAAGCTGGGAAGAACATCGACGGAAGACGAACACCGCGAAGGACGCCCATCGACGTTCCTCACTGAAGAAACTGTGAAAAAAGTTGAAGAAGTTGTATTGTAAGATCGAAGAGTGACTATCAGGCATGTAGCTGAGGTCACAGGTATCTCATATGGCAGCATTCAAAGAATCCTTGCGAACGAATTGCATATGAGAAAGGTCTCCGCGCGTTGGGTACCGAAAATGTTAAACGACGAGCAAAAGAAGAAACAAGTCGACATGTCAAGAGCAAATCTCGAAAAGTTCCAGGAAGACAAGGATAATTTTTTGTCGCGTTTTGTGACCATGGACGAGACCTGGATCCACCATTTTGATCCTGAAACAAAACAACAATCGATGACATGGAAACGATCCGATGAACCGACGCCGAAGAAATTTAAAGTGTCAAGCTAAGCAGGGAAGGTTATGGCGTCTGTATTTTGGGATGCTGAAGGAATAATCATGGTGGACTACTTGGAAAAGGGGGCCACTATTACAGGCTCCTACTATGCAGAACAAATAAGAAGATTGCGGGAGGCTATTAAGGAGAAAAGGCGAGGCAAACTGCGGGCTGGAGTGCTGTTCCATCAAGACAACGCACCGGTTCACGAAGCTGCAATTGCCATGGCTGCCATTCAGGAAGCGGGCTTTGAGCTGGTGGAACACCCCCCCTATTCACCAGATCTAGCCCCCAGTGACTTCTATCTCTTTCCACGACTCAAGAAACACCTCCGAGGCAAGAAATTAGACGATGATAGCGACGTGATGGCCGCGGTTGAGGACTTTTTTGAGAGTCAAGATAAAGATTTTTTTTCTAAGGGAATTTTAGGTTTAGAAAAGAGATGGACTAAATGTATATAGACTTGCTAGGAGACTATGTTGAGAAATATTTTTTTTTATTATTATATTCATTGTGTTTATTATTGATTATCATTACTTTTGGATCACCCCTCGTACATATTTTTAATTTAAGTGTGGAAAAGTAATTCTGTGTTATTCATTATACAAGTAAGACTGTATTTAAATTCTGTAATTTTTTGCTGCTTTCTTTAGTTTTCAAATAAAAATGGAATAGTTTCTGGGGTCGAGGCGGGCAAATCAAGTTACCAAATATCTAAAGACTTGATAGTGCCCAGATCTACAGTGCAATCTATCATTCAGCACTATAAAAAGAATGGAAATACTTATTGTTTGAAGAAAATTGGCCGACCGCGTATCACAAGTAAAGCAGAAAACAGAATCCTGAAGAAAATTGTTAAAAAAATCGTCGTGCTCGTGCTGGAGAACTCACGATACAATGGAGAGACATGATTCACAAAGATGTCTCAGTTGCTACCTGCAAAAAGAGTGTTAAAAAGAACGGGTTACGGTTTTTACACCGCTAAAAAGAAACCATTGACTGCTTTACAAAAGAAAAAGAGGTTTATGTTCGCTCGTGATCATCGCACTTAAATTGGACTTCTGATAAGTGACGTAGTATCATTTGTAGTGATGAGTCCAAATTTGAAGTGACAGACGGTGATAAAAGAAAAAAAGTTATTCGGCACAAAATGAGGCATTTAATACTGAGTGCATGTCTACTGCCCTCTATTACGTCACTCAAACATCAAGATTCCTTCATTTTTCAACAAGATCGTGCTTCCTGCCATACTGCAAGGACAACAAAGGCATGGCTACTGTCAAAGAGCATCCCTACAATCGAATGGCCATCTAACAGCCCGGACTTGTCGCCGATCGAGACCCTATGGTAGAAAATGAAAAAAGTTCTTCGCAAAAATCCATCAAGATCGAAGAGCGACGTTATTTATGTTATTTAAGCTCATGAAAGAATTTGAGATTATGTAAGCTCATAAAAGAATTTGAGAATGTGTGATATGTTAAAATAAACTTTAATATGTTGCTCAAACTGTGGTTTATTTTTATTAAACTTGCTTAATTACTTTACACAAATTTACCTCATATTATTCAAAATTTTGCCTTATTTAACATACTAGAGTCTAGTGTGTTAAATAAGGCAAAGTAGTAGTATAGTTCGTCTAGTAACTAGACGAACTATTTTGTATCGGGGCTCGTATCATAATAAAGAGTACAAAAATACGTGATGGTTGTTAAAATCGTCTTCGCTTTCATACTAATTAGGACCATGTTAGTTTGCGCGAAACTACGGACATTGTGTTAGTTAGAGAGTTGGTACTCAGAGGTGAACTTGGGCGGCGCAGGGCGCGCGGATGTTGCGTGAGTTTTGTGAGATTGTCAATTGTTAATAGTAGGCATTCTACTGGACGTTGCTTTGTTGTGTCCCACCAGTACAATAGGTCTTAAAAAAGACTGTAAGTCACAACGTCACCTGTGCAATCTGGTTGGCTGGCATCTCGTCTTGGTCAGAGGCGAACTGGGGCGGCGGCGGCAGCACTGGCGGCGGCAGGGCGCGCGGGTGTTGGCGGAGCCCGCCCGGGCCGGCGCCCGCGCGCCCCTGCATGCGACTACCGGCCCTCCAGACCCGCTACCACACCGCCTCACGGTGTACACTCAACACATCACACGATACAACCACGATAACACTTTCCACAACCAATGGACTAGCTAGTTCGAGCTAGTTTTGGGGTTTATAATTTACTTTTAGACCTAAGTATAAAACTCGCATTATTACTTATTTGTTGTATGTGCTACGAATGTGAGGCTCAGTCATAAATAAAAAGGTCACCACTTATTATTATACGAGTAAGTTAACTTTATTATGGTTTGATGTTTATTGTTTCAACAAGAATAACTGTTCGTTATTATCTCATGCATGTCGTTTAATATTATTCTGATAGGTATATGCTGAGGGCAGACTTAAAAGTATATCATGCCATAAGGTGAATCTACCACTATTTATCTATACAATATCAAAAGTGAGGCAGGTGAACCGTATCAAGATTTCCGCAAACGTTGGACAACAGAAGCTCAATGAATAACGTAATTCGTCACTGTCAATTTATTCCCCGACACAACCGAGAAAAATCGCGCTGGAACCCCTAATTGAATCGTGATTAATAATGTCAAATGTCAGAAAAGGGGAGCATACAAATTGTTAAAATAAAATATTCGTGGACGAGCAGGGTTAAAAAGATAACGACGAACAGATGGTAAGCTTTAACGAGGTGTTGCTGAATAAATCAATGTCACCACCATCGGTTGACTTCAATCCATCAAAATATATGGCCAAGATTAGCGACGGCTACCCCTTCCGTGTGACTTCTCTAGAATTTAGGTCAGAGCAGTATACTCGTGCGTTGCAGGGGAGAACCTGCAACCGAATGAGGTCGCACGTTGGCGTCATAGCTACGCTGGACAAAAAATAGGTGTGCTCGCCATAGCTCACGTGCGAGCCACGCAATAAAAATACTTCATAGCGTGCCTAACTCGGGAATTTAACGGACTCTGTCGATTGTTGAAAAATGAAACTAAATATACCCGAATTCGATGAAACGGACACGAGAACAAAACGCTCACCCAAAAAACTACAACCGAAAACATATCTGAAGTTATGATTTAAGAATTTAGTTAGGAACGCTAACCATTGATTTATAAAACAAAAGCATTCCATACACTGAACAAAGCATAGCTCTAAAATAGATCAATTAAACAAACTACAAAGCGAAACACTAACAAACGTGAACGTTCTCCGCGCCCTTTTTCCAGTTAACAGAAGCAAAAGAAACAAACTTTAATCTTGTTTGCCATAAACGCGTTGGATTTAAATAGAAAAGAATAAATACGAATTACGTAAACAATCGAAAGGCATACACCCGCATCATTGGTTATTAAGACCTATGTTATGTATGATGGCTCACACAGCCACATGCATCGTCTCGTTGTAGTACGTGTGGAGAAATCTGTATTTGACCAAAAACGAAAGTGGAAGCATTACTTTTAACATGACTGGCACAGTTGCAAAACGTATTTTTAAACATTAGTTGGGTTCTTGATTTTCTAGATCAGTACATCCTTCCACAAAGTTAATTCCAATAATTTAATTTTCATAACTTGCATGAAACAACAATTTGATAATACCTGTCAAAGGCAAAGGTAGTGTGGGACTTCCACCCGCTAGGGGGATGGTAGACCTGACAAACCCCAACTCGGGAGTTCAAATGCCAGAACCAATCTTTGTGAAAATTGTTAAATTTCCGACTAACTCTCTGGGAATGGAAAACATCGATAAAAATACATATCAACCCGGAGAGCGGCGAAAGGCTCATCCATCACTTATCACGTTGGGTTCTTCTAACTGCTAACTAATACCATTGGTGAAGAGTGAGCTTCTGAGTGTTCCGTTCACCATGACGGCAACAGTCACTTGCCTCTGACTACTCGGTTTAATAGACCCGTACCGCTAGGCTATTTTAAGGTCATAAGTTTCAAAAAATCCAAAGTTGATTATTTTCTGCCTCTAGATAGAATCGTACCTAAGACGCTTATTAGTGCGTTTTGTGTCACATCTGACTGTCGCATAATTAGCAATTCGACTATTTGTATGCCATACTTTTTATTCAAAATAAAACTGCCAAAATTAATTTAAATTTAAAAATATTCATAGTATCATAATATCTAGTATAGCCTGCGGATTGTGCAAACCTAATTTGTGTAATGTTCGTCCAGCGGAAACTGTCATAAGGTCAGTATGTAACAACAGTTACAACTCTCGCACAGTTTCGTTCGAACAAGTCTGACTTTTTAAAATAATAAGATTTCGTAGATGAAAATGACATAAATTAAGAATTTTGTGTTCTATTACAACTTAATAAATAAGACACGTAAACTTTAATAACTTGCATTTTCTTTTGTTGTACAGTGGGTTGTAACAAAAAAATAGGCAGAGCTAAAGATGCCTCTGCACATCAGTTACTACTTCGTTATCATCATGAAAGTTTTCATCTTTAATTTTTTTTTTCGTCCAATACCGACCGAAAAGTCAAATAAGTATGTAAATTTCTACCTATGCGACTACCTAAGATGGTCAAATTAATGTATTAGCACAGAATAAAACAGAAGGAAGTATTAGGTTGGACAAAGGATTCCGAAACTACATGCAAAATACAAAAAGAAAGAACTTTACTATTTTCGAAACTTCAAAACCCAGCGATACGGCTCTTTAAGATTATAGTCGTTTATTTAACTCTTAACAGCTTCAAGTAGTGACATTCTAATTGCGGTGCTGATTCGATTTCTGATAACATGTTTTTATGGAAAAACACCATAATCACTTTGGTTTTTATTTAAATAAATAGTCTACGCGGGCGAAGCCGCTGACGGATAGCTAGTATAGTAATAAATAGAGAACAAAAAAGACATAATATATATACTTAGTAATAAATAGAGACAAAAGAGACAAACTATATCATCTGAAAATTTGTCACTATGAAAAAAAAAATAGGGTATATGAATTTTTTTTAATTAGGTTTTATCGAAAGACCTTTCAAAAATAGAAACAAGTAAAAAAAAATATATTTCGAAAGCACCAAAACTCCCCGAGATATACAGAGTTACCGAGATATAGTTTTTTTTTTTTTTGAAATAGTACAAACTGCCGTCTTCAAAATTCCTTTAAATGATGTCATTTATTTCTATGCGTTCTGCAAAACATTTCTGCAGCTATTATTAAATTTTGCGTTTCAGAATATGGTTTCTTGACGAAAGTTTCTTTGAATTGTGTAGATCGAATGGTAGTTTTTTCATTCACTTTACTGAAGTGTAAAGTGAATGAAATGGTTTTCCCACCCGAGTTTGAAGGGCCATAAAATGAATTGTACAAAAGTAATCAAACTAAAAGTTGCAATAAGGCCTTTTTTTAATGTAATTTTCGTATTAATTAAATTATTTCTAGAATTTGATGATGTTGTCAAATACGCTATTAGGACTTCTGTTATATACTTTATATCGGCCAATAGGAATAAAAGAAAAAGAAAAAAAGAATTTAGCGAATTGGTGCAGCCGTTCAGAGATTATGCGTGTACATACATTTACTCAATTTATTTTTATTTAAATAGAAAACTAGATAGCTACGTGTTTCTAAGAAGAAGAGTCCCGCCTGGCGGACATCATTAGTTTTTTTTTCTTTTTGGTTACCTAAGGTCCCAAGGTAATGTGGCTGTTTCATTAGTTAGTTATCTTCTTGTATTTCATGGTCATTTTATCATCATGAAGAAATTAACTTCATACATAAAATTAACAAGTAATGAACTTAGAGGTATGGATTGAGCAGCGCTTTTGACTGTTTTTTTCTATTCAAAAGGCAGCTGCGGTGGCTTAGCATGTCAGCCATTTAAGGCCAGGATCTTCCAAATCAACCTATTTTTGGTTAAGTTTTAAGGCATCTAATAGTCGCTTTTTTGATTCAGAAAAAATATATGTTGTTCATGAGCTGTTCTTAATAAAATAATTATAATTCCTTGATACAACTTTACTTCAAATGTTCATTTCTAAAGGACCTAACCTAAAACAAGAGCCTTCAATTTTAATAAGAATTACTTTGATCATGTTTATGTATGAATAATAATAAATAAATAATAAATAAATATCTGGGACAATTCACACCAAGATCATCTGACCCCAAACTAAGCAGAGCTTGTAATATGGGCGTCAGAGACTGATAAACATACTTAAATATTTCTAAATACATACTTAAATAGATAATAACACCCAGACACACAACAAATACAAATGTTCGTCACACAAATATTTGTCATGGGTGGGGATCGAACCCACGACCTCCGGCGGCTAAAGGCAGGAAATCAGGATCGCTGCCATTGCGCCAACAGGCCAGTCAATGAAAAATACAAGATAATAATCTAGGCGCATTGTAAACATTCCCTGTATTGTAACCGTTCAGATTCAAGCACTAGGTACATCAGCAAAAGATAGAAGCCGAGCATTGCGCCAAAAGAGAGAAACTGCTCAAAACTGAGCTTGGATTGTTTTATAAAATGCTTATCTTTACGGAGAGCACCTTTTCGGAAAACTTACACCTTGATCATTTGTCCCTAAACTAAGCAGAATATTGCTATGGGTACAGTACATCCCTAAATAAATTATAACACCCAGACTTAAACGTTCGTCACATGAATTATTTGCTTATTAATAATCAAAGCCCTCTATCCCTACCAGTAAACCGTAAAATCTTTTAAACAATGCAAGGCATTTTAAAGGGTATTTGTTCACTTTCAGCATCGATGAGATCGAATATTTGTGCAAAGAAAGGGAAATTTAATTTAAGTAGAGAACAGTTGCGTTAATAATTACATTGTAGCTTATCTGAGCGTTTTTAATACAGGTATTAAGCCCTAGTAAGAGAACAATATTATGGAATAAGCTATGAAGATTTAATCAATCTTTATCAATCAAACATACCAATCTTAACGACTTCTAATTTTATTAATAACTTAATTTGTCACCCTAATGCATATGGCACACGGTGGTTTTATGGTGAAACAATGAACATCTGTATAATTCATATTTTATCCTTTAGCGTTAGTGAACGAAACGTTGAAGAGCCTGGTATTCGTAATTGGGACGCACACATAAAACAAAATATTTAGCGCCCCAATTTTTTTGGTCTCATTTGTGAGAATTGCGCATTGGGTCGCGCCGGTTTTGTGGTTCTACACAAAAAAATCACCTTTAGCAAGTATTCACACAAAGGAACGCCCCACGCAGATACTGTACACAATAGCGATTCGTTTTAAAAAGGGGGAAAGTTTAAGAAAGGGAAGGTATAAGGGTTTCAGGGTGGGATTATAGATGATGCGATGGCTATGGTCGCGTGTTGGGCTACGGTACTGCGTTGATCGGAGCGGGCGGTGCGGCGCCTGACGCGGGACTGCCGTCGCCCGCCCATAGCCAGACCCCTCGCGTGCCGCCCGCCGCGCCCGGCCGACCGCCCGCCCGCCCGCGCGCCAACAAAACACAAATTACAGAGACACATTTATTAGCCGCAACACTACTTATGTACACTTAATATAAATACTAAAACATACAAAAAATCCATAGCACTTATAAACACTGATAACGTTAATGTCACAATGTCAATTTTATTTCAACAAAACAAATGACAATAGCCATATTCGAACTCAATAAAGTCCTCTACTCTTCTGGCTTCACACCTGAGTGATCTGCAGACGTGGTGGTACCGACTGTCGCCGAGGCGGACGCCGGGGACGTCGCTCGCACCAGCTGCCTATGGCACGAAGTCGACGTGAACAAGCTTCTCTCGACGGCAATTTCCACCATTTTCTTGGTTCACGCGCTCCGAAAGTTGTAGTCATTCTATCACCTGGCTTAGACACATCGTACACTATTTTCGGGCTCTCTAACGTTTCCGTTCCAGGTGCAATGCGATATTTCGCGCCCGATATTGCTTTTTTGAGCCCGTTGAAAGCTCTTCTAGCTGCATTCTCTTCTTCCTTCACATCAAATGTCGTCTCTCTCGGAACCGCAGTGAGTGTGCCAGGTGGTGGATGACCTGTGGGTGCTTCTTCCGGTTTATTCAAAAGATTCCTCAGCCTGGAGAGTATGGTTGTGGGCGGGTCTGTGTTGGTTCCGACTGTACAGACTCTGGGTTTAGGGTAGTCTTGTTCGAGTGGTATAGTTGTAGGGGCGTAGGGCTGAATGGGTAAGGTGGCGGCTCTTCGGGGCGGGAGGTCATCTTGCATGTAGGCGACATGGAGCGTGCTGATGCTGAGCGGCTGCTGCGGCGGCGGCCAGAGGTCGCGTGTAGGCGGCACGGGCGCGGGCCGCTCGCCCAGCATGCGGCGCGCGAACTCGCCCGGCTGCCAGAGGTAGCTCGCAGTCAGATTCCCGTGCGTTTGCATCACGATACGAATCTTCACTAACGGCGCAAACTGGCGACGCTAATCTAATTCTTGGCTTCGCGCACTTGTTAGTTTTCATATAAATACGTCGAGTAAAGGCTTTTTAAATTAGATCAAGAATGGAAATATGTAATGAACCGCACTGAGTAATCCCTTTGTTGTGTTATCTAATAAGTATGTACAACGTCGTACTGTTGACATTCACAATGTTCTTCAGAAGTTACATGTATGATGATTTGACGAACCTAACGAACGAACATTTTAAATAGTATAATCCTTTAATTATTGGAGAAATAGAGAAAATTTTAATACCGACATAACGACCGAGACCACAATAGTGTTTGGGACGCGGCGTAAGAAGTGAAAGGCATGCGTCTGAAAATTGCAGTAAATCTTTCTAAAATTAGGTCTGGTAAAAAAAAATTGAGATGGGAATGCTAAAATGGTTTGGGCATATGGAAAGGATGGATGAAAGGCGATTAACGAAACAAATTTACAAGGCGAGGGTGGATGGAGCTGTTGAAAGGGGAAGGCCTAGACGGACGTACTTAGGACAAGTCCAAGACGTGCTCAGAAAAGGTCAGGTCAGAAGTACCCATAATCGACGAGTATGTATGAAAGGATTAATGAGAGTGAAAGAAGCGCAAGAGGTGTGTGAGGTGTGTCAGGACCGTAGCAAGTGGAAAGATGTGGTCTCTGCCTACCGCGTTGGGAGAAAGGCGTGATGGTATGTATGTATGTAGGGCTGGTAAGTGCCAGCTCCCTCAACTTTACTACAAATAGAAGTGTTGCTGCTTACTGGCGTGTTTTGCAATTAAATTTTATATATTAGGAGAAGAAAGCTACTCAGTTTAGCATTGCTTTCCTGTCTCCAGTTGATATTTTGTTAAACTCATGGTGGTTGGTTCTCAAAACAACCCTAATGAATATTATTCAAATTTTAGCATTTAATGCAAACCTCTCCAATCTGTTTGTGTGTGTTATTTCTTATTTCTTTTTAATTGTTATTATAGGACAAAAATTTCATTTCGAAAGCTAATTGAAGAATGCTAGATGACACTTTTGCTTCCACCATGTACTTTGACTTGATGAACACAAGCAAAATCAAACCTTATAAAGGCTTATTAATGATTGGCTTTTACCCGAATTTTTAATAATTTGTAAAACAAAAGCTTTAATTGCCCCAATTTACAAAATATTGGTGAGGAACCAGTGAGAATAAGCATATAACAATACAACAAATAATCAAGGTAATCTTGGTTGTTTTATTTAGGCTGCTGTCTGTGCAAGGGGCATTTGCTTTAAACTCAACAAATTCTGATTATTTGGGCAGTGTTTTGAAAACTACACATGTATCCCATCCATCATTAAAATATACAATTTAAAAAAAACCATAGAGTCTACACTGAGTTTGTGTGTGAACCTGTCTGGACCTGATCTTATAGTATGGACCACATAGCGAAGCTCAACAACAATTTTACAGAGACTAAAATCCATAAATCTGCAGATACCCATAATTCACGCAGTCCAGCAGGCTAATAAGTTTAAGACATTCAAGTGAAAACATAGTGTGAATAACAGGTTGCATAAACAGTAGAGGCATACAAGTACAAGAAGTAAGAAAATTTACTGATGGATTTTGTGACAAAACCTAAAAATTTTGTGGAACAAGGCCACCTACAACAAAATTATATAATAAATACCTTTGATGGTTAATGTTTTGCGGCTGCTAGTGGCTATCATGATGAACTTTAATAAGGCTGCAAGAATTTGTGCAGCATAATACGAGGTAGACAATGCACAGACTGTCACATTAGGTTTTATGAGGGCACAAAAAACTTATTTAAAAGAGCCTCCTCAACTGCTGCCAAAGTAAATGTAATGTACACAATTAAATAAAAAGGACTCACCTTTAATGGTCGGACAATACTGATTGTTTCAATCATAGTAGTGGATGCCATTGTGCGTAATGTTTTTCCTAAAAACAAATTTCTTTTTAATTTTATTACAATTCTGCTATACTATTTTCACTGTAAGATAATATGCCTGTCAGCTCTTAATGTTCCGTGTCACGCATACTATTTCAAACTAAATAAAAAGAAACTAGGCAAAGAAAATTTTATAAACTATTAAAAAACTATTGTTCTTTCGAATCTGATCTAGTAAATTATTGTTATTATTATTAACCGTTAATTAATGACATTTTTGAAATCGAATTATTTTATCTTTACAGCGCCTGATGCGTGAAAAGGAACGCCATTCAATAGTGTATTGACACTACTGAATCGACAAAAAATTGATTAATAGGAGCGACTATTTTGTAATTTGTAATCACATCATTCGCATCAGTACCAGTTTGTCTGCCTTGTGTGCTATTTTTTAACTATTATTTTTGAGATAACGCGTTTTATTTTATAACTTATTAGCCATAACCGGTTTATAAAGAATTTATTTAAAAATTGGTAAATCCGATTCAATTTACTTTGCCAACTCGATTGAATTACATTCGTTACAGCACTATAATTGACAATTATGAACTGTTAAGGATATAGTCATACGGCGAAAATAGTATAATAATATGTAACAAGTAAAAGCTTGTATCAAACAAAAAAGCTTTCCTATCAGGAAAAATACTGGTACAAAATCATTGACCAAATAAATAAGGTCGAAATCTCAATTAAATGTCAATGTGATGATAATAATGTGATTATCCATAAAAACCCATGTTAAATGTGTAGTTCACCTAGTCATGCATGACCTCTCACAAATCTTAAAAGATTAATTAAAATAAATTACCTATTAAAGTTCTTAAGATAGGTATGTGTTTATGTTACCGAGTAAGTACACAAAATTCATAAAATGAGTGATGTCTAATGGTGTAAAAAACTAACCTACGTTGTCTAAGTTTAATTTAATCATAAGCAACTTGAAACTTGAATTTATTTTAATTATGAACATGAATCGGCCACAAAGAAAAGCAAAACAATAAAGTTAAATCAGTTTCTCATGCTTTTAATCAGTTTGCACAATATTTTAATTCATAAAATTCCTTCACAGTATAAACTTATACTTAAAAATTAAACTCCAAAACAAAACAATAGTCCAATACTCACAAAATGTGTGCTTTAAAAAATTGTGTATCGATGAAATGGTAGAAAAAATGAGTCTAGAGTTTTTAGAGAAGTACAATTAACTTTTCGGGCAATTCCGTAGTCATTATCACCAATCAATTTGAGAGATTAACAACACAAAATTGCTTAAATTCTATACAAAAAGATACAACACGCAAACAATTACAATGACCAAAAATGACAAATGACGCACGAAGGAACGAACGAACGAACGAACGGAAATCACAGATTAACTAGGGAGGGAACAAGTTATCGGAATTCAGAACGCCAACAAAAAAATGCTTCTTCCTCGGTAGGAGTTGCTATCTCAAAATATATTCTCGTTACATGGTAAAGCATGGTGGTAATGGTAACGATTATATTTTATTTTGGTAAAATATGTATGATTTTGTTGTGGGCAGAGCAAATAGTGAAAAAAAAATCATTCGTTGGGGCAGAAAAGATCTACGGTTTTATTCATATAAATTTTGCGCCTTCTTAAAGTGGACTAATATATGACTAAACAATTGTTTGCTTAAAAACGTTATTCTTATACGCACATTAGTCATTTAATCATTTTCAAATGCTCTAAAATCAATGGTTTTTAGGCAACGTTTATATTTACAATATCGTCAAACAAGTCCATATCGTTTGCTGTTTTGCTATTGAATTTGAAACTTAGGAGCTATTTTATCTTGTTTTTTTGCAGTAAACGGATTTAACCTGTAATATTTATTAGTGACAAAAACGGCTAGGAACATTTTTTATTTATTTATTAATTAACAGTGTTCTTGGAAACATTCAACTTTAAGGGGAGGTGGTTCACAAAACACGTTTTTAGAATTCATTTTTGAAGTAGTAAACAGTGAAATTAAAATCTTATAAAATTTACTGATATTGTTGAAAGGATAATACAGGGAATTCATCTAGTGGAAACATGATTTGATTAAGTTGACTCGATAGAATACATTCACAAAGTTACCTCTTTTCGTGACATTTTGTCTTCCATTTTTGGTTTTATTCCTAAAATAATTGATCTGATAATATGGGTCCTTTACCAAAACAAAGTGTAAAGATAACTGGAGGTATTTCATGCGATAGTTTTTTAAATATATCTATTAATTTTTAAATCGATTATTTTGGTGATTTTTGGTCCGCGTGGCGCTCACCATTTTCCTTCGGGAAATGTTGTGCAGAACCACCTCGCCATAATGTCATATAAAAAACGGATTCCGACATGGCAAAGTAGTTGAAGAGCTTGTCTAACCAGAAATGACGAGCCCTACTACTTTTTTATTACGTCGATATTTAAAAAATATAATTGTGTAAAGCAAATATCCATCCATTTTAATTTGTAGCTATGACTTGATTTCAATGGTTGCCCAGCAGTGGGACCACAGATTAGAGAAAAAAGAAGGGGGACAGTACTGTCAGTCACAGTAAGGCTTATTTTTTGACGTTTCTTTACGTGCTGCTTTATGTGTGCTTGAATGCAGTGGAGGGGCGCATTATTTCAGATTAGACAAGCTTTAGCAAATTAAACGAAAATACTATTTAAAAGTTTTGAAACATTTCCATTAATAGGCTGAGTAAATTACTATTAAGTACTATTAGTTGCACCTTGAAAAAAATATATTGTTATTGGACGGCCAGTAGCAGGAGGCAGGGGCCTTATGCACAGCATAGATCTTATGGCCATAGCACATTATCACTAAAAAGTACCTTTATCCATAAACACTACCAAACTTACAACGTCTACTCTACTTAACACGGTTCAGCAACGGCACCGCTCCAAGAGCATTGATGAAGAGGCTAGATCATAAATGACGTCACCAACTTCGCCATCTTGCACTTACGGTGCCTCTGCTCCTTGGCTTTAGGCTTGTAAGCGTTATGTCAAATTGGGTATGGGAACAAAAATCAAACATGTCCTAAATCGAAAACCATTTCGAGGCATTTGTATATTATACCTTATTTAAATATTTAACATTTTCAAAAGCATTTTTAGGATATTTTTAATTAAATACGTTGGCAATCTGGGGTCAAATGAATGACCCCAGTTTGCCAACGTCCGCAAAGAGTAATATTGGAATCTTGACGGTAATCAAATTGACATCTCACAATTGAAACCTGTTGGGTCCTATAAACGTCCTTTCACGTGATTGGTTTATAATCTATCCATCACCAATTAAATGACGCGATCTGTATCATACGTAAGACTTTTAGATAGGTGATTCTACTGCATGGTAATAATGGGGTTTCCAGATAGCAGATTTAAAATTCCCCCATGTGAAAATATGTTTCCACACAGTTATTTTGAACAATACGTACATTAATTTACGCCCATTGCCCAGACGGGTAGGTAGGACTTAAAATAGCCATTTGCTATAATCCCAACCCTTTCAGGGAGGGCTTGGTTTCAGAACTTGCCAAAATAAATTGTATCTGAAGTCACCTTCTCACATTCTCATGAGATTATTGTATACATGATGAACGATGAGCTCTGTTTCAGTCGTAAGTGCAGTAAATCAGTAAATTACCTCCTCATTATTTATTTACCATGAATCGGGGTAAAACACATGTGGGAACACTAAGTGAATTTGTGACGTCATGAGTTCGCAAAAAATGAATAAAATAAAAACTACCGGCTAGATCAACGAAATGTTCAAATTAGTTTCTTAAAATAGTAAAAGGTATTTAAAAAAAATATAAAAAAAAATTGTTTCAAGAAACGTCAAACATAAATATTTTTTTTTGGATATGTCTCAGAAACTCAGAACAAATTTGTAAGTGGCAAAATCTACATGGATAACTTTCTATTCCGAACAGTGACAATATCTTGCAAAAGACTACAAATAAAAAATACTTAAATTGAGGGCATGTTAGGAATTTACGATAGTTTTGCGGTCCGTTTTAATTAAAACGCTCAACAACAAAGCAACGTTTATCGCGCTTTCCAATTTGGACCGGGTGAAACTGGTGAAAGTGCGAAAAGCAAAGACCATAAACTACTATATTCTTTGGCTAAAAGCACCAAAATTATTTTTTTACAAATCGGACTGCAGCGAATGACTGTCACACAGACAAATAACAAGTTGATAAAGCCGTTTCTATCTTAGCTACTGTTATTTAGAGATTTAGTACCGATGCCCACGCCTTAATGCCCAAGCCAAGGCTTTTAAAAAGAAATGAAATGTCAAATTGATAGATTTGATTTGATGCCGGGCGGTGTGGCTGGCGTCTTTTGTAGATTTTTTCATTGGCGCGAAAGCAATTTATCTCAGTGAACCGAAAAGTCTTCTTAATTCTATTTCGCAATGGCCGGGGTGAAGTCCTTGGCAGTAAGGGGTATTAGGAGTTTCGGCCCAGATGAGGTCGATGAACAAAGGATCGTTTTCGAAAAGCCCCTAACATTGATCCTGGGGCAAAATGGATGTGGTAAAACGACTATCATTGAGTGTTTGCGTTATGCTATCACGGGGCAGATGCCGCCGGGTAGCCGAAACGAGTGCTTCGTTCATGACGCAAAAGTGAATAGGAGCAATGAAGTTTTGGGTCAAGTTAAATTGAAGGTATGCAAATTTGTGAAATACTCCCGACCGGTTGAATTGTAAACAGGACAAATGTGCCGCAACTGCAATGGATAATATAATATTTCCAATCCTTCCTACTTCATTTATCTTTACTGGCCTCCAGGTTAGCCTACAGGTTCGGCAAGATCATGTTTCATTTGCCTTCTGTATTACTAATGAACTTTTGGTACTATGATGTTATGGAGATTCAAGTCTTAAAGTTACAAATCTAAGATGGTAAAAAGTTTAAAATAAAGCTTATGACATGTATGCAACACCTAAGAATCAATCAAGATAACCTCACAGATTTGTAATAAATAGTTCATGTTTTGATTACAGATAGTGAATGCTAAGGATAAACAATTGGAAGTTTCAAGATCTATGCGTGTTACTGCCCTTGCAAAGAAAAAGACCAAGTTTCAAACACTTGACTCATTCCTGTCTGTGATTGATGAGACTGGCAAGACTAAGGATATATCATCAAGATGTGCCGATTTGGATTTTGTAATGTACGAGGAGTTAGGTATGTTCATGCTATTTTTTCATGTAAATAGAATGAATATCACAATTTTAGAACAAATTTTCCATACTATTCCTATTTATTCCTAAAAAGGTTTACTGATGTGACTTAACCTTTCATGTTCCAGCAACACGATATTCAATTGTGTCTGGTTTGTCCAGAGTTGAAAGGTTAAGAAAGTGTGGAGCCTTTTGTTCTTATTAATCTGTGATTATTGAGAGACTGACCGGATATAATGTTAAACATTCATGTAATTACCCTAATCTAACATAATTGCAAACATGAACTGCTGTGAAATGAATAATTTTAAGATTTATGTGTGTTAACAGAAATGTTTTTAATTTTTGAAAACTGAAGTTGAAAACCTACAGGTGACACAAGATGTATTTATTAATGAGTATAGACTTCTGGTGCTATAGTAGAAAAACAGAAAAGGTAATAAATATTTTTTTAAATTTTAGGTGTGTCAAAGGCTATTCTGAATTCTGTTATATTCTGTCACCAAGAAGACTCAAGCTGGCCATTAGATGAAGGCAAGAAAGTGAAGGAACGTTTTGATGAGATCTTCGATGCAGACAAGTATAATGATTGTTTTGAGCGCCTCAAGAAGATAAGAAAGGAATATACTCAGAATTTAAAACTACTTGGTATGTACAAGTGTTTATTGTATAAGTGTTCAAATACATACCATTCATGTCAGTATAGGAACATGTTTTTGAATCAGCCTTGACATGGTAGTCATATTATTATGTATGTATTTTATTTAGTATAGAGATTGTATTAATATTATGTATGTTCATACTATAGCTAAATTTAAAATGTTAAAAGACTATTTAAAACAAATGTAAATCTATGGTCCACTTGAATTAACCATTTTTGAATTTTGAAGGATAAGTTTATCTATTACTAATTGATTACTATCATTTTATAACAGAACAAGAAGTTGTTTACTTGACTGAGAAGAAAGAAGAATTAGACAAGAAGAAGTTAGAAGTTGTCAATACAGAAACTCGTATATCTGAAACTGAATTGAAAGTAGCTGAAATGGCCCAGGAATTGAAACCAATTACTGAGAAATTGCAAGACATTGCTACTCTGGAAAAAAATATTGTGGCATTTGAATCCAAAAAGGAAAAAATCAAAGCAAGGTAGTAAGCACAGTGTTATTAAGAATATGGTATGTTTTTTTAATTATAGTTTGTATTTATTTGTGAATAAATTTATTTAGATTGGAACATTCTCGTACTCAAGAAGAAGAATTAAAAAAAGCAATCAAGACACTCTTTGAGGGGACTACACCAGAACTGCAAGAAAATATAAGTAAGTTAGCACATACTTTAATTAGCAAGTGAATCTGTATTTCCTAAATAATATTTGTAGATAGATATTATTGCATTGCAGTATTATACTGTTGAAAGCTACTAATAGCAGAAACAGTGCTGGCCACTTGAAATTTGTCTGTAGTGATATAATTATAATTTTTTAACATAAATTATTTTCACTAGGTAACTATGGAGCTACCGCTAAAGCTAAACAAAAGGAACTGGCTGATTCTTACAAAAAAATTAATGGCTTTAATAAAGAAGAAGAGAAAATCGCTAATGAGAAAACTTCCAATGAAAACAAGTTTACCAAATTCATTCTTCTTGAGAGTCAAAACCAAGAAAAAATTGATAAGAGAAACAAACTCATAGTTGAAACAGCTCAGTTAGCAGAAATTGAAGATATTGGTGAAGTAGAATCTAGTGAAGCTGCAGAAGCAGCAATCAAGAAAATTACGGAAAAAGTTAACATATTAAAGAAAGACCTCAGTGAACATAAAAAATTAGCAGAGGCTGAAGAAAAGAAATTACAATTAGTTGTTGATGAGAGCAAGGATGCCTTATCACGCCATAAACAAAAAATTTCAGGCAAACATTCAGAGATTCAAAAAAATAAGAAAGATATTACAAAAGTCGACAAAGAAATTGTTGATGCTAATGAGTCTAAGGTCAAGTTGGAAAACTTGGAAAAGAAACTTGAAGCTGCTGAAGAAGAATACAAAAATCTTGAAGGTGAGCTCAATGTTGAAGAATGTCAGCAGGAGATCAATGACGATGAAAAAGTTTTAGAGACTCATGAAAATGATCTGGAACAGCTCACTGAAAAGATTACAAAACTTCAGAAGCAAAGTGCTAAACTAAAAGAAAAAGATTTGATTGAAGAACAACTGAAACAAAAGGAGAAACAAGTATCTGTTTTGAAAAACAAACATAGATCTGCTCTCATAGAGATTCTAGGCAGTATGCCAGAAAATAATTTTGCTGTAGCTGTCAACAAGTTTGAGTGTGAAATTCGTGCTGAAGTTGATTCAATGAAAAAAAAACAAAAAGAGAAAACCATTGAACAAACCACTATACAAACTGAGAGAAAGCACATTCGAGAAATGTTGAATGAAAAACGTAGTGAACTTACTAAAGCTGAAGATAAAATGTATAAAGCTTGTGGTACTCAATCTTATGAGTCTACTCTTGCCAAAATCACCTCAACGGTAGAGAAATTACAGGTATATTAACATCCATGAGTATATTATGATAATGTGTTTTTATCTGGTGTAAACTTTATTTTAATATTATTTTAACGATTCTAGGATGAACAAAATGTTTTACAATCATCAATGTTTATAATTGCCAAGTATAAAACACAACTGAAAGATAATAACTGCTGTCCCTTGTGCAGTCGAGGTTTTGAAGCAGAAGCTGAGGTGAGTATTTTTTTAAATTGACTAAAGTATGAAAACAATAAATTTTATGTTTTCAGATGACTGAACTTGGTTTTTCTTTTAGGTGGCAGATCTGATCTCGCAGCTAACGACCCAGGTGATGAATGTTCCTGCTAAACTAGAAAAAGTAACAGAAGAACTACAAAAGTCCTCTGCCAAGAAGGATGAATTGTTGAGCATGAAGTCTTTGAATGAGAAGATTGTAACTTTGAAAGAGAAGGATATTCCTAAACTGGAGCAACGACTCAGTGACATGGAGAAGGTATATTATATTTACAAAACTTTATTCAAACCATAGTTTTCAGATATCTTGAACAAAATGAGACAAATTTAAATGTGCTTTATTATTTTAGAAAATAAGCACCCTATCGGATCAATCAGATGAGTTGTCAATGTCGCTCATTGAGCCAGAACAGAAGATGCAAACTGCAAAACAGATCCAGGGTGACATGCCGCTGCTGGACCGCACTAGCCAGGAAATTGCTTCTTTAACACAGAAAGTAAGTCACTTGATGTCCATCAAGGTAGTATGTTGCATTTTCATTGTAAATATCAAATTACTTACTATCTATTTTTCGTAATAGTTGGATACAGTAAAAGCCCAATGCACCGATATAGACTCTGAGTTGACATTGGATGATGCAACAGCAAAACAAACTGATTTGAGACAAAAGATCAGCACTCTGAAAACAAGAATCAAGGCCACACAAAAGAAACTTAACGCACACAATAAGAAGTTGCAAACTATGGCTGGCCAGAAGAACAAAATCAAGGAACAACTTCTCAATATGCAAAAAAAGGTAACTTAACCCATCTTTAATTGTTTTTAAGCCTTATTCCAATCAATTATAGTGCTGAGAACCACCATTGAACTTTAACATTTAACAATTCCGAACAGGTGCAAGAAATGGTCAACCTGCAAGAGAAGAAGAAACAACTAGAATTAGAAGGAGAAAAATATGTTGAAGAGCTGAAGGAATTGCAAGATGCTACCGCTCCGTTGGAGGCAGTGGTCCAAGAGAAGGAAAAGACTAAGAGTGAAGAAATGAGCAAGTACAGGTATGAAACGATTTTTATACAGAGTGGCACAGAAAGTCTGGGAAAGCTGCCAACTCTGCAGTCATTTATGACTTTACCATTGTTGAAATACTAGGTACATTAGTGTCAAACTAGTTTAATGAGCAAAATAACCAAAACCCTTTTTTTTCAGAGCTGTAACAGAAACTAAGAACAGTTTCATTCTGAAAGTAACAACTTCATTTGACAAAGTGACTCAAATCAGTCTGGAAATTAAACAGCACAAAGAAAAGAACATACCCTTGGAAATGGAGAAGATTAAAGAAGCAAATGATAAACTTATGGAGAAGCAAAAACAGATTATGACTGATAGGGATGCTCTTACTAAGAGAATCGATACATTGAAGGATGAACTTGCGAAACAGGAGGTAAGAAGTACTTTAAGTGGATACACTTTGTTTTATGTAGATTTAGGCCCGTATTCTGAAACAAAATCTGTAATTGAGTATAGATCTGAGTGACGTTTTTGTATGAACTGACGATTTCAAATCTCTACTCAAGTACAAATCAATGCTTGAGTATGATTCTAGAATACGGGCCTTAGAGACATCAAAAAAATTATCTCTTTATTGAATTATATCGGCGAACTGTAGGGATCCGGCAGAACGTGTCAGTTCAGCTCGGGCTTGTGCCTTGCCCGTTACATATACAACACTTGCTTCTGCCCACAACATCGAAACTGACGATGCAAATTATAATATAAGTAGAGTTGGATAGGATATTTAATGGATTAAATAAACTAAAAAATATATTGTTTCTAGATTTACAAAAGAGATTTGGAGGATAATATGAAGTTACGCAAAGCACAAACTGAAATCGAAAATTGCTTGAGGGAAGAAACTGAAAACAATGAAAAAATGAATGGAGTCGACAGGGCCGTGCTCGAAGAAAAGCCGGCTTTGATAACACAACAAACCAAGATATTCAGGGAAAAAGCCCAAACCGAAGGACGGTTAACGGAACTTAGGGTGAGTAAAGCATGTTATATAATTGTAAGGAATATTATAGATTCGTAGGTAGGCACTTTAAAAAAAGCAGTTGACACAAAACATTAAGTGAGGTTTGTCTATAAACTCAAACCTAAATCTTCGCCTTTACTGCTGTATATAATGTATGATTAGGTATTGAAAATCCATCGCCACAAAATAACCATTCATATGACGATTTCCATCTTCTACTATCTAGATTTTTACTTGACGTGATCTTTAAAAGGTTAGTCAAATGGCCATGTCTTAAGATGTGCCAGAGATACAATACTTGTGGTCACAATTACAGGATAGACTGAAACAACATCGCCAAGAGCTGAAGAAGACTCAGAACAAAGACGTTGAGAAGAGATTCCGGGAGAAGTTTTATGAGTTGCATGTTACTAAAGCCATTGATAAGGACATCAAGGACTATTCAATTGCTTTAGAGAAATGCGTCATGGAATTCCATAGAGAGAAGATGGAGAGTATCAATCTCATCATCAGGTATGTGCCATGCAAATTAGATCAGTAACGGACGAAACTTTCGACCTTATAGAAGGGATGAGTTCCGAAGGGAGGAAGTGGTTGCGTCAAGAAAAGGGTGGAACATGACGGTGCACATTTAGTAAGGCCTGCGCCCAGTGCAATGTTGGCCTACTTTTGGTGATATTTCTTTTTGTTATCATAGTGTATAAACTTTTTTCGAAATCACCCTCTTGTGTTAATTATCCTATTTTGTAGAGTCCTACAGACACAAGTGATTACAAAATATTGGCGAAAGATCTATGTACAGAGACGTTCATATCAACCCTTACATAGCAATGCTTTTTAAAGGTTGATGCGAACGTGTCTGTACGCCCCATTCCCTTTTAATAATTAACACTGTTTCGTGCGCAGTGGAGGGGGCCACTGTCGCAAAGCGTTCATTTTACGTGACGGGATCTGTAAGCTATGACTGCAATTTCCGTTGAGAAGCGCAATGCAGGCACTTATTTCCTTTAGGGTCGCCCAGCCAGGCCAACGGCCACAACTATAAATAACCGCCACCGAAGTCGGTGGCAGCCACAAGCTACAGAGTAGCTGCTACACGGTGGTTGTGGTCGGTTGCCCGTGTGCGGCGACCCTTACTACATCATTCGTCCTACGCTCTTTTCCGCAGTACGCCCACCACCGTCTTGCACTGTTGCAGGGAAGGGTCGTGGCCTTACTTGTCGGTCTATCTTTAGTGTTATTCATATTACCTTATACCCCTAAGGCTTATCTAGCCACATTTTATTTCACAGAGAACTTTGGAGAAAGATATACAGGGGCAATGATATTGACTACATCGAAATTAAAACTGAAGGAAGTATGACTGCAGAGTCGGACCGTCGTAAATACGACTACAGGTAAATATCGCTTGTAAATCTTGCAATATTATGTAACTTTTAACCCTCATGTAATCAGAAGTCTAAGGCGATAATTATGTAGTACTTATTTGATTTTAAAGAGAGCCCTTATCCTACCTACCTTACCTATCCACGTTATTGATATGTAATTTACTTAATTTTTCTTCCCGATTCTCTCCCTCAAGGTTGTCTGGTAGAAATCGCTACTAGCGATACGGCCGCCTCAATTGTACATCTGGTTTTATCTTGAATCTGTAACATTTTGTTTGTGAAGAGAAAAGTTAATCTTATCTTACTAAAATCATTACAGAGTGGTCCAGTGCAAGAACGGGGTTGAAATCGACATGAGGGGTAGATGCAGTGCAGGTCAAAAGGTTTTGGCCTGTCTCATAATACGTCTTGCTCTTGCAGAAACTTTCAGCTCGAGGTGAGTTTGTTAAGTTGAAAAACCGTGCGATTATATTCATTGTTTGCTGCCTTCCCTATTTATTTAATGGGGGGATCGCAGGTCGTACAAATTGCAATAGGCCGAAATTAAATCAAGTTTTTTTTAAGGTTTGGCATCCTGGCATTGGACGAACCAACCACAAACTTAGACCAAGAAAACATCAGAAGTCTTTGTTCCGCCCTCGGAGAGATAGTTCAAGAACGGATGACGCAAAAGAACTTCATGTTCATCATCATCACTCACGACAAGGAGTTTATTGAGTCCCTCGGAAACATCGATAAAGTGACACACTACTATGAAGTGTCTAGAAATGAAGATGGTAAGTCCAGAATTAAAAGGATCAGATTCTCGTAAATTTTCTTTTAAATTTTTTTATAGCCATTCCTTTTAACAAATAGTATAACAGATATATTTCATTTCAAGTATGTAGTTATAAGAAGGCTATGCCTTACAAATTATCTTTGATTTAAATCATTACATTTTGTAAGAGTAACAGATTAAAGTTTTTTTACAGTATATGACTGGTTTTATTTTTGTTGCTGAACCCGACTTATTTAAAGGCTTACATTCACTGACTCGGTTTGCAGTGCCCTGCCTGCTTAGCCGCGGGCAATGGGTTAGAGTCCCACAAAGGACTAACATTGCGCCATAATTGTAAGAAAAAGTCAAAAATCTAAAGAAGAGATTTTGTAGCAATCCTGATTGGTAAGGGGACATACTATAAAATTAATTAAAAATAAATAATAAATAAATATCTGGGACAATTCATACCAAGATCATCTGACCCCAAACTAAGCAGAGCTTGTAATATGGGCGTCAGAGACTGATAAACATACTTAAATATTTCTAAATACATACTTAAATAGATAATAACGCCCAGACACACAAAAAACATAAATGCTCGTCACACAAATATTTGTTATCGCTGCCATTGCGCCAACAGGCCAGTCAATTGAATTAAAGACATTAGTATTTATAAATAAAGAACATAAAATTACAATCTTTATTTACAACAACGTGACTGTACAATTGAATTAACTAACAACTAAACTAATTATACCACTCAGGGGTTCACATGTTGTCACCTGGTCTATGTGCAACATTTTGCTTTCTTGAAGAATAGTCAAAGTGACGCCCAGCAGCTCAGCTACTTGTGTAGACGGGAATGACTGCGCGAGGCATTTAGTAACATATGGAACCAGGTCTTCACTAAAGGACACGCATAACAGCACGAAGTTCTGTCTTTCAATGTCAGTGAAGCTCTGTTGCTCTTTATGGTAAAATGCCAACAAAACCTGAACAGCCTTGTCCAATGATTTCTTAAACTCATTATAAACTTCCTTCACAATGTTTAATGGTGCTGTAACTCTAAAAGAATTCAGAACTGTCAGTAGCCCATTGCAATACTCAGCTAGTGGATAATAATCTAGCAAACCTTCAGGTGGACCCTGCACCATGTTTTCGTTAACTGGTCGAGGCACATTCTTGATACTTGAAACTTTGTAAGAACGCATTTGACTATCAAAATGATATTCTGCCTTTTCCACTCCGCTGTGGAACTGCGTAAGTATGTTGTCGCGAAATAGCGGCGTCAAAACACATCGCATGTCAGCGCCTACTCTGCCGAAAGATAAGCAGAGGTACATGCACTGATTCAACAGCGACTCGAAGCTTGATTCATCTTCCCGCAAAATATCCTGGTTTAAGGTCTGCGCAAGTGCTTCAACCTACAATACAAGAAGCCATTTCAAATAATATGTAATGATTTGATCTAAAGACAATGAGAGTGAGAATGAATGTTACCTTAAGTTTCAACCAACAAGAAAGAGCACTAGTGCCATTGAGCTCATCATCCTTTACTTTAGCTTCATGAGTGTCTGATAAAAATATGGATTTGTGTTGAGTCAATACATTAAACAAATGAATTCTGTGCAATTCTACAATTTTTCTCAGTAGCTTTTCTGGTGCTGAAAATAATAATGCTAATTAGTTTTGATTCTTAAAGGTGCATTATAATGTGGCGATTTCTAATGCTGTTACTCCACCTGAACTAGTGTTAACGACCGGCGCCGATACGGTGATAGATCACTTAAAGTTTAACGTTAACGCCATTAACAGTGCTGCAGTCCAATTAACACAAGACTGCTGGCTACATTTGTGCATGTCAAAAATAACACATTTCGGCACAGGTCGAACAATAGCATCAGAGGGTTTTTCATTTCATTACTGACATTCACTATTTTTTGCATCTTCCAGTGCTTTCTCAAACCAGGCATTTCGAGCCTTCAAGAAATGCAAATGTAACCCATCAGACATAACTGCACTGCTACTGCCAAGTTTTCCACCATATGGTAAGCAATCTTGCTCATCTTCTGTGGATTTGTACACAGTATTTGCTCTTCTTAAATATCCCAGGATCTAAAAGTAAGATACTTTGTAGTGAACTGAATAAATATCTGGGACAATTTACACCAAGATCATCTCACCCCAAGCTAAGCGGGACTTGTACTATAGGCGTCAGAGACTGACAAACATACTCAAATATTTTAAAATACATACTTAAATAGATAATACACCCAAACACACAACAAACATAAATGTTTGTCATGGGTGGGTATCTAATCCACGACCTCCGGTGCTAGAGGCAGCATCAAAAAATAATTTAAGCCAAAATCATTAATATTTTCAACATAAATTAAGAGAAGTATGTGACTTACTTGTAAACATTGAGGCAAAGGTAGATCATAACGAAGTTGATTAAACAGATGATACAGAGTCTCAAACCATAATGTTACAATTTCTGCAGTAGTATTCTGAAAAAATACAATATTTTATTTGCATTGTCTTTGAAAGATTTGTTTGTATTGAAGATGCTTCAAAACTACCGGACCAATTTCAAAAAAAAAATCACCTATATTATAAAGCTACATTATCAGGGAGTGACATAGGCTATATTTTGAGGAATGACAGTCTATGGGGGCGAAGCCGTGGCCAGTCATTTATAAAACAGAATGTATGACATAAAATCGCCGGGTCTTCTCAGCAAGAAACAACTCCGACGCGGTGGTAGAGTCGCATTATGTCTGTATACTGTTTATTTACATATCCATATTATTATGGTATTTATGTCTATTATTTAGTATATTTTGCTGTAAATTTGACGATTTGAAAGTACTGATACAGTCTATTTGAATAAAGTTATTTGAGTTTAGAGTTTGAGTTTGAAATATTTATACATACTTGGACAATAGGTATTTCTGAATACCTCTTTGACAAATTGCGTATAAATGTAAAAATATCTAGTGCACTCTCATAGTCCTCAGCATTCAGGGCTTCTCTCATCAATGAAGGCAATTCTAGAAGTTCTAGTAATTTATCACTTTGGTTGCGGATTGTGCTGTAGCGACTGAAAAACAGAAAATACTTTAATTTTCTGTTGGTTCCCAAATCTAGACATTTTGGTAATAAGTTAGTAGTAAATTAAATCAAACAACAAATTATGATTGATTTAACTTTCGAGAAATTGCCCTTTGCTAAAGGGCAGTATGCAATTTATTCCGAATTTGGCAATATTTTTTGTTGTTTATTACCTCTTTTCTTTGACAATATTTCCTGCCATTTGAGAGAACTTTTCACACTCTTGTATGAACATTGGTGTAGTATCTACAAACGTTGCGAGTGAATCTTTAGATTTGGTCAGGTCCTTCATGATAGTTCGAGATATGTCAGCAGTCTCTACAAATGTTTTATAGTTGGTGAAGGCAAGTTCTTGTGTCTGCTCAGTCAATTGCCTCATTTCCTCACTAAGTCTCTCGGGCTCCTTACGAACATATTCCCAGTTTTGAGAACCTAACTTCTTGATATAGTCCGTAACATCACCAAAGTATTCAATTTTATCTGCAAAGATTGTTTGGGACAATCATTATCTCAATAACAAAAGGAAAAATTAAATGAATATTATCATAGATATTACCTGCAGTCTCGTTGGGAAACAATAAATGACAAAGTTCTTTAAGTTCCTGTCCCATTTTTCTAAACTCTGAAATCTAAGATTCTAGCTTTGATCCCGCACTGAGATCAATTTTCGTAGTGGGATAGCTTTCCGTTATTTCACTTAAGAACAGCACAGCACTGTATTATTCTGTTCTAAGAGATGTAATATAATATTTGTTAGGTGTTTTTCAATAAGCCATTAACAAAATTGTAAAACGATAGAAATACAAGAATAACTGTGTCAAGAATGGAATCTTGTCAACAGTTTTGTCTTGTCAGAAAAAATAGTCATGTCAAAAGTCAAACTGACATGACAGTGACATTAGGCTGCGTTCCTTAGCGAGTGAGGAGTAAAAATCACTGGAACCCCTAGGCAGGGCCCTGTCACCAGAGGTGTGTGCCAGGGCTTAGATGGCTTAGTAGAGCATTCAGACTGGAGGGAGACGCCACTGGCAGGCTTTCCCCTCTGTCAACCGCACATGACCGCTGTTCATGCTGGTTAAATAAAACTATTATAGTTGACGCGCGATCCGATCGCATGCAAGTCATTCTGTATGTCACGGTACACGCGGTACGCGCTAAGAGCAAAAAATGCCGATTTGCAGCGCGTTTTCTTGCAGAAAAAGATCAGAAACATCCAGTGTACAAAAAGATGGCGTTTCTTTCCATCTTATAGTATAATTTCGTCCTATTATTATCAAAATTTAGAAAACGCCACAAAAAAATTCATCAATGAGTGTTGCCACTTTAGTTACGATTAATCGTTATTTTAATATATTTTGCATAACATTTAAAGTGGAATAAACTAACATAATTTAAACTTGTTTTTCACATGAACTATTGTCATTTATTATTATTATAACATCTATAGCAATAGATACACAATGAATTAGCGTGAGATTACTGTTTGTATTTAAGTCAGTTTTAATAAGATTTTCAACATATTTTCAAACTACAGTAATACTCTTAAAATGTTTATTCTATAACTGGGTATGGGAACAAAAATCAATCATGTCTTAAATCGAAAACCATTTCGAGGTTTGCATTTTATACCTTATTTAAATATTTAACATTTTTAAGGCAAAGGATCCAGGATATTTTTAATTAAATGCGTTGGCAAACTGGGGTCATTCATTTGACCCCAGATTGCCAACGTACGCAAAGAGAACATTATGGTTCTTATTAGACTCTTGACGGTAATCAAATTGACATCTCACAATTGAAATCACCATCGGGTCGTATAGACGTCTTTTCACGTGATTGGTTGATATTCTATCCATCAACTAATCAAATGACGGAATCTGTTTCTTATGTGAGATTATGCACGATATTAATGGTGTTTCCAGATAGCAGATTTTAATTCCCCCAAAAGAAAAGTATTTTTCCACGAAATTATTTTAAAATAATACGTACATTAATTTACGCCCATTGCCCAGACGGGTAGGTAGGTAAAACTTAAAATAGCCATTCGATATAATCCCAACCCTTTCAGGTAGGTCTTGGTATCAGAACTTGGCAAAATAAATTGTATTTGAAGTCTACTTCTCACATTCTCGTGAGATGCTATATGATGGACGGCGAACTCTGTTTTAGCCGTAAGTGCAGTAAATCAGTCATTTTTTCCTCACTATTTATTTACCATGAATCGGGGAAAAAACACATTTGGGAACACTAAGTGAATTTGTGACGTTATGAGTTAGCAATACTTAAAAATTGAAAAATAACTACCGGCTACAATCTAGATTAACGAAATATTCAAATTAGTTACTTAGAAAAGTAAATGGTATTATGAACAATATAAAAAATATATAAAAAAGTTGTTACCATACCCAAAGTGTGACGCAAAAGTCACGTGGCCTAGCGTTTTCGCGAGAATTTCAATACACGCTGAAAAAACTTTAATTTTTCTCCTAACCTACTTACCTGTTTTTTTCTGAAAAAGCTTCTCGAGGAGCAAGGGGCATATTTTTTTAACATATTTTACGAACATCAAACCACTTTTAAAGAACAATTTTAAAAATTATTTCTTATTATTCATCGCTTTTTGTAATTAAAACCAAACTTAAAACTCAAACTCAAATAACTTTATTCATATAGACTGTATCAGTACTTTGAAATCGTCAAATTTACAGCAAAATATACTAAACATAATTCATACGTACATAAAATGAACATATAAGACATAATAACTAACAGCATTTTTTTGAAACCTATCAGCGAAACTGAAGTTATAAGAATAATAAAATGTTTAAGCAACACAAACTCAGCAGGTTATGATGAGTTGAGCACTAAAATAATTAAAATATGTTCCGAATTCATAGCCCCTCCCTTAACGCATCTATTGAACAGTTCCTTCGAACAAGGTATCTTTCCCAGCCGCCTAAAAATATCTGTTGTTAAGCCCATATTTAAAAACGGTGATCCTACTGAAATGGGAAATTACAGACCAATCACTCTTATACCCATTCTAGCCAAAATTTTCGAGAAGGCCATGCTTGAGAGAATGGAAAGTTTTCTCGTAAAAAACGATACTCTAGTGTCGAACCAGTTTGGGTTCAGAAAGGGTATGTCAACCACCCAGGCATGCTTTTCTTTAGTCAAAGAAATAACTGAATCTCTGGATAAAAAATTAACAGTAATGGGTATTTTTCTCGACACGAGCAAAGCATTCGACTACGTTTGCCATTCCCAGCTGCTTCAAAAACTCCATAGATATGGTATGAGAGGCAAAGCCAACGAAAGGCTACAAAGTTATTTATCCGAGCGATACCATTTGACGGAAATATCTAAAATTATTGACGGTAAGAAAATCATCACACAATCTTCCCTAAAAATTATTGAGTCAGGCGTACCACAGGGCTGCACCCTTGGACCCTTACTCTTTTTAATGTAATAAACGACTTGCCTAAAGCACTCAAATATGAATGTATTTTATTCGCGGATGATACGACACTAGTTATCAAGTGTAAAGACAAAAATACCCTAGAAAGACAAAAATACCCTAGAAACCTCAGCAAACGAAGAGCTCACAAGGGTTATAGAGTGGCTAGAACAAAATAAATTGAAGGTTAATATTGATAAAACCACCGCCATACACTTTAGGCCGAACAACCAGACAGATTCGTGTATCAATATCAACTACAACAACATGCCCATACACAATACCAGCTCTACTACTTTTTTGGGCATAGCTATAGATAGCAATTTGAACTGGAAGGAACATTGTTGACAAAGTTTGTATGAAATTGGACAAATTTGTGTTTGCCCTCCGTCGCTTGAGATTAGTAGCCTCTGAGGAGACTGCCTTGTCGGCTTATCACGGATATGTCTCTTCAGTCTTGCGGTACGGATTAATTATATGGGGGCACTCAGTGGATATAGACAGGGCATTAAAAGTGCAAAAAAAATGTATTAGAGCCATAAGCGGTGCTGATTACCTAGATCACTGTAAACCTATATTCAAACGCTTAAAAATATTGCCTTTACGCAATCAGTACATTCTGGAACTCTGCATTTTTGTCAAAAAACAACCACATCTCTTTCCTTTACATGACAAGGTACTTGGAAGCCAGTGCAAACTATATGTACCACCCCAAAGACTAAAAATGTACTCTATCAATGTGCACTGTAATGCAATTCGATTGTCTAATAAGCTTCCTGCTAGGGTTAGAGCAATGCCAGTCAACAAATTTAAATACATAATAAATAATTGGCTCTTACAAGAGAGCTTCTACTCCATTATGGAATATATAGATATAAAAATTATTGAATCCATGTTCGATTTTTAAATATTTTGACTATTTGCATTTAGTACCTATTCGATAATTTGTAATTTAATTTAATTTGTACTTGTATTTTACTATGTTTATTATTTCTACGCCAACAAACAATGGCAGAATATGTCGAATATGATATTTTCGGAAATAAATTATGTTCTATTCTAAACCTAAAAGTAAATTAAGGGTTAACTTTAGGATGTCTGTCTCACGGCACCACCTACCTACCAGTCACTTCACCAGTCTCAACACCACTACCACCCCACCCCGCCCCACCAGTCACCTCACCACCACACACACTAGTTTTCATGGTGGTCGTCAGTGTATCCGAATCCGACATCCGACCGTCTGTATAAAATTCTATAATTCTGTATAGTTTATAATTCTCTATGATTTTTGGATGGAAATGGAAGTTAGCCATTTGTCCGATAACCAAACAATATAAAATTCATAATTTGTGCGTCTTATTGCTATGTAAAAGAGTGGATGCAGGCCGTTTAAATTGTTTATTGGTAAGTTAAAAGTGAAAATTTTGTGACCGCTTTGGTTATATTTTTGTTTTCATCCATCATGAACTATTGATAAGTTCTATGATTGCGTCATGTAAACGTATAGATAAACGATGTAGATGAATAAAATTTAGGAAAATCGTTACGCTTCAGCATAAATAATCCTAATTTTCTTGGTTTTCGAATAGAAATGATTTGCTTGTGATTGTTCGTGTTTGTGTTAACCTTTTTCTTTGACAGGACAGGGATAACCTATGCTTTGTGTCTTGCTTGACACCATTTTTGATCCGCCTTTCATTCTTTACTTAAATTATTCGTCTATACCAGTCGTGATTTAAGCCAGATTGTTCGCTACTTGTAAATAAGGTATCGATTTCATTTCGATAAATTGGAAGTATGATATTAGGTTATGTTGATGTTTTGATTGGGGATTGTTGCAAAAGTTTATGTAGGTCATCCAATCATCAGTCGTTAAGTGATGGTGATGCATGCAGTATCTTCTGCAAATTGACTGGAAATTGTAACATTTCAGCTGGTATTTAATTCACAGCTGGAGGCATTTTTATTATAGCCTAGTAGCCTTTTTGTATAAATTCATTAGCCTTTTTGTATAAATTCATTAGCCTATTTTGTATAAATTCATTAGCCTTTTTGTATAATTTCATTAGCCTTTTTGTATAATTTCATTTTCAAAAAGTGCAGGCCACTTAGATAGCATCTGCATAGAGTTGCTAGACAAAACCAATATAGAAGAACCTCATAATGTAATGAATGATAATTGAAATTAGGACTAGTGCAAAAATGTATAGTTGTATGTGCTTTTTATTATGTCAATTGTAGAAAAAGCACAACAGCCCTTTCTCAGTCACATTATGAAGTCAAATAATGCTTTTACTTTAACTGCGAATATTTTAAAAAAACATGCGTTAACTGTCTGCTGATATTTATTTGTTTAAGAAATAACTATTGGTCTTAGACCCGTATTCTGAAACGACGCTCAAGTGCGCTTTGAACTGTGATTACCTGATCTACTCTAGAGTTTCGAATCTGTTCTTTAGTATGTTGCATAATCTAAAACGAATATCAAACAGGTCTCAGTTGAATTGAGTTTCGAACAAGATTTGAGTAGAGTTTGCTTTTTGTCTATGAATCAGGCTTGTTTTCGTTCACTGTAATTCATTTTTACCCCTCTTACTTTCCATTACAAGCAGATACTATGTGTTTATTGTAAAAATTTAACCTATACACAATGGATTTGCACCAACAAAAGGTTTAACTAGCCTTTCAATACTTAACTTGTTCATGTAATGTAATTATTACACTTAAACTATTTCAATTTAAGTTATTTCTGCTATTAACTGTCACAATGTAATTGTAACCTGACAAGGGAGGCACTTAATATAATCTGTGCTTGGTGTGTATGTGTGTGTGGTTTACTATACCTACCCCTACATATAGATTAGCATACCACCCACTTTGTTTTTTTATAGGTACTGAGTCCTTCCTAGAAAAAAAACCATTGTTTTTAACAAGCAAATCTCTACTCAAGCGTGGTCAGGAGGTCACTTGCGTGATCACAGATCAAATCTCTACTTGAGCGCCGATTCGCACCTGAGTAACGTCTTGGAATAAGTCTAAACTGTAATCAATGAATCTGTACTCAGGGGCAGTTCTAGAATAAGATTTCTGCTTAAATCGAGTAAAACTTGAGTCAAGATTGCTTGAGTGTCCTTTCAGAATACGAGCCTTAGTCATATACAGGGTGTTCCTGGAAGTAAGGATCAAATCAAAATAGTGCATAGCGGAGGTCATTTCTGACCTTTTTAACTTTATTAATATTGGATATTAGATTTCTAACCGTTAAAAAGTTATGATCAATTATTTTTTTCAGATAATCGCCTAAGTCCATACAAAAATAATTATTCAAAAATGTATCAAAGGTACTCACTTATTTTTTTGTCAAAAGGTTAGCAGGTAATTTGTCTTACTTTAACTAGTTATTTTATTGAGCTAGAAAACACACGATGTAAAAACTTAAAATATTACAAGAAAAAATTTTAATCAAAAAGTTTAGTTGTTTAAGTATTTCAAAAAATTGCTCATTTAATACAGATTCTTTAGAGGTATAACTTTCTAGAGGAATTATTCTCATAATATTCTAAAGTTGTGAGTATTTCTAACAAAAAGTCGTCTTCTTTGGAGTAAGTCATTTTAACCTATTCAACTTTTTTTGCAAGAAAGTCCATTTAATCTTACTTTCAGACAACTGCAGGATGATTTTAAATTTAGTACTATTAAAATAATTGAAAAAAAAAAAAATAACCTGAAATTTTAAAATAATTCTAACTAAAATGGAATTTGATAGTTCTATGGAAATCCATTTATGATCACTTTCTATCGCGTTTTTTTGCAACTGCGATATTATTTTTGACTATTTAGCAAATCAGAAGCTAGATAAATTTTTGCTTTGTTTTTATTTTTTCAACCGACTTCAAAAAAAGGAGGAGGTTCTCCATTCGACTTTATGTTTTTTTTTTTATGTTTGTTACCTCATAACTCTCGACTGGGTGAACCGATTTGGATCGTTCTTTTTTTATTTGAAAGCTGGTGCTTCCCGAATGGTCCCATTTTAATTTGGTCTAGTTGTTGTAGTGACAGTGGCATCCATGAGAAAACCATATAAGTCTTAAATCTATATAGACAAAATGCGCGACAAATGAACGACAAATGGACTAATAACTTAATATTACGCAAACCGATTTTGATAATTCTTTATTTATTTAAAAGCTGATGGTGCTCGTGTAGTCCCATTTTAATTTGGTCCAGTTCTGACAGTGGCATCCATGGGAAATCCATATAAGTCTTAAGACAAATGGACGGGTAACTCAAACTCAATATTACGCCAACCGATTTTGATAATTCATTTTTTATTTGAAAGCTGATGCTGCCCGTGTGGTCCTATTTTAATTTGGTCAAGTTCTGACAGTGGCATCCATGGGAAATCTATATAAGTCTTAAATCTAGATAAACCATATGCGCGACAAATGTACGAATAACTCATTATCACGCCAACCGATTTCGATGCTTCTTTTTTTATTGGAAAGGATATACTTTAAGGGTAGTTTGATGAGTGTTAGGTTCTGATTATGGGATCCATGACAAAGTAACGGAACTCTTCAATTCTTAGGAGCAATTGGACGATACTTTTTCGATGTATAAAATAAATAAGAACTATTCACTGAAAATCAAGAAATAAACAAAAATTTTAACAAAAATAAAAACCAACTTCAAAAAAAACTATTCCAAAACAAAGCACTAAAAAGTTAAGAAATAATTGCGTATTCTTCTAAAACTTTTACGATAATATAATGTAGGTACAATTATTGTTATTGTTGGAGTCGGTGTCAGCCAATGTAGGTTTGTAACTACCTACATACATACGTAAACGTGATATGTAAGAAATAGGTATATTGAAGTGTTTCCTTGGCTGACACCGACTCCAACAATAACAATAATTGTACCTACATTATATTATCGTACAAGTTTTAGAAGAATACGCAATTATTTCTTTACTTTTTAGTGCTTTGTTTTGGAATAGTGTTTTTTGAAGTTGTTTTTTTTTTTGTTAAAATATTTGTTTCATTACGGATTGATGATACTTAACGACAACGAAGGATTATTGATTTACAACTAACTTTTATACAGCAGGAGTAATCAAAAATGAGTTTTGTGGAATTATCAAATTTCATTTTGTAGGAAATTATTTTTAAAATTTTTGTTCGACTGCTATTTAAAAAAAAGAATAATAGTACTAAGTTTAACACTATCCTGCAGTTGTCAGAAAGTAACATTAAATGGACATTTTATTGATTAAGATTTTTCTTGCAATAATTTAAGCCTTTATATTGACATGGGTTTTGTAGCTCAATAAAATAACTAGTTAAAGTAAGACAAATCACCTGCTGACCTTTTGGCAAAAAAAATAAGTAAGTAACTTACATATATTTTTTTTAATATTTATTTTTGTATGGACTTTCAAAATTTTTTTTATATGCGATTTTCTAAAAAAAACTAAAATTGGTCATAAATTTTAACGGTTAGAAATCGGACCAATATTCATAGGATTAAAAAGGTCAGAAATGACCCCCGCTATGCTTTTTTTTGGTTTGATCCTTACTTCCGGGGACACACTGTATAGTATATATAGTTATTGCTTCATGCTGGTAATAAAAATCCTAAAAATAAAATAACCCTGCTACTTTAGCTCTATGTAGCATTGCAACTTAATTTAGCTGAAGCTCAATTTTCCTGTACGTCTACCACACGAGTTGCCACTTTGAATTTACATTATCGTTCGCGTAAAAAAATGTATTGGGAGTTGACATGACATGACATGACACTGTCAAATCCCAAAACATTTGTTTACGTGAACGATAATGTAAATTTAAAGTGGCAACTTAAGGTAGACGTACTGAATTAGACCTTAAACCCCGAAATGTAGTGATAAGGGGAAGCTCAGTGGTATAGCATCACAGGGCAACCCGAATTATCTCCATGTATGATCCGCGATTTTTCAAAAATTCTGGATTGAGTCACTTTTTTGGTTACTGTGATCCGAATAGTTAAGGCACAGGCTCCATATTTTTACATTGTTAGATGAATACTAGGCCTACCTGATTCAGAATCATTTACATCGATAGCACTGAACAAATCTATAGAAAAAAATGGAACTGAAAAAGTGAGAAATACTATTTTTTCTTTGAGTTTTGAAACACATTAAAAAAAGTTACACAAACCTTTTCATCCAAATCTATTCATTATGTAAAGGATCATGCCCATTAAAGTATGAAGCACGGTACAGAGTGGCATCAAAACCAAAGTCGTTTTAAAGGTACATAACATTACCCTCTACATTAGGCAGTTTATATTTTTGGAATTGATATTTTTGATGCTTTTTTTGTAAACGTACTAACTTCAAAACCAAGAAAAATACACAAACCAAACCAAAAATGTATCTCCATTGCGCCAGTTACTCCCACTTGCCATTAACAAAAATGTAAGCTACTGTTCCGTTTTACAGGCATGTGTATCGCCGCCCTAAAGCAAAAGTCAAAGATTAAAATCAGTACATAGAACAATTTATTTGTTATTGTTACCGACAAAATATCGATTGTAGTTCTCTATCTCTGTACTTATTTATTATAGCAACATCTCCTAACAACCAAAATGAGATCCGGTGATGCAATTTAATATAAATTTAAGATTTAAAAAAAATCCCCGGTTCAAAAAATGAATACTATAAAGTGTATGATGGCTTAAAAAATAAGTAACATAATTTTACATAGTTTTTATCTTGAGGCTGCAGACAAACCTGCACAACAAATGGGCATTCTCCTTTTGAATGAGATAATTTAACAGCATCATACTAGTGTTAGCGGTACGCGTAAAAAGCTGAAAATGGTGTCAAAAGCATGAAAACAGACGATTGATCTTTAGGCCAAACGAATCAATTTGACCCATAGCATGATAAAAAAAAGAAAAAAGGATAGGAGTTAGGACAACATCTTTTTTTGTATGGGCAAAAAAATTTGTACAGATACCTATTGTGTGTGGTATCTAATGAAAAGGCTAACTGAGTTGATTCTAAAAATATATCACATCATTACATTTCAGTTACTCGTTTTAAATTAAAGTAAAAATATTTTTCATAACATACCAAGTTTGGGCTCTTCCAGATACAATACGGTTCAGTATTTTTTTGTTAAATATCCCTAAGTGGTACGCAATATCCTCATATACTATAAAAAAACAATTTTGAAAATATTTATATTTACTTTTAGCAAGGAAGACAATGAGAATAAAGGAGATGTCCTAGCGCCCATACATAATTTGCCCCAGAACAATTTTTTTTGTGTTCATGTGTCACGATCAAACTTTTATCGTTAAGTTTGTTTTCCATTCTAGATATTATTCTTATTATTTATTTATTATTATTATTATATTCATAATTAATAATAGTTTTGGCTCGAGATAGCGGGGTTTTAGAGCACCGAGTATTATTTTTATTAACTTTTAGGTTATATTTTGAGGTTAAAAAATTCCAAATATTAAAAAAGTTCAATGTTACTGTTTTGGATTGTGCACGTTCAGACTAGATGAAATGTCAAGCAATTAATTACTTAATAAAATAAATAAATACCTCACTACATCACGAACATTGATCATTGTGAAATACATAATCAGGATGATTGGTATAAAAATACTTTTGTAATGGGTAGGTATTACAATAGTAGGTAATAAAAAATCAGATGAAAATGAAATGAAATTAATTAGAAGTGTCACGTTTCCGAGATAATTGAAGGTAAAGATCGGTATGACAAAGGTGATATTAATTTTAAATCTACTAATTAGGGGACTTTTCGTGTTATTCTGTTAACAAATAACACATTTTAGACATTTGAACATTTTTTTATCTTGCGATTTTTTTACCCAAAAAACTGGTAAAAACTACATTCATTTTAGTATTTTGAGCACTTACAAGTGTACACTCCTTAAAAATGCGTATGCTATATATACGCGTGCACATAACCAGCAACAGTTTAAATGTCCTGAAATCAGTTATACAAATAACACTGATTTCAGGACATTTAAACTGTAATAAAATAACACGAAAAGTCGCTTAGTTAGCAGATTTTTAATTTTATTAACGTCACCATTTTCATATTGATCTTTACCTTCAAATAATCGGATACGTGACACTTTAGGGTACCATATTTTCAGATGTTTGTTTTTCTGTCTTCTTTCCATATATACCACTTTTATGGTGCGCGGGAACTTTGCAAAAAAAAAACAATATGGCATCTAGGTAACTATGCCACAAAGGTTCAAACCCCAATCTTCAGAACACCAGAGTGCGGAGTGCGAGTTACAGTGAGCGATGCGAATGACTTCACCATCGCGTTTTGCTAGAAAATAAACGCGAATGTGTATGGCATCGAGTCAGCGCCATTTGGTGGCCTTAAAGTTGTGCGAATTTGCCGCTAGATGGCTGGATACTAATTGACATTTACGTGCTCGCAAAACGCGGTGGTGAAGTCATTCACTTCTCACACTGCAGCTCGCACTCAGCACTCTGAGTTCGCACATTTGGTCGTTTCTATTTAATTTCTTGAGCCATTAACAGTCCAAAATACTTCCTCTTCTTCATACATTGGTGCCCATTAAGAAGTTATTTCTTTTTCTTCTTTTGGCAAGTTTTTTTCTTTATCCACAATTTCGTTCTTTGTTGTGACGGCACTGGATTTATTCATTCTATATTCACAAAAGCTAAACAAAAATTTTAACAAAAAAAAACCAACTTCAAAAAAAACTATTCCAAAACAAAGCACTAAAAAGTAAAGAAATAATTGCGTATTCTTCTAAAACTTATACGATAATATAGTGTAGGTACAATTATTGTTATTGTTGGAGTCGGTGTCAGCCAAGGAAACACTACAATAGCAATATACCTATTTCTTACATATCACGTTTACGTATGTACGAGGTGCATTCAATAAGTACCTAGCCTCATCGCCAGAGGGCGCTGTAGTTTCAAAAGAGTTTTACCACAGTGTAGCACATTCTTTTTTAATTCTTTTTTCAAATTTTCATTCCAATCACTTCATTTGTTTTAATTTGACAACTTATGGAAGCGAACGTGTCGATCGGTTTTACAAAAATGGAAAAAGAGCAATATCGTTCGAAGATTCGATTACTATTTTTGGAAGGGAAAACGCGCATCGAAATCAAAGAGCGCTTGGATGCTGTGTACGGTGACTCTTCTCCATCGATGGCCACCGTCAAGAATTGGTTCAAGGAGTTTGCACGGGGCGTCTGTTTTTGATGAACCACGTCCAGGTGCACCGAAAACAGCTGCTACGGAGGAAAACATTAAAAAAATCCATGATCTCGTATTGGCAGATCGCCGATTGAAGGTTCGGGAGCTAGCTGAGACTGTAGCCATTTCAGAAGGAACAGTGCATCATATTCTTCACGAGGAACTCGGCATGAGAAAGCTGTCGGCGCGATGGGTGCCGCGTTTACTCAAACCGGACCACATCGGAGACGTGTTTGGCGCTGTTTAAGCGGAATCCAGCGGAGTTTTTGCGTTGTTTTGTGACCGTCGATGAAACCTGGATCCACTGGTACACACCAGAGACCAAGGAGCAATCAAAACAATGGATCCAGACCGGGGAACGTGCTCCAAAGAAGGCGAAAACTGTAAAATCGGCCGGAAAAGTTATGGCCACCGTTTTCTGGGATTCACAAGGTGTGATCTACATCGATTACCTCGAGAAGGGTTAAACAATTACAGGGCTTTACTATGCCGATTTATTGGGCCGATTCGACGCCGAATTAAAGAAAAAACGACCTCATCTGGCGAAGAAAAAAAGTGCTGTTTCACCACGACAACGCACCGGTTCACACGTCTGCCGTTGCCATGGCCAAATTGGTCGAATTACGCTACGAATTGCTGCCCCATCCACCGTATTCTCCAGATTTGGCCCCTTGTGACTTCTTTCTGTTTCC
Source organism: Udea olivalis (assembly GCA_947369235.1). Taxonomy (NCBI): domain Eukaryota; kingdom Metazoa; phylum Arthropoda; class Insecta; order Lepidoptera; family Crambidae; genus Udea; species Udea olivalis. The sequence continues at coordinate 12,266,927 of OX376351.1, forward strand.
TAATCTGAAAAAATCACTCGCCGGTAATAGATATGGATCAACTGAGGAGGTCATCGCCGCCACGGAGGCCTATTTTGCAGAGTTTGACAAAAACTATTTTTCGGACGGGTTAAAAAAGTTGGAGCATCGCTGGGCTAAGTGTATCGAACTAAAAGGAGACTATGTTGAAAAATAAATTGCCAAAATTTTCGTTTACTTTTTGTAGGCTAAGTATTTATTGAATGACCCTCGTATGTAGGTAGTTACAAACCTACATTGGCTGACACCGACTCCAACAATAACAATAATTGTACCTACATTATATTATCGTATAAGTTTTAGAAGAATACGCAATTATTTCTTTACTTTTTAGTGCTTTGTTTTGGAATAGTTTTTTTTGAAGTTGGTTTTTATTTTTGTTAAAATTTTTGTTTATTTCTTGATTTTCAGTGAATAGTTCTTATTTATTTTATACATCGAAAAAGTATCGTCCAATTGCTCCTAAGAATTGAAGAGTTCCGTTACTTTGTCATGGATCCCATAATCAGAACCTAACACTCATCAAACTACCCTTAAAGTATATCCTTTCCAATAAAAAAAGAAGCATCGAAATCGGTTGGCGTGATAATGAGTTATTCGTACATTTGTCGCGCATATGGTTTATCTAGATTTAAGACTTATATGGATTTCCCATGGATGCCACTGTCAGAACTTGAACAAATTAAAATAGGACCACACGGGCAGCATCAGCTTTCAAATAAAAAAATAATTATCAAAATCGGTTGGCGTAATATTGAGTTTGAGTTACCCGTCCATTTGTCTTAAGACTTATATGGATTTCCCATGGATGCCACTGTCAGAACTGGACCAAATTAAAATGGGACTACACGAGCACCATCGGCTTTTAAATAAATAAAGAATTATCAAAATCGGTTGGCTATTATTAAGTTATTCGTCCATTTGTCGTCCATTTGTCGCGCATTTTGTCTATCTAGATTTAAGACTTATATGGTTTTCTCATGGATGCCACTGTCAGAACTAGACCAAATTAAAATGGGACCATTCGGGAAGCACCAGCTTTCAAATAAAAAAAGAACGATCAAAATCGGTTCACCCAGTCGAAAGTTATGAGTTAACAAACATAAAAAAAAAACATACAGTCGAATTGAGAACCTCCTCCTTTTTTTGAAGTCGGTTGAAAAAAGTACAAATGGTGAACTTAATGCCAAAAGGCATTCTCTACCAGTCAACCTCGATGAATCATATAGAGATTCTAGAGTTTAGATCTCACCAACGCCAAATTTATTTGATGATCGGCTACGGCTTCGCATGGCAGGTTCCTTTTTCTTTTCTACAGGTTTTAAATAAATGTATTAGAAAGGGGTTTGCACCTTTGTAGCATAGGCTACCAGCCGCCATTTTGTTTTTTTCTCGATGCCGCGCCGCGATAAGAATATATATGGAAAGAATACACATAAACAAACAAAAAATGTCTGTCACAAAAAATAAATTGTCTTTTTCTTTTATGCTATAAAATATATATATTTGTTTTAATTTGAAACTTTTTTGTTGATTTTTTTACCAAAAGCAGGTAAAATCCACATTAACTTTATTACTTTGAGCACTTGCGAATGTACACTTTAGAAAAATGCTATAATACACATAAAACCAACGGTTTAAGTGTCTTGAAATCTGTCATTTGTGGACAAAATAACACAAAAAGCCACATAATTTCTAGATTTTGAATGAATATCACCTTTCTCATATCGATCTTTACCGTTCTTTACTCGGAAACGTGACATTTAGGGTATCGTATTTTATCGTACGTAGGCCACTGAACAGCTTGCATAATTATTCGAATTTAAGTAAACACCCAAAAATTTGGGTGTTTATTGGGTAAAAACCCAATACACGCAAAACACCCGGTTTTTACCCACTTGGGTTTTAACCCAGGTGGGAAGATTGCCCATCTATAATAACAAATAGTATTACCTTTTAATGACATTGACATTTTAGCGGACATCAAGTTTTTTCTATATGATTGGAAAAGCAAAGTAATAGCCACCTCGTTTGGTTCGAAAAGCCGTATTAAAACTATAAAATGCTTATTTTCGTCCTAAAACATTTTGCACCAATGCAACGAATAAACAAAATGTCGGAAACAATGCAATGAAAAGTGATTGAAGTAAAAACATTTATCTTGGTTTTGAAAAATCCGCTAGCTTATAGTTTTTCGTACATTAGAATAATATTAATAATTCAAAAGTAATTTTATCACAATATTAACGTCAGGTCTCCACGTATTTTTCGTTATTCAATTTTGAAAAGACGAGCAATTTTATGACTACTTTTCCGAAATGTGGAAAAAGTGGAAAGATCAAAGTTATAGAGAATTTTAAAAGCTTTAATTTCGTCTTAGAACGTTTTTTGCTACAACGTACCATTTTTTAAATGATGGCGAAAAACCTAAAATTGGGACCTTTGAACCCAATCCAACCCAGAAAGTAATCAAAAGATACTTGTATTGGGAAAGCCTCGCTCTTCCTACAAAGTCATACACTATACATTTATATTAGGTACTATGAAAGTAACACCAAAAATTGGGTATGGGAACAATAATCAAACATGCCCTAAATCGAAAACCATTTCGAGGTACCTATTTGTATTTTATACCTTATTTAAATATTTAACATTTTGAAAGGCGAAGGATCTAGGATATTTTTAATTAAATACGTTTGCAATCTGTGGTAAAATGAATGACCCCAGATTGTTAACGTCCGCAAAGAGTACATTCTGTTCTTTATTGGACTCTTGACAGTAATCCAATTGACATCTCACAATTGAAACCTATTGGGTCGTTTATAAACGTGCTTTCACGTGATTGGTTGATAATCTATCCATCAACCAATCAAATGACGCGATCTGTATCATACGTGAGATTTTTAGCTAGGTGATTCTACTGCATGGTATTAATCTGAAAACCCAGATAGCAGATTTAAAATACCCCCAAGTGAAATAATATTTTCCACAAAGTTATTTTTATTAATAATACGTACATTAATTTACGCCCATTGCCCAGATGGGTAGGTATAGGACTTAAAATAGCCATTCGCTATAATCCCATACCTTTTCAGGTAGGGCTTGTTTCGGAACTTGGCAATATGAATTGTATCTGAAGTCTACTTCTCACATTCTCGTGAGATTCTACATGATGAACGGCGAGTTCTGTTTCAGTCGTAAGTGCAGTAAATCAGTAATTTTCTCCTCATCTTTTATTTACCACGAATCGGGGAAAAAACACTAAGTGAATTTATGACGTCATGAGTTCGCAATGATTAAAATTACTTAAAAATTATCTACCGGCTAGATACTTAAAATAGTAAATTAGTTACTAAAAAAAATATTTAAAAAAACATTTCCTATACCCAATTAAACTTAAACTAATAAACCTGTAATATTTTACTATATTTTATGATGTAATAATAGGTTTTAAGCTTAATACAAGAACAGTAATTCTTTCAGTAATGGGTGAGTCCATAATACAACAATGATGGAGGGAGAGGAGTTTAACCTCCATTGGGAGGAGGAGGTTGAAGTAAAGGTAAACAATGAACTAATTTGAAATGCTTTATAATTTTTTTCATACAGGATTTACATGAGTACAGTTAACATTTCAGCACTGCCCTGGTGCTGTAGCTGAAGAGGAAGTTATATGCGGCCTAAGTAGTCATGATGTGACATACGCAAATACGGGATATAAAACAGTATGTTGTTATTTTTTGTTTACTAGTTTATACCACTGCTTTCAATGGTATCTGTCTAACATTCGTATACAGTGATATTCAGAAGAAAAAAGATTAGAGTCTTTGTTTGTTTGTAATGCATAAACTCGAAAACTACTAGACTGTATTTAAAATTTATTTCTTGAGTGTAAAACTTCTTCAAGAAATTTGGCTATATTTTTATACATATTTTATTTATCAGTCACCAATATTCGCGAATGACGTCATGCAGAAGCTATTATTTAAAAACCTGACTACATACACTTTATAGGCAATTTTTTTAATCATTAGCTGTGAACAGCCAAAAACTGCTAAAGTATCGAAGAACGAGCTCAGAGTTTAGATTTATTTAATTTTATTTTGTATACCATTATTTTTAAAAGAAGACTGAATAAATAAATTAAGAACTAGTTCATTGAAAGTTACTTTTATAGGAAGACATGATAGAAGAAAATGACCAAATGGCTGCAGAGAACTTGATGTATTTGTCTCAAGATGTAGTGAGCTATACAGAAACAGCAGAGCTAGCTGATGATCCAAATGTTGAGTGTGTCACTGAGGAGGTCATTACAGACGACTGGGTCACACCAGGTGGACAGGAAAGGTAAAAAACTGTTTAATCAAAAAGGTTAAGCATTAAATCAGACCTGTGTCAAATTAAGTTATAGGTGATATTATTTTACTGTCTTATAACATATGTATTTTGTTTTTAGAGTTGAAGTACCCATTGATCAGTTAACAAATCCCGTTCAAGCTGTCAAAGAAGAAAACGATATTGATGTTCCACTGCCAACAGATCAGGTGAAATTTTAGTGCAGTAATTTTCATAAAAAGTAAAGGTTTAGGTTTAAAGATATTTATTTTAGATAGATATTTATTTATTAAGATTTTACAAAATCACTTACCTGAGAAATGACCCTTAAAACATTTTTGGGCTAACCACTAGGAAGAATTAATTTCAACACACAGATTAGGTATTCAATTTCTATCACAACAAAGGTCTTCCTTGTATCATGGAAACCATAAACTCTTTTAGGAAAAACTTTTTGCATTAAACGAATCTTCATAGTCGTTATAAGTGGAGTCTTTTGCAATCGCCTTTATTATGCCCGTTGGGTACGTATCGCGGTGTCCTACGTGAGCGACAAACGGGATGCGCTGCGAGCCGGTCAGCTTGAACAGTTTGAGTTGACAGGCTGAAAGAGTTTAATAATGTGTGTTTGATGCATCAAGGCGAAAGCGAAGCGTGTTGTGACAGCAAGAGGCGTGTTAAATAGAGACCTGCTGAATAGAGACCTGCTGAATAGTTTTTTTCTAGAAAGACAGGGATCACTCTTCATAAAAATTTCCTCCTAATGTTTTCATTCCTACAATTTGTAGTACTTCCGACGATGTTCATAAACTCATGTAAATTAGGTTTAGGTAGGTATAAAAGCGTCATGAAAAACAACAGTAGGAGTTAAAATAATATTATTTACAATTTTCGGAAACATGAGTTTTAATAGGAACATCGTCGGTAGTAGGTACTACAAATTGTATGAATAAAAACTTCAGGAAGAAAAATTTTAGGAAGAGTGATCAGTCGGATTACAAATCGGTAGAAAAAACAATTTCGGCTAAAGAACTTTAGGTGAGCCAATATGGACCCTATACATACATATGAGTAAAAGCTACGATCTTTATTTGACCTTTCCAAAACTCGTGCGCGGCCAATAATATTGCTGAAGTTAAGCACTAATATACCATTTAACCACTTCCCCAGGACGAGTACACTGCGATGCGGCCGTATCCCTGCGACTTCTGCTCGCGCCGGTTTCGCAAGAAGGCGGCCCTGATGAACCACATGGTCGCGCACCAGAACGACCGGCCGCACGCGTGCAACCTCTGCGGCGTGCGCTACGTGCGGAAATGCGATCTGATGAACCACCTCAAAGTGCACGCTTTTGTGCCCGATAACCAGGATACGCTTGAATATGGTCAGTGGAAAAATATATCAAAAATCGTAATTAAATGTCTATATTATAACACTCGACAGAGAGCGTCGTGGCCTAGTGGTTCAGTACCCGAACTCAGATCGTGGATCGTGTGGTCCCTAGTTAAAATCTGGCCAGAATCAAAAATCTTTGTGTTCATTGTTAAATATCCGACTTACTCTCCGGTGATGAAAAACATCGATAAAAAACCAAATCAACCCGGATAACGGCCACCACCTACCACGTTGCGTTCTAATACCATTGGTGAAAAGTGGGCCTCTGAGTGTTTCGTTCACCATGACGACACAGTCACTTGCCTCTGACTCCCCGTTTGGGATAAAGTCGTGATGGTATGTTACTTTACTGATACTGGTCTATTAACGACAATTTACCTTTTTCAGAGGAAATGTTAGAAAATGCACAAAATAATAAACCAAAGAAAAAGAGAGGAAGGCGGAAAAAGAATCCAGAACCTGTTGAAGTGAGTTACATCTATACTAATATTATAAAGAGGAAAGATTTGATTGTTTGTTTGTATTGAATAGGCTCCGAAACTACTGATCCGATCGTGAAAATTCTTTCACTAACAGAAAGTTAAATTATTCAGGAGTTTTATAGGCTATATTTAATTATGATTGAACAAAAAAATCTGTGAAAAGTAATAGTAAATATGAATCAAGTGGGAGAACAGCGGGCAAAATGGACACCAGCTGTCGAACATTTGACAGAACGAAGTCTGCCTGGGTAGCTCGTTATACATAATTTCACTGATAGGTATGCAATTCTTCATATTGCCTCCTCCATTTTATGGTACATAGGCAAAGACTATCTTAAACATTAATTCCTCATTACATACTATGAACTCATCAAAGATTTGTGATTGGGGTTCACACACCTCTGTGTACCACCATGCTTTACGAGTTCTAGTGGTGACAGAAAAATATTGTCAGTTTGCCATCAAGCTTAAATTTACTAAACTTGCGCTTTATTAACTGTATGTTATTAATATAAAAATACTTATAATACGCAACTTATAAAACAAAATGCATTTGTATGTGTGCCTTTTTGTGTGTCCATGGCGCTAATTTAAATCGCACAGTCACTAGCATGTTTAGGCCGTGTCCCCATTAGCTAACAGTGAGCGGCTGACTGTCCGCTGACTGACTCTGAGCGGCGTATCTGTCGCTAACTCAATTTCGAAAGAGCGGCGAACTGTACCGTACCGTGAGTATCGTTCGCTGCGACTCAGCTGCTCACTGAATGGGTCGGCAAGCGAAGCGCAGCAAACTGCGTACAGTACGGGCTGTATGGACGCTCCATTTAAAATATAAAGGGAGGCGAAAGAGAGGCAACAGTTAACCGCTCACTGTGGGCCTAATGGGAACACGTAGTGACAGGTTAGTTGAAACAGAAGTTCATAACTTCCAGAACGGCATGTGGGAGAACATGACGTCAGCCCGCACGCAGCAGTGGTCGCGGCGCGCGCGCTCCCCGCCCGCCCCCGCGCCGGCGCCGCCTTCGCCGCCCTCGCCGCCCTCGCCGCTGCCGCCGCCCGCCGACCCCAGCCGCCCGTTTGTGTGCAGGCACTGCGGTATTGGCTTTGCGCGGGAGAAGGCGCTGCAGTCGCATGCTAGGGTGAGTTGACGCAGCATTGAGCAATGGGCCCTCCCGAATTTTTCGTTTCCAGGACTAGTTCCATCAAATATTTCGAAGGTCACAACACCATTTCTGAACTACAATTTGAAGCCTAAAATGAAGAGCAGGAAGGAATTTAGAGATTCTTAACGTTGTGATATAATAATAATAATAATAATAAATAATAATAAATATCCCTGGACATTATTCCACACAGCGCCATCTAGCCCTAAAGTAAGCTAATTAAAGCTTGTGTTATGGGATACTAGACAACGGATAAACATATTTAAATACATTTTTTTTTGTAAATACATACTTATTATACATAGGAGACACCCAGACCAGTACAAACAGACATGTTCATGCACACAAATGTTTGTACTGTGCGGGGATCGAACCCGCGACCTCTGGTGTAGTAGCCAACTTCTTAACCATTACACCAAGTCGGTCGTCAATATCTGATTAAGAATTATTGTGTTGGTATCGATATTTTTTGATACTGGTCTGAAGTTGCTTCGTCATTTAGGGCTTGCGCACACCGCGCTTTCCATCCTACAGTTTTAACTCGAGGGCGTATCGTATCTTTATCGCTACATTTGCGAGACGACGGTGCTCTTAAAGAACGCGCTGTTCACAGGCTTTGCGACAACAGTGTCAACTTGTCAGTCTCATGCTCAGGTCCACGGCGGCGACTCGCCGGTGGAGTGCGGGGAGTGCGGCGAGCTGTGCTGGTCGCGCGAGGCGCTGGCGGCGCACGCGGCGCAGCGGCACCCGCACCTGCCGCCGCGGACGCGCGCCACCATAGCGCCCTTCCAGGACTCCGACGAGGGTGAGTTAGGGGTTGAAGCGGGGTTTCATACCATTCGGCCCTAAATCCGTTTACTGCGTAGTTCGAAACCAACGTTCTTTCCAGATTATGGAAACTGGCTATTTATTGTTATTTTCATGGCGACTTTTGGGTAGCAATACCGCCACGATTCAAAAACGATGCAGTTGCGGACAGGCACTAATCTTGTGTCCAGTTTTACACCCTCGCCACGTAACCCCATAATGCAGAATTCATTTGGACATTTTAGACCCCCTAATCGTCCACCCGATGTCGCCCATTACGGTCTCGCATTAATAGAGATGCTAAATTACTATCGTCGCGTTTTGCGAATGCGAAAAAAGTGCAATAGCAGCGATGATATTGTAAACATAATTTGACCACAGTTTTATCTAACACAGATGACGACATAGACTACCGGCTATCGCCGGTGGCGCACGCGGGCGGCAGCTCCGGCGCCTCCGACCGGCTGTACGAGGGGATGCGCGGGCCGGAGCTGTTCTGCCAGGACTGCGGCGTGGCCTTCCAGCGAGCGGACTTGCTGAGGCGCCATCAGGCTGCGGCTCATAGGTAAGTGTAACACAGGTGACACATGGAGTACTGTACCGCCTAACGCCGGTGGCTGCCAGGACTGCGGAGTGGCCTTCCAGCGCGCGGACTTGCTGCGGCGCCATCAGGCCGCGGCTCATAGGTGAGTGTAACACGGGTGACACATGGAGTACTGTACCGCCTAACGCCGGTGGCTGCCAGGACTGCGGAGTGGCCTTCCAGCGCGCGGACTTGCTGCGGCGCCATCAGTCCGCGGCTCATAGGTGAGTGTAACACAGGTGACACATGGAGTACTGTACCGCCTAACGCCGGTGGCTGCCAGGACTGCGGAGTGGCCTTCCAGCGCGCGGACTTGCTGCGGCGCCATCAGGCCGCGGCTCATAGGTGAGTGTAACACAGGTGACACATGGAGTACTGTACCGCCTAACGCCGGTGGCTGGCCTTTGATAGCCGGAATAAATGATAGATTTGATTATGTAGAGAAGGAGGAAAGTTTTATTATGGCAACATCACTAGATCCGCGCTACAAACTGCGTACGTTTAATTTGCAATCTACTATCAATCAGGCAAAAAGAACACTGATCTCATTAATCACCAGTGATCGGATAATCGGATGCATATTTACCCAAAGTTCATTTTTGGCTAAGATAGTATGGAACCGGCTTCTTAACTGATTTTTTACAAATTTTAATCCCGGGATTGCGGGATTTTCGGGAATGCGAAACTGTTCTGTTACATGGTGACGAGACGACGAATTTAGCATGTGGTATTTATTAATAAAAAAAACAGAACTCCGGGATTACATAATTATTTATTTGTATTTACTTGAAGTTAATTTTATGAGTATGCTGACTGTAAAGAGGAACAGCAGATAGTGGGTATTAATTGAAACAAAAATACAATTATACTTTATATTTATATTGCACATAATTACAGGATACAAAAATTAACTGAGTCACTGAAATCTGACCTTAAAATTACTCTATCCCTATTAGTTTGGATAGGGGCATAGATGAGAAACTCAAATAAATGCTTGCGTCTCAATTAAACAGGTAAACTTGGTACCCAAATTAGAGCGACACAAAAAGCGAATGAAAGTTACGGTACCATGACATTAAAATTATTTTGCAACTTGCCCTTTTTACGAGCTACCTGTCTGATAGGAAGCAGCAGGTCAAGCTGGGTGATTTCTTCAGCGAGGACGCAGAGGTATTATATGGTGTACCGCAGGGCCGAGTTCTAGGTCGCACACTGTTCCTTATTTATATTATAATAAATTCAAACCACCATGTCAACTTTAACAAGTTTATTTTATTTCTTAATCTTCACTTATTGTTCACAACTTCACACTATTGACTTAACGTAACTTAACTGATTCACTAAGTAATTGGGTGACAACTGTTCCGCTTCAGAGGATAGAGTAAAGTGAGTGAGTTTGTCGCCTAGAACAGGGGGCGGGTAGGTAGAGAAACTACGTTAACCAATCAGAGTCACCAACCAATCACAGCTCAGCAAAATATGTTTTTACTAAAGTAGTCGTTTAGCGACTATTTTTTAACAATCAAACTTAGTTTTAATTAAATTATTTTAATGTGTAATCTTCTTATAATATTTTAAATAAAGACTACAAAATAGCTCACAATATAAACGACCTCTGCAGTATGGAAATAAATGGCGCAAAAATAATTTCTTACGCAGATGACACCGCTCTGGCCAAACTTGGAGCGAAGCTAAAGTTGATGCTAAACGTGGACTGAAAGATGTGAATAGATGGTTAAAAAAATAACATTCTTACTCTGAACACCTCCAAGACCAACTTTATTGGTTTATTTAAAATGATTCACAACCTACTAGTGATTTCTTTTTAAAGTTACATAACTGTGACAAAGGCACTACACTGGTACCTGATACGAGCTGCTGTGGCTTTCACAAGCCAAATATTTAGGGTTGTTGTGGACTGGGGAGGTGCGGCAAAGTCTCGTTTTCTTGAGGTGGAGCGAGCCCAGCGCCGCCTCATCAAGGTGATGAATTTCAAGAGTGTGAGATTCCCAACTAAACTTTTATATCGAGAATCAACTTAACTAACAGTTAAAGTATTATAAATTACTCAAACAATTCTAAAAATGCATAGTAAACTACCTTATGACCCAAACATATGGAGTAAAAGGAGAAAGGATAGAGTTGTTAAGCTGCCTAGAGCTAATTCTCTATTTGCCAAAAGACAATACAACTATCGTCCTGCCCATCTCTATAGTAAAGTTAATAAAGAACTGGACATTTATAGCAAACCTTTTTATGAATGCAAGGTAATCATAATAAAATGGCTTATAAATACACACATCAACATGGTAAATAACTAAAATTCTATTAACTTTTTGTTAAGAAACCTACACATTAAAATAAACCTTGTTTAATAGCCTATTTAATCTGATAAATATACTTTTAGATAAAGTTAAATTTAAAAAAAACTTAGAAGAAGAGAAAAAACTCAGACAAAATTTCAATCTTAACTTTATTTTTGAAACATTAAAACCTAAACAAAACAACAATTTTTTTTATAAAAATTGTTGAAAACTTTAAATTAATAATCCGTGGATCCACCTAAGACTCTCCTGACACATCTGCAGCGGTTCTGCATACTCAAAACAAGGGTGTCAATATCCTGTTTCGGAATACTGTCCCAAGTGCTGCTAAGATGCTAGAAAAGCTGGTTTTCATGCACAATATCTTCAGGGAAATTCCTAAGAGCTCTTCTCTGAAGCATATCCCAGGCATGCTCAATATATAGGATTTAAGTCAGGGGATTGTGCAGGCCAGTCTAAAGCTTGGATATCATGCTGTTGTAACCAACTTGTAACAATACGCGCCGTATGTGGACGGGCATATCGTGCATTAGCTGGAAATTTTGTCCCACTTGCTGTCTGTGGGGCAAGATTACAGGCTCTAGCACCTCATCTCGGTATTTTAGAGCAGTCATATTGCCTTGTATCCAAATGAGGTCCGTTCTACCGCCGAGACGAATTCCTGCCCAAACCATAATCGTGCCACCTTGATATGCATGAACTTGTTGTGGGTGCTGCAGTCGATTCCAACGCCCAGGTTCTCTCCAAACGCGTACTCTTCGCGAATCAGGATGAAATCCAAACCTGGATTCATCATTGAAAAGCACAAGTGACCATTAAGAATGGTTCCAGCTTTAGTGTGCAATAGCCCATTGTAATCTTCTTCCTCGATTGCCTCTCCTTAGCGCTGGTACCCGAAGTGGCCTACGAGCACGTAGGTTGACTTCATGCAGTCGTCTTCTCGAAGTTTAATCGCTTACCATCATACCATACTCTCTCTGTAGCCTTTGAACTAATTGCATCGCCGTTACATTTGGTTGACTTCGTTTAGCATTTACTATGAATCGGTCCTGTACATGTGTTGTAATGCGTTGAGGTCCTCTGTGCCGTTTCACTACTTCCCCCGTGACACGATAACGTGACCAAAGCCTGGATATAACGCTCTGACTGGTCCTCATGGTCCTTCAGAAACCGCAATTTGGGTAGCGCCAGCTTGAATCATGCCCACTGCTCTTAACATTTCGTTTCTGGTCAAGTGTCTACGTGGCATGATTAAATGAACACCGGAGATGCGTTTGACAAAGATTTATAGAAATTTATGTAGTTTTAATCAACTTAGAAGTTCGTGAAGATTTACTTCTTTGGAAGAAATTCAATGAATGCGAATTTCATCTTAAAACAAAACCTTTTATATACAAATTTGAATTTAAAAAAGGAACTTAATAATGTTTTTATAATCTGTCATTAATAGTTTTTTTGTAAGGCCAGTTCTACGCTTAAAATTTTAATGTTAATGCTAATGTAACCTTTTTGAAATAAAGAGTTTATTGTCAAAAACCACCAGATGTAGTAAACTTTAAAACAAAATTCTTAAGTTACGACGGTAAAGTTATATACAGATTATATCTAAGATTGGTTACATGAACAAACAAATGAGCTAAACACCAGATTCCTGTACAGTACTGTTACTGCACTGCTGAAAGTTACTGACGACATAAGATATGCTATGGAGCATAAGCATCTCACGCTTTTAACTCTGTTGGATTTCAGCAGTGCATTTAACTCGGTTGACTTTGACGTGCTCCTAGGCATCCTATAGTCGCTTAACATATCCCCTCATGCAATAGAATGGTTCTATTCTTATCTGAGAGGCCGCCTTTAGTGCGTTCGCGCTAACGATGTTTCATCGAACTGGTGTGAGCTTAATGCTGGTGTTCCTCAGGGTGGCGTCCTTTCTCCCTTGCTCTTTTCGATCTCTATCAATGCAATCACTTCAGTTTTGTCTGCTAACTACCACCTTTATGCTGACGATCTGCAACTTTACGTTCACTTCAAACTTGATGATATTGATTCAGCAATAGTGGAAATGAATCAAAATCTAGAACGCATTAGTGGGTGGGCTGAATCGTATGCTCTGCTCGTGAATCCGCAGAAATCTCAAGCCATTATCATCGGTAGTAGATCTATGTACAATAGGGTTGGCGCATTGACTTTGTCACCGCTGGTGTATAACGGAACGACCATAGACTATGCTGTTTCGGTCAAGAACTTGGGTGTCTACCTTGACTGTAACCTTGCGTGGGACTATCATGTTAGTCAAGTCGCCCGAAAAGTTTTTGCAGCCTTCTACTCCCTGAAGCGTCTTCAGAATTTTCTGCCCATTCACACTAAAATCACTCTAGCTCAGACACTTATGCTTCCGATTATTGATTACGCGGATAGTTGCTATCCTGACGCTACTGAGCAACTCCTTGATAAGCTAGAACGTATTCAAAATGTCTGTATTCGCTTCATATTTGGCCTTCGTAAGTATGATCATGTTTCTGAGTACAGAAAGCAGTTGAAATGGCTGCCTATTCGTTTGCGGCTTGATTATCACATGATGGTTCTTGTTTACAACATCCTCTTCAACCCTTCTTCTCCACGCTATCTCTGTGAGCGCTTCTCCTATCTTTCATCGTCCGGCAGAACTCATCGTTCAGCCTATAATTTACAGCTGACTGCCCCTATCTGTAGAACGAGCATGTATGGTGACTCTTTTACTGTTCAGGCTGTGAAACTGTGGAAAAAGCTGCCAGTTTCTATTCGAGAGTGTCGCACTGTGGGTTCCTTCAAAAGATTGTTAAAAGAACATCTTTTAAAAAATGTTTGAATTGTGTCATCATCATAATAATAATTATTTTATTTATTTTTAAATATGTATAATTATTTTAGTTAGGTACTTATATATTTTATATTTGTAATAATATATGTCTATTTGTAAGTAAGCACTCGAACACACACTCGAAATTGTTGACCACTATGTTTACCTGGGACAGACAGTCCAGCTAGGTAAGTCCAACTTCGAGAAAGAGATCTCTCGTCGAAACCAGCTCGGATGGGCAGCGTTCGGGAAGCTCCGGCATATATTTGCGTCCGAAATACCTCAGTGTCTCAAGACAAAAGTCTTTGACCAGTGTGTGTTGCCAGTAATGACCTATGGGAGTGAGACGTGGTCCCTTACTATGGGTCTCATAAGAAGGCTCAAGATCACCCAGCGAGCAATGGAGAGAGCGATGCTTGGTATTTCCCTGCTCGATCGAATCAGAAATGATGAGATCCGCAGGAGAACAAAAACAACCGACATCGCTCGAAGGATAACATCGCTGAAGTGGCAGTGGGCGGGACACATAGCGCGGAGAACCGATGGCCGTTGGGGCGGAAAGGTTCTCGAATGGCGACCGCGTACCGGACGACGTTCCGTGGGCAGGCCCTCTACAAGGTGGACCGACGATCTGGTCAAGGTCGCGGGAAGCCGCTGGATGCGGACAGCGCAGGACCGATCGTTGTGGAGATCCTTGGGGGAGGCCTATGCCCAGCAGTGGGCGTCGTTCGGCTGAAATGATGAAGTAAGCTGGTCTATTTATAGAAATTTTGATCTTTAAAATTATGTACACAGTTTTGTCTATCCATCACTGTTTGTTTTATGCTTTTCCTTGCATCATGGTCTGCTGGAAGAAAGCTCTCTTTAGAGATAAGCTCACCTGTACTTTAGCTATCCTTATTTTTCTATGTAAAGAACTGTAATTTGTGTACAAACTAATAAATAAATAATAAATAATAAATTCCTCGTGTTATGTTTTGCGACATCAAATTCTAGATCTTTTTCAATCAATTTATGTTTCTGTAACAGCTACAAACGGCACGACAGCACCAGCAGCACGTGGGGCGAGCACACTTGCGACGTGTGCGGCGAGAGCTGCACCGACGCGCTGCAGCTGCTGGCGCACGCCGAGGGGCACGCCGTAAGGAACGCGCCCTCAGCACCCAGGTTCATAGCACTTTCTGTAACAGTTACTGCCGGCACGACAGCACTATCTGCACGTGGGGCGAGCACACTTGCGACGTGTGCGGCGAGAGCTGCACCGACGCGCTGCAGCTGCTGGCGCACGCCGAGGGGCACGCCGTAAGGAACGCGCCCTCAGCACCCAGGTTCATAGCACTTTCTGTAACAGTTACTGCCGGCACGACAGCACTATCTGCACGTGGGGCGAGCACACTTGCGACGTGTGCGGCGAGAGCTGCACCGACGCGCTGCAGCTGCTGGCGCACGCCGAGGGGCACGCCGTAAGGAACGCGCCCTCAGCACCCAGGTTCATAGCACTTTCTGTAACAGTTACTGCCGGCACGACAGCACTATCTGCACGTGGGGCGAGCACACTTGCGACGTGTGCGGCGTGCTCAGTCGCGTATCACGAGACCGCAAATGATATTAATATTTTCTGCAAGGATTTTAATTTATATTTTATTGTATATAAAACATGCCTAGGGCCACTGACAACGCGGCGGTGCAAAAGAGCCGTGATTTGCCGTAATGGTTTCGCTCTTGAGATGAAGCAAGCTCACTTAGCCTATTCCTACCTAAATTCGTTGCTTAAAAACCCTTGGGTGAAAATCGACCGGAAAAACGGCTGCAGGTAGACTATTCCATTACTTCGCTGTTTTTCCCATTAAACAAGTTAAAAAAAAAAACTCCTTAATTAGTTTACATTGTGTAAGTATATATCCATGAATAAGTTGGAATCCGCCCAAGAGAAGGGATGTACCTAGTCTAAAATAAAGCGATCTCACCTAGCGTATTCCTACATACACTCGTTTTTTAAAAACCCTCTGGTGATAACCGATGACGCCCGGAAACACAGATGCATGCCGACTATTCCATTCTTCCACTACTCTGCCCATTATAAAAATTACAAGAAAATACGTTCTAAATAAGTCATTATTGTTTCAGGTTAAAAAATAAATGTCGAGGTCGAAATAATCTATCAACTTCAAGTAATTCAAAACAGTTCCCCTGTAAAGAATGCGGTAAGTATTCAAATAAGTATCCGCAAAGAGCCTACATGTGAATCAACTTCACAGTGGTTACCAATCAAGCAGGGTGGTACCGTCAACTGCTTTTTTACAAGAGTGTGTTAGCTCTCTCTGGTGAAATATAGTCAGCAACATTTATCCGCTATTATTTTGTGTTGCCACTACCCTTAGAGGTCGCATGACCTGAAATCCGGAGGACCTGGGTTCAAATTCAATGTATTTGGGGATTTTTCAAACGTAGCCTAGGATTGTGATCACCGACCCGCATTTTGGTTAGCTTCAATTAAGTTTTTCAGCGGGACAGTAAAAATATTATTTATTTTTTATTTTATTCATGAGTTGGTACATAAATTACAGTTCATAGAGA
The DNA here is from genome assembly GCA_947369235.1 of Udea olivalis. NCBI lineage: Eukaryota > Metazoa > Arthropoda > Insecta > Lepidoptera > Crambidae > Udea > Udea olivalis. The sequence continues at coordinate 12,283,453 of OX376351.1, forward strand.
GAAATATCAGCAAAAGCACGGGTTCACTTAAGTCATAAAAGAGATTCTCCCAGCAGACCATCGTATAGTCGCCGTAAAGTCGACCCTCCTGCATTACGCCGCGGCGATATATCTCAACACATGATTAATAAAATCTCCGTGTTGTTATTTAGGAAATGTATAACTTCAGATATGTTATCATTTGTTTATTATAAATTAAAATAAACTAATTATAATCTAAAAATCTAAAAAAAAAATTATTATATCAATTATTTATTAGACGTGGGACCAAAAACGGCCGCTTTTACTTTACTTTTTAATAGTTGTCTTAGACACGCCAGTAGCCTCTGAAATTGTCTTATTTGCATTTATGTGTTCACCTGGAGAAAACGAATACATTAGACTGACGAAATAGCAATAAAAATATCAAATAATCATAACACATCGAAAGTACTATGAAAACTTTATTAACACAAATGTAGAAAACGAAATCAATGCACACCAGAAGAAGACGCTTGTTCTAATTTTTTCTCTGAAAATAAGTCACCACATTTTAAAGCATTGACTTCCTAAATTTTTATTACGTAGACTCGGCAATTCCATTTTAGTATTTATCTCATGTGGAGCAGACACAAGACTGCAACCGCGCAAGCTTAGAAATTTAACGTGTATCGCTGACGGTAGCCGACAGGTGACTGATTGAAGTGATTGATTGGCTTAGAGCATTCAGACTCTAAATTGATTTAAAGCCGAATGCATCTCCGGAAGCATCCCCCTCCCGCGTCCCGCGCACCATCAGGAGGGTCGACTTTATAGCGATCAAGCTATAATTACTTATTCACTTTATTTTGTGTATTTACATATTTTTGGCTATTCAGCAAAACTTAAATAGGAATATGGAGGCGGTATAAGCTGTATCATTTCATCAAATGTGGATGATTGTAGGCAAGGTGTTCGGGTCGCGCAGCTCGCAGCAGATCCACGTGCGCATCCACACGGGCGAGCGGCCCTACGCGTGCCGCTTCTGCTGGAAGGCCTTCGCCGACGGCGGCACTTTGAGGAAACACGAGCGGATACACACAGGTACAGTGAGACTTGCTATTTGTACTATCAGAAACTCAGAGGCATGTAACACTTGTGCCTCTCTAATTGCGTGAAGACATTTCCAGGTTGTGTGTTCTCTATCGGATTCATTAGGGCATGCTATGACGAGTTGTCCCAAGTAATTCCAGCCTCAAACGTCCACACAACTCCCACGCTGCTGGACTGCGGCTTTTGACGCTGTACATTCTTTTTTTACTATAGTTCGGTGACTCAACTCTTTGTCGTACCTCCAGTTGTGGAATGCACTTCCAACGCAGATGTTTCCTGCTCTCGAAGTTCTACTAGGGTCTTTAAGAGACGCGTTAAATGTCATTGTTGCAGGCTTTCAAGTCCTCATATTTGGACAGTTTTAATTTGTTTTAATCTATGCTCTGGTACTTTTATAATATGTAGAAAAAATTCTTAAACTGTGGAATGAGCTTCCTGCTGAGGTTTTCCCAATGAGTTATAGGATGGAGTTATTCAAGAGGGCTTTAAAAGGTTTTTGTACGGTCGTCACGCGTTCACGTGCTGCGGTAACTGCTGAACCGACGTGGTATAAAATAACACTTAACAAAAGCAATAATAAATAATAAGGAAGATCAGCTCGCCAATAATACGGTGAGAATGATCTATATGTTTCAGGGACGAAACAAAATGTTAATATTAGTGTGTTTTGCAGGCGAGAAGCCGTACGCGTGCGCGGTGTGCCCGCGCGCGTTCAACCAGCGCGTGGTGCTGCGCGAGCACGTGCGCTCGCACCACTCCGCGCTCGACCGCCGCGCCAACGGTATGTATCAACTATTGTTACACCACTGCAATGGCGGCCATTTTGATGTATTTTTTATCAACATGTTAATTTAATTATTGTTTATTACCGTCATAAAGGTAGGTATTAACAGTAACTGTCGGTACTGTAGGACAGGGGAAAATAATGTTTTAATTGTAAATTTGAAGCGTATTTCTCATCTCTGTTTTCAATAAAAAACTGAACACGTGGGAACCGAGTCGGACCCACGCAAAGGTTGCAAGTTTTTAATTTTGTAGGTATGTTAAGCTAAAACTAAAAACATGTATGTACGACTTTTAGATTTTTCTTTTCACTTGTACTTTAAAACAAAGTTTTTTTGCCAAATGTTACATATAGGACAAATTGATAGTTCTAATTACTAGTGCAGTCATTGAAGCGAAAAATACGGTCTTACCTCCGATTTTTTTAACTGTGAACCGATTTGCATGAAATTTTGGAATTAGGCTCATCTTACCCTTAACTTCAAAAGTGAAAATGATCTGAACTCCGCCTATTATTTTTAAGGGGTGTAAACAACCCCTTAATGGAAAAATTTACATTGAGCCATTTTATCGCTAGAAAACATGTCTAATAGTAAGTGGTGAAATTGTAAAGTATTTTCTAACATAATTACCTCATATTAAAATCATTTTCAACCCCTTGAAAAAAAAAAATTTTCAGTTACTAAGTAGAAAAAATATGATAAGTTTTTGGACCATAACTCCTTCAATTTTCATGCTATCACAATTTATAAAAAACCATTGTAAAGGTAATTAAGAGAGCTACAACATCCTTTATTGCAATATATAGTAAAAAACCTTTTTCTAAAACGGTGAAGGGTTAAAGGGTTTAAGAGAGGCTGTGATTGCGCTGCCACGCGCTCTTTAAACAATCATATCTCCGTCAATTTTTGTTTGACAGAAAAAACAAAAAAACCAAATTGTTTGTCAGAAAAATACCTAAATTTTTAATCCGTACACTTTTATACGTATCTGTCGTCATTTTTGAGATATTATGAAAAAAAAGTGGGTTTTTTAAAAATTTGATTTTTTTTTTTTTAATCGTGACTTTTTTGAAAAATATGTGTCCTGAAGCAGCCAAACTGATACTATCTATCAAACTCTTCATAATAAAGTTAATTCTAGGCGGAATACGATTAATTTTAATTTTGGTGGAAATGGCACTTATGAAACCCATTGATTTAAAAGAAAAAACATTAGATGCTCCCCTTATTTGCAATACAGCTCACTTATTTTACGTGCAAAAGACTTTTAATAGTGCTCATTTTAAAGCTTATTTCAAGCACTACAAAACCCTTTTCATAAAATGCATCTGCTCGCCGCTAGATGGCATTGACCACATCGATTAAATTTCAGACAAAATAAAAAACGGCTTTGATCTTTAATATCTAGCTTGATATTGCACTTAGAATACTTTATAAAAAACGAAATTGTTCATTGTTTTACCTGCTACAATTTTGTTCTTCGTAAAATTTTCGATAAAACGTATGTTTTTGGAGATATTTGCAAAAAACCGATGAAAAACGTGAAAAAATTGCGAATTTTCAATTGCCAATAACTTGAAAAGTATTGGATTTTTTGAAAAACTTTAGAGATGATTTTTTGCTTAAAATTAGGCCTTCTATCGATATCCGAGGTTATTTTGCAAAAAAAAAATTCACCCCCGAGAAGGGGTGGCAACCACCCCCAGGGTGGTTGCGGAGTTCAAATCATTTTTACTTTTGAAGTTAAGGGTAAGATGAACCTAATTCCAAAATTGTATGCAATTCGGTTGACAGTAAAAAAATTCGGAGCAATAATGCTTCAATGACTGTACCTTGAGTGTTAAAATATGCTACATACATGGTGTAAAAAGGCCCTTAACGAAGCTGGCGTCTACGCACTCAGACCATTAAATCAAGTCACAAAAAAAATGTTTGATGGTAAACGTAATTTTTTCTTAGGTGTCAATTTTAAACCTAAAAACGGACTACGCAATGTAAAGCGGGCAAAGGACCGCTCCTGCGCTTTTGTGCCGGTGCGTGGCTGTTACGCATAATCAAGGGGTACGCACGATGTACATTGAGAGTTCAATGTTTTGAAGCAATTTTTTGTTAGAAAATACTTGAAATACGTCCAACTGCTGGGCAACAGGCCTCACCTCAACTATGAGGTAATACGAGCCATACTCCAACACGCGGGCTCAGTGCGGATTGTTGGAGAGGTGAATGTAAGGCCAGTGATAAACCTTACCGTCAGATGTTATCAAGCCGCCTTTTTAGGCCTCTGACTAGGCTTTACGACTGATATCTTGCGACGAAAGCCAGGACCAACTGTTTAACGTGCCTTCCGAAGAACGGAGATGCCCGAAAAACACATCACTTAATTTCGGTCGGGATGGTCACCCATCCATGACCTGACTGGCGTTGCTTAACATTGGATCGTTGCCGATCCGCTGCCGTCATTTAATAATATCTTAGGACAAACATTAATTAATAATAATTAGATAATAATTAGAGTTTGTTTTTGACAAAATCTTGAGATTTTTTATACTTTGACCTTTAATAACTTGGTAACTATTGAGTTCCCAGGTATGGTCTAGAAGGAAAAAATGGTCCTAATGATGTGCAGAATACGTAGGTCTCGGCTTCGTGTAGGGTCTTTTTACACCCTTAAATTTTGATTGATTCAACCCTTAGATCTTTCCTCAAATGTTATTCAGTCTATACTCCATTCATTATAGCATTAGACTTTGTGGTCAAAGTACAATAATATTACTTTTAAGATTTATGCCGATTTTTTAAAAATCTACTTATATAGCAGCTGTCACACTTAATTGTTCTCATTTGAAGTAAAGCAACTTCAGAATTTATAAGGCTTTTGCTTAAATAAATTATTTTGTCTTGCAGCAAGCAGGGGTTTTTTATCCAAACACGTTTTTACTGTCACTATACTCTAGCAAATTTAAAATGTTACATAATCCCTTCGTACGGTGTGGCGGAAGGGGTTTTCAATTTTTCCAGGTTATACTTAGGGTTGTTTTCATCATGGCAACGTTAAATGCAAATTGTCATTCAGTTTAGCCCCCCTACTTCTTATTTCTAATGTTATAATGAATAAAGTATAGAACAGTACAAGAAAATGGCCGCCTTTACTCACTGTCATAATATGTCGTCATGCTTTATCTAGACACGCGGTAGTGTGTCAAGCCAAGTTCAAACCCACAGAACTGGCGAACAGCACCGTGTGTTACACGAACCATTTAAAGCCACTTTTGACCCCCTCATAACTCCAAAACTCTTTCACATAAACATGTCAAATTTGGCTTATTTATTGAGACTTGGAAGAAAACTATGTATTACAAATTTCATAAATACAGCTCAAACGGTTATTTTAAATCGACATTTTTGTGACTGACTGACTTATAGATCAAAATTCTATCCCAGTTCCTGGTGACTACTGACTGGAATGTTAAATAACATATTACACCTTATTAACATAATATGAAGAAGTTTTTTTGATCAGATTTACTCATAGTATTTATTTCCAGACCAGAGATAGAGAGCCAGACCTTAGGCTTCAATATATGTATTATCCTACTGACCATTGAAATTGGCACGCATTTAGATCTAACTTCATTTGTCGTTCAAGTCAACATCCAAGGCCTATATCATAATATTGAACTTGGCTCTCATTTTACATTTATGTTTTTGTTGGGATTTACTACTGTGACATAAAATGTATTTGATTCAACAGGAGGTCCTGCGTACTGCTGCGTAGTGTGCGGCCGAACGTTACATTCCAGTGCAGACTTAGTGCAACACATCATCGAGCATTGCGATGCTAATACAGCGTTAAAACGGCAACCTCAGGTCAGTCTCTCATTTACTAATTCGGTTTTGGTGTTTTTAGGCGCTATGTGAACTTTACTTCATCAATTAATTCCGTATTTGTCGCAAAAGGATAGTCAAGAAAAATAAATAACATTTTTACTATCATTTTGTTAAAATCTTACATGTTATGGTTTAAATCGTTGTACCAGGAAATATTTCTAGGAAATAGGAAATACTCCCAATCTTTCTGTTATGTTGACCAGCACTATGGTGTTGGCCAGCTGCGTGGTAACCGTTTCGGTTGCGAGACTATATCTAGTTCTGTTTTTGACGCTAAACATTTTTGTCTGAACAGACTGGCCCCCGGAAATACAAGCGCCGACGAAAAATAAAAACGTCCAGTTCCCCACGACATTCCTGGGAAGGCTCCCCGCCGCCCTCGCGCAGCCCATCCCCGCCCGCCTCCCTCGCGCGCTCGCCCACGCCGCCCCGCGAGACCCGCGAGACCCGCGAGACCCGCGAGACTCGCGAGACCCGCGAGACTCGCGAGACCGCGCGAGACGCGCCGCGGCGCAGGAAGAAGCGCGCGCCGCCGCCGCCGCCGCCGCGCCCCAAGATGATACACACTGAGGACCCTAGACCGAGAACTAAACAGGTATGTGCTGGAATTGATGTACTACTCTGTGTAAAAAGTATCGGGAATATGTCAATAAAAAGACCCGCGTAAAAGAGGTCGTTCTAATTTTTTTACTGCATGTTGGTAGCACTGTACTGATTAAGCGCGCAAAATTTGAGCGGGATCTGTCATTTAATTTGTTTTAAACTACACTTTTTGTTGGTGATAGTTTTCGAGTCCTCGGCGATTTTTACAATGGAAAATATTGTTGAACAAAGAGTGTGCCTTAAATTTTGTGTTTCGAATGATATTTCATGTGGTGAATCACTAAAAATGTTGCGAAATACCTACGGCGAATCGTGTATATCGAAAAAAAGGGCTTATGAATGGTATAAGGCTTTTAAAGAAGGCCGAGAAATAGTAGTAGACTTGCCTCGTTCTGGTAGACCTTCAACCGCTACGACCAAAGAAAACATCGACAGAATCAAGAAGCTAGTGCTCGAAAATCGACGTATGAGTCTGAGAGAGTTGGCTAGTGAGGTGAACATATCTTTTAAGTCCGTCCACAACATTCTCATTGACATTTTAGGCAAGAAACGCGTCGCCGCTCGACTAATTCCAAAAGAGCTTAATTTTGTTCAAAAAGCGCAGCGAAAGCATGTCGCTGAAGACATGGTTTCCCGAGCTTCTACGGATCTGACCTTTATGAAACGTATAATAACTGGCGACGAGACATGGGTTTATGAGTACGTCATGCAAACAAGCCAACAGTCTTCAGAATGGCGTCTCGAAAACGAGCCGAAACCCAAAAAACCGCGGCAAAGTCGCTCCAAAATCAAGGTGATGCCTACAGTTTTTTTTGACTACCGTGGTGTGGTTCACTCCGAATTCCTTCCAGAGGGAGAAACAGTGAATAAAGAATATTATTTAGGCGTCATGAAGCGTTTGCGTGTGAGTATCCGCCGAAAACGTCCAGATTTGTGGCAACACAACTCATGGATGCTGCACCATGATAATGCACCATCACACACAGCCATTATACTGAAAGAGTTTTTAGCGAAAAATTCAACAAAACTTCTCGACCAAGCACCGTATTCACCTGATATGGCTCCGTCTGACTTTTTTTTGTTTCCCAAGTTAAAATTACCACTTCGAGGAAAACGTTTTGAGTCGATAGAAGCCATAAAAGAAAATTCGCTGAATGAGCTAAAGGCCATACCGCAAATAGCCTATGAAAAATGTATGGAAGACTGGGTGAAGCGGTGGAGATGTTGTATTGCAAGCGATGGGGCCTACTTTGAAGGCGATAAAATAAATTTCGATGAATAATTTGTATTTTTTGTTTTATTGACAAATTTCCGATACTTAGTACACAGAAGGTATAATGTGACAAAATAACGACTGGAAATTGACTATTAAATGATATTATTATCCTCAAAGCACACCAAGGCTTATTTGCATTCAACTTTAGATACTGGGGAAAAAACAAATCTTGCATTATTCGAGCGCCAGTTAATGGCGCTCGAATAATGCAAGATTCACCTTAAACTTCGATTTTCTAGGCAATTAATGATCGTTTTTGAAATATGTCTTGTATCAAACCGCACCAAATTCGACTCAACTGAAGTTAGTTTGACAGATGTCACATTACAATATGGTGCCGGGCAGTGCTATTCTTATTTGAATTGCATAGTATGCCTTCTCCAGAATTTCCATTTGGCTGGGTATGGAGCTGCATTTTTTTTAATACAAAATAGGTTTGCATTTGGCCTCAGTCTCGACTCACCAGATTGAACGTGAGCGATGACGAGGTTGATGGTTACCCAGAAAATTCCTATGCACTCTTGCCCCTTAAAGACACCACTGGAAACCCAAGTGCAGAGGGAGCGTTCCACTACCTTGCAATGTAGCCTAAAAAGGACGCAGCAAACCGTTGAGTGGGGATTGATTGATGGGTGAATCGACCACATGGGAGTGTAAGCCCCCCCGGCATCTAGTAGTGTGGTAGAAAGAAGATGTATCAACCCACCGTGGTTATGTAGTTCCTGCGCACACTCTCCGAATATCCACATCACATCAATTGTTTCTCCCGTAGGTCCGCCAGCGCCGCCCGCCGCGCCACCCGGCCGACGACCTGCGCGCCATCCGCCGCTCCCCCTCCCCCTTGCCCGCGTCCCCCTCGCCGCCGGCCTCCCCTCCGCCCCCGTCCCCCTCGCCACCCGCGTCCCCCTCACCACCCGCGTCACCGCTGCCCCCCTCCCCCTCGCCGCGCGCGTCCCCCGCCACCCCCGACAGCCCCTTCAAGTGCGAGATGTGCTCGCTGGAGTTCGAGAACCGCGACGCGTTGCTGTTCCACGTGCCGGTGCATATATGACGCAAGTCGCCGCGCAAGCGGAGCAAGCCTAAGCCGCGCTGAGGTACGACTCAGATTTAAAACACCACAATATAGCCACTGTTGTTTTTTTGTATTCGCCATTTTAGAAGAAAAACGACTCTGACAAAGTATACTGAAGCCAAACTGCTTTATGCGACTGCTCTTCCATTTGTTGTGTCTACTAAGACCCTAACAGATGGTCGATCCCTTTTACTGTGTTTTCCCTGCAATATAAGATAAGATAAACTTTATTGCAGAAACAAAATGTTACTGTTTCAATTAATTAAATTCGGTGTACAATTTGAGCGGCCTTGTCGCTAGTAGCAAGCCTGCGCATTGCTATTAAAGATGCAGACACACATCCTTCAACTCCAATGATAAATATTTTCGCAAAGCTGAAACAAGCTCTGTTATTATTAGCACCGCTGATACTTTGACTGAGTTCATTATCTCTAGTTTTTTATCCACTGCTTGTTAATGCTTGTTGTTTAAACAAATGATTCGCGCTCTGTCTGTGACATGATTTTAATGTATTTGGAGATCGCCTATGGTAAAATGTCAGACAGTCCCTTCAAATATATAATCTTATACAATCTTTCAGTCCCAAAATATTTAATAAATATTTTGAATATTTTAGCATTTTACAATGCTTGTTTTCTCATCTAAAGATAGAAAACTACTAAAATTCGATTTCGATCCTTGATGATCTCGAGCGGGAATCAAATTTTTCTTGTATTCTATCTTGAGCTACCCAAAATATTCTAAAAATAACACTGGATTCATAGGCTTTGTTTTCAACAAAATTAACTAGGATTAAATGATGGTACCAAAAAGTTATCTATGTAATGAAAAATGTATTTGATATGTTCAGTTCACTTTATTCTGTGTTATAGCTAATCATGTTAGCCTTATTTGCTGTTGCTACTTTGTAAGCAACATAGTCGCAACAAAACAACAAATATCAAAATATTTAAAACCACCAAAGGGCCATGTCATTGTGGATCATCTTTAATATTTACACTTGTTTTTAAAAATATGTTAATTTGTCTATAGTTGCTCTGGTGAAACTGTCCTATAGTCTGTTTTTTTTAACAAACGAGTACTAAAAATTTTGATTGCATTGCTATTGGTCTACATAATTAACATAAAGTTCCTTCCACACAAACGCTGTTGTTCCATGTAGATTCAATTGAGTCATAAACTACCTAAAGGAGTAGCTTAAGTGGATAGACAAAAATAGTCGTCATGTCTGTGATCACCTAGATTGATACAAAAAAGTATGAAGTCGACAATCATGTAGAAAATATGTTAGAGCAGTTCATTATTGACGTATCTGCAGAAAGTTTATCAGAAGGAAGTGATGACAATAGTTTTAAAGATAACAAGAATTGTAAGTATGATAATTATTTGATTTTTATGTTCTAGTACATTAATCAATATTCTATAACAAAATTGTTTTATTGGTATTTATTTATGAAAATATCATTTAACGCAAACAGAAAAATTGTTACGAATATACTAAGTAATAATAATATACAAATTGAAATCATGAATAAATATTTTAATTTTCTCTACAGTTAAGTTTAGAAGAATTCTATATAAACGGACCTCAACAATTTTAAAACAAGAACAAGGGCGTTTCCCCGCCCCTAACGATGACCGATCTCACTCTGTCAATATCGGAAGTGTGCGAGAGACATGCTCAGTACTCGTTTGTTAAATAAAACTGAATATAGGTTTAAGTAGTGATCTATTATAGAGATTCCCTGATACAATACACTTGTTTATATTTGGTTGAATGATTAAAATATTACATTAATGATTCTTACAATTACGCTTTGACGATTGCTATTTTTAATTCGAAATAAATTGATGTCCATGTGAATCTCTATTACAATGTTAATCTGTCAGTATGAATGAAGAAACAAAATAACTGTACTATGTAATTCTAGTTATACGGGTACTTTGTAAGTTAATAAAGAGAACTAAATCCTTATGAATGAAAGACTTTTCTTAAATTATAAAATAGTATAAATTATACTACTTTCGCCGTATGATGATATCCCTGACAGTTCAAAATTGTCAATTATAGTGATGTACCGAATGTAATTCAATCGAGTTGGCAAAGGAATTGGAATCGGATTTAACGATTTTAAATTTTTAAATAAATTCCTAATAAACGGGTTATGGACTTCTCGAAAATTATAGTTAAAAAATAGCACACAAGGCAGACGCACTCGTACTGATGCAAATGAGGTGGTTACAAAATAGTCGCTCCTATTCATAGATTTTTGTCGATTCAATAGTGTTAATACACTATTGAATGGCGTTCCTTTTCACGCATCAGGCGCTGTAAAGATATATTAATTTCATTTAATTTACTTCATTTATTAACAGTTAATAATAATAACAATAATTTACTTGATAAGATTCGAAAGGACAATAGTTTTTTAATAGTCCAAAACATTTTCTTTTGCCAGTTTCTTTTTATTTAGTTTGAAATAGTATGCGTGACACGGAACAATAAGAGCTGTCAGGCATATCATCTTACAGTGAAAATAGTATAAAGAGCGTCATCATAATTTTTATGTTGTTATATAAAAATTCAGTTAAGTTGATAAATTTTTGACAACTTGGCTATGACCTTAAACCATACGTTGTGTAGAATAAATACAGTGTTGATTAGTTATTTATTAAAAAATCTTCCATTTCTTTAGAATCGTTATCTGACATTTTATATTATTGTTAAATTAAGTGTCCAATAAAACTTAGGCTGCATATGTTTAAAGCACCATAGTGCACATAAAAACATTATTATACTCTAAAATGTATCAATACTTATTAGAAATCACTGTTGATCTTTATAGACTGTTGAACAGCTGTAATCTATTGTAAATATGCAATTATGATACTTAGTAAATATGTGTGTATAAATGATTGTAGTAGAGTCTTATGCAGTGGAGAAGATTACGTTTCTTACAGATTCTAATGAAGTTGCGAAAAAAAACCAATCTGTTTTAATAAGAAAGATCAAACAAGTGGGCAAAGCGTTGAAAAGTAATACTCATTGCTAATCAACCTGGCATCGGGTTATCAGCCAGATTTGCGTCCAGCGACACCATATTTTCATAGGAATGCATTTTTCATAGCCCTACTAATTGGTTGCGCTGGCTTTACATTTTCAAGAAACCCTTTCCCTATATTAATCAGTGTAAAAATAAATGATTATGTTTTGGTTTAGCTCTAAATCCACTATCCTGGTGAGTTTTGTAAATATAATAGAATATTGACATTTTAAGTTCTTGTTTAAGCTACTATTGTTCATAATTGTAATCAAATTTAGAAAATAACTTTACACACTCTGTCCTACGTAAGTGAACTCGGCAAAACCCAAACGTGATGTGGTGCAGCCTGATTGGTTAAATGCGGTTTGATTATCAGCGTCACATTGGTCATTTTTTTGCACTTATCCTGCCTAACATTTCCGGTTTTAACTTTATGCTAAATACGGTACGGAGACATACATCATCTTATCTAAAGACACATTATTTTATGCTTAAGTTCGTCTGTGATAGGTTTCGGGGTATCTTCAACCTTGCTGGCAGTGTTTTTTATTTTGCTTTACTTTAGCGCTAGCTAAGTATAAGCTTCTTTTTAAACAGATCATTTTATTGGCCGGCCGCGGGCCTCTACCTGCATCGCGTTTGCGTGTGAGCTATAGTACATTGTTACCCTAGGGGTGAAAGTAACTTATTTAGTCCCTCACTTCGTTCCGGGCGCCAATAGTTCGAGGGACTAAATAAGTCTTTAACCCGAGGTAAACACTGTGCTTTTCATTACAAATACAAGGAAAGTAAAAATAAAAACATGAATTAGCTAAAGAAAAAATGAGGAAATTTTATTTTCCACTACCGCTTTAGCCTCTTCTCTTATAAAATCAGGCGTTAAATTCATATCAGAATCAGATGAACTCATTTTATAGGTACAAATCTCTGCTATACGTATAAACAAAAGTCTTCAAATCGAAAAAATAAATGAAGTTCGAATTGCCGCTTTCCCGCCTATTTCGTTTGTTTTTTTTCTGTGGCCGGCCAGCTATTCAGCCATTATTTTTTATTTTCATCATTTGGAAAATGGTAAATATTTTGCCCAAATCTAAGTTATTTTAAAGAAATTGTTGAAACTAAATTATAATAAAGTTATTTAAAAAATATATAGTCTTTAATCAATACTTAACTTTAAGTTATTTCAATTTTACATCGTGGCTGTATAGAAAGTTGGAACATGGTTCAATAGTTAAGTGAAAAAGAACTAGTTTTTTTCAAAATAATTTGACAGCTGTCAGTTGAAAGTGATTCTCCCTAGGGATGAAAAGTATTACTTTCATCTCGCTCCTCAGGCAACTTCAGACCTACTTTCAGAGTATGAGTAATGAAAAGTTGTTTATAGGGCACATCCTAAGTCAGGTGTTATAAGCTGGTTGTATGGCATTTAAACACTGTAGAATAATAAGTGGTGTCAATTGTTACAGATATGACCTTGCTGAACCATTTAGGTGAGGTCTTGTACTGATAAGCTGTTATTCTAGTTCTGCGCGTAATGTATATGTATTATCTGAGTATTTTCAAACTGACTCCTACAATGTTTGCCTTGTGTGATCGTTGTTTATATTATAAGACGTCTGGTGGGATACTAAATATATTGTATTTTACTAATTGACTGATTTATCGATTAGTTTTGTGTATATTGTTGTTACATTTTAGATATAATTCTGTACATAAATTATGTATGTTGTTGTAAAATTTGTGACTATTTTAGCGTTTTTTTTAAAGTTAGTACATATACTGTTTGTTTTGGGGCTCTTGAATATATTTTACACTATACTTTTAAAAACCAGGACTTAACTTAAACCTTTATAAGTCAGAGTCACATGTTTTGATACATAAGGTTCCATTTAGGTGGTAGTTATACTGCCACTGCCGGAGCTGCCCTATAAAGGGGTAAGTAGTAATGCTCTGGAAACTCTTCTTATTGTTCGTTTACATTGTATTAGGACCATTTGACCCTGCTGTATCCGAATGCCTGTTTTAGCTCGTACCCGCCCGTAACTGTAATATACTGCGCAGCGGTCTAAAATCGGACTTAACATATTATTATAATCTGCCTACTAGGCTACTGTTTCAGTTTAATGACCAGCTAAAGATTCATATTTTAATTTTTAAGTCACTTTATAATGAAATAGTATTTTTTCCTGCAACTCTCATTTTGTTCATAGAATCAGCCCAAAAATTAAGTCTAAAATTCAGAAAAATGTTATTTGCTTCTAGACTCATAACAAAAGGTTACCACGAATTGGGACCTGAGCGGTCACCATATTTTAAACATACTTGTGCCATATAAAGTGGCGAAGTTTTAATAATCATACAGTCGCGTGTAAACATATACATTTCATCGCCTACTTCGAAAGCATACCTAAAGGCATGTCTTAAGTACTTCGTGTTGAACCGCACCATAATGTTAACTTATCTTTAAGTTGTAGTTTTATTAATACATTTTCATGCATTCGGCTGTACATCCTAATGATCGTTATTATATACAATGCACTTTTTATTGTGTACACAGGCATGGGTTAACCGAGCATTACTTTCATGACATAAAATATGTAGTAAATAAATGAATAAAATTTGAAGCTTTGTGCAATAATACATTCCCCAAAATGCATAGTAGAATGTTTCCAAATGTACATTTATGAGGGGACTCAATTTGATTTTTTAGGATACATAAGTCCGATAAATAAATGTGGTAAATGCTATGTGTCATTGTCACTTAATCTCCCAGGTCCTCGTTATACCTTTATTAGAGATTTCAAATAGCGCATTTTATCTACACTAATAGGAAAGTGAAGTAAATATTTATTAAGAAACCCAATATCAATAGGTAAAAAATAGGAGAGATTTGTAGAGTTCGCGTCAAACTTCTCGTCCCCTTTGATGTTGTTGCGCGCATGCGCAGTACAGAATCTACTTTGAAAGAATTCGGAACGCGGGACTTGTCTCGTAGTCTCGTGTTTAGAGGGTACTAGTACTTTGACGCGCACTAACGCGGGCGAAGCCACGGGCGGAAAGCTAGTACAATATAAATATTAAATAATGCTTCTGAAATAATGCTCTCAATAAGTGTTAAATTGGTTCAATCTTGCAATATAAAGCACTCAAAACTGAAAACAAAAATGCAATACAGTCGGGCAAAAGTGCAATGCAGTGGGGTACTTATGCTAAACTTATATATATTTTTTTGACTTAAATTATTTCGCTTTACTATGGTTTATTATTAGGTCTTTATATTTATTGTAAAGAAATTAAGCCTGAGCCATCAAAGAAGAAGTTGAAAAAATGCTTGGTGGCAGCAAAGTTTTATTTAGACAAAATTCCGAAAACACACTGCCTACAGTCACCTACAATCGTCGAAATCTAATAGATCTAATAGGCCCATTTTGACAGCTTGCAAAGACTGTAGAAAGTAACTGGGCAATACTCAGCAGCCTAAAAACTTCGAACAGAGCCGTAAAAAACTATTTAAAAAAAACTTCGAATGAATAAAAAATCAATTATTCAGTTTAAGCGTTGCAATAAACACATAAATGAAGGGCGCGGTAAGTGATATGTCAGAAAATATTTTGGGGGTTTATATTTTCACGCCCTTCCAAAGAAATGTGATACTTTGAATCATTTCGAAACATCTCTCGAAAACAGTTACGTCCTCAGTCAGTCCTACTTTTGTTAATAATAGTGATGTAACCAATTATTTCATAAAACCGGGAAGTTCGTTAACCGGTACGAATCATTTCCACACAAAAAAAAATTAAGTAATTTTTTTTTGTGTGGAAGTGATGAAACTGAGGGTGGAATAAGCTGCAATATCTCGTCAGAGCATTCCCCATTGTAGAAGCGATAGAGAACACTTAGCCTGGCAATGTGGAGAGTCTCAAGGGTCAAAGTTGCCTCTGGGTTTCCAATAATACGAATAGCACGCCGCTGCAACCTGTCAAGAGCTTCAAGTAGGTACTTCGCGGAACCGTCCCAGAGATGAAAGCAGTATTCCACACACGAGCGAACTTGTGTCTTATACAAGAGACAGCTGCCCAGGCGTGAAAAATCGTCTCGCTCTGTTCAGGATTCCGAGTTTACGGGATGCAGTTCTAATGACGCTCTCAATGTAGTCCCGCTGGTTTAGGTTGCTACGAACATCCATGCCAAGGATGATTAGGTTATCCTTAATCGGTAGCGGGGTGCTCTGAAGAGTGGGATGGGAAAGGAACGGCGACGCCTTTGCTGTGAATGCACACACCTGCGTTTTCTTGGCATTGAACTCGACAAGATTGCATGCACCCTATTCTGAAATGCGGTCCAACACTCCGTCAAGATCAACAACAAGACTTGGCCTCTTCCCCTCGATGACAGTTTGCTTTGCCCCAGGGCGCTCGAAATTACGCGCGTGGACCGTGCTATCATCCACATAGCAATAATATTAATATTACCAAGAGATAACATGACATTGATATGCAGAAGAAACAACGTCGGAGACAAGACGTGCCCTGCGGCACTCCGGCATTAATTTGGAGTAGGTAAGCGTGATTTTCGACCATCGCAAAGGACACAAATTCTACGTCCCTCCAAAAATATAAAAACAAATAAAAAAAATTGTTTCCATACCCAATTGAATAACTAATTAAATTGAAAGTTATAAGCTTATGCAAATACATGACGCTCTATTTTCCCTAATACGGATGATACCACCGTAGTAGGATTGATAGGAAATTGGTTTTCTATTACTGTGTTATTTTGTTTTTGCGTATATATTCTATTACTATTATGAAAAAGCCCTAAATTTAAGGTAATAGTAACAATAAAACTATCACATAAATAACACACTGATGAAAATGAACAGTATATAACTATGAAATAAATATGCGCCAGACAACACACCTCTTGTAATGGTCTCGAAGTAGGGATTAATATCCCTGTGTTACGAGGTACCGCACAAGGAAATAAGCGTCTCCCAGCACACCCAGACCCGAGTCAATTCAGAAAAGATCGTTTCCTGAATTGACCCGACCGGGAATCGAACCCGGGACACTACGGAAATCAAGGCGAGAAACCGTGCTACAGCGCACTACGCCAATGGTAGTATCGTCAATGAAAAACTAAATTATATTCATATAAGTGTACTTACCCGAGTCGCTCCCCGTTTATATGAGAACGTCCTGTCGCATCGCTGCCGTGGCAGGGACCGCAGGGACTGGCTTATTCTGAAGAGTAACGTTTACGTTATGTTCGCAAATGTCAGGTTAAGTAATAAAGTAAAAGACAGAATGAGTAAATTCTATTTTGGTGTTCCTAAACTAATTCCAATGGGAATAAACCATGAAAATAAAAAATACCACCGTAATTGGAGTCGATTTTGGTTACCGTCGTAATAGGAGGTTTTACCTTACGGTATTGTAAAATAAAACTATATTTTCGTTGGGTTTTCTGGGAAAAGAAAAACCTTAGAAATCAGACCGCAGCAGTAACTAAACGCAGTTACAGTGATTTGTCAGTGTCAAAATTGTTTTGAGGTTATGTTGTTGTCACTTTTTTTAATGTCAATAAATATTCTTGAAAGTTGTTTGTTTGTGGACGTGGTCTAAATAATTATTTATATGTAGATCAAAAATAAAAAATAATAGCACTTTATTGAAACTCAAGCAATTAATCTGATCAATCTTGTTACTGTAGAAAATCTAGGGGCCATTGTTTGTGTACGACTACGTTGTTTTGCATCGTCATTCGTTGTGTTTTCGGATATCATAATACCTATTGAATTGAAAAGTAAGAAGCATCCAGCAAAACGGCAGGACGAAGCAATATGCGTCGAGCCAGAGATGGCTATCAGTACCAGCCTTTACCTCGAGTTGCTACTGACGATGCACTCGAAAACGACAATGAGAGAATAGCAGAAGAGCTTGGTGGAAAAATAAGTACATTGAAGCATATGTCTATTGAAATTGGCAATGAAGTGCGCTACCAGGATAAGATACTTCGCGGCCTCGATGACGACGTCGACCGAAGCTCTGGTTTCCTTGGCAAAACTATGGGAAGGGTATTAAAGCTTGGAAAAGGAAATCATAATTATTACATATTCTATCTCTTTCTATTTTCTATATTTGTATTCTTTTTGTTGTATATTGTATTGAAATTTAGGTGATCTAAATGTGTATATTTATTAAAGTTACTTCCTTGTAAATAAATATTTAAAAAATCTATAAGAAATCATTATTTTTCTATATTGTTATAATTTAAGATTCAATATGACCAATGGAAGAATCCTTAGTGATGTAAGCCGCATGCAACCAGCCACTCTGTAGACAGATGTGAGAGGCCTATGTTCAGGTGTGACACTCATGTTAACAAGGTATCACATCCAGTGTAATATATAGTACAAAGGGATAACCTGATACAAATGAAAATTCACCACAACCTATTTGAAAAAACAAAAATAAATTTTGTATGGTTTATTTATTCACAGCAGGATACAGTTCTCGTAACATATTACAATAATCTTCTCCAACAGCCTCATTCATTGAAATTATTACTCTACAAGGTATATTTAATATCTTGGAACAGCTACGAGCTGAATCTACTAAAAAGGCTGTTATTCCACAAGCATTTTGTAATTTATCACAATGACAATAATGGCTCAACTCATCTAAAATAATTGTTGAGGGTACACTTTGCCAGTATGGCACTGTAGACACACTCTCTACAAGGGATTCAATTGTTTTCACATAAAGAAAACTTATCATTTTCATATAATGTTTGTTTACTAAACTTATATCCTGTGACAGTTCGGGTAGTTCTTCCAATTCATCATACAGTATGTACAAGACTTTTCCATGCTTGGCATACGATAAGGCATCTTCAAAAAGCCTTTTACGATTTCTAGCTGAATCAGAGAAGTAAAATTCAACATTCACAGCCTTTCTTTCCATTGCTTCATTTCTGTAATTGCAAATATTTTTTTGTAGCTCGTGGATAAATAATCGGAAATTGAGTTCAAAAAAGTTTTGATTGTAAAATTGTATTTAGATAATGATATCCTGAAGGAAAATAGGGCAATGCCAATAGTGTGTGTGTGTGTGTTGGCTTGGTTGGTTCAAGGTTCAATTTTCAATTGACATTTTTCACCAACCGTGACAGTGACAGACGGAGGGGTGGGAGTAGGGACTAGCTGCGGTCCGGTTTTAGTCGAGACTTCGAAAGTACTTTCGAGCGCTCCGACTCATGCTCACAAAAGCTTGAACCTATTGAACATGGCATTGGGTATGAGAAAAAAAATCAAACATGTCCTAAATCGAAAACCATTTCGAGGTATTTGTATTTTATACCTAAAAATATTTGTCTTTGAATTCTATAGTGACTGTGCTATTTTTTTTTCAACAGTTACCTATCCCTTAGCTGTTTAAAATCATATTTTATCCCGAATAAAGATCGTTGCCCAGCGTCTGATGGATGACACGCCCCGTCGCCTGTCATTCCGCCAGTCGCGCTCAGGCGCTTGCCAACGTCAGACTAGCGTCAAATTTCCTCCACGATAATGTTTTTTTTACCTTCAACACTTATCATTTGAATTAGAATATATTAGTTCTTCATTTTCTTGAAAATTGGGGAAGACAATATTTTTTAATGGTTTAATTATTTTACAAATGAATTTTAAAATTACGCTATGTGACTGCCATCTAGCTTCAAATAGCCAAAAAGCAAGTAAATGTGTTATGTCAAAGTCATACCAACTTATGTTTATTTTATTTCAATGAATTAAGATCCTCATGCCGATGTGTTTGAAAGTATGGATAACGCATTTATGTTTTTCATGAAGTGACAATAGGATGTGACGCATTTTTAACATGTCACTACAGATGCCACTGTCAGAAACAAATGCAGAAACGACCTAAAGAGTGATGTGTTAATAATTAAAAACATTTTTGGAACTAATTAAATTCATATACTTAAGAATAAAAAGCGAATAAAAAACACCAGCCAAAACATTAAAAACACACTCTCAAATAATAGTATCACAAAGATTGAATACTAAAATTTATATTACTAATATATAGGATAAATTTTAACATTTAGAAGAATTGTTTCATACAAAAAGGCTCCATAATGTAATGCTGAAATCAACAGTCGAAATTATAGCATTTTATAGATGTTAAGTATATTATATTACATAGTAATACGAATATCGTTCATAATTTTTATAGTAAACGCCCAAATTGTCGTTGTGTCCGAGCTCTTCTTACAATAACTTGGCACTTAGCACTTATAGTATGCTACTTGAAGCATAGCCGGAACGCCTAAATATTTATGGCATTACCACGGATGGCCAGACTCCCTTTTAATATGTTATTATTTAATATTCTACGTTTAAACCCACTTTCACCCATTCAACCTTCTTCGCTTAGAAAATTATATAGGTATTCATCACACCACAAAACTCCGTTTCACTTGACATAATCACGAGTATCTCTACCATTCATTTGGCTGAAATAATAACCACATGTAAAAAAAATATTCGCTATTTACATCAAACAATGTTTTAAACATCCTGTCTAATGGGATAGCATTTGTTTGAGTATTTTGAAGGTGCCAACTCCCTGATTATCTTAAGGTGAATGTACAGAGTACAAGTTTTTAGAAAACCAATTGAACAAATAGGAGTTTACGTGAGGATATGCTAGTAATAGTAAACTTAATAGAAAAGTTTAATTTTTGAATGTGGTACATTCAAAATTCTAACAGAAAAAATGGCAGCATATAGTTTCGGAGGACAGCAGGTCATCCTTTACAAAACTGTAAACAGCAGGTCATCCTTTACTGTAGCAATGAATCATAGATACCATCTCCCCTGGTTTAGCGTTACTTTTTAATAACTGTGTAGACAAGGGTCAGTTCCCTAATTTAATGAAATTTAGTAAAGGCATACCCCTGTATAAGTCAGGTGAGAAAAGTGACCCATCAAATTATAGACCCATTTCTATTCTACCGGCAATTAGTAAAATTTTTTAAAAGATAATATTGAATTAATTACTCTCTCACTTTGCTTTGAATAAATTATTACATAGTAATCAATTTGGATTTACTAAAAAAAGGAATACAACCGATGCAGGTGTTGCGCTCATCAAACACATATTTGATGCGTGGGAAGGAAAGCAAGATAGAATAGGAGTTTTTTGTGATTTGTTAAAAGCATTTGACTGCGTAGATCATGAAATCCTACTGATTAAGCTGAGACATTACGGTGTTTCAAATATTTCACTTAGCCTCATAGAATCTTACCTCACTGATAGAATACAAAAAGTGAGTATCAATGGTACGAACTCTTCCGGTGCCACCATACGTCCCATACGTATGGTGGCACCGGAAGAGTGCCCCAGGGATCAATATTGGGTCCTCTGCTGTTTTTGATCTATATAAATGACCTGCCTTATTTTGTCAAAGACCTATGTGGGATTGTATTATTTGCTGATGACACTTCTCTGATTTTTAACGTAGATAGAAGTAACAAAGCACTTGACGACGTAAATAATACTCTCTCAGGTACTGCATTGGTTCACGAGTAACAATTTACTGCTTAATGCTAAGAAGACTAAATGTATCAAATTTTCTATGCCCAATGTAAGACAGGTCGATACCATTAAAAACATGTATAACGAGCCATTAGAGATTGCGAATTCCACAGTATTTTTAGGAATTACTCTCGATTCCAAGTTACAGTGGGGTCCGCATATTTCTGCTCTGGCAGGTAGACTTAGTTCGGCAGCTTATGCTGTTAGAAAAATAAGGCTCCTGACTGATATCGCAACAGCAAGATTAGTGTACTTCAGTTATTTTCAATGTTATGTCGTATGGTCTACAGTTGTGGGGCTCGGCAGCGGATCTCAACACCATCTTTATTCTTAAAAAAAGAGCCATCCGCTCCATTTACAACCTTAGACCACGCGACTCGCTTCGTGAAGTATTCAAAGAAGTAGATATTTTAACGGTGTACTCTCAATTTATTTATGTTAATGTAGTATATGTCCGTAAAAACTTGCATCTCTTCAAGAAAAACAGTGATGTTCATAAACTCAATACTAGAAATAAAAATAAGCTCGTAACTCCCAGTCTAAGACTGCATAAGGTAGGAAAATCATTTGTTGGTCAATGTGTTAAATATTTTAATAAGATTCCGCAAACTCTTGTTGAACTGCCTCTTCACCAGTTTAAGTCACAAATTAAAGCTAAGTTAATGAAGCGAGGTTATTATAGTGTTGAAGATTTCTTAAATGATAAGAATTTGTGGTCATTTTAGGTATAATCTGCTCCTCTGCACACTTTTTTGTTATGACTTTACTCTGTCAATTCAATTTTTGTGTTAAAAAACAAGATTGAAAAGAGTAACCATCGAGTTTCTTGCCGGAGTCTTCTCGATCAGAAACAACCTCCGAACCGGTGGTAGAGTCACATTATGTTTAATTATGATATTTACTATTATAGTATTATTTTATGTAAGTTTATTTTAGCATATTTTTGCTTTAATTTTTTTTTGTAACTATATGACTTATCATAAGTACTTTCTATAAGTCTATATGAAAAAAGATATTTTTTACTTTTTACTTTCTTTTACTTTACTTTACTTGATTTCAGTGATGGAAGCCTTAGCCCAGCGGCAGCAGTGGGACAGCGTATGTATAGACATTCACAACTACTAGATATCACTCAAACAGTGAAACCGTACCGTACAGTATCACTTAAAATAATAGATTTTGAGTGATACTGTAATAACTTATCGTTCCAAAAAAGGCCATTGTGAATAGTGGTTTACAATCAATCCGTCATAAAACTGTGAAATAATGCCTATAAAAATATATTGTAGATTCAACTGCGCTATTTAGATGTTACTTGAATTAAGTAAGTAGCTGGAAAAATAAGATAAGATAATAAATTTCGCACTCTGGATGTTGTGGGTTTTGTAACAGTGGACTTCGAATTTACTTTTGAGAAACCGTGTATCTTAAGATCTAAGGTTCAAATCCCACCCACATTAATTGTTTTGCTAGAGTTACTTTTTGTTTTTCTCATTTTTTATTTATGGTTTTACTATTTTAGACACTGTTTCTAATAAAGTATTATTGTTACAGCAAAATTATGATCCGTAAATGGGACCAGTTGCTTAAAAAATTTGGAAGGTTACAAATGTTTTGCATCATTGTTTTAATCTAAGTTTTATTTTAAGGTTCAAGAATTCATTACAAAGCTGACGTGTTTTTTTAATACCAAAAGTTTCAGTTTTGTAATAATTTGCTTATTGTTTAAGTATTTTATATGTTAGGTCTAATCGTTCTTTTTTTATTAAACCGTACTATAACAACGTGTCTTAGAGGGTTTTATTTTAGTTCTTGATCGTTTTTATGTACGTAATTTTAGATTATGCCTACGCACTTTTGATGATGCTTAAAACACTTTTTTCTGAAATCAACCCATATTCGGCAAGCTTTACCCACACCCATTAAATGACGTTACCAACTCCGCCATCTTGCACTTACGGTACGGTGCATCTGCTCAATATAATATACTCTATGATCTGCTCCTCGGCGTTAGCAGTGTTATTTGCTCTTCGGTGACAATATTTGCGAAAGACTAGACAGTAAAATCCTTAAATATTGCGGTTGTTTGACGATTATTTTGCTTACCGATTTGAGTTAACGCTGATAGCAACTAGAAATTAGCGCTTTTATCGCTTTTTCAATTTGGACTTTTGTTGGAAATGTTGGAATGTGGCATTTTGCAATCACAAAGATTTAAAAAAAAGCGTTTTACAACGAGACACACACTTTTATGATTTACCACATAAAATAAATGAAAAAAGCATTTTGAATACCTTCAAATTAGGGGTGGTAATTGAGCGGGCTAGTTACTACTTAATACGCTTAAAGCATCATAGCAGTATGTTTTTATGAGTCCTTAGTTTTAAAATCACAATTCGGACCGTGCAGTCCATGTCATTAAATTGACTGGTAAGTGAATGTCCACAGATGAGACAGAGTGCCGAGTGCGAGTTGCAATGAGAGAAGTGAATAACTTCACCATCGCGTTTGCGAGAAACAAAACGCGAATTTGTATGGCGTCGAGTGAGCGCCATCTAGCGGCCTGAATGTTGCCCGCATTCGCGGCTAGATGGCGCTGACTCGATTCCATACTATTTGACATTTACGTGCTTTCAAAACGCGATGGTGAAGTCATTCACTACTCTCACTGCAACTCGCACTCGGCACTCAGATCACAAAGTACTTTTTTATTTATACAGATAGAATGCTCGAGGCATTTCCACCGAAGCGGAGCGGAGTTTTGGCAACTTTATAACGCTAGTTTTTATATCCTCTTTGCAATGGGCTTGCTTGAGGGCACGTATGCCAAAACTACGCTCCGCTGCCTAGCTACGATTTGGTGGACTGGCAGCTTAGAGAGTAAAGAAGCACAGAAGAAATAGAAGAAAGAGCTTAGTCATCCTAAGGGTGCGTTTCCACTAAGGATGTGCGAGGAATGTGTTTGTTAAGAACCAATAGAATCACGATGTTAGGTGAATGAAACGATTCTATTGGTTCTAGAAACGCACACATTCCTCGCAACGCATCCTCGCACATCTCTGGTGAAAACGCACCCTAATACCAAGTCTAGGGATCTACCAAGCTCGCCGTTCTCCTTTATAATATTTTTTTTTAGTATCTAACGTTAATGTACAGTATTTATAGAGATTTTCCATTTTTCCTTCTATCCTCACTCAGGATAACCATAAGCGGTTCCATGGGGGGCTATCCATCTGTCCACGGTCCACCCATAACAAATCTCGGGCCCGGTTTCCACCATGGCGGAGGAGAGGAGATATGTTTTGTGAAGTGTGGGAAAAACTAAAGGCCTGCGCAGACGAGGGTATATCCGCGGTGTACCTTTTTGTCCGTCAAAATAGATCCTTTACAAACTGTATCGAGCAACGCACACGAAGGACTAAAAGTATGCTGAAACACCGCGGACGCCCACGAAGCGCAGTGGATTAACGTACGCGGGTGTCCGCAAAAAAAATAGAACAAACGAACTACTTATGTGCAGTCCACGCACACGGTGAACTTTAGTCCGCGGTAATAATCGATTCGAAATAAAGGGATGAACCCAGTATTCTCTTCTAAAACGTCTTCTCTTTTTCTTAAAATTCATGTAAATTTATGTTAGTTTTACAAAAAATATCAAGAAATTGATGATAAACATAAAAATAAACAACACTCATATTTGTAAGGAGTCTGGCTTTATTGTGCCATAACTTTTTCCACACAATAATTTCGTACTTTCCGCCATAACAATAATTAAAGTACATAAAAAATCCTTTCCAATGATATATCGCATGTTGTTATTGGTTCCTAGAGTGGCTTCCGTATATATTTGCCAGTCCTCCTTTCCAGGTCACTGCGCTTGTTATCACCAATCCACACGAAGTAAGGTAAAAAGAAAGGGATCATACACAAAACACGAGTAATTATACTGTAAACAATGTTTATTTAAAAATATTTCTACACATAGAATATAAAATTATAATAACTATTTTAGAATAGAAATTTAAGCGCCGCCGGTCTAAGAATACAGCAGTCGGCAATGGATGATTGATTCCAGAGAATGAGAACTGATTTACTCAAAAAGCTAATAGATACTTAAATTCAAAAAAATCTCTACAGAACAATTGACAAAATTGTATGCTGTCATTTTCGCTAATATTTTTTTCAAGCAGTCAATTCTGCAGTTTGACTAGATCGGCGGCAGCTTATAATCTTATAAATAAAAACGACTTTAATACACAGAATAGGGAAAGCTTTAAAAAGTCAACTTTTGTGAAATGCTTGTCACTATTTCGTAATTAGGATTGCTAAGCTAATTTAAATTTGTTTATTGTTTGGACAATGTCAAACTCCAAACTGTAAATTATTTATTGCATTCATGTTGTACATTGTGGGTCTTATAATCGTGGTGTCTAAGCTACCCTAATCTATTTTAGGCAGAAAATATGTTGTGTGCCGAAAAAGCCAAATACCTACTTGCTATTTTTATTTACTCTGTCCATTTTATTAATGGTTTTTTGACAGCACGACGATTGATAAGTTAGTTATGTCCTAAAAAGTATCTCAAATGTGAAACCATTCCGATTATACTATTATCATTAATCGAATTGGGTACGGAAACAAAATAATTAATATCGATAAATGTACGTTTTGATTTTATTCTTTTAGTTTTTTTTGTTAATAAACATAAATCCGTGTATTTGCGTATGTAAATAAAAGGAATTAAAACTGATTCAGGTGTTTTATTACACTAAGAAAAAAGTAAAACTTTTTATAATATTATTTTAATTTATAGGTTTCTTGCCTACATTTTTTATTTTCTTTCTGTTTAAATAACATATTATTCACAAAATATGATGTTTTTCTTACTCCGATTTACTCATAGCATTTATTTCTACCGATTATTTGTAATCTGTGGCACAATCGTAGTAATCGTTGTGTGGCACATCACTAAGTGGGCGGTACCCGTCCATGAATTACAATATTTATATGATTTTAACGTAAACAATACGAAACTTGATAGGCGTGAGCAGACAAAAATCAATAATAAAATGGACAGAGTACAGGTTCTGTAACGTACCTCGACGATCCAAAGTGATTTATTACGTGTGGCTTATCATGAACTCTTTTTTTTATTTATCACAAATGGACCAAGCTCAAGTCACTCAAAATGTAATGTTTAGCAAATTCTTACTAACATTTTTCGCTTCTAGTTAGTTATTCATTAACCCACCTATCGTACAGAAGCTGATTCCTCGGGTTTCTTTAATTCAATGATTTTAGTAGTCTTCCATTAGAATCTTATTCATGAGGCCCAATTTGAAAAATCATTTTCTTCCAATGTTGTATTAAAAAAATACGCTGACATCAACAGTGGCAATTAACATTAGCATTTGCTCTGCAAACCTGCTTTGCTGAATCAACCATAAAATGTACTGAATGTGTGTATTGTATTGAGAGTGAACATGGGTGCTGGCTCGCACATAGTCCAAAGTGACGTGGCGCCTGTGAATTGGCCATTTTATGACATGTGTTTCACGTCAAAATATTTTTATGTTCAGCCCACTTCTGCTTGGTATTCAATCTTATAATATTTGCATTATTACTAATACTAAATTAGCCTAAATTCAAACTACATTAACATTTATACCTACTATTTACATAATATTTTCATTCGTTCAGATATACATTTAAGAATTTTCAAATACTGTGCTGAAAATGTAAGATGGCTCCATATTTATTGTGAAGTTTATTAAAATCCAATTCTAGAAAACAATTATTATAACAATTTACTCACAAGAATGATTCCTCGAAGTATTACTACCTAGAAGAACCTACTTTATACTGTAGTTAATACAAAATATCAGAAGGGCTAACTATGCGCGAATTGTAATTTAGTTCTATTTATAACATTATATTTTCATTTAAAATCAGGGTCAGACACGCTATATTTACACAATAAAAAGTTCACACATTTTATTTCCTCAAATAACCATAATGGTTATTTGGCTAGCGCTATGGCGCTATGGCTAACCATAATGGTTATTTGAGAATGATTGTAGGTAAATGAAATTTCACTTGATTCATTGAGCAGGAATTTCATTTTTATGCTAATAAATACACACAACTTATAAAGCTGTTCTCATTCAATCAACTATGTCTAATTCAAATACATCCTTGCCACGATCAACTAAACAGCACGCTTGGGCACAGAACACCTAATGCTTGGGAAACGATCATCAGCCCTGCTGATATGTTATAAATAAATAAAAAAGTAGTTATATTAAGGAACAAGCAAAAAAGGTCCCATTGACGTGTATCCATTTATAATACTTTTTGAATTATGCACTTGACTGGACTGTTTACAAGGCTGAACTCCTGTTTCCCAAATAAAAATGAATTTCAACTCAATGAATATGACGCTTTGGAATGGACGACCGAAACGCCGCAATTCTCATCAGGCCACCATCAGTGGTCAGTCATGTATTTCTATCTGCCTAGGCTCGATGCAAGTCTCATTCTTGTGCTTTACTGGCCTCTGTTATGGATTCGTATTGTTCTTTGTCCAGTTCTGTCATCGTGAGACTTCCGTCTGGTAGTAGTAGCACCACTCGCCGAGTTCCACCTGCAAAACAAATATAAGTATTTATTAAGTATTTCTAAAGTTAAGGATTTTTTTATCCTTATTTCGAGACCACAACATAACACACCAATTTGTCAACAATTGGTGTGTATCTAGAGCATATTTATGGCATAAATATATATTTTTAATTATTTATAGAGTATATTCCTTTTACCTGATAAATACATTTTGCATTTAAATTTTAATATATATTTTTTTATAGCGTATGCTTTATCTCCTGATCCCCTGCGATCTGTATTTTATAATAACTGGTAAGGACGGTGATATGGCATACTCAGAGAGTGAGCTGACTGCCTAGTGTGACTTTTACTAGATCTAACTCATGTAGCACGTAAACGCGAATTTGTATGGCCTCTGGTGGCACGTTTACGAAGGGCATGTCGAAAGAAATTAAACACTCAAAAATTATAAAGGTTATTCTTTATTACAAGTATCGATCTTTTCGAAGTATTCACCCTGATCATGTATACACTTTTCAATTTGTCAAACGTATTAAAAAGGAATTGGAAAATACCTGTGACCACTATTCTTTAGACACCTCATAAAATCTCAAAATTATAGGCAGCCTGTGTGTAGTGCGTGGTACCTGGCGAGGGCAGGTCGGCCTGCAGCAGCTGCGCGAGCTGGGCTGGAGCTATCGCTAGCACACTGGGCTCGCGGTGTGTAGAGCGTGGTACCTGGCGAGGGCAGGTCGGCCTGCAGCAGCTGCGCGAGCTGGGCTGGAGCTATCGCTAGCACACTGGGCTCGCGGTGTGTAGAGCGTGGTACCTGGCGAGGGCAGGTCGGCCTGCAGCAGCTGCGCGAGCTGGGCTGGAGCTATCGCTAGCACACTGGGCTCGCGGTGTGTAGAGCGTGGTACCTGGCGAGGGCAGGTCGGCCTGCAGCAGCTGCGCGAGCTGGGCTGGAGCTATCGCTAGCACACTGGGCTCGCGGTGTGTAGAGCGTGGTACCTGGCGAGGGCAGGTCGGCCTGCAGCAGCTGCGCGAGCTGGGCTGGAGCTATCGCTAGCACACTGGGCTCGCGGTGTGTAGAGCGTGGTACCTGGCGAGGGCAGGTCGGCCTGCAGCAGCTGCGCGAGCTGGGCTGGAGCTATCGCTAGCACACTGGGCTCGCGGTGTGTAGAGCGTGGTACCTGGCGAGGGCAGGTCGGCCTGCAGCAGCTGCGCGAGCTGGGCTGGAGCTATCGCTAGCACACTGGGCTCGCGGTGTGTAGAGCGTGGTACCTGGCGAGGGCAGGTCGGCCTGCAGCAGCTGCGCGAGCTGGGCTGGAGCTATCGCTAGCACACTGGGCTCGCGGTGTGTAGAGCGTGGTACCTGGCGAGGGCAGGTCGGCCTGCAGCAGCTGCGCGAGCTGGGCTGGAGCTATCGCTAGCACACTGGGCTCGCGGTGTGTAGAGCGTGGTACCTGGCGAGGGCAGGTCGGCCTGCAGCAGCTGCGCGAGCTGGGCTGGAGCTATCGCTAGCACACTGGGCTCGCGGTGTGTAGAGCGTGGTACCTGGCGAGGGCAGGTCGGCCTGCAGCAGCTGCGCGAGCTGGGCTGGAGCTATCGCTAGCACACTGGGCTCGCGGTGTGTAGAGCGTGGTACCTGGCGAGGGCAGGTCGGCCTGCAGCAGCTGCGCGAGCTGGGCTGGAGCTATCGCTAGCACACTGGGCTCGCGGTGTGTAGAGCGTGGTACCTGGCGAGGGCAGGTCGGCCTGCAGCAGCTGCGCGATGACCTGCGTGGCGTCCTCCCCGGGCTCCCCCTCCACTTGCACGGCCACTTGCTGCAGCGCGGGCGCCGCCTCTCCGCCCGGCATCAGCTGCGCGAGCTGGGCTGGATCTATCGCTAGCACGTCCTGGTGAAGATTATAATAGTTTAATAAAGAGCATGTTCATGATTAAGCTCTCCGTGGATAGCCTAACTTGATTCTAGATTAATAGAGATGAAAATGCAATATTCTACTCGTAAATATCTATTACTAAAAATATTTTATAGTAGAATACAAGTAGCGGCACGTAAGTCTAGCGCTGAACGAAATGTGGAGTGTGGTGGTACTGTCGCGCACAAAATACTTAATTATTAATGGAATTAATTGATAGCTACATAATGTTGATATCTCTTTAATAGAATGGCAAATAGTCTAAAGTCTAATCTATAGAACAGTAGCTAAAATGTAACGTTTCAAATATTGATATTATTATGTCTCTTAGTAGGGTATTTTATATTGCTATTAAGTCATTAAAAAAAACTCAAAAAATTTATTCAATCGAAAATTAACCCTGGCAATGGACGTCTTTGTAGACTCTCTGCTGTCCTTTTTTGGATTTTTCCAAAATCACTGATTATCATTTAATTTCAAATTTCCCGCCTTAATATCTTTTGCCGATTGTTTCATCTGGATTAAATTCAGAGTGCTGCTTACCGAATGATTAAGTAAAATATTAATAGCTTCGCTGCTTTCACTTTTGATTTGTTTTAAAGAATCAATTAACTCATTAGATTCTCTCTTTGAAAAACAATGACACCATTTTTCGGAACTGTCTTCTCAAAACAGTATTTCGTCTAGACATATTCACTGTTTAAAGTCACAGATAAACAATAATAAAACAACAAATTACTAACAAACTCAAACTTAACACAAAACTATAACAAAAATCAACAGCAAATAACAACGCAATTTAGAAAGCGACTGTACACTGGGTGTGGGCGGGACGTGGCATCAGTGCGGGGGACGGAATGCGACTTGTGAGCCAATCGGCGCTACGCACGCCCACCCTTCGTCCCTCTAGCCCCCTGTGATACCTTACTTTTGACTTCTGCGCAATAACGGTCAGCGCATATACAGATATTAATCATCTCTAAGCTAAGGAGGATTACATAATATGTGACACATTTTTAACTCAAAATAAAATAAGTGCGATTTTTTGTCACAAGTTTACGTGTATTCTAGGTAGGGATCGAACCCATGATCCATTATAGACAGATAAAACTTAATTATTACGTAGTACGTTAAGTAGTCGTTCATTCAAAAGTTAAGCTTCGGTATCGACCAAGTTTTGGATTTGTGATCTGTGGCTTACGAAAGTGACTTTTACTTTCGTTCAATTGATTTTTCTGTATGGACCTACATAAGAATGTCCGTTTGCTGTGTGAAATGGTATGAGAAGAATTCCAGGACATCGAACTTGAAGAAAGATGGTAAAACTTTTCATCAGTGAATAAAATTTTATTTTATTTAGATTTGACGTACTAGTTCATGTTATGTTGGACGTAAAATTGTTAACCATAGCAACAGGATAAAGTTTGCCTTTTCTAAATCTCTCTTCCTCCCCCATTACCACAATAGTATATTTATCCTTTTCTGCTAAACACTAGTGAGTTCCGACTGCGTGATTGCTTTGTGTCGATATCGATATTGCTTCGAATTTTTTTGTTATTGATTGACTCAATCAACAATGTTTATAAACTGAAGGAGGGCATTATGCATAGCAATAAAAAGGACTGTCTGTCCGGTGGCAATATTAAGATTTCAGAAATAAGTAATCAATTAAAACACGAAGAATAAAAATGAGCTTGGCTATTTTATGGTATTCCCAAGGCTCGTCTCGAAACCAAGCGTATCATAATATTTCTATGAAACCGACGGCCACACTCTGAATCACCGCGTCACTCAGAATGCTTTTTTGTTTCTAAGCCTGTTTTAGTATATGTATACTTATAAATAGAATATTCCCATACTGGTTTTTAAGTTGATGCAAAGTTTTATTGATTTATTAATCAGGAATATAAAAAAAAAAAATTAACAATACCTAAAATATAAAGACATCAATTGACCAAGAAAGCTGCTACCATTTGATAAATTTAGATAAGTGTCATTGAAAAATACATATATATTCGTTTACTGTACTTGACCAGAAAAAGTAAAAAAGCGTTCGTTACTCAGTCATCAGTGTCTACAGGTTTAAATACCACATAAGTAATCAATTAATCATGTAAAATACACAGTTATTTTAACAGATACAATTCTTTTATTTAGTAAAATAAAGGTATGAATTATCGATATTGCACAAAGTGTTATGCAACGCTTCACATCACTACGGTATACAAGTGTCAGTGAAATAGCCAATAGCGTCGCAGGTGCTTTCTTCCCCGCACCCCGCCCACACTGCCGAAACTGGCGACTTTGAATTAGAACAAAATTGACAACATTACAACATACGGTCTCTATTGGAGGTAATCTATGAGGCAGACTAAATGCTCATCGCACAACATACCTGTCCGTCCTCCCTCGTGACGTACATGACGCCGCCCTCGTCCCCCTCCCCGCCCGCCTCCACCCCCTCCATGCCCTCCACGCCTTCCGCCGCCACCAGCAGAGTCTGCCCGGCCTCGTTCTCTCCTGCCACCTAGACGGACATTCAGAAGGTTTGTGAGAACATAACAAAAAAATATTAAATAACAGTGCAACTTACCAATTTTGGCCTACATTATAGACCTTACGATGTTTCGCTTTCACGTGACTAATAAAAAATAAAAGAGTTGCACACAGCAATACAGGAAATAATTTTGACGGACTTTAGCAGTAATTGTACTGACAATAGCAAACATGAGTATTATAAATTATTTATTTATTTATTCTTTATTGCACAAAGAAAAAGTACAATTGGCGGACTTAATGCCTAATGGCATTCTCTAGTCCAGTCAACCACTGGGCGAAGCAGAAATCGTGTTGGCGGTGTCTCATAAAACCGGAAATAAAATATACTATTAATACAAAAAACATACTTATACCAAAATTATACATATTACACATACAAAATCATAATACATAAATTTAAAGATACATACACTGAATATCGTACCTAAATCTTAAAATATTGCCTTGAAAGGAGAGAGGTTTGGTTAAATGAGTTAAGGTTTATCTATGAAGAAGTTATGGATTGCTCTTTTGAAGGAAAACCTACTGGTTGACAATTTAATTTTATTAGGCAGCGAGTTCCATAGCCTAATGGCAGCTAATGTGAAAGAATTCGACATATGGGAAGACGTATGAAGAGGAGTATGAAGCAGCAAAAGGCTATGCGAGCGCTGGTTTCGCGTGCTGCACTCGCCCCTATACTTAAAATTACATTTCAGATATCTGGGGGAATTGGGATTACTAAGAATATTAAAAAGTAAACAGAGCGTTCGAGAATTCCTACGGTGACGAATTTTAAGCCATTTTAATTGAGAACGAAAGGGAGAAATGTGGTCGTATTTTCGTACACCATAGAAAAACCTAATGCAACTGTTTACCAGACGTTCAAGTTTATCAAGGAGACCTTGGGACAGATTAGAAGTGCAGACGTCTGCATAGTCAATGAGGGGCATAAGGAGTGCTTGTACTAAGATAATTTTGGTGCCGAGAGGAAGAAAGTTTTTGAATTTATATAAGGAGCGTAAGGACGCAATGACTTTTCTGCTCGTTTCAATAATGTGCTTATCCCAACTCAGAGTATTGTCCATAAACAGGCCAAGGTTCTTGACGTGAGGACTGTAAGGTATAACAGTGCCGTTATAGGTTAACACCGGCCAATCAGTCCCAAGGCTACCCAGCTGCCGCGGGGTGCCTACCACAATTGCCTGACACTTAGTTGGATTTACCGATATCCCGAAGCTGATAGACCAGTCAAGTAAGCGTTTGAGATCATCATTCAACTGGAAAATAGCCTCATCAAACCCCTTCACGTCAGTCTGTACGTACAGCTGAAGATCATCAGCATACAGATGGTAAGAGCTGCATAGAACATGGGTTACAAAGTTAATGAATATAGAAAATAAGAGAGGGGACAATACTCCTCCTTGTGGGACTCCAGAATCGAGGTCACACCACTGAAAAAAAGTTTGGGCAATGCGCACTGCCTGTTTCCGGTTACGGAGATATGACGAAAACCAA
The DNA here is from genome assembly GCA_947369235.1 of Udea olivalis. Taxonomy (NCBI): domain Eukaryota; kingdom Metazoa; phylum Arthropoda; class Insecta; order Lepidoptera; family Crambidae; genus Udea; species Udea olivalis. The sequence goes on from OX376351.1 coordinate 12,317,373, forward strand.
TCCAATGCCTGTGGAGTGATGTGCAGATGAGAGAGCATGGCAAGAAGAATGTCATGGTCAACGACGTTAAAGGCATTAGAGAAATCTATTAAAACGAGAACAGTTATTTTGGAAGCCTCCAGGCCAGCTCTGATATCCTCAGTAACCTTCAAGAGAGCAGTGGTCGTACTGTGGCCTGGCCTAAAGCCTGATTGGTATTCACTGACGAGGTTATGGGTGAAGACGAAATGGGAGAGCTGTTGATGAACGACGGCTTCAAGTGCTTTAGAGAGGAATGGGAGAATTGAATTAGGGCGGTAATGACTGAGCAGACTAGGGCTAGAAATTTTCGGGAGAGGTCGGATGATAGCATTGCGCCAGATAGAGGGGAAAGTCCCAGAAAGAAGAGAAAAGTTAATAATATGCGTTATAGTTGGCAGAATACAATCAAGGATGGGCAGCAAAAGGCTTCTGCTGATACCATCACAGCCTACCGCTTTGGACTTAATGGATAGAATGAGCTTACGAACCTCGTCACAAGAAACAGTGGTGAATTCAAAGGAAACGCTAATGGGAAGCACCTCAGAAAAGATAGCTGCTATGGTTTGCGTTTTTATGTCAACAGGAAGCTTAGGGGTTGTGGAAAAATGAAGATTCAAGTCATTTAGAGAGTGAGGGAAATTGACGTTTGAAGGATCAGATTTCCAATACCCAAGGAATTTAGAAACTTCCAAGTATCAGAAAAAGAAGACTGGACAAGGTTTTCATGAAAGTGCCGTCTCTTTGCAGCCCTTACCATCTGATTACAACGATTTCTGGCTACCCTAAAAGATTCCCAACTTATATCACTTCGACTACGCTTGTAGGCCCTGAAAGCACGGTCCCTCTTTGTCATGGCAACTCTGACCATCCTAGTTATCCACGGAGCTGGAGGGCGCCTCAACTTAACTGCCCGGAGCGGAGCGTGCACATCATACAGTGATAATATTATGCTGTTGAACTCTGAAACTTTTTCATTCACTGATGATGCCAACAGAACCGGTTCCCAGTTGAGGGAGGAAGCATCCTGTTGCAGTTTAACAACGTTGAGCTTCGCAAGATTACGTAGGATGGCCACTTGAGGCTGACGTTTGACAGGCTTTATCTTAAGAGACAGAAATATAAGATCATGGTGTGAAAATCCAGGAGCGGGAAATTGGCCATGTTTAAGGACACGATCAGGAGAGGATGTGATAATAAGATCGAGCCACGAATCATTGGTGTTGGAGTTGAGATGAGTTGGATCGAGGGGAAGGATAGAGAGATTTGCTGACTCTACCACAGAACGTAACTTTGATGAACGTGACCCGTTCTTCATGAGATCGGCATTGAAATCACCCATAATAATGACATTTTGAAAGTCTGTTGCATGTCGCAATTATTATACTTTGTTATTAGCCATCACAACTCTGGTTTATTTGAAAATGGAAATACTATACAATAACTTGAAATTAAAAGATATATTTCTTAAGAGTTTGAAAAAAATAAAAATGTAATGTCACTATACTATTTTCACTGTAAGATGATATGCCTGACAGCTCTTATTGTTCCGTGTCACGCATACTATTTCAAACTACATAAAAAGAAACTAGCAAAACAAAATGTTGTAAACTATTAAAAAACTATTGTTCTTTCGAATCTTATGAACTAAATTATTGTTTTTATTATTAACCGTTAATTTAATGAAGTATTCGAAATTAAATTAACATATCTTTACAGCGCCTGATGCGTGAAAACGAACGCCATTCAATAGTGTATTGACTCTACTGAATCGACAAAAAATCGATGAATAGGAGCGACCATTTTGTAATTTGTAATCACGTCTTTCGCATCAGTACCAGTGCGTCTGCCTTGTGTGCTATTTTTTAACTATTATTTTCGAGATACCGCGTTTTATTATACAACTTATTATTAGCCATAACCCGCTTATTGATAATATATTTAAAAATTAAAAATCGGTTAATTCGATTCCATTTCCTTTGCCAACTCGATTAAATTACATTCGTTACAACACTATATTTGACAATTTTGAACTGTCAGATATCATCATACGGAAAAAGTAGTATAGTTTGAAGAAATAGTCGCGGTTCGAGCTCCGCCAGCTACCTTGACCAAGTTTTTTTTTGTAGATTACATTTAATAATTTAAGGAAGCTAAAGTTCAACGTACCTGATAGAGCACGCCGTCCTCGCCGCGGATCATGATGGGCGGATGGCCGCTGTGCAGCAAGCTCACCTCCTCGCCTTCGTCCTCGCCCACGCCTTCCTCCAGCAGCTGCTTCACTGCACTCGCTTCCACTTTCACAGTTTCCTGTACAGACATTTATTATGGAATTGACCAGCAGTAGTAGCGACGATGCTAAATGGGGAATTGCTAGAGGGATTTTCTTTATCTTACCACTAGAAGAAGAAAAATACGGTTCTGAATAAAGGACTTAAATATGGCTTAGGTAGTACAAGGGATCCCCGCCCTAAGGGAGGCGAAGGACACTGGAACCACTGTAGACCGATTTCATTTTAAAAGGTTTTGTTAGGCTATACAATTCATAGATTGTAGGTTTGTTTGTTTGGCTTGTGTGCATTGGCATTTGGGGCCTAGACACTTAAACACGCAGTAATCTTAATTTCAGCATGTGTTTGCAGTAGAATTGCAAATCTTGGCAGAAATGAAATCAGTGGAAGGGAACCGCTTATAAGGGAGTTAGTAATTGTCGGAATATCAGGTTCTTTTAAATTAAATGTTGACTTACCATGCCATCTTCATCTGTAAGTACCGGTAGCGACTGTTGCCCTCCATCACCCTGTACGAGCATTCCTGTCGTGCCGCCTGGAGACATTTCCACCTACGCACAAAACAGATACTTATATTATTACTCTAACTACCCACATTTGATTTGTTTTATCTGCTCGATACGAATAGTGCTAACATTAGAAGTTGTAATTTTCAGTTTATTACGTTGTCATAATGTTTGCTCCAAGGTTTTGTGGTAGGCGTGCCTTCAAGCAATCCCATTGGTTGAAAGTTGCCAGAACTCTGCTCTGCCGCCTCGCTCTGCTTCGGTGGTCAGGGAGCCTTACTGATAAGAGGCGTCGAGGCGACGTCGCGGCTTCGCCTTCACCTCGCCCCCGCTCTTCCAGTGGGAATTGCCCCTTGCTGTTATTAAGTAGCGTACCTTCATAAGCATGGTGCCCCCGTGGCCGGGCGGCGAGGGCTCGGGCGTGGGCGGCGGGCTGGGCGTGGGCGGCGGCGTGGGCTCGCCCTCCGCGCGCACCAGGCGCTTGCCTGTCAGCGGACACAGCGAGAGCGGCCGCTCGGGCGACGTGGGCGGGATCGGGCCCAGCTCCGCCGGGAACGGGTCCTCGATGCCGTCTGATGTGTCTGACGAGTGGTCCGACTGTGGCGGAAGTACACTCAGCTATTTATGTGAAGTTAATAAACAAACAGTCAGATAGTTGGCTTTGTACTAAGATATAAAAAATACTAAATTACTATGTAAAAAATTGCTGTCCTTGGCAGTGCTGTTATGTAAATAACAGACTATAACTTAATCATTTCGTCTGTCACAGGTAATTATGAACCAAGCCAATCTAGATTGTAAATCATAAAACGAAAAGGCGAGGAAGCATGTCATCCCAGCACTCAATCGCACGCGATCGCGATCTTTTGCATAAAGTAAGGACCAGAAAATACAATTATAAATAACTTTATTATACCTAAACAGTATATTTTGTATCAGCCGAATACAATGGAAAGAAATAGAAAAATAACGTTTTATTACTTGACACTTTCAGTTTATGTTTCAGTAACCTTTAATCAAAAAAGAAAAGATACTATTTATACATGGTGATTAAAATTTTCCATAATTTAGACGTCATGATGCTTTAAAAACATCCTTATCCAATCAAAATTGCCTGTGCTTCTACAGTGGGGAATGCTCTGACGAGTTATTCCACCCTCACCTTTCCACTCCCGTACCACGCGTGCTGGACTACGGCGTCACCCACACACAATTCAACATTTGTTGGCCCGAACTAAAAGGTTACTCGTTTCTTTGTCGTACCATCCAGACGTGGAACGCTCTTCCAGCACATGTGTTTCCTTTCTCGTATAGTCCCGGGTTCTTCAAGCGGGGCGTGAAAAGACATTTCTGCAGGCCTTCCAGGTGAGGATGGCCAGCCCAGTGATTCGTTTGGATGACTGGGCTTGTCAACCTCATATCTGGACCTCACGACCGCTTTCCATCAGGTGGAGTGAGGTCATCTTGACGGGCAATATAAAAAATAATAATAATGTAAACGTAGTCCGAACCTGCATCAAAAGGAGCACGTCCCGAACGTCTCTCCCCCTCAAGTAGTTCTCGCACTAACCTGTTCGAAGTCCAGCAGCATGGGCGTCTTCTCGCGGATCCTGACGATGTTCCCGCCGGCCGTGGCCACGGAGGCGCCGCCGGGCGCGTGCCCCCCGCGCCCGCGCCCGCGCGCCGCGCCGCCGCGCCGCAGCAGGCTGTCGCCCTGCAACGCTACTATTGTTACCACTGTACCACGCACGACAGCTGGGAAGCGTGCGTCGATATCGTCTATTGCAAGAGTTTTGTGACTGTTTTGTTGATTACGAATGAAAGAATATTTACAACTATAACTACTGTGCATGAATCAACTGTTTTCATATTATTACCTAATTTTTGGCGACTCTTTAATAAATATTTTTTTTATAATCATATAGTATAGAGGAAAAAAAATACTTTTCACTTCTCATGCTCTAAAACGCGCCACTATAGCCCTACGAAGCGGGGCTAAAGTGACCACTTTAGTCCCTAGGGAGTAAAAAGTAATTAGTTTTTTAATTTCTTTTATGTGAACAAAAACAGGCGGCGTACCGTGCTTGGTCTAGGGCCCAGGCACTCAATGATCATTCAAACCTTGCCTCCCTGAAAGCAGCCTTTAATAAAGCCACCAAGGCCACGAAGAGGGCTTACATTAGAGCAGACGCCCAGCGAATTGCACGTGTTGGCCAAGAACTCATCACGCACCCTACGGGTAGCCGCTCCTACTGGCGACTGGCTAAACACGTGCAATCTAACTTCTGCGTGCCTTCGCTGCCCCCACTGAGATTCCCTGATGGATCGTTGGCTCATCAGCCGCAAGAGAAAGCCGATTTACTGGCTAACCTCTTTGCCGCAAACTCTTGCATCGATGACTGCGGTGCTGCGCCGCCTGATATTCCACATTGCGGCTCCACAATGCCTGATATTCGTATCAGGCAGTGTGATGTTCGTGTGCCCTGATGGAATTCCAGCTGTGGTGCTGAAGAAATGTGCAGCGGAGTTGTCTCCAGTGTTCACTAGCCTGTATCGCCTCTCCTACAATTCGGCTCTTGTGCCGCTGTCTTGGAGGGAGGCGAACGTTCAACCAGTTCCCAAAAAAGGGGACCGGTCTGACCCTGCCAATTACCGTCCAATAGCCGTAACCTCAGTTTTAGCTAAAGTGTTTGAGCGGATCATAAACACGCCACGCCGCTCATCCGCTACCTAGAGGATCACTCTCTCATTCACGACCGTCAGTACGGCTTCCGGCCAAAACGGTCTACGGGTGATCTTCTAGCGTACGTAACACACATCTGGGGGGAGGCTATGGACAAGCATGGGGAATCTTTGGCCGTCAGCCTTGACGTTGCCAAAGCTTTCGACCATGTATGGCATCGTTCGCTTCTTTCCAAGCTTCCGGCATATGGTCTGCCACCTCGCCTATGCGACTGGGTCGCCGGATTTCTGGAGGGACGTAGAGTTCGTGTCCTTTGCGATGGTCAAAAATCACGCTTTCTCCAGATTAATGCCGGAGTGCCGCAGGGCTCCGTCTTGTCGCCGACGTTGTTTCTTCTGCATATCAATGACATGTTATATATCGGTCCACGCGCGATATTTCGAGCGCCCTGGGGCAAAGCAGACTGACATCGAGGAGAAGAGGCGAAGTCTTGTTGTTGAGCTTGACGGAGTGTTGGACCGCATTTCAGAATGGGGTGCATGCAATCTTGTCGAGTTCAATGCCAAGAAAACGCAGGTGTGTGCATTCACAGCAAAGGCGTCGCCTTTCCTTTCCCATCCCACTCTTCAGAGCACCCCACTACCGATTAAGGATAGCCTAAACATCCTTGGCATGGATGTTCGTAGCAACCTAAACTAGCGGGACTACATTGAGAGCGTCATTAGAACTGCATCCCGTAAACTCGGAGTCCTGAACAGAGTGAGACGATTCTTCACGCCTGAGCAGCTCTGTCTCTTGTATAAGACACAAGTTCGCTCGTTTGTGGAATACTGCTCTCATCTCTGGGACGGTTCCGCTAAGTACCTACTCGAAGCTCTTGACAGGTTACCCAGAGGCAACTTTGACCCTTGAGCCTCTCCAATTGCGTAGAGACATTGCCAGGCTAAGTGTTCTCTATCGCTTCTACAATGGGGAATGCTCTGACGAGTTATTCCAGCTTATCCCACCCTCACCTTTCCACTCCCGTACCACGCGTGCTGGACTACGGCGTCACCCACACACAATTCAACATTTGTTGGCTAGAACTAAAAGGTTCGGTGACTCGTTTCTTTGTCGTACCATCCAGACGTGGAACGCTCTTCCAGCACATGTGTTTCCTTCCTCGTATAGTCCCGGGTTCTTCAAGCGGGGCGTGAAAAGGCATTTCTGCAGGCCTTCAAGGTGAGGATGGCCAGCCCAGTGATTCGTTTGAATGACTGGGCTTGTCAACCTCATATCTGGACCTCACGACCGCTTTCCATCAGGTGGAGTGAGGTCATCTTGACGGGCAATATATAAAAAAAAAAAAAAAAAAATGTGGCAAAGACAAACTCAAACAGCCAGTAAAAATATACTATTATCTGTGGAGTGCGGACAGTCTTCATTGCGAAAATGTTGAGAGTTTTAGTTCCATGGTTTGTCCGTAAAGAAAATGTGTTAAATTGTTAATCTGTGGTTCAGTTCAGAAGAAAAAACAGACCACAAAAATTTAAGAACTTTTGTCAAGTGTAAAGTTCGGTTTTGAATGTTTTTGTACTAAATTGACTATTTTTCTCGCACTCGAAGTGAAAAGTACAGTTTGCACCTCGAGACTAAACGCCAACTTAATATACCCTCGGTGTCATTACCTCTGGTATATTATGGCTTCGTTTAGTCCCTCGATATAAAATAAATATACTATTTCCTTCCTTGAATTGAACAAAATAATCACAAAATCTTCGAAACATGCCAATTCGGCACCGGTTTTTTTTATGATGGTTTCTTTGTTAAATAATTTGCGCCGTGCGTAAACTATGTACAAATTAGTCGAACTGAAAATTACTGCCACAGACTTTCTAGTCTGGATCTGAAGGATCTAAGGGAAATAGCTTTCGACAAACTTCAAAATTGGTAGGAGTGGCGTGCCGTTAACTAATTACAACTTAATTGAAAACGCCAAAATGAAAATAAAAATGTAATAAAATAAAAAATTGCATTTCACAGCACCGTTAAATTAGAGGACTAAATCCTTGTTTTGATTACCTATACCTGACTAATTACCGAGGTTCCACTGTACAAATATAAAAAAACCTAATTTCCAACAAGGTTTTCCCTCATTTAAATTACCGAGCAGATGCCCTTTGTTTTCGCAGAAAAAAATCCACAAAAACGGAATAACTGGCTCCTACGGTCAATTCAGAAAAAAGTCTAATGCATTTTAGAAGTTAGATTTGAACTAACCTGCGCTAATTTCTTGTTCAAGATGGTTACAGGAGATTTGTCGGCGGCGCCAGTGGACGGGCGCTGTATCGTGCGCTGGATGATCTTCTGTCCCGACGGCGTTATTATCGTCTTCTCGGTCACCTGCGGACCAGACGAGCTGAACGTTTTCTTCATCTGGAATAAAACCATCAATGGATACTCAACTCAAACATATCTTATTGTCATGTTAACAAGTCAATATCGTTAATATAGGTCAAATTTGAAAAAGTTGTAGCGTGTCGCTCCTCGATAGGCTAGGGCCTCATCAACTTTTAAGGAGTTCTTTAAAGACGCCTTCTTTCGAACATGCGAGTAGTACCTGTAATTTGTCATATATAGATACCTGTGGTGTAACTGACGATCGTACTGGTGATTTTTTAACTTCTTCTGTCTTCTGCTGAAACAAAAGACTGCATTAGTACTATGCCAACGATAATAAACAGCAAGTCAAAACCAACGGTAAACAGAAAGTCATACCTGCTTAGCAGCCATAATTTGTTTCCTGATAACATCTTGGTCAATATTTAAACCTGGGCCTATTTTTCCGGGCGAGTCAATCTTCATAATACCTGAGCTCTTGGACATTATGTACACTCCTGTAACAAATAAATGAAATATATTAAATTCCCATATACATATACTGTGTTTGAATAACACAACACACTAAACTGTTGATCTTGTAGATACGGATACAATAATTTTGCACTAAGCCTACCAGGCTACTACTGCCAATACGCGGGACCACTTGCAATTTAATGTACATTGCAAAGTATACTTCAATTGCTAAGTTTTGACTATACTTACATTTTTAATTACTTTTATATTTTTAGCAATGGTTTTAACAATAGCAAATTATTTATGCAAACACTTGGAATGCTTGATCAAGGGCTGTAGTCAAGAGCACCCCTTGGAGTACATGTATACAGGCCTAATTGAATAAATACCCATTATTTTAGACATGTAGACATGTTGGGTGTTGCTTTTAGCGTATAGCTATATTTCAATGACACGGCGAAGATACTAGGGACCAATTTTTCCGAGCAATGAGCTTATTCAGCACTGTATCTCCTACAAAAGACATAATAAACAGCATGAACTCTCTTAGAAATTGAAGTAAGTTTGTTTCAATTACAAGTGGTTATCACAATAATTGTGGTAGCAATAGCAATCAAACGCGCCATCCGGCAAATATGAAGTACATTTACCGGTGGAGAGGTTCGGCATGTGCTTAGGGTCGACTTTAATGACGCCCTTGATGTTCGGCATGCCCTTGCCGCCGAGCCCGAGCGACTTCACCAGCTCGGGGTCAAGCGACGACTTGGGGGATGACTGCCCATTCAGGACTCGCTTCTCCGCTGAAATTATTATCACCCATCAACTACTATTCTAGCGACAAACTCATACACTTTATTTACAGCTCTAATGATGTTGAGTAACACATTGGCTTTTTTCTAAAATTGACACAATACTATTTCAAGGTTGGCGCCACATTTTAAGTCAGATTTTGTAAAAGTTTTTTAAACATTGTAACCCTTACCTGTGTTTCTTTACCATACATAAAAAACCAACTTCAAAAAAAAACTTCGAGAACATAACACTAAAAAGTAAAAAATAATTGCGTATTCTTCTAAAACTAATACCATAATAATATAATGTACATAGGTACAATTATTTTTATTGTTGGAGTCGGTGTCAGCCAAGGAAACACTACAATATACCTAGCAATATACCTATTTTTACATCTAATAAAAAAAAACTTTATTGACAACTCATTCAAAATAAATACAATAAAATAATAACACAGTGAAAAACTACTCTCTACATTAGCAGAGGTTCCCAAACTAGGCTAGGCCTGTATCTTAGGAAACCGATTTACATTTTAATTTCACAGTTAAGGTGAGTGAGTAAGTTAAATAAAAAATAAAAACAGTTACATATTATTCATAAATAAATTTATGTGTTTTTGCGTGTGTGAGAGAGAATGTATGTGTTTATCTATTTGAAATAAGTGATTCTGTTTCGTCGTAGTTAAAAGATAGAAGCAGTCTTTCGATCGTAAACTTTTTAAGGCATTGATGGATCAAATTAGATCGTGTAGAGACGGCATTATATGTAGAAAGGTGTCAGTAACGTGGGAATCTTTTTGCAAAACTAGTCTTTACAGGGGGCAATGGTAACTTATAGATTCGTTTTCCTGCTATTTTTGAATAATTTTCAGATTTAATTGCTGACTTATGAGCGGACAAATAGGCCCTAACATTGTACAGTTGTCTAACCTTGATTTCATCATGTAGATTATTTGTCGGGAATCTATAAGGTTTCCTCCAGAATTGCATGTAGAGCCCTTTCCAAGTCTTCCAAAAAAGATTTTGCCGCTCCACCCCAAACTCCTATGCAATATGATATAATAGATTTGCACAAAGCATAATAAACTGTTTTGAGTGAATCGGGGCTAGCAGAATTTCTTAATATTTTCATTATGCCAATGAGTTTTCTCACTCTATTTGCCTGATTATTAATATGGAATTGGAATCTCAGACGCTCACCCAGGGTTATACTCAAATTTTTAATATTTATCGTTCGCTGTAGGAAATCGCAGTTACATGAAGACGAGGAACAGGTGTGTACACGCATATTAGATGTTGTCAGACTTGAGGCAGCAGTTTTATGTACTCATATATTGTGTTTTCTTGGTGTTGAGCGTTAGTAGATTATGCTTTAACCAAACAGTTATCTAACTTAATCCCTCTTCCGCAGCAGTGTGAGCACTTTCCCAATCACTACCTTTGAAAAGGACTGCAGTATCGCCTGCGTAACAAACCAGTTCGGCGTCAGGTATATTGAGCTGATGTATGTCGTTGATGTAAATAATAAAGAGAGTGGGACCAAAGATGCTGCCCTGTGGAACGCCATAATTGACAGGAAGTCTATCACTCTTATGCCCATCTAATTGCACCAATTGCCCTCTATCAAAGAGGTAGCTCCTGAACCAGTCCAGAGCAGCGCCCCGAATTCCCATTCCTTCAAGTTTCTTGATAAGGATAGGGGCCGATACTGTATCGAATGCTTTGGCTAGATCAAAGAACACCACCTCACAGTGATGTCCACTATTGAGATACGAGTAAGCAAGGTCTGTAAATATCTTAACAGCATCTTCTGTCGACTTCATCTATCTAAAACCAAATTGCTTGTCCGACAACAGGCCGTGTGATTCTAAAAACTCAACAAGCCTTTTGTTAACTATTGTCTTCAGTAGTTTAGAAAAAGTATTCAAGAGGGAAGTAGGTCTGCTGTTACAAGGTAGATCTGCAGGACCGTTTTTATGAATTGGTGTTAATGAAGCAGTCTTGGTTGGTTTCTTTTTTGTTAAAATTTTTGTTTGTCTTGATTTTTAGTGAATCTTTCTTGTTCATTTTATACATCGAAAAAGTATCGTTAATGTGCTCCTAAGAATTGAAGAGTTCCGTTACTTGGTTATGGATCCCATAATCAGAACCTAAACAAACTCTCACCAAACTACCCTTGAAGTATATCCTTTCCAATAAAAAAAGAAGCACCGAAATCGGTTGGCGTGATATTGAGTTATTCGTCCATTTGTCGCGCATATAGTTTATCTAGATTTAAGACTATATGGTTTTCTCATGAATGCCACTGTAAGAACTGGACCAAATCAAAATGGGACCACACGGGAAGCACCAGCTTTCAAATAAAAAAATAATGATCAAAATCGGTTCACCCAGTCGAAAGGTAACAAACATAAAAAAAACATACAGTAAAATTGAGAACCTCCTCCGTTTTGAAGTCGGTTAAAAAGAGGCTTAAAACATTACAGCCGTTGTATTATTGGAGTCAATTACAAAGTATGAAATATTATTTGTTTTACCAATTTTTAAAAAAAAATCTAGTTCTTGTTCACCTTGTGTATAAACTTTTATAAGTAGAAATAAGAGCTCTGATTTAGATATTAGCAATAAGATCTGCGAATATACCTTATTTCATGCACAATAAAGTAATTCTAATTCTAATGTTTTTGCACATACATACATACATACCATCACGCCTTTTTCCCAACGGGGTAGGCAGAGACCACATCTTTTCACTTGCTACGGTCCTGACACACCTCTTGCGCTTCTTCCACTCTCATTTCCTGATTTGCACATGGCTAATCAAAATTTTATTAGTTATTCGTGTATTATGGAGATTTTGAAAAGTAGCATTTGCTTTTGCTTTGAAATAACAAAGACTCAATTACAGGTTTTGGAATGTTACAATTGCGCGCTTTTTAACCGACTTCAAAAACAGGAGGAGATTCTCAATTCGACTGTATGTTTTTTTTTTTGCCACAGATGCGTCATATTCATATTTTTAGTATACTTTAATTTAGTTGATTAGATGGCTTGATAGAAAAGTAAAATATTTGTCAAAAGTTACAAGTATACTTTGGTTTATTTAGTTACATTTCCAATTAGTTTAAGAACTATTGGACGATTAGAAAGTTACAAGCATACTTTGTTTTTAGAATGTGTATATTGTGCGTACCTGGCTGGTTGGGCATGGGCAGGTCGGGGTCGGAGTAGTCGTCATCATCATCGTCGGGCTCGCGCTTCACCCTCTTGGAGGCGGGTTCGTCCTCCGCGCCGCACCACGCCTTCACCTGGTCCAGCGCGCGCACCTTGCTGGTGCGCTGCAGCCGGCTGCAGGGAAACACTCAACGTAAAGCCCATGTGTGCAATACACATGCCTGTAACAATACAGGCATGTGTATTGCACACATGCTTGTATAGTTACAGCTGTATGAGAAGAACGCTGGCTAGGACCTAGCGCTGTAAACCACTCGAGTCCTTTAGTCTTAATTTGATAGACTCAGCTCAATTTTACAAGACTCAGTTTACTAACTAAATTCTGAGTCTTGAGTCGAACCGAGCTTCAGTCTTTTCACGAGGACTCGAGCGATAAAATAAAACTTGAATGAGCTCAACCTATAAAAAGAGCTAGAGTCCTAAAAGAGCTCCAGTCTTTTCATACTTTTTTAATATAATACTTCACATGATTTTTAAATTTGTTTGTTATTTTTGCAATACCCTTCTAGTTACAAACTTATCCCGAAAAAGAATCACTTTATTGCCCGTTTTCAAAAAGGAAGACTCCAAACAGTAAAGAACTTGAGCGCGACTCGCTACGTGAAAACGACTCGTGCGCTTAGCTCTAACACACTCTAGCTTCATATTGCAATCAAGTGCTCATATAGAACTCAAGTTTTCTAGTCTTGGAGTCTTGTTCTAATGAGTAATGAGTCGAGTTATGCAATTTGTCAGCCGACCTCAGAATGTAGGACTCAAAGCCTCGAGTTCTTTAAAACTCTACTGGGACCTGCGCAATGAGCGCACATGGGGTATAAAATTGGTGGTATAAAGTGGCGCGGAACCATCCCACCCACTGTCGTCTAGCTTTCTATAAACGAGACGCGATCTGTAGCTGGCATATAGTTTGTCCAATTTAGGATGATAATTTTGACAGTTCACGCCTATGAGGTATTGCATTTTTTTTCGGTAAATATTGACGGGTACCGCCCACTTAGTGAAGTGCCTTGCAAACGAATAGCATTAGAAAATACAAAATCGGTTGTGAAATAAAATGGCATGTATTTAACCGCCTAACTAATAATTCCCTCTTGTCAAACAAAATAAATCAAAAATAGCACCAAAAGTACTGACTTGCACACACTATCTAATTCAAACTGGGCATCAGCTTTCTAGTTTAATCAAAACTATTTGACTTGCACGCTTATTTGCTTTCGGAAAGCAGATCTAATAATTTTTTCGCATAACAAAATATGTCAATCTATTTAATCAAATTCAAACATCACTCATTCTGAAAAGTACATCATTTATTCTGAATTGAACATCATTTAATCTGTCATGCATATCTAACTAAGCACACATAAAATCAATAAATGGGCATAATGATATGCACAACAGCGTGATAACTCTATTTCAAAAAAACAATATGGCTTAGATGTAAGTAGTGCTATGGGTAGTATCGACATTTTAAATCTAGCAATATTATTGATACGCAGAAATACTAACGATAGTATTGATTCTATTACACTTCACCCGTCGTTTCACTTCGCCCTATATCAATCCGTGATTAGTATCTATACTTTCGATAGTACCTATTACTGATACTATTGCTGATCATACTAGTAATACTAGGATAGTATTTTCAGCTATCAGGCGTCAATACTATCCACAGTATTGCCGATGTTATTGCTGTTCATACTAAAAAAATACTATTCTTAGCGATAGTATTACTAGTATGAACAACAATACCATCGATAACTTTTTTAGCTATCTGGCGTACCCTCGGGTACTCATACACTAAATAATTCAAAATCCTGAATTCCAAAACTCTGAATTTCATAATTCCGAATGATTCATAATCCCGAAAGTCAAAATTCTGAATTTTCATAAATCTGAATATTAAAAATGCGAAATTTCAAAACTCCGAATGTTCTTATGTCCGAAAGTTATAATTCCGAATTTCACAATCCCGAATCATCAAAATTCCGAATCAACACTAATCCGATCTTTCATAAATACGAATTCCGAATAATCAAAACTCCGAAAAATCATAAATCCGAAATCTATTGAGGAAATTCGGAATTGAGTGCTTCGGAATTTTTTGGTGTTCCAATCTGGCGTCAATTAATTCTATCGATAGTATTGCCGAATTTAAACTATTGATAGTTTTGATACTATTAAACAGTTCAAATTCGGCAATAGGTACTATTGATAATATCGATACTACCGATAGTTTTTTTAGCTATCAGGCGTCAAATGTATTTTTATGTTAGCCCATTATATTAGTTCGCATAGCTCTGTATCTCTTGCACCCGCGTCGTCGTTGCAAAGGAACGAGTACGAACCATAAGCGAAGTTAGAAGAGTTCGCGCCAAAACACTTTTCATGGAAATAGAAGAAAAAAAAGCATTACAGTTAGGTGAAAAGTATTTTAGTTACACAAATAGTAAATTTGTGAAGTGCATTTTGGTGTCGGAAACATAATTATAAAATTGTAAAGCATCTTTAGAGATCAGTATTAGAAAAATTGTTTTACGAATGAACAATCTATTGTGCAAGTCAGGACTTTTGATATGCTATTAGTATTTTTGTGTTAAGAAAAATAAGTCTGGTGTACGAACTAGATTTCAGTTGTGAATAGACTTAAAAAGATAGCTGGTTTTAGTATACTTTTTAGGTTTTTTAGAGAACATGTTTTGATGAGCAGATAATTTAATTGTAAAACAGTCATGTTCCTGATTTGCAATAAGTTTATTAGAGGAGAATGTTATGTTTGCATGATATTTTAACAGAGGTGCCATTAAAAATATCCCAAATAAAATTAATCAAACATGTAATTTAAGATTAGGGCGACTAGCACAACATTTCATTTCAATACAGTTCAATTTTAATTATTAAAGTTATTTGCAATTATTTTAATTGTATTTGAATTGACTTTTTAAGTAAATAGGCAAGTTGCCTTTCACCAAATGTTTGATGTGCCCTTGCAGGGCGTCACTGTTATTATATACCCTGTTACATCCTCTCTAACATGTGACCTCCAATAAATTAGTCTGAATCTGAATTTTTGTTTATCTATATATACTAACGATTCCAAGTTCTATGAAATAATAAATCGATAGTCGACTAGATTCACTAACGATTATAAACTACCCCATCCCTGTCGAAATCTGACAAAATTATCATCCTAAATTGGACAAACTAATCAAATGATGTAAAATGTCAAACCTGTCAAGGTCCTGCAGCTTTACACCATTTGATTGACTTCTACTGTCATGAGAGTGCTATTGGCATTTTTATTTCAGATACTTGCTTTAACAGATACCAGCATCCAAGCAGCTGCTGTTCTAACTTAGCTTAGAATCGGACACACAGATTTTTAAATGAATAGAAAAGATAAATAAAATCAAATACTTACCCTGAAGGAGTTAGGGCCGGGGTCTCTTGTTTCTTCACCACTTGCTTGACTACTTGTGGCAGTGGAGTGTTGATTTGTTTGACCTGTGTCAAATAATTGTAATGAACAACTGAACTTGCTGGTTGGAAAGAAAACATCATATGAATATATCAATTAAAAAAAGCCTATAAAGTACCTGCACTGGATGTTGTTGTTGCTGCTGCGCTCTCATCGCCTTCAGCTCTTTCTGGCGCGCCAGCTGCTTCTCAAATGCTTCTAGCAGATGTTTGCATGTCTCCATATTTTCAGTAGGTTCCCATGTGTTTTGTTCACTGTTTATATGCATATTCAATGAGTATGTTACTTTACTACATACGAAAAGTATTAGATCTATTGTTGGAAGTACTTTTTTACTTATAGTACAATTACTTAATAAAAATAATTAAGAAGATATAAGAAGATTGGTAATTCTGTACCAATTAAACTTTGAATTACATGATAAAGTTACACTAAATAATTTTATTTTAAATAAGCATGTCTAATAAATAAATCTTTATCTACGCATATTTGGATATTGACCATTCAAATTAAAATCAAATTAATCATAAGGTTAAGTATACGTACTGCGGATATCCCTCCCACTTGAGCAGATACTCATAATGCTTCCGGCGCGGGTTGAACCTCTTCGCCAGAATCTTCTCGACGACGTACTCGCCCGCCTCGGACGGGTCCGCGCCCTCGCGCTCCGTGCGCCGCGCGATGCGGTCTTCTGGAGGCACGCGCTCCTGCGCCAGCCGCACCGACTCACGGTCCATCGCCTCCTTAGGAGAACAAGCATCAGCATTGAGCTACATCTGGAAGTGCCGAATCGCGCTTTCCTATGCTTAAGAAGCAGGCGTAAGACGCCACCACTCTATTCTCGCTCCGATAGCTAAAGCTTCTGAGTGATTCGTTAGGCCATGCTCACGAAATCTAGGAGTGGCAAATCTGCACCCGCCGCTCGTCCGCGCCGCTGCCTTTGAGCCCAGTCCTATATCTACGCATTTAATGAAACGCGCCACGCCCGCGCCGCTCCCGCCCTAAAAGACGCTGACTTCGTGCCCGCGGCCTTACAATGCGCCCGACGCTCGTCCGCGCCGCTGCCTTTGAGCCCAGTCCTGTATCTACGCATTTAATGAAACGCGCCACGCCCGCGCCGCTCCCGCCCTAAAAGACGCTGACTTCGTGCCCGCGGCCTTACAATGCGCCCGACGCTCGTCCGCGCCGCTGCCTTTGAGCCCAGTCCTATATCTACGCATTTAATGAAACGCGCCACGCCCGCGCCGCTCCCGCCCTAAAAGACGCTGACTTCGTGCCCGCGGCCTTACAATGCGCCCGGCGCTCGTCCGCGCCGCTGCCTTTGAGCCCAGTCCTGTATCTACGCATTTAATGAAACGCGCCACGCCCGCGCCGCTCCCGCCCTAAAAGACGCTGACTTCGTGCCCGCGGCCTTACAATGCGCCCGACACTCGTCCGCGCCGCTGCCTTTGAGCCCAGTCCTATATCTACGCATTTAATGAAACGCGCCACGCCCGCGCCGCTCCCGCCCTGAAAGACGCTGACTTCGTGCCCGCGGCCTTACAATGCGCCCGCCGCTCATCCGCGCCGCTGCCTTTGAGCCCAGTCCTATATCTACGCATTTAATGAAACGCGCCACGCCCGCGCCGCTCCCGCCCTGAAAGACGGTGACTTCGTGCCCGCGGCCTTACAATGCGCCCGCCGCTCGTCCGCGCCGCTGCCTTTGAGCCCAGTCCTATATCTACGCATTTAATGAAACGCGCCACGCCCGCGCCGCTCCTGCCTCAAAAGACGCTAACTCCATGCCCGCGGCCTTAGAGCCGTAACACACGGCAATTGGACATAAATTAAATAAATGACGCGAGTGTACTTTGCGTGCCAAAAAATGTGCAATACACCTTATGACCCTAATTAATTCACTAAAAAAACAGAATAATTGAGAACCGTCCCCTAGGCGTCAGGCGGGACTTGAACTTGCGCGCCTTCCTTTACATCATGGCAACACATTTCATAATCAAGTGGATTTACACTTATCATTCCTCTTTAAATAACCAAATTTAAAATCAATTGAGAACTAGCAGATTCCTATATCAAAAAAGTGCCATGGGTTTCCTAAAAACGGAGCGTCTCGCGTTATCTATTTAGATTTATGTCTGTCATGGCAACCCTATGAATGATGCAGTTTTCAGCCTTGATTTAGTATATAATATTGCGATGTACGTTTGTGAAGGCAGCTAGGAAAATAATTATTGAATCCAAATTGTATATTATTTGATTTTGGAATATTAAAAAAGCCTTGAGCCCCTATCTATCAAAAATTTATCAGTACACTAATAATACTTTAGCTAAGTTACTGTAACTAACTAAATCACGAACAGAACTACAGCTACAACAACTACAAGGTTAAATGTTAAACTAAAACCATCCATACCTTCTTAATATTTGTTTGAGCTGTTTTGACTACCACTTTCTGAATGGTAGTAGGTCTAACAATACCATCACTCTCTTCTCCAGAGGGCTGAGTGTCATCATCCTAAAATTTTAATCAAATCATTACAACAGAATATAGCGTACAGGTACATTTATTAGCAGAAAGTAATAATGTTTTTATATTATTTATTACTATAAAAATAAAACTCTAATGAAACCATTAGTCAGATATACTCACAAGTCTTACTTTCCTAGGCCTTCCCCTTTTCTTACTTTCATTCAGTGCAGGAGTTTGCACTGGGACTAGTTGATCATCAGTTTTAACTTCCATCTACGAACATTTGAGGATTTAATCAATCAATCATTTCTGCATTTTCATACAGCAAAACTTGTAGAAAAATCATAACTTTGGACTTTTTCTTAATTCAACATTATGATATCCTGAATAAAATAGTCTATTTGTTTGTTATTAGGATTATGATTAGTTTATCTTTAGGATGTCGGCAAAGCACTTGCCCACTGTGACCAGGATAGTCTAACTACTATTTATTATTTAGAGTAGCAAGAGACAAAGCAATGTTTTCACCACATCCTCCAACTGAAGGCAAAATTCCAACAATGACATAATACCATGACTAAAGTATATCATTTAATATAAAAATATATAATCACCTACCGGAACATATAAAAGATACAGATAAAGAAAAAGAGTTCAATAATGAACTTAAATGATTACTTATTAATAAAGCATATTAAACAGTAGCTGAGTATTAAAGTGAAAAGTCTTCAAAATATTTTTTAGAATCCAAAGCATACATAAACAATATATAATCTGGTTTTTATGTTAAATAGTTCAATAATGTTAGAAATGTGGAAGTATAGTGCTCTCTATTATATTGTCGTGACCAATTCGGACCCATATATGTGCTCTGTATCCAATTTTAAGACCTTTATTATACTTATGGAGTGCAATAAACTGATTGAATTGAATTGAATTTATATTTATAGTATGAAGTTTATATAAATTTTTAAAAAACATGTACTTACTACTTTAGCATGGGCAAACTTAGACAATGACTGTACATTTGAACCAGCCGTGATCCAGGCGGTCCTCTGAGCCTCAGCCATGCGACACCATTGCTGGTACAGTTTCCAGCTATTGTCAGAGCTTATCACAGAGCCGTCCCTTGCTGATGAACATTTCCACAACAGAAATGCCCATACTTGTGCTTTACTTTCATTCTGTTAAATAAAAAAAATTAGAAAAACAGACAAATAACACATAGATATTTGACATAAATAATTAATTTAGGACTTACGCTATCCCTCACAGGTGACTTTCCAGTACAGTTATTAGCATTCTTATGTTCTGTAAACTCTTCAAAGAAATGGAAGGCCGAATGACACTGACCACATACCAAGACGTCAAGGGTCGCCATCTGTTCATGAGCCTCTGTGGGAGAATTACAATACATGAGTTAAATAAAAACCACATCATTTTAAAACTTTAAAAAGATATATCATGAATGGCTGTCTATTTGGAGAATGTAATAAAGAAGTTCTGTATGTAAATGGACCTTTGAGGGCAGTAGGATTCTTTGCCAACTCATCAGGATTCCCCACAGGCACTTCCTCTGCCGAAGGGGCACCGTCTTCTTCCATAGAAGTCATTGTCATAAGTGTAATTCTGCAACAAGCATACAATCAAGATAGGGCAAGCAAGAAAACTAAAAATATAACCTTAGTTGGCCGGTCTTCCCGCCAACTCACTAAAAATGCTACTCAATTATTTGATGAAGTGATAAGGTACTAATGAATGGCAGTACTGAGTGCGTAAAAATCCCTCGTGTTTTAATTAATTTATAGCCTTATTCTCAGTGTGTAAAACAAGTCCACAAGAGAAATTCGCTATATGCTTATTGCAAAGTATTGGCTTGGCTGTACCTAATTGCGGCGACAAAATTAAATGCCGTTCTATTTATTGCAAATAACTTATCACACACATTTTTTTAGTATGTAAATAAAATGTATTATTTGGAAGACAATGTCACTCACTAAAACAATACTTTTTTTCTAAAATTGTCAAAATTGATGAAAACTTCACAGAACGTAGCTCCAAAACGGAACAAGTCACTCCAAGAATCAAATATTTTATGACGAAAAAAACGCGTCACCGACACGCTTAAGCCGCCTCCTAGCGTTTGCCGACATCTTTTGTTCTCAATGGTGTTGTAAAACCAACAGACCAATAGAAAGTCAGGTTTTTTTTTCAAATCACCAATCATGAAACATTTTCAAATTGACATAACGTAACAGTCTCGCCGTATCGACATTTGCGACATGTTACACCGACAAATATTCTTTGACCGACAAATTACGCCGTCACGCTCTTGATAATGCATAAAATATGAATTACAGCTATTACAGCTTTCTGGAATGCAATTCACAAGTGCGGAGACAATTAGAAGAATCTATTCATTGGATCAATGAATGAAAGCGCCTCTTTATGAACTTTAATGACAAAAGTTAGACAGCATTAACCGATGTAACGATTCACCGAAAAACGTTTACCGAAATTAATATATACCATTGAAGTTATAATACATATTACTTCAATGAAACCGACACCTTAATTTAGTCGATTTAACATTTCACCAAATATACGTTAAACGTGATGTCTATCACTCAAATCTAAAATAACTGGAGAAATCTAAAGCGCTTTTGATTCACAAAAAACATGTCTTAGATCAAAAACCATTTCGACGTATTTGTATTTTAAACCTTAATTAAATAATTAACATTTTTAAAGTCAAATTATCTAGGAATTAGGATATTTAGGAATTGGGTATGAGAACAATTTTTCTTTTAAAATAGCTTTTACTATTTAAGCAACTAATTTGAATATTTTGTTCATCTAGCCGGTAGTTAATTTTTTATTAAATTTTCAAACATTGCGAACTCATGACGTCACAAATTCACTCAGTGTTCCCACATGTGTTTTTTCCCCGATTCATGGTAAATAAATATAAGGAGAAAATTACCGATTTACTGCTCTTACGGCTGAAACAGAGCTCGCCGTTCATCATGTAGCATCTTACGAGAATGTGAGAAGTAGAACACACAATTGTGGAACACTTAGCAAATTTTGTGACGTCATGAGTTCAATGTTTAAAATTTAATAAAAAAATAACTACCGACTAGATTTTAAAAATATCAAAGTTAGTTTCTTAAAATCGGAAAAGGTATTGAATAAAAATTTAAAAAATACAAATGAAATTGTTACCATACCCAATTACTTTATCGCTACAAATCTGAGGCAAACATTATTTATCTATCTAATACAAAGTTTTCATAGGTGTTTTTTTGGTTCGATTTGGCGATACGTAAAAAAGGCGGGATCAGTCTTTTGATTATATTACTTAAATTTAGTTATCACTACTAGGATAGAAGTCTTGTATGTAGGTAATACAAATGAAGTACTAATTCGAGTTTTAAGAATTATGTGTGTAGGTTCAGCGCTTCAAATGGGCCCCGCCATTTTGACGTCATAGTGGCGGGATCAGATATATTTCGAAGTGCCGTCTTTGTTTTCAGAGGTACAAATGTCTAGGTCAGGGTACAATAAGAACATTATAGCCTGATATGAAACATTTGGAATCTGAAACTTGATCCTGCGATTTTGATGCTCACAAATATTTTGACTTTGACTTTGACTTTTGGCGTAACTTAAGGAACCAAAACATGGATGAGGTTGCAAAATGCTTTTATTGAAACTGATGCTAATAAACGTAGGTTTATCTTCGAGGACAGGACGGGTAAATGTTATCTGTGTGTCTATCTTTCCCTTGGATAATTGCAGAATAAAATGAAAAGGAAACAACAAGATAAAGATAAATAATCTTCATTGCACAAACAATAATGCTATATTTAGGCGGTCTTTTCGCTACTGAGCGATCTCTTCCAGACAACACTCGGTAGACACACTTTTATGGAAGAACGAGCTTGGCTGTGCAAAAGTGGGATTTCCTATTTGAAATCGAAAGCCCTTTACTCTATTATTAAATGCTCGGAAACCTTTACTCGAAGACTCATAACTCATCGACAAATCATTTGCTCGACAGTTCGCTACATCGATGCATCAAAATCTGGAATGAATTAAGCTCGACGGATCGAATGCTCGAAGACGTTATCTCGAAGCATAATTTCTCGAAAAATCTTAGAACTACTTTAGGGCAAAAAAATGGCGACCAGTTTAGCGCAATCGTTAAGAGCACCGTTTCAGATGTAAAAGTTCGACTCCCGCACTAGTACAACAAATGTTGGTTGATGAGACAGATATTTTTGTAAGTAGCATCGGGATGTTTGTAGTAGATCGAGATGTTTTTCATACTTTCCGATGAGTATATTGTTTTATTTCTTAATTTCTTTTCATAATAAATGATATTGATAATCATCACAATTTATAATCATTAAATTAAATTATATTAAGTTTATGTCAGACAACAGGGTCCATACAGGCTTACACATTTACATGTCAATCAAATATTGTACAATAAAATTAAAATGACAATGCATTAAAATTATATAATAAGTAAATAATTTAAAACACAAAATTCACAATTTATTAAAAATTCCTCACACCTCCACAGCTTGATGTGTGTCTGCTCAAGCAATGCCTCACTTAACTGCAGTCCAGTCTGTCAGCAATCATTGACAGAATAGTGTTGGAGCTGGCTCGCACTCTTCGCACTAGGGATGCACATCTCTTGCGCATGGTGGCATGAAAACAATCTGTGCTCGCTACCGCAAACATACCCGAGGCACTGCAAAAACGGGGCAGCCCCAGTACCGCCCTAAACGCATTATTGTACTGGACACGAAGGGCGCTGTAACTGCGCTGTGTGTAGTCCGCCCACAGGCTACATGTGTATAGCGATGTACAGTAAGTTCGTAAAAGTGCAATTTTGACCTTGTCTGAACATCGAGCAAACCTGCGGGCCAACATATTCGCGCGTTTTGACAGCGCCCTCCGTTCCCGCTCCATGTCAGCATGATCTCTGAGGTCTGTTGTCAGTATGTGGCCCAAGTATTTAAATTGATCCACCCTTTCAAGTGGAACATCATTTGAGGGAATAGGTGGTACATTAAAAATAGGCCTGTAGTTGGTTTTATCGGTAAGGTCACCAGTTTTATTTTTAACTACAGGCACTACAACAGTTTTCATAAGGTCAGGTGGCAGGTACGAATGGCTCACACACAGCGAGTAGAACATTGCAAGTACTTTAGATATATGTGGGCCGGCATGCTGCAGGTGCTCTATACTGAGGCCGTCGTGCCCCGGGGATTTGCCTCTTGACATGTGTTTTATTATTTTAGTTACATCTTCGGCACTGAACCAGATCCCCACCCTTCCTTTCGGCATTTCAGTATCACACATGCTGGTCGCCGGGCCCAAAGGAGACCACACAGAAAAGTGGTCTTTAAAGATATTTGCAATATCCTTGCTATCATTCACGCCGTCGACACTCGCCGGCAAGCCAGGTCTAATGGTCACCTTTTTTGTACCCTGCCAGAAACCACGAAAGTCACCTTTGGAATGTTTCTCGGCCAAGGCATCCATCCTTATAGGGTACTGATGGTCTTGGCACCATTTTAAACGCGATTTGAATACCTTCCTGCTTTCATTCATTTAACTATACATTATCAATTAGTACATGCCTGTTCCAACCCGCTACCCGCGAGCCACCCCGACCAGCCACCCTGCACCCTCCCTGACCCTTCATTGCTGCATCGCGGAAGGCGGCCACAATGTCGGAGTACAAAGTATCTAGAATACGCCTATGTCCTTGATCATTACAATAAAAATCTCCACAATTTATGAACTCGTGAGGAAAGTCTATCACTTTCAATCTGTCTTGACAAATTCTAGAATATTGAATGGCTTGTTCTTCATCTCTTACACCCCAAATTACATTTTTATTGTCAATGGCCTCTTTATGTGGTAACTTTGGCGTTACTAAGTCTAGATATTGTATTCTATTATAAGTGGAAAATGGTCAGACCAGACAGTATCATAATTAACAAATACATTAAATATTGTTCGTTTTGCTGATTCGGTTACCTACCACACAGTGATCTAACCAGCTAAGAGCCATGTGCCTCACTAATAAAAGTGTACGTACTCGAATCTGTACCCAGAAAATCAACGTTAATACATGTCAAAAACTGTTCACTCCAAAAGGTTCGGCAGAAAATAATTCAGATAAATTTGCATTATAATCACCTAACATACAAACAGATTCAATACCGTAGTCGTCTACGATAGCGCTTACCGTACTTAAACAATCCGTAAAGTCTGCTAAGTTTTCCGGCGTATTTGTAGGCATATAGACACTCATAACAATCACCGGGCAATCACTAGTACTTATTTTAATAGCACTGATACGCACATTTTTACACAGCAACACAGACACATGTTGGAATACACTGTTTCTCCACAGCAGAGCGACGCCACCATACGGTCTTCGTCGACGTCAACTGCAGACGTCCCCGTGTAACCAAAACTGCTGTCTATAGTACCCAGATATGGTATATCCTCGGGTAACAACCACGTCTCTTGCAGAGCTATGACGTCACAGGTTTTACATAGGTCTCTAATTGCATCTATGGACCGTTTTACGTTTTTACAATTGAATGAAGCCAGACGGTTAGGGCCTTTAATCATTATTAAGTTTATTCCTACCGTGCACGGATAACGTTCCGTTCGAAATTTGACGTTTAAAATTAATAAAACGCCTAAATATTATACCCCAAGGCTATATGTATGTGTTCATCTAAATACAGTGGTAACTTCGACTCAGATACGAAAAATTTGTACGCAATGTAATCCTTTTCTCGCTTCGTTATTATTTCCTCCATATGCACCGTTTCTTGCGTCTTGCTATGAATATACTTGGTTATGTCGCTGTCAGTTGTATTACAATGTATATTCGTGATTAATATTGGAACTTTTCGGTCCGCCGCTTTAAAGTTACATTGAGAATCTCTTGCTATTCCTGATTTGCCCACATACCGGTATTTAGGCTGTTTTTTACGGTATGAAACCCTGTGCCAACATTCATTGTTGACATTAGATGGTGATCTTATGTTTTCGCAACTCAGCGCTGGACCCCGCTCCATAACATAATTAGCGTTATCGGTGACATTCAGCTGATTCATTAACTGTAAATCTAGTCCGGCCGGTTCCGACGTCATCGCGACGCTCGGAAATACATCTGCTACGAAGATACTCGGACCATGATTCATCGTACCGCGCTCGTGTTGCACTCGCTGTCTGCCGCCACCACAGCCGCTGACCGTTGTTGCTTAAACGGTTCGCGTTCGGGCCGGTTGTCTACCCTCAGCATATTCCTGTATCGCGGCTCAGTACACTGCATGTTACTATGGGAATCCGTATCGATAATATTACATTATCATTATTTTATTGGAAAACCTAGTATTTTTTTAAATAAATAGGTGCTTAAATACTATTTTAACAGGTACCTATGTACGCCTCCATGGCCGAGTAGTTCCAGAGCTCAGCCCGAAAACCCGGACGACCCGGGTACAATTCCCAGGTCGTGTTTTTCGGAACATAGCCCGGGTTTGTGATCACCCACCCGCATTTGGCAAGCGTGGTGATTAAGCCAATACCCATCCATTGTAGCGATGACTTGACTTCAATGATTTTGGAGGCCTTTGACCAGCAGTGGGACAGTATAAAGGCCAATTACTTTACTTTTTTTTACTTTATTATGTACTTACTAATAAATACTTCTTGTTCAAAGCATTATTTTTCTGAATTTGTTTTTATGATTTTTCGAGAAAATAAACTTCAAGTTATGATCTTTTCAGATTCGATCCGTCAATGTCACGTCATTCGAGATTTTGATGCATCGATGTAGTGAACTGTCGAGATAAATGATTTGTCGATCCTATGAGTCTTCGACGAAAGGTTTTCAAGCATTTGATATTCGAGCATAGGGCATACGATGTGAAATGAAATAGATGTCAAATGAATGAATGTTACACTGACATTCTTATTTCTTACTAGCTGCTTCCACAAACTTCGTTCTGTCAAAAGTAATTGCACGTCGCGGCGTCGTTGACGCAGCACATCTCGCTTCGTTTCTCCGCCTTGATTTACATTTACTATTATTTTTCACTTTGTACATTTTTAAATATTCCCGCTGAATGAAGATAGTCTGACACATTGGTACACTATCAACCTGACATGGACTTACTAAACAATTTGTAAAATAAGTCCATGCAACCTGACCAATCAGATGGGGTCTTTTCAAGTGTGTGTAACACAGCAGTCAGTGTACGTTTGATATAGTAAGGGAATTCCATCTAACTTTGCCTGGCTGTATTTTCTCTATGAATTCACTACAAGTTAATTCACGCAAGTCGCGTGTATGCGGTGGTTCTCTAACAGTTTACCCGTAATACCCGTTGACCCGTTGTTGTATCATTTTCGCCTATTGACATAATACTAGTATGTTTTCATTTACGAAATTATTTTACTTCTTCTTGTCTCTTGAGTTTTTGATTTATTTTTTTAACGTTTTGGATTGGTGTGGATTAAGTTGCGTTACTTTGTTGTAGCCAATCAGAGGAGATTCCTCAGGAATAGACTTTTAGGAAACCAATGAGTGTGTTTTCTGTTAATCTGTGGAGAGAAGTAAAAAAGGAAAAAATTGTCTTTGATTACAAAAGACTGACGCACGTAGCGTGGACGCTCGTTTTGTTCGCGCGCCGTCATAAAATCATAAATTGAAAACTCGCTAAAAATATAATTATACAGTGAGTATACACTTCCTGCTGGTGGCAGTTGTGTTTGTGCAAATATATTTTATGGTTTGTTGCTGTTTCAGAAAAAATGTCGGGCATAGCTAGCGCACGTTTAGCCGAGGAGAGAAAAGCTTGGCGTAAAGACCATCCCTTTGTAAGTACAAATAATAATACTGATCAGTGTGTTAGTGTTCTTATCATGGGAACCTAATAATCAGTGTTGGTTTGCAGGGTTTTGTGGCCAGACCCATGAAGAATCCTGACGGTTCTCTCAATCTCATGACATGGGAGTGCGCGATTCCAGGAAAAAAAGGGGTCAGTATCGGTTGATTGTGAAGCTTTTAAACGTTTTGCATCTGTACTTGTTATTAATATAAAAACATTCATTGATTGTACCTAATCCCATGAAAGAGACACTTAAGTAATCAATATTAAAATTATGAAGAAGTTATCATTGTCAGCCTAATATGGTCTTGCACTAAATATTTAATTCTTGAAGTAAGGTTTTCATTGTTTTTTTTTACAAGTAATTAACCTTTCTCTAAATATAATATAATATCTGACTATTATTCTCATGTTACAGACACCATGGGAAGGTGGATTATACAAATTACGCATGATCTTCAAAGATGATTATCCATCTAGCCCTCCAAAGTGCAAGTTTGAGCCTCCACTATTCCACCCTAATGTTTATCCATCTGGCACAGTCTGTCTGTCGCTGCTTGATGAGGAGAAAGATTGGCGTCCTGCGATTACTATCAAACAGATCCTTCTCGGCATTCAGGACCTGCTAAATGAACCCAATGTCAAAGATCCAGCTCAGGCTGAGGCATACACAATTTATTGGTAAGTCAATTTGTAAACATACATTTTTCAGTTTGAAATATAGATTTACTGGCTTTCTGTGCAAATAAAGAGGAAAGATTGTTTGTCTGTTTGTAATAAATAGGTTCCAAAACTACTAGACTGATTTTAAAAATTCTTTCATTTAAAGCTACATTATTTCAATATAAAGCTACATTATTTGCAAGGGACTTATGGCTATTTTAATTTTATTTAAGGCCATATTTTGACGGGAGGAGAAGTGTGGGCGAAGCCCCTGACAGACAGCCATTTATATGAATGTACCTATATCAATTTATAAAAAAATCGGAAATATAACCTCCTCTAAAAACAGGAACTAGACACACAGAAATGATGTTACAAGTTAATATAAGAATAGATTCTAATGTGATTGTGTATTGTAGTGCTATGTTATAATTATTTCTTTTTTTTTTTCAGTCAAAATCGGTTAGAGTATGACAAGCGAGTGCGAGCACAGGCACGTGCCATGGCTGCCACTGAGTGAATCTGTCATAAATATCAGTAACACACACAGGTCACAGAGGCATTACAGGTATTTTGCTATGTGGCAGGGGCTGGCTCCAGGCACAGAATATAATGGGATAGTTAGAGCAAGTGGCGGTGTGATATTGGCAACCAGTTGTAAACATGTGACGGGGATTAGCTGGTTGACTTCAAATGTTCTGTGCAAAAATTTGTGAACCAAATAAATTTTGTGAGAATTTATATTACTAATGAATATCAAGGAATAAGCTGATCTTCTGCCACATCATTATTCTGCAACTGTGGCCACACTAGGCAGAAAGTCTTGATTTAGTCATAGATTGAGGATCTTGGTATTTCTTTTCTGTGACTAAATTAAGCGTAACTTTTCAATTTAATTAAGAACTTAGAGATTCCAATCAATATCACTTAAAACTAAAAATCTTTATAAGTAACAGCTTACTGTTTGCCGCTATAGAATTATGACTGATTTGTAAATGCATTATTACTAACTTCTCATTATTTATTTGTGAATTGACAGCATTTGTGAGACAGTATTGGTTAATGTTCCACAATCTATGGTGAAATATGTAACTATTTTTCTTGTATAAATATGTTATGATTTGCAAATACTTGTTGCGATAAGAATCTACATTATTTTAAACTATTTTTGTAACTTTATGTTAGTCTTAAAGAAAAATAAAATATTAAATGAAACTTCACCAATTTTCACATTTATCTTTACCTCTTTTATTCATGAATGAAAATGAATGTTTCCAACTGTTGTGGTACCTAGATTACTAGTGGATGTCTTGTGGACGGACACTATTAGGTACCTATCGATTTGAATTTAATAATAAAAAAACCTCGGACAAACTACCAACATCATCTGACCCCAAACCACACCCAAACCAAGCAGAGCTTGTACTAAATGGGCGTCAGAGAATATTTCTAAATACAAACTTAAATAGATAGAAACACCCGGACACAACCAACCCAAATGTTCGTCATGGGTGGGGATCGAACCCACAATCTCCGGCGTTTAAGGCAGGATCGCTGCCAATACACCAATAGGCCAGAGAAACTTTTATAGTGCACACACAAATAGAACCTAAACCGCCTGGTCTTATGACTGCAGAGCGATCTCTTTCAGACAACCCTAAACGGCATTGTCAGAGAATAAAATTGGCATTGTGCTCAGTTTTCATTCGAGATAGATACCTATTACCTATCAGTTTTTTTTTGAACTTTAGTTTTTTCATGGTATCAAATTTAAACAAACTTGTTTGAGGTCTTAAATTTTTTTTTTTACAATCCATTTGTTGACACAAGTCTCCCACCTGGATGGAGAGCAGTGTGGGAGAAAGTTTATTTTTTCATGTTTATTTTTTACGTTATCTTTGTATAATGGCAACTTAGATGTTGTTGAAAAAGGGGGTCTGTCCACTGTCAAACGATGTAAACAGTGTAAGAGGCTTAACAGATTTATTAAAGTTTTAGGTGTTAATTCGACCATTCTTTTCTTCATCGATCCCACAACTATTTTGAGATGGTCTGCTGCAAAGAACCCTTAGTCGCCTCTAACGACACCCATGGGAAGATAAGGGGCTGTGGAAATTACTCTTTTAAAGTGCCGCCACCAGCACGGTACAATTCATTTGTTTTCACGCCATTTTGTTTTGCTTTGACGTCGTTCTGTGCACATCAAGGAATGCTTAAAATATAGCATTTTTTTCGAATACGAGTTCCATCGTGGCACCAGCGCTGCAGAATCAGCTCTAGGATTATGAATCTTATCCTTAGAACATTAAAGTATAGAAGGATAGATTCCATACAACCGCCCCGTCAGAAATGAGGCACTAATCCGATCCGATCCACACATGCGTGACTATTACTTGCTCACGTGCGGCGCGCTTTAACATTAAAAATTGCAGAGCTGTAATGAACACTGCAAAGCGGTCCGTTTAGAGCCATTTATGGCTCCAATTAAGGTGCTTCAAAATGGGCGCGCGGACTTGGTTTCTATATGTAATTATTCTAAGATCATATCATTACTTGTGATAAAAACATAAATACTATACGATTACCGGAAACGCTCATCACAGTGGTTCAACCCAGGAAAAACGGCCAAATCCTTTTTTTATTAACGTGGGGAAATCCTCATGAATACCTCGCCCCCCGGGGGAACGACGAGGTTATGTCGAACTTCTACCGACTAAAACCCCTCGGTACTCGACCGCAACACTTCAGCGGCGAGGCGGGGTCCCTAAAAAGTTTCGCAGCGCCCCGCCGCTAGTGCCTCCCCGTATTGGGGCCCCCTCCAGCCGACCCCCCAATGAAGGGGGAAGGCCACGGAAGTACCTGGAGCAGGGTGCGTCTTAGTTGTTATACTATCATTTGATATAATTTAACTTTAATGAAGTTCATTTTATATAATAATCTATTGTTATATCAACTCAAAATATATTTTTGCTTGTCATAACGTTTACTTTATATAATATTCATTTTATTTATTACTATTTAGTATAACGTACCTAACGAATAAATACGTTTGAAATAAAACTCATTTCAGATAACGTTCATTTGATATAATTTTGTTTAATATACGCATCATTTCATATAAGTAATATTTAAG
Source organism: Udea olivalis (assembly GCA_947369235.1). Lineage (NCBI taxonomy): Eukaryota > Metazoa > Arthropoda > Insecta > Lepidoptera > Crambidae > Udea > Udea olivalis. The sequence goes on from OX376351.1 coordinate 12,348,408, forward strand.
ATAATAACGTTTCAAATAACGATTAATACATATACTCTACAATTGATATAACCTTCTGTTTATATAACTTTACCTTCTGGAAATCCTGCGGGTGTTAGTATGTTAGGGTTTTTTTTTATGACCACCCGGAAATCCTGCGAGTGTCAGTAGGTTAGGGTAATTTTTTTTATGACCACCCGGAAATACTTCAGGTGTCAGTAGGTTAGGGTTTTTTTATGACCACCCAGAAATACTTCAGGTGTCAGTAGGTTAGGGTTATTTTTTTTATGACCAACCGGAAATCCTGCGAGCGTCAGTAGGTTAGGGTTTTTTTTTATGAATTGGAGTTTATATTAAGTAATCATTATATCTTTTAAATATTATTCAAAAAGAGTGTTAAGGTAAATGAAGATTATATTAAATGTTATTATAGTAAATAAATGTTATATGTTTTAATTATTATATCACGTTAATGTTGTATTAAACGGCTGTTATATTAAATGATTTTAGTTCGAGTTTGTTATATGTTTCAAAATTATGTAATTTAAAACTATATCATTCCATTATTTTATTAAAAAAGTGTTATATTAAACAAAATTATATCATATGTTTGTATATGTTTTGAATTTTATGCGATATGTTGTTATATTATATATTACACACCTCCTGGAGCACACAGGTACTTCCGCCGTCGCGGTGAAAGCCGTGCTTTGCGGGCAAAAGCATACAGGGGTGCAAGCCCGCTTTCTCCCACCGTACGCGGACCCTACTAGGTCCGCAACTACTATTCACCTAAAAGGTGGATCCGCTGCCGCTGCCATTTGGCGGTGCGGCCCTGCCGAGCCGCGGTACACAGGGGGGGGGGCTGCTGCGGATCACTGACCCCCTCCAAATGGTTGTGCACTGCGGCCCCCACCTCGTGCCGTAAGGCGCTGCGCCCGTGGGCACCCCTTTAGGCGGGCAGTGGTAGGCACCATACCACCACCACGCCCGGAGGCAGGCAATGGGTGGACCCACTGCCATGCCTAAACTTAATCAGTACTTTTAAATAGTCAAAAACTATACTAAATAATAGACATAAATACTATAATAATATGAATCTATAAATAAACAGTATATAAACATAATGCGACTCTACCACCGCATCGGAGAAGTTGATTCTTACTGAGAAGACCCGGCGATAAACTCATTAAACTTGTTGTGGTTTTACAATGCGAGTTAGTAGAGTACAATTTGATTAGAGAGTACAATTTGAGTAGAGACAAACAGAACAATCTAACGAGTACAGCAAAGCTAAATAATATAAAACAATAGGCTGTACTAAGTCATTTATGCAATTCCAAAAATAAAAATAAAATTGTTAGTCATGAAGATACTTAAGTCAGGTATTTAATTAATAAGTATTACAAGAGGTAACTGATCCCGCACCGAGCAGAGAGCTTTAATCCCAGGCTTTTTTTATCTAAAAGGTAATCATTGGTAGTGTAATACCCCTTTTTTAATAAAACAGATTTTACGTGGTTTTTGAATCTGTGCAGCGGTAACATACAAATTGCCTGAGGAACTTTGTTGTAGTAGTGTACACCTTGCTTGTAATCTAAACACACTGCATAACAGACGGTGGTGAAACTAAAGGAACTAGGATCAGAATGTCTCCGTCACCCACCATACTCCCTGGAGCTTTTTTTTTACTATCGTGAGGAGATCCTCATGGATACCTCGCCGCTCGGGGGACCGACGAGGTTATGTCAGACTTCTACCGACTAAAACCCCACGGTACTCTACCTCAAAACTTCAGCGGCGAGGCGAGGTCCCTAAAAAGTTTCGCAACGCCCCGCCGCCAGTGCTTACCCGTATTGGGGCTCCCTCTAGCCAACCCCCCAATGAGTGGGGGGGGGGGGAGACCGCGGAAGCAGCTGCAGCACACAGGTACTTCCACCGTCGCGGTGAAAGCCGTGTATTGCGGGAAAAAGCACCCCCCCCCCCCCCCCCCCCCCGTACGCGGACCCTACTAGTGAACGTCAGAATTCTTCCGTCTTATTCTGAATTCGACTTAGGTGGGCACCTAGAACTTGTCTACCTGAAATGACGCCCCTCTCCTCTGCACTGGGCTGACTAAAGGCCTTCATCACTAAAATCTAATCTTCACTACAATGTATAGGTAGTTATTGGCTTAAGTTTTTTTAATATTTTCGCTTTGAAAAAGTAGTGTTGCCTATCATTTCTGGTTAGACAAGCATGACATAATTACGGTGCTTTTGAATGGTATATACAGAACAAATCAACAAGGGTTCTAAGCAACATTCTTTATGAAAATTTTACAAAAATAGGAAATAACATAACGGATACCAGTAAGATTCGTAAATCAAAGATCGGCTTAAACGAATATGCAATATGCAAACAAAATTACAATGAGGTACAAAAAACACGCATTTCTGTCACCATATTATGGTGTGTCATTTATGATCAATGTTACCATTAACAATGTTGGTTTACCATTTTGAACCTTCTTTTAAGTATCGGTTAATTTAGAAAAAGTATGTATTTTGTATTATTTGAATATTTTAACAAATTAAATCATTTTAATTCTCAAAGTTCATATTGGCATAAATAAAATTAATAATTATTTATGGTGAAGCGTCATCTATCGGCACTTCATGTAATCTTAAAGACAAATTAGTTCGGGGCCAAATGTCGATGGCGACTCTCTCTGCAACTGTCAAAAATATATGGAGTTTGGTGTCCGTCCACTCCCTGACTCCCTGATTGGCCTGATTTTCATTGTTTTGCACATTTGTTTACTTTCAGTCACCGTGATTCTTGATTTATTGTATTTTTGGTGAATGAAATCAATAAAATTATATTAACACATAATAATTATTCATATATTTTTGAGTCTACAGTCAACTATCAGCTTTACCGAATTTAGGACCAAATTATTTTAAATTATCAGCGGTGTATATAAACAAGTTTCGTTTTACAAAACTAATAATCTTTCAATAATAATGGCTGATGAAGAGCAGGACCCTAAGGAATACCGATGGGAAACAGGTTATGAAAAGACATGGTGAGTTTCAGTTGCACTTAACTTTACATTACCATGAAAAGTAATTGAGGTTATAATATTATTGTCTGTACTGTACATAACGAAAATGGTTCTACAGGGAGGCTATCAAAGAAGACGAAGATGGTCTGGTGGAAGGATTGGTGGCGGAGTTCGCTCAGAAGGCCGCACGCAAGAGTGTGGCACCCCGGAGGGGACCTGTGCGGCTTGGAATGATGAGACACCTTCTCGTAGCAGTAGACTGTTCCGAAGCAATGAGCTCACAAGATTTGAAACCATCACGATTTTTGTGCACACTGAAGGTCTATATGGACAATTTACAACTAATGAAATGCAATTTATCACAATTTTACCTTCTATTTTTAAAATGTTGTGCTGTTTTTATTTACAGCTATTAGAGAAATTTGTTGAAGAATTCTTTGATCAAAATCCATTGAGCCAGCTTAGTATAATAGCTATGAAAAATAAAAGAGCTGAAAAAGTTACAGAGCTTTCTGGGAATGTTAGAAAACATATTAAATCTGTGCAAGGGTATGTTTGAAAAACAAATTTATTAAGTAAGTAGATTGATTTTCTAACATCAGGTAGGTCACATGGATCATTTTTTTTTGTGGTCCAGATACTAATACTATGCACTGATTTATCTTCATTATTATAGTATAGGCACAGATTACTTGAAAGTTACTAATAACTGTAGGTATGAAAAATATGAATATAAATAAATATTATATTGACTAGGCATTGAAAACAAAGAGCATTTAACAATTTTTGGCTACTTGACACCCAACATTGACAGCATAGTCTATCATAGAGTCATAAAATAAGGGTTTCTATTAGAATACAGATTTCATTTCACAGAAAACTATTCCACAAATTTCAAAACTTTTTTTTTTCGAATCGAATAATAACTAATCAACACTGTTTCGAAAAAACTTTTCCATTTAGCTTTGTTACCTGAACCACCATTCTTTGAATACACATTTCACATGAATTTTATATATCAATTAAACTTTTTATTGAAATATGTTTATAACGCATATTGGCTACTATACTGGCTTGGTGGGTAGTAACAATGTTAATGTCTCTAATATGTAATATAATTGCATGCAAATAGCAATGCAGTGGTTACACGCGTGCTAATAGATGGCTTTTGCTCACCACCGCAGCTTCGTCTTATTGGCCGGCTTCACCGGCTAGCCTCAGCAACGGCGGCTTCGCTTACAGCCACTTGCTCCTACGCGGCTCTGAATTACACTCTAGGTGTAGGGCAGACGAGACCACGTGGAGTCGGGGTCAAATGAGTCGTTTTTAAATACCATAGTTTTTTTATTGCTGGTTATCTTGTTTATCCTTTAGTAAAAAAAACAATTTCGTGATATAAAACATTTGTGGACATCAAATTATGGGAACCAAAGCATCAATATAACAAAACATCAAAATTTTAAAATAAAATTTGATGAAAGTGAGTTTTATGGTAAAGACTAGGGGAAATGAATTTGCGATGTATTACAATTTGATGAGTTGTTGCATATTGAAAAAAAACATCTGTGAACAGTTTTATAGGAAATTAAATTCGTTGTAATAAATATAAAATATGTTTAGTGAAGTCTTAGTAAAGTGCTGGATAGACTAATGCTCTGAATATTTAAACTGTTGGATGTTTCAGCTTGGCGAATATTGCCCTAACTGGAGAACCATCATTGCAAAATACATTGGAGTTAGCTGGTCGTGTGCTGAGGCCTCTGCCAGGCCATGCTTCACGAGAACTTCTTGTATTATTTGCTTCACTCACCACTTGCGACCCCAGTGACATTAACACTACAATTCAGGTACATTTTCATTTGCAGTTTTCATATATTACTATTGTTGCTATGTGATTTTATCAACCACTTTACTGTTGTAGGCTCTCAAAACTGATGGAATAAGGTGCTCAGTCATCGGTTTGGCAGCTGAAGTAAGGATTTGCAAGAAATTGTGTCAAGATACAGGAGGAGACTATGGTGTAAGTTTTTTTTAAAAGAAGGACGGCGAACTTCCGTGTAATTTCAGACCCATACTTACGGGCCACGTACATAAAAGAAATCGGTAGATGTTTTTAGAACTACACTAGACTAACAAAAAAGTTAATTGTTTTAACTCTCTTAAAGCTGGGGTTAAAAAGATATTAAAGCTATAAGGCGAATGTAGTGAGGTTATATTTTAAATCGCTGGTTTTTAATAATTTTTTAATTATTAAAATGATACTGATGCTTACACATCAGTCAGAATGGATACATGTTCCACTACAATGCAACGTACAATATTCGCATTTTGTCCGACTAGGCACGGTTTCATGCAAAGTGTTCCGTTCCGGAGTATTGCGCGGATGACCGTCGTGGGAAGGCGGACTCCGCGCCCTCCCAGACGGGCCCACGTCTTTGCGACGGGTCCCGTCGCGGGTGTACGAACGAGCTTGTTCAGTCAACAGCGCTACATGATACGTGCAATGAGAACCCTCGATGGGCCTCATCCACCACATCCTCATCCCATGCAAAGGCGCACTGCGAGTTTGTTAGTACGGCCGCGTGCTTCTTCTAATACGCGTATAGCTCGTGCCGCATCGGTGCGCGGCACGAGCGATCTGTCACCCGTTGCCCTTATCACATCATCACAAAACTATAGAACAAGACAAAGGCCTTCAAGGTGAGGATGGCCAGCCCAGTGATTCGTTTGAATGACTGGGCTTGTCAACCTCATATCTGGACCTCACGACCGCTTTCCACCAGGTGGAGTGAGGTCATCTTGACGGGCAATATAAAAAAAAAGAACAAAAGAAGTACATTTCTGGTGTACTTATATTAAGTTCGTTAAGCTCAGTATGAGGCTTATTTAAGTTTTACTGCTATGTAAGCTTTGAAATGAAAATCATATTAACTTATTTATGTACATTTATTTAAATAATTTACAAGTGGTTCAAGAATGCAGCAGGAGCTCCGAAATGATCCGGATGACAAGCGTACCCCATGTACCATTAAATGGGCATTATGTGCGAGCAACACCCAACTGTATGATTTCCAGCAGCACAATAACAATAATATCCTAAAATGGCTTCACTCCCTTGTACTACTTAAAGTCTACTAAGTATTACCCTTCTGTGTATAGACTCAGGGACATGAAGTTTTTCCCGATCATCACACTCTGGAAACAAGCAACGGCCAGCAGAGGCAGCTGCTCTTCTTGTTGTTCTAAGAGCTATTTGAGTGTTTGCTTTATTATTTGCTTGCTGGGTTTCAATTTGATTATGTTTTTCTGCAACAGGTGGTGCAGGTAATTCTGGAGGGATTCTACTTTCTCTTACAGTTTGATTATTTGTTGAAAACGAAAAAAAACTGTTACAAACAATAAAATAATAAAAATTAAACGTAACGTAATGTGAGTGATTCGTTTGACATTGACAATATTGACATTGATGACAACAATGGGCAAAGGGAAAGAAGTATATTACCATACAGCCTCTTTGTCAGTTTGTTTTTTCACTTTGCACTTGAATACATTCAAAATACAATTATGTGGCTTTAAAATTTTCATTATAGTGTATTTATTTAATTAAAATAGGTCAAGACAGTTAAAATATAACTTACCATAACACAAATTGAAAATAAAATTAATTCCATGATTGAAAACTTCTGCGTAGATTGGAATACTCTCACAGGAAATAAAACCGTTTAGTTTTTGCACTTTTTGTTGCACTACAGAAAAGTTTTGTTTCATTGAAATCGGGAATAATTTATCTTTGACCTGCCTTCTTTAAAAAATCCTGATTATATGGAAATAAATTCAACAAATTTAACTCTATTTATTTAACATGTTTCCGTTTGGTAACGTTTTTGTAAAATATGGAGGCGAGTTTCGCCGCCCTTCTTTATGGTTACTGGTTTGCTGCTAACAAATATAATCCCACTGGACCGAGGTTTAAGGAGAGAGATACCTGGTTAATAAACTTTTGGATAGTCTTCCAAGAATGATTCACTGACCGAAAGAGACTGGTGGGACTTGATGAACCTCAATCCATACAAATATTTTTACATTGAAACACTAAAAACCTGCTTGGATGCACGCGAACCAGTGCCCGTGTGCATTTGCGTATCCTTGCGTGGCGTAATCTTTATCCATTTGCCCTTAATGTCAAACACTTCAAAGGTGGTGCTAGACGACGTGCACTACCGCTCGCTAGTGCTGGAGCACACGTCGCCGCCGGCGCGCGCGCGCTCGCTGGACGCGGGGCTCGTGAAGATGGGCTTCCCGCACTCCGCGCCGCCCGCCGCGCCGCCCGACGCCGACCCGCCCGTGACTGTCTGCATGTGGTCAGTTGTAGTGTTATGATCTTTGACTATCAGGTGCTATCCACATAATGAACGCGGAAGCAGACCGCGTTCTCACTATGCTGCCAAAACCACACAGTAGGAAGAAGTCTTAACTGTCAGTACAATTGCTCAGTAGCAATAGGCAACAAATTGATTCCAGACATTTTATTCCTTTTTTCTATATGCCTGTAAAATATTTCCCAACAACAAAAAAATAATTTTATTCTAATAGAAGTTAAATCAAGGGGTTTTTTTATATTGCCCGTCAAGATCACCTCACTCCACTTGATGGAAAACATTCGTGAAGTCCAGATATGAGGCTGACAACAAGCACAGTAATGCAAAGGAATCACTGAGCTGGCCATCCTTACCTTGAGGGCCTGCAGAAATGCCCTTTCACGCCCCGCTTGAAGAACCCGAACTCGAGATTTTTAGCAAAATTCTTTAATAGTTATAGGAAATAGTCAAACTAAGTATCAGCGCTAGCTCTTCAAATGCTTACATGCCCATAGAGGAAGCCGTTTGCAACTGTATTGTTTCGTTGTCAGTCACTTGGAAGAAGGCGAGGGCGTGGGGGGCGAGGGCCACTTCTGCCCGCAGTGCCGCAGCAAGTACTGCTCGCTACCGGCGCAGTGCCGCACGTGCGGGCTGACGCTAGCATCGGCTCCGCATTTAGCCAGGTTTGCTATTACTACCTTAGCTTTTAAATTTTCACTATAAGATGATATGCCTGACAGCTCTTTAACGGAACATTAAAGAGCTGTCAGGCATATCATCTTCATCACGTGTACTATTTCAAACTAAATGAAAAGAAACTGGCAAAAGAAAGTGTTATAAACTATTAAAAAAACTATTGTTCTTTCGAATCTTATCAAGTAAATTATTGTTATTATTATTAACCGTTAATAAATGAAGTATTTTAAATTGAAACTAATATATCTTTACAGCGCCTGATGCGTGAAAAGGAACGCCATTCAATAGTGTATTGACACTACTGAATCGAAAAAAAATCTATGAATAGGAGCCACCATTTTGTAATTTGTAATCACGGCATTCGCATCAGTACCAGTGCGTCTGCCTTGTGTTAATTTTTTAACTATTATTTTCGAGATACCGCGTTTTATTCTATTTCTGATTAGCCATAACCTGTTTATTAAGAATTCATTTGAAAATAAAAATCGGTAAATCTGATTCCATTTCCTTTGCTAACTCGATTAAATTACATTCGTTACATCACTATAATTGACAATTATGAACTGTCAGGGATATCATCATACGGCGAAAGTAGTATAGCTCAAATGTTGCCCATTTGATCGATTGGTTAAGTGTTTCATACCCTTCTGATTTTGAAATTACGCTGACAATTTGCAGAGCTCGAACTACACATGCGTGAAGATGGCATGCCAGTAGCAGTGACGTGACAGCTGAAGGCAATCAAATGGTATAGAATGTTGTACCTGTAAAGATCCTGCAGATATTACATGATTTGTTTGGTTTCTGCTGTGGTGTGTACTGCGGCTGGTATGTCAGCTACAGGCTTATGTATTTCAGGTTTAAGGCTGTCATCTTCTCAAGCTAACTGACGCTATAGAGTAACAGACGTTAACAAATTTGAAGCCTAACAAAATAGGCATTGCAGTCTGCTGTGGTTTTTTTGAGAAAAACAGCGCCATTGACTTTCAATATTCGGTAATTTTGAGGATGAGTCCAAATTGTATTTTTTTCTCTAATCATAAAATAATTTTATTGACATTGTTGTTTTTGCTTTCAGGTCATATCACCATTTGTTTCCTGTGGACCCATATGAAGAAGTTCCTAATGAAGGACAAGCCCAGTATTGTTTTGGATGTTTAAGGCCATTCACCGATGTCGATAAACAGGTATGAATCTATTAAATTGTGTAGTCAAGCTCAATGAGTTCTATAGAGGTATCTTGATAAACACTAATGCTTGATAAAATCAACTTGTTTAACCCCTATGTTGTCAAGTTAGGTGACAGTTGGGCAGATCTTTCATAGTATAAATAAATGTCATTCATTGTATTCAGTGTAGATTCACACCGACTGGCTCACACTGGGCCGGACTGCACTTTAGCATGTGGTAAAGGAAATTGAAATGTGTAAACAGGAACTACAGTTCATATTTGCATGTGACTTATCTCCGTTCGCATTCCGCGACGGTCGAACGGACACAACGGCAGCCGATCGCATGCCGACTGGGCTCTCTGTTGTGGAGTCCCTACGAAGCCGTCCGCCCTGTTGCACTTCTGAGGCTGGATTTAGTGCTACATAGACGGTCCGTACGGAGAACCGTCGTTCGGAGCTATCGTATAGAAAATTAAATATTGCGTTTAGTGCAACACGGCCCGCGGAGCGTCCGTCCATCCGGAGGAAAACCATCCGCCGTTCGCGTCTGTACCAGGACGCGCTACATTTTTAATTTCTGCGTGACATTACTTGTCCGAGCCATACGTTAGTCCGTGGAGCATTAAACGGTCGACCGACCGAATGCTACGTTACGTAGCCGTCCGTGTAGCACTAATTCCAGCAGCCAACCACTTTTTTTTGCGTCAGGAAATGCATTTAGGCATTCCCAAGGCCCTGGGTTCGGGACACCTGGGATATGTGGGACTCGGAACTCCTGGGAATACAGAGACCCCTACCCACTTAAACGTGACGGTGGTCATCTTCGGCTCAGAATGGAAGGGACCCGGGATCCCCAACAAGGGAGAGACTCCTCGCAGGACCCTTCGGTGCGCAAGGGCGCCTGGCAGCCAGTCTCGGGAGGAGCAAGCTCAACTCCAGTGCACGATAACACAGACCACTGTGTCCGAAGACACTAGTTACCGTCGTCCTCGGAATCGCAGACCGAAACACACGCAGGCCCCCCCGCGTGCGCTTCGCGACCCCAAGAGCCCCTTTAGTCGCCTCTTATGACAGGCAGGGATACCCGGTAGTATTCTCTTCCCCTAACCGCAAGGAACAGCAGCCAACATCTGCCGCAGCATGCGTACGGCGACATCCGTTCCACTGTCGTCCGCTACGGTACGATGCGAGCCGGTCTGTGTGAATTGTGCCTATCGCGTAAAATGACAATTCTGGGTGTTTGACGTTCGGTGCAATTTATGTGTTCTTTTGTCTGAAGGAAGTTTCCTTTCTAGATATATTCGTGCAAGCGCTGCCACGAGCACTATTGTTGGGAGTGTGAGAGCGTGGTGTCGGGCACGCTGCACGTGTGCCCGGCGTGCGCGTCGCGGCCGCAGCTCTACCAGCGCCTGCCCGACGCGCAGCCGCAGTGACAGCCACTACTGCTGGGAGTGAGAGCGTGGTGTCGGGCACGCTGCCCTACTGCCAGATGTAAATAGTAATTTTAAGTGTATGTTAAATAAAAGATTTATGAGACTTTATATGCGTTTTTTAATGTTACCCACACAAGACAAAGGATAGTGCCCATTCGCCTATACATGACGGCCTAAGAACCAACAATCATGAAAAATACCTCTTAGGGTTCATAAATACATACACTTTAGTGTCATAACGTAGTTTATGGACGGACACTTCTAAGAACTCGTTAATTACCAAAAAACTGAATTTTTTTTAAGGTTATATTCAATAATATATAGCGAGGTTTTTTTTCTTATGTACGTGGGTGGGACTAATGTTCTTCGAGCACATATTTTTGTTGATCTTCCAGTACCATGGAACCACTAGCTGAGCCACAATTCACACAAAATGTTGATTCCATTGCGATGATCGTAAATACGTAATTGGGTATGGGAACAATTTTTTTATTTTTTTTATTCATTTGTTATAAATACCTTTTACTATTTTAAGTAACTAATTTGAATATTTTGTTGATCTTGCCGGTAGTAATATTTTTCATTAAATTTTTAAACGTTGCGAACTCGTGACGTCTTAAATTCACTTAGTGTTCTCACATGTGTTTTCCCCCGATTCGTGAGGAGAAAGTAACTGATTTACAGCACTTACGGCTGCAACAAAGCTCGCCGTTCATCGTGTAGCATCTGACGAGAATTTGAGAAGTAGACTTCAGATACAATTTATTTTGCCAAGTTCTGAAACCAAGCCCTACCTGAAAGGGTTGGGATTATAGCGAATAACTATTTTAAGTCCTACCCACCCGTCTGGACAATGGGTGTAAATTAATGTTCGTATTATTAAAAATAACTTTGTGGAAAAAATATTTTTAATCTGGGGGAATTTAAAATCTCCTATCTGGAAATACCATTAATACCATGTAGTAGAATCACCTAGCTAAAAATCTCACGTATGAAACAGATCGCGTCATTTGATTGGTTGATGGATAGATTTTCAACCGATCACGTGAAAGGACGTTTATACGACCCAATGGGTTTCAATTGTGAGATGTCAATTTGATTACCGTCAAGAGTCCACTAAGAACCTTAATGAACTATTTGCGTACGTTGGCAATCTGGAGTCAAATGAATAACCCCAGTTTGCCAACGTATTTAAATAAAAATCAGATCCTTTGACTTTAAAAATGTTAAATGTTTAAATGGTATAAAATATAACGCCCTCACAACAGGGCGTCACATGTACTTACTTTACATAAATTGTCAAATTTCCTCTATGTGACACGTAATAAAGATATTGAATTGAATACAAATACCTCGAAATGGTTTTCGATTAAGGACATGTTTGATTTTTGTACCCAATTATTGCTGATTTAGCGTATGAGCAGGTTACAAAGTCTGTAAATCTAACCATCTGCACTATAGAGAGCCATCAATGTCCGTTTTTTTAACCGAGTCGTAAGAATATAATTTATAAAAACTATAACACAGCGTTGCAATTTGAAAGCAAAAGATACAATCTTTTTCAACCGACTTCAAAAAAAGGAGGAGGTTCTCAATTCGACTATGTTTTTTTTTAGTTTTTTTTAATGTTTGTTACCTCTTATCTTTCGACTGGGTGAATTTTGATCATTCTTTTTTTATTTGAAAGCTGGTGCTTCACGAATGGTCCCATTTTCATTTGGTCTAGTTCTGACAGTGGCATCTATGAGAAAACCATATAAGTCTTAAATCTAGATAGACAAAATGCGCGACAAATGGACGACAAATGGACGAATAACTCAATATTACGCCAACCGATTTTGATAATTGTTTATTTATTTGAAAGCTGATGGTGCCCGTGTGGTCCCATTTTAATTTGGTCCAGTTCTGACAGTGGCATCCATGGGAAATCCATATATGTATTAAATTTAGATAAACAAAATTCGCGACAAATGGACGGGTAACTTAATATTACGCCAACCGATTTTGATAATTCTTTTTTTATTTGAAAGCTGATGCTGTGGTCCCATTTTAATTTGGTCCAGTTCTGACAGTGGCATCCATGGGAAATCCATATAAGTCTTAAATCTAGATAAACCATATGCGCCACAAATGGACGAATAACTCATTAACACGCCAACCGATTTCGATGCTTCTTTTTTTATTGGAAAGGATATACTTCAAGGGTAGTTTGATGAGTGTTGGGGTTCTGATTATGGGATCCATGGCAAAGTAACGGAACTCTCTAATTCTTAGGAGCAATTGGACGATACTTTTTCGATGTATAAAATAAATAAGAACTATTCACTGAAAATCAAGAAATAAACAAAAATTTTAACAAAAATAAAAACCAACTTCATAAAAAACTATTCCAAAACAAAGCACTAAAAAGTAAAGAAATAATTTCGTATTCTTCTAAAACTTATACGATAATATGATGTAGGTACAATTATTGTTATTGTTGGAGTCGGTGTCAGCCAATGTAGGTTTGTAACTACCTACATACATACATAAACGTGATATGTGTCCTTTGCGATGGTCAAAAATCACGCTTTCTCCAGATTAATGCCGGAGTGCCGCAGGGCTCCGTCTTGTCGCCGACGTTGTTTCTTCTGCATATCAATGACATGTTATCTCTTGGTAATATTCATTGCTATGCGGATGATAGCACGGTCCACGCGCGATATTTCGAGCGCCCTGGGGCAAAGCAGACTGACATCGAGGAGAAGAGGCGAAGTCTTGTTGTTGAGCTTGACGGAGTGTTGGACCGCATTTCAGAATGGGGTGCATGCAATCTTGTCGAGTTCAATGCCAAGAAAACGCAGGTGTGTGCATTCACAGCAAAGGCGTCGCCTTTCCTTTCCCATCCCACTATTCAGAGCACCCCACTACCGATTAAGGATAGCCTAAACATCCTTGGCATGGATGTTCGTAGCAACCTAAACCAGCGGGACTACATTGAGAGCGTCATTAGAACTGCATCCCGTAAACTCGGAGTCCTGAACAGAGTGAGACGATTCTTCACGCCTGAGCAGCTCTGTCTCTTGTATAAGACACAAGTTCGCTCGTGTGTGGAATACTGCTCTCATCTCTGGGACGGTTCCGCTAAGTACCTACTCGAAGCTCTTGACAGGTTACCCAGAGGCAACTTTGACCCTTGAGCCTCTCCAATTGCGTAGAGACATTGCCAGGCTAAGTGTTCTCTATCGCTTCTACAATGGGGAATGCTCTGACGAGTTATTCCAGCTTATCCCACCCTCACCTTTCCACTCCCGTACCACGCGTGCTGGACTACGGCGTCACCCACACACAATTCAACATTTGTTGGCCCGAACTAAAAGGTTCGGTGACTCGTTTCTTTGTCGTACCATCCAGACGTGGAACGCTCTTCCAGCACATGTGTTTCCTTCCTCTTATAGTCCCGGGTTCTTCAAGCGGGGCGTGAAAAGGCATTTCTGCAGGCCCTCAAGGTGAGGATGGCCAGCCCAGTGATTCGTTTGAATGACTGGGCTTGTCAACCTCATATCTGGACCTCACGACCGCTTTCCATCAGGTGGAGTGAGGTCATCTTGACGGGCAATATTAAAAAAAAAAAATGTAAGAAATAGGTATATTTTAGTGTTTCCTTAGCTGACACCGACTCCAACAATAACAATAATTGTACCTACATCATATTATCGTATAAGTTTTAGAAGAATACGAAATGATTTCTTTACTCTTTAGTGCTTTGTTTTGGAATAATTTTTTTTGAAGTTGGTTTACTTTTTTGTTAAAATTTTTGTTTTTTCTGTTCATCTGTGAAATACAAGTCATATAGCTTGTCCAATTTAATAAGATGATAATTTTGACAGCTCTCAATAGGGATCGTAGAACTTGGAATCGTCAGTTTATATAGAAGTGCATTAAAGAGATAATTAAATAAATATATTAAGACTTTAAAGCCCTCAAGTGAATTCACTTGATGGATTTTATAGTAAATTAGGTAGGTATTAGAATTAAAAGTTATTTATTACTAATAAATAATGTATTTTTTCTATAGATTTCCGATATTTTTGTTATTCATTTGCAGGGCACTTCACTAAGTGGGTGGTGCCCGTCAATAAAGTACGATATTATCTGTTGTAGTACACTTTACCGAAAAAGAATGCAATACTTCATTAAAGCATGAAGTGTAAAAATTATCATCCTAAATTGGACTTGTCCAATGCCTTGTTAAAGTGATGCCGGTCCGGTATTTGTTTTTGCGTTGAAGTGTCAAGTATAACGCTAGTTATATCCTCTTTAGTGTCAAGTCCACCAAACTTCTCTTTTTTTTTGGCTTCGCACAAAACTGATTTCAGCCTATAATCCAACTTAAAATAAAAAAGTTGAACATAGGTTTCTTTTGTCAATACGAAGTGAATTAAAATATTGTTGCGATGGCTAAACAACAGAGGGCAGTACAGACGAAGCAACATAATGGTATTAAAAAATGTTTTCGTACGATAAATCTTTTAAGTATTTTTCATTTTGATATCAAAAATCAGAAGTGTCCGTGACAATCTAAAATGTGATACCTAATTATGTCTTAAATCATGGCCAGAATTATGACTTAATGTTTAATGTTTGTGGGTTCATAGGCCAACTTGGGCATTGTCCATTTCTCACGTAAAAATATAGCCAAATAAATAAAAAATAATAATTATGTCACTCCCTGATAATGTATTTTATTTAGAATTTTTAAAATCGCTCCAGTAGTTTCGGAGACTAAGTAGGTATTCAATACAAACAAACAAATCTTTCCTCTTATAATATTAGTATAGATAGATGAACAAAATTAAACTCCACTGAGCAATAGGAGTTCCTAATTACTATAGAAAAATATAATAATAATAAATCAAAATGTTTTTTTTTAATAATAAATAATTATAAAAAAATCCTAATAAAGAAACATGACGTTCTTAATAAGGGTCAAAAGTGGCTTGTGCTAATACAGACAGAGGGTCTTGCGTTATCTATTCCGTTATGTCTGTGATTATTCATTTTCAAACAAAACACTATCATTTGCAAAGAAAAGCAACTCCACTAATAAAGTCAATAAGCAGGTTGTTTTAGTAAAACTTAGTGATAAAATATTAAAATTTTATTTATCACAATTTGTAAATTTCTACCACATCACATTGAATGGAAAAATAACATCTTAATAATGCTAAATACATCCATCTGAGAAGCACCTATGTACAGCACGCGTTATACATCACAGTTATACAATCTCGGATTGCATGATTACAATCAATAACGTTATTACAAACAATTTGATTTAAGATTCAATTCGTTAAAAAATACACGTGTCTATATTTATATGTTAAAATTTGTTTATAAATGCACTTCTTATTGTTTAAAAAACAACGTAGGTATAATACAATAGAAATGTTTCTGCTACGATTATTACAATACCATCACAGTAGTTTATTTGTATTTTAAAGATATTTTGAATATTTGGTCACATTCTTAAAAACATACGTATCTATAGATGTAAAAATATCACAAAAATGCATACTAAATAAAATAGAAATTCCTACTAAAAGTAAGTACAACCTAATGACATTCAAATATGTTTAACTAAATTGAATAGACAATATAAGTACCTACCTATTTTGTGTCAGAGTAATCAACATCTATTTTGAGTAACTAGGTAAGTAAAATAAAGTTGCTTCTTTGACCTTGTAACATCCACTTTTTGTAACAACCAGTCAAACGTAGCTTCTGTATTTATGCTAAAAAAAAATACTATTTTTAGGCTGAATAGTTGTCGAGTACTAGATTCAGTTGTTAATTCTTCCTACCGACTAATGTGGTCACAATAGGACACGCACAGACATGCCTATAAAGTTGATAGCAAACTAGCGGAGCCGTGCATCTTCACACTTGGTTCTCACCAGTTTTGTTCCGAGTCACCCATAGTATGTTAGGTTTTTGATAATACTGTTCAATTTGCAATAAGGACTTGCCCTTAGTTTCTGGGTACATGAGGAATAGGACGACCGTGGCTAGACTGGATGAGGCGCCGAACAGGCCGAAAACTCCAGCCATGCCGATGGCATTTTTCATGATGGGGTATAGTTTGGTGAATCCGAAGAGGACGGCGTTGAATAGGCAGAAGATGTATCCGCCGCAGAGGCCGCGGATCTTGGTGGGGAGTAGTTCGCCGATCATGAGTCCGGGAAGGAGGAAGAAGCCGAGGGTGTTGAAGGCGACGTAGCTGAGCAGCAGCGTGGGCGGCAGGAAGCCGCTGCCGGGGCCGCGCGTCAGCAGCAGCGCGAGCGCCAACGTGCAGGCCGCGGTGCCCACGCCGGAGATCATCACCAGCGCTCGCCGGGTGATCTTCAGCAGCATGATGCACGCGATCACAGTTACAACTAACCTAATTAAAGCACTAACATTGGCGGCCACCTGAAAAGAGATAGTGTTTTTAGCAAAAGCTGTCTGGAACATCTTAATACATAGTTATTATTACAATTGAGCATCTATCTATCATTTGGAGCATAGGTGCTGGTGAGAGACCTAGCTACTCACATTGAGTCATTAGTGTAAAGAACTTTAAAGAACTTTGTTCGTAATAATGAACAAAGTTCTTTAAAGATAATTAATAAGTTCTGTTCTATTGCTGGACGTCATTCAAGTCAGGTCATTGCTACAATTGATGAGGGAAGGTGGGTGTGTCCAAATAAATCTAAAATCTCAGTCCGACCTGGGGGCAATCGGGCCAAGCACTAAAGACCTCTGGCGCCAGCGGGCCAGTCAACATAAAAATGCTAATACTTACGAGTATCTAAAGACCCGCCTAGTCTCGATTTTTATGACTTTTCACAAGACTTGACGGAGCCTTCCCCAATGTAATTTCGGCTCTTGACTTACCATCCTCCTTATCTGAAGCAGAGAAGGAGATGAGAATACTTACATGTGGGTCCAAAGAGCCGCCGGAGTCTTTGACGATGTCAACAGCGTAGAAAATGACCACGTAGCTGCCGGACAGGATCTGCAGCATGTTGAACGCGTTGATGAGCAGCAGCGGCTTCAGCACCGGCGCGCGGGTCACGGCCGTCAGGAAACCGATCGCCTCCTCGCCTCTTGCTTTCTCTTTTTCCCGGGCTGAGATCAGCTCGTGTAGTTCACGCTCCGCCTAAAATAAAACAATACGCTCGTTAAGTCCAGGCTGCAGGCTGCCGACAGAGCAATTTGGTATTTTTTTGTTCGAGAACATAGTGCTAAATCAGGGGGCTGGAGACTATTATATACTTCCTATGGTAGGTAAGGTAGACGAAGGGCAGGGTTGTGAATAGATACTACTTAATTTGGTATATTGCTATGCTACTACTAGGTATTATTTGACATATTAAGTACTTTTAGGGAAGCTTATCATGGTACCCCAATCTGCCATCTTTAATTGGTTTTGACATTCATCCTCCAGTGAAAATGGTCAGGGGCCGTATTACCATATTAGCGAGTCAAGTTAACTTCCTACCCAAACTGGGGTTCCCTACGTAAAATCGAAACTCAAATTACTGATTTCCATTTCAACGAAAACCATTGCTTTTGGGAGGGTACTTTGAAATATTTTATGTTAGCTTGTCATGAAAATCTGCAGTAAAGTAATGTTGTTATTCGTGTGCATATGTGTGCTTATTCTTAAAACAATAAACCTTGGTTTATAAAACATAAATTACGCTCATATAATGACAATGACAAATGCATTGGGTTATCAAATTAGAAAAATCCCAGCGCGGCCGTTATATCATACTAATCGACGGTAATGCATTTGTTCTGAATAAAAAGGACAAAACAAAATATTATTGGACCTGTGTAGATAAAAAAACAAACAGTGCAAGAGTGTACTAATTACAGAGTGCGGTGGAAGTAGTCATTCTCATTCTCCTATTAAAGGTATGACTGAACATACCCATGCACCCAGCGCAGCAAGACAGGATTCAATAGTTTTAAAAAATAAATTTAAAAAATGTGCTGCCAATAGTTCGGATGGTCCTGCTAAACTTATCAGTAATAATTTAGAGAGTATTCCGAGTACAAGTGCTTGCAGTTTACTCAACAACAACGCATTGAGACAAATCGTTTACCGTGCAAGAAGCAAATCACATCCAAAGGAACCAACCTCATTTGATGACATTGGGGTACCTTCGGAATACACTGTTGAAGGTGAAACTTTTTTAGCCAAAGATCTAACGTACGGAGACAATAAACGGTTATTATTATTTTGTTCCAAACAAAATATAAGACTGTTGCGTGATTCCATTATATGGTTAATGGATGGAACTTTTAGTACATGTCCTGAATTGTTCACGCAGATCAATAGTATCCATGGGATAGTTGGAAGTGATTTAAATAGTAAAAAGACCGTTCCTTTGGTATATTGTTTACTTGTAGATAAGACCGAGGAAACATAAGTATATGGTATTCTTTAGAGAACTAATGGCTTATGCTGAAGAATTAGGATACGATTGTAACCATATGACTTGTCATAAGTACTTTCTATAAGTCTATATGAATAAAGATATTTTTTACTTTTACTTTTACTTTACGATCTGAGCCCTTAGCACATTCTAACTGATTTCGAAATTGCCGTAATATGAATATAAATGTGGTTAAAATTTATTATCCAGAAGCCAGTCACAGCGGATGCTGATGATGATAAAACGCCTTACCAAAGGTACACTGATGAAAATATCAGGATCGCCACCACTATTCTCACCACAGTTGTGGTCAGTTGATGCAGTAACCAGCCTTGGACTGCCCAGGACCCAGAACAATGTTGAGGCCTGGCACAGGCGGTGGAATTTCTTGCAAAATAATAATAGCCATGGCGTATATGCGACCATACGCAGTTTCATAAAAGAGCAAGTGACTACAAATCACGCAGTAAAAAAGCGCTAGCCAGCATAAATAAAACTCCCCCTAAGAAAAAGAGGAAATATAGCTCTGATGCTATACAGAGGATCTGCGCAAAGCGTGCAAATATGGAGCCTACAACATTTTTACGAGCTATCGCAAATCATTTGGAGTTGTGAATTGTGTAAGTATCTATTAGTTTTTTGTCAGTTGATTCACAAAGATTTTAAATTATAAATAATCATTGAGAATAAACATTTTGTTATACTTATAATTGTGTATAAATAAATTACAACCTGGTAGTTAATATTAATATCCATAGTTCCTTGCTAGCTAGCCACGCTTAAACTGCTGAACATAGGATAATTTATACAGAAAATCATCCCTTATGGGTATAAATAGTGTGTGGAGCTCTTTAATACAGGGTGACTGGGGATTCATTGGTATCCTTTTAAAATAAGAACCTACTCATGATACCTCATGGTACTTTACCCAAATATGAGGCTATTTAAAAGGTACAAAATTGCATATTTTTAATCTTATAAACATCATGCTTATAAAAGGATGCCAATGAATCCCCAGTCAACCTGTATACTTAGGTACTAATGTAATGTTATAATAATAAAATATATAAAGGTACAGTACGATCTATGTTACATTCGACAAAATAATTAGTCGGTTAAGAATAGTATAGTTGAAATGAACATCGGTAAGTTGGTTTTCGGTGAATCGTAACATCGGAGAATTAAAGCTTGGTACTAATAAGGGAATATTGGAGCAATCGATCAATGGTTTTCGTTGAAATGAAAATCGGTAATTTGAGTTTCGATTTTTCATAGGGAACCCCTAAACAGTCAGTAAATAACTTGCCTAGAGGATGCATTATTGACAGGTAACTGCTGACTGGCTGAAAATGAAACATCATGAGGCACTGTCGCCAAATAAGGCCTACGTTTTTGCAAATCCTTATAAATATGTTTTAAGAATTCGTTCGAGTTAAGAAACATATAAAATACACAAATTATTTATTTTAAGTCAAAACATTAACAAAAAATCAAATATCCTATGTAATGAAATGACAATATTTGTTTAAAAAAAAACATGTCAATGGACCTTATTAAGAGTATACTTTCCTAATAAGGGTCATTCCTATTCCGTCAATACTTTGTTTAATTATTTTATTTTATTAGTTTTGTTTAAAGATAAGAATTATGTTGTATTTCCTGATGGATTAATTCATTTATTAATTAAAAATAACCAAATGGTCCTTACTAAGAGTATTAAAACTTAAACATGAAACAAAAGTTTTATTTTATGATTTTTAATGAAACACTGTTTAGTTTTGCATTTATATTTATTTACTGAAGTGAACATAAACTGAATAATACAATTTTAGAACGTTTTCAGTCTTTGGCCCTTGGGCCTTACTGAGTCTGTAGGAATCATATTTTGGCAATGGGCCTTGCTAAAATGTGTTTTATTTTGTTAGTGAATGAGGTGAATTAGACTTGAAAGAAATGTAAACAAGCCGATTACAATTTTTTTTTGACCTAATCAGGTCCGGTCCTTATTTGGTGACAAGCAAAATGGATTTTCTTAGGCACTCCGCCATCCTGATGAAACCAATCAAGTTTGACAAAACAAAACATTGTATTCACTTACTTACTTTAACAATCCACGCCTGGACGCTTATTATTCCCTTAATCTTTCAAGTTTTTACCAAAAACTCAACAAAAACACTGCAATTAATAAAAAAAACGCATAAAAATTTTACAAAACGGCCTGCGCCTTGTGACTTGTCCACATCGACAGGTATACTAACAAAATGGCGGCGTAAAACTATAGTAATGCAAATGCACTTCGTTGATTGGTTAATGAGAAACGTCTACACGGCATCAGATTTCAATTTAGTAATAGAAGCGGTATATTTGAACTCATGGACCTTATTTAGATTTGGCTTTTATTTGGCGACAGTACTTTATTAGGGAATCGCTCGCTACGCTGTGTTTAGGAATAAACTTGACTGGCTATAAGAAATGGCAATACGGCCCCAGGCCTGATTTAAAGCTTTTTTTACTTTGTAGACTGATTGATTCTGATCTGCATTATCATTTGTGTTCTGATAACACATAACGTAGGTACAGAACCTGACCAGTAAAATTTTTTTGGGCACGTTCATATTAATATCAAAGTTCCTATCATCAATCAGTACAAGTTGAACAACATTTTTGAATAAAATCCCAACTATGTAGGTACTATTATTCGGTAAAAGCCAAGGTGGTAGATATTTTTGGAAAGACGTTGAAAATAAAGAACAAATTGGTTGCAAGTTCCAACAGGCAAAGTTCGTAAGTATGAGTGATGTACGAATGTGTATGTAACAGCTGGTGTTATGAGTCCGGGTCGAGTTTATTCGAGAATGTACGTGAGTATACCAATTGAGAAGCGTCTTGTTGAGCTCATGAAGCGATCATTAAAAAGATGCTTGATGCTGCAGGACGCTTGTGTGGAAACGTTTCAGTCTCAAATAATGGAATGTGCTGTGAGCCATCTCATTGCAATGTCACGTTGCCGCGGGGCTGTGTAAACAGTCAACTTCTCATTTGAATAAATCGTAAAACGTTCATATACCTACATACTTACCTATTATAGAACTGGCCGTTTTGCAAATTACAGCTATTCGTATTTTCCTTGTAAAAAATATTTACTTACTAGGAAGTTATTTCTTTCCGTCTGTTACTCTCGTAGGTTTCGATGTTTTATTAATACTTGAATCTCATAGCATCACAACTACTAACTAGCCGTTCAGTCGGTGCGCTCATTAATAAATTAAGTATTGCACTTGCATGTAGTATGTAATCATGACCTTAACTGATAAGTCGTAGGGTTGAGAAAGAGGAAACTGAATAATCTGATTGCATTAGGCGCGACGACATGTCGTTGTGCCTGTGCTGTTTCCATAGTGAGACCGGAATATCTAGTGGAGGACAAGGTGGTATAATGCGGCCAGATAGGGTTCCTGTAAACGCAAATGCATGTTCTGCTAAACCAAATTCCAATGGATACAGGTCAGAATTGCGATCCATGGGCTCATACAGCCGGTGCTGGTTCGGAAGGTGATTGTTATTTTTGTATTTTTGCACTTAAGATTTCAATTGTGCAATACATTTATTGTTGTACACGATAACACGACCATCACTTGATCTCAAAATGCCAAATTTGATTTTTTAAGAATAAATAATATTGTATAGCGTGTCGTGCTCGATGATACTAAATAATGCGCTATTCACTTTATAAAACCGTTTATTAACAACTTTACACCAATACTTTGCAAGTTACAATTTAATCACTACCGGTCAGACATAAAACTTTTAAGGAGGAACAACAAACGTCTACCTGGCAGACGGATGCGGAAGTCCTCTACAGTGTTGTCCACTATAAGTACTTGACCACAGATTAACAAATAGGATTACATATCTCATCCTTGAGTTTATCAGGGTGAGGAAAATTAGGGGTGCGTGCGTGCTATAATGGTTAATTATTCTGTGCGAGTTTCATTTAATCCGTAAATCATGTAGAAACAAATGAATAAAGAGCCTTATAGTGAGTGTACCTTTTAGGTTTCTGCAGAGTCTTGTATTTTTTAAGTAAAGCCTCAAAACCAAGTGGTGACCACATTACCACCTTCCTTCTCCTCTACCTTTTACACTGCCGCCGAGAGTAGGTAGGTACTCTGTGTGACACACGAGCGAGAGTGTACATATGGACATCTAGATGTTACAGTACTTACAATTTCAGGGTTGCCCCGCAGACGTGACATGGCAGCCATCGCCTCATGGAAGCGCCCTCGTCGCGCCAGCCACGTGGGACTCTCGGGCGAGAAGCACAGCGCGACGAACGCCAACCCTGGCAGCACAATAGACAGGTACGCCACGGAGCGCCACGGCAGGGCGCCGCCGAGCGCGTACACGTACAGCACGCCGAGCGAGTACGCCACGAACGGCGTCCCGATCAGCAGGCCGCGCAGTCTTGGCTCTGAGATCTCTCCTAAGTACACCTGAAAATATTTTAATTGTGTTGTGTACTCGAAGGTATGCGGACAGAGAGTTTTTAATTGTGTCATTAATTAAGAGCAGGAATAATAAAAGTTGCTGCAACATGGTCATGAATATATCAACCACACTTCTTAGCCGTCACGGGCCACTTAAGGTGAGGGATCGATAACCGTCAGGATAAGCGTGTTCTAGAGAACAGACTGAGTCTTGGTAAACGTACGTAGTACTGTAGAGTGGAGAGATGACTTGCAAAGGTTACTGGCAGAATGTGAATGCGTTAAGTTGGGGAATTGGCGCGATTGGAGAAAGCCTCTGTCCGCTGTCTGTCCTGTCTGTCTGTGGTGTATCCATAGTAGACAATTTACTGCAGCTACAGCGTTACACTACCAGCATAAAAGCTGAGCTTTCATCGATATGAAGTCGCTTAAGTCGCGCGAAGGGTTTTAAGACCACGAAGTTAACTTCGCTCGAATTGTCCTTGACTGTACAAATTTTGCTTAGTTTAGGGTCAGATGATTTTGTTATGCTCTTGAAGACATATGTCACTAGTGTAACCAACCTGCGAGGGCGCCGCCATGATGCCGACCGCGAACCCGCAAATGACGCGCCCGAGCAGTAGCACGGCGTGGTGCACCGCCGTGCCGATGATGATCCAGCCCAGCATCAGCGGCAGCACGCAGGCCTGCAGCGTGCGGCGCCGCCCGATGGCCTCCATGATGGGGCCTGACAGCATCGACCCGAGAGGCGTGGCAGCAGAGTGGATACTTGCTGTGGAAAACATTAACTGTTAGCAAAGTTGTTAATACCATAGAAAACTTATACTAATGTATGGTGTTCTTTATATACGGGCATGCAATTTACCTAGGTTATTCCGTACAGCAGGGTTTCTCAAACTTTTAGCCCAAGAACCCATGTTAAAGTTTTCAGATGACAGCGAACCCCTTAACTAACCAATTACATCCCCCCTCCCCCCCCATAGAAAATAATAAAGTTGACTGTTGAAGTAAATAAGGTTTTTATTTCAATAAAAGATAACAAATACAGTGCCAAAAGAATTAACTTTTTATTCATTAATGTGATGAGTCGGCGTGTTTCTTGTCGCAAATTGAGTCAATTTTCATTCATTTTTTCTGATTCACAATTTCACCGGATAAGTGGATGAGCGGAAGGTTCTCAATTCTAAGATTTAAGTAACGTGCCTAAGGGCGCTCAAGAGGGGGGACACGAACCTTGGCTTAGGGCGGTACTGGGAGATGGCAAACGGACGTAGGTTTGAGGAGAGAAGCGACCCGGCACGTGCCGGTTACGCGAATCTAAATATGACTGGGGTCGCGGCGCGCGTCCACGCCGGCGTGGACGATAGATCGGTCTGGTGGAGTGTTGGTTTCTATCAAAGACATCCATTTTAAATCAGTTTGAAAGAGTTTCATCTAAGGACATTTTATAATAATTACTTCTGTTGCAACTAGAATTTATGCTCTCATTCGTGATCACAAATGGGTTACGAAACCAGCCATCTCTAGCATTATCAATATCTGGAAAATACCTTCAGTATTACGAGCATGTATGAAAGGATTAATGAGAGTGAATGAAGCGCAAGAGGTGTGTCAGGACCGTAGCAAGTGGAAAGATGTGGTCTCTGCCTTCCCCGTTGGGAAAAAGGCGTGATGGTATATATGTATGTATGTATGTACCTTCAGTTTGTCGGAGAGCTGAGAAAGATGAAGAAGAATTTCAGCCCTTATTTCGGAATCCACGGATAAGGCGTTCGTCGTGATTAATTCATGCAAAAGAGGAAAACATTCAAAGATATTTGATTTCAAGCAAGTTTTCCAATACTCAATTTTTTCATGAGTGCGTTTATTTGGTCCTGCACAGTGAATACACTGCACGCGGCACCTTGCATCGAACGCACACCATGTGTGTCATCATGTAAATCTTGCCGCGAACCCCCTAGGTACCTAAACCCTGTCGTATAGCATTAGTCTGCTACATAAACTTAAGAAGTGAAGAAGGAAGTGAAAAAGAAGTGAATAATGTCTCAGAGTTGTGTTCAGTGTAAGGCGTAAGAGTGAAAAAAGTATTTCTACGTACTCCTTTTATATGCCTGTATGAGTGGACGAACCAAATCGGACGGACGAAATGTTTGAAATTACATCATTCACTTGTCTGAGATTACACAATGGCTAATTTGTAGAAACCTTAACCTTATCCTAATCTTATCAAATAACACGTCATCTTCGAAATTCAAAAAGAACTTATCTATTACTATTCATCTATACTTTTTTCGCAATAATTTAAGCTGTTGCATTTATTTATGCCATTCGCAGGCTCGCGTTTTAACTGTGTCTGGTCTGGGTGTTATTCTATCGACTTGGTTTACAAAAAATATTCACAAACGTTTGTCAGTCTCTGGCAACTTAAAGTACAATCTCTGCTCAGTTTTGGGTACGATGATACTAGTGAAAGGTGATGATAATCATAAATAACTTCATTTTTGATGGTCAAAGGTCTTCTGATGTAAAGTTTTGTGCACAAGAAAAAAGCTGCCTAAAAGCAATTGGTTTGCATCGCACATCATTTAATAAGATGATATTAAATACACCATTGTTTCAATATTGTAAACTATCAAAGACTCTAAGATGTGTATAACAATTTAATACGACTCGTACGTCTACTCGATACAAAAGCTTAATCAAGTCTCCCTCCCTGTCCCGTCTAAGTTCCCCATACATAATCGTGTATCCTAATTCGACACACTCTTACTCAGCTAATTACAAAGGTCTTGCTAGAACCTAAATACGGGACGCTATAACTAGATATAATATTTATGTTTACACTGGATAAGGCAGCTGAATAAAGGCATCCATGGTGAAACACTACTAGTGCTAGCGTTATGCTAAATTTGACCGGCAAATGGTGTTAAAGGTGTTAAAAATCTTTAGGCCATCTTTAGGTTCTTTCGTATAGGAAAAAAATATTTTTTACTCCGAAACCTATCGTGTGTGGTATCTAATGAAAGCTTACTGAGCCAATTCTAAAAATATTATCACATCATTACATTCTACTTAGTCACTTGTATTAAATTAAAATAAAAATCATTTTCAAAACATACCAAGTTTGGGTTCTCCAGATATGATACGTTAGAATATTTTTTTTGTAAAATATGCTTCAAATGGTATGTACGTTATAATCTCATAATTATCTAACCCTAAAAAAGGATTTTTGAACAATTACAGTACTTAAGAATTAAAAATTCTTAAGTAAAAAAAAATTGCAAAATGTGATAAAATCCAGATAAGTTGAAACATTTATGAAAGTTCAATTTCAGACACTTGATCTTCGATAAATTGAAAATTTATACAAAAATAAAAAAAATGCATTATCTGAAAAATCCTTCTTTAGGTTTAGTTAAGAGGATATTACGTACCAATTGAAGCATATTTCACAAATAAATACTATCGACATTTTGGACGTGCGTTTGCATTTGTTCCCATTAACAACATTTTCTTTTGAAAATGGAATTACAATAATCCAGCAATAAGTAAGATGTAACTACCCACGTTATTTCTTTCGGTGATACAAAAAATAGCGCAACTCCGTGACAGAGCTATTACAATACATCAATGTGAATGAATGCCGTCTTCAAGACTCTTTTACAATAATTTACTTCTACAAACAACTCCTGAATAGACACATTTGTATGAGATGGCTGCTTTAGCAGTCCTAATTAGTATTCAAATAAACAATAAGAAGATGTACCTCATCTATTCCTAACACATTATTATGCCCACATAATGCTAGCTCCTTATTACAACTTACTGTACTATTGTTTTAGGAAATTCGTTGTAACATAATAAGTAAAATGAATATTCAAAAAGGTGCTTCCACTTATTATAAAAATCTCGAAAAAAATATATATTGTTAGCAATCGGAGCCTCGTGTACGACGGTGAGCTAAGGAACAATGCCTATAACTGGGCATCAGCGTTTAGACGTTCTGATATGAGTGACAATAACGCGTATAGTGCTAGCGGTACACCCCGAAATTCAGTCAAAACCTGCAAATAGTGTTAAAGGCATGAAAATCGTAACGCGTGATCTTTTGGCCATACGAATCAATTTGACCCGTAGCACGGAAAAAAAGAAAAAAAGGGAGGAGTTACGGCGGCATCTTTTTTTTGTAGGTACCTATAGGAAAAAAACAGTTTTTGCTCTTAAACCTATCGTGTGCGGTATTTAATGAAAGGGCTTACTGAAAAAATTATCATAGTCTCCAAATTGTACCGTGTGCGAACATTAGAGGATGCACATCATCATTAGAAGCTTTGATCAAATATTCGATCATGTCAGCTCCATCGTATCCTAATCTTAGTAACTAAACCAACTTAAGACTAGAAATTACAGAATTAATGATAACTTTAGCGGCCTCTGAGGACGGCTCAGCTAAGAGATTGGATACACAACCAATATCATTTTTATTTACATTAAACAAACTGTAAACTATATCTCTAAGGTGAAGATTCCGCTCACATACCATTAATAAATGATGTACATCCTCTAATGTTCGCACACGGTACAATTTGGGGACTCTGATAATTTTTTCAGTAAGCCCTTTCATTAAATACCGCACACGATAGGTTTAAGAGCAAAAACTGTTTTTTTCCTATAGGTACCTACAAAAAAAAGATGCCGCCGTAACTCCTCCCTCTTTTTCTTTTTTTCTGTGCTACGGGTCAAATTGATTCGTATGGCCAAAAGATCAATCGTTACGATTTTCATGCCTTTAACACCATTTGCAGGTTTTGACTGAATTTCGGGGTGTACCGCTAGCACTAGTAGTGTTTCACCATGAATGACTTTCTTCAGCCGCCTTGTTTAGTTAAAACATAAATATTATATCTAGTAATAGCGTCCCGTATTTAGGTAGCGAGCTAGTATGAATAGTGCTGTCGTCTATTTGCCATATACCAATGATTATGCAAGAGATCCTCGGAAACATAAACAACTATTCATAATGCACTGTACAATTTTCTAGAAAAACATAAAATTTTAAATGATGAACAATAAGGCTACCGAAAGACCGAAAGTGCAGTACAGCCATCCATGAACTGGTGAAAAAAGTCATAAATAGTATGGACAAAAGGATACCACCATGTGCCATCTTTATGGACATGACAAAAGCATTTGATCACGTAAATCTTAAACTATTAATTGAAAAACTAAGTCGCTATGGCGCACGTGGAAATGCATAAAGCTTGCTTAAATCTTACCTACAAAACAGATATCAGTATACTGAGCCTACTCAAATCTGTTTGCCCAGTAAACAAAAAAAAAATGTAGGTCTCAACAGAGAGAGATTAAATGTGGTGTGCCACATGGTAGTGTGCTCAGGCCTTTCCTGTTAATTATCTACATCAATGACATGGTTAGATCAATTAGACATCCAATTATGCTGTTTGCCGATGATAGTACTATTTTTATGAAGTATGAAGATGGTGATTAAGTACACAAATTATGAATATGAAATTGACAAGATTGTAAAGGATGTCATTGAATAGTTGGAACAAAATAATTTGAAGGTTAATTTGGAAAAGACAAATATAATTCATTTTACTCAGAAAAAAGTGTGCCCTAATTTAAAAAAATATTATGAAAAACCGAATGATACAAAATTTCTTGGTATTTCCATGGATAGCAATATCTCATGGGAGTCGCATTCTATTCAAGTTTGTAAAAAAATCTACAAATTCTCTTTTGCACTTTACAAGTTAGCTAAAGCATCCAACCGTGATACTGTCTTAATGGCTATCCATGGTTTTGTATCCTCAACTCTAAGGTATGGTGTAATATTTTGGGGTAACTCTACCTTTAGAGAAATATTACTAAGGGCCCATTATTTTACCTTGCATTTATATATTAGAGTTGTGTTTATTTGTGAAGTCTAATCCAAATTTGTTTCAAAATAAAGGATCAAATACCCAACCTACGCCCAAGAAAAATAATAGTCTGTACAAATATCTGTAGAACCGCACTAATGCTTAAGAGTGTGATTGAGATGACTCCAAGAAGCCCCTTGAACCATTAAAAAATCAAATCTGTCTAATCTGAAATCCTTATGAATACATGTTATTATAATGTAAATGAATATTTTAGTGACAATGATTTTTTAATTATGATTGTTAATTAAATGTATAATTCATTTTCCTACTAATGTAATATTGTATGCTCTTTAAATTTTTATATCATTTAGTAATATAAATTAATAAGTTTTGATATTGAGTTACTGCATATGCTTACACCTGTCCACTTTTTACAACCTATGATGATGAATAAATGAATTTGTAATTTGTATTTGTATTTGAATGCGTGTGAGAAAGATTCATTGTTGAAAAAGACTTAGAGTATGCAGCAATTTAATTTTCGGGGCTAGTTAAAAGAACCGACATAATACAAGCTTCACAACCAAATATTTGACCACTAAAGTCGAGACTACGTGACAACAACACAAACTAATTTGGGTATATGTTAATAGCACGTCGTATCGTACGTAACCACGTACGACTACTTTATAAAATAATGATCTTTGGACTTTGAATTTTATTTTAAGCTTATAAGCATGCGACTGTGTGTGCACGATTGTTATCGTCGTCATAATACTGTACATATAGATATTTGAATGTTAACACTTTCCGATATCAGGAAAAAAAAAAAATTTTTATTTACTAGGCTCGGTGATGGGGTCTCTCCCCATATAACATAGAAATGGGTGCAGTAGTTGAGTGTGAATCCCGATGGATGTTTTAATTCAAGATTTTTTTTATTTGCCTATAATTAATAAGGTAAGTAATTTTTGAGTTAATCCATTATCTTAAACAAACAAATCGTTATAATATTAGTGTAGAAATGTGAAGCATTCATAATGGTTTCCATGAATATATTTTTAAGCCAGAAAGGTCCCTAATTCAATTTAGGAAAACCGTCATAGGTGTTTTTGTTTGGGTACACACACACACGTCATATAACTTTGTAAGCCATTTGAGAAAAAAAAATTACGCATAATTTATTTATTTAATACTAGCTTTCCGCCCGCGGCTTCGCTCTCGTGAACTCCATTTTTCTTTCCCGCTTTTCTGTTGAAATTTTTCCTGAATTTTCTTTGCTATAAACCTCACGGAGCCCGAGACCTTTCCAACGAATGCAAAACCGTGGAAATCGGTTCGTGCGTTCTGGAGTTATAGCGTCAGGAAGGAAAACCCGACTTATTTTTATATAATAGAATATTATCCAATTACAATTCACACCTAATGTCAGTTCGTTCCAAACGTACCTTACTTACGATTTAAAATAAACTTTACAGTACTTATCTACAGTTTAGGTCTAGTGTAACAATGCGGACTTATTGTCTAGTACACACCTCGTATGTGAATTCGTAGCATGGAAAGCTCAACGTAGGCTGGCCAGTATACAGGAAGGCAAGGACGAAGGTATGAAGTCTACGTAAGCGGAAAAGCAAAAGCAAGTTTTTTTTGAATACCTAAACGACAATGAGGAAGTCATTTAATTTCATTATAATATGTAAGGTAAAATATGAAGAAATTCTTGATAAAACATTTTGTACTATCCAGGCATTAATTACACAGTTTAACAAGCTGACTCAGTTAATAGAATTAGTTTAGTTGTAGGCTTGCTCCTTGGAGCTAAGCACTAAGTGTCGATATGGTCATTTTGGAAAGTTAAATAATTTCTTCAGCTATATTATTTTGATGGTGCTTGATGGTATTTCTTTGACGTTGACTCATCCCCTTCAGTATGTGTTGCTATTAACAGTCATCACAGTTAGCGTTAAATACTGTTGGGATTCACTTCAGCTTTTTAATAGTCATCATCACGATTGCGTACGACGAGATTATGATTATGAATCTGGCGCTGTGCGTGCGGCCCGCGCCCGCGCCTCTGCCGCCACTAGGACCTGTGCCCGCTACGAGTGTTATGTATGAAATGAATGAGGTATAGGAAAGTTGGACTTCTTGTATAATTAACTGTAGGTACTGTATTATAGATGAATGTGCACCTTGGAAAAAGAGTATCCGTGATCGTTCTAAGTATGTGTACCCGCCATGGTACACTAAGAACATAATTAATGACATAAAAAGTAAGGCTCGACTTCATAAACAGTATAAAAAAACAAAGTCTGGTGTCGAATTTAATGAATATAGCAAATGTAGAGTGCATATTAAAAAGACAATTCAGGAAGCACACAGGGAGCATAAAAAATCATATTCGGGTTTCATCCGGGACGTAATACCACCACCAACCTGCTCAGTTTCAAGGCACGGTTGGTGCCGGCGGTAGATGCTGGCGGTCAGGTCGACACCGCCTACTTTGACTTTCAGAAGGCGTTCGATACCGTAGACAACGACGTCCTACTGGAAAAGTTGGCTAAAGTTGGATGTACGCCACACCTGTTGCATTTCTTCGTTAGCTACATGAGGGATCGGCAACAGTGTGTATGTCGACTACAATGGATATGAATTGGATCCATACTACACCAGGTCAGGAGTGAGTCAGGGCAATTTGGGGCCTCTGAAATTCCTCATGACCTCAAACTGCTGCTGGAGGTGAGGGATATGTCGGATTGTGTGCGCCTTCAAGAAGACATAAACAGAGTGGTGAAGTGGAGTCAAGTCAACAAACTCCATTTCAATGTCTCCAAATGTTCGGTGATGACGTTCACTCGCGCGCGGACCCCCTTATGCTGCGAGTACAGCATGGATAAGACCCCAATGCAACGCGTATCACAAGTCCGAGATTTAGGGGTGCTTGTTACACCAGGTCTAAACTTTCGTGACCACATAATTAAGAAATGCAAGAGAGCATAATACTTGGGCTTTTAGGGCATTAAGGCAGACACAGGGGTTCACCAACATCACAACCCTCAAGGTGTTGTATGATGCACTAGTCCGCAGTCACCTGGAACACAGTGCAGTCAAATGGGCGAAGTGAAATACAGTGTCATGTTAGAACGGGTACAAAACAAGTTTACAAGACACTGGTATTTCAAATTATACCGAGTATACCCATTCTACCCGCCGATGTACCCCACTTTATTTGTACTGGGTATGGTAAGCTCCAACCAGCTTGGGGTTCGGAGGGAATTCACGCTCACTATGTACGTGGCTAATCTCTTGCGAGGGATGTCCCATAACCCGGAGCTGCTGCAACACCTGCAGCTAAGCGTGCCGGACTGGTACGTGTGGCGGCAGCGGCGCCCGTGGCTGCTGGCCGTGCCCGTGGCCAGAACCAATCTACTGGCGAAAGCGCCGCTCATCTGCGCAATACGTGTCATAAACAATGTTAATGACACGGGGAACTTTTAGTGAAATTGTGAAGACTATATTAGTTATGAATTAGGTTAGATTTTATTGTTTAGGATCATAGAATAAGGTAATAGTATAATTGTCGCATATCGCATTAGTTTAAGTAACCTGTAATGATAGTAAGAGTCACAGACTATATGTATTTTTATTCACAGACTATATGTAAGTATTCATAGTTTTAAACCAAAACCAACAAACAGCTTCTTCAACCTCAACGCTGTGTGTTTTAGAAAAGCACATATTACACAAAGCTGTAGACCATTCTTCATTAAATTCAAACTCTTAAACTTAACATCAATTAACATCCAAGGTAAGTTTGTAATAGTTTTATTATAGCTTAATACATTATTTTGTTAAGATTGCAATACTCACAAAATGGGATATTAAGTTTTTAAGTTCAATGTATTTTAATAAGACCATAATATGTACACTTAATTCGCAATAAATCTTTGAATCTTGAATCTCTACAACATAAAAAAATCCCATACTTACCATCTCGCTTTTATTACCATTTTGTAGGCAGAGACAACTTTATCCACTTCTTACTATAATAGGTGAACAAAAAATCGATTGTCAAAGTATCCAGAAAAAAAAAATATAAATATATTTTTAGGGAAACATTATGCACTTGCGAATAGTAACTGGGATTACGACTTATTGTTTACTTTTGTTTGAAAAAAAAACAATTATTTCACAATGAATTGCGTTGGTAGCTTAGTATCAGCATACTTCCGGGTTTTGAACCAATTTCATAACGTTTCGTTTTTCATTGGCTTTACCCAGATAATCTTTACATCTTATCACATTTCTCAAATATTTAATCGTACGAGTATCAGCTTCTTTTACGACAGCTTTGCCTCGTCCTTGTATTTTTGCTATCTTTTCGGTATGCGGCCAATTCGTTCAACTGTTTCAATGATTCCAAATGTTTGTGCAATAGAAATGTATATTCGTGACTGATAATCCGCAATTATTGATAAGCAAATTCGTCAATGCAAAGTTTATTGTCATAACGAAATCTTTTCGTAGCATCGTCTTTGATAAAACAGAGATAATTCGAATCATTATGCCGTAGGTATAGATATTGGGTATGTGTAATCACATGACTGATGATGAATCATTAATCATAATGATACTAATCATTCACATAGGGCTAGTTTTTTTTCTTTACCTCGTTTTCTTATGAGTTTTAAGTTAAAGTTTACGTTCAAGCATCACAAAACTAACTGGAACCCTTAAATTGAATCCCGCAATTTAGTTGAACATCTTCAAAATCAGGTAAATTATAAAATCATCAACCCCAATATCTAAGCAGAGCTTGTACGTAGGTACATACATTTCAGAGATGGTTGAACTTATAAATATGTACCTATATGTTCCTAAATACCCACTTACATATAGAAAAACTAAGAACAAACACAAATGACCGGAATCGTACCGTCGACACTGGTGCAGCGGGCAGAATAATAACCAGTTTGCCAACAAGTCAACCAAATCACAAGCGGAGTTAGTTAGAAATCGGAATCAAGAACTTATAATTTTCCTCATACTATGTCAAGTTGTTGAAGGTTTGAAGCTAAACGAAAGTTGTTAATTCAAATTACCATTAAATGTTTCCGCTGATCAACATCGGAGATAAGATCGGACTCTACCAATCCTACTACATAACATAGCTACTACATAACATAGCTACTACATAACATAGCTACTACATAACATAGCTACTACATAACATAGGTACTACATAACATAGCTACTACATAACATTGCTACTACAAAACATAGCTACTACATAACATAGCTACTACATAACATAGCTACTACATAACATAGCTACTACATAACATAGCTACTACATAACATAGCTACTACAAAACATAGCTACTACATAACATAGCTACTACATAACATAGCTACTACATAACATAGCTACTACATAACATAGCTACTACATAACATAGCTACTACATAACATAGCTACTACATAACATAGCTACTACAAAACATAGCTACTACATAACATAGCTACTACATAACATATGTAGCTGTAAACTGTGAGTCACCGCACACCGACAGTTCCGTTTATTGGAAAGAATTTGCCGAAGTTTCTCATCCAGAAACTGCTAAGATACTGACGAAGGGTGGAAAATCTTTTTTAATATTAGCTATTAAACTGAATGAGAACACACAAGCTTGCTGTAAAACCTAAGTAAAGAAGTAAACGCTAATTTAGCATCTGAGCTGAGACCAACAGCTAACCAACAGCAACAGAAGAAGAAAGTCGCTCCATAATGGAAACTTTTTCAAAACCAGTAAGTGGCAGTAAGGAACCTTTGAAAAGGAAAAAGAGATAACTTACCTATCCAGGAGCCCATGTCGTCGTCGATGCGCATGGTGGAGTTCTCGTCACGGAGCTGCGGCAGCGCCACGGCCGAGAAGCCGATGGGGTGCCCCGCGCCCGCCGCCAGGATCAGCACCGCGCTTGTTATGAGGCACTGCAAAAACAATCACTTTTTAGAAACAAATCACCCGCGATCCTGGTCAATTTCCAACCAGGATTGAGATCATTAATCCGAATATGGTCATACTCATCTATACCCATCAGTCACAGACCGCAAGTGCCCATTATTAGTATTTGACCGAACCGACCTTTTCGAAAACTAATTGACCAGATCGGGAATCGAACCCGGGACACTACGGAAATCGAGGCGAGAAACCGTGCGACAGCGCACTCCGCCAATCGTGTCGTCAATTCATAAATGTCATAAGTACACACATTTTTATGCATTTTGGCGTGCGACAACAGCAAGCCCATGCCCGACAGAAGGCATTTAGAGCCAAATTCACAGCCTCAATAAGATACCTACACGTGGTGAAACTTTCAATTGTTATTATTCAGTCAGTGCCAAGTGCACAAATAAATTAAAAATATTAGGTCATATTATAATAATAGAATTTTATAAGTAGTGACGTATTATTCATTATTATAGACACGATTGGCGTAGTGCGCTGTAGCAAGTTTTCTCGCCTAGACTTGCGTGGTGTCCCGGGTTCGATTCCTGGTAGTCAATTCAGCAAACGAACAACAAGGTTTATTTATTCTTACTTTGAGACCATGACCATTAGGCCGAGATCTATAGTCGCGACTTACGCTTTGCTCAGCCAGAGCTCACACTGAACTTACTTTAGTGTGAGCTTAGCAAAAACTGTGATTTGAAATTTATAGTCGTAGGTATCATGCAAAGTGTAGGCTGAGCACAAGCTTACCAAATGAATCTCACATCGTTACGATGCATGTAAAAAATTTTCTTTCGCTCTCAAGATATAATAAAAAAGAATGGTTAATAAGGGTACGTTATCAAAATGTAGTTCAAACTTTTAGCAAAAATCATGAATCTGACGTTTTTCTTTTTTATTTATTCTTTATTTCCTTCTCAAGTGAAATGGAACGCAATCTCAGTGACGATAGTTTTGAACTGTCAAAATCGATTCCAAATTTACAATTTTGGGAGGCTTTTAACAACCTACTATTTTTGTACGGTTAATATTCTAAGTTTTTGGTAAGTCGTCTATCTCGCAGACTTGACTTTGCTTAGCGTGAGCTAAGATAGAGCCGCGATCTCGACTATAAATTTATTTCGGTAAGTTAAGTCTAAGATATATCTAAGCATGCTCTATAGATCTCGGCCTTATTAGTGTGTTGCCTGGCGCTTATTTATCTATTTAAACTTTGTAGACCACCACTTAAATTTTGATACTAATGTTGACCTGATAACCTCTACGCCCACGAGGTAGAAAAGGGCAGGTATAATAAAAAAAAAACCAGTAGTTGAAATATTATTCAGATTCTAGCTAAGCTTTTCTGATGGGTATAAGTACTTGGTAGGTACTCGTACCTCGAACCAGCAACCGGCGCGCGGCATGTATTTTCAATTGCCCCTTGATTGCGAAGTCAACAAAAGATTAATAGCCACTTCATTACGATGATAAATGAGTACCTACATCATATTTCTTTAACGAACTGTATCTAAGTGACTAGATAGACAACAAAAATTCCACCCGCCGCCACATGTCTTAAGTTATGGCACGTGTAATGTCGGCTCACATGCTCAGCAATGACTTTAATTAATTGGGTTCAATGTTGTTTTTTGTTTACATTTCTACTGCCTTAGTGCTGCCATTCTAGTAACAACAAAGTTTAATGATGAGCAGTACTGGACAGTTTGACGCGCATTTTTATTGCAAACATTGCTTCGGTACAGACAATTTGTACAGACGACGAACTGTTTTTTGTTTTATTTTACTGGCCGTGAAAATAACATCGCTTTTGGTATTATCATTGGATTTTTTGTCTGACGCTCTTCTAGAAGGTGAAACGGGATTTTTTAGCAATATCGAGGTTAGACATTCGCGCATCAAAGGTTTTGCACCTTGAAGGTTTTTGCTCTTTTCTAAAAAGTTGTGCTGGCAGACGTCCCTACATTTTCGTTTTTCCTGTGGAGTTGCATAGGTATTGTGTATTTCAGTGTTAAAACAGTGAACATTATAACCATTATATAACTTATAGCGCTATAAGACGTGGGCCTTATCGAGGGTTAGTAAGGGGTTAGAGCGTGCTCTAACACCAATTGCTAAACCCTTTGTATATCTCTTGCTTGCCAAAATCACTGTTAAATAACTATTTTATCAGAAATTCTTATTACCAAAATGTTAGGCCGTGTCGAGGGTTAGTAAGGGGTTAGAGCGTGCTCTAACACCAATTGCTAAACCCTTTGTATAACTCTTGCTTGCCAAAATCACTTTTAAATAACTATTTTATCACTAATTCTTATTACCAAAATGTTAGTTCCCCATACATAATCGTGTATTCTAATTAAACAAACTCCTACTCACCTTATTAGCTAGAACCTAATTAATACAGGACGCTTTTACTATAATATGTTTAAACTAATCAAGGCAGCTGAATAAAGGGATAAAGAAACACTACGCGTTATTGTCACTCATATTAGAACGTCTAAACGTTGATGCCCAGCTAAAGACAAGGTGGCCTTTGTTCCTTAGCTCGCCGTCGGTACACGAAGCTCCGATTGCCAACATAACATCATATTATATTTATTTACCTAAGAATTTGTTGAAAATATCTGTGTATTTATTTATATTACTTATACGATGTAGTTATACAAGCTTTGTTTAGTTTGAGGGCAGAAAATCATGTGTAGAGATGTCCCAAAGATTTTTCTTTCTCGTATGTTATTATACAATTATAAAAACGTTAATTCTATACACGTACCTACGTCATGGTGTGCAAAAAGCAAGAACTCGATAGGTAACTAAATCCGAATCCCAAGAACGAAGGCTGATTTAGCGAAATCTAACAATGACTTGTCAGTTTTTGAGTAGCTTATATCATTTGGATGATAATGAGTACATACATACTAAAATTATATAGGTTAGTGTTGTTTATTAGGGTTACCAATCGCCCCTATGGATTTGTTTGTGTAAATAAACATAAGTACATCGCTGAATGATTGTAATTAACAATTTTGTAAATCTAAAATGTTTTAAAAGTGCCTTCCTTCATACATGGGGCCGTATAACTATCCCTTATACCTTGTCAAGCTTATTCCCTTAACTGAGCGTAGCGAGCAATTTCGTACTAAGATATTTCATTTCCAGCCAGTCAGCAGCAGTTACCTGTCACTAACGCATCGTCTAGACTGGATATTTACTGTTAAAAGTCATGTTCATGTGTAATTTTATAAGTGTAAATAAACTTGTCAAGATATAAAAAAATGTAATAAGGCTCCTGGACCCGCGCATTTTATTTACGTATGCCTCTAATAACAAATCACTTTTCAAAATAACTCTACTGGGTAGGTTAGGAAGAGCTTTAAATAATATATTATTACAACTAAGTATAGACTCCTAGGTCCAGGCCAGATCAAACTGCCCAGCCAGCAAGTGCGGTTTTTTTTTAACAATATGACACTTATTTCGGGTACATATTCGAACCCAAAAAAACAAAACATCCTAATTTAAAATGTACCAACTCAAAATACCCGAATTCTAAATATCGTAATATTAAAATAGAAATATTCAAAAAATAAAATATTCAAATAACCTTAACCTTAACCTTATTAACTATTAACTTATTAATTACTTATTATTTACCTTATTAACTATTCCGACGGAATATAAAAAACAAGTTTGTGTGGTGATCAATCATTTTTACGTTATATTATTGGTTTAGCATTTGTTATCATTTTTGTTGTAAAAATCAGCACGAAAACAATTAAGTTTATGAAGAAAATAAATTATAAGATCAAAATTATTACTTAGTTGATAGTTCAATTTCACATATATTTTTATTTACCAAAATTATCAAACAGTTGATTTATTTTACCTAATATTGATAGATCGGTACAGTTTTCTATGGTATTTTACTTGAGTGAAATTTGAAAAAAACTGACATTCACTTAAAAAGCTTCAGCAGTCGGTTAGGTTATGTTAGAACTGTTACCACATCGCATAACCGAATTGTCGGCGAATGAACATAAGTAACAAAAAAAATGTATCGATATTAGGTATCTATTCTACTGTGGGAGGACCTATTATTACATTTTTTTTGCCACTTATGTTCATTCGCCGACAATGCGGTTCTGGTACTCGCCGGCCTATACCGCGGCACGCTCGCTACGCTCGCTCGGCTCATGCGATGTGGTCACAGTTCTAACCTAACCTAACCAACTGAAGCTTTTTCAGCTAAAGTCCCTTCTTTTAAATTCGCGAAAGGAAAATACCATAAAAAACTGTATTAAGCTATTTAATTCATTTCACATTTTGGAATTTTAATGAAAGGTTAATTGAAAATTTGCTATTTGAATTTCTGGAATTGTATAGTATGGTGTAATCGCTTCAGGTATTTTAAATCTTAAGGTATTTTGGGCTCGGTCATTTTATATCTAGGTGTTTTGTTTTTTGGGATTCTAAAATGTACCCGTGTACCTAATTTCTGTTTTAATTTTTTTTCTTCAGTATTCTTGGGTATATTTACTTTCAAGATAACTCTTCTACAATCGAGATCTGCTAGAAGAAAATTGGTCAGGGAGATAAATTCATCTGTACTTTTCCGGCAAAAACATATAAATGTGTATAAATTCATCAATTCTAAAACATCGAAATAATTCAAGTGTACTTATCGAATATATTTAATGGAAGACGTTTGCAGCCCTAATGATTGCGTGTGTGTATTTTGCTGAATTATTATTACTTATGGTCTAAGCACCAGCGTAACTGCCTCTACGACTTGAACGAAATTGGTAGGTAGCGGTTGTTTGTTGCCAATTGTTGAATGCCTGAATCATGAATATGATAATCACGACATGACTTGTCTTTTCGTGCGGGATTGTACGAGTTACTTACAAGTGTAGCATTGCTTTGTGCCTGAGATGTCATGTCACATGAAACCACCTCCTTCTTTAATACCAGTGAAATGACAGTGTAACTCTCAACTAAAATTCCTTTTGCAGTAGCTCACCGCTCCTATGACTGAGATATGAAGTCACCAATACCTAAGTTTTGTTTTAGAGGTGCTAGTAAGATGTTCTAGTAAGTCGGTCCACCTAGTTTTTATGAATAAGGGGAGCCAGTAAATTTATACACAATACTCCTTGAATTCGAACCAATAAGTATAATTCAAATTGTAAACGATTTTCCGTATAAGTACAAGTAGTTTTCAGTACAAAGAAAATATTTTCGGGATCTAAAGAATTATTTTACTAGTGATTAGCGTTAGTGATTGCAATCAGGAAACATACTCGTACATGGTTTCCAGAACATCAACAACCCACTTTAACAATAAATTCGATTGAGATCATAGGTACCTAACGGGATGACCTCACTTTGTAACTATGTAGTTACTTAGTTGTGATTAGCAATCCATATACATATTTTTATATTTTAGTCATTAATCACTCGTTGTTTTTTATCATGACCTTTCACATTATAATTAAAACGCATAAAATTGTTTTTTTGCGTTTGCTGATTCATTTCATAACGTTTTATGCTGGCCATAACGTATTTTTCTGGTCTATCCTAAGCATAATCATTACCTAAAATAATCCTACATAACAAAGTTCATATTGCTTCGTTCTATTTGAAATATCATCGAGCCTAGTTCTTGCCTATTTCTTAGGAGATTCAAAAGACGATTTTTTTTAAAAAACAAGCGCTTATTGTTTTCTTTATCATCTCAAGACATATGCTGCAGAAGGAAACGTCTTAAACGAGCAGTTGTCATCTGTTCGGTGACCCAAGCTACCTTTGCCATGACAAAATGTTCTTAATTCTAAAACTTTTCGGCCTAATCAAAATCGACCATCAGTTCTTTTGACCTTCACCGCTTTCATTTACTCACTGCCTGCTGGTCTACTTCAGTGGAATGTCACTGACTACTGGAAGGAAACTAATTAACCCGCTACGTGGTCACGTTCTTTTTTGATCTTATTTTAGGAATGCGTAGGTATACTATTTAGTTGGTTCATTTACATTCGGCAAGCAATATATCTGATTTAATTAGCATATTGCTTTCAACATGTTTTGCAATAGCTTTCTCAGAACTATTACAAAATATGCTGAAATCAATTTTATTTTATAGTTTTTTAAATAAAATACCTTAGAATAATTACATAATATAGAAACCAAGTCCGAGCGCCCATTTTGAAGCACCTTCATTGGCGCCATAAATGGCTCCAAACGGACCGCTTTGCAGTGCTCATTATAGCTCCGCGATGTTCGATTTTAAAGCGCGCCGTACGTAAGCAAGTAATAGTCACGCAAGTGTGGATCGGATTAGTGCTTCATTTTTGACGGGGCGGTTCATACAACCGAACATAGAACGATAGTCTTCATACAAGACTATCGTTCTTTACTTTATTATTCTAAGTAAAATACCTTGTTTTGAAATTGGTTTGGAGTGTCAAATAAAGATAAAGTTCAGAAAAACAGCAACAAATCCCATTATCTCTAGATTTAGGGCAGAGCTCTTTCTTACCACTTTGCTACCGAGGTGCCATACGTAAATATTCTGTTACCTGGTTAAATACTCCTCGGAAAGATGAGTAGGTCTCTCCTTTGACGTAAGGCGGTAGCGTGGCAGTGGAGCTAATGCTGCGGAGGAAGCTCTGCAGCGCGTCGTAGTCATCCTGCTTCCTGTTCTCCTTGGTGGTCAGCTCGGGCTTGCGGCCTTCGCCGAGCATGGACTCGTGAGCGCCATCGCTGGAACCAAGAGTCACGTCTTAGTAAAAAATAATTAGTAGGTACTTACAGTGTTTGTTGTGTGTCTGGGTGTTATTATCTATTTAAGTAAGTATTTAGAAATATTTAAGTATGTTTATCAGTCTCTGACACCCATAGTACAAGCTCTGCTTAGTTTGGGGTCAGATGATCTTGGTGTAAATAAAATTGTCCCAGAAATTTATTTATTTATTTTATTTAATGTATGAACAACAAGCCAGAGAAAGGACAGATCGAGTTTATTGACAGAGGCTCATAAAAGAGAACTAACCATGTCAGACCTTAGGCTACAATATACCTATTTATCCTAAGTTATAAGAAGAAATTGTATTTTATGTTATGTTGTAATAAATAAATTTCAGGACTGACTATTGAAGTTGGCACAAATTTAGATCTCACTTCTTTTGTCGTTGAAGTCAACAACCAAGGCATATTACCTATCATCATAATATAAAACTTGACTCTCATTTCACATTTATATTTTTGATGGGATATTTATTAACAAATTAAATAATCAATCACTGACTGAGTCCATAAAAGATAAATAATGCAAACATGCACAGGTTTCTTTGCTTGTATTTGTGTGGTCATCGTAGCACACCATTTGGCCGTTATAAAAAGTATGTGCCACTTTAGTGCCCGAGACCATTATCTATTGCAGGAAGGTATTCGATACCAATCGAAATTCGAACCAAACAATATATATCTGTTTTTTACGGAAATCATTTTAGGTAAATACTGAAAAAAGTTGGTCTATGGTGATTGGTAGTGTGTGTAGTTTGGTTCAATAGAACCAATTTGCAAATATTTAGCTAATCATCTTTGGTGCAGATGCTTAATATCAGTCTGACTGCATGGTCCTCCTCGATGGCCCGCGTCAGGAGCCTTTCATTTTGAGGCAACACACAAGGCAACACACAAACCGGGCACATTAACTAACATTTATCTCTACAAACTACATACTTAACAACGTCAATATTAATTTACAAAACTATTGCAAAATCGGTCTTATGTCTACCTACAGCATAAGGTAAGCCCCCGTGGTGTGAGCCACAAAAAATATCTATTATAAAAATACGAATATCTCAATAACAATGATAGGTAACATTATTGTGTCTGACTTATTCTATGAACACGAGGCAGTGCTATGAATTTATTTTTGATAAATAAAGTTAACTTTCCACTAGATTCGATTTTTTTCTTAGTTCTGTTGTACATTTGGATATAAGGCAATGCCAAGAAACATTTCTAGTTTTATCTGAATGGAAGGAAGGAAGTTTCATATTATGATGATATATGCCTTAGTTGTCGACTTCATCGACAAAAGAAGTGAGATCTTTTGTGCTAACTTATTGAAGTTAGCACAAAAGATCTCACTCTCTAGTTAGTTACCTTTATGTAGTCGTTTTTTTGTGATAAATAAATTTCAGCCCTGAAATTTATTTATTACAAAACAACATAACTTGAAATACAATTTCTTCTTATAACTCAGGATAATCTATTGTAGCTAAGGTCTGACTTGACTGGTTCTCATATCCAAATAATTATTAAGTAGATACCTAATAAAACAGTCATGGAAGATTATGTCCTATGTACGATAGCTAGTTTCTACCAGCAAGGCAAATTATCGGAAGAATAAAATAAGATCATAAGTTGAGTTGGCTTACAGACAGAGGCTCATTATAGGAGTTACAACATTTTTTGTTGAATTACACCATAT
This sequence comes from Udea olivalis, assembly GCA_947369235.1. Lineage (NCBI taxonomy): Eukaryota > Metazoa > Arthropoda > Insecta > Lepidoptera > Crambidae > Udea > Udea olivalis. The sequence continues at coordinate 12,392,441 of OX376351.1, forward strand.
TTTTGCTGCAATTAGTGTCCAGCTGGCGTACGTAACAGAATTCCGTCATTCCCGCACACTTCGCGATGACGATACAGATGAGTAGGCATAAAGTTTAATATAATATGGTGTAATCGTAACACATGTTGACATGACACTCACACATGGCCACAATTTACGAATTCAGTTTTCGTTCAAAGAATCAATACCTATAAATACTACGTATTTTATGTCTGTTTGTCCTGCTGCAGTATTAGGTAAAATAATCATAATCAGTAAACGTCTTATTGGTTTGATTAGGAGGTCTATTTCAGAGTGACATAGCTTCAGTTTTGCTTTGCGGAATATGGGAAGAGGCCGGAAATAAAAATGAGGTTCTAAAGTTAAACATGTTGCAATTATATTAGGTCACTTAATTTTAGCAAAGTAACTAAATCATGAAGTTGAAAATAGGTAGGTGCATTGAAAAAAAGTGTTATACTTAATGGGATTTCACTTCAACTGTGAAACGCAAACGAAACAGTCATAAAGTCACCTTCTAGTCAACTCTAAAATGTGTCCCGAATTTGCTTTTGAAATTCTAATTTTTGGCCTTGTACTCTCAAACCACAGCGCAAACCGGCTCTGAATACCAAGTAGTAGATGGAATTGCCAAACTACCTTAGAGGCTGAGCTTTATTCCCGTTAGTTTGAAGATTTTAGGCCATGATTCTATTAAATAATGCATTACGTTATTACATAGTACAAATTATACGCGATAAGCCAATGGGTAGAAAGAAATATCGACAGGCTTTTTAGAGGCCTTAGAGGTACAATTTCGGCTTTAGGCACTTTCGTTAAAGCCGGGCCAATATCACAGTATTTCACAATTCCTCTGATTAGATTTTGTATTATTCGTTCGTTTCACGATTCAGCGTGACACCGGCTGGTACGGCATCTTTGGCATCGGTAAAATGCGTCCAAAACTCAAACTCAAATAACTTTATTCCAATAGACTGTATCAGTACTTTCAAATCGTCAAATTAACAGCAATATATACTAAATAATAGATATAAATACCGTAATATTATGGATATGTAAATAAACAGTATGCAGACATAATGCGACTCTACCACCGCGTCGGAGTTGTTTCTTGCTGAGAAGACCCGGCGAGAAACTCAGCAGTTACTCTTTTAAACTTGTTTTGGGTTCGACTGATGATAATAAGTAATAGGTACATCCTGTGGAGACTAATCCTGTAAAGCCTTCTTGATAAAAATAATTGGTGAATTAATTTTACTTTCATGCATGATTGCAGGTACTTTAGCAATCGGTTAAACTCATCACAAAAGTATAGGTGATTTGCACCGTGAAAAGTCGCAGTAAAAGTGCTATGCTACTTTTAAAATTGCACGTTTAGTTTTAATAGAGCTTTAACCTTGTTAGGTTACGGACGTCCAAAACATTTAGATTCAGCCGTGTACAAAAAACTAGATGCATTGCCAAAAAATGTAACAGCGTAGATGAGAGAGCAGGTAGCCAAACCTAAAATAGCTTTAGCACTTCTAGGTAGGAGGTACTTATTGTGTTATAGATGACTCAGGGCGTTTCACTTTCGCAATATAACATATATATTATATATATATGCGCCAGACAACACACATTTAGAATCGGAAGTTAGGATAAATATCGCTTTGTAAGAGGTACCAGACATTGATTTATGCCAGCCTAGGGGCGTCTAGACCACACCCGGACTAGAGCCGATTGGGAAAAGTTATTTTCCTGAATCGAACCCGAAACAGCACGCAAGTCAGCGCGAGAAACCGTGCTACAGCACACTACTTCTATCGGGCATCAAAATATTCTATATACCTCAATTCAGAGATTTAAATCTCTGCCTTAGTTAAGAATATTTACGCAAATTAAAAGTATCTTATGATTATTTATGAAATTTAGGCTTGGACTTGACCATTGTTTGCACTAGTCACTTTTTAATGTAATGTGTTTAAAAAGGCAAACATAGGTACTTCTACGGATTAATGTATTTGATAAATTTCTTTAAATAAAATGAATACCCGGCTAAATTGTTATGACTGCATTAAGTCATGTTAGCGATTACAGATATTCTTAATATTATGTCACGTCATGCAGTTAATAAAGGCTTTAGGTAGTTGCTTATCAATAATATTGATTGGAATAACATTAATGTGGAGCATGTCTACTAAACATTTAATCTTATGCCGTAATTATCTACTAAATTATGCAAATTTACTGCAATCTGCGTTAAAGCGTCTTTGTTTGTAGTTAAGTAGGTAGGCCTTGGACAGCCTTAGGCTGATCAAAGCGGTCGGTCAGTCGAGAAGCAAGTGAATATCGCAAATCATTATGCTACTTATCAGCTGTCAACGTTAATAATTTTCGTTTCATCGAAAATGAAAACAGATCTGTTAAGACCCGAGGTTGCATGATTCGTCCAAAGCGCTGTGCAAATGAATCAACAAACAAAACTATCAACTGTAATTGCTAGGTTGGTAGGTGCTTCCCTACGATTTAAGTGCGTAAGTTCCACTTACAACAATTAGAAAGCAACCAACCTTCATACCTACTCGACGAGTACATAAAAGGACTTAAACATAGAATATCTTGACTTTTTTTCTGCTGGAAAACAATAATCATAGTTTTCCTTACTACGAGTACAATGTGTAACTACAGGAAATCCTACAACCTTTGAAACATTGGACACATTAAGCACGGGCATTGTATTTTAATATGTACAATTATTTGGCTGATTAGATTATAAATGTGAGGAGTTAGGAATGGTAAGGTGGCACAAGCCTTTTCTATAAAATATTGAGGTCGCACGCACTTAGTTACCCTTAGTAAAAAAGCAGAGAAAACATAGTTCTCACAGTTTAAACCTTAAATACAGCATACAGATACAGGCGAAAACCATGAAAATTTTCACAATGGACAGTGAGTACGGTCATTAAATTTTAATTTTTTTCGAATAATTGACTGATATGAATGTAGAGTTAGGTAGGTACCGCAAGGAGGGCGGCACGGCACAATCGATTTCTTCAAAATGTTGAGGTCACGAACAAAATGTTGTACAGATATAGACTGGCACAGCCTATGTCGGGAGGTACTCAGTCCATACTTGTTTACAGCAAGCATTGTTCATTGTGCTGAAAAGATGCACCTACCGCCTACCGGTAGCCAACGAGCACGGGTCAATGGAATGATCAGACTGACATGGCCTTTTGTAAGCGGTATCCACGCAGACTAACAATGCTCACTTGCTCGCCGATATAAATAAATAACATGCCATTGGGGCATTTATATTCATTAAAAAAAGAAGAAAACTTATTTTATTAGATGTGGTCAGGCCTTGTTATAACAACTATTTTGTTTAAAATGAATAAATCATTATTTATTGGAAAATACAGGTTATTTACTCATCTACGCACAAGATCAATGTGACCAAAAGGCGTACAATAATTTAACATTATAAATAGCTGTTTATAATATTGATTTGCTTTCAAAATAATTTACCGAAAAGTTTAAAAAAACAAACTCGTTTTGGTTACGCTGTTAACCATTGCTAAGTGGAAAGATCAGTTGACCTTCTAAGTGCGACTTGGAAGGACACTCTCGGATATTACCCATTTAAGTACACTGTCACAAAAATAAATATAAATCTTTTTAAATTGTTTTTGGCTGAATTAACATCGCGTTTGACCTCATAGGACCGTGATTTTACTTATAGCTTTTGACATTCTGAGAGAAAAAATACTATTGTACTGTTGATCCAAAAGGTTATCTTATTTCCTAAATATAGAAATACGAAATACCTTTGAACTTTGACGATTTTCAACTTCCGTTGACAGGAAATAATATAACCACACACTTTTATAACCATTTTGTTCAAAAACTGTACTAGAGTCCAAAATAACGTGACATTATGCACTCGTATGGTCTCCGAGGATGCAGACGCGACTGAGGACTGAGGGATGTAAACAAACCTTTATCATTGAACCCTTAGGTCACTCGCTTAAGGGCTCTACGCTTCCCAATTGGCGCTGGATAGTCTCATTAAATCACAATTAACATCACTTACCAAATGTTATTTGCCTAATTAAGCTAGCCATTGTGAAGCTTATACCTCATCAAAGACATACGCTTTAAGTAAGAATTCCGGTTTGTGTAAGACGACATTTACTTAAAAAAATTGGGGATATTGAGGAATGTTGTTTTTTTTTATTTCATATTTATCTTTTGTAAATCATTTTGGTTAAGTTTTCTGAACATAAGGTTCTACGTACTAAAAGACATACAGGGGCCGTATTACCATCTCTGATAGCCAGTCAAGTTAATTTCCTAAACTATTATTACTAACTATAGCGAGCAATTTCGTCAGTAAATATCTAGCCTAGAGGATGCATTATTGACAGGTAACCGCTGACTGGCTGAAAATGAAAGATCACATTAGGAAATCGCTCGCTACACTCATTTTAGACTGGCTATAAGAGAAGGTAATATGGCGCCAGGTCGCTGTGCTCAAACGGAACTTCCACAATTTTATTGTTATTCTGTCTTCTTGACATTTTTATTTAAAGAAACAATTTAAATACTCATTACCATCTTTTTGAAACCCATAACGTAACCTCCCCTAGCTAAAAATTAAAGTCTCGACTTATTTACTGGTTACTTTGTATGTCGCGCTGTTATCAATGCAATGTTAATACAAAAGGGCATAAAATACATATCGACCTATCAGAGCGACGTAGCAACTGCATCGTGTGTCGGTCGTTGGGTGACATTATCCAGTAAATGTGAGTACTGCCATATCATTTTCACCTAGTGGTCGCAAGACTTGCATGTAGGCATGCAGGAAGTTTGTACCTACCTACTGTTTTTTGAATTTTCCATTTATTGGATAAATTGCAACAGTGTATTGCAGATTATGTTTAGGTTAGAGTTTATTAGTTAGATACAACATGGCTTTATCCTGATTAGAAATGATCGAGTGGGCAAGGGCGGCAGAGGTGTAGCAATTTACTTGAGAAGCGATATTCCTTATCTTAAAATAGCCAACTCTGACGCACTTTATTCACAATCCATGGAATTTATTTTCCTTGAGAATAATGTTAAAGGTTCTAAAGCCCTTTTAGGGGTTGTGTATTCCCCGCCTACGATTGATTTCTTTGCCAATCTTGAGGAAGTTCTTGAGTCTTACTGTTCTGTTTACACTCATTCTCTTATCATGGGCGATTTTAACGTCAACCTTTTTGCTAAAACAATGCGGTCTTCAAGGTTGCTCTCCATTTCAGACTCGGAAAACTTAGTCATACTACCTCTTAATCCAACTCACCACAATATAGACACTAATGATACATGGATCGATCATATTTGGACGTCTTCACCTGAGCACGTTCTTATACATGGCCAACTTGCAGCTCCAGGTTTCTCACATCATGGCCTAATTTTCGCGTCCTATAAGATAAAGCCAGCAAAGCACCGTCCGGAAATTCTGCAGTTGCGTAACTTTTCTAAGCTGAACGTCGAAGAGCTGCATCATGATGCATCATGTCAAGACTGGGCCACGGTGGTGTCGGCTTCTGTAGTGGATGACAAAATCTCCATTCTCAACAAACTTATTTTGAAGCTATATGATGCCCATGCCCCGTTAAGATCGGTCAATCTGAAACGCCCACCAGCCCCTTGGATTACTGCTATGGTGAGAATGGTCATGAGTAAAAGAGATCGCGCCTTCCGTACATTCAAACGTAATCGGTCTGACGACAGTTGGCTCTTGTACAAAAAGGCAAGAAATCGCTGCAATCAGATGGTGAGAGCTGCGAGGAGGCGTCACTTTCATGATCACTTAGTCCAGTCATCGCCCGCCAATACCTGAAAATTCCTCAATACACTTGGGTTCGGTAAATGCGCTAGCCCTGTTGAAAACTGTCCTCTTCCTCTCAACGATTTGAACGTCCACTTTTCCGATACCCCCAGAATGGATGTTGTTGGATGATGAACGTGAAAAACAAAACTATATTGGATATATCACAAATTCCGTTTTCTCCTACTGAATCGTTTGAATTCACTCCGGTCACCAATGATGAAATCCTAAAAATATTCACTTCCATTAAATCCAATGCCTCTGGCTGTGATCAGATCAGCCGTAGTATGCTGACTCCAATACTTGACTATATAATCCCTTTAATCACTCACATTGTTAACTTCTCGCTGGGCATAATTATTATATTATTATTTTTCCATTAATTTGGCGTAAAGCTTTTGTCCGCCCCCTTCCCAAAGTGTCTAACCCCAGCCTTCCAAGTCACTTTCGCCCCATATCTATTCTCCCCTTTATCTCCAAGATTCTCAAAGCCATTGTGCATGAGCAGTTTTCCAAATTCATACTTAATAATAATTTAATCAGTAATCTCCTATCGGGTTTCAGGCCAGGCTACAGTACTACTACTGCTCTTCTTAAAGTTATGGAGGATTTTAGAGGCGGATTAGAGGAATCAAAACTCACTGTTCTCGCCTGATAGACTTCTCTAATGCCGTGAATCATGATATTCTGCTTTCGATTCTCTCCCACCTGCGTGTTTCTTCACCGGCCTTGAAGTGGTTTGCTTCGTATCTTCGTGACAGGCAACAGGTTGTCCATGCTAAACAAGCATTTTCCGACTGGTGTGTCCTTAACTCTCGAGTCCTACAAGGAGGTATCCTCTCTCCGTTACTTTTCTCCGTCTTTATTAATTTTGTTATGCTCCATCTGCGCTGCTCGTACCACTTTTATGCTGACGACCTGCAGCTCTATGAACGATGTGGTGCTGATCAGTTTGAGAAGACCGTTTATGCTCTGAACTAGGATTTAAACCTCTTGTATGACTGGGCCAACAATTTTGGAATAGCAGTAAACCCCTCAAAATGCCAAGCAATTATTATAGGTACTCCGCATCTCCTGGCAAAGGTTAATAATGGGACTAATGCCTTGCTTAAATTTAATGGAGCTGTAATTCCCTTTTCTGGAAATGTTAAAAACCTAGGCCTATTTATAGATAGTACATTGAGCTGGGACAAACATATAACCGAAACTAGCAGAAAGGTGTCAGCTACCCTTCGAGCTCTCTACCGTCTCAAAATTTTTCTCCCTTCTGGCACTAAGGTACTTTTGGTTCAGGCGCTGGTGTGGCCCATCAATGATTACTCGGATATCTGTTGCTCTAAACTATCCCAAGCCTCTCTCAACAAATTAGATCGTCTCCTCAACGGGTGTCTCCGCTTCATATTTTGAGTACGAAAATATGACCACATCTCTCCATACCGGGCCCAACTGAAATGGTGGACCATCCGCAAGCGCAGAGAGTTGAGAACGCTGTGCTCGCTCTTCAGTATTCTGCGTGATCCAAATTCTCCAGACTATCTCAGGTGTAAATTTCAGCTGTAACCCTTCACCCCAGGGATACCAGTTCTCGTAGACAGCGCTCATGCAATGTGCTAAGACTGGAGACTCCTGCTCATAGGACAAGCTACATCGATCACTCTTTTGTTCTCACAGCTGTCAGATTGTGGAATAAGTTGCCAGACACTATCAAAATGTCACCAAGTAAAGCCATGTTCAAAACAGCAATCCGAAATTTTTAAGAAATTCTCAGTAGTTTCCACTGTTCATCATCTATTTCATTTTATTCTTTTCCCTTAATAGTGAGTATGTTATATATTATGTAAGTAGATATTTATTTATGTTATGTATTTCTATGTATTATATTGATTAGGTTGTATCTGTCGTTTTTTAAGAATTTATAAAATCTTTGTATTAATTTCCTATTCTAAATGAACATTTTGCACCGCCAACAGCATTTCTGTCTCATCCGATGGTTGACTGGTAGAGAATGCTTTTAGCATTAAGTCCGTCTAATGTAAATTTTTGCATTGAAGATTAGATAAATAAATAAATACAATACACTTCTTTAGATTGACAGGCAAACAATTTAAAAAAGGTGAGGAAACCATTTGTTACTTAATATTTTTTGAAAATATTATGCTTTATTTTAACAAAACTAGCGAGATACCATCACAGCAACATACTATTAACAATGCAATCATAAAGTTTGTATAACAATTTATTCCTAGTATTACGAAGAGCTTCTTTTAAGTTTCTCACATTTTTTATGCCCAATGTCATACAAATTGACCTTATCGAATTCAGATGGCATCATGTATTGCATACTCAGCTCCTTAAAAACGTTGCAAAATTCATACATAATTCACTGAGGTTCAGGGCCGTTACTGCGTTTATTATAAGCGACGCGTTTTGTAGAGTTTTAAATAAGGCCGCTTATCAAAAAAAGTCAAAAGTCCAAGCCGTAATATTATATCTATTTGAATCGACCTGTTAAAAGTACTTCTAAATCGTCAAATCTGAACAAACTGTGTTACCAAAACAGTACGTTTCAATAAATATGTCGACAATCTACAGTGAAACGAGATTGTCAATTGCCTTAGGGAGCTCTTAAAGTGAGGCTCATGAACGAAGTTTCTAAATAGATCCTTAATAAGTATCTTTTTCACACCACATGCTCGACAATGCCGAATTATATGTCATGTAAACCTTACCGAAAGCAAGACATTATATCTCTTGGCTTTAGCCGGGTTATAATGTTCTATTATAACCCGCTGGTCAATAATGTGATTTTCACTTTCACAAATTCTTATTGCTATGTCCATAAAGTCTAATTTCACTAAACAGAATGTGTCCTCAGCGGGTGCGGCCAACTCGATTTTCGAAGACCGAGGCCGTGGCCCACTAGATTCGCACTGAGACGAACTTCATTTGTTTGTCAAATCGAGTAGGCCACGCCAGCTGAAAGAAAGTTGCTATAGCCGTAGCTAGTAGTACTACTAGCTTTAGAAGATTCTATAAATATTTCAAAGAAAAAATAAAACATGTCGAGTGATGAAAGTATTTTGACTCCAGAAGCTATTAAATTAGATGCCATAGGCATTGTCAATTATCTACTCCCAGAAAAATCAAAGGAAAAATACCTGAAAGCCTATAAAGATTTTGACACATGGAAAACTGCAAAAGGCGCAAAGTCTGTGTCTGAATCAGTGCTTCTGGTCTATTTTGAATATTTATCAGCTACAAAGAAGTCAAGCAGCCTGTGGTGTATCTATTCGATGCTCAAGGCAACATTAAGCGTCAAACATGATATCCAAATTAATACATATACCAAGTTATTGTCATTTTTAAAAAGGAAATCGGATGGACATCGAGCAAAGAAGTCGAAGATACTTACAACACAAAACGTGGAAACTTTTTTGAATGAAGCTCCCGACCACAGTTTTCTTGCCATAAAAGTGAGTACAACCTATGAACCTACTTATTGATTGAGTTTATACACTATCTATTTCTCATTTTATGTCACACAGTTCAAAAAATATTTATGTTTTAGTTTTCAATGTAAATATTTGACCGCAAATATTGTTATAAATATATGCTCGTTAACAACTGAAAATATACAATCATAATATAAAAATAAAAATTTTGTTTAAGGTGGCGTTGATTTTTGGAGTGAATGGTGCTTGTCGTGGAAATGAACTCGTGAATATAAAAGTCAATGATATCGAAAAACATTCAGAGTTATTACTAGTAAAATTGCCGGACACAAAAACAAATAAAAACGGTCATTTGTAATTCATGAAAACCATACCACAATAGTCGAAAAGTACCAAGCCTTACGCCCTTCTAATATAAAAACCAACAGATTTTTTGTAGGCTACAACAATTGGAAATGTACAAGGCAAGTCATTGGCAAAAATAAAATTAGTGCCATGCCAAGAGAGATTGCTAAATACCTGAAATTGGAAAATCCCGAGCTTTACACAGGCCATTGTTTTAGACGCACATCTGCGAGTCTGTTGGCAGATTCAGGAGCAGACATGGCCCAAATAAAACGACACGGTGGCTGGAAGTCCGATGCAGTGGCAGAGGCCTACATTGAAAAATCTATAAAAAATAAAGAAAGAACGAGCTATCGTATTGGTGAAAAGATAAATATGAAAACATCGTCTACAATTGATGATCCCTGGACGCCTCTGCCACCACAGTCATCTTCCTCAAAACACGTCACATTTACATCAAGCCCACTGCATCAGAGACGACCTTCTCCAACCTTTACGGAACAACTCGACCCTCAGACACAAGTGTCCGAAGCCTTGAACACAACTCAAATAAACTCTAGCTCAACCTCGATAAACGTACCAAATAAAAATATAACGTTATCTTTCCATAATTGGACTAATGTCTCCAATATCAATTTGCACTTTTAATATGCTGTAATAAACACTATCTACTAAGCCTGGTTTTTTATTGTCTCGCATAAAGTGAGAAAAGTAGAGTATACACCACCGGGATAAAACTGTTTTTTTCTTGGGCGCTTGAATCCCTCACTGCACTCAGGAGTTAAATTTGGAGTCCTTCGTTACGTTCAGGATTCAATGTAGCGCCCGTGACATAAAACAGTGCTTTATCACCTTGGTGTATAATCTACTATTACAAGCATATATCTATTACTTTTAAATTCTAATACTATACTCTATGAATTGAATCATATTTCATCAAGATCGAAAAAAAAGAAAACAAATAACTACACGTGGATATTTTTTAGAGCCTATATTTTTCCCTTCCCCCTTGGGGGGGAAACAGAAAACCCCACAGATGCAGGTCCCAGGCAATTGGGAGCCTCACAGCTAAGTGGTCATATGTGGCCTCCGTCTGAAAATTAGCGTTACGGGATCAGCCACCGTTCGTAAGTTCTTAACACATGCTGAGATGAAGACATTTTTGCTACGGTGGCACTGCATGAGTCTTGTTATAAGTTTGCATTTTTGTTAATGAGTGGATAAATCCCGAACTAAAACTTGTTATTATATTACTTTGATTAATTTAGCACTTTACAATGCTTGTTTTTTATATCTAAAGATATAAAAACTGGAATCGATTTTTTCGAGTTTTTCTATCTTTGTTTTTAATATTATGTGTAATGAATATCCAACCCAAATACCAGGGGTAAGTAAACCAATGTAAACCTAAGTTTATTCCTACTTCCAACCTCACCCGTAACAGATAATATCTTATAGCTCGCTTTTTAAACGATAAAGATTCCTTGGATATTTACTGCCTGACTCCAAAGTACTAGCTAAAATAAACGAAGAGAGCGGGTCTGTTTATTATCCTTTTTTTGCTTCAGCATGCAGCCAAACTAATATATCTGAACTGAAAGAGCGGTGACTTAATAGTCCCGTTGCAGTTTTGAATCTAAGGTAATGCCAATACAAAATGTATTATGTTATTATAACATGTATTGCTCAGCTAAAGCGGCATATTTAGGTCTTCAGACATAGACGTAAAACTTGGTGCCAGAAAATCAATGCCATTTGCACAGATGTAAGAAGTGGCATCGTGTTTCTTACATACACACACACACATACATAGAGCTAGAGCTAGACCAAGAATGTTCTTTCGTGATCTGTTAGTGTAAATGATAGTTCATTTTTCTTTTACACCAAAATAATTCTAACGAGGAATCAAGAGAGTCTCTGCGAACACAGATAGAATAACGAAAGTAAGCTTTGTCTCTGTTCACACAAAGAGAATTGGATTGAGTGGGGATAGAATGAGCATTCGCTCGTTTGGTCTACACCCACCTTTAGATTCTGGTACAAGAAAGAACTCTACAACAACTTTTTTTAGTACATATTGATGAATAACGATAATATAGTTGGTGGGCCACCAGCAACGTGGTGGCAGAAATACTCTTAACCTAACATACTCGTACGTATAGTCGGCTATGTGTTGAACAAAGACAAATAATACAACGTCATTGTATTGTTTGAATTCATAGCAAAAAAGTCAAAGACAAGTTTTTTACAAATAACTAATACATAACTAGGTATTTTTAATTGTTTAACTTAGTCATTGGATACCAAAACTTTCTAATCGTTGTATATAGGTAATTAGTTGTTCTAAATAACTTTTGATGACATGTCATACTGTGAGTAGATATGGTTTAATGAAGTAAGTAAGAACTACTCGTAATATAGTGACTTTCGTAAGTAGGTCATCATCAAAATCATTTTTTTACAGACGTTCACAGAGTACGCGTAAGTAGTATAAAATAATTCATAATTTATGCTTACTTTGCTCTTAAATAGTTAGTCATGATTTATTTATTATTATAGTTATTTGGGTCATATTGGCATCTTACGTAGATACCCGTATCATCATAAAAAACGATCAAAGATTAAATTTTTAGGGTTAGATATGAGGATTTTACGTCCCATTTGAAGCATATTTCACAAAAAATTATTTAACCGTATCATATCTGCAGTAGCCCACCTAAACTTGGTATGTTTTAAATTGTTTTATATTTCAATTTAATACAAGTGACTAAAAAGTAATGATGTGTTATATTCTTAGAATTGGCTCAGTAAGCCCTCTCATCTCCCTCTCATCAGATACTGCACACGATAGGTTTCAGAGCAAAAATATTATTTTGCCCATACAAAAAAAAGATGACGCCATAAATAATATATGTTTGCAAACAGGTTTGATTGTCAGTACTTGAACCATTGTTGTATGGTTCATGTACTGATAAATAAACAGATTTAATTATGTAAAATGAAATGTAAGTACTTATAAATTATACACGACAATTTCACTACTCGTAAAAAAAATGTAAATACGTTTTGAATTCTTATATCGTTTCTAGGCCTCATTACTTTTTATGAAATTAGGTCATGTCATTTTTTAATTAGGTAAGTATTACTACTAACTTTAAATCGGTTTCTAGGTGACCTTAATATTTGGTTGTGAGCTTGTAATCAGGCTATAAAAGTCAGATGCTGAGCTTAATCATTGTGTCATCGTGACCTATGTGGATATGTGAAAATGCAAATACCTACACTTGAAGAAAAAATGGTTCTGTAGCTGATAGTTTCTCAAAAACCTTATTGTTTACGCAAATTTCTGATAAGGATAAATAGAATCACGCCGTAGAGTCTACAATCGACGGCGAAGGCAAATGGTTGTAAAGGAGCTGAAATAAAACGTAGGCATAGTAACCGACGAAGGTGATGATAGACCTCTTGTTTGTACAAAAATCAGTCGATTTAATAAAGCTCTGCAACTCAGGAGGGCAGGAAGATACTGCCGGGGAAAAGGAACGATTCACAAAACACGAACGCTCATAAACCGTTCTCTTATCTATGAATAGATAAAATAACCGCCAGACTTTCAAAATTTATATAGGCCCTCTATGAGTTAAAGAAATGTACGGATTTAAAAACAGCTATAGTTGCTTATTATGCTTATGCGAACGCTTGGCTAGGATATGGGATCATTTTATGGGGAAACAGCTCAGGTGCAAAATAAATTATTTATATTACAGAAAAGATGTGTACGAATATTGGTAAATATAACAAACGAAGAAAGTTGCAGACCCCATTTTGTTAAACTCAAAATACTGACACTAACTTCATTATATATATTGGAAATATGTAAATTCATAAGGAAAAACCTGATTTTACAATTACAGGCCAAGGATTTTCACACTTAAAAACGGAACTTAAGATACAAAAATAGAATACCAACACCTTTCACTAAATTGCAATTAGTACTCGTAAGCTTAGGACCACTCCATATGTCAATAAAAATTTACAACAGGTTACCTAATCATATGAAAGAAATAGACAAAGATGTGGAATTTAATAAAAAGCTGAATGAATTACTAATAAGTAAATGCTATTATAGCCTAGAAGAGTTTTTTTCGAATCCCCAATGGTTTACATAAATAATAAAGATAATTATGTATTATGTCTTGGGGGAGGCCTATGCCCAGCAGTGGGCGTCGTTCGGCTGAAATGATGATGTATTATGTATGAAATGTAATAAATTTTCAATTAATTGTAATTTCTATTTATTCAAATAAATTATACTTAGATTAGATACGATTTAGAATTTAAGCTTTATATCTCTTAGTTGTAAATTAATTATTGTACGAAATGTTTTAATGTTGCAGTGCCTTATCAGGGTCATGTGTGTACTTTTTAGATTTAAGAACTTGTTAAACCACATGAAGCAATAAATATTTATGACTATGACTTATGACTATGAATAGATAAATAGATGATTTGACTGACAGGTAAAATAACAGCTCCCTTAAGTCTACCATATCGCCATGCCTATAATAGGTGTCATTCACATACCGTTGAAAAAAGCGACACAGTCACCAAAAAGTAACCGTGTAGGAAGTAAGTTTTTGTTGTAAATTAGGTACTCATGTGATTTTTTAATTATGAAAAATAAATACGATGATGATTTATATGAAGAGGAATTGTGCAAAGATAAGCATATCTAAATTACTTGTAAATAAGATAGAGTGACCAATAATGGTACCTGATATTGACGCGGCACTAAAGTAGAGTTGTTTGCATTTCGTAGTTATTGGCGATCAAGGTTAAAAATCGAATTACGATTATTTTAGTATTTTATCAGAATCGGTTATTATTGTAAATGCAGAAGAATCTCTAGGTCCCGATTCCGATCATAGTACCTATATGGTCATGATCAGGAAGCTGCAGGCTTGTGGTCCATACTCTTGGAGTACTTACTTAAATTTCTTTATACATAGTTGGCACGTTAAAAGTTTTTTTTATGAACTAGGGTAGTCTCAGGCCATGGACTGATCCTATTAAATAGACTTTCAGTTTTAGGCTCAGTGCAGCAGGGCCATGGTTAACTTTTGTTTTTTTAATTCGGTTACTGAATGGGAAAATCTTCAGGATACAGAGGATTTCGTTCGCCTATCTTGATAGAGCATAAAGAGCAACCTGATTAGGACGGCAAAACTAGTTTATTACCTAATTCAGTTGAGTTATTTAGCAACACCTTTTATAACCCGGTCAATTTAGACATTAAAAGAGCTCAAATAATGAAAACAGCTTTACTCTATGGTATGTACCCTTACAATATAGCATAACATACCATCACGACTTTATCCCAAGCGAGGTAGTCAGAGGCAAGTGACTGTGCCGTCATGGTGAACGAAACACTCAGAAGCCCACTTTTCACCAATGGTATTAGAACCCAACGTGGTAGGTGGTGAACTTCCAATCGTCAGTTTATTTTAATGTGCAATAAAGAGATAATTAAATAAATATATTACGACCATAAAAGCCCTCAAGTGAATTCATTGATTCAACGATTGAGTGAGACAACTCATTAATTTATTTATGGTGGTGCACACCCTAAATTACTTTCATAATCATCATCGTCAACATCAATAAATGAACAGTACCTTGAGTATTCAATTCTTGTTCACAAACGATGTTCACAAAGTTTATATGTTAGATTAATTTTGTTTCACAGCCGATTTTCTATAGATTTCCGATCTTTTTGTTATTCGTTTGCAAGGCACTTCACTAAGTGGGCGGTACCCGTCAATAAAGTACGATATTATCGTGTACTACAGATCTATCTACTATCTACCGAAAAAGAATGCAATACTTCATAGGCATGAACTGTCAAAATTATCATTCGAAATTGGACAAGGTATAATAATAACTAATATCTCTATGTTTTATAAGAGGCGTATCGTTACTAGGAATCATAACAGAATAGAAACGCTGATTTTTGATCCGCTGAGAAAACAGCATTACTTAAGCAACTAGGATGACATATGAAGTGCATTATCCAATCCTAAACTTTTCCCTTTTAATCACGATTGTCGTAACAGCAACTTATTGCAGTCTTCTCGTTTGTTGCATCATTAATTTCACGTAGGTATTGAACATTTCCATTAATAAAATAATATTGAATCATGATTTGTAGATTAGATAAGAATAAGGTGTCGCTTTAATCAATTTGTAAGATGCTATTATGCTGGAAGTGTCCCTGAGTGTAATATTTGGTCATAACTACGAATAAAAAAAGAAGAATAATAATTCTATATTTTACTACGAAGTCAATTAATATTTATACATGTTATAACCTACATGCTCTGTATGTACATGAAGAGAAGGCAACTCAGTGACAATAAACTTGAAATATTTCCAAACATTCAACTCGAAAGAACTGTAAATAAGAATGGTCTAGAAAAATAATAAAATATTATTGATTTTGAGTTGATTTGGGGGACAATTTTCTAAATGAAAATTAGGCAGTTCATAATCTTCAGTAAAAAAACATAATATGGAGAGAAATATGATAAATAATTTTATAATAAAAAGAGCTATTGCCAGAAATTTAAATATTTACAGTGGCTTTAATTTAACACATAAAAGTGGCCCCTCACCTGGAGCATTTTCCTGTAATGAAACGTTTCAGATTCGATTTTATTTTGAGCATTACATTTCAGAACTGCCTCCCTGACACGACGAACATTCGCCTGTAATGTCCATTCGATTTTGAGCATTACATTACGATACTGCCTAACAAAATTTCAGGGAAGTTGTAATATTACACATTGTATCATCAAGTTGCACACTGTAATGAACGTGCTTTTCCCTCACCAACGTAATGCTCGAATTTGTAACATTATGTTACAGTTTGCGCACTGTAATGCTCGGTTCTCCTCCATCACTGATGTAATGCTCGCCTCTGTAGCGATACATTACAGAAAAATGCTCCAAGTGAGGGAGCACCTTATGGTTAACTTCTCCTTCAAGTCAGCGTGAAATTAAAACTAACGCATAACACTTACCTTATTTTCTTATCCTTCATTGTGATTACTTAAATATTTCGCAAAATAAGTCTATAAAAATATAAAACAACCACTGTCAACTGTCAACTTTCACCGGCTATATTACGAAACTTGTTCAACATGTGGTAGCTTAATCGTAAAGCGACTCAGTGTTGCACAGTGGTGGGCAACGCTTGGTTCCGTTGACAAATAACTATGAATGTCGCCAAAACATTGTGAATGACTGCGACCGATGATAATAACAGCGGTATAGGTACGCGGCGGGGCGAGTGACGGCGAGCGTGCGATCGCCAGACGACTGCGGACGACCGAGGTGCCGCTCTACATCTACTAGCAAGCGAGGGGCTTCGCCGTGACGTCACATTCAATCAATGGTTACATGAGCCTTGAACTGCCACACCATGCCGATAAATTGGTTACTGGCGAGCTCACATTGCTTAGAGCCGATGGAGCCGGACGCGATAATAATTTGCAACGTTAGGTGATAATACTGACAATGATAAGATGAAATCGCTAGTATGTGCGGAATTGATTTTAATTAAAGCATAATCTATGTTTTAGTTAGAGTGTCCACACTCAGAGACGTGAACTTTTTGCATTATCATGCCGATTTAGCAATAATCAGTTTCATTGTGAAGACATTTTTATAATTTCTTAGTACAAGTTATTTCAGAGTTTGATAGTTTTATTTCTGGTTTGATCTCACGTACTAGTTTAACATTAAGATAGAAACTAGAAAAATACGACCTGATCCTAGGGACTCAAGCGGGATTCGAACCCGCGACCCGCGTTTTTAATGCTAAAAATAAAAAAAAACACTAGTTTATTGTAATTAAAATTTTAATGTAAATTCATGTCATTCTTGAAACAAGTGTTTATTGGAAAAAATATATTTTTTAAGATAAGTAGTACCTACTCAGTGTAATTTTGTATTTTTTCATTATCATGAATCATTCTCATGAATATCCAGCTCATCATCATCCGTGCGGTCTATCCCAGTTGTGAACTCACACTGGTGTGTGGGGTCCCAGGGTCCGCCTCATGGATATAATGCTGCTTGTGATTATTTTTTAACTAGTTTTCTTTCATAAAAACAAATTGAGAGTTTGTTCACCTTTGCTGGTTGACTGTACTACTCAATATTTACTTAGGAAGGCTGTGGAACATATATATACGAGGTATTTTTAATGAAGATGTAGATGTTTAGAGGAAAACGTTTCGCAAATTAAGTAACTATCATAAATGAATTGATCGATGTAACTTTAGTGATAGTCTGATGGGTCCTTTACTGTTCATGATATACTTAAATAATATCTCTAAAATAGGATTAATAGGGGACATAACTTTAAATGCTGACGACACTTGTTTGTTTTACGCTGGACAATCCATAAGTGACTTGATGGCGGAGGCTCAGGGTTATTTACATCAGCTGAATGAGTGGTTTCAACAAAATTCACTGACAATTAATACATCCAAAACACACTACCTACATGATATTCACCCCGAAAAACAAAAGTATAATTAACTACCCGACCTTAGTGATAAATAGTGAAGTAATAAATAAAGTGGACCAAGAAAAATATTTAGGCTTGATTTTGGATAGTAAATTGACTTGGCGTCCACATATTCAGAAAATTAAAAGCAAAATAACATCATTAACGGGTATGGTATACGTGGAATTGTAAAATCATTACCGCGGTGTGTCCGTTATACAATTTATAATTCATTGGTGAAACCACACTTTGATTACATAATAGAACTTTGGGGCACAGCAGCTAAGACAAATATATCCATATTACAAATTGCTCAAAACAAACTACTGAAAGTACTTTTTAACTTTGATTGCCTAACGCCAACTAGTAAACTTAATAAACAAATCAATTTAATGAATGTAGCTCAAATCTCCAAGTACCTGCGTACTAGTTCGTAAAATATTAAATAAACAAATACAGATAAATACAAGTTCCATAAAAAAAACCCCAACACATAAAATGAAACTCAGGCGTTGCGATGACATACAATTATACACACCACGAACAAATTGCGGTAAAAGAAATATAATGTATGAAGGATCCAAAATGTATAACCAGCTGCCTGCAATCAAAATCTTTCGTAAGTTTTAAAAAACTTTTAAAACATCACATATTTAGCACTTAAGTTAAATTGAAATTCATATATTATTTCAGATATTAAAATCCATATTTTGACAAATTATAAAACACAATTCCACAAATAAATACCAATTATATAATAGGAATAATAATTGATAATGTTAAATACTACGATTGAAATTATATATGTAATTAAAATTGAAATACTACGAATAAGTTTATTGCATTGAAATTATATAAATTGAATTATTTAAATCATAATTAGAAATAAATAAAGTGATAAAACAATAACTCAAAGCTTTAAGACTTTAACCAAGTACACGCACTAGTAGTGAGCCACTTCCATTGGTGCCTATTCCGTGTCACTTTTTGTTGTTGTACTAGAGTTGTAGAGTATTTGTGACAATATTTTAATTTACCCACATATATGTATAATTACGTTGCCCGACAATTGTATATTTTTAAGTTAAAAATGTATGTAAGTAATGTTCTCATGTAAGTGAATTTATTTCTTCTTAAGAGAAAATAAAGATCTAATCATAAAGTTTTCTGCCATTCGTCTTGGTAGGTCACACACATCACCAAAATTGCTAAATAGATCGTCGAATCAGTACATAACTCAAGTGAGTAGGTACGAGTAGGTTGCTTCACTTTCTGAAATTGTTTACTAACTCTATGGTAGGAAGCATGATGGACTAAGCACAAACAAGACCTTAGAATAATTACGCATAGAAGGAGACTGGGTACTCGGGTACCCGGGTGATACTTGATAGCCGTGGTATGATATCTACATGGTAATAAATCCGCATAGCTGCGGGGCAGACACATTATATTAGTAATTAAAATCAGTATTAACATACCGTTGCATTCGCTGCTGCACTGACCGCCACTGCGCCCGATCGCGTAAGGTCTTAATCACTTAGCTTTTCTGTTCTCAAATGCTCGCCTTACCTGAAAAATGAAGCTGGTAAATAAACATTTCATAAGCCAAATCATTTGCAGTTATTTGGGAAAGGGTCGAAGGGAAAGCAGAGCGAGCATAGTGGTTGCTCTGATGGCCAGGTGTTTTGGGTTGGGAGCCTTCCGCTCACACCCCACTGAACGGTGAAACTGTTGAAGCCATCTAAAGCGGTTACAGAAAAAATTGAGTCGAAAAGGCAAAGAGTGACTTAAAAAATGATGGTGTCTTTTTGTAGAGCCTGATCTACTTACTTACTTATCCTGGCGCAGCGACCCAAAATGATAATGATGAATCTTTGCCTCCGACACAAGAAGACGCCACGCTTGTCTGTCCTGCACGATCTCTTGCCAAGGAGGCGCTTGAAGAGCCAGCAGGTCCCGCTCCACCTCGTCCTTCCAGCGTTACCTGGGCCGACCCACCGGTCGACGACCGCTTGGCCGTCCCAGGTACGCTCTCTTCTTTGCCCGATCCTAGAGCCTGATCTAAGCTAAGTTTTAATATCAGTGTTTGATATTTTTAGGTGTTGCCCTGTTGCCCGTGGTTGGCTATCGGCTTCGTCTGGAAAGGAATTATGTCAGAACTAGCTTTCCGCCCGCGGCTTTCGCCCGCGTGAACTTCATCGTTAGGTACTTAAGGCCAAAGAGAATCTTCTCAAATTGTAGCCTATGTGTTATTCTGTGTAAGCTGTATTACTGTAAAGTTTTATCTAAATCCGTTTCGTAGTTTTTGCGTGAAACTTTCGGATTTATAATATTAGTAAGAAGTAAGATTTATACTGATCGGCTGCAACAACTCTGTGCATATGGCATAGAGTGTTTTTGATACAATATAATTCCTGCAAATTATTCGACTGATATCAATAATAATAGGTAGGTACCTACTTACCTACTTTATCTTTACGTATTCATTTAATTATTACCCACTCTTCTTAAAACCGTGCGTAAAGTAATACTTACCCTGCAATGGAAGATATTACTACCTCTAACTTGAAATGAAGATTTTCAGTTTATAGCAATTCACTTACAGTCAGTATTTATTGCCGTGGATTTTCGAAAGAGCACATACATTTCAGTATCAGAAGAAGATGTGAAGCAATGCACTGAACTCAAACCAGATGATTTCATGTTTCAAAAACTTATCAGTATCTTCAAAACGACAATGATTCCTTTGAAGCGAAGCTTTTGAGTCATCGCATGACGTACTCGACACCATGTGACGTCAGGGAATCTCCGTGCATCAAATCATGGATCACATTACACGCATCGAACAGGAGGTTGGCTATTTGCTGTAGAAATTGCACTTTGCGAACTATTTGCAACTAGGTATGACAACTTCCGGGATAGTACCTTTAGCGCAAGGTCGCGCTTTACAACTAGGTATGACAACTTCCGGGATAGTTCCTTTAGCGCAAGGTTGCGCTTTACAATCGAAGATGTCACTCTGTACTCTCACAGTGAGTACAATTCGACAATTAAGATGGATGATTACAATTTCCACATTTCTCAGCTGAATTCAACGGTCAACAACATTGTTGATTATCTTACCAGCGTGCGTCATGGCGTGTCCAGCAAGAATCCCCTGAGGAAATTCGAGAAATAGATAAAAGACTTCATCCCATGAAAAAACATGAAGTCCTTCCTTCTTCCCTTTCAAGTCATGACATACATCAATACGTCATTGTCTACACTCTTTTCACCGCAGCTATAGTCGGAACAATCATCTGGGCAATAAAAAAACGTATCTCCGTATTTTGCCAGAAATAAAATATCAATCGAAAAGCAACACAAGTATGAAGACATTGAACTATAACGAATGCAGTCGCCCTGGTCAGCAAAAAGTACTAGAGTCTTCAAGCAAGCCACCACCACGACAGCCGGCTGAACGTTCTCGACCAACTACCCCAGCGGCGGACAACATTGTGTTTAATTTAGAGTCCTAGTTTACTTATTTCGTTTTACTTGCTTTGTGCTGGCATGTCTTTCTCTTGACAGTGTTTTGATCCTCTTTCTGGGTTTTCAACATGTACGAGCAAGCCACTGTACATTTTTAATTTATTTTATGCTTACTTGGCGCGCCTCACATTTGGCGCGCCGCTAGAGTTCATTACATTTCAATCGAGAGTACATTACTAACCGCGCTAGCAAACACTACTCAAGCAAAGATTTGCCATAATACCTACTTTACTTTGTCACTTTTACTTACAACTAACTATTTTACTTCACTTAGGCTACCTTCTTTCCCTTCGAAGTGCTCATCTACTATCTACTTTTATCAATATGCACACAACAACATGGTCTAGGGATATATAAAACTTTTTTAAATAACTTAAAAAGTACTGGCCTTACAAAAAAACTATTAATGACAGATTATAAAAACATAATCAAGTTCCTTTTTTAAATTCAAATTTGTATATAAAAGGTTTTGTTTTAAGATGAAATTCGCATTCATTGAATTTCTTTCAAAGAAGTAAATCTTCACGAACTTCTAACTTGATTAAACCTCCATAAAATTCTATAAATCTTTGTCAAATGCATCTTCAGTGTTCATTTAATCATGCCACGTAGACACTTGACCAGGAACGAAATGTTAAGAGCAGTGGGCATGATTCAAGCTGGCGCTACCCAAATTGCGGTTTCTGAAGCCATGAAGACCAGTCAGAGCGTCATATCCAGGCTTTGGTCACGTTATCGTGTCACGGGGGAAGTGGTGGAACGGCACCGAGGACCTCAACGCATTACAACACATGTGCAGGACCGATTCATAGTAAATACTGCAAGAAGTCATCCAAATGTAACGGCGATGCAATTGGTTCAAAGGCTACTGAGAGAGTATGGTTTGCTGGTAAGCGGTCAAACTTTGAGAAGACGACTGCATGAGTCAACCTACGTGCTCGTAGGCCACTTCGGGTACCAGCGCTAAGGAGAGGCAATCGAGGAAGAAGATTACAATGGGCTATTGCACACGAAAACTGGAACCATTCTTAATGGTCACTTGTGCTTTTTACTGATGAATCCAGGTTTGGATTTCATCCTGATTCGCGAAGAGTACGCGTTTGGAGGGAGCCTGGACGTTGGAATCGGCTGCAGCACAACAAGTTCATGCATATCAAGGTGGCACGATTATGGTTTGGGCAGGAATTCGTCTCGGCGGTAGAACGGACCTCATTTGGATACAAGGCAATACGACTGCTCTAAAATACCGAGATGAGGTGCCAGAGCCTGTAATCTTGCCCCACAGACAGCAAATGGGACAAAATTTTCAGCTAATGCACGACATGCCCGTCCACATACGGCGCGTATCGTTGGACGTTACAAGTTGGTTACAACAGCATGATATCCAAGCTTTAGACTGGCCTGCACAATCCCCTGACTTAAATCCTATTGAGCATGCCTGGGATATGCTTCAAAGAAGAGCTCCTAAGAATTTCCCTGAAGATATTGTGCATGAAAACCAGCTTTTCTTGCATCTTACCAGGACTTGGGGCAGTATTCCACAACAGGATATTGACACCCTTGTTTTGAGTATGCAGAACCGCCGCAGATGTGTCAGGAGAGTCTTAGGTGGATCCACGGATTATTAATTTTAAGTTTTCAACAATTTATATAAAAATAATAGTGTTTTTTTGAGGTTTTGATGTTTCAAAAATAAAGTTAAGATTGAAATTTTGTCTGAGTTTTTCCTCTTCTTCTAAGTTTTTTTTAAATTTAACTTTATCTAAAAGTTTATTTATCAGATTAGATAGGCTATTAAACAAGGTTTATTTTAATGTGTAGGTGTCTTAACAAAAAGTTAATAGAATTTTAGTTATTTAGGTTTAATTGAAATATCCCTACACCATGTTGATGTGTGTAGGTACGTGTATCGTGTTCGTGGTCTACCAAGCGGACATCGTACATTATTTAAAAAAACACTACTGATGACTGAAGGCCTCTACTTCATTCCTACCTAGCTTCGCTAGGTTTTGAAATGCACAAAATGATATGGGTAGGTAATTTACATACGATGTTTCCCTAAATGTTTTGCACATAGTCCGTTGCCTTGTCGCTGCTAAGTAGCGGTGGTTCTGTAAATACTACCTTGCCCCAAGAGGTCTCAGGCGTGGGGGGTGCGACGACGATGCTGGTGCACAGTAGCGGATCCAAGGGTGGAAGAGGCCAAAGGCCCCTCCTAAAATCATCTGAGTATATGTGAAATCTTAATCACAATTTACATCACTTATTCTTATATGATCTATACTAATATTGCTAATATTAAAAAGATGTAAGCGTTTGTGAGTTTGTATGTTTGGGACAGGTATTCTTCGAAACTACCGAACCGATTTTAAAAACTATTTTACTGTTAAAAAGCTACATTATCCCTAATTGCTATAGGCATATATTTATTTTGAAAAAAATAGTTTTCAGCCAGATCAATTAACACTTATTAAGAGCGCTAGCTGGGGGTGGATCGGAAACGTTGCATTTTTGTAAGATTTTTGTGATTATTTAATTGAATTAAAATAAATCTTATATTTTTGCTCTATTATTGTGTGCATAATACTATTTAAAAACACATAGAATTGTCTAAAATTAGGTAGTCGCCAATTATTTGCTAAATTAAATAAAAAACCGTCTTTTTTGAAAAATTTAAAAGACACAAATTTACTGTACACAGTTAAAGTTATAGTTATGAAATTAAAAGGTGCATTCAATGATAGAGAGATAATTTATCATCATCATCATCATCATCAGCCTATCATAGTCCACTGCTGGACATAGGCCTCCCCCAACGCGCTATCGCGCCCTATCCTCAGCTTGACGCATCCAGTTTCTGCCAGCGACCTTTCGCAAGTCATTTTCGCACTCATTGGCCGGAGTGCGTCCTACACTACGTTTGCCTATACCCGGTCTCCACGCTAGAACACGCTTACCCCAACGGTTATCTGTTCTACGGCATAAATGGCCTGCCCACTGCCATTTCAGCTTACTAATCCTGTGAGCTATGTCGACGATCTTAGTTCTCTGGCGGATTACTTCGTTGCGAATCTTAGCCCTCAGAGAAACACCGAGCATAGCTCTCTCCATGCCATGGAGCTCGCTGAGCGACTTTTAACTGGTGGGCTACGCGCACTGTTAGTGTCCACGTCTCGGCTCCGTTACCGTATCCGTATGTCATGACGGGAAGGACACATTGGTCGAAGACTTAAGTCTTCAGGCACTGTGGTATGGGCGACGAGAAGACCCGGCGAAGTTATCCGAAAACTGCCCAGCACAGCTGAATTCTTCTTTTAACCTCCTTCTCGAAGTAGGTTTTACCTAACTGCAATACTTGCTCGATGCAGGTATATTCCTGAACAACTTCGAGTTGGTGGCCGTCGACAGCGACCGGTCAGGGATCAATGTGTTCATTGATCATGATTTTGGTTTTATCCAAGTTCATGCCGAGACCGATCCGCCGAGATGAGGCAGCGAGGCCATCCAGCCTCTGTTGCAGCTTTTGCAACGACGCCGCCATCAGGACTATGTCATCTGCGAATCGTAAGTGTGAGATGTAACTACTCGTCGTTTATGTTTATGCCCACCCTTTTCCAGTCCAACGTCTTGAACATATCCTCCAAAGATTTGGTAAAGAGTTTCGGGGATATGACATCCCACTGTCTAACACCTCCGCGCAATTGGATGGGTTCAGACTGCTGGTCCTGTACTTGGACACTCATGGTAGCAGCATTATAAAGGCATCTCAACACTTCGATATAACGATAGTCTATTTGGCATCCTTGTAGGACAGCCCAGGTCTCGATGGAGTCAAAGGCTTTTTCATAGTCCACAAATGCTGGACACAGAGATCAATTATACTCTTCGGACTTCTGTATAATCTGCTTTACCGTGTGGATGTGGTCTATGGTGCCAAAGCCTCCCCGAAACCCAGCCTTCTCCGGAGGCTGGAAATTTTCGAGTCTTCTAGCGAGACGGTTCTTGACAACTCTGGAGAACAGCTTATAGACGTGGCTCAAAAGAGATATGAGTCGGTAGTTCTTAAGCATCGTTTTGTCACCTTTCTTGAAAAAGAGAACTACAATACTCTTGTTCCACGGCTTTGGAGTCCTCCAGCTGTGAAGGACAGAGTTAAAAAGGCGCTGTTGGGTACTTCAGAACAGGAGCACCTTCTGCCTTCAGAAGTTCTGAAGTAACTCCATCTTCACCCGGGGCCTTTCCATCTCTGAGCTGTCTCAGAGCCAGCACGATCTCACCTTGGCAGATGTCTGGCAGCTCGTCGGTATAGTGAGATAATTTATAGGTACTTAGTTCGAATTCACCTAAATATCACGAAAATCTTAAAAAAATGCAACGTTTACTGTCTACCCCAAACGCAAAAAGCAAACCCTCTCAAGTAATCCGGAAAAAATGCGCCACCGTAAATCTTTTCGTGCGTGCGCTGGCTAATGTACTACAAAAATATAGGTTTTTAGTAGATCCATAAAAACGTTCGCGGCACAATACATCTATCTTTTATAAATAAGTAGCTATAAGGCATGTTTTGCGTTAAAAAAATATGTAAATAAGGTAGATTTTGAGAATTATTACTACACAAGCATATTCAATCCTTATGATTAAAAGTTATTGCATCATCAAGAAAATTTTACAGAGATACATTTTGTCCTTTACAACACATTAATTGGATCAATAGAATCGGATATAGCGTGAAATTAAAAATATGCACGAAAAATATTTAAAATATATAAAAGCGAAAGGTCACTCATCACGAAATTTCAGAAACTACAAGTGCTAGGAGTTTAAATTTTGCATGGGGGTTTCTTTGGGACGTAGGTGCTCGCTCACCAAGACGGGGTTTTAGCGAAATTTGACCTCTAAGAGGTTGTTTTTGGGGTTAACAGTTTGTTTGTATGAAACTTAGTTACTTCAAGTGCTAGGAGTCTTAAATTTTGCATTCGGGTTGTTTTTAGTTCGTAGATGCCAGATGCTAACTAAGATGGGTTTTTGTGAATAACAAGTAACTATCTACCTATCGTAAGTCAGAAAAAATCGCTGTCATAAAAAAATAAGTTCACGCGGGCAAAGCCGCGGGCGGAAAGCTATTCTCTAATAAAGAGGATGTTCTGATAGAACTGAGACATAATAATAATAAAGAAATATCTGGGACACTTTACACCAAGATCACCTGATCCCAAACTAAGCAGAGCTTCATAATCGGCATGTGTCATTGCCTCCAGCCAGTCACTTATAAAGGCGAGGCAACATTCTAAAGTTGATGCCCTGCAAAGTACCCCTATGTAATCCTATTTCAATTAGTTCGCTGTAAACAGGTTTTGCACCTAAAAATAAAACTATTGACGAGCTCGGTCTTTCCAGGCAATATACGGCTTCGCCAAATCGCCACACTTTTGGAACACTTCCTGTGTTTAGGGAATAGAGAATAAGAAGGATTTTTGTTAGTGAAAGTAAAAGTAAAGTAAAAACTATCTTTATTTATATAGACTTATAAAAAGTACTTATGACAAATCATATACAAAAAAAATTGTAGCATAAATATACTGAATAAAAATAAACTTACATAAAGTAATACTATGATAGTTAATATCATAATTAAACATAATGTGACTCTACCACCGGTTCGGAGGTTGTTTCCGATCGAGAAGACTCCGGCAAGATACTCGATGGTTACTCTTTTCAATCTTGTTTTATACACAGAAATTGAATTAACAGTCACATTGAATTGAGTTAAGTCAGCGTAGTCGAAAGCTGTTAACACCACACGAAAATGTGTAAATACTTGTCTTTGATATCATCTTCAATAATAGAGTGACAGCAAGCAATCGATCTAATTTTCGATATTCTTGATTGAACAAGGTCGTTCCTCCCTAAAATCGGCCAGTGCCTTCCTTCCGTCGATTCCGACCACTAATCGTTATTATCCTTAAGAAGTTGTGAATACCTGATAATAAGATCCAGTTCGCTACAAAAATATTATTTCAAGGGTGTGATTTTGCAGAAAAACTATGACACTTTAGTAAAACTATCCGAGGGTCTATCGTCGTGACTTGACAAGGATAGTTAGCATCCGCTTAAAAATTGCCTATAAAGCATTGGTACGAGGTGCATTCAATAAGTACCTAGCCTCATCGCCAGAGGGCGCTGTAGTTTCAAAAGAGTTTTACCACAGTGTAGCACATTCTTTTTTAATTCTTTTTTCAAATTTTCATTGCAATCCCTTCATTTGTTTTAATTTGACAACTTATGGAAGCGAACGTGTCGATCGGTTTTACAAAAATGGAAAAAGAGCAATATCGTTCGGTGATTCGATTCCTATTTTTGGAAGGGTAAACGCGCATCGAAATCAAATAGCGCTTGGATGCTGTGTACGGTGACTCTTCTCCATCGATGGCCACCGTCAAGAATTGGTTCAACGAGTTTGCACGTGGCTGTACGTCGGTTTTTGATGAACCACGTCCAGGTGCACCGCAAAACAGCTGCTAACATTCTCATCTGCTGGAAAACATTAAAAAATCCATGATCTCGTATTGGCAGATCGCCGATTGAAGGTTCGGGAGCTAGCTGAGACTGTAGCCATTTCAGAAGGAACAGTGCATCATATTCTTCACGAGGAACTCGGCATGAGAAAGCTGTCGGCGCGATGGGTGCCGCGTTTACTCACACCGGAAAACAAGCGCAACCGTGAGACCACATCGGAGACGTGTTTGGCGCTGTTTAAGCGGAATCCAGCAGAGTTTTTGCGTCGTTTTGTGACCGTCGATGAAACCTGGATCCACTGGTACACACCAGAGACCAAGGAGCAATCAAAACAATGGATCCAGACCGGGGAACGTGCTCCAAAGAAGGCGAAAACTGTAAAATCGGCCGGAAAAGTTATGGCCACCGTTTTCTGGGATTCACAAGGTGTGATCTACATCGATTACCTTGAGAAGTGTAAAACAATTACAGGGCTTTACTATGACGATTTATTGGGCCGATTCGACGCCGAATTAAAGAAAAAACGACCCCATCTGGCGAAGAAAAAAGTGCTGTTTCACCACGACAATGCACCGGTTCACACGTCTGCCGTTGCCATGGCCAAATTGGTCGAATTACGCTACGAATTGCTGCCCCATCCACCGTATTCTCCAGATTTGGCCCCTTGTGACTTCTTTCTGTTTCCTAATCTGAAAAAATCACTCGCCGGGAATAGATATGGATCAAATGAGGAGGTCATCGCCGCCACGGAGGCCTATTTTGCAGAGTTTGACAAAAACTATTTTTCGGACGGGTTAAAAAAGTTGGAGCATCGCTGGGCTAAGTGTATCGAACTAAAAGGAGACTATGTTGAAAAATAAATTGCCACTATTCCAAAATTTTCGTTTACTTTTTGTAGGCTAAGTATTTATTGAATGACCCTCGTATATCAGGTTATATCTACTGTTATTTGTATTAACGTTTAGTTGGTATTCATGATGCAACCCACCTGACTTATCAGACAGTACCTAAACATTTGGCATCGAAGTGTCGAGGTCGAATACCGTTTATAGGTTTCTGAGGGTGCAGGACTCCGAAGTGCGGTAGGTACCAAGAGATCTTGGCTTGGCAAAACTCTGCATAACCCTTACTAATCATCGCTTCTATATTCGCATGATAGGCGTCCGCGTATGTTTTATCTTTACTCATCTTGTGTTCCAGGGAGAGAAACCGCTTACGGGCCAACGGATAACTGTCTGGTACGGCATTGATGTCTGGTTCCCATATGAAACCGGCTTCGAATCTGCCAGTCGACAATCTATGTGTGGTTCCATCTCGTTTAGGTCGAAAATCGTTTTAGTCCATAGGATTCTTACTATCATCCATGGGGGCTGTATCCATGTTGAGAAGATATTTTATCAAAATTTAGTCAACAGGTATAGGTAATATAAAATGTTGAAGTAGGTAATGTAGATGAATCGGTAAGTAGGTAAAGGTGATAAAGCTTTATGTCCTTGTAATGTAATGATGACTGTTGTCTATAGGTATTTATTCGACAAAAAGTGCAAGTGAACTTAGGCGTAAGTACCTACATAGGTATCCACTTGAATTACGGAGTACTAATACCTATTCTGTGCTTGATAAGTACTAACCAGCTTATTTATGTTATTGTAGGTGGCTTAAGAATAGGGCCTCTTTCTCACCGGATCGGTGCGTTTTCGTTCCTGTACAGATTGTTTACCGAGCGCATACGCGCGCCTCTGCACAGAATCTGTACAGAGCGGCCGGCCCCTCGCGTCTCACCCCCGCCAGCTCCGCTGCGCGCACCACTGGCACCTGTCACATCGATTGAAGTATTGTATTATCTACCGTACCGGAAACATCCAGAGCCTGTCAGGAAATGTTTTTCAGCAGAAAATCTGTACAGATTCGGTGCAGAGGCTGTACCAAAACAAAAACGCAACAAGCCGGCAACTTACCTGCATGTCAGTTGTGTGCGTATCGCCTTTACAAATACCATAAATGACATTCATCATCCCCATCTTTTCACGGAATTGATTGTTTAGCCTAAGCAAAGTTTATTAGCTTTTATTAATAGCTGTTTACGTTGTAAAATGATTCACGTGGATTCTTAAGGTGAATGTCAACAAATATGCATAGTCCAAGCATAATAAACGGTAATCCTTTGGATGATGATGCTTCGATTACCTCTGAATGGTCTCCATTTTGGATCTATTATAATACCCCAACGGACCTCATCAGTAACTATGTGCTATGTGCCTGCCCACTAACTTCAACTCAACTCACTTACTTGCTGTGTAAGTCTCGTCGGTGAGATTCGTTCTTTTATGAATTTCCTCCCTGCTTTGATCGCGATGCGAAATAACAAGCATACTCGTAGGTAGGTACATCATATGAAAATCCAGAGCTCTTGTCACTTAACCTTGTTATTTTCACATTGTTAGCCGAGCGAAAAGTTTAATTTCATCCATTTCTCCAACTTCCAGTAAAATAAGTTAATATTTTTTTTCTTTCCCATTTATCCTGTTACGTTCAGTCAAATACTTCTGTTCCGTTAAAACTTTTATAAGTCATCAACCACGTGCAAAACCGATTTCACCAGACTTAAGTAATACCTAAACTGACAGTGGAAGTGCCTAACGTTAGATAAACTCGAGCAATAGGTAGTAGATGCCAAGTAAAAAAGACCCTGAAAGAAAGAGTTACTTTTCTTCATCTTCTAACTTCGTTTTTAATCAAAACATTAATCTGTAGAATAAAATAGCGGACGTGGAGCATACAAAAACAAGCAATGCAATACAAAGCTGTTCATAGTTCAGTTTATTAGGTACTTATGAAAGGTACATGCTTACCGACACGGAAAATAAGCTAAACGTAAAATTGTTTTACAATTAAAATTATTTTGCTTCAGAAAAACTTACTTAACTTTCGTTATTAAAAGATGCTTTTTGAAGCTCCGAATCTGTAACTGTGACTCCGTTGCATTGCAGTACGATACCAGCGCTAAAGTGAACTCTTTTTACCGATCGAGATCGAGTTACCCAAAAGAGAACTAGGTCAAATAGTAAATGTAGGTTAGGGTCACGTTAGTTTCCAATAAAAGCCAGCCTATGAATACGCTCAAAGGATGTGATAATTGAAGTGACTGAATGACCCGTTATGTTTCCTAAAACATCTTCGTAAACAAATGCACTGTATGTGTGTCACCCGATCGCACAGTCCCTATAAAGCAGACCGTACCCTCGTTTTGAGATTAAACCTGGATTAGACCTCGTATACTTACAACCATCAGGAAATTTACTTCTTTAATAAGATCAATATTTCGCCATGGAGTTCCACTTTAGATTTCTTGGACTGGTATTTCTATTGGCGTTTCTCGCCTTCGTGCGGTCGAAACCAGTTGAAGAGTCTGCTTTGTCTTCGGGCCAGACAGATGAAATGATGGAGACGGCTGAATCGCAGAATCCCTTTCTACCGCGGTTTGCGATGAAAAAGTTGAAGGAGAGGCGGGAACAGGCGCGTGCGCAGAGGAGAGGCGACAGACCAAAGATGCCGCAACCGCGCCAAGGAGTCCGGTGTCCTCAGAACCCATACAGGAGATATTACGTGAGTAATACTTGAAGAATTTACAACCGTCACCAGTGTTGGGTGCAATCTAATCAAGATAAAAAATAGCGTAGGTACGAGTACTTATCTCAACGACCGTCATGCAGTCAACCAATGACCCAAGCAAACAATGTTTACATCGTACCGTCCGAACAGTGAGTTAATCGCAACGAATGCTCAGTCAGCTAATACTGGCACTAT
Source organism: Udea olivalis (assembly GCA_947369235.1). Lineage (NCBI taxonomy): Eukaryota > Metazoa > Arthropoda > Insecta > Lepidoptera > Crambidae > Udea > Udea olivalis. The sequence continues at coordinate 12,424,524 of OX376351.1, forward strand.
TTAGCTCTAGCCGTACATAACAAAACAAATATAAAGTAATATTAAATTAACCATTTTAGCTAGGAGCATATTCTTTAAGTATTCAAATATTATGATACCTATTGCAGGCACGCTTTTGCTCAGGTACACAATTGTTTGTAAAGACTTTATGATGAATTGTAACAATACAATGATCATTGATCACTCATAAACTGCTAAAAATAAACATGAGTGAATGTGTACCTACTTAATAAATTTGATTTATCCTTGTTTAAGAACAGAAGTCTGTTCGGTTTAGAAATAAACGTATGCTTTCGGAGAAATGTGTTGTTACAAGCAATTTGCACTTTTGTGGCAGACCTTTCTTCGGCACACTTTGCCACAAATATAAGGCTAACAGCAGTCATCCTGCTCACAGTCACCCAAGTGCATTTCTAACGCGAATATTCTTATTTCAGAAAAAATGAAGTCTACAGTTATTTTGTTGTTGACGTTGGGGCTCGCGCTCGCTGATCCTATTTCAAAACAAACTGCTTCGACCGATAACAACCAGTCACCTTCGTCAAAATGCACCGAGTCAGAAACAAAACACGACGAAGAAACAAAGTTGAACAAAGACACCTCGGAACAAAAGAACCCTCTAAATGCAATCAATCCCACTGCCGTGGAATTGGAGGAGACAATACCAAATGTCGACATAATTATTGAAGAAGCTATCGATCTTCAAAACGACCTTGCTTCGAATACAGAGGACGATTTTTTATTGGACGAGAACGAGGAATCTTTGATAGATGATCTGTATCCCAATGAGATTATTGAAAAAAATCCAGATGAAATAATGGAGACCGCAGCTGGTTTCGTCCCCCTCCCAATCATAAGGAGAAGACAAAAACCAACGAGGCGGTTTGCGACCAGACGTCACCACAGACGAAACCCTCAACGACGCGTATACTATGCCCCCTACTATTACCCCTATTATGGATATTATCGCCCAAGCTCTCTGAAATACTATTACTAATGTTAGTTATTTGTCTAGTGAAAAAACGTACTAACTCTTATATTTACGTTCAAACCACATACTATTTTAAGACTGGTCCTATTATTTATTGTAATTTTAATTAGTTCATAAAAAATAAAAAATGAATTCAATTTTTCGCATTTTTATTACTAAAAAAATCTTTTTCAACTATAAGCATAAGTCCCTTACCGTTGTAATAATTTCAATATTATATATTACCAATTCCTATATTTACATTATTACTTATTGAAAAACTAAATCTTGTTTTCTATTAGCTATGTATCTTAAATTAGGACAAAATGTTGTACACTAAATTGGTTTCATGGCAGTTGTGTTCAGTAAAAGTTCTTTTTAGAAAAATGCACGGGACCCTTTTTAGGCCCGCGTTTCTGTATTACGAATGTATGACACAACAATATTAAACGATTACTTACATATAAACATGCATGTTAATCACAAAATATGTCTTGGTTTAATATTTGTCGCCTTAAAATTATAACACATAATTTAAATAACACCTACTGAGAGAAAAAGATGAACACTCATCCGACACAAATAAATATTGATTTCAAAAGTAATTACATGAACCAGATAAATACACTTAAGTGTATTTCTTCATTAATGAAGACAACCGTGAATGGAACGAAACGTAGCACGTTATAAGGCCAGTTCTTTTATGCTGACGGCCACACGTCAGGCGTAACATTCAAGTTAGACAATTACTTTTATTGCAATCGTAAAAGGTCAACACGGTTGACGTGAGGCCGTCTTGCTTATTAATTATCAGCCTCATCAAAGAAAACAATATATCTTTTAAAAATTGTAATGAAACAACGATCGATATCACAAAAGATAGATAAATGAAATCGTTGAACTTTAACCACTTTATTCATAAGAGATAAAGGGGTGCTGAAGCACTGCTTTCAATAGTGAAAGAAGTGTTAATTTGTTTTTATGAATAAGAGGGTAGGTACGCAACAACGGTCAATGGGTCGATAACTTATTTAAACGCATTCAACAGTCGTATCGTAGTGTCGATATCGCGGCTCACTTGCCGGGCCCCACGAGCGCCTCGTCCATGAGTTCGTCGTCGGTGATGCCGGGCGAGTTGGAGTGCGGAGAGGGCGCCACCAGCGGCGACGGCGCCGGGCTCTTGGCCAGCTGCAGCGCCAGCGCGGGCGACGCGGGGTACACCGGCCGCACCGCCACCATACCGGACACTTTACTCCCCGACGACGACGAAAAGTCCAGCAACATCTCCGCGGCCTCCTGCGGAGTCGTCGCCCCACTCCGCGGCACCGACCCGCTCGCCGGCGGCTTCATACACGAATCCGCCCCCTTCCTATCCTCCGAACTACCCTTCGGAGCGGGAAACCCCTTCGCCATGTCAGTTTTAAAATCTAAAGGCACCAATGGATAAGAGCCCGAGTAACCCTCCTTCGCGTCGTCCTTACTCCGTGCACTCTCACCCTTTAAACTATCCATCGTTTTAGAGTATTCTATAGGCCTATCTGATTGGTCCCCCTTTATGGGCTGAACGGTCTTCGGACTCAAGCCGCCCATGTTTAGCAATGGTTTCGGTACGTTCAACGGATACGCGGATTTTTGCAAATCCGACGCTCGGGAGTTTGGGTTATCGAAATGGGAAAAGGAGTATTTATTCTGGTCTAGATTCCTTGCGAAATCGTTGACCATGGATCTACTGTCGTACTGTGATATGGGATTATTTTTGTCAGGTGTGGTTTGATTTTTTAATTTAGGTATTTGAAATTTGCTAGTGTCCAGTGGTTTCATCAATCCTTCGACTAAGAAATTAGCATCTTTAGACTTATACCTGTCGCCGTCTACCTCGTCCCTCGAACCGCTCGGGCTCGAATGCCTCTCTGATTTTGAGGAGAATATGGATTTTTCTGAATTACTCATAAGTTTGGTCCGCGCCTTTTCTCGTTCTCTATCTCTTATTATTTTGGCTAAATCTGTACTACTGCTTTTGGGCGAGCCGGAGCTCGACTTGGACGCAGATTTCGATAAATTCATACCAGCGCTACTGGAGCTGGATGTTTTGGAATAAGGCACTTTGGGCATACTACTGCTGTTGGTGGAACTCGACGATTCCGAGGGGCTTATGTTCGCTTTGGGGGGCGTCGACCCCGGCGTTGCGCTGCCGGATTTCGAGGATTGTAACACCTGGGTTTTCTTGGACGCCGGGCCGCTTATGACGCCAGGTTTAAGACCTGTGTGGGTTTTCGGAGAGCCCTGGCTTGGTGGGGTCAGCTGCGGGGATGATTGCTTACTAGAACTGGAACTACTGTAATTTAACTTGGAACTACTACTTGATTCTTTTGTTCTCGTTTTATTTATAGTGATTTTCATACCATCTAGACTAGGCTTAACCATGTATTCTTGATTTTTATCGTTAATTTTATTACTGCTTCCAGGTGTACTGTTTTTTGAATCAGAAAATTTGTTAGTACTACTGGAGGACCCGCTGGATTTAGCTGCTGCGACCTCAGAGTCGGTGCCACAGTGCTGAGCAGATTTCAGTTTGTCTATCACAGCGCTGAGCGAACCCTTTCTATTTCGCGCTACACTCGGAGCATTAGATTTGTTCACTTCGACATTCGGTGGGGATATGAGAGGCTCGGTGACGGGGCTATCGCAGGACACGGGGGTAATTTCTAGTTGTTTTAATTTAACAGGATTTTTTAATTTAGGACTACTTCTACCGGAACTGGAAAACGACAAACCGGAATGTTTTTTCTCCTTGTCCCTCGAGGAAGCGGAACCGGACCCGTAGCTGTCTTTAGAGAGTTTCTTTGATAGGTCGTAGCCGGTGGTGCCGGACTTTCCGGACGGAGAGCCGCTCGCGGCGGATTTTAAAGCTGACATGCTGGGCTTTCCGGAGCTTGAGGAGCTGTGCTTAGGGGAGGAGATGCTGTGGTTTTTTGGGCTAGAATACCCGGGCAAGTGTTTGGGGCTGTTCTGGACTGGCGAGTGGCGCGGGCTGCTGTGGTGACTAGACGTGCCGGAGGGCTTGGCGAGCTTCACCGCGCTCGGGCTCGGCGACTTAGTAATAGAGACCGACCGGCCGTGCGTTGGACTCGGGCTGAACTTCCGCAGAAGCGAGTTTGGGGACGTCGGGCGCATTGGGGACCCATCAGTAGGTTTGATGCTGACCGACACCGGTTTAGTCAGTGGGTCCTGCTTCGGCGGCACCTTCTCAGGAGGCCCCATCGAGTCGTCCCTTCGCCTTCGCTTCTTCTTCTCTTTGCTGCGCTCTTCGCCGGATTTACTGGACTTCTTCTCTGAGCGGTGGCGGTCATCTAGTGATTTGAGTTGCGAAGACGTGATAGGAGTAATTGTTATGGAGCTAGGAAGGGCCGCCGGGGCGGCTGCTGTTATGGGTATTATTTCAATACCGGGGCGGCGATCTAGGCATAACATTGAGGTTAAACTAGAACCAGTTTCTGACCTCGCGGTGTTCCCCGAGTTGGAGCCGATGGGCGTGATGCTGACCGACGACGGCATGTAAGATTTCCCTTCCGCTAAGTCCAACAGAAGTGACGATGTACTTCTACTGCGTGATTCTGAATCTTTGCTTTTCAGCTTTTGCCTTTTGTGATCAGACTTCTGAAAAGAATTCCTGAAACCAAAAATATATTTGAATCGTACAGGCAGGTGCTTCAGCTTAGCATTGTTGTAGTTTGTTTGCAAAACGGTAATGATTTTGTATCTTGTAATATTTTCTTAAGCCTAGTTAACAACAGCGACCGTGACCAGACCTTTTCTTATTTATTTAAATATCTATGTAATATTATGGTTTCCTCACGTGCACTACGCGTTTCCTATAGCTCAAACAGAGGTCATCCAGCTATAGTTTTGAAAGACAGTTTAATTTGGTATTTATCAACCAGATTTTGGTTGATAAATACCATTTTGCCAACAAACTCACCATTGAGGATGCACAAGACCGCGCAGAGTGGGACAAGAAAATAAGAAAGGCGGACCCTGGGACCCCACACACCAGTGTGGGTTCACAACCGGGATAGACCGCACGGATGATGACGATGATGATGAACCAGATTTCGGTGTAATTAGTCCCAGATATTTATTCATTTATTTATTTATCAACCAGATTCCTAGCAATATTTTCATCATCTAAAGTGATTGTGATCTAGGCCAAAAACACAAATTTACAGCTTACTCTCTGGTGATGTTAAGCAACTCAAGCAACTGGTCCCTGACTAGCATTAAAGAAGATGATAATATTGTACAAACCTGAGTATATCTTCCACATCGCCGTCATTGGAGTTGTCCATGTCGGATGACTGCCTGTGGTCCTGGCTCGCGGCGTCGGCGCCCGACAGCTCCAGGTCGGAGGCGCACTCGTGCTGCGACACCGAGGAGCCTCGGCCTTCGACGTCATCATTACTGGAGTTACTGTTCATGGTGTTCTCATCTTCGTTCGCGTATCCGTCAGAGTTGTCACTGTCGCTCTCGGAATCCGGCAGCTCACTGAAACCCGGCTTTCCCTTCTTAGGTGCTGACCACGGATCAGAGTCAGATTTTCTCTTTTTTGATTTGCGCTCTTCGGACACTTGAACTTTGCCGTCGCTCGCGTTCGGGTCTTGGCAAATCATTGAGAGGTGGTGTTGTTGTTCAGATAAGTATGCGCCTGGAAAACAATAATTTCGTTAAAATTTTAAAGTCTGAAGTCACAAAGTTCGGGCTTCGGTAGCATGATCATAGGATGCAAAAAAGGGTTATATCTTGGTATTATTAAAAGGGATAAAAAAAGTAGAGAATGCCCTGTCATCGAGGGAAACTTCTTGCTTTGTAAGAGAACGTAAGACGAAGCCACAAAGGTTAATAAAGACCATTTTTGCCTAATATGGGCCATTGATAAATATTATAGTTCATAATGTGATGCAAAAATTAATAATGTAAAATTTAAAAAATCAATTGTGGTTGTGTTTTGTCTAACAGTAATAAGTGGTGACTGTAATTATAATAGCTAAGTATTTACTGATCTGATTGGTTCGAGGTCAGATGTCGATGTTCCTTTACAAAGACCATGAGTAATTCCTGTTTTTTTAATGAATCTTTATCAAACAAAACCTTTTTTAATTGGGTTACTCACCGCCCTGGTGTGGGTGGTTGACGCTGGAGGGGTACAGAGCTCGGCCGTGCATGGTCCCGGGTTCGCGCTTGTGCTCGCCCCCGGGCTCCACGCCCCCCAGGCCGCAGCTAAAATTCGACTCCAGTGCGGAATAGCCGCCATTCATCTGCTTCGTGGCGGCTTCACGCTCCCAGATCTTTATCAAGGATCTGTTAGACAGAATAATCAATATGAGTATTTGTTACATTTCGAATGCTGGATTGGATATTTGGCGCGAAAAAGTTTTAGTTAAAAAGTTGTTCCTTACTAATCGCTAAATAAATGACTTGCTATGTTATTTCATAACAAACTTAACAGTAATACACTTACAATGCTACAAATTTGGTCATAGTATGAAACAATGAAGTTCACGTGGGCGAAGCCGCGGGCGGAAAGCTAGTAAATTTAAGTATGTAAAACGCCTCGTCAAGTTAATATTTGGTCTCGGTTCTAGCCCGGCAAGCAAAAAAAGTGTAGTGCGACCAAATGTTGTTAAACGATTACTCGTTGAATTGTATGCTTTATGGCGCGAGAAATAAATGCATTTTGGTTTGGTTGCTTTAGTTGCGAAAAAAAGGGTAGTATTTTTTTTCACTCGTTATTATAGTATCTAATCAATAAGGCTTACAGCCTTTTTACACTAGCAATTCATCTGATTCATTAAGAAATCGCGACGTGTACGCTACTGCTTCCTGCGCTGTAATATATCGCCCCGCTTAGAAATCGCGCGTAGTGTGAAAAGGCTCTTAAAATAGGAGTGCCCCGCAAAATTTTGTGACATGTCACTGTGGCAAATTGTTATGGTTTTGGTACGAGGAAAAGCGTAACAAAATTTTATAGTGTTGCGCGTCTTAAGCTAAGGCGATTATCCCACTGCCTCGCGGTGCGCGAGGCAGCAGATTTTAAAATTGTATGCAAGTGTCTTGAGGTGCCCACGAGGTACCCGTGGCTAAGTGACGGCAGCGGATCGGCAACGATCCGATGTCAAGCAACGCCAGTCAGGTAGGGTAATGGATGGGTGACCATCCCGGCCGAAATTTAGTGATGTGTTTTTCGGGCATCTTCGTGCTTCGGAAGGCACGTTAAACAGTTGGTCCTGACTGACGTCGTAAGATATCAGTTATAAAGCCTAGTCAGAGGCCTAAAAAGGTGGCTTTATAACATCTGACGGTGAGGTTTATCACTTACACTTACATTCACCTCTCCAACAATCCGCACCGAGCCCGCGTGTTGGAGTATGGCTCGTACCACCTCATAGTTGAGGTAAGGCCTGTGCCAGCAGTGGGACGTATATAAGGCTGTATTTGTTGTTTGTTTGCAAGTGTCTTAATTTGTATAGAGAACATGCCTAGGAGACCACCTACTGACAACGCGGGCGCAAGATAGCCGAGTACTGGCCAGCGGTGCAGTGGAATAATCGCAATAAAAACTGCTGATATAAAAAAGTTATGTGCCCGTGAGTGGGGAACTCACCTCAGCGTGACCGGGATGGAGTGGCTCTTCTGCAGCACCTTGCTGATGTAGTCATCGACGTGCTCTCTAGGGGCCGAGTGCAGCGTGCACACGGAGGCACGCGGGGCTGAGGGCTCGCTTAGCTGTAGTTCCACTGTGGCCATACTTTCGTCCAAAGGATGTTCCAGGGAAATCGAAATGTGCTGCCACGAGAGCGCGCTCACTTCGAACATTAGCACGCTTTCTAGGTCCACCGCTGAAACAATGCAATAAAAAAGAATAAATACCTATGCAACGTGCTGAATACACAATTTTTCCTTTAGGAATATTTAAAAAAAAGTCCATCTATCAAAGTCAAAGTCAAATATATTTATTGCAACCGTAGGTATTCATACAAAGATGGATCTTAAGTTTAGGTTGTCCTGCTACAGTTAGCCAAATAGGTGGCGTGCAATAGTAAAGTACCTAAAACAGAGTAATGGGCCCAGAATGCTACCTTGGGGGACGCCATACTTTACCAGTTTTCTCTCAGAATAAAAACTTTTATCTACTTTTGATATGGGACATATTTGACTGACACAAGTGACATGCTGTCTGTTAGTTAAATAAGATGCCAAAAGATCCACAACATTACCTCTTACAACATACATTTCTAATTTTTTGAGCAGAATTTCATGATCTACGTGATCGAAGGCTTTGGTCATATCCATATAAAGTGCGCTCACGGGCAGTTTTTTATCTATGCAAGAAAGTACTTTGCTAACTAAGTGGAATATTGCCATATTAATATCTTTGTTTTTCCTAAATCCAAATTGTTCTTTAGCTACTATGTCAAAGTGGGTGAGAAAGTTGTTAATTCTATTAAAAATTACCCTTTCTATGATTTTAGAGAAAATTGGGATTAGGGCTACAGGTTTATAATTATTAATATCCATTTTGTTGTCTTTTTTAAAGAGAGGTTTTATGACTGATAATTTAAATTCTTCGGGAAAGTATCCACTCTCTATGCATGAGTTGATTATGAAGCTAAGAATGGGAGTGATAATTTCCGCCACATATTTCACAACCATTGTTGCTATGCCATCATAACCACAACTGTTAGTGTTTTTCAGATTTTTTATAATCTTGTAGATGTCCTAAGATATAGTTGGAGCCATAAAGAAGGATTGATGTTTGCACCATTTATGAGTTTTATTTTACTTGGCTGGCATAGAGGAGTAACCTGGTTTATAAAATGGTCGTTGAAATTTTCAGCAACTAATTTAGGGTCTTTTATTGTTTGTCCATTCTGTTGAATAGAGATATTCTCTGCAGGAAATCGATTTTTGTTCCTTGGATGATAGTCCATGTTGCTTTGGACTTATTTTTTGCCGAGTTTATGAAGTGATTACTTTGTGCCTTTTTTGTTAATAATATAATTTTCTTAAGTCTCTTTGAGTATTGCATGAACTTATTTTTATTTCCTGTGCTGGGATATCGTCTACAGTGCCATAATAACTCTCTTTTTTTCAGATATCCAATAAGAAATTACAGCAAAAAAAGAGACTTTTCTATACTTTTAACGTATTAGGCCCAAATTACAAAACAAATGGACAGTCAAAAAAAATTGGTACATTTTATAGAACTTCAATATCTGAACATTTCGAAAACAGTTACAAATGGGGTAAGATTTTTCATAGTCAAATCAGTCAGATATGATGGAAACTACAAAGGATCTAGGACGACTTATCCTGTAACCCTGTTTAGATATAAAAATAAGTTCTTCTATATCGCACAGCTGTATAACCAACCTTGCTTGGTCTGCAGCCGCACGCAGCTGGCCACGAGCGCGTTGAAGAGCGCCTGCTGCCGCAGACACGCCAGCAGCGGCGGAACGTGCGACGGATGCGTGAACGGGACCGTACTCACTATGCAGCCCTCTAGGCCGCGGGTCTCGCAAAGGAAATAGCATTGCGTCTGTTCTGGGAGGTTCTGTGGAAAAATATTTTAAGTTATTGGTAGGTATTTCGGGATCTAGAGTTTAAAAACCTGGGATGCCGATATCTCAATCTCAAGATTACAGTCCAACTATCCTAACAGAACTACATTTTGACAGATGTCATACTGATTGGACTAGGCATGTGGTCAAAAAGAACAAAAAGGTCATAAGAATCGCAATTATTTGGTACCGAATCGAAAAAAAAAACTTTTCTTATAAGATACTGTATAAGTAACATAATAAATTGAAACCGAACACGCAATGTATAAGTTTGTATGTTTTTATTGCAAGAAAGTTAAAGTATTGTTTTGATTAGATCTCTGTAAATGTTTTAAAATTGTAGGCATGGAGTACTATTTTCGAGAAACATTAGATCTTTACACTAAAAAGTAAAGAATCTTATTAAAACTAACTGTTTAGGTAAGCTACAGGAAAAACTGTCTTCCATCGGTGTTAGTCACATTTTTTGATGACAGATAAAAAATAACCTACCGAAAAGGACTGCACGTCCTTAAATAATTTAATAGCTGTTTTTTTCGGGCCTTGGTCCTATCGATCTGGTTCTGACTACTCGTATAAATGATCTGCTTATTAAGAGTCCTGCAAACTTTTAACGATCAACCAATAAAGAAGAATATCGTAAATCACGCAAACACCGAAGTATGCAGCTTCCGACCAGAGACATATAATGCCCTACGGAAAAACGTGCATAGATAGATAATAAGAGGATTATTTTTTTTGCATTTAATGGCAATTCAAAAGGGAAGATTCCTCAAAACTATAGTGTAGAGGGCGCTGTTTGTCTGCTGCATAATTCAAACTACAACAATGCCTATAAAACAGATGTTTGGGCAAAGCTAAAACCATGAATGTCAACGTTACGATCACGTTTTGACTGTTGTAAATCACTTGAAGTAAAGTTTTGCCTCTCAATGCCTTTTCCTTTGCATTGGATTACTCGGGAAATTATATATTTCTTCACTATTAAAAGCTGCACAGTGTCCCATTTTAAACAGAAATCGTGAAACGTGAAATATTCACACTATTTATATGGTTCATGATCATGAGTTTCTTTTTTAATAAACTGTTGACGACCTCTACGTTGTACTAATTGACAGTTTGCAACCCCATTATATTATATATTTACTAAAAAGCTACTAAATTGTATATTTCTAAAATGAAATGTTCGATTAAATTAGTGAATTTACACAGATTAGTGGTTATTACATGAATTTGAAATGTCCCAACACTATTGTAAAGGGTCTAACGTAATAACGTGTGTACGACGAAAAAACAAGTTTTCGGGTATTTGTTCATGATATTTAAATTCATGTGCTAGAACATTTTTTTGTGATTATATTGTAAACAAGTTGTAGTGAATTGAGTAAACCCTTAGATTAAATCAAAATGTAAGATATGTGACTTGCCTCTAGCGCGTGGACCGCATAAATCAGGCCCCTATCACCTAATTTCACTCCGTCGCAATGAGTCAAGATGCGATCGGGCCTCGCTCACAGTCGATTGACAGGACTTTACTCTGACGCACGCCTATCTAACTTACGCTATGGTCAAAACAAATGGGTTTGTCTCAGTCCTTCAACATCGCACAACAATGAAGGTGCGGTGTGAGTTTGCGTGCATGTGGTTGTGCATCATCCCCGTATTCAGTTGACAATTTGTAGGACGTGCCGCCGTATCTTCCGCTGTTTGATTTAATCTAAGGTAAATCGTTATGAATTCGTATGTATCACGTAGATGAATACTTAATATTTGTGGGTAAGCTACGACTAAGTGATTGAACTGTGACCACTATGAAACGTCAAGAGGTATATCTTAGAATAGTTGGACTGTAGGAAGGCTTTTTTATTTATCAACATAAAATTAAAAAGTTTAACTAATATAGAAATTATAGCCCGATTTTTATAACTGTGTAAACTTCCTCACCACTCCGCTGACACGCTGGAGCCAAACTTGCGATTTTGACAGCTCAAAGTGCACAGTTATGAAAATCAGGTTATTTGTGAAATCATTGTAAACAAAAATAAGACATTAAATTCTTTAAACCATAATATGTATTTCAATAATAGCTAATTGTAATAACATTGTTTTTTCTAGCTAGGTAATGAAATTTGATATAACCTATTATGATCCAAAGATAATCTTGATATGTAATTAACTAAATACTATCTAATAATTAATAACTTACAACAAATAATCCCTTGCTCAGATTCAGTTCTATGTGCTTCCCAGGAGCGAGTCTGTTGTATGCCTGTTGGGCAACAAGCCCTAATAAAGGCTTTGAGTTTGCCCATTCTCCGGCTACCTCCACCTGCCAACATAAGTCTCATGTTATCATATAGAAGACAATTGAAGTCTTAAATCCTTTAGCCATTATCCAAAACAAGCACTGTATGCAGAATCATATTATGATTGTTAGTTGATGTGAAAGCATTTTTGCCACTCCTCTGCTCCTTTCAATGTGAAAAAACTCGGATAGAACTTTGCAAAAAAAATTACTGTGACAAGAAATCATTAAATTGTTTGACTTTTCTTGTTTAGTTTAGATTTAGATAAGAAGAAATTAGTGATGAATATGAAAAGTAATTTTTCACTTCTCATGCTCTAAAAGTACGCCAATATAGCCCTACGAAAAGTAAAGTGACCAGTTTAGCCCCTAGGGAGTAAAAAGTAATTTGTTTTTTAATTTCCCTCATGTGACATAGACAAACTCAAACAGCCAGTTAAAAAAATAGACAAAAACTTTTAATTATCTGTGGGGTGTGGACCGTCTTCATGGCGAAAATGTTGAGAGATTCAGTTCCATGGTTTGTCCGCAAAGAAGGTGGCGCGATGTGTTTTAAATTGTTAATCTGTGGTTCAGTTCAGAAGAAAAATTCTGACAACGAAAATTTCAGAACTTTTGTCAAGTGTAAATTCGCTGTTTTAAAAGTTTTTGTACTAAATTGACTATTTTTCTCGCCCTCGCACGCTCAGGAGTCAAACCACCTCTAGTATATTATGGCTTCTTTAGTCCCTCGATATAAAATACACTATTATGATATCCTGATCGAAAAATTCTTATTTTTGTCGTGTCTGCAGCAACATTATAATTTATGTGACCCGTATTCCAACACCTTAAGAGCTTTTTCATTGTATATGGTACATTAGATTGATGTACATAGGTTTGGGCAAGGAAGGGGGGCCTTTATCAAGGTAGCTCATGATCGGGGGGGAGACTTCACACAGATTATCTTTGTAGCGCCCAAACAATCAAATATCAAATAGCTCCCATAATTTCAATAATAAAACTCTCGACATACCTCAGTAGTGGCATTTATAATTTTGGCGAGACCAGCACAAAGTGGCATGGGCTGCGAGAGCTTCAGCGTAAAACACGCCGGCAGCATGGCGCTATTTTGGGGCACCAATGGGGCGTATACTGGTCCATTCCTAAAAAAATAGTTCTTAGTTTACTGCCCATAGAAATATTTTTTTAATAGACCATTTGAATTATGATTCTTATTTTTTGTTCACTGAATTTATATTTACACATAAGTTATTATGAAATGTAGTTTTAGCTGCAGCAAACAAAATAATTTACCCTTCTTATTTCAACACTTTAGCCACGAAGTACACCTTCATCCGGGTAAGAATCAACCTTAGCACAAGATCCCACTTCCGAGCTGCTGTATCAAAGATAAGGATAGCAATAATGATAGCCGACCTCCAGTAGAAGATGGCACCTCAAGAAGGAGAAGAAGATTTCAACACTTACCCTTTTCCTGGCCTTTGCCCTCCAGATATAATCGGAGAAAGCTGCAGCTTATTAGCTGTGGAACCCTCCAGCAGCACCGTAGCCGAGTGACCTATTGGCGTGTATGACGGAGCGACCAGCGACGCCAGACCACTGGAGGTGGCTGGTTTACCAGACGTTAGAAGCTCTGCTGACAGTGGTTGAAGGCCTTTTTCTCTGTCCAGCAGTTCATATGGCGACACAAAGTATGTAAGGCGCATAGCGTGACCTGGAAATACGTAAAAGGACTCAAAACACATTTTGGAATTTAATAATTTTAGTCAAAAAACTTCTCAAATTCTCAAATAAGCAAAATATAATTTCTTTTTGAGAATAAATTTCTATAAACCTAAACCTAATTTATAAATGATGTGAATGATATGAACATACCTCCTCTTCGTTTTTGGAGGAACCCAATAGGACTCTTGTGGACCTGTGCCCATGCATCTTTGATGAAGCTTTGAAGGTTTCTTAAAGTACACAGGTCCTCTTCCAAACTCTGGAGGGCACTAAATGCTTTACATTTTACCTTTGAAAAACAAAATAGTTGCATCATTAATAAAGCTTAGTGTACCCACAAATACTGACACAATTTCAAGATTTTATCTAATTAAAAAAAAACATTGAATCATTTAACATATAAAAGACTCATCATCATCATCCGTGCGCTCTATCCCGGTTGTGAACCCACATACTGTGTTTATATGTCACACTGGTGTGTGGGGTACCAAGCGGACCCTGGGACCAACACACCAGTATAACATATCAAAGACTAACTACAACTTACTTTTTTCTCTGCATTTAGCTGGTAGACAGCCGTGAGCCCCTCTAGCTGAGCAGTGAAGTCTGCAAAGTCACCTCGTGATATGCATGAAACTAGCTCTTCACAACTCTGTTGTTCCATCTGAGAATATAAAAGAACACTCTGTGTTTTAAATAGTAAATTAAAAAAAAGAGCCAAGAGAATAATCTCTAAAGTTAGAGAGTTCTGTGCGCCTTCAAAATTTTTTGGAATTTATTTTACATTAAAATTTGTTTCATAGGTGATGGTGTATATAGGAGCACATTATCCACCCCTCATATAAGAATGACAACCAGATACTCGGCCATACCTTCAAATTACAAAGAAGACCTTCATTGTTACATTGGAGTATAGTTTATATGGTGTAGTCTATGCACAATATAAAGGCAGAAGGTGCACACAATAGACTTTAAAGACTACAGTATACCAGTACTGCATATGCATTAACCAAATTACATTGAAGAGTTACCTTTCCTTCGTGATGAATTTTAACATCTTTTATGCCCCCAGAAGACTCTACAAGTATTTCCAAGTAAAACATGTCTGAAGATATAAATAGATTTACACCAGAGGTCCCAACAACAAACTTGAGTCTGAAATCAAAAAGAAATACATATATAAATATTGGTGATCTATTTTCGACATGACTAGTAAATCAGAGCCTATGGTTTTTTTGTTGATTGATTTCCTGACCCCATATATAAAAACAGAATATTTGCTTGAAAATTGAATTACATTTGAGTTAGTAACTAACAAAGCATCTACTACCTTTTGCTCCAGAAATTTACATTTAAATATTGTAAAACATCGAATTTCAGAGGCATTAGAAATTTAAAGCCTCACTATTAAATGCCTTTTCTGGAACTATCAATGGTCCCACCTTATACAGCGATTTACATTGCTGACCTTAATGTGAAATGTCAAGCTAATTTTATAATAATTAACAAACACATGTTTCTCCTTTCTCTGGGTCCCTTTCCATCCACATTGCCATAAAAAGAACCTGAAAGACCTGTGCTTTATTTAAACATAAACATAAAAGCTATGTTGGCTGTAGGGCCACTTAATACTAGCTTAAAATATTATGTGCCTTATCTTGCCAAGTTTTAAGTGAAAACTGAAAAGACTACAATTTAAAATACCAACCCCAATTGTCTGGAAAGACACTCCAGCCTCTCAATAAGACTTTGTAGGGAGCCAATCTTGATGCAGTGCTGTAAGCTATCTAGGCACTTCTGCAGAATCATACGGTCTTGGCTGTCTACTGCCCAGCGCTTGTCCTTTCAAAACAGAATGGGAAACATTTTATTATAGTGAGAGAATTTTCAAGTTACTAGTTAGGAAAAAGTCTTACATACCAATAAAGCCATCCGGACTGCTTTAGAAGTTTCTGATAAATTTTTGTACTGTGATGTTTTGGACCTTAGTTTCTCCATAAGGATTTCCTTTTGGAGCTCCTTGGATTTATCTATCAGGCCGTTGGCAGGCCCCATGGTTAAAGTTTTACTGTCCGTCATCTTTCCTAATATAAATATTTACTTCACTGATGATAAAACAACACAAATAGTGATAACATTGAGCACAGACACTTTGCAACCTCGAAACATTTGAAGGTTTGATTTTGTTTCTAATTAGTCCAGTTAAATATTATGAACACCATTATCGTATATTTGTATTTATATTAAATTATTTTACGTTAATATTTGGTCGCAACAAACGATAAAAATAGTTTCTTTCACCCACAACACGAACTGTCATTCTAATGCACTCGCGTTGCCATTTGCTATTATAGCCTATATAATTAAAGACGAATCTTATGGATATTCAAGTGGCGCTACTGGTCATACTGTTTAAGCAAGTTAAAAAGAGATAACAAGCAAGATAACTTCAAATACATTGTGTCATTTTTATTTAGTCCGATTATCTAAATGCCAACAGTCAACACATTCGTTTAGAAATGGTACCTACTACCTTTTGGCAAACGTACTGAATTATCAGACATCTCTTAATTTTGATTGCAAGAAAAGACTGCGTTATATGATATTTGATGTCAAATACTGAAACTTTATTGGCTAAGTAAATGTCGTTCGAGAAAAGCAAATAAGCTACGAGTATTCTTCAAGCTTAAAAAAATGGTTCTGAAATAGTGCCATTCTTATATGTCCTTGAACAGGGTGTTAAAATTAAAATTCAGGGTTTTCTAATCTTCTATACAAGGTGTCCCTGGAATGGAAGTGGGATTAAATCAAGATAGCGCTTTTTTTCATTATAATTAGGGTTTTCGATACTTTTTCTGCCACCAGTCGGCGCTGCCGTTGCGTCAGGTCCAAACAGCTGACAGATCCCATAGATTCGTACCGAAAATTTAATTGACTATTGAAATTCTATTGTACTGTGCCGTGCTGGTGGCGGCACTTTAAAATAATACTTTCCACCGCCAAAAAGTATAGTACTCCTCCTGTCGGTGTCGTGAGAGACGACTAAGAGAGCCCTGCAGCAGACCATCTGCTCTTCAGGTGGGAGACATATTATGCCGGTTGATGTTACCACCATGCAGTTGCGTAAAACCCGCTTAGTGACTCTGACCTATCTCGGTCAGGTCGCGTTCCGGGATCAGCACTGCACAAACCGGTGCCAGGGCAGGCCTTCAAGATGAGTATGGCCAGCTCAATAATTGCTTTGCATTATTGTGTTTGTCATCCTCATATCTGGACCTCACGACTGTTTCCATCAGGTGGAGTAAGGTCATCTTGACGGGCACTATAAAAAAAAAGTATTATTGATTTTATTATGGATTACGGCCAGAAACAGGTCATCGAACTGAAGATTGAGCTCAAAAACAAAGGCGCAAAAGCCACTGGTACTAAGTAAAAGCTCATTGAAAGGTAACTTATGAAAACAGTTTGATTTGGTTTTTTAACTACTTAATTGCAGTTAAAGTTGTTTTATTGAGTATGTAGTTGAATAATACGAGTATTTATTAAATAAAGCATAACAAACTCTACTTTATTAATATACATAAATCAACTGCAATACACAAAACACGAAAAAACATATATTAATAAAGCATGATAATAAACCATGCTTTATTAATTTACATTAAAATCAACGAGACTATTTTTTTGTTGGAGTAAATTTATCTGTGCTTTATGGCCATTAGCACAGATAAAGTCACTGTTTGAATCGGTATTTATGTTTTGTTTGCACATAGACACTTCACAACACTGTGGGCTTCTAGGAAACAATATTCCTAAAGTAATGTTTATAAGAATAACCAAAAAGAAAACAAAAAACATTTTATCGAATAATACAAATACTTAGTGTATGTACTTAACAATTGATCGCACCTGACACCACAGTGCTGCCATCTCACGCAGGACATTTCAGAAAACCCTCATTAATGGTAAGCGTCCTTCATTTGTCAGAAAATACCATTACATGATAATTTTATTATGAAAAACAAGCATTGTACAAAATGCTAAAACAATTATTTATAAATTATTTGTAGGTGTGTATTTGAAAGAGTAACAAACATACATCCTCACACACTTTTGTATTTACAATATTAGGTTGGGGAAAAATTCTTTTCGCTTAGAGTATGTATGAACTTGTAATAAAATCTCTTTAGCTATACTATTTATATCTAGCTGGTTTTGGTATCATTAAAAGTTTAAATTTTGAACAAGTTAATTCCAAATTCAAATTAGGAAAATGTGTGATAAAGATAAAGATAGTTAATTTATTTGTCAAAAACATGGTGTTACATGAAATGCAAGGTCGTAGTTTAAAATTATGTGCGCATGCTTTTGCCAATCAAGGCATACAAAGGTTTTGAGGACAGACAGTTGATTATAAAAATTGCTAATTAATTAACAAAAATATATGTAACTATATGTATATGTCAGTCTTAGAATAATAAAACCAATTCAGTCATAAAAATAATACATTTTATAACAATTATAACAAATAAAACAATCAACATCCATAAAAAAAAAAAAAAAGGTTTCATTTTCAAAGATTCAAGAATTCCGTAATAGCTTAATAACATTTTTCAGCTAGAAGATCCCATAGCTTTCTTTAAAAAAATGGTACACTCAGTTCTTTAAATGATTTAGGTAACTTAATGTAAACAGTTGGACCCATGTGGTAGACACTGATGTGCATAAGCCTAGTTTTTGTAGCGCATGTCCAAAGTCTGTCACAACGCCTGTTCCGTACAGTGAAATCTGATAGACGAGGAAATAAATGTAGATTTGTTTTCACAAATACTGCTAGTTCAAAAATATACAGTGAGGGTAACGGTAAGATCTTATATAGTTTGAAGCAAGGTTTGCAGCTATCGATTGTTCTTAAATGAAACATTGCTCTAATACAAGCATCTTTATAAGTCGAATTTCCCCAAAAAATTATACCGAATCGTAGAGTTGATGCTACAAGGCCATTATAAGCAACCAAACGGGTGTCATTATTTACCATGAACGATAATTTAAACAGTGCAGAAGAGCTTATTCTCTTAGTTAATGACTCAGTATGTGCTTTCCAGTCAATTTTCTTATCAATAGTTAGTCCTAAGCATTTAGTCGACTCTATTTTATGTATTGGTTCATCCTTATATTGTATCGTGATACGGGTGCATTCAATAAGTACCTAGCCTCATCGCCAGAGGGCGCTGTAGTTTCAAAAGAGTTTTACCACAGTGTAGCACATTCTTTTTTAATTCTTTTTTCAAATTTTCATTCCAATCCCTTCATTTGTTTTAATTTGACAACATAAGGAAGCGAACGTGTCGAACGGTTTTACAAAAATGGAAAAAGAGCAATATCGTTCGGTGATTCGATTCCTATTTTTGGAAGGGAAAACGCGCATCGAAATCAAAGAGCGCTTGGATGCTGTGTACGGTGACTCTTCTCCATCGATGGCCACCGTCAAGAATTGGTTCAACGAGTTTGCACGTGGCCGTACGTCGGTTTTTGATGAACCACGTCGTCCAGGTGCACCGAAAACAGCTGCTACGTAGGAAAACATTACAAAAATCCCTGATCTCGTATTGGCAGATCGCCGATTGAAGGTTCGGGAGCTAGCTGAGACTGTAGCCATTTCAGAAGGAACAGTGCATCATATTCTTCACGAGGAACTCGGCATGAGAAAGCTGTCGGCGCGATGGGTGCCGCGTTTACTCACACCTGAAAACAAGCGCAACCGTGAGACCACATCGGAGACGTGTTTGGCGCTGTTTAAGCGGAATCCAGCGGAGTTTTTGCGTCGTTTTGTGACCGTCGATGAAACCTGGATCCACTGATACACACCAGAGACCAAGGAGCAATCAAAACAATGGATCCAGACCGGGGAACGTGCTCCAATGAAGGCGAAAACTGTAAAATCGGCCGGAAAAGTTATGGCCTCCGTTTTCTGGGATTCACAAGGTGTGATATACATCGATTACCTCGAGAAGGGTAAAACAATTACAGGGTTTTGCTATGCCGATTTATTGGGCCGATTCGACGCCGAATTAAAGAAAAAACGACCCCATCTGGCGAAGAAAAAAGTGCTGTTTCACCACGACAACGCACCGGTTCACACGTCTGCCGTTGCCATGGCCAAATTGGTCGAATTACGCTACGAATTGCTGCCCCATCCACCGTATTCTCCAGATTTGGCCCCTTGTGACTTCTTTCTGTTTCCTAATCTGAAAAAATCACTCGCCGGGAATAGATATGGATCAAATGAGGAGGTCATCGCCGCCACGGAGGCCTATTTTGCAGAGTTTGACAAAAACTATTTTTCGGACGGGTTAAAAAAGTTGGAGCATCGCTGGGCTAAGTGTATCGAACTAAAAGGAGACTGTTGAAAAATAAATTGCCACTATTCCAAAATTTTCGTTTACTTTTTGTAGGCTAAGTATTTATTGAATGACCCTCGTACCTGTGGCAGTCGGTGCCCGTTGGCTGAAATGCATTACATGCGTTTTGTTCAAATTTGTTCTTAAATTATTATTATCCAACCAATTAATAATCGATGTCAGAGTATTTTTAATTTCAATTTCATAAAGGTCCTTATTATTATTATAAAGGACTAAAATAGTGTGAAAACAATATCAACAATCACAGTGACTATATTTCAATCAATTAAAACAGTGTTCCAGTAAAAAACAGTGACTTTGAGGGAAAAAAGTGATCGTCAATAAAATTCAAGTTGGCGTCCCCAAAATTTAAAATTCAAAAATCCCCGAAACAAGCAACCGTAAACAAAGAACATCTATATCAATGGCTATTTCGTGCTCAGTTTGTAAGTGTTCGCTGGTCTGAACGAAACAATACCTAACTGTATAGATGTGAGCCACTAGACGCGGGTTCAAGTCTGGGAAATTTCTGCTGTTCTAAATTTTCCTTTTTGTTATTTTGTTTTATAAAATGTGTAAGTAATTATTCATTTTGTGAATAATAACACGAAACTTTGCAAGAGAAAAAGGACAAGAGCTTTATCTAAGAAGTGACTTGAAGAGTATTATGCTCAACTGGACACAAATGGCTACAACATCGCTACTGGCAAATTGTTAAGTCTGTTTACGGATTAGCGCTCTAGCAAATAAATTTATAAAGATTTTTTTTTTAAAATAAGTGTTAATGCTTATCATATCGTGCAACAACTAAGTTCACCGTACAGAGAGCTAAGCATCACCGCAGGCGAGACTCACGGTTACGCGCTGCGCATAAGCACCAGAATTGCGCGAACTTGCTGCTGCGCGCCGCTTGAAACGGCACGCATGCGCAGTGCGAATTAGTCAAAGAGTGAACTAGTCAAAGAGTAAACTCGTCAAAGAGTAAACATCGCAGGTGCACAACTCTTTTGGTTTTGATTCTGAGATGTCAGATAAATTGATTCACGCAAAAACAATGAACAAAAATAACATCACTTGTGCTCAATGCAAACAAAAAATCAAGAGTAAACACTTTCTTACATGTTCTCGGTGTTGTCTGGCATATGACCTCACATGTACAAATAAAGAAAAATTGTATGATCTAATGTATAAAGACCGAAAAGCTAAGTGGGTATGCGCCAAATGCATTTGAAATCCAGGAGGACCTATTCCAAAAAAAACATGTACTCCGATAGCTCCCAGAACGGAATCGGTTACGAAAAAAGTCAAGACATCTTTTAAAAAAACAGATCCGAGTCCTAAAATTGCAGATAATAGAAACAGTTCCTGTTGCACTCTAGTGTCAGTTATCCAAACAGATTCACTGAGTTCTGGAGAACTGGACTGGAGTTCTTCATGGATCGCATGACAACGTCACTCAGCGCAACAAACAACCAGCAATAAATATTTCCACCAGTAACTCATTCGACTCCCTACAGACAGACTTTGAAGAGTGTGAAGGTGAAGAAATTTTTAGCGACACGCCTAGTAAATTCAACAGAAGTTGCCCAGAAATCGTAGTTAAAAGTCATTTAGACTATGAAGCGTTACAGATGAAGCTAGAAAATTTGAAAGAAAAATATGATTCTGCAGAGAATCAAATAGAACTTCTGCTATCCGAAAATTTCAGCCTGAAGAAAAAATTGAGGAATACAAATCGAAAATGTGTAACTTAACCTCGAACTGTAAAGAGTTCGGCAAAAAATAATAAAAAGAAGAGGTCGACACCGATAAAATCTCAACAAAGTGATAATGTAGACGTAGCAAATGAGTACGACTCCTCGTCGTTGAACCTAATTCAAGACAGAATGGAGAAAAATCCAGAAGATACTATGGCTGTGGAGAAAATGTCTCTAGGTGAAAAATAAGTAGTTCTCGAGAAGTGAAGAGACTTACTATTTTAAGTTCTAATACCAAAAACACAATATTGAAATCAGCTTTAGACACATTTGAAGATAAATACCAAGTCTGCCACCACATAACGCCCCACCACAGTATTTTGAATATGCTGAATAGTCTGAGTAAAAAAACGGAAACAATTACAAAAAATGACTATTGCGTGTTAATGATAGGTGAAAGGGATTTTGAGACTTCGCAGAATTATGATGATTTAGTAAAAAACATTAGAGAAATGCTTGTTAATGTTAATCATACGAATATAATACTATGTGTCCCTACATTTAAATGTGGAAGATTATCGCAGCTCTTTAACCGAAGAATAGAAACATTCAACAGGTTTC
Organism: Udea olivalis; assembly: GCA_947369235.1. Lineage (NCBI taxonomy): Eukaryota > Metazoa > Arthropoda > Insecta > Lepidoptera > Crambidae > Udea > Udea olivalis. The sequence goes on from OX376351.1 coordinate 12,446,861, forward strand.
TTTATTATGACATACAGAAGTACGAACATGCATTCGTGCTTGATTCAAATTTAAAGCTCACCTATGACTACAAAATGTGTGGTGGTCTACATGGTACTCTTAACAACAAAGGCATGAAAAATGTAATAGTGAATCTCAAAAACCTGATTGAGGAAATAGATCTGTATAACCACACTGATAGCCAAATTGAACCTAGTTTAACTGCTACAGAAACTAATTTTTTTCGTTAATAAAACGGAAAAGAACATGTTCAAAATATTACACCAGAATATAGCTAGTGTTATGTCAAAAAAGGATATACTAGAATTAATGTTAGCAGATCTCAAAGACTTAACTAACACACCTGATGTGATATGTTTCACTGAAACCTTCTTAAAGGCTGGTAATGAAAATACACACATCAAAAGTGTCTAGGGATCAACATATATTTTTGCAATAACTTTTCTCCTGATTGATATTAATTAAAATTTTCTTTAAGGATTCATCAAATAAAGTGTTTTCGTTTGTCTACAGTAACGATAAACCAAGTCACCTTTGCATTAATAAAGAAATTTGCCATTTTCCTAATAAAGGGATTTTTGACATTTGAACCACTAACATTAAAGTTCGAAAAAAAGACTGAAATAACAGTTTTCTTTAAAATTTTATTGGGTAACTTAAACAATTAATAATCCGTGTTTCTACCGCGTACACTAACAACACAAGAACATCGGTTTGGCATACTCAAAATGAGTTCATCCAAATCACGCTGTGGAATGGCCGCCCATGTTCGTTGCAACAACAAAAAAAGGTCTTCTTGCGACTGGATACCCTCCATATTCGGCAGAGCTCTTCTCTGTAGCATATCCCATGCATGCTCAATCGGGTTCAAGTCTGGCGACTGAGCAGGCCAGGGCAGGACATTGATGTTAGCTGCGGCGAGAGTCTGTCTTACAACTCTTGCGGTGTGCGGTCGTGCATTATCATGCATTAACTGAAATAAGGGACCGATTTGCACTTGTAGAGGAACGATGACGTCTGATACAATCGTCTCAGCATAAATTTGAGCGTTGAGGTTGCCTCTGATCCAAATCAACTCAGTTCTTCCGCCGATCCAAATACCCGCTCATACCATGATGGTTCCACCACTATAAGGATGGACTTCCTGGCAGGATTTTAATCGCTGTTGGCGTCCAGCGGTTCTCCAGTGTCGTATACGTCTTGTATCCGGTCTCGTACCAAAACGAGACTCATCAGAAAAGCACACGAAACGCCATTGTTCTTCTGCCCAATTTCTGTGTTCAAGAGCCCATTGATATCGAATCCTACGATTGTGCATTGCTGGAGGTGGTACCCTTAGCGGTCTTCGCGAATGAAGGTTCACTTCATGCAAGCGGTTTCTTACTGTTTGGTCGCTAATTAAGTTCCCTGAAGAGTGATGAAGCCTCACGGCTAACATCATGCCGGTTATTGTTGGAGCTCTTCGAGTTGTGATTTGAATTTATCGGTCTTGTCTCCGTGTGGTGCAGCGATACCGTCCTCCATGGCGCTCAGCCACGGTACCAGTGCTTCGGTAACGTGTCCAAAGTCGACTGATAACACTCTGACTTGTATTCAGAGCTAAAGCCACAGTACGTTGCCGGGAACCAGCTTCTATCATTCCCACGGCTCTGAGCATTTCTTCCCTGCTTAAATGACGTCGCCGCTCCATAATAACGTTGGTTTTAATCAGTAGTAGGGAAACAGTAGCACTAATAATGTCTTCAATGCGTTGTATGTTTTTATAGGGAAAATATTGACAGCTGATTTTCATCTTTTACTCGAATTTGATTGACAGTTCCTGTTTCAAATTATGAAATGCACCAAAAAGGATCCATATAAATTTATAAAATCATAAATTTATTACAAAGCCACATCTCAATCTCAAAAAATCCGCATAAAAATGCTTGATCCCTAGACACTTTTGATGTGTGTAGTTTCAAGCTGCTCGATTATGATCTGGCTGCCTATTTTAGTAGAGAAAATAAAAGGGGAGGTGTCTGTATACTTGCTAGGAAGGGTCTAGTATTAAAAAAAAACTCATCTGTAGTTAAACATGCTATGACTAAAAACTTTGAGTGTTGTGCTATTGAAATACCAACTAACAATTTAATAATTATGTGTCTGTATCGAACTCCTACATCGAATGTTGTTACTTTTTTGCAGACACTCAACACCGTACTTAATAAACTAAATAAATGTAGGAAAAAGAAAGTAGTTATTGTAGGTGATTTTAATATTAACATCCTGAAGTCTGACAAAACGTCAAACACCTTGAGAGATCTAGCTAAAAACTATAATTTGACTTTTCACATAAATGAGCCAACTCGAAGGCTGTCTTGTATAGATCCTATATTAAGTAATATTGATGAAGCTCTTGGATCAGTTTAACCTCTTGGGCTGTCAGATCACGAGACAGCTCAAATGTTGAAAATCCCTGTAGAAAATAATGTCGACAATCCTAAACTTATCTTTGAGCATAAAAGAAACTACAGCAAAGACAACATAGAACTGTTTCGTGAAAGCATTAGTAGATTATCATTTCATGAAGTATACATGGAGAATGACCTCGAAAAGTCTTATGACGCATTTCATAAGCAATTTCAACTTTTTTACAACTTGTGTTTTCCAAAGCTAAAAAGAAAATTACACAATGACACCTCTGGAAATATTTGGATAACAGTTAGTCTTAGAAAAAGCTGTAAAACCAAACGTGCGCTTAGAATTGGATACTATAAATATAAGACTATGACCTCAAAAGTTAACTATTTCAAGTATTCAAAAATTCTTAAGGAATGTATTTATCAAGCGCAAAAAATTAAAACAATAGATTTATAAAAAATAGTAGCAACAAATGTAGGGCCTCATGGCAAGTTATTAAAAACCAAGAAAACAAAATATTTAATAAAGGTATTGAAAAAATTAAACTTAACAAAGAGACAATATATGACCCCGAGCAAATAGCAACTATATTTAATGCATATTTTATTGATTCAACACACAAAACAGTACTAAGTGAATCTTCGAAGAACTATAATAGACGAGTAGAAGCAAATAAATCAGGTTTGTCAATGTATCTAAAGCCATTTTCTGAAGATGAAGTTAAGAAAGTAGTTCTTTCTCTAAAAAATACAAACTCTGAGGGTCATGATGAAATATGCACTAAGGTAATCAAAGAATGCGTCAATGAGTTATCGCCTATTCTAACTTACCTTATAAATTTGCCATTTGAAAGTGGAAAATATCCCCACAGATTGAAACTGTCAGTTGTTAAGCCGTTGCACAAAAAGGGCAGCAAAAACGACATTAGTAATTACAGGCCTATAACTCTCATACCAATAATAGCAAAAATCTTTGAGAAATGTCGTCGTCTTTCAACTTAATTAATAAAGATCAATATGGTTTTCAGAAACACAAATCGACTAATCTTGCTGTATTTGCCTTGTTTCAAGAGGTTTTGACTAATGTAGACATGAGAAAGATGACTACAGCTCTGTTCCTAGATATGTCAAAGGCATTTGATCTCGTTGATCACGACATATTGTTGCAAAAATTAGAGATGATGGGAATAAGAGGTTTACCTCATCAATGGCTAGAATCATACTTGCGTGACAGACAGCAGTATGTGTCAATATCCATGGCAAACGATAAAAATATAATAAAAAAAACATAAATCTAAATATTTGTGTAATAAATTTGGAGTTCCGCAAGGTAGTGTACTTGGGCCACTCCTATTTTTGATCTACATCAATGACCTAATGGATTTAACGCCTCATAGAACCATATTATTTGCTGATGATGTATCGATAGTAATAACAACTAATTTGAATGAAGGTCTAACCCATCACAAAACTGAAATTAATAAAACGTTAAGTAATCTTATTGAATGGCTTGAAATGAATAATTTGAAAATTAATTTTGTTAAAACAAATTTTGTGAAATTTAACAAACTTAAAAATAACAATTTAAATATATCATATAAAGGAACACAAATAGAATCGGCTGATGATGTAAAATTTTTAGGATTGCAAATAGATAGGGACATTAATTGGAAACCACATATTGTGCAAACATGTGACAAAATGAATCGCTTTGTATATGTTTTAGGTAGACTTCGCCATGTAGCGGACCGTAGTACAGTCCTTGCTGCCTATCATGCATATGTTGCCTCTATATTACGGTATGGTTTAGTATTCTGGGGAAATAGTGTAGATGTGCGTAAAGTATTTGTAGCCCAAAAAAAATGTGTGCGTGCCATCTACGGCCTACTACCTTTCCAGACATGTAAACCACTTTTTAGGGAACTGAAGCTTTTGACATTACCAAGCCTGTACATTTTCGAAATTGCTAAATTTGTTAAAACAAATCAAAGACTGTTTGATAGGGCTGGTGACATTAATCCTCGTAATAAAAGGAATCCTGATAGATTAGTATTAAAATTTTCACCCGAACCACTTTGTATATGAGGAATTGTTTAAATATGTGTATCAAAATCTTTAACAAAATTCCAGAAACGATAAAGTCATTGGGAGTTCCCTTATTTTATAAAAAATTACATTTATGGCTCATAGATAAGAATTTTTATAGTGTTGGAGAGCTTAGTAATTAAAATATTTTACATGCCATATATTTGGCGAAACATGTGATTCTACTTTATTTTAACTTTAACCATCATTTCTTGTACTGTGTTTCTAGTAAATAAAGATTTATTCTTATTATTATTATTCTTACATTCAATTGTTATTGTATTATCGTCTGCAAAGAGAGTCGTCGGGTGATTAATAGCCATAAGTAAGTCGTTTATGTAGATAATGAACAGGAGGGGGCCTAGTTCGCTACCCTGTGGCACACCGTAGGATGAAGATCTTCAAGAGACTGGTAAATTTGTTCCCGTTTCTTACAGATGTTTATCCTTGTAATTTGGGTTTTAATACATTTCCCCTTATACACAAATTACGTTAGTTGCAGCCGGAGGATCGAAAAAAAAACAAATCTATTTAACTAATTTATTAAGATAATAAAATATTACAATGAAGACTTATGTTTTAAGAGATGAAACCTAATCGAAGTATGATTATGGAATACAATTATAATTAAAGATTAATATAAAGAAAAGTGGGTTTGACGTCAATGCATCGAATTGCACCGTCGACACCTAGCTAATAATCAATAAAGTGCAAACTGCAGCCTCAGCGATCTTCTTAGGGTACCGTATCGTAATTCCTCCCCCATTAGAACGACAATTATTTTAGCACGTTGAGTGAAAATGTTGCCGGAATAGTCGTAGGGTCTTCCTGTTCCTCCGAGGGTGATGACTCCTTCTCATTTCCTTTTTCTTTCTTGCAGTTCCAGGATCCGCAGCGCCGGCGTAAGAAGAAGATTGCGAATGCGCAACAGCTGATCGTTACGACATAAAATGGTAGTGTCGTATGATATAAAGTTTCAACTGGGATGCTGTCAATCTTGATAGGATCTTGTACCATGACCTTATCTTGGATGCTGTGTAACTCTCGCAAGTTGATGGAGTTCAGTTTGATGTGAGATGCTATGTTGGTCTGCCTAGTGACGTCGTATGGTATCTTGGTAAGCATGAGTGGCTGCGCCTTGATTTCATCGTTGTCGTTGGTGATTGTGAATTCTGAAGATTTCAGACGGCAGCCGACGGGAATAGTGACGAGATAACTTCCCTGGAGAGTGTTGTAGTCTTGTCTTCCACAGGTAAGTTGAATTTTGCTGGGGTGCGGGAAGGAGATGACGTAGTGTTGGTCGTCCAATTTTTCCAGGGCTTCTTTCTTCAGCGTGACTGTTGCATACTCGCAGCTGTCCTTCAGGATTTGATTAACTATAAGCTCGTGAATACAGTCAAATTTAGTAAGCAGCTGATGATTTGGAGTGCTTTCACACAGAAACCAGTCGTTTAACTTCGGACATTCTGTCTCTATGTACATGAATGAAATCTCGTTTGTTGCAATGAAAGGATAGGTGGGGACTAAAGCCTGTGCTTTTTTATTTGGTACTACTGATAAATGATATAAGCTATATGAATCTCTGGAGATAATCGGGAATTTAAAAATAAAAACTAGTTGATTCCTAGAATAGTATGACCCTGGTTTTATGATCTCATAATACTGTCTTAATTCGAGATTTAATATTTGATCCTCTCCATAAATATCCTTAAGCTTTTCTATCATGGAACTTAAAATATCTATATCTATCATAGAATGGTGAGTGCTAGATGCACGAATAAAAGCTAAACAATTTTCTAACCTAATTAGTTCTTGAGCAAGATCCTCAATGTTCTCATTTACTATTATTAGTAGCTGAGCAAATCTGGCATATTTAATAAGACTATTTTCCCTGTAAGCATCACTGTTTAAAATTAGTTCAATTGTACTATTAATCTTATTTTGGTTATCTAATAGCTGAGTTAAAATGCTGTTATGTTTAGATATCAATTCCTTGCTGATACTTATATGATTATTAAATTCAGAAGTTATCTTATCTTGATTGCTTTTGAGAATCTTAATTGTTTCGTCGTATTTTACGGCATCCGTATGATCCAAGTTACCCGTTATACTTTTAATAACTGAGCCTAGGCCATCTACAATACCTCTTTTAACTCTATTTGGCTCTAATGATTTTAACTGCTGTAATACATTGCCAAGCTTGTCAGATAAATAGTCGATTTGCGTCTCGTACAAAAGAAAGGTGTCGTTAGTAAGTTGTAACTTGTAGCCTTTTAATTGAGTCTGTAATGAGTCGACTTTGTCCTTAATGTCGTCAATCTGAACGTACTGTATGAAGGTATGATGATGAGTAGTCAGTCGCATGGCTCCAAGTTTGTGAGGTAATAGTCCTGGTCCGTCAGCTAGACTCTCAAGTTTTATCTCTTGAGGGTGGACGATCCTGAGGATCGCTACTAACAGTATCCTGCAACAAATTAACTGCTTTAGGCACTCGTTTCAGACGTAACTTGGCCACGGAGCCACGTTTTTTAGATGTATAGATATGTATTGGTAGGTTTGCTAAAACTGTATCTTGCGTATAGCGAGCAGCTGTCTTTTGACGACTAGCAAGCGGGTTTTTGATGAAGATTTGTTGTTCAGGGGCGTACTGTTGTTCGGGTTCCCTTTTTTTGTTCCTATTGTCTATAATGTCAGTCCGATTAGCTAAGGATGTACTATTCACTATCTCGTATACCTTTTGCACTTGCTCTCGATGATTTTGAACGTACTGTTGCAACAGGTGTTGGGTCATGTCAATATCTAAACAGTCTCTTGGGTCGAAGTGTCCAGTCAGTAAGTCAAATGGTCTACACTTAGTGAAGCTATGGATGGAACTATTATAGGCTATCAACGCGTAGGGCATGAGATTAACTATAGGCTCTTCTTTGTGCTGTAGCTTTAGGAGTCTGAGGTGTTCAAGAAGAGTTGAGTGAAATCGTTCGATGTTACCGTTTTCATTCGGAGAGTGAGCTAAGATTATATGGTGATTAATCTTGTGCAACCTAGTGAATTCTAGAAATAGTTGGTTGGTGAATTCTGTTCCATTGTCGGTGATTATAGTCAAGGGCACACCATGGTGAGTGCAGAAGTTTAAAAGGGCCTGGAGAATACTGAGGGCTGTACCATCACGCAGATGATAAGCTTGACCATACTTGGTGAAGACATCTATAAAAGTGACATATTTTTCACTTTGCACCGTGAATAGATCCATGTGAATTGTTTCAAATGGCTTCGTAGCAGGTGGTACTACGTTAAATTGGGGTCTGATAGGGTTTTTATCTTACTTTCCTTGACCACAGATGGTACATTCATTAATGAATTTAGCAATATGATCTTTCATTTTTGGCCAGAAATATTTACGTGATAGAGCTAAGTGGCATTCAGTAATACCACGATGGTTAGTTTTACCCTCGTGATAATGACGTATAATCTCCTGCTGGCGGATATATTCCTTCACATTCTCAATTTCGAATTTGGTAAGTACTAAATTCATTGAGGAACATTTGAACTTGTCTTGTAGAATGGGGATAATAGAATACATTGCTAGCGGTGGATTAATAAGAAGAGCTGTCTTAACTTTTGGACTGGTGTATTCTTTAACGGCATTTTCTAAATCTTGTTCTAAATTTGATTCTGAAAGTTGAATGTTTATGCGAGTGTGGGTGTCGAAAGGCTTAGTTACTGTGGGTTTTCTCCTTATATCATTTACTACGTTAAAACATATTTGTCTGTTGAACTTGTTCAAAGGTTCGTCAGTGATTGGGACCTCTAATATGGGATTTTCGTTGCTGGTATGAGCTGTTGCGGTAGAAGAGTTTGGCTTAGCATTTAAGGTCTCAGAGGGATTACCTAATAGAGAGTTAAGCTCATCTATCTCATCCATCAAAGATTTAGTGTCACCTAGATGAATTTCTATTCGAGACAAGGCGTCAGCATTGGTGTCCATTTTGCCCTTCTTGTATTCCGTCTTGAAGGTATATTCACTCAATCTCAAGCGCCACCTAGTCAATCGTGGGTTCGATTCCTTCAACTTCATCATCCATTCAAGAGGCTTATGGTCCGTTAAAACTTTAAAGTTTCGTCCAAAAAGATACGGCCTGAAGTATTTGGTAGCCCATACGATTGCCAAGAACTCTTTCTCGGTTGTGCTATAGTTCAATTCACTTTCATTGAGAGTCCTTGAAGCATAGCACACTGGTTTGTCACAACCTATGGGACCTTGGGATAGTATGGCTCCAATTGCCACATTAGAAGCGTCGGTAGTGAGAAGAAATTCTTTCGTAAAATCTGGGTATTGAAGGATCGGATCGTTTGTAAGAAGAGTTTTACATTTTTCGAAGCAGTTGATATATTCTGGGTCTAAAGTGATCTTTTTGCCTTTTTTCAGACATTGCGTGAGAGGCTTGGTGGTATGTGCAAAGTCTGGGATGAATTTTCGGTAATAACCGAGAAGACCTGAGAATTGCTTGATTTCCTTTTGGGTTTTGGGAATGGGGTACTTTTTAATAGCGGATATCTTATCAGGATTCGGCTTGATTCCGTCTCTACTGATGATGTGTCCGAGGTAAGCTGTTTCAAGCTTCAGAAATTCCGACTTATCCATCTGAATTTTGAAGTTTGACTCTCTAAGTCGTTGGAAGACCTTTTCCAGGTTTATCATGTGTTCCTGGAGTGACGTGCTAAACACTATGATGTCATCGAGATAAACCAGGCATATGTCATTCTGGAGACCCCTAAGGACATTGTCCATCACCCGTTGGAAGGTAGATGGAGAATTCTTCAAACCCATAGGCATTCTAAGGAATTCGAAATGTCCATGCTCGACATTGAAAGCTGTTTTCGAAATATCATCGGGATGCATCTCGACCTGGTAGAACCCACTGGCTAAATCTAGGGTAAAGTATTGACATTTCCCTAGTTTGTCAAGAACGTCACTGATGTTCGGGATTGGGTACTTATCGTCTATGGTCTTCTCGTTAAGTTTGCGAAAGTCTATTACAACTCGCCACTTTTGCTTGCCTGAAGCGTCCATCTTCTTGGGCACAACCCATATGGGTGAGCTCCAAGCTGAATCCGAGGGCCTGATTATGCCTTGTTCTAACATCTTCCATGTCTGATTCCTAACTTCCTCCCGATGGACGAACGGATATCGATAACTTTTAGTGTGAACTGGGTTTTCGTCGGACGTTCGAATGCGATGTTTGATTCTATTAGTGAAGGTTAATGGTTCACCTTCTATGTAAAAAACGTCTGCGTACCGGGAGCACAAAGTTGTCAAGTTAGCTTTTTCTTCTTCGTTAAGATGGTCGGTTCTTAACCGAGAGACAACGTCTCGAGTACGTATATCGAGTTGATTGGCACGAGTAAACTCTACGTTAAAAACTTCAGCTTGTGCTGGACTATCAAGAGAAAAGATGATGTCATTGGCCGTTGGATTTTCTATCTGTATGTAGGCGCGATTATTTTTAACCGTAGTAACACATTCGTGAACGATGCAATTACATATAATTTGTTCTCGAATGTACGCGTCTCCATCTTGGACATTAAAAGGGACTCTAATTATTTTTGATGAGGTAGCCGGTATTATGTCTTCATATAAGTTAACATTTTGCGAGTTATACATGCGAATAGGGTTAGATGCGGAGCGGGTTACTAATTGTCCGTCTTTCAAGTCTATTCGGGCTTCCCATTTACCTAATAAGTCTAGCCCTATTAGGCCGTCAAAGAAATCGTGAAATCTATATACAAATAACTTCATACTGTCTTGGTCGCTAAATTCCGTGAAACAAGGAAGGGTGATTGAATAGTCATTTCTAGTAGTCGCGTGTATGTTAGTTACCTCAAACGGATCATAGTCCAAATCAAAATTAAAAAAATATTTTTCAACTGCCTCAGGGCTGATAAAAGATTGATTTGCGCCTGTATCTATAAGTAGTTTTAGTGGAGGATGATTAATTTGAATATAAGGTAACTGTCTTTGCGTCTGAAGATTTAACTCTATCTTTGCTTTTTTAATACAGAATCCTTTGGAAAATCCTGTTCATCATGGCCAGAAGATGTTTGCGGTTGTGATTCCTCAACTATTTGATTTTCGTCAGACATATTATAATAATTATTAAATTCGGAAGATAAGCCAGGGTAATCGCTATAAGTATAGTTTGAAGCGACGTCGTCAAAGTAATTGTACGGCTCATGATAATAGTCACAATATGTGTTGTAATATGAATACGCGTCGTCATACGGCATGCATTGATTCACGTTCATTTCGCGACTTTCAAAATAATTACTGGGTGGTGGATTCCCGGCTTTATTCCAATCATGTCCCGTTGACATCAAAGTATGTGGTAAAGTTCTAGGCGTAAAACGTTGGACGCCACTCATTGGTTGTGGTGGATGACTACGGGGTGGTATTCTAAATACGTTACTACGAGGGTTGTAATTAGGTGGTGGTGCACTGAACATTCTCTGAGTGTTAGTGGGCATACGCATGCCCTGATGAGGTAGCATATGACCCTGGAATTTAAATGGCTGAGGTGGAGGCCTCATGGGTTGCCGTCCCATGGCAACAGGCCAGTTAGGTACCGGGAGTAAATTATTATTCACTCGCGGAGGCGGGGTCATTGTAGCCTGTGGTGGTAAAGTAGCTCTAGGTGGAAGATAAGGTTTACTGGGTTTGTTCCGTTGCTGAAGGTATAAGACATTCAGCTCTTCCTGGACGTATTCCAGCGCCTTCTCTATAGTAGCAGGGCGCATACAGCGTACGTGGGATCCTAGGGGTTCCTTTAAACCACGGACAAACGCCTGCACTGTTACCTTCTTATATAAATCCTGCTTAGCCTGAATAGTCGTTTGCACCGATTCATGCAATGTCACATAGGTCATTATAGTGCTAAACAAAGTCTGGCAATGGTCATAAAATTCCTGTGGGCTTTTACTACCCTGAGTAGCCAAAGAGAGATCATTGTATAAGGCCGTCTCGTCGCGTTGATCTGAGAAATTGTTAATCAAGGCAGATCGAATGCCTAGCCAGCTATCAGGTATCCCGTTGGAGTTAATAGTACATGCAGCACTACCTGATAACTTATTAAGTATGCCATTCAATAAACATATATTAGAAAATTCACTACCGGGTGTATTACTTAAATATTGCGCAGCGCCGGCCCGCGAGTATCCTACCGACTGCGCCAATTACGTTAGTTGCAGCCGGAGGATCGAAAAAAAACCAAATCTATTTAACTAATTTATTAAGATAATAAAATATTACAATGAAGACTTATGTTTTAAGAGATGAAACCTAATCGAAGTATGATTATGGAATACAATTATAATTAAAGATTAATATAAAGAAAAGTGGGTTTGACGTCAATGCATCGAATTGCACCGTCGACACCTAGCTAATAATCAATAAAGTCCAAACTGCAGCCTCAGCGATCTTCTTAGGGTACCGTATCGTAATTCACTCCATTTTTTGAAGCAATATGTTATGGTCTACGTAGTCGAATGCTTGCGTCATATCGCAGAAAATGGCACAGGCTGGTATTCTTTTATCAACCTTAGTCATAACATTATGCAGAAAATAAAATACAGCCATATTAATGGTTTTTTGCTCTCTAAAACCCTTTTGTTCATTAAATAGAAAACCTTTGTTTTCACAGTAACTGTATAGTTTAGAAGAGACGTACTTTTCAAAAATTTTGGATATTACGGGAATAAGTGAAATTGGCCTATAGTTATCTATACAGTCCCGGTAATTTTTCTTAAATATAGGTTTAATTATGGCAGTTTTAAGAGCATCAAGATAAGTACCGGAACCAATACATAAGTTGATAATAAAACTCGAGTGTTCGCAGATGTAAGGCGCCACTTGTTTTATGATATCTGTTGAAAACCCGTCATAGCCTACACTATTGGTTTTTTTCAACTTACGTATAATATTGAGAATGTCATAGGGTTCACTAGGTGCTGAGAACATAGAATGACATTTATTAACTATATAGTTAATAAATGTCATTCTATTCCCATATGGGAATCAATTCTGTATCCAATGTTGCAATTTGGTTTAATTTTGTAAGTGATCATTATACGCATTGGCTATTGTAATGGGTTCGGTAACTATTTCATTATTCATTATAATTTGATTGATTGAATCCTTAGGTCGGTTAAATTTGTCAGAATTTATTATTTTCCACTTAGATTTAGAATAATTTGCTGATTTTTTTATTGTGAGTTTGATAATCTTCTTTAACCGCTTTGAATAATTCACATGTTTTTCTTTGCTAATACAACTTGGTTTCATTCTGTGCTGCCATAAGAGATGACGTTTCTTTTTGCTGCACAGCTTGAGTCCACGGGATATCCATTTCGGTTTCCTAATTGGCCTAACTGTTTTAAGTTTACTGTGTGATTTTCATTCGTTTTTCTTCCTGTCAAGATGAGTGAATTTATTGGAGAGATTCGATACATTTTAAAATTTTACTACAAAAAAGGTAAAAATGCAATGCAAGCCGCGAAAAAATGCACGTCGCTCTGGTCGCCCTATTACGGATAAAATGGATGCCATTTTTGAAAAAGTGGAGCAAGATCGGCATATCAGTAGTTACGACGTAGTTGAAGAACTGGGAATTTGAAACTAAGAACTTTGCATGATCTTATTTATACCTGCCGCTGAATGTCATCACCGCACGACACGTCATAAGTCGAAATTCCATGCTCATCACCTGAATGGCTGGCGCTCAACAACCGTAGCTCCGTTTTCCGCGTCAATTTCTTCCGCGTACATCCAAGATATGATATGATCTCCCTGCGTCGGTATTTCCAAAGGAATATGACATCGGAGCCTTCAAGAAGAGAGCGTATTCGCATTTAAAAGGCAAGCAATGCATCGGTGACACCTCTGGTGTTGCAGTTGTCCATAGGTGGAGGTGATCACTCTCCATCAGGTGACCTTCCTGCTCGTTTGCTTCATATTCAATAAAAAAAAGAATTTACCACAAAGTGCCAGTGCCGTGCTGGTGGCGGCACTTTAAAAGAATACTTTCCACAGCCCCATATCTGCTCTTCAGGTGGGAGACTTATGTCGGCCGGTTGTTGTTACCGCCATGCAGTTGTCAAAACCCGCCAAGTGATTCTGACCTATCTCGGTCAGGTCGCGTTCCGGGATCAGCACTGCACTAACCGGTGCCAAGGGACTGTGATCGTGGCAATTGTTGGACCAAGTCCCTTCTCAAAACTACTGAGATTTATTTTAGTGGCCCCCCCGACCAACCTCGCGGTTATGCAGAAGGGCACACTATTCCTAGCACACCGTGAAGTGTACTAGGGACCATCTGCGGTAGGTCCTGCCGCCATAAAGCACAATGCACGATGCATTACACATTACGGTACTCATAGGCGAGTAGCCCGTGGCATTACCCACTCCCATTTATCCAGAAAAAAAAAAAATGTTGGACCAGTGGGAGCCCTAGCGGGCCCTATTGTGGGTGTAGTGTGTATCGGCCCGCCGGCCAGGGAGACCCGTAGAAACGGTGGTGCCGCTGGCCGCCCGCGGCATAGTACAGGGGCCCAAAAGGGGTTAACCACCTCTGGAGGCTGCCCCACCAGGTCGCGCATACTCTCGGGGTGGCTCGTCGTGCCGGGTGGTGCCCGGTTCCAGTGGGGCCCGGCGACCACACCCGAGGGGGTACGGGGGCCCTTCCGTCCGGCGGACCGGCCTACACTATTCCACGCGATTAATACTAATGCAGGGCACCACGCTTTGTCTTTCATTGCCTCGATCACAGTCGTCCTTTCACGCCCCTCCCATCCTCCAACTTCTATGGCAGTCAGAAGCACGAAAAAACGGCCTACAGCGGCATCCCCATCCCCCACCAACACGCTGTTTGAGGTGGAGTTCGCTAACATCCGCGGACTCCATGCAAACCTCAACGCCGTTCATCAACACCTTGAGACGGCGAGGCCTGCGATGCTCTTTTTGAAGGAAACACAGATAGGCCGCCCTGCCGATACGTCATACCTGCACTACCCCGGCTATGTGCTGGAAGAGTCCTTCCAACCTAAAGCCGGTGTATGTTTATTCGTCAGGGCGGACGTCTGCTGTAGCCGTCTCCGCTGCCTAGAAGACCCATCCTTCTCCACTCTCTGGGTGCACGTTGACCTGGGCTCCACAAGCCGGGTCTATGCGTGCACATACCGCTCCCACAAAGGCGACGCCGAGACAACTCGACTCTTCGAGCATCTGAGTCAGGCCGCAGACAACGCTCAGGCGCAGTTCCCAAATGCCGAAATGGTGTTTTTGGGAGACTTCAATGCCCACCATGAGTCCTGGTTAGGCTCATCAAAAACAGACCATGCAGGCCGAACTGCCCATGCGTTTGCTCTCACGCAAGACCTGACGCAACTGGTACACCAGCCGACCCGGGTACCAGATATTGTCGGTCATACTCCCTCTTTATTGGACCTTCTGCTGACGAGTCACCCAGCCAGGTATAAAGTGTCGGTTGGTGTTCCATTGGGCTCCTCCGATCACTGTCTGGTTGGCGCTACAGTGCCTTGTGCAGCTCCCCCACAACCTGTGGAGGTGACGCGGCGGTTATGGCACTACTCGTCGGCAGATTGGGACGGATTGCGAGAGTATTTTGCCTCCGTCTCTTGGCGGCAGTGCTGCTTTGGAGAAAGGGATGCTTCAAAGAGTGCATCTGCTATCGCTGACGAGATCAGTACCGGAATGGAATACTACTTTCCTTTTACTGATGTCGTCAGTGCTAGCAAAACCGGTCCCTGGTTCAATCGCGAGTGTGCCGCAGCTGTTGAACAAAAACAGGCGGCGTACCGTGCTTGGTCTAGGGCCCAGGCACTCAATGATCATTCAAACCTTGCCTCCCTGAAAGCAGCCTTTAATAAAGCCACCAAGGCCACGAAGAGGGCTTACATTAGAGCAGACGCCCAGCGAATTGCACGTGTTGGCCAAGAACTCATCACGCACCCTATGGGTAGCCGCTCCTACTGGCGACTGGCTAAACACGTGCAATCTAACTTCTGCGTGCCTTCGCTGCCCCCACTGAGATTCCCTGATGGATCGTTGGCTCATCAGCCGCAAGAGAAAGCCGATTTACTGGTTAACCTCTTTGCCGCAAACTCTTGCATCGATGACTGCGGTGCTGCGCCGCCTGATATTCCACATTGCGGCTCCACAATGCCTGATATTCGTATCAGGCAGTGTGATGTTCGTGCCGAACTGCAGTCACTCGATGTCAGGAAAGCCAGTGGCCCTGATGGAATTCCAGCTGTGGTGCTGAAGAAATGTGCAGCGGAGTTGTCTCCAGTGTTCACTAGCCTGTATCGCCTCTCCTACAATTCGGGTCTTGTGCCGCTGTCTTGGAGGGAGGCGAACGTTCAACCAGTTCCTAAAAAAGGGGACCGGTCTGACCCTGCCAATTACCGTCAAATAGCCGTAACCTCAGTTTTAGCTAAAGTGTTTGAGCGGATCATAAACACGCAGCTCATCCGCTACCTAGAGGATCGCTCTCTCATTCACGACCGTCAGTACGGCTTCCGACCAAAACGGTCTACGGGTGTCCCTCTAGCGTACTCGTATGTAACACACATCTGGGGGGAGGCTATGGACAAGCATGGGGAATCTTTGGCCGTCAGCCTTGACATTGCCAAAGCTTTCGACCGTGTAAGGCATCGTTCGCTTCTTTCCAAGCTTCCGGCATATGGTCTGCTGGAGGGACGTAGAATTCGTGTCCTTTGCGATGGTCGAAAATCACGCTTTCTCCAGATTAATGCCGGAGTGCCGCAGGGCTCCGTCTTGTCGCCGACGTTGTTTCTTCTGCATATCAATGACATGTTATCTCTTGGTAATATTCATTGCTATGCGGATGATAGCACGGTCCACGCGCGTTATTTCGTGCGCCCTGGGCCAAAGCAGACTGACATCGAGGAGAAGAGGCGAAGTCTTGTTGTTGAGCTTGACGGAGTGTTGGACCGCATTTCAGAATGGGGTGCATGCAATCTTGTCGAGTTCAATGCCAAGAAAACGCAGGTGTGTGCATTCACAGCAAAGGCGTCGCCGTTCCTTTCCCATCCCACTCCTCAGAGCACCCCGCTACCGATTAAGGATAGCCTAGACATCCTTGGCATGGATGTTCGTAGCAACCTAAACCAGCGGGACTACATTGAGAGCGTCATTAGAACTGCATCCCGTAAACTCGGAGTCCTGAACAGAGTGAGACGATTCTTCACGCCTGAGCAGCTCTGTCTCTTGTATAAGACACAAGTTCGCTCGTGTGTGGAATACTGATCTCATCTCTGGGACGGTTCCGCTAAGTACCTACTCGAAGCTCTTGACAGGTTGCAGCGGCGTGCTATCCGTATTATTGGAAAACCAGAGGCAACATTGACCCTTGAGCCTCTCCAATTGCGTAGAGACATTGCCAGGCTAAGTGTTCTCTATCGCTTCTACAATGGGGAATGCTCAGACGAGTTATTCCAGCTTATCCCACCCTCACCTTTCCACTCCCGTACCACGCGTGCTGGACTACGGCGTCACCCACACACAATTCAACATTTGTTGGCCCGAACTAAAAGGTTCGGTGACTCGTTTCTTTGTCGTACCATCCAGACGTGGAACGCTCATCCAGCGCATGTGTTTCCTTCCTCTTATAGTCCCGGGTTCTTCACGCGGGGCGTGAAAAGGCATTTCTGCAGGCCTTCAAGGTGAGGATGGCCAGCCCAGTGATTCGTTTGAATGACTGGGCTTGTCAACCTCATATCTGGACCTTACGACCGCTTTCCATCAGGTGGAGTGAGGTCATATTGACGGGCAATATAAAAAAAAAAATATTGGTGGCTTTTTGGTTTTGTTTACGATAGTCAACTCAAAACTTGACACAAATCTTTTGGGCCATGTCTCACTGAAAATACCTGTTAAGTCAAACCGCAGACATTTATTTTTCGTGCCTTTGGGGAGGAACAACGTGTCACAAAATAGTCCCCTGACACGCATTTGCAGAAATTATAATTTGTTGTGCAATGATCTAGACATCTTTCATCAGAGTCCTACCTCATTTGTAAACAACGGAAGGTTTCGAAATGCATTCTCACAAAATGAAGTGAGATTTTAATTTAAGTTGTAATTCTTTTCATTAAATCTATTTAAATGTTGTGTGCGATTGTCATCGAAATGCAAATTTGACCATGTTACTATGTACTCAAAATCGATGTATGTATTAGTTTGCATTTTGTTACTGCGCCAAAGAATAAATAAACATTTTCCCTGAATAGACTTGGTCAAACGAACCTATAATTCTTTTACATTTGACCGAGTGAACGCTTGGTCGCTTCTTTTAAATTTCTATACCTATATTAACAAAGTTACTTTTGGCGATAAAGTAAAAGTACGTAAGTGAAAGGAATGGAAGAGATGTACATTAAATAAAAAGCTTGCCAAGTAACAGAAATAAATATATTTTTTTATTTTTTTAAATAGTTCTGGTACTTATAATCTTGTATGTGATAATAGAAAGATCATTTAATAACAAATAATAAATACCTAGTTAACCAAACGGAAACATTTTTTTTGAACACAAAAATGTACAATGCTTAACTATATAATATTCCATGTACGAAATACGCAAACTTAGGTACTAAATACCTAGATACCTGATAATACTTAAATTCAAGTACATAGTGTTGTAGTTTTGGTCATTGTTACGCGTTATTATTTAATTATGTCACAGTTTCTGTTTTGATCGAGTTCCGTTATATTAATTGTTTTATTTTGGCGGAACCGGAAGCGTGCAACTTATTCTAAAGTCAATTGTAAAAATCATAGTTATGACTAATGTAGTCTTTTAAAATTATAATAAGGTTTGTTTATTGAGGTTGGTTGCTGACTTCCGGCTTTGGCTTGGCCAATCAGAAGTGTTTATTTTCCCCTCCAAATCAACGCGGGTCGTGGCCTACCGGAAGGCGTGAAAAGGGACCCGCGTTTTTGGGAGCAGACATTCGATCACCGACTTCGATACCGTACGCTTGTTAAGGAGAATCAGTGTTAGAATATCTAGACTAAGGTGCGACCTAGGTTACCTAAATACCAATTAGTTAATAGTGAACAAGTGAGAATCATAAATAAATCTAGTTAAAAGTGAAGTGCCGTTTTACTGGAATACTCCTGCTTCAGCTCAGAAGTGGGATAACCCACGGAAGACCCACAAAAGGTACAGTGTGTGTGTGCAGTTATTACAGATTAGTAGTTTTTTTTTCCCTCTTTTTATCTCGCTTTGGTCATGTTTAATTTTCGTGAGGAATATTAAAAATATGAACATACCTGCATTAATTCATGTGTGTTGCGGTGTTCAACAAGGACAACTCAAAATAATTTAGATTTCTTTATGGGATATTTGAATGTGAGGAAAAATGATGTTGTCACATTGACACGAAAAAAAAAAAACTTTTTAAACGTTAATAATTAATCTATTTAAACGAAGTCATCCTGTAAGCTTTAAGAGAATTTAGGTGGAAACTGTCGTTTTGTTTCGCTTTGCAGATAATGGCAGACAGATCGCCTGAATTACCGATGCCGCGGGCTACTAATAAACAAAGACCCTCGAGAAGCCGCAGTATTCGTAGTAGTGGCAGCAACCGCAGCGGCCGCAGTAGCCGCAGTAGCCGCAGTGGCCGCAGTAGCCGCAACTATCGCAGCAGCCGCAATTCAGTGAGTGATAATTATAATATCGCTGGGCGCAATACTCGCCGATGCAGACTACCCTCAATAAGTCGATCAGAAGTACGCAGGCGTAAATTGGGGCAAGGTCATCAGGGGAATGCTAGCCGTGGACGGGCTCAATCCCGAGATAGCACGCTTAGACAGAATCGCCGCCGATCAGGAAGTGTCCCAGATCGAACGGGAAATCGTAACAAACGACAATCGAGAAGTCGCTCTAAGCAACGCACGCGAGATCAGCAGCGGCGTTACCACGAAGAAAACATGTCCGAATCTGGTAGTACTCATATCCGTAACCAGCATAAAATACTACGAAACAAGATTGTAGCTTTAAGGCGTCATAGTAGTAGTAGCAGCAGCAATGGTGCTTGCCGCTCTAGAAGCCCAATACGAGACCGTAGTCGACAAGAACCACACGTAGTCCAAAAAGAAGTTCTTTCTAATGTTACTGTTTCCCAATTAGTGGAAGCGCTCCAAATTATAAATCGTGGTGCAAATCATTATAATTTTCCTGTTAGTTCGCTTCAAAGCGTTATTCCTGAATTTGATCCCTCGCGATCAGGACAAACTGTTGATATATGGTTACACAAAGTCAATGAATGTGCTACTATTTATAATTGGAGCGATAAACAAACAAAACATTTCGCCTTACCCAAGTTAGGTGGTGTTGCAAAGAAATGGTATGAAGGCCTAGATACTCTACTCTTTTCGTGGAACGAATGGCAACAAAAAATCAAGGCTGCTTTTCCTAGTGACGAGAATTATGGCCAATTATTAACTACAATGCTGGCCAAACGTGTACGTTTTGGAGAATCTTTAGAAGACTACTTCCATGAAAAGGTTCTTTTACTAAATCGATGCAGCATTTTAGGTAAGAAAGCCATAGATTGCATCATATTTGGAATTGAGGATCGCAGCATAAGATTAGGAGCAGAAGCGGCCCAGTTTGATTCCAACGAGAAATTACTTTGCTATCTCAGAAATGCTAAGGGTCTAAAAGTGAACAACGGCGTAGATAAAAAACAGAATAAATCATTTGAAACAAAGTCATACTATAATAATCTCAGTAAAAATAGCTTAGGAAACGAAAGTTCAAAACGACCAGTACGAAAATGCTATAATTGTAATGAGGAAGGGCATTTCAAATCGGACTGTACAAAACCAATAATGAAATGTGACAACTGTCTTCTGTTTGGCCATTCGACTGACAAATGTACTAGAGTAAATAGGATACCTAATAAAGATAGGACTAAAAATGTTTTAACGGTGCTTTCCAATAAATCCCTCGATAATAAATATTTTAAAATTGCTTCTATCAATGGGGTAAATAAACAATGCTTTATAGATTTCGGTAGCAATGCCACACTGATAAAAGAATCTGAAACGAAGGATATCTTGTGTGAATGGAACGTGCGGGATGATCTCCCATTGCTTAGAGGTTTTGGTAGGAATATAGTTAGGCCCTCACGGAAGGCAACGGTCAGCGTCATCATCGATGGGATTGCAGCTATAGTTGACATACTCGTTGTTCCAGATGATGTAATGAACTTCCCTCTTCTGATTGGATAAAGCTATACAGAACAAAAACATATAGTGTTTAAAAAGGATTCCGATGATCTAAAAATCCAGCTAAAACTTCCTAAGTTAACACTTCAATGCACTAAAGATACAGTTGTAAAGGGTCTTACAGTAGTCCATGTAAAATGTGAACCTATTTATACTGGTGTAGTTTATGTCGATGAAAGTCTCAGGCTTAAAATAAATAATGAATATTGTTTGGTTCAAGGGATTTTTTCCGTAAAAGAAGGGTTAGGTCAAGTTTTGGTCAAAGGGTCCTCCTTAAGTGAATTTATTTTAAAGGAAGGGTCAGTAGTAGCTCGGTGTGTACCAGCCAAAGAGGATCATGACTTGGCGCCGGAGCTAGAAGTGAGAAATGTGTCCTCAAGTAATATTAACTGTTCTCTTATCAAATCAAAAGACTTAAATGTCGATGCAAGTTTAAATACCGATGATGTCGATAAGTTAGCTAGTCTATTAAATGAGTATCGATCTTGTTTTGCATTAAATTTGAAGAAGTTGGGAAAAAGGAATACTGTTGAGATGTCTGTTAAGCTTAAAGACGATACCCCAGTAGTTTTTAGACCTTATAGACTATCACTCCATGAAAGGTCCCAAGTGCGCGAAATGGTGGAAGAACTTGCTCAAAATGACATCATACGCCCTTCAATGTCCTCTTACTCTAGTCCAATCGTATTGGTTCGGAAAAATAATGGTGAGGTGCGAATGTGTATTGATTATAGGGCGTTGAATCGCAAGACAGTTAAAGAAAATTACCCATTGCCTAGAGTAGACGACCAGTTTGACGAGTTAGCCGGTTATAAGTACTATACTTCCCCTTCCCTCCGGACTTCTGAGATGAACAGACGTGTTTATTGCGAATTCGTAGAACAATTTTACCTATAAATTTCAAAATTTAAAACACAAAAATCCAAAAGTAAATATTAGGAGTGCATAAACAAGGTGTACGCAAAGTGAGACCCGGCTCGGACACGCACACACGTGAGTTTTATACATCGTCAAACAATACAGAGGTCTTGTTAATGTGGACGGCTACCTGTTTTACTCGGAATCATCGCGAGCGGCCAGTGCACGCAGACCCCACTTCTCAGAGCTCTCGTTATATTGGACGGCTACCTGTTTTGTTCCGAGTCATCGCGAGCGACCAGTGCACGCAGATCCCCGCTTCTCAGTGCTCTCGTTATACTGGACGTACTGCTGTTTTGTTTGAAATCCTCGCTTCCTACCAGAAATTGTTGACCCCTGAGTCTATCTATTGCCTACGTTGTATTATACGCTTTACTAACTTATTGACTCCTGGTCATCATCGTTATTATCGCACCTACCATGCCATTGAGACATTCGCCCCCCGCCTCGCCTGCGCCCGCACAACCGCTCCCGCAGGCACTCGCTGCATCTGCGACGGCATCGGACTGTGATTCGAATGATGACTTTGTTTCGCAACGTCAGAAGCGTAAAAGAACAAATACAACGGATGCGCAGCTGGCAACTTTCATGACAGAGATGAGAAGCTTGTTTTCCAGTTTTAAGGAGCAGCAGGATGATAAATTGAACAAAATATGTAGTACAATTGAGGAAGTTAAAACACAAAATACTGAAATAAGAGCTTCTATAGAATTTCTTTCCAATAAATACGATAGCGTTTTGGCACAGGTGGACACACTCAAGGAGGAGCTATCTATGAATCAAGAATATATCGCGTCATTAGAAGAAAAGCTAGAAAAATTTGAAAGAAGCTCCCGTTCGACCTGTATTGAAATTAAGAACATACCTACTCATAAATTGGAGACAAAAGTTTCTTTATTAAAAACTGTAACAGACATCGGCTCTCTCCTGTCCGTGACAGTTCAACCACAGCAAATAAAAGACATATTTCGTATAGGCTCCAAAAACTCAGAAAATAAAACTGTGATTGTTGACTTATCGAGTGTCTTGGTAAAGGACGAGTTTTTAAACGCTTATAAAAAAATACATCAAATCGCAAGGGCGTCTGACCACGGAGAATTTAAAGTTACCTGGACCTTCTGAACCTATATTTATTTCAGAAAACTTGACAGCAAAAATGAAACGACTGTTTTATCTTGCTCGTGTTTTTGCCAACAGTAACGATTTTAAATATTGCTGGTCAACAAACGGAAAGATTTTTATTCGTGAGAAGGAAGGTGCCACCCTACACTGGATAAGGGATGAAGCGGACTTTCAGAAGCTTGTCAAACAAAAGTGACTATTTGTAATTCCTAGGTTGGCTTGCATGCTTAGTATTAATCATTTACCTAAACAATTTTCCATAGTAATCTTGTTACTAAATTGTTTTTTTAGTTTGGTTTTATCCAAGTTCTGTAATTTCATACACACATATACACACACCCTCATGTTTATTATTACACTTATACACACATCGCTATACACTCGTTCTAAAAAACTCAAATAAATATTCGTTCATACTCGCTAATGAAAAGACATATTTTACCTGTTTATCTAGTTGTTTGTACACATTTTACTGTCGTGTTTTCTTGGAATATGGATGAGCTACTAACGATACATTCAGAATTAGAACAGGTAGCGGTCTGTAGAGCATACACTTGTTCACCGGAGAATTCTATTGACTACTTGCCAAATGTAACCCGTACTTTGAAAGTTCTCCAGGTTAATATACGAAGCATTGGTAACAGTGTCAACTTTGATGGCCTGTGCATTCTTTTGGAGAAGTTTTCTTTCCAAGTAGATATTATAGTTCTGTCCGAATGTTGGTTGAGCAAGTGTTCGAGTAATCCAAATATTCCTGGTTATCTATCATATCGTTCTAAATTTAACAACCAAAACGAAGGGGTTGTTGTTTATGTAAAAGACACCATACATGCATGTGTTGAGGAGCCTCAGATTGATGAGTCAAACTGTTTAGTCATAAAACTCTTTTCTGAAATTGCCATTATTGCTATCTATCGCTCTCCATCGTACAAAAACATTGACAAATTTTTGCATTCACTTGACCGCCTATTGCTCTCACTTCGGTCTTTTAAAACAGTGGCACTAACTGGTGATCTAAATATTCACATCACTCCTGCTGATAATGATGGTGATGCTGACAAATACCTTAATCTGCTAGCGTCTCATGCCATGTTACCAGGTCATCACTTTCCAACTCGTAATCTAAATTGTCTCGACCACGTGTTTCTAAGAACTGACAGAAGTGCCGTTGCTTTGGTATTCGATTCCCTTTTTACCGATCACGCGCCAGTGTTGCTTAGTGTTGGACAATGTAACATCAATAATTCAAAACGTAACCGTACTTCATTTCGAGTTAATATTGCTGCCTGTATTGAGGATCTAAATAAGGCTAATTTTTCATCTGTTTTACAGGGCTGTGACGCTGAAAACGCAGCAACATCGTTGGTTAATATTGTGTCTCATGTAGTTAAATCGAACTCTTGTCTAGTTAATATACCATCCAGGAAACGCATTGTCAAACCTTGGATTACGCCAGGTTTGCTGCGCTGTATCCGTCATAGAGACAAACTTTTTCGCAAGTCTAGACAAGACCCAACTAACAATATTATTAATGTATCATATCGACGCTACAAAAACTTTTGTAACAATTTATTGAAAAGAATTAAACAAGCGTATGAGCGTTCTCAGTTTGATATTAATAGGAATAGTGTTAAAGGTACCTGGAATGTTATAAAATCGATAACAAATTTGAATCAAAAGAACCCTTCTGACGCACTTCTGTCCTTGTCTGGAGATCCAAAAGCTTCCGTTGACTCTGTAAATAGATATTTTACCAATGTTGGTCCTCAATCTGACTTG
The DNA here is from genome assembly GCA_947369235.1 of Udea olivalis. Classification (NCBI taxonomy): domain Eukaryota; kingdom Metazoa; phylum Arthropoda; class Insecta; order Lepidoptera; family Crambidae; genus Udea; species Udea olivalis. The sequence goes on from OX376351.1 coordinate 12,471,494, forward strand.
GAAACGCGTTCCTCCTTTAATTGCGTTTCTTCGTTCCCGCTGGGTTGGTCTGAGTTGTCCTGTCTAGGATCAATGGCCTTATTCACTACTGACGAAGAGGAAATTAACTCGATAATTGTAGGTCTCAAATCAAGTAATGCTGTTGGATGGGACGAAATTCCTGTAACCCTTGTAAAAAATTGTAGAGCTGTCCTGATTCCAATATTAAATCACGTGCTTAACTTATGTCTTACATCTGGTGTATTTCCAAGTGTTTTTAAAAAAGCTGTTGTTCACCCTATTTTCAAGGGTGGAGACAGGGACAGTGTTTCTAATTATAGGCCCATTTCCGTACTTACTATCTTCTCAAAAATATTAGAAAAAATCATAAATAAAAGACTGTTAAATTTTCTAGATTCAAAACAAGTAATTTCAGCAAACCAATTTGGCTTTAGAACGGGAAAATCAACTGAGGACGCTGTTCTCGAACTTACTGGGTCAATAGCTAAAAGCTTAAACGAGAAATTAAAATCATTGTGCCTGTTTTTGGACATTTCCAAGGCTTTCGACACTGTCTCTGTCCCAAAACTTTTACATAAGCTCGAACATTTGGGGATACGTGGTTTGGCGCTTGAACTACTTAAAAGTTATCTAAACGGCCGTTCCCAGTGCGTCACCATCAATGGTATTACAAGTGATGAGAGACCTGTTGTGTCTGGAGTTCCCCAGGGCAGTGTACTCGGGCCTACCCTATTCTTAATATTCATAAATGGACTGTGTCAATTGTCATTGCCAAACTGCAAAATTGTAACGTACGCCGACGACACAGCGATTCTTGTTCATGGACGTGACTGGGAGGAAGCTCGTATTCACGCGGAGCATGCCTTAAAAACAGTTATTGCATGGCTTTCCAATAACTCCCTCCTTCTCAACCTCAATAAGACTTGCTTTGTCACATTTGCCCCAAGACTACAGTCACAGCCTGATTCCTCTTTTAAAATTTCTGCCCATGTAAATAATTGTCATAACGTAGTTAATCCCTCGTATAGTACATGCGATTGTTTTGAGATTTTACGTGTAGATAGTGTGAAGTACTTGGGTGTAGTTGTTGACAGTGTAATGTCCTGGGGGGAACATATCAAATCGGTATCTGCTCGTGTTAGAAGACTAGTTTATGTCTTTCGTAAACTGCGGGGTAGTGCTGATGAGGTTACATTGAAGACTGCCTATTTATCTCTAGCTCAATCTATACTGAGTTACTGCATTGCCGTCTGGGGATCCTCATGTAAAACTAATATCCTGCTAATAGAACGGGCACAACGACTAGTGCTGAAGGTAATGGCTTTTAAGCCGATCTGGTATCCAACCGTGCAAATTTATGAGCTGTGGAAGGTTCTTTCTGTTCGCAAACTTTTTGTTTTGAGCGTTATGTTACGTAAACACAAGTCTTGTAATTACGATCCGGAGTTAGCTTCAAATACTAGACTGTCCAATAGAGTGTGTAAAGTTGAGAAATGTTCCAGTGACCTAACTAGGAGACACTATTTGTACCTCAGCTCAGGCCTTTATAACAAAATCAACTATAAATTGCGAGTCTATAGTTTATCACAACGCGAGTGTAAAAAAGTTTTGAACGAGTGGTTACTCAGCTTAAAATATGATGATGTGGAGTCTCTTTTTATAAGTAAAATGTAGTACATTAAACACACACACACACACACACACACACACACACACGCGCGCGCGCGCGCACGCACACATACACACACACGCACACACACAATGTATTTTGTATTTTTGTGTTTAAATTGTTAAATTGTTATTGTTGTATTGTAAAGTTCGAGGTGGGCGCTAATAACTGCGACACAGTCTCCGACTAATGTAGTTGTTAACGTTGTAATATGTTTGTAATACCTTTTGTACACAAATTAAATAAATAAATAAATAAATAAATAAATAAAAAATACTACACTAGATTTAAAATCTGGCTACTACCAAATTCCGATTAGAGAAAGCGATCGGCATAAAACCGCCTTTATTACACCGGATGGGCATTTCGAATTTAATAGGATGCCGTTCGGGCTAGTAAATGCCCCAGCTATATTCATGCGCATGATAAGTCAGGTTCTTGGTCAGGCTAGGCATAGAATAGCATCCGCTTATATGGATGATATTATCATTCCTTGCCATTCGATAAGCGACGGGATGCTGCGGTTAGAGACTATATTACAACTGCTGAATAACGCTGGGCTAACTTTGAATTTAGATAAATGCTGTTTCTTTCGACAAAATGTTGAATATTTAGGCTTTGAATTAAGTACGCATGGAATAAAACCTGGTTCTAAAAAAGTTCAAGCTGTAGCTCAATTTCCCATACCAAAAGATCAGCATACAGTAAGACAATTTATTGGACTATGTAGTTTTTTCCGCCGTTTTATCAAAAATTTTGCTATTATAGCTAAGCCCCTAACCTCCTTACTAAAAAAGGACGTTCGTTGGACTTGGGGCGAAGAACAACATAAAGCATTTAGAGTATTACCATCTCTCTTAATAAATAAACCTATATTGGCCCTGTACAATCCAGATGCTGAAACTCAAGTTCATACAGATGCTAGCAAATTTGGAGTAGCTGGCATATTAATGCAGAGAGATAAACTAAATAGGTTATGCCCATTAGCATACTTTAGTCGTCAGACAACTTCTTATGAGCAAAATATGACCGCTTATGTGCTAGAAACCTTAGCGGTAGTCGCGTCGTTAGAGCGTTTTAGAGTTTATCTGATAGGCAGAGAATTTAAAGTCTTCACAGACTGCAACTCATTACGAGCTACGTTCCTGAAGCGCGATTTAATACCGCGAGTTGCAAGGTGGTGGATTGCGCTTCAGGAATTCAATTTTGAAATAGAATACAGGCCAGGTATCGCCATGAACCATGTCGATGCTCTTAGTCGCAATGCACTACCAAGTGATGAAAATACCCTACGTGCCGTCATAATGTCGGTTAATGAAGAAGACTGGCTGGCTACTGCCCAACGAGCTGATCCTGGCGTTCAACAAATCGTAGCCATCTTAAATGGCCCAAGTCTAAAAGAAATAACTGAAGTTAAGGAAAATTATGTTATAAAGGATTTAAAACTATTTAAAAAAACGGGTCTTGGAGAAAGGTGGGTGGTGCCTAGGGGATTCAGATGGCAGATCACGAAACAAAACCACGACGATATTGGTCATTTCGGAATTGACAAAACCTTGGCAAAAATTCAGTCAACATACTGGTTCCCACGAATGAGAAATTTTGTAAAAAAATATGTTCGTTCTTGTTTAGAATGTTGCTATACTAAAGCTACATCAAATTCTAGGCCGCCATTAAATCCAATACCGAAGATAAATGTACCCTTCGATACCATTCATGTCGATCATGTAGGACCATTTGTTAAAAGCTCAAAGGGTAACACACACATTTTAGTTGTTGTTGAAGCTTACACAAAATTTATTTGTCTGAAACCAGTCTCAAGTACTAGCTCTAGTATAACAATAAATAAATTAAAAGAATACTTTAGTATATTTGGAGCGCCAAAAAGGTTAATATCTGACCGGGGTACTAGTTTCACAAGTACAAGCTTCAAAAAGTTTGTTGATGAAACTGGTATCAAACATATATTAAACGCAGTGGCGACTCCAAGAGCGAACGGTCAAGTTGAACGTTATAACCGTACGCTCTTAGAAGCGCTTACCGCTAAATGCATAGGTGAAGCTGAAAGTAGGTGGGATACTCACGTTTCAGAAGTGCAATGGGGACTTAATAATACACAAAATAGAGGCATAGGGTGTACGCCTGCTGAAGCCCTATTCGGTCTTCAGTTAACCGGCATTAAAGAAAATAAAATAAAGGCATATATCAATTCTGACCCACAAATAGGTGCAGGTAGCCGACAAGAATTGCGAGACCAAATTGACACCCATATAGAAAAATACCAACAAAAACAAAAAACTCACTACGATAAGAAGTCAAAAAACTCCACAAAATTCAATGTAGGCGATTTGGTTAGCATCGAAAGGGAGGTTCCATCATCTGGGCAAAGCAGAAAACTAGTTCCAAAGTTTCAGGGTCCCTACAGGGTGACTAAAGTTCTAGGTCATGATCGTTATGCAGTTGAAGACACTCCTATTACAAGAAAAAACAACAGAACATACGACTCAGTAATAGCAGTAGATAAAATGAAACCTTGGCTAGTCTTTGCACCACCACATGACTCCGACTGTGAAAATATCTTATAAATGATTTATTTCCGTTAATTAATAATTGCGATGAACTGCAATATTGTAATTTCTAGCAGTTTCAAATGTAGATAGAAGCGATTTATTAACCTAATGTGATCGAAGTTTGAGTGTAGATAGAAGCGATGTACTATCTTAATCGGACTAAATTCGTGATGTAGATAGAAGCGATCTACTATGGGATAAAATTTTAAATGTAGATAGAAGCGATCTACTATGTGGTAAAATTTTAAATGTAGGTAGAAGCGATCTACAATTTTATTTACTTAATTTATGTAAGATGTCGATGTGAATAGTAGCGATTCACTCGGCTGCTATTTAGAACTTATAATTTGGTTACAATTTTAAGATCTCAGTTTGATGATAGTTTCCTCATGAAGGTAATTTAAAACTTACTAAAGATCATGTTATTTGTATTTATAAACAAAAAAATATATCTTGCGTTTGTTCTTAATAAAAAAAGCATTAAAAAAAAAACGATACAATCAAATGGGTTAAGGTTGGTAATTTAGTTGTGTTTATGTTGTTCCTAGATACACGAGGACGCGTATCCCGGTCGGATGGCCGAGCTGTTGTAGTTTTGGTCATTGTTACGCGTTATTATTTAATTATGTCACAGTTTCTGTTTTGATCGAGTTCCGTTATATTAATTGTTTTATTTTGGCGGAACCGGAAGCGTGCAACTTATTCTAAAGTCAATTGTAAAAATCATAGTTATGACTAATGTAGTCTTTTAAAATTATAATAAGGTTTGTTTATTGAGGTTGGTTGCTGACTTCCGGCTTTGGCTTGGCCAATCAGAAGTGTTTATTTTCCCCTCCAAATCAACGCGGGTCGTGGCCTACCGGAAGGCGTGAAAAGGGACCCGCGTTTTTGGGAGCAGACATTCGATCACCGACTTCGATACCGTACGCTTGTTAAGGAGAATCAGTGTTAGAATATCTAGACTAAGGTGCGACCTAGGTTACCTAAATACCAATTAGTTAATAGTGAACAAGTGAGAATCATAAATAAATCTAGTTAAAAGTGAAGTGCCGTTTTACTGGAATACTCCTGCTTCAATAGTAACAGAAATTTAAAACTTCAAATAATCAACTCAAAAAACAATAAATAAGTAACACAAAAATTTGAAACAAGAACAATAATAATTACGTTTTTAAATAACAGATGTCGGCTAATCCGCTTAGAAAAGACTTCAAGCTCATTTCTTATTTATTGTTTAAATTTGCACGCAGCCGTTCACTGTAGGTACCTAATTGTTTCCACTTTTGCGCTTTTTGGTTGCTGGTTCTGATGAATTGACCCGTTCTATTACGCATTCATATATTTTTTGCCCCTTTGCGAATTTATTGATCGTTTGGTATATGTTCCACCTACGACAATTTAGTAGCACAATAAAACGATTATGCCATGACTCCAATGAATTTTGTGTCATAGGTATAAATGATATGTAGCTCTCGTGCACCGACCACATCTGAGAAGGAAATTGAGGAGGCTTATGCGTGACGATTAACTTTGTACTTGATTCCGTCTTTACTGTTCGTAATGAGCCGTTTACTTATTATCTTTCGAACCACTTTAGCACCTCCTCCGCTTCTTCTGGTATTATTACCTCTTTAATTATCTTAAATACCTCAGAAATTTCGGCTGGCTCTAAAAACGCAAGTGCTGCTAAATGTCTCAACTTATGAGCAAACCACAATCGTTCCCATATCGCTTAGCTAGTCCTGCGGATTGGATAATATGTCGCCAGATGCTTTGCGTAAGGTGAAAAAAGCATGGTTTGTTTGCACTTTTGGGAAACACACTTTTCATAGCATTTATTGCTGCAGTTTCGAAGTCAGTTATGAAAATTTGAGCTTTAAATATGTTGTTAATGTGGTTTCGTATGTAACGTTCACTAGTTCAAGAAAACATCTATAACAATGTTCTGTTTTGTGTGTTATGAGTCCGAATACCAATGGTAAGAATTGACTTACTTCATCACGCGTTCCCTCTTTAGCGTGAATTGTGTATATTTGTGTGAAAGGTAAGGGAGAGCACTGAAAAGTGCCATCCATAATCAAAAAAAGTGGCAGCTGATAATATTCTCATATTTTCGTACGTACTAAACACAATCACACTTTCCCCTTCATACATTTAATGGCCCACTAAAAACTGTTTATTATTTATTTTTGAATATTGTTCCGGTATAGTTGCCTCTGACATACTCGTAGATGTTGGTAACTTTGGAAGGTTTTGATTCCTTGATCTTTGTATTATGACGCGCATAGCAGCTTTATTGGGTAAGTGTGGAGCACTTGTAGTCGGCACATCCTGTATGCAGCGCTGGATTATTTGAGTTGGAGTATCCATTGAATTATTTCAATTTTATCTCTTTTTTTAAGACTAGGTATGTGACCGTGATAATTGTTTTGATTGAGAACTTTGTGTTTATTATTCTTCTAACTTCTAACCGTTTTTAAAGTTACTCCACAATGTACTGTTTTATTTTTAACACATCTCCAGAAGTGCTTGTTCTCCTCCTTTTTGTTGAGATAATATTAATATCCATCGAGCACCAATATAGCTCAGCCACGAGTTGATTTTAATATTTCACAGTGACTCATTTTAAATGGAAAATTTGTCCAGAAGTACACTAACACAACATTTTATTCTTACTTAGACACTCTCTTAAATAATATACTATACGTAGCTTAGCCTTTCCTTCGACCACAAAAGGACCAGGACCACAAAAATATAAATTACTTTTTCTATGTCAGATTGACACTATCATTTTACTATTTTTCATAGCCAAACAGCTACTACAAGAAGATTGCATTTTAAACACCAATACGCATGGAAGTAATAAGTACTTACGTACAACTGGAATGTACACTGCTACTAAAAACGGTCCTAGTGAGACAGGGGGTACGAGGTCAGTTTATCTCACTCTAATAAGGTGACCATAATGTATGAAAAGAAAAAATATTTTTCTCGTTTTATTATTAGTTACTTGAAACCACCTTGCACGATGCCCTTCACTCTGCTTCGGACGTTTGTTAGTTTTGATGAAAAGTGATTCAGGGATAGCTGGCCCTAAGTTTGAACTTAGGCCATTACATAAAAAAATTCGATGGCGTTGAAATATTCCCCTGCAAACACGAATGTATAAAATAACAGACTAGAAAAAAATTGCAAGATGATCATATTCGCGGTTTCACTCGCGTAAGATTCCTTAGTAGGACCTACTACTACTACTTAGTGACTGCAGCCCACCGACAAGCGCGTCTTCAGTTTGCTCGAGAGCATGTCAATTGGACCATTGCCCAATGGCAGTCGGTTCTCTTTACTGACGAGTGCAGAATGTGTCTGCATGGCAACGACAGAAGAGGCCGAGTCTACAGGCGTCCAATTTCATCCAATTTCATCAAAAGACGATTTGCCCAATGCTGTTTCGCTAAAACAGTAGCATATGGCGGTGGTTCCTGTATGATGTGGGCCGGCATCTCTTTAGAGGGAAAGACGGAGCTCGTTTTCGTGCCTGGTGGAGGCCGAGGAGGCACGCTTACAGCTGATCGGTACATCACCGATATTCTCCTGGAACACGTTGTTCCCTATGAAGGATTTGTCGGCGAGGACTTCGTCTTAATGCACGACAATGCTCGTTGTCATACAGCGCGCATTACCCAGCAGTTTTTGGATGAAGTCGAGATGCGTACAATGGACTGGCCTGCGCTCAGTCAAGACTTGAATCCGATCGAGCATTTATGGGACCAGTTAAAACGAAGAGTACGAGCCAGAAATCAAGCCCCTTCGACGGTAGAAGAATTGAAGACAGCATTTGTAAAATACCCAACCACAACAACCTCACCCAAATTCCTGTTTGTCCTGTATTTATGTTCAGATATCATTAATTACAAAGATAATGAACGGATATTGGTAATGATGATATCTTATTAAAGCTGAAGTTTGGAGCTTTCAGATAATATATTGTCTTTAAAAATATCTCCTATACTTTTCTTGAAAACAGAGTCTATACTCAGAGTTAGGGCTTGAGTCTTGATTAAGTTGCTCGCGAGTGTATAAATGCCAACATTTCTTCTCTGATATGTTTAATCTATCAAATAACCTGTCTAGCCATCGAATGTATTCCACAGTAGCTTCGCTGGAAAATTGGACTGCCACTTTGTCTCAAAAAGTCTAGGGAATCTGCTACAGATGTACTTATTAGTTGCGTCGCTAATTTGACATTCATTTTTTTCCCAAAAAAATTAATGTGGGCGTTATAAATCTAGTTCCCCAGTCGTTTTAACCTTCGTTTTCTTGCAAATTGTGTAATTGTTTAACAAAATTTAAATCACTTTTTCCAACCTCGGAAGTTAATTCTGTCTCAGCAAAAATATTTCTAGCCAATTTTTTCATGTGGGGTGGGACAAATATACGATGTATATAAGTGTCCTGCAATGGATGTTTGAAACTTGATACCATATTTGGAAGGTGAAAATTAGATTTCAAATGTTTTACGATTTGTAATAGTATCTACCATCACAAGTCAAAGATCGCACAGTAATATTTATACCATGTAAGATTCTTACGACAGTCAGAATTAATTGTAATTGGACATTAGCTGAAGTTTTATTGATAAAAAAATTGCCAATAGGACATTTAAATTTTTGTTCGAAAGACACGTTTTGAAACTCAAGCACTTCAGTAGCCAGAGCTTCTGAATCACTTGTTACCATTAGGGCATGTAATATCGGAGGATTTCCAATTCCGATACTGATTTGCGATCATCGTAATTCCGATATTAATATCGGAATTGTACATGTTTGTTATAAATTGCACATTATTCGTTGGATTGGGCAAAAAAAAAATACATTCTTTGATTTGGCACACATTTTTACGAGCCTCAAGTGTTTTATTGTTTTTATTTAGGTTTAAAATCACAGTTGTCGCATTGTCCTATCATCATCCGTCCGTTTATCCCGGTTGTGAACCAACACTGGTGTATAGGGTCCCAAGATCCGCCTTTCTTATGTTCTTGGCCCATTTCGCACGGTCTCGTGCATCCTCAGAGGTGAGTCTGTTCGCACGAATGACACTCTTAACTACCACGAGCTAGCGCTTCTTAAGTCGACCTCTTCTACCGGTACTGGTGGGGGTTGCATGGTCAGACATTTGTTGCCCATGCAATCAAAACAAAAACCTAACACTCAACTTTATGTCGGAAATTAATAAAAATCTTACCTAATTTTTTGTGACTGACAGTTTTGTGACCTGCTCTGAGTTTAAAAACCATAAGGTTTCTTAAAATTTTATAGATTCCAATGAAAGGGAAAAAATGAATTTATTGTCACCCTAATTGTTCCATATCAAGAATTTGTGTAATTTTCATAAAATTCTATCTCAACTGTGAAAAGAAATATTGCAACCAGCAAATGTTTCATTTCCGCAGCCCATAACACAACACTTTTTCACCATTTTGCTAGAAAACACCTAAATTAGCAAATATTTCAGTCGGCGCACGCGTTCTTGAAAAAGGAAGACGCCATGTCGCTATTACAGTATTGTTGCCACTATAAAACTCTGAATTCTATCGTTATATTTTGACCTAACAGACTAAGCCGTAAAACCCTTGATTTTAATACATTTTCATGCTTATTAAATTAATCTAACATTGTTGTCTGAAAACACAGCGGTAATTTTGCTTTATTTTAATTCAGTAACGAACGTGTTGTACTATTAACTCTACTAAACATGTTACTGAACGAGCGCTGGCAATGTTAAGGAAAGGGACACCCTCACCTTGTATCCGCTATCTCAGTTGGCCTGCTGACCTTATCATTTGAAATATAAACCTTCTCTCCATACCATAAAGTGTATTTTTGTATACCCAGTTATACAGATTGCACATTCCAGTTGTACGTAAGTACTTATTACTTCCATGCCAACACGTTTTTTCAAAAAATAACAAACAACATTGACAGATAACACTTTACAACACGGATGGATTTACGAGCGCAGTGAAGTACTCGTAGATGCAATGCTATGACCAAATATATTATTAATTGCAATTACCCTCAGTCACGCTAAGAATTTCACTATAAGTATTCGTTCAGAAACTAAACAGGATAATTTTCATAAATAATTGTCCCATTTTATTAAATTTATTTTTTCAGTGCAAATTTCAAATAAGTTTTCCATTATTTATTTCTGTTACTAAGCTAGCTTTTTATTTAATTTATATCTTTTCCATCCCTTTCACATACGTACTTTTACTTTATCGCCAAAATTAACTTTGCAATTAAAGGTATAGAAATTATCCGCTTCGCCCCCCCAATGACTCATGGACATTCGCGCGTCATTGTTTTTATAAAAAAAAACGATAAAACGTCCACTCGATCAAATGTAAAAAAATCTATAGTTTGTTCGACCAAGTCAATTTAGGACAAATGTTCAGTCGATCAACTAAAGAATGGCCAAAAGTTTATCGGTCTTGTGTCATAGTGTCTAATGAATTTCGGCATCCAGTGGTAAACCCGAAAAAAACTTGATACACAAAAAAGTTCGATATTTGGGTACCTCACGAGCTCACTGAAAGAAACCTAATGAACCGTGTACTCATTTGTGATTCTTTATTATGACTTAATGAAACCGAACCATTTTTAATGAAACTGATAACTGGTGATGAAAAGTAGATCACGTACGACAAGAACGTGAGAAAAAGTTCGTGGTCAAAGGCCGGTCAGGCTTCACAGACTGTGGCGAAACCCGGGTTAACTCGCAACAAGGTGATGCTGTGTGTGTGGTGGGATTGGAAGGACATAACCTGTTCATTATGAGCTGTTACCACCAGGCAGGATCCTCGATTCTGAACTCTACTGCGAACAACTGATGAGATTTAAGCAAGAAGTTGAGAGAAAGCGGCCGAAATAATCAACAGAAAGGGTGTGATTTTTCATCATGATAACGCTAGACCTCTCACATCTTTAGCCACTCAGCAAAAATTAAAAGAGTTTGGCTGGGAGGTGGTAATGCATCCGCAGTATCAACCTGACCTTGCACCTTCAGATTTCCACCTGTTTCGGTCTCTTCAGAATTCTTTAGGCAGTGCCAGGTTAACATCACGAGAGGACTACCAAAACGACTTGTCGCGGTATTTTGATCAGAAGCCTCAAAAATTCTATAGCAATGGGATCATGTCAAACAGATATTCAAAATAGTAGACGGTTTTTTTTACTAAATTAAGCGAATGAGTCAATTAGTGGCTGAGAGTTAATCATTAAATTTAGTATTCGGGATAAGTTTTTTGAACCTTGGGCTTTTTCGCTATGAACAAAACGAAATAACAACAGACTAGCTAAGTTAAAAGGAACTCACGAAAAAACTTTTACCAAAAAATACCATATAGGTTAGGGAATAGGGATAATATCGAAATACTTTCGCGTCAATTATGACCTTTCTTATAGTATTTTCTTAAGATATAGTCCACACAATTCAATGCTCTTTGAATTGGTTAATTGCCGGGTGAGAGCGGTGCTGTTGCGGTGCCGTGAAAATATGCTGTGACCTTTACGCAATGGTGGTGAATAAATTGAAGTGGTTTGGTTTATTTTATACTGGTATGAAATAATTTTTTTAGGTTTATATAATATGACGAACAAAGTCAATGACTGAAGAACTATATAGTTTCTTAAGCTATACTCGTACAACTACAGAAAACACTTCCTTAACTGCCAGTAAAAAATCAATTTTATTGAACTAACTATTACTTAAACTAGTTTGTAATGTTGCCTTAATATCTGCCTCGTTGTTATAGATGCCTCTCCATTAAAAACTGTCTGTAAATTTTGCAATCTATTTGTAGTCAGCGAGTTTTTAAATATTATCTTCTTCTCTGTCGTTTCGCTTTCGGCAGAGCGGTCGTGGTCACGTTGAGGCGTCCACATTAGTGTTAGAGGCGGAAACAGCTTTCTTCACAATCTCCCGCCATTTGTCTCTGTTTGAAGACTGTCTGGCGCAGAACACACGGTTTCCCACTGTTGATTATATTTGATCAGTCCAGCGCATAGGTGATCTGCCGCGCGATCTGGTTCCCTCTACTTCCCTTGCACAATAGCAGCGTTTTACCTTGGAATAAAACGCATATTAAAATACTTACCTAACTGGAAGCTTAAATTGAGAGAGCATTTCCTTTTCCCGTCGATTTCCTGTATCTTTTCGTACTTTTAAAGACCACGTGTTTCCTGTTCAGTGGCGCCACCTAGCGACCACACGCTTTTTTAGTTTTCATAAGAAATGTCGTGCCGTTTTTAGATCATTGGCTCAATTCCACTAGGCAGAAATGAAGTGTAAGCTTCCAGTTAGGTAAGTATTTTAATATGCGTTTTATTTCAGGGTAAAACGCTGCTATTAAATTACTTGACCGTCGTTGGAAGCTTATATTGAGACCTGTTTGTTATCGCCTGGTGGCATCAGATAATCTATTACCTAGGACTCTTTGTATTCATTTATTGTTATTTTGTTACAGTTCTTCTTTCCTACCTATACTTTTATCCTATTTAATAAACAAGTCACTGGATTGGCTGATCTTTTATTAACTATTCCACAACTACATCTACTTCTAAATATTGTGTGACGAATCCCGGCGCTCCGGCTCCTGTATTGCTGGCCAGCATCGAGGATTCTCGTTATAACGTTAAAATATATCAGCCGATCACCGAGAGGGTGGTTATCTAGCTAACTTTTAGAAGCAACGGGTAATCGCACGCTTCCTGGGGCAGCTGTAATAGCTTCTATAAACAAAGTTTTTATCCAGCCCGCTATCAGTGCGTGACGCAGACTTAGCTGCCCCTCTACCAGTAATAAATAAACTAGAAGATTTCGCAGTACTTCGTCTTTCATTAAGTAGTGTTATCGTCTTCTCTACCCAGAATATAAGATTTAAATTATGATCTTTAGTATTTGGGAACAGCCTCCAACCAGATTGTCTATAATTACTTCTATCCCTTTTTGAGCCGAATTGTGGCCAAAATATAATGCTTTCACTTGAGCTTATGCAAAAATCTGGATCTGTTCTAAGCAAGGTTAAATCATGTACACGCCTACCTGAACAAAGTAGTAACAAAATTTTTCGTATGACCTGAAACCTGGAATGTGTTGAACATTAATATGTCTGTAACGTATTTGGTTAAAAAATCTGTTAATTTGCTGACATCCCACACTTGGTTGGACCTTGACGGCTCCAAATTTTTTGAGTTGGGCAGGGCAATTGACTTTAAAATTTGTTTTGTGTGAACGTAACTTGAGCTTTCAGCGTTACACAATATCGAGACCACAGATTTACGTAAGAGGATTGTATTTTAAGAAAGTTTGTTGATTAAATATAAAGCCCATAAACACCTGCCAAGCTACTTCATAGGTTTTCTTGTGGATTTACGCCATGAATTTTTGAGCAATGAAAGTTGCTTAGTGTTCCATGACTTTACCGCCTTGGACCACCGCACATTTCCAAACCTCTAGCGTCATGTTCTCGACTTTCAGAGGTGGCAGGCCGGTGGACGTATCGATCAAATATTTCTGCAGGTTCCTCAGCGTTAAAGGTGCTGAAAGCGCTCAGGCTTTGAGATCAGCGCGCCAAAAAACCATCGTCCATCGTGGTTCTACTAGCAGAAACACTCCAGTCGACGATTCAAGTGGGCCAACACTTTGGTGGCGGAAATACCCACGCAAGTGGATAATTTCAAGGGATACTGAAAGCGTCGTGGAATAGCGCTTGAGTGTCTCTCAGATCCCGTGAGACATAGTTGCTTGCTACATGTGCTGTTTCTGAAGCAAATAGGTCCACCATTGGGATTCCCCACTTTGCAAACACACTGGCAGCAGGTGCCATTCTGGGGGTTAGCGATATCGGGACAGATGATCGGCGTGGCAGTTGTATTTGCCTGGTATATAATGAACACCGAGATGGATTTGATGTCATAACATAACATACCATCACGACTTTATCCCAAACAGGGTAGTCAGTGGAAAGTGACTGTATCGTCATGGTGAACGAAACACTCAGAAGCCCACTTTTCACAAATGGTATTACAACCTAGATTAGATTAGATTTGATGTCGATCTAGCATATTTAGAATTTGTTATGTTATTTTCATCAGACATTTCGATTTCGTACCTCCTTCCTTTCGCAGGTGAGCGACAGGAGTTTTGTTGTCGCACCGTACGAGAATCGAGCTGTGACAAAGCGAGTATGCGTGGTACTCCAACGCATGAAGAATTGCAAACATTTCTTATTGGTTGCAATGTAAAGTGTTCTTTTAGCGACCAACTGCCTGTTATCGCTATGTTGTTCAATTGTGCACCCCAAGCCTGATCCGATGCGTCGGTGGTCAGGAAATGAGTTAAAGGAGGGTAATGTAAAAAGGGGTTGATAGCCGACAATTCTGAATCCACAAATTCAGTTCGTTCTTTACACCCTGTGGTAGTGTGTAAGCAAAATTGTGGATGGGTCTGGTAGGGAGTTCATGAACATTAACAACTGCCGATGGTTTAGGCGACACCTCGGGACTACAAAACTGACAAAATCCAATAGTCCTATTATTATATTTTGATTATTGAATTTTTCATATCTAAAGATAGAAAAACTGGAAAAAATCGATTTCGGATCTTGATGATCTCGAGCTGGAATTGAACCCACGTCTTTCACAATCCGGGTGACTGCTTTAAACCACTGAGCTATTATCTTTAGTCCTACTATTCTTTGTGTATGAGGCGTAGAAAGCGCTTGTGGTATTCTGTTACTTTCAAGTGAAAGTAAGCTTGAGAAAGATCGATTTTGCACATCCAATCGCAAGCCTGGAGGAAATCCGGTATGCGATACATATTTATCAAATGGACGTTGGAGTTTGAACTGGGCCTTTTGAGTACATTTGGGTACATAAGTGGAGGCTTTTGATGGACTGGTATGCGATACCCTTGGATCAACTTCAGTATAATCAGTGGTGCCCCCAATTCATCCCATTTTGATTGGTAGTTTGCTAACTGGCCGGCTTGAAACTGTTGAAAGTCATTGACATCTTTAGCGGCCCTTGTAAAATTCGAACGACCTCTGGTATTTCTACGGTCAGGCCGCGAGCCTCTGTGCTAGTGTTGCAAATATTGTTGTTGAACCTGATGAAACCTTTGGTTGGATTGATATCCACCCCACGAGGGTGTAATATTACATAGGAAAACCTGATTCATGACCACTGCAATGAGTTCCACGCGATGGAACTGCATGTTTTCGCGTACCCTGCCCCCGCGAGAGGCGTTGGTTAGCTTGGTTCACTTTCAATTGTGATATATCCGTTTTGGGGGCCAAAAGGTATTGTGGACCCCCAGCCTTTTCTAGTGCAGATGCGAAAAGTTCAGACTCAAACAAGTTGGTTGATAAAGGGGGTATTTTGCTTAGTGAAGCTATCCACCCTGCGAGAGTAATATTACAGGCATGCACTTGCATAGGCAAAACCTGATTCATGACCACTGTATCGAGTTCCACGCGATGGAACTGCATGTTTTCGCGTACCCTGCCCCCGCGAGAGGCGTTGGTTAGCTTGGTTCACTTTGAATTGTGATATATCCGTTTTTGTGGGCTAAAAGGTTTTATGGACCCCCCAGCCTTTTCTAGTGCTGATGCGAAAAGTTCCGACTCGAACAAGCTAGTCGATAAGGCGGGTATTTTGTTTAGTGAATCTTTAACCTGCCTTGTGATTGTTTCTCGACGCATTTCAATTGTTTCGGCACGGTAGCCGCGAACAAGTTGCAATAAATCTGAAGAGACTTTGTGAAAGTCACCTTTCTGAAATAATTGCTCCATCTTAATACTTAAACTATCACATGTCAGCTCTGTATACTTTGACCAGGAAAGAAGACTTCGTATACAGTTATGATTCTTTTTGTTTTAATATGCAGTAGGTTATAGCTGCATGACTTATCCACATTTGCCAAGTGGCTTAAGGTGTCATACATTTTCACCTTTTCGTTTGTTTCCAAGTTCATGAAACCTGGAGCATGATTGTACAACTTTTGAACACTGAACATCAAGTAACATTTTCCAAAGTTATCTAAAGTTTTCGGAACAGACGGTTCCTTAAATTTCGTTTCAATGTCAAAAGAAAAGCCAGGATTTATACTTTCAAGTCCATCCATAGGGCAAGGCTCGTCAGATGCGTAATGTTATTCATAAAGGTCCCCCCCACTAACTCGCGAACAAATGGATAGTGTCACGAAAAAGGTCATCATTATTTGGCATCGCAATATATTTACGGATTTCATTCATTTCTTTAAAAAGTTTCTTTATCATACGGCTAGATCTGCTAACACGTTTATTTTTCTTACGGCGGTGGCGGCGCGACCGCTTACCTCGTTTGACGCTCGAACTAGAGGAGCTTGAAGAGCTTCTGCTCGCAGAGCTGCTGCTGCTACGTACCCGCTTAAGAGACGTACCACTTGGCCCAGCTACAGGCTGCGGCTTGGTTTCGGAAGGGTAAATTACTGAAAATTCAGGGTCTGAAGGTTCAGGTTAAAATCTATTCAAACCCTAATTTTACTTGTAAAAAACAAGGTTCAAAACTATTAATTTTAAAAGCAATGATACAAGAAACTAATGTTTAATTTAGTTAAACACCTCGCTTAAAGTATTGTTTTTTTAAATTGTAATAAATCATTTAAGCAGGACAATCCTAAATTATTCCACATAATTTTTAATAATTTACGGCACTACCATACTACCCGCAGTAGTATGGTAGTGCCGCATCGGCAAAAGCCGTTAAAACGATAACGTCTGTTACTCGACTCTTGACTGTAGTCTACACATTTAAAATTAAATTTAGTCTGTGATTCGAACGGTAAATTCCGTTAAAGATAGTGAACACGTACAAATAATTTTTGCAAAAGAAATTTTTAGTACTTACAGGAAATTTTCTTAACAGAATATTATCACTTTTTATTCACACACTGTATACTTCACCATAAAATTATTATGCAACGATTGCAGGTCTGACAGAGACACTGCGCACAAGTTGCTTCGACGAAAAACTCAACGACATTTCTTATGAAAACTAAAAAAGCGCGCGGTCGCTAGGAGGCGCCACTGAACAGGAAACACGTGGTCTTTAAAAGTACGAAAAGATACAGGAAATCGACGGGAAACGGAAATGCTCTCTCAATATAAGCTTCCAGTGACGGTCAAGTAATTTAACAAGCCGTTCTATGGAGTTGTTATCCTGCCTAAAGGCATGGCCAAACTACTGCAGTATACGCGTCTGTCTATGGCCGATAGATGGTTTATATCTTTTTTATCAACATCATTTTCCAGACCATAAAACATTCATATATGGTAACTGAAGTACAGTCAATTAAACTGAATAGTTCTTTCATAAAAAAATTACGAACTATTTTGTTGATGTGATTGTTTCGTGACGTTTTTGTTTGAAATATCGACCTTTTTAAAATGAAGTTATAGACATTCGAAAGTAATTAAAAATGTTCTCTTTTTTTTTGTTAAAAGTGGATAATCTCGTTTTCTATTCAATGCATTTATTTTTACCTAGAACGATTGGTTTTTCTCTTTTGCCGACGACGACAACCATTCGTTGGAATGCTTTTTAGTTGTTACCAAATACCCTAATAAGCACTCTATAATAAGGGTATTATATAATAGTATATTTTATATCGAGGGACTAAACGAAGCCATAATATACCAGAGGTGGTTTGACTCCCGAGCGCGCGAGGGAGTCAATGATTCCGAGGGTATATTAAGTTGGCGTTTAGTCTCGAGGTGCAAACTGTACTTTTCACTTTGAGTGCGAGAAAAATAGTCAATTTAGTACAAACACATTTAAAACCGAACAAATTTACACTTGACAAAAGTTCTGAAATTTTCGTAGTCAGTTTTTTCTGCTGAACTGAACCACAGATTAACAATTTAAAACACATGGCGCCACCTTCTTTGCGGGCGTACCATGGATCTAAAACTCTCAACATTTTCGCAATGAAGACGGTCCACACTCCACAGATAATAATATGTAGTATATTTTTACTGGCTCTTTTAGTTTGTCTATGTCACATGAAGGAAATTAAAAAACGAATTACTTTTTAGTCTTTAAGGGCTAAAGTGGTCACTTTAGGCCCGCTTCGTAGGGCTATATTGGCGTACTTTTGAGAGAGAGATGAGAAGTGAAAAATATTTTTTGGAATTATTTATTGATTTTATCGATCCCCATCCAAACTAACATTCATGTTACTGCCATTTGGGTTTGTTCTGTTCTGTGTCTGGTAGGTAGGTATATGCTTATCAGCCTTTGTCAGTATCGAATATTAATTATTCTAATTATATGAATAATTAGGTAGGTGCTCTACTCTTCATTGAGAAATTATATCACCTGTTTTACATAATTAATGGAAATAAACACGACTAACGACATAATGAGGAAAAAAATTGTGCTTTCTCATAGAAATAAGTATTTGTTCGAAGGGAACGCTAAGCATCCTGAATTTAAAGAGGTTTAAGCTTCCTACTCACGTCTCCTAAACTAAAGGGATCGCTTACTACGGATAAGTAAGAGAAAAGGTTAACGAATCGAATTAAGGCTCCTTTTTATTTTCCCACTATTCAAATGTATCTTTTACCTGTATCGCCTACTGAAGTCTCGCGGTCACAAAATGTGAGTACAAAGAGGCCGTTATCGTCCTTCGAATAACACTGCGAGGGAGAAATAATATTTCTTGTGTCTGAATAAAGCTGTTTGTTGAGCTTATCAAGCGGACATATTCAGTAATATCTTTGGTTTCGTTTGTATACGTTCAATCAAAATAGGACTGTTATGATGGAAAGGCTGCCTTTACACTCCGGCCTTTATCCTAATATCGGCCAAATAACTTTGATGCATTGTGTTTAATATTTTTTCTAGGTTTGCGCTATTTATAAGGTCAGATAAAAGCAAGGCAGGGATTTCATATCGTGTCTGTGAACTAAGCAGAACATAGGTTATATGATAGATGACAGATATGATTAGATGTTTGATTAGGGTATCAATAGTACCTAAATATCACCAAGCAAGGCCTGTGTACGAAATAGATGCAACTGACAGTGTTAGCTAACTTTGAGCGACGATCAGTACTCGTGAGTGATTTTTTGCATACTGTCCCGTTTGCTAGACTCTTACCGAAGTTCGATTGGAAGGTTGACAGGTATCTCTTGGTTTTTTATTGAATCTCCACCGCCCACGGAGGTCCGCGTCAGTTGCAGCGTCATTGATTGCATCGCTGCGTAGGACTGTACCTGTCGCGAGCAGTGACCGGTGTACACGGGTTGCATGTAGTCGTTGGAAATACTTCTCTCTCTGCGACCTGTGAACTTGTTTGCAGATGACATCAATAATTGTGACATCAGATAAAAATAATTATTTTCTATAAATTACCATGAAATCAAAATTAATAATACTATTCAGAACTAATAAATAATTAATATATACAGTACAGTAAAAATTAAAAAGGAAAGCTTAAAACTACTAAGAAAAGAACCTGTTTACCTGTGAACTCAGGTTCGTAACACCCACTGCAACTATGCACTGACGACACGGTTGGCGCAGTGCGCTGTGGCACGGTTTTACACCTTGATTTGTGTAGTGTCCCGGATTCGATTCCCGGTCGGGTCAATTCAGGAACTGATCTTTTTTGAATTGACTCGGATCTGGGTGTGCTGGGAGACGCTCCTGGCTTAATTCCCTGTCGGGTACCTCGTAACACAAGGATATTTATCCTTACTTCGAGACCATGACAAGTGGTATGTTGTCTGGCGCATATTTATTTTATTTATTTATTTATGAAATAACAGGTGACTGCAATATATGCAATATTATGGCGGAACAATGCAGTGCAATTGAAAATGTCCACAAAGACATTTTGCACCTTGTAAATTTGAAGTGAAATCTTAGGATAGGTTGCATGAGATGATGATAACTAACGATCCATTTTGTGAAACAGGGATCCATTTGTGAAATACGCGTGGCTAGCATGTTGTTGAAAAAAAACAAACTATTAAGTACTATAGCTTAGTTGTGGAAGACGCGGGTTCGAGTTCCGCTTGAGCCCTAGGATCAGGTCGATTTTCTCTGGTTTCTGTCTTTGTGTAGAAAACAGTGCATTGTTGAATGTTAAAATATGAATTCACTTAACCTATAGCTAGTTTCATCTTAATCGAAAGTCAAATATTTGCAAAAGATTTCTTTCGGGTGTTAGAAGGCGCTTGCTTCATAACATTGATAAAACAACGTTAGCTTACAACGTAAAATGCACGGAATAAATTCGCCAGATCTGTTAATGGCCTCCATAGCTGGAAGTAGAGCAGTCACCCGGATTGTGGAAGACGCTGGTTCAAGTACTGTTTGTGCCCCCCCCCCCACTTGTTGGGGGGGGATCAAGTCGATTTTTTTTTGTTTTTTATCTTTGTGTAGAAAATAGTGAAGTAGTTTTCTAGTTTTTCTTTCTTTAGATATGTTTTTGTACTTATTAAAACTTTAGTTATTAAACAAAGTTGCGTCCTGCGTTTGTACGCCTTTATATTTTAATCAATGCGATTCATTTCAATGCGGTATTTATCAAAATAGTGATCCAACTGGAAGGTGCAAACAATTAAAAATCAATAAACTGGAAGGTGTATTTAAATACTTTTATCTAGTAGAGAAAACATATTCAAAGGTATAAACAATAATAATATAATAGATATATTTCTAAGTATATTTTTCAGGCCTTTTCGTGAAATTAGGAAAATGTAGAGTTAATCAGTGTTCGTCTGCTACAGGCGTTTCTTTGCTTTATTTTCGGAAGAGTACACTTAACTTCGATCTCATTACTGCTTAGAGCTTGTATCCTGGTTGAAAATGAAAGAAACATGTTATTAAATCGGCATGAGTTTGGTTTTGCTACTGCATCTTACTAGATGTATTTTGGGTGATTGTTATGATAATTATACCTTTGATGGATAACTAACTTACATGCAGTTATCGAGAGGCTACTTACGACTACCTACCTACGAAGCGAAACTTTGCAACAAGATAACACCCGTCGATAAGACAAAGTTTACGAACTTAGGTACATATATTACATTACTTCGCTGTTTCTCTGAAGGCGAGTACGTATATTATAGGGCTACACATTAGGCGTAACAAAGTGGTTGGAAGTTTACCTTAATTACATAAGATGTACGAGCAATCATCAGAAAATCCAATCAATTAAACAGAAAACTATACAAAATGCAATAGTTACGTATCGGTCTGTAGATATGTATGTACTGTACTACCTGTGTTTATAAGACTATACGGGAGTAAATACGGACGAAAACAAACGTTGGTGAAGTAAAAAAAAACTGACCACTAAATTAACTGCTAAATAGGTACCCTTGTGGTGGCCCTTAAAGTCAAGAGACCTTTTTAATTTTATCAATATTGGTCCGATACCTAACCATAAAAAAATTTGTGAATTTTAAATTTCTTTATCACCTTATCTTGAACAAATAACTTTGAATACTTAACTGTTATTACATTTCTTCAATTAATTCCTTGGAAAAATCAGTATTAAATGAGCAACTTCTTGAATACTTGGACGATTTTCAGTATTATATATATTCGCTCACAAGTTCGCTCCAATGAAGTATGTACTTTTTTTTTTTAAGGATTTTTAATGTGATACTTTTACTGTTTCACATGTTTTTTAGCTCAAGAAAAAAGACAAGCAAGACAAACCATTCCCAACCTTTTGAAAAAAAAAATCTTTTAAATTATTATTTGTGTATTTTCTAAAAATCATCAAAACTTTTAAGCAGTTGGGCATCGGATCAACATTAATTATGAGTATATTAACTACTTTAAAAGATTGAAAAAGAGCCTTGGCTTATTCTGTTTTGATCTTAACTTTCAGAAACATTTTGTACACCGTACCATCCAACCAGTACAAAAATATTCTTACTGATCGTGGCGATCGTAAAACGAAGTTTCATTTAAAAAATGAATTAATAGGAACCTACATACGCTTTATGTATCTTAAATTTTACCAGATCAGTAACTTAGTATTGATATTTAGTTATTTTAAAACATCAACTTAGGCATTCGAGGCATTAGTTCGTAATAATTAATACGTGAGATAATAAATAATGAGATCAGTCTATGCTTATAGGTAAGTAAGCACTACAGATATTGGCCGAAGATAAAGAAAAAAAATCTTTGAAAAAAGTATATAGTTAAGTTTCACTACCTATCTAATTTTAACAATAACCTTCACTCAACGTAAGTTCCTATTAAATCAAACTTCATTCAATCCTGTCTCTTTTTTAATCATAGAGTATGTTTTCAAAAATGATTCATATTCTCTAATTGTAATCTTTCACAGGACATAAATTACGTACTTTTATTTCAGCAGTTAGCAAAAAGTCAGCATCAAATTGCAGGATGGAGGGCGCGCGCCGGGCGCGGGCGGGTGCCGCGTGCGTATAAAAGCGTCCGCAGACGGGCCGAGGGCACAGCGCGTCGCAACCACCGGTCGGGACACCCCCTCATACCGCAACGAAAGGTTTGAATTTTTTTTCATATTTCAACATTTATTTTAGAATTGTGGTGTGTTTAAACTACTTGTGTTTTCGCTTTGTTGGGTCTAATGATTTAAAGGAAACGAATTTACGATTTTAAAACTGTGAAAGTTTGGAGTTCAAAAGCAAGTTTAATATTTCGTAGAATTACCTAACTTTTTGGGCAGTATTATGCAAGTATAAGCAACATAAAACCAAAACAAATACTTAATTAATATACGTTTTTGAAATTGTTAGCGCGCATCGCTACAAAATGACTAATATTCCTTTTGTTTAATTACCAAGCAAACTGTTACAAGTTTAGATTCTCAGTAAGTATAGTCATGCAAATAAAGGATTTTTTGTCTTGAGCAATTGATTGTATTTGTTGTACCAAAGCACACAATTAAAAAGTGAATAACCTTAATTTACGTAAAGGTAATAATTATTACTCAAGAAAAAAAATGTGTGGACGTATAGATATAACTAACTCGCAACTATGGCGCCTTCAATTGAGCGCGTTCTTGTTTAACAATGTTGTGTCAATAATAATGTATATTTTCAATAGGTTCCTAATAATTACGATAAAATAATAATAAATTATGCCGATTAAGCAAAGCACCACAAATATGTACAAACCCGGCTAAATTCAATTGAATATTGAAGAAGTGTTTACAGTCATCTTTAGTTTATTAATCAGAAAAACAACAGTATTGAGTACATCTAATTCTGCTCACGAAACCCTACCTTGCTAATACATTATCGGCATCGCTTCATAAATATTGTTAAAAGCCTATACGTTAGATTAATTTCACAAGGAGCAACAAAACGCGTTGATGTCTTTCAGATCTGACCCTCTGCTATTACCTCATACGAGCTATGACAGCATTTTTTAATTACCGTTTTACTTGGAGATATTATTATACTGACAAACTCAACGTAATACAATTGTGACTAAGTAAAACTTTTATGGCTGTGTCAAAATGCAGTTGGGTGTCTTTTTCTTACAAATTAACGCCGTTTAAAATAGCTGATAACAGGGATTAATGTGGTTTGCAGCATTGCACTGTTTCCCATTTCTCATGATTATAAAATTGTACTCAAAACTCAAACTTTTATTTGCTTAAACATTGTGTAGTACGTTGGGATGAGTGACAATGATATAAAAAGTTACAACAATTTAGTTAGTTTTCTAGAATTTCTTATGTTAGATTTTAATTTGTCACATTTTGTAAATAATTCTGTGGATGCAGGGCAGATGAAGTATTTTGTGTTCTTGGAACAGGGGTTTACACGATTGCCTTTGTTCTATCCCGCATAAGGCACGAATGCAATTTTTTTGGGCTCTGAAAGCTCTTTCAGAGTCCACACTGTTACCCCATATTAGTTACTATACCGTAACGCAGTTAGGAAGAAACATATGCGTGGTTCACCTGTAAAGCTGTTTAAAAAGACGCAACCTTCTTGATTCTATTCAGTACAAATTCGTTCAATTTAGTAAACAAACAGTAATAAAAACAGTATCTACGTGTTTTTTCTAACTGCAGTGTTCATCTATGTAGTTCTATGCAATATTAAATCGTTAATAATGTTGTAAAACTAATGAGAAACGACATCTTTGTTTTATTAAGCTGTAATCATTCCTGTCAGGCTAATAAAATGCTTAATAACATTCCAAATGCAGCTTTAAAATGTACCAGTAGGGTGTTTACTACAGGATCATTGATAAAATAAAATTGATGCCTGTACTAAAGCAGCAACGCAACTCGTTATAGCAACATTTATTACAACTCATTATTGGGTATTGCGTTTAAAGCCACGGTATTTTGTCTGTATGCAAACCAATAACATGTGACTTGCGACGTAAACCAAAGTGGTTATGTCATTTATAATTGAAAATTGTATGTGGAGTCCTTCAGTTTATGTTAGGGATCCGCAAAATTGTCTAATGACGATTTCTTTAACTCACAGTGGTTAATGCCAATGCAGCAGGAAATCTGTTCGTTTTCATTTCGGCTAATGAATTAGTTAGTCTCAATTACATTACCTTAATAATATTTCTTATTAGCTTTCCGCTAGTGGCTTCCCCCTCGTGGAGTATTTTGAAAATTTAGCCTATATTACTTGCTGATAATATAGCATTATATTGGTAACATAATTTTCAGAGTTACTCCAGTACTTTTAAAGTTTCTTCGTTACAATCAAACAAAAATGCATTACGATAATGTAATCTATTTTTTAAAGCATATTGAGTCAACAATTTAAATGAGTGATAAGTTTAAATATAAGTGAGTAATTTTCTTGTATGAAAGCCAAAAATCGTACTGTAAACTCAGTACAAAAATCAGTTTCATTATTAAATGCTGGAGAAAGAATTGAACCCGAGACTCTTAGCGTCTCATACGGCGCTCGCTCGTAAGCCTTGCGTTTTCGTTCAACATGTTCAAATGAATGTGACCTGACCTTATTGATTATATTGAGTGTTGAAGATAATGTTTAAAATATAGGCTACAATATTCAAATGAGCTCATGCATGTACTACACCATAAATATACTAAGTATTTACTATGAAAATTATATTGTTGGATACGCATCCAACAACGAAATATGTACAAATATGTACGCACATATTTGTACATATTTCGTGATTGGTACATATTTTTTAAAGAATAATTTAATGACAACGTTTAGAGAGTAAGTTTAATAAGGTGATTAATGCCACGTCTACATTATTGACAATTCAGTTAGGGATTAACTACAATTGGGTACAGTACGACTACCACGATTTACCACTTTAGATTTACGTAATAGTTTGCGTAAAAAATTGTATTGGGATTTGACATTGTCATGTTATGTCATGTCAAATCACAATACATTTTTTTACGCAAACGATAGCGTAAATTTAAAGTGGCAACTCGTGATAGACTTACAGGTTTGATTTAACACTACTTTTTCCTGTCTCTTGGAGTCAAGGTAGAAACATTAATAAAAATGTGTAAAATGCTTGCCCCATAAATGATAATGCATATTTGGAAGTGCTCTTAGCCTAGTGGTGGTCTGATGCGAAGCACGCAACAGTTTGATTGAGGGATGGGTGAGCACACAACGGAAATTTTGTGTTTTTTCCTTTGTGCTACAGACGAGACGGCACGTTTAGCCGTTGGTACGTTGAGTGTTGTCGGAGCCCTCCGGGCAGCTTGACAACATCTGACAGTAAGGTTTATCACTAGCCCAACATTGTCCTCTTCACCAACGAGTCCGTCTCTTGGTGAATGACTCGTAGTAGTCTAGCTAGCTTTCAGCATACTCAGCTTGATCATTATTTTTATTTCCATAGACTCAAAGATGCGTGGAGCCGCTGGAGCACTGTGTGTGTGTGTGGCCGCGCTGCTCGTGTGCTGCAGCGCTGATCCTCATCAGGTAACAATTATGATTACTGTACACTATACACTATACACACTGACAGTAATCTAGATATACAGGCACAAGAAGTAAGTTTCCTATAAGGACAAAGATTATGATCGTGGCAGTCTTGAGTGTGAGATGTCCTGAAAATGTATTATGTTTAATTATTAGCTTCTGCTCGCTACTTCATACGCTTGCACCAGTTTCGTTTAACTTGTTCAGCTTTACTATAAACATATGATAAATGCCTTTTATAAAATAAAAAGCTTAAATATCGTTTATCCTTTTTTAGTATTTAGCGCTTTTCATTTTCTCAATATATTAACTTTTAACCTAGTTTAAATCACCTTCCTAACGCAGAAATTTTATAAGTTTTAATAATAAAAAAGTTTCCTTGAAAAATATTTCAAAATAAATAAATTTAACTTTGAATGCATGATAGCTACGGGCCCGAGGGAAAATAAAATATTCAACGAATCTCAGTTTCGTAGTCCTCACGTAGCCGTAGCACATGAAGGCCCGTAGCGAGCTCGTAGTCGCGGAGCGCGACGTAGCGGTAACCAAAGTGAAATAACCACAACGTGTACGTTCGTAACGATAACCGACAGTTCTGTTTATTTCCCGAAATATTTTCGTGGAGTAGATGTTACTGACAGCTTCTGACAGGTTACACTAATGAAAACTGAAAATATTGAATTGCTTTTTTAACTGAAATGTAGACTGTGTAAATGTTATTATTCAGTAGCTATGTAGCCGTATGGTCAAAGTTATTATTTTTATTTTGTTTTTACAATACATGAGTATGCACTGTTACACTAATGTATTGTAAAAAGATCGCATAGCTTTAATTATATTAAGGCCCATTCATATTTTGTTATTTGTTAGTTTCCGTACCCTCTGTCTACAGTAAATATAAAGAACCTGGTAATAACACCTTAAAAAAAAGATTGAAAAGATTGATTATCAAACTTTTGTTAGCTTGCTTGTTTTAGCAATAAAATGCTGCTAATGAAAAAAATAAAGGGCTATAACATTAGGTCGTGGTTACATCAAGCTTCACATAGGGACACCTTATGCTGCTTATATAAGACCCATTTTGAAATAGTTTTGTAAAGTTTGATGTAAAGGCGTTTCAAGAGCGGCATTGCAGCTATTCATTTATTTTCAATACCTATTGTGTTTCTTTTGATAATTACAACTGTGAGTGCTTTGCTGGTGATCCTTGAAAATCAGTCTTTTATTTGGTGAACTAAATGTATTCTTGAAAATATACAATTATAATCATAAATCTTTATTGCTTCATGTGGTTCAAAAGTACACATATGACCCAGTTAGGGCACTGTAACATTAAAACAATTCGTAAAATAATTTATTATACATAATATGAGATCTAAAACATACATTCTAAATCGTATCTAATCTATATCTATTTATTTATTGAAAATTTACTACATTAAAAACATAATTATCTTAATTAATTATGTAACCCAATAGGGATTCGTAAAAAACTCTTTCACGCTATAATAGCATTTACTTATCAGAAAATCTTTCAGCCTTTTATTAAATTCTACATCTTTATCTATTTCTTTCATATGATTAGGTAACCTGTTGTAAATTTTTATTGACATATGAAGTGGTCCTGAGCTAACTAATTGCAATTTAGTGAAAGGTGTTGCTAATCTATTTTTGTATCTTAAGTTCCGTTCTTTAGTGTGAAAATCCTTGGCCTGTGATGTAAATGCAGGTTTTTCCTTACAAATTTAAATATTTCCAATATATTTAATGGAGTTAGTGACAGTATTTTGAGTTTAACAAAATGGTGTTTGCAACTTTTTTCGTTTGTTATATTAACCAATATTCGTACACGTACGTCTCATCATGCATCTCTCATTTATACATTTTACCGCGTCATTAATGTATATTTAAAATAAAATACACGCCAAAACACTTCCTCGAGGAATGGAGCGCTCTGTTCTTAATCACGTGGGACGTTACATAATGTAAAAAGTTATTTCCAAGATCATAATGTTCAATTTGCACCATCTGCTGGCGATTTCTCATTTCTTATATAGATATGATGCTAGCCAACTATATGCAATTGCCCTTACACCTATTCCGTATAGTTTAATTAGTAATATCTTATGAGGAACGCGGACATATTAGGCTTATTGTAAATCGTAATACGAAGTTATTACTTCAACCGAAGCATTAAGCATTCATCATAATTTTTATAGACAATCGATCGACCTTTACGTCCACAGTCCATGTTTAATATGGTAAAAGCACGTTATAACGCCATTCGATGTCATTTCTCACAATTCAAGGCTGCCAGAACTTTACATTATTAATGCGTTCCTCTACAGGACTCCGAAGCAAGTGGCGGCGAGCGCCAAGGGGAACGGTTCGACCCAGGTGAGTTCGTTTAATCGAATGCACTACTTACAATGACCTTTTGAACACCTCTCGATCACATTACGTTAGAATTCGAATGAAGTACTAAGCGGAACGCTGACAAACTGATTTGGTGGTAGAAATGAATATAATGATCGCAGATAAGACCTGTTGAAAACCACGTTAGTTTTATTAAGAATTATAAATACAGTAACTACCTTGAAATCTTAACTTTCCTGATAATTTCCGTGCAGCAAAAAATAATGTACATTGCTGTTATGTCGCCGTTTTGCTTATGTATTATGTTCGTTGCACAAGTTGTACAACAACATTTACAATTTTGGTATGACTAACCCCTTACCCCTAGCACACAAACACAGTACTGTATTGATATTTTAATTATAATACAATTTTACCTTTGTAACCATATTGGAGCAGAGTTATGCTGATAAAAGCATACTTATACAATGTAACCCATTCTTGATGTATCAAACTTAAAGGATGGCTGGGATAAAATTCAACGACCAAAACATAAATTAACCTATGAATGTTTTTTGTGAATGAAAGTCTTTATTTTTATCTAATAGCTAAGTTAAAGACTTTGGTTTAAAAAGAACAAATCCCTGTTTTACTGTCAACGATAGACTGACTTTTTTTGTCATTTGACTTGTTTGCTACATTACGACTGTGTCACATTGTATGAAGAAGCTTTAGACAAAAACGTAATATAACAGTCACATTATTTTTTATTGTCTTTACGCAATCACCTTTAGCACGGTAGCCTAAAATAATATCTTGAACCTGTTTCCTCAAATGCATTCTGTAAAAGATTATCATACTTTACACTGCAAAGATCCTACACCTAATATGCACATAATAAGGTATAATGAAAATATATTCACTATATTTATTCACTTAACCCAATCCTATAAGAACACGTGACTGTTTGTATTTTCTTGACCTCGTTTTGCATTTGTATAAACTGATTTTGTTACAACACTTAACTGGCATATCAATGAAACAAACTCTTTGCTACTATTCTAAGAAGCAAGTCGTCATAATTATCTAGAGCGCTACCAGAAAAGCTGGTTGTTATTTTTTAAACTTTTTTTTTCATCTCATCGAAGCCAGTGGTGTTTAGTGAACAGGTCAGTTTTAATGCACATTTGAAACCACAATTTTAAAAATTGCACTGGAATTCTGGATAATGGTCACTTATTCCTGTTAGTTCCGGTGGTTGAATGCACTTTCCCCAGACAAACCTAAGCAACCTGCACAATTGAAAATCACGAGCTTTTGAGCACTGAACATTCTTTCTTCCTAATCAGCGGTAAGTTATGTTAATACATGAATTACTACAACTTAAAAAAATATATATGATTGATACATTAGTACTGATATTGTTTCAGAACTAAACCTGAAGGAAGAATACAATAATTTTATCCGATTCCTCCAAAATTATCAAGAAAGACCGATAGGATCAAATTTTGTAGATATCGGTTCCCCTATGGCAAGGAGATCAATTTCTAAAACATTCAGCAGACCTGGCAATAGCTGGATGCCGAGGACTTTAGGAGCCAGTACTTTGAATGCGTTCCAACGCAGGAACATGGACAATGCCGAATCTGCTGGCTACTACTACTCTCCTTTGTTGGCCCGGCTACTGACTGGTGATGGATTTGACTCCAAAAACCAAAATGAATACTCCAATGGAGAACTATTTGGCAACCGCGAAATAAACGCTGGAAACTACTTTCTGAGAAATCTCGATCCAATTGGTGGTGGAACCATAATAAAAAAGAATTTGGACGCAATTGGTGGTCCTAATCTGATTAAGAAAAACCTAGACTCATTGGGCGGTGGAAATCTTGTTCGAAGATCTAATTCTGTTATTGGTGAAAAGTTCACCCGCAGCCTGGATTCCATCGGGGGCGGCAATCTAGTTTGAAATACTGGCGCGTTGCTATGAAATTCGTGTTTCAAAATATTTTCTTTAACTAAAAGTGATGCAATACTCGTATGATAAGAAATGTATGTGAAACTGTTTCGTTTTATCAAACTCGGCGTTGTTTATTGTATTTCATTGGTGTTCTATTAAATAAATACTTGGCAGTGTAGAATTAATGTTTTCTGTTTTTTGTATGAAAATTATTCACCATCCTTTTTATTCACTAAAACAGGAAAAAATAATGGGTAAGACTTGCAAAATAATTATAATTGTAATTGACAATGTTTACCATTTTTTTTCCTCTGGTATCAATAGGTCACAAGGACTCAGGTTTGGAGCATGAAGGTCTGGTTAGACAGGTGCGGGAGACTGGGCATGCTTTAATTCCTTATCTCATGTCGAGGCGATATGAATTTCCAAGGTAAGAGAATATTTAATTGCCTTCTCAAGCTAAATCCACGTGCTATTTTTATGCTTCTACAACAACCTAAACCAAATTCTGAAGTAGCCATGAATAAATCATGTGTTGATATAGCCACGTTGATACCCCTAATTCAAATCGGCATATTTTTGGTTTGGGTTTCGATGAATAATAAGAAATTCAATCAGCAGCCCAAGAAAATGATTCGTTATTTTCTTTTATACTTGTTGCGTGGCGTGTTATTAAACGTAAGTAAGTATTTAGAACCTTACGATGTACTACCAAGAGGTAAAAAGTAATCATAAAGACAAGGACATCAATGCCGTCAATACAGCAGAATAATAGCTGTAATATGGTATCGTTAATTTCAAAATAGCAAAAACTTGTCAAATTGGACAGCAACTTTTAATATAGATGAGAGAAATGTAGAGCTCCTGAACGACGCGGACGGCGTAAAATGAAGTACGTAAATAGGTTAACATTCCTAATTGTTCCACTTTATAACGTTTCTAAGAATTGAGTTCCGAACAGACGATGCTGGCGACAAAGAAGACTAAAAAACCATATAGCCGAGCCACTCAGATACTTTTTAAATGTTTTTTAATTGAGCGTTTGAATGTTCAGCCCATACGGCGCGGGTGCCGGCGGGAGCGGCAAGCACGAGCTTTGGCCGGTAGCGCCGCTCGAGTACGGATATTACGGCGATGGACTACCCAAGCGCAATTTCGACGAAATAGACCGGTAAGTGCAGCGCAAACCTGTGATCTAGCCGGATGGCGAAGCACAAAAAAAAAAAGCCGATTGCGTCCTGAATTGTGTATCGAATCGACACGTTGGGACGAGTTTATTTGGTTTGGTTGATAGTAATTGAATGTAAACCTGCCTTTACGTAGATTTGGGTTTTAGTTATCCACCTGTATAGTCAATATGACATTTTGCATAGCTGTTTAATTTCTGTAGGTCTAATTTTGGTCTGTTAAATACGATGAAAGAATTTGAAAACACAGTTGTCCTATATTCGATGTAACAGACCCCTGCAGACATTTTTGCTTAGATTAATACGCATTGTTGAATTTTACTAATTTATTGTTTCTATTTCCATAGGTCGGGTCTGAACACTTTCATAAAGAAGCGGAATTTCGACGAGATTGACCAGACCGCCATGCCGTTCCCCTACGCCAAGCGCTTCTACCACCTGTACGGACCAAACCACTTTGCAATTGACATGCCTGTGTAAGCCTGAAACAAAAGTTGTTTTTTTATATTTTGTCAGTGCGTCACCTGATTTTGATGAAATATGGAGGGTTAAGATGCGCAACGCGAGAAAACTTCGTCATGAGTTATACTCGTATATCGGGCAATTCGACTGGTCTGGTGTGAGGATGAGGGTTATACAATTTTATCACAGTGCGCATCCTAACCCCGATGCTCTGCTAGGAGCATTATATGTGTTTTGAGTATAGAGAAGACACTAAAGTTTATAGTTCGCGAAGTTACGCTAGTTTAGCTGCAACTAATGAATATTTAATAGCGTGTAGTCCGACATATGCTAACAACTTATTATATACCCACAACGTGTCTAGCCACCAATGGCTTGAATTAGCAATGAAACACTATAATAATAATAACACTATATTGACAATATAATAAAAAAGGTCGCCCGATGCTGCGTTCGCTCTGTCATCATAACGCACACACACAATTACACTGCACATTAGAATTGTTTATCAATATTTTTCCGTGCATACAACTGTCCGTGCGCTCACTCAATGGGCCCGCTGAAAATCAGCGTCTGGGCTATCAGGCACAGGCATAAGCTGAGCGCGGTCCAATTTATTTTACGGACGTCCCGACACCGCTATCTGTTATTGTTTTTTCTTTTAATTTGTTTTGTTGTGTTTTTGTTCATGTAAAATTGTTGTACTATGTAATGCGATGTCTTCATAAATAAAAAAATATTTTCGTTTTTTCTTTTTTCTTTCTTTCTTTAAAAAAACTGAAACAATTAAAAAAGGACCTATACATTATTAAAGTTTGACCTTTTAGGTAATCATAAACTTTACGAAGAGAAAAATTAAGCAGGTGTTCTGGCGATCAATAACCTAATTTAGAGTTCTTGCTTTTGCTTTGTCTTATTAATCAGGATGTTGGTCTTAATCAAGCGCGTTCGACTTTTTATGTTTCGGCAACTTCGGCAAGGGTACTATTTAAACGTTACTTCTGCAACTAGGTCATCGTTCGACAAGAAGAGGTACCGGCCTGACTACCCCATGGACGAGATAGACCTGTCCCACTTCCCCATCGGCTCCAAGCGGTCCCAGGGATTCCACCCCCTACGTTGAGGGTACCAACATAACAATAACTTCAACAAAACATACCTTCATTTAATTGCTCCAGTACACTGAAAGTGATATTACATTATACTATTATTAAAAAATAAGTAAGAGTACTATACGAATAATATTTAGAAAACTGTTCAACTGTTTTTTGCCAATTTAAAAAGATACACGTATGTATACCTACTAAAATATTTTTTCTTAGGGATGATACCAATCAGCATACCTACTCATTATAGTACATAGGCTATTCTATAGATCATTTATATATTATTAGGAAATATATTCTTATCTAACATTCAAGTTTAAATTATTAAAAGATGTATCATGTATGTAATTGTAAAGATTTTGTTAACCTGATAAAAAAATAAAAATGACGATGTTAAAAACTATAAAAAAGCACACAAATTATTTTATAACATGTCTATCGTTACCTGAAATAAATGAAAATGAGTGTTATTAAAACCTGTTTTATTTTTTAAACGAAATAGGGTATTATTGTGGCAGGAATAGTTAATAAAGTCGATCTCCAATGGGTCCCAAAATCTTGAGACTTGAGCTTAGTGCAATCTAGGGGCATGCCATCAATTTAAAAAAAGTGACTCTGAGAAGGAAAAATACATAAATCATAAATTCCCGAAAGGTGAGATAGCCGCCACATACGTGTAGTTAATGGCCTTGTTAGGTCACAGAGCTTAGGTAGCGCCCTTGCTCTACGAACACTTCACTTCACGTCATTGAAGAAAATACAAAGCTTTTGAAGGAACACTGAGATTACTGTATATAGATTTGAATGCAGATGACTTACGTAACACTGTTTGTGTTTGAAATAATATAATGAAAAATATTTATATCGAAAAGGATCTCATAAAATATTTATCTAATTGAGGCGGCCTTATGGCTAGCAAGCGATCCACCATGTAAAGGTGGTGAATAGTATCGAAAAGGAATTAAGAGCGTTAGCTGGGGGTGGATCGAAAACGTTTCATTTTTGTAAGATTTTCGGGGTTATTTCATTGAATTGAAATAAAACTTAAATTTTTGTTCACATAATAATTCTATTATTGTATACATAATACTATTTAAAATCTCATATACAATTCTAGTGAACTTCATCGAGCAAGGCTCCTAGCAGTCTCTTCACCGGAGTCTGGCCACTGGCTAAAATCTATCCCTTGTTGAAACCTTGGCACACTATTAGAAAACGAGACATTTCGGGTGAGCGTGGGCCTGCGCCTTGGTTCCCCCGTCTGTGAACTGCACTCCTGTGTTTGTGGCAAGGAGATGGACAGGTTTGGCCTTCATGGTCTCTGCTGCCCCCAAAGTGCTGGACATCTCGCCCGCCATGCCTGTCTGAACGACATCATCAAGAGGGCTCTTGCCACCATCAGTGTGCCATCCACGCTGGAACCACGTGGTTCGGTGCGTGATGATGGCAAGAGACCTGATGGTATGACACTGATTCCCTGGGAGCGTGGACGAGCTCTAGTGTGGGATGCCACTCGTGTCGACACTCTGGCCCCGTCCCATCTCAGGGGGTCAGTTTCGAGAGCCGGGGCGGCAGCAGAGGCAGAGGAGCTATCCAAGCTGCGTAAATACGATTCGATTTCAGCTGATTACGTGTTTACGCCGCTTGGATTTGAAACTTTTGGGCCCTGGGGACCACATACGAAAGCTTTTTTTAAAAAAAATAACCCTCTACTGATCTTAGCAGCAAGAGACCGAAGAGCTGGCTCTTTCCTATCTCAACGGCTAAACATAGCCGTTCAGCGTGGAAATGCTGCCTCTATCCTTGCTGCCATGCCACACTCACAGGATTTGTTCAACGATTGACAGTATTTTTAATTTCTTTTATTTATTTAAATAGATATATATTTTGTTTTTTAGTTAGATTAATTTTAGGTTAAGATTTGTATATTGTATTAATAAATGTTACTATACACAAAAAAAAAACCACATTGAATTGTCTAAAATTAGGTAGTCGCCAATTATTTGCTAAATTAAATGAAAACCCGTTTTTTTTAAAAGATGAGACACTTAAAAATTTACTGTACACAGTTAAAGTTTTAATTGTGAAATTAAAAGGTGCATTCAATAATAGAGAGATAATTTATACTTAATTTGAATTCAGCTAAAAAATCACGAAAACTTTTGAAACATGAGATGTTTACGATCTACCCCAAACGCAAAAAGCAAACCCTCTTAAGGATTTTAATAATAGATAGATGTACCTAATAAGTAGATTGTCAAGTACAAAACAACCAGATACAAAACAAAATGTTGATCTGCGTGAACTGTAATAGAAGAATGGACAAGAAATCTTGCAGGATTGAGTATTACAAAGCTAAGACTCATTACAGATTTTAGGTCGCTAAGTCGGCAATGAGTTCATTCTAAACGTATTTTCATTCTCTTACTAGGTTGTTTCTTTCTTGTGCTTCAAGCGAAAAAATCAAAGTAGAATTTCCTTGATTTTTTCGCTTGAGTCGGCAGTTTTAAACAGTTGCTGGGTTAAACCTCATCAAGCCAGACTAACAAGTTAGCATAAATTGATTAGATCAGTGTAGGGTTCCGTGAGTGGAAAATTTGCTTTCATATGTTCTACTATTGTGTACTTTTTCACGTATCCGTAAACAAATAACTTTTATCACTAGTTAGTTATAATTCTACCACTTCTTTGGTAAGGATAATAAGTATATCGCGTAAATACATACGATTCAAATAACTACCTTAGCTTACTTAAACGCTGTCTTGGCGAAACTGTTGAGGGTTTTTGTGGACACAGTTCACTAAAAATACTCGTATTTCTATAATAGCAATCGCTAATATTATTAATGAAACCACACATTAAAATTTTTATAATGCGCAGTCTTGAAAAGGATAACGAAGTCTGTAGGATGATTTTGCGATAGTTATAAGTTTTCTGTAAGCCTCGTTCCCCTTTTTCTCTTACAGCATCGCTCTTAGGGCGAGATCTATAGAGCATGGTTAGCTTAAGCTTAGGTTTGAACAGCTGTTCTATCTACATATGTATATCAGTGATATTTTTTTGGCCTAGTTAAACATCACCTTAGTGATAATTATAACAATATTCAATAAGTAAGATAATAATTAATATGATACGTCAGTGCTTAGCTAAGTTACGACTAAGATCTCGACCTTAGGGCCTGAGTAGAGAGTAAAATTATTCGCAAAAATAGGTCTCCTTTGCGGCGCACCATTAATTAAGTGTGCAGCATAGCGGTTCTGTGTGGTCAATTAATACTCGTGTGTAGCCGTCTCCGTGCACTCGAATAAATATACAGCCGTACGGATACCCAGCGCGTAGCTGCAGCAGAATGTGTACCTACTCTTGAGACAATGGAGATGCCACGAAACTATTGGATAGTCCCTTAGGAGAGCACAAAAGCCTCGCATCAAATTCAATTTCTTTTCAAGCCTGTACACTTGCCCGCATTGTTCGTTTCTTGTTAATTGCTGAAAAAGATGTTTGAACTATTCGAACAGAAAACTAGTTATGTCAAAATCTGTTTTTAGGTTCAGAATCAAGTGGTGACATTGTTAGTCTTCATGACAATAGCAATCTACAAACTTTGACTACCGAAAAATACGATTAATTTAAGTATGTCGATTTTGAATCTTCCTGCAGTGATGAGCAATGTAATGTAGAATAGAATATCAACATTTCTCGAGTAATGCAAAAAAACATGCTGAAAAGAGTGTGTTCTGGGTTAGGTACTTGACTGTTCAATCTAGACTATTGACTAGACTAGACTAGATCTAGAATGAGTCATAATATAATGTTTATATCTTTAATAAATTAGTTTCTACATTTTCGTTGTTTGAATTAATTTCATGATGTGAATGACAGGTAGTTTTTGCATATTGAAATATGCAGAAAATAAATTTCTGAACCTGACCATTTGAAACCCTAACATAAGTTAGCGTTTCAAATGTTCTGGTTCAGAAACAACACCGTCTCATCAGCGTCAACATTAAAGAAACTGTCAAGAAAGTGAGCTAGCTAAACAAGCAATCAATTTCACAAGTTTTTATGATTATTAGATTTAACTTCAACCTACACAATAAGCTCACGTATCAAATCCACTGAAATATACTGTAGCATTGCTATTTCAAATGTTTAGATGCGACGGCCAAGCCTGGATGATGTATAGCAAGAATAAATAGCGTGAAGAGTAATGAGAGAAAGTTGCCGCTGCAAACAGTCCTCAGAAAGGACGTCTAGTAGCAACTGTGTGAGTGGTTGAGTGCAACTCACTGTCCACTTCTCAGGGCTGAAAATATATTGCATCGCTTAGAAATAGGACTGAGCAAGTATCAGTCTTGTATTATTTTATATCGGCAAGATGTTATATAGTTAATGCATAAAAAAAACTCACATACTTAACTACTTCATTTAGTGATACTTTGAAAAGACATTCGACATAGGAGTAAGGAACTTTGGTAAGAGTCATGACAAGAAAGGAAAACTAGCACAATTCAAGGCCCTAGATCAGAGGTTCCCAAACTTTTTTTCGCATAGACCACTTTCAAAATTGTTGGTTCCGGTGGACCCCCTGCAACTACACATTCCAATCATATTACCAAGACTTGACAAAAATAACGCCAACATAGACCCCCGACCCCTTGGGGTCCACCTGGACCACTTTGGGAACCAATGCCCTAGATGGTGAGCTGGTTTCTAAATTTCGGACCCGCGCGTCTTCCGCAAACCGAGCGGCTGCTCTTACCACTAAGCTACTGTAATCATTAACACGTCATCGCCAAAATTAATGTAATGCCCTAATCCCAACGCTTGCTTTTACAAACCCTGGCTGTGATCAGAAAAAAATAAAGCTATACTACAATTTTTTTATCCGTATTCATTGTTTAGACTATAGGTGCAGAATTGCAGATGCGGCGGGCAAATAGAAGGTATTATATGGACGTTGCGACAAAATTATTTATTCTAAAAAAAATCTTTCGGGAAAAGTAATTTGCATGTTTATATTCGTCACAGCACATCAAACTTGGCGCTACTGCTCTGACATTGTCAAACAAGTTCCCCAAAGTTATTTGAGCCTGTATTGTAAAGAAAATTTATGCGGACCAAATCCAATCAGAATGAGTTTGTGATTGATAGCAGGGATCACGCCTCCGCCACGAGCCTCTCTAACAAGTTTAAAGGACTTAACTACGTGAGTTTGAGTAAACAAAAATAACGTTCAGCTAAAGCCATCCACGTCCGTAGACTGGCCGGTTAGCGCAATAAGTAGATTTCGTCTCTGCAGTATCGTCTTGCGGCTGACTTCGCAAGATATCAGTCGTAAAGCCTAGTCAGAGGACTAAAAAGGCGGCTTGATAACATCTGACGGTAAGTAAGGTTTATCACTGGCCTTACATTCACCTCTCCAACAATCCGCACTGAGCCCGCGTGTTGGAGTATGGCTCGTACCACCTCATAGTTGAGGTGAGGCCTGTGCCCAGCAGTGGGACGTATAAGGCTGTATTTGTCTCTGCAGTGCCGAAGCTCTTCGGTTTGATACCAATAACAAACTGTTGTGTTTGTTCCTCTTCTCTCTTCTAGATGTTATATTCTATATTATTAACAAATAGTTAAGAGTGTTAAAAACCTCGACATCTGTAGTTAAGCTCTGTTTGGTTTGGGGGTAGATAATCACAGCGACGCATATTTTAGCAATCTTAAAAAGTGTGAATTAAAAGCTGGCATTTAATCTAGTGTCAGATTTTCCAAAGCAGCCAGGCCTATCCAGGCCGCTGATATGAAGTTATGGAGTCATCATCATTTTCAAAGTAAATTAATCCGATTTAAAAGTTAGTTGAGAGTCATACACGACTACTGGCTTCGGTGGCGTGATTCTTTCGGCTTCAAATAAAACCTTACACTTCGACAACTAACTACGTTGGTTTTTATTCAACTAAACTTAATTTAAAATACTATCATTAAATCAATTACCGATCGCAGTAAGTCCTTTCGTAACCCTTATTAACCTCTCCAGGTTTTAATCTCAGATGAGAAATTTCCTGCCGATAATAGCTTTGAAGGTTAATCTACGTGAAAGAAAAGATTAATTTCTGAGCACATAAACCAGAGATAGGATATCAAGTACTACTTACCAATTACCAACGACAGATTTTCTCTATTAAATAAATGCAGGGGCAGCCAAGGGGCATCAGGGTTGACACACTGATGCTGGAAGGATATTTTTCGTTAGAATTTCATCTTACTATTTTAGACAACAGTATGTGCCTTAGATTATGAGTATTAGTTATGTAGAATACTCGTAACGCGAAACTTTCACTCCAATGATAGATCTTACGTTGCGTTCAGGGAGTGAGTAATTGTGTCATTAAAAGATGTTAAGTGGTGGCTTCTTTCTATCCTGACGACTCGATTGGCGTCTTGTGGTACGTGGAGTCCCGTGTCCATTTCCATCGCATCAGTTCGAAAAACAAACCTTTCTAAATTCTCCTGACCTCTCATCATGAGGTCATTCATTCTTATTTCGAGACCATCACCATTGTGTAGCTTGTTTTTAATTTTTACTAATTCAATACCACCCTCTAAGCGGAACCCCATCCAAACTTTCAATAAGGAAGGTATTCATTCTGTGACTGGGTATTAGTACCATTAAAGTACATATTTGTTTGGAACTATCAGAGTATGTGTTTGAGCCTCTGCTGCTAATAGAAGTTAGAATAAGTGACAGTGAATCAGTTACAATCAGTGATTAAAACTTAATTTTAAAAACAAATTTGTTCATAATCGGCGATATATCCTATCTCATCATTATTTACTTACTTTTTCTCTTTGGCCTATCCTTCTGTGTATCTAGAGAACAAAGGTGACGGTCTGCCAACAGACGGATCATTAGGAGGCTATTTAGTCATTTTATTTGATTAACTTTCTAATTATAGTGATTCACTACGACATTAGAAAGATAGCGCTTCGCTAAGATTACTAACCAACCCTAAACGGATTTAATTCCATAAGTCTATTGATTTTCGTATCTTTTCAGCACTAACAGGTCTTAAAGCTAAATGAATACTCGTTTTGCACATAGACCAAGACCTTTACTTTATAATGAGGATACAGGCATCTATTTTTACACATTCACACATTCAGTTATCCTTAAAATTTATTCGCTTAAAAAAACTTTTTTTAATTTATTCGTTCAAAGTTCAAATGGTGTCGTATTGCTTATATTTTTTTTGCCCATGTAATTTTGTTTTTAACAGTTACAGACAATAGCTAAATAGGTTCATGCACTAGATCACTAAAAGACAAATACTCTTAGTTAGCAGTAGTACTTCCGCA
The DNA here is from genome assembly GCA_947369235.1 of Udea olivalis. NCBI lineage: Eukaryota > Metazoa > Arthropoda > Insecta > Lepidoptera > Crambidae > Udea > Udea olivalis. The sequence continues at coordinate 12,512,171 of OX376351.1, forward strand.
GCAAAGTTAAAAGTAGAGCGAACTCATAGCTGAAAATCCAATGTGACACTTGAAATATCCTTCACTCTGCATTCTCGTGAGATAAAAGTACATTTATTAGCACTAGAAGTGAGAATCCATAATTGTCATTACACTAAGTTAACTACTGTTCCTTTCAAATACTTCTACATTCATTTAAATAGATTCGACTATTTCAAGGGGTGATGGTTACCATGATAATCAACAAAAGCTTGTTTGGTGCCAACTTTTAAATAATCAAGGTGGTATATTCGTAATGTATTGAATATCACATTTTTAATAATGGAGACCTCAATACTTTAGTCGACATCACAGGAGACCGAAGAGCTGGCAGCTACCTCGGACAAAGAATTAGTCTTGCGGCGGCTTGGGTTCGGTGTAGGATGTATACCCTCCTCACCGCAGAATTCAGGGTGGGGTTCAATGAAACCACTTGTGTACTAATAGTAGCGTGTAATACACCGTCTGTTTCCGCAAGCACTGGTGAGATATAACATATAGAACACTGGCCTGACGAGGGTCTTCTGGGACGAGCTGCTCCACACGAAGGAAGTGAGGGTCTTCAGTCACTGCCTGAACGCAGCTGCGGGTAGGCAGGGATTCTTTCTAGCCCAAGCGTCAGCCGGGTCAAGGTAGTAGCTGTGATCCTGGAAGCCCAGCATATAGACAGGCATTAGAGGTGCAGCACATAGCTGATAGGTCACTTTCGGTCAAGAACCAAAACCTTTCCGTTCTAACTAAGCAGCTCAAAGCAGACTAAATCACTAGCACTACAGAACAGTTACAATAATAAGAATGGTAGAAACTCACCCCAGCGGGATTAACGTAGCACTTAAATGTTAAGTATTATAATAGGTACTGTGTAGATTGTTCGCGTAAGTATAAGAACAATAGGAGAAATCAAACGGACGAGGTTTACGCTCGACGGTTAGTTTCGATGTGTAGCTTGGGAAAAACGAAGACGCGCGAGCGCAGGTTCGGAAGCCTCCGGGGCTCCGCCCACCGACTGTTAGAAGGGATCCGCGATGAGCTAGCTACTACGATCTAAAATTCTAAAACTTTAATCGTTACTCATAATGCGCGGTCCGTATTATTAAGAATGCTTATTTTAATGAAAGTTTTATTGTTAGATTTTGTTTAAAATAACTTGGACATGAATATATTAAAATAGAAGTACCTATAACTTATTTTTTTACTTATTTAACCTAATTATATAAGGCGCACCTATGGTGCAACGTTACAGTACTCCGCCGCAAACGGAAGGATTTTGGGTACTCAACAAAATCCTTCTATTTAAATTTACTGTTTTTTTTTTTATTTTATTTTACTCTTTATAGTTTATTAGTTTTAAATCCTTAATGTGCCAATATCCGATCGATTTATCTTGGTTGTCGGATAGTTCATACACTAGAGGTGACCTTTTACCAATGACTTTACACTTAATGAATTTCGGTGCTAATTTTTTACTAAACCGTTTGTCCTTATCACTCTGGTAAAAAGTCCTCTTCCAAACTACATCTCCAATGTTGAATTCTGCCTTTCTACGACGTAGGTTGTAGGTTTGGCAGTTTCTAGAATGTGCCTCTAGCAACGAAGACTGCACTTTAATAAAAATGCTTGAAAGCACACCTAAGTTTTCGGCGTAAGAGTCACGTGGCTCAAAAACAACATCCTCATTCTCCGCGTCAACATAATGAGAGCCACAAGCGACCAATTCGCGCCCATACACGAGAAATGAAGGAGTATATCCCGTTACCTCGTTTACTGAGCTATTTATCGCAAATTGAATTTGTGGTAAAAGATGATCCCATACTCGATGATCAGTACCATTGACAAAGGTTGAAACCGCAGTCATAATAGTTTTATTATACCTCTCTACTGTGTTGACATGCGGTGAGTATTTGGGTGTGTAATGTACGTTAGGGACTTTATATTTGGCTAGCATGTTTTTTAGAGTAGCGCTTACGAACTGTTTCCCATTATCCAAAATAATAGTTGATGGAATGCCATGGACTAGGAATACACTCTCTTCGAGCAATTTTGTTACTATTTCAGCAGTAGCGCGTCTGATAGGGAAAAGATGACAGTACTTACTGAAGCAACAAGTGACAACAAATATAAAACAATTTTGTTTTCTTGTTGGTGGTAGTGGTCCAACCAGGTCGACGCTTATTGTCTGAAACGGCCTTGAGCAAATTTTAGGACGTCCCATTTCGCCCAGAGGAGCATGATTTTGATGCTTGTGAGCAATACAGGCATCACAGGACGCAATTAATTTGACTACGTCCGCGTGCATTCCAGGCCAGTAGTACCTGAGAGCTAATCGTTTATACGTCTTAAACACTCCCAAGTGTCCAGCCGTAGGTTCGGAGTGGTTTTCCTTGATCACAGACTGCCTATTTTCTAAAGGTATCACTTCTTTCCAGTCAAATTCTTCTCTTAAGGAGCACTTACTTTTCATGAGTCTATACAGTTTGTGACCCTTAATAATGTAATTAGGAAAGGAAGCTGGACTTGTACGACAGCCGCTGTAGATATTTAAGTACCATTGATCTGTAGTAGTAGCAGGTTGCTCATATTCAATAGTAGCTATAGGACAAGCACGCGATAATGCATCCGGTATGACATTGTCAGCACCCTTGCGGTGTTTGACTTCAAAATTGTAGGCTGATAAACGCACACCCCAACGAGCTAATCGGCCTGTAGGGTTATTTAAATTTAAAAACCACTTTAAAGCAGAATGATCAGTGTACACAGTAAATTTTATGCCATTGTCCAAATAGCAACGCCAGTGCTCAACAGCCACAAGCACTGCCAATGCTTCCCGTTCTGTTATGCTGTAGTTCTTCTCAGCCGCAGACAACGATTTGCTCATGTAAGCTATTGGTAGTTCCACACTATTTATAGTTTGAGTGAGTAAGGCTCCAACTCCATAGTCACTCGCATCCGTGTGTACTTCAAATGGCTTGTCGTAGTCTGGGCAAGATAAAATTGGGGCAGTAACAAGGCATTCTTTTAGTTTATTAAAGGCTTCGTTAGCTTCCCCGGACCAAACAAATGCGCCAGCCTTTTTACCAGAAGAGGTTAACTTATTAAGTGGACCAGCAATGGAACTGAAGTTAGGTACAAATCTACGATACCAAGATGCGGTACCTATGAATCTCTTAACCTCTTTTTTATTTGTAGGGGTAGGAAAATTAAGAATAGCTTCTACTTTACCAGGGTCTACGTGTAACCCTTTGGAGTTAACTACATAACCCAAATACTTAAGCTCATCCCTAAAAAACACTGACTTTTCTAAATTTATCGTCAAGTTAGCAAATTGTAGTTTCCTGTGCACTTTTTGTAGTAAATTTATGTGACTTCCAAAATCTGGCGAAATCAAGACAATATCGTCCAAGAAACAGAATACAGAATTCTCGAATTCAGGGCCATAAAAGAGTTGATCAACCAATCTTTGCTGCGTAGCAGGCGCATTTGTCAAGCCAAAGGGCATAGTGACAAATCTAAAGGTTCCGCGGGTAGGTACATAAAAAGCTGTCTTATCTCGGTCGTTTTTAGATATAGGCGTCTGCCAGAATGCTTTAGATAAATCAATGCTACTCAAATACTTAGCATCCTTCAGGTTATCTAAAATTTCGGAAACGTAGGGTAGTTTGTACGCATCCTTACGGGTAACAGCATTTAACTTTCGGCTGTCAAGACAAAAGCGCAACTTGCCATCTTTTTTAGGAGTGAGTAAAACGGGTGAGGACCACGGGCTCTCGCACGTTTCTACAACACCAAGTGCAATCATTTCGTCCAGTTCCTGGCATATGATGCGTAATTTTTCGGGAGGTAGTCTGTAAAAGCGTTGACGTATAGGCGGTGAGTCTCCCGTATCAATGTGATGCTGAACCAATTGCGTACGACCTAACCCGGTTACCTCAGTAGATATAGACTTGAACTGCTCAATAACGCCATTAGCTGTAGCCTGTTCAACGACCGATAGTTCACCAAATGAGTGCAACATAACTTTGTTTTCGACAGTTGCGATTTCTGATTTTTTAGATGTAAGGGAAATGGAATCCAGGAATTTAGGGAAAAGTTGGAATTTTTTCCAAAAGTCCACTCCCAGAATTAACGATGATTTAACTGAAGGTATGACATATGCCCTCAAACAATGAAATTGTTTTTTAAAAGAAATAGGTAAATTTATATAACCGATTGGGCAGAGCTTGTGACCGCCCGCAGAAATAAATGATTTACTATCATTACTATTATTAATTACTAATCCAGAAGTCTCCATTATTTTAAAGTGTGAATTATTGCCCAGTATAGTTACAGCAGAACCAGAGTCTAATAATCCACACATAGAAAGGTTGCCTACGCCTACAGTGACGTATGGCCGGATGTCTCCATCAGGTTTTTTATCGAAGATTGCTGCGATCGAGTAGCTAGAGAAGTAAATTTTAATTTTATTAAGCCAATCTTGCCAGTCATTTTTATCAAATTTACTAATACTCAATTCCTTAATTTTACTGCAACAATCCTCGATTACTAGTTTTTTTTATTCAAATCAGGGTGGCAGGTAGGGCAGTTTGGGAAGGTATAATCCTTCAACCCACACTTAAAACAGATCGGATAGCGTTCTTGTTTACATTGACGCAAGGAATGATTACTGCTACGACACCGCGGGCAAAATACAAAACCGCCAGTAGTTGATTTGGATTCGACGGCGGCCACGGGAACATTTGCAGAATTGTACCTAAAATTCTGATTGTAATTTTTTTTAGTGTAGTTATAGTCGTAGGTATTTTTAATAGAATTATTAGACGATTCGGGTCTAACATACGCTAAATCCGGAGCTAAAGTGCTATTCGTAACCCTAGGTGGTTCCCGAAATTGTGAAGATAAACCTTGTATTTTTTCATAGTTAAGGCAAAGTTTCCGAAGGGTCATGATTGAATCAATGCCCGTTACACAAGACGCCAGAACCATTGCATAACACGGCCTAATGTTATGCAGTAAAATATCTAATTTGTCCTGTTCAGATATACACTTGCGTGCAATAAAATCGACCCAGCCCGTACGCTCTGGTTCAGAACATTATTAATGAAAAACTACAAGTAATTAATAATAACTTTTAACCCTGCTCGTTAAATAACAGTCTAAGGTTACATTTAACCAGCTTTGACTGTAACAGATTTTGGTTTAGTGGTTTTACAGACTAAAAAACAAAAACAGCAAGAATTTCAATTTTTTAATGATTAATTTTGAAGGTAAAAATTAACAATTTGCAAAAAAAAACTTTATTTAGTAGCTTGTATTCCCACCACGGGCTCTTATTGCAGCTTCCATTCTGTTTTTCATAGACCTGATTAATGTTTTTATGAATTCTTGTGGTATACCCTCCCACTCCTCTTGAATAGCCACCTTTAGTTCCTGGATGGTTTCTGGGGGCTGATTTCTAGCCCTGACCCTTCTTTTCAGCTCATCCCATAGATGTTCAATGGGATTAAGGTCGGGGCTCCTTGCTGGCCAGTCCATGACAGGAATTTCCACCTCGCGCAGGTACTGGAAAACGATCGCGGCCGTATGTGGTCGGGCATTGTCCTGCATTAGCGTAAAACCTTCACCTACAAATCCGGCGTATGGTATGACATATTGTTCTAGCACCTCCTGAACGTATCGTTGTGCATTCAGACTGCCTAAACGAGGCCCAGACACGAAGTGAAGATCAGTTTTTCCTTCTAGCAAAATTCCGCCACAAACTGTCCATGAACAACCACCAAAAGCTCCACGTTCTTCAACACAAGCCTGGGCAAATCGTTCTCCCTCTCTTCGGTACACTTTCCGACGCCCATCGTTTCCATTAAGATTAATTTTACACTCATCTGAGAACAATACGGGTCTCCATTGTTCGAGTGTCCAATCAACGTGAGCACGAGCAAAACGAAGTCGCGCTTGGCGATGCACCGGGGTTAATTTTGGACCATTAGCAGGTTTGTGAGGATGTAGTCCTCTTTCTGCAAGTCTCCTCCGAACAGTCCACTCACTAACCGCTACACCACGAACATTACGAAGTCGCTGCTGCACCTGAACACCAGTCAAATGACGATTTCGTAAACTTGTTGACACCATAAATCGGTCATCTCGCTCTGATGTAGCCCGATTTCTTCCTGATCCTGATCGTCTGTTGAAGCACCCAGTCTCTAAAAACCTTCGGTACACTCGTCTAACCGCTGATCGACTAAGGTGAAGACGTCTGGCCACAACGCGCTGACTTAATCCACCCTGGATCAGTGCCACAACTTGAGCGCACTCAGAGGGAGTAGTGTCCATTTTCACAAAGAGTAGAAACAATTTAACTCGGTCCTAATGTACACTAACTCAATTGAAATAAAAAAAAATAAAAAAAACATCGTTTGATTAACTTTTAACGCAAGGTAATTTCAGTGAGATTACGTTATTAAAAATGAGAAATGAAGGTTGTCTGAATAAACGAGTCACTACCATCAACAACATTTTGTTGGTCAAGTGTAAGGTATGTAAAACAACGTTTTTGAAACATACCTTCAAATTGCATTAACAGTTTTTGTTTACCTAATCTCAATATTCACTCATTGTGTCCCGAATCGAGCCCTACGGAGTGGGTCGTTTTTTTTGCACGCAAGTGTAGGTTTTGTCAGTCTCGAAAATAATTCTGACATGTTTGCCAAATAAATAATAATATTTTCCTGATCGCCTTGCGTCCTGCTACGGATTTCCGACATAAGTTTATAGTCATAATCAACTGGACTAAAATCCTGAACAAGTTGAGAGATTAATTCATCCCAACCGGTTACTGCGTCCCGAACGCTGCGATACCAAATCAAAGCGTTACCGGTAAATATTTCTGAAGCGAACATTAGTAATTTTTCCGAAGGTAGATTCCTAGCGGACCTATACTCGTGCATTCTCTGTACGAACGCGCGGACACAAGTCTTTCCGTCAAATTTTAATTTAAAATCGCTAGCTTGCGTATGGTCGCAATGTACCGAGATAGTAGAAGTGCCCACGAGCGACGAAGATTGTTGTGCACAGTTAGCGTGATCAGCTGATGTGGTATTTTGGCTAAGTTCCGTTTTTTGCAAGGAATTTAATTTTTTAGATAGCGAATTAAATTCGTGGTTTAATGTTTTTATGTTCGTCGCAAAATTTGGATCGGAAGTATCTATTCTTTTTATACGGTAAAAAATATGATTGCGTAATGCACTTGTACGTTGAAATAAATTATATTCATATTTCTCCTGCAAGGTATTAATCCGAGTAGCTAGCTCATTTATAGAAATAAGGGCTCCTTCGCAATCCTCAGCAACGGCTAAGCCCGATTCAAAGATATCATCATTAGGTATTAATGATATAAGTTTTGTTATTTGCTTACGAAGTCCTAACACAGTGGCAGAGGGCTCTTCGCCTCTTATAAGGACCTCATAAGTTAGTTCATTTTTATTTAACATAAAATACTTAATGGGGTGAGTTTCCATTTTGAAAGAAAAAGGTAAATAAAGCTTTGAACTACAAGCACTAAAACTAAAACTACCGCATCCAAGCACAAAGATCACAAAATAAATAAATAGATCTGTTCTTTACATTAATAAATAGGCAAAGCACGATTTGGTGATAAAATATTAGTGTTTTTTTTTTTTTTTGAATAGCAAGCAGAATCAACTCAATAGTTTGAATCAAGTGCGAACTGTTACGTATTCCCCTTTACAATATCTCTTGAAAGATTTTTTTTTTTTTTTTTTACTTATTCTAATTTTCATTCACCTTAACACATTCGTAGAATAAACTAAGTAGTTATTGGTCATACATACGCAACAGTTAACAATTTATAATTGCATAGCATAGCTTAATCTAATAAAATTAACCTATATTAAAATTAAGTGAAACGTACCAGTTCGCTGTCGATGTCACCTCCTCGTTCACAGTATTGTTCAATCTGGGCTGCCGAGTGCTGTTAGATGGGTGACCTAGGTACCAAGTGCTATTTGGAAACAAGACATACACGTACGGGCGCCACTGCGGCGGCTTGGGTTCGGTGTAGGATGTATACCCTCCTCACCGCAGAATTCAGGGTGGGGTTCAATGAAACCACTTGTGTACTAATAGTAGCGTGTAATACACCGTCTGTTTCCGCAAGCACTGGTGAGATATAACATATAGAACACTGGCCTGACGAGGGTCTTCTGGGACGAGCTGCTCCACACGAAGGAAGTGAGGGTCTTCAGTCACTGCCTGAACGCAGCTGCGGGTAGGCAGGGATTCTTTCTAGCCCAAGCGTCAGCCGGGTCAAGGTAGTAGCTGTGATCCTGGAAGCCCAGCATATAGACAGGCATTAGAGGTGCAGCACATAGCTGATAGGTCACTTTCGGTCAAGAACCAAAACCTTTCCGTTCTAACTAAGCAGCTCAAAGCAGACTAAATCACTAGCACTACAGAACAGTTACAATAATAAGAATGGTAGAAACTCACCCCAGCGGGATTAACGTAGCACTTAAATGTTAAGTATTATAATAGGTACTGTGTAGATTGTTCGCGTAAGTATAAGAACAATAGGAGAAATCAAACGGACGAGGTTTACGCTCGACGGTTAGTTTCGATGTGTAGCTTGGGAAAAACGAAGACGCGCGAGCGCAGGTTCGGAAGCCTCCGGGGCTCCGCCCACCGACTGTTAGAAGGGATCCGCGATGAGCTAGCTACTACGATCTAAAATTCTAAAACTTTAATCGTTACTCATAATGCGCGGTCCGTATTATTAAGAATGCTTATTTTAATGAAAGTTTTATTGTTAGATTTTGTTTAAAATAACTTGGACATGAATATATTAAAATAGAAGTACCTATAACTTATTTTTTTACTTATTTAACCTAATTATATAAGGCGCACCTATGGTGCAACGTTACAGTCTAGCTATTCAAAGAGGGAACGCTGCCAGTATCTTCGGAACCTTGCCTAAAGGGACCTCTTTTAATAATATATTTTAGTTATTAAATAAAAAATTTAAGGTTTTTAGTTTTAGGTTCATTTTAATAACTTCAGATGTGTTAGTATTTGTTTTAGTATTATTTATTTTTATGATACTTGAGCGGATTGAAGGTAGCATTTTGATATTTTGCCGTTGACCCACCTGCCAAAGGCCGTGAATTTTATTTCTCATATAGATTTCAGCTTACGGTAACAACAAGCATCGTGAGAAAAGCTTCCTGCTGGGGATTTCAGGGGAGAAAGTCAGGGCCCAACTGCAGCCTATAAAAGCAGTATTAAATAAAGATATATAACAAGTCTACGAATTTGAATACAGATACGCTCTTTCAGTTTTTCTTAACACCTGAATATTAACATACCTATTTAGCGTTGACGACGGATATTTTATAGTTTTAATACTGTTTTTAGAAATTATAGTTCATCATCGCTTAACTTCAGGTGAAGTAGTTAAACACTAACCTACTTTTAGCTTAAAAAGTTCCTAAGTGCTAGTTAAACAAGGAATTTTGAGTTTTAAACCTAAACCGCAGCGGTGTTTTTGCTACCTATCACAGTATTTTAATCGGAAATGATTCTCCTGACATTCGCAGAACTATTTGTCACAGTTGAGATTATCGAAGCAGATTGCGGTCCGGTGTCGGGGAACAGTTTAATTACTTCATATGCTACTCGCTGTCCGCGACGCGACACACCTACGTTTTAGATTGGCTACGTTTGATACGGTTTTATGAAATCAAAACAACTGTGTTATGGTTCGTATGCAGGATCATACAGATGTACAAAGTTCATATTCTAATGTCGCTAAGTACTTTAAAAAAAATTGTAGTTGACGAGCTTGATGGTAAACGTTTTATAAACAATCCAAAGGAAAGGGAGGGATCTCTTTATGAAATAAATGAACTTTATCTACCTACCTACCTATGAAAAACGATAGGTGCTTTTAAAATGAAATTGACTTAAGCAATATGAGTGAGAGTACTAACTTTAGTCATCATAAACAGCGCTCTATTATGCAAGCAACCGTTCTCAAACGTGTTGCGAACACGTTTGAGAACGGTTGCTTTGTTTGTCAAACATGTTAGTATTCGACCGCTTTGTAATTTTTCTGTAGTTAGGTAGTAGTAGTACAATTGGTAGGTATTAAATTTAAATCGGCAGTGTAGTAAAGTTGAGTAGGCATTTAAACCTTTGAAAAATAACACGATTACCCGGCTAACCACCTCTTATGAGGAAATAGAAAGGCCGTTTTTAAATACAAACGTAGTCCCCGTTTACTCCCTGGATATTGCTAGTAGAGGTTTTTTTTTGCCAAGTTATCCATTGCCACTAATTGGCATGTCCGTATATTTTCCTTTTTATTATAAATTTGAATTTGAAAAGGTTTTTACAGGGTCGACAACGCGCGAGTGATACCCCTGGTGTTGCACGCGTCCATAGGCCGCGATAACCGCTTACCATCAGGCGGTCCGCGTGCTTGATTGTCACCGAAATAGTATATAAAAAAAATATTATTAAAAGAGATATGAAACTTCAAAAATCGAAAAAAATGGCTAGATTTTCCACTGTGTTCAAACATCCAGAAAATTGATTTGACTAAGTAGTTTATTTATAAAAAAAACACGACCAAATCCATTTTTTAATGTTAAATGAAATCAGTAAACTTTTCGAAAAGGAATCAGGTGACTACGAAACGTTAATTTTGTGTACTTTTGATAAACTAAGTAATTGCCACCTCGCATATGCGACTAGATCACCGGATTTCGGGTGGGACGTAGAATTCTCAATGTCACTCCTGCCAAACTTCGCAATGCTCTCATTTCCATTTATTCTACTTTCATCCTTCTTTTGTGATACCCAACTCTCCGTACATAAGCGTCGGCACTAACACCCCCCCATGAACAGCCAGTCGCGCCTATATAAGTAATAACATATTAATTAATTTCATGGAAGTGCATGATAAAATGTTGGGTATATTAGTACAGTGAGAAATTTGGTTTTGGTTCCATACAAATACTAACATCCGTCGTATCTAACAAAGTCTTAATTCTATAAGTTTTGAATTAAGGCAACAGTTAAGAAGATATATCTTTTATAATAGAAGAAGTTTCTCATGAAACCAACCCAGATTAGTGCAGGCTTATTTTGATGATCATGTTCAATTTTTATGTGTGTGATGAATGTCATGTGTAAGTGTTTGTGTAAAGCGTCTTAAAAATTTACAAGTTTTACTAACCTGGATAAATGGTCAGGAAATAAGATTTTAATCTCGTTAGAGACTATAACAAGTACTGTTCGTGTTAAAATTAGTTATTTTATATTCACCATTCACAACTTTGCTAACCCTTCATATACTCACCTTTTTTAATTGTCGGTTAAGTTACGAACAGCATCGGGCGTTAATACCGCGCGAAGCTATCACTTACCGTGCCTACACATACCTATAGATATGCATCCATAACAGTGCTTTATAAAGATGTTTGCATTCATTCAAATTTAGTCGCTAAATAAACTTGCAATCGACCGCACATCGTTTTACTTAAGTATCCCTTGCCAATCAAAAACCAGCGCTAACACAACGCACAAAGTGGTCCTTCGAGCCGGATAGTTGAAGGACGGAACACCTGCGCCCGAGTAGCCGAGCTGCGAGAACAAAAGGCGCCACATTCCATTGCAGAGATAATGGCTACTATCGGAGATGAACAAAAACAACTTTTATGCATATTAGCAGATAGTGCAAACTCATTGAAGAAAGCAGAAATTAACTTAAAGAAAAGCCCTAAATCGCGTTTGAAGAAAGGCTATATTGAAGGACGTATTCATATCATTCAGGACTACTGGAATACGTACAAAAATGCACACGATTTATTAGTGAAAATAACTCCCGAAGAATCGAAAAATAGTTTGCCACATTTTAAGGATGAAGAGTTTTTTACGTATGAGGAGTTATATAATGTACTGCAGGGGGATTTAAAGGATATGCTTACTGAGTTATCGGAACACACACCTATGCAATTGCGATCTCCTAATGCGAGTTTCAATGTGTCCAATATGCAAAATAACATAGTACATTTGCCGAAAATCCAGTTACCTACGTTCGGTGGCAGTTACGAGGATTGGCCCGCATTTAAGGATTTGTTTGTCTCCCTGGTGCATGATAATTCATCGCTGAGCAATGTACAGAAACTTCATTACTTAAAAACAAGTGTTACTGCGGAAGCGGAGTTGTTATTGAAGCACTTTAAGATTACTTCAAGTAACTATTTATACGCATGGGACGCTTTAAAAGCAAGGTATGGCAACAAACGCTTAATTTTAAATTGTGTAATGAAAAAGCTATGTAATCAGAGAAAGATGACAGCTCAATCAGCTGTTCAATTAAAAGGTTTGTTAGACACAACAACAGAATGCATAAATAACCTCAAAAATTTAGATATATCTGTAAGCTCTTGGGATCCTATAATTATATATCTTCTAGTGCAGAAGTTGGACCCAGAGACGCACAAAAGCTGGGAAGAGTTTGCTTATAAGGAAGAATATGAAGCTTTGCCATCTTGGAATGATTTTAAGAGTTTTTTGGAGTCAAAGTTTCGTACCCTGGAACTAATCACAAACACAAGAGAAATTAAGCCTGTAAAAGAGCGTTCATATCACGTTGCCACACCAGTCACAAAACGATCGTGTTTTATGTGCAAGGATGATCATACATTATCACATTGCAAGGAATTCATAAAGATGGGGCCTAATGAGAGAAGCGAGTATGTAAAAAACAAACATTTATGTTTTAACTGCCTAGTGCCAGGACATTCAGCTTTTAAGTGTAAGTTGTCTATGTCTTGTCGAGTGTGCAATAGACGCCACCATTCTCTGCTGCATGAAAACAAGACCATGGAACCTGCGGAATCTACCAGCATCTCACAACCGCTGACTTCCACACATGTAGTAGAAGAGGATGAGTTACAAGTAAATACAATGGTTGCGTCACAATTCAACACTAGGCAGAGAGTAGCGCTACTAGCGACTGCGATAGTGGAAGTAACAAGCGAGCAAGGACATACCATTTCACTACGTGCGCTAATAGATCCAGGTTCCCAAGCCACATTCATAACTGAAAAGGCGACTCAACTATTGAAACTCAAACGACAACCTGTAAAAGGAAGTGTTACAGGGGTAGGATCTATGAGAACAGAAATCAAGCATGTGGTTCAGCTACAAATACGATCAAAGTGGGACAGAAACTTCAGTTTACCTACTCAAGCTTACGTGATGGCCAAGCAACTGACCACAAAGATACCTACCAAAACTATTCCGAGACAAGATTGGCCACATATCAAAGAGCTCAACCTGGCTGATCCAACTTATTTCATGTCAGGGTCTATCGATCTGCTCTTAGGTATTAAGGAATACTCACAAATTCTGCAACACAACTTGATCAAAGGTCCGCCAGGCTCACCTACCGCTCAGAAGACAAGCCTAGGCTGGATACTTTTCGGTGAAATTAATACTAAATCAGAAGAAACGCTTGTTGTATTGCATCATCAAGTTGACATAGAAGATCTGTTAAAATCAATATGGGAAATAGAGGTAGATACAAAAAGAAACCTAACTAGAGAAGAAAAACTATGCGAAGAGATTTATGAGAGAACTACTACTAGAAATGAAGACGGAACGTATGTTGTAAAACTACCATTTAAGACAGAAAATCCTCAATCACCGCTTGGTGACACAAGAAGAATAGCTACACAAAGATTCATACAATTAGAGAGGAAGCTGCAGAAATCACCGGACCTGAAAAAAGAGTACACGAAAGTTATTAATGAACATATTGAAAAAGGATTTTTAGAAAAGGTACCTGAAACAGAAAAAGAAACACAAAAGTCAGTATACTTACCTCACCATGCTGTAGTCCGGGATGATAAGGAGACGACTCGAACCCGTATCGTATTTGATGCTTCATGTAAAGGTTCAAACAATATTTATTTGAATGACGAACTGCTTAGCGGCCCTCAGCTGCAGGAAGACCTAAGAAATATCATAATGAGATGGCGAATGAAACATATTTGCTTCTTAGCTGACATTCAAAAAATGTATCTGCAGATCTTTGTAACAAAAGAAGATTCGAACTATCAGCGTATCCTTTGGAGACCAGAAGAGTCTGAGGACCTGGAAAAATATCGTTTTGTAAGAGTTACCTTTGGAACAGCGCCAGCTCCATATTTGGCTGTTAAAACACTGCAACGAGTAGCAAATGATGAAGGATCAGATTATCCACTTGCTGCTAAAACAATTATAGAAGATTTTTATATGGATGACCTTTTATCAGGAGCTCAGTCACCCGAAGAAGCTATACTATTAGCACAGGAAGTATCAGATATTCTGCAAAAAGGCGGTTTCAATCTAACTAAATGGTCTTCAAACAGTGTCGAGTTTTTGAAGTCAATAGATGAGAACAGAAGATCAGCTAATGCTAAAATAGATTTGAACCTTGATGGAACAATTAGGGCACTGGGTATTGAATGGAATTTGAGCACAGATAGATTTCAATACAATTTCAATTTACCCGAAATCACGGAACCCACGACAAAACGTAAAATCTTATCAGATCTTCAAAAGCTTTTCGATCCTCTTGGCTGGATAGCTCCAAGTACAGTAATGGCTAAAATTCTGATACAAAAACTATGGCTAGAAAAAATGAACTGGGATGAGAAGATAAATGACGCATTTGAAGAAGAATGGAGACAGATTAGACAAGATCTGATTCATATAGACAAAATACAAATAAAGAGATGGCTCGGCACCAACAACGGTAACAATGAAAATATACAAATTCATGGATTTAGTGATGCTTCAATGCGTGCATATTGCATATGCAGCAACTGTCTATATCAGAATAGAACTACCAAATAGAGAAATACAAACAAATCTCATTGCAGCAAAGACTAGAGTAGCGCCCCTCAAAACAATTTCATTACCACGACTCGAACTTTGTGGTGCTTTACTTCTGTCTAAACTTATGAAGCAAATCGGGCAAGCAATGAGAGTTACGACTTCAAAGATGTTTGCATGGACAGATTCTTCAATCGTTATTGCCTGGCTTTCCGGAGAACCAAATAGGTGGAAGCCCTTTGTTGCAAACCGTGTCGTAGAAATCGTCGAGAACCTAAACAATAACCAGTGGCACCATGTACAATCACATGAAAATCCAGCTGATATAGCTTCGAGAGGAATGTTGCTGTCAGAGTTGACAAAATGTGACTTGTGGTGGAGAGGTCCGGCATGGTTATCTGAAAAAGAAGTAAAAATTAGTAAACAAGACATAATACCAACAGATATAGAAATGAAAAAGACGAAAATTAACACTTACTTCAACACAGAAGAGTTTGAAAAACCTGTAACTATGCAGTTTGAAAATTTTGAAAACTTAAGCGAGCTGCTAAAAACAATATCACTTTGCAAAAGATTTTTAAATTACAAGAAAATATCAAAAAATGTGGATGACGATTTTACTACCAAAGAATTAGAAGACTCATTAAATATATGCATAGAAAGAATACAAGAACAAGAATACAGAGAAGAAATAGAAAGACTGAAAGTAAATAGACAAGTGAAACAAAAGAGTACATTAAAATATCTAAATCCATTTTTGGACACAAATAATATACTCAGGGTGGGCGGTCGGCTAAGACATACAAATTTACCAGATGACAGGAAGAATCCAATAATTTTGGGGAGTAAAAACGCCCTTACACAACTGTTAGTTGCAGACGCTCACCAAAGAACACTCCATGGTGGAGTACAACTTATGTTATGCTACTTACGCTCTAAATATTGGATAGTAAAGGCGAAGTCAGTTGTTAAAAAGCATATACATAAATGTCTTATTTGTGCCAAATTGAATGCCACTACCAAGGCTCAAATAATGGGTGATTTACCACCGCAGAGAGTAACTCAGTCCAGACCATTCCTATATAGTGGTGTAGATTTTGCAGGACCTTTTCAAGTTCTAATGTCCAAAGGCAGAGGAAATAAAACTGTCAAAGCATATATTGCAATATTTGTCTGTATGTCCACCAAAGCCATCCACATTGAACTTGTTGGTGACCTTACTTCAGAGGCGTTCATAGGAGCTTTCAGACGCTTTGTTGCCAGGAGAGGCAAATGCAGTCATCTCTGGAGCGATAACGGTCGAAACTTTGTTGGAGCCAACAAAGAACTGAGAAAGGCCTGGAATGATGCAAATTTACAGTTTACTGGACAAATAGCGACAACTCTAGCTACAGATGGCACTCAGTGGCACTTTATTCCCGTGTACAGTCCAAATTTCGGCGGCCTGTGGGAGGCTGGCGTTAAATCGATAAAATACCACCTGAAGAGAATACTTACAACTCACCTTACATACGAAGAGATGACAACAGTCTTGTGTCAGGTTGAAGCATGCTTGAACTCCCGGCCATTATGCCCTATTGATGATGATGATCCTGAAAATGCAAACCCACTTACACCTGGCCATTTCCTAATCGGAGAAGTACCGATTGTGGTTCCATCACCTGATCTTAAGGATATTAAGACACATACCCTGTCCCGTTGGCAATACACACAGAAACTTGTAAATGACTTTTGGCGGCGTTGGCAAGATGAATATTTGTCACGACTTCAGCAACGACCGAAATGGCTCAAGAGAGAGGAGGAATTCAAAATAGGAGACCTTGTACTGATAAAAACTGATAACTTACCTCCTGGAAAATGGTCATTGGGACGAATAGTAGATAAACACCCAGGAACCGATGGTTTTACAAGAGTTTACAGTATGAAAAGTGGTGGGTCCATTGTGAAACGAACTGTAACAAACTTGTGTGCATTGCCTATCAATGATTAACTAATTTTTTAGCTATAATGAAGTGAATATCAAGTGTGCAGGTGTCCTATAAGTGTGATTTTGTTTATTTTATGTTTGTAAGCATATTTATGGATATAAAAGGACCATCAGTCCTTTTGGTGGGCGGTATGTTCGTGTTAAAATTAGTTATTTTATATTCACCATTCACAACTTTGCTAACCCTTCATATACTCACCTTTTTTAATTGTCGGTTAAGTTACGAACAGCATCGGGCGTTAATACCGCGCGAAGCTATCACTTACCGTGCCTACACATACCTATAGATATGCATCCATAACAGTGCTTTATAAAGATGTTTGCATTCATTCAAATTTAGTCGCTAAATAAACTTGCAATCGACCGCACATCGTTTTACTTAAGTATCCCTTGCCAATCAAAAACCAGCGCTAACACAACGCACAAGTACTTAAGTAATTGTTAAGAGTAAGTACTAACTTATAAGGTAATAAGAATTAAATAGGTTGCAGTATGCAACTTATTACAATAGCCGTAAATACGATAGAGTATTTAAAGATGATTACCATGTTATAATTTAAAAAAATTAAAACATCGTAATCATCTTAAATGTACAAAATTACGCATTGACAAGCTAGTTGATGGGTCAGCCGAAAGGATGGAGGTGTTTATGAAAACAGTGCCTACATAAATCATAAGACTAAGTGACATGCAACACGTTTAAAGTAATAATAAATTAAATAAATTAATAAGTAGATAAATAAAGAAAATCTGCTAAATTAGAGTGTGGACGGTGATCGATAATTATCTTAATTTTGAAATAGGTTTAATGTCTTTCACATGCCAACGACCTAATGGTTTATTGGTTATATCATACACTACGCATGAATAATCTATAGAATACACACCACTTACTATTCAATACAATATACAGTACCTCTCTTTCAAGTGAATCAAACAATTCCTGGCTACGCTAAGCCAGTGACTGGAGAGAAACAAGAAAAGAAAATAAGTGACCCGTTCAATATCCGGTATCCACTAATGAGGTACCCATAAAAAGGTCAACACCTAAATACACTTGTACGCGCGGCTGAACCATCTAATAACATGAGGGCTGCCTCTCTAATATCTCCAGAAGTTGCAACTCCAGAAGCTTCAATACGGGAACTTCAGGAATCTCTATGACGTCAGGTTGTCGCTGCACGTGATCTAGAAAACTGTTGTGTGAGTACATAGTATACTTGTCTCCTTTGATCGTGCAACCCTGACCTAGGGTAACAATTCCGTTTCCTATTACACTCTTTAACTCCATGCCAGTTGTGCAGAAAATGCACACGCTGCATTCTCGGCAACATGAGCTGTTCTGTCTGTGTAACCGGATCCACTTGCCGGCGCACGTCGATTGCTCTGAGGCGCACGGGCTTGTTTTGACTGACTCTGCGGTTATTAATTCGATGTCACAAATGGAATGTTTTATGTTCATGTCGTGGACGGGCTTATCAATAGTGCATAGGAATCTGTCCATCTGAGTGTGCATACATGCTTGCAGATCAGTATGACTTAAGGTAATTACTCTCTTCAAGTTAAATGCGATGTAGGGGAAAGTTGGCACGATGTGCTGCATAAGACCTGCCTCCATCCTTGGTACAGTGATAATCTGATCTAGTTCGTACATCTCGTTGCTCACGAGTGGAATTCGGACTTCTATGATAAGGTAATCTTCGAAGATTCTTGCAAATACCTTCAGTACTCTGTATAAATGTCGAATGTTATACTTGTCTGTTGGTAAGCTCAGTTCACCATGTAGCTGACCTTGGATGATGTTTACTTGTTCCTCGAGCTGCTCCGGCGGGAAGAGATTAGCGTCGATGCGGTCATGACTGATGTCTGTTACTGTGTAACAGTGTTTGTTGAATGCCTCTCAAGTTTGTCAGGATCATGTTTGCCACGAGTATTGGAGACGTGATCTGTTGAGCGTTCTGATTTACCAAACGGACTTGATCGATTTCTTCAGTCAAGTTGATCAATGTGATGTTTGATAAAGGCAAGCTGGTTATTCATGGTGTCTTCGTTACGTCGCAGTATGTTATACTCAAGTTATATTCAATCGCAAGCGTTTGATTTTTGATGAGATTCTGCAAGTGGTTCTCATTAAGGGCAACCTTCTCGATGTCATGTTTGTATTGCTCGGCAAATCTTTCATCCAAAACGCCAAATAATCTCTAAGTAAATGCTCGCATCCAATAATAAATCGATGGGTTTCGATATATTATCGGGATCCCCAACGAGGGAGAGAATCCTCCCAGGACCCTTCGGCGCGCAAGGCCGCCTGGCAGCATTCCTCGGGAGGAGCAAGCTCAACTCCAGTGCACGATAACACAGACCACTGCGTCCGAAGACACGCGTTATCGCCATCCTCTGGATCGCAAACCGAAACACACGCAGGCCCCCCCCGCGTGCGCTTTGCGACCCCAAGGGCCCTTTTAATCACCTCTTACGACCTCTTACTACCTCGGTAGTATTCTCGTCCCCTAACCGCAGGGAACACATTGAACACCCTCCTACAACCCCTGTGGAACAAATGTGGCTTGTAGTAGAAGGGACCGCTTACAGTCCTCCGTGGTTAAGTGTAGACGCCTTTTAGACGCCCTAACCACCTCTCTGACCTCATTCTCATCATTTGATCAAGTAGTTTTACTGGGTGATTTAAACATAGACCTTTTAAAATTTGCAGATGGCCACTCACAAAAATCAACGGAATTTTTAGCGTCTTAGCAGGTATGCCCCCGTGGGAGTTGGATGCGCAAGTTCTCACTGTTTTCACCGTCTACCAACACAGGGCAGCACTGAAAGCGCAAGGCAAGCGCTCCTACCGGGTCGTGGTGAAAGGGGTGAGGAGAAGAGCGCAGGAGGTGCTCTTGCGGAGGTGGGCGGAGGACTTGGCCGACCCACTCTTTGGCCGCGACACCATAGAGGCGATACGGCTGGTCCTCAGTCAGGAGGAGTGGCCTCTGACGTACCGGCTGGTGCACTTGCTTTCCGGGCATGGGTGCTTCGGGAAAACCTGCATAAGATTGCCCGGTGGGAGCTCACCCCGCGGTGCCACGAGTGTGGCGCTGATGAAGATACGGCCCTGCACACACTCCAGCAATTAATTATCTAAAAGCTTCTCCTATAATAATCAGTGAAATGAAATGTTTACAAAGGTTAAAAGCGTAGAGATACGCCTTATTTAAAATAACAAAAATTGTGGCTTTCACAGAATATGTAAAATACAACCTTTATTCCTAGGCTGGTTCTTTGAATATCAGAAGTTAAGGCTAATCGTAAAAAAATATTTTTAAGAAACATTATGGATTTTATACTTTTTATAAATTAAATACCTTCCTGAAAATTCATATTATAGCAAGAAAAAAGGTTTTTATTCTTACGAGTATCTTATATTTCAAATTATTATTATTTTTTCATTTGGAAAGAAACAGAGAGTTGTACCGTAAAATTGCATCTCACAGATCATACTAAAACACAAGCCAATGATTAAAGCCCCCTAAAGTTATTATGCCTAACTAAGTATTATTAATTAGATTAGGTTAGGCGTTAATATAACAACGGCTTGCGCATACAATATAACAATGCGTTAAGAATGCTGTTGGGGCTGCCTCGGTTTTGTAGCGCTTCGGGCATGTTCGCTCAAGCGAGGCTAGATGACTTTTACGCCATCATGCGCAAGCGTTCTATTCTGACTCTATGCTCAGGCGATTGAGATGCAGTACCAACAGTATTCTTGCTACATTGGCGGACAAAGTAAGATTATTAGACACTGGGTTGGTAGGCTTGTGTACCCTGGTGTGCATTTAGTCAATTAAATATATTTTTTCTTTCTTGCTACATTACTAACACTAGATTGTTAAGATGTTACTAACACAATATGGATCTCTGGTCTGAAATAAAGTTTTACTATCATTCTCTTTATTTAGCATAAAACTTAGGTATAAAATTTGTACAGTATTCTTACAAAAACAACTTATGAATTATAATTATAAAAACTAAATAATTACAATAAAATCTAAGCTTAAAGTTATAAAAACAATGATTTTTAAAAATACTATAAAAACCCTAACCTAGGGCGCCGCCGGCTGCGGAGCAGGCAAGGCCCAGACTACCGGTGGTTAGGGTTGCAGAGAGAGGAACCTCCTCAAAATGCGGGCCCTGTCCAGGAGTACCACCTCCTGCATCTCACCTTTGACCCAACCGCTGAGCGAGAGCCTCTCGAGGTGTTGGTCGAGGCTCTTCGCTATTAAGCCGTTTTATTATTATTCTCTTTATTTAGCATAAAACTTAGGTATAAAATTTGTACAGTATTCTTATAAAAACAAAGATTTACAACAATAAAACAACTTAGGAATTATAATTATAAAAACAAAATACATAATTACAATTATAAAACCTAAGCCTAAATTAAAGTTATAAAACAATGATTTATAAAAATACTATAAAAACCTAAGGCCTATCCTATTGTACCTAATTATTAAGAATTAGGTACAATCTATTCATTTCCTCATCTTTCAGTATCCGAAATAGTAAAGACTCCTATTATGACTCGTCTTAGGATCTAGCAGTTAGCCACATTATGCAACACTCAGACAATGTCTGTCGCGAGGCAGTTGCGTGTCTAGCTACGAGTAGGATGCATCATTAGCCATATTGTTCCCACAAGAATAGGTTGGATAAGAACGGAAGCTAACGACTTCATTTAACTACATCCTTGTACGAATATGTAGAGTTTATTTTGTTTTCCTTATAACTATGCGAATAAATACACCCGGTGTATTTAAGAGTATAACTCTTTAAATAACAAAACAAGCAGTTATTTTTTGGCCTCCACCTGTTTATTCGTCCGTATATGATGTGCATTTAATTGACCGAGCCTAGCTGCTGCAACAGTAGCGTACATAATGGTTTATAAATACACTATAATTGCAATAAAATAGTTGAAGAATACATGCTTTGAATCAACAAATAAAGGCTGCTGGAGTGCCGCTTTTGTTGGTATGGTCATGTCTTCTCATGGAGATCGGCAAACTACGTGGGCAACAAATGTCATGCCGCCCCCACCAGGTACCGGTAGAAGAGGTCGACCCAAGAAGCGGTGGCTCGAGATCGTCTAGGGTGACATGCGTGCCAACAGACTCACTGCTGAGGATGCACAAGACCGCGCGAAGTGGGCCAAGAAAATAATAAAAGCGGACCCTGAGACCCCACATACCAGTGTGGGTAACAACCGGGATAGACCGCACGGAAGATGATCAATAAATAAATACCCTGCCCAGAAGAGAGCTAGCGACGCGACGGATGACTGCCCTGGGCTAGCCCTAAAAGTTTGAAAAAAATATGACACACTGCCGTAGGGCTCTTGCTATGTTTGAATCCTTTGATTGCAATTGCAACAGTTTCAGTAGTTTTTCCGGAGCTATCTTGATCGACCTTCTAATGTCGTTCAGAATATTTAGTTTTAGTTTCATAGCTTCTGAATTCTGCTGCGCCAATTACAAATATTAGCATTTGTTCAATAAATGTTCAGGCACTAAAACTCAGGTTTTAGCCAAAGTTTGGTGTTTTTTCTCTCTTTCTGTTTAACTAGCTTAAAAGCTGTTTTTTTGCAGGTATTGTGTGATTAACTTGTAAAGGGTGATCCAAAGAGAACTTCCAAACTTTATTAAAAAAGAACACAACGCGCATTTTTTTTTGTTTTTTTTACTAATGTAATAGAGTGTTTTACATTTATTATGAAAAATTGCCACTGTCAAATTTCCGCCTCGGGACATTCTGCAGGAGGTAATTCGTTCGTGGTAATTTTCGAAGCCATTTCAAAGGAAATATTTTTAAAAATCATAAATATATCATTTATAAATCATGCTTCATTGTGGAACACAGGTATATACAGATGTTAACGAAAGTTTCGTAATTGTTCAACTGTGACCTACCTCTCTGGGCGTATAATAATTATTCAAAAGAATTGAAGGTATTTGATGCAAACACCTTCATACATTGAAGATTATAAAATAATAGCCTGCCTGGTTGCCTGGTAGAGATCGCTATTAGCGATAAGGCCGCCTAAATTGTGCATTGTTTTAATGTAATACTTAGCATCAAGTTCCTCTTGTAAAATGTACAATAAAGAATATTATCTATCTATCTTTCTTTAAAAAGGTTTGTTCTGAGAGAAGTAATAACACTGAAACCACATTAACCTTGGAAATACCAATGCCACATCCATTTTCGGTGTTCTTTATGCTGCATGTTTTTAGATGCCTAGCTAATGCTCGCAGTGAATGATCTCGCGCGGCGACTGTTTTTTAGTTTTAAGACTACCGACTTTTATTTGTTATTTTGGCGCGGCTCGCGCGCAGATAATTATGTTACACTGCCTTTATTTTTTAAGTTTCTCAGTAAGTGAATTGTATTCTAATGAGAAATAAAGTATCTTTAACCATAGAAGTGGTCAAATATTAGTCATAATCTCACACCGACATTTTTATCTGTTAAAAATTCATTTATGGAGTAATAACATTTTTCAATAAGGAATTCTGAAAGCTTCCCTACTTTAAATAATCTTTACATTATGAAGATCCCGAATAGCCTCCGGAATTTGATTGTAAATGCGAGCATTGTAAAATATAGACTTACTTAACATAGTGGTCTTACTGAAAACTGACCACAATTTTTTCTTTTGTCTTTCACGTATTCCAAATTGAAATTTTTTCAAGTTATTTTTAACAAATACCACACTTTCTACGATATAATATGTATGTAGATGCAAGGAAGTGTTAAGAGTTTATGTCTTATAAAATATGGTTTACACGTGTCGTCTGATTTTAATCGAAACATTGATCAAATGCATCGTTTTTGGGCTCTGAACACTCGTATTATTTCTTTGACAAAGCAATAACTCATATCTGAGAGTAGATGCTACGTAGCCGTGGTAAGCTGTAAGAATAGCAGCGTCGGTAACAGTTTTTTGTAATTTGTATAGATCTTTTGCAAACAATTTCAATATGAGAGAGACGTCCATTTAAGTTTATTATCAATATAAATATTGGTAAATCCCAAATACTTTGTTACACAAGTTTTGTCAATGTTTATTCCGTCATAATTTATATCGAATTTAAAATCATCATCTTTTTGAAAAAATGACATAAGTTATTTTTGTTTTGCTTAGATTTACTTTAAGGTATATTAGATTCAAGCCAAGTTATAATTGATTTTAAAGATTGATTCATGCTATTTGCAAGAATGGATATGTTTTTATTTCTTTTCCCTGTCATGCTTTCCCTTTCCCGCATTTGGGGCGAGGATGATCCTTACGTGATACAGGAGACACAATTGCAAGTCCAACGAGTTACTGTGTGGTGCGCGTTGTGATCCAGGTGGCGTTATTAGAACCTAATTTTTCAAAACAACGAAGGTCAGTCAGGTAGAGTCAATAGTCAGTGCTATAGGTGCACGGTAATCGATTATTTTGAGCAAAACATATAGGATATCAATGTAGGAAAATAATGGTTTCAATAAGAGGGCGCGACATGCCACACATTAACTGAAACGTTGGCAGTTTTGTAAATATAAGGATTTGACGATGCATAAATTCACGTCAGGGTAATGTCAACTGACCGCCATGCCATGATCATGAGTTTAACGCCTTTAGGACTTTTTCTGCGGGGTTTTCTTAAAAATTGGATCTTAATGGACAAACCTTCGTCGTTAGAACACCCGAGCCACAAATTTGCAAAAATGGCTTCGAATATTACCACCTGCATAATGTTTAAAGGTGGAAATTTGAATGTGGCTACTTTAATAATAAATGTAAAACACTAAATATTACATCGGTTAAGAAAAAACTGAAAAAAGATTGCGCGTTCTGTGTTTTTTTTAAAATGAAATTAGGAAGTTCAATTTGGATCACCCTTTACATCTACACCCAAAGTATATCCCGATTGTGAACCCAATGTGTGCATCCTCAGTGGTGAGTCTGTTGGCACGCATGTCACTCTTGACGACGTCGAGCCACCGCTTCTTGGGTCGACCTATTCTGCCGGTCCCCGGCGGAGGCGGCATGGTCAGGTATTTGTTTCCCACGTAGTTTTCCGATCTCCGTGAGACATGACCATACCAACGAAGGCGGCACTCCTGCAGCTTGTCTGCGATGTCACGAACACGAAGCCTTTGTATTCGTGACATGCCCCGGATGTGGGTGTTCCGAACGCGATCTTTGCGTGAGACTCCACACATTCACTGCAGCATCTTCATAAATAAACATCTAGGTGATTTTAGCCCGTCCCATGAGGTGTGGTGTTCCTCAGGGGTCTGTCCTAGGAACATAGGCTACGACTGGGTTCTCCGCGGCGCGCTTCTGCCCAGGATGCGCGTTATTTGTTACGCGGACCCTAGTCGTAGCGAGGGGACACATTTTTCCGGAGGTCCAGAGGCTGGCGAAGTTCGGCGCCAGCCTTGTGATTGGTCGCATTGAGGCGCTGGGCCTGAGGGTGGCCTTACACAAAACCGAGGCCCTCCTCTTCCACGGGCCTCGGCAGGGACCACCATCGGTCTCCCTCAACGGGACGACGGTGCGGGTCATGGCCCAGATAAAATATCTGGGCATCTTTTTGGATGGGCGGTGGCGATTCGAGGAACATTTCTACCGCCTCGCGCCCCGCCTTATCCGTTCCGCAGGGGCACTGGGCCGTTTGCTCCCGAATGAGCGCGGCCCGGATCTATCATGCCGGCGCAGTATGGCGCTCTACGGAGCGCCAATTTGGGCGGATGATCTCACCACATCTCCCTCTTGCGGGCCCCGCAAAGGGTCATGGCGGTGAGAGCCATACGAGGGTACCGCACCATCTCGGCGGGGCTGCCTGCGTTCTCGCAGGCATGCCTTCGTGGGAGTTGGATGCGCGAGTTTTCGCTCTTGTCTACCAGCACAGGTCAGCAGCGAGAGCCCAGGGCGAGCGCCCCTTCCAGGATGTTGTGGAAGGGGTTCAGAGGAGAGCGCAGGAGGCGGCGCTCATGCAGAGGTGGGTGGAGGACCTGACTGACCCGCTCTCATACGGACCGGTCCTCAACCAGTGGGTACGTTAGGAGAAGTGGCCTCTGACGCACCGGCTGGTGCAGGTGCTTTCCGGGCACGGGTGCTTCGGAATGTATCTGCACAAGATCGCCCGGCGGGAGCCCACCCCGTGGTGCCACGAGTCTGACGCTGATGAAGATACGGCCCTGCACACTCTGCAAGTGTGCACAGCATGGACCGAGCAGCGCCGTACCCTTGTGGCCGCCACTGGAAGGGACCTCTCACTCCCGGCCGTAGTTCAGGCCATGTTGCGGAGTGGGGAGGCCTGAATGGCAATGATCTCCTTCTGCGAGGAGGTGATGACGCAGAAGGAGACCGCACGGAGACGGCCCGCGAGAATGATCCTCTGGCGGCCCCTCTCCGACGCAGACGGCGGGGGGCAAGAAGACGGCGGTTCGCTCGTCCTCCTCCTGCTCCCTAAAAGCAGCACCGGGGGGCTCACACCCTATTCCAAGGTGCTCCCGTCTGGGGGTGTCCCAGTATACCGGGATGCCCCCGTAGCGTGAGGAACCCCGGCGCATAGGCTGGGCCGACCGCTTGGGCGACGTGGTAGTCCTTTAGGCTCCATGTCGCCCTATTCCATAGCGGCGAGGTATACCCGGGTGTTTTCAGTGGGTATGCCACCGACTTCACCGGCGGAGAGTTCCACACTCCCCCACTGCCCGACCCAGGCAGCGGGATAGTGCGTAATGCATTTATCACCCGGAAAAAAAGGTAATTTTAGCCCAAGGCCAGTTTGATTTGAGCGACTAATAACATATGTAAATATTTAATAAAGGCATAGTTACATCTTAAACACAATTACGCAGGTAGGCAGGATTACTTTAGTAATCCTGTCATTTCAAAAGTAATTACCGACGTAACAGAAAGACCGCTAGCAATCTGTCCAAAATATAGAATCTGAATTTCGCGGGCCACAAAGTGATGAAAGAAACCGGACTGATTGTTATTTACTTTAAATTATGTTAAGATTAAAGAGGCTATTTGCGATCCTAAATTAAGCAGGCTAGCCTTCGGCAAGTCATTTCTTGAGGTTTAAACTGTTTGTTAAGCGTAAGTATCTAATTACCTTCTGAAATATATTTAATAAAAAAATGGGATGCCGGGACATCATCAGCATTACACAGCTAGCTTTTTTACGTTGTTGCGGTTGTTTCTTTCTTTTTAAAATATAAGTATGCCTACGTACTTATATAGATGGTGCTACCCAGGTACAGTGAACATAATATTCCTCACAAACATGTTCGTATTAGGTGGGGCGCAAACCGTGGCTACTAAACTTCCAACTGTTCTATTAATTTTCTTGGCAGTCTTTTCGGCAGAGTCGATTTTTATTTTTAAGATATTCACTACCTCAGTATTATTTTATTCAAGCCTATTCCATTTTTATACTAACTTGTCAATACTTAAATCCTACACACCTCTAAATTTTAACGCATATATTTACGCTAATTAAGTATACTTACAAACACCTACCTACCTACATCAATCCGCCGCGTGTTTCGCGGAATACGCTTGGAGCCGCCCGGCTGCCGCGGCATGCTCGCGTATTCGTTCGGGTTCCAAAATATTATATATTAGTTGGATGCGAATACGACCTTAAGATTTGACTACTGAATAATAATTTCCTCTGCGGCTTTGTGAATGATCTCCGATGCTCTCCGATGCGCGCCGTTCTATGTGAATCGTACCTTATAGTGCACTACATCAGTAAATTTGCTACGGTTAGTGCTGTGCTTTATCATTTTCATTCTTAGTACTAACAAGATTTATTATTTAGTAGCAAGCGTGACTGGATTCTACATTCGGTAAAGGTACTCTGTACCGTACAAGGTAAATAAGTTTTTATGAAAAAAAATATGCGCCAGTACTTGTCAAGGGCTGGAAGTACGAATATTTCCTTGTATATACGAATATTCCACAAGGAATTTAGCTAGGGTAGAGTATTAGACTAGGGTCTGCCTGACCAAAGTCAATTTATAAAAGATCTTTTCTTGAATTCACTCTACCGGGAATCGAACCTGTGATGCTACTGAAGTCAAGGCGAGAGACCGTGCTACAGCGCACTACGCCAATCGTGTCGTCGAATCCCCTATTATACTCGTATTATACCCCCTGTAAACTGTCATCTTTATTTAAGTTGGTTGTTTGTGACTGTGGCAGGTCGCAGCACAATTTTTTGACCCAATATTACCTTTATTCCACGTTCATTAGTAAGTAACTTAAGCAACGTTAAAACTGTCAGTTTACGAGACAAACTACACACATCAAAAGTGTCTAGGGATCAACATATATTTTTGCAATAACTTTTCTCCTGATTGATATTAATTAAAATTTTCTTTAAGGATTCATCAAATAAAGTGTTTTCGTTTGTCTACAGTAACGATAAACCAAGTCACCTTTGCATTAATAAAGAAATTTGCCATTTTCCTAATAAAGGGATTTTTGACATTTGAACCACTAACATTAAAGTTTGAAAAAAAGACTGAAATAACAGTTTTCTTTAAATTTTTATTGCGTAACTTAAACAATTAATAATCCGTGTTTCTACCGCGAACACTAACAACACAAGAACATCGGTTTGGCATACTCAAAATGAGTTCATCCAAATCACGCTGTGGAATGGCCGCCCATGTTCGTTGCAACAACAAAAAAAGGTCTTCTTGCGACTGGATACCCTCCATATTCGGCAGAGCTCTTCTCTGTAGCATATCCCATGCATGCTCAATCGGGTTCAAGTCTGGCGACTGAGCAGGCCAGGGCAGGACATTGATGTTAGCTGCGGCGAGAGACTGTCTTACAACTCTTGCGGTGTGCGGTCGTGCATTATCATGCATTAACTGAAATAAGGGACCGATTTGCACTTGTAGAGGAACGATGACGTCTGATACAATCGTCTCAGCATAAATTTGAGCGTTGAGGTTGCCTCTGATCCAAATCAACTCAGTTCTTCCGCCGATCCAAATACCCGCCCATACCATGATGGTTCCACCACTATAAGGATGGACTTCCTGTCAGGATTTTAATCGCTGTTGGCGTCCAGGGGTTCTCCAGTGTTGTATACGTCTTGTATCCGGTCTCATACCAAAACGAGACTCATCAGAAAAGCACACGAAACGCCATTGTTCTTCTGCCCAATTTCTGTGTTCAAGAGCCCATTGATATCGAATCCTACGATTGTGCATTGCTATAGGTGGTACCCTTAGCGGTCTTCGGGAATGAAGGTTCACTTCATGCAAACGGTTTCTGACTGTTTGGTCGCTAATTAAGTTCCCTGAAGAGTGATGAAGCCTCACGGCTAACATCATGGCGGTTATTGTTGGAGCTCTTCGAGTTGTGATTTGAATGTATCGGTCTTGTCTCCGTGTGATGCAGCGATACCGTCCTCCATGGCGCTCAGCCACGGTACCAGTGCTTCGGTAACGTGTCCAAAGTCGACTGATAACACTCTGACTTGTATTCAGAGCTAAAGCCACAGTACGTTGCCGGGAACCAGCTTCTATCATTCCCACGGCTCTGAGCATTTCTTCCCTGCTTAAATGACGTCGCCGCTCCATAATAACGTTGGTTTTAATCAGTAGTAGGGAAACAGTAGCACTAATAATGTCTTCAATGCGTTGTATGTTTTTATAGGGAAAATATTGACAGCTGATTTTCATCTTTTACTCGAATTTGATTGACAGTTCCTGTTTCAAATTATGAAATGCACCAAAAAGGATCCATATAAATTTATAAAATCATAAATTTATTACAAAGCCACATCTCAATCTCAAGAAATCCGCATAAAAATGCTTGATCCCTAGACACTTTTGATGTGTGTACATTAAAACATGTCTGATGGCACTGTCAGCTAAGGCTTTAGTGCATTTGAGCATTATCGCCAATATTTACGTCAACGAAGCGTTAGCTACATACTGTGTATGCCTGCTTGCAGCACATCTATATCTAATAATCTATATCTCTCTCTCTCTTCAGTCGTTTCCTTCAATGCTGTGGATCGTGACTCTTTTTGATTTTGTCTATCAGCTGCTTCCATCGGTTGTGTTCTGTTGCTTGCTGTAGGGCAGCACTGACCGGGATCGCCAGTTGCTGCGACACCTGGTCTGCCCATCGCTTGGGACTTCGACCCCTAGGTCTTTTCCCTTCACTATCAGGCGCTCCAAATTGTCGTCATTCCTTCGTGCAATATGTCTAAAATACTGCATTATACGTTGGAAACAGGTTGTAGACAGGCGCTGAGCATCCTCTATCTTTAGCTATTTTAGGATCGAGACGTTTGTGTGGCGGGCCGTCCATGGTATTCTTAGCATAGGACGCCAACACCTCATTTCGAATGCGTCAATTCTCTGTCTATCGGCTGCCTTGATTGTCCACGTCTCCACACCTTAGGATAGAAAAAACAAGTGTGCGAACGAGGCGTATCTTTGTTCGATTCGTAATATTTCTGTCCTTCCAAACTTTGCTCATTTCAGTCATTGCTGTCCTAGCCATGCCACATCGCCATCTCACCTCTGGCTCGCAGTTACCCTTGTTAGTGATCATTGAGCCAAGGTACTGAAACCGTTCCACGGTGTCGTATTCTTGCAAAATATAAATCCGCTGGATGGTTGCAAAGCGGTCAATCAACATGAGTCTGGTCTTGGACTTGTTGATAGCAAGGCCCATTTCCAAGCTGACTGCTTCCAGACGACTCAGCAATTCCGCCATTTCCGTTTCGGATGAGGCCAAGAGGGTGGTGTCATCTGCATACCGGAGATTGGATATTCTGACCCCGTTTATTTTAGTGCCACCTTCCCAGTTCTCCAATGTTTGGCGCATAATACTCTCTCCATATATATTAAAAAGAATAGGAGAGATCACGCATCCTTGCCGAACGCCTTTGCAGAACTTAAAGCGGTCCGATGTTACATCTCCTACAGTGACTGTACCATATCCCGATTCATACAGCCTGCGTATCAGCGCTACGAGGTAGGTGGAAATGCCTGTTTTAGTTAGCACTTGCCATAGTTTCTCCCAGTTGACACAGTCAAAAGCCTTTTGATAATCTACGAAACACATAAAAGTTGGGGTGTTGTATTCGTAGCACTTCTCCACGATGAGTAGAATGTTCAATTTTTGCTTTCTCGTACCAGTGCTTTAACGATTTTAGATTTGAAATGGTGCCATTGTTCATTAGGATCTAAGTCTGCGGTATTTGGGGATATTTTCAGCAGCTCAGGCTCTGTTATCTTTTGGAAAAACTCGTACTCATGTGGTGCTAGTCTGGTTGCGCGTTTCTTATGCTTTTGACACAGTTTTAGGCGAATTTGCAGATCCACAACCAACATTTGGTGATCGGAGCCACAATCTGCTCCAGGGAATGTCCTTGTGTTCGATATGGACGACTTCCATCGCCTTGCAACAGTAATGTAGTCTATTTGGTTGCGGTATCAGTCTCCGGGGGACTTCCATGTGTACAGTGTTGTCAAGTTATGGTTTACACAAAAATCTATAAACTTTTCACCCCTTTCATTTCTAGTGCCGAGCCCATATCTTCCTATTGTATCGCGGAGGTGATCATCGAGCTCTGTGTTTCCCACCTTCGCATTTTAGTCCCTTTGGACTAATATCATCTCACGCTTGGAGATGCTATCCATCGTCGTCTGCAAGGTGCTATAGAACTTATCAATGTCTTCATGTGATGACTGGGCTGTTGGTGCATAGATCTGGATGATATTCAGAGGAATTGGTTTGCAGTTTATACGGATGGACATTATTCTGTCGCTTATGGTGTTATAGCTAGTTACGAAATGTGACAATTTGCGTGGTATTATCATTCCTATGCCATTCTTACTCTGCGTGTCGTGACCCGAGAAAAAGATTGTGTTCCCACAAGGTGCTGTGAAATGACCTTTTCCTTTCATATGGGTCTCACATAGTCCCAATATGGTGAGCTGATACTCATTCATCTCTCTTTCGACTATCTCGAGTTTTCCAGGCTGCAGCAATCCTCTCACATTCCAAGTCCCTATTTGATATTTGGACCGTATAGCTGGTGTCTTGTTGTCCTCAGTTGCGTATACAGCCTCGATAGCCTGCTGACACACTAATGAGGAGTCTAAATCTATACTATTATTATAAAGAGGAATGATTTGATTATTTGTTTGTTTGTATTGAATAAACTCCAAAACTACTGATCCTAACTTGAAAATTCTTTCACAAAGCTAAATTATTCAGGACTGATTTATAGAGCTATATTTTATCATGATTGAATAAAAAAATCAGTAAATAAATAATAGTATAAATATGAAAATCAAGTCAGAGAAAAGCGGGCTAGATGTGATAATGGACACCAGTAAGTCTAACATGAGTTGCCCCTTAAATTTACGATTACGATGACACATGACATGACAATGTCAAATCCCAATACATTTTTTCACGCGGACGATAATGTAAACAAAGTGGCAACTCATGGTAGACGTACAGCTGTCAAACATTTGACATAACGAAGTCTGCCGGGACAGCTCGTGAGTAAATAAACTTAACAGAGGCTTGACAGTGACATAACGAAGTCTGCCGGGACAGCTCGTGAGTAAATAAACTTAACAGAGGCTTGACAGGAAAGGTATCTACACAGCTACACGCGTATGCGTTTATTAATTCCTGCTTGACCACTGGCCAAGTAGTTTCTCTCCGTTAGCAACGGGTTCGTCATCGTGTGAGTGCTAATTTTTGTTGAAGCTTATTCTTTGTTCTGTTTATTTATTTACTCATGTGCTTGCAGCTTATATGGCTACGTATTGTGTGCAAGCGACATTGCCACTCCAGTCTTCTTAGTCTCGTAGGATGTTTGTATGTTAGGTACGCGTCAATGTAGCTACGCCTCTTAAGTCTGTTTCCTTATTGTGCTTAGCAGACGCGGTCACTTTGCTAAGTATATACTAATATTATAAAGAGGAAAGATTTGATTGTTTGTTTGTTTGTATTGAATAGGTTCCGAAACTACCAGACCGATTTTATAAATTATTTCTCCAATATGAAGCTACATTATCAGGGAGTGACTTATGTTACATTTTATTATGATTAAAAAAAACATTCAGTGAAAAATAATAGTATATTCAAGTCGGAAAAACGCGAGCGAGTTGTGCTGCTTTACCGAAGACGCCGCGACGTGCAATTACTTTTCACAGAACGAAGTCTGTCGAGGCAGCTAGTGTTCAATAAAAATAGTTTTGTTAACAGGCAGAATTTTATTTCACAATATACACTTAATAGTCGAACATATTAATAACAATTCAACTTACAGTCAAATAGCTTAAAATATCAATACGTCTCTTAATACCATAACCGTTTAAACCTCTCTCTCCTTAAAAGTACCTCAACTACTTACAATATTTGAGTGTTTGTAATACTGCGCGGTATTGGAACACCTCACTAGCAAAACCGACTTGTAGCCTACTTAATTCAGAGGTCAAAACTTTTAGTTCCAATTCAATAATAATATAATCAATACTGAAATCTTGATCCAACTAAAAGCTGATTTACCAAAGCTCAATCCAAATCCTTTTTTTTACACACGTATTCGCCAAGTATTTAATTAAAAAATAACAGCTAGTCAAAAACAAGAGTGTTTTTTCCTTTTATGCCTCATTTTCATCGAAAAGTAAAATATCATTTCAAAGTATTTGATAATAATTACACTTTTATGCCTAACTAAGTTATAGTAATAATGATAACCCTTCATGCAAACTGATTTCGTACTTTCATACGGATGTAAATATGTAAGATTTTTTAAATAACAAGTTTATTTTTAAGATCTTTGTTTAACGGAGTAGGTACAAATCGTCATGCGACCTCTTGGATCCGATGGGGAAATGTGACAGGTCAATCTCGTCCATCGGGTAGTCTGCTCTATACCTCTTCTTGTCGAACGACGACCTTTGGAAACAAAAATAAAAAAATGAGAACTGAATATTTCCCTCCTTCTTCTTTCTTTTGAACCTCCAAAATGTATCGGTTTTATTGTGACATTTACTTAATTTGGGTCAGAAAGAGAATTGAAAAATGACGGGAAACCAATTTCATGAATTTATTTCCCTTTTGAAAGTTATTTTATTTAATGCTTACAATAAAAACTAGCCAGATAAAAATAGTGATGAATAGAAGATTTTGTAATAATCACATTAAAAAAAGACTTCTACCTGTTATTTAGTATATAATTAAGGATTTTGAGTATCTTAAAGCTGACGCAAGCCTCTTTCAACCTCTTAGTAAATAAATACTTTTTAAAAAAACAAAACGATTCTTACATCGGCGAGTGGTTAGGTGGAACGCCATAGGGTCGGTAGTACCTCTTCACGTACGGAAATGGCATGGAGGTCTGGTCGATTTCGTCAATATTCCTCTTTTTCACGAAGTTGTTCAGCCCCGACCTGTGAGGAAAGGAGCGTGAAAGCGCCAGATAAACACATTTACAGTACTTTACTTACTATACTAGTTTATTGTCAGTTTTTGTATGAGAAACCACATCTTTGGGATGCATACACAAATAATGCAAGAAGCGCGTAGCACTGAGCTCCTTGTCTATAAACTCGTCCTCAAAAGAACTTAATTTTTAAAAAACAGCAAGCGATATGATTAGTGATACGTATTTGACATCTGGTTTATTTGGAAAGCCATTCAGAAACTGTGATACTAAGAGTAAATTGTTATGGTGTCACATTGGAAGTTTATGGACAGGAAGCTTAAAACGGTAATTATCATCGCCACGATTCTCTTCGTCACCTTCGTGCCAAATTTTATTATTCGTTTATTTGAACTATTTGTAAAAATAACTTGTAGCGCTTAATAAGACGACTGAATTCATACGCAATTCAGTCCAACCGTGTGTCTCGTTTGGAAGATTTAACGTTTCAAAGTTCTTGATCCCACGAAAGTGACGCGATGATCCACGAAAGTGACGCAATGATCCACGAAAGTGACTCAGTAACTGTACAGCCATTATTTTTTCACAATTATGAGACTAAATGTGCGTGAAATGATAAATTCAATCTTATTTTCATAATCAAACGGCAAAAACATGATATTAGTATACAAAATAGCAAATTACCAGTTCGGTCTTAGTATGTTCAGTCAGTCATTCTACGAAATAAGTTTTTAAGTATATTGACCACGCTATGTCATTGGAAACTACACAATTTTAGTATTTTTTTTATTATAAACATTACTAGTTATTTAGGTAACAAATAGGAACTTAATTGTGATTACTGTCCGGGCGAATGCTCTGACCATTACCGTAGCTCAGCTAACAGACGGAACGGACAGACGCACCGACAGACGAACGGACAGACGAACAAACGTTATAACGGACAGAAGGACCGACACATAAACAAACGGACGTATGAACAGATACAGTAGCAAGACTATGAGAGGTCCTTTTTATCTTATAGTTCAAAACCACTACAAAAACCACTATAAGTTATCCAAGACACTGTCATACATACGTGGATAAAACGCCACGAAGGTGTCAAAATTATTATTTTTTTATGATTTCTGCAAAGTTTAGCCGCAACGTTTTAAATCATATACCACATTAATATCTCGTACGTTTTGGGGTTTCTAACTTTGATAACAATTGCTGAAATACACACACTGAAGTACAAATATGAATAATTATAAAAACTTCCCTATTTTTGTCTCCATAGATAAACTAACGAAACTTTGCCTTATCGATGAGCCGCACGTCTCACTTCTGCCAAAGAATATACATTCATATATGTATAGTTAGTTTATCTATGCTTCTGCGATGCTGGAACATGTTTTACACGACTGATATTTCACCGAAACTGTGATTGGTTACCGCTATTGTGTTTATTACGCAAATTTAAAGTACCTAAAATCATGTGACCGACTAATATTGTGTTTTCAATTCAAAATAATATTGAGAATATATTTTCTGTTGAAATGTTTTACTGCAACGGGTCGTGTGACACGATGAGAATACCAAAAATGCTCCCAATTTTTTACCATGCGTGTTATATTTTGATGTTATTTTTGCTTCTATTATTACGACAGGCTTTATTTATTTTGTAGATTATTAGATGTTTCATCCTCCCATCCACAAGTTCGGTTTTGAACTTCATACCGTTCATGAAATATAACTGTGTGACCATCAAATTTTAGCTTCGATGAGAAGTATCCATTGAGGCTGCACGGCAGATAGGTACGTTAAAAAAGACAATAGATAAAGCTAAGCTACGAGTGACTCGGCCGCAGCATAACGAGCAATAACAGACGAGGCCGGGGCGGGCCGAACGACAAAACAAAAGGAATAGTATCCTGATAACTTGGCAATATATGATTCCTTGGCAGTGACATCACCAGTTCAAACAGTACCAGTGTCGTGCTCGCTGAATAGGAAGAGAAAAGAAAATTACAGAGTATACGGTTAGCGGTCAAAAAGACCGCCCCGCCCCGTTGTCTGCGCAGACCCAAGGGTCGGCGGTACTCGTAGTGTGTTCAATTATTCAGTTAGCCTAAATTTACAATATCATAATATTACTTGTTCGTTTCAAGTATTCTGGTACCAAACCAAATACCACCATGAATCACAGCAGATCAATTTTAAACACTTTTGCGAAATAAATGTTCCAATCCATTGGCCATATATCACTGGAAATTCTAAAATTGCCTTCAGATCAAAAAATCTATGGGAATCTCTGTTCACAAGTTATGTGTTCATAATGGAAATGTACAAAATACAAATAAACTTTATTGTGAACCACAGGTATAATACCTATGACTAGATGATGATGTTCAAATAATATCAACTATAAGTATTTAGGAAGCCACTAATAATTTTATTAGGAAAGTAACTACTTTCATCTAACAGTTTCCTACTAGTTCTTTTCGTACAATCGAGTACATGAGGGTGAATCCCATCAACAAAGTATCTATAGGATTATTAGAAAAATTCAAAGTCTTTGTATTTTTCACTTATAGTCACACTACTAACCCGAATGCGAAGATTTTTTCACTTTGCCTTCGTCTATTGACTGATGACCGACCAACCGTTGTTGACAACAAACAACTCCACCTTTTTAGCCCATAGTATGTCGTATGAGGTAGACACAATAGAAAAAGAATACAATTAGAAATTGTTTTGTCTGCTTTTTGTAGCAAGTTCTCAATTTAAATGTTAGTTTTAAAAACTTCGATCAACGAAGTTTAAAAATAAAAGCTGAATGTTATTGAGATACTGACATTCAGTAATGCCTCTTACTTTTCAAAGAACAAAATTATCCAGAACTACGTAAGTATTCAGCGCTTGAAAGAGAAATAAGCAGCATTTATAATGATGTTTCAATTATAGATACGGTTTAAAATAGCTTTTCTGAAAACTTTTAGGGAACAACTTCTAAAATGATATATTTCCGGTATAAGTGTGAGAGAACAATAAGGGAACGAATATAATTAGATGGATCAATACAGAAGTTGTAGCCCATGAAATAATGAGAACTGGTAATAATTTAAACTTTAAGTTTGCCTCCCTAATAAACGCTGCGGTGATTCGGCAACTACATTTGTTAACACAAAGTTTAACTACATCAATTCTGAAAGTTACACTCCGGCATGAAAGAGGTCTTCAAAAGCTCTTTGTCAAGTCAAACAGAAGCAAGAAGATACACTTGATCAAAATAAAAGTATCTTAACTCAGTACTTACATAAAATTGTTAAATGAAACAGTGAAACTTCGTAAGATTCTTAGATTGAAACTTGAGTCTACAATAAATATACTTACGTTCCATTATGGGAAAAATCCTATTTGTTTAGGTCCATCCGAGACATACACGAGTCTAGTACTCGTAGCAGGTTTTATATCTATTGATGGAAAAGTAGATCTCCGATAAAATGTTTCATTTTATTCGAACGGATCATAATATTAGCCCATAAATACACACACATATTCAAACTTGCGGGAGAAGAGAGTCGTGTTTTTTTATTTTAAATAAAACCATCACCCGTAGGTTATTGCATCTAAGCTATTTACACAGCTGCAATATTCGTTCGTCAATAAAACTCGAATCCAAGTTAAAAATTGGTATGTAATTTTACCGGGATGGCTCTTGTTTTTTTTATTTCAAATTAACTTGAGAGTGTAATAATGAGTGGAAAATAATGAACTTGGCGTGACAAAAGAGGCAGAATTTTGATGGATGAATTTCACCAAAACCTGTCATTCTAGAACTCTATTGGAGTAGCATTTGTTCAACAGCTGACGCCTTGCAGCTGCCAGGTGAAGGTGATGTACAAGGCTCGAGGCTTTCGAGTCCTTTTATCTAGAGCTCGGTGTCGTTTACAGGGCTCGCCTCGTTTGTATGAAGCTCGACGACTCGGGAGTCTTTTTCAGAACTTGAGCCTGCTTGAGAGCTTGATCGATATCGAGGCTTTTTCAGGGCTCGATCGATCTCGAGGCTTTTTCAGGGCTCGAGTCTTTTTTAGGGCTCGAGTCGTTCTTTACGTGGCGAGTCGCGCTCAAGTTAGTTTCCGTTTGGAGTCTTCCTATTCAAAGCAGGCAATAAAATATGTGTTTCTGGTATATAATATATGTGACCAGAAGGGAATCTTAAAAGACATTTTTCTCGGCATGAAAAATATTACAGTGAAAAGGTTTTAGAAGACTCGAGCTCTTTTGAGACTCGAGTTCTTTTGAAGGCTCGAGCTCTTTTGATAGGTTCGAGCTCTTTTGAAGACTTGCACTCTTTTGAAGGCTTGCACTCTTTTGAAGGCTTGCACTCTTTTGAAGGCTTGCACTCTTTTGAAGGCTTGCACTCTTTTGAAGGCTTGCACTCTTTTGAAGTCTCTAGGCGCGGTCAGGGAGCTCGCTTCTCGGCTAGGCTCGAACTACGAGCCTTCCAAGCTCACCGAGTCCGTCCAATCCACCTCGAAGCTTCAAAAGTAGAGCTCGACGCCTCGAGGTTTGTACATCACTAGGTGAAGGCGATGGTGATGAGAGAGATGACCTCCTAAAGGCAAAGACAGTATCCATAGTCTAGTACTCACAAATCGATTTCGTCAAAATTTCGTTTGGGGTATCCGTCGCCGTAGTAACCAGCATATTTGGATGGTGACATAGGCCACAACTCTCGCTTACCACCGGCTGGCCTGTCAAAATAACATACACAACTCTGAGACATCATTTGTCTTATCTCTATCTCACTCAATCGAAATTAATACCTTAGGAAGTCTACTTTTTGGACAATTCTTGTGTTCAAAGTTTTGTATTCATCGATTAGACGAAGTCAAAATTGAGGGACTTTCAGATGCCCAAACGATTATTCTGTCGTATGAAATTTTATCCTAAGGTGGGTTATAGACCATAGATTTTGCTGGAAACCACATGTTCAAGCTACGTGTAATAAACTATGGGCAATTATGACTTTTAAACTAACAAAGAATAGAATAATAATATAATTAAAATTTTAGTGTGTTGGTGCAGCTGTATAATGCGCTGAGAGTGTCATTGCCTACGGACTAAGCAGCTACGGGCGCACTTTTAAAACTTACAAAGAACAGTTATACAGCGTTCAGCTAAGAATATTAAAAATAATCGTTTCTTCTAGGACTAAAAATAAACTCAGAAATTATGAGCTGGTTCTATTCAAACATTGTAACGAACTCCCAGTTCAAAAAAAGAGATAAAAGTTGCTACTTGCGGAGAATTATTTTTTCTATAATTCAAATTATATCGATCATGGGAAAAAAAGCTATGCACCATGTTTGTGTTACTGGCAAGTAATTATTATGGAGAAAGGACCACAGCATATATGGTTCCAAGACTAATAAACGAGTTACCAAAAGTATTTAAAGATTCGTTAAGTAAAAGTAACATTAAGTATAAACTGAAACAATCAAATGACGACACAAATGGCGTAGTGCGCTGTAGCACGGTTTCTCGCCTCGATTTCCGGAGTGTCCCGGGTTCGATTCCGGGTCGGGTCAATTTAGGAAACGATCTTTTCTGAATTGACTCGGGTCTGGGTGTGCTGGGAGACGCCCCTGGCTTATTTCCTTGTATGGTACCTCGTTACACAGGAATATTAATCCCTACTTCGAGACCATTACAAGAAGTGTGTTGTCTGGCGCATATTTATTTACTTATTTGATTTTTCATCCAATAGTCCATTTTTTAATTCACAACTGAATACTACAAAAAGAAGCAACCTGTACCCATTTGATTAACTTGTTTTGTTGTCTATGCTCGATTTCTAAATTCCAATGTGGGTAGTACCTACTCGTAAATTACTTTTTAGTTTAGGTAAGCTACATGGTACGGACAAACTACGGTCCAACTACCCGTGAGTGTGTTTTTATTTTATGTTCTTGTATTTGAAACATTTTTAATTGAGTTTGTGTAAGCTATGTAGTTAAATTGATAAGAGGAGTTGCAGTACCCACACAAACCAGTGCAGGTTTAGGCGTGCGAAGAGGCGTGCGAAGAAAACAATGTTTAAATAAACTTTGAATGTAATATGAAATAAATAAATAAATAATCTATTTGAGTTATACTAAAAATCGATCATTAAAATCATTATAAATTTAAAATAACAATAACACCTAATTTTTATTCATTCCAGTGCAAATCCTTCCGTTTGCTAGAGTCAGGTAAATGCAATACGAGTATTATTTTCTACAGAAGCAGCTTATCTAGTTTAATATATCTCTTGGTAAAACTGTACATAATGTGACCGAATAAAAAAGTAATATTATGTTTTTCGACAATCGCTAAATTTTATCCGACTAAGGCAATCAAAGCTAAAAAGGGTTACATTTTCGTGTAAATTTAGGTAATTATATACAACATAGTATTTTTTCAATGAGTAGGTAATAAGTAATCTCACCCGTAGGAATGTTGTCTCGCCATGAAGTATGGCCAAAAGCCATGGCCGGAATCCCGCACTTCCCGCACCAGGCTACCTCCTCCGGGAGGGTCCGGGTTCACTGATTTATGAGCTACACACAAAAACATATACATACACCTACTGAATTGAAATTATTTAAAAAGATAATCATCACAAAATATCTTACCTCTCATCCCATCTCATGCTCAAATAAATACGATTTTAAACATGTAATTAAATAGGTAATTCTAGCACACATATTCAAAATCTAAGACAAAATTAGCTAGGTTTGAGTCACAAATTAAAATAAATCGATGTCAATTATTTTGAAAGTTTACCGAAATCGTGTCATACCATGAATATTTTTTTCACTACAAGCATATCGTAACTGAGTCAATGTCAAGCTAAATAAGCCTAATGCTCGTTAAAAAGCTTATTCTTACAGTGTCACGTCGCCATAGGAATTAGGATCTCAGTATATACTTATGGTGACCACCCACTGTCGAATAACTCATAACATACCTTCACTTATTGTAAAACACAATATAAAGGTCGTTATTGGTTGTTGAATAAGTTACTTGAAATCTTTTGTCTTACATAACATGTCACTAGCAATTATGCATTTCGAGCTGTCTGCTATTTTGCAGGAATAAAAATCCACTATTTTAATAATTTACAAAAAGGATCCAAGTCAAAAGTTTTTAATAAATAGTCCATTTTATATTTAACAGTTACAGTTACATAATTTTAGGTTTTATTTAGTTATAAATGTATTCGTTGTAGCAATGGTTGGTGTATATGTAAGAGCTTAGGTTGAAATGAAATCTGTATATTTTGTGTTCACAACATGTGCTAAAGCCGCTAGCAAAGAAAAAACAACACACACTAGGGGTTGCTATGTATTTAATTAATCATCAATACTTATAATACACGTAAAAATTTAATGTTTCACAAAATTATCACATTTTATACATTGTACGACTGACAGAAAATTAAATTATGTTATTATGATTATACACACTATCGTGTAAAATTAGACTAGGTTGCCGCCACCGATAGAATCCAACTCCCGAACGAAGTTGCCACCCCCTATGGAATCCAGGTTTCTCTTTACCAGGTTCGGGCCTCCTATCTGATCCAAGTTTTTCTTCACAAAGTTTCCACCACCAATTGAGTCAAGGTTTCTTACGAAGTTCCCCCCTCCGATAGAGTCCAAGTTACGGACAAGGTTACCCCCTCCGATAGAGTCCACGAATCTGGTGTACCTTCTGTCTCCTTCCGTATCTCTTCCTAATAAGCTAGATCCCCCGATCCCGTTTAAGTTTCTGCCAAGTAGAGAAGAACCGCCAATGCCATTCAGGTTCCTGCCAAGTAAAGACGAACCGCCAATGCCATTCAAGTTCCTGCCAAGTAAAGACGAACCGCCAATGCCATTCAAGTTCCTGCCCAGTAAAGACGAACCGCCAATACCATTCAAGTTCCTGCCGAGTAAAGATGAACCACCAATACCATTCAGGTTCCTTCCAAGTAAAGAGGAACCGCCGATGCCGTGCATGTTCCTTCCCTGAAGCGTATCCAAATTTCGGTTCTGATAATAAAGAAGGAACCGCAGAAAGTCTTCATACTCTTCTCTTTTCCATTCTGAAAGCAATTAAGGTTAATTATTGTGAATTGAATTCATATAATATCAGCCTTAGAATTACTATTATAAATTGACAACCCAATGCGTTAGGTATTTTTAAATAGAAAATTAACAGCTTTTTTTTTAAATCAGAGAACAATGTAAGCTTTCGTTCGGTCAATCTTCTTAGCTGTTTGTTGACAATATGCAGTGACTGCGACCGTCATCAAGGACTTATTCCTTAATATTAGTAGACAACACGATAATTAAAGTAATTGGTACTCACCTCGCAAGAAGAGTGAACGTGCAAAGTTAGACGCCGTGCAGAAACATAGTCTGGGATCAGTGCGTTATTCCATCCACCGCTCTAACAAAGGTTAGTGATCTTTCAAAAGCTAAGTGCTATTATTACAAAACACGTCATGAATGTGTTGTGAGGTGTTAAAGTGCAAGCGTTAGAAAGAGTGTACTGGTGCAGGCGACAGTGGTAATAGTAGACTGTTTTTATGGTTTTGTGCCAAGTAGTGAGTGTGTGAAAGAGCAACATGTGCTTCGAATAATAAAGGTGAATATTGTGTTCCAATTTAACAGTAGCTGTACGGCTGTGGGATACGTGAGCATTCGTAGTATGGGAAACTGAGAGAACAACGCCTTTTTAAAACGAAAGGATCGTTCATGCATTTCTTATCGTTGGTTCTCCCCCTACAAAGATATGAATAGTCTGCTCACTCCACGAAACTCCCAAAAAGCAGGATTTTGGCTTCAAGTATTTTAAAAAACACAAGTAAAAATCTGAGATATCTTACATACTAGATGATTTTAATCATCATAAGCAAAAAATACTACTACTACGAGTATGAATACTTAAGGTGTTAGTAGTCATTAATTATGTTTCAATTAGGTATGTAATTAAATTTTCTCTACTGAAAAAAACAAGGTGTGGTCAGTTAAAAATCGTATTTTTTTTACGATTTTCGCATCTTTTCGTTAAGTGATCAAACTATTCACACTACGAATTTGAGTTAGAATGTAAATTATATGTAAATTATTGTAACTTACCACCATCATAGCGTTCCCCAGTGGTGTCCCCTCCGCTGACCTCAGAGTCCTAGTGAAATAAACATAATATTTTTATTGTGAATATTTCAAATATTAAGACACCGTTTTTACCTAGAATTTGTTTTCTATTTAACTTTGAAGTATATCCTATGCTTGTGCAAGGCTAGCGCTAGCCGTCTTTGTACGAATAGACATATGACATGACATTTATTCGTTAAAAATCATTTTCCTTCAAATCTTTATTGTTGTCGATCTGTAGAGGTAACTCAAGTCAATATTTTTACTAAGTATCGAACGCCAGAATTACCTACTTGATTGGAAGCTTAAGTCA
This sequence comes from Udea olivalis, assembly GCA_947369235.1. Lineage (NCBI taxonomy): Eukaryota > Metazoa > Arthropoda > Insecta > Lepidoptera > Crambidae > Udea > Udea olivalis. The sequence goes on from OX376351.1 coordinate 12,556,061, forward strand.
CAATTACGCGTTGTAACGTTAAGACACCGAAAGCTTTCGGCGGACAGCTCTGCCTGCGAATTAATTAATGTTTTGCAAGGAATCTCGATTTCTTATAGCAATTTAGATCCGATGGAATGGCTCTCGAAGCTATCGTCTATAAATTAAATTCTGAGTTACTTTTTTCATTTGAACAAAATATGTCTGAAGCCGTAAAAAATACTATTCCACGTTTTATTTATTTATTTATTTATTTATTTATGGCAAAGGCGCACCAACAGTACATACATAAACACATTTTAAAACAACAGTAAAAATATTTTTTTATATGAAAGTACCTATTATAGGTGTACACAACATTCATAATAAAACTAAATATAGATGTCACGTTCTTTACGCAACTCTACATTTTGCTCGTACTTCGACTTTGTAAATAAGCAGTAACTATTTATTTGTTTCCCACAATCCATAAGTATAAAATCTGGGGTTTCCTTTGTCAAGTTTAAAAACTACTAACTATTATCACAAACCACAACTCATACAACACGTTTCGTAATTGAATCAATTCTGGGTAGGTAAAACATATTACCAATTCAAATCACTCGAAGATAGAACAGGTATATAAATTACAAACGAGAAGCTAGAGGTCTGTTAAGTTAAGCACGGGGTTTCACGGGGTTGGTTACCTGATGAGGATCAGCGCTGCAGCACACGAGCAAGGCAGCTACACACATACACAGCGCTCCACTGGCTCCACGCATCTTCAAAGATTCTACAGGATAAAAAAGAACTAGTTACTTATACATTTAAGGTTCATAATGTAGAATTGCTGCGCTGAAAATTCATTGTAAAGCCTAGCCTATGATCAGCAACAGGCATCTTTCGGCTGTGAATTTTGATGATGATGACTGCAGAACCCTCCCGCACCAAAGAATACCCACTCATAATAGATAACATCACAAAATCGAGTAACTTACGGAACCGTACATTTTACCACCATACAACAGTACTTTTTCTAAAAACCCGTTCATTACCAGTCAAAGGGCAAGACCACTTTGATGTCGTCCTGGCCCAGCGCGTTAGTATTTATTTATTTATTCAACCTATATACTATACGGACGACTGTACATGCACACGTGCATGGAGATGTAGACTATTAGAATTCGTCAGGTCGTCAGGTTAGGATTTCGGTTACCCACTATTTCTATCTTTTGGGCAAAAGCTTAGTGTTTGGTTGAGAAACGTAATTTTAATGTTTTGTAATTTTTTATAGACATCAACGCGTTACGTACTCCGAAGTACGAGGAAATTATAACTTGCCTCTTCCAACTCAATTATTTTTCATAAAAAAGTAAAGTACCTACTATCATTTCTGAAATTATACAATAAGGAAGCTTGAATAGCAGTTAAGAAAGGTAAGATAGAATTTTTTTTATATAATACCGTCGCCTAATAATTTAAACTTGACTTTGCAGTTACAACAAAATATTTTAACAAGATTATGAATAAAAATATTTATTGTCCAACAAAGGTTCTTATAAGTAGTATAACAGTTTTTTCATATGCATAACTCACACAGTTTAGTTTTCTAAACACATTAAACATGTGTGTGATGTGTTCGGAAAACTAGCCTATCAAGTGCGTCTTCACGAGAATCTATACACGTGCAAGCAATTTTGTGAATTATCATTATAGTATCCCGTGGTCTGATTGGCGTTTCTTCACAAGTTAAATATAGGACAATAAGGTAAAACAGGACGCACGCTAATTGTACTTACTCCTACAGCATTTGAGGGCTAACTTATTTTGGGAATACACGTGATTTGAAGCTAGAGGTCTTTGGAAGATTGAATGATTTGTATTTACCAAGCAAAAACAGACTGTCCTCTCTTATTTGTTTCTCTACATAGAAAAATGTTGATTGTCAAAACGGAATTTCTTAATAATTACATTTTATATTTTAAAAGCCTCTTATATAACGATTCCTGCTCCGCCCAGTGGTTGACTGGTAGAGAATGCCATTAGGCATTAAATCCGCGAATTGAACTTTCCTTTGTACCATCAAGAATTAACAAATAAATATAAAATGATGAAATAAAATAATTCGATACAATATACCTAGCAATACAATGAAGCATTGTTTATATTCTTTACCGCCATACTAATTATACCGTTCTTTAATTAAAACTCAAAAATCTGTATTCTCCTTTATGTTAATAACAGAATAAAATTTGTAATCAAAGACTACCTGATTAATTAAATGGAGTAAGCGTAGTTTGCTAATCGAACGCAGAGAAACTAATTCCTTTATTTTTGTTAATAAATAAAGAAATAAAAGCGTAAAAACTTAATTAATCCCAAACTTGAAGATTTTTTTTCGAAAATTAGATATTACAAAAAAACTGTGTTTAATAAATATTACTAACTAACCTGTAGGTTATGTGAACGGGATGTGCCGCGTCTGTCGCTCGGTGGGCTGTGGGGCAGAAGAGCTCGCGAGCGCTTATATACGCCCGCCCGCCTCCGCCGCGATAACCGCTGGGCGCCGCATCAGCCGCCCTCGCACTACTTACTTTGATAAAATGCAATAAAAATTAGTTAAGTATTTTTTTGATAAATCACGTTAAAAGTTATCGTAATAACGCTTTTGCATAGAAGTGCCACCACGAGCGCTGTAATGTCAGCGAACTTGATTGTACGAGCATCGCGAAAATGTTTCTAGAGAACGATTCTGGAGCTCAAGTGGAAGATCTCTTATCGGCTAATATTGTAGCCAAAGATGTCTGTTCATCCGTTTGTTAATCAAAGGTGGTTATAGTACTGAGTAAATAAAAGAAGGATATTATTGTGATACGATTCAATCAATTATTTCCAAATTCGAGGTACTTGGCTGAAGTTTCAGGTTGATTTGTGTAAAAATAAATAGTTATATGCTCGTATCTGTACATGTGCAATCAGTCGAGCTACGCACATTCTGATGGGTTTATTTAACAGTTGTTTTTCTTCTACCACACTACAGCTCTAGAGTTCCAGCAGGTTGAAAAATTAAACTGATGGAATACGTTTTTTTGCTTTTTAAAGAGTGGTAAAAGAGCCCAAAATCCGAAGGTCTCACGTTCACATCCCAGGTCAGCCAAAGTAATTTCTGATGTTAAGGAACATAACCTGAGATTGTTATCACCATGCTTGTCGCTGATTTCCTACTGTACGTACTTTCGTTAACTGCTGGCTCTTCAAGAGAAGTCTTAAATACTGATTAGTTTTCAAACTGTCTAAACTCTTAAAGTGTTATCCAAATAATCGACTATGAGTACTTGAACATGATTGCAAAAAAAACTTCATCCATGAGTGGTATGGTATGGTTAAGATTTATCATTATCAACCCGTAAAATTTCAAATATATTAGATTACGGGGTGGGTTTTATTGCTTATTATTTCATATCATTTTACATTTGTCTCACTTATATACTTCAATCAATTAGATCAGTTACCTACGACAGCAAGGATGAAAATACGTGTATCTAATACACGTATTTCATCCTAAAAAAAATATTTTGTACTGTTCAAACCAGCTTTAACTAATATTTGTTATTTATCTTCATCTGGTGTGTCAACAAATAACGTGTGTTCTGATAATGTATAAAAGAAAAAGTTGCATAAAATTGGATACTTATGACAATAATGGGCAATCTAGATATAATAAAACATTTTTGATTAATTCCAAGTACAAGTTCAGCAAGAACATTACTCAGCAAAATACGAGCGACAAAAGAATGAATTCGGTACACCACAATATTACGTTCCTTTGTTTACCGTCTTGTTCATATTTCTATGCGTACGGGAGGTAAACAAAATACACGGCATTCATTAGTGTAAGAAACGTTAATGAAAACAACTTGTTGGGTTTTGTCTTAAATTGTCCACGTTTAAAAAAGTAATATTGACAAATTAATTGCATTTCGTTTTTGACTAATATTTTGAAAAAACTGCAACAGATGTCAACAACTATCATCATTAAAAAAAACTAGTCGAAGTAAGAGTAATTGAACGAGACATGCGAGAATTTGGTGACATTATCTATCAGTGTTCCAAATAAGAACTAAAGTGATATGTCCAATTGAGATATTACAGGAAAGTTGTGTTCTATAAAAAGATCGAAATAATGATGATACAATAATAAGGGATGTACGCTGTCAACATCCTTTACGTAAGGTCATGGATCTGACAAGGGGGAGCTTTTTTATCGGCAAGCAGTGCAATAAGATAAAATGTGTCGACTCCACGACGGCGGCGATACAGCACTGCAAGTGAAATGTGCATGTTATTTATATGAACAGCATAGATTTCTAAGCTTCTACTACTTCTACTACACACCTTCAGATACCTAAATAGGTATACCAATTGATTCAACCTCTGGTTAGGAGGCTGGATGTCGAATTAAATATTTAATGAAACCTGTTATCTGGTATTATGGTAACCAAAAATAGGTATAATATAAAAGGCACATGATAATACACCATGTATAGACCTGGTCTTTCAAAGCATCTCACCCAAAGACAACCCACTATACTAACTTTCTTTTTTCTGTGTAACTGATTTGGAAGTCTTTGTTTTTAAAATTTCATTTCAAGATAAAGATTGATAAGCAAAAACCAAGTTGGTATCAAAATAAGAACATAGTTCGTTTTAGGAATAGGATGAATAATATCCCTTTAGCTTAAAAAAATACGCGCGGAGGACGCTCAGACCAAGCTCATGAATATGTAGAATTTTAAAACTGTAATAATAACTCTTAGATCCCTGTATATTGTAATGTGGATATGGATAAATGGAAAAACACACTTTACGGAGCGTATATCAAAATCAATTTAGGCATTACAAAAAAAATTAGAGAGAGACGCCTACACTCGGTTTTAAAAATTAAGAACCGCATTTTATATTTACTCATTTTTATATTTAAAAAATACTCATTGTATTTTTTTGATATGGTGTATAGTTAATTCTAGAAAAACAAGCGGCCAAAAATGACTTATCACAATGAATAATGTGTAACTAATAAACTACCGTGAAATAGTATTGTCTAATATTTTTAAAGTGTAAATAATTTCATAAATTACAATATCTTAAATTGATTAACAATATTCAAAGGTGCTAACTGGGAGAGCAGAAATTTAATTACAAAAGGACCAACCCGTCCTTACGGGAATAATTTATAAGACATATGACGTACTCGTAAAGCGAACGTTACTGCCAATAAATTCTTAAGGTCAACAATGTTTCATTGGCATTGCAATCTACATATTACCTGTTGAATATTTTAGCTCTTGTGTAAAATTTCATTACATTACATTCTTCTATAGCACTATCCACGTGAAATTCTTATGATGTATTAATGACGTTCGGGTTCTTATCGTAGCAGTGCTACGAGGTTACGACTTAGCATAATGATTGGCAGATGAACAAGTACCTCTGCATATAGCAAGTCATAATATAGAACCGTTTTTTTTACAGATAGTAGTATGTGTTTTTCTTCACTAATATACGTTTTATTGTAAATGCCAAACATAATTGTAAAATCTTATGCAGCATGGAGGAATATGATCAATACCAAAAAGCCACTACTTGCTCGTCGCCGACCATTTACCAAGTATTACAGGAACTTCTGTGAAGAGGCGAGACGGGCAGGGGCGAAACTCAGTACCACTGCTGACCACACCAAAACTCCCTGATGAACTTGGTCTACTTCATTTAGGAGCTGGACAACACTGCAAGCATTGTCACTTAGCTGCGATTTCCCATAAGGTAGATATCTATATTATTTTCCTTTTAACTTGACGCAACGAATGGCATTTCTTCACGTAAAATGCGATTCCATTATCCTATTACACCACGTTGTATACCAGAATGGGTGATGCTCGGAGAAGTTGCGTAAAATATTTAGATATGCGGTATTTGTACCTAAAGAGCTCTGTGATTCTACGAAATGTGTCACACGTATGCCTTTTATGTTATTAAATTCAGCGTAAGGTAAACGTCAAATCAAGTTACAGTCACGCGAGGCGTTAACACAACGTATGAATCTGTAATGATTTGTTCAAGAACTCTTTCTTGAGAAAATATTATGTTTACAAAGGCAACAGCTTTCTTTGTACCTAACCTAACAACTTAAATACCTAAAAAGGTTCGCATGTTTCACCAATTAAAAATATATTAGGAGTATCAGCCTACTATGTACAGTTAATACAACTTGCTGAGCAGAATCCGGAAGCAGCTAAAAGTTTCCGATGGTAGCTCATTAGCCCTATAAATTCACCGGGTATCATTCCAGATTTTCAAAAATATCCGTATTTAAAAACTAAATGTGAGTGGGTTAGATCATTGCATAATGTCATAGAACTTCTCGATATTCATTTGGTTCTTAAGATTCTAGATAACTGATTTAAAAAAAAAATACGATATATTAAAGTTTCAGTGATGGTATAATTACTGATAGTCATTATCTAAATATCTTAGGTTACGGCACCACAGTTGGTTCAGCCTCAGTGACGATCCCTAATCTGTCACGTAGAAAATTAAGCGTACAATTTCATGTCTGTATAATTTTCATGGCAACGGTCACTCAACGGTGGTTATTTTATACGCATTTGCAAGTCTTTGAGTGTTCGTGTATGCAGATCACGATCATCTCATCTTTATTAACAAGAAATGAGTGTTTTTATATAAGAGGACGACAGTTCGTTCTATTCTTAGTTGGATAGTAGTTTAGGAGAAAAATTAAACTTTTATATATATAAAACAAGAACATTCTTTAAGGTTGAAATTCTTTAAATTTTTATACTTTCATTAATAGCCTGTTAAAACATAACAAAAAATATATTCGTTCTGTTTGGCAGTCCTTGACGAAAACTAAACGTAATTTTACTTTTTTACTGATAAAAGTAAATAAAATTCCAAGACAAATGTGAACCGACTTTTTTTATTATTACAAAATATTCAGGTAGACAGGCACTTAGATCAGTGAAGCATAGATAATAGAATTTCTCCAAAAAAGGGTCCAAAACATTAGCATAAGCAACTTCACTTCTGTTCCCAAAGGAACTAACAAAATAGGGGCTGTCTTTATGGTTTTCCTATTTTCACGTTACATTACTTCTATGTAACACTGTTATAATAATACCTTAGCTTTCCTAAAAGTATCAGTCAAGTTTCCTCACTTTACTAGTTTTTTGTAATATGTTTTTGTGGAGGCAATTCCAAAACTTTAGTAACACTTATATCATTTCGTTAGCTATTAATTTTTAGGCCCCTAGTTGACGCGGGTAAATTCATTGCAAATGATCTCTACTATAACCCTTTTAAAAAATAGGTCTATTTTCTCTGTCAGCCTGTATGATACTGACCGTGTAACTGATAGACAACGTATAGCCGAAATTACTGGGCATAGGAACCTGAAATTGGCCTTCTAGGTTTCTTAGGCACTGTGAGACACTAAGGCCTCATTTATGGAGACGCAAGGCGTTGCGCGTCGCGTGTGGCTGCGCGGCCCGCACTGAGTACTAACATCCGTAAATTAAGCCTAAGAGAGGATTTCCCGAACTTCATAGGGGAACATGAGAAGACGGTAAAAAATGCGAACATAAGCGCGAGAAAAACTAGTTTAGAACAATTTTCATCAATAATAATTAATGCATATATTATACTAGTTAGTTCTCACTAGAGGTTATTACGCAAGCCCAGAAAAAATTATGATGAGCAAACCAAAGTATCGGAACACAATTAAGTAATGTCACATTTACCTTGTGCAACCCATTAAATATATTCTAAACAACTGCCTGTTGAAATTGTCTCGGATTTTGAACACAACACATTTTATTATTATATATTAAAACAATATTTTTTTAGAGCTTGTAACATTGAAGTAACAAAAGGTTTTTTTAAAATCCTCAACTGTCGTACCCTTAATATTGTCATCGCAGTTACTCCGAGCTCTAATTGTAGACACCGCCTGATGAGCATCGCCCTTAATGATTTAAAATGAGCATTACCTAACAACCACTAAGTTTTAGTACTCACTAAGAACTAAAGCATTAGTTTAAAGCAAGTTCTAAATATTAGCTTGCCAAAATATAGCAATTTGATTAAAATAACTGTTTAATTCCATTAGACACTAACTATTATTTATTGTTAAAAGTTGTTATTGTCTGCAACTTCATCCGCGTGAGTTTTGCGCTAGCTTGCATCGTTAATAAACTTGAAGATTTGACAGGACTGTCAGGGTCTCTTCGACATTAAGGTCGTAAGTTGTGTCCTCCTTTTGATTACTTAATTTTGTCAAGTATTTTTATTATAAAGGCATATGTTATACAGTTTACACACCTAAGCCGCATGCTTCTTGTCGGCTATCGGCAACTAAAGTGTGTAAAACTACATTTTTTTTACGCAAACGATAACGTAAACTTAAAGTGACAACTCGTGGTAGACGTACACATTAATACAATAAGAGGTACATTATTTTACTACGGAAGTTTTCGAGGAGCAATATTATCACTGTAGATATAATAAAACAGAGACCGATATAAAACTGTACACTTTGCAAAAATCAATCGCGGTGTAATCTATATTAATCTTTTAAAGAGGAAAGATTTGTTTGTTTGCATTGAATAGGCTCTGAAACTACTAGACCGATTTGAATGAAAATCGTTCACCAATATAAAACTACATTATCAGGAAGTGACGAAGGCATTTTTTTCAATAATTTAGGCTATATTTTGACGGGAATGACTGTCTACGCGGGCGAAGCCGCTGACGGACGACTTGTTTTACAAAATATGTAGGATACTGAACACGTAATAATATTTTTTAGAGTGTGAATCATTCGATTTACATGTACGAGTATAAGCCATTACGTGATACCCACTGGAGAATTTAAAAAGAAACATACGGATTAACATATGGATTAAACATTGCGTAATATTTAAGATTTACATAAAGCGAGCAAGGTCCTCGATTATAAAATAAAATTGTTTGTTTGTATTGTTAAAGCAAACATCCTTTAGTGACAAACGATATGGCGCTGTGATGTTAGTCAATGCTCATTACTAAGTTTCAAACAGTTTTATTTGTATTTAATTACAGTTTTTGCTTCGTAGTCGCGCATATCGCTACGACAACTCTACGCTTTGCTACGAACGCAAATTCTCTGTAGCTTTTCGCTTGCTTTACAAATTTACATTTTCGTTTTTGCCAGTAAAAATGAAGTGTAACGAACGTAATATTCTTGCCCAGAGCCAAGAGAATAGCTTAGCATAGTGATGACGTTGGTTGCAACAATAATTAGAAATTTATAGGTACCCTTTTAATCCTGTTGTGTGTACTTTTCATTTTTCATTTTTGTAATCTGGTTAAAAAATGTCACTAAATTATACTTCCAGTTACATTTTTTTTACGTCAGTACTATCCACGTCTTTCTCTTCCTAGGAACCAATGCAGAAGAAGAGCAACACGCTCTTGAGTTTACATTTGTAGAGCACTCTAGAGTGCATGGGATACACTCATTACACTCTCTAGTTTTCTCGGCGATAGTCAAATGTCAAACAATGCTTTTCCCATATATTTTTATATTTTTTAAACTTAGTGACGATGTTGTCCTCGTGTAGCCTTTTCTGCAACTGTGCATCTATTGGACGTTACTTGGTGGATCGGCACGTGGTCTTCACGCTTCAACTACGTCCGATTTGAAGTGTGGTCCAGAACGCGATTGTATAAAATGAAACGATTGCATTCCTATGTCGAATGTATGTTAATATTGTCCTGAGGCCTCATCACAATACCCTATAACTTGTTAAGTTAAGTCCTTAAACTGGGCGTAGCGAGCAATTTCGTAATATTGATCTTTCATTTCCAGCCAGGCAGCGGTTACCTGGCACTAAGGCATCTTCAGGGCTGGATATTTCACTGACAAACTTGCTCGCTACTCTTAGTTGAGAGGATTAGTTTGACTGGATACAAGGTAACATGGCTCCTGGGGCCTTATTACCATACTCTTATAGCCAGTCAAGTTTATTTCTTGAACTGAGCGTAGCGAGCAATTTCGTAAAATGATCTTTCATTTCCAGCTGGTCAGCGGTTACTTGATGATTGATAATGCATTAGGCTAGATATTTCCTGACGAAATTGGTTGGTACCCTCAGTTTGAGAATTAACTCGACTGGCTTTATGAGATGGTAATAAGCCCCTGTACCCCTAGCCTCACGGTCGGTTTGCGGCGTCGATAGTCACCAGTGTCTGTTGTTCAGAATTTGTATGGGATTTCACTCCAATGAATCTAGTTGTCAACTTTCCGTATTTAACTATCAGTTTTAAGTATAATAGACATGTAGAAACCTTCCAATAGTATGCGAATGTATAATGCCTTTTTTGTTTTTTAAGGTGATTGATTTTTTTTTAATGTAAATTTTGAATAAAAAAGCTTTTTGCTTCGGACTGTTTGTATGGATGGCCTGTAGTTGTGAAGCAAATAATGGTGTTTTGCAAACATCCACCAATTTCAGTTACTATAATGCGCGGTACCCGTGACCCTATAATATAAAAAAACAACAATCATTTCCTAAACGAGAGTTTTTGCAAGACTACAGTTATTAAATAGCCAATATAAAGAGATTTACGGCCATATAATTGTGGTGCCAAGTAATATTTATCTTAAAAGTATCAAAAAAAATTTATGAAATGCGATCATGGTTATTATTTGAAATAAAACCATTGTTTTCCTTGTTTTGACTTGATTGACTACCTACTTCTTTTAAGGACTAAATATATTTTTGGTAATATTTATTTCACGCAGCTCGAAACTAACTATCGAAACAATATATTATCATTATTTTTAACACTGTGATATTACTAAGTACAATATGAAAACGATAACCAAATGATAAACTATATGACGAAAATATTCGTTGACCCATTATACCTTACAGAAATTATGATCAAAAAAACAATAAAATACCAAAATACTTATCCATATTATATATTTTGAATTACAAGTAAATTTCCTCAACCCATTAAAATCACACCTAATGCATGCTCATACATTTGTGCGGAGGACAGAAGGTAACCCTACACAAAACCAGTGCAAATTGAGTACATACGTTGGCAGCTTAAAGTGGCCATATGTGAAGCTAAACTTGCTGTCGTCTTTATGTGTACCATGAGTTTTCGTCACGTAAACTACGATAGTAGACTTCAGGAATTCACGTGCCATTTTAGGTTTCATTTCTAATCACCAGGGGCGCTGTACAGAAATCCCATACAAAAACGTCAACGCGGACGCCAGTGTCTGTCATTGGTGTAAACATACACACACACTGTAGCACGGGTGGACACTACCGTTGCATAACACGTCCGGTGTGTTATGTGTGTTGCCTATAATGAATTCTTTTGACATCTACCCTGAAAATGGTTAATTTTCTTTCTATAAAGTACCTATACTCCATTCATTATAGCATTAGACAGAAGTAAAGAAGGTTCTTTTTAGGTTACACTTTGTGGTAAAAGTACAATAAACCTCATTGCTTTTAAGATTTATGCCGAATTTATTAAAATCCACATAAATAGCAGCTGTCACACTTAATTGTTCTCATTTAAAGTAAAGGAACTTTAGAATTTACCTATGAGGCTTTTGCTAAAAAAAAATATTTTGTCTTGCATCAAACTATATTGTCGATGTAAAAACCTAAAACAAGCAGGGGTTTTCATTTTTACTGTCACTTTAACTCTACCAAATCAAAAATGTTCCATAATCCCTTCATACGTTGTGGCGGAAGGGGTTTTAAATTTTGCCAGGTTATACTCAGGTATGTTATCGTTATGGCAACGTCAAATGCAAATTTTCATTCATTTTAGCCCCCCTGCTTCTTTTTTTAAATGTTATAATGCATAAGGTATAGATAAATTCAATTTGAAAAAATACTTGGTTGGAAAGATGAAAGAAAAACATTGATTCGGCCCGCAAGCACAAACAATATACGAGTAGACCGAAAAATATGAAAAAAGGTTGTGGAAAGCAAAAAGCTAATCACTTTCAACGATACGCAGATGTCCTTTTTTATGTACAATTTTTATAAAAATTTAATTGTTTCGTAGTAATTAGTAATTCAGGTATTCCATTCAATACTAAGATTCATACCTGGGCAATGTATGAAATATTACGTATTATATATGATTTTCGATTACATACTTTGCCTAGGCAAATATTCTTTGGACCAATCAGAAAAGAGATGTTGATAATGTGTAAAATAAATTTATTTTACCTTTAATTATCAAGTTGTATTAGTGCTAGCGGTGCACCCCGAAATACAGTCAAAAGCTGCAAATGGTGATAAAGACATGAAAATTGGAACGATTGATCTTTAGACCATACGAATCAATTTGACCCGTAGCACGAAAAAATAAAATTAAAAAGGGGTCATATTATTTTTGAATGGGAACAAATGAGAAGCAGGGGTGCTAAAATGAATGACAATTTGCATTTGACGTCGCCATCACGATGTCACCTAAGTTCAACCCGGCAAAATTGTAAACCCCTTCGGCCACAACGTATGCAGGGATTATGTAACTTTTTAGATTTGGTACAGTTATAGTGACAATGACAAAATAATGTATTTAAGCAAAAGCCTCATAAATTCTGAAGTTACTTTACTTTCAATGAGAACAAGTAAGTAGATTTTATTAATTCGGCATGAAACCTAAGAGTACCTAATGTTCATTGTACTTTTATCACAAAATGTACCCTAAAAATACCCTTTTTTTACTTGGATGGAGCAGTGCAATCCAGGTCTGTGGGTGCGCCAAAGTTCACCTAAACTTTCAACTCCGATAATTGAAACTCTGAAAATGTTCTTTTTCCTAACATTTTACATCCGAACAATCACAATTCCTAACTCTTTTTCTAATGTTCATAATAACCTAAAGTTTTCATTTATACAATTTGTAGTAGTAACCTATCTACCTACCTACAACCGACGATGTTCATACGAGTCCATAATGGCTCACTTATAGTTCTTTACCCGAAATTGTTCTATCTACCAATTTGTAATGCGAACATACTAAAAGTTTCTTCGCATTTTTAAAGAAAATTCAAAACTTTTTTAATATAGTTTATTTACATTTAACTAAAGTATGTAGGTGCCATTTTGTTTGATCACTGTTTGTCTTCATATAAGGACATGATCCCATTGCTATAGGAATTTTGAGGCTTCTAATCAAAATACCGCGACAAGTGGTTTTTGCAGTCCTCTCGTCATGTTAACCTGACAATGCCTAAAAAATTCTGAAGAGACCGAAACAGGTGCAAATCTGAAGGTGCAAGTTCAGGACTATACGACGCGGCGGATGCATTAACATCTCCCAGCCAAACTCTCTTTATTTTTGCTGAGTGGCTAAAGATGTGTGAGGTCTAGCGTTATCATGATGAAAAACCACACCCTTTCTGTTGATGAATTCTGGCCGCTTTCTCTCAACTTCTTGCTTTAATCTTATCATTTGGTGGTAACAGCTCATAATGAATAATGCCCTTCCGATCCCACCACACACACAGCATCACCTTGTTGCGAGTTAACCCGGGTTTCGCCACAGTCTGTGAAGCCTGACCGGTCTTTGACCACGACCTTTTTCGCACGTTCTTGTCGTACGTGATCCACTTTTTATCACCAGTTATCAGCTTCTTCAAAAATGGTTCGTTTTCATTACGTCGTAATAAAGATTCACGAATGAGTACTCGGTTCATTAGGTTTCTTTCAATGAGCTCGTGAGGTACCCAAATATCGAGATTTTTTGTGTTCCCAGTTGTTTTCAAATCCGCCAAAACTGTTTTGTGGTCAATTCTCAGTTCTTCAGCTACGTCGTAACTACTGATATGACGATCTTGCTCCACTTTTTCAAAAATGGCTTCCATTTTATCCGTAATAGGGCGACCAGAGCGACGTGCATCTTTGACATCAACATTTCCGGATTGAAAAAGGCTTAAACCAAAGTGGTGCTACTCTCACAGACACTGCACCAGGTCCATAAACATCGCAAATTTTTTTCGCGGCTTGCGTTGCATTTTTTTCGCGGCTTGCGTTGCATTTTTACCTTTTTAACCCCCGACGCAAAAAGAGGAGTGTTATAAGTTTAACGTGTTTGTGTATCTGTCTGTGGTATCGTAGCTCCCAAACGGATGAACCGATTTTCGTTTAGTTTTTTTTGTGTCATAGATAATTTTATGTGTTCTTAGCCATGTTTCATGAAAATCTGTTCAGCCGTTTGAAGATCATCAGGTCTTTTCTAGTTGATGAGGGGATATGACTAACTTCCTTATGCCCGATCAATTCGAAATTTGGTACCGTGTTACTTCAATGATATTGAAAGTATATGGTAAGGTAACCATGACCTGATCAGCCGTTTGAAGATCATCAGGTCTTTAATAGTTGATGAGGGGAGTCAGATCCCCTCATCAACTATTACCTTTCATTTTAAATTCACATGTAAGTATAAGGTAAGTTCAAATATTTTTATTTTCCAAGCGTCGCGTCGCGTCGGGGGACCGCTAAGTCAGAAAAACAGGTGTAGTCGCAGATTGCAAGAAAAGAATTTATTCCGAAAAATTCGCAAAATCGACACAACCGTCAATGTAGTCTGCCCTCACGTGTCTGCCCGTTCGGGTCGCCGCACTTGGTAACGCCCACCCCCGCGCCGCATACCGCACACCGAGCTCGCAGCACGCGGCATTACGCATAAGACTATGCATGAAACTTAAGATCGCTTGTAGGTACACTACATGTAATTCGTAATAATTAATTAGCTGTTGTTGGAAAAATACTTTATAAACTTGAGCAGTCCCCAGACGCGACGCGACGCTTGGAAAATAAAAATATTTGAACCTACCATAAACATGTGAATTTAAAATATTACTTAGTTTTTGGAGTTTATTTTTTGTGTCGGGGGTTTTTAATTTTTTTAATTTATAGTAAAATTTTAAAATGTATCGAATTTCTTCATTAGATTCACTCATTTATACCTGACAGCTAAGAAAAACAAACGAAAATTACACATTTTCCTAATTTGAATTTGGAATTATCTTCTTTAAAATTTAAACTTTTAATGATACCAAATACAGCTAGATACAAATAGTATAGCCAAAGAGATTTTATTACGAGTTCATACAGTGTACTATATTATGTGAAAAGACTTTTTCCCCAACCTAATACTAACTCAACAACTTAGCGTTTATGTCAACCTAACCCGCTCCTCGCTAAAGAAAGCGACTGCCACTTTAAAATAAACTCGTTTAGGTTAGCAAGAAGCGAAGCGACGAGCGGGTTAGGTTTACATAAACACAGCGCAAGAGCCGAGCGAGCGAAGCGAGCGTGCCGCGGTAGCGGCCAGCGAGTGCCAGAATCGACTTTAGGGCGATTCTCACATCAATCACTTTACTTTTTGAAAATGAGTAAAAATATCATGGAAATTATATTTAGGGATAAAAGCGTTATGGAAAACAACAGTAGGAGTTAAAAAAATATTAATTACAATTTGAGTTAATCACCTAATTAAGATCTTGACATTGAGACAAGATCTGTCTGACTTAATCAATTGAATTGATTGTGATGCACGAATTGAAGTTTCAAATTCCATTTGTTATACCTATACGTTCAATTTAAATTTAGTCCAACCGCTTTGATCAGCGTATGCAGTCGTTTCTCTATAAAACGCCTGTTCGCTCATTAGAACTTGCAATTTCACTGTAGGTTATGTGATCGGTTAGTAGTTAGTGTTAGCGGGCCCAGGTGGGATCCGCGGTGACCATCCGTTTGTGAAGGACCGATGCTGAATAAAATAAAGAGTTTACAGAAAGACCGCTCTCGCCTCTTTCCAGTATAAGTTACCTAAACTTGTCTTACCACCTTAGGTTACAACTGTGTTCGCTCTGAATTTTTAAGTGAGTAGGTATAAGCTCAATTTGACAGAACAGGGTACTGATTACAACCCGTTAGAACAGTCCTGAATCATCACTGTTATACATTTTCGTATCATGAGCTAGTAAAAATAACCTTAGTTTCACACTGTTTTACTTTGGCAATTTTGTTGACATCGCCCATACAAAACAGATTAATTTGACTATGAACCGTTAAAAAACAGTATTATTTCGTGACGTCATCTATAAAAAATCGATTTCTTTGTTGATAATAAATTTCTAATCAAGTTTATAGTTACTATGGCAATAACGGTTTTGTTTTGACAACCTCCATAGCGGCGCATACACATGGTTTACTTTTATTACAATTTATTTGTATTATAAAGTTCAACGTATTTATTTGTTGTTGCATCTAATAGTAAAGTAGGTAAATACGTAACAAACCATGCACACATAAGTTCGTTTGAAAATGTGTTGATTTTATCAAGTAAATGAATAAATATTACTTGTTCCTATGTTTTTCATGTTTAAAACATAAAAGAAGCGCAAGAACTTTTACTCACGAATAGAATCGAAAGCTAACTTGCTTTTACGTTTAAAAAAATCCCCAGTGTGGCCAAACCTCTTTCCTAGTGACATTGACGACCTCATATGACAGGCGCGCGAATCTAATGTTATATGTATTTGGTATTAAGATCTCCACTTGTTTGTCAAATTGTATTCCTCTTAAGGGAGGGGAAAGAATGAATGATTATTTTTTCTAATATTTCTTAATTATGTGCATACTGCCACCAAGCCATAACAAAGATTAAAAAATGAAACGTCAAGCAGCAGACCATGTCAGTCTGTTTGTTGTTATTTGTTTATTTATTTGGATTATTTCAGTCTTGGCTGCTTTATGAATCTTTTTATGCTTCCTTTATTTATAAATAAATTACACTTTAGCAAAGAAAAATGTGACGACAGCAGAAAATCACTAACTTCCGACTAGACAGAACAATAATGTTTTCCCATAGTTCAGCATGATAGCAAAAAGAAGAGGACTCTATCGAGATGTGGGGTTTGAAGAGAATGCTTTATGTGCCATGAACAGAATTTTGCACAAATTTGTCCATACAAACATAACACACAGCTTTTATCGTCTGCAGTTCATAGTCTGCAACGCATTTCCTAACTTTCTTCAGTGGCTTAAGTAGATCATCAATTTTTTAGTGGCACAGGGGAAGATTGAAGGCACCAGAGCGTACGGGAGATCACTGGTGTAATAGACTAACCAAATAACAGCTGCAGCTCACATTAATAATAGCTAATTGCATTAGGAGAGCAGCTGGTAGAACATAATGGAGTTTGAAATGGATGACCACGGTCGTTATTTTCAAAGTGCTCTAAGAAGAGATCGAGCTGTGATTTGCGTCTGTTAAAAAGGGCTGCAGAATTAAGAAAGAGCCCCAACTCTAAAGGCATGTGCATCGGTAAGCCGTGTACGCACGTAACATAGCGAACAAAACATCAATCATGAACATTTGGTTTGTACCTACGTATGAATATGCCGATTCAAACACGAACGCAAACATGGTTCGGATCAAGGTCGCGCACAACAGTCGCGAACTCTATCTTACCCGTCTCGTATTCCTATTGTTCTGGTTTTTGCATTGTGTGCCATTGTTTACCATTTTTTTCTTAGGGTTTTCTTAGGAACACCCGTGTGTTCCGCTGACACTCAAGGGGTTAATAGCCATGGCGGCGCAGGTGGTGGTGGTTGTTACGTAACATTTATTAATGCTATAGAACACCGTCCATACAGATCTTACAAACTAAGATCGCCGCAAACACGTTTGACGAACAAAGTGTTTATTGTACATTAGTGGTACACACCTGCGAACCAAGTTGTTGCGTATCATGAAACGCAACTTTGTTCATTCGTGCGTACGCGACTTTATATGTATTTCGAACCTTATTTGAAACATTTATTAAACATTCTCAAAATATAAATCACAGAAGAGAAATCAGTAGCAGGTGACCACTAACTCTATGTAGTTGTGGCAACGGCAGCATGCTACCTTTAAAAAGGAGGGTTTAGGTAAAGGCTGCAAAATCTTTTATTGAATAAACAGAATAATATATATTTTTTAAATTGTATAGTTTTATTTACATAACAAGAAGGCGTGTTTTTATAACCCAGTTTTCTTACTATTTAAATATTGAATTACCTACATGAAATTCAGCAAACTGAGTCTTTAATATTATAAATTTTGACTTCATGTCTATCCATATCACTTTACATTTTTTTCTTGTTTTTAAAGTTACACTTGTCAGCTTCCTCTTTTGTAGGAAATAATGTTGATCTCCAAGCCATAGCCCTCTTTCATTGATTCATGAGCTAATCCAATTCAAACTTATTTGTTTACGTGCATCCGTGACTATGGGTCTACCCGGCGTTAACTCTTCAATACGGTCCCCTAGATCCTCATGAATTAATTACAATGCGCTTCAAAATGTTCATCTTCTGTTCAGGTGGTTTCTTAAAAAATCATAGAAATGCCTGAACTTTTAGCTGAAGACGAAGTGGGAGCACCGCAACGCAACCGACCCCAGCCGGCTCAACTTTATCATTCGCCATTTCATTTTATTTACGCATAGATACGAAAACGAACTAACACCATTTACTGCGCAACCTGGGCCCATAATCTGATGGATTTCGGGCAAAATAACTAGGTTTTAGGATATTAGTATTTACAGTCAAACATAATTATAAAGTCCATGACATCATTCAGATAGCTTGTGACAACATCTGTCGCCGTCAAATGGCGGTTTGACAACTTCTACAAAAAAGTTAACGAATCTAAAGGTGGGTATAGACTAGAGCTTTTGCTCGAACACAATACAGGAAATCGCTCAGTTTTCTAAAAGCATTTCCATGTCATGTAACATTACAGCTTGGTTTTCAAAATCAAGTTGTAACAAAACATCGAGCGTCATGTTCGCATTGTGGTTCGAGTAAATTTAAAAACGACGGATGCGGGATGTTCTTATGCAAGCGAATGCTCCAATCTATTTGTAACTTTACTCGAACTTTCATACTTATTCGAACCCCTTTAAGTCGTTTTTGATAATTATTTGTGTCGTGTCTATAGACTTAGATTAGAACTCGGCCGGAGTTCAAATAAGACATCACCTGTATAAAATTAAAGTAGTCAAAACAAAGCATTGAACATCTCTATCCTATCACTGATATTTACGCAAAGACTACACAAACACAGTGTAAATGTGTAATGTGTTGCTCGTACCACCTTTTGCTAACCTACCTACCTGTAGACTACCTCATCAGGCACATACGTGTGTGGAGAGAAAAGTTACAGATGTCCCGCCAGACAACCCATTATGTCGAGCTTGCGGTCACTCTAGCAACACGTATAAGGATACTTCGTAACGCGTCGTGTCTATTACCATAATTTCAATTAGCATACCTCACGTGGTGAAAAATATTTCATGAAGCATGATCACTCGCCAGCACTTCGTACGGGTGATGGTCGAATAGGTTTATTTTGTTATGGATTCGCTCGAGCCGAGTGTCTCATTTTATTCTAATGTTATTAAAGTTCAAACATTAGTTAGGTTTTAAGTCAATGGTTCTGTATCACTAACCCTTGGATCTTGCTTATTGAATAAAATTGAATTGTATAATATTTTCATGTGCAGAGGACACGACCATAAATACGTCATCTCTATGACGGCATACCTATATACCTATCTGACAGCGGACTGACTGCACTCGATTCTAATTAATTATTTTACTTGTATTTTCTCTTTTCTCTCTTATATCATTCAAAAGTATCTTAATATACGGATTCTTAACAAACTTTTTTTAAAGCTTATAAAAATAGGTTTGATTTGAAAAAGCATAACTGTTAAAATAATTCATATTTATGATTATTTTTTACTTTAACCCCACCTTAAAAGGAAGAAGCATCTGTACCTACTTTAATAAAAAATTTGACGACTTAATTTTCTCGGCTGTCATGACAGCCATACATGAAGTCGTAATCGCAACTTATCGGCCGTAACTGTACCCGAATTTGAGGGACATCTGACAGGCACCTGCCGGGCAAAAAAGTGCGTGTGTGGTAAACGACGGGTTTAATCTACCAGGAACGTGTGTGAGTAATAGGCTTTACCTCAGAAACCATAAAAAAGCTGCCAGAAAATGTCATACTGTCATACAATGACAGGCAATAAACAGTTCATTGAACCTGGCCTGTTGGTGCAATGGTAGCGATTCTGCCTTTAGCACCGGAGGTCGTGGGTTCGATCCCCACTCATGGCAATTTTTTTTTGTGACGAACATGTGTGTTTGCCATTAAGCTGGAGAAAACTTTTCAGCTTTGCTCTACAAAAATAAAGTATTATCATACTCTTCATTATAAATTAATGAATTAGGTCAGATTAATGCACAAAGAATTTGTTATAGAACTATAAGCCACTACAAACCGCTGTATCAAGTTTTTAGTCCATGAAAGTGGATACAAATATCAAAAAATCGTCAATTAGTAGTCAAAAAGACGCCTTTTCAAAACGATTTGATGACGTCATCAAACAACGTTAATTCAGTTTTACTAGTTGTCAAAATGCAGCTTGTAATACCGATTGAGTGAATGACAAATCAATATTATTTACCTTTTTTTAAGCCATGGACCTCGTTGCCCAGCAACTGACCGAATGATAAAACCCTTGAGTAAAATTGGCTGCCACTATAAGTGAATTATTTAATTGCAAAATCTTTGCTCTCAGTAATATAATATATTAGCATAACTTATTATGACGAGTATTTTTTTTTCAGGATTTTAATTCATACTTTTCGGCAAGTTAGTATAGCACGTTTCTGAACGACAACTTGACGTATCAGATAAAAGAGATAGCGCTATACCGGTTATTGGTAGTATCTCTTTCTTGCTTTCAGCAGGAAATAGACATTTGCATGAAAAACCATCGTTCTTTCCCAGCACTAAGCAGGACTGTTTATGTGTAGGTCATAGTACGAATTTGAGTAGCGTTAGTTTCACATTGTTTTAGGATAGTATGAAATTGAGACTGTTTTTAAAGCACCTCATAATTAGGCCCCAGAACCCGCCAAAAACAAATACACCATGACTGTGAAAAATTGCACCAAGTTCGACAAAAACAAAAACACTCTCGACAGTGCGACTCACCGCGACACCGATTCTCACCGGTATCGCTTGTAAACTCACTGTGTCTGTGGGCGTGATCAAAATGGTGGTTTGTTTCTATGTGGACTATCTGTCCGCGGCGCCGCATGCGTCATTTCTGGCTGCTGGCACAGAATAGGTAATAGTACTCCGTCTGCTGGTTCCCCGTTTTATCGCAGGCTAGACTTCGCTTCTCTCGCCGGGTCTTCTCAGTTAGAATCAAATTTCTGAAGACAGTGTTTGTCACATTATGATCAAGTAGTAAGTATACTACGTATATAATATTATTTTTAGGATAATTTTTTTTTTCTTATCATATTGAAAATTTACAGATTGAACGTACCTAGTTTTGAAGTATATTAAAATAAATTTATATGTATTTATTTTCGTTTGTTTGCTTAGGCAAGCTAAGGTAGCGAGCAAGAGAGCGGCTCTTGCTTGAACAGATTTCACTGTGATGGTAGCAATACCTGAACTGGCAGCTGGGAACCACTCATAGAAGTACCTACCTACTAAAGGCGAGAACCGTGATGGTTAACTCAGTCAGCGTCCGATATAACCTCACCGTCCTTCAAGCAGAGAAAGGACGGTGCATGCAGGTGATAACAGTGAATAGGTAGCTTGATTAAGGATATATAGTAAAACTCGGCAATCTGTCCATTTGCCTGTTCAGTGACTGAAGAACTATACATAGAAACACTGACGAGAAAAATGAAGTGGTTACAAATACAATGAAAGGAATGAATAGAATATTACTACTAAATTGATTCATAACATCGACATTATTTGAAAATTTAATTTGTACTTTTATTAATTTACTACGATTACCTGTACCTAAAATAGCAGCCATTATTAGGTAGGAATGCTTAATTGTGAGCTATTCCGCGGAAATATTATACGACTTCGAAGTTATCCAAACAATAGAATCTATTTCGTGGTTGATTTGATCGGGGTAAGGCAGCTATTGTGAAACTGTAGGTTACTTGAATTTCATTTCTAGCATTTTTACAGTGCTTTATTTTCTTTCTAAAGAGAAACTACGCACTAAACTCAAGAAAGTTTTTTGTAGATTACTTGTATTACGTTTGTATCTATACTTCATTCAATAAAACAATAGAAATATTAAACAGGGGTGCTAAAATGAATGATAATTTGCATTTGACGTTGCCATGACGATGACACACCTGAGTATAACCTAGCAAAATTTAAAACCCCTTCCGGTTCAACGTTTGAAGGGAAACATTTTAACATTTTAGATTTGGTAGAGTTATAGTGACAGTAAAAATGTGTTCAGATAAAACCCCTGCTTGTTTAAGGTTTTTACATCGACACTATAGTTTGATGCAAGACAAAATAATTTATTTAAGCAAAAGCCTTATAAATTATTAAGTTACTTTACTTTAAATGTAAACAAATAAGTGTGACAGCTGCTATTTAAGTAGGTTTTAATAAATTCGGCATAAATCTTTAATAATGTTTATTGTACTTTTACCATAAAGTGTACCGTAAAAATAACCTTTTTTACTTCTGTCTAATGCTATACTGAATGGAGTATAGTACATAGGTATCACTAATTCCATATTCGTTCAGGAAGAAGCGATATGTTTGTCAAGTCACGTTTCCGAGAATTCAATTCAGTAATTCCTGTTTGCACTAAAATTGAGTCACGCGTGTATTGACAGTTTTTTCGCTACTATGTGATATTTATGGTAGATGTGCGAGGATGCATTGCGAGGAATGTGTTTGTTAAGAACCAATAGAATTGCGAAGATAGGTGAATGAAACAATTCTATTGGTTCTTAACACACATATTCCTCGCAACGCATCCTCGCACATCTCTGGTGGAAACGCACCCTTGTCTTGCGTAATAGTTGGTAAGATTGCTGACTGACAAATCGTTACCAAAAGCTTACGATCACCAAAGGTAATTTTCTTATGAAGCGCTATCTATTTGCAACTTCGTAAGTTGTGCGAAAAAATGGGCTTTATAGACATTTCCAGAAAGCATCTTCTTGTACTTGGTTATTCCGTATTTGTCATCATCATCATCATCATCCGTGCGGTCTATCCCGGTTGTGAACCCACACTGGTGTGTGGGGTCCCAGGGTCCGCCTTTCTTATTTTCTTGGCCCACTTCGCGCGGTCTTGTGCATCCTCAGTGGTGAGTCTGTTGGCACGCATGTCACCCTTAACGACGTCGACCCACCGCTTCTTGGGTCGACCTCTGTTTATTCCGTTATTCCGTATTTGTAAGTTAAGTAATACACGGCCAGAAAATTTATACAAATCTGAGTATAAAGTATCTGGGGACCTACTCACTTTCGTCCAACATGTAGTAACATGAATATGCAGTCGTTCAAAAAATTATCATGCGAAATTATGTTGATTTTTTGGTATTCAAATACCCATAATTTATGGTACGAAATTCATGAAACCTATCCAGAACGTGCATTTTGTTTCTTTTTTAACCTTACAAAGATTCACGAAACTTCGTTAATTTGTACCGGAGTAGGCCGCCTGGTCTAATTAAGTTTATGTACGTATCTAGTTGTGCATACAAACGGACCAACAAATCCCACAAAACACCTATCATTGACGCATCGTGTGACATCACTCAGTAGCTTAGATTTGTATCGGCACTCCACTCGGCCGCTTATTAACTCTCCGAGCACTCTAGATAATGGGATTGGCGGAAAAAAGCACGCAACGCCGCGACGTCATTGAAATATTTTATTGATAAAGCCTCTTTTAATTTACTCCGGCAATGAGACCTTGAAATCATTCAATAACAGCTTGTATGTATATGAGTAGAAAGTATCTTATATTTTGATCCTGCTTTAATACATGAGTAATTACAGTATCATTAAAATCCGTTCAGTAGAAATTTGAGATTAAAAAAACGCAATTTTATCCTAGCAATAATGACTTGATTTCCACGATGGAAGCTATGATTATTTATGAAATTTCTAAAAATCATAAATACTCGTAATTAGCCGGTACATAATATGGTAATAATTTAATACCCACTACCTACATAGCCTACATAGCTCTTCCCAGAAACAAGAAAAACGGCTCATACAAATAAGTTCTCAGCGAAGTACTTATCTCACTATGCTTTGCCTGTCAAATTGTCTATCACGGTGCGAACTAAAGTGAAAATGGAAAACAGGTACCTGACACTTCTTTAAGTAACTCCCATGTGCATTCAATAAAATTTAGGTGACCCAAATCTGTTGTCTGTTTATTTCATTGACTACTTACAGTTTTCTTCTACTTTAGGTTGTAAGTACATGGTAGGCTGTACATGTATTCAGTAATCAATGGTTCAAATCCATCTAATTAGGCAATTTTTAAGGAATCCAATCTTTTGGCTGTTTAAATTTCGTTTAATCTAGAAATGGCATGACATTCTTTTGACATCCATACGAGTAAATGTTAATCTTGGTTACGGATACTAAATAGATTGGGCTCTATAGGGCGATTTTCATTTACGTTCTCCCAAATATTGATTATTCATTGAGAAAATATTGATTATTCATTGAAAGCTTACCCTACCTAGGTAGAGAATTTTCTTATTTTTCTCGATCCCAGTTTAGGTAGTCAAGTAGTATTTTTTAATTTCATAAGAATAAGTATTATAAAATAGATTGCACTTCACAAATATAAGTGGTAACCTGGTAACTCCGACCCCGCATATTTACTGATCATCAATTACGTAATTCGCAGCTTTTTTTCCAATTTAGCAATTTGGGATAAAACTTTTTTTGGAATGTTCCCGGACTGTCCGCAAACTTGCGAATAATGTGGGGTAGATTTGAAAATTGGAAAAGTTGATTAATGAATCCACATTGTGATTGGCAAAATATCGAAGTGATTGCGGGTGACACTTGGACAGACACGCCCGGGTGCCTGGTCCGATCCATCTAAACATGCAGAGCTTGATTCAAAAACTTTTCTCGGAGGCGCTGTTATGGTCACCCCTCTTTTAACCAGGGATATTTTGCCAGTGTCAAGTATTTTTAATAACTGCACGTTTTCTTTAAAGCACTGGTATCGGCTATGTTTTTAATCCACTTAATACCTATAAACTTTAAACCAAAAAAACCGTTGACTTTTTTTGAGTATTTTTAAAGTACTTCAAAAACAAATGCTGAGGTTTTATATAGGTACCGGGGGTGTCGAAGATCGATACTTACATTCACTAATTTGATATAAATATTTAAACAGATAGTAGGTAGATATCAATGAACTTTGAATTATAAGGAATCTCCATCAGCGCTCTGTCAAAGGAACAGGAAAAAGTGTGACTAAAGTCATTCTAAGCACACTTTTTCTTTAGTTACAAATTGTAACTTACAACTAAAGAAGTAAATTGTAAGTCACAATTTATGCCTACTCCTTTTACTCATACATGTCAAAAAGAGACATAAAAGCATGATATATCACTGGCACGCTCGTGCTATGTCGAAACTGTTTTTTTAGTTTTTTTTGTATTTGACTTGTCATAAGTACTTTTTATAAGTCTATAGGAATAAAAATATTTTTTACTTTTTTACTTTACTTTACTTTTCTAAAAAGTGGAACCAATGTATGAATAAATATACTGTGTAAGTATCAAGTGCATCAAGGGACTGGGAAATGGTAGTAATTACGTGTAAGTATCTGCTAATAATGGATTTTTATTGTGTATCGAATTAGTATTAGAACGCTAAGAATTATACAGAGTTTATGCAATAATTTACCCATATCATTATAATACACTAAATCTAAGAATAATTTGCTTTTAGCTCCTTATTTACATATTTGTAAGTTCTACTGTAATAACCTCTACCCACTACAACGCTTAAGACTATGTCGTATCTTCAACATAACTACAATTATTTAGTTAGGTATATGTTTTGCCAAATTACGTAGCTGGTGTTTGCGGATCCTTTGGCAGCGATATCTTGAACTGTAGCAAGACAATCAGATATATGGCTATCATGCTTATTGCCTGAAAACAAGATTCAAAATTAAGCTCAATAAATAAATGAATATGTATGAATATTAAATTAAAGTATTTATTTATGATTACAATTAAATTTGAGACTAAATGATATTTATATACACAGTTCAGTAAAAACTAAAAAGAAAAATCTAAATTTAAATAATAAAACTAAAAACTACTTAGAAAATTTTGCCCCTGCGGTAAGTAAGGTGCCCAAGATGCAGCATTCCCCCGTTGGATGGCTAGGCTCACACGTTGCGCGAGGAATGTACCAGTTCTTGGGTCACCAGTGAAAGTATTCAGTCTTCTAGACAGTATTTTAATGAGGTTTTGTGCACTTGGACCCCACGGACCGAGGGTTTCGACTCCGAAAGGCACAAAAGTGTACCCTGATCCTATGTTCAGGTACTTTTGTGTCTTTTTATGTTCAGCCGCTTCAGCCGCCGCGCCTGCCTGTTTGCATGTTCTAGGAACATGGGAAGGGGCCAGCGTGTCGACGCAGGTCGCATCCCACACCAGCGGTCGGCCCATGCTCCAAGGAACGAGTGTCATCCCGTTCGGTCTCTTACCGTCGTCACGTACGATTCCTTGCGGCTCTAACATAGCCGGTACGTTAACGGAGGCGAGGGCCCGACGAATGACATCGTTCAAGGCGGCGTGGCTGGACAAGCGGCCTGCACTCCTAGTACATGATAGGCCGTGATGTCCTAGTGAGTCAACCTCAGTACCACAGGGGCAGGTGTGTGATACGCACAGCTCGACCCCGAGGCGCAAACCCACTGCCACGCGCAGTGTATTAGGGTCGAGGCAATTTCCCGTATTTGTACTGGGGTACGCATTTAGCCAGTGGCCGGACTCCTTACGGGAAACTGCCTCAAGCCTTGCACGCTCGGAGCCTGAGCTGCATAAAAGCAAACCTCTGTGTGCAGCACTGCAGATAATTTCATCCCAACTTCTTTGCAAGTTGGGGCACGAGGGAATTCGGTTAGGCCAGGCCATTTGCCAAGCTTCTTTAGCGTTGCCTAGTTCGTAAATTTCTGACGCCGGGACGGAGCGGGAAATATTTTTTTTGGTGAGGTCGAAAGTGCTGTAGACAGACGATAAAAAAGCTGGAAGTGAAACACTGGAAATTTTGCGAATGCCTAGACCTCCATATCTTAAGGGGAGAGAGGCTTGTGTCCAGGACGATTCACTTAATTTAATATTGAGGACAGTCTCTAAAGAATTTCTGATAAGCATGTCTATTGAGCAAAAAAGATTTTGATTAGTCCAAACAGGGGTTGATCGGAGGAGGTAAGTGAACTTTGGAACGAATAAACAAAATCTCAAGATGAATAATGCCGAATGGGGGGTGATCTTCACTAGGCGGTCGGAATTTTCTTTAAATTTTGTGATAGTATCTTCTATAAAATTTCTTCTATAAAATCTATCTTCTAAAAAACTTATAAAAACACAGGGAAGTTTTGTCAATAATTTTGATGTCTTTTGCCAAAAGGTTAAAATTTTTAATTATCATGTCTCTGTTTTGTAGCTTTTCTGGAAGGAAAAGTTCGCATTTTTTGAAATTTAGTTCTAAACCCTAAGATTGAAATTTATTAATAAATTAAAAATAAATATATTATTAATTAAATTTATTATCTCATACATCGAAGTTATCACAAACACACAGACTGGCCACTAATATCTGTTTAATTATCAGACTTTATGTCGAATCAGGAATAAAACCATTGGAACTCGTAACTACTGCTCTACATGGGTTGGGTCGTCAGAAATAATAATAAGTCATAAGACTGGTCCTCAATTAGGAGCACGTGACATTATAATCCACAGATTATTATGATGTGGTGTACAAATCTTGTAAGTTTTCACTATTTGCATACGCGGGACAAAACAGCAATCATGTCACTTCAATAATCAAAACGACAATCAGCAAATAAGAAACACAATTAATAAAACACTCAAATATTGGTGTTGAGTCTGAGTGTTTCTTGCGGTAGCTTCGTTGTTTGTAGCTTCCATAACATAGAGGGATAAACCCAGGCCCCCTTTGCTCTTAAGGGACTTTGGGCACGTGCCCAGGACCTAAGCCAGGACCCCACGATCCTGAGGGCCTCTAAAATCAAGTTTTTTTAGATTTTAGAACATGAAAACAAGGTAAACTAAGAATATAAGGGCCCCATTATCTTATTGTGCCCAGGGCCCCAAACAGGTGAAGATGGTCCTGGATTAACCTTACCTTGCTGGAGTAACGTGACTTCTAAATGCATTGTTGTGAAATGCAGTTATACTAAAAGCTTTGATACTGTTATCTGAATCCATTCTTTGTTTAAGTAGGCAATATTCACGTTTTGATAAAGTAGGCAGCTATACCGATATTTATAAATTTTTTTGTTAACATTCCGTAAGAACATTTCCGAATGGGTGAACTGTACTAATGGAATCTTATGAATTCGGTGAGGAATTAAATTAATAGAACGTTTAGCTTTATTCGTAAAAACTTCACAGGGGACTTAAGTCTACTGCAGGAATAAAAGATGTAAGTAGTCTTTCCTAGGACGCTACGAGTAGCAGTGAGTGCTTACCCTTATTAAGGAGACTACTTGGTGGAAGAAAAGAGTGCTGGTGAAGCAGGATTAATTCCATAGAATTGATTCCAGAATTACAGATGAAGTACTAACCGACGTCAGGAGCTCTCTGTTGACGTTGGCGTAACCTTTCAGGCTCACTACGGCGGGATTCATTTCAATTGCTTGAATGAAGTGGTCAATCTGGAATAAAAGTACTTAGCTATATATTATAATAGTTCTTGAGGGTTAGCGGAAAACTAACGAAACGGGGTTCAGTGTTCTGACTTAAATACCAATATATATTTCTTAATTTAATTTAATAATAAAAAATTAATGATGAACACAAAATTGTTGAGCACTTAGATATAACTAATAATCACATACTAGAAAAAAATACAAGAATACTTTGAAAGAAAGGAGAAATGACAGTTTGTGTGTGAATGATTTGTTGATTTCTAGCTATGACTAACTTTGTAGCTATTACACCTACATTTTGTAACGACGAAATTTTGACATTACCCCGTAGGTTCCCCAATAGTTTAGTAAAGACCTAGAAGGCCTTATAGCAAAGATAAAATCATTTACCTATTTCCGTAAGACTGAAGATGTATTTATATCATAATAATAATAAATAATAATATATTCATTTATTTTCTCTCACAAAGTTGTTACGAGTACATGTAGTAAAGTAAAACTAGTTTTATGCTACGGCAATTTGTGTGTGAGAGACTGGTGCCAGAGATAGGTTTTTTAGAAAACCCGTATTACAGGTCACCAGTGCTCCACTCCCCAAGAGAATGTATGTAGACACATTAAGTAGAACTCCGCTGAGATGTACTGCGGGAGAGAAACTACTTAATTAAATAACTAAAAAATAAATAACATTAAAAGGGAATAATTCGTGGAATTACATAATATTATTGTTGAAAATAATAAAATGAGCTGTTCAATAATTAATTATTGAATTACCGTATAATAAATTATATAAATAACTAACTAACTGGTTGAACGTGTATTCTTTAATTGTAGGTAAAATAATATATTAATCTTAAGTAACATTCATTTGTTTAAATATATGTATAGGTAAGAAAGGTAGGATAATTAAAATATTTGATTTTTTTGCTAATAACTAGATTAGGTTATTGGGCGCAATAGAGATTCAGTATTGTTATAGTCCAGTGTTTTCAGCCATTAGGTAATGGTTCTTTTGCAGCTGGATCTAGGGAAGGAATTTATGGAACGCAATTCATTCAGTTTATTATAGATGTAGGGGCCGAGGAAACAGAAGAACTGTTGTGCATGGTGAGAGTGTAGTGCTGGAGTTTGACACACTTTGCCCCGTCTGCGCTTTCCTTTGTTTAGACTCTGGTGATAGCCCATGAGGGAATGTTGCTTAAGGGCTGTATGGAGGAGGAAAGACTGTCTGACCGTGAGAGTCTACAAGAATTGGGTCTTGTAGAGAGCGATTGTTGGGAAACGAAAAGGAAAGCCTGCACCAACCTTCAGGACTGCTCTCTGTGCCCTCCCCAACTGGATGAGGTAAGTTTTCGCTGGGCGGCCCAGGAGGTGATGCAGTAGTCCGAAATTGATTGGCAGAGGGCAAAGTAGACCATTTTGACAGTCCCTCTGCTAGCTGCGTATCTTAAAGTCTTGAAAATATAGATGAGCTTACGAAGCCGAGGAGTGAAAAGCTGGACATGGGGTTTGAAGGAGAGAGTTTGGTCCAAGGTAATCCCGAGATATTTTATTTTCTCAACCCTTTCTAGCGTTTGACAAGTAAATTGGAGGTTGCTGAAGAGCATGAGTGAACAGCGATGGAAAGGGCTGGGGGAGGCAGTTGGTCCTCCCTCATGAGCCTTTGCCTTGTCGTGGCGGGGGGGCTTAGTTCTAGTGGCAGGTGGAACCACCGGGCAGCTAAGATGTCTCAGGCATGGCAGTGCGTGGACTTCCCACCCACCCATTGCCTGCCACCGGGCGTGGTGGTGGTATGGTGCCTACCACTGCCCGCCCAAAGGGGCGCCCACGGGCGCAGCGCCTTAGGGCGAGAGGTCGGGGCCGCAGTGCACAACCGTTTTGACGAGACAGTGATCCGCAGCTGGCCCCCCCCTGTGCCCAGCGGATCCACCTTTTGGGTGGATCGTGGTTGCGGACCTAGTAGAGTCCGCGTACGGTGGGAATCAAGCGGGCTTGAGTACGAGGGTGCTTTTGCCCGCAATGCACAGCTTTCACCGCGATGGTGGAAGTACCTGTGAGCTCCAGGTACTTCCTTGGCCTCCCTCCTTCATTGGGGTGTCGGCTGGAGGGGGGCCCAATACGGGGAGGCACTGGCGGCGGGGCGTTGCGAAACTTTTTAGGGACCCCGCCTCGCCGCTGAAGTGTTGAGGTCGAGTACCGTGGGGTTATGGTCGGTAGAAGTCCGACATAACCTCGTCGTTCCCCCGGGCGGCGAGGTATCCACGAGGATTTCTCGACGTTAATAAATAAAAGGGCAGTTGGTGTAATTTGTGGGCAAAAGTAATATATTTGGTTTTGGAGGTGTTTAATGTTAGTATATTATTTTGAAGCCAATCGGTAACAGTGGTCAGCCCCTGTTGGGCTCTGGCATATACCTCTTCCCAGCTATCCCCGGTAAAGAAAAGGGCTTCTTCGTCCGCAAAAGTGAGAATGTTTCCGTGCGTGAGTTTAAGGTTACATAGATCGTTTAAGTAGACCAAGAATAGGGTTGGCCCGTTGATACTTGGTACCCGTGGTACCTTGAGGTAGACCATAGGTAACCTCTAAGACATCGCTTGACCATCCATCTATTTGGACCCTGTGCTTCCTTTGGGTAAGGTAATCAGTAAATAATTTGAATGGTGTGCCTCTGACCCCGATCCTCGCCAGCTTCCTCAGCAAGTGAGCCTTGGCGAGGTCGAGGAAGATTGTTAAGCATTTCTTCCTATTATCCAGGCTTGTAATTATGTGATTTGTAATGTCGTATCACATTACACAAGGACTTTCTAAGTCTGCCTAATATCGTATGATGTAAGCTGAAATATTCATTAAACTTTTAAACTCGTCAATGTTTTTTTTGTTGTGGTTAACTTATTTAAACATTTAAAATGTTCAATCACGTCTTTGTATGCCGAACATATCGACTCTAAATCACACCAAACGTTAAACTTACTTGTGTGACCACCAATAATTAAATAATGTTTTATTTGGAAAAATACTGATAAAGGTAATTCTGATATTTTCTTAACAAATTTAATTACGGAGTATCGTCGTCACAGTAATAAAGTCGTTTAAAAATGAGCAAAAAAATAGGTTTACCTACTTACCCAGTCGGCAAAACTTTTGAGTTTTCATGTTTTCTATAACTTTTGTAGTAATTAGGTACTTAATAAAAAAAACTACAGAAAAGGTACTCGCTCACCTCCTTTTGAGTCGGTCGATCTACGGCCAACACATCTATAGTCAGCAGCGTCTCCTGAACTCCGTCAGCTACCTAAACAATAATGCATTCCAATAATTCTTTTGTAGTC
Source organism: Udea olivalis (assembly GCA_947369235.1). Classification (NCBI taxonomy): domain Eukaryota; kingdom Metazoa; phylum Arthropoda; class Insecta; order Lepidoptera; family Crambidae; genus Udea; species Udea olivalis. The sequence goes on from OX376351.1 coordinate 12,588,268, forward strand.
AGGCCAGGTTTTTCTTAAATATAGCGCAACAAATCACTGGGATAAGCGCGCAAAACAGGTTTTTGTAAGGTTTTATTGCAACGATGATACAAAAATATATTGTTAGAATTTTAGTTACACTGTGTGAAACTGTGAAGTATGGCTCGGACCACCTCATAGTTGAGGTGACGCCTGTGCCTAGCAGTGGGACGTATATAAGGCTGTATTTGTTTATTTTGTTTGTTTAAAAACACAGGAGATGATTTTCAGATATCAAATGATATGAACCTTTTGCGTAGATTTATGTGAGCAGTCAGCAAAGATGAATAGTAACGTGGAACAGTAAACGGTGTCGACGAACAGTCCTATTTCCTTGAAGCTAAACCCGAAACCGTGGTCGACGATCTCTGACAGGGCGCCGTACACAGCGATTGTAATGTTCGTGAACCTGTTAAAATAATTTTATAGAAATACACAAGAGATTCACACACAAAATATTCTCAACCCCCTCTACACTTAAGATGACCAAATCTAGATCGCAAGTGAAGTAGTCAGAGGCGTTAACTGTCGTCGTCATGGTGAACAGAACAATCAGATGCCACTTTTCACCAATCTTATTAGAACCTCACGTTGGAGCCTTGCGCCGCGCGCCGTTACAAGGGATCGTTTGGTTTTTTATCGGTGTTTTCCATCACCGGATATCCAGTCAGAGTATTAAACACAAAGATGGATGGATGCAATAATGGATGGTTTAGAATCATACACTAAGTATGAAAAGTAACAGGCTCGGTAATCGATGAGTGGCGCGTACTTACAAGCAAAATCCTCTATTAAATCTATTGCAATTAGTAAGTAACTAATACCAATAGATTACGGGAATTTTTTTGTGTTTAATAAGCTTCTTTTTTCATCATACTACTGGTCAAAGACTCAATTAAATAAGTCTACTCGCCAATTGATTCATTGGTAGGAATTTGCCTCCTTGGATAGTTGAACTAAATATTATTACTCAACTGTTTAAAATGAAATAAAATAGAAGCGATCCATCATGGGTATGTAAGTACCTAAAACAATACCATTAAAAAAATAAGCAGAGGTGTTAGTAAACTTACATGAAAATACAGTACGTGGAATAGGTCCTAGCATATGCATTGCCCAGAAGTTGGAGTAACTCTGACAGATTTAGCCACAGAAACCGATAACGGGATATAAGCTTAGCACAGCACTCCTTTCTTACATCCTGGTAAAATATAAAAGCTTTAAATAAGTGTGGTAGCCTAAAAGCTAAGGTTATATGTTTGTGTTGTTCATAAAATTAACACTTTACCCTGCGAAAGCAATCGGAGAGGCTTTGCGATGCAATTTTGATTCCTTCGCAATTGATATACCACAGTGCACAATTCATATTAATCATTGTAATAATATGGTAGTAAGCAGCTGTATGCTTCAGGAGAAAACCGTCCAAGAGCGCACACAGACTCAGTAAAAAGCATATAGCAAGAAGAAGACAGCCAATACTTATTATTACTATCATAGTCTTCAAATTCGGGAACTGAAGATTTTCACCGGTGACTCTGTAGTATCTTACCTGTAATGTAAATGAACAAGTATTCACAGTAAACTTATTTTCGCAATCTAGTAAGAGTACTTACTTAAGAATGCGAAAATTAAGGCGCAATTTGAGTTTTCTTTGCTTTAAAATTGCATGCAAAATGGAAGGAGTATTTTGATATGTTTTTCATTGACCAAGGAATATGGTATAAATCTAACAACCAACTCGCGTACCGTGGGTTGACGATAACAAATTGAATAGAAACTATATCAAGACCGCACTTCGCCTTCGGTCGGGACACTATCCATCCGGCGAAGTTTGCATTTTTAATGAAAAAACTGATTACCCTAATTGTGTTGCGATAAATTAGAAGACATACAACATATGCTGATAGACTGTGTTAAGAATAAAACCGAACTTCTACTTCTTCTTCAAGAATAAAACCGAACTACTTGAATTTAGTTGGTAACTGTGAAGATGGGGCTGGCAATATCGCTGTGATAAATGCCACAAACCTAAAGAGAAAAAAAACATTTGCATGCATAAACTGCTGTTAACAACATAGGTACTCATCAAACACTTTATTGTAGTTTAAAATTTAAGCAAGCTGGAAATGCATGAATGAAAGCGTCATAAGCATACTTGATATCAACTTAAAAAAAGTCAACAAGCAATATGGAATATTATCCACCTAGCAAAACAATAGACAAGAAAGTATCAGTCACTTCCAAACTAAAATTAGCAATAAACACTAATCACTACACTTGCTTGTATAACCAAAACCAACTTGAAACTTCCCCCAGTTCGTCTTGTAGATAGCAACTTGGTGAGCAACGCCCCACCCAACAAAGGGAATCCAGAAGTGTGGCACGAGGAACACGACGAACAAGATGGCGTAGATGTAGTCGTCGAACTTGCGGATGGAGCGGAGGATGAGGATGCGCTCGTAGCCCACGATCAGCACGATGATTGTGGTCGCTATGTAGAAGCAGATCGCGTATGCTGTCGCCGAGGACCGCCAGCTGAACGTTATTGTACCTGAAGTTTAAGAAAAGGTAACTATACAAATAGACAAAATGTTAATACGTTTAGACAAATATAAATTCACCTATATGGACAAACTTATAATAGGTACAGCTATGTCCTACTTACTAATTTGCAGGGGTTGGAACCTGTTTAAAAATTAACGTTTTTAAAACGTTACGAACAGTTCCTTTCATAGCATTTTGTTCGGAACGCGAACACTATGGCTACTTTTTTACCACCGCACCGCTCGCACGCAACCGACAGGGCGTTCATCATCACACTCTGAATCCGCAATGGTCTCGTACAGTTCGGTTTCAGAGATGTTTCCTTCCGAGGACGCTTAAATTGTGGAATGAACTTCCCTGACGAAGTTTTCCCGATGAGTTATAGTATGCAGTTTTGTGCCGTGCTGGTGGCGGCACTTTAAAAGAATACTTTCCACAGCCCCATATCTTCCCATGGGTGTCGTAAGAGGCGACTAAGGGTTTTTTCCAGCAGACCATCTGCTCTCCAGGTGGGAGACTTATGTCGGCCGGTTGTTGTTACCACCATGCAGTTGTGTAAAACCCGCCAAGTGATTCTGACCTATCTCGGTCAGGTCGCGTTCCGGGATCAGCACTGCACTAACCGGTGCCAGGGGGACTGTGATCGTGGCAATTGTTGGACCAGTGGGAGCCTTAGCGGCGGTATTGTGTGTGTAGTGTGTATCGGCCTGCCGGCCAGGGAGACCCGTAGTAACGGTGGTGCCGCTGGCCACCCGCGGCATAGTACAGGGGCCCAAAAGGGGTTAACCACCTCTGGAGGCTGCCCCACCAGGTCGCGCATAATCTCGGGGTGGCTCGTTGTGCCGGGTGGTGCCCGGATCCGGTGGGGCCCGGCGACCACACCCGAGGGGGTACGGGGGCCCTTCCGTCCGGCGGACCGGCCTACACTATTCCACGCGATTAATACCAATGCAGGGCACCACGCTTTGTCTTTCATTGCTTCGATCACAGTCGTCCTTTCCAGCCTTTCATGGAGTTCGCTAAAATCCGCGGACTCCATGCAAACCTCAACGCCGTCCATCAACACCTTGAGACGGCGAGGCCTGCGATGCTCTTTTTGACGGAAACACAGATAGGCCGCCCTGCCGATACGTCATACCTACACTACCCCGGCTATGTGCTGGAAGAGTCCTTCCAACCTAAAGCCGGTGTATGTCTATTCGTCAGGGCGGACGTCTGCTGTAGCCGTCTCCACTGCCTAGAAGACCCATCCTTCTCCACTCTCTGGGTGCACGTTGACCTGGGCTCCACAAGCCGGGTCTATGCGTGCATATACCGCTACCACAAAGGCGACGCCGAGACAACTCGACTCTTCGAGCATCTGAGTCAGGCCGCAGACAACGCTCAGGCGCAGTTCCTAAATGCCGAAATGATGTTTTTGGTAGACTTCAATGCCCACCATGAGTCCTGGTTAGACTCATTAAAAACAGACCATGCAGGCCGAACTGCCCATGCGTTTGCTCTCACGCAAGACCTGACGCAACTGGTACACCAGCCCACCCGGGTACCAGATATTGTCGGTCATACACCCTCCTTATTGGACCTTCTGCTGACGAGTCACCCGGCCAGGTATAAAGTGTCGGTTGGTGCTTTATTAGGCTCCTCCGATCACTGTCTGGTTGGCGCTACAGTGCCTTGAGCAGCTCCCCCACAACCTGTGGAGGTGACGCGGCGGTTATGGCACTACTCGTCGGCAGATTGGGACGGATTGCGAGAGTATTTTGCCTCCGTCCCTTGGCGGCAGTGCTGCTTTGGAGAAAAGGATGCTTCAGAGAGTGCATCTGCTATCGCTGACGAGATCAGTACCGGAATGGAATACTACATTCCTTTTACTGATGTCGTCAGTGCTAGCAAAACTGGTCCCTGGTTCGATCGCGAGTGTGCCGCAGCTGTTGAACAAAAACAGGCGGCGTACCGTGCTTGGTCTAGGGCCCAGGCACTCAATGATCATTCAAACCTTGCCTCCCTGAAAGCAGCCTTTAATAAAGCCACCAAGGCCACGAAGAGGGCTTACATTAGAGCAGACGCCCAGCGAATTGCACGTGTTGGCCAAGAACTCATCACGCACCCTACGGGTAGCCGCTCCTACTGGCGACTGGCTAAACACGTGCAATCTAACTTCTGCGTGCCTTCGCTGCCCCCACTGAGATTCCCTGATGGATCGTTGGCTCATCAGCCGCATGAGAAAGCCGATTTACTGGCTAACCTCTTTGCCGCAAACTCTTGCATCGATGACTGCGGTGCACCTGAAATTCCACATTGCGGCTCCACAATGCCTGATATTCGTATCAGGCAGTGTGATGTTCGTGCCGAACTGCAGTCACTCGATGTCAGGAAAGCCAGTGGCCCTGATGGAATTCCAGCTGTGGTGCTGAAGAAATGTGCAGCGGAGTTGTCTCCAGTGTTAACTAGCTTGTATCGCCTCTCCTACAATTCGAGTCTTGTGCCGCTGTCTTGGAGGGAGGCGAACGTTCAACGAGTTCCCAAAAAAGGGACCGGTCTGACCCTGCCAATTACCGTCCAGTCCAATAGCCGTAACCTCAGTGTTAGCTAAAGTCTTTGAGCGGATCATAAACACGCAGCTCATCCGCTACCTAGAGGATCACTCTCTTATTCACGACCGTCAGTACGGCTTCCGACCAAAACGGTCTACGGGTGATCTTCTAGCGTACGTGACACACATCTGGGTCTGGGGGAAGGCTATGGACAAGCATGGGAAATCTTTGGCCGTCAGCCTTGACATTGCCAAAGCTTTCGACCGTGTATGGCATCGTTCGCTTCTCTCCAAGCTATTGGCATATGGTCTGCCACCTCGCCTATGCGACTGGGTCGCCGGATTTCTGGATTGACGTATAATACGTGTCCTTTGCGATGGTCGAAAATCACGCTTTCTCCAGATTAATGCCGGAGTGCCGCAGGGCTCCGTCTTGTCGCCGACGTTGTTTCTCTTGGTAATATTCATTGCTATGCGGATGATAGCACGGTCCACGCGCGTTATTTCGAGCGCCCTGGGGCAAAGCAGACCGACATCGAGGAGAAGAGGCGAAGTCTTGTTGTTGAGCTTGACGGAGTGTTGGACCGCATTTCAGAATGGGGTGCATGCAATCTTGTCGAGTTCAATGCCAAGAAAACGCAGGTGTGTGCATTCACAGCGAAGGCGTCGCCGTTCCTTTCCCATCCCACTCTTCAGAGCACCCCGCTACCGATTAAGGATAGCCTAAACATCCTTGGCATGGATGTTCGTAGCAACCTAAAACAGCGGGACTACATTGAGAGCGTCATTAGAACTGCATCCCGTAAACTCGGAGTCCTGAACAGAGTGAGACGACTCTTCACGCCTGAGCAGCTCTGACTCTTGTATAAGACACAAGTTCGCTCGTGTGTGGAATACTGCTCTCATCTCTGGGACGGTTCCGCCAAGTACTTACTCGAAGCTCTTGACAGGTTTCAGCGGCGTGCTATCTGTATTATTGGAACCTAGAGGCAACTTTGACCCTTGAGCCTCTCCAATTGCGTAGAGACATTGCCAGGCTAAGTGTTATCTATCGCTTCTACAATGGGGAATGCTCTGACGAGTTATTCCAGCTTATCCCACCCTCACCTTTCCACTCCCGTACCAGGCGTGCTGGACTACGGCGTCACCCACACACAATTCAACATTTGTTGGCCCGAACTAAAAGGTTCGGTGACTCGTTTCTTTGTCGTACCATCCAGACGTGGAATGCTCTTCCAGCGCATGTGTTTCCTTCCTCGTATAGTCCCGGGTTCTTCAAGCGGGGCGCGAAAAGGCATTTCTGCAGGCCTTCAAGGTGAGGATGGCCAGCCCAGTGATTCGTTTCAATGACTGGGCTTGTCAACCTCATATCTGGACCTCACGACCGCTTTCCATCAGGTGGAGTGAGGTCATCTTGACGGGCAATATTAAAAAAAAAAGTTCTTCAAAAGGGGTTTGAAAAGGTTTTTGCAGGGTCCACAACGAGCGAGGAATACCCGTGTTTCACGTGTCCATAGGCTGCGGTAACCGCTTACCATCAGGTGGTCTGCATGCTTGATTGCCACCGACGTGGTATAAAAAAATGGCACATTTTATGAGAACGGCAAAAACCGGTTTATTCCACAAGGCACAGAGGCTCGTGGCGTGACAGCAAAAATTCATACATGGCCACACTTTTTACATAACTGAGAATAAAAATATTTACTGGCGATACACCTATTCGTCAGACATGATACGAGTATGAGGTTAGACACGACTGGTGACTAAGCAGCGTGACTGTAAATAATTATCAGTTTTAATCCTAGTTTCCTATTAAACCTAATAAATAGAAAAAACCGGTTAAAAACGAAATATTGAGCGCAAACGATTTACATTTTGTTGCTCTTCTAAATCATTTTATTACGTTCCTATTCGAACGGAAACAAAACCAATACGCTCTTAGGCATTTTGAACAAAAATGGTTTGAAAATTAAACCGGTTTCCAAGCCCTGAATTTGGCACTTAATATGTATATAGAGTGGTAAGTGCATTTTCTTTATGCATAAATTAGTAGAATTATGTGTTTTGTGCTAAAAGAGATAAATATTGATTTATCAGTAACGAAATTTGATTCGATAATCCCATGTAAGTAAATAGCGAGGATAACACGATTGCGAACATACATCTTTGTTGGATTGATTTACTTCAAAAATGTTATAGAACTTTTCAAGTGTCTTACTGCAGTTGGAGTAATGATGGAAGAAAAGAAGGTTTAAATAACACAAGGTTTATATTAGAAAAAGAAAAAATGGTTTTCAAACACAGGTTTACATTAAAATCTTTGAAATCTTATCATTAAAATCTCAGTTCAAAAGTATTTACAGCACTGATCATTCCAGAGTAATATTACAATTACAAAAAAAAAATTAGAATCAGGGAGTATCTCTATTCCTGACATCGTAGATTCATCAGAACTTTCATTATGCTCTTGTTCATTTTCACTTTCCCCACTGCTATCACCTGTGTAAATAATCATTTCATCGGAAAAACTATCGATTCTTGGGTCAAATTTACTATATTCATCTTCGCATTTAACAGCATGATCACAAACTTTTGTCCATTCTTCTGATCCTATATTATTGATTTTTTCTAATAAAGCATCTTTAACTGACGTGTCAGTCATTACAATAATTTATTTTGGCTACACGTTGCTTTATTCGGGACCAAATATTTTCAATGGGGTTAAGATCGGGATGACATGTTGGCAATCGTATAATTTTATGCCCATATTTTTCTTTATGTCTTTCTATAATTTCATACAAATCAGGTTTCAGTTTCTTTGGGTTATGCGGAATGTTGTGTTGTTGTAACCAAGCTATCATTTATAGGATAGGTGTGTTTGAGTTTGCTGGTTTCACAGACAGCTTATTATGATATGGGGAGTTGTCAATTACCAACACACTATTAGTCTGGGGTATTCCGTTTCTTCTTAAGAGCATTTGGTATTTTCTATTGCATAGATACTCTACCCATCCCTTTCATTTCTTGTATGACGTTGACATGTCTTTTGTTTGGAACTATTTATTTTAAAACAAATAGTGAAATAAATTGCGTGTAACAATTTTTTTAACACGGCAAAGCTGTTAATAAAATACATTATTAACAAAATTGATTACGTAGGTGGGTACGTAAACCGTTTATAGTTGCACAATAAAGTTATTATTTTTAGATAGATTGGCCCAAAGATTAAATAATAGAGAATGCTTCATGGCATTATCCGTCTTTCGTACCAACACACTTTTGATTTAAATAAATATGTAAATATTATTATCATTGACGTATAAATTATAATAATTTTTTTTTTATGGAAGGAAAATGCATCTAAATATAATTACCTCCTTGAACTTATAAACGTACCTACATACCTACGTAATGAAATTACGATAAATGACGCATGACAGTAAAGATTTAGATGTTTGTTTAAAATAAAACAGCATTAAATTATCATAAATGTAGATTCCTATTTAAATCATTTGCAATTATTTTCTTATAAGATCATGGCTCCATACCGTATTAACGAACAAACCAAGCACTCCATCATAAATTTACACAAGGAAGGTGTAAGTGATACTGATATATCAGATGAACTTGGCATTAGTGTAGGTAAGTACTTAGGTATTAAGTTTAATGCATATTATTATTATCTGGTTATAAATAAAATATAATTTTCATCGTAAATTATTTTTAGACAAATACTGGGAGGTTATGCATTAAAAGATGGCGTGAAGAAGGAGACGTAGTGAAGCATGTGTCATTCGGTCGACCAAGAAAATCCAGCGCTTCTCAAGATACTGCAATTATCCGACACGCACATGTAGATCGCTTCATTAACACCTCACAATTGGCCGTCCTGAATGAAGTGTCTCAGGGTACTATAAAACGCCGACTTCACGAGGCTGGCCTTAAACATCAGGTGCCTTTTTTTTTTGCAGGGGAAAAAATGCGATACGTACTATCCCGCTACCTGGGTGGGGCAGCGGGGGAGTGTGGGACTCTCCGTCACAGAAGGTGACGGCATACCCACTAAAAAAGATCCCCGGTATACCTCATCGCCTTGACGGGACGACATGGTGCCTGTTTTGGATTACCGTGCCGTCCCTGGCGGGTGGCCCAGCCTTTACGCCGGGCCTCCTCACGCAACAGGGGCATCCCGGTATACAGGGACACCCCCAGACAGGAGCACCGTGCAATGGGGTGAAAGCCCCCCGACTTTCACCCCGGTGCTGCTTTTAGGGAGCAGGGAAAAGGCGTGCAAACCGCCGTCTCCTCACTCCCCGCCGTCTGCGTCGGAGAGGGCCCGCCTGAGAATCTTCCTCCCGGGCCCTCTCCGCTGTCTCCTTCTGCGACATCACCTCTTCGCAGAAGGAGACCATCGCCTCCCACCCTCTCTCGTTAGCCAAGATGGTCCGTATCAGGACCGGGAGCGAGAGGTCAGTGCCAACCCCTTCCACTAATGTGCGACGCTGCACCGCCCACGCAGTGCACACCTCGAGGGTGTGCTGGGCGGTGTCCTCCTCGGCGTGGCACTCGTGGCACCTCGGGGTGGGCTTCCTCCGGGCGATGTCATGCAGGTACTTTCCAAATCAGCCAAGTCCGGAAAGTACCTGCACCAGCCGGTACGTAAGGAGCCTGCGAAGAAACCTCATCTGATGCAGAGACACAAACAACTAAGACTGCAACTTGCTCTTCAGTACCTCAACCACAACTTTGACCGAGTTGCATTCCTGGACGAGAAAGTATTTTGTTCCTCCGCACACGGGCGTCTCTCATTATGGCGAGTTAACAATACGAGATACGAAGAACAAAATGTTTTGGCCAATAACAGAAGTGGCCGTATTACCCTAGGGTTTTGGGGCTGGATATCAGCAGCGGGTCCTGGTGAATAGGAGATAGGGGGCCGATTAAATGGTCAAGGGTACATGGAAATAATTGAAGAGGTGTTTTTCCCTACTGCCCGAACTGTGTACCCTGATGACGAACTCGTCTCATTTGTTCAAGACAACTGTTCCATACATAATTCAAGGGTCGTAAGCAAGTATATTGCAAGGAACGACAGATTAAATCTTAGAAAATAACCACCTAAAAGTCCTGATTTAAACCCAATTGAGAATGTGTGGGGTAAAATGACTCAATTATGGGATCGTCAACAACTGCGGACAACAGAAGCCTTGCGTACACATGTGAATCAGTTATGGGATTCACTAAGGGGTGACAATTTTCGTTACAATACTGTCCGATCAATGCGACAACGCCTTCTCGACGTTATCAATACAAATGGAAGTTACACAAAATATTAGTATAGAACGACTCCGGACTAACAAGTCAGTGGTTGCACGTTGAACCTAGCATGGGGTTAATGTTAGTGGGGAATGTGGGAATAGTATGATGAGCACACAGCATTTATACCCTGAGTAAAGGAGGAGGTATATTTAATTAAAAAAACGTTTAACCATTACCTATCACTACAGTACAAGCTCTGTTTAGATTGGGATATTGTAAGGTAGGTTTTATTATTTATTATCCTTTGCGTCGACATAACTTTCTTTATTTTTAGTTATACGTATAATTTTTTTTCAAGTTCATCTAGCTATGTATAAGTTTCCCCAGGTGTCACAGTCACAGTTGTTTGTTATTTTATTAAATAAAGTTATCGGCTATATTTTTTAGTTTCAATTATTTTTAGTGTATGAAAGGATTGGAAATGCTTTTATGTAAGTAAATATAACGTGAAAAAAATACCTGCTTAGGTGGGAACCATACCTACTACGCCTTCCGCTATCGGAGTGCTGAGTGCGAGTTGCAGTGAGAGAAGTGAATAACTTCACCATCGCGTTTGCGAGACAAAAAACGCGAATTTGCATGGCATCGGGTGAGCGCCATCTAGCGGCCTTAATGTTGCCCGAATTGGCTGCTAGATGGCGTTGATTCGATTTCATAGTAATTGACATTTACGTGCTCGCAAAACGCGATGGTGAAGTCATTCACTTCTCTCACAGCAACTCGCACTCGGCACTCAGGGCGTTACCTATCACAATTAAATTTATTATTTAAGTATTATAAATAAATTCGTGTAAGCTTTTGGTACCTTATTATATTTTTTACAACATCGTCAATTCAAAATGGTTTAGGCAAAATCCTCAGTCTGCATATCATCTATATAAACAACTAAATAAAAAGAATAAAAAAATATCGCAAAAACACCAATCTAATGATAAGTCTGTGAAGGCCCTTAGTTTCCGATGTAAGTACTGGAAATTGAATTATGTAAGAGAAGATATTTATGAGTACTATGGACGCTTAAATACCAATGGACGGTTTCGGAGCGAACAATATAAAAGATCCTTGTAATCGTGTATATAAATTGGAGACTTATGATCTGAAGAAATATAAGACTGGTTGGTTGTGTACAATATTAAGATTACTTTATATGCAAAGATAGAATTGAACCTTTGTTTCGAACATGTATTTGACCACCTTGTCACCACATATCTTTATGAAGCTGACTGTACTTTAGCTGATGAATTTTTCAATTACGACTTGCGAAAATTTTGTCCTAAGACTGTAAGAGCATAAAAGTTTATTAATCAAAGAGTGCCATGGGGCAATATTTCGAATTATAATCGGGTAATAGTATCTACATTTACATTGGCAAGTTAAATTAAAGATTTACGTACATTTACGCCTTCTCTCAATATCTAAAACACCCGAAATCTAATACATGCCTCAAAGTTTTTCGAAATGATGCTGTGCCGTTCATCAGGAACCCAACCCACTAACGGGTTTACAGCTTAGGTTGTCATATGTGTACCTGGGCGCGACCTGGTGATGGGCATGACCGCCAGCACGCGGAAGAGCACCAGCAGCAGCTTGTGGTCCCGGTAAAACTGGTCGTGGATCTCGCACGTGTCCCCGTCTTGGGACGACAGCTGGTCACGCTGTTCTTGCTCCTAGCAACACAAGATATTTTCGGTGCTATGATCAGAGAATGCACTATACAAATAGGTGCTATAGTAAGGTAGTCAGCCTACATACTGTCCAAGTGCCGGGTAAAAGACTTCCTGTATGTCTACCGAGAGTTCAGCCCAATGACAGCCGCTAGCATCCGCGTAAACTACCGCCGCGTACCTATGGTATCCAGAAACACAACAGACGCAGGGAGAGAATTTCACTCACTAGCGGTGCAGACCAGAAAGGACGCAGCAAACTGTTGAGTATTGCTGGAAAGTCAACCACATGGAGGCCCTCCCGACGTTTGATGGTGGAATTTTATAAATCTTAGAAATAAGAAGATAATGAATAAATGAATACTCAAAATACTTACCAGTGCAAAGCATCATCATCTTTACCCTACACGTGTAAAAAGGTAATATTTATACCGCAAACTATGCTTAACTTTGCAATCTAATTGAGATATCTTGCTTCTGTTTTATGAGTGAATTATGACTGGCAATTTTACAAATCCGAATGAAACTTACATAATCCCTTTGAGTCCTCTCGTAGACATGTTTACTATTCTGCACGTGTTTCATATCATTTTGTAGCAGGGAATTATTAATTGCCTCCTCAAACAAATGATCCGGTATCATCATTTTCGCGCCGCGGTCCAAAGCTCACAGCTGAATGACGGTTTTGAAATTAATCGTGCCCGATAAGCCCGAGCGAACTAGCCCTAAAATATGCAAGACCCGACATTATCGTGCAGGTAAACAACTAGTGTAAATATAATTAAATTTTAAAGTAAACGACGATATCGCTCTTTGCATTCCAAAGTAGAAACGAAACGATCGCTGTAAATTTTTAATTCGATTGCCGTGTTATGAACCGTTTACTGCGAATGATGCAGTATTTAGTTAACTCGCCCACAAGTCAATGTTAACCTTTAACCTGTATGGTATCTACCTCGTTACCTTTTTTTTTGTCTCCCCGAAAAAACTCTGTATGGACTATCCCACTGCCCGAGGGGTAGGCAGTGGGGGAGTGTGAGACTCTCCGCCGTGGAGCCGACGGGATAAAACGACCGGGGTATACCTCACCGCTATGGAATGGGGCGACATGGAGCCAAAAAGAATTACCACGTCACTTCAGCGGTCGGCCCGGCCTACGTGACATAAAAACGTCCTCCTCACACTACAGGGGTATCCCGGTATACTAGAACACCTCCAGACGTGAACACCGTGCAATGGGGTGAAAGCCCCCCGGCAATCACCACGGTGTTACTTTTAGAGAGCAGGAGGAGGACGAGCGAACCGCCGTCCTCGCACTCCCCGCCGTCTGCGTCGGAGAGGAGCCGCCCGAGGATCATCCTCTCGGGCCCTCTCCGCTGTCTCCTTCTGCGTCATCGCGTCTTCGCAGAAGGAAACCATTGCCTCCCAAGCCTCCTGGCTCCCTAATATAGCCGATAGGAGGGCCGGGAGCCAGAGGTCGACGCCAACTCTGGGGACTAACTCGCGGCGCTGATCCGCCCACGCAACGCACACCTCCAGTGTGTGCTGGGCAGTGTCATTATCAGTGCCGCAGTGGTGACACCTCGTATCTGGCTCCCGCCGGACGATTTTATGCATGTACTTTCCAAAGCACCCATGCCTAGAAAGCACCTGCACTAGTCGATACGTCAGAGGCCGCTTCTCTCGACGTACCCACTGTTTGGAGACTGGTCTGATCGCGTCTATGGTGTGCCGGCCATTGACGGGATCAGCCAGGTGCTCCGCCCACCTCTGTATAAGCGCATTATGGGCCGCTCTACGAACGCCCTCTATTTCATCGAAGCAGGGGCGCTCACCTCGTGCTCTCGCTGTTGCCCTGTACTCGTGGACAGCAGCGAGAACCTCCGCTTCTAATTCCCAGGGGGGCATTCCTGCTAAGATGCAAGCAGCCTCCCCAGATATCGTGCGGTAACCTCTTATGGCCCTCACTGCCATCACCCTCTGCGGCGCCCACAGCAGGTTTTTGTTGTGAGCAGTGAGGGCCCCCGCCTCTATTGGCGCTCCGGAGAGTGCAATACTCTTAATTATGCCAGCGTACAATCGCCGGTTGTCTGGTCCGGGCCGCGCTTGTTTGGGAGCAAACGGCAGAGAGCTCCTGCAGCACGGATGAGGCGTGGGGTAAGTCTAGAGAAATGCTCCTTGAAACTCCAACGCCCGTCCAAATAGAGGCCCAGATATTTCATCTGGGCCTTTACCCTAACTATCGCCCCATTTAGGTAAACTGAGGCGCCAGGAGGCCGCCCCTGCCGAGGCCCGTGAAAAAGTAACGCCTCAGTCTTGTTAAGGGCCACCTTCAAACCTAGCTCCTCAATTCGGCTGATAACGAGGCTGGCGCCAACTTCTGCCAGCCTCTGCACCTCAGAAAACGTCATGCCCCTTGCTATGACCAACGTGTCATCCGCGTAGCATATGGTGCGTATCCTAGGAAGGAGCGCGCCGCGGAGCACCCAGACATAGCCTAAATTCCACAGCAGGGGCCCACAAGCACGGACCCCTGGGGAACTCCACATCGCATAGGGTGACGAACGAGGACTCCATCACCACCCTCAAAGAGCACCTCTCTGCCCTGGGGGTAGTCCTCCAGCTACCTACCACCTCATACAACGCTCTCTAAGTAATAATCTCACGCAAACGCATTCAATAATTTAACAAGCATTTACGCATTAATTCCTATGTCGAAGTCCTTGAGTGTTGTTATTTCAGTTGCTGACGGTAAGTACCTTCAGCAAACCTTAACGGATATCGGCGTCCATGCAGTTGTCACGTAGTCAATACTAATATTATAAAGAAACTTACCACCGTTTGTGAGTTTATTTCTTTTAACGTTGTTTAAAATATTTCCATCATTAGTTTATATTACAACATGTGATTTTATTTATTTTTGAGATTTTTAACTATTCTATATTAGTCCTTTCAACTACATAATGTTGATTGCAGTTAATTTATTATATTTTTGACATGTCATATCATAATATAACTTTAGGATATAAATATTAAATACAACGTTTAAAATAAACTTAAGCTAATATTTTAAATGTGTCTTTACTAGCAATTGATGTCCTACGGGATAAAGAATGTGTTAAATAATTAGTTCAATATTTGTTTTACCGAAACATATGTAGTTTGTAATTGGTTTAATTTCGGTTTCTCAGAAAAACTGCTTTAACTACAAGTGTTAGCCAGCGATGTTTTTTCTTATTACTTACTTAATAAATACAAAATCAAACTCTGCAATTCGTTCTATGCTAGATCTAACTGTATACGTTCCTTCATTTTAATTATTTGGTATATTTATTATTTTATACACATTTGAAAAAAGGTGTATCGAGCGATGTCCTATTGTTAATTTTAGGAAGGAAAGCAAATTTCTATTTCAGACCAAACCATGTAGGTATGTTATTTAAATTAATTAAAGTGCTGAAATTACCAATATATAAGTTCGAAAAGAAGTCTATAATCAGCGATGTTTTTCTAAACTTCCAAATATAAACTGTATTTTTTTTCTTATTAATAAAAAAAATGATTTTGTATTCATAAAGTAAGTACTTTATGAATACAAAATCAAACTCGGTAATTAGTTCTATGCTAGATCTAAAACTGTAAATGTTCTTTCATTTTAATTATTTGGTAGATATATTAATAATAAGAAAATCTTGACTTCCTAAAATTTACAAGAGGACATCGCTGGACACACCTTTTTTCAAATGTGTATAAATCAATAACTGGTCCGATATGAACAATTCTTAGAGTGTTAGATAGCCCATTTATCGAGGACAGCTATATGCTATATATTATCACGCAAAGGCCAATAGGACTGAAGCACCGATAAAAAATGTTTCATAATGCAAATGACCTCAACCAAAAAGCGTCGCGTGAATATTTTAAGAAAAGGTAAAAATACATTTTCAAATTAAAGTGTCGTTTTTATTTTACCTGATCGACGCTTGAGCATTTTCATTCATCATGTTTTAAATGGCTTACGTACCTATTTAAAACATGTTGTAATGAAATCAAAAACATCGAGCTAAAACTATACCTAACGTAAGTAGAGTACTTACGTTAGGTTAGGTTAGGACGACATATCTGCTTGAACATAAAGTTATATTTTTAATAACATATTTTTTTGCAATATTTTAGCTTTTCAAATGACAGGGGTATTCTAGCTTAATAAAATAACAAGTCAAAGTAAGACATATTACCTGCTTATCTTTTGGCAACCTTTGATATTTTTTTTTAAATTAATATTTTTGTATGGACATAGGCGATTTTCTGAAAATAACTAAAATTTATCATAACTTTTTAACGGTTAGAAATCGGACCAATATTGATAGGATTATAAGGTCAGAAATGACCCCAGCTATGCGCTATTTCGATTTGATCCTTACTTTCAGGGACACCCTGTATAGAGCAGTACAGTGAAGCTCAATGGTTATCTTTATATAAGGCATAGTTCGGCAAGTAAACGCTTGGTGTCGCTTTAATCGCAAACCGGGACTGACATCTCTATACCAGTCTAAATAATGTTCTCTATGGTGGCAAAGTGCGCTTATGGGGCACAGTGTTTTCACTTATTAGAACAAGCAAAATCTGCGAAAATGAGCATTAATTACCCCTTAATCACTAGATGGCGCTGTTTCGCACTTTTTCTTCGATATTAAGCTATTTACTGTCAGCCATTTTTAAACTTGACGATAACAAACAAACAACATTTTCCGTTTGTTTCCTCGACGCGAAAGTGTTTCCCTGCATTTTTGGTTGCTTTCAGTGTTAATAAACTACGCCCTCGCTACTCTTGGAGTCCGATGACCTGCGCTTTTCGTTTGACTACTGCATTTCCTACTGAATCTTCATCTGACTTGTGATTCATTTCTGGCGAAAATATTTGATAAAGCTGATCAAAAGTGTTGTGTTATTATAAGTAAACAAGTTGTTAAAGGACTGTACACAGGATTTCGATGCAAATGACCTCAACCAAAAAGCGTCGCGTGAATATTATATGAGAAGGTAAAAATAAATTTTCAAATTAAAGTGTTATTTTTTATTTTACCTGATAGACTCTTGACCATTTGCATTCATCATGAGTTATAAATGGCTTACGTATTTGAAACAAACATCAAGCTTAAGTACACAATACCTAACGTAAGTATTATAGAGCAGCACAGTGTAGCTAGGTTATCTTTATAAATGACATAGTTCAGCGAGTAAACGCTTGGTGTCGCTTTAATCGCAAACCGGGACTGACATCTCTATACCAGTCTATATAATGTTCTCTATGAGTACGCCTGCCACAAATATCTGAAAACTTCCGATTGGATACTAGTAGTGACACCTTACTTAAAACTATGATTTAGTTTGTAGAATCGATGTAGGGTGTCACTACTAGTATCCAATCTGAAGTTTTCGAGTTATGTGTGGTAGGCCATAGAGGATAGTAATACATTGGGTAGTTAGGCGCACTTGCCCGCTAGGCGCACTTTGCCACCATCACTTTATGATAAGTATACATATATATATATTTAAAGAAAGACTCAAGAAGATATTTTTGTTTAATTTTATTGGTATTTCAAAATATTCCTAGACAGACCTTAAGCGAGATTGAAATCAATATTTTCAGTACGAATATTCGCAATTTAGGGTTCTTAGACAAAAATATACGCGATTTTGGACTATTTCAATCAGAAATTGATTTGCGCGGTTTTGGGCTACCTGAAGGACGATTTTTCGCAACATACCGGTCTGGCCCAGCAACCCTGCTCACCAGTGTATGCCGGTGTTATTATTGACTTGACACGGCTACGGTAATTGAACGCTGTTTTTTCCAAAATACGGTATAAGGCAGAGTTTTGACTACCGTATCACAATTCGACGATTCAACTTCCCATAAAAACCCAATGGGAAGGAAACTCTGAAAAATAAAAAATAAAACGATTGCAACAAACTTACTTTACCATACTGTAGGAAGGAACTATTTGGTATCTATAGTCAATGAACTCCTGTTACCGTGGATTCCCCAAAGAGTGTTTGCTATTACGGAATTTGATTAAACTGAATCTCTCGTGTTATCTCTTTCTTAAAATGCCATTTGTTGGTGAGAAATGCAATGGTTGTGAAAGAGACCAGTTGATTTAATAGTATTCCACCAACAGCGAGGTAAAGGAGAGTAAAGAAAAATATGAATTAAATTATGTAACATACTGTTTTAGTAATACGGCAGAATTCCGTTTTCCTTTCCTAAATACGGCAATTCAGGTTTTTAATTCCGGCAACCCAGATTTCGACGATAATAACACTGACACTCCGTGTTACGGAATCAGCGGGTTAGTTGAGTTTTCCCCCAGTTGCAGTTTCACCCGAATAATAATTTTCGAATGTAGTTGCGATTTCACCCGAAAACCCCAGTTGCATGATTAATCTAGCTCACCCGACACATGAATATACAAATCTATAATTGTGTTAAACTTAGTTTGTACAGGTACATTTAAGTACAGAAGCGTTCAAACATATAAAATCAAACCAATAATTAATAAATCAAATAAATAATAAATACTTATGTCCAACAAGCGTGCGCGGCCTTCCTGCGGGGTACAGATAGAGCGGGCGACGAGGTATAAGTACATAGTTTTATAAATATGATTATATAAAAAAATTATCAGTTTTATAGATATCGCAACAAAATATTTGAAGTTCCTAAGACCAAGTTTAAAAATCCAGATAATGTTGTCATCACAGAAATATATCTGAAGTACATTTTATCAGACTACATTGAAAGTGATATAAGCATATTTGTGTTTTCAGAAATAAAATATACTTCATCTGAGAAAAAAAAAATACACTAAACATCAGTCACATTTAGGTTTAAAAATTGCAAGTATTTACCTACATTACTAATTACAAATATTACGAGTATAGAGATAAAAATATAACCTATTTTACGTAAAGTAAGCAAAAAATTACACTATACATCTTACGTTTAGATAATAAAAAAGTACTTATCGAGTATCATCAGTAACAATCATTCGTTATAATTTAATATTAGGTTGAGGAAAAAGTCTTTCGCATATATGTAGTATGTATGAACTTGTAATAAAATCTCTTTGGCTATAAATACTATTTGTTTCTGGCTGGTTTTGGATCATTAAAAATTTAAATTTTAAAGAAGATAATTCCAAATTCAAATTAGGAAAATGTGTGATTTTCATTTGTTTTTCAAACTGTCAAGATGTGTGAATCTAATGAAGGAATTCGATAAATTTTTAAATTTTACTACAAAAAAGGTAAAAATGCAACGCAAGCCGCGAAAAAAAATTGCGATGTTTATGGACCTAGTGCAGTGTCTGAGATTAGATTAGATTAGTTTATTTCTTATTATTACATTACACGTAAGCATATTACATTAATGTCACATAGGGAATTAATATTGAGATCGTCTTAGAGATATTAAAATAAAATAAATACAAATAAATGTCAGGGCAATAATAAAACTAAATAAACAAAGAACATATAAAAAAATACAAGTCAAACATTAGAATTTACAAAACAAAATATGGAAAATAAAATAAAAGATCATTGAAATAGATGATGATGATGATTGTGCACCACACCCAGCCAGGTTGTAAGCCTGATCCGGTCAAACCGGCAAACCAGGGGACGCGAGTTTAGGAGGGACACGCTCTGGGATGCGAAAGGAAGGCAGACTAGCCGCAACCGGCCGACCACAACCAGCAGAGTATGCACCCTGTGAACCAGTATTGGAAAGTAGGAACAGAGGTTAATTTTTTATGGCTGAGCGTTGATGAGTTGGTGAGCAGTCTTGCCTTCGTGGTTAGTCTGGGTGTTTTTGATTTCTTGCTATACTATTATAGTTATGGCTCCACAGGAGATGTTGGTTTGCTTTCCCAGCTAGAGATTCTATGGCCGCTGGTTTCTGTTTATGATGAGGCGACTGCATGTCCGTTGAAGTTTTTTATTTCTCCTGGTTAACTATTCTTAGCCGCTGGTTATTAAAGATGATGAGGCGACTGCATGTCCGTTGAAGGTTTTTATTGCTCCTGTCTAAGTCTTCTTGGCCGCTGGTTATTGAAGATGATTAGGCGACTGCATGTCCGTTGAAGGTTTTTATTTCTCCTGTTTAACTATTGTTAGACACTGGTTATTGAAGATGATGAGGCGACTGCATGTCCGTTGAAGATTTATATTGCTCCTGTCTCAGTCTCCTTTCAACATGCCATCGATAACGAGTGTATAAGATTTGAAGGAAATTGATAGTCTTTAAAAATCTTAATTTGATTGATAGTCTTGCTCGGTCACTCCTCACGAGTATGCACAATAAAACACACGAGTGGGGTTGGCATTGGCCTGTGGAAGAGTGCTGATTGTCTGCCTAATCATTCTTCATCCATGTCGTCCATTCACCTAGGCCAGCAGATGTCGTGGTGATTAAAGTCCCACGGTGCTTTTCATTAAGTATCGAGACACTTAGATAATACCTACATCAGTTCCTAGATACTAAAAATAGAACGGGCTCACCGGGCGTCGATTCAGCTCTAGCAAGTCGATTGCTACGTTGAAGGTAACGTTCGACGAGGATTGTTGAGGTGCAGATGCTAAACAATATAACACTTTTGTACGCACTTTTTCTAGATCACTTATGCTATCAACTGTTAGTAATTGTGAACACTGCACTTTGCGGAAATTTCAGAGGACTACCTTTGTATTGTTTACTCTTGTGATGAATTCATTCGCGGTTTCTTATCTTTAATTATAACAAAGTTAACAAGACACTTCACGGGGTGCCGATGCGACGGCGCGGGTGCGCTTGCGCCGGCCGGCCGAGCCGATGGGCCAGTTTTTGGGTCAAAAAAATAGGCAACCGAGGGATGGCGGGCGCACGTGTGCGACGTCTGCCCTCTACAAAGGTCCGGACCGAACTCAATAAAAGATCATTAAAATAGAATAGAATTAAATACAATGTCAAATTGAATAAAAATCAATACAAATACAATCAATTTAAAATTTATCACAGTTTAAAAATTCAATAAGTAGTACAATAAAACGGGTTGTCCAACAAAAGGCTTCTCAGCTGACGCCGGAGTAGCTCAAATTTGGTTTAAGCGTTTTCAATCAAAGATGCACGTCGTTCTGGTCGCTCTACTTATTACGGATAAAATGGTGCGCCGTGCTGGTGGCGGCACTTTAAAATAATACTTTCCACAGCCCCATATCTTCCCATGGGTGTCGTAAGGCGTAGGCGACTAAGGGTTTCTTCCAGCAGACCATCTGCTCTTCAGGTGGGAGACTTATGTCGGCCGGTTGTTGTTACCACCATGCAGTTGTGTAAAACCCGCCAAGTGATTCTGACCTATCTCGGTCAGGTCGCGTTCCGGGATCAGCACTGCACTAACCGGTGCCAGGGGGACTGTAATCGTGGCAATTGTTGGTCCAGTGGGAACATTAGCGGAGGTATTGTGTGTGTAGTGTGTATCGGCCCGCCGGCCAGGGAGACCCGTAGAAACGGTGGTGCCGCTGGCCGCCCGCGGTATAGTACAGGGGCCCAAAAGGGGTTAACCACCTCTGGAGGCTGCCCCACAAGGTCACGCATAATCTCGGGGTGGGTCGTCGTGCCGGGTGGTGCCCGGTTCCGGTGGGGCCCGGCGACCACACCCGAGGGGGTACGGGGGCCCTTCCGTCCGGCGGACCGGCCTACACTATTCCACGCGATTAATACCAATGCAGGGCACCACGCTTTGTCTTTCATTGCCTCGATCACAGTCGTCCTTTCACGCCCCTCCCATCCTCCAACTTCTATGGCAGTCAGAAGCACGAAAAAACGGCCAACAGCGGCATCCCCATACCCCACCAACACGCTGTTTGAGGTGGAGTTCGCTAACATCCGCGGACTCCATGCAAAACCTCAACGCCGTCCATAAACACCTTGAGACGGCGAGGCCTGCGATGCTCTTTTTGACGGAAACACAGATAGGCCGCCCTGCCGATACGTCATACCTACACTACCCCGGCTATGTGCTGAAAGAGTCCTTCCAACCTAAAGCCGGTGTATGTCTATTCGTCAGGGCGGACGTCTGCTGTAGCCGTCTACGCTGCCTAGAAGACCCACCCCCTTCTCCACCCTCTGGGTGCACGTTGACCTGGGCTCCACAAGCCGGATTATGCGTCCATATACCGCTCCCACAAAGGCGACGCCGAGAAAACTCGACTCTTTGAGCATCTGAGTCAGGCCGCAGACAACGCTCAGGCGCAGTTCCCAAATGCCGAAATGGTGTTTTTGGGAGACTTCAATGCCCACAATGAGTCCTGGTTAGGCTCATCAAAAACAGACCATGTAGGCCGAACTGCCCATGCGTTTGCTCTCACGCAAGACCTGACGCAACTGGTACACCAGCCCACCCGGGTACCAGATATTGTCGGTCATACACCCTCCTTATTGGACCTTCTGCTGACGAGTCACCCGGCCAGGTATAAAGTGTCGGTTGGTGCTCCATTAGGCTCCTCCGATCACTGTCTGGTTGGCGCTACAGTGCCTTGAGCAGCTCCCCCACAACCTGTGGAGGTGACGCGGCGGTTATGGCACTACTCGTCGGCAGATTGGGACGGATTGCGAGAGTATTTTGCCTCCGTCCCTTGGCGGCAGTGCTGCTTTGGAGAAAAGGATGCTTCAGAGAGTGCATCTGCTATCGCTGACGAGATCAGTACCGGAATGGAATACTACATTCCTTTTACTGATGTCGTCAGTGCTAGCAAAACTGGTCCCTGGTTCGATCGCGAGTGTGCCGCAGCTGTTGAACAAAAACAGGCGGCGTACCGTGCTTGGTCTAGGGCCCAGGCACTCAATGATCATTCAAACCTTGCCTCCCTGAAAGCAGCCTTTAATAAAGCCACCAAGGCCACGAAGAGGGCTTACATTAGAGCAGACGCCCAGCGAATTGCACGTGTTGGCCAAGAACTCATCACGCACCCTACGGGTAGCCGCTCCTACTGGCGACTGGCTAAACACGTGCAATCTAACTTCTGCGTGCCTTCGCTGCCCCCACTGAGATTCCCTGATGGATCGTTGGCTCATCAGCCGCATGAGAAAGCCGATTTACTGGCTAACCTCTTTGCCGCAAACTCTTGCATCGATGACTGCGGTGCTGCGCCACCTGAAATTCCACATTGCGGCTCCACAATGCCTGATATTCGTATCAGGCAGTGTGATGTTCGTGCCGAACTGCAGTCACTCGATGTCAGGAAAGCCAGTGGCCCTGATGGAATTCCAGCTGTGGTGCTGAAGAAATGTGCAGCGGAGTTGTCTCCAGTGTTCTCTAGCCTGTATCGCCTCTCCTACAATTCGGGTCTTGTGCCGCTGTCTTGGAGGGAGGCGAACGTTCAACCAGTCCCCATAAAAGGGGACCGGTCTGACCCTGCCAATTACCGTCCAATAGCCGTAACCTCAGTTTTAGCTAAAGTGTTTGAGCGGATCATAAACACGCAGCTCATCCGCTACCTAGAGGATCACTCTCTCATTCACGACCGTCAGTACGGCTTCCGACCAAAACGGTCTACGGGTGATCTTCTAGCGTACGTAACACACATCTGGGGGGAGGCTATGGACAAGCATGGGGAATCTTTGGCCGTCAGCCTTGACATTGCCAAAGCTTTCGACCTTGTATGGCATCGTTCGTTTCTTTCCAAGCTTCCGGCATATGGTCTGCCACCTCGCCTATGCGACTGGGTCGCCGGATTTCTGGAGGGACGTAGAATTCGTGTCCTTTGCGATGGTCAAAAATCACGCTTTCTCCAGATTAATGCCGGAGTGCCGCAGGGCTCCGTTTTGTCGCCGACGTTGTTTCTTCTGCCAATGACATGTTATCTCTTGGTAATATTGCTATGCGGATGATAGCACGGTCCACGCGCGTTATTTCGAGCGCCCTGGGCCAAAGCAGACTGACATCGAGGAGAAGAGGCGAAGTCTTGTTGTTGAGCTTGACGGAGTGTTGGACCGCATTTCAGAATGGAGTGCATGCAATCTTGTCGAGTTCAATGCCAAGAAAACAACAGGTGTGTGCATTCACAGCAAAGGCGTCGCCGTTCCTTTCCCATCCCACTCTTCAGAGCACCCCGCTACCGATTAAGGATAGCCTAAACATCCTTGGCATGGATGTTCGTAGCAACCTAAACCAGCGGGACTACATTGAGAGCGTCATTAGAACTGCATCCCGTAAACTCGGAGTCCTGAACAGAGTGAGACGATTCTTCACGCCTGAGCAGCTCTGTCTCTTGTATAAGACACAAGTTCGCTCGTGTGTGGAATACTGCTCTCATCTCTGGGACAGTTCCGCTAAGTACCTACTCGAAGCTCTTGACAGGTTGCAGCGGCGTGCTATCCGTATTATTGGAAACCCAGAGGCAACTTTGACCCTTGAGCCTCTCCAATTGCGTAGAGACATTGCCAGGCTAAGTGTTCTCTATCGCTTCTACAGTGGGGAATGCTCTGACGAGTTATTCCAGCTTATCCCACCCTCACCCTTCCACTCCCGTACCACGCGTGCTGGACTACGGTGTCACCCACACACAATTCAACATTTGTTAGCCCGAACTAAAAGGTTCGGTGACTCGTTTCTTTGTCGTACCATCAGACGTGGAACGCTCTTCCAGCACATGTGTTTCCTTCCTCGTATAGTCCCGGGTTCTTCAAGCGGGGCGTGAAAAGGCATTTCTGCAGGCCTTCAAGGTGAGGATGGCGAGCCCAGTGATTCGTTTGAATGACTGGGCTTGTCAACCTTATATCTGGACCTCACGACCGCTTTCCATCAGGTGGTGTGAGGTCATCTTGACTGGCAATATAAAAAAACAAAATGGCATTTTTGAAAAAGTTGAGCAAGATCGGTATATGAGTAGTTAGGTACGACGTAGCGGAAGAACTGGGAATTGACCGCAAAACAGTTTTGGCGCATTTGGAAAAAACTGGGTACAAGCTCGATATTTGGGTACCTCACGAGCTTACTGAAAAGAAATAAAAACCGAACCATTTTTGAAGAAGCTGATAACTGGTGATGAAAAGATCACATACGACAAGAACGTGCGAAAAATGTCGTGAAAACCCGTGTTAACTCGCAACAAGGTGATGCTGTGTGTGTGGTGGGATTGGAAGGGCATTATTCATTATGAGCTGTTACCACCAGGCAGGATCATCGGTTCTGAACTCTACTGCGAACAACTGATGAGATTAAAGCAAGAAGATGAGAGAAAGCGGTCGGAATTGATCAACAGAAAGAGTAGTTTTTCATAATGATAACGACCAGACCGGCTAGACCTCACACATCTTTAGCCACTCAGAAAAAAATTAGTGAGTTTGGCTGGGAGGTGTTAGTGCATCCGCCGTATAGTCTAGGAAAATAGTATAGGAAAATCACCTCTAGGAACAACACAATTTAAAAAATAGTGATTTTTTTTATTGTAATACATTATATTATCACAGTGTATTTTTCATTTAGATAGAAAGTAAAACAATATTCAGGGGATGAAAGATCAGTAGCTACTTAATAAAATACCTCCCTATAATTCGTAAATAATTAACAATATTAATTGTAGTTAACTCAAAGAATACGTAATTTATTTAGTAATAATGTTGACAGTGCAGTTCTAACCTCTATAAATATGGGATATACGTCAAATAATTGAAGAAATATGAAATCATATACCTACCACTTAAAGTTATTGATTGGACTGAACCTTTTTTTAAACAGTGACATTTTTAATATTTAATATTATTTTTCAGTCTGTTAGGTAGCAATTTACACTAGTTGTGTTGTATAAAAGGGATATATCTATTGCAGCAGTTGTCATTAGATAGGCATCTAGTGCCTCCGTTCCTTTTACAGTTTACACAAATTACATCCCAAATTGCACCTGACTAAGTTGCAAGTTCATTGTTCATTGTTGTGTCATAAGTCGTAGAACCAGGAAGCTGAGTCGTAGTGAGCTTGCCACTTTTGCCATCAAACTGCATCTTAGCAAACATACTGACATGATGCCATCTAATGGTATAGTTTGTTATTGAAATACACATGCAGACTACAACATATGGCTAATTTTAAGTAAATATTCAGCTAATTTTCATACTTAGACATAGTTAAAAACATCTTCAATAAGTCACAATAATAATCAGGCATGATTAAGGTACATAGTTTCACAGATAATAATAACAAAAACAACTTATGTAAATAGGTGTACTATGTGGACTTAAGTCTAGCCAGCTGCGCCATGATATCCTTATCCTCAGCGGTAGTGGACGCGCCAACTTTGTTGCGAGCGACCGATGGAGCGTCTGCCATCTGTATGAAACGCAAACACAATTTTTAGAAGAAAATAAATAGTAATTTTTGAAATAAACCACCCAAGTCAAAGAACGCACTGCAAAAAAAACTAAGTGTGCATAAAATTATAAATTAATAAATAAAAAAAATGAACTCATTTTTGATGAACAGGAAGTATTTTAGATGCTGCAAAACAGGAATATCTTAGCAGCTTTTAGCTTATTTTGGTTACTCATGTCTACCATTTATATTTTAATCAATACATATGAAAATATAGATACAACTTCATTGACATAAAACAACTGAAGTACACCTACCTTTCCACTAATCTCAATGCCAATCTCATCAAGCACTTGGTTTACAATTCCTTCCGTCTCTTCCTCATCACCTGACTCATCCATGATGTCATCCAGGGTATCTGAAACTAAACAAACAGACCATGTTAAACTTAAATCTTATTGCGTTTGATATGGATTGTGTTTGTGCTTGTGAATTAATGAATGCATTTTCATTTTCATTTTGAAAGTTGACATTATATAATTGCTATATAAAATTGTATTTGCATGCCTCAATGAGTGAATGTGTCTTGTTAACCTATAATTATTCTCTACCCCCTAAAATAAACCACATCCTTGCAAAATAAATTTCTAATTCTCGTAAAAGTTTGTTCAATTGGCTCATGGGTTTGCAATACATACTTCAGCAAGCATACATTGCTTTTTATAAGTATTTTAATGCATATTTCCCCACAGAAGTGTATTTTTCAGTGTGCAAGTGTATATTCTCATGAAGATGAAGATTTCCATTGGATGCATCAAGAGTGCCAAAATAAATTCCTACTAAAATTTACAAAATATTACTGTTTTCTCAAAATTCCAATGAATATTAATAAAATGTATTGAAACATTTCACAATTTCAGTATTCACAATATCACATCATCAAGCTTCATATATTGGCACCTTGTAAAGGTTGACCTGTAATCTTTCATACAGTAGGTAAATAAAGAAACAAAAGTAACAATTAAGAAATACCCTACCAAATAATAGCAATTGATCTATTTCTTATACTTACTCATTTCATCAGTCATGTCCATCTTGGCATTGGCCTGTCTAAAGGCTTCCATGTCCTTGGCAATTTGGTGCGGGTTCATTACCTTGTTCATGTTACCCATTGTCTTGGCAGTGGTGCCCATTGCACCGGCTATTGCTATATTAGCCCCCATAGTCTTGTTGTGCAGTTGGACATTCGATATCTGCAATTTTAATGGATGGGTGATAACCAGAAATCAGATGCATATTTACTATGTTATTTTGGTGGAGGCCAACTTTGTTAAATTATGTTTTTCATTTTGGTTCATTTTATTATTACATTCCACAATATAAACCTATATTATTTTCACTCTGAAGATGATTGATATGCCTGGCAGCTCTGACTGTTCCGTGTCACGCATACTATTTCAAACTAAATAAAAAGAAACTGGCGAAAGAAAATTTAATAAACTCTAAAAAACTAACTGTCCTTTCAAAACTTATCAAATAAATTTTTGTAATAATTATTAACTGTTAATAAATGAAGTAAATGAAATTAAATAAATATATCTTTACAGCGCCTGATGCGTGAAAAGGAACGCCATTCAATAGTGTATTGACAGCTTGACACTACTGAATCGAGAAAAAAATCGATGAATACGTCATGTCATTCTTTCACGTCAGTCAGATACAAAGTCAAATGCAATAAGCTTTATTGTGTTGTGAATCACATCACAGGTATAACAATAACAGATCATACATATTTGAGAGTCTCACTGTGTTCCGCCTCACAGGCATACAATAGTAATTATCTTAAATCCGAATGTTCAATTTTATTACAAAGTAGTCATTTAAAAAAAGTAATCAGTACATTCAGTACGAGTGCGTCTGCCTTATATGCGGTTTGTGTTTGCGTTACGTCTGAGTTGCGTATTTGTTTGTTTTGACTTTTGTTGCTGTTTTTGTTGAGTTTTCTTGTTAAGTTTTTCGTTTTAGTTGTTTTTGTTTGGTACGTACAATGCCGAAAAAAACCAAAAAGACTGTTTTGAGTGCTCAAAGTCGGGAGTTAGTAATTCGTTTGAGGGACTACTTCGAACGAGAGCGTACAAATGGGGGCCCGTTTATACCGATGGAAAGAGTGATAGATCGAGTTGCGGCAGCTCTGGACATCGGGACAGCTACCGTTTCGCGTATAACAAAAGAAAAATTTGGTGAAACTGGTACAGAAGACAATAAGTTATCCACTCCGAAGAACCGTAAGCGCAAGCGCAAAGCTTCAATAACTGAAATAGATTGCTTGTGACATTAGAATTGTAATTGTGTTCTAGTTCATGATTATAAGAAGTAATCATCCCTAAGCCATATTTTCATTAAATATCGTCTCCTCGCCCGCTAATCCACGCCACCTAGTACATCGAGTATAAAGTGCGTCCTGTACGTCTACCACGAGTTGTCACTTTAAATTTACGTTATCGTTTGCTTGAAAAAATTGTATGGGAAACTTGAAGAGCCCTAGGTTATCTAATTTTAGGAATCAACGAGTATTTTTGGGGCACATAGTTGAAATTATTTTTGATGAGTGTTTAAAAATATACCTAGGCTACTGAGGACACAATATTTTTTAAATATTCATTAATTAGTTTTTCTTTATAACATTAAACATGACAACATGTCTCCACGGTTTACAGCAAATAATATGATGAAGTTATTGGAGGCAGATCAATATATAACATTGTTGAAAAAACTCACCAAACCATAATGGAATACTGGGATAAAAATACATTGGCATATACCGAATCAGAGACCAGCAAATAATAATAAGAGTAGAAGAGGATTCCGATTCTGACATCAGTTAACAAGAATCAAGTTCTAGCAGTAAATGATTAATATAGTATTATTCTTTTCGAAAGACCGCATTTTATTCTATAACTTATTAGTCATGACCCCTTTATTAAGAATTTATTTAAAAATTTGAAATCGGTAAATCCGATTCCATTTCCTTTGCCAACTCATCCGATATTTTGAAACCATCGATGAAATTGCATTTGTTGCATCACTATAGTTGTCAATTATAAACTGTCAGGGATATCATCATCCGGCGAAAATAGTATAATTCAATGAATCAGAACTCAAAATTAACAAATCCAAAAATTCTGTAATTTTTCAATACCATAATATGCCAGAACTTCAACTTTAGGTACTTATGCAGCTGAATACCCAATGTCTGATGAAAACTTATGTACATAAAAATACCTAATTATAAAAATGTAAGACTATATAGTCTATGCAACATATGCTACATATTTACCAGGTAGTGAAGATACTTGCATATTTAGAATATATTTAAAAGTAGTAAATGTTTAACCTACCTTACTATTAGCAGAATAAACCCTATTTTTTTGTTTTCTTAGCTGTACCAATTGCTTAGCCATTATTTTACAACCATCATTGTTGCCCTCTTTTGCCATCTTTTTGATCTCCATTTCCTGCATGATGTTAAAAACATAAAGATCATTAAATTAAAGTTCATCATAACCTATTCTTTTTAATAACATCTAATGAAAAATACTGTGGCTATACCAATTTCTTCTCTTCCCTCTCGAGGGCTGATTTGTCTCTTTCCAAATCTCTTGAAGCCTTTCTAAGTTCTCTATCATTTTGCCTTTGTTGTTCTGTAATATAATAAAAAACATTAGATAAAACTTGGGGAATTTATCTGTTATGTATAGTAAAATATTGCAAGTATAAAGGTACACACGAAAGGACATCAAGCTTTACTTAAGTGCAACTTAAGCTGCCTGAAGATCCATTTTGCATTGACTGTAAATGTTGTCCTTCTGTGCTCCACACATAATATTACACCAGATTTTAGGCAAGCAGATTGTAAAAATTTTTTTTACAAATTATTCAGAAATTATAAATGTATTTGTTTCACTAACTTATTCTGCACCCTTGTATTGGGGCAAGTTTTTATTTTACGTACCCTTAACAGTAGGTTCCTTTTTAAACCAACTCATTTTCTTCGCTTTTCATAAATTATATTATTCAAATAAGATATTTAGCTTACACAAATTATACTTTTTACGAAATAAAAAAATATTTTTAATTTCAAAAAATCCTTGCATGAATCACTTTTTGACTGACAACCACAGATTAACAATTAACAGCTGACAACATCCTAACATCCACTTTGGGCTGCGTTCCAAATCAAGTGGAAGTTCACTCTGAGGAGTGAAAATCAACTATTTAATGTTTGTTGTCGTACACAAGACGCTTCAAAATGATATAAAGTGCTTTTACGCTGCGATTTTAAAAGTTTTGAGACGAAAAACACATACAGCGCCATAAGCTGCTTCAATTGGTTAAAGTGAATATAGCCTTGTCTCGTTCACTCTCGCGTAGACTATACACGCGTTTCTACTATCGGACAGCGTCATCTAGATAGAGGTGACGTGAGACGGTGTACTAATAGTCCGAGTGTACGATTAAGAGTTTGCGTTTGGTAACGTTTCTTTTCGGACAGTGTTGGGTAACGTAACTTATTAGTACATCGTACGTGTACGACACAAGACTAATTGAAAATCACCCAGCGAAAAGCGATTTGGAACGGGCCCTTGATTGTTTTTTTTTTATATTGTCCGTCAAGATGACCTCACTCCACCTGATGGAAAGCGGTCGTGAGGTCCAGATATGAGGTTGACAAGCCCAGTCATTCAACGAATCACTGGGCTGGCCATCCTCACCTTGAAGGCCTGTAGAAATGCCTTTTCACGCCCCGCTTGAAGAACCCGGGACTATACGAGGAAGGAAACACATGTGCTGGAAGAGCGTTCCACGTCTGGATGGTACGACAACGAAAGAAACGAGTCACCGAACCTTTTAGTTCGGGCCAACAAATGTTGAATTGTGTGTGGGTGACGCCGTAGTCCAGCACGCGTGGTACGGGAGTGCAAAGGTGAGGGTGGAATGAGCTGGAATAACTCGTCAGAGCATTTCCCATTGTAGAAGCGATATTGATTGATTGTTGTCAATTTTGACAAATGACAGCAGATTATATTACGTTTTTTGTTTTGTTTTTCTGTTCATATTTCGGATTCCTACTCATCGTCATGGGGCCATATATTTTGACAGCCCCCCGATTCATAACAAAGTTATCGACCGATTCGGTTGTTTCCTTTTATTTTTGATTCAGTTTTTAAGATCGGTAGTTTTTATATAATTTAGATTATAAAAAACTAAAACAGCTTTAACATATAAAAATATTGATTGCTACCGTCAAGCGGGTCATTTACTATAATTAAAACAAACTTATCGAATCGGTGGATAATTTCGTTCTGAATCGGGGGGAGTCGCCTATCGATCGCAATTCGGCACCGAAATAGACTGCCTTATCCTTTGAACTTTGAGAAGAAAAATTAAATAGATGATTCCTGTGAGAGGGCGGGCCCTCATTCACCCTATGTCATTTCCTATTTACTCACGGCTTGTGCATTTGCCAGTATCATACTCAAATTGTAAGGGAAACAGCAAACGAAGGGGCCGGTTGCGGTTAAAGAAGTATTTTAATAATTCTCCAGTTCGCAACGCAACTCAATTGCTAGTCGCTCGCATTTTGACAATTTGTCAACTGCAGTGGCAATGGGCAGGCTATTTTCTGTGCCTAAGATGATAGCGCTTAACTATGAACAGAAGTAAGAGAAAGAACTAGTAAGAGAAAGACTGTTGCTGATTGGAGGCCTAATCGAAGCCTAACTCAAACTGGCCAACTTTTTAGCGCAAAGAAACATGCAGCGTATTGCAGCCTACATCTACCGGAATTCTCCTACTTTTATGATAGGGCTAGACGCCCAGGTCACCTAATGCAAGTTTATTCGCGCATTTTAAACAGGAATTAGGCATAGAAAAATATGTTTTCGTAAACGTGCCTCCAGAGGCGCCACTCCTAATGCCATGATTTTCGATACCTACTTTTTCTGCCATCAGTCGGTGCTGCCGTTGCGTTATGTCCAAACAGGTGTCAGATCCCACAGATTCGTACCGAAAATTCGTACCGTCTTTTGATATTCTAATAATTTGAGGGTGTTATCAATTTCATTAAGGATATCGGCCAGAAACAAGTCGCCGATCTGAAGATTAAGCTCAAAAACAGAGGCGCAAAAGCCACTGATACTAAGGAAAAGCTCATTGAAAGGCAACTTTAAAGGACTAGTATTTGATTACACAATTTGATTTGGTTTTTTAATTTTTATATTGAGTATGGGAAAAAATCAAACATGTCCTAAATCGAAAACCATTTTGAGGTATTTCAAAACTCAAATAACTTCATTCAAATAGACTTTCACAGTACCCTATGCACCAGTAAGTACTTTCAATCGTCAAATTTAAAGCAAGATATACTAAATTACTGTTCATCATCTATTTTAATTTAATGTTTTACCTTATTAGTGAGTATGTTATATATGTGAGTATATATTTTCTATATATATACGTATAATTTATATTCATTAGGTTGTATCTGTCGTTTTTAAGAATTTATAAAATCTTTGTATTCATTTCCTATTCTATATGAACATTTGGCACCGCCAACAGCATTTCTGTCTCATCCAATGGTTGACTGGTAGAGAATGCTTTTAGCATTAAGTCCGCCTAATGTGAATTTTTGCATTGAAGATTAAATAAATAAATAAATAA
Organism: Udea olivalis; assembly: GCA_947369235.1. Taxonomy (NCBI): domain Eukaryota; kingdom Metazoa; phylum Arthropoda; class Insecta; order Lepidoptera; family Crambidae; genus Udea; species Udea olivalis. The sequence goes on from OX376351.1 coordinate 12,621,417, forward strand.
CAGCCATAATTACTATAATAATATAGATATATTTATGTCGGCGCAAGACCGGAAATGGACGACGTAATAGTTTAATAGTTAATAAACATAATACGTAATTCTAAAATATTAATTAATCATTGTTAGATAGTCTTTCTACAACAAATTTACAATACTGTGTTAGAATTTCATCATTTTGGTTCATATTGATTTTTACTTTTTAAAAAGATAGGTAGTCAAAGATGTTGCAGTTTTTAGTAAACATTGAATTATCTGCAAATGCTTAAACTTAGCAGTTGATGTGTTAAATTTTATGATTTATGGATAAAAAATCATGTAAATTCATTACATTGACGTGCGATGCTACTTAAGTCTTAGTTAGCCGTTTGGTTAACAAAAGTGTGAGACGTCACTTCCTGGAGCTCGAGCAGGGAATATTTATGTTCATTGTTTAAGCAAGAATAAAATTAAAGGATTGCTTTTAAATGCTTAGAATAATTAATTAAGAATTTTAATAATAATTGTTTTAATTTCAAATGTCACATTATTAATCACGAAAATTAAATAAGAGCTCAGGGAAGTCACGTATAGGCAAAATTAAAATTTAGACCGTTTCCGTTTTGGAGTTTTCGAGCGATTGTGATTGTGAGCCAGAAGTCCATATCTAATTTGGACCTGGAGCAGAGTACACAAAATTGTGAGTAGAATTATAAATTATTATTAGTGCTTTTGGGTAATTTTCATGAGTGTTTTGTTCTCGTAATAAAATAATTTGTTATTTATTGGTGTTTCGTCATTTCATTATATGAGTGAACCTAGTCACCGTCCCCAAAAATTCTAATGAGGCTTCGGCGCCGTTATCAGAAGTGGGATCACTACCCACTTCTGCTGGGCATTCTGAAATGAACAAAAATAGTAAAGCTTCTGTTAGCGGCGTCGTGCCTATTGACTTTTTCACTGGAATGATGCAAATGATGAAACAATTGTCTGATCGTATCGCGGAACAATCTGAATCTAAGCTTAAAGTCAGTGACATTTTTCTTCCGTCATACGACCCAGACGCGAACGTAGGTATACGTGAATGGTGCCAGCATGTAACTACCGCTATGGAAACCTATAACCTGATTGACTACGAGGTTCGAATGAAAGCAGGTAGTTTACTTAAAGGTCGTGCAAGGTTATGGGTTGACAACTGGTTGGTGTCAACAGCAACGTGGCAGGAATTGCGCGATGTTCTCATTACGACATTCGAACCAGAAAACGGTTAGTCTCGTGATATTGTTCAGTTTAGAGAGCATAATTATGACAATACTAAAGATATCGCGCAATTCATTTCACAAGCTTGGGTACTATGGCGACGTATTACTAAAGACAAATTATCAAATGATGGCGCAGTTGAGGCCGTTATTGGGTGCGTTGGGGATGAGCAATTGAGAATCGAATTACTGAATGCACGAGCAACATCCGATTTCAGTTGCATCTTCTATCCGACGAAACAAACGTGCTAATCGTACTACCCTCAATTTACAAAATCCTAGTAAACGATCGCGATTCTCCGATAAACCCTCTTTATTTTGCCAAATGTGTAGAAAACCTGGCCATGACACTCGAGATTGTCGTTTCGGTAATAAAACGGATAATTCTCAACCACACCATCATGCACCAAAGATAGTACCACAAAACGTTGATAAGCCAACGTGTACATTCTGCTCAATAATGGGACATACTTACGAAACTTGTTATAAACGCGAACGCGCTGTTATTTCGAAAATAAATTGTGTTGGTACTTCTAAATAGTAATGTAAGTCACTATTAATGGTCAAAAATTTAAAGCTATATTTGACAGCGGCGCAGAATGTTCATTAATACGCGAGTCTGTTGCGGCTAAACTACCGGGAAAAAGGACTAATATTGTAAATTATTTAAAAGGAATTGGTCAATTCACTGTGGTGTCATTGGTGACTATTACCACGATTTGTGTTGTCGATGACTTGAGAATAGAACTTCAGTTACATATTGTACCAGACTACGAGTTATGTGCTGACATTCTTGTAGGAATGAATCTCATCGAGAACACAAGTCTTGGAGTATTCGTTAATTCGGACGGCACGAAACTGTTTCAGCAACCGTCGGTCAACCATGTGCGATTTCGGAGCGAAAAATTTGACAATCTAGATTGTGATCTCACCGATGATAACCAAATAAGTGAGCTCAAAATTTTACTCAATCGGTTTGAACATTTGTTTATCCGTGGGAAACCCCAATACCAGGGTTAATTAGAGATACGTCTCAAAGCTTATACAAAATGTGTAGAGCGTCGACCGTACAGATTGAGCCCCGTTGAGCGAGAAAAGGTACGCGAAATCATACAAGAGTTACTTGAAAATAATATCATCCGTGAGAGCCAATCATCATTCTCATGCCCTATAATATTGGTGAAAAAGAATAATGGAAAAGATCGCATGTGTGTTGATTACCGGGAGTTGAACAGAAACACTGTCAGAGATTACTACCCTTTGCCTATTAATGCGGATCAAATAGACCAATTGGCAGGAGGTCTCTACTTCTCTACATTTGATATGGCTGCAGGTTTTCACCAAATACCAATTTCTCATAGCTCTGTCGAAAAAACTGCCTTTGTCACACCCGACAGGCTTTATGAATATTTGGCAATACCTTTTGGTCTAAGCCATGCATGTTCTGTGTATCAGCGTTGTATCAACAAGGCTCCCATGCCTCTGTTGAACGCACCTAAGCATGTTTGTCAAGTGTATGTCGATGACGTGCTGTCCAAACGTAGATACTTTAGAGAGGGACTCTCTCATATTGAGCGCATACTGATTGCTTTAGAAAAAGTCGGATTTTCAATCAATGTAGAGAAAACTGCCTTCTTTAAACGCTCTATTGAGTACCTGGGCAATATTATATCGGATGGACAAGTAAGTCCAAGCCCAAGAAAAGTTGAGGCTTTAACGAAGGCACCAATTCCTACAACGGTTCAACAAGTTAGACAATTTAATGGTCTCGCCGGGTATTTCCGCCGCTTCATTCCCAATTTCTCGCGAGTTATGGTACCCCTGTATGAACTTACTAAAAATAACGCTAAATGAATGAATGAATGAATTCGAGACACGAAGAGGCTCGAAATACTGTTATACAACACTTGTCTACTGCGCCTACCCTTATTCTTTTCAAGGAGGACGCACCAATCGAGCTCTACACGGATACCAGCAGCCTGGGCTACGGAGCAGTGTTGGTCCAGACGGTCGGATAACGACAACACCCAGTTGCTTTCATGAGTCAGCGCACTACGGATGCGGAAAGCCGCTACCATTCGTACGAATTAGAGACCCTGGTAGTTGTAAGAGCTATCAAACATTTCCGTCATTACCTTTATGGACGCAAATTCAGTGTTTACAGACTGTAACGCCCTAAAGGCATCAAGAAGGATCTCCTCCCTCGCATTCATAGATGGTGGGCCTTTCTGCAGAACTACGAGTTGGCCATCGAATATAGAAAAGGTGAAAGGCTGCAGCACGCAGACTTTTTCAGTAGAAATCCGTCTTGTGTTAATAATATGACAAGAGACGCGGAATGGTTGCTGATAGAGCAGCGACGCGATGAAACATTGCGCCCGCTAATTGATAGCATGGCAACTGATAATTCATTAGCTGGCTATGCGCTGGAAGAAGGGACATTGAAGAAAACTCTTACAGACCCTTTACTTGGTACGTATAATGCAGCAGTAGTACCTAGATCGTTTCAGTGGAGCTTGATCTACTCGTACCACACATCGTTAAAGCACACAGGATGGGAAAAAACCCTGCGGAAGCTAAAGGAATCATACTGGTTTGAGAAAATGAACACGATAGTCAGAAACTTCGTGGATAACTGCATAGTATGTCGAACATCAAAAGGCCCATCAGGTGCAGTGCAAGCTCGTCTCCACCCTATCCAGAAACCGACGGCTGCATTCCAAGTTATCCATATGGACATCACAGGCAAGCGTGGTACTAGAGATTCAGAAGGGCGCGATGAGTACGTCATTGTTATTATTGACGCATACACAAAGTACGTACTCTTGAGCTACTCGACGAATAAGAGCCAAAGCAGCTGTCTTGCAGCGCTAAAACGAGCAGTTCATTTATTTGGAACACCAATTCAAATAGTAGTGGACGGTGGACGTGAATTTCTTGGTGAATTCAAGATATAATGTGATCGTTTCGGTATTGATATTCATGCAATAGCGCCAGGAGCTAGCCGAGCAAACGGGCAAGTCGAAAGAGTGATAGGTACATTAAAAAATGCTCTAACTATTTGCAGACACCAGATACGAGTAGTGCAGTGCCCTCAACTTCCCAGATGTCTAATTAATAGGTGGGTTCAATTTTATTATTTGAACATTCAAAGTACGTCCAATGACCTCGATGGCTTACTAGGCGTGACTTTTGTTTTTTTATACACCGTAGTGGTTTTAGCTACATTACTTTGAATTTACAGTAATAACAGGTACCTATATGTGTCTATCAAATGAAAATAGCATTTTTGTGTAGAACATTTATTTATTGTTCCTAAGTTGTTCATGTTAGTAAGACTGTACAAACCTCGTATCCCTAGTTCTATTTTAAACAATTCCAGAGCCTCTGTGGACCACGGTCATAATATCAAGGCCCAGGCCACAGCATCGACCTAGTTCCTATTTCCCTTAGAGTCCCTGTGGACCACGGCGCACAAGACCGCTCAGAACCACAGCGTCAACCCTAAATACATAATAATGCAAGTTTGCGTGGAGCAATTGCATAAACACCAAAATAAATTGTACCAAGCTGGCGGGACCAGTGGTACCTACTCGTACCTTTTAAGCTATTAATTGCTGTGTACAGCAAATCAGTTCACATATTATGAAGAAATTAAATTATGAAATTTTATTTTTGACATTTTTATGATAAATTTACATTCGTGTTATTATTGCCATTGAATTGATATTATTGAAATCGGTTATTTACAAAGACTGATTACTTTTAAAATATGGTAGTGTTCGGTGTCTAACACTATAACATTATTGGCTAGGTAAATCTTGTACAGATACCTAGTTAAAAAAAAAACATTTTTCATTTCAGGGCTTCCGTGGCTGGTGCAGAGCACGCACCGCCCCGCAGAATGGCCGTGTTGGCGCAAGACCGGAAATGGACGACGTAATAGTTTTAATAAACATAATAAGTTAATTCTAAAATATTAATTAATCATTGTTAGATAGTCTTTCTACAACAAATTTACAATACTGTGTAATTTCATTATTTTGGTTCATATTGATTTTTACTTTTTAAAAAGATAGTCAAAGATGTTTGCAGTTTTTAGTAAACATTGAATTATCTGCAAATGCTTAAACTTAGCAGTTGATGTGTTAATAATGTTTTAAATTTATTTTATGATTTAAGGATAAATAATCATGTAAATTCATTACATTAACATGCGATGCTAATTAAGTCTTATTTAGCCGTTTGGTTAACAAAAGTCTGAGACGTCACTTCCTTTAGCTCGAGTAGGGAATATTTATGTTCATTGTTTAAGCAAGAATAAAATTAAAGGATTGCTTTTAAATGCTTAGAATAATTACTTAAGAATTTTAATAATAATTGTTTTATTTTCAAATGTCACATTCTTAATCACGAAAATTAAATAAGACTGCGCTCTTACGGAAAGACGAAGTACGGAAGTGACGTATAAAGAAAATTAAAATTTAGCCCGTTTCAGTTTTGGAGTTTTCGAGCGATTGTGATTGTGAGCCAGAAGTCCATATCTAATTTGGACCTGGAGCTGAGTGCCGAGTGCGAGTTCAAAAATACACCCTGACAGCAAGCCATACAGTTCATTTTCGTAAATGCAATTTTTCAGAGTTATCAGTCCTGTTTGTACAATAAATCCATGGGACATTTTGTTGAAATTTTTTCGTAAACTACAAAAATTCGACCTAATCCTATGGGTACCTATCGAACTCTTGCCTTCCACAATCCGGGTGGTTTCTCTTGACTTATGTACGATTTAGATAAATCTAGCTATAGGTTAAGTGATTTTTTATATTTAGCATTAAGACAATGCAGTTTTTTCTATAAAGCGATAGAAACTGTTGAGGATTGTTGGAAAGTCAACCACATGGGAGTCCAGCCCTCCCGGCGTCTAGTGGTCCGGTGGTAGAAAGCAGAGGGTGGTATTTAGAAAACAGTATAAACTTTAGGACTTTTATGTAAACTAACATCACTTTCACGTTATTAATCGTCGATAGTCGAAGCGAAAAGGAATAATACATAAAACTTCACATAAAGGTGGCGCTGGCGCTGTCTAAATCTAAATACAGTACTCAACTGAAGTATTTACATAAATATGCACAAATTGGTACACAAAATCAAAAAACAAATGAACGCAGTCGCGCGCATAACATACCATCACGACTATATCCCAAACGGTAGCCAGAGGCAAGTGACTGTTGCCACCATGGTGAACGGAACACTGATAAACCCTTTTTTCACCAATGGTATTAGAACCCAACGTGTCAAGTGGTGAGCCTTCCGCCGTTATCCGGGATAATATTGGTTTCGATGTTTGCAATGAAAAAATTAACAATGAACACAAATATGGTCTTGGTACCGTTGGTAGAATATGACCTTTCTAAAATGCTAGAGTTTGAAGACTTCATGGTTTTTTCGAAAACCTCATCGTCTCTATAGATAGAATTCATTTTTAGTGGTAGCGTATGATTGGCCCACGCTTCATCTAACTTGATAAACTCTTCAAAATCATTAATTAATATCAACAAAGTCGCTCCGACAATGACGTGCAGCCCTCCCTCGAAGAAGACAGTCCGAATTAGTCCGAAACGGACTGGCGGCAGTGGCGGCATAGATCGCGGGCGACGGGGCAGGGGCGCTCACATTTTTCGACTTGGTTTTCGAAACAATTATTACTTTAAATGACTAAAACACGGAATAAAAAAAACTCCTAAAGTAATAGGAAGCAGATGTGTGTAAAAAACTAATTTAAAAATTAAAGCCGATGAATGATGAAGAAAAAAAAGATGAAGAAAATTTGCAATTTGTGACAAAAGTAGGTGGGACTTTATGATTTTTTTACAGGAGGTAAAAATATTACTTGAATCCTGAAGATCACTTCAGTTCTGTATTTTTTGTTTGTGAATTGTATTAATAGTTATTTTAACTATTTGACTTTTACAACCATGAATTTTAGCGTTTCACATGTCGTAAGGGCCCTGTCCACTGTCACTTCATTTTATTCACCCACTGGGCTTACGTCATACACCAAGAGGTAAGATGTTGGGATTTAACGCTGTGAATCGGCGGCGAAACAATAGCAGAAATAAAAGACATACATCTTCAAAAAAGGAACCATAGGTCCCTAGGTAAATCAGTCCCTAATTGCCACTTGACTGAAAAAGCAGAATAATAGGTTTGATGCAGCTTTTTAATAGGTATCGATAGATCTCATAGAAGTTGGAACACATTAAAGGTGACCTAATCTTTGTAACAGTAATAAAAAACATTATTTAGTACTAACGGAATCATTTTATTTCAAGAGAATATCCATAAAATATGATCTCTTTTGTCACTTCATTTTTATTAAATTATAAAATATTTCAGCACTTGCAGTGTATGTCCGTGGTTTAAACATACGTTCTAAGTAAGCAATAAAATACAGTCATATTATTTTATTCAAGAATGTAAATTTAAAGATTTTACAATATTTTTTATATAAAAAAGGGAGTTTTAAACTTGATAAATCTAATGCAGACACCTAGTTTGAATGTTTTTTCACAATATTATGTTTAAATAGGAACATTAATAGTTACTTTGTAAAATTAAGTGCAAATGTTAAAGTTAATCTTAATTATAATCACTGTTTTAGATGTGTTTTAACATTTAAATATTATTAAGTAATTCTACACACACAAATCCTATCATAGAAAATATTATGAAAAAACATTAAGTTATTGTGCCTAAACAAATATACAAACAAACACAGACATTACAAACAAAAATCCAATAAATAAGTGTAAAATAGGTTGAGACTTAAAAATTCTACTGGTTCATAAAATTATTATGTGACGTTGATATTATACTGTAAATCAAATATCAATTGATATTAGTAACCTATATCATTGAAGGTAGAAAGTAAGAACGAGAGTAAGTCAGAATGCTGAAGAAATTGCAATTAAAGACGTTTAAAATTAGCGAAATAAAAAGAAGTTGTGAGCAATAACAAAATAAGAAAATAGAAACAGATATTGATAAAGAAAAACACGTAGAGCATAGCTTGAAAAACTGCGCAATATCTTCCCTTGCAGTCTGTCAAAACTTTCGAATCTTTCGATAGCTAGCTCTTACACACAATATAGGTAGGTAACTTCTCTGTTTTATGGCTTATTGGCGTATAGTGAGCTCAGGTTTTTTTAACATAAAATATCTAAAGTATAAAACATGTTTATATGTATTTTTGAAATGATGACTAAAATTACAATTTTACTGCTGCTGGATGATTTTTTACAAGAACTAAGAATGTGAAACGAACTGGTAGTGGCTCTCTAAAGAGATTCACCACGACCATTTAGGTTTAAAAGGTTCGAATTCCCATATATCTGGAAGACCTTGATGCGAAATATTCGCATATTCGCTCTCAGACCACTGAAAGGGCTTGATGACGTCCCTGTTGAGGAACTCCAAGTTTTCCTGCTGAGCTTCTTCGAGCTGTTGCTTTACCAGGTCCCGGATCTCGAAACCATCGATGGACGGATTGTTGTCAAACTCGTGCGTGTATATGGGCGCAATGTTTCCCTTGTTGATCTTGGTAGCATTTGATTTTGTGTGTGGAGGGCCGGATATCGCGATGAATTGGATAAAACTCTTACCGAAGGTGCCTGTTGAATAAAATATCGTTGTTCAGGTAAATGTTTTTTTAATTGAGCCAATAATAAATTACAGCGACTTGGGTAAGATTTTACTGACACAATTATGTGAATATCAAGGATATTCACATAATTTTTTAATCAGAAGACGGAACTTACCAGTAGCGACTTTTGTATCAATTATCCCGTAAGCTTCCTTAAACTTGTGGACCAAATCCCCGCGTACTCCAAGTACCGCCCAGTAACCTTTCTCGCTGAGCATGCAGTCCACGCCATCGTGGCACTCTTCAGAGTCATTATTGGCCCTGTTGATCGCAGTGACGTTGTTCTGCCGCATCAGCTTGATGATACTGTCCAGAGATGTGGCGTTCTTATAGCCGCGTTTGAATAATACCGCTCTAGGGCACTCTGCTTCCGAAAATATGTTTCCGTATTGCTCCAGCATTTTGTCAACATGAGTGGTTTCGGCTATATCCTGAAATAAAAAAAGGCAATGAGAGCTTTTGAAGAAGTCAATTACTCACATTGAAGTTAGGAAAAACGTTGAATGCGAAATCTTATAATGAAAAATCAAAGTCATTTTAAATGCCGGGTCTTCCTTAACAGCAACGTGACGTGTGACATCAACCGCAAAATCGGACGTATTCCTTAGATTATCTTGTTAGTATAGCCATAGAGCTATAAAAAGAATATCAAGCCCTAGCCGCATATCCTCATCCGATCAACTCACCTTAAAGAAGGGCAGTCCATAAGTGGCCCAATAGCCCTGCTGCAGCAGCGCGTCGGAGAGGTCCGCGGCGTGCGTGCGCCCGGGCACCTGCTCCACGAGGTAAGCCAGGCCCTTGCCGTGACCGTTGCTTGCACGGTACACCACCGTGTGCTTCACATCTCTGCAGGACATGAACAAACGAGTACTTTAGTTTAAAAATACTAGTACTTTAATTAAAAATCCTATGTTTGGTAAAATGTGTTTTCGGATGTTTAGGTACTGTCCCGGGTTTGTTACTCGTATCATCCATTACCAACCCGCTTTTGGCAAGGGTCGTAAAGTAATTAAGCTAAATCAATTGTGCCGATGACTTGTTTTCAATGATATAAGCCTTTCAGGGATTATCATGAAGATGAAGAAAAAAATTACTATTTGGCATATTTCAATTATCAAGGTGAAAATAAATTTGAAGATAAGAATAATGAAATTGATTTAGCAAAGTGACAGTAGGTATATTACTCGTCCTAATAAGTGTAAATACATCGGACTGCGTGTCTGACTCTTTATTGTATGCAATATGCAAATAGGTACGTAATCAAGACCAGTAAACGTGATTCGCATTGCTGTCAAGTTTGTGGTTTGTTGTTGACAAGCAAGTCAATTCACCGTCTCACTAAATTCATATCACTATTGCAATAATATTCCAGCAAGATACAAATGTTGATACTCGTAAATACTCTATAGTAGGTAGGTATAAGATATTATCTAAGTATCATATATCTATTACAAACGTGACAGATGTGGTTGAATTCTCACCTATTTACTGTACTTTCGGTAACAATATCGTTTTTGGCTAGTTTTGGGTTTACTTGTCCATTGGAAGTGAACTCGTGCAACTGGTTGAATTTGTTGAAATCCACAGCCAACCACTGCTTGCAAGCGGTGCCAGAGTTGCTGCTTGCGAGGATGTGGCCCCATGTGCTTACATTGGAAGCCAGGTGGTTGGCGGCCAGTACTCGTGGGCCCAGCGGTACCTGCAAGCAGAGAGATTCGTTGTAAATACAGTCGTCAACATATGTATGTTCTTTTCTTCATCAAACAATGCGGCGCGGGAGACATTTGGCCCAAAGGTTATGTAACGCGTCATAAAACGCAGATCGTAGACTACTTTTTGATTACGTCTATATTTCAAATGTAAATGAAGCAAATATCATCCCATCCATTGTAGCGATGACTTGATTTCAACGATGGAGGACTTTGTCCAGCCGTGGGACAGTATATAGGCTAATTCACTTTACTTTATGTGTGCTTGAATGCGGTGGAGGTACGCGTCATTTCAGGTTAGACAAGCTCTTTTTACTTATGGGTAAGTTAACTTACTTGTTCGGTGATGTTGACTTCCTTCCACAGTTTAGGATTGTAATTTTTAAGGGGGGTTCCAGAAATCGCTAGCCTGTGATCATTTCCTTTGATGATATAAAATTCGTCCTGACTGTTGATTGACCCCGGATATCCGGAAAAGTCAATCGACAATCCAGGAATAAGTGTTGAGTTTTCTTGAGTTGTTAAATGATAGTTCAGTTTATAGCGTTTTAATATACGTGTCATTGATGAATAACTGAAAGTAGACTAAAAATTATAAAAAATCACACTAATGTAAATAAACTCATTCATATGGCCAATGCATAGGTACATAGCTTGTACAATTTAAAGGCGTTTTCATGCATTGATGATGCATTATTCATTAATGGATTAATTTGGTGATTTAGGTACCCTTGTAGATAGGTATACTAAAACTACGTATATTAATTAATAGTTAGGAAAAACTACACTTATCTATGTGTGCAGATTACCAATGTGTCCCTGATCATGGCTATAGATATTTTTAAACGTACCCTCCAGCAGAGTTTTGTGCAAGGTGTAGTTTTTTATTTGATGATCCATCGTCAGCAGTCTCATGGACTATTCTTAAGAAGCCACTGGACATGTCGGGTAACGAGCTCATTACATCGTCTTCCAGGGAGATGTTCAGTTTGTGTTGGATCTCAGTCACTTCGGCAGCACTGTTCAGCCAGTACAAGTCAGATATGTCAGTTTCGTACTCATTTTGACTGCGCTCTACTCCGTGCTTCCAACCGGTAAAGACTCCACTGATTTGGATGTAATAGAGAGAGACCTGAAAAATGATAATTATGAAGTAAAATATTCAGTCTGTATCGCTTTCATTTATGGACCAACAACCTCGGACTATGTTCCCAAAAGGACTACCAGTCAGCTATGAAAACGCCGAGGTTCAAAAGCTCGCATTTGGCAGTAACGATTTAGATTTTCTCGTATTCCACACTATTTTCCACCAATAGTATTGGATTGGCAATTCATGCCGACTTTATTATCTTTCGATAGAGTCTTGGAAATTACTTCTTCCTTTTTCTTACTCTGACTCATAGCATTACATGGAATACAGGAACTGTAACTTATTATTATTTTTTGTGCGATAAAGAATATTCACTTACTTACTCACTTACAGGAATAAAAAGAAAGTGACAGAATTCCAGAAAAAAAAATTGCCCAGTAACCGATCCGATGAGTTGATGTTTTAATAATATTAGAGGGTCACCTGCGTAATTACGTATCCACTGACAGAGCGTAAATCTGCCTACACAAGTCTTACCTTTTTTGAAGAATTTAGAGAATAGGTACTTACTTGGTGCCAGAAAGGATCAACATTGCCTCGGTCAGCGGCGAAAGACTTCCACTTATCAGCGGATTTATCCAAAGCATCCCGAAGGTTGTTGCACTGTTTTTCCATCGGTTTATTTTCGCATTTCGCACGAATAGTGTTCTCGAGATGAGTGTGAATAAGAGACCACGTGAGAGCCCCTTCGACAATACCAGCCGCGTATGCTTGAACCTCGTCCGGATATGATTCATCAGTCTCTACTTCCAATAGGGACCAACTAAAAATGCAATAAACTTGAATGAGTTATTAGAGATTAGATTAAAAAGTGTTTTCTACCATTGTAGAAAACACTATGCACCGTTCATAATTATTTTGCTTTACTTACCCTATAGTTTCAACATCCATTCTGAAATAAGCTCGAGCAGCACCCTTCGGTATATCAGCCAATTCATTGCTTTGACCCCAGTATTCAATGCGATAACCGGTTTTCTCGGAGTAAAATACTGTTGCTGCATAGGTTCCATCTTCTTGGATTCTAAAAAAAGAAAAAACTTGAGTGCTGTTTGAATTTTCTAAACTTGTTATCCAAGCTGAGTACTATCAATAAGTAAACAAAATTTATTTTGGTAACATGCCAGCGATTTAAATGTGATACTGCCTGCGTCATGGCAAGATCAATAATCGTAATAAAATAGTAGTAACCTTTCAATCTGCCCGGCGAACAGCGCCAATATTGCAAGGATTCCGAGTATTCCTAATATATAGGAGCTGACTTTGGTGCGAAGCCAGGAGGCGCCGACTACTTTCAAGATAGCCATTACGATGTTTTCAAGGAAGACAATATATAAATATTATATGAATGAACTATAAGATAAAGAAGATGTTAAGAAACTTAATAATAATGAAGTGACAGAGCGTGTAGACGATCTTCTCCAGCGGAGGAGCGGGCATCAAAGATGCGGAGGGCGCGGGTGTTCACGGTGTTACAGAGGCTCCGGCGGCTGGGCTCGGAGGCGGCATTGGACTCGGCCGCTTTACTCTCTATTGTTTTGGCGTCTAACACTCCTTATTTTAACTGTTATTTCTTTAAACCCTGTAACAATAGAAAAAACCTTTTATTATTCTTATACACATTTATTGGCACTCTGTTGCTAAACACAAAGTAATGATGAGAGGAAAGTTACCACCGTATTTTAAAATAGATCATTCAAAATTTGTAACATTGTAGCACAAGTACTAATCACAACGCGTGATATCAAGACTACGTCACTCTTATTGTATTATTCGTAATTTTCGCAGATACCTTGAAAATCTAGAGCAAAATAAGGACCAAAATTGTTTTTTTATTTTTTTTAAATTACCTATAATATTTGTAGTAAAAAGTAATTACACAAAGTCAGCTTTCGGAAAATGACCTAGGTAGAGCCTTCCGGACGCAGAGTAGCTATGTAGCGAACATTTACTTTAAAATATCGCAATAATATAATTAACACCAATGAAACGTTCACTATTAACTTTTATTAATAAACCAAAAAAATACTACTCAAACACATAAAAACAATAACATAATAAAAATATAATTTAACTACTTAAAGAAAAGTTTGGACTGGTTTCCTTCCGTTGGTTAAGCGAATACGACTAGCGTGCGAGCATCGGTAGTCAGGTTGATGTCACGTTATCATAAGTTCAATAAAAGATATTCCAGTGTGCCTATGAAGGTATGCTCTCACGTTATCTAGAACTTATAATTGCCTAACGTGTACTGCACTGATGCCTATCAGATGATTGTTGACAATTTACCGAACACTCTTATTTCCGTCGGTCGTTCACGGCTTGAAATATAAATAAATAGCCTTCCATTTATGTTACGGTTAAGGTTAGTTAGGATAATTATAACGTAACTACGTATTATTAAATTTGATAATATTTCGTTATTTCTTTTATTTTTAACTTCTTTTAGGTTTGACGATTATGTTTAACATATTTTAACAAATCATTCATAGATAGTCAATCTCAACCTTTTTTTTATATTCAATGACATATTTTTTTGTATTTACAAACATATTAAGTATGTATAAAAAACATCTCAAGTGAGATATAACGGTTCAATACCAAACATGAATATTTAAAGCCTTGTCCATATGTTATATAAAAAGATATGTCTATCAATCTTAGACACCCATAGCACGCGAGCTTTGCTCAGCTTGGGGACAGATAAACTTGGTATAAGGTGTCCCAGGTATTTAATTCATTCATTTAAATGATATAATGCTTTTATTATACTCGTTATATTTTACCTCGTACGTCACGGTTGAAACAATCAGTAGTGCCTACTTAGTAGATCTTAAATGGTGTTAAACAATTTAAATTCGTGTTAATTCATAATGTAAATAAATATCTTTACATTAAGATAAAAAACACTCCATCGAACGCAGACTTACAATGTGGCGTAAGACGTAACGCTCTCAAAATATGTTTACACAAACATTTTCAAGGAAAAACTGAAAAATATTCAGTATTACGTCACGGGGATCCGCAGTCGCACCATAGCAAAACCTACGTGAACGCACTGTTTGTGGCCACTGCCTCCTTCAACTGTGGAAGCAGATTTGCCTCCGATACCCGCGAATGCAACAATGGACTAGATTGGAAACCGAACACTAATGATACACGTGGAGCCTAGACAATCGCCTTAATGACGTAGTTTACAAATCCGACCGAACCCATTGGATGAAAACCTACTCTAGAAACAGCTCAGTTTGTTGACGAAGAAACGAGGCGAATTGCAAATGAACTGCGGTACGCCAAAAAAAATGATCTTTTGGCTATACAGATCAATTTGACCTAAGCTGTAGCACGAAAAAAAGGAAAGAAGTCATGACGACATCTTTTTTTGAACGAGATCTCTTTTGTTCCGAAACCTATCGTGAGTGGTATCCAATGAAAGGACATACTAAGCTGATCTACGAGTATATATCACATCATTTACATTTCAGTCACTTGATAACTAAAATAAAAATAATTTTCAAAACATACCAAGTTTGGGCTCCTATTATTTTTGTAAAATATGCCTCAAATGGTACGTAATATCCTCACATCTGACCCTAAAAAAGCAAATTTGAAAATTTTTACTTTCAGTATTTTTTATTATTTTTATTTGGAACAAAAAATAAAAAATGTGAAAAGTTATATTTTAGAGACTGAGAAAGATTTATACCTTAGTATCGTTTGGCGGCCTGATTCCTTAACCATTTTTTTAATATATATTCACATAAAAATGTATCATTGTGAATACAAAATATCAAAAAGTATTATGACAATGACAATTCTGAAGGTTTATCTGACCTAGAAAGTAATTACTTTGTTTTGTTTACCTACTATACTTAGTTGGATAAATAAATAGGAAATTACGTAAAAGTTTGGAATTGGAGATATAAACCTTTATGAAATAAATTAAACTTACCTATCTGTATTTTACGTCTTAACTCAGACTATTAATAATGAACGTCACGTAAAAAGCCTAGATTACATACAATACAATGTAAGCGTGGTATATTCTTATCATAAAAAAACTTCTCCTTTGTTGCTATAAATAACTCCAGAGAAAATATGGTAGGTACTTATCTGATTTGATCTCAACGTGATCAAGTTTTATTTCTATTTGAGATCCACTAAAACGTTTAGTGGATCTTCAATTAAATTTTAAGGTCTTGCATCCAAAAAATACTGAGTGTTCGTCTGATTCTGTGGTATGTCCTTGAAATTAAAAAAAAAAAACAATTTTCACTCTCGTACTTATTACATCTATTCCTGAACATGCCTTATCGTTCTTGTAAGTCGTTCCGTCGCGTATGGTCAAATTCGCAATCGGTCAAGTGACTGAAAAACCGTCAAAATCGCTTTCGGTCAAATTAGCGATTGGTCCTTATCGCGAATGGTCATATTCGCATTATTTTCTAATCGCAAACGGTCAATTCGCCAACAGTCAAGATCGCAATCGGTCGAATATTTTCACATGTAGCTCGTAGTTATATATGTGATAATGTATGCATCACTATCTTACATTACCTACTATTACAGTCAAATGCAAAAAATAGCATAAATAAAAAATAAAATTAAGTTAATAATCATATACAATTCGGTTTTTTTATGATATAATCAACACAAATAACTTTAGCCACAGGTAGATATATACTAACTATATACTACTATTATTGACTGGCCTGTTGGCGCAATGGCAGCGATCCTGCCTTTAGCGCCGGAGGTCGTGGGTTCGATCCCCACCCATGACAAATATTTGTGTAACGAACATTTATATTTGTTGTGTGTCTGGGTGTTATTATCTATTTAAGTATGTATTTAGAAATATTTAAGTATGTTTATCAGTCTCTGACGCCCATATTACAAGCTCTGCTTAGTTTGGGGTCAGATGATCTTGGTGTGAATTGTCCCAGATATTTATTTATCTATAATATTTATATCAAAAAATTACATAATAATTTTAACCAATATGTTGGTCCTCTTAATGTTTATGCATTACTATCTGACATAACCTACTATTACATTCAAATACAAAAAGTCCTTTGATAATCACCCGGTAGAAGCAAGTCGATAGAAGTAGTAAGTAGGTTACTAACTGATTTAGCTGTAGCTGAAGTGTAGTAAGTAGGTAGGTAGGTACACACATGACACACTACTTACATATACGCGAAATATTAAGAAATGACTACGAGTAGTAATACCTTGCAATATGTAAGATTATACAAAAGTCACGAAAAATCATGACGCTTTCAGTAAACAATATTTATCTCCTATTACTCATGATTATAATAAGATTAAACTTTTTAATGATCACGTTTAACTCGATGTTGCCTACTTTTTCAGTTGAAATAAACGTCAACAGATTGAATTATTTTTAAAAAATACCCCGTGTATTCAAAAATCGTTCGAGCACGCTCTTAAGAAGATTTTCCAATATACCTACTTAAACAATTATTCATACTTTACGCGATAGACGCTGCAAAAAATAATAATATCTACTTTCTGAAAATAAGTATTTGTAGAAGTTGTACTCATACACAACCAAAAACGTTCATCTTGTGATTAGTCCAAAGTGATAATTAAAAAGGAAGTTTGCCCGCAATAACATCACACTGATAACGGGGTCCAGTTAACATACACTAGGTGACACCAACAAGAAGTGACCAGACATTTTCCTTTTTTTGTGCTATTTTGTGTCGAAAATTTCCGCAAATTTCCGACACTCGCAAGGGAATCAAAACCTACAGGGTATTTCCCGTGAGCTTAGAATCTTGCAATCAAAAGATACGGCTGTATAAATACGTTGGCTTAGAAGTTTGATTTTTTCACAGCTCCAAGGGACAGTAGACCTGAGTATTTGATATAAATTCCAGCTTGATTAGCTTGATACCTCCACGCGTTTCTGAGAAAAACGGTTTTGACAGACAGACAGACGGACAACAAAGTGATCCTACAAGGGTTCCGTTTTTTCCTTGCGAGGTACGGAACCCTAAAAGAGGTTCAACTGCTAATCAACTTCTAAACTAATAAGTCAGTAGGTAGCAACCAACAGTACGAGTATGAAATGTAAATGAGTACCTATGTAGTGGCTTTGCTTCTACGTTCCAGAGAAAATTTACAAATTGAAGTATGGCTAACAATGGACAATGAAAGCGACTTTTAAATTTGTGTGGCGGCTTATAAAACATTTCATTCAATGCAGCGCTTTGTGGCATGCTTCTTTATAAGATTGTGTACAATAAATTAATAAATTTTGTACAATACAATATTATTGTATAATACAATATTGTTGTTGATAAATTGGATTGCGATTGCAGCAAATTGGTCGATTGTGCAATTATATTTGACTTGGTTTCTTTTTGAATACTATAAATAAATCGATTTGATTTCATAATAAATATATTTGTTTGACTGTCTGATTTACAGTGCCAGGAGTGACATACACGTAAGCTTGTTATTTTTGCAGAACCTATATATAAGCAGAACATATACCTTGGTATTCAAGCCAAGGATTACAACATCACTCAAATAAGAGATATGCTTAATGTAACGTCTGCTTGCACAAACTTTGCATGCTGAAATACACTTATGCGGTTCCCTTATCGAAACACCACTTGAAGAACGTATGTACTCGTACTCAAATATTATAAGTACTCAAATCTTGAGATTAAAATTTTATGTATATTTAGGGTATTTGTTCATAAATTTACCATAAGGTTTAAAAATGTATTGTTTGTAGATATATCTACAGTCTAACAATCAAATTTTCAGATATTTTTGAAAACTCTGACTAATGTTCTTGAAAGTTGTATTGGAGTCCGATATTCGTGAAGTAAGTAATACATTCTGCCTTTTCTTTAATTTGCCGATGTCTCATCACATCACATTTTGAGTCAGTCAGCATGAAATGCATCAAAAGCTCATGTTTCGTAGTTAGTTCACGCACGGACTTACGACACTCGCTAGTATTTCCGCTTGGCAGGCAGTTTACTTATTCTTATCTGCAACGCGAGACATCTGTCTACCAATAACGCCATAGCAACAGGAACGAAATCACACTTACCAACAACTTATGTAGTTAATTTCAAATTATAATTTTAACTACATAGGCAATCGAGGCAACTAACAGACGTTAGCCTGTGACCTAAGTACGAAATTCGACCGACAATCATCTGATAGCAAATGTAAATGTTGGATAATACTTACCAACTATCCGTGAGAAGATAGAATCAGCAGCGAAATGCGAGACTGATGATCACGGAAATCACGATTACATTTTAAAATCTAAACTGATAGCTTCGCACTTATTCGCATAGAAACAAAAGACCCATCCCGTTTCGCGGCATCTTTTCTAGTAGCACTGACTTTCTGTGGTTGTTTTTTTTTTTTTTGGAATTATTGGTAACGAAATAGTAATACGTCCGCCAAATACGTTAGCATATTCAAAGTAAATCTGTTCTGGCCGAAGCAGGAGCACATACATTTGGTTTTATGAATTTTATGATCTCGCTCTAGCTAGAGCGGTAAGACATATTTTTGTAGACACGTGCCGAGTAGAGGTACATTTATAATCATGATGGGTTCTTGGACAATTTTCAACCGATTAAGACATTTTATTAATCATCTCACTTCAATAATGAATGGTAAACTTTCTTTTTTTTAAATCGTAAGTACTTACTTTAACACTAACACGCATGCTGTGTCACTTTTTTCTTAATGTTGACAGCAGCCGCGAATAAAAGGTTGATTTAGGTTTTTGTAAAACGAGTGCAAGATACATACTCGTAGCATACGTGTAAAGAAATTGTAATGTTACGTTTTAATTAAAATAAATGAATTTCTTGTTTTGAAAATATTTATCTGTCTTTTAATAGAATAAAGTATAACGACGCAATTAAAGAAAACGTATTTACTAAACATTATTTACTTTAGCGACCACAAAATATGTAGAGTTCGTCTTACGTCAATAAATGGCGGCATTTCCCGATGTTGTGTTTATGCCAAGATAAACTCTTTAAACTTTTTGACTGAAGTTACTTTTGCTTTTTAGTGTACAAGTTTAATAACAATGATAGGGGCAAGTTTAGCGTGATTGCGAGATCCAGCGCAAATCGAACGCTTAAACACCGCCGTAATTAAATGTTATATGCGTTATCGATCAAAATACGAGTACACAAATTGTTGATGCATACTGAATAATAACAGAGTATGGATCGATTATATTTATTATAGTTTATGGTTTACACGTGCCCTTGACTCTGAGATACTATTTGTGGAAAAGATAAGTGTACGGACGCACGCGTAAATCATTCGTACTTCACGTCGGCTACCTCCTTGTATTCTATTCCAAGATTCACTAAGGGCGACCACCACACCACCACATATAGGCGTAACTGCAAATAAATAAGCCCTTAAAAGACTAAGTAGTAGTAATAATTAGTCTATACCGTCTCACCGCTGCTCAAAGCCTTCCAGGGGCCTTATAGCATTCATTTTTGAAAAAACAAACAATTTTATACATTTTTAAAAAGAGTTTTTAACCCAAAATTATTGTTGTTTTGTGTATCACGCAAGAGGGGCAGTATACTTCAGTGTAGTTGACTTAAATCTCACTTTTGTTCTTAAAAGTTATTTAAATTAACTTTACAATGCAAAACAAAACTCACGTGAATGTACCGCATAGTCAACAGTTAATTTGACACTATTTACCACCAATATAATAGACAACAATTTTCCATTTAATTTAACAGACAATTTTTAGCCAAAAAGATACGGTAATGAAAGGCTGACTGGCTGAAAATGAAAGATCATAAGGAAATAGCAATTTCATAATATGTATTATCGTGTATATTTTCAAATAGTGTATATTTGGGATTTTACCTAATATAAATATGCGTGGTGATGAAACCAATGTCCAATTAAGGGTGAATTCGTAAAAAATATACCCTTTGAGATTATTAAATTTGTAGCGATGAGGTGATTCGAATGACTCCAAATATTTATTTATTCAATGTTCACTGTCATTGTGTGAGCATTGCAAATCCGTGTTATAATGGTCTTTTATTCCCAGCTAGTCAGCAGTGACTCGTCACTGGCCTATCTTCCAACAAGCCAATGTTTTACATTTTGACTATTTTACTAATTGGTTGCTCCCAACTAAACCATTTATTTAAGATTTTTATATAGTAAAAGTAAAAAGCATGTTATGTTTCAATGATCTTTACGCCTAAGCCCTCGTCTGCCGGTCGTCTGTCGATGCACCGTCCGACGGTAAATTGTATTGTTTTTCTATTGTGTCTAGCACATACGACATAATAAGGGAAGCCTATTTTTTATTGAGATTGTTATTAAAAGTAATAAGGCCTCCTTTTTTTAACTCACGTACTGCTCGCCATGCTTAACTTGTGGTTGATTGTACCAAGCAAATCTACTATCAAACAACAATGTGAGAAAGATACATCGTGTGCATTATCTGGCTTACGTTCTTGAGTAGATTTGCCATTAGCTTATCTGCCGTTCGAAATCTCGGAATAAGTCAGTAAAAACTCTTCATGTTGAGGGAAAAGTGGTCCACCCGAACGGAGTAGCGGGTAAGAAGAGCTAGTTGAAATAATAAATAACTATAGATACTCGTATATATAACTATATGGAGAACAAACACAATAAGCGTCTCATGCACTTTTGTCAGGTAGGATTTGACTCGTAGCGGGAGCCTTAATACGATCTCATAAAGCTATTTGTCTGTGAATTGAGCGTCCTGGCATTTTGGTATTATGATCGATCTCTTATTCTTAGTCACGTGACCATTTACGTTATGCAAACTCAACATCTGCGCGGCGTATTTGACGTTTAATATTTCATTGTTTAGGTGTCAAATAGTACCAGTCTAAAACTTTTCAGTTGCAGAAGTAGCTCCAAAAAAAAGTGACATCGTAAATACCAATACAAAGTTAGAACTTTTAGAACCGTAAACGGTCACGCTACGATGGTGGCAAAATATTGTAATACGGCCCCTGGACTAAGGCCCGGTTTCCACCAAAGCGGAGCGGAGAGACATGTTTTGATAACTAATCAGATTTCGTTTTTCCGACCTCTGTCTGTGATATGTGTATTGCCGCCACGATTGGCGTAGTGCACGGTTTTTCGCCTTGACTTATGTACCTAGTGTCCCGGGTTCGATTCCCGGTGGCGTCAATTCAGGAAACGATCTTTTCTAAATTGGCTCAAGTCTGGGTGTACTGGAAGAAGCCTCTGGCGTAATTACTTGTCTGGTACCTCGTAACAAGAGATATTTATCCCTACTTCGATTCAATTGGTGTGTTGTCTGTCGCATATTTTTTATTAATTGGTTATCAAAACGTATCTCCTCTGCTCTCCGCTTTGGTGGAAACCGGACCTAACTAAAGGCCATCGGGCCAGATGGGCCTACAGTGTGTTAGTATGATAATGAAAAAAAAAATTAAGTATTTACTTGATGGATAAATCCATTGTCTGGATGATATTTAATATCTATTGATCTTGTCTTGTAGCAGGTATAGTAAGGTATTGACGTGATATACTCGTACCTTTACATTGTTGGTCCCTATAGTTTTTTTTAACAATGTCCCTATAACATATTTAATATGATGAAATATGAAATTCTTGTCCACAAAATACGTAAACATATTTCAAAAGGCTGATTAGAATGCTAGCAGAGCAGAATAATAGAACGTGTTTCGATTCAATGACAATGGTCTGGTCTAGTTTCCAAAGGGTTTAGTGGGTCATTTGTTGAGTATTTCATAATGCTGGTTCATCTTCTTTTAGCATCTTTTCAAGCAAAATATGATTCTAATAATTATCTATTCATATAAGTAATGAAACAGTAACCGATGTAAAACTTACAAACGGTAAATTTTACCTTTTGTTGTATTTTAATTGATTGAAATGAAATTGTTTATGTATTTCTAATAACTATATGGTTAACATGACTGAATAATTATGCAGGTACGCAACTCCCTAAATGGCATTGTGAACTTAATTGTTCTTACGACACCGGAAAGTAGTCTGGCAAAAAAAGGCTTTGGATTCCTGTTTAGTGATCCCCATGTATTGATCCAGAGGTTCTGAACTTTGTATGATCACAAATAGGGTTTCAATTATGAAAAATTTAACAGGGTGAACGTACGACGTGCATGAGTGAATGCACTTCTCGGCGTCCGCACTGCAGCCGGGTCAGTGACCGCTGCTGTCTTGGGCAATCTTGAACCAATCAGGAATTCTACGCGACTTAAATTATGGATAATAGGACACGATCTTTAGGAATCTTCGCGAAAAGGCATCTGTCTGTAGTCTGTACTGGGTTCTACCATGTTTCTGTGCTACCCGCTTAAGCGGATAAGCATATTGAAAGTAACGATTTTTAATAACCAGTTTTCATTTCATTGGCAAACAGCCACGAAGAAAATCAATATCCGTATCCACAAAAAAATATTTAAATAAGATTAATTTTGAATCATTCCTCGTGTAGATAATGTTTTAAGTTGAGGATAAATATTTCCTGAGTTTTTTTTTGATAAGGACGCCGCTGCTTGGCCTCGACGGCCTTAGCAGCTTCACCGGTCTGTAGGGTGAGCGCAGGAGGCTCTCAACCCTAATATTTAAAGTAGCACTCTAAGGGCCCCCTTGTGAGGTATATTTCCTGGGTTCAATGCTTTCTCTTAAAGGGTAAAAACCCTCAGTTTGCCTACGTTTTGCCCGATTGTGAACAGAATCATCTACATTATTTCAGCCCACATCAACCTGCTAAGTTATTGCTTTCCTGGGTTCTACCGAGTTATCGTCTAAATATAAGTACTAAAGAATTTGAAATTTTAACTCCGTCCTGATGTTACTGTTGTGCAGTTTTGCGGGACGTCCTTTAGTTTAAAAGTCTATGTTTTATATTTCAATAAAATTTAAGTAATCACGCCTTCTGGTTAGATTAGTTTAGTAGGTACTGTACTGTTGTATTTACGTACCATTATAAAATTAAATCCATCTATTTTTATTTTCTACTATCCACTTACGTAGTTTGTAAAACTTGATGACGTCTGTTGGCTCTTGCCAATAAAATCTAAGCCAAGTGTTTTTCATTACCGGCAGCGAGGACATAAGATTTCACTACCGGAAGTTACGGCATAGGAATTCGAAAATAATGTACTCGCTACACTTTAAGTACCTACTTTTAAATTCATAAACGTTATTAATAGCCACTTTAAAAATAAAAGGCCTTCAAATTGATCTTGTCCTGTAAAACTAGGTTCCTTAGTGATCCATTTATTAATTTACGAGTTATCCAATTAAAGTGGAAACTGGCAGTTCCAAATAAAATAAGGTTAAGTTTGCCAAGTGATCCTTTGCAAGTCTGTTTTTTTTCAATGTATCGGGTTTAGTTATCGGCATTTCCTTTGCTAAGCCGAAGGTTGATGAGATTTATCAATATCATCGAGCAGGTTTGTGAATTAAGAAATGTCAGTAGGGTGTTAGGTACTTACAGCGTCGGTGGTTTGACCACAAACACGTCGTGTAGGCGTTCTCAACCCATCGGGATGGACCTGCGGCGGCGGTGGGCGACGGTCGACCTCTGATCTAGACCGCAACTGATCTGTAACAACGAACGAACAATAGAACGTTACATATAGGAACTATAACATTCTTTAAAAATGGCTGAAAGTTACTAACTAATGTATTCCTTAGGCCTTAGAGTAAGAACGCACGAGCGGCGTTCCTTAGGCCCGTATTATGGAACAAAATCTGTACTTGACTACAGTGACGTTTTTGTAATAACTGACGTTTTCAAATCTCTACTTAAGTACAGATCAATGCTTGAGTTAAGTATCATTCTAGAATACGGGCCTTAGACCGCAGGGCATGTCGCCAGCCGCAACGGCACGCTACACCACGGTGCGGTTCGCCGCGGCGTAGCGTCAAGACCACCTAAGCGGTTAACTGCTGGATATAAACACAAGACTTTACTGATGTAGTAATGCTTTATTTGTTCAGTGTATCTCATGAATTTATCAACAAGGTCCAATCATGCGGTCTCATATAAAATTGAAGTGCGGTCTGGTCCTTCTTCTATCAGCATTGCCGTCTACTTGGGAGATGCTGTTTTTCATTTAAATGTATATAAGAAAATCACACAACATAACAGTGACCAAAAACCAAGGCATACATAAAATACATTTTAAGTACCTACAGAAATGACTGGCCTGTTGGCGCAATGGCAGCGATACTGCCTTTAGCGCCGGAGGGCGTGGGTTCGATCCCCACCCATGATAAACATTTATGTGACGAACATTTGTGTTTGTTGTGTGTCTGGGTGGTATTATCTATTAAAGTATGTATTTAGAAATATATAAGTATGTTTATCTTTGACGCCCATAGTACAGGCTCTCTTAGTTTGGGGTCAGATGATCTTGGTGTAAATTGTCCCAGATATTTATTTAGATATTTTATTTCAAATGTATAATTTGTTACACTTACAAAAGGTTAAAAAATGGCAGTGAAACATGGCCGTTACTAGAGCGACACAAGCAGGAGCTGCGCGTCAAGGAAATGAAGATGCTGCGGTGGATGTGTGGAGTCTCACGCAAAGATCGCGTGCGGAACACCCACATCCGCGGCAGCCTTCGAGTTCGTGACATCGCAGACAAGCTGCAGGAGTGCCGCCTTCGTTGGTATGGTCATGTCTCACGGAGATCGGCAAACTACGTGGGCAACTAATGTCTGGCCATGCCGCTCCCGCCAGGTACTGGTAGAAGAGGTCGACCCAAGAAGCGGTGGCTCTACCTTGACATGACCTTGGTGACATGCGTGCCAACAGACTCACCACTCACAAGACCGCTTGAAGTAGGCCAAGAAAATAAGAAATAAGACCCTGGGACCCCACACACCAGTGTGAGTTCACAAGCGGGATAGACCGCACGGATGATAATGACAAAACGTTGAAAAAACTTTGACAACATCGCGGGGTGCGGATTAATAGATCAACGTTTCTTCGTAAAAAAAGCAATACACAATAATACATTTAGGTACTTACTTAGGATGTTTTTTTATCTATTATAACAAGTTTAACTTATTGATAAAATTTCGTCACTTTTGTGTCTTTAACTATTATATTATGAATTTATTGCTGGTAAAGAGTTATGAAACTCTATCAGAGGTAACGTTGCGGCGTGCCAGTTAATTTCGTGACATATGACTTAGCGCGTGACAAACAACAACAATTAATGGGATATACTATCAAAAGTCCTCTTAAATACATGAGTGCAAATTAACTTAATTACGCGCGTAGATACGTCAATTCCGTTAAGTCGAAAGATAAAATATATTTTTATCGCTTTATTATGTTAAGTTTACTTTTATATTCTATTGGAAGTTTTTTGATATATATACGAATTTGAAGGTAAGGACGTTACCTATAGAGGCTCTTTGCGAATGGTACAGTAATGAATTCGATTGTTATAAAGTCAAAATCAAGGACAAAAAAAAACGATATTGACATTGAACTAGCCGTCAGACGCTCGCGCAGTTTAAATTGTTTATAAAATCGTTTAACCGACGTGCAACGTGTTAATGTACCACATTTTATTGCTGCGAGTAAGAGAAATTAGCCCAAGTGGAGACGCCTCCTAAAAGTATTGATTTGTGGTGTTTCGTCAAAATCAGCTGTTGCATTTTTTAGCTGGTTTTTGTCAAGTTGAGTCGCCATGATGGCGTTGCCAAGGGCGCCAGCTGGTTGTCATAGAAAAAGCCACTTGCCGAGCCAATCAGCGCCGCTCTTGTCCCCAGACACATTTATAACGCTAGTTATATTATATCCTTTTTGACACATGTATGACTTGACATCTATTTAATTGACATTTTTAACTTTTCATTTTTGTGTAAATATTGGTGTAAATATTTTAGTTCTGATGTTAGATTTATTTTGGTATGGTATTTATTGTGAATTATAATGAAGTAGTAAGTAGGTAAAATGCAAATATGTCTTCATTACCTACACCGGTAATCTTCATTGAGTGTCCCCTTTGTACCGATGGTAAAACATATAAAGGCCAAAAAGGTCTCTCAATACATCGCAGCCGCCGCCACCTCCCCATTTCCCAAACTTGCAGTACGATTCCATTGCCAATCTGCCCAAATCCTGCCACAGGGGACTCCAGGACTATCAACCAGGGTTGCCGACCTGTCGAGGATACTTTCAATCCTTAAAAATAACTGTAAACTTATTAAACGAATATGCCACAAGGAGCTCGCATATGTGTAGCACGTAGTCTTGCAGAGTGCGTGGCCAAAACTGTGTCAAAGAACAACTTCGAGTCCTGGGAACGAGTTTTAACATTCGCATTCTCAGTTCTTTATATATCAGTTACTCACAAAAATTCTATCAGCCTCACCCAATCTATTAAAAAAACTGTACTGACCAAATTATATCCCACGATCTTTCTTCCGCTCCCACATCATTTCGTCGCAGAGTCCCAAACCATACCCAACTCGTATTAAAAAAGTTGCCGATGGCAACGTAAAAGCTGCTGCGATATTATTGTTTTCAAACGACTGCATATGTACGGACTCAGCTGAATAGTGTCCTTCGAGATTCACCTCGTCCCGTTGTCCCGTTTTCACCTTCCATATGATCTCATATTCCAAAATCGCCTCTTGCTCCATAGCCACTACATATTACCGAAGAACTTTTATACGCCGGTATCCATTTCTTTCCAAACGGCTCCGCTGGTGGTCTCGATGGCTTAACACCACAGCACCTGAAAGACCTGACAAACTCACGACTGGGGGAAGCCGCGGAAAATCTTCTGAAACAATTAAAAAAACTGGTAAACCTCATGATTTCTGGAAAGTAAATAACGAAATTTGTAGTTTACTGTACGGCGCAAACCTAATGGCTGTGAAAAAAAAAGATGAAGGTACTCGTCCCATCGCGGTCGGTTGCACCATACGTCGCTTGGCCTCTAAAGTCTGCTGCCGCGAGGTCAAGGATAGGTTGGTCACAAAATTTCAACCGACACAATTAGGGTTTGGAGCAAAGGGTGGTTGTGAGGCAGCTGTTCACGCGGCGCGTGCTTTTATAAATAACGATTCTGAGGTTTTTGTTAAAGTTGATGTAAAAAACGCGTTCAACTCCATCGACAGATCTGCACATCTTTCGGAAATTAAAAACGAAAGGCTGCCTGCAGATCGACCCATTAGGCCCGGCTATTTTTAGCCTGGGCATACATTCAATCATAACCTCCCTAACCTCAAAATTTAATCTTTGGTACCTTGATGATGGCTTTCTTGGGGGAAAAGCTTCTACCGTACTACAGGACTTGGAAACTCTGATTTTGCATTTCTCAAAAATTGGACTTGAAATTAACTTTAGCAAATGCTAACTTTTTCTTTTCAACAGTAAAGAGTCCCTTGTTTACACTTCTTGGTTCACCGATTTTCGAAAAAGCGATTACCCCCATTTTAAATTTTAAATCGAACATTTTCATAGAAATATCAGTTCGTCTTCTAAACCTTACTTCACACATAGCCCTTTTCATTATTTGTTCATGCCTCTTTACCCCTAAATTAACTTCGGTACATAATGCGTTGCTCACCCGTTTGAAAATTCCAAATTATTACCTCAATTTTAGACAATTCTTTGCAATCAATTGTTTCAAAAATGTTAAACTGGATGATCGTAGCTGGACCCAGGCAGTGCTCCCTGTCAAGTTTGGCGGGCTGGGTATAAGGTCGGTTTCAAGTGTGGCTATTTCCGCTTTTTTATCCTCTGAATACAGTTCGCTGCCTCTTGTCAGTACAATATTAAAACGCCCCACCCAATTTACTAACAACGAGGTGGCTTACTTGTCCGGGGCGGTATCCGCTCGGAGAGTCACACTACCTTTAGAGCCAACTCCGAGCGAAAAAACCAGCCAAAAAATATGGGACCTGCCAGCTCTCAAAAGCCTGCAGACTAATCTTCTGGCACAGTGTGTTCTGGCCAGGCTCCTCGCGGCTTTCGAGAAAGAATCTCCATCGGCTTCCATCTAAAAACATTGGAACGCTGCTGGACGCCAGTACCCTTCGGATAGCCAGCTCCCTCCGGCTGGGTGGAAAATTGTGCTTGGCACACATACATATCATTACGGACGAAGCATGGACGAACTTGGGCACCCGTGGGTTGTCTTGTCCCCAGAGCTCTGGCCGGATTTTCCGCCATAATGCCCTCACTGACATCATACGTCGCTCTCTTGCCACCGTTTCTATTCCCGCCACTCTGGAGCCACGGGGTCTCTTTAGACACGATGGCAAGAGACCAGATGGAGCCACACTTGTGCCATGGACGCTAGATCGCATCCTCATCTGAGATGCCACTTGTGTGGATACCTTGACAGCGTCTCACGTCCATGGCACAGCATTGAGGGCTGGCGCTGCGGCCGATCAGGCTCAGATCCTCAAACGCGGCAAATACTCGTCATTACTCCGTGACAATGAATTTGCGGTGCGGTGGAAACGCTGGGCCCGTGGAGCTCGGACGCGAAACAGCTCTTTAAAGCAATCGCGTCCAAATTGGTCCACGCTTCGGGAGATACTTTGCTCAGCGCCATGTTTTTGTATTGTAAATCTTTATTTTAACGTGTTTTTTAATGTTATTTTTCTAAGTTGTTCTAGGAATGTAAATATTTGAGTCATTTTTTTAAGTATGATTTTTTAGTGGCTGATATATAATGATGTAATATATTATAAAATAACAGGTAACTTACTATTAAAAACTATTTAAGCAGGACATTTCTGGTTTTATTTTCAAAAATTATTTAATTTTCTCATTTGATTTAACATTTTCATTCACGAAATAAACAACTTAAGCATTTGCGACGTGTATAATCAAGAAGCATTGTCTTCCCAGTTAGATAGCAACACATCCAAGGGCAGTTGCAGACGGGCGACGGCGGCGGGCGACGGACACAGGACACCGACACGATTAGCAGACGGCGATGACGGCCATCAACGGACAATGCGTCTGCGAGATGAGATGGCCCATTAGCGGCGCGGGCGCACCGAGGTGGGCCGGCCTATCAGACGTCATAATGAGATTAAGTGGTATAGACGTTTGTTTCTATGGGCTTTGTGATGCATTCGCGGAACAAATTCTCACAGTCATCTTGTTTTTTTGTAAATGAACATTAATCATTTAACTATTTGTTCGTTTAAGTTGAAGGTCAGACTTAAACTCAAACTCTACCGCTAACTTGAACTGTGACAAAAGTGGAACTGTAAATGTTGACTCTATGCTTAGAAGATTGTTCGAATTACACGCATTTATTAATTAAAAAATAGCTTCGGTACGTTAATTTCAACGTATGTAGATTAGAGTAGGTAATTAATTACGCTTTGTGTAATTGTAAATGGCAACGTAACAACGTACTTTTTAGGAATACTTAGGCCCGTATTCTGAAACAAAATCTGTACTTGAGTATAGATCTGAGTGACGTTTTTGTATGAACTGACGTTTTCCAATCTCTACTCAAGCACAGATCAATGCTTGAGTCCACGGTCGTCCTATGATTCTAGAATACGGACCTTAAATACTCGAGCTCCGAAAGCCAAGAGGCAAACCTTTACAATTATTATTCCTATGTATTGAGAAGATATAGGAATGAAAACATTGCAAGCGTAAAATAGTAAAAAAAATATTCAAAATAACTATAATTTTTTTTTTGGTTTGCCTACTTTTTATACATCATTTTAGCAAAAACACGAATCAGGAAATTACCATTAATATTTTAAAGACTTCAAAAGGTTCAATAAAATATGACTTTTTAACACATTTCATAACGGTACGAGTAGGTTCAAGTAAAATAATAATTATAGACTGTTGATATAATTTAGTAGTAATAATAAGTCAGTATTGAGAGTAGTTTCAAATATTCATTTAAGTAGGTAAATAAACTTTCAGGACGTAAGTAGGTAGATAAAATTGTATGTACTCGTACTTAAATTCATACATTACATCATCCTTCGCCATCACAAATGACGTAGAGATACTATTGAAATGTAAATCAGAGAAAAAGTATTATAGACAATTCAAATTATCACTGTTTGGCTAGGTAAATCGTGCCACGTTGAAATAGGCGTACCACGTTGAGTTATGTCACACAAATTCAAGTGTAGTTAAATATCCGCTAATCACATAGAGCATAGACAGAGCTCTCAATTTGTACAGTCTACATCAGCCAACTGTTTCCCCCTCGTATCCACAAACGCTAATCAAAAGTTGAGCTCACCTCAAATTTATTATTATTAAATATTATATTATTATTATTTATTATTATATTATTAAATTTATTATAATTGATTTTGCCTTGTCACAAGTCAACAGAAATGAAAGGGACAGCTATAGATGTAAGATTGCTCAGCTTTGATTGACGTTTCTGGATTCGGGCGTATGTCTCTCTAACCATTCCAATTCGAAGGAAGAAACATAATAATGGTCACTTTAGCCAAATTATACACACAAGAAGTCCACCAACTTAAAATCTATCTTTGCCATAGAAAAATAATTGATCTTCGTGAAAACTTTGAAAATGAATTTGGTTTTGTAATCTCATACTAATTCTGACACGTAGTACTACTGGTACGTTCGGCTGATCGATTACTTGGCAGATATACTCGTAGTAACACATCTGCCAAACAATTTCTTAATTCTCTTGTATGTTTTTTTTCTACATGGCTACTGCTGTTTCAAAGATGGCTTTGAAAGATAGCGTTGGGTACTGAAATCCTAGAATAACTATGCTTAATAATGTAGCAATAGGTTTTACGGGAACACCTCAAAATCATTTCATCAGGCAGAAGGCCTGTTATTAGTAACTAGCTAAAGTGGTTGGGTAGATAGGTAATTCTGTAGAATTCATCACGGGTCAGCTATCCTAATACATATGTTGGCAGTTATTTAAAGAGAAGCTTTTTGGGAAATTATATGCCTACGGGCAAACCTAGTTACATAATTCAAGCTACTATGACCTCGCATGGTCGTGCTAACAAATGCTAACTCGGGATGCTATAGAACTAACTACGGATGTACTCGTAAAACGGAACACAGCTAAGTAATAGTTACAAACAATCGCAGCTTAACTATCTCGAAAAAAAAACACAAATCGAATTAAAAATTATCTTGTAATGAACTCTAACTCTTGACTAGCTAGACCATAAATTCGCGAAAGTCTCTTTAATCCTGTACTAAAAAAGAAATATTATTAAAATGAAGTACACCCGGAAACTTAACCTAGGACCTGACTTTGATTCAGCTTAAAACCGCTCGGCCTTCGCTTAGTGGCATTGTGTAATATGTTAAGTGTTTATGTACACTACACAGAATATTCACAGTTTAATCTTATCTATCTTGATATAAATGAATAATTCACTTCTTAGAGAACGTAATGAACAACTCACAACGAAGGAGACAAACGAGAAAGAATATTAAAGGAATCTAATCAATTACTTTCGAAATTAAATTAGTTCAAGCTAACCCAATTAAATTGTTTTCAGAGTTAAAAGTTAAAAAGGAACACAGGTATTACCCCCGGATTTATTGTCATTTCGGCCTGGAAATGACGAGAAAGTATTCCTTCCGAATCGTCGAGAGAGATCTGCGAAGCTGCTTCGAACTTTGTTATGATAATAAAATTACATTTAATTCATACTCCTTCATCATTTATTTTATTTCATATATCTAGATTTCAATTTAAAAGAAATACGGGTTTCTCTTATGTTATGGAAACCATAGTTCTCACTGGAAACAGTTAAGGTAAAGGTATTAGCAGCCATGTACTGCTGCATGAATCGAACAACAGAACCGGTGCGTAGCTGAGTGTGCCCGTAATTACCTTGATAGAAGCATACATTTCATAGCGTACTTGAATAGGTATGCACAAACATTTTGCATACATTACGCTTCACTGATAGAATATTGAGAAAAAGAAAAAACTTAGTTTTAAGATGACCATTTTTCCTGGTGATGATCGCTCGTTGAAGTCTAAAAGTAAAAATACCTTACATGCCATTTAGTCAAGTAAAAAATCGGCAATTTAATGAGGTAAACCTACTACACATTGTTATTTTATATGAATAACTGCCGTTGTTTAGAACTTTAGATTACTATCATTCATATGACTCTTATTCCTGCCCGTCACAGTGGTTACCTATGATTTAAATTTGGCCTATAAAACTAGAAAAATATAGTTAGATAGATAGATAGATATACTTTATAGCAGAAAATAGGAAGATAACAGTTATATTACACCGAAAAAATAATTAAATATTTAATTTATTATATAATATATTTAAATGGTACAGAGGCGTTCACATCAACCTTTACATAGGGGCTCCATATGCTACTGACATAAAACTCATTTGCAATGGTTTTGTAAAGGTTAATGTGAACGCCTCTGTACAT
Source organism: Udea olivalis (assembly GCA_947369235.1). NCBI lineage: Eukaryota > Metazoa > Arthropoda > Insecta > Lepidoptera > Crambidae > Udea > Udea olivalis. The sequence continues at coordinate 12,654,703 of OX376351.1, forward strand.
TAGCCACTGTCTTTGAAGTGTTTACCGAGGGTGCGGCTGTTTATCGGACGGGTACTAGAGTCGCAAGTCACAAAGCATAGCATTAGTAGTCTACCAGGCTAGATGTTAACACTGGCAGTATATGCAAAGATTATTTAACTATTATATATTAAAATAGGCCGTTATTTTTAATAAAATTTACTGTTATTTTTTCTTTTTTGCTGAATTGGGGTTGTTTATTTAATTTTTTACTATTTTGTTATTTCCAAACGTTTTTTTTATTCGTGTCTTTTTCAATTTTAATTTTCTCATTTTGTTCACTATTACCAATCCGCGTTTATTTTGCATGTTTTTGATTCGACTCTTATGAATTAAGCTCCTAGGGGTGAGGGCCTGGTGATCTGTATTACAGGTTTTACCCATCACAGACACTGGTGTCTATGATGAGTAAATCCCCACAAATCCTAAAACAAGACTCTTTTTGTTACTTGGTATGTTTTATGATATGTTTTGTGAGGAACAATAAACGATTATATTATTATCAAGCGCGGATCCAGGTCTCAAAAGAGGTTGTGGATAATGGGCACGACCACCCAAAAATCGGCCAATGTCAGTCAGAGTAAGGAATATGTGTTGTATGACTCCACGGTCAAGAATTTGTGTATAATGCCGTTTCCGTTCGTGTGCAAAGTCAGTGGCGAACACTAGTAATTATATTAATAAACCTGAGAGAGATCCTTGGATTTGAAAGATTGGATATAAAATGAGTTTATGGACCTGAATTAGGGTAGTGGTCATGCCCACCGTGCCCATTGCCCATATTAAGGGTGGATCCGCGCTTGGCTATTATTGCCAGGAACTGGCATACAACAGTGTCACGCTCGAGCTGCGGTCGCCTATAAAACAAACAGAACGTTTTCCTTGTTTTTGTAGTCAGCTAATTGTAACAATTGGTATAGTACATAAAAGTCTAATTATATCGATGAAGTTGCTATCGCACATAATTAATTATATTGTTCTTCGCAATAAGGAGGAAAGAGGACGTCCGTTATCCTGAAAAAAATATCATTGTCACGGACATTTCTGTTTATTTTATAACTGAGTGTATGTGAGTGTCTATCAGTTTCTGACACTCAATAGTTTAAGCTCTGCTAAGTTTGGGTCATAATATAATAAAATAAGAACTGTCAAGACTGCTTAGGAATCAATCAATAAAGCAATCAATTCAGGTAACATTCCACAGATTATAAAAAACCAAACGTAAAAGATACACCCGTAGAAAGCTAAAAAAATATTTATTTTGCTTTGTATGGAATATCAATGTTGCGATGCTAACGCATAAAACCTACTTTGCCTTTTAAAATGATCTCTTATTTTATAATAAACAATTGCATTTTCAGTCGAAAAGTAAATAAATATCTGGGTAACCTTACCTCACACCAAGATCATCTGTATTCATTAAAGATCTGTTGTTGGAATGAAATTGTAAGTAATGTCCAATGTTAAAAAATATGAAGAATACGAATGAATTCAAGTTAACTAAATAGGTATTGGGGTTTTAGTGCCACGAAGAGTGAGTAGATCACCAACAATAACTAACTTGTTAAATGTAAAAGTAATAACTAACTATGTCAAGCCTTGGAAAATACCACGGAAATTATCATGGCATACAAAAAGCGGCGCAATCAATGAACAATCTTATCGCTTAGCAACCAAAAAGTATAGGTAGATGAAGCGGCTGTGCATTATTCATGAGATTAATTTGTTCGAGCTCACCACGGTTATTAACTACGTAATTACCTCGAATATGCTCATTAAAACCAAAAAGAACGTTAGAAATGATTAAAAAAAGTTGTTCCCCTCAGTTCTCAGTATAATTCCGGCTCTACATTACAAGAATGATCATGAATCATCGTTACCGTCACATGTTGGCACTTGACACAATAGAAAACTTAGATCATAATTTTGACCAATGTTTTTCCAAATTGTTAGCTTTACACGGTCTCTATATTTAACAGCCACGTGCTCTCGGGCTGAAGTGGAGACGCGAGGACATTGTTCCGACTTGTGCGGTTCAAAAACCGATTGGGGTCAAATGCATGCCGTTCTCTACGCAGCTCTATCGCGTCTCAACACTATTCCACTGCACATGGGTTTAAATAAATATCAAGCGTTTAATACTATAATATATTTGTGTTCCTGCATAAATAAAACAAGTTGTTTTTGATAATTCTCGTTCCACAGGCAATGAACGTAGAGTTTGCAAGATATAGAGCTGCTAAGTGAAAGCGACATAAAGGACGCCTCGCGAAACTGACGACACATTTTCACATAGTTTCACAGAGGAAAATTTTATAGCAGAAAAATCTTTACGTGCAAGACGAAAAGTTGTGCAATAACATCTCAAATGCTTTATACTTACGTTTGCATGGATTTTCCTATCGGTGGTCAGGTGCCTTTGGTTTTGGCAACGCAAAGGGGACTACATTTGAATAGGCACTGTTAAGGGCTTTCGCGTGAACTACAATGAGCCCTGTAGCAACACAACCGCACTTGGTTACATCGAGCAGACGAATGGCGATTGGCGGCGCTCTTGCAAAGGCGCACGCGCACCGCTCCGCTATCGGAACCATCAACCCTCGCCGAATTCACGTGCCTGCCTAATTTTTACATTATTTTGCTTTTTTGCTGGTTTAGCTGATACAATATAATTCATAGGTAGGTTTACTTAATTTTGTAATAAACACAAATGCGAACTAAAAACGTTAAAAGGGTAGATAATTTCGCGATAACTACGAGAACGCGCGAACCAATTAATAACTTTTTTGTAAAACCAAATTAATATGTATCAAAGCTTACCGTTAAGCATTAAAATTAAAATGATTAGTAAATGTATAGCTTTTATTATATATTTTACTTATTTAATAGTCTCATAGGTTTTTTTCGTAATTATTCACTACTGTAGGTATTTGGGTAACGGCTAACCAATACTTTTTTTGACTAAAAATTTTAGGGTACCTATGATTGACTACTCATTAGGATGTTCAATCCTTCAGTAATGAGCGGTTTTATAATACTCGTATGCATATAATTTATCAGAGCACGCATGAAAACACTACTAGCGCCACCTAGAGTGTAAACGGTGTACTAAAATCTACGCGAGCTAGATAAAACCAGCCGAGCACAATCGTGACGGAAACTTAGAACTTAACGCCTCTAATTACATTCAGATGTCTCGAGCAGTTTGAATCAGAATGAAAATAAAAACACACCGTAAATGAAATAAGTAAATTAGATGATTGATTAATGCCGTTTAATTCCTGCTATTTGGTTTTTATTATGAAACCCAGCGCTGTACGAGCGTCATTGTTATATTGATGTATTATTATGCACATAACTGCAACTGCGTAAAATAACGAATTGAACCAAAAGTAACCTAACCGAAAAGAGAACCTCATAATAAACGATTTTCATGAAAACTGTAGATCGGAAAATAAGTTACATTACATTCTTCTTCATTAAATGCAAGGATATTACCTTATATATCTATCCAATTATTAATACATAATAAAAATAATGAAGACCAAGTAATTTAAAAAGGCAAACAGCTTTTCTAGATCTTGCGCTCTGTAATCAGTTACATAAGCAAAAAAGGCGATAAGTATTTATTTTACAAGGCATCTTACTTTCGAAAATGTTTAGTTCGAATTTCAATTGTACGAAAACAATACAACGAAGTTTTAAATCTCAGGTGATTCTTTTTCCAAATAGTTGGAATCTATAAATTTATTTTTCAGATGTTTCATTTTCTACAAAAACTGATAACCGAGAACATTTATTTTTCTTTTCACCCAAGTTTTGTTGTCAAAAATTTCAATTTCATGATTTTTTTTTCCATATTACCTATGATTTATCTAGTTTTTCACTTGTCAATTATAATTAACTGGAAAGACTTGTTCGTTCAATAACCTAACAGATTTAAATGTATATGTTAGGTTAGGTTAGAGCTGTGACCAAAACGCGCGAGCTGAGCGAGCGAAGCGAGCGTGCCGCGGGTGCCGCGGCAGCGGCCAGCGAAGCACCAGAAAGCTTTTTTGCTTTATTTTACATTTACATTTTAAGTGTTTATTTCACATTATTTGCTTTCTAAACATTCCGAGTGAGTTCATTAGTGGTAATAATATTATTGTCTAATGTGACAGGAAGTGAAATTGTGAATTTCATTTGTATCGAAATTAAAAAGTAAGGTTTTTTTAACATTCAAAGTTATAGTTAATGTTGGGTTAGAAGTCAAATAAATTAGAATTCAAAAAATCGGAATTTCAGCAATTTGTCAACTGTGCTTTCGATGAAATGAAATTAAGGAAAACATAAAAAGTGCTAGACGATTTCGAACAAAATAAAATTCGTACTAAAAAAATCGAATTTAAGATAGGTAGATAGGTAACCGTTGTATAAATATATTTTGGAATCTAATTCCTCTCCTTACATTTATTGATGATTGTTCACCACCTCATAACCTCGCCTCACCCTAACTCGTAACTGGTTGGCTGTTTCGGGGTGACCTTTGAGTTGTGCGTGCCGAGTTGCTCACTAAATGAACGAGTTTCGTGGTCGTGGTTCAAGATCATGGGGCCGGCCGGGTGTGAACGATGTATTGTAACAATCGCTGCTTCCCGCCGTGACCTACCCCAAAATGGCGGCTCGCAGCTGCTCGTGTCGTTCACCTCACCCAACACATTTTTATTTAACCCACGTACGTATTTATAACCTGGCGGTCGACAGTGGTGAATGCAGCAATCGTTTTCGATGTATTCTCTTGTAGTAGGCGACAATATGTAGGCAATGAGATCTGTCGTAGAAATTAAAGACGTACCTACTTACTTACTTATCTTTAAAAGGAATTCTTTTAGGTAGTTACTTTTTGGTCATAACAGTTAGCGCAGAGCTCTTGCCTATGGCCCAAAGGTGTCGAGGACAAACATTCACGTGACACTATATTGTGTTGTATGTCGGGATATTGTTGTTTGACAGCCTCTGACACCCATAGTACAAGCTCTGCTGTGAGCCGGTGTTGGATAGAGCCTGATAGTTTCTTCATATTTCAGAAGAAATATGATCTGCATTTCGCCGTTCAAAGTACGATTTGATGAAATTAAAACAATGAATCATATGAATTAAATGATTCTCTTTAAAATATAATTCGTCATAATTTGCAGTCATATGATGTCCACTGCTAAACCTAAAGGCCAATACATACATTTCAAGAGCGGCCGGCGGCAGACATACACTGCAATTTTGCGATCTCTATTAAGTATTTCATCTACCAGGCAGTTCCTGCGTTTGCCTTCAAACCAGCTTCATTCTGAAGCTTTTCTACCCCTCATTTAAATTGGTTTTTCACCTTATGTTCCCAGCCAAGTGCAACTTACACAACTACATAGGTATCTGTGCTTCGTCGGTTCTTTAACTATTTCCTTATTGCCGGTTCGATCACGTAGCGAAATATAAACCTTTGATGGATCTTAGAAAAATCTTAAATGGTCTGTTACACTGGGACCTATTATGACAGTCACAGCCCAATGTCACAGAACACGTTTTGAATTCATATGAAATCACCGGTGCGGTGACACACAATAGAACTTTGAGACTTGTTTCTTTCCCGAAAACAAAAGTTCTCTATGCTCAAGATGGATCTGCCTATTTGGATCATGTATATAACGGTGTTATACAAACATTTCAGCACTTCGGTCTTTAACTTAGTCCATAACTTTATCGAATGAATTAGGCATTAAGTCCGCCAATTGTACTTTTTCTTTGTGCAATAAAGAATAAATAAATAAATAAATGAATGGCTTACACATGGTTACCATAGAGGCAGATCGTACTTCTTAATGGTTAATCCTGCTATAGCGTTTATGAAGCCAGCTTGTTCCAATAACCTGACTTTTGATAATTTATCGTTAAACGAATAACATTCCGTTGGTTACCAAGTTAGCTAGTAAAACTGCTGTTTAGAAATTGATATGCGAGCCCCCATTGTTCCATTCAACTATAAATTGTAGGAAATAAAACAACACGTCACTTATTATAAATATCGTCGAGCACTTTACTGACCGGAAGAGAGCTTCCTCATGAAGGCCACCAAATAAGTAAAAGAGAGAAAAGTAAATCAAGCCATGGCATTAACATATTCATGTTTATGAAAACTGTGGACACTGTTTGTGAAATACAACATACGAATGTTTACATAAAATGATCTTAATTAAGTATACTTGTTTACTTGTAAAAATATCACAAAGACGACACTTTGATGTCGTTGTTACTTTATGCAATAGCAGCTACTTTGATACAATATGAATTGTAGAATATTCTGAATTCCTTGTATTGTCAGTGTTGCGAGGTTTAAACAAAAGCTTTGCCAAGCTTGTCAAGCCTTTATAGCCTATATAGCAAGCTTATATAGCCTTTATATACACACAACAACATGGTCTAGGGATATATTAAACTTTTTTAAATAACTTATAAAGTAATGGCCTTAAAAAAAAACTATTATTGACAGATTATAAAAACATTATTAAGTTCCTTTTTTAAATTCAAATTTGTATGTAAAAGGTTTTTTTTAGATGAAATCCGCATTCATTGAATTTCTTCCAAAGAAGTGAATCTTCACGAACTTCTATCTGATTAAAACTCCATAAAATTCTATGAATCTTTGTCAAACGCATCTCCGGTGTTCATTTAATCATACCACGTAGACACTTGACCAGGACCGAAATGTTAAGAGCAGTGGGCATGATTCAAGCTGGCGCTACCCAAAATGCGGTTTCTGAAGCCATGAGGACCAGTCAGAGCGTTATATTCAGGCTTTGGTCACGTTATCGTGTCACGGGGGAAGTGGTGGAACGGCACCGAGGACCTCTACGCATTACAACACATGTGCAGGACCGATTCATAGTAAATGCTGCACGAAGTCAACCAAATGTAACGGCGATGCAATTGGTTCAAAGGCTACAGAGGGAGTATGGTTTGCTGGTAAACGGTCAAACTTTGAGAAGACGACTGCATGAAGTAGGTAAACCTACGTGCTTGTAGGCCACTTCGGGAACCAGCGCTAAGGAGAGGCAATCGAGGAAGATGATAACAATGGGCTATTGCACACGAAAACTGGAATCATTCTTAATGGTCACTTGTGCTTTTCACTGATGAATCCAGGTTTGGATTTCATCCTGATTCGCGAAGAGTACGCGTTTGGAGAGAACCTGAACGTTGGAATCGACTGCAGCACCCACAAGTTCATGCATATCAAGGTGGCACGATTATGGTTTGGGCAGGAATTCGTCTCGGCGGTAGAACGGACCTCGGTTGGATACAAGGCAATATGACTGCTCTAAAATACCGAGATGAGGTGCTAGAGCCTGTAATCTTGCCCCACAGACAGCAAATGGGACAAAATTTCCAGCTAATGCACGACAATGCCCGTCCACATACGGTGCGTATCGTTACAAGTTGGTTATAACAGCATGATATTCAAGCTTTAGACTGGCCTGCACAATCCCCTGACTTAAATCCTATTGAGGATGCCTGGCATATGCTTCAGAGAAGAGCTCTTAGGAATTTCCCTGAAGATATTGTGCATGAAAACCAGCTTTTCTTGCATCTTAGCAGGACTTGGGACAGTATTCCACAACAGGTTATTGACACCCTTGTTTTGAGTATGCAGAACTGCTGCAGATGTGTCAGGAGAGTCTTAGGTGGATCCACGGATTATTAATTTTAAGTTTTCAACAATTTTATCCTCCTAGAACTCCCTAGGTTAAGATTTTTATGGTATTTTTATAAATCATTGTTTTTGTAAGTTTAATCTTAAGTTTTATAATTGTAATTATTTAGTTTTTATAATTATAATTCATAAGTTGTTTTTAATGTTATAAATCTTTGTTTTTGTAAGAATACTATACAAATTTTATATCTAAGATTTATACTTAATAAAGAGAATAATAAGAAATTTATTTCGAACAATTGTTGACAGTTCATATTGGTTAGTAATACAAATAATCTTAGAAATAATGTTAGTTAAGATCGTACATAGACATAGATATACATGTGATTATGTCAGAAGTGTCTTCCCACATAATCACCCTTCGCACCCAACATCTCCAAATAGGTGATGTGTATCTGTCAGCCACCGTCTTGAGAATGGTTTTGCGGCTGCCACGCACTCTGTTTATCAGAGATGTTGTCTTCTTACGGATGACGGCATGAAAGCCATCAGTGTATGTTGCGCAAACATCCCCGATGCGCTGCAGTGGCGTGGCATTCGCAACAATATCCTGGAGATGTTATTGTACTGGACACGTAGGACATCTAGAGATATCTTGGTATGGCAGACCCACTGACCTCCCGTGTAAAAACTCTACAATATGTTTTAAAAAGCGTGATTTTAACTTGGTCAGTACAACGGGAAAATCTGCTAGCCAGCATGTTACCACGGACTGCTAGTGACCTACGCTCCCTTTCAATGTCTACATCGTCCCTAAGGTCGTCGGTAAGACAGTGTCCTAGGTATTTGAATTTATTTACGCGGTTAATGTACAAGCCATTTAGGGTAAATAGATGCGCATAATCAGGACATTTACCGGCGGCCTTAAAGACCATGTATTCACTTTTCTTAGTATTATTAGTCCGTGTGCAGCCGCATAATTCTCACAGACTTGCAACATTTTCACAATGGCACTCGCCGTCGGTCTGAGCAGCACCATGTCGTCAGCATAGCTGATGTTGTTAATGCTAACATCATCAACTCGACATCCGACCCGCATGCTGCTCAGCTAGACTATGAGGTCATTTACATAAAGGCTGAAGAGCTTGGGAGACGTCAAACTCCCCTGCCTGACCCCGCACTCCAGTCTATATGCTTCAGAGAAAACATTGGCCCACTTGACAACATCAGTCTGGTTAGCATACCAGAATTTTAAATGCATATTGTATTTATCACCAGCAGAAGCAGTGCATTTTTGTTTCACAGGTTGAAGACTTACCTAGTTATTTCATAGTATTACCAATATGTTAAAATATTGTTAAGACTAATTGGGGACCTTCATACAGATACCAACGGAAATAGTTAGTCAACTACCCTCAATTAGCTCTATAGTTCTGAGTAGCCAGGGCGCTGCTTCACCTGGTCAAGTGCGGCGGATCCACCATTGTGGGCACTGTAGACAAAAATTACCATCATCTCATAGGTAATCATATAAATTATTTAATGATGTTATTCTTATTCACAATACCTAATATAGATACTTACTATCTTTGTTGAGGACTATTTTCGCGCTTGTTACTGGTATATTTACTGATATTCCACCGATCCGGAATAAACACAAATTATATCAACACCTTGACAACTGATTTTCACCTTGATCAAGCGACCTCAATGCTAACTAGAAAATTTGGACACGTGTAGCGATTTATTCATAATACCTATATTCATAACTAATCTTCTCTTTTATTCATAACCAGCGGCTTCGCCCGCGTAGACTGCTAATCCCGTCAAAATATAGCCTAAATAAAGAAAAAATTGCCCATGCTGTGACAAACGTTGTTTTGGTAGATCTTTCTGTGTACTGTAGTGGGTAACAAAGTATTGATTGTCCGCGCCTGCAGCACGAAGTCCCTCAACGAGCAATGGAGAGGGCTATGCTCGATGTTTCGCTACGTGATCGAATCGATCGAAAATCGAAAAAGACCAGCAGGTAAGTATGTTGAAGTGGCAGTGGGCGCAGGGCACATAGCGTGAAGAACCGATGGCCGTTGGGGCAGAAAGCTTCTAAGCTGGAGACCGTTTCAAAGTAGATGTAGAAGCCTGAATTTTTTATACACACGATACGATACGGTTGGCGTAGTGCGCTGTACCACGGTTTCTTGCCTCGATTCCCGTAGTGTCCCGGGCTGGATTCCCGGTCGGGTCAATTCAGGAAACGATCTTTCCCGAATTGACTCGGGTCTGGCTGTGCTGAGAGACGCGCCTGGCTTGTTTCCTGGTGTGGTACCTCGTAACATAGTGATAATAACCCCTACTTTTGAGACCATTGCAAGAGGTGGTTTGTCTGGCTCATATTTATATTTATGTATTTATTTATACTGGATGTTTACTCACTACTACTAAGTCATGCTTCATGTGGCAAATAGTGTCAAATTTAAAGAATAATTTTGTCATGTTACGGTATTTTTGAATTAATTTAAGACAGAAGTGTGCTTGAAGTCAACATGTTAGAATGCAGCTCGTATTCAGAATAGGATGGAACTAGTTCCAAAAGTGAGGTGTATAATTTTATAAAAGAGATTGTACCTAATAAGGCCCCCCTCCCAGGTAGCACAAACGCTGTGTATGATTTGTCTTATATAGCATAGAATCTTATGGTTGTGTAGCCGCAATTTATAAAATAAGTAGTCGAATAGAGGTATGATATATGGTTCAGTAGGTATCTTTATTCGTCCTTAACTTTATAAAATAGCGGTGTAAACGTTTAAACAGCGTTTTTAGATTGCTGTTATATAACAGATTTTAAATTAAGCCATTTAATCTATGTCAATGTTGAAAAGCAATCATAAAATAGCTTCTTACGCACGCATTGAGTTGTTGTTTTTTGTATAAACGTAGAGTAATTTACTTTTATAGTGCTTTAAGTAGATATAACAGTGTTATCACGGATACTTAGCTTTATACAAATATCTTATAAAAGCACTGTAACTTATATTTAAATAGCTTTTCGCCACGCGGAATCGGTTAAAAGTTGTTACTATGGTCACTAATTTACCAGCAGCTATAATCATGACAAATTTGTTACTTCTAGAGCAATAAGACACTCTTAAAATGCTTTACCTAGACAATATTTTAAAGCTTAAAGTGCTTGCGTTTGCGCGAGACTTTGCTTATGTTACAGGTAATAGCTTCTTTACTTGTTAACAGTAACATAAATGCAAATATTGTAGCTGAAAGCAATGTAAGTGCTCAGATTTTACATCCTGCATTGCAATAAACGGTATAAAACACTTTTTTGTAACATAACAATCAACGCCATGTTTTGTGTAGTCTCTATTTGCAGAACAAATCATTGAACAATATTAAAATGTATTTTCCTTGGTTACTGTTACCAAAAAAGTTATGTTTTGTTAACCCATAGCTTTGTTCAGCTGTTACAAAACGTTTTTTTATGCCTTCATTGAAAATAAATAAAATTACCGCTTTAAGCATTTTTTTTTAAATATATATTTCATAAAATAGCAGAATATTAACAGCGCATTAAAAATTTGCATAAAACATGAGTATAAATTAGCAGTAAAATTTTATTTGCTTATAAAATAACACTTTTTTTTCGTGTAATATCTACCATTAAAATTCCAAATTTTTAAATAAATAGTCTTCATTAAAATTCACAAATAATACAATTGTGAATTATTTGACAGTCAAAGTCTGGATTTATTTTGTTAATGGCATTAATTGAATTACTTCAAGTTGCAAATAGAACCTCAAGAATCAAGCCATTATTTGACGATTTAAAAGCATTTTAATTAGCTACTTCACAGCAGCAGAGAAAGGCTGTATAAAATGCGCCCAAACCGGCTGTATAGAAGCTTACCTAAACCAATAAGTGATAATCACTGCAGACAAACGTTGTAACAAATACGTTCTCATAGCTTTTATACAACTAGTTTTGCTAGGTCTGGCTGAATAAAAGATATGCCGAATACAGCCTGGCGGTGATATTTCTAGTAATAAAAGGATCATGATATATTTACGAAATAATTTAATTGATTGATTTCTATAAGGAAATGACGTGTGTAGTCTACCCACCCACCGTCTTCCTCTCATTAGGAGTAGGTAACTACTTCGCGAATGTCATTGATTCAGCTTACGCATGCCACAGTTCTAATTTCAGAAAGCTATTTTGAGTAGGTACTTATGTATGTTGAGTTTCACACATTATCCACAACAAACACTAGGTAATTGAATATGTTGACTTTAGAGAAAATGGTTTCAGGATGATACTCAGTTAGAGCTTTTTTCTGTTCATTAAATAAATAAATGCTTTTTAAGAAAATGATTTATTGTAATAATAAATCTGATGTTTTGTGCCGCTCTGCAGGCTGCTTCACCGACTCCAATAATCTGAAACTTGAATACTTACTTAGTAAATGATCAATCAAATCAATTTACGTAGATATGTATAGATATTTAATTCAGAGTGAGTTGAGAAATACTGAATAATATTTGTCCTTGGTGAAAATTTAACCCATGACTCGTGTAGCTGGCAGGGTCACCAACACTACCGAACGACCTCACGTCTTGAGACAAGATAAATCCTAATTCCTACTATATATATATTACATACATATACATATATATTAAATATTACACTACAAGCCACAAGCCTTTTTATTCTAGAAAAACGATGTCTCCGCATTATTGTCAATATTGATAATATGACGAGTTGCAGGTCATTCTTCCGTAGTGAAATTTTTTTAACACTAGCTTGCGTCTATACACGGTGTCGGGTTTCATGTGGTCCAAACGAAAACCATCGATAGAGGGGTCCAGGGGCTACTCTAAGGACCCCCATGTATGTTCCGCGAAAATTCATAGTTTTCGAGAAAACAGCATTTTTCTAAATTTTTTCTTAGTACCCAAAATGACGCATTTTTTTAATGATTTCTCCTAAAGTATTATGACAAGAACCTTGATTTTTTTTATGAATGTGAACAATTAGTAGGCCTTTCATTACACCACTGTAAGTAACTCAGGCTAATCATTTTCTGCAAAAAAAAAACTGAACTTTTTTAATTTGGATGATTTTTTACTTCTTTCTTTAGGGTGGTGTAACTCCAAAAAAGCACATAAATCTTCAGGACCCATTTCAAAAACTTGCCTACTATGTGGACCCACTACTTGTAAAATTTCAATTAGCTCCGGCAAGAGCTCCATGTCAAAAAAAAAATATTCTGAAATATGAGGATTTTAATATTAAATTAAATTTCGTCAGTCATGAACTCAATTGATTTCCAATAGCATTAAAAAGTTTACTATGAGATAATCTGTCTTAGGACATCAGACGTCATTACAGATACTAACTAATCGGCCCATTTGTTCTACCAGAAAGATTAAATGGTGCCACATACCTCAGTTTTTTGAGGGAGAATCTGCCCGACCATATGCTGGATGCTCTGCTCGATGTTAATTTTATTTGGAGTTGCGCCAGCGAGTATTTTTCCAAAATGATGGAGCTCCGTGCCATTTCGCTAGAGTAGTTAGAAATCATTTGGACCAAACATGATTGTATGATTGTTGTAAACATGAACATGATTTGTAATGATACTGGTTGGTTTTTGCATCGATATAAAATAACTACATGGTACATCATTGATATTTCTTACTTTACATAGGTACATTACATTACAAAAAGCGAACTGTTAATAACTAGGTATTCACTTGAAGATCTGGTTTAAGTTTAGCCAAAAAGTACATTTTCAATATATTTTTATGTTACTGGGTGTGATGTTATCACGGAGATCTGCGGGTAGTTCGTTAATAAATCGCGGAGCTAGGTAGGCCGCGGTGCGCTCACCGTACGTGTTGTTTGCGCGGTTGGTGACGAGCCGTCCAGCCGCTACAGCCCGAGTAGGTATATACAGAGTGACTGCGTGTTTTTTTTAATGCACCATCAAAAAAGTATTGTTTAATTTGCAAGTGGATTGGTAAAATTTTACAATGCTCAAAAAGGCCAACTTCATTATTGTGGAATTTATCTTTAATTTTAGCGGAGACTATATGTTTAAGGGTTCTATGTTGTAGTGTATAAATTTTATTAAGATAAGTCTTGAAAGAACGAACATAACTGCCTAATCCATATTGAACGTGATTCCGCCAAAGCATTCTAAAGCATTAATTTGACCTTGAACGGTATGCGATTTTTTAGAATTATAATATTTGCTCAGCTTGGTACAGACGTGGTCTACATGCTTCTCCCAATTAAATTTATCATCATTAATCATACCAAGATATTTTACACTCTTTACCACCTCTATAAGTGGGCACTGACATGTGCTATTATACGAACTATGTAGATAGTTGTGGTTATGGGCTACTAAGCAGTCAATGGGTACACGTTTTAAGTACGGAGATTGAATTACCACGAGTTTTGTTTTGTCACTGTTAAGTACTAAACCTGAATCATGACACCAACGTAATAGCGAATCTAGGTCTGATTGCAGTAGCTTGGAGGCTTTTTGCGGATCTTAATCCGCTATTATTAAGCACGTGTCGTCTGCGTATTGAAAGCAGGTACAGTTTAGGAGACAACCACTCATGTCATTTACATAGGACAAAAAGTGCAAGGGCCCCAGAACTGAGCCTTGGGCCGTTCCCACGGTTGAACTTACTGATTCACTTAGTGATTCGCATATTTTGACAGTAAATTTACGCCTTTGGAGGTAGTTTTCACACCACTTTTACATTAAACACTAAACTAAGAGAAGCACAAGAGACAATAAGACAAAAAGACGACTCCTCTCAACGTCTAAGAAGACAGTTTATTAAACGTTGTCGTACGTGCATAGCTGAAGGTGGACGTCACTTCGAACATTTATTATAGTAAAAAATACATAATAAAGTATTTTTGTAAAATCGTTGATACGTTTCTACTTTATTTCATGTTATCCTCTAATTTTCTGTAATGAATCTATCAATTATTGAAGGTAATTTGGGACTTAAGCCCTTGCAGTAGCTGATTGAAATTTTACAAGTAGTGGGTCCACATAGTAGACAAGTTTTTGAAATGGGTCCTGAAGTTTTATGTTATGTGCTTTTTTGGAGTTACACCACCCTAAAGAAAGAAGTAAAAAATCATCCAAATAAAAAAAGTTCACTGTTTATTTTTTTTTGCAGAAAATAATTAGCCTGAGTTACAACTGCAGTGGTGTAATAAAAAGCTTATTAATTGTTCAAATTCAAAATCAAGGTTCTAGTAATAATACTTTAAAAGAAATCATTTAAAAAATGCGTCATTTTGGATACTAAGAAAAAATTTAGAAAAATGCTGTTTTCTCCAAAACTATAAATTTTCGCGAAACTTACATGGGGGTCCTTAGAGTAGCCCTTGAACTCCTCTATTGATGGTTTTCGTTTGGACTACATGAAACCCGACACCGTGTATATTGGAATTATGCGTCTTTATAGGAAAACACTCCCACTTATTCCCCCAGCAAGAGAGACTCAAAAGATTGAGACCAAATATAAGATCAGCCCCCCCCCAACTTCAAAATTACATTCAATTCACTCTGGCCCATATGCTATGGCTGTGATGATAGATAATAAAATCCCTGAGGGAATAAAAAATGTAACTACAAGTAAGAGATTTAAAAATATATTGAAGAATTTTTTGGTTGAGAAAGTCTTAAATACCTTGACGGAATTTTTTGAGAGTATATTGTAGATTTTGCAGTTCTGTCCGTTTGATTTGCAAGAATGTTGACTTATTTTTTTTTCTTTTTACTCGTTTTTTGTTATATTATTAATATTATTATTTTTTAGTTTTGTGAAAATTGTATTCAATTAAATTTAATTTTTATTTTGCATGATTTAATTCAAATTATTTTAATTGTTTGTGTATGATTTAATTTCATTTGATTTTATATAATTTTATTTTCATTTCATTTATTGGATTACGTTGCTATGCCCTAACAGGGTCATGTTAATGGTACTGGTTTAATATGTTAACCACCTTTGTAACCACATGATTGCAATAAACACTTTGACTTTGATTATAAATGCAAAAGTTTGTGAGGATGTATAACTGTACATACATCCTGTTTGTTACCCTTTCACGCAAAAACTACTTAACGGATTTGGATGAAACTTTACAGTAATACAACTTATACATCAGAATAACGGAGCTCTTTCAGAAAGCCAGAGATGTGAACTCTCGATTAAAGAGAAATCCGGATAGATTAGTGTTAAGTGTCATTCCAAGATCTGCTAAACTCAGAAAAAATTGTTTTGCAATGGGTGTAAAGTTATACAATAAGATCCCCAATGACATAAAAAACCTCAAAATGAATTTATTTAAATCAAGACTCTTTGTGGCTTATTAAACGTAAAGTGTATGATGTTAAAAGATTTTATTGACATGATACTTTTATAATTATGGATTTGTTCTGTTTATTAATTTGTGGAGATTTCTATTACATGGACTTTTATTGACATACTTTGTGAATCTGACAACTAAATTGTATTTGATATTTTATTTTTTATTTTGACAGCTGTATTTGATCTTTCTATTTTTTCTCTCTCTGAAATGTATGAAACAAAAACTTAAATTTGCGTGCTAATTATAAGCAAAACATGTGCACTTATTTTAATGTACCACATAAATACCATGTTTTAAGCAAATAAAGAATTATTATTATTATTATTATAACACAATTTATCAAGATTTTATGTAATTTTGCCATGAAATATAACGATAACGCTGGCGAAGCCGCGGGCGGAAAGCTAGTATTATAAATGTGCCCTAGGTAGGCAACACAACAAGTAAGGATGGATATCCTTGTCTCTCTAGACAAGGATTTAGATCAAGGACGTCTCCCAGTTTACACAGATCGAGCCAATTTAGAAAAGTGATTCGAACCCGGGACATCACACAAGTCACGGCGATATACCACATTTTACACATAATATTCTTGGTGGATATCCCCTCATCAACCTCTGGCACCATTGGCCACGAACGAGCCATTCAATACCTACCTAGACTAAATAAAAATCAGTTCAAAAAAAACCAACGGTCCATTGTTCTTTTTTGGTACGTGTACACGCGCCGGGCGTCTGCGTTTGCTTTATGAATCCAAAATCAAATAAAAATCGTGCTAGACGCGGTTACGTACGCTGAAAAAACACACAACACGCTAAATCTAGATCTAACCTCAATCTTCTATTCTGTCCTTTTTTACTTGCGACAAGTACACTCGTCTAAGTAACAAGTTTTTTTACATTATACCAGCTTTGCGCCCATGGCATCGATCGCGGGTACTGTTGAGAATTACAGTTAATGACTTACTTTCGTCGAAAAAATTAACCACGCCATATCAATTTACACACGAATTCCAATAAAACATTATAATATCACAAAAAATTACGTGGACGACGCACGTAACGTTTTCGAAGCGGTTTTCATCATACAGAGAAGTTTGAAAAGTCTACAGGTCGCGTGCTTTTTGCGACTGTATCGTTACAAAGACTGTAGACGCGTCTACAGGGCATTTGATAATTTTGAAATCGTGTGTACATTATCTAGCACCGTCAGATTCATGTGGTTGAATGTACCAAATTAACCCATACCTGATACACTTGTACGTCCCGTACCAGTCTGCCTAACTGCCTAATCATCATTTTTAAAAATGAGGTAGTAATACTTTGCAGCTGGGTGAAGAAACGCTACATGGCAGGTTAACGAACTCGCCAGGTTCTAGCCAATAATAGTATTACCGGTAAATTAACTTGTCGGTCAAATTGTCCCAAAACGATTTTGATATCCGTAACTGAGCATAACACGAGCGAATCAAAGATCAAGGTGGATCTGGTTCACGCACATTTACAAAATGGTATTAAATTAAATAAAAATGTGTACTGAGAAGAGACAAAGTGTCTACTGAGAATAAAGCGACAACCTCATTCAAAACCAAAGCTGAGATACAAAGGTTCATTAATGGTTATTATGTGTAAGATATTGGAGCATGGTTGAAAACAATTTGGTAATTTGACAAGGAAATCATCGCAGAAATCGAAACGAACATAGACCACGGCCACTGACCTGTCTCCTGTGAATACCTATGTTTGAATTGACAAGAAACACGAGTATCCATTCAGTAGGTTTGTACAGTTACTTTCAAGTAAATATCTTTTTTAATTAAGTTATGTCATTGATCTCGCTCCTCACCTGCGTCTAACAGGATGTTATCTGGACAGTACTTGATGGTGTGCGCACGGTCCCCCGTAGCGCCGCACAGGTGACATCTGAATGATCTTAGGACAGGGCACTTGACGCAACCACGACTGTCTTTGAGGCAGTGTGATGAGTACCAGGTGACAGCCTCCCCGTTGTTTTTGCAAAATGAGCACTCCTGTTGAAACAAAACGAATGACTTATTATAATCAAATTTAACGGTTATCTTTCTGCGAACTGCAACAATCTTGTAAATAGAGTTCAAATCATATCATTCTTCTATCAATTTATAATCAAATAAGTACTCAACAAATTATTATGTCATTTACTTTACATGACTTGCTAAATGAGTACGTCTGTATTAGCTCATTGGCGCAAAAAAAGCATTGCTACTTTAACTTTAACCACAGATTAATTAATAGTTACTTCTTTAACGTTTTGATTGATCATGTAAAGTGGGTTGCAATTGATTCGAATGTAAAATAGCGCATTTTCCCAATCAATGTGTGTACTTCTAAATTAGCATGAATTAAAAACATCATTGCTGGCTTATACAGGGTTACTATATAAGCGCTCCTTGTGCTGTAAATGGGATCAAGTTAAAAACTAAGGGAACAAGGTTTTCGTAATTAGGTAAATTAAACTACCTACTCCTGCACATGAACACACTACTCGGTCTTGATGATGGTTTTGTGGAGTCTTGTTTGCGGATACGACCTGACATAGACTTACCTACAAAATTTTGACTTAATTAAAATGTAAAAATTTTAAATAAACTATAGTCGTAGTTTAGTAACTGCGACCTATATTTTTAAAATATAATATTAAGTAAGTACCTATAATTATTTGTAATTTCACCTGAGTGAACGCTCTTTGTTCTTTTAAAATTGAAATAAATAATCTTTAAACCGTAATGGCAAAATACGTATTCTTCTGTTCAATATCCTTCAGTACTAAAATGTTGAGTTATTTGTTATAACTACAAAAAGGTAAAAAAAAATCACTAGTGGCGCGAAGTGAGTGGTGGTGGGCTCGCAGCCTCTCAACTGCCTCGCAAGTATTCGCCCGCGCTTTATTCAGAAGGTGAAATTTAATGTTTACTAAGTAACCAGGCCGCACTAATAATCCGATCGAAAAAATATTGTAATGTGAAAGTTAAAAAGACCTACCCTTTTTTGAAAAAAGCTGTCTTCGATTAATGCCTAATGTCTAGTAAAATTTTGGAGGGTGTTCAAAATTTAACCCTGTACCTAGGTATAACTTACGAGCTGCCCAGGCAGACTTCGTTCTATCAAATGATTGACAGCTGGTGTCCATTTTGCCCGCTTTTCTTAGACTTAATTTACATTTAAGTACTATTCTTTTTGACTGATTTTTTGTTTAACCATAATGAAATAGTATAGCCTATATGACTCCTAAATAATTTAGCTTTCAGTTGGTTAACACATTAGCTGCCATGGGGTCACCGGTGACCCGCAAACAATAGATTTTCTATTGTGTCTGCTTTAGCGGCAGTCAAAGACTTAAGAGTTTTCACGATCGGATCAGTAGTTTTGGAGCGTATTTAATACAAACAAACTAACAAAAAAAACAATGAACTCTTTCCTCTTTAAAATATTAGTATAGATTAATAAAGCACGTTGTTAAGGTTGCATAAAACATTTATCTTAACAAGCAGTACAGTTTAATTTAATTCAATCAGTTTATTGCACTAAAACAATATGTTAGATTAAAATTATTTTAAGCTAACAATCAACTGTAAGTACTGCTTGTTAAGATAACAAATTCAACAAACTCGATATTGGCGCGATCTCATTTTCGCGGAGATATACTTATGTGTGCGTTTTGTGTTTCAAGGTGTGAGTAAAATTTCAAACTTGTTCTATTTTATCACTGGCCAGGTAGAAAAAGCTAGAGATAAAAATGGTATGTAAATATGGTAAAAAACACTATGAAATTCTTGATACTTTGACGAACAATGGGTGGGTTATAGGTGCAACATTTACAAAGTTTCTTATAACTTTCACACGCTAATAGCCAATTAGAAATAAAGTGATGTAGTTAAATGGGTTTTGATGTATTCAGTTCATAAACATGTGATAATCAGACTACCAAATAATCAAGATTTAGTTGAGAAATATTTTTTTACACCTTACGATATTGACGATACTTCGATATCGGCGAACAAGAGCAGTGAGGCTAGATGCGCGCCGCGAGAAGTGTAAAGAATATCCCTACAAATTTTGTCACTTCTCGATGTTGTCTACCGTCCTTCATGGCAGCTATTGTTGTGACTTAGTATTTTGTATGTGCAATGCAATGTTGTCAACAGATACTAACATGGCGTCTTAGTTTTGTCGCGATTTTGAAGTGATGTCTCGATCTTTGCGAGAAATAACTTGTCGGTCATTCTTGTGGACGACAAACCAATAATGCATTAAAATAACATAAAAACAGGCGGCGAGCGTCATAATGCAGACATTCTTTTGAGTACATTAACAAAGCAATGCATTTATGAGCCGTCGTTATTTAAGCTATGGATACGAGAGTTACTATGAATATTAGTTTTAAAGCGTACAAGTTTTTTCTTATTTGCGAAAAAACTTTTATAGGTATTATTTCCAAAAAAACACCCACTCCACTCACAGTAGTGTTGCAAAATTGGTTTGGGGTATTATTAGTATCGTAACAATCGATTATTTGTATCGATATCTATTATTTGTATAGATTAATCGACTATATCTATTATTTGTATTGATCATTCATATTGATAACTTTTAACGATACTATCGATTATTTTTTTCGGTACTATTGATTTTATCAATGAAAATGGTAATAAATCTATGCTAAACATGGCTTTGTGTTGGCTACGCTGCTTTGTCATGCGAGCAAATTTGTTTGCCTACAGCTTTTGTCGACTCTTAGGACGAGAAACGAGAAATTTTATTAGCCCTGCAGGACTACGTTGGCGAACCATGAGGTTATCGAGATCGAAAAAAGGATTACACATTTCACAAAGGCTTAAGCCACTACTACTTTGTGTTATTTTGTATGTTAATATTAACTTCATTTTTTGTATATGTCAAAGTTGTTAAGTTAAATTTATAAAGGTTTTACAAGCACTCGGACATGAAAAACATGCACGGTCACACTTATTTCGTAATTGTATGGAACTCATATTTACATAAATAAAGAATTCTTAATCATGTGTTTAAGGGAGTTCATCCATCTTTAATTTAAGCTTAGGTTTTATAAGTATTTTATAGGTATTTTGTTTTTATAATTATAATTCATAAGTTGTTTTTATTGTTAAGAATGTTTGTTTTTATAGGAATACTGTACAAATTTTAAATCTAAGTTTTATGTTAAATAAAGAGAATAATAATCAGTATTAATAAATAAAAGCAAAAAATGAGAAAAAATATACTATGCACTAACCGACAATACCTGTTCTTTTATGAAATGTAACTTTAGAGTACTACAAATCAGGAAACAATAGCAAAATAAAGCATAGAAGTTACCTAATTTACACATTTTTTAGTTATGTTAATAATAATAAAGTCTGAAAATTTTGACAAAAACAGACACAATCATTGTATGGAGTGGTATATGTTCATTTAGAAAAACAATATTCATGACTAAGAAATGCTTTAAATGGAAGTAAACAGTCCCTGAAAGGTGACTTCTTGACGCACATTTTTCGAAACCGCTATGCAATAATTGCCTTATTATAAAAAAACCATAAAAAAATATTCACAATCAAGACAGTGATTGAGTTAACGAGGAGTTTATCAAGTCGGAACTGTATTTATATGAATTTTGTCGTTAAATTCGCCAAAAGCAGACGGCGAAATACAGACATTATCGCCTAAATCTCACATGCCGTCTTAAGAGGCTAAGTTACTACTATTTTTCACTGTAAAGTATTGAATAGCAAATACATATCACCTTAGCTTTCTATCACCGCACCCTTTCGCCACCGACACAGGGAGTTCATCCTCACACTCTGGAGACGCCATAGTTTCGTACGGTTTCAGAGATGTTTCTTCCCGAGGACGCTTAAATTGTGGAATGAGCTCTGTCGAGTTTTTCAAATAAGCCAAGTATAGCATTTATATTTTTATTTTATTCTGTGGCTTCAGTATGGAGTTATTCAAGAGGGGTTTGGAAAGGTGCCCCGTCCCCCAAACAGGTAGACAGTGATAGTTGCCATCCGCCCCGTAACCACAAACAAAAATCAAGGGCCCAACTAGATTTAAGTAAATACTAGCTTTTCGTCCGCGGCTTCGCCCGCGATAACGTTATAAATTAAGGCTGAATTGCAATATCTATAAATTGTAGCCTGCCCAGAATACTGAGGTTTAAGCTGTATTACTGTAAAGTTGCATCCTAATCCGTTTTTTCGTGAAAGAGTAACAAAGATACATACTCGTACATCCTCACAAACTTTCACATTTATAATATTAGTAAGAAGTAAGATTGGCACGCGATTAAAAAAATTGCCTATCACGTTCTGAAAAGTCCTACCAGATGCTTCTGCGCGGCCTGCCTCTGCCGACGCAAGGTGTCTGTGAACCGCATCAGCAGGTCCATCTGGCCAGGCGTGAGAGACAACAGCGCCGCTTCTTGCTTCTTCACCATGGCCTCGAAGTCAAAGGGTGGCCGTGTCCTAGGTTCTGGAATAGGTTATTTGACAAAATCATCAGATTTTAAAAATAGTTTAATTTATTAAAAAACTACATTTAAAGGGCCCTACAAATATATATATTTTTCACATGTACAATTCATTTTATGGCCCTTCAAACTTGGGTGGGCAAATCCATTTTTGAAAGTTCATAAAAAAACTATACCATTTGATAATCTACACAATTTTTAAATCTTTTGTTACAACCATATTCATAAACGCAAAATTTATTATGCCTGCTGAACAAATATTTTGCTGAACGCAAAGGAATAGATCGCAAACGACGTCATTTGCATGCGACAGTTTGTTGGGAGCGTTTTGGGCAAGTCGCAAAAATATTACTTAAAATTCCTCTAGTGGAGTTTTGGTGCTTTCGATTTTTTTTAAAACTTCAACAAAAAATAGGCAAATACCCTATTATTACAGGTACTCGTAATCATGCATCAATGCAACATTCATTAGCTAGTTAAAATGGCTAGGTACGCGTTTTTTGCAACTCAAATGTTAACTTTAAGATAATATTAACAAAGATATCTAGATCAAAACTGAAGACACTTTGAATTGCCATTAATCCAACCCACGACCTCCAGCGCTAAAGGCAAG
Source organism: Udea olivalis (assembly GCA_947369235.1). Lineage (NCBI taxonomy): Eukaryota > Metazoa > Arthropoda > Insecta > Lepidoptera > Crambidae > Udea > Udea olivalis. The sequence goes on from OX376351.1 coordinate 12,677,962, forward strand.
ATTGCTGCCATTGCACCAACAGCCCAGTCTAAAGGTACTATTTGGAACGGACCTGCCGACTGCAACTGCCCGCGCAAATGACAAGGGCGGCAGACATCGAGAAAACAACGCTAAGAGTTCACATAGATCTTTAGTCTCACACAGGGTTGATAGGTGATAAACTAAAGTGCCCGCTGTATTGCTTGGGGTATTAATTATATTATATTCACTGTTGAAAGTAATATTTTAAGTGCCCGTTCCGAAACTGAAAAAAAATTGGTTTACGAGTATTTTGAAAACTGACTGACTGACTGAATTTTCTATAACAGTCAGACCGGGTGTGCTGGTAATTAATAACATAGAAAATAGGGATTTCAGTACGTCTACCACGAGTTGCACTTTAAGTTTACGTTATCGTTCGCGTAACAAAATTGTATTTGGATGACACATGAACAATGTCAAATCCCAATACATTTTTTTACGCGAACGATAATGTAAATTTGAAGTGGCAACTCGTGGTAGACGTACAGATCTTCAAAACTTTTCCAAGAGATTTAAAAAAGCGTTCAAGTTCACGACCATAGGACATAACCATGGACCATGGATGAAAAATAATCTCAAATAGGCTAGTACATGCTTACCAACGCGGCCTAAAACGGAAAAAATGGTAATCTTCTCTTGACAAGTAGATTTGTTTAGTTAGTGTGGCACATCCTTTTTGTTTTGTACACCAGCTTTCCGCCCGCGGCTGCGCCCGCTTTATCGTTATCTACTGTGGCCAAATTATATGTATCCTTTGTGTTATTCTGATATATTACTGTAAAGTTTCATCTGAAACCGTCCAGTGGTTTTGCGTGAAAGTGTACATACACAAACATACACACTCTCAAACTTTCGCATTTATAATATTAGTAAGATGACAAGATCTCAAAAAGTTACTTTTGTAGAGAATTTAGTTCATTTCACATGCAATTTTCCGGAACTATGGTCATAATATGCCTGTCTATACAATCACAATAGGTTAAATGTGGCGGCTGTGATACAATTCCGCTAAGAGCTTTTTGTTGCAGCTGCAACGCACCTATCCTGGGCGATGGACATTTTGAAATGTATGTAATGTACCAAAATATAAATATTGATTACCTTTAGGTTCCACTGGGCGAATATTGTGACTGTAATCGTCCATTTCAGGAGTTTCGAGCGTAACCTGCGCCTCCAGCACTGCAGGATCCAACTTCACCGCGCTGAGTGCATCTGTATGATGAAGGTTATGGCATTGTTGGATTAGTTTTGGGTATTTTATCAATAGTTTCTTCTGTGAGGCTTATGAAAAAATATTTGTCATCCTTAAAATTACACCTTTTAAACAATCATGCCTGTTGTCTATGCTTTCAGGGCTAAATTTCACATCACAGCTAACAAGACACATTGTCTTATCTGCAATTGGAGACTTCAGTAAATCTTGTAATGTGCGTATTGTTATGTGACAAAATGACATAATCTTCTGGAGACGCGGTATTGTTTACAACTTTAATTCGAGAGTAAGCTTCACTAGTTTATTTTTTGCTTGTAGGTACCTGACGCTTTGTTAGCTAGCAGCCAGTCGGTCGTTTTCTCCAATCTCTTCTTATAAAATCTCGTACCTTGGATTTCCACTTCAAGTGGATCAGGCTCAGTCCTGGCTGGCTGGCTTCAAATCTATTTCAAATTTATTTGAACCAACCCAATGCTCCTCAACTTCGAGACAATCAAATTCATCAAATGAGTATGGCAACCCACTTATCTATTTAAATTAGTTAACTTCAGGCAAGCCACATTCACTCACCCATCACACAAGTATGTTACAAACTAAATAATCATATTAGAAAACTACATAAATTCTTACCTGATTTTCTACCAAAGAAAGCAGCTACTTTTGCATTCGTTTCATCCTGAAATAATGGACATTCATTCAAAAAAAAGTAAAAGGGAAGTAACTTACTAGGTGCACGAGGACAGTCAAGTGCTAAGTCCTCAGAGTTAAAAAAAGACAGCCAATAATAAGTATATTTAGTGCTCAATTATTGTAGTAAACCGCACAAAGTCGACATCCAAACTGATATTTTGCAGGTGTCTTGCAATTTCAATGCAACCCGAACATACTTACCATACCAACCCCTAAATCGCTTTGGGTAAGAGCACTTGGCCTAAAATCAGAACTGGCGGCGTTTGTTAAAAAGTGTGGATTACTAATCGCCAACCCACATTTGGCGCGGTTGGCAGCGGTGGTTATTAAGCCAAATCATAGCTACGATGACTTGATTTTATTTTTCTTTCTAAATACGGTGAACCTCCTTGTTAATGTGCAAATTTTCAAATATTTTTTTGGGAAACAAAAGTGCTGGTGGCAAATGCCTAAATAGTTTCAGAATGATTTTTGTTAAAATGGATTCAAAACTATGTAGCCTAAAAAATACTCATTCATAAAAAAATTATAGTAGCTTAGTCTTAATCTACCAATCCTATTAGTACTTACATTGCCAGCGTATTGCACGGTGTTCCTCGTTCCGTTGAAACCACCGCACGGGCTACTGATTGTAGTAACATCCATTTTATTGTAAATAAGTATGTATGAAAACTACAAGAATTCGTCAAGTGATATCTTCCGCAGCAAAAATATATTCAATAGTGACTGCGAAACTATCTGGTTTAGTTGTCTAGCTTTTATCTAGAAAGTGTTATTCTACCCGCAAAACAAAAAGTTAACTTAATTTTAAATGGGGTCACACCAGAAAACGCACGTAAGTACTTGCATGCGTTTACCGGGTGACACTCGTAACTTGGTGTGATGGATGATGCTGATTATGATAATGATTATCAATGTTTTATACTAAGGTTCACAAAACATATGAACTTCTGATTTATTTTTTACCGGTGTTTACACTAAAAAGCCCAGGGTGGACATTGTTAATACCAATATTACATTATAAAGTAATAAAAGGCAGGCAACCCGGTTAAAAAAAACACTATTCGATTCGAATACGTGTTTCACCAATAATTTTTCTTTAAGTTGCACAGCCCAAAATTCCAATGTTTCTGCTATACCTTGCGGTTGACTGGTAGAAAATGCCTGTCCGCCAATTGAACTTTACTTGTTTGTGCAATAAAGAATTAATAAATAATAATAACATATTTTGTAATTGTTGTTTATACTACGAAAACTGGTTCTTCTTTCTTGGGTCTATGAACTAATTACAATCTAAACGTTTCAAGATGATTATTTAACTTCTTTTGGTTTACTATACTCCATTCATTAATAAACCACTAGACAGAAGTAAATAAGATTATTTTTAGGGTACAGAACGAAGTCTGTCTGGGCAGCTCGTAACAAATAAAAATATTGGATATATTTTAATTTCTACTATTTAACCTTCATTCATTATTACATCAGAAGTAAGAAGCAGGGGTGCTTAAATTAATGACAATTTGCAGTTGACGTTGCCATGACTTCGTTCTGTCAAATGTTTGACAGCTGTACGAGTTGCCACTTTAAATTTACGTTAACGTTAGCGTAAAAAAATTGTATGGGGATGACACATGACATGACATAACACGACTTTATCCCAAACGGGGTAGTCAAAGGCAAGTCACTGTTGCCGTCATGGTGAACGGAACACTCAGAAGCCCACTTTTCACTTATGGTATTAGAACCCAACGTGGTAGGTGGTGAGCCTTCCGCCGCTATCCGGGTTGATTTGGTTTTTTATCGATGTTTTCCATCACCGGAGAGTAAGTCGGAAATTGAACAATAAACACAAATATTTTTTTTAAAGTGCTGAACCACTAGGCCACGACGCTTTCTGAAATGACATGACAATGTCAAATCCCAATACATTTTTTTACGCGAACGATAATGTAAACTTATGTGGCCACTGATGGTAGACGTACTGGTGTCCGTTTTGCCCAATTTTCTCCGACGTGATTTACGTTTATTATTATTTTTCACTGATTTTTTTGTTCAATCATCTGGTTAAAGAAATATCAATCATAATGAAATATAGCCTATATCACTCCTGAATAATTAAGCTTCCTGTTAGTGAAAGAATATTCACGATCGGATCAGTAGTTGGAGCCTATTCAATACAAACAAACGATCAAATATCTGTAAATTTTCATTTTCATTTTTTACGTCCTATTCTGATCATTTTGCCAAATATAGTAGAATTCAGTCAATTTCCGTGTGGTTACTAAATCAATCTGGTTCCCTTATTAAGTTAATTACAGAGATAAAGAGAAAGGGGAGCGTAGGTCTAATCTAATCGACTGCAATCGCCGATCGTTTTGTTATCAACGCACTCGAGGTGTTTGATTATGTTAACGATTAAAGAAAGTGTTTAAAAGAATAATTACCTTCACAGATAAAAATATCTATCAGCCAAAATCCGAAATAATTAATATGCACGCTCTAAAGGCCCGTATTCACTTTGACTAGTAGTAAGTGCAGCCTGCAGGCGATTAATGCAGGTGCTTAGTGATTAAGAGAAAACACGTGTGGACAGCGATTACATAGTGCGATTGAATACAACACGCTTTTAATCACTTCACGAAGCAGGAGACTAATCACTCGCGCTAATCCATCGCTGTCCAGTGTCCACACGTGTTTTCTCCTAATCACTAAGCACCTGCACTAATCACCTGCAAATGCACTAATCAAAGTTAATACGAGCTTTAAGCGTGTAACTATGCTGAAGTTCATAGATAGCGATTTGCACATATTTTTATATTCTTTTTGCCTTTTTTATTGTTTTTAGTTTACCAAAAGGTGTTTGGCCCAACAATAATCATCAGCATCTTCAATTGTTGCGATTCACACTGCATAAAAACAACATCCTTGCTAGAAACTAGTTGAAGTTGTCTCCAATTACAGCTAAACTATACATAAGAAGACATCGTACATCGTGTTATTCAATTCCATCTCTTCCAATGGTGCTTTCAGCATTAGTTTATTAGTAGGCAACTGTGACAGTAAATAATTGCAACTATTGATATGTCTTTAAAACTTACCGAAAATACCAATCTGTTCTACATTTATCAGGCCTTGATTTTATAAACATTCAAAGTAAACCGGTTTGTTTAAGGTTGTTTGGCACCTGTTGTGATTGAGTGGTGAAAACATGTCTCACTAATGCATATTCCCCTGCTTTCATTTTAATTATTGGATGCCTCGGGGCAGGATCACATTTCTGACAGAGTACAAAGAAGGAGGATGTTCAATGTTTTTTTTCAACTAATACCTCTGGAATTCCTTAGTGAAAGTTCTTGATTACGCGAACGTTAGACATACTATCAACCAACTTATTGCAAAAAAATATGTTACTGGAACAATCATTATCATCATCAGCTTATCAAAGTCCACTGCTGGACATCTTATTCTCTGTCGTTCCGCTATTGGCAGGGCGGTCGTGGTCACATTGAGCCCATTGAGGCGTCCATATTAGTGTCAGATGCGGACAAAGCTTTCTTCACGATCGCCCGCCATTTCTCTCTATTTGCAGACTGTCTAGCGACGTCTGACACACGGTTTCCTACTGTGGATTTCACTTGATCAGTCCAGCGTATAGGTATCTGCCGCGTGATCTAGTCCCGTCTAATTTTCCTCGCACGACTAGCTTCTGTAAATAGACCTCCCTCAATGGGCGCCATCGCGCCTTAACATTCTCATCTTGACGCATCCAGTTTCTGCCAGCAACTTTGCGCAAGTCAATTTGCCCGAGGGCACCGTTTGCTTGTTGCGGAGACCGCGTATCGACGCGGTCTCCACTCTAGAACACTCTTACCAGAGCGGCTATCGGTTCTACGGCATAAGTGGCCTGCCCACTGCCACTTCACCTTACTAATCCTGAGTGATATGTTGATCGTTCAAAGTTTAACTGGCATAGTGACTAAAAAAACATTGACTTCCAGTTCATTCCCAACTTATGAGGGTTTGCTTTTTGCGTTTGGGGTAGATCGTAAACGTCGCACTTCTTTAAAGTTGTTGTGATTATTTCGCTGAATTCAAATTAGGTATAATTTATCTCTCTATGAATGCACCTTTTAATTTCACATTTATAACTTTAACTGTGTACAGTACATTTCTAAGTGTCTAATTTTAAAAAAAAAACGGTTTTTCATTTAATTTAGCAAATAATTGGCGACTACCTAATTTTAGACACTTCAATGTGTTTTTAAATAGTATATTATGCACACAATAAAGAGCAAAATTTTAAGTTTGAAAAGAAAGAAAAAATGCATTATGAACAAGTCTTAATGCTCACAAACGTCTTATCTGCACCGAATACTATAACTCTTTTAAAAAAACGTAGTTTTAAAAATCCCACTCCCAACAGAAAACTCGCACTTTGCGACTCGATTAGAGCTCATGTGTACAATGCAGTGGTATGATCCTGTAACATTAAGAAGTGCTTAGCTTTTGCAGCAAAATCTGTTATAACTAGGGGCTTCTTTCTTTAGATTATTAAGTACTGAAGATCTGGTTAATCGATGTTTTGAAGTTTTTGAGTCTCTTTAATTTTCGTAAAACTTCTAATTTCATGTTAAATCCCTTCCTATTTTTTTTTAGTTAAGTTATTCAAAATTGATTGTAAACACAGGTTATTTATTTCTTTTCTGGTTCCCCAAGATACAGGCACAGCCTAGTTTGGGGTCATCTGTTAAATGCTCATTTGCCTCAACCTCTTTTGTTTAACCCGCTACCTGGGTGGGGCAGCGCGGGAGTAAGCTCTGTCACTGAAGGTGACGGCCATACCCACTAAAAAGACCCCCGGTATACCTCATTACCTCATACCTTGACGGGAAGACATGGTGCCTGCCTAGTTAGGATTACCTTGCCGTCCCTGGCGGATGGCCCTGCAGCCTTCACGCAGTGCCTCCTTACGCAACAGGGGCATCCCGGTATACGGGGACACCCCCAGACAGGAGCACCGTGCAATGGGGTGAAAACCCCCCGACTTTCACCCCGGTGCTGCTTTTAGGGAGCAGGCAGAAGGCGTGCAAACCGCCGTCTCCTCACTCCCCGCCGTCTGCGTCTGAGAGGGCCCGCCTGAGGATCTTCCTCCCGGGCCCTCTCCGCTGTCTCCTTCTGCGACAACATGTCTTCGCAGAAGGAGACCATCGCCTCCCATCCTCTCTCGCTCGCAAACATGGCCCGTATCAGGGCCGGGAGCGAGAGGTCAGTGCCAACCACATCCACTAATGTGCGACGCTGCACCGCCCCAGCAGTGCACACCTCGTGGGTGTGCTGGGCGGTGTCCTCCTCGGCGTCGCACTGGTGGCACCTCGGGGTGGGCTCCCTCCGGGCGATGTCACGCAGGTACTTTCCAAAACAGCTATGTCCGCGAAGTACCTGCATCAGCCGATACGTAAGGGTGCGGTCATTTGGCTCAACCTGCAATGCATGTATTCGATTTAATTTAATTATGTTTATGATTGACTGTTATTTTGTGCAATAAATAAATATCAAATCAAAATCAAATCAAATCAAATACAGCCTTATATACGTCCCACTGCTGGGCACAGGCCTTACCTCAACTATGAGGTGGTACAATAAATAAATATCAAATATATATTAAAAATCACGAAAATCTTACAAAAATGCAACGTTTCCGATCCACCCCCAGTTAACGCTCTTAAGAAAAGCGACGACGCAGTCAACCTTTTCATGCTTAATTTAGACTTCCAAAACTGTAATTATTGGGAAACACTGACAGTTAATACGTAAGTGGACGACAAGGACAGACGTTAAACAAGAACGTTGAATTAAATCACGATTGTTGATTGATTACGCCGCGGCCGCGCCGAGTAACTACTCATACATAAAATACCTATGCCAACCTCCTAACAGTGACGTAAAAGATCGTCACAAAAACAAGTGCGGATACAATTTACCTACTTTTTTTGGAACTTGTTTCTATAAAACTCTGCCTTCAGGTCCGATAAGTAGGTAGGTCGGTCAGCACACCGTAGCCGATTGGCTGATAAGCTAACCTTCTTACAAGACCAATCCTAATGACAATAAAAATCATTTCGCCACACAATTTTAAAGGATTGTTTTTAAAGAAAAATTAAGTATTTCAGTTACAATATTATCTTCACATCTGATCTATGTAAATATTATAAGTTGTCCTTGAAAACATGAATATTTTTTTTACTAATCATGTGTTTATGTGACATCAATGATGTTACTTTTGGCTTCAGCTCACCGGTGAAGATTATACGAGTATTATAGGTTTTCTATTGTGTCTGGATCGGCGGCAGTCAAAGACTTATGTGACCACACTCATATTAACGAATAGGTAAGTATTTCTCCTGCCAAAATACGAGATACTCGTACATACATACATACCATCACGACTTCATCCCAAACGGGGTAGTAAGAGGCAAGTTACTGTTGCCGTCATGGTGAACGGAACACTCAGAAGCCCACTTTTCACCAATGGTATTAGAACCCAACGTGGTAGGTGGTGAGCCTTCCGCCGCTATCCGGGTTGATTTTGGTTTTCTATCGATGTTTTCCAACACTGTAGAGTTAGTCGGAAATTTAACAATGACCACAAAGATTTTGGTTCCGGCCAGATTTGAACTCGGAACCACACGATCTGCGATCCGAGTTGAAGTGCTTTACTACTAGGCCACGACGCTCTTGAAAATACGAGATGTTAACTATTATTTTGCTAGTGCATAATATTATGTTGCATTGAGCACTCTTTTTAACAGACTTCAAAAAAGCAGGAAGTTCTCAATTCGACTGTATGTTTTTTTTTATGTTTGTTACCTCATAACTTTCGATTGGGTGAACCGATTTTGATCATTCTTTTTTTTATTTAAAAGCTGGTGCTTCCCCTGTGGTCCCATTTTAATTTGGTCCAGTTCTGACAATGGCCTCCATAAGAAAACCATATAAGTCTTAAATCTAGATAGACAAAATTTTAGATCCAGATAGAAAAAAAAACAACTTCAAAAAAACTATTCCAAAACAAAGCACTTAAAAGTAAAGAAATAATTGCGTATTCTTCTAAAACTTATACGATAATATAATGTAGGTACAATTATTGTTATTGTTGGAGTCGGTGTCAGCCAAGGAAACACTACAATATACCTAGCAATATACCTATTTCTTACATATCACGTTTACGTATGTATGTAGGTAGTTACAAACCTACATTGGCGGACACCGACTCCAACAATAACAATAATTGTACCTACATTTTTATATCGTATAAGTTTTAGAAGAATACGCAATTATTTCTTTACTTTTTAGTGTTTTGTTTTGGAATAGTTTTTTTCACAGAACACTTCACACATCAAGCATAGTCGGCCAATTTTATCTATCTTGGGCGACTTACACCCGTTAGTTAATTTACAGCAAGCCAACTACCTAGATATGTAGATACTGGCAAGATCTCCAGGCACAAAGGTTTAATGTTTGCTGAATCACCAGAAAGTGTTTTCACAAGAAGGATGGGTCTAATCCGCTCAAATACCTTCGACAACATTCCTTAAAGCTAGGTAGGTGCCTTTATTATTTTCTTTACAATGTAAGCGTAGCGGGCATGTTGTAAGGGGTGGTGGGGGTTGAAAACCACGCTGTAGACACGTGTAATCGATAAAATGCACATGCAGCGGGGTAGGTAGGTAAATAGTCAGGACAGGGGCCCCTGCCCCTGTCTCCCTGGGGTGGGGGGGTCCGCCCTTCGAGAACCTTCCGCACCGAACCCCCCTTAACCTCCACCCAGAATTATGCAATAGGTATTCTAACCTTCATTCATCCTTGCACCTTGTATCTTGATTAACCTTGTAGGAAAATACGTAATTATAATGTAATTCGCTGATTATTAATGAGGAGATTGACACTACCTATCCACTTTTGTAATAAAATAAATATCATTAGGTATAATTGAAATGAAAAGTCTATTATACCTCATAAGTCGCTTATTTATTAGTAATATGTAGCAATTAACCTAATATTTTTTATTTTAGTTGAACAGCTAATTGCTTCTACTAGATGTCACAGCAGAGTATTCAGATTAAAAATCTACAAGTCTGTTTATTTTCTTCCATGTTTTGAACAAAATTCATCATCAAACTTTATTGCCGACACACCAGTCAGTTTTCTTCGTACCTATGTACCTATGTCGTATTACTTACTCAGTTAGTATGTATTTAGGTGCTTACTAACTTATTTTCAAGGCTGTTGATCGAAAACTGTTATTCGATGTCACCGACCTATTTCACTGAACCTATCGATGTCATCTGCTGTCCACCACACTTTTAATAGCTGTTACTTCATTTTCTGCCAGTCAGCGGTTACCTGGCACTATAGAGCATCTTCCAGAGCTCGCTACTCTCAGTTTAGGGAATTAACTTGACTGGATGTAAGTGATTCTAATAAGCTCCCAGGTCAAGAATGTCAAGATACACCTTGGACTCACTTAGGTAGCTCTTATTACATCCGTCAGTATTCATTCTAACATCGGCTATTCCTACATTTTCAGTAAGGCTGACGATAACTTAAATAGATAACAACACCCAGACGCAGTACAAACACAGATGTTCGTTATATAATTGTTCGTCCCGAGTGGGATCGAACCCTCGATCTTCGGCGCGAAAGGCAAGATCGCTCCTATTGCGCCAATCGGCCAGACAGGCAAGTCTTGAAGTCAAAAATGCGTTTACCTACTACTCATCATGTGCTCCTCTGCCAAGCAATGAACAATTTCTTGTGTTGCTGTGTCAATGTCCATTGATTCCACGCCTCGTCAGAGTCCCGCATTCGTGCGTAGGCTTTATTAGTTTACACGTATTTCAGAGGGGGCGGGCCATGGTTATCTGCTAAGATCTCCACTCACTTGACGTCCGAACTTTGTAACGCCTCTTGTATACGTATACGAGTACCTTTACGATGTACGTTATCGTAAGTAACGCGCGAGGTTGCGGCCACCCGTCAGCAACCGATAACGCGGGCTACGTCGTCGTAACTTGAATATTGTTTATTAATTCCAAGGCCGTTACTGCGAATGAGATTTAATTCTGTGCCATATGGAACAACTGTTTCCAGCTATCTTTGTGAATGGAATTAGTTAAGAACTGTGAAAAATTCTGTATCAACTACCTAACCATGGTCAGCTCCTGCTTACACAGAAGACTTCATTAGCTGATGCTAGAGATTATTATCTACTTAAAATGGTGCTCTGCTTTGTTATATTAATTTATTTATAATTATGTTCAATTTATTTTATTGCACCAATAAAGAAAGGTAACCCTATAATTTGCCGATGATATAGCAGCACTTGCATAAAAAGCATCCCTACAATTTTCACTAAAAACTAGGGGTCGGTATCTAAAACCACAGAAATACGTCTCCTTACCGAACTAATACCTACCTTTCCGCCCGCGGCTTCGCCCGCGTGGACAATTTTTCTCACACGTTGGGTTACATATTAAAGTTTTCATACGGATCACTAACATTTTTAAAAAAATACATGCAATCAGGGACAATGTAGCTTTTTAACAATGAAACAATTTTTCAAATCGGTTCGGTGGTTTCAGAGATTACCAGCCTCGAACATACAAACTCACAAACTCTTACCTCAGCATTAGTGTAGAAAACACAAAACGAAGAAGACATAAAACAACTTGCGAACTTTAAATAGTAGTGATAAGCAAAAGTAGCGGAGTTAGCAACGTAGGCCAAGGCTACACTTGACGGAAATTCCGTCGCGTTAGGTCCGCAACGGAACGCCAATACAGGTTATTGCATATAAAAATTACAAATAACGGGCACACTACGCTAAAGATCGGCCGCTCCGTCGCGTAACGCTCGCTCTTTGCGTCTGAGGGCCAACTCCCGTTCAACTTACAGCCAAAGTTTCGTGCGCTATTCCGTTTTCACTACAGATGGCACAGGTATGCGAGAGCAGGATATCCTACAAAACTTCGGCCGTAAGTTGAACGGGAGTAGGAGGGCTGTTCCATCGTACGCGCACCGATCTTCCGTCGGCGTAAGATCGGCAAAGTGGCATTCCAGGTAGGTATTTGTTTGCATCGCCCACATTCGGTGGATAACTCGCGGCAACGGCGCACATGTATTGGGGCGTTCCGTAGCGGATCTTACGCGACGTAGTTTCCGTCAAGTGTAGCGCTGGCCTTTAGTAACGGATTAAACTCAACGAAAGGATGAACAAAAGAGCTTTACACTTGCGCACAAATTGGCGAACAGCCACATTCATCCGACAAATTTGGAAAGAATGAAAGTTCGCCATGCTACACATCTTTTGAGTAATTCTGTTGCCGCTGGTATATCAACTCACGCAGACTTTAACATCATTCAAGAATCCGGGAGGGGCTCTGCTGAACTTATAAAAGCTATGAACAATTTATTCGATTCATTAAACTCACCAAATTTAAAGAATAATTACGAATACAGTATAGTGTGTTGTGGAAAAGAATGTCAAATAACTTTTTTCAATGATACATTTTCAATATTTAAAATTAACTAATCCGAAAAATGGAAAAGATGTTACGTCAAATGTAAAGTTTATACATGGCTTCCAAATAACAATAACTTTAATTTTGTTACTTTTTGAAGACTTAAAGTCAGAAGGATGCACGTTTTTACTTACAAGGGGTTCAATCAGGATTTGCTTGAGAATTTTTTTGCACAAATAAGAACTAAGAATGATCTGGGGCCACAGAACCCACAAGCAGACAGTTTATATCAGCTTTTAAAAATATTTTTTTTCTAGTATCATACAACCTCAAAAAGCAGGTAATTGTGAAGACGATTTGAGAAAACTACTTATTCAGACCAGCGCGTTAAGTCAATTAAATGATGAAGCAATACAAAATGAGGAAAATGAAATCCCCGTTACAAACGATGAACAACCAAACAGCAACGTTGAAATTGTAAGCTCATAATATAAGCAACTGGATATTCCCGAAAAAACCTCACTTTTTTATGTTTGTGGCTATCTCCTAAAGAACTGCGCCGAACGCTCTAAGGATTGTCAAATTCTGAAATTATATAATCAAACGGTTCACAAATTTAGTTTAGAAAGTCACTAGGTACTGAGATAAAGTGAATACAGCAAAGATACTAACCTGAGTTTACTAGTTATCCCACCGGATGTTTTTGTTCAATATGTCGAGAAAATGGACGAAAGTTTTCGCTGTTGTTTTCAAAGGGAACACATAAATTGTCAAGCTGCATCAATTTACAAATAAGTAGAGAGAAACCATTTTATAGTTTTTTGAAAACTAGTCAATTCAATCAATTATTTGATCATTGTCGAAGCCAAATAACGTTTCAATAAATAAACAACAAAAACTTTTAAATGTATAAACATTAAAGTGGCAACCCTATGCTCTAATGAAGAGTTATCTCAAAAAGGCCTAATTAGCTGAGATACAGCGCTAACTAAACAAAAACTTTTTCTATTTACAAAAATAATAACGCTCAATTATATATTAAGTATTTTTATCTCAACAAAAAGGCCTAGTTTCGGTACAGCTTTAGCTTATATTATATACTGTGACATTACCGTGCATTCATGTGTGTGTTCGTTACATGTGAACATTCAAATCTGTATCTACTTTACACAAATGACTTACGGCTGGTTTTATGGTAGATATTTATTCACAATCGACGTATATGTAATTTATGCAATTTAGGCAATGATGGCCTTCATTAGTACAAAATACAATGGTATGAATAGAATTCTTCGTTTGTTCAAGTTTATTTTTATTAGATACCTCCCTCCACCCTTATACCTAAAATACAAATAAAAACATTTAAATAAAATGTTTAATGCAGCTCATTGTCAGTGCTAACTGGCCAAAAGTAGCGTCGGCGCAGGCGGTGATTAAAGAGGACACAGCACGGTCGAGAGAATTGAGAAATAGGTATTTGTAAAATCTATTGCTGTCTTTTGCAAACCTCGAGCTCCCCGCAGAGTGCGATAGAGACAGATGCAAATCGGACCGCAATTACCTATCAAAAGTACACAAAATCGACGTTGCGTAGTCCCCTAATCACTTTTCGAAAAGTTGACCGATTTATTTAAGTACTTTTTTCATTGAAAATTAAAGAAGGATTGTGGCCGTGGTCCTATGTTTTCCTTTTTTTGAAATAAACTCGTCAAATTTGGTTTTTGGATGTTTGAAAACAGCACAAAATCTGGCCATTTTTTCGATTTTTGAAGGTTCATATCTCTTTTAATAATAAAATTAATTTATTAAAAGAGGAAAATATAGGGACATGCCGATAGTGGCAATAGATTTATTGGGAAAAAATGTTTCCTCTACTAGCAAATCCAGGGAGGAAACAGGGGACTACATTTGTATGGAAAAACGGCGCCCCTTAAGACTGAATGCTAGATTTTGGCGAGAATTTAAAGACAAAATTCAACATATACAGTTCCGATTTGGTGAATTCCTCCTGAACACAAGATTAGTCCTATTTTTAATCATTCGTTACGGTTTTACTATACAATAATTGCATTGCGGTTTTGAAAAATGTGCGTCAAGAGGTCCCTTTCAAATGACTTAACTTGAATTTGAAGCATTTTTTAGTCATGAATATTGTTTTTCTAAAATAATATTTCCCATTCCATACAATGATTATGGCTGTTTTTACAAAATGTTCCGATTTTTTGATTAATAATATAACTAAATAATGTGCAAATTAGGTATCTTCAATGATTTATTTTCCTATTGTTTCCTGATTTTGAGTACTCGAAAACTACATTTCATAAAAGAACAGGTATTGTTGGTTAGTGCGTAATATTTATTTTCTCATTTTTTGAACACATTTATTTATACTTATTATTTAAAAACACCTAAAAAATCACGCGACATACGCACCGGGTCATCCCAACGAGAGGATGTATCGCTCGCTCTTCTCGTGCACACTTAATATGCAAAAATTACACGCACACAATGCAATAAGATTGAAATTTTGAACCGTGCGTAATTGTGGTTAGGGGACAAAATATAGAGCGTGTTAATGAAGCTAGGAATTTAGGTCTTCTAATGGACGAAGAACTACGTTTTGAAAAGCACGTAGGTAATACAATAGGTAGTTGCTTTTACCGGCTGAAGGTACTATATCAAATCAGAGACTACATTGATACAGATAATCGCATAAAACTCTGTGATTCTTTAGAACTTTCTGAATTCAACTACATGGATGTAGTCTATGGTCCCCGTCTCCTATCTAGGACTCAACAAGCGATACAGCGAGTGCAGAATGCTTGCGCTAGATACTGCTTTGCCATACCTCCCAGAACCCATGTTACGCCATACATAAGTAATGCTAATGTACTAAAAATGAATTCACGTAGTTCATTGCATTTTGCTGCGTTATTGTTCGGAATAATAAAAGACAACTGCCCCGCTACTCGCTAGCAAACTAAGGTGGTCACGTGACGTGCAGACTAGGACTCGGCGGTCCGCCCACTCGCTCATTCTGCCGCCGCATCGCACTGTTGCCTTCCGGGTGAGCTTCAGATTTGCTGCCTCCAAGTGTTGGAATGATATCCCGCCACCGTTGCGTCGTCTGGAAACAGTATTATATTTATTGGAAGCGCAAAGACAATTACAAGCATGTCAATACAGTTAACATTCCACTTGGGTCCAGACGACCCAGCTAAGTGGAGAGGTAAAATTCAACACAGAGAAGAAACTCCAAACATCCTGTTCGTCCATCTTATCATCAGCATAAGCCTAGAAAATGTAGATCGTCCACCTTGTTTTTCTAGAAATAAATAAACGCGTCAGTTAACAGGGATATAAGTACCTAGGTAGATAGAATGCATAGCAATTTGATTGTAATTTTTGTATTTAACTGCATCTTGCCTTGGGTGGTCACATGTTTTCGCGCCGTTTTGTCATGATAAGTTAACGCACACAAACACACATAGTTACACTACACATTGGGATTAAAACTTCATTGCTTGCTTTTTGTTCCGATAAAATATTTATTTTATTTTATTATTTAAACGTACCCGCAATTGTCCGTGCGCCCACTCGCTGGGCCCGCTGAAAATCAGCGTCTGGGCCTATCAGGCACAGGCATTAGCTGAGCGCGGTCCAATTTACTTTTTTGGACATCGTGACACCGCTGCCTGTTGGTATGTTTAATCATGTCTTTTTTTTTTAGTTCGTGTTTTTTTTTTGTTCCTTTATAATTGTTGCTTTGTGATGTTTTGTAATGCGATGTCCATGAAATTAATAAATGTTTTTTCTTTCTTTCTTTCTTTAATTGTAGTTGAAGGCAGTACGGGGCCTACATGAAATTGTGAACCGTGCGTAATTATGATTGAAGGCAGTACGGGCCTACATGAAATTGTGAACCGTGTGAGATTGTTGTTACAGGCAGTGCGGGCCTACATGAAATTGTGAACCGTGCGTAATTGTGGTTGAAGGCAGTACGGGCCTACATGAAATTGTGAACCGTTCGTAATTGTTGTTGCAGGCAGTGATGGCCTGCATGAAATTGTGAACTGTGCGTGATTGTGGTTGCAGGCAGGACGGACCTACATGAAATTGTGAACCGTGCGTAATTGTGGTTGAAGGCAGTATGGGCCTACGTGAAAATGTGAACCGTAAGTAATTGTGGTTACAGGCAGTACGGGCCTACATAAAATTGTGAACCGTGCCGTGCGTGATTGTGGTTACAGGCATTACGGACCTACTTGATATTGTGAACCGTGCATGATTGTGTGATTATAGGCAGTACGAGCCTAAAAAAAATGAGAATCGTGCGGACATGATGATCAGCATTATGAGCCTACATGATAAATATAAACTGTGTGTAATCATGGTTTTGATCAATGCATATTAATTGCAGACTGCCAAATTACTACCAAGAAATGGCGAATGCACTTCCATCTCCCGAAAGGTAGTGCTCGATGGAGGTAATAGGAGGATAGTGCTACAGTTACTGTAAGGTGGGAAAACTGGAAGAGGTCCTTGTTTATTTATTTAGAAGCTAATGAAATGACTGGTGCTGTAAAAAAAATAGCTACCTTGTTACTTCTTGGAGGATCAGGACTTCAGGAAGTTATTTATAATCTGCCAGGAGCATATATTATTATTCCTGAAGATGGTATTGACGTTTTTGATGCAGCTATTGAAAAACTAGAAGGTTATTTCCTTCCAAAGCAAAACAAACTTTATGAAAGACACATGTTTCAAAAAAATTAACAAGAAGATAGTGAGAAATTCGATAAATTTGTAGTTAAGCACAGGAAACAGGCAGGAAAATGTAAATTTACTAACCCAGCAGAATATCGATCGATCAAATAGCAGAAAAATGTGCATCATCTGAACTACGGAAAAAAACGTATGTTAGGAGACTGCGTAACATTAGATATAATCTTAGTGAAAGCGAATACATTGGAAGTAGTAGGACAATAGTTAGAAGGGTATGATAAAAATATACAAAGATATGAAATAAGTAGTCAGCGACTCAAACAAAATCCAATGAAAAATGATACAAAACAAAAAACGGATGGTACAAACCGAAGGAAACAATAAATGAACCAGCTACAAGTAAATGCGGTAGATGTGGGTACAGTACGCATAGATTAAATCAAAAATGTCCAACAAAACGGAAGAAATGTCATACATGTGATAAGGTAGTCCACTTCAGTGCATTGTGTAGGACAAATTCACAAAAAAGAAAAATAGAACAGCAACAGAATGATGACATACAAATTCAAAATAAGCGAGGTAGTGAAATAAATGCTATAGGATTTGAAGAATATTTAGCTGATAAAAAAATGATCATTATATTTTTTAACACGTTAAACAACACGTAACATTGTGGCATGTGGGCAATCAAAGTGAATTGACTCGTAGTTTTACGTACGAGGCAGGAGCTCTTCATTTTAAGTTGCAATGCTGGGTCAAGAGATTTATTATAAAGGTGACCGCTTACGCGTAAAATAAAATAAAATAAAAAGATAGATATAAATATAAAGAAATGAATAAAACAAAAATATGACCAGCAAGAGTTTAGAAAACCAGAAACTGTAGCAGACCTTCAAATTTCTTGGGAGAATTGGGTTTCGGAACAGTTTTTTTTTCATTTTTTCAAATACCTTTTACTATTATAAGCAACTCATTTGAATATTTTGTTCATCTAGCCAGTGGTCAGCCATTTTTTATTAATTTTTAAACATTGCCAACTCATGACGTCACAAAATTCGCTTAGTGTTCCAACATGTTTATTCCTCGATTCGTGGTAAATAAATAATGAGGAGAAAATTACAGATTTACTGCACTTACGGCTGAAACAGAGCTCGCCGTTCATCATGTAGCATCTCACGAGAATGTGAAAAGTAGACTTCAGATACAATACAATTTATTTTGCAAAGTTCTGAAACCAAGCCCTACCAGAAAAGGTTGGGATTATAGCGAATGGGTATTTTAAGTCCTACCTACACGTCTGGGCAATGGGCGTAAATTATTGTACGTATTATCAAAAATAACTTTGTGGAAAAATATTTTTTTCCTGGGGGATTTAAAATCTGCTCTCTGGAAACACCATTATTAGCTTGCAGGTGATTACCTAGCTCAAAATCTCACGTATGATACAGATCGCGTCATTTGATTGGTTGATGTATAGATTATCAACCAATCACGTGAAAGGACGTTTATACGACCCAATGCGTTTCAATTGTGAGATGTCAATTTGATTACCGTCAAGAGTCCATTAAGAACCATAAACTCTTGGCGTACGTTGACTTTCTGGGGTCATTCATTTGACCCCAGATTACCAACGTATTTAATTAAAAATATCCTAGATCCTTTGCCTTTAAAAATGTTAAGTATTTAAATAATGTATAAAATACAAATACCTCGAAATGGTTGTCGATTTAGAACATGTTTGATTTTTTTCCCATACCCAATTATGTATAATTATGTCAAATACAGACTAGTGAAAGTCAATCTAATCCTCTATCACGTTTTTGCAATTATGACCATTTCCCACCAGGACACATCAGTAATTATGTGCACCAGATAGTGAGTAAGCTTGTCCATTAGCTATACCCATGAATAGACATAGAAATAAAGGAAATACCTATAGTTAGGAATTTACAATAGAGACGTGGATGAAGTAGTGAAATTGCAGCTCATGACTCATGAGGGCCATCTAGGAACAGTTATGGAATAGTTGATGTTATACATAATTGAAAGTAAGCTATATACAATTCCTCAGAAATATATAAATAAGTTTTTATTAAATTTTTAATAATTAATTTTAATATAAAATCGCTGTCCTCAAGTTAGTTTGCAATACCTTGGCGGTAACAAAGTTGTTAGTACTTTTAATCTGTATCAACTATGTATGTGTAAACACTTAGTATGCAAATAAAGAAATTGAATTGAATTGAAATTGAACAGTGGCAATTAAAAGTCGTTTAAGGTCATAGGTCTGGTGGTCAAGGATCAACAATGATCCAGAATAAAAGTTAAAACGCCGTTGAGGCTGTAATCTTGTGGGATTGCCAAGTTATCCAATGCCTACATTATTTGTAACTATGCCTGTACCGAAGCTGATGAAGGGATTTAAATGATTATGTGTAGTATGATTATATCTGTACGACTGTACTGCTAGTTTGAATACTAAATAAATAAAGAAAAAATATGTCAAAGAAGGGATGTAGTGTTTGTATGTGTATGACATCTGCTGTCTTAAGACGTGACATTGTCTCGGGCACACGGGTAGTGGGGTACACACTGACAGCTACGAACTATGACCGACGTGTACCTGCATGCTGGTGTGATAACGAGCCAACGAGTATCTTTTCCAAAACACAAAACAGGTACTACAAAGCTGAATGGGCGAATGTACCGGCTACCTATTCTTGAGGTACCTTAAGTGCAAAGTGTCAAGTTATCCTAGTAAGAGCTTGGACAAAATTACAATTTGTGCGGTAAACGCGGTAGAGAAACATGAACAATATACATAGTTACATCTTTACAAAACTATACTAATTTCGGCATTACCATTTTTGAGCCTTTTTGTATGAAAGTATCCTATCCTTATCTTTTGCCAGGTGTTTTTATTCGCTTTTCTATATTCCTTACATGAAATTAAAATAGTCACATTAATGTTTTCAAAAAAACATCACTATGTCGTCTCTGCATTTGTCTCTGACAGAGACAAGTTATAGAACATCGCCACACGTCACATCCTATTGGCACTTCATGAAAAACATAAATGCGTACCATTCCGTTACCATACTTTCAAACATCGGCTTAAGGATCATATTTCAATAAGTAACAAAATATAAGTTGGTATGACTTTGACACAACACATTTGTTTGCTTTTTGGCTATTCGAAGCTAGATGGCGGTCCAGTCACATAGCGTAACTTTAAAATTCATTTGTAAAATAAGGTGTCTCCTTCAATTTCCAATAAAATGAAGAACTAATATGTTCTAATTAAAATGATAAGTGTGAAGGTAAAAAAAACACATTTTTGCAGTCATACGCTGGGCAACGATCGAGTTTCGGGATAAATACGATTTTAACTGATTAAATGACTCTTGTTGAAAATAAAAATTTAGCACAGTCACTAAAGAATTCAAAGACGAGTATTTCTGTAAAAAAATTATGTGTATTTTACACATTTTACCCACTAATAATTCGTTTAAAAATCATAAATATATCTAAATCCTATCATGGAACAAATTAGCACAGGTTCTAGTTAAACAATATCCATAAGCAAATCAAGAATTTTTTCCAAGACCATTATTAAAAAATAACACCTAAACCCATCGAATGTGGTGCCCAAACCCAAAAAAAATGGTGCACCTCCGCCTTAAAGCGACGAACATGTTGTTGTGTGTCTGGGTGTTATTGATTTAAGAAACATTTAACTTTTAATATTCGGTCGTTTTTCAAATTGTGTGTATAATCATATTATAAACGCCATATTATTCCGAGTTTTCAGCAGTTTAATATTAAAGTAATGCGTTAGTGCCAGCAGCACATGCATTAAACATGGCGGCTGTGTTTGCTGCAATCGCATGATAATGGCTACGAGTCAAGGTCCACGATTTACTTAGTACCTAAAGTAGCCGCCATTATAGAATGTAACTCGAGTATTTAGAAAAAAAGAAGATATTTGACAGGTCCGTCTAAAAATCATCCCCCTAAATCAGAACCACATTGTGGAATTACCCCCTTATTCATAAAAAGCTTTAACACTAGGTACACAAAGCAGAGTGAAAACAGTGTTCTATCTAAGACTGTTTTCTTAATAAGGAGGTCAGAATGTAAATTTATTTTAATTTTACCACAGTAAAATACTCTCACATTTTTTTTGCTTATTAAAATACTATTAAACAGGGTGTCACGGGAAACCTGTACTAGCGAAGGTATGTGATCTGCGGACCCCAATACCTATCAATCAGACCCCACTTATGTTCCGCGATTTTTGGTAGTTTTCGAGTTATGTTTTTTTTTATCGGCCCTAGCATGCACAAACGAATGTCCTTCATTATAATTCTTCTCTTTTTATTTTTTATTTTATTGGCAATTATTCATAGTAAACGGACATTCTGTGGTTACAAACGAAAAATAAAAAGTTCTGTAACTAGGTACTACATAATTTGATATGGTTGGTGGTCCATATGGTGGTCCATACGGTTTGTCCAAAGTGATGACCAATTAGTTTCAAGTAATACCCAACAGATGAAGTTATAATCCTTTTCACTTCTCATGCTCTAAAAGTACGCCAATATAGCCCTACGAAGCGGGACTAAAGTGGTCCACAAACTCAAACAGCCAGTAAAAATATACTATTATCTGTGGAGTGTGGACCGTCTTCATTGCGAAAATGTTGAGAGTTTTAGTTCCATGGTTTGTCCGCAAAGAAGGTGGCGCCATGTGTTTTAAATTGTTAATCTGTGGTCAGTTCAGAAGAAAAAACTGACCACGAAAATTTCAGAACTTTTGTCAAGTGTAAAGTTCGGTTTTATCTGCTGCGAAATGTAACACCCTTGACTGTGTCTCCCGTTAGAAGGCACTAACAGGCCCTACAAGGTCCCGTTAAGCGGCCATGCACTGGGAGACAAGTCGCAGATCATGTGCCCTTGAGATGGCTGTGAACCGCGCCTTCATCTCGCATCCGAAATTCCGAAGGATGTTTTTGTACTATAATGACTGTTTTTCACGCACTCAAAGTGAAAAGTACAGTTTGCACCTCGAGGCTAAACGCCAACTTAATATACCCTCGGTTTCATTGACTCCCATCGCACGCTCGGGAGTCAAACCACCTCTGGTATATTATGGCTTCGTTTAGTCCCTCGATATAAAATATACTATTACATCGCGCCATAGTTGAATTCGTCTCGAGCATTTATGAACTTGAATTCGTTACGCCTGCTTTTTGTTATTTCTTTTGTAAATGTATTTTATAGGTGCCATCTGCCAACACTGAATGAATATGAGTATTAATGATTTTTTAATTTGAAGTTGTAATAAATAATTATATTTTATGTTCATTTAATTCATATCACTTATGTTTTTACATAAAGGTAAACAATATATCTATCAGAGCATAACAAAATTTGTACATCGTTTACAATTAAGTATAACCGCAAAATCTGATAAATTATGTAGTAGGCCACGGTTCCTAAAGTTGTCCGAGTTTCAGCAAAAGCCTGATGAGAATTTGTGAATGATTCCGAACAAAACTATTATTTTCTCATCCAGTGCTTTCCAGGGCATTCAAATGTATGGGGCACGAGCGATTTCCTTTCTGGGTTGTGTCACTTTTTTGGTTACTGTTGAGCAAATAGTTGAGGCAACTTGATTCAAAAGCATTCACATGTATAGCACTGGGTCACCAACCCGCATTTATTAAAAAAATCCGAAAACAGTTTACCCGGACCCAAGAGCATCGCCAGTCCAGATTTCGGATCGGGCCCACTCTTCCAGGGAGTCGTAAGAAATGCTAAATTATTTTATAATAGTTGACTTTGTTCCTTTTACCAAAGTCTGCCTTAATTCATCACGTATTTACTTTTCAGATTATAAAGCCAAAAAAAATCGGAAACTGGGAAAACTGCCAAATACTGCAATTCAGAGGGTTCTACCAATGAGCTGGAAGCCAGCCAAGATATGTACGATTAAGCGCAGAACACTCGCAAGCCAGGTTTGTTGTAGAGCTTGTCTAACCAGAAATGACGCGCCACACTACTTTTTTATTAAATATATTTAAGATTTGTTTATGAAGATCATATCCATCCATTGTAGCGATAACTTGATTTCAATGATGGAGGCCTTTGCCCAGCAGTGGGACAGTATATAGGCTAATTAGTTTATTTTTCTTTACAATAAGTGTGCGTGTATGCGGTGGAGGGGCGCGTCATTTTAGACTGGACAAGCTCTACTGCGGTATTATCCTATTTTGATAGACAAATATTGTGCGCGAAGCTTGTTCGATAGTCCGCTAAGAACAAACCAGCCATTATGATCTCGCAATTCTCGCACACAGACACAGTGAGTTTACAGGCGATACCGGTCGCACTGTCGCGAGTGTTTTTGTTTTTGTCGAACTTGCTGCAATTTTTCACGTGATGAATTTTGCTTTACCGGCTGGTTCTGTTAAGTACTACACTAGACATAACCTACCGACTTCATTTTTAAAATTCAGATCGGATATATCTAGTAGTAACCCTGGGCAGTCACCAAAGTTTAGGAAAATGGCGCGAGCGGTCCTACTTTGAACTCTTTATTTGGTGAAGATATTCTCCGATAGTGTAGCACACAACAACAGCTTTAGAAGATACCTCCTGTCACGTGTATTGACCTTTTTCGTCAATATAAACTGTTGTTTACCTCATTTTTCTGCTATTTTTTTCCCTCTGCCTCATTGCGAATTTTGCTACTCAACCAACAATTTCTCGCTAATTAATAACTTGCTACTTATTGAATATTTTCGCACACCAATCAATATTTTTACCCAGATCCGTTCCTACTTAAGTAAGATTATTTCATTAACATAAAAGAAATTATTACACATAAGTATAGTTTTCCACGTGGAACTGTACCTACTGTTTATCTGTCCAAGATTCCAAGGGTTCTCTTTGTTTGAATTTGCAAACTGTATTCTCTATTAGTAATCAGCAAACTGAAAATCCTAGTAATATAAATGTAATAAATTTTTAATTAAGTGATCATCATAATTATCGTGTCCATCTTAAATTACTTCCATATATTTTTAACAATAATTTGTGTATAAGATATCTTTTGCATGTTAATTAAGTCCACTAAGAGGAAAAAAGGTTAGGGGATTCATTCTTACAAATAAATAAAATCGATAACACAACAAACAACAATAATTACAGTCGTCGAAATCTAAAGTCCCGTTTTGACACCTTTCATTGCGGCGTAATTAGGGATGTAGGTATGTGAACCCCACCGTCGGTAACCAGTTTACCGATTACTGGACAGGCCTCATTATGTCCAAGAAGTAGCTATATCATAAAATTTTCAACTTTCTTGTTGCATTATTGTAACTAATTCTAATAGAAACAGATTTTGTAACGAAACAAAATTACGGTAAATTCGCTCGTGACCACGGTGACATGCAATTATCACTGAAACGACAGCGCCGAAATTTTGTTTTGTTGCAAAAACCCGTTTTTATTAGAATTAGCTATATCATGTGTATGTTACGGGCTACTTGATTAACTGGGCAATATTAATACGGACCGGTCCTTTTGAATAATGACCAAGTGCATCGGCCAATTTGATAAATTGATTACTTTGGCTGTTCCATAATAATAATGACTGACTACTCTATCAACGTTTGAGTTAGCTTGAATTTATCACTTTGACCAGGTATTATGAATAATTTCACTGTCAGAATTGTCCTTTAGCATATATTTTAAATGAGGCACGTTCGATTCTGGCACTCGCCGGCCGCTGTCGCAGAACGCGCGCTTCGCTCGCTCGGCTCGTGCGGCTGGTTAATGTAAACTTAACATTCTCCTCGCAACCTATTAAACCCATTTCACACTTTCTGATTAAAATTGTATATTTAATATCGAGGGACTAAACGAAGCCATAATATACCAGAGGTGGTTTACCTCGCACGCTCGGGAGTCAATGAATCCGAGGGTAGGTATATTAAGTTGGCGTTTTGTCTCGAGGTGCAAACTGTACTTTTCACTTTGAGTGCGAGAAAAATAGTCAATTTAGTACAAAAATATTTAAAACCAAACAAATTTACAGTCGGCAAAAGTTCTGAAATTTTCGCAGTCAGTTTTTTCTTCTGAACTGAACCAGTCACAGATTAACAATTTAAAACACATGGTGCCACCTTTTTTGCGAACAAACCATGGAACTAAAACTCTCAACATTTTCGCAATGAAGATGGTCCACACTCCGCAGATAATAGTATATTTTTACTGGCTGTTTGAGTTTGTCTATGTCACATGAAGGAAATTAAAAAACTAATTACTCTTTACTCCCTAGATACTAAAGTGGTCACTTTAGTCCGCTTCGTAGGGCCATATTGGCGTACTTTTAGAGCATGAGAAGTGAAAAGGTTTTTTGTCAGTAAAAATGAACAAAACTAGTTAAACCAAGCAATGCATTTTGTCAAAAGTATTAATGCTTTACGTTGTTTGAGTTTGAGTATCTCAATAAAACTTGATAATTAAGGGCAAAATCTATTTATTTCAGACATAGCAGGAAGGCCACTTGGTATTCTATACAATTCCTAATCCCTTATTACCTGCCTATACGCACCCGGCATTGTATACGTTGCCCATAAGTCGATTTTATACGATGTAATAAACGAAAACATTGAAGATCAATTCGTTTTATTATTTTGCCCAAGACAATGTGGTCATTATTCATATTGACCGGGAAAAGTGATAAATCATGCCGTTTCACTCACATTCCATTGACAAGGGCATTATGCATAAAGACCGGTCATTATGAATAGTGCCTGGACTTATCAAGTGGCCCATATCATGTATAAAGGTCTACAACAAAATTCCAAATAACTACAAGATAAGACCCATGTACGTAATCATGCGTAAACTGCGTGAATGTTAAAGGATTGTTGTATCTATATCGTAATGATTTCTTTCCTCACATTATGCGTGCTATAGTTCGTATTTTTTTTTATGAAATAACTGGTTTGTTAAATTGACTGTACCTTTAGTTACTTAACATCTATGTAATTTGGTCTGGAAAGTGATGTTGATAAAAAAAATACAAAGTTTATAAAATAATGTTTAAAAAACATCGAGTGTAAGTTGAGCTCAAATAAATATGATGATCCTTATAAAGGAGGGGGGAGGAAATAATGTGGACTGTAGTTATTAAGTGCAAAGTAAAGCGTGTATTGATGAAATATAATAAAAAAAACAGGAAATAATAGAAAAATCAATTATACAAACCAAGACGTAGAACAGAACCGAAAATATGACAGGACTTATGTCAATACAGAAAAAGATTCACATTAAAAAAGGTACAAAAACTACAGGAAAGTATTTAGTCGGCAACAATCCTCATTAAATAAGGTTCAGCTTAGGCTGGCCGGGCGTCAATTGAACGGGACCATGCGTGTTTGGGAAACGCACGGCCCTCCCTGGCAAGTGGTAACAGCTGAATTTGGTAACGCAGATTGTTTAAAAGTACGCGATCATACAATATCATTTTTTGTTTATTAAGTAATTAGCCTATAACTGTCCCCCTGCTGGGCAAAGGCCTCCATCATTGAAATCAAGTCATCGAAAGAAATGATGGGTTTTGTGGCATAATCAACAAGCTTGCCAAATGAGGGTTGGTGATCACAAACCCGAGCTTTGTTCCGAAAAGTCCGAAAATACCCTTTTCCCGACCTGCCCCCCCGATTCAGAACAAAGATATCAACCGATTCGGTTTTTTTAATTATTTTTTTTAAGATAGGTAGTTTTTATATAATTTTGTTTATGAAAACTAAAGGCCTCTGGCTTTAACATATAAAATTATTGATTGCTACCGATAAGCGGGTCATTTACTATAATCAAAACAAACTTACCGAATCGGTCGATAACTTCGTTCTGAATCGGGGGGCTGGTATTTGAACCCGGGACCTCCGGAAACACTCGGAGGTACCTACATACAGGGGGTACACTACATAATTAAAACGGACTTATAATATAAATTATATTAAAATATACATATATTATCTACACATTTCTCATATTTTATAATAGGCTAAGTTAACACGTCTTTAAAGTGAAGAATAAGGTTGGTATTCTGAAACAAAATCTGTACTTGAGTATAGATCTAAATGACGTTTTTGTATGAACTGACGATAACAAATCTCTACTCAAGTACAGATCAATGCTTGAGAATGAATCTAGAATACGGCCCAATGGTAAGTTACGGCTTTTTTTCCGAAATATCTTAAGTTCTTAATTTTTTTGTGGAATGAAAATATTAGAACTTTCAAATTAGTCCGGACAGTAAGTGCTCGGGCCCAGGTGGAACCTAAAGAACGGGTAGCACGTCTTCCTGCCGATCATGATGGTCATGCACTATCGAGTGAAGCTGACACTTTTATTGACAGGGGAACTCGCTAGAACTCTCACAGAGCTTGGACAGCAAATGCTCGGTCTCAGGAGGAAACTGAAGAACGGGAAGCACGTCTTCCTGCCGATCTCAAGGATCATGCATTATCGCGTGGGTCTGATACCATAACATACAAGGAAACTAGTTTAAGCTGTTAGAGAGTTCGGACAGCAGGCGCTCGGTTTAGTTTCAGTATAGCCGCGGCTGAAAGAGTGTGTGTGTGATCGTTTCTAACCTTACCATATACTCCTTTGAAGACAAAAACTTTTGACGTGACAACGTCTTAAATTAGGTTGCGGCTGGGAGTCACCTATGAAAAAGTGTAACGCTCGGTAACGTTACGATGAGTCACCGAACGAGAGAGAGGCCCGCCGAATGCCTTGCGTCTCTCTCCCACTCAACTATGATCGGAAGACGTTGTCACGTAAAATCTTCGCCCGTAAAACCGACTTTACAGGCAACCATTTTTTTTACATACATTAATTGTTCGCTATTCTACCTCTTAGGCCGCTTTGCGACCAGAGATGCGCTATGCTACATTTTTCTGGTTGCGATTGATATCCACCAATCACATTCATGGTCCGCATAGAATAGCACTGGTAAAAACGGGTTAACTCAGCTATAATTTTATAAGACACATGGATGCGTGCTGTGGAGGCGTGCTATGGCTACGTGCTGCGTGCCTTTCCTACTGACGATACATCGCATAGGTCGCATCTTTCTCGCACAGCTACCTTATGGCAGCGTATCTTCGTAGCACATCTTTCTCGCTCCGTTACATAGGCATCGGTGGAAACGGTCTAAGAGTTTCGTAGCTTAGCTTGCACTCCTCGCAGCATAGCTACATAGCAAATCTCTGGTGCTACAGCAGCCTGAAAGTTGTGAAAAAGGGAATAGATGGAAAGTTGCATATTGTGCCGTGATGTACCCTTTTATAGTTAGGTGCATCATAACTCAAATAGAAAGCAATCAACGTGGTTAGGTTATCAACACACCACCACCACACCAAGTCGCGGGCAAAAGCTGTATCCTAATAATTTTGATAATTTCACGAGTTCAGATATGCTGTAATGCTCACAATTACACGCGTTTTTAGCTTCGATATCTTCCTAAACAGATAGCCACACATCCACCATAATGTTCAAATTTGTAGGTGTATAATCTTAAATGATTGAAGTATTTATATATTTTTTTTTGTTGTTTTTTTCATAGATTTATCTTCACTCCACACGAAGCTCATGCTTTAAAAAGTTCCTCTACCCAAAGGTTGCCTGGAATAAATCGCTCTCTAGCGATAAGGCCGCCTAAATTGTACAAATTGCTTGTTTTATGTAATACAACTGTTTTTATTCCTATTTTGTGCAATAAAGAGATATACCTCAATCAATCTATCTAGTCTTAGACAACCGCCCCGTCAAAAATGAAGCACTAATCCCATCCACACATTCGTGACTATTACTTGCTTACGTGCGGCGCGCTTTGACATTGAAGATTGCGGAACGTAATGAACACTGCAAAGCGGTCCGTTTGGAGCCATTTATGGCTCCAATTAAGGTGCTTCAAAATGGGCGCGCGGACTTGGTTTCTATATGTAATTATTCTAAGGTACCTACATTGGAATATCAATATAGTGGCGGGTCAGGTCACCTACATTGGAATATCAACGGGTCAGGTGAAGTATATTATACACCTGACCCGTGGCCGCCAGTGTAGTTGTATATAGGCTTACTATAGACTTACAACACCATGTAGGTAGGTATTAAGTACTAAAGTATGAAAGACGAGCGAGTCATTCCCGCGTGTGGTGGCAAACGTGACCGGCGACCACGTTGTGTGGTAGGTACCTAGATAATAGTCTTAATCGTAATAATATTGCTATGTTTATGTCATTTCAAATGTGGGTAATTTCCTTCATATTCAATAGATCTTAATTATAGCTTGCCATGTCAGTCTTTAGATCTATCGGCTAGCTAGAGCATACTGCGGGGCGTGAGAACTACGAGTATTTATGCACAGAATAAGGAAGTAATAGTGATAAAAGAAATACGTGTATTCCGTCTTTAAGTGAGTTATTGAAGATGAGTAAAATGAGCTGCGATACAAACTTTCCTAAAACGGATAATAAGAAACACAACATATCCAAATGTAACATAGGAAAATCCACTTGGTCAAGGTATTACAAGCGAGATTGCAACTCGCAACGCAACCTTTAGCTACCGGGAAACTTCTTTAAAAGGTAGATTAAAAAAGGAAATTATGGACATACTTTAATTTTATTAAAACCAATTGTTAGGTACAGACTGAGTGCAACATTTAGGATTTCACATAGCATTTCAAAAACAGCCTTCATAGCAACGACGTGATATTATTATGAGTACAAACAAACTGTCAAAGCTGGAAGCTTGACCTGTGGCCGGCCGCCTGTAAGTAGGTACCTACTGTTAACTGTAGGCAGGCACTGTTACACGATATAATGCTAATGAATAGCTGTGTTAACAGCATCCGTTGATTTGATACCTCGTACAGCGCCTACACAGTATCACACAGACCATACTATTACTTGTTTGTATTTGTTCCTTAGTAAAACTTACTCAAATTGACAACTTTTAGGGCAAGAAATAGTACAGACAGGGAGCTTATCTACCACGAAAGATTTCTTTCGGCTAATCATGATGATCGAAATAACTGTTATCAAATAAATAAATAAATTCTAAGTTACGTGTACGGCGGTGTACCAGCTACGTCATAATACCTATCACGCAAAATTGTTGGGTAATGGTATCTTGCACTGTCCCGTCAATACAAATACAGATTGATAGAATAGTTTAGGTATTACTGTTGGTTTGTACCTGCACTTTGTACCAGCATACATTACTCGTATTATGCACACTGCACTCTGAATTCTATGACTCACCCTGGTTCGCCAGTGCTGGGTCTATATTTAGATTTATTTGTTTGCAGTCACAGCGGCACATAAACATAATGTGGGTGCACTGAAAGCAGTAGCACAAAATAAAGAGCTCACGAAAGGACCGCTAGCGCTTTTTTCCTAAACTTGCGTGACCGCCTAGGGTTACTACTACTATATTCGCTCTGAATTTTTAAAAATGAAGTAAGGTAGTTATAACTACTTGACAGAACCGGCCAAAAACAAAATTCATTATGTGAAAAATTGCACCAAGTTCGACAAAAACACTCGCGACCAGTGCGACTGGCCGACTCACGAAAGCTCACTGGTATCGCCTGTAAACTCACTGTGTATGTGTGCGTGATCATCAAACTGGCGGGTTTGTTTCAAGCGGACTATCTGTCAGAGGCCCCGCGCCGCGGCTGCATCACAGAATAAAATTAAAAGCTGCATGCGTAATTTGTGGCAGTAGCCATTGTCACGTGAAAAGAGCCACCGAACATGTGTAAATCGGCCAGTAACTGAATCGAAGTAAAAAACAATGGTCAACAGAGGTTGCGTAAGAACAATTGGGGGTATTTGGCAATTTTTTTGTTGTCAGGTGTTATCGAAATACATATTTGGGCACAGCCCAAATATCCTATGTTCTCTGTTAAACCTTGCGGTTAACTGGTAGAGAATGTGAAAATGTTTTTTTCAAAGTGAAAAAAAGAATAAATAATACCTCTCAAAAATAAAAACATTGGTAAAAAAAATATTTCAAGAGCACCAAAACTCCCGAGATTTTGCAATTTCAAAAATCTTATTTTCGGACTTGCCCTAAACGCTCCCTACAAACTGCCGCCTGCAAAATGACGTCATTTGCGATCTAAACATTTGCGTTCTGCAAAATATTTGTTTGGCAGCATTAAATTTTGCGTTTATGAATATGATTTCTTAACAAAAGTTGTATAGATTATCTAATGGTAAAGTATAGTTTTTTATTGTCTTTACCAACCAAGTCCGTAGGGCCATTAAATTAATTGAACAATAATTAAACAAACTAGAAACAAAGTTTTTGTTAGTAACTTTTTAAATGTTTTTTTTTTTTGATAATTTGTCGCAAATAAATAAATTATTTTTAGAATCAGATGATATTGTCAAATACCTTATCACTACTTATTTGAAATGATTAGGTTTAGCGAATACCGATGACTGGCATCTTTGTCCGGCCAGTAGGATATACAAGGTATACTGATTATTTCCTAGCCTACCCTATCCTTTTAGCGCAATAGTTCGTGGGCCGGAAAAGAAAACGGGATTGATCCCGCACCACCACATACGAGATGTCTGTTGATGAAACAGTCATTTGTATTGGATCTGGGTGTTTGAGGTGAGATTTCTGTTTCATAACCATAATAACTTTATACTACGTGAAATACTTAGTTCTTCAGTATTGCTGTGGTTCTTTTATGACCGTGGCATGTGAGGGATTACTTCATTTATTTAACACTAGCTGTCCGTCAGCGGCTTCGCCCGCGGAGACTACTTCTCCCTGTCTAAAAATAGCCTATGTCACTCGCTTTAAATTGGTGGAAGAATTTTTAAAATTGGCCCTGTAGTGTTGGAGCCTAATCAATACTAACGAACAAACAATCAAATCTCTCCTCTTTATAATATCCGCCCGCTTCGCCCACACGAACTTCCTCATACAGGAGGTTATACAGGATTTTTTCCGACTTACGATACCTATTTGTCGTTATGTATTTTTCGCAAAATCCCGTCTTAGTTAGCACCTGCGTCCTAAGAAGAATCCCTATGCAAAATTTGAGACTCCCTCCTTGAAACTGTTTCTAATTTATGTCTTAGTTGTACGAGTCGTTTGAATATATGCACAAGAATTGTGAGCTATTTACTAAGTACTAGACCGCATAATAAAAATACCGCTTTTAACGTCTTTTCAACAGCCATCGTGCAAACCTAACATACCTACTGCGTTTCATGGGTCTTAAATAGAAACACAACCCGAAGTAGTCGGTAAAAAAGATACATTGATATAATACGGAAATAGGATGATTTTCAGTGTATTAACATAATGACATTTATTTAGAAAAAAAAACGAATTGGTAATCGGTCAACTGATACAGTGGCAAACGGGATTTCGACAAAGTAAAAAAAGACAAAACGAAAAAATTCCGGTTAAATGAAATTCGGTCAATAAAAAACGATTTTAAGGTATAAAGTATCTCATTGAAATTTATGTTATGAATTGTTGATAAAATAGTTTAGTTTTTGAAAAGGGTTTGGAAGAAAAAGATCTTGTAACTTTTTTTTAAATGGTGTACAAAACTTATGGTAAAAGAAGTATTTACCACTTTTTCAAATTCCTACTTTTTTCAGAATGATTGTTCAGAGCTATAGATGTAAATGCTTCTGAATCGAGTAGACCTAGTCTTCGGCTAACAATGAGAAAAAATTAAGCATGTACCTCAACTATTTGATTGCGCCACAGTAACCAAAAAGGTGACACAACCTAGAAATTTAACAAAGTTCGTAAAAATAATCTTAACTCGAAAACTACCAATAATCGCGGAACATATAATACCATAGGTTTTTTTATATATATTGCCCGTCAAGATGACCTCACTCCGCCTGATGGAAAGCGGTCGTGAGGTCCAGATGTGAGGTTGACAAGCCCAGTCATTCAAACGAATCACTGGGCTGGCTATCCTCACCTTGAAGGCCAGAAGTGCCTTTTCACGCCCCGCTTGAAGAACCCGGGACTATAGGAGGAAGGAAACACATGTGCTCCTAACGATAGGTATCGAGGTCCCAATTTAGATAAAACTAAAATTATGGAAGCAAAGAACTGACCGAACTTTGAATTTACCAATACGACATAACGGCAAAGAGATCGAACCCACCATAACATTCAAATTCCTGGGTCTATATATAGATAGTGACTTAAAATGGCAAAACCATATCGATTTTATATGTAAGAAGCTATCTCAGTCTTCATAGTCTCTACTACCATCTTTCAAAAAAAGTGAGTCTTTCCACTGTCCTCGTAGCCTACCATGGTTTTGTGGCGTCTAGGTTATTTAAGGTACGCAATCATCTTTTGGGGAAATGCTACAAACTGGGACAGAGTCTTTAGGTGTCAGAAAAAATGCATTCGTGCCATGTGCGGTCTGAAAAGGACTGATAGTTGTAGAATACATTTCCAGAACATGAATATATTGACTATGCCCTGTCTATACATATTTGAGTTGTGTCTCTTTATAAAACAAAACACAAGTTTATTTGAAGTCTACCGTAGGTCATGCAATCGACTTGTGTTATATAATAAAGATAATGTCCAGCACAAAACAGCCCTTTATGACAAATGTTTTTTTACTATGGCACCAAAAGTATATAATAAGCTACCTCGTCATATTAAAGAATGTAACGAATATACGACATTCAAAAAAGGATTATTTTCATTTTGAATAAGTCACTCATTTTATTCAATTAATGAATTTCTTTCACTCAAATAATAATTTTATGCTTTATATCTCTTTGACTGCCTGAATGTATTAAATTAAATGATAAACTATTATTATCTCTGGACATTTCCTTCTTTAATTTAATTTAATCAAAGTCCTTTTGTAATTGTATTAATTAATTGACTTTATGTGACATTTGTATGCCAATGAGGCTGATCACAGCATGTGCATTTTCTTCTATGTATAATATCTTTTAAGTACCTGTGTATCACAAATATACTATTTGATTTAATTGGATTCCCCAGACCACAGACATTTTCTGGTACAGGTTCCCGGGACATCCTGTATTCGTACCTGTTACCAAATAAAATATATTTATTTAGGTACATAGGCGTTTACATCAACTTTCACATAGATGACCCATTTTGCAATGGTTTTGATATGAACACGTCTGTAACTCTGTATATTACTCGTCGCTACAGAATCTAGGTCGGTAGGTCCATAATTAATTTAATTGAAAAGGGATTGTCAATCAATTGTAATTAATTCATAATTCCTTATCAATTAAACCAATAGATGCTCTATGTAATTCTCCTAGCCCTTAGCCGCCATCAGGCCAGCGCGATAGCTTCACCGTTCTTAAAAAAAAGGAAAAAGAAAATCTCGGTGACATCCTACACTAAGATTATCTTATACTTATCTAACTTAACCATATAATGGAATCACGCAACAGTCTTATATTTTGTTTGGAACAAAATAATAATAACCGTTTATTGTCTCCGTACGTTAGATCTTTGGCTAAAAAAGTTTCACCTTCAACAGTGTATTCCGAAGGTACCCCAATGTCATCAAATGAGGTTGGTTCCTTTGGATGTGATTTGCTTCTTGCACGGTAAACGATTTGTCTCAATGCGTTGTTGTTGGGTAAACTGCAAGCACTTGTACTCGGAATACTCTCTAAATTATTACTGATAAGTTTAGCAGGACCATCCGAACTATTGGCAGCACATTTTTTAAATTTATTTTTTAAAACTATTGAATCCTGTCTTGCTGCGCTGGGTGCATGGGTATGTTCAGTCATACCTTTAATAGGAGAATGAGAATGACTACTTCCACCGCACTCTGTAATTAGTACACTCTTGCACTGTTTGTTTTTTTATCTACACAGGTCCAATAATATTTTGTTTTGTCCTTTTTATTCAGAACAAATGCATTACCGTCGATTAGTATGATATAACGGCCGCGCTGGGATTTTTCTAATTTGATAACCCAATGCATTTGTCATTGTCATTATATGAGCGTAATTTATGTTTTATAAACCAAGGTTTATTGTTTTAAGAATAAGCACACATATGCACACGAATAACAACATTACTTTACTGCAGATTTTCATGACAAGCTAACATAAAATATTTCAAAGTACCCTCCCAAAAGCAATGGTTTTCGTTGAAATGGAAATCAGTAATTTGAGTTTCGATTTTACGTAGGGAACCCCAGTTTGGGTAGGAAGTTAACTTGACTCGCTAATATGGTAATACGGCCCCTGACCATTTTCACTGGAGGATGAATGTCAAAACCAATTAAAGATGGCAGATTGGGGTACCATGATAAGCTTCCCTAAAAGTACTTAATATGTCAAATAATACCTAGTAGTAGCATAGCAATATACCAAATTAAGTAATATCTATTCACAACCCTGCCCTTCGTCTACCTTACCTACCATAGGAAGTATATAATAGTCTCCAGCCCCCTGATTTAGCACTATGTTCTCGAACAAAAAAATACCAAATTGCTCTGTCGGCAGCCTGCAGCCTGGACTTAACGAGCGTATTGTTTTATTTTAGGCGGAGCGTGAACTACACGAGCTGATCTCAGCCCGGGAAAAAGAGAAAGCAAGAGGCGAGGAGGCGATCGGTTTCCTGACGGCCGTGACCCGCGCGCCGGTGCTGAAGCCGCTGCTGCTCATCAACGCGTTCAACATGCTGCAGATCCTGTCCGGCAGCTACGTGGTCATTTTCTACGCTGTTGACATCGTCAAAGACTCCGGCGGCTCTTTGGACCCACATGTAAGTATTCTCATCTCCTTCTCTGCTTCAGATAAGGAGGATGGTAAGTCAAGAGCCGAAATTACATTGGGGAAGGCTCCGTCAAGTCTTGTGAAAAGTCATAAAAATCGAGACTAGGCGGGTCTTTAGATACTCGTAAGTATTAGCATTTTTATGTTGACTGGCCCGCTGGCGCCAGAGGTCTTTAGTGCTTGGCCCGATTGCCCCCAGGTCGGACTGAGATTTTAGATTTATTTGGACACACCCACCTTCCCTCATCAATTGTAGCAATGACCTGACTTGAATGACGTCCAGCAATAGAACAGAACTTATTAATTATCTTTAAAGAACTTTGTTCATTATTACGAACAAAGTTCTTTAAAGTTCTTTACACTAATGACTCAATGTGAGTAGCTAGGTCTCTCACCAGCACCTATGCTCCAAATGATAGATAGATGCTCAATTGTAATAATAACTATGTATTAAGATGTTCCAGACAGCTTTTGCTAAAAACACTATCTCTTTTCAGGTGGCCGCCAATGTTAGTGCTTTAATTAGGTTAGTTGTAACTGTGATCGCGTGCATCATGCTGCTGAAGATCACCCGGCGAGCGCTGGTGATGATCTCCGGCGTGGGCACCGCGGCCTGCACGTTGGCGCTCGCGCTGCTGCTGACGCGCGGCCCCGGCAGCGGCTTCCTGCCGCCCACGCTGCTGCTCAGCTACGTCGCCTTCAACACCCTCGGCTTCTTCCTCCTTCCCGGACTCATGATCGGCGAACTACTCCCCACCAAGATCCGCGGCCTCTGCGGCGGATACATCTTCTGCCTATTCAACGCCGTCCTCTTCGGATTCACCAAACTATACCCCATCATGAAAAATGCCATCGGCATGGCTGGAGTTTTCGGCCTGTTCGGCGCCTCATCCAGTCTAGCCACGGTCGTCCTATTCCTCATGTACCCAGAAACTAAGGGCAAGTCCTTATTGCAAATTGAACAGTATTATCAAAAACCTAACATACTATGGGTGACTCGGAACAAAACTGGTGAGAACCAAGTGTGAAGATGCACGGCTCCGCTAGTTTGCTATCAACTTTATACGCATGTCTGTGCGTGTCCTATTGTGACCACATTAGTCGGTAGGAAGAATTAACAACTGAATCTAGTACTCGACAACTATTCAGCCTAAAAATAGTATTTTTTTTTAGCATAAATACAGAAGCTACGTTTGACTGGTTGTTACAAAAAGTGGATGTTACAAGGTCAAAGAAGCAACTTTATTTTACTTACCTAGTTACTCAAAATAGATGTTGATTACTCTGACACAAAATAGGTAGGTACTTATATTGTCTATTCAATTTAGTTAAACATATTTGAATGTCATTAGGTTGTACTTACTTTTAGTAGGAATTTCTATTTTATTTAGTATGCATTTTTGTGATATTTTTACATCTATAGATACGTATGTTTTTAAGAATGTGACCAAATATTCAAAATATCTTTAAAATACAAATAAACTACTGTGATGGTATTGTAATAATCGTAGCAGAAACATTTCTATTGTATTATACCTACGTTGTTTTTTAAACAATAAGAAGTGCATTTATAAACAAATTTTAACATATAAATATAGACACGTGTATTTTTTAACGAATTGAATCTTAAATCAAATTGTTTGTAATAACGTTATTGATTGTAATCATGCAATCCGAGATTGTATAACTGTGATGTATAACGCGTGCTGTACATAGGTGCTTCTCAGATGGATGTATTTAGCATTATTAAGATGTTATTTTTCCATTCAATGTGATGTGGTAGAAATTTACAAATTGTGATAAATAAAATTTTAATATTTTATCACTAAGTTTTACTAAAACAACCTGCTTATTGACTTTATTAGTGGAGTTGCTTTTCTTTGCAAATGATAGTGTTTTGTTTGAAAATGAATAATCACAGACATAACGGAATAGATAACGCAAGACCCTCTGTCTGTATTAGCACAAGCCACTTTTGACCCTTATTAAGAACGTCATGTTTCTTTATTAGGATTTTTTTATAATTATTTATTATTAAAAAAAATCATTTTGATTTATTATTATTATATTTTTCTATAGTAATTAGGAACTCCTATTGCTCAGTGGAGTTTAATTTTGTTCATCTATCTATACTAATATTATAAGAGGAAAGATTTGTTTGTTTGTATTGAATACCTACTTAGTCTCCGAAACTACTGGAGCGATTTTAAAAATTCTAAATAAAATACATTATCAGGGAGTGACATAATTATTATTTTTTATTTATTTGGCTATATTTTTACGTGAGAAATGGACAATGCCCAAGTTGGCCTATGAACCCACAAACATTAAACATTAAGTCATAATTCTGGCCATGATTTAAGACATAATTAGGTATCACATTTTAGATTGTCACGGACACTTCTGATTTTTGATATCAAAATGAAAAATACTTAAAAGATTTATCGTACGAAAACATTTTTTAATACCATTATGTTGCTTCGTCTGTACTGCCCTCTGTTGTTTAGCCATCGCAACAATATTTTAATTCACTTCGTATTGACAAAAGAAACCTATGTTCAACTTTTTTATTTTAAGTTGGATTATAGGCTGAAATCAGTTTTGTGCGAAGCCAAAAAAAAAGAGAAGTTTGGTGGACTTGACACTAAAGAGGATATAACTAGCGTTATACTTGACACTTCAACGCAAAAACAAATACCGGACCGGCATCACTTTAACAAGGCATTGGACAAGTCCAATTTAGGATGATAATTTTTACACTTCATGCTTTAATGAAGTATTGCATTCTTTTTCGGTAAAGTGTACTACAACAGATAATATCGTACTTTATTGACGGGCACCACCCACTTAGTGAAGTGCCCTGCAAATGAATAACAAAAATATCGGAAATCTATAGAAAAAATACATTATTTATTAGTAATAAATAACTTTTAATTCTAATACCTACCTAATTTACTATAAAATCCATCAAGTGAATTCACTTGAGGGCTTTAAAGTCTTAATATATTTATTTAATTATCTCTTTAATGCACTTCTATATAAACTGACGATTCCAAGTTCTACGATCCCTATTGAGAGCTGTCAAAATTATCATCTTATTAAATTGGACAAGCTATATGACTTGTATTTCACAGATGAACAGAAAAAACAAAAATTTTAACAAAAAAGTAAACCAACTTCAAAAAAAATTATTCCAAAACAAAGCACTAAAGAGTAAAGAAATCATTTCGTATTCTTCTAAAACTTATACGATAATATGATGTAGGTACAATTATTGTTATTGTTGGAGTCGGTGTCAGCTAAGGAAACACTAAAATATACCTATTTCTTACATTTTTTTTTTTTTATATTGCCCGTCAAGATGACCTCACTCCACCTGATGGAAAGCGGTCGTGAGGTCCAGATATGAGGTTGACAAGCCCAGTCATTCAAACGAATCACTGGGCTGGCCATCCTCACCTTGAGGGCCTGCAGAAATGCCTTTTCACGCCCCGCTTGAAGAACCCGGGACTATAAGAGGAAGGAAACACATGTGCTGGAAGAGCGTTCCACGTCTGGATGGTACGACAAAGAAACGAGTCACCGAACCTTTTAGTTCGGGCCAACAAATGTTGAATTGTGTGTGGGTGACGCCGTAGTCCAGCACGCGTGGTACGGGAGTGGAAAGGTGAGGGTGGGATAAGCTGGAATAACTCGTCAGAGCATTCCCCATTGTAGAAGCGATAGAGAACACTTAGCCTGGCAATGTCTCTACGCAATTGGAGAGGCTCAAGGGTCAAAGTTGCCTCTGGGTAACCTGTCAAGAGCTTCGAGTAGGTACTTAGCGGAACCGTCCCAGAGATGAGAGCAGTATTCCACACACGAGCGAACTTGTGTCTTATACAAGAGACAGAGCTGCTCAGGCGTGAAGAATCGTCTCACTCTGTTCAGGACTCCGAGTTTACGGGATGCAGTTCTAATGACGCTCTCAATGTAGTCCCGCTGGTTTAGGTTGCTACGAACATCCATGCCAAGGATGTTTAGGCTATCCTTAATCGGTAGTGGGGTGCTCTGAATAGTGGGATGGGAAAGGAAAGGCGACGCCTTTGCTGTGAATGCACACACCTGCGTTTTCTTGGCATTGAACTCGACAAGATTGCATGCACCCCATTCTGAAATGCGGTCCAACACTCCGTCAAGCTCAACAACAAGACTTCGCCTCTTCTCCTCGATGTCAGTCTGCTTTGCCCCAGGGCGCTCGAAATATCGCGCGTGGACCGTGCTATCATCCGCATAGCAATGAATATTACCAAGAGATAACATGTCATTGATATGCAGAAGAAACAACGTCGGCGACAAGACGGAGCCCTGCGGCACTCCGGCATTAATCTGGAGAAAGCGTGATTTTTGACCATCGCAAAGGACACATATCACGTTTATGTATGTATGTAGGTAGTTACAAACCTACATTGGCTGACACCGACTCCAACAATAACAATAATTGTACCTACATCATATTATCGTATAAGTTTTAGAAGAATACGAAATTATTTCTTTACTTTTTAGTGCTTTGTTTTGGAATAGTTTTTTATGAAGTTGGTTTTTATTTTTGTTAAAATTTTTGTTTATTTCTTGATTTTCAGTGAATAGTTCTTATTTATTTTATACATCGAAAAAGTATCGTCCAATTGCTCCTAAGAATTAGAGAGTTCCGTTACTTTGCCATGGATCCCATAATCAGAACCCCAACACTCATCAAACTACCCTTGAAGTATATCCTTTCCAATAAAAAAAGAAGCATCGAAATCGGTTGGCGTGTTAATGAGTTATTCGTCCATTTGTGGCGCATATGGTTTATCTAGATTTAAGACTTATATGGATTTCCCATGGATGCCACTGTCAGAACTGGACCAAATTAAAATGGGACCACAGCATCAGCTTTCAAATAAAAAAAGAATTATCAAAATCGGTTGGCGTAATATTAAGTTACCCGTCCATTTGTCGCGAATTTTGTTTATCTAAATTTAATACATATATGGATTTCCCATGGATGCCACTGTCAGAACTGGACCAAATTAAAATGGGACCACACGGGCACCATCAGCTTTCAAATAAATAAACAATTATCAAAATCGGTTGGCGTAATATTGAGTTATTCGTCCATTTGTCGTCCATTTGTCGCGCATTTTGTCTATCTAGATTTAAGACTTATATGGTTTTCTCATAGATGCCACTGTCAGAACTAGACCAAATGAAAATGGGACCATTCGTGAAGCACCAGCTTTCAAATAAAAAAAGAATGATCAAAATTCACCCAGTCGAAAGATAAGAGGTAACAAACATTAAAAAAAACTAAAAAAAAACATAGTCGAATTGAGAACCTCCTCCTTTTTTTGAAGTCGGTTGAAAAAGATTGTATCTTTTGCTTTCAAATTGCAACGCTGTGTTATAGTTTTTATAAATTATATTCTTACGACTCGGTTAAAAAAACGGACATTGATGGCTCTCTATAGTGCAGATGGTTAGATTTACAGACTTTGTAACCTGCTCATACGCTAAATCAGCAATAATTGGGTACAAAAATCAAACATGTCCTTAATCGAAAACCATTTCGAGGTATTTGTATTCAATTCAATATCTTTATTACGTGTCACATAGAGGAAATTTGACAATTTATGTAAAGTAAGTACATGTGACGCCCTGTTGTGAGGGCGTTATATTTTATACCATTTAAACATTTAACATTTTTAAAGTCAAAGGATCTGATTTTTATTTAAATACGTTGGCAAACTGGGGTTATTCATTTGACATTTTACGTTCTCAAATATAGCCTTATACGTCCCACTGCTGGGCACAGGCCTCACCTCAACTGTGAGGTGGTACGAGCCATTCTCCAACACGCGGGCTCAGTGCGGATTGTTGGATAGGTGAATGTAAGGCCAGTGGTAAACCTTACCGTCAGATGTTATCAAGCCGCCTTTTTAGGCCTCTGACTAGGCTTTGACTGATATCTTGCGACGTCAGCCGGGACCAACTGTTTAACGTGCCTTCCGAAGCACGGAGATGTCCAAAAAACAAATCACTTAATTTCGGTCGGGATGGTCACCCATCCTTAACCCGACCTGCCTGGCGTTGCTTAACCTCGGATCGTTGCCGATCCGCTGCCGTTACTTAGCCATGGGCACCTCTTTCACCTTTTTACGTTCTAGTCGAAGGCTTTTAGTTTTATAGGCGAACGCGATCCTGAATTACCTAATCGTCGATAACTTTGTTCTAAATCTAGAAGCTAATTGGTTGAGGTTGCAACAAGATTGCATAGATACCTCTTACTACAGCGAAATCATAGAACTTGAGCAAAATGGTACCTACACCTTTACTTCCGTTACAAGGAAAACACCAATGTAATTAATATCAAGTCTACCTAGCTACTAAGTGTTTTTCAAAAGAAAATCCTTGATTCGTGACTTCAATTAAGTAGAGCTAGAACGGGTGCTCTTCGGATGGCCTAAAATTATTGCTCCTAATTTCATTTGGCCAAGCCTTCTTGGCCTAAACTTGTTACGCAGAATTATTGATTCGCATAGTCGATGTTTTCGCATTATTATCTATAGATTGGCCTAAATAACAAAAGCCCTAATTTCATAACTTCTATTATTCAATGACCCAAAATCTATTTGCATAGGGACGTTACTTTTGGCATAATAATGACTAATTTTCTACCCTAATTTTATCTAGAATAAAATCAGTTTTCGTAATTTCATTTGATTAGCTACACCAAATCTAGTTTAGGAGAGTCGGTTATATCGTACCACTTTTTACTTTAGCTTAAATATTTCGACTATGGCAAGACTTAGAATAATTAATGGATATGTAAAATAAAGTTTCATATTTTACCTTGCTAAGCCCGAGAAATCAGTTCTATATGTTTACTCTAACATCCATAAAAATGTTTTTTTTAGAGGACTGCTATCGGTACGATTTAACCGACTAGTCGTTTTAATCGTACCACCAAGTTTATAAATCGTACCATGGGTGTTTAAGTCGTACCACTGAACTAAAGACAGTAAATTTTTTTAACAAATTATTTATTTTTAACTCTTAGGTAATAAAGAAATATTGCGAATACCTTTTAGGTGTTAAAGGAACAATGTTATCAACACATCTTTAAGCTTTCTTTTATGAATAACATGATTGTACTATAATATTGAAATCAATCCACACAACTATAATAACAATGAGAAAAAATACAGTTTAAACTGAATTAATAAAGTAACGTGAAAATATAAAAGTTTTGTTAACAATGTTAATCGTAATATAATGATAGTGCATAGTTCTTATTGGAAACAATCATCGCAAATGTCTGAATTCGAAGTACACGTCTCATGTAGCCACCGGTGCTATGCATTGAATCCAATCAACGTCTAGACCCTTTTTATCATAGTAATAACGATTGCACTTTCCACATATATTTTCGAGATCATATCATCGCTGTCATCATCGTCATCTAAGTCCACAATAAGTGTCTCATCTGAATCATCGCTACTAGTAATGGAAGAGGATCGTTTTCTCTTCCGAAAACTTTTGCATTTGCCCATGGATATAGCTGTTTTCTTTTCTTTTTTCACTGTTTGGTATTTCTTTCGTTTACAAACCTTTCCTTTCTTTACTTTAACTTTCTTCTGCTTCATCTTCTCTTTTAGTTGATTTTTATATGGGCTTGATGTAATTTCAATAGCTTTTTGTATAGTGTTCTTCTTTTTTTGTATTTTTTGGCAGTGGTGATGAAACTTTTATTGTTTTTTTGATATCAGCAGGCGTAGTTTCAGGCGTAGTTTTTAGTTGAATATATTGTTTTTTCGACGTCGATGGTTGTGCATGTATTTCAGCAAGAGAAGAAATCAAATGCTCCTTTTCTTTATTGTTCTTTTTCTTTATTGTAATTTCCTTTGTCGTTCTTTTCTTTGTTGTCCTTTTGTTCTACCTTTTCCTATTTCTTTAGGTCGTCTTTTTTTTCTAATTCTGTAAAATTTTGTAACATAAGTCTTTGAAATTTTGTTCAAACTGAATTCTTTGTTTTCGTAAGCCAGAATAGCTTTTTCTAGGTCCTCCTTGTTCCAATTTATAGTATTTTATTTTAGCTTTTGGGTCCGTCATCTATAACAATATAAATACAGTCTGTGAAATATAAGTACTTTTAGACTAGTCGGCTAAATCATACTAGTACAATTTACCCAACTGCGAGTACAATTTAGCGAAATAGGCCATTTTCAAAAAAAAGCAACAGTCCGGCATAACCTCAAAACTTAGACACGCAACAAAAACCACTAATAATC
The DNA here is from genome assembly GCA_947369235.1 of Udea olivalis. Classification (NCBI taxonomy): domain Eukaryota; kingdom Metazoa; phylum Arthropoda; class Insecta; order Lepidoptera; family Crambidae; genus Udea; species Udea olivalis. The sequence goes on from OX376351.1 coordinate 12,722,332, forward strand.
TAGTACAAAATTGTTATAAAATAATGAAAACTGTTTATCTCTATCTTACCTTGTTAACGAGTCATATCCTTACGAATTTACGACAGAATTTGCAATAACTTCCACAAAAAAACGTTTTTTTCACTCACGCGCACAGTTGTCAAGTCACATCAATTACAAATGGCGGGTGGCAGGGGGTTGCGCAGGGCCACGATTTAGTGTTGCTAGTGTAGAAAGAAATACCCATTCAGAGGTAAATTTGGAAGTGGTACGATTAAAATGGCAGTACGATTTAGCGAACTCTCCCTATTTCCTTTATTTAAAAATTTTACGAGGTACCTAAACTGTCGGCTATGTATAAAAATAGTACCTATGTAGAACCGAACTGGCCGTGTTCCTCCGCCGTGATATTAGTCTGCCCTACACTAGAGTGTACGAGTAATTCAAGAGCCGGAGGCGTGGAGTAAGAGCAGCCCTCGCCCTCCGGAGTGAATCTCAGGCTCGCTTACGCAGCTTCGGCTTGCTGGTCACCTGCGATTTACTACGCAAGGGCGAAAGGGCTGCACTTCCCGCAGCGCCGGAGAAGAGGCCAACGAAATGCATGCTTGCTTGTGTGCCTGCTTGTTTGCATGCACGCTTGCACGCACGGATGCTTGCTTTCATGCACGCTCATTTGTATGCTTGCCTAAACTACTGTTTGAATTAAACTATCACTATGTGAATGTACGTAACTACTCTTATTTGGATAATACGGCGATAAAACTTTAGGCGAAATGAAATAGGCCAAAATTGTTTGGGCTATGTGATGATTTTACGAAAAAAATTAGGCCAATAGTTTGTGTGCCAATGACAATTAGGGCTACAAATAATTTGGCGTTCCAATATAGACCCAGATAGAACACTTCGGAATGCCTCGACTTGAGAAAGAAAACACATCTAGGCTCATAATATCTGTTTTTATTATTAAATAACTCTAAGCATATTACCTAGGTACTCCACCCGGTTAACAGCCAACATTACCGTACCTACCTACCTATCTCGAATAGTGAAGTTACACAGATCTGACCTATCGCCAACGATTCACTTATGTACATAAGTTATCATTAAATCATTATGTTCATCCGGTGATTGAGTGCTCCCAAATAAATAAACGCATCGCAATGCTCATTATAACTAACGTAACAAAACAACTAATCTAGACCTACCTACTCAATTTTGTTTAATAGCATTGGCTGAATAATTTTTCCTATAAAGGTAGATAAGTGGACATTGCGTTCTGCGTCAGAAATCAATGGTCAATTCTGCTGGTTATTAAAGGAAACAATCGAGCTAACAACAGTGAAGTGACGCAATAGGCGGTGCATCGCGGCATCGCCCAGCGGCGGAGGGGGAAGGACGGTTGGGAGGGGGAGGTAGCCCATTACCGACCAACGAGCATTGTCAAGTCGACGCATGCAAGGCCACCGGGTTCGAAGACCGAGCAATGTCACCTTTAGAACGAACGCCAAGATAACGCTACCACTCCCCGCCCTGCCTCACACCCGCTGCACCGCTTATCTGCACTTATTACGTGTAATGCATCCATTATCAACAATGCCGCTAAATAAGTATGATTTGAATTGAATCAACGTTTTCATGCACTTGTTAAAATTCAACAGCTCCCAGGCGCGTCCAAGCCGATACGTCATTTTCACACATAGACGGTAACGAACACAAATTAACGTCATAAAATCATGACGGTTCATCATGAGTGGAAATCGAATCCGCTATCCGTGTCACCATAGTAGTTTATTAACAGGCGCTCTTGCATTGCAATTTGCCTTTGAACTGCTTATAAAATAGACTGCAAACTCCTTAAAACTCGATACAATGTGTATAGGTACAGTCCTGGAAAAGGGAGAAAATCATGTAGAATTAATTCATTTGGAGGTACAGAGGCGTTCACATCAACCATTACATAGGGGCACCGTATGCTTCTAACATAACAACCATTTTGCGATGGTTTTGTCAAGGTGGATGTGAACGCCTCTGTAGAGGTAGGTCACGTTAAAAAAATCTTAAAGAACCTACTAAGTAAGTAGTTACCCTAAAATGGAAAGTAAATCAAACGTTACTTTTGTTTTCTTAAGGATTATGTCTGTTTCTTATTTTAAATAATGATTGATTTGGTATCTTTACTTATTATTATATATTACACATTCAGTGCTATAAAACCAGACACAATAGAAAATACTTTGTTCACGTATCATGTTAATGATAAAAACTTAATTAAATCTCATCCACCATTATGCGTACTCGTATGTTATTGATTTATGATTTGATGCTTTTTGTCATTAAAAATATGTATTTGGCATACTTCTACCTTAGTTTGCCTACTCTACGAATACTTCGTCGTTTGCATAGTGTCGATGCCATTTTTTTAAATATCAAACTAACTGGCAGATGCACACTTACAACCGGAGGTCGACCGAAATGCATCTCTACAATGTCAGCTGCACTTCTTCACCCGATCGCGCCCGCTTTATCAATGCAGTACGTCTACGAGTTGCCACTATAAATTAATGTTGTCATGTCAAATTCCAATACAATTTTTACGCGAACGATAACGTAATTTAAATTAGCAACTCGTGGTAGACGTGCTGGGGTCGTCTTGGCCAAACTACGGCTCCCGGATTCTAGGGCCCAATGACGGCCCGCCCCGACGTACCTTGGAACTGGATACCTGTTTAGACGAGCAACGGGCTCCCCTTGTGAGTCCCGCGTCTCGCGCAAATTACTTCAGGCCACCACTGATTGCGGTATCTAGAATTCTAAATGTCTCTTTGCTTTGGCGGCTTCACGTGAGGCGGTTTTTCGAACTCGCTCCTTGGTGAGATACCGTGAGATTTGGCTCGAACCCCTCCACGAGTTTACGTCACGTAAACTATGTGTTTTCTGCACGTTTTTTGTGCCATTTTAAGTTTCATTACTAGATATTAATACTTTACTACATACGCTAGAAACTATCGTCAGCCTCTGCTGCAGGTAGGGATACAGTTCGTCCACCGTTCACGGGTAAATGTCCACATTCTCATCATCTAATACGGTATCCGTTCGCCTAAAACCTTAGAATATTGAATACAGGGTGATGATAGAACATGGTTAATACCATTCATCCTTTAAATAATGATGGTTAAATGCGACACATTTACCTTGGCTTAGCCGTTTATACATGTACGTACACCAACGAACATTTTATAGTTTGTGGTATGATGACTAGTAAATAAAGAAATGAATTTCAATTTAGGTATGTACCTTATTCTTCGGTTCGAAACGTCATAGTCATAAAGATCTCGTTTAATTAATTCACACTGTTTTAGCATTGAAGCAGAGCTTGTATTTGCATAGGTGTATGTAACAAGCAACGATGAAATAGGACACTCTTTCGTTAACCCGCGCCTTCCCCTCTTTGTTAAAAAATATGGTTGAGTTGTAGTTTTTCAAGGTAAACGGCTCCGTCACCACAAAGCCATAACTTTGTGATCTTAAGATGTTTTGTTTCTTTAAAATCGTGTTTTTTTTATTACAGCTGCTTTCGCGACTGGCAGTAGTAATTTTAAAATAAATCCAACCTCACCCAAACTATTTCACCATCGGAGCCCTAGGCGCACATTGGCTTTCCATCCCCACGTTGTGGATGTTCCAGCCCAATACGCACGAAATGTTTTGCGGACTTCATGAAAATGCGAATAGCAAAAGAGTGGAACTCGCTGCCTCCGCATGTGTTTCTAAACCAATACAATCTGGGTCTCTTCAAGACAAGAGTGAATAGGCATTTACTAGACAGGCATGTTTCATCAGAGACCGCATCGTCACTTACACAGATAGGAAAAGGTTTTCCGTGTTCTGTGCTCACTTACCACCACCAGGTGTCAGGTGCATATGCGAAAAATCATGAATAATAACTGTCTAGTCCCGATACCCATCCATGTATAAGTCTTCTGCCCATCAATGTAGCGATGACTTGATTTCAATGATGGATGCCTTTGCCCAGCAGTGGGAAATTATATTGGCTAATTACTTTACTTTTGGTCTACTATATAAAATTATTTAAATTATAAGCAAAAAATTGACACCATGCGGAAAGTATCACCCCTTTTCATGCCTTTACAATAGAATAAATACGATAATGCGAAGTCTAGAGATTTCTCCGGCTAGGTAAAACAAACCTCTTTCCACGCTCTGTTTTCCTTAGACTGAGTAGTTTCCTTTCCACTATAGTTATCGACAAGTACCTATCTAGTACAGGATATCACATAACATAACATACCATCACGAATGTATGCCAAACAGGGTAGTCAGAGGCAAGTGACTGTTGCCGTCATGGTGAACGGAACACTCAGAAGCCCACTTTTCACCAATGGTATTAGAACAGGATATCGTAATTTTATAAAGTAGGTAGGTATCTACCTAGGTAGTTATGTGAGTACTTCATGATGATGGTGTAATTGTTTTTGCAAGGTCAAATTCGTAGAATAATCATGAAGTGAATGTTTATAAACTGTTATACTTAGCAGAAAATAAAGAATTATACCATGTTGTAGTACATATGTATTGTAAATAGCAAGTTCTAAAATTGAAACTATGATACTGAAAAAATAATACCTATTCTAACATCACGAAAATACTGTGCTACTAATATACACACATCAAAAGTGTCTAGGGATCAAGCATTTTTATGCGGATTTCTTGAGATTGAGATGTGGCTTTGTAATAAATTTATGATTTTATAAATTTATATGGATCCTTTTTGGTGCATTTCATAATTTGAAACAGGAACTGTCAATCAAATTCGAGTAAAAGATGAAAATCAGCTGTCAATATTTTCCATATAAAAACATACAACGCATTGAAGACATTATTAGTGCTACTGTTTCCCTACTACTGATTAAAACCAACGTTATTATGGAGCGGCGACGTCATTTAAGCAGGGAAGAAATGCTCAGAGCCGTGGGAATGATAGAAGCTGGTTCCCGGCAACGTACTGTGGCTTTAGCTCTGAATACAAGTCAGAGTGTTATCAGTCGACTTTGGACACGTTACCGAAGCACTGGTACCGTGGCTGAGCGCCATGGAGGACGGTATCGCTGCACCACACGGAGACAAGACCGATACATTCAAATCACAACTCGAAGAGCTCCAACAATAACCGCCATGATGTTAGCCTCGAGGCTTCATCACTCTCCAGGGAACTTAATTAGCGACCAAACAGTCAGAAACCGCTTGCATGAAGTGAACCTTCATTCCCGAAGACCGCTAAGGGTACCACCTATAGCAATGCATGATTCGATATCAATGGGCTCTTGAACACAGAAATTGGGCAGAAGAACAATGGCGTTTCGTGTGCTTTTCTGATGAGTCTCGTTTTGGTATGAGACCGGATACAAGACGTATACGACACTGGAGAACCCCTGGACGCCAACAGCGATTAAAATCCTGCCAGGAAGTCCATCCTTATAGTGGTGGAACCATCATGGTATGGGCGGGTATTTGGATCGGCGGAAGAACTGAGTTGATTTGGATCAGAGGCAACCTCAACGCTCAAATTTATGCTGAGACGATTGTATCAGACGTCATCGTTCCTCTACAAGTGCAAATCGGTCCCTTATTTCAGTTAATGCATGATAATGCACGACCGCACACCGCAAGAGTTGTGAGACAGACTCTCGCCGCAGCTAACATCAATGTCCTGCCCTGGCCTGCTCAGTCGCCAGACTTGAACCCGATTGAGCATGCATGGGATATGCTACAGAGAAGAGCTCTGCCGAATATGGAGGGTATCCAGTCGCAAGAAGACCTTTTTTTGTTGTTGCAACGAACATGGGCGGCCATTCCACAGCGTGATTTGGATGAACTCATTTTGAGTATGCCAAACCGATGTTCTTGTGTTGTTAGTGTTCGCGGTAGAAACACGGATTATTAATTGTTTAAGTTACCCAATAAAATTTTAAAGAAAACTGTTATTTCAGTCTTTTTTTCGAACTTTAATGTTAGTGGTTCAAATGTCAAAAATCCCTTAATTAGGAAAATGGCAAATTTCTTTATTAATGCAAAGGTGACTTGGTTTATCGTTGCTGTAGGTAGACAAACGAAAACACTTTATTTGATGAATCCTTAAAGAAAATTTTAATTAATATCAATCAGGAGAAAAGTTATTGCAAAAATATATGTTGATCCCTAGACACTTTTGATGTGTGTAGGTAATTAGTGAGCGAATAAAAAATATAGATACAAAAAAATAAACTTCCATTAACTTAATTCTTATAGCTTTGCTTGCAGCCAAATTTTCCCTTTATGTAGCTACGCTTTCACTTAGGAAAATGTAAACATTACACTTCTTGGCCTTGTGAATACATTACAATACAATCAATTATTGGTGGCGGTGAGCAGTTTAGTGAGTCCAATAGTCTGTATATTCTGTCATTCTGTGCAGTCCACCTCCATGCTCCATGTCCTTACTTACTTTAATGAAAACAAGGAAATTGTTTCCTTAAAAAATAAGGAAGTGGAAATATTTTGTAACAAAAGTAGACAGGTACGTTAACAAGTACACTTTTCACCTTCACCAAGTAAACATAAGGTGCCATTCACAACTCCAAAGTAGCTGATAAGCCGTGCTTCCCAAGATCCTAAAAAATGGGAAAATCAGCGATCAGGGGGCTCTTCTTGTAAGCTTCAACTACAAGCTTTAATTCATTTTACGCTTCATACCTAATTAATAAGGTTCAAGATTGATTAAGGTAATTCTTAGGTTTTAGAATCCCTAGCTGCTTTGTAGTAACTGTTCCAAATTTATTGTAAAATACTGATATATACGCCTCATATTAGGTCCAACACTGGGAAGCTGGGTCATGGAACACTTGGTCTATTTGGGGTTTTCGAAAATCTTAGCTAAAACCATTAGTTTTTAGTGGTCCTTCGACCCGAATCGTCTATACTACCGGTTTTAACCAGTTTTAAACTCCAGTTTACAGTCCTTTTCACTATACTCGTACCTCGTTCAACCAGTCGTCCAGTAAGTTAGTAAGAATAAGGACGTGGTTGTTTTATGTTTCTATACCTACTATCTCATACAAAAAAACAACAAACAATCCCTTGGCAAACGTTGTGTTAGATAATTTTCACACAACACAACTACAAATCCAGCTACCTTTAGCATCTGTAGGAAGATAAGTACTTACCTCTGTGATGTATTATAGTCTACCTAGGACCTAGGTACATGTACGACGCGGGTATTCAGCCAATTATGCCGGGTTCAGGAAATTTCCGCCTGTATTCCAACTGCATAAAACCCACGTCGCAGAACGTCGTAAAAGGCTTGTCGGGTACAGACGGACGGTACAGTTACCATCAGATTTTGGTACGCTTAAAGGAAACCAGGTAACCATCCATCTTTTACCTAATTATCCAGCAAGAAGGCACATGGGCTTTGGACAGTAGTAAAGCATAACTCTTGCATAACATTCTAGGATTTACCGCTGTTTTTCTCAAAACGACGGTGGTTTGCACCACTGCAAATCAAATTATCTCACAAAAACTCGTCTTGCTAGCCTCCATCCCGTATTTTGACACACTGGACTTGTCAACCTCTTAAACCCGTATCCAATTTACAAACCAAATTTTCCATTCTTAAAATTATTTTTGAACAACTATTATGGATTGCAAATAGGTACCTACCTACCTACCAACTCAACCGTTTACAATATGCTTAGCTCAAAAGAGAAGAAAATGTGATATGCGTTCGGTGCGTAAAATAATCGAGCTTGACTGTACGTGCGTTTTTGGCGAGGGGACGCTACTTCGGGAGGGCACCTTCAAACGCTGCCGTTGACCGTGGTCAGGGTCGAGCCCTGACCTTGCGCTACGGCGTCACTGCCGTTCGCTGACATTCCGTGGCCCAAATCAGATTGATATAATAGACTACTGCTCGTCTACTGCATCATACGGTGTGACGCGGTGTCATATAAATAACTTCCTACATTTCATTTAACGAGTAAGTAACTACTTGAAGCATTGCGCGGTCTTACATATTTTATAATAGGAGTAGGCTTTCTGGATAGGTAACAAATATCTATACCTATAATCTACTTCCTAGCTATACTATTTTCGCTTTAGGATGATATGTCGGTCCAGTAGTTTCGTTCGGAGCCTACCTATATAACAAACAATCAAATCTTTCCTCTTTATAATACAGGGTAGCCCAGAGAGAAATGCACTTTTGAAAATTCAAGGAAAAAATAACTATGTAATTTTGTAGAACTTTGTTTATTACAATTTAAAGATAATTAAATGAAATTTACTTTAAAATGTACTTTTTTAAAATTATTTATTGTTTACCAATCTAGCATCAAAATTTTGGAAAAAGTTATACCGATTTCTTGACGAATGTTAGGTTTCAGTTGCTGCAGATTCGTTGGAATACTAGAGTATACTCTGTTCTTAAGGTAATTCCACTAAGAATTACTAATTCCTGCTGGAGTGAGATCAGGGCTTCATGGTGGCCAGGAGATGTCACCCCTGCGTGAGATTAATTTTTGGGTAACATATTCTCTAAACACTTGGATACTCTCAATATAAGTGTGAATTGTAGCCGCCATGTCTTGTTTGAAACAAAGTGTTCTTGTTATAGCCTCGCAATTCTTTCAGCTTTTGAATCAAAAACCTTCTCAGCATGACAGTATCGCGCGCTGAATTGACGGTCCGGATTCGCTCGTACAAATTCTCAAACGCACTGAATACTTTCGTCAGTCCGTGATACTCTTTGGCGACCGCGAGGCCGCATTTTTTGCGTCGATCCTGTCCTTTCAAATCATTTAATCCATTGTTTAATTAAATTAAAGCTAGGACACTAACTGATGCGCCGCAATTTGAATTCAGAACGGGAAAGCCGTCGAACAGTCACTTAAGACCGAGCATTCCCATGAAATGCGCAGACACCAAAAGCGCGCTGCTCTTCCGTGTAAGTAACGGCTAATGGTGACTAAAATAACAACACACACTGCTATCATTCCCGCGCCCCACCGTTTTGGCATTTAGAAAATAATGCAAGCGAAAAAAAAACAGTTCTCTCCCTGGGCCTCCCTGTATTAGTATAGACTACACATTTCTGGTCAAGGTTTAAATTTAGTAGGTATTTACTAAAGCATGAACTAAAATGGACATAGCTAATCTTTTTGCAAGACAATTCTCTTCAGTTTATAGTAAACCCTCTTTAGGTACTTTTGTTCCCCTATTCCAGAATCTAAATAGTAGTAGTATGGTCGTGTATAGCTGTAGCGAAGCGGGAAATATTAGGTCTTTACCTATGAAATTGCCGTTTTGTATGAAAAAATTTAAACGATTTTTTTTCATGTATTTTTTATTTGTATTAATCGAAGTAATCACCCATGCAGTCAATGCATCTTTGCCAACGCAGTGGCAGTTTATTGATGCCCTTCTTAAAGAAATCAGCTGGACGGGAGGCAACAAATTCTTCAAAGGCATTTTGTACTGCCTCTCGAGTGTTGAATTTTTTTCCCGCCAAAAAGTTATCCAAATTCTGGAAAAAGTAGTAGTCTGTAGGCGCAAGGTCTGGTGAGTAGGGCGGATGACGGAGAGCTTCCAACCCCAGTTCTTGCAACTTGGAGACCGTCTGCTGTGCAGTATGAGGTCGCGCGTTGTCGTGCAGGAGCAGCGGCAACGAGCGATTGACCAATGCTGGTTGGAGATGTGCCAGCTTCTCCATCATTGTGTTCAGTTCTTCACAGTACACATCTGCAGTAATGCTCACCCCGTTGGGTAAGAAGCTGTGATGAATCACACCGGCGCTAGAACACCAAACAGTGACCATCACTTTTCTAGGGGTAAGTTTTCTGCTGTGTTGGTTGTTGGTGCTGAACCAGGATCCAACCAACTTGCTGAGCGCTTGCGGTTATCAAACAGAATCCATTTTTCATCGCAGGTAACGATGCGGTTCAAAATTCCTTCATTTGTGTGTCTGTTGAGCAGTGCATGGCACGTCTCGACGCGTACTTCGCGCTGGCGATCATTGAGTTCGTGAGGCACCCATTTGTCAAGCTTCTTTACCTTCCTAATTTGACGCAAAAGGACCAATATTGTTTTGACGCTAACGTCGAAAGCTGCTGCTAATTCAGCCGTAGATTGTGTATCATCAGCTTCCACAATCGCCTTTAATTCATCTCTGTCGACCAAAGCCTTCGGACGACCGCGAGGTTCATTTTTCAAGTCGAAATTTCCAGAATGGAAGCGAGCAAACCAATAACAGGTGGTGCGTTGGTTTGTAGTGTTAGCTCTGTAAACGTCGTTGATGTTGCGTGCCGCTTGTCCCGCGTTGCTGACACGACGGTACACATATTTCATAATTACTCGAATTTTCATCGTATCCATTATGACGAAAAAGATTGAAATGCGATGAAAATGTTACACTAATCAATAAACAAATGACTACTTCTGGAAAAAGAATTCCATGTTTTTAAAATAAAATTATTTTAAATTAGAATTCTTAGCCAAACAAAAATTTTTTTGATTTGAAATGGCCAGTATTGCAGAACGGCAATTTCATAGACCTATTATTAGGTTGGGGAAAAAGTCTTTTCGCATAATTATAGTATGTATGAACTTGTAATAATAGTACATTATTGCAAAGGCAGCGAAATAGGCAATTGCAGGTCGAGTATGAGTTTGAAGGCCGAGCCGCAGGCGAGGACTTCAATGATACGAGACAGGCAATTGCCATTTCGGCCGAGGCATATATAGTGCTTTTCTTAAAAAAATGCAAGGAAATAAAAAGGGCCTTTTACATAATAAATTTAATTAATATTATTAACAAAATAACAACTCCGCTTTACCGCCAATTTGTTTTTTTTTATTTTACAATTTTTGCCGAAAGGTAAACGCATCTGTGGCTATACAGCCACAAGAACGCAATGTGTACGATAGATGAAAGAGTTCTAAATTCAAACAGCACACAGTTTCATACAACATTGCCGGCGCGCTCTTCGTTCGAAATTCAAAGAACGCGCCGGGAAGTGATTTTGGGTTTCAGTCTACGTAAATATGATACCTACTTCGCGTGTTCTTTATTCAAAAGTAATGACAATATTTCCGAGCATGTTTAAGAAAAATCTCTTTGGCTATATTATTTGTATCTGGCTGGTTTTGATATCATTAAAAGTTTAAATTTTAAAGAAGATATTTCCGGTTTCAAACTAGGAAAATGTGTGATTTTCATTTGTTTTCAACCGACTTCAAAAAAGGAGGAGGTTCTCAATTCAACTGTATATTTTTTTTTTTATGTTTGTTACCTCATAACTTTCGACTGGGTTAACCGATTTTGATCATTCTTTTGTTATTTGAAAGCTGGTGATTCCCGAATGGTCCCATTTTAATTTGGTTTAGTTCTGACAGTGGCATCCATGAGAAAACCATAGAAGTCTTAAATCTAGATAGACAAAATGCGCGACAAATGGACGAATAACTTAATATTACGCCAACCGATTTTGATAATTCTATATTTATTTGAAAGCTGATGGTGCCCGTGTGGTCCCATTTTAATTTGGTCCAGTTCTGACAGTGGCATCCATGAGAAATCCATATAAGTCTTAAATCTAGATAAACCATATGCGCGACAAATGCTTCTTTTTTTATTGGAAAGGATATACTTCAAGGGCAGTTTGATGAGTGTTAGGTTCTGATTACGGAATCCATGACAAAGTAACGGAACTCTTTAATTGTTAGGAGCAATTGGACGATACTTTTTCGATGTATAAAATAAATACGAACTATTCACAGAAAATCAAGAAATAAACAAAAATTGTAACAAAAAAAACCAACTTCAAAAAAAACTATTCCAAAACAAAGCACTAAAAAGTAAAGAAATAATTGCGTATTCTTCTAAAACGTATACGATAATATAATGTAGGTACAATTATTGTTATTGTTGGAGTCGGTGTCAGCCAATGTAGGTTTGTAACTACCTACCTACATACATACGTTAACGTAATATGTAAGAAATAGGTATATTGCTAGGTATATTGTAGTGTTTCCTTGGCTGACACCGACTACAAAAATAACAATAATTGTACCTACATTATATTAACGTATACGTTTTAGAAGAATACGCAATTATTTCTTTACTTTTTAGTGCTTTGTTTTGGAATAGTTTTTTTTGAAGTAGGTTTTTTTTTTGTTAAAATTTTTGTTTTTACTGTCAAGATGAGTAAATCTAATGAAGAAATTCGATATATTTTTAAATTTTACTACAAAAAAGGTAAAAATGCAACGCAAGCCGCGCAAAAAAATTGCGATGTTTATGGATCTAGTGCAGTGTCTGTGAGAGTAGCAAAAATTTGGTTTAAGCGTTTTCAATCCGGAAATTTTTATGTTATGCACGTCGCTCTGGTCGCCCTATTACGGATAAAATGGATGCCATTTTCGAAAAAGTGGAGCAAGATCGGCATATCAGTAGTGACGACGTAACTAAAGATCTGGGAATTGACCACAAAACAGTTTTGGCGCATTTAAAAAAAACTGGGTACACAAAAAAGCTCGATATTTGGGTTCCTCACGAGCTCACTGAAAGAAACCTAATGAATCGTGTACTCATGTGTGGTTCTTTATTACGACGTAATAAAACCGAACCATTTTTGAAGAAGCTGATAACTGGTAATGAAAAGAGGATCACGTAGGTACTACAAGAACGTGAACGTGAAAGGATGTGGTTTTTCATCATGATAATGCTCACATCTTTAGCCACTAAGCCAAAACTAAGAGAGTTTGGCTGGTAGGTGTTAATGCATCCGCCGTATAGTCCTGACCTTGCACCTTCAGATTTCCATCCGTTTCGGTTCCTTCAGAATTCTTTAGGCAGTGTCAGGTTAACATCACGAGAGGACTGCCAAAACCACTTGTCACGGTATTTTGATCAGAAGCCTCAAAATTCCTATAGCAATGGGATCATGTCCCTACCTACAAGATGGCAAAAAGTGATCGAACAAAATGGAACCTACATACTTTAGTTAAATGTAAATAAACTATATTAAAAAATGTACTTAAGTACATTAAAAGTAAAATGCGAAGAAACTTTTTCCCTAACCTATTAACTACTTAGTCTTTTTGCCATAAGCTTAGTTTATAAATATTTATATTTTTATTTGAAACCGATTATTAACAACAAGCAGCACGGGTTTGTTACTGGACGCTCCACTAATAACAATCTTCTACCTCATATTCATGATTTAAATGTTGCCTTTGACAAGCATGTACAAGTTGATTCTATTTCCATCGACTTTGCCACGGCATTCGACAAGGTTGACCATCATATTCTTTGCTGTAAGGCATATCACCTTGGAATTCATGGAGTACTCCTGTGCTGGCTGACTTCTTATCCATGTAATAGAACACAACTAGTAGCAGTTCATGGCTACGAATCAACTCCTGGCATCCCGCAGGGCTCTAATTTAGAGCCCCTGTTATTCATAATGTTTATAAATGACCTTATTATGGCTTATAGAGTCAATATCGTACCGTGTAAATGTATTGCATATGCTGACGATATCAAAATATATCACGAAGTGACCTGTATGGAAGATGCCTCAGCTGCTCAGATGTTTTTGCAGAACGATATTGACAAAATAAGTTATTGGTGTGTGCATGTCTTTAAATGTTGCAAAGTGTTGTCTTGTTACTTTCACAAAGGTTGAGTTTCCTATCCAATATTCTTACAATATTAATAACATTCCTTTGAACCGCCAAAATCTAGTCAAAAATCTTCGCGTGTGGTTAGATTCCAAGTTCGTTCACATTATAACAGTATCATAGCAAGGGTCTATAAGACTATGGTATTTATCTTCAGAATTGCGAAACCGTTTCGAAAGGCCAGCTAGTGTCTTCTTATAATAAGTGTTTTGGAGTTCAATTCGGTAATATGGTGTCCACAATACTATTGTAATGTTGATAGATTGAAGGCTGTCCAAAGGCGTTTCCTTCGTAATCTAAGTTCCAAATTAAGCATGCATGAGACGTAAGCTGCCTACATACGAATCTAGACTTAGTTTCTTTGTAATTGACACTGCAATCTAGACGGTCAATCCAGGATCTGGCAATTCTTTACAAAATTGTAAATAATCATTGGGACGCGGAAGATTTGTTGAGCCATCTTTCCTTTAAAACAAGTGGTAGTAAAAGAAACTTCAAACTCTTTTTTGTGTCTAGTTGCGATAACAACGGAACCTTTCACGATCCAATATTCCGAATGTGTAGATCTTATAACATTAATGTAAACAGTTTGGACTTGTTTTCTCGGAGTTTATATTCATTTATTAAAGTTGTGCGACAATTGTATACTGTTCCATATTAACTGCTTAATCTATGGTGGGTTGATGGTTGTACTCTGTAGTTGTGCCATATGAATAAATAAATAAGTAATACTATAAGATAGGTAAACCTAAAAACAAATAACTTGATCTAAAGATAGAAAAACTGGAGATTTCGATTTAATAATCAAAGTAATAATCAAATAGCATATTACATCTTAGCCGAAGGTTTCTTTCGGGTGCTTAAAGGTACTTACCTTGAAACATTGATGGCTTGCAACGTCAAAGAAGAAGATCCATTCGTCCCACTGAGGTTTCGGTAGCTCAGTGGTTTAGAGCAGTCACCCGTATTGTGAAAGACGCGGGTTCGATTCCCGCTCGAGATCATTAAGGTCCGAAATCGAATTTGTCCAGTTTTTCTATCTTTAGATATGAAGAACAAGCATTGTAAAATGCTAAAATAATCAAAGTAATAAATAACTTGATCCTATGAAAGTTATTACTGTGAAAGTCTATTTTAGTAAATTAAGTTATTTGAGTTTGAGTTACGAATGAAATTAGCTGCTATTGGATTATTTGTTAATAACTAATCAGGGTGACTAAACAATAACTGACGAACGTTTAGATCACGTGCAAAATGAATGAGACGGTAATAGAAACATAAATTTGACATATTTGTAACTTTTATTACACCAAATAATATCAATGTAACAAACAATCATAATAATTGTCCTCGATTATCCTCGATCAGCAGGAAACATTCAAGTTTTGCTGTAATTATGAGCTCTATTTTATCATTCCTAGTAGACATTTTAACATTAGAAACTGGACATCAAGATTGTACAAGTCAACAACGTGCTCCAATTTACCACTCCGACGTAAACACACTTATTACAATTCTTATTTCTTACATTTAAACAATGATTTCGAATATATAACGTCACAACCTTTACATTCATGCAATGTTTACATTAATAAACATTTAATTAAATTAGTATGAAAATACATACAGTTTCACCTAAGATCAGCATTCTACGTGTAACTTATTGATAAAATTAATGCTGAATACATGTACCTACCTGCCTTCAAAACAGACATATTAATGTTGTAATGTAAAATTAACATGAACAGACGCACCAGTTTAGACACACATTAGTCTAGTGACTAGACTCCCATTTACTTTTTACTTACGAGATATCAGTGGTCGTATTAATAGACCATGCTCAATAACTTCTTGTTAAGATTCTAGGTGTATCGTTTCGAGTCTCATGTCATAGGTGAGATGGGTTTATTATTACTGCCCCTTGTCTAACGCCGGGCATCATATTATTTTTTAACAAACAAAGTAGCTAAACCTTTAGGCCTAAGTCGATGGTACAGTTACATAAATTGCTTGTTACAAAATTAAAAAACGTGATAAAATTGCTAAGATAGGATTCAAAATAATTTCATTACACACATTACATTTACTAAAATAATTTATTGAACTTCGGATTCGAGCAGTAGGTAAATACCCACGTAATATATACTAATACACATTACATATCTATATTTTTCAGGTGTGGGTTTGCTTCAGAAAAGGAGTAGTCAAATGATCCCTAAAATAATACTCATATATTTCAAATGGATATTTATTCATGCATAGGTAAGTAATACAACAAACAACAACAACTTTGGTATCATAATTGGCGCGCTTTTATGTATTTTAAACTACCCTACTAGGTGCTTATCATCGGACGAAAATTGTCATCATCATGAATATTTTTATTAATGTATTATCACACATTAAAAAACTGGACTCTGAAGAAAATTGGCTTTATTAAATTGGCAAAAGGTAGATACTACCTATCGACCAATTACGCTGGTAGTGTTTATGGTTGCCTCTACTCTTTACAACAAGTCAATTCATGGATATTCGCCAACTACTAGATAATTTTAGTCTCTTTAAGTCGAGAAGACTTTAGGCAATATTATTGTAACATATCGACCTTATTGAGTTGAGATAAAATATTGCCGTTTATTTGCAAATTTATTAACTCCATATGGCCTTTTCTACACCTGCTGCTTATCAATCATGTAAGCTCCATTAATTGATTCCAAAACTTTCGTATCTAGAAGTTAAAATATGCAGTCTATCTATTTATCATACATTTCATATAAAATTCAACATCACGATTCCAAACCTACTAATATAGTACCCTGCCAACAGTCATTGGTCAATCTGCAACTTAGTGTAATTTGTTAGTTAGAGGACCAAACAAATTACCTACCTACTCAGACCCATCTTTTATAATGTGATAACTACCCTGATAAGACTGTAAACACTCCAAACGAGTTTTCTCCATTTTGATTTTGAGAATCAATATTAATTAAGCGTTATAACAACGCAACATTGCAGTCTAGAAAGTGAAATGTATAGTCTTCTTCGTCCGATACATCCATAATTTTATTACTGTCAACGTACCTCAAGAAAATACTTACAAAAATTTAGTACCGATTAATCGAAATTATCGTACATTGGAATAGCATTTGCCCGGAGCTACTTGACCGAATATTTTTATAGTAATTATTTAGGTATTCCATCTGTTACGCCAGGCTTCTTGGGAGTATGGGTACTAGGTAATAAAAAATATGTAAGCTGCTGAAATATACACGAGGAAGCTAAAAAAATACCTTAGCTTTCATAAAATTTAGTGAAATAATGAAATGTTAAAACAATAATTAAATTGAATGGAAAGTTAGAAGTACGAGTGCAACTGACCACGTTGCACTCGAACACCAAAATGACCGCTGAAACGCTGAACTTCCTTAACACTTCAGAAATTGCGACACATAACTAAGAAAATAACAAAAATTAATAAGACAATATCAATTAAATTGTCATGTGGCAAGATATATTTAAAAATACACGAAACGCAACCATTGCTTAACAATATGAGAAATTACCATCTCGGCAACAGTTAACTAAACAACAATTTATTCACATAGATAACATTTCCAATACAGATAATTATTCTAACACTTATCTTATTTTATAATTAAAATATTGTGCTACGAAACATTACACAGGAATATTTGATTAAAACCTCAGGCATGAAGGGCTAAAAAAATTATTCATTACTGTACAAAAATAGTCTCGCTTGCGTTCGTATGAAATAGCTTTTTTTTAAAGGAGTACATATGTATAGGGTCTTCACGGTCCTGTGTTCCTTGTCGTCCATTAATCATTCATAAGTCCATAACAAGTTAGCCATAACATTGAAAATTCGAAAAATGGTTTTACTTACACATTTTTATTAGTTCTAAAACTTTTCTTTCATCATTTAATAACTTTTACTACTACTTTAAGACAAAATTTTAATCCCGCATGCTCATTTCTAAATTTTCAACTTCAAAAACCACTGTCGGCTTCTTCAGAAACGAACTGTCGGCAAAATAATGATTTTCTGTTTTTTTTTAAATTAAAAATTATAGAGCGTCGTGTCCTAGTGGTTAAGCACTCCAATTTGGATCGCGGATCGTGTGGTCCCGAGTTCAAATCTGAACCAGAACCAAAATCTTTGTGTTCATTGTTTAATTTCCGACTAACTCTTCGGTGATGGAAAACATCGATAAAAAAGCAAATCATTCCGGATAGCGGCGGAAGGCTCACCACCTACCACGTTGGGTTCTAATACCATTGATGAAAAGTGGGCTTCCGAGTGTTCCGTTCACCATGGTGGCAACAGTCACTTGCCTCTGACTACCCAGTTTGGGATAAAGTCGTGATGGTATGTTATGCTATATTAAGTTAAAAATTATAATATTTAAAAAGACAAACCAATTCAGGGCATTTTTAGTTTATGGGTTCCAAATGTTAGGGCACGTGATATTATATATATTAAAGCGTCTCGCACGTGCCAGCCGCTGAAGTGTCTACGGCCTATAAAGGCTTTCATAATATTAAAGTATTATTTTCTAGCCGAGATAATTAATTACCTATATGCAGGCAAATGTTAGTAAGCAATGGAACCCTGTTTACGAAAATATTAATTAATAACAATTTAGCGTAACGTAATATAAAGGGACCAATGGTACACTCTACTACTACCGCGACAGCTCAATTTATTGGACACATAAAAATATGTACTAAAGTGCAGAAAGGGCAGAAAACGACTGTATTAAAACCTAAGTAGCATCTCTGAAGTACATTTATAGATAGGTAGCAGAACCCTTTTAAAAATGAAGTTTTTTAATTGATATGGAAACTCACTAAAAAGACTGGGCTTTCTATTTGTTCATTATTAACAAATAACAATGTTATACAGTTGGTCAGTCTTAAGCAGACGCGATAGTCCCGATGGTCAATAAGACTGTTTATAACAATTACAAACAGTTTGGCAATGCAATGCAATGTAATAGGTTAATGCTGGAAAACTGAAGGCAGAGATTTTTACAAATAAGCATGTACATAACACACTATGAATATTCCTTTGTTTTCTGTTGATATTTTAAGTCGAAAGTTAATCAGTGTTTTGAATGAGGCGTGGGGTACTTATTATACTTGCTTAGCGACATTCTTGAGTATCTAAACCTGTTTTATTTACTGTAGCATGGATGGAAAATTTTATTCAAAATGATGATAATAATATTTTCTCCAGATATAATATAAAACCTTATATCATATCTGACTGGAGCTACCAATGAAAACTTCACATTTAAACATATTGCTGATAATAAAACATCCCTAAATATAATATAAAATCATCTGGAGATGTCAATAAAAACATTCCAGCCCTGCAACATACAAGCTTAACAAGCATACGAATGTGTCAGTTTTTATTTGACTGGCTGGTAGGAAGCAAGTCAAGCAAAAATTATAAATTTAAGGGGAATCTATGGCATTTTATTAAAGCACGTACCTAACTGTTGATTATGATGGCTAAGTTATTTGCTAATGAATTATTTATTTTAAGCGTTTACCAATGCACGGTTTTCTACACAAAGATAGAAACTAGAAAAATTCGTCCTGATCCTAGCCGCTTGAGTCAGATTTGCGTCTGAGTTATTTAAATTGTAAATAATTTCCAAGGTCCATAAATGAATAAAAGAACGAATTTGTAACATAAGATGTGATATTAATTTTGTAAACAAATATTCATTGCTTTCCCACAATGATATAAGTCTAAATATATTATAAAGTAATACCCTTGATACCTCCTGTTATACTAGCATTGGCATAATGATCCGGAGGTCCGTTCCTTATATTTGGCACAAAATATTAGATTGACTAAAATTTTCTTTTTATCATTACTTAAATATTTGGTCTTTTCAAGCACAGTGATGATTCCTAAAGTGTTTTTACTAGTTAAGTGAGAGAAATGTTATTTCAGTATTTTGAAAGAAATGGAAATTTCACTATACATTCAAACTTTTGTAATAAAGACAGGGATTGTACACAACATTTATAAGGAACAACAACATCTGTTAATATTTGCTATGATTAATCACTTTACATTTAAAAAGTTTTAAAAAGCAATTTGTGAGCAATCTTTAACACCATCAGACCACTAAAACTTTGCTCCATAATGCCAACATTCATATTCAAACCATTGAAACTTGGCAGAAATTTGTGACATACTATTAATGTTGTAATATTAAAAATTTGCAATTTCACTCATAAAAAGAAACTTAACAAAATTATTAATGACATTCACAGGAAACATGAATAATATTATGTATGAAGTGATACACGATGTCGATATTATAGTAAGTCAGCATAGGGGCCGACTAAGAAACCTAGCAGGAATAGTCATTATTAGTCAGTCACAATTATTATCACTAACTGTTTAAACTATTGTCTGAAATTGAATATTATGAAATAAATTTAGGAACACATATTTACATAACTTCACAAAGACACAAATCAGTAACTAAGTACTATGATCTTGCGATCCAATATGCCTCTTTAAATGTTCACCGATCTCACTATCAGAGTTTTTTCGTTTCCGTGAATCAAATCGTACACCTGTTTCATGGACCACCCTTTCACTGTTCTTAATAGCTGTGATTATGTTTTCTTTGGAGGGTGGTACCAATTTCAACTCATCAGCACTCTCCCCACCAGAAGGCTCCACCAGATGCATCACAATTCTCTCCAACTGTTTGGGGTGTTCCACAGGAGCTTCATCTAACATATCAGTCCTTTCATGCTCTTGCTTGGCCATGTCTACTATCACAGAATATTTACGTTTCATTTCATCCATCATACGTTGTCCATAATCTTCTCCAATAACACTATTAACACATACAAAGCTCTGTACTTTTTTTGAATCCTTGTCAATCTCTAGGAATCCACGGGTCCTCATGTAAATGAAGTGACCAGAACGTGACATTAGCCTGTAAAATGATTCTCCAAATTCTCTGCTTTGATCATACATTTGTCGTAAAACACAAATGACCCACCTGACATCCTCTTTATGCATAAATACAAATGCTGATGTGCCTGTCACTTCCTCAGTCATATAACCCGCCGCTAATGATATACTCTGATCACATTGCACTATACGGCCATCTACTAAGTGTCTGGTCCAGTATTCAGAATATGCAGTTGGGGGTAGAATCTGTGGAGGCATAGCATTTGACATTACTTTAATCATTCCAATAAAAACAAAGTCATTGCCACTTGACGAAAATGTTCGAATTCGTCGAACACGCTGTCTCCTAATTATTTGTTGATCTTGCACACCGTTAGCCGTGGCATGGTCTGCGCGCCTTAGGACCCCATCTATTCTGCAATGCTCATATCGAGGGGGATCTGCTTTGGCACCAGCTCTCATTATGCGGATATGAAAATTGTGGTGTTGTTCAAACATTCTCTTTTCACACCCACTTTGTAGCTCTTGTGGGTAAATGTGTTGTCTCAGAATGTTTTTGTCTTCATTGTGGATGTAGTTATAGAAATCTTGCCCTAGTAAATCAACATGGCAATAACCTAACTTTTCTTGAACATTTGGAGATATGAGAAATATTCGTCCACGGCAGGTGACTGAGAACAAGATGCTACCGAAAAGATCAAAAAACTTAACAAAGGCAGAAGACCATGTTTCAATGTGACCACACTTGATAGTGTCGCCGAATACGTGCTCATTTCGTAGCTTATTTGCCGCGAGTCTCAAAACACTTGTTTTGTCTACTTTACGTGGAGCGTGGACTATGTCCGACAACAAAGCTGTTAATTGAGTTATGTGTGAATTATACTGACTTCTTCTTTGTTTCTCAGCTATTATTCTTGACTGACGATCACTAGCTTTAAGAGACGGCATCTCAGGAGAATGGGACTCTGATGATGAATCGCTGCAGCTAGCTGTGAGCAGGCTATAGCCTCCAGGAAGCGCCTGCGAGGGGGACACGGCCACTGCCATCCCGAACTCGGAGGTCTGACTGCCGCCAGCCAGATGAGCAGACATCGCGGCGTTTGCAGCGCGTCTGTTGTTGATAGTATTCGCTCGACTCACTCCACTCCACTCAGAGATGTCATGTCATTGCGACTTTGACAACTGTTTTACACTGATTAAGTTTTTGTTACTCATTCACTAACTATCAGCCACTCACTCTCTTTGTTCACGATAACTGATTAAAGAGGAAACTCAATTAGAAACACCACAAATGTCTATTTCGCAGCAGTTTTAGTCAGCCGCGAAAATACAAGCAGACGACCACACGGTATCTTAACACAAAACAGAGTAAAGTAGACAGTAGACAGTACTGTACTACCCACCCACAGTATGCACAGTAGTACCACAGGTTAGTTAAGCTAGCTATAGCTAGCAAGCATAGCACTTCACCGACAGTGACAGTCAGCCACACCACAGTAGAAAAAAACAACAAAACAAACTCGGACCACAGACAGTACTATTAAAAGTTAAATTCTCTATGGTACATTTTTTTTTGTACTGCACACGCGCGTCGCGAACGTGATGCGTTTGACGTGCAAGAGATTTGACTTTGACAAGCACTGACAACTGAATTCATGGCATTGTAACGTAGGCTTGAGGCTTTAAAAATACGTTGGGGTGAAAAGGAACCGGAACGGCCTCCTTATTCTCTTACAGCAACGCAACTCGATTGCTAGTCGCTCGCATTTTGACAGCTTGTCGATCAGCCAATGACGAAGGTCCTAAATTAATATTATTATTATTATTTTTAATTCCATCTTGCAATCGGTTAAACAAAACCATTAGCAGATCTTTTATGTGCGGGGGGGGGGGGGGGGGGGGTATCTAGTGTGGCTTATTCCTCATATTTAGACTGGATGTTTAGAGCCTGTCAAATTGTTGTTTGTTTGTTACTTCGCTGGATTTGCGAATTCCCAGATGTGGAATCTTTCCCTTTCTGGGGATGCGTGTAGAGAGGCCGCTGAGTGGTTTGAATGAGCGGCGATTCGTGTCCTGTACCTCCCCGCTCTGTGTTCCACTGCCTCTCTCACGGTCTCGACCTTTAGGTGATCCTGCAATTCAGAATTCTTGATGAACCATGAAGCATTTGCAATCATTCTGAGTGTTTTGTTCTGAAATCTTTGCAGTATTTCAATATTAGAATTCCTCGCAGAGCCCCGTGTTCGCCCAAATAGGTTTTAACGATGAGGAGTATATTTTCCAGAGAAACAGAAGATTTATGGTTTAGCAGCCAGTACAGTTTTCTCAGTTGTAGTATCAGCTCATCTCGTTTTTTCTGAATATGGTGTCTCCAAGTTTGCCTTCGGTCAAGGTGCATGCCAAGATATTTTGCTGTTTCGCTCTTTGGAAGCTCTCCCCTAGTTTGACTGGGGTGCAGTCTTCTCTTCTCAGTGCAAATGTTACGTGAGCGGCGCTCGCTTCTGAACGCCATTTTTTCATCCATAGACCTACTTTGTTCAGGTGGTCTTGTAGATAGGCCGAAGCCATATGTGGATCTTTGTTGTTTGATAATGCTGCCGTATCAGCAAACTGGGGTCATTCATTTGACCCCAGATTGCCAACGTACGCAAAGAGTACATTAAGGTTCTTATTGGACTCTTGACGGTAATCAAATTGACATCTCACAATTGAAACCTATTGGGTCGTACAAACGTCCTTTCACCTGATTGGTTGATAATCTATCCATCAACTAATCAACTGACGCGATCTGTTTCATACATGAGATTTTTAGCTAGGTGATTCTTCTGCATGGTATTAATGGTGTTTCCAGATAGCAGATTCTAACTTCCCCCTGCTGAAAAATATTTTATCACAAAGTTATTTTTAATAATACATAAATTAATTTACACCCATTGCCCAGACGGGTAGGTAGGACTTAAAATAACCATTCGCTATAATCCCGACCCTTTCAGGTAGGGCTTGGTTTCAGAACTTCGCAAAATAAATTGTTTCTGAAGTTTACTTCTCATACTATCTGAAAGGGTTGGGTTGGAATTATAGCAAATGGCTATTTTAAGTCCTGCCTACCCGTCTGGGCCATGGACGTAAATTAATATACGTATTATTGAAAATAACTTTGCACAGTAATAATTTGACCGTGTGGAAAAATATTTTTCATCTGGGGGAATCCAAAATCTGATATCTGGAAACATCATTGAAACCATGCAGTAGAATCACCTAGCTATAAATATCACGTCACGTATGATACATGTCGCGTCATTTGATTGGTTGATGGATAGATTATCAACCAATTATGTGAAAGGACGTTTATACAGATGTCAATTTGATTACCGTCAAGAGTCCAACCTTCAATAGTTGAGAACCCTAATGTACTCATTGCGTACGTTACCTTTCTGGGGTCATTCATTTGGGGTGACCCCATAAAGGCAACTTCTTTAACCCGTGCCGCGTTTCTATTGTTCAGGTTTTTGCACTGTGAGTCATTGTTTGCCATTTTTTTCTTAGGGTTTTCTTATCAACACCCGTGTGTTCAGCTGACACTCACTTAAACATATCCTAGATCTTTTGCCTTTAAAAATGTTAAATATTTTAATAAGGTATAAAATACAAATACCTTGAAAAGATTTTCGATTAGGGATATGTTTGTTTTTTTCCCATACCCAATCGTGAGATGTCAATTTTATTACCGTCAAAGAGTAGGTCCATCAAAAACCGTTTTTGTGGCCTATCTGGGGTCAGATGAAGTTCAAATTATTTAATTAAAATTAAAATGACACATAGATTTATTATCAGTCGTTAATCATAAAAAAGACGTGCTAACTTTGTACCGACGCTTAAAATAGTTTTTAGTGAGTTAAATTGAACAAAACTAATTACCAAAATGCATTCTGTACAAATACATGTATGTATACTGTACAACCCCTAGGAATACATTGCCTAGGTATTGTACACAATACCTAAATTATACAGATTGCTGGTGACATATACATACATTATCTATAAGTTGACTTTACATAATGTAATAAACAAAAACATCTAAGATTAATTTGTTTCATTATTTTGCCCAAGACAAGGTTGTCATTATTCAAAATGATGGGGAAAAATGATAAATCAGGCCGTTTTACTGCCCATATGAGGACCAGTCATTGTTCATTGTGACCGGACTTATCAAGTGGCCCGTAACGTATACAACGTTCACAGCTTTTTTGTCATCAGAAAATACAAACATGTTTTCTTTAGAGATTACTCTTGGCAGAGCGACATACAATTGGCCATGTTAAAAACACTCAACTTTGACACGCTATTTATAGGCACGCGCCGCCAGGAAGCAATCTCTACTATATTATGCATAATATAGTAGAGAAACACTGATAACTTTAGAGGTTTCTAATGTGATGTCGTAAATAAACACATTTTTTTGCGCTTACATTGCAAACTTTAGCTGAACCCTACGAGATAGATCGAAATAATGTATGTACTACAGTATTGTACACCTTAAAAAGGTATACAAAAAAGTTCGCGATTGTATGTGTCTATCTTTTAGTCATAACACAATAACCATTTTTATTCCTTTATTTTTTACGAAAAATAATGGCTTATTTACGAAGCGATTTTAAGCAATACAGCACCAATCTTTATCCAATTAAGTACCTTAAAAACATTGTGCATTTAATATAGATCAATATGGCAGTTTACAGCATGAATGTAATTTAAATGAATATTTTCGAAGATATTACAGATTTAAAATGCAGGAGCATAGCGGTTGTGGCGGAAACGGCCGGCGTGTTTTTAAATATTTTCAAATGAAAGGCGCACTTTGATCCTAATTTTCTCAGCCGTTTTAAAAGATAGAAAAAAAATAAAAACACAGTTTTTGTCGTCATTTTTTCCTCAGTACAATGACATTTATAGAAAAACACTTTTGTTAGCCTCATTGAAAATATAATTTTGTTTAGATCTTTAAAAGCACCATGACAAGTCTGATTAGTTTCCTTTTCTGGCCGCATAGTGTCTTTTTTGTCAATTTAGTGCTGCCACCTATAGTTTCTGCACGTTCCCTATAGATCCTTTGCTTTTAAATGTTTTAAGTATTCAAATAATTTTCGATGTTTGTTTTTTTATCCCACAGCCAATTATCAATAATTGCTTTCAAAATCGCAACTGTGTTGCGATCACAGTTAGTGAATAGATCAGCGGAGAGGGGGGAGCGGGGTCAGCATTGGTGAGTATGACGATTAGTGACGATCTGTGTTCCATACAAAGTTGTCACCGGCTGATGATGATGTAATATGTTTTCGTGAATTCCTTAAAAATGCTAGATTTATGTATAAGTGAAGGTGTTTTATATCAAAATAATCTTCTGTTGGCTCTGTTTACAAATATGGGTATTTCGAAACCGATTTTCATAAGATCACTAAGATATTTGTCTGAAATGTGGACAAATAGGCAAATCACTTTTTTTTTTGCTGATAAAGTGACTTTTTTATTCTATTTATTTACTTGGTGATTCCTGATAATTAATAGCATGTTTCTTACCAAATATTAAAGATAGAAAACGTCACTTTCTATAGCTGAACATATTTTCGTTCTATTTTCGAACATTTATTTTTATATCATTTGATTTATTCATTTATTTCCGCTGACATAGTGAAATTTATTTGCAAACTTCGAAATTTTTTCATGCTTTTTTTTTTAAGTCAAATATATGTTTAAAATTATCCTAATAAAAAGGTAAAGTAATATAATGATGAAATAAAATATAAAAAACAAATGTCATAGTGCTGTATTCAGCAATAAAAAAAATCGTTCGATAAGTCAGATTTTTTTTGCACTAATGAACTTTGATATTTTTTGTTAATTATTACTAAGTATGTTAAGCATATTCTATTTAAAATCAAAAAGAGCATCTATTCCTCAGTTAGAAACAGTCATTTGTTTAGCTTAAAGTCACACGTGTGACGCATAAACCCTGTTTACATCTCAAGTGGCGAGTGGTCCGGAGTGGTGTCAAATTTCATGGGCGGTGTAAGTAAACAACGGTGAGGCGAATGGTTAAAAACTAGAGTTATTATATTAGAAACAGGTTGCGATCTCAAGCAGCCAACTTTAAGCTTACATTGTTCATAATGTGTTTATTTTATTTTTTCTTGATTTGTTATTATTAATTTAAATATTTAAAAAGCATAATCTATGTATTATTAGATAAGATAAAAGATAAAGATAAAATGTATTTATTTACCAATTGTTAATTACAATATTATAAATTTATACATTAACTCCCACACCAGGCTAAGCCTGTCTCGTGGGAATCAAATCAGTTTCAATTTTGGATGTACATGATGAATAGCTTAAAAAATATTTAGACAAAAATATAACATTTTAAGCAATTCTGCTTTTTCTGGGTGTGTGTGTGTGCGTGTTGGGGTAAGTGCGTGTGATTGTTTGTGGCTGAGTGTGTATGTATTCGTTCATGCGCGAGGGTGAGACACGGGTGTGTGTGAGCAATTGTATACTAGTCAACTAGATAATATATAATATATATAACATATACTATTAATTTGAGACATACTGGATATCTGAGGAAAACTGTAATTTACAAAACTTGAAAATCTTGTAGGGTCCTGAAGATAAGTTCTTTAACTTTTATTGCAATCTGTGTACAATTCTGAAAATTACACATAATTCTGAAAACATAAATAAACACAACTGTTTAGCATTTTTAAAAAAGTTTCATACGTGGACTACTTTTACATTAGGTAAATGACCTAAGCTGCAATTTTGATTTCAGCTAACTAAAGCATCATTACCATCATACCATCACGACAACATTCCAAACGGGGCAGTCAGAGGCAACTTGCCTCAGGCAAAAATTAATATAAAATCTTAAATTTTGTGTTGTGGGTTGTGTGGCCTGCCTACTCTTTATTATGTGCTCATCCCTTTTCACCCCTCCTACTTTTCCTGATTCACTTCAGAGATTTTGTTTTGACGTTTGAGAATGTTTTTGCTGGTTATTTTCACTAGTTGGTCGATTGGATTGGCTTGCTGGCTTGCTGCAAGTTAGTCTGTGATTTGCTGTTTGTTTTTTGATCACAAAACAAACCCACTTCATTTCCTAAACTTTTCTTCTCACAAAAAATTTTTCGTCATAGAACTTTTTAAGTATTATTTTATTGGGTAGGTAAAGTTTACGTGTTTGCGAACAATTAATAGTCGATTGTTTATAGCTTTTTCTTGACTCTTTCAGTTGTTTGCTACGTTCAAAAATTGGTGAGTTTTTTTATTTTGTGCATAATTGGTAATCATGTGGTGGACGAGGCTTAATCGTCTTCCCTTATGTTCAAAAGAACCATTTTGTGGCTTTATTTGTTTCACTTTCGTGTATAAAGTTCACAGCTTTGAGCTGTACTAAAACCGGTTATTTTTATTTTATAACATCAACCGTATTTTTGCTAGGTCGGGCAAGGAGGAAAATACTGACATTATTATTAGTGGCGTTGGGACCGACGCTCGCCAAAATGTGGTTTCAGTTGACTATTTTGATAAATGTTCTCTTCTTAAAAAAAAATCTCACGCTAGAAGGTAAGTTTGATTATTTTTACAATTTTTTTTTTACAATAAAGTTCTTAGTGACTACAATAAAATTATTATAATGTTTTAGTTGGTGAGGAATGTGTACCAAATAATAAAAACAAGGATGGTGTTTGTACTGTTATTACTGATTGTGAAGTGGCTATAAGGTATGTAAACTCAAGTTTGACCTATGTGACCACAACTTTGTGCCTTGTGTAAACCATTATTATTAACAGCACTTGAATAATTATTAATAACATGCTATAAAAAAAACTAGCTTCATAATACCTACTTTCTGATAATGTAACCCTGTTGCAGCCAAAGAACTGGGTGCCAAACTTAATGATTGTAATAGCAATTTCAAGCATTAGAGGATGCTAACGTTAAGGAAATTTGCCATTTAATGGATGGAGTGATAAAAGATCATGTCTGCACAGTAGGGCCTGAAAACCATAAACCTTTACCACCGATAAAATTAAAAAAGTAACTCACTTTTAAACTAACACAATGTTTTAGCCAATACTTGAGGTTTTAGGTGTCTCCTCCACAAGAGAGTCTAGCGCGGCAATATTGTCATTGGGCTACATATTTCTATGCACTCTCATAAATTGTATCTTCACCTGATGTTAGCTGGCTCCTGGCGAAGCACACGCTTGTGGAATTGACTCCTCATAGTACCCACTTTACACATCTGATTGACTGGATCAATCATTCTTTACTCATCATTACATAGGCATTTTTTTTTAATTACAAGTTTAGGCACTGCCAGCAGTCCATTAAGTAAATATGGTCAAGAAAATACATTAATTTAACTATTAATTCTAGTGCTATCCGACAGAAAAACTATCATTCCTTCTTGAGATGTGGATTTGAAGATTTGTTGGAAGTTATTTGTTGTCCACGGCCAACTGCAACAAAATTTGGTAATATAATTTATTATGACAATTTCTTTTGTACTATTTTTAAATTTGTCTTTTAGTATGATTAAAAATTTATTTATACTTGCAGGCCCAGGCCGAGACAAAAAAGAGCGCAAGGCTGAAAGAGGTAAATAGTAAAAAATGGTTCTAAACTTAAATAAGTGTTGTGTATTTAAATAAATCTTGTATGTGTAAACACTAAGGCATTTTCTTCTTCAGAATGCAGAAAAATCATGGAATCAAGCACCCCACCTTTGGATTTACATATTATTGGCGGCGAACTAGCTTCACTTGGTGAATTCCCCCACATGGTAATTTCTGTTATTTTCCTTGATTTGTTATGCATTTCATGATTGTTATAGGAAAACGTGTTGGGTAAACAATAAATTAAAACAGGTTTTGACTTGGTTCCTAATTGGTTTGTGCCAAATTAAATAACATTATAAAAGTTAATTATGTTGGTAATTAAGATTAAAGTGATTCACTGATTTGTTTGTTATTGTGTTAGTATACTTTATTATACTTACTATAACTTAAAGACAGCATTGGGTTGGGACTCTCAAGTGCCTATCTAATATAATTTTATTATGTGTTCAAAAACCTTAAACAATTTTTTTATAATTTGTTGTGTTTATTGTGTTTTTCAGTCATTATAATTTCCGAGAGTTACATTTTTCAAGAGAAGGCTAGAAAATATCTATGATACGTCTTTAATGTACTGAATGTACAAAAAATCACCTGTAAGGCCTCTCGAAAAAATAGCTATTCCTAAAAATAAAGTGTAATCTATTTAGTTCGCACTTGCGCCATAATATGAATGCAGGGGGTCCTAAAAAGTAGTGTCAAGCAGAAGCTCAGAGGTATAGAACATAACTAGGGCTATGATGACCATTTTATTGTTTTTATTAATTTACAAGAGACTGTCTTTCCCGTCAAAATATAGACAAAATTAAAAAAATATATCCATGGTCACTCCCTGATAATGTAGCTTAATATTGGTGAAAATCGGTTCAGTAGTTTCGTAGCCTATTCAATACAAACAAACAAACAAATAAATCGTTCCCTTTTCTAATATAAGTATAGATAGATGATGCCTGGAGGTATTATCTACCGGTTAACCGCAAGGTTAAACAGATTATTAAGGAAATATGTATAGGCTGTGCATCATACAGGAAAGGATATATTGGGAAAGTACGACAATATATTTTTTTTAAAACTGAAACATTCAGTTACTAAAACTTTTTAATTTTCTTTGAATTATGTTTCAGGTGGCTATCGGATACGACAGAGGAAACGGTTATCAGTTCGACTGCGGCGGCGCTCTGGTCTCGACTACTTATGTGCTCACGGCTGCGCATTGTATAATTAATTTAGAGAGGTAAACCTGTTCCGGTTTGTAAGATTAACCCCTTTATGTATGAAAAAAAAGGTAAACAATGCTTTAAGACTAGAATACCCTAGTGAAAACAGTGTTATAAGGCTGTTTCTTCTGAGAACAAGCTAACTGCAGGACTTAAGCCTAACTTTGATGGTAACTGCCAAATGTATTCCTGCAGATCCGCGATTAAATGACTTATTTACACTTCTGAAGATTGATCAGATCTTTATTAAACTAGTACCTACACTTCAGCAATTAAAAGCACAGTAGTACGGTCATGTTAACTAACCTATTCATTGCACACATGAATTTGACTGTAACACAACTTTAGAGCTACTTTATTTAATACATTTGAAATAGAACGAAGAGAGCGTCGTGGCCTAGTGGTTAAGCAATCCAACTCGGATCGCGGCTCGTGTGGTCCCGAGTGCAAATCTGGCCGGAACCAAATTCTTTGTGTTTATTGTTTAATTTCCGACTAACTCTCCGGTGATGGAAAACATCGATAAAAATCCAAATCAACCCGGATAGCGGCGGAAGGCTCGCCACATACCACGTTGGGTTCTATTACAATTGGTGAAAAGTAGGCTTCTGAGTGTTCCGTTCACCATGACGGCAACAGTCACTTGCCTCTGACTACCCCGTTTGGGATAAAGTCGCGATGGTATGTTGAGTTATGTTATGTTGAATAGAACAATTGGGATTCCATTGTTCTATTTAATTCCATGTGTATGTTGTTTTGTTTCTTAGCAACTTTTTGCTTTTTAACATACAAGCAAGTGAAATTGCTACCATTACCGTAGCCATTTCAAATTTACGTTATCGTTCGCGTAAAAAAATGAATTCGGATTTGACATTGTCATGTCATGTCATTTGTCATCCCAATTCAATTTTTTTACGCGTACTATAACGTAAATTTATAGTGGCAACCCATGGCAGACGTACTAAATTGACTTTTATAATGTCTGAATTGAATGTTTTTTCTATAATTTTATTTTTGTATAGGGTAGAACCGGAAATGATACGCGCCGGTGTCGTGGAGATAGGCGATGAGAAATGGCACGACGAGTCCGACTACCGAGTAGCCGAGACCATCACGCACCCTAACTACACGCACAGTTCTAAATACAACGACATAGCACTGCTGAGGTACGAGTATAGTGAGTAAAGTAATTCGTTTTGGAAGTATGGATCGAGTAGAATAGACATTTTGCAGAGGTCATTCCTTAACTTTCTAACCATAGGAATGTTGGTCCAGTTTTAACTTACACTTTCGATGTGTGACACACATAATCCGTGTGCCCACCTCCAAATGTCCTTGCGTACACTACGCCAGAAATAAAAGTGAGGTCCTTTTTATTTCTGGCCATCGGAACACCACTGTCTGATGTTTTTTTTTTTTATTTGTTGTCGTGTGCCTTTGTTTTTAATAATTTGCAAGTAACGATGTCCTGGGGCGCTAGCCAAGAGCAACACTCTACTTTCGTATTCACATGTCAATTTGAAAAATGTACGTCATGCATGTGTTAGTTCCGTACATGTTTAAAGTAAATAAATAATTTATTTCTATAAGTACTAATAACTATTCAAAAGATTGTGATTGTGATTCTTTTTTGTTTCTATTATTTAAAAAAGACTACAATTAGCAAACAGGTGCTGATTAATAGCTGTGCTACATTATTTGTTTGCTTCATCTTTAAGGAATTTTTAAGTAGTTTAAAGTACTAGGAAAATTAGAAAAGTCGACCATCTTTTTGTAAAGTCAAAAGTTTGAGCTGCTCCATTTCATTCTTAATTCCAAATACTTCCTGTACACTGTCTGACTGCTTGGCTTATAGATATTAATATCATTGCTGCAATCGATGGATTGTTCCTTAATCACCACACTTGCTAAATATGGGCAGGCCTGCGCCACTATGTACGTAATTCGGTTTACTTAATCACCTACGCGCTTGGTCCGCCCGTGTGGACAATTTAGTCGAGTGTCACGCACGCAGTACGCAGGACGCGACCGACGCGGCAGTTTATTTTCGCAAGCTGAAAGTTCACAGGATGGTGAGACAAAAGCGTTACTGTACTGCATTCGGATGCACTAACACAAAATTTGAAGATAAGGATTTAACATTTAACAGACTTCCCTAGAATCTTGCAAGCGCAAAAAAAATTGTTTATTTAAGACATCACATTAGAAACCTCTAAAATTATCAATGTTTCTCTACCATAATATTAATGTTATATACATATAAACCTTCTTCTTGAATCACTCTTAACTATTAACTCTTAACCAGCATCAAAATTAGTTACGTAGTTTTGAAGATCTAAGCATACACAGACTGGAAGCGACTTTTTTATACTATGTATACAATACAAACCACGAAAAAGCGTATTTGTTTACACAGTATTTATAGGTACCTAAGTGGCACACGCAAGCGCTTCATATTCCAGTATTAAGTAAGCGAGCGGCGAGCGCTCGTAGCGCCCTAGACATACTCGTAAGGTTTACTTTCGATTGTCCCTGCCGTTCAAAGATTTAGGTACGAGTACAGGTGCAGAGTTGTTTTGGACCGTATTGGCGCGCACCGAAGGTTGATATTCTGGTGCAATTGTGTTGAAAGTGCGTCTTCTGTTATTTATTTTATTCTGTCATACGGGTTGCTAAAAAAAAACTGATCAACCGGGATTTAAGCCTCGGGAGCAAGCCTCTTTATCTCGAGCCAATTAGATTCGTGTTAAATAGTTTTTTCTTGAAATGTATGCTAATCCTCATTTTGACTATGACAGGTTGGAGAGGCCAGTGGAGGTAACGAGCAATTTGAATGCCGCCTGCTTGTACACCAGCGGCGAGAACCCGGCCGGACCGCTCACCATCACCGGCTGGGGCAAGACCAGCACGACACGTGAGATAAACATCTATAACGCTTTGTCTTACATTCTTTTTATACTGCCCGTCAAGATCCTCACTCCACCTGATGGAAAGCGGTCGTGAGGTCCAGATATGAGGTTGACAAGCCCAGTCATCCAAACGAATCACTGGGCTGGCCATCCTCACCTTGAAGGCCTGCAGAAATGCCTTTTCATGCTCCGCTTGAAAAACCCGGGACTATACGAGGAAGGAAACACATGTGCTGGAAGAGCGTTCCACGTCTGGATGGTACGACAAAGAAACTAGTCACCGAACCTTTTAGTTCGGGCCAACAAATGTTGAATTGTGTGTGGATACATAGCTTTCCGCCCGCGTATACTTCATTTTCATGGCATGAAAACTAATTATTTCAAAACAAATATATGCCTATAGCAATCAGGGATAATGTAGCTTTTTAACAGTGAAAGAATTTTTGAAATCAGTTTTGTACAATACATACAAACTCACAAACTCTTTATAATATTAGTATTGATTTAATTTTTTTTATTAAAAACTGTATACTTAGAGGAGTTCACATCAACCTTTACACAGGGGCTCTTTATGCTGCTTACATAAGACCCGTTTTGCAAGGGATACATTTTACTTACTTAATTTTTTTAGACTAATTTTCTTAGGCATAATGAATGTTGCATAATTTCTATTGTCATAATGAAACTTTGGCATAATCGTATTTTGGCATAATGAGTTTTAAGCAAAACGATCTGTTGGGCTATTAAGGAGACGCATAATAGTCTTTTGCCATTTATATTATTGATAGTGTTTTGTCATAAAGGTTAATAAGTATAGACTAATAGGTGGGAGGAGTGAAGTAACGAGCGTGTTAGGTGTACATAAAACTATCTATCGCACGAAGCCGAGCGAGCAAAGTGAGCGTGCCGCCGCAGCGGCCGGCGAGTGCTTGGGCCAAAAAACCTCATTTTTCTAGATTAATATTAGGCATTCTCATTTCATTCGTTAGAATATTATGCTTAGTTATCTTTATGCCATATCTGATTATACTTTGAGAAAATAAGCGAATAGTTGTTATGCCATAATATCATTATTCCTAAAAACACTGCCTGAATAAAGTATGACAAAAGTTTTACGCGAGTAAATATAGCCAGTTTTGCAATGGTTTTGTAGAGGAGAATGTGAACGCCTCTGTACATACATATACCCACAACCACAATTATTTTTAATGGGAAAGTTAAGACTAAACGAGTAAGGCTCGTCACATACAAACGGTAAATTCCTTATGTATGACCGACCTAAGAGGGCGACGCTATTATGAGCGATAAATAATTCACGTTAATTTTTAACCCGTCCAACGTTCAATAATTCAAAATTACCGCCTGCTGATGTGATGCGAATCGGATCATCGAATCCCCCCGGCTTAACATCATTGAGGGTCCATTTTTTTAGATATACCGGGTGATTAATTGGCTTGTTGGGGACTTAGGGAGATTGTTGGTAGTTCAGCCTGCCAGCTGCAGGTTGTGGCTTTTATTACACTATAAGAACACGTCTTACGCCCCATGTGGTGTAGGTTATGTTTGCAATTATTCCCTAGAGAGCCTAGATAATCCTCTTTCAATAAACAGGACAGTTATTCGTTAAATTGTGATGTAAATCTAGATTTTACTTATAGAATCAGTACTAGGCAGAATTCTGTTGGATTTGGGTATTGGATGTATAGGTTTTTGAGTTACAAAACTTTAATCCACTTGTTACAAAATGTAGTATTGTCTAAGCTGTTCGTGTAGGTACTTATTTTATACCCTGTCCATTATTTAATTTTCTTTTTGACAGTTAGAATTTAGTGACGCCGTCACACTTTTTTACTTAAGAAGAGCTTTTAATGTATTAATTAATGCATCGGGATATTTTAGTTTCAATATTAATTATTCCCAACTACTACTCAACACAGATCTGTGTACGAACTGACGAGTCGAGTGTAAATTATAAAGAAGAATCTGATGAATCGTTGTACTCGTAATAAATAACATTTAAGAATTTTACCAATTGATGGAAGTCTTTGCCCATCAGTGAGACAGTATATATTAGGCTAATTACTTTTTACTTGTTTCATTTGTAGGTATATCCAATTACAAATAATAATAACTGTTCGTTGCAAATAATTTATCATGAAGATAGATACTATCTTCATTTTCTTTTTTTATTGACTTTACAGACACAATACTTAAAAAAGGTTTTTCGTCGCATCCCCAGAAAGCCTGCGAAGTAGCATGCTGTTGAAGACTAACGTGAGTGCGGTGAGCCGCGAGCGCTGCGACCCGCACTACACGGAGTGGCGCAAGCTGCCGCGCGGCATCAGCGACGACCAGATCTGCGCCGGCGACCCCAACGGCGGCCACGACGCCTGCCAGGTACATACTGATGCTGTGTGTCGTCAGACGTCGAGTTGCAGTGAGTGATGCAAATTCACCTTCGCGTTTTGCGAGCACGTAAATGTCAATTTGTATGGCATCCCGTCAGCGCCACCCAGCGGTGAATGCGAGCAACATTACGGCCGATAGATGGCGCTGACTCGTTGCTATACTGTTTGACATTTACGTGCTCGCAAAACGCGATGGTGAAGTCATTCGCATCGCTCACTGTAACTCTTACTAGGCACTCGGAACTATTAGCGATCGACACGCGTTTTGTTATACATCATATAAGCAGCAACGGTGTAATATCGTGCGTGAATTTCCACACGATGTGCTTAAAACACGCTAAAAGTGGCTTTAAACCAAACGAGCCAATGTTCATTCGATCAAATTTTGTAAACAGACCAAATAATGCTCTGTCTTTGTTTACAGAAAGAGAATTTAATAAAGTAGGGATAGAATAAGCATTTGCTCGCGTTTGGTCCTATCCCTCCTTTATATCCTGTCCAGAATAATGATGCGAATTTTGTTGTACAACGATCGCTGAGAACTAAGCTTTTTGTTGATTATGCAATATAAGCAGCAGCGGTGTAATATCGTGCATCAATTCGTGCGTAAATAGGGGCCTATGCACACCGCGTTTCCCTTTTTTATACTAAGCCGGTTGAAAGACTGCGTCCAACTCACATACACACGCGAGTCGGACTCAGCCTTTATGCTGCGATATGTACAAACGCGGAGTGCACAGGGTTACCTATTGGAACGCATAACGTTTTTTGCCATAAACTGATAATGCATTATGTTAATAATCATAGAAAGTCATAATTTCGATAAGCAGAAGTATCAAAGGGCATAATTTTTATTTGCCATAATATTAATAAGACGTACTATTCAAAAACATGCATGAAATAAGCATGACTGAAAAAATGCCTAAACTCCTAAGGAATAACACTTATTTACCATAATTAATACGCATCTTGCTTGCATGCACGCATAATACTAAATAGCTAGTTTTCTGGCGCTTCGCCGGCCGCTGCTGCGGCACGCTCTCTTCGCTCGCTCGGCTCGCGCGTTGTGGTCACAGTTCTTACCCAACTTAACCAATGAACCATGTAACCAATTTGTCTTTCTTACTGTTAGAGGCTAAAAAAAAAATATCACGAAGCTTTCTGTGGTAAGAAATATTTCATTATGTCGAAATATTTTTTGAAAAAATGCTGAAAAAACTTAACTTATGTAAATCTTCAGTTCTGCTTCATAACGCTATGCCGTTAATGAGTTATGCCTCGTAAGAGTATGTCGAAAAAATTATGAATAGTAAAATTTCACTAAGCATACCTTATGCTTAGTAAAATTATGGCAAACGATGTTATGGATTTTAATGATTATGGTTTTTATTAGTATGCTTTTTGATTTGTATGCCATATGAAGAATGTCATTTGAATTTATGGCAATCAAGAAGGCTAGAAACTAAGGAGAGATAACTCCCGAAGTGGGGGTAAGCTTTCGAGGGCCGAAAGTCGTATACTCTGTGCCGGGCAAAACGCTGTATTGCGCATGTGCAGCGGCAGCTATTTGTCATTTCATGGTCACATGGTTTTGTTTTGAACGGTGTCACGTGCGACAGTTGTTGTTTTTCGAGGTTGTGTTGACCAATTTTGACACTTCGCGAGGATCATTTTGACACTTCGCGAGGATCGCGGCAAAGAAGCGTAATGCGCATGCGTCACTGTGGGATACGGATTTAGTCCAACCCTTTCCAGGGAGTTATCTCTCCTTAGTTTCTAGCCTTCTTGATGGCAATAAACATTATGCTTGTCAAAGTGTCACCTGTGCACAGAAGTATTTAGCCTGTAGTTTAGTAACTATTCCACTACTTAGGTAAGGCCTGAATCATTGAAAACAAGTCATGGCTACAATTGATAAGTATTAAGTATAGGCTTAATCACCACGCTTGCCAGATGCGGGTTCGTGATTACTGTGCGAGGTTCGAAGTGAGTTTTTCAGAATAGCCCTATTGGTATTATAAACACTAGTGCATTTTATCGTAATGTGACATTTTATGAATGGTATAATACATGAAAATGATCAGTATTCTGAAAGCATTTCTTTGTTTTTGCATGGTTTTTAATAACAAGTTGTAAGTAACTAAAAATCGCAATGTGGTTCCGGTTTGAGTAAATTTAAAAGCGACGAATGCTCGATGTTCCTGATACTGAACGCTCAAATCTTACGATGTTCTTTTTGTTAATAGTCACGAATATTTGTTTTTAACCGACTTTGAAAAAGGAGGAGGTTCTATTTTCGACTGATTTTTTTTTATGTAATGTCCACCGACTTCCTCGTCATTTGTGAACCGATTTGCACTTCCGAGGTGGTGCCATTGATGAGACCTGATGATGCGACGAAATTTTAAATGAATTTCAAATAAAATCTTATAATTTTATTGGCTTACCAACTTAGGGATCCTCCCCCCAATTCAGAACAAAGTTATCGACCGATTCGGTTATTTTCTTTTATTTTCAAATCATCGTTTCAATTTGGGGCATGTCTGTTTTTTTTAAATACACAAACAAAAGGCCCTTGTCTTTTACATATAAAAATGTTGAATTCTACCGTTTAGCGCGTAATTTACCACAGTTAAAACAAATTTACCGAATCATTCGATAATTTCATTCTGAATCGGGGGGCAGAACCGAACTGAAGTTGTAACGAAAAATAAAAGCGACTTCAATGAAGTTTGAACCCCAATCTTGGCAATCAAGACTCCGTTGAAGTCGGTTTTATGTTTTATTGAAGCACTAGAATGAGCGCGTGTTCCCCAGGGGGACTCCGGCGGGCCGCTGCAGGCGGCGCTGGGCCGCGAGGCGCAGTACCGGCTGC
Organism: Udea olivalis; assembly: GCA_947369235.1. Lineage (NCBI taxonomy): Eukaryota > Metazoa > Arthropoda > Insecta > Lepidoptera > Crambidae > Udea > Udea olivalis. The sequence goes on from OX376351.1 coordinate 12,761,105, forward strand.
TGGGCGTGACGTCATTCGGGCGCGGCTGCGGCTCGCCCACGCCCGGCGTCTACACGCGCGTCGCGCACTACCTCGACTGGATCGAGGGGCACGTGTGGCCCTAGGCCCGCTAGCCCACGCGCCCGGCCTCCGTCACTGCGAGCACTTGCGCGCGCTAATTACCTTCCAGCCGCCGGGTATTCCACGACTCATTTGACAGTTGGTTGACAGACGGACGCGTAGAGCATTTGTACGCGAATTTTGCGGTTGAACTGACGCGATGACGTACTGTAAGCGCTGATTGCTGAGAGCTATATCGAAAGAGGTGGCCCTGGCAATATATGTCTGTCACACGACAGCACGCATTTAGGATTAAGAAAATTGTGTTACGTAGTAACTATTAAGTAATCTGTGGTATCGCGGCTTGATCGTCGAACTACCTGTTTCTATCGGGTGATTATTTATACTATCCGGAAAATGTGTAAATAATCACCCAGTAGAAATTAATATGAAGAGTAGAAACGAAAAATATACACTGAGGGATGTAGACACTATCTAAGCAAAATTTCACATTTTGACGACTTTGTGGCGTCGCGCGTCTTTCGGGCGCGGCTGCGGCTCGCCGAGCTTCGTATTTGTGCGGGGAAACTATTTATACTGTCAGGACATTTATATGGCAAAAATTTCATTTTTTAAACACGGGCGAGTAAAAAAGTAAAGACTCTCCGTTGTGACACTGGAGGGTGAAGCACTTTCAAATCCTTGTGGACAATGGTAGATTGCAAAATGGCGGCCCGGCTGGCCTTCAAGTGTGTAAATGTTGTAAATACTATTGGCTTCTTTGCATGGCGTCAATTGAAATGTAGGCAACTAGGACTTTTTTACTTGTCCGTGTTTTAAACTAATGTTAATTTTGTATGAAAACCTCAACATAATAATAAGTTAATAATAGTTACTTACATAGTTTCTACACCCTTTATTGAATATGCCATATAATTTTCCAGACAATATAAATAATCACCAGGTACATACACTCTCATAGAACGTGTCTCCGCTAGGCGATTCACTCGCCTCAGGTGACGCCTTAGTGAGGTTTTGAAACTAGAGATGCTACGAATATTCGGCAACTGTTCGGCTATTTTTTTTATTTACGTGGTTATTTCACGAACACTGATTTTGTTATTATGTACCAAATCGTGAAAAAAGACGCACATCTTATTCAAAAACCATGTGGCATGCAATAAATAAATAAATAAAAATATATGTATCTCAATCACAAATACTTAAGATTTTAAATCTATCAGTAGTAAGTTGTGATTAATGATTTAGTAATAGGGTATTTTTTTTTTTTTTTTGTTGAGGTGTTATCGAAATATCACACAAAAATAGAAATATTCCTAAAAGAATATTTCGAAAGCACCAAAAGTAAGTTTTTTTCGCTCCCCACTACTTCAAACAGCCGCTTGCAAATGACGTCATTTGCGATCCACTTCTATTACCTCTTGCAAAACATTCGTTCGGCATTATTTTACTATCTGATATTGTTGTCAAATACCCTATTGCGAGTTAGTAACAACTATAGTTAGTTACTAATCAACAAAAACTAATAAAGTTTCTCAATATAGTAACTAGTATGTCGTGACAAAATCTACACGCAAATCACTATCGTGGCATCTCTAGTTGAAATCATCATACTCGTAGCGTAGGTCAACGCCTTATTTTACCAAGGCTGACTTTGAAACTTCAAAATTAAAACATACATGTTTTAATATTGATTTAGTTCGGGTGGCCTGAAACGACCTAAAAAAACACTTCAGAAAGCACAGAAAACTTAAATAAGATAATGTATGGCGCTCCGTTAATATGAAAAACAAGTGTTTTTGCACTTTTTTTGCTAATTGTAACGTCCATAGCGTTTAAGTGATACGAATCCGCCATTTATCAATGGATTTTCATTCCGTTCGAAGAAAAAAGAATGGTAAATCTACTTGATTTTAACATACGTTGCCGTAAAGGTTAAGAGTGGACTAAATAAAACACCGTTTAAAAAGGTGAACTGCACTTGACAGGCGAAGAACGCACGTTCGCGACATTCAGTTCAACAAAATATATGTCTGTGTCTAAAAAAAGTAGTATCAATTGCTTATAATTGTATGATAAACGATGGAGAGAGTTCTCATTTACCAGCACTTAAAAGCTTTTACCTATATATAATGCCCTAAATAGCTGTTACAAGTAGCGGCAGGTAAGTCTAGCGCTGAACGAAATGTGGAGGGGATAGTTGCGCATGGGTACTGTCGCGCTCGAAATACTTAATTATTAATTTAATTAATTAATAGCTAAATAATGTAATGTTATGATATTTCTTTAATGTAATGGCAAATAGTCTAATCTGTAGGACAGAAGCAAAAATGTAACGTTCCAAAAAATTATATGTCAATATAATTATGTGTTATAAATATGTCTCTTAGTGTAGGGTATTCTATATTGCTAATGAGTCTATGAGAAAATTAAAAAAAAATTATTTAATCGAAAATTAACTTTGTCAATGGACGGATTTTTCTAAAATCACTGATTATCATTTAATTTAAATCCTCGCCGATTGTTTCATCTGGCTTAAATTCAGTGCTGCTTGCCGATAAATAAGTAAAATATTCGTGGCTTCGCTGATTTCACTTTTGATTTGTTCTAAAGAATTAACTCATTAGATTCTCTTCTTAAAAAGCAATGCACGTCATACATCATTTTCGTGCCTGTCTTCTTAAAACAGTATTTCGTCTAGACATATTCACTGTTCAAAGTCACAGATAAACAATAATAAAACAACAAATTACCCAACAAACTCAAACTTAACACAAAACTATAACAAAAATTAACAGCAAATAACAACGCAATTTAGAACGCGACTGTGCACTGGGAGTGCGCGGGACGTGGCATCAGTGCGGGGGACAGAATGCGACTGCAGAGCCAATCGGCGCTACGCACGCCCACCCTTCGTCCCTCTAGCCCCCTGTGATACCTTACTTTTGACTTCTGCGCAATAACGGTCAGCGCTAGAGTTTCGTGCCGCTACTTGTACTTAAGGTTGTATACAGATTTTCGAAGAAAATGTTGTTATTAAGTAACTCTGAAACCATCACACTTAAAAAATACGTTGGTGTAATTTTTAACACGCGTAAAAGGCTCTTGAAGTTTTTTAGCTTTGGCGGTCGTTCTGTGCCACCCTGGGGCCGTATTACCATATCTTATAGCCACTCAAGGTAATTTCCTAAACTGAGCCAAAGAATACTTAGCGTAGCGAGCTATTTCCTAATATTATCTTTCATTTTCAGCCAGTCAGCGGTTACCTGTCAATAATGAATCTTCTAGGCTAGACATTTATTAACGAAATTGCTCGCTTCCCTCAGTTTAGAAAATTAACTTGACTGGCTATAAGAGATGGTAATACGGCCCCTGTACAACATTCAGCTTGAACTTAGGCGGTGATTCTGTTAAATATAGCAATAGCTGAACTTAACCGTCCATTACCTCCCATGTGATGTTTTTGATGAACATGTCAAGATCTCATGGCGGCCAAAGATTGCATTCATTTTAGTAGCCATGTTTAATCATCGCTTAAGTAATAAATAGCAAATTTTCGTTTAGAAATGTTAAATAATAATTAAATAATAAATAAATTGTAGACACTGAAGCTACAGAATCGCCAGCGTAGTATATAAAACTAGCTATTAAGTTACGCTCAAAACGCGCCTGTGATGTTTATTGCTTATGAAAATGCTATGCTCCGTAAATTGTTTCTGTGTCGTGCAATAATCACTATAGCTCAACTTGCCTTGCCTTAGCTGTACTCGTATCAAACGAAATTACGCGAAGTCAGCGGTGTTATTTTTCCATTGACGACTTTATTACTGGCGACCGTCGGAGCACATTTTACAATAATGTTGAAGAAATTTTGAACTGTAAGAGAGACCGACCGGGTTCGTATTTAGTGTGAACGGTATTAATTGATACTTTTAGAGAATTCCTCTAAGCTAAGCAACTTTTTTGAATAGGTACATGTGAAACTTGCAGTAGTACATTTTTTTAGAAAAACTGCTTTGAAAGTCATACAAATGTTGTTTTTTTAATGTAAAACACATGTTTTCTTGTCCAATAAAATAACTAATAAAAATAGGTTAAATTATCTGCCAACCTTTTGACGATGAAATTGATATCTATAACAAAAAAAATGAGTGATAATTTTGTTCGAGCTTAAATGAATAAAAAAAAACTAAAATTGTTTATTAGTTTAACAGTTAGGATCGGACATTTTTTTTTGGTATTTTGACCACAAACTAAGCACTTGTTACACTTATTTTCATAAAATAAAAAGGACGGAAATAACTCCCGGTATGCGCTATTTTGATTTGATATGATCCGGTTACGTGGGTCGGCGCACGCTTCACCGTCTAAATCGTCAACAAAAGCAAGACTTTGTTGTCAGTCGAAAAATTTCCATACACCGGATATAGCACAATTGAAAAACCTAAACATAGCACTCGCGTGACAGTGACATCCTGCCGTCTGCCTTTTTCTGACATGTATTATTAAAAGGGTAGGGATAACATTGTAACTAATAATAAAATGGCGTATGTTTCTGTTCACCAAATTTGATTAAAAGTGACATCCAAAAAATCATATTTGTTTTCCAAAATTAGTAAATGTTCACCAAATTTTGTTACCTTATTTAATTCTGAAACGTACTCATTTATTTAAGTCAACGTGGGCCAAATGAAGTTTTAGTTGATGTTTATCGAAATGTTAACTCCATTTTTTTTCAAATCTGTTATCTAAATATGCCCATTTTGTTAGTATTATTAAATTTCAGCATCCAAAAAAAGGTTGTTTTCCTCTTAAAAAGTAAAGGTTTAACTACTATACATATTTGAAATAGCTTATAATATTTACGTGACTGACAAAATATGTACCGGTATTATTAAACAGGGTTCCTATTTAAAGCTTTGCGATATCGCGATACAATGAACATAATATGGTTTAATAATTTAGAGCCTCGTGCTAATTACCGCCGATAGGGCCTGCTATATTTACGAGTAGGTACTATTGTATATTTCGCACCAACATAAACCTAAAAAAGTTGTAATGCTACGGCCAGACTTGAACGTGAAGATTCGTGTTCGCGCTGTCGCGATAAATCTCGTGTTCTCTCCATGACAAAGTGCTTGGCCACATCAAGAAAAACTTCGCGCGTCGCGACAATCTAGAACGTCGCGATCATTCATTTTGATTTTTCATGTGGTTTTGCTCATGGAGTTCTAAAAAACTGGTTCAGTTCCTAATTGTGTATGAGTACTAATATCCTCTCATTATGTACCTACTCCAATCCATGATCAAACCGGAAGCGCGCGCAGTGTAGCCAACCGCACGAACTTTGTCACGACAAAACTCTTTGATATGCAGCAGTTTACCAACAGCGACGCGAAGGGCGATCGTGTTCTCGATAGGACCTACGGTACTTTGACCAGACCTGTCCCGACAACGCAAATCTTTGCGATAGTGCGGCCGCAGCATACTGCATATTATCAGCCGCGAGGATAACCATATTTGGCTCGAAAACAAACATTTTAATGCAAGCATTGTACTTTATTTGGGTAGCTATGCGGCGTAAATTGGGAATGTCAAATTTGGTAAATATTTACTAATTTTGGCATACGGTTACATTTTACAGTTGACGCATCACTACAGTACAGATACAAGTTACATCTTATTTGTTATACGAATTTACTATTTTAGATACGGCCTAAGCTGCAATGAGAAAAAGAGTGAATTCATCATCTTTTTGAACGGGGTTCCTTTTTGCCGTGTAAGTCAGTTTAAATACCTTGTGCACATAGTGACTGCAACTCTACATGAAAATTGTGACATAGGAAACTTTGTCGGTCCGTGTGGTCACATAGTAAGGCACAGATATGCTCGGTTGTAGTAAAGTAAGTAAAGCTAACATTATTTACAGCCTACTGTCAAAATCTTAATACTAGTAGTCTGTGGTCAAACTTTACCCAGCGTGCCTACAATGCCCTGCGTGTGTTGTGTAATAATATCTTAGATCCTTGTTGGGGCTCCCTCGTTACTGCAGTGCATCTGGCATGTTTGCTGATGCCAGTAGTATGTTCAGTGCTATAATGCGCAGAAAGTCTCATTCCATCATACGAGGGTACGAGGAAGCTCCAACGGTATTCTGAGGATGTTATCGGAGAGGTTGCAAGGTTCACCGCTTTACATCTGAGACATGCAAAGCGATGAAACTTTGTGTTTTAATTTTTCTGTCTTTATTTACTAACATAGTGAGTAAGTCAACTGTTACTAACAATTTTATGGGCATCAAAGGCCTGATTTTTTTTTTTCTTTTTGAATTAAATTTTTATTATTTATTTATTTTAACTTTATTGCACAAAATAAGTACAACAGGCGAACCTAATGCCATAAGGCATTCTCTACCAGTCAACCTTTGGGTCATGCAGAGAAATCGGGTGCGGTGAGATAAACAAATGTGAATGGTCACAAAAATAAATATAAAATTACACATAAAATAACCAAGATAAACATACAATAATGAATATAAATAATTATACAATACATACAATATCTATATAAATACAATAAACAAATATATCTAAATATAAATATAAACGCAACTAAGATAAATGTTCACAAACTCGTTTCTTAAAACTATGCAAACATAGTAGCCCAAGGCTGAGATGCTCTAATCCCGGCAGGCAGAGAGTTCCAGAGCTTGGCCGCCTGCACAGTAAAGGAATATGCGTAAAAGTCAGTGCGATGAGGAGGAATTGAAAGAAGCAAATTGTTAACTGAACGAAGTTGACGATATTTGGTAGACTATTCTTATCTTGGATGATTTTTCTTATTTTGGTGTAACTTATAATTTGTGGGGTAAACATATTAGGTTCAAAAAACTTATTTTGGTGAATTAAATATTTGTACCATAATAGAATGATCTACGCACCCTCTTTCCTTACTTACAATGTATTCCTTCGCCTCGAAAATCACTTTTTATCTTCCTTTGACAGAGCGCTAATGCAGAGTCCTTGTAATTCAAAGGTCATTGTTGTCAATGTAATGTAACATTAACATAATGTATCTCTATGTGCCATACAATACATAATGTGAATGTGTAGCAGAGTATTTGCTACTCTTACCATGAACTGTTTCTGAAAAGCTTTTGCATATATATATCGGATCCCATGACTGCGTAAGTCGGACAAGCCGTCCGTCCCTTTGTTTTAAGGCCGAATCAGATGAAAACCCTTCTGAAGTCGTATTTTTAAACTAAGTCAACTGATAGCGGCTAATGTCACTTTGTGAAATCATGTTTCTAAAACCCGGGACTATTTTAATATCTATACTAATAATATTATAAAGAGGAAAGATATGTTTGTTTGTTGGTACTGAATAGGCTCCGAAACGACTGGACAGATTTTAAAAATTCTTTCACTTACATAATATATAACTACATACAGAGAATCATGAACAAACAATCAAATATTTCCTTTTTAGAATATTAGTATAGACTAGCTGTCCGTCAGCGGCTCAATATAGCCTAACTTTTAAAAAAATATAGCCTGTGGGGAAGTGAAAGTATTTTTAAAATCGGTCCAGTAGTTTCGGAGCCTATTCAATACAAACAAGCAATCAAATCTTTCCTTTTTTAATATTAGTATAGATAATTAGAATATTATTATTTAATTCATTCACTTTGCGCGACATTATTTTTGTATCATCAAAACCTGACAACCCCGTCAACGCCAGTTTACTTCGTCATATTAACAGTACAAATTTAAAATTTTAAAATGGCTTTCATAATATGTATTTTGCTAATGCCCTTCTTTATTTTAAATAGACACAAATATAAACAAGCCAAAAGGAAAGCATTTTTAATGTAAGGTACAGAAATAATATATTTTTTTACTTGATGTAAGTGTTTTTTTTCCTACCTAATACGTATTATCATTAAAATAAACTATGATATGTATATGCTTTTATGCAATAAACTATTTTCGCCGTATGATGATATCCTTATCCCTGACAGTTCATTGACAATTACAGTGGTGCAACGAATACAATTAAATCGATGGTTTAAAATGTCGGATGAGTTGGCAAAGGAAATGGAATCGGATTTGCCGATTTTCAATTTTTAAATAAATTCTTAATAAACGGGTTATGGCTATTATGTTATAGAATAAAACGCGGTCTTTCGAAAAGAATAGTAACTTTATTAATCATTTACTGCTAGCACTTGATTCTTGTGAACTGATATCAGTATCGAAATCGTCTTCTACTGTTATGTTTTGCTGGTCTCTTATTCGGTCAATGTGGATGTATTTGTACCAGTCCTCCATTATGGTGTGGAGAGTTTTTTCAACGCCCTTTCTCCATTTTTCACCAGTTACATAAGAGTAAAGTGAAAGTAAAAGTAAAAAATATCTTTATTCATATAGACTTATAAAAAGTACCTACCTACTTATGACAAGTCATATACAAAAAAAAATTGTAGCAAAAATATACGGAATAAAAATAAACCAAGTACATAAAATAATACTATGATAGAAAATATCATAATTAAATATAATGTGACTACCACCGGTTCGAAGGTTGTTTCCGATCGAGAAGACTCCGGCAAGAAATTCGGTTACTCTTTACAATCTTCTTTTTATACACAAAAATTGAATTGACAGAGTAAAGTCATAACAAAAAAGTGTGCTGAGGAGCAGATTATACCTAAGATGACCACAAATTCTTATCATTTAAGAAATCCTCAACACTATAATAACCTCGCTTCATTAACTTAGCTTTAATTTGTGACTTAAACTTGTGAAGAGGCAGTTCAACAAGAGTTTGCGGAATCTTATTAAAATATTTTACACATTGACCAACAAATGATTTCCCTACCTTATGCAGTCTTAGACTGGGAGTTACGAGTACGAGCTTATTTTTATTTCTGGTATTGAGTTTATAAACATCACTGTTTTTCTTGAAGAGATGCAAGTTTTTACGGACATATACATACTACATTAGCATAAATAAATTGAGAGTACACAGTTAAAAAATCTATCTCTTTGAATAGTTCACGGAGCGAGTCGCGTGGTCTAAGGTTGTAAATGGCGCGGATGGCTCTTTTTAACATGTTTGTTACCTCATTTTGATCATTCTTTTTTTATTCGAAAGCTGGTGCTTCCAAATAAAAAAGATGATATAATGTAGGTACAATTATTGTTATTGTTGGAGTCGGTGTCAGCCCATGTTGGTTTGTAACTACCTAGTTACATACATACGTAAACGTGACATGTAAGAAATTGGTATATTGCTAGGTATATTGTAGTTTCCTTGGCTGACACCGACTCCAACAATAACAATAATTGTACCTACATTATACTATCGTATAAGTTTTAGAAGAATACTCAATTATTTCTACTTTTTAGTGCTTTGATTTGGAACAGTTTTTTTTGAAGTTGTTTATTTTTTTGTTAAAATTTTTGTTTATTTGAAGAACAAAGATGGTGTTGAGATCCGCTGCCGAGCCCCACAACTGTAGACCATGCGACATAACACTGTGAAAATAACTGAAGTAGGTACCTAATCTTGCTGTTGCGATATCAGTCAGGAGCCTAATTTTTCTATTAATGACATGCCTCTTTCAATAATTTCATCATCTTATTTGCTGTAAACGGCGGAGACATCTTGTTTTTGGGCGCATAATTTAATGTAATAAACAAAAACTAATGAATGAATATTTAAAAAAATATTGTGTCCTCGGTAGCTTAGGTAGGTACATTGTTTAAACACTCATTAAATATAATTTCAACTACGTGTGCCCCAAAAATACTCCTTGATTCCTAAAATTAGCATCTTATTTAGTCTAAAAGTAGTTGTTTCATGACAACGATAACCTAGGGCTGATCAAGTCTCCAAAACAATTTTTTACGCAAACGATAACGTAAATTTAAAGAGACAACTCGTGGTAGACGTTACAGGACGTACTATAAACTCGATGTACTAGGTGGCTTGGACTAGCAGGCGAGGAGACGATATTTAATGAAAATATGGCTTAGGGATGATTGAAAAAATGAAAATGAAAAATCTTTATTGTGTATCTCTAAACATAGTTACATACAAATCGTTGGGATCAACATTCATTTTTTACTTCTTATAATCATGAACTAGGACACTATTACAATTCTATAGTCACAAGCAATATATTTCAGTTATGAAGCTTTGCGCTAATTGTACGTTTCTTCGGAGTGGATAACTTCTTGTCTTCTGTACCAGTTTCACCATGTTTTTCTTTGTTATACAAGAAACGGTAGCTGTCCCGATGTCCGGAGCTGCCGAAATTCGGTCCATCACTCTTTCGATCGGTATTAACGAGGCCCCATTATTACGCTCTCGTTCGAAGTAGTCCCTCAAACGAATAACTAACTCTCGACTTTAAGCACTCAAAACAGGCTTTTTGTTTTTTTTCTGCATCGTACCAAACAAAAACCACTAAAACGAAAATCTCAACAAAAATAGCAACAAAAGTCAAAACAAACAAATACGCAACTCAGACGTAACGCAAACACAAACCGCATACAAGGCAGACGCACTCGTACTGATTTATCTAATTCCTTTTTTTTTATTTTTTATTGACTACTTTGTAATAAAATTGGACATTGAGATTAAGATGATTACTATTGTATTGTATGCCTGTAAGGCGGAACACAGTAAGACTCTTAACCTGTGATTCCAAATATAGTTTATTTGTATTTTTATCTGACGTGAATGACATGTATTCATCGATTTTTTGTCGATTCAGTACCTAGTGTCAATACACTATTGAATGGCGTTCCTTTTCACGCATTAGGCGCTGTAAAGATATATTTATTTTAATTTCATTTACTTCATTTAAAAACAATTAAAATAATTAACTTGATAAGTTTCGAAAACCATTTTTTTTTAATAGTTTATTATATTTTCTTTTGCCAGTTTCTTTTTATTTAGTTTGAAATAGTATGCGTGACATGGAACGTCATAGAGCTGTCAGGCATATCATCTTAGAGTGAAAATAGTATAATGTAGGTATAGTATTTTTAGACGCGCATTGATGGTGGTGGCTGAATTTGTAAATCCGAAGACAATGTCGATTTTTAGAGGAGTAATGCTATAATGGAAGTCAGTTTGATTAGTACCCAAAATAAAATACTGGGCATAGTGCTAATATAGCGTTTCCTATTACATAATATACTAGCGACTGCGCCCGCGTAGACTGCCTTCCCTGTCAAAATATAGCTTATATAAAAAAAATATAGCTTATGTCACTTTTTAGCTTCATAGTGGTGAAATTATTTTTAAAATCGGTCCAGAAGTTTCCAGTAGTGTTACCTTCTACCTCGTAACACAGGGATATTATTCCCTACTTCGAGACCATTACAAGAGGTGTGTTGTCTAGCGCATACCTATTTGTTTATTTATTTACACTTCGCCTACCACTAGGGTAGGCGCTTTTAGAAAATAAAGCAAGAAGAAAAATAATACTTAGTAACAATAATTTGGTATGCTTGCTTACGCAATTTTATGTTGGTGCTATGTGCTAAATGTGTTTTAGTTTCAAAATATAATAATAATACAAAACAATTTTAAGATCGATGAACGTTATTGATTGAATGATGTTACATCCTGTCCTATACTATTAAACCGGCACTACCTATTTGTTTTATATTTGTACTCGGCTTTAACGATTTCGATGAATTTAACAAACTAGGTTTTTTGGGTGCGAAAAAATGATCTAGGTAGGTAGGTAGGTCTCATTTCCGGGAAAAGTGTTTTTTTCTGAGCGGTCGCCCAGGTATTTTTTTAAGGTATTTATTTATATATTTGTAATCGCGTTCTCGACCCGAAAATAACTCTAAAGATTTTCATGATACATATTTACAACATAGAGGGTTTTGATGGGCGGAAAATCGATCTAGCTAGGTCGCATTTAGGCACTGAGCAGAGCTCAGTCGCCCGGGTATTTATTAATGATAATTATTTATTACCCACAGGGACCAGCAAAAATCCATCAAAACTCTTCTGGTTCAAGATAAGATGCCTAAGGTCATATACCGTGAAACTGGTCCTGAAATCTGGGCTAGAACTGGCCTTATAGTGCATTCTTATTTTTTAATGTCAGATTAATTTCCCAAAAAAAAAAAACAATGTAAAGCTTGTTGCAACCCTATTGTTTGTTCCTAAAATCGAAAAAACCAGCCTAACTTCACTCAACAATTTTTTTTTTGTATAACGACTGTTTATTTAATTGTTTTAATTCATTCCTACTGGTGCAGACCTTATATTGAATGTAATGAATGCTTAGGTTGCGCAATTTAGTTTGAATTCATAGAGAAACAACAGCCAGTGAAGTTAAGCTACAGTTACACATGCTCATTACTAGCACGAAAGCATGCTACTAATGAGCAAGTGCTACTTAATAGCACGTGTGTCGAAGCCTTGCTAGTTATGAGCATGCTACCTGCAGCGCGGGTGGAAGGGGGCTTGCTTTTAGCACGTGTGAACAGGTTTGCATAATGAGCATGCTACTAGACTAGTATCCATTGAGAAATGGTATAGAGATGTCAGTCTCGTTTTAATTATAAAGCGAGGTTGTGGTTTATCTATACAAAATATATTATAAAGAGGAATGATTTGTTTGTTTGTATTAAATGGGCTCCGAATCTACTGGATCGATTTTAAAAATTCCTTCACCATTAGAAAGCTATACTATCAGGGGCCATATTACAATCTCTTATAGCCGGTCAAGTAAATTTCCTAAACTGAGGGTAGCGAGCAATTTCGTGCCTAGAGGATGCATTTTTATTGACAGGTAACCGCTGACTGTCTGAAAATGTAAGAAATCGCTCGCTACGCTCAGCTTAGGAAATCAACTTGACTGGCTATATGAAATGGTAATACGGCCTAGTGACAAAAGCTATGTTTCTTTTTAATTTAGGCTGTATGCTATAAATTCGATAGTATCAAAACTATCGATAGGATGTGTGTCGATTGTATCGATACTATCGATAGTTTTGCCCCAGCGAAAGTCGAACATTTAACGCTAGTATTGCAAGCTCATACATGGTTTCGTTTTATTTCCAGTCGATAGTATCGAAAATACCACGATAGTTACTAAAGAAAAACTATCCATAGTATTGATAGGTGTCGATAGTTATAAATAGTATCGATAGCATCGACTATAATGGCGAGATTCTATCGATAGTATCGAAAAAGGTCAATAGCATCGCTTTATTCTCATTATCGATACTATCGATAGTATCATCACGGGTCGATAGTTTCAATAGGACTATTGATAGTACGACTAATTTTCAAGGTCAACTATCGCTATCGTAACTATCGCTGTCACAACAACACTATTTCGAATCGAACCCGTGCTTAAAAAGCATGTGTGTTCAATCCTTTGCTCTGAGCACGGTCATTTAGTAGCAGGCTTTAAAAAACATGCTAATAAAAACCAAGTGTGTCAGTAGATGAGCGTGCTCGTACAACGCGATGGAAGAAGGATTTCAAAAAAGCCAGTCAGCCAATCTGCCAAAAGTGGATAGCTTGATGGTGGTGGCTCAATAATTTATAAAAAAAACTTGCGACTCGCCCCGGCTCCGCACGGTTGCAATGCTGATACTAAATATACCTACTAGAGAATGTATACATATTATACGTTACGGGCTACTTAACTAGGCAGTATTAATACTGGCCGGTCCTAATGAATAATGACCAAGTGCATTGGTCAATAATTGCAAACAGAGGTACTGTGAACAAGAACCAAATGAAAATACATTGCAATACTTTATGTTCATTAGTTAATGTCAGTAAAATTGTGATGTTCACATTGCCTTACAGTAGGGGTCTGTCACAAGCAGAAAATGAAAAAAGACATAGAATCAATTTGACATTTGATACTGTGACATTTTCAAATAATTTAATAAATCTCATTGACATTAATCCTATTATTAATAATAATATGTACCTGACAAAAGGTAGATTTCATTTATCTAATTATTATAAACGACAGATAGCTATGTCGCTATCTTATTTTTTTAACATTTCAGCCAATTATTTGGCTAAACGCTCTGCTTTTATTGAGCAGAATGATACCATTGTACCACAGACTTTGGAACTTGTTCCAAATAATTTAAATTAGATTCAGAGACAATAGAGGTAAACTCTTGCACATTGTTGACAAAAGAGAAGCCCCAAAATAATTTTATAAACTTTGTGCATCAAAACATGCAAGGCTTCTCTGGCAAAGAATTAGAAGTAGGTTTATTTTTAGACTGTATGGATATACATGTCTTATGTTTAACTGAACACTGGCTGAAAAAAAATGAATGCATGATTAGCATTGATAATTATAGTATCATTAGTTCGTTCTTGAGAAGTTCCTCTATTCGCGGTGGGTCACTGATATTAATTCACAATAAGTTTAAATCTAGAGAGCGTAAAGACATAGTAGCACTCTCAATTGAGCGAACTATTGAACTTGCATGCGCAGAGTTAGAGCAGATTATTATTGTGTGTGTGTATAGACCCCCTTCTGCTGATTATTGTCAGTTCGAAGAGACCATGGAAGAAGTACTGAAAAAGGTTTGTAAATCAAACATGAAGGTGGTTGTATGTGGGGATTTTAATGTTAACATTTTAGATTCTTCTCAGACCTCTGTAAGATTTTTAAATCTTTTTAAATCATTTGATTTACTTAATCTTTTTGATCAACCAACCAGGATCACCGAGTTAACAGCCACCTGCTTAGACAATATTTTTTGTGAAAATATCTCTATTGAGAAATCAATTATAAACTGTTTGAAATCAGATCACTGTGGTCTATTGACCAAATTTGAGCACCGTCATGTCTCTCAATCAGTGGATATTAGTTATAGACCAGTTACCAAGAGTCGAGTAAAAAAGTTTCAAACGAATATAAATAAAAATATTTCTAACCTACTGCCCCAAGGTCATCATAACATAGATGATCAGTATAGGCATCTCTTTGAGATAATATTGCATGAACATAACAATATTTTTCCTAAGAAGAAAGTAACTGTTGATAATTTTAAGTTTAAATTTAGTGATTGAACCACTCCAGGCATCCATAAAAGTAGAAATAAATTATACGAATTATATGGATTAAAAGCTAACTCAAACTGTCAAAAACTAGTTGAGCATGTTAAATTATATTCAAAAACATTCAAGAAATCATGTCATATTGCAAAGTCCATTTTTTTGAGAGACAAAATAAAACTGGCTAAAAATAAAATCAAAGCCACTTGGAACATAATTAATAAAGAAACCTGTAAATCTAAACCTCGCGATCACTCATTCTCTCTCAAAATTCAAAATAATGTTATTGAGTCTGAGATTGAAATAGCAAATACATTTGAAACTTTTTTTTCTAATATACCTATTGTAACTACAAGCACGTTAAATTCTAGTCCACATATAGCTGAGTCCCTGCTAACATCTAGTGTTGATGGGTGCACAAATCAGTTCTGCTTTGATCATGTTGATTCTCATGACATCCTCAAGGTATTTAAGGAACTTAATATGAAAAATACAGAAGATTTGTGGGGTATTTCGATTAATCTACTCAAATCAATCATTAATACGATATCACCCCACTTAGCTAAACTTTTTAATAATTGCATAGACCAAGGTCAGTTTCCCAACTTGATGAAATTTAGTAAGGTCATCCCGCTTTTTAAATCTGGTAGCAAAAGTGACCCATCTAATTATAGACCCATTTCTATACTACCAGCTCTCAGTAAAATCTTTGAAAAAATTATATTGAACCAGCTGCTTTCACACTTTGATTTAAATAACTTACTACATGAGAAACAATTTGGTTTTACTAAACACAAGAGCACAACTGATGCAGGTGTAGCACTTATCAAACACATATTTGATGCTTGGGAAAACAAGCAAGATGCAGTAGGAATATTTTGTGATCTTTCAAAAGCATTTGATTGCGTGGATCATGAAATATTAATTTTATTAATTATTTAAGATTAAGCTAAGACATTACGGTGTTTCAGGTATCTCATCTCAATTAATACAATCCTATCTTACAGATAGAACTCAAAAAGTTAGTATCAACGGAACTGCATCTTCCGGTGCCACCATACGTATGGGAGTGCCCCAGGGATCTATATTAGGACCTTTGCTTTTTCTTATTTATATAAATGATCTTCCTACCTATGTCAAAGATATTTGTGAGATAGTATTATTTGCTGACGATACCTCGTTGATTTTTAAAGTCGACAGAGGTAAGCAAGCATTTGACGATGTAAATAATACTCTCTCAAAAGTACTATGTTGGTTCACTAGTAATAATTTATTACTTAATGCAAAAAAAACAAAGTGCATCAAATTCTCTATGCCCAATGTGAGACAGGTTGATACTATTGTAACTATGAATAACGAGCCATTAGAATTAACAAATTCTACTGTATTTTTAGGAATAACTTTAGATTCTAAGTTGCAATGGGGTCCGCATATAACGGCCCTGGCAGGGAGACTCAGTTCCACTGCTTGTGCTGTTAGAAAAATACGACTCTTGACTGATATTGAAACAGCAAGACTAGTATATTTTAGCTACTTTCATAGTGTTATGTCGTATGGTCTACTGTTGTGGGGTTCAGCTGCAGACTTGAACACCATTTTTGTACTTCAAAAAAGAGCCATCCGCTCCATTTACAAACTTAGACCACGCGACTCGCTTAGGGAAGTATTTAAGAAGATCGATATTTTAACTGTGCATGCTCAGTATATTTTAGATAACATAATGTATGTGCGCAAAAACTTGCATCTGTTCAAAAAAAACAGTGACACTCATAAACATAATACCAGAAATAAAAACAAATTGAAAACTCCCAGTCTTAGGCTACACAAGGTGGGAAACTCATTTGTTGGTCAATCTGTAAAATACTTTAACAAAATACCTCAAAGTCTTGTTGATCTACCTCTTCACAAGTTTAAGTCTGCAATTAAAGCAAAGTTAATGAAACAAGGTTATTATAATGTAGAGGATTACTTGAACGACAAAAGTTTGTGGTCATAGTAGGAATAATCTGCTCCTCTGCTCAATATTGTGTTCTTTTTTCTACTCGCATTGACTGTACTCTGAATTTATTTTTTGTAAAACAAACAAAGTTGAAAAGAGTAACTATCGAGTTTCTTGCCGGAGTCTTCTCGATAAGAAGCAACGTCCGAACCGGTGGTAGATTCACATTATGTATATTCACGATGTGTACTAATATTGTACTATTTTATTTACGTTTATTATTATTATTTCTGTATACTTTTTTTGACATGTCATAAGTGCTTTGTACAAGCTTAAATGAATAAATGATTTTTTACTTTTACTTTACTTTACTAATAAGATAAATTAATTACCTTGGCCGGACCATAAGAATAATGAAATGACAGACTACTCGTGGGCAGTTTAAACAAATCAAAGTTTGAGATAGCTTAGATTTATCACTTTTACCGGCATTATGAATAATTTCACTGTCAGAATCGTCCTTTGGCATATATTTTGGGTGGGAAAAAATAAAATCGATTCGTATGATTTCTTTATCAAAATATCTTTACTTTAGTTATTAATCAAAATAACCAAATTAATAATCAAAGTATAAAACGGCATAAAAAATGAGGCCAGTTCGTCTCTGGCACTCACTGGCTCGCTGGCACGCACGCTCGGCTCCTACAGCTTGTTCATGTTAACCTAACATGCTCGTGGCTTCGCTCCTCGCAACCTAATGAACCCCCTTCTTACAGAGCGGAACACCTCTTTAAAAAAGTTTTTTGTGAGTAAAATTGAACAAAACTAATTTACAATAAATGCATTGTGTACGAACAAATACATGTATGTACACTGTACAACCCCTAGGGATACATTGCTTAAGCATTGTATACAATACCTGAATTATACAGATTGCCGGTGACATATACATACTTTGCCTATAAGTTGATTTTACATAATGTAATAAACGCGCCATTTATAGAACGCGCCGCCGAGGAGCATACATAATATACTCTAAATAATACATTTTAGAGATTTCTAATGTGATGTTGTAAATAAACTCATTTTTTTGCGCTTACATTGCAAACTTTGGATAAACCCTACGAGATAGATCTAAATAATGTACAACAGTATTGTACACCTCAAAAAGGTCTACAAAAAAGATCGCGACTGTATATGTATATCTCCTAAGGATAACCCACAATAACCATTTTTTATCTTTTATGTTTTATGAGAAATAATGGTTTGATTACATCTTATCTTTTTAATTCAATACAGTTACAGGTTTAATATAGTTACAGGAGTTGACGGTACAGTTTTTTGGTCAGATTATGTTGGCGTTAATATTCAACAAATAATAGGTCCATCTCGTTGTGGGAATCATTTGTCATAACAGCATGCATGCATGCGTAATCTTATCGGAAATTGAATTGCCGAGATACAACTGATAGAGAATAAACAATTAAAGAATGTCTGATGTTGTCAATATGGTGTTTGTTTACCATTCTTCAGCTGATAGCCAATACACGCATGCCAGTTGCATCTTGATAAAATGAAAAAACTATTCGTTCTCAAGTGGAATAATCCACTTTTGGAAAAACCTCGTTAATTACAGTATTTGAAATGTTACGAGTATTACCATTTGAGTAAAGTTATCTGCTCTAAAGTGTTTATTAAACAACCCATGAAGAGGCCGGGGCAGCGAGTCTCAGGCAAGGGTCCAGAGGTACCCTCAAATCAGCCGGTTCTTCACGCCTCTAATCTGGCGCCCTTACTCTTTTTCCGTCTGGTAATTTATACGAGCCCCCCGATTCAGAACAAAGTTATCGACCGATTCGGTTATTTTTAATATATTTTTAAGTAGGGTAGGTTTTATCTAATTTGGTTTACGAAAACTTAGGGCCTTTGGCTTTAACATATCAAAATATTGATTGTAGCAATCAATAGCGGATCATTTACTATAATTAAGACAAATTTACCGAATCGGTCGATAACTTCGTTCTGGATCGGGGGGCTAATCAGTTAGGTATTTCCCGTTGAGTTGAGATAGGCAGCGATTAGTAAAATAAATTAAGTAGGCAGCGATAAAAACTATCCTACATACTGCTTAGAGCTTAGTGGCGTATGAGGTAAAAAGCTTTAGAAAAATTAAAAAAAAAAGAAAATATGAAAATGAAAATATATTTATTCGGTATCTGTAAAATGTTACATAACTAGTGGAAGGGACCTCCTTTTAAGTACATGTACCTGTGTTAGGAGACCCCGCTCCTTCTTGTTTTTGCATTTGCTATGAAGTATTACAGTAGTATTTACTTGAAGAAAACCAACATACAATTCGTTACTTATATTAGATAGGTCTTATCACTATAAAGAGACTTCTTCCAAACAATTTATAATTGGGTTCTTATAAAATCAACAAACGAATCTTGGGTAAATAACTTAATTTAAGATAGAAAGGTTAAAAAGCACGAGAAGAGGTTTACAGAATTAGTTTGGACTGTGTAAAACGACAAACAAAGTTACTGGTACAGTTTATTGGTGTATGTTTGTGTATGTGTGGATGCGTGTGTGTGTGTGTGTTTGGGTAAATCTCTCCACAATCCGATTTGCGCCGTCCGAACTCTTGCTTGCAGAACAGAAGCACGGTGTGTGTTGTCGCAAAGTTGTAGTTTCAAATAATAAACAAGTCTCCTGGCAAACCTAGAAGACAATGACCTCCTTAGTGACCGCCAGTACGGGTTCCGTCGAGGCAGGTACACTGGGGATCTTCTAGCGTATGCCACTCACACGTGGAGTGAAGTGAGGCCATCGCGAGGCACGGTGAAGCTTTAGCCGTGTCGCTTGATATGTCCAAGGCCTTTAATAGGGTTTGGCCTGGCAGCCTTGTAAACAAGCTTCCCTCGTTTGCATTACCTGTAGACCTTTGCAAGTGGATCAACAACTTCCTTAAGGGGCGTTCAATCCGGGTCGTGCTTGAAGGGGGCGCGTCTCAGGAACAGGCTTTAAATGCTGGAGTCCCCCAGGAGTCTGTTTTATCTGCAACACCTTCTTGCTGCACGGCACAAATATGCACAAACTTACTGTATCTGTATACAAAAAATCGTTACTGTGCGTTCAACCGTTTCCGATATATAGCAATCATCAAAACGTTTGCCCAGCAAAAAACTAAATAACTAAAATCATAAGAGGCACAAATTTGGCTTCCACGGCACATTTATGCTCGTATTGAGACTGGCCTGTTGGCGCAATGGCAGCGATCCTGCCTTTAGCGCCGGAGGTCGTGGGTTCGATCCCCACTCATGACAAATATTTGTGTGAAGAACATTTATATTTGTTGTGTGTCTGGGTGTTATTATCTATTTAAGTATGTATTTAGAAATATTTAAGTATGTTTATACAAAATTACAAGCTCTGCTTAGTTTGGGGTCAGATGATCTTGGTGTAAATTGTCCCAGATATTTATATTTATTATTTATTTATATTTAAGCTATAGTTTTGCATATTTAATATACAGCTAGACCAATCAATTAAAAAAAAAATTGCTGGGCGAACGTTCGTGCTGCAGAATCCGTTTTTCTTAAATAACTCTGAAGCTGTTGGACGCACAAATAAAAAAATTCAGGCACATTTAAGACTTGTATAACTTGTATAAGACACAAGTTCGCTCGTGTGAGGAATAGTGCTCTCATCTCTGGGACGGTTCCGCCAAGTACCTACTCGAAGCTCTTGACAGGTTGCAGCGGCGTGCTATCCGTATTATTGGAAACCCAGAGGCAACTTTGACCCTTGAGCCTCTCCAATCGCGTAGAGACATTGCCAGGCTAAGTGTTCTCTATCGCATCTACGATGGGGAATGCTCTGACGAGTTATTCCAGCTTATCCCGCCCTCACCTTTCCACTCCCGTACCACGCGTGCTGGACTACGGCGTCACGTTGTTGGCCCGAACTAAAAGGTTCGGTGACTCGTTTCTTTGTCGTACCATCCAGACGTGGAACGCTCTTCCAGCACATGTGTTTCCTTCCTCGTAAGTCCCGGGTTCTTCAAGCGGGGCATGGAAAGGCATTTCTGCAGGCCTTCAAGGTGAGGATGGCCAGCCCAGTGATTCGTTTGAATGAAGCGTTAAGACGCTTTGGAATAAGGTTCATAAATTTCTTGTTTGACATTTCTGTAATGCTTGTCCAATGAAATTCTGTTCAAGAGACCTTGGGCTTGGAACCGGTTCAAAAAATACCGTTTTTAAACCGTTCTAAACGGTTCTTTGCAAGTATTTTGTTCGGAACGCGAACGAAATAGGAACATTTAATGAGAACGGAAAAAACCGGTTTAATCCATAATGAACAGAGGCTCGTGGCGTGACAGCAAAAATTCATATATTGACACTTTTGATTTTTCTTAGAATGAAAATATTTAATGGCGCTAGATCTATTCGTTAGAATTAGATGATACGAGTTGATGACAAAATATAAACATAGCAGACAAAATAAAAATTACCTTATTATTGCATCAATGTTCTTTAGTTCAAACTTTAACGACACAACCCGTGGCTAAGCTGCGTGGCTGTGAATTATTATTCGTAGTTTTGTATTGATCCTTTCCTACAAAAAACCGGTTAAAAACGGTTAAAACCGATATATTAAGCGAGAACGATTAACATTTCGTTCCTCTCCTAAATCGTTTTTATCACGTTCCCGTCCGAAGGGAAACAAAACCAATACGTTCTTAGGCATTTTGGACGAAACCGGTTTAAAAAATAAACCGGTTTCCACGCCTTGGTCCAGAACTTTAGAGCAGCTAGCTGGTACTTAGCTGATCCGCCCCACAGGTGGCAGCAGTAGGTACTCTATCCATACGCCAGGTCGGTGCTTTTAACAACGGTAGCAGCTGTGCCGGGGTAATATACCGCCCAACTCTGGATATAGTTTTGGTAGAGGAAACAATGTTCTTGCCAAAGTTGAGGCTTGCAGATAACTCAATTGAACTCAAGGCCAAGCAGCTGGGCGTGGTCGGCAATAAGTAGAGAAACGTCCCGGAAAGACGGAGTCAGTTCTGAGGGACTCCGTTTAGCCGTGAACAAACACGCCTGCGTTTTAGTTGCATTGAACCTGACCAGATTGTCATCGCACCAGCTTCTAAGGACAGATTACAATGTAATGCCAATCCGGAAAAATTTGGTTCGGGAGTCACGGGCCTGTTTTGAACTCCGTGGAATCACATGCCGTAAGGCTCATTGGTGACCAGGGGCCTGACTCTTGAACAGAATTTCATTCGGCAAGCATTGTAGAATTGTCAAACACGAAATTTATGAAAATTTTCACAATGATATAAGGTTCAAAAAAATGTTTGTTGACGTAAATGTAATTCCTATCCGGCCAAATTCGATTCAAGAGGCAGGGGCCAGGCACTAACTGCCGGGCTGCAGGATCTTGAACACCGGCGCAAAGTTGCCAGCCTCTCGGTATTTTATAAAAATTTATTACGGAGAGTGTGCGAGCGAGCCGTAAGATTTAGTTCCGCTAGCACCTTTTCACCATCGCTGCACTAGACGCACGTTGGCTTTCCACCCTCACGTTGTGGTGGATATCCCAGCTATCCTGCACGAAGCGTTTCGCTGATTATTTTTTAATGCAAACAGCAAAGAAGTGAAACTCGCTGCCCGCGTATGTTTTTCCGAAAAATAACCTGGGTCTCTTTAAGACAATAGGTGAATAGGCATTTACTGGGCGGCCATGTACCATCATAGACCACATCATCACTTACCAGCTCCCCGATCCAGAACGGAGCTATCGACTGATTCGGTAAATTTGTTTTTATTATTTATAGTAAATGATTCGATAAGCGGTAGCAATCAATATTTTGATATGTTGAAGCCAAATGCCCTAAGTTTTCATAAAACAAATTACTTATATAAAAACTATCCTAATTAAAAATAAAAGAAAATAACCGAATCGGTCGATAACTTTGTTCTGAATCGGGGGGCTGGTGCGATTGTGGTCAAATAGTCATTTGACCACAATCCCAGTAATTCATTAATATTAAAAAAGGTAAATCACAAGAACGAACGCGAGCATAAAATGTGGATATCATTCTAGCAATTTTCTGTAAACATGATTAATCCACCTAAGTGTAGGGCCTACACAACGCCCGCAGAAGAAAAAACATCAGCAGAATGTAATGTAGGTGAGAGGAGCTTACGAGTGTTACGACAACGAGTGATTATAATTATTTTTAGTTATTCAAAGTAAATTATTATGTTCTTTGAATCATCTGGATCTGGAATAATTAAAAGAATTCATCTCTTAATTTTTTATTTGTACGGTTAGGCGCAATCTCAGGTGAGTCCGGTTACTTTTGAAAACTTGAGCTTCAGAAAAAATCATTACGCCGCAATAGCGTTTTTTTGATAGGAATCCGACTTTCTTCCATAGATTTTAATTAAGTGTAGGTATATAAATAAGTGTAATCGGTTGCCAATTTGCCATAACGGTTGAGCGTGGACTAAACGAATGAATAATGTGAAAAACTTCGAGCGCCTTTCATTGTGTTACAATCACTAGGTACTCAATTCGGACCGCAGCTTCGAGTTGTTTGGTTTGTTGTGTTGGTACACACGAAATCACATAGACTACATGAGGGCACAGATTAGAGAAAAAAGACTTTATGCTGCTGGCTTATAAGACCCATTCTGCAATAGTTTTCTAAAGACCTGTCGTCCTCCGTACTGTTGTTTCGCCGGTCCATTGTTCAGGAAATCCCCGATTGGTTGTTATCGCGGTGTTGCCGTGCTGTGTATAGTTTCGTATTGCAATAATTATTGGAAATTCTCTATTGTGAAGAACCAGCCTGATTTTGTAAGTTGTTTTTCTTATCAAGATTTTTTAAATTATTTTTTTAATCGATAATTAATACACGCGATTAAGATTTCAAATTCCTATTAGAGTTTATTTAGTGAGGCTATTCATTTCTTAGCAAACTGGATTATTTTAATGATAAGAAAATCAATTGTATTTTGGTTATAAATTAATACTACAATAATTTGTAGATGAGTTATTGTTTGTTTTTATTGACATTAAGCTCTTTTCTCAACACTCTCTTCTCCCACTTTATTCTGTACACTTTGTAAATTCAAAGTAAAATAGCAATTTATGTAAGTAAAAATCATTATTACTGAATCAAGTTATCACACCAGAGTATCAGACACTGTTTTATTTTCAGTATTTGAAAAATGTACTGGTATTTGTTAAACTGAGATCCAAGTATTTTTCTTTAAAGTAAAAGTAAAAGTAAAAAATATCTTTATTCATACAGACTATAGAAAGTACTTAATTATGACAAGTCATATAGTTACAAAAAAAAATTAAACACTTTGTGGGTTGTGGGGGATTCCTTCAAACTTATGGAAATTTGGAGTCTTGTTGGCAACTCCAATTTAGAGTACCTACCTACATACGATGAATCATGAATGCAACTACCTACCAAAGAGGATGGCATGGCATGGCAACTTACTATTATTTTATTGACGACTGAGCTGCGTGAGTGTTCATTACGTGTACAGCGTGCGTGTGGAATTTCGCTGCCATTGTTTTTTAGTGAACTCTTATTTGTGGTGTAAGTATCGTGTTTGTCATTGGTACGATCAAGATACAAGAATTACCTCCAAAGGTAAGTTACTTTTGTGATTCTAGAATACAAGATAGAAAAAAATGTTTTTTAGTTGCCATTAAATGACGTAAGAAGCTTTATGGTGCTCATACATCGACACCCGGCTTAAGACCTAGGTACCCATTATTTCAATTCCTGGTAACTTACCGTAAGTACATACAAACTTAGTGAGATCCAATGATGTAGATAATTTCGAAGGATGCTACATAAATAGTGTTCATTCATTGTTTCATCAGTGTTCGTTCATGGTCTCACCCCCTCAGAACATTATGTTATTTTATTGGCTTTTCATATCATCTTTAGGGTTACCTACTAATATTCTAAAGAGAGGAACGATTTGATTGTATGTTTGCTTTGCATTGAACAGGGCTCCGAAACCACTGGGGCCGTATCACCATCTCTTATAGCCAGTCAAGTTAATTTCCGAAACTGAGCGTAACGAGCGATTTCCTGTTAGTCTTTCATTTTCAGAGCGGTTATTAAACTTACCTTTCAATTATGCATCCTCTAGGGCAAATATTTACTGACGAAATTGCTCGCTACACTCAGGAAATTAACTTGACTGGCTTTATGAGATGGTACTTAATACTGCCCCAGGATCGATTTGGAAAGTATTTCAACTATATTGTATGTTTATAAGTATTTAGCCACAAAGCACACTACTCAGCTTGTACCTATTGGTACATCATCAGCGTGTTACATTGGCTATTAAATACTTTAACAGGACCAATAGTCGACGCGGGCGAGGCTGCAGGCGGTAAGTTAGTTAATACCTAACATAAAATTAAATGATAATGGCATGTTTTATCAGTCTCCTGCTGGTGTTAGATTAACAATTACGTCACGACTCGCCCGGCTATAGAGCATTACAATATTTACAATGCAATACAATACAATGTTTCAAATTGAATAGAATATTGAAATTTCATTTCCAACCCAAAGCAAATACCTACCTGTAGGTCGCACACTCGCACGGTGCACCCCCGCCACAGTGCAAAATTTGCAAAATTAGTTCGACATGACGTACCTACCTAAAGTGCCTGTGCACTTAAATATGACAATGTTGCTCATGTGTTTCAATAGTTTGAAATAGGTACATAGTTTCCGCGAGAGAGCGCAATTATGTCGTTATAGTTTTGTCGGGAATCAAGCGACTAGTACTCGGAGAAAGATCTTCTTATTGGTCAGTGACGTGGTGCGTGGCCACCAGTGAAAGAGTGTCTTGGAGCTACAGCGTCATTAGGGTTATTGTGACTTTTTATTTTACCTATTCATTATGGAGTAATAATGAACTCTATTATAGTTGTCATTTTTTCTCCAATATTAAATTTATTTCATCGTTTAGTTTCGCAACGACAACGATACTATTGTACTAAATGACTTTTATCCCCCAAATCTTAAGTTTTTGGTGTAAAATCATGGAAGTAGTAACAAACTAAAATTTTATAACTTATTAGCTTTCCGCCGGCGGCTTCGCCCGCGTGAACTTCATTTCTGTAACATGTACCTATACATCAAATCTTTATAAATTGTATCCTATGTTTTATTCTGATGTTTATGCTGTATTATGTTTAGTTAACATCTTTAAATGTAATTTGTTTCCTGAAATAAATGATATTCTATTATATTCTATTACTGTTAAGTTTCATCTAAATCTGTTCAGTAGTTTTTGCGCGAAAGAGTAACAAACATACACGCACACAATCACACACATACATACATACATACATACATCCTCACAAACTTTCGCACTCATAATATTAGTAGGATGATAACGTACTTATTATTGACAAACCGAAATAAATTTTATATTTTAAAGCTTCAGTCTTTATTTGATAACAGCGTATGGTGCGTTTACTCTTTCAAAACCAGTGGCATCAGGTGAAAAAAAAAAAAACAAATCATCTGTGGGTTAGTAGGGGAAAAAAGAAGTTAGCTCTGTTTCAAAGTCAAAACTTCACATTCGTAAAATTCGTTCGGTCGCAACGTGTTGATACAAAATGCAAGTGCCGGTGTTAACGAAATTTTGAGGATTTTTCTTCTGAAAAGGTAAATAAAGTGTTTTAATTGTTAACTTAAAGTGTTTCTAGTAATAACAAATATTGAGAAGTGTGATTCGCGTCATAATTATTGGTAAAAAAGGTTTTCAAAATGAAGTGGAGTTGCGCGTGGCCACGGCAATGGCGCGGTTTTGATTTTA
The DNA here is from genome assembly GCA_947369235.1 of Udea olivalis. NCBI lineage: Eukaryota > Metazoa > Arthropoda > Insecta > Lepidoptera > Crambidae > Udea > Udea olivalis. The sequence continues at coordinate 12,788,066 of OX376351.1, forward strand.
ACTCAATTATTACACGATTTAGTGGTTACAAACCATTACTACCATACATATCTAGAAAGGTTATTTTATGAGGAATCCATTTCTGTCTGTTTTGCTATATTTTACCTGACTTGGTGTAATGGTTAAGAAGTTGGCTACTACACCAGAGGTCGCGGGTTCGATCCCCGCACAGTACAAACATTTGTGTGCATGAACATGTCTGTTTGTACTGGTCTGGGTGTCTCCTATGTATAATAAGTATGTATTTACAAAAGAAAATGTATTTAAGTATGTTTATCCGTTGTCTAGTATCCCATAACACAAGCTTTAATTAGCTTACTTTGGGGCTAGATGGCGCTGTGTGGAATAATGTCCAGGGATATTTATTTATTTATTATTTATTTATTTTATCATTGTTATACCAATGAATCAATACTCACACAATCAAACAGCTCTGCCACGGCCGCGGCACTTCACGATGGCTATTGCTGATAAGCCGTCATTACTTTTCTTGGCATCTTTTAAGACTATTGTTGTATGCCAAGTGTCCAGAAAAGTTATATCAAAGGAAAGGCAATTTCTTAGACTTTATTAGTGTGTCCCTAATTTCAATTAGGTAAATAATAATATACATTGAACCCAACTACCGTGACCTCAATTTTATTTTCTAATTTTTTTTCCGACTTTTCGTTTATCATCTTCTACAAAGTAGGATTTTCATTCAATGAACATAATAAAAACACACAACGTTCTTAGATACTTTACCCAAAGAATAGAGGAATAACTAAATGAATAGGACTAATAGTATCATTGCAATAAAATTTTCTATACACCGACGTGTGCAATTTATAACGGCGCGCGGAGAAGAACATTACGTAACTTCAACCCCAAATTTGTTAAATGTTTAGTATGAACACATACTTGTATTATGCCTATATTATAAAGGTCTTTTTATATAGATTCTGAATATATATATACTGTGCCACATTTTTTCTTTGATATATATGTTACATTCGTTTTATTCCAAGCGGAACAAAAATCTAAACGTGCGGACTCTTTGTTTGGCTTTGAACGATGATAATAAAATCAAAACACATCGTAAAAGTATCAACAAGCTATAAGGTGTAACTTTGTTTTGTTCCCTTCCTAGAAATGTAACTGGAGTCGCCGTAAGTGTAAACATCTGGTCATGCGAACAAAAACAACACTCAACAACACTCGTAAGTGCTTATCGCAGCAAAAAAAAGGGCGATCACTGGGAATGTTCTATGACGCGTCAGCATTCTGGTCGCGCATAGAAGCCTAATCTCTAAAGCCGGCTACTCCTCCTGCTGCAGGGGCAATCTAGGGCGCACGGCGGTCGGGGCAATATCGGACTGTCTCTACACACGTACCTGCCGTTCAGTGTTCGAGGACAAGTTGAGCTAAACACACGCGTTGAGAATGGCACCAGTATTATCGAAAAATCAAAAGATCGGTATAGCCCTGGCTCTTCAGTGGTTCTACCGCAAAAAAAGGAAAAGGACATACTGGGTAAAAAAGTGGCTACATAAAAGAACTGAGTTGTGCCATATTGACTAGCCTGTTGGTGCAACGGCAGCGATCCTGCCTGTAGCACTGGAGGTCGTGGGTTAGATCCCCACCCATGATAAACACTTATAATACAAAATAATAAATCAATCTTTATTCATTTAAATTACACCCATAGAACATTTTAATTCATAACATCAATTAAATTGAATATTCAATTTACGTAAATTTCACTCAAATTAATCAAATTACAATAAATTCAATTAAACATTACAAAATAGAAATTAAAGTTTTCAAACAAATTACTATAAATTACATGAAATATCACAAAAAATAAATTAAAATATGAACTTAGACATTAGAACGCATGTGACGAACATTTTGTGTTTGTTGTTTGTCTGGGTGTTATCATCTATTTTAGTACCTATATATTTATAAATATGTATGTATGTTTATCAGTCTCTGAAAGCTATAGTACAAGCTCTGCTTGGTTTTTGGGGTCAGATGATTTCGGTGTAAATTGTCCCAGATATTTATTAATTTATATGAAACCAACCAACTGATTGACAAAAATTGCCCCGCTACACACGCGGCAGGGCGGCTGGGACAATCTAGGGACCAAGGATGGTCTCGCGACCCTGCCGCCCTGCAGCAGGGACAATCTAGGAAATTGCCCCTGCTTGCCTACACACATCACAATTAAGGAGGCAGTTAGGGGTCCTCCCCACTTCTTCACCTTAGATTGCCCCTGCGGCAGGAGTGTTGAGTAGCCGGCTTAAGTCAATGCGGCATGAATTGCGGACCTATAACACATCAAGTGTTAGGCGCAGGCCACACATAAATGGCGTCGGGCGAGGACACGGCGCGGACATGGCGCGGACATGGCACGGACATGGCGCATAAATGACGTGGCGCAGACGCAAATTTAGAGCAGTCTGGTATCCGGCATTGAAGTGTCGTCATGTCATCCTCAGAAGACGAAGACGCTCTTGCTCTCGTACAATTAACACATTCACTGCCACCACGATTTTCTTGAAGTTCATCGAGATTGGCATTGCGTTTGGAAAATAAAGTGAACACACCGCGCGTGTTCTTGGCACTGGTTGAAGGTAAAATTCTTTAAACGGCTATTTTTTGGTTTAAACTATGTTTACCGGTTAGTATTTCTGGTACTGTGCGAGAATAAAGGTGTCTAAAATAGTGTCGTGAGGTTTGCTACTTGGAATTATGGCGGAAAATAGATTTTATGGTAAGTAAATGTATTATAATGTAATACTTGGTTCTCAAACTTGTTTTACCAAAACCCCCATGCACTTGTTATAAAATTTGAATGGATGAGGAAGCCGCCCGCGCCATGTCCGCGCCCGACGCCATTTAAGTGTGGCCTGCGTCTTAGAATGGCAATCGAGCGGAACCACGCACGGCTCGAAAGCGTTCTCGAGAGGCTTCTATATAGGCTAAAGCCAGCTGACAAAACTGAAGACTGAAACCAGGCCTGTGTCACTACGTAATTCGGTTTACTTATTCACCTACATGCTCGGTCCACCCGTGTGGACAATTTAGTCGAGACGCGGCAGTTTTTTTTCGCAAGTTTAAAACGGTAATATCTTCGAAAATATTTTCAAGGTGGACAATACTGCAGTACATTATTTGATCTATCTCGTAGGGTTCAGGCAGCGTTTGCAATGTAAGCGCAAAAAAAATGTGTTAAATAAACACATTTTTTCGACATCACATTAGAAACCTCTGAAATTATCAGTGTTTCTCTACCATATAATGTATGTTATATATATATAAACCTTCCTCTTGAATCGCTCTATCTGTTAAAAACCCCGCATCAAAATTAGTTGCGTAGTTTGGAAGATTTAAGCATACTTATGGACAGACAGACTGAAAGCGACTTTGTTTCATACTATGTAGTGATTAACAAACAAACTACGAAAAAGCGTATTTGCTTACGTGGCACACGCAAGCGCTTCATGTTCCAGTACAGTATTCCAAATTAATAATGCGCATGCAGATCTTCGCTAACTGTCGTATTCGCGGATACACCCGAATCATTAAATCGTAAGAGCGCTAAACAATGCACTTGCATTTTGCACCTTGTTCGAAAGAAATAGGAGTCAATATCATATGTACACAATCGAAAACAATTCGGGCGGTCGGCGCGGCGGTCGCCGGTCAGTCAAAGTTCCGTCAGTCGTCTCATACATATATTGGTGGTGACTGCACGTGTTCTCTCTGTGTAGACTTATATAGAGCTATTACACACCCTTCTTTGTTTTGTTTTCAAAGGTGAATTTAATTTCAACTTTAATTATCTTATTCAAATTTAAATAGTTTATTTTCTAAAATATTGCTTTACAAATAATTGTATGGTCATCATGTTTCATTTGGCCAAATATTATTTCATCAAAAATGTTTCATTTGACAAAACATATTCTTCCCAAAATGTTGTATAGCATACGATTTAGTCAATTATTTACATACCTACTAATTTGAGTGGTGCATAAAATACAAAGCAGTTTATGATTATATAATGATACTAAACGACTATTTAATTTTCCATTATAATATCAACACATCATTCATTAATTTTTCGTTTTTTCGTTTCATTTTTCATACATTATTCAATCGTTCATTCGCTGACGATTCGGATCTGGCACTCGTTAACCGCTGCCGCGGCACGCTCGCTCGGCTCGTTTGTTTCGTTCGAAATTTGATGTCGTATTACATCATCGACTCTTTTTGATTATTCAATGGAGAAAAGATGAAAAATATATAATAATTATCCTTACTTATGCCGCCCCCGCCAGGTACCGGTAGAAGAGGTCGACACAAGAAGCGGTGGCTCGACTTCGTTAAGGGTGACATGCGTGCCAACAGACTCACCACTGAGGATGCACAAGACCGCGCGAAGTGGGCTAAGAAAATAAGAAAGGCGGACCCTGGGACCCCACACACCAGTGTGGGTTCACAACCGGGATAGACCGCACGGATGATGATGATTATCCTTACTTATCCTTTAAACTTTATAAAGGGCAAAAAACCATCTTGGAATATTATTATTTATAGATACTCATTTATTGTTTTGAAATGTGTGGTACACAGCCTCGATTGTGCTGTTGTGGCACTAACTTAAAAAATAATGTGATTGTGTCATAGTAGTTGGTAAAATGAAAACAAGTGATTTGGGGTTCAAACTTTTCATAATCATCATCAGCCTTTGGAAGTCCACTGCTGGACTTATGCCACCCGTATTGAAGCCACAGCGAGCGGCTTTGGGCCGTATTTGGGTTACTTTAAATAGAGATCGCAAAGCATAGTACATACCAAGGCCGTCAAATGATCACCAGTAAAACAACATTGTCGGCAAAACGAAGGTGAGTGATGTATTTGCCATTGATGTTGATCCAATCAAAGAGCTCGAAAACATCTTCCGGAGCGTTGGTGAAGAGTTTGAGATTACATCTCCCTGTCTCACACTGACACTTCGCTGTAATGGGATCAGTTCCGTGCTCTGGTCTTGTATACGTAAAGATATAGTGGCTTTTTTGATATATAGACATTCCAACCCTCGAAGGGTTATTCGACTGTAGCGATCTGGCATCGCTGCAAAGACTTCTAATCTCGAAATAGAATGCTTTTTCATAGATCACAAACGCTAAACAAAACCACAGGCTTAGAGGAAACTATGCTGCCTGTCTGTCACTAACATTTTAAACTTTTTTTTATGCATTTTAACTAACTAATTCTAATAAAACAGGTTTTTGCAACGAACAAAATAACGGTAAATGGTTTGACCTATTTTTCTCGACGTGTCCGCCCGTGAACATTACACAGTGACATGCAATTGTCACCGAAACGTCGAGAAAAATAGGCAAAACAATTTACCGTAATTTTGTTCGTTGCAAAAACCCGTTTTATTAGAATTAGTATGCTGCCAGTTTCAGCACAGAATAAAATAAAAACTGAAGACGCACTACTGACGCAATTGCAATACAATATCAACCTTCGGACGCGCTAATACGGTCCATAACAACTCTGCACCTGTACTCGTACTTAAATCTTTAACGGTCGGGACAATTGAAAGTAAATCTTATATCTAAGGCGCTACGAGCGCTCGCCGCTCGCTTTCACGAAATCCGGCTTGGCGACCGTGACGTAACCCGGCTGCGTGTCGCTCATAGGGTTGTGCATGCAAATACAGAGTGCCGAGTGCGAGTTGCAGTGAGAGAAGTGAATAACTTCACCATCGCGTTTGCGAGAAAAAAACGCGAATTTCTATGGTATCGAGTCAAAGCCATCTAGCGGCCTTAATGTTGCCCGTATTCGCCGCTAGATGGCGCTGACTCGATTCCATAGTAATTGTCATTTACGTGCTCGCAAAACGCGATGGTGAAGTCATTCACTTCTCTCACTGCAACTCGCACTCGGCACTCTCTGGTCTCCCAAAGTGGTAATGCGCATAGAAATCTTCGTCACTGTTCGGCAAAGGTCGTTTTCCCCGAGCGTCGGAAGACGATATGTATATAGAGTGGTTAAAAGCATTTTCTTCATGCATAATTTAGTAGAATTAGTTATGTGTTTTTCCATTCTTCTGGTCCAAGAAGCATAGTGTTGTATACAGCTTGAGCTTCTTGTTCTGGTCCTATATCATTGATTTTTTCTAATATAGCATCTTTAACTGACGTGACAGTCATTGCAATATTATTTTTGGCTACGTGTTGCTTTATTTGGGACCAAATATTTTCAATGGGGTTAAAATCGGGATGAAATGGTGGCAATCGTATAATTTTATGCCCATGTTCCTCCATTATACGGTCAATGGCAAATTCTGTGTATTTTTCTTTGTCTTTTTATAATTTCATGCAAATAGGATTTCAGTTTCTTTGGGTCATGCGGAATGTTGTGTTGTTGTAAACAAGCTATCATTTGTGGTTTAGGTGTGTTTGAGTTTGGTGGTTACACAGACAGCTTATTATGATATGGGGCGTTGTCAATTACCAACACACTATTAGGAGGGAATTTGGGAATCAACTGATTGCGTAGCCAAGTTTGATAACGTTCCGCGTTTATTTCTTTATGATAGTCACCTTCTGTCTGAGTCGACACATTTATATGTAACTTTAGAACCCCTGGGACGAAGCTATTTTGATTGCCTGCGTGTACATAAATTATTCGCTCTCATTTGTAAATGGGTTGTTTGATACCTATTTTGCTGCTAACTTGCCAATTTTTACCCTTAGTATGTGATTTATGCACGTATGACTCGTCCATAAACACTATGTTTCTACCAGAACTCCTCAGCTGTTGTATTTCTCTGAGATATTTGATCATTTTTAAACGTACCTATATCATGCTTTTCCATAAGTAACCGTCTGTTATTATCAGTTTTCAGAAACCTTAAAGTCTCTGCACAGCCTTTGAAATTAATAACTTTTTTCTCAAATTATTTACAGTTGGGAGTTCTTTGAGCGTCAACTGAAAATTGTATATCTCATTACGAATAACACAGTAGTCGAAATCATCAAGTCCTAGCCGAAATCTAATTTTAGTTTTTCCTTTTTTCGGTGTGGAAAATTTCATTGATTGATTCTGGTTTTTTTCCGTTTAAGATATTACTCAAATTTCGTCGTGAAATTCCTGTAGCTTTTGTAACACGATCCTATTTTTTTTTAAAAAACCATCAGGGTTCGAAAACATTGGCTTCATTTAAAAAATAAAGGTAAACATTATATACCATTTGCCGTGCTTGTGACTTAAAAACAAATGGAAATCACACATTTTTCTAATTTGAATTTGGATTTATCTTCTTTAAAATTTAAACTTTTAATGATACCAAAACCAGCAAGATACAAATAGTATAGCCGAAGAGATTTATCACAAGTTTATACATACTACCTAGGTAGGTATATGCGAAAAGACTTTTTCCCCAACCTAATATTTACAAACATGGTATGCAACGCAACTACATAATCAAATTGTTCCGTTTTATAATATTAGTATAGATATCTCAAAAGTTATTCTTGGTAAATCTAATCATCTTAAACTTATGTACCTACCTCAACTATATTTACTTAGTACCTATACATAATAATTATCAAAGGTATTATATAATTCTGATGTACTAGACGCCCCTGGCTTAATTTCCTGTCTGATACCTCACGATTTTTACAGTCGAAAGTGGTGGTCAACAAATTTGTATTTGCAAAACTTGTGAATAAACCAAATACCTTATTATAAATGATATCATGTTTCAATGTAGGAGGACTCGTATATTTCTCACAATACAAACAAAACAAACAAACAAAAAATATCTTTATTTAAATAGACCTGTAACAAGTACTTTAAGATCGTCATTACAAGAAAAAAATGTATACTTAGTAATAGACATAAATACTATAATAATATGAATAAGTACATAAATACACTGTATACAAATATGATGCATCGGAACTTTTTTGGTAATACTGTCTTAATGTGGTTTTTGAATTTCTTTAGTGGTAACTCACATATTGCCTTTGTGACTTTATTGTAAAAGTGTACACCTTTCCCCATAAATGAACCTAAAACTTTCTGTAACCTGAAGGATGGGAGCGCAATTTTATCTCTATTCCTGGTATTTTTGCCATGTATATCACTGTGTTTAGTATAAAGGCTGATATTTTTCCTTACCAAAACAATACAGTTGTAAATGTATTGAGAAGCTGCAGTAAGGATCCCGATTTCCTTAAAAAGCTCCCTAAGCGAGGCCCGTCTGCAAGGCTTGTATATGAATATAATAGCTCCTTCTGAAGGATGAAAATCGTCTGTTTATCTGCTGCCTTACCCCAGAGTACATTGCCGTAAGACATAATACTATGAAAGTACTCGTAGCTGAAATAAACAGAACGAGCAGTGTCTACATCTGTTATTGATCTTATTTTTTTAATAGCGAATGCAGCCGAACTGAGCCTGCCTGAAAGGATATTTATATGAGGGTTCCATTGTAATTTTGAATCAAGTGTAACCCCAAGAAAAACTGTTGAATCTACAAGCTCCATGTTATAACCATCTACCTTTAAATCAATGAGATTATTTTTAACATTAGGCAACTTGAAAAATTATTACATTTGGTCTTTTTTGAGTTCAGCTGTAGGTTATTGACATTAAACCATTGTAAAACCTTAGAGAGCGCGTCATAACGTCGTCAAAAAAGTTTTTATTCCTGTCAATATTAAAAACTTAGGTAGGATGCGTCATCTGCAAATAAATAGTAGATTGTTGCACAAGGTGAGAAAGTTACCTTTTCAATGCACGAGATGGTTTGGCGCGCTAATAGTTCGAGGGCATTGAAAAGTTCTTCTTCCGAGGTAAACACTCTGCTTTTGATTACGAATATAAGGAAAGTAAATAAAAATCAGATACATAAGTTAAACCAACAAAATTTTATTGAAACATTACCTACAACAAAGTTGATGATATTTCTATTTGAAGTTTATATTAAAGTTGGAGCAATTGTTAAACGAGAGAGAGAGGTTACTTCCTAGGATGTTGATGGTTGATATTTTTTGTGAAACTTGAGCATCTTGAGTAAATGTTGGTGATAGAACAATCTCTTCATCCGGGCAATCTTTTGAAGTACTTAGTAGGTAATTTATTGTTTCAGTCAACTGATTTGAAATGTTTGCCTTGTTATTGACCGATTCCTCGATGTAGCCTTCAGCCACTGTACAAGATTTCCATCCACCATGTCTTTTTTTGTAGTAAAATTGGCGCCTGAATCAGCTAATAGAGTCGCTGAAGTCCTGCGGAAGCAGTGACCCGAGTATAAATTTGGATTTGGTCAATCAAGATACGTGGCTATCTGCTTCGGGATACTGGATAATTTGTTTTTGCCAATTACTTGCCTCAAACATTTTCCTTTTTGGTAATTGAGGTAAAAACGATCAGTTCCCATAGCAAGTGGTCGAAGTCTTTGGTATTTTTCTATTATTTGTACGAACTCTTTCTTTACTACGAAAGTTCGGTCGACTTTTGTTGTAGTACCTCTTAACTTGACTACCATCATTTCACCTTGTTTCTCTGTGTCATGTTCCATCAAATTTATCAGTTCAACGGTGCAAGCGCTACTTATGGCCATTACCAACACGACCTGAAAAGTAAATACAAATCTTTAATGGGGTTTTTATTATAGGTAGGTTAGGTTACCTGTATATAATTTTAAACACATTTTTATGGATGCAATGTTATTTAAAAGAAATCGTTACCTTTATTGCTAAATAAATGTCATCTGGCACTTGATTTAAGAAGGTTTGCACCTCTTGTGTAGTGAAAACTTTGGATTTTTTCGCTATGTATCCACCCGTCTGCCTTTTTAGGAAAAATGATAGTTTGGCGTAATTTTTCAAATGTATATCGTGTTTTGTATTTAAAGTCGTCTTTAACATTGAATATACGCTCCACAGAGTTGAAGATTTATAATTTTTGGATAATAAAATTGATTGAAATATGTTAATAACACGTTTTCTGAAAAAGACTTCACTTTTTATTCAGTGCGCCATTTCATAAAATCTTCATAAGCTCTTATGTATCTTTCTCTTGATTTCGGCGGTGAAAGGTTTTCCACAACTGTTTGAGCTTCTTCTCTAATGAAATCAGGAGTCAAATCTATATCTAAGTCTGATGAATGAACTCATTTTGCAAAATAAACTTCTCACTCGATTTACGAAACAACTGAATGAAGTTCGAATAGTTGCAATCCCGCCTTTTTTTTTGTCTGTGGAATTTAACCATTTTTTTTAATATTTGTAGAAAAGCATACTTAGACAATGATGATGGAATTCCCCCGCCTTATTTTATTTAAAGAAAAATTTTTTTTTTCATTTCTATCGTAAATGCTTAGCTCAAATTTATTCAATTAAATACTAATTAAGTGAAACATACATTAATGAGTATATTCCTGCTTCGATTGTTTAAATATTCATTTGAAATCAAGATAAAGAAATTTCAAATACAGCTGTGGCTGAATAGAATACATCGACTTGCCGCAAAAGGAATGTCAAAATAGAAGGTGACATTTGACAGTTATTTACTTTCAGCCCTAGGGCTGTAAAGTGAACCTTTCAACCCTATGCTCAGGCAACTTCAAGCGTACTTTCCGTGTATGAGTAAGTAACGAAAACAATATTACAAAGGTCTTTAACGTAAAAAGGTAAGCAAGTCATTTATATATACTATTAATTAAAAAAAACGCATTAATTCACATAAATGAGAGGATAACAAAATTTAACATGCATTACATTACAATAATTAACTTATATAAGCGCTAAATCACGGTTGATATCAAGGCGATAATCAGTCATCTTCATCCATAATATTTGAGGTAAAATATGTATCTACGGCTGCATTCTGTCGGAGGATACAGTGACATTATATTTACGTTTGCTCCCTCTATTTTTTAAACTATCTAAGTCAGATAGGTATATATACGGTTTCGGTCATCACCAAGCGCCGTAATTACTTTTTATATTTCTCCACTAATTTCTTATTTTTGCTATCACTTTCAAAACTTACTCAAACGTACTCAATTCAAAAGTCATCCAGACACCAATCAAAACCTTCTGCAGAGTTTTTTATTACTCGTATTAAGTCCCCATTGAACTATAAATTATCCCAAACCCTTTCATCTCGATCGTGATTTTAAGTAGGTACCTACCAAGCGATTTAAAAAAAGACATACTCACACATGGTAAACATGTTTCAATAAAATTCTTAGCTGCTGGATATTTTTCAATTTAATCAGTTTATTGCACTCCATAAGTATAATAAAGGTCTTAAAATAAGATACATAGCACATTTATGGGTGCGGATTGGACATGACAATATAATAGAGGGCCCTATACTGCCACATTTCTAACATTAATAAACTATTTAACATAAAAACCAGATTAAATGTTGTTTATGTATGCTTTGGATTTGAAAAAATATTTTAAAGACTTATCAATTATATACTTAGCGACTGTATAATATGCTTTATTAATAAGTAATAACAATAATAAGATAAGAACCGTAATTACTGTTCTGTCGCCTCATATCTGAGAGACTGTGCAGTATTGCGTAACGTCCTATCTGAGATCGTAAGTTATGCAATCGACTGCATTTTTGCCTGCTATTGGATTTAAACGACATCTTTTCATAAAAGTAGTTTTCAACTGATTAACCTAGCTTATATCATCTTTTCAACATATCGTCTAATAATTTTATTCTCTTCAATTTGTACATATGGAAAAGCCAATAACAACTTTTCTTACCACTCTGTCCACGAAAATAACATAATACTAGTCAAGAAAGTACCGGGAAAAGATCAATAATACTTACACAAAATGTTTGTTATTCATTCAAATTTATTTTATCACCTTCAAAGCATGCTCCTTAAGAAACGATACACTTATCGAATAATCCAATCATCAAAACATTTTTTAAACGCTGTTTCCGGAATTGAGTTCAGTTCTGGCCGCGAATTCTCCTTTGTCTTCTACCGATTGAGAACGGGTGTCACGAAGTAGTAATTTGACTTTAGGAAAATGTAAGAAGTCGCCTAGAGCCATATCTGGTGAATATGGTGGTGTATTTGTTGAGTGTTTGGTAAAGAATTCGTTCACAATGATGGCCTTGTGCGAAGGCGCATTGTCGTGGTGCAAAATCGAAGAATTTTATTTTTTTGGGACTAGCCGAGCGGTAACATGTTTCATACCCAAATGATCTATTATATAAAAATAAGTCGGGTTTTCCTTCCTGACGCTATAACTCCAGAACGCACGAACCGATTTCCACGGTTTTGCATTCGTTGGAAAGGTCTCGGGCTCCGTGAGGTTTATAGCAAAGAAAATTCAGGAAAAATTTCAACAGAAAAGCGGGAAAGATAAATGAAGTTCACGCGGGCGAAGCCGCGGGCGGAAAGCTAGTTACTTATAAAAATCTTATAATGGTACGGATCGACTCGTGAGATACAGAAAATTCGGCGGCTATCTCTCTCAAAGTTGAATGACGATTTTCAGTCACTATTTCCTTCACTTTTGCGATGTTAACTTCAGTTGCAGACATTGATGGCCTCCCAGAGCGAGGCAAATCTTCCATCACATCTCGACCGCTTTTGAACGCTTTGTACCGCTTTGTACTCATAAGCACGTGTTTTTGATAAAGTCGATTCACCGTAAGCCTTCTGTAACATTTTCAGTGACTCCGAACACGAAATTCCATTGGCGATGCAAAATTTAAGACAAACTCTTTGTTTGATGTTTTTGTCCATTATGAAATTCGCAAAACACACTAGATATGATATAACTGAAAACAGCACTGTATTTAATATAAATAACAGATGCAACTCAAACTCCGCGCCAAAATGGAAAACAGCTGTGCCAATCTAACAACAACAAAAAAATAAATAATTCGAATTTGGAACCATAAACAAATCAACCATATCTGATACTTTTTTGACGGAATGTAGGTAGACTGTCATACCTGATCTTCGCATTGCCTGCTAATTTTTGAAGTGAAAAGTGCATAACCTGCCTCTCGTCCCACCCGTAAATAGAGGCACATTAATTTACTTTATTGAGCCGTAAATCAGTGTACTTTATATTATAACATAGTAAGTGCAATATCATGCAATACTGTATTATTTGTATCCGAGAGTCGTCTTACCTTGAGTTTTCTCCCTGCTGCGACAGTGGTGTGGTTCCTTGCTTGAATCTGCTCCGGCTTGTGCCTGCTAGTAGTCTGCATTGGCAAGGGATTGGCAGATAATGAGCTGGGATTTTCATCTGGCCGCGGTGCCCGCAGGCGGTGTAATGCATAGGGCTGCAGTGCTCCAAAACTGCAGTGCCTGCTTCATGCGCAGGCATAGGTCTATGCGGCGACACACTGCGACGCGTAACATACTGCGCGCGGCGACTACGATGCTACTTTGGCGAACGCAATCGACTTTTATGTTGCTTTCGTTTCGATACTCGAGACCTCGATCGACTACAGCCCCGCTTGCGTTTGTGTGCTCGAGATTTTGATCGCTTCCTTCCATGATTGGTTTTGGAAGTTCCAGACTGAGATCGTCTTATTTCATTGTGTTTCCGGCGGCAAGACGAGCGGCCTCGTATTTGAGACTGATCTTTATCGAAGCTTTCGTCAGGCAGGTCTTCGCTCTCTGAAGTCTCTGAGCGGGAAGATTGTGAACGCTTCTTCCTTTTTTTAAGGCGTCGTCGCCGAGACTTTCTTGTGGCTGGCGGTGAAGGTGTGCGAGTAGGTACGTGGCATTGCGTTCTAAATGATGGGCCACTATCCCACTTCTGACTATGAGAAGAGGTAATTGTACACCAATCACAGTTTAACACTTTTATTATTCATACACCGAATTCACTTCCGCCTTACACGAAGCTCGAATCTCAACTACCATTTTCCGTGAATTCCGTGCTTGCTAGGCGGTAGTTTTATATTATTTTTTGACAGCTTGGATGACAGACGTCACATCGACAGGTGTGAAATTCATAGATTAATACCAATTAATGTTAAAAAGATAAAATAAAATAAAATCTGTTCGCAGAAATCATTGATTATTTTCTAAAAACCTTACACTTCTGGAAGAAGTTTGATAATTTTTACTTTATTTTCGTTGTTCAAAATAATTTCCATAGCCCTTGAGACTTGAGATGGCAGTGATTCCCAACCCTGGTTGGTTTTGTTCAACCTCCATCTTTTTGTCTCTCGCTCGAAACACTTCTGCATCTTACTATCTTACTTAATATTATAAATGCGAAAGCTTGTATGTATGTGTGAATGTTTGTTACTCTCTCACGCATAAACTACTGGACGGATTTAGATGAAACTTTACCGTAAGGAACACAGCTTATACATCAGAATAACACATAGGCTACAATTTATAAAGATTTTATGTAATTTGGCCATGTTAAATAACAATAACGCGGGCGAAGCCGCGTGCGGAATGCTAGTAAATACCTATTTATTTACCTCCCCAGGCACAGAACAAACACACAAACTGCCAAGCCACATAATATTTTGACTAGGGTGTAGAGTTAGAAGATTGGCTATAATGAGATCAGGGGCCGTATTACCATCTCATATAGCCAGTCAAGTTAATTTCTAAACTGACTGGAGCGAGCAATTTCGTCAGTAAATATCTGGCCTAGAGGATGCATTATTGACCGGTAACCGCTGACTGGCTGAAAATAAAAGATCAAATTAGGAAATTGCTCGCTACGCTCAGTTTAGGAAATTAACTTGACTGGCTGTATTATGAGATATGATACGCACTAGGAGTTTTCGACAGTGTAAGCCATTTTGTCTATTGGCAACATTTTACCCTCATAAAAGCTTGATCGCAACGCAATAAAAAGGTGTAAATCAGCCCCATTTTTCGGCTGGTTCGGCTAATAAATATTGTTCATCCCATTAAAATTAAAATGTTCTTCTAGTCCCAAAGGGTATTTTTCTTGTGTTATGAAAACTAGAAACAACAACGATTATGGTACCAACACAGATTTTTAGAACCATCTGAGCTAAAATTAAGGACCCTAATCTGTCAAAATGGCAAAAACCTGGCACATTGCTCACGCGTAACGTTTTATCAAATTGCAGGGAAACAACTCCGAGGAAGAAACAACTCCAAGCAAACGCAAAATGGATGAAGAAAATCTTGATCCAAGTAAAGGTAAGTGTATTTATTATTCCTGAACTCGACTGGGTTCGATACAGAGTTCCTAGCTGTTCTAGTCACAGACATAAAGCATCACATAGTATCTCGTATGTGCTAGATACAAAAGAAAAACAATACAATTTACCGTCGGACGGTGCATCGACAGTGGTTCTAATTTAACAACCACGCTTCATTTGTCAGAAAGTGACATTGAATGAACTTTTGTGGAAAAAAAGGTAAAAAGATCCTAAAAGCACGACTTTTTTGTTTAAAATATTCTCAACTTGATAAATCATTTGAATACCTGTGCAATTTATACCTCAATTAAATCAGCAACTTTTTAAAATAGTTGGTCCACTTTCAGTGGTACAGAGGCGTTCACAAAAAGTATTGTAATTATTGGGGTAAAGAGAGCCCTCTTGCGGAACTTCATGCCAATTATCATTGAAGCACCATCTAGTTTTTGGCTCCCATAACATTCGTTTATATGCATACATACCTACACATAGTGCTATATATATGTATACTGCCCCTATACAAATTGCGTTCAACGATTGTTGAATCGAGTGATGAATGTATGGGATTGACACAAGCCAACGATTAATATAATCCCATACATTCATCACTCGATTCAACAAGCGTTGATGCCACTTGTTTAAGGGGGCTGTAATGTAATAGAAAAGGAGTAATACATTAAATAAAACACTTTAAAACACAATTAATTTTTATTTTTTTAATGCTTGTACTTATTATACCTAATACATTGCTGTATTTTTTTTAATTACTTCTTCTCCGCCGTACGTTACCTTAGCGGATAAAATCCTATTTACATTTCGGCACCAACTATATTAACACATTAAATGTGACATTTAAAAAATACTCTTATAAAGCATCTTTATGTGTTATACATTTGAATGGGTAGGTAATCAATAAAAATATCACAAAATTTAATTATAGTTTTTTTAGATTGATTTTCAGAACATCACTTTTTTAAAAATTCGTGGTCATGGTTTGAATTTCCTGGAAGAAATTTACAGTCTGTTCATTGGGATAGCACCACTTTTTTTTGTTATATTCTTTCAATTTAGTATGATTGTTTTTATTTAAATTACTTTCTAGTAATGATTTTCGGCATTGCTGGCAAGACTTACAAATATTTTTCAGACATTTGGCTAAGACCCAACCGCATACATAATTTATTTGTCCCGCATCTTCTTGGGAAAGGTCTGTTGGTACGAAAACGATTACGATTTACGATTGCGATCTTGGTCGGTAAAATGTTTACCACATATTCTCATTTTCTTGTAGTATTCATTATCAGACTCAGATTCCAGTTTTCCTTCTACCATCTTAACCCATGCCTTAAAGCGCTCCAGAAATTTGTCAGGGTTAGTAAAGCGGTGCATTGAACCATCTGGAAATAATAAAAACACTTTTATATTACCTACACATTTTTTCAAGCTGTTTTTTAAGACACCCTCCTAACCAACAGCTAGCTAATGTATTAATTTTGTAAGTAACAGTATATTTTAGAGTCACGTAATAATTTATATTTCTAAAATAGTATTGGGTTCAGAGACCGCTTTTTTATAGATATACAGAGACATATTTCATATAGATAGAAGTAAAGAAATAATAAAGTAAAGTGGTGATAGCCATTTGTCAAGTAACTAGTATTATAATGACCATTATTTTCATTGAAATGGAAGTGGCTTTTCATAATTAAACATGCCGCCCCTCTCCACCCTAAAATATTTTCAAGGGAGACTTCATAAACATTGTTTTCATAAATAGCACAGTAACAGTTTTCTCAGCATCCTGGCCTTATCCGGCAACACTGAAAACATGTTCTGAATATAGCTACTACTTAGGCCTGCTTGTTTGAGCATGGAAAACAATGAGCATCATTGGTCAGAGTTCATTTTGTAAGCTTTTATACCCTAATCCAAATAAAAAGATATTTTGACAGATCCTTAACATTTATGCCCTTTTTCTATACAATAATTTCATAAAATTTAAGTATACACTACAGCAGACAAGTATATAGAAAGACTTTAGTCAGTTTGTAGGAAACTGGGAACCAAACTAATCCTTCATTCATTGCCCGTCTTGCCGCAACAACGGCCTCCAAAATACTCACGATTCCAAGACGAGATAATAACCACTGCAGCACAAGTTTTGCTCACTGAATCACAATGGGTACTCACCGCTGGGGGGACACCCTAATACGTAAAGCCGTGGCATCGTGCACTGCGTTATACCCAATTATTCAAAATAACAAAGCGTCTTATCGCACTTAACACTAAACAGTATGCTAGATAGCGTTCTTTACGCAAATATCGTTAACATCAACTTTTCCCAATAAGCGGGGGGATTACACTAATCTACTCTACAAACTATTGGAGGAAAAAAGAAACACAGATATAAACTTAGAAAACAGCGCGTACGCAAAGCACAATGCTCGAACCGCTATTTTAAAAATTAAATCACAACCATCACGTCAACCGAACCAACACAAACATGTGGTAGGTAATGCCAGTACTCACCTGCCAAAAGTCTACTAGAAGAATATATTTAATTATCTAGAATTAATTGAAAGGGGAAAAGTTTATATGTAGGAATAATGAAAAAAATATTATTTATCTATTTAAATTAAAAAAGGATACTGCACATGTTTCTAAATATGTACATAGTTGTATTTTAGTATTCTTCGAAGATGGTAGTATATTTATAAATATGGTAACACAAAGGCACACACTTTTTAGTTCCTGGTGCCAACAACTAGATGGCAGAGTTATCTTTGTGAATTGACAGCTCCAAACAAGTGTCCCCCCTCTGGGCGTTCACATCAATCTTTACATAGGGGAACCTTATGCTGCTGACATAAGACCCATTTTGCAACGGTTCTGTAAAGGTTGATTTGAACGCATCTGTACAATGTTTTTTCACGAGATCTGCTTGAAAAAGAAATTTTTTTGATCAAGATTTTTTATTGCGATATTTTTTTTTTTAACCACCACCTTTCTCTCAATAAATTATGTTGGTAGCTTTAAAATATTTTTCTAATAATTCGTTTTGTTTGAAATTAGGCGATTTTAAGAAAAAAACTGGAACTGATCATTTCTTTTTAACGGTTAGAAATCGGACTACTATAAATAGGTCAGAAATGACCTCAGCTATACGCTATTTTGATTTGATCCTTACTTCCAGTGACACCTTTATGTAGGTAAGGGTGAGTTCAGATGATGAGCGCTCAACTAGTGTTTTGCTATCGCGCGGT
Source organism: Udea olivalis (assembly GCA_947369235.1). Lineage (NCBI taxonomy): Eukaryota > Metazoa > Arthropoda > Insecta > Lepidoptera > Crambidae > Udea > Udea olivalis. The sequence goes on from OX376351.1 coordinate 12,806,545, forward strand.
GCGTAATTTAGCAGCCCCAACCAGAAGGTGGTAGGTGGTGAGCCTTCCGCCGTTATCCGGATTGCTTTGGTTTTTTTATCGGTATTTTCCATCACCGAAGATTGAGTCACAAATTCAACAATCAACACCAAGATGGTTTTAGCTAGATTTGAACTCGGGATCACACGGCTTCCAAGTTCCAATTTAAGCCTCCGCCGTTATCCGGATTGCTTTGGTTTTTTTACCGGTATTTTCTATCACCGGAGATTTAGTCGCAAAATCAGAAATCAACACAAAGATGGTTCTAACCAGACTTGAACTCGGGATCACACGGCTTCTGAGTTTAAGGAGTGCTTGCTTAACTCTTGTTGCTGTCCAGTACATGATGTGTACCTATCTATGTACATGTTTTCAGGTCAAGATCCAAACAGGAATCAAAACGCGCCTAAGCGATACATACCTCGAAACAAAAACCAGGGACAAAAACAACAAAATAAAAACGAACGAAGCAGGCGACAACTGTTGGATTCCGGGCATTCTCGTTATGAAACGTCATTGCGAAACCAAACCAGAGGACAGTCGTTGAATCGGCCCCCTGTAGATCCAAGGCCGCTTCATCAACGTGTTGAACGAGGAAGACAGCCCTATAGAGGTAGGTTAAATAAAGCATAATTGACAAGGTAATTAATCAGGCAGGGAGCTAGTAAACGCAACACAAGGGTGAAATTTGCTATCACGAACTTAGTCGGTAAGTCTGAAAGTTACAGTCATAGTTGTAATGCTACTTACTGCGTCTGCTCCATCTACGTTAGTGTCAGTATCTATGCGACTAGCAGGATGAGTACTTCGCACTGGAAGATGTTGTCAACACACATTTTAATGCACTAACTAAAATCCTTTGATTTATTAAAATCTCCACTAGTGTTTTCCCTGTTTTCTGTTTTAACGGCCAGTCAATCATACTGGAGTATTTTATAACATAACATACCATCACGACTTCATCACAAACGGGGTAGGTACTCAAAGGCAAGTTTGGCAGTCTTCGCTTTGCCCAGATATGGGGGTCTGACTTCATTGAAGTCGGTTTTATGTTTTTATTCAAACATTTTTATTTAAACATTTTTTGTTACCACTTTTGTTCTACTAAACCGGTTTTAATGAAACTTGCACTGTTCCCTAAGTTGGTAATCCAATAAAACTATAAGAATTTATATGAAATACATATAAAATTTGAGGGTTTCAATCGATTTCCCTGGGATCCCATCATCAGATCCTGACTTGGCGGTAATGGGACCACCTCGGAAGTACGCTCTTGCAAATTAAAAGTAGGGTTAAAAATAAAATAATCGTTACAGAATTCCTGAATGAGATGATGAGAACGAAACTGTCATGGTGCAACTTTGTCCGCCGTAAAAATGCACATGTATCTATTTATTCAGACGGACAAAGTTAGTACTATTAACTGTTATCTCCGCAATGCTTAAAACAATCGTATAAACAAATAGTATAGCTATGGAGCTTCGTAACATTGTGAAATGTTTGTGTCATCACAACGTGACTTGTTTTTAAAGCTTAATGAAATACCTAGTTATACAAGGAGGAGGTTCTCAATTCGGCAATATCTCATACCGGGTGATTAGCCAGAGGTTTTTAATTTACTTATGTAACTATCAAAGACCGCGGTGAGATGTTCAACAATTTATTCTGACTCTTACGGCTTTTCGCTACAAAAGCTAATCAAGTCTCTCTGTCCCGTCCAAGTTCCCCTTACATAATCGTGTATTCTAATTCAACAATCACAAAGGTAATGCTAGAACCTAAATGCGGGACGCTATTATTTTAAACTAAACAAGGCGGCTAAATAAAGGTATGGAGAAACACTACGCGTTATTGTCACTATATCAGAAGTAATCAGAACGTCCTAACATTGAAATATTATAATGTACCTTCAATGCGTCTTAACGCTGATTCCCAGCTAAAAACAAGGTGGCCAGTGGCCTTGTTCCTTAGCTCACCGTCGTGTGTAGGTAATGCCGCGTACTTCGATTCTTTTTTCAGTTAATCTGTGCTTCGATGTAACGCCGCTCACAATATTTCTTTAGTTCGCGTACGTCCAATATTCAAGGTCAAAAACGACTACAACCAGGAATGACTACCATCGGTTCGGAGGTTGATTCCATATCGAGAAGAATCCGGCGAGAAACTCGATGGTTACTCTTTTCAATCTTGTTTGTTTACACAAAAATTGAATTGACAGAGTAAAGTCTATAACAAAAAATGTGCAGAAGTACTCAAACCCCCGAATCGTGATATTTAACTAAGTTGAGCACCCTTCAAATTCAGTGTGGAATCCGGTGTGGATCATTTGCTAAGTCTCATAAGAATTAGGAAAATCATGATTTAAATAGAACTGAAAGTATGTATTTTCAACACCTTACAATTTGCGATACTTGTTCGGACGGAACGAGAGTATGCCTTCAGGTCAATCGAGGTCAAATGCTGGTCCATTCATTATTATACTATTAAAAAAGGCCACACTTAAAAAAATATATTGGATTCAACCTTAAAATCTTGCTTTCTTTCTTCAATACACCAGGTTGTGTAAATATTGCAGTGTTAATGGATGCCTTAACAACAGTTCATCAAATGCAGGTATCTACCGAAAAAAAATTAGTTCGTCTCTAGATTTCGTTGATCGGATACAAATTGGTGGTTTCAGATCACGACTTACTCACTACGCCCCCATCACTGCCAAAACAAGGGACTATCCAACTGAATAACATTTTAATAGACGTCATAGACGTGCAACAACTACATACAGTAGTCATAGTAACTGTTAAATACTCGTATGATTTATGATAATAATCAGCTAACATGAATGAACACACGCTGGGATAGACCGGGAGCTAGCCGTTGATTTCATAATATCATGTTGTATTTTATATCTCTGTACAGTTTCATCCGTTCAAATGCTTTGCATACATTGCTAAGCTGACACAAAGCAAAGAAATATCTAAAGAAATATTTGCACTAAGCATTTTACAATGCTTCTTTTCATATCAAAAGGTAGAAATTCATATTATCAGGTTTTTTAAACTTTTTTATCGTTAGAAATGCCTATTATTTTAGGTTTATGTCAAAATGTTTCTGGATATATGTTTTCCAATTTAGGTTACAGACATTAAATACGTACCGTAATTCTTAAAATCGCTAAGCTGATAAAATTACATTATAAAAAATTGTAGACAGCTCCTGGTCTATGCACAAAAAATGCCTCAAGAAACTTTGTAAGATCCCAATGCTTTGCACACCCTACAAGGTAAATAGACCTAGTTTTTTGACGGTTGAATCAACTAAAAGCGACAGCTCTACGTGTTTAGGCTATTATCGCTCGCTCGGTGTCCGAGTTGGCTTACTTCTCTCTCCTTTTACTATGACGCCACGCTGTTTTTCATGGAATGATCACATAATTTTGGAATTATTTGTTTAGGTATGCAGCGGAACCGAGGACACGGCTCTTTAGGAGTTGTGCAAGCACATGATAACTTTGGAACGGAAAGAGGCAACATGAAAGATGATAATTCTAGCTTCCCTCCGCGTCAAAATCGAAATAACAGAAACATTGGTTTTAAAGTTTTGCAAGAAATAGCTTCATCAGACCCATTGGAAGTACTCGCTAAAATCAACGAAAGAATAGAACCATTTCACATTTTAATAGGCAATGCCGTAGAAGCCGATATGCATGTTTTAATCGTCCAGATACTGTCTAAAGTTAGTTCATCATCTTTCGATAATTTGAAATTGAGGATTCTACTAGATGTTTTAAACTCACAGTATTTGATATATCTGAAGAATTTCTTAATGGATCTGCCATACACAGAGGACAAAAAGAGAAATCGCTTTTACTGGAATAATCAGGATGACTTTTGGAAAAATCTTATTTATTTTTGTGATACCATTTTTAACTCGGTGCCGTCAGTAGCTATGCAAAAATGCAGATCCTTAGTAGATGGGTCCACCAAAGTTTGCTTGGAAGAATTAAAGAAAAGACATAGTTTTGTCCTATCAAAAGAAAATACTACAAGGCTGGATGAATTGCGAGAAATAATCAACATGTCCGAAAAGGAATACGAGGTACCTAAATAATAAGTTTTAATAAAGTTTTGTAGTTAATGCATATAACAGTTCATTTCTTTTTTTATTAATGTGTCTGTAGACATAGTGGAGATCGTTAAAATAATGACCACATTTTTTGGAAAAACATTTTAACTCATCACTGGCGCTAGCCGGTTACGAACGTAATACGATTATCCACCAAGATATTATTTATCGTCCATAATTTTCTTCTAGTCCAAAAATATTGTTTTTAATTTACACAGATTTTTTCAGGTTTAAAGTGACCAGCGTCATTTGAGCGTCAGCGTCTAGTTTTTGGTGGCTCTTGAAGTAAAAACCACCTATTTCAAAGTATTCATTCTTCTTATTGTGTCAAGTGGCAAAACTACACCCTTTCACTTCACCACTCATTCTTCATAAGGTCCTCGCGCTTGCAGCTGGAATATTCGTTTATTTACATTTATTGTCGTTATTTTAGTCGAAGGAAAAAGATCGAAAATCTAAGGGCCAGAAAGAGGAAGAAGAAAAAGAGCCTCCAGAAGATTTTCGTCAGCTCAGCGTTATCCCCCAACGCGATGACCTGCTGGAACAGCGACCGTACTTGCGCGCGAACATCGTGCGCGGCGGCTACCGCGACGTCGATCATTACCTCGACGTGCAGTTCCGGCTTCTGCGCGAGGACTGTTTTGGGCCTCTACGCGAAGGATTGCGTAAGTCAATCTGAATCTTTTGATAGAAAGCCGTTTAGGGAATGCAAATGCAACGATCCCCGAAAATCCTGCCTGGTTTTACTCAGTTGGACTGTGACGTAAACGATAATTTAATAAACATACTTACTTATTATTTGCTTATTGTTTCAGTCCAGTATATTATTGACCCTAATAAAAAGAAATACGACAATATGAGGTAAGTGAATCTTAAATTATATAGTAAACAAAAAGATATTGATCTTAATAGATCAAGCCTTGGTGGACAGTATCATACTCGTATCTTATGGGCTTAGTGTGTATGGTCGTATTTTTGCCTCCTATATAAATTATATTAGGACTGGACAAACCAAATTTTTAAAACATTTAGTAAGTAAACACAGTAACATGGTCTAGGGATATATATAACTTTTTTTATATAACTTAAAAGTAATGGCCTTACAGAAAAACTATCAATGACAGATTATAAAAACATTAAGTTCCTTTTTTAAATTCAAATTTTTATATAAAAGGTTTTGTTGATGAAATTCGCATTCATTGAATTTCTTCCAAAGAAGTAAATCTTCACGAACTTTTAACTTGATTAAAACTCCATAAATTTCTATAAATCTTTGTCAATCACATCTCCGGTGTTCATTTATTCATGCCACGTAGACACTTGACCAGGAACGAAATGTTAAGAGCAGTGGGCATGATTCAAGCAGGCGCTACCCAAATTGCGGTTTCTGAAGCCATGAGGACCAGTCAGAGCGTTCCAGGCTTTGGTCACGTTATCGTGTCACGGAAGTGGTGGAACGGCACCGAGGACCTCAACGCATTACAACACATGTACAGAACCGATTCATAGTAAATGCTGCACGAAGTTGACCAAATGTAACGACGATGCAATTGGTTCAAAGGCTACAGAGAGAGTATGGTTTGCTGGTAAGCGGTCAAACTTTGAGAAGACGACTGCATGAAGTCAACCTACATGCTTGTAGGCCACTTCGGGTAACAGCGCTAAGGAGAGGCAATCGAGGAGGAAGATTACAATGGGCTATTGCACACGAAAACTGAAACCATTCTCAATGGTCACTTGTGCTTTTCACTGATGAATCCAGGTTTGGATTTCATCCTGATTCGCGAAGAGTACGCGTTTGGATAGAACCTGGACGTTAGAATCAACTGCAGCACCCACAACAAGTTCATGCATATCAAGGTGGCACGATTATGGTTTGCGCAGGAATTCGTCTCGGCGGTAGAACGGACCTCGTTTGGATACAAGGCAATATGACTGCTCTAAAATAACGAGATGAGGTGCTAGAGCCTGTAATCTTGCCCTACAGACAGCAAATGGGACAACATTTCCAGCTAATGCACGACAATGCCCGTCCACATACGGCGCGTATGGTTACAAGTTGGTTACAACAGCATGAAAGCTTTAGACTGGCCTGCACAATCCCCTCGACTAAATCCTATTGAGCATGCCTGGGATATGCTTCAGAGAAGAGCTCTTAGGAATTTCCCTGAAGATATTGTGCATGAAAACCAGCTTTTTTTGCATCTTAGCAGGACTTGGGACAGTATTCCACAACAGGATTTTGACACCCTTGTTTTGAGTAGGCTTCCGACTAAAACGGTCTACGGGTGATCTTCTAGCGTACGTAACACACATCTGGGGGGAGGCTATGGACAAGCATGGGGAATCTTTGGCCGTCAGCCTTGACATTGCCAAAGCTTTCGACCGTGTATGGCATCGTTCGCTTCTTTCCAAGCTTCCGGCATATGGTCTGCCACCTCGCCTATGCGACTGGGTCGCCGGATTTCTGGAGGGACGTAGAATTCGCGTCCTTTGCGAAGGTCGAAAATCACGCTTTCTCCAGATTAATGCCGTAGTGCCTCAGGGCTCCGTCTTGTCGCTGACGTTGTTTCTTCTGCATATCAATGACATGTTATCTCTTGGTAATATTCATTGCTATGCGGATGATAGCACGGTCCACGCGCCTTATTTCGAGCGCCCTGGGGCAAAGCAGACTGACATCGAGAAGAAGAGGCGAAGTCTTGTTGTTGAACTTGACGGAGTGTTGGACCGCATTTTGAGAATGTGGTGCATGCAATCTTGTCGAGTTCAATGCCAAGAAAACGCAGGTGTGTGCATTCACAGCAAGGGCGTCGCCGTTCCTTTACCATCCCACTCTTCAGAGCACCCCGCTACCGATTAAGGATAGCCTGAACAGCCTTGGCATGGATGTTCGTAGCAACCTAAACCAGCGGGACTACATTGAGAGCGTCATTAGAACTGCATCCCGTAAACTCGGAGTCCTGAACAGAGTGAGACGATTCTTCACGCCTGAGCAGCTCTGTCTCTTGTATAAGACACAAGTTCGTTCGTGTGTGGAATACTGCTCTCATCTCTGGGACGGTTCCGCCAAGTACCTACTCGAAGCTCTTGACAGGTTGCAGCGGCGTGCTATCCGTATTATTGGAAACCCAGAGGCAACTTGGACCCTTGAGCCTGTCCAATTGCGTAGAGACATTGCCAGGCTAAGTGTTCTCTATCGCTTCTACAATGGGGAGTGCTCTGACGAGTTATTCCAGCTTATTCCACCTTCACCTTTCCACTCCCGTACCACGCGTGCTGGACTACGGCGTCATCCACACACAATTCAACATTTGTTGGCCCGAACTAAAAGGTTCGGTGACTCGTTTCTTTGTCGTACCATCCAGACGTGGAACGCTCTTCCAGCACATGTGTTTCCTTCCTCGTATAATCCCGGGTTCTTTAAGCGGGGCGTGAAAAGGCATTTCGCCTTCAAGGTGAGGATGGCCAGCCCAGTGATTCGTTGAATGACTGAGCTTGTCCAACTCATATCTGGACCTCACGACCGCTTTCCATCAGGTGGAGTGAGGTCATCTTGATGGGCAATATAAAAAAAAATGCAGAACCGCTGCAGATGTGTCAGGAGAGTCTTAGGTGGATCCACGGATTATTAATTTTAAGTTTTCAACAATTTTTATAAAAAAAATAGTTGTTTTGTTTAGGTTTTGATGTTTTAAAATAAAGTTAAGATTGAAATTTTGTCTGAGTTTTTCCTCTTCTTCTAAGTTTTTTTTAAATTTAATTTTATCTAAAAGTTTATTTATCAGATTAGATATGCTATTAAACAAGGTTAATTTTAATGTGTAGGTGTCTTGACAAAAAGATAATAGAATAGTAGTTATTTAGGTTTAATTGAAATATCCCTAGACCATGTTGATGTGTGTATAAAAACAAAGGAGAGTTGTCATAAAGATATTTCTGTAAAATTTTGCCTGTAGACTGCAAAGTAAATACTCTTGTAGCTTTGGATAATACACACATCAATAGTAAGTATAAAAAGAAAATAGATATATAGATAACAAATATAAAACTAGACGAGTTAGAGAATGTAAATTAGATAAACCTGTTATAAGATATTACTATGGAAAAAGATGTACTAGATATTTAATAGCAAAGATATATAATGATAGATTGGCTAAGGCAAAATGATAAACAATGTAAGCTTACAATTAAAATGAAACATAAGAAATATTTCCTCAGTAAACTAGAAGAGATAAGTACATAAATAAATATATTAAATACATACTCCCTTCTGCTCACACTTTTCTCATAATTTATTTTTCAATGTTATTAAGACATGTCGTTTTGTAAGTAGCACATTTACCTTATTATGTTAATAGTGCAATCTATTTGCCAACAGACTGCAGAACAGTTTGGCGAAGTTTATTATTTGAAAGCAAGTTGGTAAATAAAAAATAAAAAAATACTAACTATACCCTTTGGTTGGGTTGGGTGGGAGAGATTGCCGAGCGTACCTACTTACATAAAGTTCGGCCGTCTCACCCCACGGAGGGGCTAATTACATAGGTTGCCGATCGACTCGCACACTCGCCGTGTACTCGTACCACGCATTGTTGGATGTTTTGTGTCTAATTTGTTACCATCACTTATTTTTCTCACATTATTTCTACCCTAAATGCATTCACATATTTACTAAGTAGGCACATTAACAGGTGAAATCTAAAAAAAAATTGTTTCAGGGTGTATCGCAATGTTAAATTCCTCGGACCCTATGTGTCTAATGCTAAATCAGGTTTAGTAATACAGTTAGATGAAAACACAACAAAACGACTCAAAGGAATCAATTGGTCATATAGTAAAAGATTCATTTATGGATCACTGCTGCTATTTTCTAAAGACCACTGCAAAAATTTTATTACTGCTACGATACTGGATCGGGAAACGAAGTATTTGTCACAAGGAATGGTAATTTATTTGTTCTTTAATTTCACAATGGATAGTAGTGTTGGCGGACTGAATGCCATTCTCTACCTGTCAACCACTGGCGCACCACAGTCGTATTTTTCGTATGATAGCAATTTAGCTCAGTTGGCTAGATGAATTAACAAACGAAGTGGGGAGCGTCTTAGGTACGACAAATTGAGGGTTGGGCTTGACGGGCGCGTAATTAAGAAGGCCTATATGGGCACTGCCAGGCTTATGATTTATCTAGATAAAAACTGACGTACATGTCCCTACTTAAGTCCTAAGTATGTACTTAAAACATGAACTTCACGTGCTATTATTTAGTAACCAGTACGTCTACCACGATTTGCCACTTTAAGTTTACGTTAACGTTCGCGTAAAAAAAATGTATTGGGATGACAAATAACATGACATGACAATGTCAAATCCAAATACCTTTTTTTACGCGAACAAAAATGTAATTTGAAAGTGGCAACGTTAACGTAAACTTAATGTGGCAAATCGTGGTAGACGTACTGCTCTTGACTTCTGCGTAAACACTAACTTGACGATGCCTGTCTAGAAATTCGAATGTACTCACGCATTACCCACGTGTTGCGTGCCGCAACATTGTTGTCTACATAAGTCCGTACAATATTACTCGTTTAGAAGCCGGATACCTACATCCTAAAACAATATTGGTTTCAGATTCCCGTATCCGTGGTTGATAATGAGAATTTACTAACACATGAAAATATCATGACAAGTGAAGAATCGTACGTCATGTTTGAGAGCGAAGTTTACTTTGAGCCGTACTTACATGTGTTAAAAGCTCTTCAAGATCCTAATTTTACAAGACATGTGGCTATGAGCAAATACATCGTCAACGTGGATGTGAGTATAAAACAAAAAAACAAGATTTTCCACCAAACTGATACTCGTAGTCGTAGCTAAAAAAGATATTCGAAATGATTACCTAGTTGACTTTTTGTATTGTGTACTTTCAGCCAGTTCCACGACCACCACAATATTTACACCCCGATGTGATATTTGAGGTTGATACTCCACAATCGCCCGAAACAAAGTTCAGGGTTTTAGACGTGCAGACCTGGCCCTCTCAAGGAGATTTGGGACTCAATGAGAGTCAATTTGAAGCATACAAATTGGCACTCACTCACGAGTTTGCCGTCATCCAGGGTCCACCGGGTACGGGCAAAACATATCTTGGAGTAAAAGTGGCAAAAACATTGCTTGAAAATCTTTTGCCAGACAGAAAAACAAAGTGCCTCATGTTGATAATTTGTTACACAAATCACGCTTTGGATCAATTTTTGGAACATATACTTGACGTAACCACATCTATTGTTCGTGTCGGCGGTCAGTCAAGAAATGAAGCCATGGAAAAGATCTCTTTAAATAATTTAAGGCGGTCGTCCACAAAAAAATACCCTATAGCGAACAACCTGTATTATTCAGAAAAACGCAATTTGCAATCAATAATGGGAAAACTGCGAACAGCGCAGAAACAAATCGAGTCTCTAAGTAATGGTATCCTTACTTACAACTGTATTAAGAGATTTGTTCCAGAGGTTATGATACCAGCAGGCTATGCGCGACGCGGCGAAGACATATTGCTGAGTTGGTTGATGGATTCCATTGACGATAATGTTTTAAATAATATCGAAGACCTTGTCGTGGAAAAAATTAATACAGATATTAAAGAAAATCCCACAAATTCTAATAATGCTGATGAAAGAACTGATTTTATTGTTGATGAACTCGGCGGGGACATTGAGATAGACATCAATGGTATCGAAGTTCAAACTAGTTTTCTATTAAATGAAACTGAATTAACAATAAATCAGTTGGCATCATTATACAAAGAAACCGAATTAAGAAACGAAAGAGAAAAACTATATGAAAAGATACAAACACTGCATTTCAACAAATGTGTTTTTCAGGTGATACTTCTACAATAGCTATAGTATAGTATATATAGTATAGCTTCATACAAACAGAATTAAATTTTACTGAGTGTCCTGTCCTTATCATGTAGTTTTTTGGTACAGCTTGAACCTTTTAATGTATTAACAACAAAAATTTGTCATGTAGGAGATGCGCAAAATGTACCGTATGCGAGGAGTGCCACGACCGGTGGTTGCGGGAGAAAATCTGGGAGTATTGCCGGGTGCCGATCGATGGGCTATATACTTCACTTGGGCGAACACAGCGATTAATCAAATACGAGAGCTAATCAACCCTCTACAGGTTATATGAGTCTTATATTTTCCTACAAAGTGATTAGAATAAACGTGATGTTATTAGAAAGTTGACTAAGTAGACTAGTTCCGGGAGTCATAGGTCGATGTTGAAGACTGTTTTTTTCAGCTTTTAAAAATAAATAGTGGAATATATGTAGATACGCAATGGTTTTTGTTCTCAAAGGACCAACTATTACAGGAAGAATTAAACAATGCTGCAGCAACGTACGAGGAGGCTAGAATGAATCTGGACCTACACCTGGTGGGAGGCATGTCTGTAGTCGGCATGACCACCAGCGGCGCGGCTCGTCTAAGGAAAATGCTTACTGCTCTTGCACCACCAATCGGTAAATAATATCTAAATATACTACCTACCTGTTCTCCTACAGTAAACTCATAGTATAGTTTGTATTCCTGCCTTCCCAATGTATGAAGCTAACAAACATTTTCCTAATATTATTACTTAAAAGCTTTCCGCCCGCGGCTTCGCCCGCGTTTCGGTATATATTATGCCCAAATAACATCAAATCTATATAAACCGTAGCCTATGTGTTATTCTGATGTTTAAGCTGTATTACTGTAAAGTTTCACCCAAATCCGTTCAGTAGTTTTTTGCGTGAAGGAGTAACATACATACATATAAACATCCTTACAGTAATATTTAATCTGTTCATGCATTAAACTATTTAGTTAAAAAATAATGTTACATAATATTATACAATTATTGTATTGTATGTGATGCAGTATTATACAGGAAATGGGGATTAAATTAAAATTACGCATAGCTAGGGGGTATGTATATTTTCCCGCATGGATCATGCGGGAAACATAATTTTACATTTTTGCTCAAGTTTTTTTTTCAAGTGTAATAATATCAGGATTTTATCCATCAGTCAAAATAGGAATAAATAGCTATACAATAGGTATACATGCTAAAGAAAATGAATTGATTGAAATTATTTAAAACGAATTACTTAAATAAGAACACATCGTTCTTGTTCAAATTATTTTATCAGAATTACTTATAATCTCCATCAATATCTATTAGTGACCGACCGAAACATGTTATTTTGCCGAAACCGAAACCGAAGGTTCGGTTTCATTGTAGTTTCGGCCGAAACCGAAACCGAACCTAATATAAAAAAAAAGTCCTTAAAAAGTCGAAAAAATTTTAGTAAGCCCGTTTTTTTCTAAAATTTATATCTCGCCGACCTATAATTACAGGTTTCTACTTTCTAAGATTTATCACAATGAAATTTCAGCACAGTTAGAGGTTCTGTTTGAAAATTTAAGTAGGTACCCTATAAAGTGAAAAAAATACATTATTTGTAACACAAAGTTAGCGATTTTTTAATGGTGGTATAAAATAAAACAAATTTATTAATAAAATATGATGCTCATATATTATGTTTATTTATTTTCAGTTACTTACTTACATTTTAATTATACTCACAAATATCACAATCAGTTAGCCTCGAATGGCTAATTCAAATATAATTAGATAATCAAAATAATCAAATTGATCACCTTTGGTAATCATTTTAGCGAACCTTTTTTTTATTAAGTAAGGTGCATAACATAGGTTATGATAACAAATCAACAAGTATAATATACTTAGTAACAAATCTACTTATACTTATACTTTTTATTTTTTATAACTAATTATCTAATTAAAAATAAAAACAGTGTTTTTGACATACTTACTGAGATCAACAATTTCTTTTTTAGGATCAACTACTTAAAGATTTATTTTAATCTTTGTCATTTATTGTTTACAACAGTCTTATCAACTTTGCTTACAGTACAGTAAGTTTGACTATAGTATTTTTTTACGTATTAATCAACAGATAGTAAAATAATAATTATTATAGTTGCTTAATTAGCGCTAACAGTCTTAGTAATCGAAGTTGAACAGTCTTATATTATATGCCAAGAACAATAGTTTTTCCGCATTTTCTCCAAGCAGATTACCTAGCCTATCAGCATATATTTGTCCAGCAGCGCTAAACAACTGCTCGCTAGGTACACTTGTATATAGATATTATCTATTCAATGAGTAACTTTTTACCACTTTGTAACAGTGATCGTTGAAGAAGCCGCAGAAGTTTTAGAACAGCATATTGTCACCTCCCTAACACAGCACTGCGAACATCTCATTCTAATAGGTGAGCCAAATAAAATATTTATAATTTTAAACTGCATTTGGTGCAAGAGTTAATTGTCATACCTACGCGCTCAAGGAAGTGGGATCGATCCCCACCACATAGGACAAACATTATGTATTTTCACTAACATTTCCATTTCCATGTGTGCGTGTCGTGTTTAATCCTTAAAATTGAATATATTCATTATTAAGGTGTTATTCTCATTTTAAGTTTTTACATCTACTTCGACGATTCTTCACGCCTGAGCAGCTCTGTCTCTTGTATAAGACACAAGTTCGCTCGTGTGTGGAATACTGCTCTCATCTCTGGGACGGTTCCGCTAAGTACCTACTCGAAGCTCTTGACAGGTTGCAGCGGCGTGCTATCCGTATTATTGGAAACCCAGAGGCAACTTTGACCCTTGAGCCTCTCCAATTGCGTAGAGACATTGCCAGGCTAAGTGTTCTCTATCGCTTCTACAATGGGGAATGCTCTGACGAGTTATTCCAGCTTATCCCACCCTCACCTTTCCACTCCCGTACCACGCGTGCTGGACTACGGCGTCACCCACCCACAATTCAACATTTGTTGGCCCGAACTAAAAGGTTCGGTGACTCGTTTCTTTGTCGTACCATCCAGACGTGGAACGCTCTTCCAGCACATGTGTTTCCTTCCTCTTATAGTCCCGGGTTCTTCAAGCGGGGCGTGAAAAGGCATTTCTGCAGGCCTTCAAGGTGAGGATGGCCAGCCCAGTGATTCGTTTGAATGACTGGGCTTGTCAACCTCATATCTGGACCTCACGACCGCTTTCCATCAGGTGGAGTGAGGTCATCTTGACGGGCAATATAAAAAAAAAAAAAAAAAACTTCCGAGTACTTATACAAAATCATTCCTCTCACGGTTATTAATCAGTAAGCACCCTGTCATTATATTTTATTAACATATGTTTTTTATTGTATTTAATAATCCAGGTAGTATGTACTGTCCCTACTCAATGATTTACATTTTGTGTATTGAACTGGGTGCAATGCTAAGTGTATAGTGCACAGGTATTTGAGGAGGCGTCCATTAATTACTTAAACCTTTTGGGAGGGGTTGATCGAGCCAAATCTTTTAGATTCGAACCCTATAAGAAACTTTTTTGAAACAGGTGACCACCAGCAGCTGCGGCCTTCAGCAGCGTACATGAAACTGGCGCGCCACTACGAAATCGAGGTGTCGCTCTTCGAACGTATGATCCTCAACGGGTGTGTATAATTACTTATTAGAACAAACATTATTCTAATAATGTGTAGTGTTGAAAAGGAAGGCGTCAGGTTATTTTACTTAATACTTCGCCATTAACGCATTTGCTTCACACTTTCACAATCGTTCAAAGAATTTAGTTAACTTTTTTTTGCCAATTTTTATTCTATAGAAAGAACTGTGAGCGAGCAAGCTGCGACTCTGACCGCGCGCATCGTTTGCTGATCTTCGGCCGCTTACTGAAAAAGTCTGCAGAAAAAAACGCCGCAAACGCGCTTTGCTTGATATAAAAATTATAGGCAATCCAACTGAAGCAAATAGCATGGCGCTCACTTTTAGCCTAATGTTCACTTCTTAAGTTTGAATTTTTCCATCAGCATGCACAGCAAGCGGCTCTGCGTGCAGCACCGCATGCGGCCCGAGCTGGCCGCGCTCATCTCGCCGCACATCTACTGCGACCTCGCCAACCACCCCTCCGTGGAGGCCTTCCCGCGCGTGAAAGGCATCACAACCAACCTATTCTTCTACACGCACAATTATAAAGAGGAGGTAGGTATTCTCCGATTGTTTACGTTCGTTACAGAGTTCACCCAGATGAAGTGGTCAGTTTACTGCTTACCATCCGGCGGTCCGCCGTATGCTTGGTTGTTTTGTTACCGCAGTTGTATAAACAAACAAATAAATGCCTTAGAATAAAATCTTGGTTACCACCGTAGTTGTATAAACATATAAACATTTTGCAGCCACAGAATAAAATATTTATTGCATCAAAACGAGTGCCCAGACACGCCTTCCATGCGCTATTAATCTGAGACTGCAGCCGACTAGATAAGTAGTAAGATAATTCAGTACTTATCTTACTATCTTAAGTCTCCCTGACAATATGCCTACTTCAGTAAGTAGGCATGTCAGGGAGACTTGTTTAGTATTATATCATACATTTTGATTTTCTATGAGCAATAGGTGTGTAGGCGTCTGCGTCATAGCTTTTAATTATAATTCTTACAGACAGTGCACGACAGCGCCAGCCGGTCGAACCACCAGGAAGCCGACATGACCCTGGCCCTGGCAAACTACCTGATGCAGCAGGGCTACGAGCCAACTGATGTCACTATTCTAGCTGCGTATTCGGGACAAATGTTTTATATGAAAAAAGTACGTGTAATAAATATCAATAACTCAATAATCCTAATGCAGGAATAATACAATCACCGTAGTAGATAAATGTTAACACACTTTAAAAAAAATAAAAAATTCTGTCATAAATATTAAGGAAAAACTAGATTTCTGATCTTCCCCGGGTACAAAGAAATATTTTGTTTGAAAAATAAGCCAAGAAATTGCCATTGGGATGATGCCACTTTCTGTACGGCGAACAGCATTTTTGTACTAAGCCTATACAAAACGTTTGCTAAATGGGCCCTATATTTTCCCATGTGATGTGAAGCTTGGAGTCCGGCAATGTGTATATAATGCGAACACGAAGGCGCATAACCAAAGCACGTGAGGATAGAGACAAAAATTTAGCGAAGAATAACCGTAAAAACGAGTATATAAATTAGTTTGACAAATCGTGCTTTCGTTAATCAGATTGCGATAATATTTTGCCTCTGTCCCTTGGCGGCAGTGCTGCTTTGGAGAAAAGGATGCATAAGAGAGTGCATCTGCTATCGCTGACGAGATCAGTACCGGAATGGAATACTACATTCATTTTACTGATGTCGTCAGTGCTAGCAAAACTGATCTCTGGTTCAATGGCGAGTGTGCCGCAGCTGTTGAACAAAAACAGGCGGCGTACCGTGCTTGGTCTAGGACCCAGGCACTCGATGATCATTCAAACCTTGCCTCCCTGAAAGCAGCCTTTAATAACGCCACTAAGGCTACGAAGAGGGCTTACATTAGAGCAGACGCCCAGCGAATTGCACGTGTTGGCCAAGAACTCATCACGCTCCCTACGGGTAGCCGCTCCTACTGGCGACAGGCTAAACACGTGCAATCTAACTTCTGCATGCCTTCGCTGCCCCTACTGAGATTCCCTGATGGATCGTTGGCTCATCAGCCGCAAGAGTAAGCCGATTTACTGGCTAACCTCTTTGCTGCAAACTCTTGCATCGATGAAAATCCACATTGCGGCTCCACAATGCCTGATATTCGTATCAGGCAGTGTGATGTACGTGCCGAACTGCAGTCACTCGATTTCAGGAAAGCCAGTGGCCCTGATGGAATTCCAGCTGTGGTGCTGAAGAAATGTGCAGCGGAGTTGTCTCCAGTGTTAACTAGCTTGTATCGCCTCTCCTATAATTCGAGTCTTGTGCCGCTGTCTTGGAAGGAGGCGAACGTTCAACGAGTTCCCAAAAAAAGGGACCGGTCTGACCCTGCCAATTACCGTCCAATAGCCGTAACCTCAGTTTTAGCTAAAGTGTTTGAGCGGATCATAAACACGCAGCTCATCCGCTACCTAGAGGATCCCTCTCTTATTCACGACTGTCAGTACGGCTTCCGACCAAAACGGTCTACGGGTGATCTTCTAGCGTACGTAACACACATCTAGGGGGAGGCTATGGACAAGCATGGGGAATCTTTGGCCGTCAGCCTTGACATTGCCAAAGCTTTCGACCGTGTATGGCATCGTTCGCTTCTTTCCAAGCTTCCGGCATATGGTCTGCCACCTCGCCTATGCGACTGGGTCGCCGGATTTCTGGAGGGACTTAGAATTCGTGTCCTTTGCGATGGTCGAAAATCACGCTTTCTCCAGATTAATGCCAGAGTGCCGCAGGGCTCCGTTTTGTCGCCGACGTTGTTTCTTCTGCATATCAATGACATGTTATCTCTTGGTAATATTCATTGCTATGCGGATGATAGCACGGTCCACGCGCGTTATTGGCGGAGTGTTGGACCGCATTTCAGAATGTGGTGCATGCAATCTTGTCGAGTTCAATGCCAAGAAAACGCAGGTGTGTGCATTCACAGCAAAGGCGTCGCCGTTCCTTTCCCATCCCACTCTTCAGAGCACCCCGCTACCGATTAAGGATAGCCTAAACATCCTTGGCATGGATGTTCGTAGCAACCTAAACCAGCGGGACTACATTGAGAGCGTCATTAGAACTGCATCCCGTAAACTCGGAGTCCTGAACATCGTGAGACGATTCTTCAGCTCTGTCTTTTGTATAAGACACACGTTCGCTCGTGTGTGGAATACTGCTCTCATCTCTGGGACGGTTCCGCTAAGTACCTACTCGAAGCTCTTGACAGGTTGCAGCGGCGTGCTATGCGTATTATTGGAAACCCAGAGGCAGCTTTGACCATTGAGCATCTCCAATTGCGTAGAGACATTGCCAGGCTAAGTGTTCTCTATCACTTCTACAGTGGGGAATGCTCTGACGAGTTATTCCAGCTTATTCCACCCTCACCTTTCCACTCCCGTACCACGCGTGCTGGACTACGGCGTCACCCACACACAATTCAACATTTGTTGGCCCGAACTAAAAGATTCGGTGACTCGTTTCTTTGTCGTACCATCCAGACGTGGAACGCTCTTCCAGCACATGTGTTTCCTTCCTCGTATAGTCCTGGGTTTTTCGAGCGGAGCGTGAAAAGGCATTTCTGCAGGCCTTCAAGGTGAGGATGGCCAGCCCAGTCATTCGTTTGAACGACTGGGCTTGTCAACCTCATATCTGGACCTCACGACCGCTTTCCATCATGTGAAGTGAGGACATCTTGACGGGCAATATAAAAAAAAATAAAAAAATCAACCTGTAATATTTTTTGCAGGAACGACAAAAATACACATTTTTGGCTCAAGTAAAAATTACCGTAGTTGATAACTATCAAGGAGAAGAATCAAAGATTATTTTGTTATCCCTCGTCAGGAATAACGACGAAAACAGAATTGGCTTTCTCGGCACTGAGAATAGAATTTGCGTTGCTTTGTCGAGGGCCAAAGAAGGTAAGATTCGTTTTTATTGTTTCAAATTCAGAAAACGGTGACCAACATACTTAAAAAAATGTATTAATCCTACCGCATTTGCTTTCAGGTTTTTACATTTTTGGGAACATCGACATACTAAAGGCTAATTCGCCGCTTTGGACCAAAATTGCAAAGACGTTGGAAGATGGCGGATCCATAGGCTCTGCATTCATATTGAAATGTGAAAGTCATCCAAGCCAAATGTCAAGGGTATGTATGTAAGAGTAAGAAGTGTACGTACACCTACCTACCTACTTTGAAAGAATAGTTTTGAGCCAGTTTTTTTTTGTGCTTTACCTGTTATGTCCAGCTCTAGCATAATATTAAAAAAATCTTACATTCCACTGCAGATTTCTTCTGTGGTTCAGACGGACAGTTTCAGGCGCAGTTTGTGAAGTAGGCTACGATTTTGAGACGTGCTTTTCGAGCCCGACATACCAAATTACACTTTGTTTTTGTCACTAATTTTAATAATTAATGGCTTTGCGATGCTCACGCTCGAATCCAGAAACGATAATCAAAGTTAAGTAGCCCTTCTAGCTGTCCCTGTTCGTTTCTACTGACATAATACGTATAACAACCCAGGACAGGATTAATTTGAATTGTGCTCAATATTGATTTCCGTATTAAATATAATACGGAAATCAATATTGAGCACAATTCAAACCCACGAATCCTATATAATAATATAGGATTCGTGGGTTAGCCACTCGTCATAGGCTCCTCATATCCTTTCGATGATGTGGGAAGATGAATTTTGTTGTAATATTTTTACCTCAGATTGGTTCTCTACAAGACTTTGAAAAAGTGCCAGAAGGAGGCTGCTTGTTGATGTGTAACTACAACCTACCCGCGTGCGGTCACCCTTGTCCGAAGATATGCCACGGATACGACCGCAGTCACTCAGACAGCAAATGTCAGCTTAAATGCGAAAGGTTCTGAAGCCATTTTTTAATTACTTAAACTACTTCGAGAGCAAAATGACTTTACTTAAAAAAGTGGTTTAATATTATATATAAGCAGTGTTGTTAGTAGGTTGCTCTAAGAATCAAAAGAACACGCTTGAGACATTTATAGTTGGCGTCAAACTTCTAGATCTACTCTGAATTTGTCCCGAGTTACGCATTACGAATTTGTCCCGAATTACGCATTACGAATTTGTCTCGAGTTACGGATTACGATTTTGTACCGAGTTACGCATTACAAATTTGTCCCGAGTTACGCATTACAAATTTGTCCCGAGTTACGCATTACGAATTTGTCCCGAGTTACGCATTACGAATTTGTTCCGAGTTACGCATTACGAATTAGTCCCGAGTTTACACACTACGAATTTTTCTTAGAAAAAATTAGTATTGCGCATGCGCGAAACCACTTCAGAGTAAACTAGAAGATTGACGCGAACGATACCCTCACGACGGTGAATGCTTTGCGAGTGGGGAACTAATGCCCCGGTAAAAAAGACTCACATAAGATTTTACTAGTTAAGACTTTGATGACAGCTAGACCTTTACTTAAATTACTAAAGATCGATTTTAACGTTAGTGTTTTAAGGTTAAGTTGTAATTTCTTAATAGTTTGTAGTGTTTGTAGTGATCAGTGGGTTCGTGTTATTTCAATAATAGAATAAAATGTCAGACCTAATAGAGTTTATTAAGCTTGTGGACTATACAAGAAGGTATAGGGAGGCGGGACCAAGGCGTTACTTGAGAGATTATTCTAATCCCTTCACAAATAGGTACTCAGTTTCAGAATTCCATACACGATACAGATTTACACCTGAAGCTGTAAAAAATGTAAC
Organism: Udea olivalis; assembly: GCA_947369235.1. Taxonomy (NCBI): domain Eukaryota; kingdom Metazoa; phylum Arthropoda; class Insecta; order Lepidoptera; family Crambidae; genus Udea; species Udea olivalis. The sequence continues at coordinate 12,827,029 of OX376351.1, forward strand.
ATTGCGTGGGCTGGAATCTGAAAATCAACAAGACGAGGATTGCCATTCGCCCCGTAAATAATGCTAAGGAAATAAGTGTTGCTAAATCGGTAAAAACACAAGACCCGCAATTTATATCAGTGAATAAGCTAGTAATTTTTACACCACAGAGTAATTTGCGAGCTAGGACACGTTTGCCCCTTGAAATGCGCGGTGCCATGCCGGCCGTGCGTCATTCTGGTGCCGAAGACGCTGCCGTGCGGACACACCCAGCGCGTGAAGTGCCACCTGGAGCCCGGCGACCCCGCCGTCAAGTGCCTCGCCGTGGTCGCCGTCGAGCTGCCTCACTGCCGCCACGAGGTAACACACATTGAGATTTACTTAGAACATCGGCCGTACAATATAAATCAATAAATATGCGCTAGAAATGCTCTCGAAGTAGGGATAAATATCCCTGTGTACCAGACCAGGAATAAAGCCAGGGGCATCTCCCAACACACCCAGGTGAGCCAATTTAGAAAGATCGTTTCCTGAATTGACTCGACCGGGAATCGAACCCAGCCTAGGACACTACGAAAGTCAAGGCGCGAAACCGTGCTACAGCGCACTACTACAAAATAAAGAGTTTACAGAAAAGAGTGCTTTCGCCTTTTTCCAGTAGGTATAGTAACCTAAACTTGCCTGACCACCGAGGGTTTCTATATTCGCTCTGAATTTTTAAAATGAAGTAGTAGGTATGAGCCGGATTTGATGAAACACCGGACTATCTGTCCGGACCGCGCCACGCGACATGCGTAATATGTGGTGCTACGCCAATCGTGTCACCTCTATAATATATAAGGCTATACTGTTCGAGAACGCAATTCAGCTCGTAGTGAAAAGTCACAGATAACGTTTTGATATTTTAACTTAACTATATGTACAACCATGAAAATGAGCGTTTCACGCATCTTAGGGCCTTAAGTTGTATTTTTCATCTCCTATGTAATGTTCTAGACGCGTAAGGCGTGCCACCAAGACGTGAAGTACGTGTCGTGCCCCGTGCCGTGCGTGGCGCGCGTCGAGCCCTGCGGCCACGCGTGCCGGCGCCGCTGCCACGTCACCGACGACCCCGACCACGAAAAGGTGGGCTATTCCTTCCTAAGAGTTTCACAGAGGTCAGTCTACCTGGCGCAATGTTCGGCAAGATTCGGTGGGTTTTGTTTTGAGGCTTTGGACCACCACCCACGTAACAGCGGCGAATATGACCGCCAAATAATAGTATATTTTATATCGAGGGACTAAATGAAGCCATAATATCCAAGAGGTGGTTTGACTCCCGAGCGTGCGAGGGAGTCAATGAAACCGAGGATATATTAAGTTGGCGTTTAGTCTCGAGGTGCAAACTGTACTTTTCACTTTGAGTGCGAGAAAAATAGTCAATTGAGTACAAAAACATTCAAAACCAAACTGTTTTTTCTTCTGAACTGACCCACAGATTAACAATTTAAAACACATGGCGCTACCTTCTTTACGGACAAACCATGGAACTAAAACTCTCAACATTTTCGCAATGAACGCGGTCGACACTCCACAGATAATTGTATATTTTTACTGGCTATTTGAGTTTGTCTTTGTCACATGAAGGAAATTAAGAAACTAATTACTTTTTACGCCCTATGGACTAAAGTGGTCACTTTAGTCCCGCTTTGTAGGGCTATACTGGCGTACTTTTAGAGCATGAGAAGTTAAAAGATACAAATGATGTCTTAGATTTTTATTACTACTAATATAATTACTCATTTTTATTTTTAGACACCATTTACGGAACTATGCTATGTAGTGGGTGACGGCCGTAGCTCTACCTGACTCTAACGCATCTCCTAGGCTGAATATTTAGTGTTTCAAGTCATGTGTAAAATTGAACCACTGATTTTAGGGTACAGCAAAAGTAAATGATGATTGAACAAACTTCCAATTTGTTTTCATGAATGAAACAATACGTAAAAAATTTATCACAAGCAGCATATGTCCATTGTAATGAATGAAATGTCTTATTTATATTCTTATTTGTTTAATAAGCTTTATAGTTTTTGGAAAATCATCAATTTTGGCACCGCAAATTATCACTTACTTCTGCTGTGGACTGTACCTACCAATGCACTGTTTTTGCATTGGTAATTTATTTTTAATCAATTTCAAACAAAACTGAGCTTGAAGTCAGCCTTTTAACGGCACTTCGTGATAAGAATTTTACTTAACAAGTCTGGTTAAAAACGAAAAACTCTGGAAAGCGGTAAAAAAACATATTTGCTAACATTTTGATCGAGAACATTATTTATACCACGAACAAAGTGTATCAATAAAGTTACCAAATTAACATTAGTCATGAAAATCTAAGCTGTCTTATTCCTAGAAGCAATCTTTTCCAGACATCTACAGGTAAAGTAAAAATGGCAGAAGAAGACGAAGTTGTGGTACCATTTTTTTAGATTAAATGTGAAATATCTTATACATATCAGTTAGTAAGAAAATACCTACTTATACGAATTAATATTTTCATCAGTACCTATGCGAGAAGCCATGCTCGAGAGCGAAAAAGGGTTGCACAGCTGAAATAATTGACGAACGCGGAGACCACCAGTGCCTCAAGCTGTGCTACGAATCCTGCGACGACTGCAATGTCGAAGTAAGTCCCGCCAATTTGTCATTAAGCAACATACATTACCAATTTGATTGACTAACTAGGCGTAAGACTAGGCCTGCCTGAGTATATTATCGCCGTAGGACAGTCTAACGCGGTAATGAGCATTTTTGTTTTTTCTGTGTTTCTGATAGTATCTAGGTATCATCATCATCATCATCCGTGCGATCTATCCCGGTTGTGAACCCACATTGGTGTGTGGGGTCCCAGGGTCCGCCATTATTATTTTCTTGGCCCACTTCGCGCGGTCTTGTGCATCCTCAGTGGTGAGACTGTTGGCACGCATGTCACCCTTAACGTCGTCGAGCCACCGCTTCTTGGGTCCTCTTCTACCGGTACCTGGCGGGGGCGGCATGGCCAGACATGTAGTTTGTCGATCTCCGTGAGACATGACCATACCAACGAAGCAGCAGCTTTCGTGTTCGTGTCACGAACACGAAAGCTGCCGCGGATGTGGGTGTTCCGCGCGCGATCTTTGCGTGAGACTCCACACATCATTTTATAGTCCTGCCCCTTCTTCTAATAGTATCTAGGTATACAATACAATATTTTGTGCATGAGTCTGTTTAATATGATCCATTCTTTACAGACAGATTACATTTATTTACCATCGAATATTTCAGGTCAACAAAAAAAGGTCAACGTGTAAACATTCAAAACGTGTAGCATGCAGCAAAGATGTGAACGAAAAGCCGTGCCGCGAGAAATGCGCCCGCATGCTTCCGTGCGGTCATTTCTGCAAGAAGAAGTGCTTTGAGAAGTGCGGCGATTGCGATCAGATGGTAAGTGATCTCGCACAGCCAAGTGTTACGTTCTTAAATAGCCAGTGCTTCCGTTGCATTGATGTTAAATATTTTGTACTTATGTTAAAGAACAGGGTCGCTCCAGACGCTAGGTTGCAAAATGCCTAATTTAAGCGATTTTTGTTAGGGCCAACGCATTTCAATCTGCCAGCCCATAAAAATAACCAGGTGCCAGTAAAAAATACCAGTTTCCCCGCTACGAGTGTCCTCCTGAGCGATGGCCAGGATCGCCACTGCTCAGGAGAGCCTGGCAAAGATATATTTTTTTATCATTATAAAGATCGTATTCATTGCCGAAGGGATTTGTTACCATTTTACATTGCATTCCACTCTCTTCCTGGACATGTCCATAAATAGACAGTTGTTTATGTTGTAAATATTAATTGTTTGACTATAATACAACTTCACGGATTTAACACGCTTGAAAAGATTTGGCAAACAAAAAGCAATAGTTAGTTGAAAATTGTGTAAAAAAAAGAAGTGTTAGGTTAACTTTTGCGTTTACTGCCCATGTGTTTAGGTTAAGAAAGTGGTGCCAGATTGTCAGCACACTATAGAGATAGCATGCAAGCGCGAGGCTACACGGGCGCTGTGTCCGCACCCGTGCGTGCGAACCCTGCCCTGCGGCCACGCGTGCCGCGGCCGCTGCGACCGGCCCTGCGACCCCGCGCTCTGCGACACACTCCTGCCCGACCAATACAGCTCGCCTTGCGGACACAAAGTGCAGCTGCCGTGCAACGTCACGATTGCCTTCGTTCAATGTACGTATTGAAACCAGCCATGGATCAACACATGAGGGTAGCAACAGGGTTATGTAACATTTTGTGCCTGGAAGAGTCATAGGCTTCGCTAACCCTGCCGTGCGGCCCCGCCTGCCGCGGTCTCTGCGACCAACTCCTGGCCGACCAGCACAGCTCGCCTCGCGGACACAAAATTCAGCTGCCGTTCGTTCAATGTACATAGTCAGACCTGCCATGCATTAACACTTTACGTATGAGAGAAGCATTCTGTGCTTGGAAGAGTCATAGGCTTGACGTCACTTTTCTGAAATTCTAAAGGTGGGTACTAACCGGCGTTACGTGGCGTAATGAAACATGTTCCAAAGCGAGGATTCATCAAGTCTGTACGGGTTATTCGCTTGTTTCCCCATACTGACTTGACGAATGCTCGCTGTGTAACATGTTACATTACGCCGCGTAATGTTGGTCAGTACCCAGCTTAAAGTACTTATTAGTAACTAGTATTTAATAGGAAACAAACTTAAATACGATTATAAAATAATTATGTTGAATACGAAAACGAAAAATAAATAATGTTGTCCCATAGAGCAATCTAGCTATGTGTGAAGAATCAAATTTCAAATCCAACAGCATTTCTTCACGTTTTCATTCTAGCCGGCAAAAGAGAAGAAAAGTTGAAAGAACTGCTCCTGAAGTACTGCACCGCGCCTTGCAACGTCGAGCTGAAGTGCTCGCACACGTGCGCCGGCCGCTGCGGCGCCTGCCGCCAGGGACGCCTGCACGCGCCCTGCGCCAGCCGCTGCCACGTCCTCCTCATCTGCGGCCACCGGTGAGCACACGTCACTCCCCACAGACATGCGCACTGCACTGCGCGTGCGACGCGAGCTGAAGTGCTCGCACACGTGCGCCGGCCGCTGCGGCGCCTGCCGCCAGGGACGCCTGCACGCGCCCTGCGCCAGCCGCTGCCACGTCCTCCTCATCTGCGGCCACCGGTGAGCACACGTCACTCCCCACAGACATGCGCACTGCACTGCGCGTGCGACGCGAGCTGAAGTGCTCGCACACGTGCGCCGGCCGCTGCGGCGCCTGCCGCCAGGGACGCCTGCACGCGCCCTGCGCCAGCCGCTGCCACGTCCTCCTCATCTGCGGCCACCGGTGAGCACACGTCACTCCCCACAGACATGCGCACTGCACTGCGCGTGCGACGCGAGCTGAAGTGCTCGCAACTTATGTTTTATGTTATAAGTTACAAGCTTTCCGCCCGCGGCTTTGCCTGCATTTTCGTTAATATCATGGCCAAATTACGTTAAATCTTTGTTCTTGTAGCCTATGTGTTATTCTGATGTATAAGCTGTATCGCTGTAAAGTTTCATCTAATAACGTTCAGTAGTTTTGGCGTGAAAGAGTATCAAACATACACACACATACATACATTCTCACAAACTTTCGCATCTACCTCTTGGCACAAAATAAAGAGTTTACAGAAGGACCGCTCTCGTCTTTTTACCTAAACTTGCCTGATTGCCTAGGGTTGCTTCTATATTCGCCCCATAAGCCCGATCTGACAAAACGGGAAAAGAATAATGTTTTGACTGAACATTCCTAACGAGTAAATGATAATCTAGCGACGTCTTAAAATTCATGAACCTTTGCAACAGATTATAAGAAGTCATTTACCTACAGAAGGCGTCCACTAAATAAACCGGGCTCCCGGTGCAACTTGCTAGCTTATTGGGCTTGATCATTAGTCCTTATACCTACCTACTCGTAGTAGGCAAGTAACAGCATAACGCTTTGGCGGCGGCAGCCGCAAGTGCCTCTTTTTTTTCTACGTGGTATGCATTGTTAGCCGCTGATGGCTTTCACAATTTCACCAGACAAGTGGGTAAGCGGAAGGCTCTCAACCCTAAGATTTAAGGCGCGTGCCTCGACAAAAGAATACACCATAAATACTGGTATTTTACTAATGCATGATGAGATAAGTTACGAAAATGTTTTACCTACCTATTTACTTATACTTACTACTTACTTACTTGTAAAAGTTAATTGAGTTTTACTCACCTTTCTTCATCATTTGGTAACGAAAAAAACGTGTGATTACAAATTTGATGTGGTTGTCAAACAGCCAAATACACTGCAACACAAATGAAATTTTCGGGAAGCCATTTTTGACCATTAAACTATAAATCTTACGTATAAATATGTTTTAAAATTTGGCGTGTTGTTCTAAGCGGACTATCTGTCAGAGCGCCGCGCATGTCTAATTTGTGCTCTTGGTCCGCATGCGTCGTCAATACAATGACCTAGCGCAGGATATTGATATGTTTACTGTCAGTCCAAATGTTTCAAGAGGCGCCTTATAGCCCTATACCCGTGAATTGCTCGCTCAGGTACATGTTAAAGTACAACTTCTCAAACATGTACTAAAGTTGACTGTTATTGCACTGTTCAATTTGTTATTTTAAACTAGTTAAAGGTATTTAGTCCAGTAAATATTGTTTTCATTACTCATACTCTGAAAGTAGGTCTGAAGTTGCCTGAGGAGCGGGATGAAAGTAATACTTTTCATCCCTAAGGAGAATCACTTTCAACTGACAACTGTCAAATTATTTTTAAGAAAACTAGTTCTTTTTCACATATCTATTGAACCATGTTCCAACTTTCTATACAGCCACGATGTAAAATTGAAATAACTTAAAGTTAAGTATTGATTAAAGAATATATATTTTTTAAATAACTTTATTATAACTAATTTAATTTCAACAATTTCTTTAAAATAACTTAGATTTGGGCAAAATATTTACCATTTTTCCAATGATGAAAATAAAAAATAATGGCTGAATAGCTGGCTGGCCACAGAAAAAAAAACTAGGCGGGAAAGCGGCAATTCGATCTTCATTTATTTTTTCGATTTGAAGACTTTTGTTTAAACGTATAGCAGAGATTTGTACCTATAAAATGAGTTCATCTGATTCTGATATGAATTTAACGCCTGATTTTATAAGAGAAGAGGCTAAAGCGGTAGTGGATAACCTTTTACCACCCAAATCAAAACAAAGATACCTAAAATCGTATGACGATTTTATGAAATGGCGCGCTGAGAAAAAAGTGAAATCGTTATCAGAAAACGTGTTGCTAATATATTTCAAAGAATTATCAAAGACTTACAAACCTTCAACCTTATGGAGCTTGTATTCTATGTTAAAGACAACATTAAGTACTAAACACAATGTACATTTGAAGGATTTCGAGAGGCTAACATCGTTTCTCAAAAGGCAATCTGATGGATTTAAATAAAAAAAGTCCAAAGTTTTCACTTCTCAAGACGTAGAAACCTTTTTAAACCAAGCGCCTGATGAAATATACCTAGTAATGAAGGTAAGATAATCTTCATATTGTTATTCGCTCATTTATACGAAATTTGTATCAAATTGTAACTTTCTATATTTTATACACCAAATAAAGAGATATAATTATCTACTTTTCAGGTAGTGTTGATATTGGCAATAAGTGGCGCTTGCAGAAGTATCAAACTAGTAAATATGACGGTTGATGACATTGAGAAACAAGGTGATATATTACTGGTGAAGTTACGTGGCACTAAAACTAAAGTTGACCGAACCTTCGTTATTAAAAAAGAATTTGTAAATATAAATAATAGAAAAACACCGAAAATTACGACCAAGTGGTATAGAAACGAACCGTTTTTTCATAAATTATCATAGAGGGAAGTGTCTGCGGCAAGTAATTGGCAAAAACAAGATTTCGAGTATTCCTAAAGAGATAGCCACCTACCTTAATTTGCTAAACTCAAATCTATATTCGGGTCACTGCTTTAGAAGAACATCGGCTACTTTGCTAGCCGATTCTGGTGCCGAATTAACTGTCATTAAAAGGCATGGAGGTTGGAAGTCGAGTAAAGACACCGATTCCAACAATAACAATAATTGTACCTACATTATATTATCGTATACCTCAGTTTTAGAAGGATACGCAATTATTTCTTTACTTTTTAATTCTTTGTTTTGGAATAGTTTTTTTTGAAGTTGGTTTTTTTTTTGTTAAATTTTTTGTTTATTCGATACTAGTTAGGAACAAACAATAGGGTTGCAGCAAGCTTTACATAGTTTTTTTTGGAGATAATTATTTGTCATTGAAAAAGAAGAATGCACTCTTATGGCCAGTTCTAGCATTTCTGGACTATGTTTCACGATAGGTATATGACCTTATGTATCTTGAACCAGAAGAATTTTGATGCATTTTTGCTGGTCCCTGTGGTAAATAATTATCATTAATAAATGCCCGGGCGACCGAGCTCTGCCGGTCTGGTCTGCCGGTCTGGTCTGCCGGTCTGGTCTGCCGGTCTGGTCTGCCTAAATGAGACCTAGCTACGAGTAGATCAATTTTTCGCCCACATAAAAACCTATGTGTATATCATGAAAATCGTTAAGAGTCCTTTTCGAGAACGCGATTGCAAATAATAAAAATAAATACCTTAACAAAGTACCTGGGCGACCGCTCAGAGAAAACATCTTTTACCGGAAATAAGACCTGCCTATCAGTTTTTCACACCAAAAAAAAACCTATTTTGTAAAATTCATCGAAATTATTAAAGCCGGTTTCGAGATCAAATATAAAACAAATAGTGCCGGTTTATTAGTATCGGATAGGTGTGACATCATTCAAAATCAAAAATCAAAATCATTTATTTGCAATGAACGGGTATAGTACAATCATTTTACGAGCGCGCGTGCCGACGCTTTAATCCCGAACGATAAAGTTCAATTTCGTTAGAATCACGCGCGCTCGTGATTTGCAAGAACTATAACTTTAAAAATACATGGACAAACTAGTCTACGAAAATAGGTACACCGTTTATGGAGGCAGTTTCAGTGTTATATTTGGCCGTGGCTCCCACACTAGACAGGTCTGTGTCGCAGGCGCCGGGACAAGTTAACCATACACACAAGGCCTCTGGATCTTAAGCATTTTACAATTCAACAATTTAATCCCATTTGTTTAAGATTGTTAACAAGTAATATTAGAATTGATTATTTATTTGTATATGTTACAAATCATTACACAACGTTTATCGCTCTTAAAATTGTTTTGTATTAATATTATATTTTAAACTGGATTACATTATCTATAGATCCAACATAGAAATCGCGTGAGCAACCATACCCAATTATTATTACTATTTTTTTTTTCTTGTTTTATTTTCTAAAAGCCAATGATAGGCCAACCCTAATGATAGGCCAAGTTTGGGAGGAGACTGTTGAAGATACCCTTCCTAACATTGCCTGTCACGATATTTCTGTTCAATTCGACGACATCCTATTCATATTGGCACAACGGATAGCCCATCATGTGAGTCACCTACCGTAAGGATATTAGAACTTTACCTTTAGTAGTTTCCTGGCTACGTGTAACTTTTCTGGGGTTAGCGAAAAAATCCCATGCACCTCGCGACACGTTTTGACTCACACTGCTATGATGGTGGCTTTGATTTTGATAACTGAGGTTGCATTATTGCTATAGTTACATTTATTGAATTCATCAATGAACACGAAGCAATGTTACCAGTAGGTACAATAATAAAAGTTATGTTATGACCGTTTAAATATTTTAGGCGAAGTATGCTACAAAAGGCGAAGTAACAGGAGTTGACTATCTAATGATGAATGTATTTATAAAATCGTTGTTTCTTATTCTTATACCTTTAATTCTCATTTGTAAGAAACAGAATGTTCCGTGGTTAGAAAGTTCCATTAACGCCCGCCGTACTATGAAAACACACATCAACATGGTCTAGGGATATTTCAATTAAACCTAAATAACTAAAATTATACTAACTTTTTGTCAAGACACCTACACATTAAAATAAACCTTGTTTAACTCATTCAATGCCACCGACACGCCTGGCGTGTTCAGGCTAAGCTAAGTCTCTATGCCAAGAACACGCCTGGCGTGTTTTCAATGTTTTGGTTCTTTTTCTCAAACTAGGCCATATTTTCTGTTCAAATTTTTTGTACATCACTTTTAAGGTACAGGCTATGGCATATTCAAGCGGCCACCTAAAAAAAACTAGTTATAATTTTTCACGAAAAAAAGGTGTTATGTGGTGCCGAGAACACGCTCGGCGTGTTCACTTACTAAAGCTGCCCTTAGGTTCCTAAACTTTTTTATTCGATTGAACGCTTCGCTAATTTTGAAGTTATAAGCTTGCGATGTGTGATTTTGAACCGACTTCAAAAAGTAGAAAGTTATCAATTTGTCGCGTTTAAATACAGGGTGACCTGGAATGGACGCACCAATTCTCAAAATAAATATTTCGAGATGCAACTTTAACGATTTCTTTAATTTTTATTAAAGTCTCATATGGCGTGTAAATTAAAATATCCATTTAAAATACTTGGCAACGCTCACGTCATCACATTATTTGTGTACGCGATGCCATTTATCGAAACGATCGTAGTATTCGTAGTGATAAGCTGAAAAATCACTTATCTCAAAACACAAACGCGCGCGCTTCTTTAAACCATTCGTTGAATAAACAAGTGTCTTATAAGGTAGATATTTTAATTTGCTCGAAAGTAGAAATTATCATCTGAGGTCATCATAGCTTTGTGCCTCCTCAACGTACAAGAGTCTTTTCACCTCCCCACACATCGGAAATAAAAATTAAGTCAGGAGATCTAGCAAGACACGGTATCAAGCCTCCGCTCACATTCCACTTAGGTATCACACACTACAGTTCTCGTCGAACTTTTAGTCCGCTCTGAAGTTGTCTTGAGTCCCACATTCCTATTTTTTCCTATAAAAAAAAGGTATTGCTAATACGCGAATCTACTCAGTGGACTAGAAGTTTGACGCGAACTTAACCTAATATTATAATAATCAATTACTGATCTTACGGAGGGAGCTCCATCGTGCTGTCATAATATTGTCCTAATAAAATTTTAACAAAAAAAAAACGAACTTCAAAAATACTATTCCAAATAAAGCACTAAAAAGTAAAGAAATAATTGTGTAATCACACCGACACCAACTCCAACAATAACAATAATTGTACCTACATTATATTATCGTGTAAGTTTTATAAGAATACGCAATTATTGCTTTACTTTTTATTGCTTTGTTTTGGAATAGTATTTTTAAAGTTGTTTTTTGTTTGTTAAACTTTTTGTTTATTTCTTGATTTTCAGTGAATAGTTCTTATTTATTTTATACATCGAAAAAGTATCCTCCAATTGCTCCTAAGAATTGAAGAGTTCCGTTACTTTGTCATGGATCCCATTATCAGAACCTAACACTCATCAAACTACCCTTGAAGTATATCCTTTCCAATAAACCCACACGGTTTCAAATAAAAAAAGAATTATCAAAATCGGTTGGCGTAATATTGAGTTACCCGTCCATTTGTCGCGCATTTTGTCTATCTAGATTTAAGACTTCTATGGATTTCCCATGGATGCCACTGTCAGAACTGGACCAAATTAAAGTGGGACCACACGGGCACCATCAGCTTTCAAATAAATAAAGAATTATCAAAATCGGTTGGCGTAATATTGAGTTATTCGTCCATATGTCGCGCATTTTGTCTATCTAGATTTAAGACTTATATGGATTTCCCATGGATGCCACTGTCAGAACTAGACCAAAAAAATGGGACCATTCGGGAAGCACCAGCTTTCAAATAAAAAAAGAATGATAAAAATCGGTTCACCCAGTCGAAAGTTATGAGGTAACAAACATAAAAAAAACAGACAGTCGAATTGAGAACCTCCTCCTTTTTTTGAAGTCGGTTGAAAATAAGATTGACGTTGAATCGTCGCCTCATTTGTGCTAGCACACGAGTTTCTTTCAAGAACTTCGAGCATATCAGTACCAATACTACTCCCGCTACCTGCTGCGGTAAAGGCCTTGCTTGCGCCCCACGTAAATTTCACCACTGACACATACTCGACATGGGTCATTGTTGCAATAATACACACGATACGATAAATAGATATATGGGTTTTCGCACGATAAGAGATGCATGCCGTTACTGACTGAATACCAATTATTTGTTATTGTCGGGCTAACTGAGAAGTGTGGGGTTTTATCCTGCTTCGCCTTTCGGTGTTTTACAGGCACACCTGCTGGTTCACTTTTATGTGCTAAGATAACTACGATGTTGACTAAGTTTTATTGCACCTATTATATGTATCGCTATTGTTTTCTAGTTTTAAAATATGGTAGAAGGCAATTTATTTCATTTAAATATTTTGAATTTAATTCATACGTATGTGGTTAGGTAAGGCCACCCAACCAACAATACGATAATACGAGATTAATAATGTAAACAAACTTTCCGCAGTTCAAAGCTTTTATCGGTTTAATAATTTAAATGAATTAATTCATTCATAGACTAACGTTTAAAAAGTATTGTCACTCAATATAATAATAAAACGGATGTACTTGCACAATAAACAGTTCCAATGTTACAATTCACAGTAACCGCAAACTTTTTATTGATGCATGGGGGTTTTGGTGAAACAAGTTTGAGAACCAAGTATTACATTATAATACATTTACATACCATAAAATCTATTTTCCACCATAATTCCAAGTAGCAAAACTCACGACACTATTTTAGACACCTTTATTCTCGCACAGTACAAGAAATACTAACCGGTAAACATAGTTTAAACCGAAAAATAGCCGTTTAAAGAATTTTACCTTTAACCAGTGCCAAGAACACGCAAACGCAATGCCGCGAACACGCATAGCGTGTCCGCAGTTTTATATGGCGGCATCTCGATAAACTTCAAGAAAATCTTGGTGGCAGTGAATGTGTTAATAGCCTATCCAATCTGATAAATAAACTTTTAGATAACGTTGAATTTAAAAAAAAAATTATAAGAAGAGTAAAAACTCGGACAAAATTTCAATCTTAACTCTAACATCAAAACCTAAACAAAACAACTATTTTTTCATAAAAATTGTTGAAAACTTAAAATTAATAATTCGTGGATACCTAAGACTCTCCTGACACATCTGCAGCGGTTCTGCACACTCAAAACAAGGGTGTCAATATCCTGTTGTGGAGTCCCAAGTCCTGCTAAGATGCAAGAAAAGCTGGTTTTCATGCACAATATCTTCAGGGAAATTCCTAAGAGCTCTTCTCCGAAGCATATCCCAGGCATGCTCAATAGGATTTGAGTCAGAGGATTGTGCAGGCCAGTCAAAAGCTTGGATATCATGCTGTTGTAACCAACTTGTAACGATACGCGCCGTATGTGGACGGGCATTGTCGTGCATTAGCTGGAAATTTTGTCCCATTTGCTGTCTGTGGGGCAAGATTACAGGCTCTAGCACCTCATCTCGGTATTTTAGAGCAGTCATATTGCCTTGTATCCAAACGAGGTCCGTTCTACCGCCGAGACGCAATTCCTGCCCAAACCATTATCGTGCCACCTTGATATGCATGAACTTGTTGTGGGTGCTGCAGTCGATCCCAACGTCCAGGTTCTCTCCAAACGCATACTCTTCGCGAATCAGGATGAAATCTAAACCTGGATTCATCGGTGAAAAGCACAAGTGACCATTGAGAATGGTTCCAGTTTTCTTCCTCGATTGCCTCTCCTTAGCGCTGGTACCCGAAGTGGCCTACGAGCACGTAGGTTGACTTCATGCAGTCGTCTTCTCAAAGTTTGACCGCTTACCAGCAAACTATACTCTCTCTGTAGCCTTTGAACCAATTGCATCGCCGTTACATTTGGTTAACTTCGTGCAGCATTTACTATGAATCGGTCCTGTACATGTGTTGTAATGCGTTGAGGTCCTCGGTGCCGTTCCACCACTTCCCCCGTGACACGATAACGTGACCAAAGCCTGGATATAACGCTCTGACTGGTCCTCATGGCTTCAGAAACCGCAATTTGGGTAGCGCCAGCTTAAATCTTAACATTTCGTTCCTGGTCAAGTGTCTACTTGGCATAATTAAATGAACACCGGAGATGCGTTTGACAAAGATTTATAGAAATTTATGGAGTTTTAATCAAGTTAGACGTTCGTGAAGATTTACTTCTTTGGAAGAAATTCAATGAATGCGAATTTCATCTAAAACAAAACCTTTTATATACAAATTTTAATTTAAAAAAGGAACTTAATAATGTTTTTATAATCTGTCATTAATCATCATCATCATCATCATTTCAGCCGTACGACGCCCACTGCTGGGCATAGGCCTCCCCCAAATCATGTCATTAATAGTTTTTATTAAGTTATTTAAAAAAGTTTTATATATCCCTAGACCATGTTGTTGTGTGTAGTACACAATTGTATCACATTAACCTCAAAGACTTCAATAGAACTCTTCTGTTCTCCTATTCAGGTGCGAAGAGCCTTGCAACCAGATCTGCCCACCGTGCAAGAAGCCGTGCGAGCTGAAGTGCACGCACACGCAATGCAAAAAGCTTTGCGGAGCACCGTGCGCGCCATGCCAGGTACACAACCTCAATTTCCAAAATGAACTTAATTATCCAAAGACAGGATTTAAAAAAAGTCTAGTAATCAGACGAAAATTAAAAATGAAACTTAACAATGAGTGTCAAAAAAATGGCACACTTGGTTTTCATACAACAGAGCGTCCTACGTTATCTATTTAGCTTAATGTCTCAGGAATGCACGATAAAGGATTACCAGTATTATCACGTTCGGCCTAGCCTACGTGCCGGGCCTCCTAACGCTACTGGGGTATCCCATCCCGGTATACTGGGCTACCGCCAGACGGGAAACACCGTGCAATGGGGTGAAAGCCCCGGCAATCACCCTGGTGTTACTTTTTTTTTTATATTACCCGTCAAGATGACTTCACTCCACCTGATGGAAAGCGGTCGTGAGGTCCAGATATGAGGTTGACAAGCCCAGACATTCAAACGAATCACTGGGCTGGCCATCCTCACCTTGAAGGCCGGCAGAAATGCATTTTCACGCCCCGCCTGAAGACCCGTATATTCCCATACGAGGAAGGAAACACATGTGCTGAAAGAGCGGTCCACGTCTGGATGCTACGAAAAAGAAATGAGTCACCTAACCTTTTAATTCGGGCCAACAAACTCTTAAGGAGCAGGGGGAGGACGGGCCAACCGCTGTCTTCGCACTCCCCGCCGTCTGCGTCTGAGAGGAGCCGCTGGACATCCCTCTACGAGCACCATAAGTTTACCTCCAGTAAACTATATACCACAGTTACCTACAGCAACTTGTAGTTTATTTTAGTCACCTTACCTACTATTCACTAGAGGCACTATGACGAAATTCCATTCAAAATCTTGACAGCAGACGGTAGCGACTGTCATCGGCGTATAAAGGTAGAAGTATTGATGATTGGCACGATTGGCGTAGTGCGCAGTAGCACGGTTTCTCACCTCGAATCCCGCAGTGCCCCGGGTTCGATTCCCGGTCGGGGCAATTCAGGAAACTTTCTTTTCTAAATTGCCTCGGGCCTGGGTGTGCTGGGAGACGCCCCTGGCTTAATTCTTTGTCTGGTACCCCGTAATACAGGGATATATATCCCTCCTTCGAGACCATGACAAGAGGTGTGTTGTCTGGCGCATATTTATTTATTTATTTATTATTTTGATTTATAGGAGGATTGCACGCGTAAGTGCCCGCACGGCGCGTGCAAGCGCCTCTGCGGCGCGCCGTGCAGCCGGCCGCCGTGCGCCCACGGCTGCGCGCTGCCGCTGCCCTGCAGGCACCCCTGCCGCGGGCTCTGCGGCGAGCCGTGCCCGCCCGTGTGCGCCCAGTGCAGGCCCGACGACTTCCCCAGGGACGTATTCAACGAGCTCTACGATAAAGACGCCAAGTGAGTACTTGCAGTAATGATAACCGAGCGCTGAGGTTTACATGACTGGTTATTAAGTGTCTAGAATTGTCATTAAACATAGCAGACGTAAGTTCATTAACATTCAACTATTTATTAACTCTGGCAAAATTTCTGAAAGAAATGCAATTTATTATTATTATACAGCATTGTCGGTACGCTTTTGCGCCCCTCCCACCTGACGCCTAGAGTCTACTCCAGTGCCGCCCCTGGGTCTAACCCAACATATGTATTACAGGTTCATTCAACTGCAAGATTGCCTACACGTGCTAGAAGTTGAATACGCCGATGGCATCATGAACACCGATAGCGAAAGCATTCAGATTCCAGCGTGCCCGACTTGCCGCAAGCCGATCATAAACACTTACCGTTACAAAAACCGGGTTAACCAGAAGTATAAGGAAGAGATCAATCCGATAAAAGAGAAATTGTACGGGACGGAAGAGCGGGTGAAAGAAAAGCAAACTGAACTATCTGCGGAAGTCGCCGCTTTCAAGGAAAGGCATGATTCAACTATCAAAGGTAAGAATAAAAGGTTTTAGTTCCTAGCGATTGATTACGCTTTTTCCGTGGAGACACCATTTAACCCCATCTACAGGATGGATTTTTCGTATACATACTTATAATAGGTTTATGATACTTCCATCTATGTTTTAAGTACTTATTATTTCAAGCCTATGCATAAATTGTCCTATCCATCCATCACTGTAAATACTGGCCTTGAAATTATTATTTTAAGCAAAAAAATATTTTTTTTTTCAGAGAATACGTTTTTCAAGAAAACCTATCTGAAATTACTATCCGTAGTTCGAACGCAAAAAAAGATTTCACTTTTACAACTTGAGATGCATTTCGTATCAATTAACATAATGGATATGATTGGAGAAAATTGCGAGATATATAAAAAAGCCAATCTAGCAGAGTTGAAATATGAGTTTGACAATCTAGTTGCAATAATATGCGTATCCCTCGGCACGAATATACAAAAGTTAAGTCAACAACAACAAGAAGACATTGGCAAGGAAATGAAGCGCATGAGTTCAATAATACAGCTTGCAAAGATTTTCAACCATCGACTCTATGTCATGACAAAGTCATTGCCGGAAGTAAAAGAATCTGCCGAAATAGCTAAATCGCATGTTTTGTCTTGGAAGGTATTCAAAGAAGTCGACGCTTTGAAAACTCTTAAAAAATTACAGGATACTATAAAAGTAACCGGTATTGTTACTAAAGCAGAACGCGAATTGGTCGTGAGAGCGATTCCGGTGAAGCAGGGCAGTTGGTTTAAGTGTCCTAATGGGCACTTTTACTGTATCGGCGAATGTGGCGGGGCAATGCAAGTAGGTCGCTGTATCGAGTGTAAGGCTGAAGTAGGTGGAAGCAGTCATCGACTACTGCCGACCAATCAGCATGCACCAGAAATCGATGGCTCACGGTATGCAGCGTATTCCGAAGAGTATAACAACATGGCTAATTTTAATTTAGATTTCGAAGATTAATAAGTTAGTGAGTGTAACTTGCTTAAGCTAAGAATATAATCTAACCATGTGAAGATCTTCAGGGTGCGTTCCTCATTTTTAAGTTAGAACCGTTCATCGCATAAGTACTTATATAATCTTATTAGTATCTTAAAGTTGTTTGTGATGTTTAGTTAAGTTCCTAATTCAAATATGAATATTTAACGAAAGTAAGATCATTAGGTATGATCATATCAGTATCTTTCTTATCATTTGACCGGTTTTAATAGCGTCTTTTTGTTTATAGTTAAAACAGTATCTAGACGTTCTATCTTATTATTAGTTATAGTTGTAACAGTATCTAGACGTTCTATCTTATTATTAGTTTTTAAAAAATTCTTTGTGATGTTTAATTGTATTGTATGTTACCTTATTCAAAAATAAATAATTTACAAAAAAGTTATAGATATCATTACTTTATAATTTTCCTCTAGGTAAGTTGCTGGGCCCGAACTCTCAATTCCTAGGACGACGCTTTACGCTAAAAACTCACGGCGCGGTTTTCAGCCGCGCCCGCCGCGGTTGCGGGCCCGCTGCACAGCTTCTGTAGAATGCAGAAATGTATGAAAAAATTGAAGCAAAACTCTCACTGAGTGAGAAGCAATTCGGCTTTCGAAAAGATAGTTCAACCACCTAAGCATGTTTCTCACTCGTGAAAGAAAACTGTTACTGAAAGTCTGAATAGAGGTTTCCGTTCCGACAAAAGCATTCGACATGGTATCCCACGATATTTTATTGTAAAAACTTAATGCTTTCGGCGTGAGGGGTGAACGTCTGGAATGGTTAAGTAGCTATCTTGAAGACAGAGAGCAGCATGTGGAGATCTTAAACTTAGTCAAGTCACATGGTAAATCCTACCAGAAGGAAACGTTTGCGTCCTCTCACATTGCGAACAAATATGGAGGGCCTCCTCTTTGTTATATATAAATAAATATAAATATGCGCCAGACAACACACCTCTTGTAATGGTCTCGAAGTAGGGATTATTAAATCCCTGTGTTACGAGGTACCACACAAGGAAATAAGCTAGGGGCGTCTCCCAGCACACCCAGACCCGAGTCAATTCAGAAAAGATAGTTTCCTGAATTGACCTTATTTGGAATTGATTATATAAATAACTTCTTAACATAGATAGGACATGAGTATTTGCTTTTTGCTGATGACGCTATGCTTATTATCAAAAGCAAGGACAGGGATGCTATTGAATCGGAAATAGGTAAAGCTGTATCTTCTGTCATCGAATGGTTAGGAGATAATAATTTAAATTTGAATGTGTCGAAAACTAAAATACTGGAATTCCAAACATACAATAGTACCTCGACGGAGATCAATGTGAAAATTGATAACGACCTAATTGAGATAGTAGAAAATATTTCATTCTTAGGGGTAACCATTGATAAATATTGCAACTGGAAGGCACACGTTGGCAAATTAGTGGCTAAAATTGATAAATACGTATTTGTCCTACACAGATTAAGAAATATTGCCACAAAAGAAGCAGTTCTGGCTGCTTATCATGCTTTGGTCTCCTCAAATATTCGATATGGTATGGTCTTGTGGGGAAACTCAGTGGTATCACATAGAGTATTGTATACACACAAAAAATGTCTTAGAGCTTTAAGCGGTATGAAGTTCGATGAGAGTTGCAGACCAATCTTTAGGCAAGAAAACATACTTCCTTTACCGTCCTTGTATTTGTTTGAGATCTGTATGTTTGTTCATAAGCACCCACATTTGTTTTTGAGGCAAGGTGACACTGCACATAGAAATTGGCGACATGGGCCCGAAAATAGGCTACGTATGTACCTGGCTGTTTTTAGTAAAAGTTCATATTGCATGGCTATCAGAGTCTACAACCATCTACTAGATAGTTTGAGGGTGATGAACATAGTTCAATTCAAGAAACAGGCTTACGGTTTCTTTGCGCGGAAGTGCTATTATGAGTACTTGGACCAAAAACTGACAATTTGAATGTATTTTATATGTTTCTAGTGTTATCTGTTAAATTTTATTACTAATGACGAATCAATTTATTTATATGTTGATTTAATTTAATGTTTTTTTTGTGTTATTTTTTAAAATGAAATTATTAATTGTTTAATTTATTAAAAAAATTATGTTTGCACGTCTTCATAATTATATAAAATATGTGTACAACTGTCTTTAAGAACATCATGTAATCCACCATATTTCTGCAAATAAATATTCTATTCTATTCACGACAATTAATGTGGGCATTTTTTTATAAAATTGCATGTAGTTGAAAAACTTCAGTGTTAATTTTTTTTACATCAGAAATTATTTCGTATAGATTGGATTACCTATATTGTATCTAAATTTATATTTAAAAGCATTTACTTACTCATTGAAATAAGATCTAATAACCGACTTAATGCAACCCAGTCTGAAAATTCTTCCTCTGCGTTACATTTTGTTGTGCCCTAATAATTGGAATTTAAAATAAAGAAAAAAATATTTTAAAATCACATGTATTATGAAAACACATTAGAAATTAAATCATACTTTGTATCTTATACGTAATGTAACGACGCAAATTATTTTTTCGTGTCCTCTGAGTTACACAGTTACAAAAATTTGGTATATATTCATCATTTGGCATAAGCTAGACATACCTACTCATTGAAAAATTGAAATCACTATCTAATTATTACGATACTTATTTAACTTATTCTAAAGGAACTTTTGAGATCTTCAGTTAATAATTATAAACTAGTTAAATAATTATTGTTCATTCTTCGACGGACGGTCACTCAGCGGAACTGTGTGGAAAAAGTGAAGCGTAGTAGGTACACAAAGCAAGTGTTTAACAAAAAAAACACATAGGTAGGTACCCCCACACGTTTGCGGACAGCATAGTAAGGCTTGCGCATGTTTTTAACCGACTTCAAAAAAAAAGGACGAGGTTCTCAATTCGACTAAGTATGTTTTTTTTGAGTGCGTTCGCCCAGCAAAAAGTATCGCCTTTTCAAGAATTGGATGATGCAGATAATTAGAGCCCTATATCGTGTAAATATGTGCCCGAAATTTTATATTTGTGCGTCCAACAGCTTCAGAGTTATTTAAGAAAAATGATTCTGCTGCACGAACGTTCGCCCAGCAAAACTTTTTTTAATTGATGGGTCTAGCTGTATATTAAATATGAAAAAATGTAGCTTATATACGAGCATAAATGTGCCGTGAAAGCCAAATTTGTGCCCTTTAAGATTTCAGAGTTATTTAGTTTTTTGCTGGGCGAACGTTTTGGTGATTGCCATATATTGGAAACGGTTGAACGCACACTCTCGATTTTTTGTATACAGATACAGTAAATTTGTGCATATTTGTGCCGGAATTTTCAATAACATGACTAGCATGGTTCAGAAGCTATTCTTTTATTTCCTAAACAATGGAAAAATGCTCTGGCTCTCGAACGAACAAGACCAAGGACTTCGCGCTAGTGCCGACTGGTACCCATTATATATTCACATGATCCTGTGAAGTTTTGCCGGCCTACTACATATCGTTGCCGAGTTCATAACGATTTTGTCTTTTTTTTGAGGTTATCTTGAGTGAAATTACTTAAACGAATACGAAAACACTAGTTTTCTGTGAGCTGGCTTATTACATGCTTTTACGATAATATGTGCCCTGTTTTAAGAATACGGATGCAAAAAATCATGTATGTATACCCATTACTTTAGACAATAACGATAAAAAACCAATCGAAATATTTTTGGTAGATTATCCCACCAAATTCGAGTGAACATTAAAAAGCGGCCGCACGATACATCAAACTATCCTTACGAACTTGATGGCGTTGTAACGAAATTTAAATAGTACAGATGCGTACAGAATTGTTAAGTTGGAAAATAGTTTATATTAGGGGCATGAA
The DNA here is from genome assembly GCA_947369235.1 of Udea olivalis. Classification (NCBI taxonomy): domain Eukaryota; kingdom Metazoa; phylum Arthropoda; class Insecta; order Lepidoptera; family Crambidae; genus Udea; species Udea olivalis. The sequence goes on from OX376351.1 coordinate 12,848,515, forward strand.
ATAAAATGTGAATTGTTTTTTTTTACAATAATCCATACTAATACTATATATGCGAAAGTAACTCTGCCTGTGGTCTGTAACCGATTTAAATTAAATTTGGTACACAGAGAGTCCAGAGCCTGAGAAAAGTCTATTATTAATATTTTTTTCCAGAATTTTTGCTAAAGTGGGAAGTAACGCTATAGGGCGATAATTAGAGACATCACACACGTCACCCTGTTTGAATATCGGGATAACCACAGACTCCTTTAACTGTTTTGGAAATATACCACTGGAGATACTTAAATTGCAGATGTGAGTAATGGGCATAGTCAATTCAGTTGCAAATCTTTTCAACAAATTCGATGAAATATTATCCCAACCTGTAGAATAACTGTTTTTTAGTATGATTACGTGTATTTTAACTACTAATAAAATCAAAAAACCACCCAAACAGAAAACCCATGTAAAAGGAGCTATATAGCACCAACTTTGCAAGGTGAATAGTCACGCTCAACGCAGGTCTTCGACAAAAGTAAAAAAGGTTCTTTTTAGGGTACACTTTGTGGTAAAAGTAAAATAAACATTATAACTTTTAAGATTTATGCCGAATTTATTAAAAGCTACTTATGTAGCAGCTGTCACACTTAATTGTTCTCATTTAAAGTAAAGGAACTTCAGAATTGATAAAGCTTTTGCTTAAATAAATTATTTTGTATTGCATCAAACTACATTGTCGATGTAAAAACCTAAAACAAACAGGGGTTTCCATTTTTACCGTCACTATAACTCTACCAAATCTGAAATTTTACTTAGGTACATAATCCCATAATACGTTGTGGCGGAACCGACTGTCGGTCGAGTGTATTATTACAAAAAAAGCAATTCACATTTTATTTCATGTCCCTAATTTAACTATTTTCCTACTTAACAATTCTGTACGCATCTGTACTATTTATTTCGTTACAACGCCATCAAGTGAGGAAGGATAGTTTGATGTATGGTGCGGCCGCTTTTTAATGTTCACTCGAATTTGGTCGGATAATCTACCAAAAATATTTCGAATGGTTTTTTATCGTTATTGTCTAAAGTAATGGGTATACATACATGATTTTTTGCATACGTATTCTTAAAACAGGGCACATATTATTGTAGAAGCATGTAATAAGCCAGCTCACAGAAAACTAGTGTTTTCGTATTCTAAGTAATTTCTCTCAAGATAACCTCAAAAACAAGACAAAATCGTTAAGAACTCGGCAACGATATATTTAATAAAAGAATTTAATTTTTTAATTAAAAAGTTAAAATAAATTTAAAAGACGAGAAGACCCTATAGAGTTTAATAAATTTATTTTAATTAAAATTATTTATTAAATTAATAGTTAAAATTATTTAATTTATTTTGTAGTAGGCCGGCAAAACTTCACAGGATCATGTGAATATATAATGGGTACCAGTCGGCACTAACGCGAAGTCCTTGGTCTTGTTCGTTCGAGAGCCAGAGCATTTTTCCATTGTTTAGGAAATAAAAGAATAGCTTCTGAACCATGCTAGTCATGTTAATGAAAATTCCGGCACAAATATGCACAAATTTACTGTATCTGTATACAAAAAATCAAGAGTGTGCGTTCAACCGTTTCCGATATATGGCAATCACCAAACGTTCGCCCAGCAAAAAACTAAATAACTCTGAAATCTTAAAGGGCACAAATTTGGCTTTCACGGCACATTTAAGCTCGTATATAAGCTACATTTTTTCATATTTAATACACAGCTAGACCCATCAATTAAAAAAAGTTTTGCTGGGCGAACGTTCGTGCAGCAGAATCCGTTTTTCTTAAATAACTCTGAAGCTGTTGGACGCACAAATATAAAATTTCGGGCACATTTACACGATATAGGGCTCTAATTATCTGCATCATCCAATTCTTGAAAAGGCGATACTTTTTGCTGGGCGAACGCACTCATTTTTTTTTTATGTTTGTTACCTCATCATAACATAACTTTCGACTGGGAGAACCGATTTTGATAATTCTTCTTTTATTGGAAAGCTGGTGCGTCCCGTGTGGTCCCATTTTAATTTGGTTTAGTTCTGACAGTGGCATCCATAAAAAACCATATAAGTCTTAAATCTAGATATGCGCGACAAATGGACGAATAACTCGATATAACGCCAACCGATTGCAATGATTCTTTTTTTAATGGAAAGGATTTACTTCAAGGGTTGATGAGAGTTTGATTAGGTTTTGATTATGAAATTTATGACAAAGTAATGGAACTCTTCAATTCTTAGGAGCAAATGAACGATACTTTTTGGATGTATAAAATAAATAAGAACAGATTCATTAAAAATCAAGAAATAAACAATATTTTTAACAAAAAAAAACCAACTTCGAAAAAAAATCTTCTAAAAATTATACGATACTATACCTACTAATCTAGGTAACAATTGTTAATATTGTTGGAATCGGTGTCAGCCAATGTAGGTTTGTAACTACCTACTATGTAGAAAATAGGTCTATTGTAGTGTTTCCTTAGCTGACACCGACTCCAGGGTCACAAAACAGAGTCGCAGGTGACACGGCTTTACTCTCCAAAACAAATATCACATATATATAATCATCATAATGGTTCGGATTTGGCAAACCTGACCAAATGCAATTAGAACAATAAAAGTTTGCGCACCCCATACACTTACTCATCGTTTGATCAGGCTTTTCGATTTTGCATGCTGACTACATTCCGGATTGACATACTCGTACGGTTTCGGTTTAATGAGATGTACACGAATCTATGTTACTGTCATTCTCTTTCAATGTTCTTATTACTCTTTTTGCTTGAATTTTGCTTTTATCATTTTGTTTTCGTTTTAATAAGTTGTAATTTGAAATACAATCGCCTCCTTCGCAATTTTTGGCAGTCAAATCTATTTATCTGTATTAAATTAATCTTTAGCAACATCGTCCATTTTCATGTCGTCAAGAAAATGAATAGGGAGGTCAGTTAAATTGAATGACAAGTCTTTCTCGTCAAAACCAGTCCCAAAAGGCTCATTGGGCTCATTATAAACTTCTATGCTGTCCAAATCCTGAAGATTTGTTATGTCTGTGCAGGGATTTTGTGTGGTTGATACAGTGATTGCTTTTTTATTTGAGGCAGTAATGCTATTTCTACGCCGATTTGAATATGTTGAAGTAACCTCAGTTTCTACTGTTATTTTGTTGGTAGGAGCTGCACAATTTATGACGGTTTGTGTTGCATTATTTATGAATGTGTGGTGTCGTAGGTCATAACAGTTGCACAATCCTCTCTTTATCCCACAAAAACAAGATAGCCATCGATAATGTATTGCACCGGGAGAAGATACAATCACTTGGTGTATCTGCATAGTACCCGTTACGGGGGTCAAGGTATTCGGAACTAATTTTCTTATGTTGTCTATATCAGAGCTCGTAATGTAGAAGCATTTGATAATCTTCATGCATCTTGACAACAACTCAAAAGCCTGCGAAACGCTTACAACAATGTCGTGTCCATATGCTACTTGTTTGTCCAAAGTCCTCTTGGTCGTACCACCTATGCCGTCTGCCACAAATTTGGCGTGTCCGCTCTCTGAGAAGGACCATGTTTAATAATCAAGTCCTAACTTGAATGCAAACAGGTTGTGCAAGTAGAAATTCTTCTTTTGTCTGTACTGGGTACTGGGGCTCTGGGCCCATCGGAGTAAAAGTGGATGACGGTAATCGAAGGATTGCATTCTTTAGCTAATCGTATGACTGGCAAAAGGTGGGCCCATGGCAGCTGGATCATGAGAGTTGTTGTCAGAAATACTGCAAAAGGACTGAGAACCTTCAGCCCAGTAAATCATTCCCGTATGAAGAGAAGAATTGTTGTTTTGCAGCACCAAAATGCATCGACTGTATTTCTTCGGTCATTTTACAGCTATAGTTTCCTGAGTAGTCCCACACACTCATTTTTTTTAAGTTCATTTACACATTTCCGGAATTCGCGTGTTTGGTGCTTCCAGTTGTAATAGTGTTTTTTGAAAGCCGATAACCTTTCTTCCAAAATCTGTATCAAAGATCCAACTGTTCCTGTTTTTTTTGTTTGAATATTTTTATCGTTGCAGTTCTCACAGTCTTTTTATGTTTGTGTACCGTATTCTCCCACTGCTCCCATTCGATATTTTCATTTCTTTGTCCATCTTTTAACTCGTATACTAGTGTTTTTGGACTACATTGATCATAATCTCCATACATACACTTTTTTGATTTCTTATTTTTCTCATCGACCGCAAGAGAAAGCCGATTTACTGGCTAACCTCTTTACCGCAAACTCTTGCCGCCTAAAATTCCACATTGCGGCTCCGCAATGCCTGATATTCGTATCAGGCAGTGTGATGTTCGTGCCGAACTGCAGTCACTCGATGTCAGTAAAGCCAGTGGCCCTGATGGAATTCCAGCTGTGGTACTGAGGAAATGTGCAGCGGACTTGTCTCCAGTGCTCACTAGCTTGTATCGCCTCTCCTACAATTCGGGTCTTGTGCCGCTGTCTGGGAGGGAGGCGAACGTTCAACCAGTTCCCGAAAAAGGGGACCGGTCTGACCCTGCCAATTACCGTCCAATAGCCGTAACCTCAGTTTTAGCTAAAGTGTTTGAGCGGATCATAAACACGCAGCTCATTCGCTACCTAGAGGATCACTCTCTTATTCACGACCGTCAGTACGGCTTCCGACCAAAACGGTCTACGGGTGATATTCTAGCGTACGTCACACACATCTGGGGGGAGGCTATGGACAAGCATGGGGAATCTTTGGCCGTCAGCCTTGACATTGCTAAAGCTTCCGACCGTGTATGGCATCGTTCGCTTCTTTCCAAGCTTCCGGCATATGGTCTGCCACCTCAGTCGCCGGATTTCTGGAGGGACGTAGAATTCGTGTCCTTTGCGATGGTCGAAAATCACGCTTTCTCCAGATTAATGCCGGAGTGCCGCAGGGCTCCGTCTTGTCGCCGACGTTGTTTCTTCTGCATATCAATGACATGTTATCTCTTGGTGATATTCATTGCTATGCGGATGATAGCACGGTTCACTCTCGTTATTTCGAGCGCCCTGGCAGACTGACATCGAGGAGAAGAGGCGAAGTCTTGTTGTATAGCTTGACTTGACTGAGTGTTGGACCGCATTTCAGAATGGGGTGCATGCAATCTTGTCGAGTTCAATGCCAAGAAAACGCAATTCACAGCAAAGGCGTCGCCGTTCCTTTCCCATCCCACTCTTCAGAGCACCCCGCTACCGATTTAGGATAGCCTAGACATCCTTGGCATGGATGTTCGTAGCAACCTAAACCAGCGGGACTACATTGAGAGCGTCATTGGAACTGCATCCTTTAAACTCGGAATCCTGATCAGAGTGAGACGATTCTTCACGCCTGGGCAGCTCTGTCTCTAGTATAAGACACAAGTTCGCTCGTGTGTGGAATACTGCTCTCATCTCTGGGACGGTTCCGCCAAGTACCTACCCGAAGCTCTTGACAGGTTGCAGCGGCGTGCTATCCGTATTATTGGAAACCCAGAGGCAACTTGGACCCTTGAGCCTGTCCAATTGCGTAGAGACATTGCCAGGCTAAGTGTTCTCTATAGCTTCTATAATGGGGAATTCTCTGACGAGTTATTCCAGCTTATTCCACCCTCACCTTTCCACTCTGGTACCACGCGTGCTGGACTACGGCGTCATCCACACACAATTCAACATTTGTTGGCCCGAACTAAAAGGTTTGGTGACTCGTTTCTTTGTCGTACCATCCAGACGTGGAACGCTCTTCTAGCACATGCGTTTCCTTCCCCGTATAGTCCCGGGTTCTTCAAGCGGGGCGTGAAAAGGCATTTCTGCAGGCCTTCAAGGTGAGGATGGTCAGCCCAGTGATTCGTTCGAATGACTGAGCTTGTCAACCTCATATCTGGACCTCACGACCGCTTTCCATCAGGTGGAGTGAGGTCATCTTGACGGGCAATATAAAAAAAAAGAAATATCACAAGTCAGTTGTGTGAAAATGTCTTCCACTGTCTTATATTTCGCCAATACCCCAGCTTTTCGCAGTGTGTTTAACACATGTTCAAAATTGCTGTTTGATACATAATAATAATATAATAATAATTATAATAATAATCTGCTCTTTTTGCTTTTGCGATGACGGGCACTCTTTTTTTTTCTGCTGTGCTCTTGCTTATATCATCTCGATTAAAAAATGTTTGTATTTCCTTTAATAACACGTCGTTCTTAATCTTTTTCATTCTTCTGCGTGCCATAGATTTCAAACCTAATAATTTTGAAATATATATTTTCTTTTTTGCATTTTTTGTTCTTTTATGTTCGGCCAAAGCTTTTAACGCATTCCTTCCATTGTATGTCTTCCATTTTTTATAATGTCGTTTTCATAGTACTTTCCAACATTTCTTCTCTGGCTTTCATTTTATCAGCAGCTTTTTCTAGTTTTTGGATTTTAGTAGAAGTCGTTTTCTGGTAACGAAACAATTTTTTTCTTGATGTCTGAAGTGCTGTTCTCAAAACCTGTATGCTTTAGGGCGTTGTTGTATCTTCCGACTAATTTATTTCTTTTATTTTGTCGCTTTCTTGTTGCAAGTTTACTGTTTGTTCCTGATGGTTGATGGTTATTGATTTTATTATTTTCCGGTTTCAAAAGTTTTTTTTTTCTGATTCTTTTTTTGCTCTCGCCATTTTTTCCTCTGCTTTTCTTTTTCATCCTACGGAAGCTCACTGATTTTCTTACGCTTAGTTTTCACTTTAGCTGCATGTTCTTTTTTTTTATGTCCTTCATACTTTTGTGGATCCAGTTTCAATTTTTCTCTATACCTTTTCATCCGCTCTGCAGGAGTAAGAGCCATTAAGAAATCTACGAGGAAAAATATATTTTTTAAAGGATTTAAATAAATTACATTTCATTTCATTTATTATGGTACCTATCCTAATATGGATGAGGCCAAAGGCAATATATGACTGTATGTTAATGTTTAAGTGCTAGTATTTTGCAATAGTGTGAAACGAGGCTTATCATCCACTGAGTTACGAAATTACTTCTACTGAGTGATTATTTCTCAGTGGACGTAACGAATTTTAGCTTAGGTCAATAATTTTGCTTCTTTTCCAGGAACCAGAATTGAATTTAATTAAAATGCTACTAATCCGACAAATAGATAAACCATAGGTTTATGAAATATACACATAAAATAAAAAGAGCAAAAGATGGTACTTACAGAGTAACCTCCGTCTATAAGTGGAACTTCCAAACGGCACACAGTTCACGGCCACACTGACTTGTCGAAATCTTACCACTTTTGTGAAATTTAGCTAGATGGCGGCGTATCAAGCGTTGCAATAGTGTTGCTAGTGTAAAAAAGTAATGTTGTTTAGTAGTTTTGTTTCGCGTATCGCCATCAAAAGTCGTAACTCAGTAGAATTTTCTACCTTGTACCATTTTCAATGTTTTGGGTTAAATATTATTTTGAAATATTAATTTCCCCAGGACAATAAAATTAATTACCAGCATAAAAAATCAGTTTAATAATCTTTTCAATGATAGACCAATACAATGAAACTTGATAATTAATATATTCGTAATTAGGTTAGTAAGTAAGTAAATCATTTATTTGCTAAGAATACATTTGAGAAAAAACGATGGAAAAACAATGTCTGGACGGTGTATTCGGCCTGCAGGCAGGCGTGAAAATTATTTGTACTACAAGTACATACGAGTAAAACATTTGTTATTCGTGCTAGTATTACATATTTAAGTAAGTACTTTAAAAAAAACAAATAATTTTTTTTTGTTTAATCACAAACAGTAAATTATGATTATCTAAAACCGCTATGAGATCCATAGAAAATGAGCTATTTTTAGATACCATTAGATCAATGTTCCAGTCCCCACACAACACAATTTTTTTCTAGTATGTTTCGAAGCTAAGAAGTGTAAAAGTTGATCTAGTTTGCGAAGAAAGTTATTTGAAACGTTAGTTATTTGAGTTTGGTAATATGAGACAAAGTGTGATTCGGGATTCTGTAAATTGTTAAACTGATGAGATTCAGACCAACTATTTCTGTTCCACAGCATTCAAAGTTATATTTTGTGGTTAATTTCGGTGGAAATTGACTTCTTTACCAGAATACAGGTACCACCTCTATACTTATTTCGCGACAAAAAAAGGCAAGTAATTTATATTTAATAAGTTTAACGTTATTTTCTGAACCAAATTCACATTTGTTTCTGAAAAACATAAAATATCAATATTTTTACTATTTTTTCCTAACTCATTTATCGTGTAGGAAGTCTATTAAATCAGCTTTACCGCATAACCCCGCGATGTTTTGGTGTAGAATCCGTAGTTTATTTCTGTCTTTAATTATTTTTTTACTTGGTGAGTTTGAGGATGAAAAAGCTTCACGAATGTTGTTTTTCTCATTTGCTTTAAGGACGAAAAAACTTGTCTTGGTTCTCTTTCGTTAGTTTGTCGTCGCAACTATTGTATTAATTTGATATTTCTTTCATTGAATTCGAGATATCAGTGAAAATAGTACCTAATGCTCGTTTGCTTATGCATCCATTTACACTTTGAAACATTTCGTATGAGTATGATAGGTTTTTGATTGTATCTAATAAATATGTATATTCGTTATTTAAGGTAACTAAATATAGCATTTTACTAAATGTTTCTATTATTTGATTGTAGATATTGAAACAGTTACCCAGCCTATAATTAGGAACACAGATTATAATATTGGTGTGTTGCACTTTTTGTAGTCGGTTTCTAATATAACTTATTTTTTCAGAGTAGTTGTCTGAAAATATAAAATCATTTTCTCCAATAAATAGTACACGGTAGTCTTTCAGTGAAAAGTCAGCTAGTTTACTTTTTAAGCCACTAAAAAGTTGTTGTATTCCCCCACCAGGTGTCGTGTAGTGGCATAATTCTAACCGTGGAAAGTTACGATGAGACAAGTTTAGTGTTTTTTGTTTGTTGTCATTACTAATTAAACAAATCTTGGGCATCATTTGTTTTTCTTTAGTCACATGTTGGCTTTCTGTTGTGATACTTGGACAAGACGGATCATGCATTGGACTGTCAGTTGCCTGATTTTGCGTATTGAACACAGTAGATGTCGCTGTAATTTTCCCTTCTCTTCAATCCGAAGTGACCATGCTCTTGTGTATTTTATGATTTTTCCTTCCTGCTAAGGGCTTGTTACAATTTAGTTTTTCTTTCGAACAATAGTCATCCAGCTTCTTACTAAGATACTGGTTTTCAGTCTTCAAGTTAATGATGGTACCTACTGTCTGCAATTGCTAATTTTTGTTGGAGTTTTTTACTCTTTTCTTCTAAATCTTGTATTAGGGCGTTATTATTTGGTCTCAAGTTTGAGTAGCTGCTATTTTGGTTACTCATGTGACGTTGTTACGATCATTATTATTGTTATGGTGGAGGGTATGCTTTACTTTTCAATAAATCAGTCTATTGCCAAGCCGTGCCTTTCATTGACGTCCCACTGGCGACGAGCGCGGATTTAAAAATATATTTTTTAGTTTAATACGTTTTCGTTCGTGTACCTAAAGAGTTTCGAAAATGCCAATCGAGAAAATTTAACCTTACAATTTAAGTGCAAAACAGTGGCCGGCGTACATACGACGCGTAAAACAGTATATAATAATGAACCAAATAGCGGAAGAATTGTAAGTGGCTATGTTAATTACAGTTGTAGGGGAAGATACATACGCGTTAATGTGCGATTTATGCTCACCTGAGTTACCAGAAACTAAAACGTTTGAGGCATTATTGCAACTCGTATCGGAACATTTGGAACCGCAGCGCTCGGAGACAGCCGAGCGCCACGTGTTTCGTTTACGCCGGCAACGGGTCGGGGAGACCCTGACAGAGTACTTGCAAGCCCTCAAACATCACCGCCGCTACTTGTAGCTTCGGCAGATGCAATACGTGTTCAACTTTGGAAGAAAACCTGAGGGATCAATTCGTCTCGGGGCTGGCGAACGACGCCATGCGTTCGAGGATTTTTGCGGAAAAATCAATACAGTATAGAGAGACGGTGGAGCTAGCCCTGGCCTTGGAGGCCGCAGAAAAACATGCAGAGGTGACCGGCTCCACGGCATCGGCGACAGCAGGCTCATCAGGAACGTTGGTCGCCGAGGCGGGCGAAGGCCTTCATTTTGCGCGAGGCGTACGCGCCGGCCGCAAGGGCGGGGCCCCAGGCGCGCATGCTGGCGTTGCGGCAGGCCGCTCGCGCCTGACAGGTGTAGATACAAAAATTATAATTGTGATGAGTGTGGCCAACGAGGCCATTTCAAAGCGATGTGCAAACGAGTGCGTGATAGTGCAGGTCGTCAAAATTATGTGAGCGGAGACTCGGAAGACGATGGTATGTTTAACACTGCAGTGATCGCTCAAGGTAACAAACCTTATTTCATTCAGTTATCCATTGGCAATAATTTCATTCGATGCGAAGTCGACACGGGTAGTCGTATTTCGGCAATTAATGAGAAAATGTACATACAAGTCTTTATTTTCACATAAAAACATTGAAAAAGACAATTTAATTCTACGTAGTCATTCGGGAACGCGCATTAGGTCTCTGGGTTACATTCAGGTTGGTGTTTGTTTAGGAGACGTATCAAAACGAGCCCTACGCTTATACGTCATCGAGGGCGGAGCGCGGCCATTTTAGTGGGCCGAGACTGGATGCGAGCCTTAGAAACAAAACAAATAAACCTCAATAAAATCACAGATGACAGTTTTATGAACTTGTTAAGTAAAGAATTTCCGGAAGCTTTGTGTTTTTTTTTGTAAGGACGCCGCTGCTTGACCTCGACGGCCTTAGCAGCTTCACCGGTCTGTAGGGTGAGCGCAGAAGGCTCTCAACCCTAATATTTAAAGTACGCTCTAAGGGCCCCCTTGTGGGGTAGAACCTCGACTCAGAGTGTTACTTGAGGATAATCTGTCATTTTGGGGAGAGAATCTACCCGGCACGTGCCGGTATCTAGAAAAGGAATTCAAAGGAAAACACGACGCGGGCCCGCGCCGGCGCGGAAGGAAGCTCGTTTGTATGTGTGTGGAATGCGCGGTCAGTCTATGGTAATTGGCGATGGCCAGGGTAATAGGGTCGTCCGGGTCGTATAAAACGTCCCGCGGACGACGCCGTTCCCCTGAGACACTATTTGTGTCTGGCAAATATCTTGCCGCCTCAACTACTAAGGGATTGGGGTGGGTCTGAGCAGATACAAAAAATTGGGTTGACAATTGCTTAAGGTACTGCGAAATAGTCGGCAGTCCTAAGTCAATATGAAGATTTTCATTACGTAAATACCACGGGGCTCCCGTCGCTTTACGCATGAACATATTCTGAATCACTTGTAACCTATGGATATGGGTTTTAGCGGATTGTGCAAACACAGGGCTTGCGTATGTCATAATGGGTCTGATGCAAGCCAAGTAAAGTCTCACCTTATGTCTAAGGGACAGTTTACTGCGCTTGTTTATAAGAAAGTAGAGGCGACCCAGCCCGAAGGCTGCGCGGTCGCGTACTACTTTGACGTGGTCTTTGAAGGTCAGACCACAATCAAGGTGGACCCCTAGGTAACGGACTTTCCTTTCGAAAGGAATGGATCGTCCGAGCATAGTAATCGGTGGAATGTGACGGTAAGAATTGCGCTTAGCGCGATTCTTGAAAATAATGGCGGCGCTCTTGGCCGGGTTGACTTCTATTCTCTATTTACTGAACCACTGCCCGAGGGCGTCCGCAGCTTTTTGGAGAGACCTTAGAATGGGTTTGGTCGAGCGAGACGCCCGTGCCGCGACGTCGTGCGCGAGCTGTCGCGCCTCGAGGCCGACGGCTCGATTTACCGTGTAGATTATTCAGATTATGGGACACCTATATTCACGGTAGTAAAAAGTAATGGCGATATACGGATTTGTGGGGATTATAAAATCACGATTAATCCTAAGCTTAAAAGAGATTACTACCCGTTACCGCGTATAGAAGAGTTGTTCGCAACCTCAGTGACGGAGAAAAGTACACAAAAATAGACCTCACGCACGCGTACGAACAGTGCATTTTATCTGATGACTCACAACAACCTTATACAGCCATCACTACCCACATGGGCACATTTGAGTATCGGCGCACTCCTTACAGTCTCTCATGTATACCCGAAAAAATTCAAAAAATGATGGAGGAAACGCTTCGGGGCGGGCCAGTATGCGTCGTTTTCTTGGATGATATTTGTGTCACAGGATTAACGGAAACGGACCATATAAAAAATCTCAGGGCTGTATTCGAAAGGTTACGCAACATGGGCCTCACTGTTAAACTAAGTAAATGTCGGTTTTTACAAGATAGTGTTAAATATCTAGGTTTTATAATAAATAAAGAGACGGCTTAAGGCCGGACCCCGAGAAATTGGAGGCCATTTCCAACGCTCCAACACCTAAAAATGTGACCCAACTGAAAAGTTTCCTAGGAATGCTTAATTATTATGGAAAGTTGATCCCCAGATTAAGCTCAATATTACATCCGTTGCATAGCTTATTAAAAACAATGTTAGTTGGAAGTGGAGCTCTAAATGTGAAGAGGCTTTCACAGAGGCGAAGCGTTCCCTCGCGAGCGAGCGCGTACTGCCACACTATGAGGAGGGCGCGAATTAGTGCTGTCGGTGGACAGTAGCGCGTACGGGCTGGGCCCGGTGCTCGCGCACCGGTACGAGGACGGCTGCAAGCGGCCCGTCAGCTGCGTGTCGCGGACGCTGAGTGCGCCCGAGCGCAACTATAGCCAACTTGATAAAAAAGCTCTGGCTATTTTGTTTGGCGTTACTAAACACCATCAATATTTGTTCGGCAGACGATTCACATTACGTACGGACCACCAACCTCGTGACGCATATTTTTGGGGATAAGGGCGGGATCCCACAGACGGCAGCTAGTCATATTTTTATTTATTCATAGTTTAGTGTATATTTTATTTAGTTTGTATATTCTTCTAGTTCTAGGTAAGTTTTTTGTAAATTTTAATTTTGATCGCCTATGAACGATCCTCCTGATCCTGATCCGGGGGGATTTGTCCCCCCGGCAGAAAATTTTGTAACTATAGAGGCCGAGGCTGAGATAGTTGTAGATAATAATGAGCAGGCAATGGAGACTGACGCGTCATCGGCTTCCAAGTCATCGTCTTGGCAAGTCTCTAAGAAACGGCGTAAAAGAATTTGTAAAAAATGTAATAAAAAACGACGAAGGAATGATAGCGGTACCCTTACTCCTGATGATTGTAGCTGTAATGAAACGCATATTGAAAGTGACTCTCAATCGTCTCGCCCCCAACCGCCTTCACAGGATCCAGCTCCAGCAGTGAATCAAACTCAGTCAGCTAAGACAGCGCCTAAATTCTCTCCCATTGGTCGTATCAATTATAATGAATCGGATACTGCTCCATTCGTGGTGCATGTTCAAAAAGTCGAACTTTCACCGAATTCTGGCACCACATTGCACCCCATCGAGTTTGGCAATATTATGAAGAAGACTAAAATTCGCAACATTGTGAACGGGAGTATAAAGCGTATACAGCGTAATAAAATAGCACTATCTTTTTCGAACTTCGAAGATGCTAATTCATTTCTCCAGCATAAAAGTTTAGAAGCGAATAAATTAAAAGCGTTTATACCTACATTTACAGTAACAAGACAGGGTACTGTTCGAGGCGTTCCTGCAGATTGGTCTCCTGAGCAGATCATTAAAAATATTTCAGTTCCACCTGGATGCGGCAAAATAATAAAAGTCAGACGGTTTAATTATAAAACATTTATTGATGGCTCACCTGTCTGGAAGCCATCTCAGACAGTCGTTATTACGTTTGATGGTCAAGTATTACCTCCACGCATATTTATGTGCTACAATTCACTGCCAGTAGAGCTATACATATTCCCAACCATACAATGCTACAACTGTTGTAGATTTGGTCATACCAAAACATTGTGCAGATCCAAACCCCGTTGTTTTAAATGTGGTCAGGATCACTCTGGTGACTCTTGCCAAGTAAATCAGGAACAAGCCACATGTTGTCTGTGTACTGGGTATCATTATGCAACAAATAAGTCTTGCCCAGAATTTATAAGGCAAAAAAATATTAAAACTTCGATGGCTAAAAATTGCTTATCCTATGCAGAAGCCTCTAAACTATATCCAGTTGTTTCGAAATCTTATGCTGACACTACTGCTTCCAGTCCTAAAATTCAGAAAAATTATCCTCAACAAGAACAAAACATTGTAAATTCAAATACATCCTATAAGCACACTAAATTTTTAAAACCACGTTCCCCTCCTAGTCTAGTAAAAGGCTACGATCAAAGGGCTCACCAAGCTCTTATTCATGAATATGCTATACCCGCTCCATCTGATGGGTGTGCATTAAACAATATGAACCAGTCTGTTTCCCAAGTATCAATTACAAATTTAATTGTTTCCCTTCTTAACCTTGTAGCGAAATCTAACTCAAATTCACCGTCCTACGCTGCCCACATAGTTGAAAAATGTATGCAAATTATTCGCGATGGCGAACATAGCGAAAGTCCTTCAGTGGAATTGTCGCAGTGCAAATAGTAAAAAGCATGAAATTATATATTTATTAAATAAATATCAGCCTTTTGTCTCTGCTTTGTCAGAGACTTGGCTTAAACCTATGTATAATTTTAAAATAAATGGTTATACCTCTATCAGAGATGATAGATCCGATAGTAATGGTGGTGTTGCAATACTGATTAAAAATGGTATTCCATTTACTCATATTGCTCTGCCTGTAAATAATGTAAATATTTCAATTGTAGCTATATCTGTGTATAATATTTGTATAGTTTCATTGTATATTCCTCATTCGCCATCTTCATCCATATTAGCTGAAATTAGTCATATTTTTTCTCTTCTTCCAAGACCATTCCTGATTTTAGGGGACTTTAATTCACATCATTGTTCATGGGGTAGTTCAATATCTAACAGCGCTGGTGAAAAATTACTAGAAATATTGGACTTACATAATATTTGCATTTTGAATTCTGGTTCTCCAACTAGAAGAACATTACCTGATCAAATAATTAGTGCAGTAGATTTATCTCTTTGTTCTCCTAACTTAGCTACAACAATGTTGTGGGAAACTTTACCATCTTCTTTTGGTAGTGATCATTTCCCTATTATTATTTCTTTCCCGATGAATAGGGCAATAAATCCTAAGCAATTAAATCATTCAAAATTTAGACTTCCTGAAAAGGGTAGTGAGATGTGGAATTCTTATAAAAGCTGTGTGGAAAGGAAAATCTCCTCCCTTCCTAATTAGTCCAGGTTCTGAAGCATGTTCTGCAGTTGCTTTGGCAAATATATTAACAGAAGCTGCCAAGGAAGTTTTTCCAGTAAAAAATAACTCTAAGTCTAAAATCCCCTCCCCTTCTTTGTGGGATAGTGAATGCACTGTGGCTGTTACAAAAAGAAAGGAAGCCGAGTATAATTATAAACACAATATGTCAGTTAGTAACTATAATCTGCTCTCAAACATAATTTCAGAAACAAAAAAAATATTTAAGCAAAAAAAGTTTAATAGTTGGAGGAAATTTTGTTTATCTATCTCTCCTGATACTCATCCAACACTTGTTTGGAGGAATATTAGAAGATTTAGATCTGCATTTTCCGAATCCTCTTTTACTACTATTCCAGAGGCTTTAGCCAATGACTTCATGGACAAGCTGGCACCGCCATGGGTTCCTCAAAATGTAACTGAGTTTTCTCCCAGTGGTTATTCACCAGACTCTTTTGGCCTTCACTCTCCGTTTTCACTGTATGAGCTCAAGAGTGTTATTAGTAATGTAAAGGACTCGGCTCCTGGCCATGATAGTATTTCTTATTCCTTTCTTAAGAACGTAAGCGACGAAATTCTTCTTTTTTATCTAAATTTAATAAATTCAATGTTATTATCAGGTGTCATTCCGACGTCGTGGAAATGTCAAATAGTGCTGCCCATTCGAAAACTGGGTAAAGATCTATCAGATATATCCGGATATCGTCCTATAGCCCTTTCATCCGTCCTTTTAAAAATTACTGAACATCTTGTTAAAAACCGATTAGAATGGCACATGGAAAAGAATGGATATTTGGCTGAAAGTCAGTTAGTTAGTAGTTAGTAGTCAGTAAAGTTTCTTAGATATTAATTCTGCCTATGATAATGTTCTTCTACCAATTTTAAATCAAAAACTACAATCTTTGAATGTGCCTTATATAATTATTAATTTCATTATGAATATGCTTTCTGAACGCCACATAAAAATAACGTTGCCTGATTCAGAAATCACGCGCACTGTATGGAAAGGTTTACCTCAAGGATCGGTTCTAAGCCCATTATTATACAACATTTATACCTATGATTTAGAACCTTCTTTGAGTGAAAATGTACAAATATTACAATATGCTGATGATCTGCTCTTGTATTGCGCAAATAGTTCTATTTCAGAAGCTGAATCTTTGGTGTCCCATTCATTATCGCTTCTTAAGTTGTGGATGGATAGTAATGGCCTAACACTATCAGTATCAAAGTGTGCAACGATGTTATTTTCTCGTAAACTTTTACCACCTCCAATTAAATTAACTTACAATGATTGTATTCTGCCGTTAGTAAAAGAGTTTAAATTTTTAGGGGTAATCCTGGATTCCAAACTTACTGATGTTGCTCATTGTAACTATATTGCGATAAAATGTGAGCGACTCTTAAATATATTAAGGTGTCTTTCTGGAGTTTGGTGGGGCGCTCACCCATACTCCATAAAATTGCTCTATAGTGCACTAATTCGAAGCGTTTTAGATTACGGTACTTATCTTCTTGAGCCTGGCAATGTTACAGCCTTTAGAAAATTAGATTTAGTTCAAAATAAAAGTATGAGAATAATTACAGGTGCTATGAAGTCAAGCCCCATAAATGCTTTACAAGTGGAATGCTCTGAGCCTCCTTTACATCTAAGAAGGCAATATTTATCTGACAGATTTTTATTTAGGGTCGTTCAGTTTTCCAATCATCCACTCTTATCAAAACTACAAAATCTTTCTGAATTGGTGCCATCTTCATCTTATTGGTCACATAAATCCGTTCCCCCTATACTATTAAGTTATCAAAAGTATCAGTCTCTTTCATCGCCTACTTATAGTTCTCTTATGTTACCATTGTTCTGTAATAGTTACGAGTCTTTAATGTATTCCCCGATTATTCATTATGACTTGTTTGATAAAAATGACCTTAATGCTAATAGTAACTTCATTTGTTCTCTTCAATCGGATTTTGGCGATTTTCATCATTTATACTCTGATGCTTCCAAACATTCGGTGTCTGAATGTGTTGGAGTAGGAGTCTATCATTCCCAATATAAAATAGTCTAAAAAATCAAATTTCCGCCAGAATCTTCAGTGTTTACTGGTGAATGTTATGGTTTACTTAAAGCTGTAGAATATGTTCGAATTATGAAATTAAATAAAGCTATTATTTTCACAGATTCAAAGAGTGCTCTTCAAGCTTTTGATAAATTCCCTTTTCATCTCACATCCCTATATCCTATAATTTTTCAACTGAGAAAGGTATCTTATGAATGTGCTTTGAAGGGCTGCATAATCCATTTTGCCTGGATTCCTGGTCACAAAGGAATCATTGGCAACGAGATAGCTGATCGCCTAGCTAACGAAGCGGTGCAATGTGGTGACAGGTTTCCATATGAAAATTATTCACATGACCTTCTGTCTTTGACCAAAACATATTTACATAAATCTTGGACCAATCTCTGGGAGGTATCCTCCCAGTCTAAAGGAAGACATTTTCATAATATCCAACCTAGTATCCCTACAAAGCCTTGGTACTGCAAAGCGAGGTTTAGCAAGACAGTAACATCGATTTTAATACGTATGCGTTTAGGACATGTGTGTACCCCGGCTCATCTTGCTAAACTTCACATAGTAACGAGTGATATATGTGAATGTGGTGAGGACGTAGGCGATTTAAATCACATTTTGTTTTCCTGTCACCTATATGATCATTCGTCGTTTTTCACCAACTTAGCATTGCATAGAATTCCTTTCCCTACTAACATCTTAGCTTTATTATGTACAAATAATCTTAAAATATATAAAATAATAGCTTTCTTCATAATTGTTAATAATATTAAAATATAGCATATACTATAAATGTTTTTATTAATTCATGTACATACATATATATATATATATTTTCTCATACAAAATTATATCCTCTGCTCTCCTGATCCTTCCGTACCTATCCGTATCCGATATCCTTTTGTAAATATCAAGAAGGCTAGAAACTAAGGAGAGATAACTCCCTGGAAAGGGTTGGACTAAATCCGTATCCCACAGTGACGCATGCGCATTACGCTTCTTTGCCGCGATCCTCGCGAAGGGTCAAAATTGGTTAACACAACCCACAAAAAACAACAACTGTCGCACGTGACACCGTTCAAAACAAAACCATGTGACCATGAAATGACAAATAGCTGCCGCTGCACATGCGCAATACAGCGTTTTGCCCGGCACAGAGTATACGACTTTCGGCCCTCGAAAGCTTACCCCCACTTCGGGAGTTATCTCTCCTTAGTCTCTAGCCTTCTTGGTAAATATGTTTCCCTAACTTTGAAACTGGCAAATGCACAAGCCGTGCGAGCCATATAAAGAGAAAAAAAAAAAAAAAGGTTTTTATAACATATTTGCTCGTAAAGGGTCTCATAATTCACCAATTTCAATAACGTAATGTATCTCATTACGCACTTGTGCGGTAATGTAATGTAAAACGCACGAGTTTTTTTTATTATGGTAAAACGTACGGTTTAGCAAGATGCTCCGTCTAAAACGAACGGTACTTTTTTAAATTTTAGCAAAGAGTTTTTATGTCAGAAAAGAGGTCAACATTTTATGAATAAAATTAACTTTGGGAGATGAAATATAATAAATAAACATTTAATTCTTTAATTTATTTAATTTTGACAATAAATTACAACCATCTGTAACAAAAACACAGAAATATTAATTTACTTTATTAGTAATACTGGCTGTTTTTTTTAAATGCCTTTTGCCTTAAAAAAAGCGCTGATGCGCGCGCATCGCTAATTTGTGAACAAGTAAACATTTTCTAACTGCTCTAGCAAGTGATTAAAGATTTTATTTGTTTTAGAAAGTCCGATTTTTATTTATTTCCTCTCAAATATGTTATAAAACGTCGTATGACATACGTGCGCTTTGATAATTACAGCCTCTGCTTTCTTGTAGCCCTCGCCTACGGCTCGGGCTAGCAATATCGCCTCGGCTGTAATTTTCAACTTACCGCACTTATATCATAATGTACTATTGTTCAAATGGTGTATCTTTGAGTTTTCTTGATCGTTGTTAACATATTTAATGCTAGATATTATCAATTTACCATAATTTTTCTGTCCACAGATTCTCCTAATCTTGTTTATAAATGCGGTTTCCACGCCCTTCAAAGTTACCTATTAAAATAGCCACTGCGTCTTCATTTTTTGAAGCTTTTGATATTTCTTCTATATTTTCCAGGATATGATGGAATTTGGCCCCCAGTTTACACCTATTTATCACTCGTTCCGGAGCTTGTATGAAGGTGTTTATCGTAGCTGACAGGTTTTTTCCAATATCATCCGAAAAAATGGTAAGTTGCTTCATTGATGTCTCGTTAGAAGGAGGGAATTGTGTTGACAAGCTGGCTTCGTGTGCTGAAAGTTCAATCGTTTTAGGCAGCGGCTCATCTGACTTAACTGTTTTTTGTACTGTTTCTTTTAATAACTTCCCTTTGCTAATTTTTTTGTGATTGATCATGCATAGATTCTTAAGTTTTTAATTAGATTGTTTGGTTTTCGTAGTCTTTTGAAAAGTTTTCTATTTTTGTATGTGTTTGATCCAGTGATATGTCTGTTAAGTTCTTTACTGGATACCTCCGCTGTGCTAGATCTTAATACATTGTAATCTATCATTAGCTTTGCAAATTTGTTTTGTAAATCTTGATGATCATTTTTGATTTCTCTCAAATGTTTTTTTAGAGGTAAAATAATATCATTGTTAGCGTTGCTAACATCCTCGTGTTCTTCTAGAACATTCTGATTTACGCCTGTTACGTATTACGTATTCTGTAAATCGATGTTTTTACCAGCTTCGATGGATAGTTTCTTTTTCAAAACTTGGTTTTGATTGCAAAGTCTTTCAATTTCTGAACTATTTTGCTCTTGTTCTTCTATTAATAAAGTTGTTAATTTTTCTTTTTCGTTTAGCTTTCTATGAAGGTCACATATCAATCTCTCATACATCTTCAGACTGCTATCTTTTTCCTCTATTTCACGTTCCAAACGTTTACTTATTTCTTCTTTATTCATTTCATCGTTATAAAAAAAAATTTTGCTCTTTATGTCAAGAAATAGTTATTTGATACAGTGCTTGGCACTTGACACACTTAAGAATTAAAATCAACGTCTATAATGGCATCTGAATTATTCATGTCTGGGTCAAGTTTGTTTCAATCTGTTGTTGTTTGTAACTCTGTATTGCTTGCATTGCAAATACAAAAAGTATAATATTAACAGGCAGATTCAAACCCATGCGGCCATGCCATCCGAGTTCGGTTATGTCAGAGTCCAGTCCGACGCCAACCGTGGCAATCTCGTTGATACTTCGGTCACGAAATTTGTCTGTGTATTCATCTGCGTACCTTCGTGTTGGTATCAGCGCAGTAGGTTGAGAACGACAAACCGTTCTACCGACACAATGTGAATAACTTTGTTAAAATCTACCTTTTGTCCAACGGTGTTTGAATAGGAAACAGTTGTAGGTACATTTATTATCATCAATACGTATGAATCCAATTCGAAAGCTTGAATATTCCTTTTCATAGTATGTTATCACTATCTGGTGTCATTTATTCAATATTGTAATAGTTTTTAGTATGTAACAGGGACTTTCACTGGAAAATTCACTTATATTTGAACATATTTGTTTCACTGCCGTTTTTGATGATTTTCTCTTTGCATTTTGTTAGCTTTGTTGTGATAACACTTTCACTGATTATTTAAGAACTATCCTTTGGTTTCACATCAAATTTACCACTTATAGGTACGATTTGAAATTTATAGGAATATTTTAAATACGGAGCTGATTGGTTACATGACAGCCAGCGCCATCTCAGGAGGTCTGTAGGACCTGCGCGGCGTGCCAAATCGTACGTGGGGATTGCGGGGGAGTGCGATATTTCGTTATTGTAGACGCCCACTCAAAGTGGATCTCGATCATTCCGATGCGAAACACAACAGCAGAGTCCACTATTAAAGTTTTAAGGAGCCTATTTGCTCGTTTTGGATTGCCATCGCAACTCGTAACCGATAACGGCCCACCGTTTTCATCTTTGGAGTTTAAGAAATATTGTGAAAAAAATTGTATCAAACATACAACTTTGGCTCCGTATAGGCCTCAGGGGAACGGTGCAGTGGAAAACGCGGTGAAAACGATGAAGAAAACTGTTAAAAAGGCATAGTGGAGGGTGAAGACGCAAACACGGGGTTGAGTAAATTCCTTTTGCAATATAGGAACAGTGACCACGCAACGACTGGAGTATCACCAGCCGTTGAGGCGGGTAGTGATTCATACTCCTCTTCGTCGTTTTCATCATTACTCAACTCCTGGAACGAATTTTCTGTCATGACATTTACTTTATAATTGTTGCGATACGTTACGTAGCTTTGTTCTTGTAATGCGCCTTCAGATGGCGTAACGTGGAGGCTACTGCTTGTCTCTTCCAGTTGCGAAATAGAGTAGTCTGGCGAACCATTCACTGGGGTTCTGAGAAGTTCAATTGGGGAGGAAATATCCGATTTAGTCATGCACTGTTTGCATTGGTAGGATTTTTCATTCTCTGCTGTCATTATTCGAAAACGTTGAAATGTAACATTGGTACAATCCAAGTGGTACTGTTTGTTACATACGATACACGTTAAAAGTTGTTTGTTTATTATAGGCTGTTTGCATTTTTTTCAGTTCAGTGCCATCTTTCGGTGAAACTTAGAACTTCTAGTCAGTCGAAATAGCAATCAATCAGTCTGAGCATGGCGAAAAGTATAAAATGAGCCTAGTCACTTCTCATAGATGGAGTTAACTTTAAAAAGTTTGATTTTTTTCAGGTAGATAGAGTTAGCTGCAAAACGATAGGAGAGTTCATTGGTGTCAAATTTTGCAACAATAACGGAACAGTTTTATTGTTAAGAATTTTGTAGAACTTCCACTCAAAAGTCAGAGGATTAATGTAGATGTTAGCACATTATTTACTCGTATAACTGGCACTTTTAGTATCTGAATAGTTTATTTTGTTTTGTTGAGTTGTTTTCATACTTTGCACACGTAACTAAACGGTTTTTTCAACTTCAGCTGTAATATCTCAGTTAAGGCACATTAACACAGATAATCGCAACACATTTCTCACTCATCCACCTGTTTTTTGTATTGTGTAATAATGTGTTGAAACCATCATTCAAAAGTTTAACCGCCAGTTTTGAAAATTGCAGTTATTTACGTTAATTCTTAATTTTGGATATGGATAACACTTTCACACATGTATTGTATTAAAACTAAACTGAATAACCATAAATACTTTCGTTAATAATGGGATAACAATTTTTTAACAATTAATTTATCAGAGCTCAATGTTTACGTGACGCTAGCGCCATCTAACCGAGATCATGGTAAAATCACGGGTCTTTTCATTTTTATTTTGGTTTATAGTGAGAATTCAAAATCACGGGTCTTTTAATTATTATTTTGGTTTATAGTGAGAATTCAGTAATTATAGCATATTTTCATTGATTCGAATCAATTTTCCATAAGTTTTACTATCAAATAAAAAAAAATATTGCTTGAAATGCTCCTAGTGCACACAATATTTTTTTAACAACAGAGGACATAGTGATTTTCATACAAACTTATAAAAAATGCCCATGTATTATTAAGGCGGGCCGGCTCGCGGCAAACCACAAATCTGACGTCATTTTGTAGCTTGACTTGTTTAAAGATTAGAGTATGTACTAGCGTAAAGCCGTCTCACTATTTTACTATAGTGCTGCCATTTACTTCCGAACCCCCAAACAATAAGTTAACGAAGGAATCTCCTAAATGGTTTAGAAATTATTGAAGCTCTTACGAGTAGACGGTACAATAGACATGTAATGTCGCTATTATACTGATTATTTTCAGGAAGATCAAAAAAAATGGACGCATCCTAAGACGATCGCGAATGAACAATCATGTCAGCCAATAGAATCACACCTAATCACCCTCGACCAATAGCCGAAAAGATCACTTTGAAATGAAATGAAATGAAATTTATTGTGAATATAAATTTGGGTACACAGACACGGCATTTAGCAGTTATTGCTTGAGAGAGAATCTCCAAATTTTACCTTTTCAAGCGTATTCACATACGACACGCAGGGGGATCGCCCTACTCCTGTGTTAAGTGGGTTAGGGCTACCGGGCCATGGGCAGGCCCGGTTAAAGACATAAGTCCAGAGGAAAGTCCGCTTCGCATCGTAGAACGTTGGCACGCTGACGGGACGCGCTCGCGAGCTGGCCGATGTGCTCGCCAGGCGGATGGTGGCCGTGGCGTTCCTGCAGGAGACTCGCTGGATATCGGGCACGGCTACAAGCTCATCTACGCGGGTTCTCCTGGTGGGGCCAATGGAGTGGGGGTGGAGCTGTCCGAGGAATTCCAGAATAGTGTCTTGGAAGTAAATCGCGTTAGCGACCGCCTTGTGGTCGTGGGGGTGCTTATCGAAGGGGTCACGCACGACCAATTTGATAAGTGCCTACGCACCGCAGGTCGGTTGTAGCGATTCGGTTATGGCACTGTTTTGGGAACAAATCGACCAGCTCCTATGCACTATTCCATTGTCCCAAGGCGTCGTTCTGGGTGGCGATCTGAACGGTCATGTGGGTGAACAGTGTGAGGAAAACGGGCGTGTTCACGGTGGTTTTGGTTTTGGCAGTCGTAACGCTGAAGGCGAAAAGATTCTGCGGACCTGCATGGCTGCCGACTTGGCCGTCGTGAACACGTTCTTCAAAAGAGTCTCGAGCACCCGATCACCTACAAGAGCGGTAGGAGCGCAACCCAGATCGACTACTTTCTCACCAGGAGAGCCCAGATCGGCAAGGTAGCTAACTGTAAGGTCATACCCGGAGAGAGTCTTACTGCCCAACACCGTCTACTTGTGATGGACCTGCGAGTGAAGCCTCGAGGCAAATGCCGGGAGCGCTGCCCGCCCCGAACCAGGTGGTGGCTGCTTGAAGGATCCAGATCCCATGACTTTGCTGCCGCTGTCGGTGACTTGTGCATCGCAGCGGATAGTGAGTCCGGGCAACACCTCTGAAATAGGTGTCAGGCAGCTATCACCGGGGCGGCGAGGGTGGCGTTTGGTGTCTCGGGGTGGACGTGGGCTTGACAAGGAGACCTGGTGGTGGAACAAGCAGTGCAGAAGGAGATCAGGGTAAAGAAAGCCCTCTTCAAAGCGTGGCAAGCGTCCAAATTTTTCAGTAGCCATATCTTAGTCAATCTTTAACATGTACTTATCCGGTTTTTTTTTGTAATACAACTGGCTTCTCACGTTTTGTACGACGACTTCGTTTCGTTTGCTATTTTGTTATGTCAACTAAAACCGTTTGAATTCGTTATGTAAGTAGGTATTTTATATTTTCCGTTTCCATGATGTCATATTATCGCTAGAAAAGGATTTATTAGTAATTTTTTGGCATTAACTTTAGTAGATTTTTTCCGAGAGTGTGTAATTAGGTGTTTAATTCTTCCTTTGCCAAGAAGGCATTTGGCAATCATGGGGATTTTAGAGAAACATTGCACACTGATAAATTTGATGTCCTCCAACTTCAACAAGGCACTGTGTAGTGTAGTTATTACGATAATTTGGGCAATAGTTTATTTTTTATGTGAAACTAAAATTTTAGCGTTCAATATAAAAAAGCAGACACTGTACTTAAAATGTAACAGTAAAATTTAATTAAATTTGGATTAGCAGATCACTTCACAAACCTTCGTGAGCGCGATTTTTTGCATGCCACCGGTATGATCGTTCCTCTTTCCTGGACAACCTTAAATCCCTCCGTGTACCTTTTCCTACGTGTATAACATTAATATTGGGAACTAATGACCTAGACATCTATAAATGTTTAGCGTTATTTATTTCCATTAATAATATAAAGTTGTAAATGATAATAAGTATAAATTGTAATTATTCATTTAATTAAATATTGATATAAATTTTTAAACTATTAGTGTAGATATTCATAAAATACTATCATATTTAATTAAATATTATATCCTTTTTCACAGTTACTTTCCTGATCCCTCCTTGCATATTCATTCCAAACCTCGAAATCCGAATAATTTCATTTTAAACCGTTTCCCCGTTTTTATTTTGAAACTGGCAAAATGCACAAGCCGTGCGATGCCATAAAAAAACAAAAGACATGACAATCTGTGGTCGTGTCGTGACGTGATGCCAGTCTAATTCACGGCTGGATAATGCCGCCTTCAAAAATACTAGACGTGGGGGAAAATGATACATGACTTTTACCTCTCCTCCCGCTACCCTGTCGATTCAACGCCAACTTGACTAATTTTGTTAAGATTTATTTATGGCTTGGTACCTAGTTTTTTAAGCGAAAGCTACCTTGAGCACAGAACTTTTGACGTTGCAAGTGCTTCAGCCATGCAAACTATAACAAAAAAAACTTTGACGTTTAGGATTTGACGTCGGTCGGTTCGGTCTCGCCCCGCTGTTTCCGCCATTTTGCTGTTTATTTGTTGACTTGACATCGAATGTTTGCTTTGATTCACTTTGACTAGTTTGATTTATTTCCGTGTTTCGTCATGTTCTGGTGTTAACTTCAGGTTATCCTTCACGACGTATACAGTGAAGTATTCCAAGAGCTGTGTGCCGGGTTGCAAAGTATAGTTTGTGACAAGAAGATATTTACAAAAAGTGTAATAATTTACTCCAGATGTAATTGATTTTTATATAAAGTGACTTTCTTCGACGTTTAAGTGCAGAAGAAGCTTTTCATTTTGATGGCCACCTACATCGATGTACATTTTAAACCAGGGAAGATAAAAATAATCAAGGTAATTTGTATGATAACCATGTACCTACGACTATACTGTTAGCGTTGTAACGATGCCGTTTCGTTTCAGTCTCGTAGACGTTAGAACCTCCACGATGGCTGGAAACTCCATAGTTTAACTTACTGGCCATCAATCGTATTCTGTACCTGTCCTTTCAAAATTTACTTTACAATCTATACTTTTACCCTATTCAATTAACAATTCACTGGATCGGCTGATCTCTTATTCATCATTCTACAACTACATCTACTCCTAAATATTGTGTGACGAATCCCGACGCTCCGGCTCTTGTATTGCTAGCCTGCAACTAGGATTTCGCCACAGCGTAATGGGTGGTGGCTCTGTCTACAAAACTGAGGGTCATTGGTTCAGGTAGTCAATTTTAAAAAAGAATATAAGAAATTATTTCTAACTGTATGCATAATGGCACAGTTAAATCATCTTTCATGTTGTAAAATAGCCTAAAATACACAGTATTTGTTTTATTTACAGGTTCAAAACCATCAACAAGTTTTTATTAAGACTGTGGCTTAGGACTAGTCTTATACTGCTGCATTTTGTAAGTATATCTGGTTGTTTTTCGTGTATCATTCATTGTTTTGTAAATTGTTACGGCAACCACAGTACATTTTTTTTACTACTAAATCTTTGGTGGAGTGCAATATTAGTTTTAAGAATTAAATTCACTTACATGAGAACATTACATAAATTATTAACTTAAAAATAAACAAGTGTTGGGCAACCTATTTATAAGGTAGTTATGTAGGTAAATCAAAATATTGTGACAAACACTTGCTTCGGAACCGTACAACAACAAAAAGTAGTGGCCGTACTTAGTAAAAGTCTTAGAGCTTTAAGTTTTTGTTTTATCATTTTATTTATTTCTAAATATGATTTTAATTCAATTAATATAATTTTAATGCAATTAACTTATTCATAGAGTTTCAATTTAATTTAGACTTATAATTTCAATCCTAGTATTTAACATTGTCAATTATTATTTTTATTGCAAAATTGTTATTTATTTGTTCAATTAATTGAGTTTTATAAATTGTCAAAATACGGATTTTACTATATGAAATATAGGTATCGAAACTTATGTGCTAAATATGTGATGTTTTAATAGTTTTTTAAAAGATACAAAAGATTTGGATGGCCTAATATATTCAGGCAGCTGGTTATACATTTTGAAACCTTCATACATCATATTCCTTCTACCGTAATTTGTATGTAGTGTGTATAATTATACATACAAATACATACGTATGTCATCGTAACACCTGATTTTCATTTTATGTGTTTGAGGTTTTTTTTTGTGAAACTTGTACTTATATGTATTTGCTTATTCAATATTTTACGAACTAGTATGCAGGTACAGTACTTGTAGATTTGAGCTATATTCAATAAATTGATTTATGTATAAAGTTTACTAGTTGGTGTCATGTAATCAAAGTTAAAAAGTATTTTCAGTAGTTTGTAATATGGATAGATTTGTCTTAGCTGCTGTGTCCCATAGTTCTAGTAGGTAATCGAAGTGTGGTTTCACTAATGAAATCTAAATAGTAAAACGGACACACCGCAGTAATGATTTAACAATTCAACGTACCATACCCGTAAAAGATGATATTTTGCTTTTAATTTTCTGAAAAGGAATGTGGACGGATGCCAAGTCAATTTAGTATCTAAAACCTAAATATAAATTGATTGTTTACTTTGTAAAAATAATTTGAAAACATAATTTTCAGCACACTACGCAGAACTAATCCAGTGAGCAGTACTTTGGGGTCGGCGAACGCGCAGCCGGCTTTGCTCCCGGATCGTGGTCCACCCATAGAAGATCGTAGGTATTCTTTAAGAAACCGGCAGCCACCGCAACGCTATGGTTTTGAATTTTATTAATAGGTTTCTGAATATACTGTCTGTAATATTAGTGTATCTGTGCGGTGGACTGCGATCTTTTCCCCTTAGCATAAGCCATTGTTGTCTTAGCTCAGACACTTATGTTAGGATTAAGCACTTGAAGTTGTTTTATAGTTAAGTACTGTTATCACGTCTATTTAGTCATGTTAAAACATTCAAACCATTTGTTATTAACTAGTCGTAATAAGTATTTGCCTGTGTTTAAGAAAATTATGTAATAATAGCGGTTTGTTAACAATCATAACTTGTGTAAGAATCTGGTTCTTAATGTTGTTTCTGATAGACCTAAGTTTTTAAATATAATGTTTAGTTTCATAAATAAGGGTGGAGGTGTTAAGTATTAAGTGGGTAGTTTAATATAAGTAAGGATAACGTACAATATTCTTGTATGCGTCAGTCGCTAAATAAATGGTCTGATAATAATAATAAGGGCAGTTCTATGAGCTGTTGGTGCGTAGCGACACCACGGGCCACCACCATCCCGACGCTAACCCGCAGGGCAGCTTGTGGCGAGCTGTTGGTGTGTAGCGACACCACGGACCCGAGTTCCCCCGAGAGTCGGTCAGGCCCTTCGCCTCCGCTTGCCTTAGCCGGCCGGCTGGAGTGGACCCCAAGGGGGGCCGCAGGACTCTCACCGCTTGCCTTCACTGGCCGTCCAGAGTGGGGCGTTAGAGCGGAATGCTCGCAGGGTGGAAGTGAAACATGCCTAAGTCGCGAGTTGGGGAGGTGGTGGGGAGGTGGTTTATTCACCTCGAAGAAAGCGGTGCACACCTCTCCACACCCTGAGCCGCTCACGGCCATGTTACCGCCTTTGTCGTCCTTTTGTGTCGGCACATTTTGGGGGGCCCATCTAGTGAGTGGCAAGTCACCGTCTGCCAGGTATAAAACTTTGAGACAATTTTTATGGCAGACGTCCGTCGTCTTAACTTGCCCCGCATAAAATAAGCTTTAAATGAATTGCGTTTAAGAAAGGTTCAGACAAAGATAAATAAGAATTCATCTTAAGTAATTGTGTTTTTTATCTTTTCTAGAGTCTTTTCTTTAAATTGATTCAATAAATTATAAGGAATCAATTTAAGGAAAATTTATGGCTCTAGACATCCTAACCCTTTAACTTTTTAAAAACTTAAATGCCATAATAGGTGTGAGCGTGCTCCATTTTGGCTGCAAATGGAGAATATCTTTGCCTGGCATTTGCCTTCAAGGAGAAAAAGTAAAACGTCGTGTATCATTTTCACCCAGCCAATCGGCGATGATCCTCTACGTCTAGTCCAATTCTAATGGGAGATTGCCGTCTGAACTTGTTCCCTAGTTAATCTGTGGTCTAATTATTTAAACATTTTGTTTTCTGTACTTGAATAAATTATTAACATAAAAACTAAGGAAACATGCCTGATTGACTTTAAAAGCTGGATTAGTAGACAGCTCTTTATGTACCTACTGAATCGAACATTACTTTGCAGTTTTAAACTCATAAAATTCGGTCAAATATTAATGTTACACAAATTAGTACTTCAAAAGTTTTAGAAAATAATAATCTTAAGCCTAAACACCCTCTAATCTTGGTAATTTGTATTTAGCAAATACAATTAACGTAATTAGTTTTAATTGATAAAATGTGGAAACCTAGGCTTGGCCGGTCATGGAAACAGTTCCTGTACTCTAGGTTATGTTCGTCAGTATCTTTACCAGACATTGATACTACCTATTATTGTGATATAAATAATGCTTCAGAAATTAAGGACAATATCTACATCAGGAAGGGCGTCGGCAATGTAGACAAAGTTTTGGATGTGTATAAGCTATTGAAATCAACTCCAGAAAGTGACAACATTTATAATTCGATAAGGAACACTCTTTT
The DNA here is from genome assembly GCA_947369235.1 of Udea olivalis. Taxonomy (NCBI): domain Eukaryota; kingdom Metazoa; phylum Arthropoda; class Insecta; order Lepidoptera; family Crambidae; genus Udea; species Udea olivalis. Next base: position 12,878,552 of record OX376351.1, read on the forward strand.
CAAAGAATTGAGCTGCTTACCCAATAAAACTCATCCATCTGTGAAAAAATATGGCCAAGAACCATACCTAGTTCATGAAGTTAACACAAAGAGAGTATTTGATAAACATGATCCCTTAGAGTTTAGTGAAATTACCAAACGTCTCAATCTAATGAGGACTGATAAACTAGGCCACACATGTGGGCACAAAAGTTATTATTTTTTAGGCGAGCTGGCTGAACTGGAAGAAGCTCTGATAAAATATACAGTTTCATTTCTACTGAAAAGGAACTTCAAATTAGTCTCAGTACCAGATATTTTACCAAGCAATGTTTTAGAGAGTTGTGGAATGACTATAAACAATGACAGAACACAGGTAATCATTGAATTTATTGCATGGGAACACCATTAAGTACACTAAGAAGCATTTAAAAAAAATGTTATTTAAATAAATTTGAATAATTATTACTTCAATAATGTATCATTCGCTATTAATTTAGTTCAATTACCAATTTTATTAATACTGATAAATACTGAATAATTTAATTTCCTTTTGTATGATATTGTATGTCCGAAATGGGCAAGCTGTTGATTCCATCATTACATATATATATATATATAAAAGAACCATTGTATGCACCTACACAGTTTAACAAAAAATAAATACCTTATCTTATCTGTACTTTGGCTATCCTTATTTTTCTATGTAAAAAACTGTAATTTGTGTACAAACTAATAAATAAATAAATAAACTTTTGTATATGTTGCAATTACTTACATACATTGATTGCTTTCAGTAAATAAGTCATAAAAGAAATATCCCAAGGTTTCAGCAAATTAAGAAACCTTGTCAAGTTTTTTTTAGTTTTCATTAATATAAATAAGAAAGATGTTGTAGTGGTTAATATCAATATTCATTTTGAAGAAGAGTAGGTATGCTGGATCCTTCTTGTTTCCCAGCATGTTCTGGCATGGTGAACTCTGAGGCACAGCATCTTTGAAAGACAACTAATAATAGCAATTTTCTTGATTGCTCTGGTTGAGCAGTGGTAGCAATACTGCCCATTGGTTGGGGGTTTAATTCCCACTCAGAACAAACATTGGTTTTTGTTCTTTGCATCATCACCTATTTATGTATTTGTGATCATCTATTTAGGTACCTATGTATTTAGAAATAGGTACATAAATAGTTTATTTCTCATTTATTGTTATACTTATAGTTTTGCACTTATAGTACAAGTATTGCTGGGGAATATTATTTATCTATTTATATGATAAGGTATTATTATTTTGGAAAATATTAAAATACTTTTATTTCTTTTTCAGATCTACTCCTTAGATCCCCATCATCATGGGCCTGACCTATATTTGTCAGGTACTGCTGAAATTTCACTAGCTGGATTATTAATGAATTCCGTCCATGAGAAGCATAAATTACCATTGAAACTTGCAGCTGTTAGTAGATGCTATAGAGCTGAAACTTCTAATGTGATTGAAGAAAGGGGTATTTATAGGTAGCCAACATATATTTTTTCTTATTTAATGCAGCAATTAAGATGCCCTATCTTTTGAAATAATTTTGGTCAATCCAGTTTTTTTCTAGCACTTGATTTAATTAATATGGTTGATTTAAGGACAGCTGTTGTAAGATAATAATATGATAATTATATTTTTGACAGGGTACATCAATTCACAAAAGTAGAAATGTTTGCTGCAACCATTCCTGAGAAATCTGATGAAATGTTAGAGTATATAAGGAAAATACAAGAAGAATTGTTTTGTTCACTTGGCCTTCATATGAGGGTCCTTGATATGCCCCCTCATGAATTAGGACCACCTGCATATAGGTACCTGGTTTTAATCAAATTCTTTCCCGTTCCGTTCCGACATCAGAAATTTTCGAACTAGACAACGCTAAAAATGCTTGGCAAATGGCCTGGCCTAACCAAATTCCCGCGTGCCCTAACTCACAGAGAAGTTGGGATGAAACTATGCACACAATGGTTTACTTCTGTGCAGCTCAGGCTCCGAGCGGGCAAGGCTTGAGACAGTTTCTCGTAAAGAGTCAGGGCACTGGCTAAATGACTACCCCTGCACAAATAGGGTAGTTAAAAGGGTAATTGCCTCGACCCTAATACACTGCGTATTGCAGTGGGATTGCGCCTCTGAGCAGAGCTGTACGTATATAAAAAGGCCCCAAAGTACCAGAACATCAGGTCCCGTTACACTTTTGTGCCTTTCGGCGTCGACCCCTGGGTCCGTGGTGTCCGAGTGCACAGAACCTTTTAAAAAATCCTCTTGTGAGTCTTTCTATACAACAGGGGAATGCTGCCAGCATCTTGGGTACCTTACCACAGGTGCAAAATTTTCTTAGTAGTTTTGTTATATTTATTTTAAGGTTTTCTTTTTAATTTTTACTGTACTGTATGTATTCATTATTTAATAGTTCTGAATAAATATCTACCCAATCAAATTATTATTTATTATTAACAGTTATTTAATTATCAAAATAGTATCATAAATGATCAAACATATATTATTTATGTTCAATCCATATTTATTTGCATTTCATATTTTACAGGAAATATGACATTGAAGCATGGATGCCAGGCCGTCAGAACTATGGTGAAATCTCAAGTTGTAGCAATTGTACGGATTACCAATCAAGAAGGCTGCATATTAAATACAAAGAAAATGATGTTTGCAAATATACTCATACATTAAACGGTACTGCTTGTGCTGTGCCTAGAATGTTAATTTCACTTCTTGAGACTCATCAAGAACCTAAAGGGAAAATATTGATACCAACTCCATTGCAACCATTTTTAAATAATAAAATGGATATTGGTCGAAATAATCACATACCTGATCTAAAATTGATGAAAATAAAGAAGTAAACCAATGTTTTTGCTGATTTGTTTATTACATTAATTAATATTTACAATCATGAGCTTAAGTGAACCTTATTTTTTTTTATACACTTTTTGCTGTTTATTAATTTGCTTCATTTTAGCCTTCAATTGCTTAATGTCTATACTTGATTCTGTATTAGAGGAAGTATCACCAGATTTTTCTTCTGGAGGTATAAACTCTTTTTGTCTTTGTTCGTGTCTGACTTTCTTAACTTCAGCTTGTTTTTCTTCTTTCTCATGGCGTTTCTTAGCTCTTTTCTGTTCATCCTTAAGGAAGTACTCTCCTGTTGCCAACTGTTTATCAATTTTACTCTCAGCTTGTGGAGGTGGGAATGGTGTATATGGTTTTTTATTAACCTTCTTTTTGGGCTGTTTGCGTGGAACATTTTTGCTTTTAAACTTAGGTAAAAATCGTTCCCAACTTTCATTTTTCAACTTTGGATCTTTCATTAGCTCTCTTTTGATCATCAAGCTCTTAATATTGTACATAGGATGGATATTCTTCATTGTATCTTCTACAATTCTTCTAACTTGGATAAGTCCTTTGTAGGGTCCTACAGCAGACACAGTATTACCCTGCACAAGTACATAACACTCTGTTAATAATTCAATAGACTTCAATGTTACACCATTTGGCCCTATTAGTCGTTGCCTTCTCTTCAAGAATGTTTCTTTTTTGGTCACAAATGAATTTATTTTGATAATGTCACATCCAAGTTCATCTTCTAAAACCCTTACTGCTTGTTCGAAAGGTACGCTTCTAGATAATAGTTTTATTAGATCTCTAGCTTTTATTACAATATATGGGTCCCATGTTTTCCTAGTCGTTTTTACAGTCAGGCTGCCTTCAATAAGATCCAATTCAGCTGCAATATGATGTTCTTTCAAAACTTTTTGAACAAGTGGCCAGCATTCTTTTATATATTGTTCTCTATATTTAGGAAACAAAGTTGCAAATTTACTTTCTTCTAGTAAACCATGTGGGTTGTCTTCAGGAGTAAATTTTGGTATTTTCATAGCCCATGCGTTTTCAATTGGGCCTGCGCTCTGCTTCTCATCGTCACTGTCTTGCCGGTCCATACTTAGTACATGAAATAAGACCACGTTTGCAAATTTGAATGTGGTAGGGGTACAGCTGTAGGTAGGAATTGAATAATGGCTGGCTTTTCTTTTAGAGATAACCAAACCTTGCCAACCTCATGAACCAACCCATCTATTAGTACGCTAAGAACCAACCAAACAACTGCTGTATGAAAATCGGAGATTGATTAAATTTCAAATACTTAACCACAATCTTCTTTCTAAGAAATTAAATTGTTCTTTTTCTTTCACAGTTCAGAAAAAAAAGAATTATTTTTCTAAATGACAGTTTTTTTTTAATAACGCACGGATTGTGGATTCGGCTGCGTTCCAAATCGAGTGGAGAAATTACACTGAGGAGTGAAAATCACTCGAACCCGTTTTAAATTGACCCCGAGTGAAATCGAGGATGACCGAGCTGTCACCTGACAGTTTCCCAGTGGTTTCGAAACGGGTTCGGATGACGTTTATAAATCACTCTGAGGCTGCGTTCCAAATCGAGTGGAAATTACAGTCTGAGGAGTGAAAATCATCAAACCCGTTCCAAATTGACCCCGACTGCAATCGAAGATGACTGAGCTGTCACCTGACAGTTTCCCAGTTGTTTTTTTTTTTTGTGGCCTCAACAATCTTGCTTTTCTAGCAGATTGATTTCGCCAATGTCAAGTAGAGTCAAAAGTTTTATATTGATTGGCCAGTAAGACTATTATTTTCGTTTCTTCCTTCAAATCTGATGTTTAAAGAGACACAGAAGCGGTTGGCCGGTTAAAATAAAATTGCGAGTTCTGTCTGACTTTTGTGTCTATGCTCAGTGTTAATTGAGTTCTTTACCAGCACCATCTAAAAAAAATCACAATCAATTTTTAAGGGGAGACGCTGGGAATAAAAAGAGGGGAGGTTATTTACAGACGGATGGAATAAGTTCCAATATATTTACATAGATATTTTAAATAGGAGACAGAAGTTAGAAGGAAGTTTAAGTTGAAGGGTCGAGGAATTTTAGGAGGAAGGGTATCGTATAGAGAGGTGGGGAATCTTTGGCAATTAAAAAATATATGATCCGGAGTACCCTCATCCAAGCCGCATTCACATAGTAAGTTATCTTTCACGCGTATTTTGTTTAAAAAGACAGGGTTGCAAGCGTGACCGAGGCGTAACCGGCACGCTACTGACACTGGAAGTTTATTGGCGGACTTGAGTTTGAAGAACCAAGGTTTGGTGGGAATGTGTGGCTGGATGTTCCAATAGTGGCGACCTTTAAACCTGGAGGATTGGTTCCACAAACTTTGCCAGTTCTTGGTGAGGGTTTTGGCAGCCTGAGGTTAGATATCTACAGCATAGATATCTGTTCTAATGGTACCATTAGTTATAGCCTCTTTAGCCCAGATGTCCACTTGCTCGTTAGCAGTAATTCCACTGTGGCCTGGTATCCAAACCAAAACTACCCCCAGATTTTGTTGATGGCATTGGAAAAGGGAGTTTTTAATTTTCAGAATTACAGGGGAAATGAATTTACTTTCAAAGGGGTTACTAAGAATTGCTTGTAAAGAGCTCTTTGAATCGGAGAAAATTACTGAACGGTTTAGTTTATGGGAAGAAATAAAAAGAAGTGCCTCTAAAATGGCAATTGCTTCTCCAGTAAATGTAGAGGTCTCTGAAGGAGACTTAAAGTTCAATAGGACTTGGAGCTTTGGGGTCCAGACTGCGCTACCTACTGAACCATTTTCTGTGAACTTAGAGGCATCTGTGTAGATATCCATATGGATGCATCCCTGCCAGTCTCTACATAGCTCTTCTTGAAACCTAAATGCAGCCTGGGGGTCATTCTTGGTAATACCAAGACTTAAGATGATGTTGGGTTTGAAGATTATAGCATCAACGTCCGTTTCAAAGAGTGGGTTTACCTCAAACTGTGTCATTGAGAAGACAAAGAAGCCAGTTTTCTTTGGCTTTTAATAATTCTGGGTAGGTCCTTGTGAGTCCAGTATTTGTTTGCATTGTCAGATATTATTTCAGACAGAGACTGAAGTCGGGAAAGAAGTCATCGACATGCTATTTGGCTCTTTTTGATAATAAATCTATCAGATAAATATTGGCGTCGGAGTTCTAGGGGGGGGGGGGGGTCTACTGCTTCTACCTGTAGCGCGTTTGTGGGCGAAGATTTCATAGCACCTAAAACGATTCGGAGACCTTTCATCTGGACTTTTTCTAATTTGTTTAACGTTTCTTTGCTACAGGGCTCAAGGAGAAATGAAGCATAATCAATATGGCTGCGGATAAGAGCATTATAAAGAAGTTTTTGACTATATGGATGGGAAGCCCACCAGACACCAGAAAGGGACCTAATGACATTAATATTACTTTCACACTTTTGAATTACATGGCTGAAATGCGGAGTACATGACATTTTAGAGTCTAGAATAACACCAAGAAATTTAACCTTATTGGTAGAGGGAATAGCTTGTCCATTGTATGTAATTCGCGCATCTGGTATAATATACCAGACCAATACCACAACATTACTTTTCGGTGCCGATAGTGACAACCCATGATCTGCTAGCCAATCTGTTAGGTAATGTAAGGCCAAATTCAATCTATAACTGATGTCCTCGATGGATTTGCCTGTTGAGTATAGACATAAGTCGTCGGCATATTGGAGAATGTTACAGAAGCATGAAATGCATTGTTCGAGATCGTCTGTGTAAACATTGTACAAGATAGGACTCAGGACTGATCCTTGCGGTAGGCCTTGCCAGACATGTCTAGGTGTTAATAATTGATCAGCTGTTCGGATCTTGATTGTTCTGCCCATTAGCAAGTTTGTTGCACAATGAACTAACCTCTCAGGAAGACTCAAGCGAAGCATCTTCTCTCTGAGCACCGGAAGCTGTACATTGTCTTGCAAATGTAATATCAAGGAATCATCATCATCATCCTTTCTAGCCGGTTTCGACTACAGCGACTGTATTAGGGTTCTGGGTCTGGTTGCGGGTCAGTTGTGACGCCCGCTCGTGTGCTCTAAGATGGCTGCAGTAACCGATCTTATTCTTAAAGGTGCGTTCACATGCACTACACGTCAGGACTCCGTTACTATAATTATACTGAATAGCCGTAGGTGGTCTGGCCTTTATTTCCTCACGTTTGTTGTCGAGATCAGTCTTTCTCTGGTCCTCAAATCCCTGGATGTTGCTCTGGACGCGGCGCCTCCACTCGGGACGATTTTGCGCTACAGCTTCCCAGCTAGCTGGATCGATCTTACAGCTGTTCATGTGTCTTTTCAGGACATCTTTATATCTGAGGAGCTGACCGCCGTGTTTGCGTTTCCCATGTTCTAATTCGCTATAGAATATTTGCTTCGCTAATCTCTTCTCCGACATGCGTGAAATATGTCCACTCCATCGTAATTGGCGCCGCATCAAATATGCCTCGATTCCGCTGATTTTGGCTCGACGAAGTACTTCAGTGTTTCTTACTCTATCAGACCGTTTGATGTTTAATATGCCACGAATGCACTTCAAGTGAAAGCGGTCAAGAACTTTGATGTGTTTTCGGTATAGTACCCAAGTTTCTGAAGAGTATAGCAGATTTGGAAGTACAATCGCCCTGTATACATAAATTTTTGTCGCTAGCTTTATGTCATGTGAGTTATACACCTTGTTCGATAACTTTCCAAACGCGGAAGAGGCAGCTCCTATTCTGTGATTGATCTCTGGATCCAGGTCACACTTAGATGTCACAGTGCTACCTAGATAGTTAAACTTGTGTACCTGTCTTAAAGTTTTATCACCAAGAGAGATGCTCAGGGGACCACTATTGCCGCTTGACTCCATTTCCATCACTTCCGTTTTGTTTACACTGATTTTCAGTCCAAAACGTCGACACTATTCATCAAAAGTAGTCATCAGCTGCTGCAGTCCGGTCTGTGAGTCCGCCACAAAGCATATGTCATCGGCATACATAATTTCGGTAATAAGTGCATGGGACACTTTACTGTTAGCCTACTTACCTACTAGGTACTGACCTTTGGAGAAGGCAACCCTAATATCTGTAGTTAAAACTCCTAAACTATCTGTAGTACCTTTAGATTTGCGGAATCCAAATTGAGTGTTTGCTAAGATTTTCTTCTTCTCTACAAGCCATTCCAGTCTATTTTTCATCATGTGTTCCAATACTTTGCACAGGGTGGAGGAAAGTGCTATGGGTCTGTAGGAGGCGGCTTTTGTGGGGTATTTGCCTGGTTTCAATAGGGGAATAATCACTTGGGACTTCCATGCCTCTGGAACGTCTCCTGTCTCAAATATGGCGTTGAGTAGGTTCAAGTAGGATTCTTCACCAATTGGCCCCAGGTGGGAAAGGAAAGAGTAAGGGAGGGGTGGTGCAGAGTCTCTAAGACCTCTGACAGCGAGTTGTAGCTCAGATAAAGAAAAGGGTTGGTCAAATCTGTTTTCATTAGAAGAATTTGAGTATAGGGAGGGTAAGCAATTTTCATTAGGAGCGGAAGGAGGGGATAATTTATCTGCAAAGTCATTCAGTCAAATAGATGGGTCATTCGAAGAAGGGATAAGCTAGAAATTGAACAGCGGAAGCGTCTGATGTTTGTCCAGACTTTTGAGGATGGGGCTCTAGGAGAAAGGCCTTCACAAAATTTTATCCAACCCTTCTTTTTTGCTAGCGTTCTTTTAGTACGGGCAGCAATTTGTTGGTATTTACCGAAATTTTCCTGTGACATGAATGAGTTATAGGTTTTTTCGTCCTCCTTACGTAGAGTTATCAGATATGAGCATTCGGAGTCCCACTACGGGGGAGGGGCTAGTTTTTTTGGGTTAGGCTTTCTCATAAGGATGCTTGCATCTGCTGCAGTAGTGAGGGCAGCCAGAAATACAGTGTACTTGTCTACAACATTTCTGTGAGGGCTAAAACCGTGGTTTGATAGGTCTACTTCTGCCGAGAATTTGTTCCAGTCCGCGTGCTGGGTCCTATATTTCCTAATAGGAGGGTGAGAGGCGAAGGGTACTGAGGAGTTGGGTTTGTTTATAATAATTGGGAAGTGATCACTGGATTGTGACTGAGATAAAATTCTCCAACTACAAAGCGAAGAAAGAATAGGGGAACTTAAGGAAAGATCCACCGCTGATTGTGGGTTTTGGTTGGGATATACGCGTCTGGTAGGTGATCCATCATTAATTACGCATAGATCCAATTCTTCCGATAGATCTATGAGCAAGTAAGAAAATGAATCGCATTTGTGGGAACCCCAGGAGACATGGTGGGTGTTGAAATCTCCGAGTATAAGGAGCGGGGGAGGGAAGGAAGAAAAGATAGAGCGTAGTTCGGGGATCAGGGAGGGACTAGGATCAGGGGGTATATAAATAGAAACAATAGATCCACTCAACACTCTTTCTGCTACTATATGGAGATCCGGACTGTGCGCAGGGACAGGAAGTATTGAGTATATGTAGGGTCTCTTAATGAGCAGTAAACTGCCTGCACCGCGATCGTCTCTGTCATCTCTGAAACAAGCATACCCTGGGACGCTGAAGTTGGAGCCAGGTCTTAACCATGTTTCAGAGATGGCAGTGACAGCGATGGAGTATTTGTTTAATAGGTATGCTAAATCAGTTTTCTTTGGGCGGATACTTCTACAGTTCCGTTGTAGAAACTGATAAGTCTCCGTCGCCATCATTAAGGTTGCGGGTTTCTGGCGGAAGCAAGTTAACCATCTGGATTAGTTTATATGCAACGTTGGGCGGTACAGCGTCGTTAAAGCGACTAATTATTGACATAAGCAAAGTTATCATGCTTTCAATAAAGTTGTCATTGTCGGATGGAGTGTACGGGTTTGGAATGGCACAGCCATTACCTACCGATGATGTAGGGCTAGCTGTTATGTTGTGATGAGCTTGTCTGTCGTAACCTTTGTTGAGGGGGGCATGAGGCCGTTGTCTTTTTATTGTCGTTTTACGATAGGAAGTCTTGTTAGGCGATGTATGCTCCACATAATTAGGAATTGGACGTGAGGGAGTTCGGGGTGGGGTGGGAGTCATGGCCCTGGCAGCGTCATTGTATAGTCGTCTTACATTAGGTGTACGTGCAGAGGCTTCCTGGTACGAGATATTTTCTTGTGACATCAGCATTTTTATAGTTTTTTGTCTCTGATGTTTTTGACAACTGATGTTGGTGGCAAAGTGACAATCGGAGCAAAGGAAGCAAGTTGCCTGCTCCTTATGAACTTGGCAGTTGTCCCCTGCATGCTCTTGTGCGCAACGGTAGCACCTGGGCTTGGACCTACATTGCGTTTTGACATGGCCAAAACGGCAACAGCTAAGGCACTGGATAATTGGCAATAAGTAAAGGTTTACATTATGAGATGTGCGGTATGAGTATATCCTCTCTGGCAACTTCTGACCTTCGAAAGTTAAAACCACTGTTTGAGTCGGGGACCAGTAAGTATTTCCGTTAACAATCGTTTTGCGGTTAAGTCTCCTAGCTTTTAATCCTTTGCCGCAGCCATCAGGAATATCCAAGGATTCTATGAACTCATCCAGGGTCCAATCAACTGGAATACCTCGAACTAGGCCCATACGGGTGATGTTATAGGTGGGAATGGATGCTTTGTATTTGTTGGAGTTCAAGAAGTCAGACAGGACAAAGTCATTAGCATCTGAAGCTGACTGAAACTCTATTGCGTTTCTATTTCTACCAACGCTTTTCACTCCATCCCTCACAATGCCCTTCACATGATTCTTCTGTAACATTTGACCAATTTTAATTGGTCGAATGGCAGTACCGGCAGCAGGGTCAGGCTCGATACGAATAACATGAACAATAAATGGACCGCTGTCAATTTCACTGTATGTCCGGGACTCTTAAAAGCTTGGATGAGTGTAGACAGTTTGCTGGGATGCTAACGAGTCAACAACATCTACATTCCGGGTACGCTTGTCCAAGTTACTTGTCGAGTTAGGTGGCTCCATAGGTATTTTATGTTTTCTTAACGCAGGTCTGTTCTGATCTTCAGTAGATTCATCTGGAAGCATTGTTGGAGGCATACCTATCTCGTCAGGGGGATCAGGTGGTTTAGGTGGTATATTCATCCTGACCCGTGTACGTAGGTAGGTACTTAGGTTAAGACGAACTAAAAGAGGTTATCATTAAAAACACTTACAAATACGCTGTTTTCTTTGATTAATTTACCCTTCACCTACACATACTACTATGAACTCAATTAACAGGAAGATATTTTCAAGTAGAAAGGTTTAAAATCAAATAACTAACACGCCACTATGTGTCAGTCAACACTCGACAAGCAAAATCTTCCCAGTTGTTTCGGAACGGGTTCGGGTGACGTTTATAACTCTGACAAGTGCAAATTTTATCGGTGTCTGGAGCCCGGTGAAATTCACCTGACACCTGTCAGATGAAGGTTTTGCTCGTTTTGTCTCTATAATCGACGAAGATGAAAATCACTCAGCGAAAAGTGATTTGGGCCCTGAGAAGTGCTAATTTTATCGGTGTCTGGAGCCCGATGAAATTTACCTGACGTTTCGTTCGTTTTGTCCCTTTCTTTTAGACGAGGGTGAAAATCACTCTGCAAAAAGCCATTTGGAACGAGCCCTAGGGCTCGTCAGGTGAATTTAATTGGGCTCCAGACACCGGTAGAATTGGGTATGGGAACAAAATGTTTTTATTTTTATAATATTTTAAAAAAATACCTTTTACTATTTTATGAAACTAATTTGAATATTTCGTTGATCTAACGGGTAGTTATTTTTTTTATTAATTTTCAAACATTGCGAACTCATGACGTCACAAATTTACTTAGTGGGCCCATGTGTTTTTTCCATGATTCGTGGTAAATAAATTATGAGAAGAAAATAACTGATTTACTGCACTTACGACGACTGAAACAGAGCTTGCCGTTCATTAAGTAGCATCTTACGAGAATGTGAGAAGTAGACTTTAGATACAATTTATTTTGCCAAGTTCGGAAACCAAGCCATACCTGAAAGGGTTGGGATTATAGCGAATGGCTATTTTACGTCCTACCTATCCGTCTGGGCAATGGGCGTAAATTAATGTACGTATTATTAAAAATTACTTTGTAGTAAAATATTTTTCACAGAAATTTAAATTAAAATCTGCTATTTGGAAACCCCATTAATACCATGCAGTATAATCACCTAGCTAAAAGTCTCACGTATGATACAGATCGCGTCATTTGATTGGTTTTTGGATAGATTTCATCGATCACGTGAAAGGACGTTTATACGACCTAATACCGTCAAGAGATATAAGAACCTTAATGTACTCTTTGCGGACGTTGGCAAACTGGGGTCATTTATCTGACCCCGGATTGCCAACGTATTTAATAAAAAATATCCTAGGCCTTTGGTTTTAAAAATGTTAAATATTTAAAGAAGGTATAAATAAAATACAAATGCCTCGAAATGGTTTTCGATTTACGACATGTTTGATTTTTGTTCCCATACCCAATTCGCACTTGTCAAAGTGATAAACATCACCCGAAAACGTTTCGAAATTACTGGAAAACTGTCAGGTGAAGGCTCGGTCATCCTTAATTTCACTCGGGGTCAATTTGGAATAGGTTCGTGTGATTTTCATTTCACACCTCAGAGTTATAACAACTGGTGTTGGAACGCAGCCGAAAGATGATTAAAAAAAAGCAAACGTCACTCAGATGACAGATTGACAGTCCACACAGTGACAGTGTCGTTTTCGCGCCTTTATTTTTATTTTGGAATAATTTTGGATTAATCGTCTCGTCTAATCACCTGGAATTTTGCCTGGAATCAGCAGCTTAATTAATAAGAATAATAATGTTCTAAGTGTTTTAATTTGCTTATATCTGTTGAGAGATTGTTTGTGACTCACAACATGCCGGTCACTGTAGCAGAACCTCCAAACACGTCTACTTGCTCAACAATGAAAATTGAGAAAAGTAGCACAAATGAACATGCAGAAAAAGATAACCTTTCCGAAACAAACCTATCTGAATCTTCTTTACAAAAGTAAGTTATTTCGTTACGAAGTTATTTACTAAGATAAATAATAATAAATAAATAAATAAATAAATAAATATCCCTGGACATTATTCCACACAGCGCCATCTAGCCCCAAAGTAAGCTAATTAAAGCTTGTGTTATGGGATACTAGACAACGGATAAACATACTTAAATACATTTTCTTTTGTAAATACATACTTATTATACATAGGAGACACCCAGACCAGTACAAACAGACATGTTCATGCACACAAATGTTTGTACTGTGCGGGGATCGAACCAATCACCAATTTATAACTAAGTAGTGTGTTTAAAGGCTCTGTGGCCTCATTTACATTTCCAAAGTACTTAGTTATGCAATTGCACCTCCAATCTTTACACTGATGTCTGTTGTCTAGATCCGAGCAGCAAGTTACTCGTAATGGAAAACAAAAATGTACTGAGGACATGTTTCCTCTTAAAAGGAGTAGAAGCCCGCAAGAAGATGAAAGAAAAGCAATAAGTGTATGTATTGACATTAATAATTACAGCCTTACCTATTTTGATCCTTGGCGATGGGTTGTGAAATCAAGGAGTCCCAGGACTGACATGTCAACAGACCAAAAAAGTTTAAAGTACCACAATGTGACCCATTCGTAATGTATTAAAGTTTAGTTTACAGCAGAGGTTCCCAGACTTTTTTTTCGCATGGACCACTTTCAAAATTAAGCTGGTTCCGGTGGACACCCTGCAGCTACATTTACAAAAAAATAAATCGAACTATAAAAATATTTTATAGTGTTAGGCGGTACACAAATAGAGTCTGTAAAAACATTCAACTTGCTCGGGCTTCATATCGACACAAATATAAATTGGAAACTCCATATAAATGTAATAAAAACTAAACTGTCAAAATTTACGTACGCTTTGTTTGAAATTAAGCTCTGCACAAATACAAAAACAGCTCTTACTGCCTATTATGCATATGCATACTCCTAGCTCAAGTATGGGATAATGTTGTGGGGAAATAGTGTAGATGCTAGTGACCTGTTTTTATTACAAAAGAAATGTGTGAGAATAATAGCCCAAATAGATAATACAGAAAGCTGCAAACCCTTCTATATAAAATACAAATTAATGACACTAACATCAATATATGTACACAAACTAGCTACATTTGTTTATAAAAATAATAATTTATTCAAAAAGTTACAGGACACACATAACATAAATACTAGACATAAAGGACGGCTATACCTACCAACATCTAGAATAAAAATGTTAAATACCAGCCCTTATTATATGGCTATCAAAATATATAATAAATTACCTACTGATATTAAAAATGAACAAAAATACCCACATTTCAATAGAAAGCTAAAACAATATTTAATAAACAAATGTTTCTATAACCTGGACGAATATTTAAATAGTAAAAATTTATTTAGGTAATACGAATTACATTAATTATAATTATATTTTAATAAAAACCACTCATTACAATAATTTAACAATATTTATTTCCTATCATGACATGAATACATACTTACATAAATAAATGTAATAAATAATAATGATAATGTACCTATAATGCTTTATATTTGATAAATATAAAGCAATTGAATATAAATTAAATTGTAAGAACTGTTAACTGATAAGCAATTTTTTAATTATGTTGCAATGCCCTCACAGGGTCATGTGTTGTCCCTTTTTTTTTTTTTTAGTTTTAAGAGCTTGTTAAAAATCACATTAGCAATAAAGAATTAAGAATCATAAATGTTAAAATATGCATGAAAACATAAGTTTGTAAATAACTTACTCCAAAATATCTTGCAGTGCCCTAGCAGGGTTCATGTGTATGTACTATATGTTTATTTAAGACCTGTAACTTACCACATGAAGCATCTAATAAATGAATTATGAATTACTTTAAATTTACGTTATTGTTCGAGTAAGAAATTGTATTGGGATTTGATCTTGTCTTATTGTCATGTCATGTCAAATCCCAGTACATTTTTTTACACAAATGTTAACGTACATTTAAGTAGCAACTACTGGTAGACATACTGAGTTCCAATTACGAATTTATGGTTTTGGTTGATTAATTAATTGATTGTTGAGTGAATGCCAAAAAAGTGATTCCATCCAACTTTACTTTTTTAATACTACTTACAGCACAAGTAACCAATTAGTTTTTACTTATTTTATTTTTAAAACTCCCCATTCGGAGTGGTAAAAAGAAAAAGAAAAGTTTAATTTTTTTTGTGTGTTGTATTTAGTCAAATACGTAACGTAGTTTTATTAAAATTTAACATTAATAACTGAATGATAATCCAAATAGTTTGTTACGAATAACCGCAAATCTCCTTGTTCTGCTCTTTTTTTTGTTAAAAGGTATGTTACTACACTAAAACTTTTTTTGGACGAGATTGACGACGGAAACGCTATCAAAAGCTTTCTCGCCATTCCCTGCAGTCCAGGATATTTTCCGTGTATTTGTACCTGCAACCAAAATAGGGTGTATAGCCTTTTTTAAATTTCACCTTCAGCTCCTCATTAGTGCTAAGCTCGAGTAACTCCTCTCGTAGTAACACATTATTCGTTTCCGTTTCATGAAATGGATTAATCAGTCCGGAGCACCTGATCACCTACAAGAGTGGTAGGAGCGCTACCCAGATCGACTACTTCCTCACAAAGAGAGCCCAGATCGGCTTTTTAACTACCTGTAAGGGCATATCCGGAGAGAGTCTTACTGTCCAACACTGTCTTCTTGTGATGGTAACACTCTTGGTAACCTGCTATGCGAGGACCGAAGGAGCGATGGCCCTCTTATTTCTACGAGCTGCTCAACAACCAGCACAAAGAGGTGCAGCTAACTGAACTCCCTCCTAATCAAGGAATACAAACAACAAAGTTTATTTGTATTTGTAGGACTAGTGCCCCCGATAATGCTTGATAAAGTCTGGTTGGATGGAATGGAAGTCTGGATGAAATGGAAGAAGCGTGGAAATCGATGGGCTCTCGTGGTGTGGGCATACTTACCCACCTTCTTAACTGCATTCTCTTCACCGGGAAGATACCTGCCCAATGGAGACTGAGCATTATCACGCCGGTCTTCAAAGGCAAGGGCTCGCTGCAGGAGTGGCTACATAAATGTGATTATTATTTTGTTTATTTTGGCATTTTACAATGCTTGTAAGATAGAAAATCTAAAAACAAAATTATTTCGGATCCTGCCTGATTTCTTCAAGGTACGAAATTCGATTTTTCTAGTTTTTCTATCTTTAGATATAAAAGTGATGTCCCACACCATGAAGCTCCTTGAGCGCATTGTAGACTCTCGGATCCGACAGGAGTGTACAATCTTGGAATGTCAGTATGGGTTTCGACCGGGTTGCGTGACTATAGACCCCGTATTTGCCTTGAGAACGCTCATGGAGGGATACAGCCTGAAGAATACACATCTGCATCTTTTTTTCTTAGATGTGCAGAAGGCCTTCGACTGTGTCCCTCGTGTGATGATCGGTAGGTCGCTGCTCCAGGGCCATTCCCGAGACACTATCCAAGACATGTACCATGATTCCAGTCCATAGTTAGGACTGCGGTTGGTGACACGCTTCCCTTCTCTATCACCGTTGGAGTACACCAAGGCTCCGTGCTTAGCCCGTATCTGTTTAGCGTAATATATGACATTCTGTCAAACAGCATCCGAGACCACCACCAGCAACCACCCTGGTTGCTCATGTATGCTGATGATATTGCTTTGGCAGATTCAGACGGGACATGAAGGGACGGATCCTGCTGGTACAACGAGTGAAAAAGTGGAAGGATTCACTTGAGAACGGCGCGCGGCGGTCTGAAGCTTAATGTGGCAAAGACAGAGTACATAGCCTGTAACACCACAAATTCCCAGTCCGTCCGCATTGGCGTTGACGTGGTCGGCGATTTGTGTTATGCGCGTCCGGGGACATCGCCAGTGACGTCAGAGCCCGAATTCCTGCGACTTGGGCCAAATAGCGTGAGGTGACTGGTGTCACCTGTGACCCCAAAATGCCGATCAAGCTGAAGGGGCAAGTCTATAAAACCATCATTAAGCCTGTCCTTTTATATGACAGTGAAACATGACCGTTACTTGAGCGACACAAGCAGGCGCTGCGCGTCATGGAAATGAAGATGTTGCAGTCACATCCGTGTGGAGTCTCACGCAAAGATCGCGTGCGGAATACCCACATCCACGATAGCCTTCGTCTTCGTGACATCGCAGACAAGCTGCAGTGGTACCGCCTTCGTTGTTATGGTCATGTCTCACGGAGATCTGCAAATTACGTGGGTAACAAATGTCTGGCCATGCTGCCTTCGCCACAGGTACAGGCAGGAGAGGTCGGCCCAAGTAGCGGTGGCTCGACGTTGACAAGGGTGACATGCGTGCCAACAGACTAACCCCTAGACTAACCCCTGGGGGGGAAGTGGGCCAAGAAAATAAAAAAGGCGGACCCTGGGAGTCCTGGGACCCCACACACCAGTTTGGGTTAACAACCGGGATAGACCGCACGGATGATACCACTAGTCGTATTACGTCCTTTTACAAGTCTCGGCTCTCGACACGTTGTACTGAATATAGAATAAGCAAGTTTTATAAAGTAAGTCGCTGAGCTTTTAAAATATTATCTGCCTACATTGATAGGTGAATTTAAGCCAACATTCACTATCGAAAGTAAATACATTTTCGTGGACCCCCTATTACAAATTGTGCACCCCCATTTGTTGTAACGCCAGCGTAGACCCCTGTCGAGCCTCCCGTGGACCCTTTGGGGTCCACCTGAACCACTTTTGGGAATCAATGGTTTAGTAAGAATAAAATAATCAACTAAATCTATAAAGTTCGCGTCAAACTTCTAGTCCATTCTGAAGTTGTTTCGCACATACGCAATACCTAAATTGTAAATTTTACAGGAAAGTTCATTAATTTAAGTTTTAAACTTTAAAAAACATGGCTCTAGAATTCAGAATTACTAAACTACGAGTAAATGAACATATTTTAAATAAAATTGTTTTTTTATTGAATTTACAATATGGACACTTGTTTTATGCTTTTTGGCAATTAATTGAATCTGCAGCCCTTATGTTTGATACATTATGAATTGGTCACAAATGATCTTGGAGATAAATGCCTTTAATATTTTAATAATGATTTATGAGATGAATGATTCATTTGATGATGATATAATTAGAATGTTACTCTCATATTTTTCCAGAAAAGGACAAAATTAGAATCCTACATTGAAAATAGTAGTGATTTGGAGTGTGATGTCCAGGAATGCAAGGATAAGGAAATTAACTGTAATAATTCAATAAAAACTAACGTAACGGAAAAAACTAAAAAAAAGGACATTGAAGAAAATTTTGAAGCACCCAAAACTGAATGTACTGATCAGCATGATGTAGATGTTAAGGAAATAAATAAGACCAAACCTACAACTGTTATTCTTGATACCGAAAAATGTGTTATATGTGGACAATTTTTAAACAACTCTGACATAATCTTCTATCAAGGGCATCCACAAAATGCTGTTGAAGAATTTATAGCATTAACCAATGAAAAATTAGTTTTAGCATCTGGTAAGTTTCATGGTTACCTCATGCCTAATAACATTTTAGTCACCATTTTTGAAAACAAGTCTTGGTTTAGGTAATAACAGTCAAATTGTAATAATGAATTGAGTTTTGAACAACCAATTATACAGCATGGCATGTACGGCGATGATATTTGAGATTTTAAGTTTCCAGTTAAGTAGTTATAGTAAAATCCAATGATTAAGAATTGATAAAAAATTTATGATCTCTGTCCTACGTCATTGCTATCAATAACAATCAACTAATTAGTTATTGCTATTGAGTTTTATCCAATTTAGGATCTAATGAACATGATGATCTCCAATTTAACTGACTCATTTTAAAGGTGATGAAGGGGATATCATGGAACGACCACAAACAAATATAACTGGATTTTCAATCTTCGATGAACAAGGACACCTGTGTCCAATAGATCAGGGCTTAGTTGAGAATGATGTTAGAATATACATGTCAGGTTACTTGAAATCTATATGTTGTGATTCGCCTGACATAGATGAAGAATCAATACCCGTGAAAGATGTGGGCCCCATTATAGAATGGTATGTAAATAACAAGAAACAGGTTTCATATATATCTAAAACAAAATTTATTTCCGAAAACAGAAAATGATGTTTTATTAATTTCAGGTTCATTCATGGTTTTGATGGTGGTGAGAAAAATTGTATTACCCTGTCAACAGAGTTTGGAGAATACAATTTAATGAAACCTAGTGAAGCATACACACCTCTTATGAATAATTTGTATGAAAAGATTTGGTTGAGCAAAGTAGTTGTTGAGTATTTAGAAGAATATCATTATCTCCAACCCGCATATGAGGATTTACTGGAAGTACTTCGAGAGTCCACAATCCCTGAGCTTGATGACAGGAAAATGAGTGAAGAGATGTTGCACAAGCATGCTCAATTTGTATGTGATCAAGTTGTAAGTTTAGAAGCAGATGAAGATGATGACCCATTGATTACATTGCCATGCATCCGAGAGTTAATCAAATTAATGGGTATTAAATTTGGAAAACGTAAAGGTCGCGCTAAGATCGACTACAAAAAAGTTGATAAGAAGGCTTGGACTAGAGCAATTACCACTCCTTTGGTGAGAAAAACATTTGAAAGTTTTTTCTCAAACCAATTAGATAAAACAAATCATGAGCTTACTCTTAGAAGGAAAAGATGCGGTGTCTGTGAGGCTTGTCAGTTACCAGATTGTGGTGAGTGTAATGCTTGTCGGGCTATGGCAAAATTTGGTGGACATGGGCGAACAAAGAAAGCGTGTGTCAGAAGGCTTTGTCCTAACATGGCTGTTGAACAAGCTGAGGACTCTGAACTAGATGATGATGAAGAATTCCAGAGTATGGCAGAAAAGAAGCATATTGATAAACTAGAGGACATAGTTCCGGTAAAACTGACTGGAACAAACAACAGAAAAATCAGTTGGATAGGAGATCCAATCAAAGCAGATGCGACTAAAATATATTATGAGAAAGTTGAAATTGAAGGTTCTGAACTTCACATTGGAGATTTTGTGATGGTTGAGACTTCACAATCCAATATTCCAGCCTTAGTTGCTAGAGTTGTGTACATGTGGAAAGAGACTGCCAATCCTAAATCTGGCTATTTTCATGGAGAAGTTTTTATTCGGTCTTCAGATACAGTTTTAGGAGAAGTCGGTGACCCCCGAGAAGTGTTTTTGGGGGATCGGTGTTGTCATGGTGCTCCATTGTCTTCAATATTAAGAAAAGCTTGTGTGGAATATAAAAGTATACCGGATGACTGGTTTAAACTTGGTGGCAAAGAAGTGGTTGATGAAACTTCTGATGATGATGGCAAAACATATTTTTATAAGAAATATTATGAACGGTTTACTGCAAGATTCGAAGATCTACCTATTGATCCAATTTGTCCAAATGAATTAAGAAAACATAGATTTTGTCCCTCATGTGAACGTAAAACAAAAAAAGATGGTAAAAACATTCCTAGAGTATCAGGAAAACTTGTTAATAAATCAGATGCAGTGCTGGAAGCAAACAGAACAGAATGGTCTACAGTGCGATGGCAAGATTATGATTACAAGAAAGGTTGTGGTGTTTTCCTTAAACCTGGAACCTTCTTACTTAAAAATAATTTAATGGGCTCAAATAACAGCTTGAATCAGAAAACGAAGTTAGACAAGGTTGATGAAGATGTATATCCAGAATACTACAGAAAGAGTGATTATTATTTACGTGGCTCTAACATAGACACAGGAGAACCTTTTTGCATGGGGTATATCTCTGCAGTGACAGCAGCCGGTGATGGACCACTGATAGTGCCACAAGATATTTATCTTAAAGTGAATGTTTTATACAGACCAGAAAACACAACTAGTCGCTTCCCACAACATGAAGATTTGAACTTGGTATACTGGAGTGATGAAGTAAAAGAGATACCATTTTCAGCTGTAGTAGGCCCCTGCCATATTGTGTATGAGCAGAACATTCCACAGCAAGAATCTTTGCATGATTGGTTAGAGCAAGACCCTAATAGAATTTATTTTAGAATGGCATTTGATAAAGCTTCTGGTCAATTTGTTAGTGTTCCTCAACATGCCACTAGTATTGGTCGAACTGATAAAAATAAAGATAAGGGCAAGGGAAAAGGAAAATCAAGTAAACCTGTAGAACCAAGCAATGTTAAAGCCGATGAAGTGAAAATCAGACCATTGAGAACTTTGGATGTGTTCGCTGGATGCGGAGGCTTGTCTGACGGTTTACATCAAGCCGGTATCAGTGAATGCAGATGGGCCGTTGAAAATGTCGAAGCTGCCGCTCACGCCTATTCCCTTAATAATAAAAATTGCATAGTGTTTAATGAAGATTGCAACGCGTTGTTGAAAGATGTAATGTCTGGTGCCACGCATAGTGAAAGAGGATTGCGTCTGCCGATGCAGGGCGAAGTGGAGCTGCTATGCGGCGGTCCGCCGTGTCAAGGGTTCTCCGGCATGAATAGGTTTAATTCCAGAGAGTACTCCAATTTCAAGAACTCGCTGGTGGCGTCTTATCTGTCGTACTGTGACTACTACCGACCTAAGTATTTTATACTAGAGAACGTGAGAAATTTCGTAGCTTTTAAGAAGGGGATGGTTCTGAAATTGACTCTGCGAGCGTTATTAGACATGGGCTACCAATGCACGTTCGGTATATTGCAAGCTGGGAACTATGGAGTGCCGCAGACTAGGAGGCGGCTTATTATATTCGCGGCAGCTCCAGGTTACAAGCTGCCTCTGTACCCGGAGCCGACGCACGTGTTCAGCCGGCGCGCGTGCTCGCTGACCACAACAATAGACGGGAAGAGATTCGTCACCAACATCCACTGGGACGAATCGGCGCCGCGGCGAACCTGCACCATCCACGACGCCATGAGCGATCTGCCGCGCATATGCAACGGCGCCAACAAAATCGAAATAGAATACGGATCCATGCCGGAAAGCCATTTCCAACGCATAGTGAGGAGCAAGGACGAAACTGTTAAACTACGGGATCATATCTGTAAAAATATGGCGCCACTGATTACTGCTAGAATTTCGAGGATTCCAACAACACCCGGGTCCGACTGGAGAGACCTCCCTAATATATCGGTAACCTTATCCGATGGAACCAAATGTAAGGTAAGAATGAAAATGATATTGATCAAAAACACCACTAAATTAGTAATTTTGTGAACTTTTGGATGTGGAACTACATCAGTCAGCAATAAATCACTATCCTTTCGTATCACTAAAAGTTCAGAACCGTCATTTACTGGAGCGAGAAAGAAAGGGGTTGCCGAGCGTCTCGTGATCGTCGATTCGTGCTGTAGCACTCCCACTCTATTTGGAAAGTGCGGATGTACGAGTAGTTCAAGCCTAGTCTAAGTCCCTAAAACAAGATATCTGCGTTATAGGTAAAGATAGTAAATTAAAAAAACCTATTTTGGGCCTTGATTCTATTGAGCAGGTTCTGGTTTCATTCTTCAGATATAAAAATAAGTATAATCAAAACCTGAAATTAAAATACTAATTCTTTATAGGTGTTACAATACCGGTACGAAGACAAGAAGAACGGGCGGTCATCTACAGGCGCTTTACGCGGCGTTTGCGCGTGCGCATCCTGCGGGCCCTGCCAGCTCGGGGACAAGCAGGAGAACACGCTTATACCCTGGTGCCTGCCGCACACCGGCAACCGACACAACAACTGGGCCGGCCTCTATGGTGAGTGCTTTCTGCATTGTGGATTGAGGCGGTGCGCCTGCCAGCCCGGGGACAAGCAGAACACGCTCATACCCTGGTGCCTGCCGCACACCGGCAACCGACACAACAACTGGGCCGGCCTCTATGGTGAGTGCTTTCTGCATTGTGGATTGAGGCGGTGCGCCTGCCAGCCCGGGGACAAGCAGAACACGCTCATACCCTGGTGCCTGCCGCACACCGGCAACCGACACAACAACTGGGCCGGCCTCTATGGTGAGTGCTTTCTGCATTGTGGATTGAGGCGGTGCGCCTGCCAGCCCGGGGACAAGCAGAACACGCTCATACCTTGGTGCCTGCCGCACACTGGCAACCGGCACAACAACTGGGCCGGCCTCTATGGTGAGTGCTCTCTGCATTGTGGGTTGAGGCGACGAGCCTGCCAGCCCGGGGACAAGCAGAACACGCTCATACCCTGGTGCCTGCCGCACACCGGTAACCGGCACAACAACTGGGCCGGCCGCTATGGTGAGTGCTCTCTGCATTGTAGATCTAGCCAGTAGTTATTTTTTTATTAATTTTTAAACATTGCGAACTCATGACGTCATAAATTCACTTAGTGTTCCCAGATGTGTTTTTTCCCTGATTCGTGGTAAATAAATGATGAGGAGAAAATTGCTGATTTATTGTGCAGTTAGCAGTAATTTTCTTCTCGGCTTTACGGCTAAAAAAGAGCTCGCCGTTCATCATGTAGCATCTCACGAGAATGTGAGAAGCAGACTTCAGATACTAATTATTTTGCCAAGTTCTGAAACCAAGCCCTACCTGAAAGGGTTGGGATTATAGCGAATGGCTATTTTAAGTCCTGCCTACCCGTCTGGGCAATGGGCGTGAATTAATGTACGTATTATTAAAAATAACTTTGCAATAATTTGATGTACGTATTATTAAAAATAACTGCAATAATTTGAACTTGTAGAAAAATATTTTTTATATGGGGAATTTAAAATCTGATAACTGGAAACACCGTATTAAACTCAAATTCAAATAACTTAATGCAAATAGACTGTATCAGTACTTTAAAATCGTCAAATTTACAGCAAAATATACTAAATAATAGACATAAATACCATACTAATATGGCTATGTCAATAAACAGTATACAGACATAATGCGACTCTACCACCGCGTCAGAGTTGTTTCTTGCTGAGAAGACCCGGCGAGAAACTCAGCAGTTACTCTTTTAAACTTGTTTCGGGTTAACAACAGGCGTTAGTAAAGTACAAGCAGTGTGTCATTTTGATACAAATAAACCTAAAAGAATATAAAACAAAGAGAAAAATAAACAACCATAAAATAATATAAAACAAAACAGCTATTTAATCCCGCATCGAGCAGAGAGCTTGCACCCAGGCATTTTTATTTATAAATAATACAAAATACTACTTGTAGTATAATAGCCCTTTTTTAATAAAGCTGTTTTGATGTGATTTTTAAATCTATTTAAAGGTAACTCTCAAATGGTTTTTGGAATTTTGTTGTAATAATGTTTACCTTGTCCCATAATGGATCCTAAAACTTTTTGTAACCTAAAGAGTGGAAATGCAATTTTATCCTTATTCCTAGTATTTTTGCAATGTATGTCACTGTGTTTAGTATAGAGACCAATATTTTTTCTCACCAAAACAATGCAATTGTAAATATATTGTGACGCTACAGTTAGGATACCAATTTCCTTAAAAATCTCCCTAAGTGAAGCCCGTGCACGAAGCTTATAGATGGATCTGATCGCTCGCTTCTGGAGGATAAAGATGGTTTGTATATCCGCCGCTTAACCCCAAAGTACAATGCCGTAAGACATTACACTGTGGAAATAACTAAAATAAACTGAACGAGCAGTATCAACATCTGTTAATAATCTAATTTTTCTCACTGCAAATGCAGCCGAACTAAGTCTGCCTGAGAGAGCTGATAAATGAGGGTTCTATTGCAGTTTTTAATCTAATGTGATTCCAAAAAAACTGTTGTATCTACAAGCTTCATAGTATTACCATCAAATCTTTAACATTAGGCAACATAAAATTAATACATTTAGTCTTTTTTGCATTAAGCTGTAGATTATTTACTGTGAACCATTGTAAAACCTTTGAAAGTGCGTCATTTACATCATCAAAAAGGTTTTTATTTCTGTCAGTTTTAAAAACGAAAGATGTATCGTATCGTCTGCAAACAATACAACACCACTAATATCTTTTAAGCAAAAAGGTAAATCATTTATATATATCAGAAATAGTAATGGACCTAGAAGTTTGAGTTCTTAAACTAAGGTACGAAATTACCAAATCTAAAGCATTATCCCTTACCCCGTAAAAATCAAGCTAGCATATAAGTGTATCGTGATCAACGCACTTAAAGGCCTTGGACAAGTCACAGAAGACGCCAAGAGCGTTCTGTGAATCCTCCAAAGCCCTAAAGATGTGTTTTAGAAGTGCAATGCCAGCATCAGCAGTAGAACGGCCTCTAGTGAATCCATATTGTTCACAGTGTAAGAGATTGTGCAATACCATGCAGTAGAATCACCTTGCTAAAAGTCTCACGTATGATACAAATCGCGCCATCGGTTGATGAATAAATTATCAACCAATCACGTGAAAGGACGTTTATACGATCCAATCGGTTTCAATTGTGAGATGACAATTTGATTACCGTGTAAGAGTCCATTAGGAACCATAATGTACTCTTTGCGTACGTTGCCTTTCTGGGGTCAAATGAAGGTCAAACTTATTTAATTAAAAATATCCTACATAGATCCTTTGCCTTTAAAAATGTTAAATATTGAAAAAGGTATAAAATACAAATACCTCGAAATGGTTTTCAATTTAGGACATGTTTGATTTTTTCCCATACCCAATTACTTTTGACAGAACGAAGTCTGTCAAGGCAGCTAGTAATTTATAAACGTGCAGTTGGTTAATGTCCAAAGCCAGGTTTCATCATAACTATTCTTGCTCCAGGTCCTGTCACCTAAAAATAACGGTAGGCAACAGTGAAGGGCGGATTTCATACCACCAATTTGGCCCTAAATTCGCTTGCGGTGCACGTTTTGGCCAACGTTCTTTTTAGACGACGGGACCTATACCTTCCTCAACCTTTTTCAAATTTTTCTTGTTTCCATGTTAGGTCGCATATCGTGGGACGGCTACTTCAGCACAACAGTGACGGACCCGGAGCCGATGGGCAAGCAAGGCCGCGTGCTGCACCCGGAGCAGACGCGCGTGGTCTCCGTGCGCGAGTGTGCGCGCTCGCAGGGCTTCCGCGACTCCTACGTGCTCGCCGGATCAGTGCAGGACAAGCACAGACAGGTACGCCATACAGGCAGTCTTAGTGCTGCACCCGGAGCAGACGCGCGTGGTCTACGTGCGCGAGTGCGCGCGCTCGCAGGGCTTCCGCGACTCCTACGTGCTCGCCGGATCAGTGCAGGACAAGCACAGACAGGTACGCCATACAGGCAGTCTTAGTGCTGCACCCGGAGCAGACGCGCGTGGTCTACGTGCGCGAGTGCGCGCGCTCGCAGGGCTTCCGCGACTCCCTACGTGCTTGCCGGATCAGTAGGACAGGCACAGTATGGCTCTTGGTAGAGTTGTAAAGTGACTTAATCTAACCAAAAGACCAGTCATTTGTTGTCAAAAGCCACATGCTGCTCGTGGCCGCCTTTTTTTGACTGGCCTTATTAGAAGCTATTGTTTGTTGTGTTTATCAATTTCTGAGTCAGAAATTCTGACATACATGGTACAAGTTAGGGTTCAGATGATCTTTTGGTGATATTTCGACGGTCCCTACGTATATAAATGCATGTCTAAAATGAAAAATATTTTTTATTGCTTAACAGATTGCCAATACATTTTTTTAAGAATATTTTCTGTTTTACTTAATATACAAATCGTATAAGAGTATATTTATTTAGTAAAACAAGTATAATCTCTAGTAAGTGTGTCGTAGATGCGGATATCTAATATATGTCGTCAATTACTCCGTTTGAAAATGTGCTCAACTACTTAACTGGTCTAGCCAAGTGTCAAATGTTGAACGAAAACGCTCAAAGATTTGTATGGAAAATAATCTTCGATCGACATGTCACGTGACTTAATCGTATTGAATCATAGATTGGTAGCCAAGTGTATATTTTTTTTCTAATAGATAAAACGAAACATTAGTCGTTCGCTGAATATAGCCAAGTGGCACTTTTTGACAAGCGACTACGCTCCATGAGCGTTTCAACGCTACGATAGTTAGCGAACGCCGGCCCCTTGACGCCAACGTAACAAAATGGCGATTTTTCAATCAGCTGGTGTTGTCTTTGTTTGAAATGTAGTATTTTGTGAGTTTTTTATTACAATGCATGCTCTAAAAAATTTTGTATTTGTGAAGTTAATAGGTGTAACTTCACAAATACAAATACACTTTAAGAACACTGACAATATTTCAATAACAACAACTTCAAACATACGTCACGTCAAACTCTTCGACTTTGACATTGCGTCTGGCTGGCGTCGTGCGAAATCATAGACAAAATTCTTATTTTTAACGAAAGTTAGAAGAGAACCAGCGTTCGCCGCGTTCCGTTCATCTTGGCTACCAATCTATTAGCGTTTGCGACAAAGCGTTAGCGAAGGCGAAGTTCGATTCGTTTCCGAGCGTTTGCCACTTGGCTAGGGGTGCTGGTGGTTTTGTGGTGTGTTTTTTAGTATTATTTTATTTTAAAACAGCTATGTGTTCTTACCGGCGAATAAACAGGGGGGCTAGCCAAGAGTAACACGCCCCGACGATTTCGACGAAATCGTTCAAATATATGGGGATGACTTAGGCTTTCAGCGACCGCTTATGTTATAACAGCGTAGAATCAGTGATCTAGCAGTTTTATTAGGAAATGTGAAGACATTAAATATGTATAAATACTACTAAAAGCTTTCTAAAGTTAGTAATATATAACTGAAAAGAGATATATTATTTAATTTTAATTAGATATTTTTGTAGACCAAGATAAATCTTTATTCTGCTCTCCTGTAAACCTTCGCTTTTTTTTATATACGTAGGGACCGTCGATTTGTACCAGATATTTACTAGCCCGCCTCCTGCGCACTCTTTCCACAGTCACCAGCTTTTCGCGGCGCCGCGCGTTGTCCCTCGTTAAGAGGATCACCAGATCAACTATAATTTTTAGAGCAAGTCAGTAAGTAATTCTGTCCAGAGCTATTAAGTTTATTTATTTATTTATTCTTCATTGCACAAAATTGATGATACAATTGGCGGACTTAATGCCAAAGGGCATTCTCTACCAGTCAACCACACGATCAAACAGATAAATTAAACACGGTGCACGGTGTTTATATTTCCAGTAAAAATAATACTAAATTATGTTGCAAAATAAAGATTCTTATGTTATGTTTGTTCATCAGGTCGGCAACGCGGTGCCTCCGCCCCTGGGCGCAGCGCTCGGCAGGGAGATCAAGAAGGCGCTGGCTGCAAGTATGATATCCTGAGACAACCTATTTTTGTACTTTGTGTTTTTTATTGACTTTTTGATATCAATGGCCGTAATATATAATATACACTTTAGTAATTATTTTATTATTTATATTCCATCGTCAGCCATAACCAGAATAAATCGAACTATTCAGATGTTTGTTGCTTATCTTACGTCCGAATGACTTAACGGTTGTAAGAAATAAACGCAAATTTCACTGACACATTACCTGCAGTGGAATGGATGGGGCTGTTAAGACTTAATTATAATTTATTTAATAGTTCGAGGATGAAAAGAGGCACTTCAATGGGGAACAAAACGCAAAGCTAATATAGCTTATAATTGTAGATGGCGCCACCAGCGACTCAACCATTCGCGTGTCCCGAAATATATATTTTTACGGTTTTTCTTTGCGCAAGACCCCCCAAACTATAATTGATTGTAGATTACTAAAATGATTATGAAATTCAAATAAAACAATATATTAAGGGGTTTACTGACGCTTAAAGTTTAAAAATAAGAACTAAATGAACCTATATTTTTACTGTAACTAATTAGTTTAGTGCAATACATACATGAAATTTCGATATGCATGTAATAATTCGTTCTTAGAGACTTCGAATTAGTCTGTTTTCAACCTACAAAATCACGCAAGCCACAGTCATTTTTATGCCCCAAAAGTACAGTTTTTATTGTAATAGTGATAATAGCGGATACATTTTTTTTTAACGAATGTGTATAAGGCGTATTGTGAGTACCTACTTGTGCTGTATTTCCACCATAATAGTCACCGGATTTAAAATAATCAGAAAATAACCTCAATGAGTCGGAAGCTTTCCAATTTTCTCTTCTGGGAGACAGTGCCCACAATTTTCTCACCTAAGTATCATTTGGAAATACATGATTCCCTTTGTTTTTACAACCAAAAGCAGCACATTGAGGCACAATGATTTTCAAAAACTTTCTGTTGTTTTGTATGGCATTTGACAGGTTTGACAGATAATTTAGGATAAGTCGCTTAAAACGTAATCTGGCGGGATCAATAAGCAGTATTGTTCCCCATTGTACCATCTAGTAGTGTGCAGATGTTTTTATTTGCCATAAGATGAAAATAATATTGATATAGATTGTCATAACCTGTTTGAACCAAAGAAGCTGCAGCTCTGCGGCAGTTAGCAGGTAGTAGTTAGTAGGGAGACTGACCGTTAGCTGTTTCACTATTTCTTGAAAGAAATGTTTCAACCTTTAGTGTAAAATAAATAATATTTAAAACCATCTGGTATATTTGAAATTGAATTAGTTCTACGGTCCTCGCATAATATAAACAAACATTTTACTGTTAACAGTATTTATTAGTTGTTAAACGAGTCTCTAGTTTTCCTTTTAATATTTTTTATTAAAAGGCTTAACTCTGCATCTTTTTTGGACTTTTTAGGTTGTGGTTCCGTCTCAACTGGAGTATCTGCTGGTCTTCTGTTCAGTTTTTCCTGAATAAGTTTCTCCATATTCTTAGTTTTCTTGAAATTTGGACTAGAAGGATCTATGTTGAAGTGATGAGAATTATACAAAGCAGAAAACCTTTTGTCCTGCAGATTAATTTCGAAATCTGGCAAAGCCTGTTCTTGCATTTTTTGTTTGAGTTTCTTTTTTCTTTTTGACTTTTTGGTGTTATTTTCAGTTTCCTGTATCTTTTTGAGACTAAAGTGTGCTTTATTATCGTCATCATCTAAAAGTAATTCCAATTCCGCTTTTCGTTTCACTGCTTCCTCATCCGCATCAGTAATTGATATACTTGTCTTTTTCTTTTTACCCTTTTTAAATTCTGGCTTATCAAATTCTTCGGCGAAATAAGGGTCATTGATATCAATATCTGAAGGGACATCATCAGAGGAATCTATAGACTTGTCTGATGAATCATTATTGTTTTCTGCCTTTTCTTTCTTTTTCAACTTCTTCTCTTTCTTCTTTTCCTTCTTTTTCTTCATTAACTTTTCGAACGGCGTTAATTCTTTATCTAAAATGCAAAAAGTTAAATAAATTTGTGTTTTTAATGTACATGCACTGTGAACGTAATTTAGGATCGCTAAAAATCTACTGCTATTCAATCCAGTGCCAACATGAACTGGACTTGTCGAAAAGTGCGGCGAACAAGAACGAAATAGCATATTGCATAACATGGCAATCATTGATTATATTAATGAGGTTAATCATAATGTATTTTCTGAGATATTCTCTGTATACGCATACAAATTGACAGCATGCCTTAAAATGTGAGCAAACAAATGAGCTGTGTATTAAACATTGGTATTTTCCCTATTTGATGATCCCCAGCGGTGGGATCATAGCGGATAATAAGGATATTTTCTATCCAATAAAATATTTTTGCTCTATTAGCACTACTGCTGCTCTTACAGAAGCATTGCACACATTGGACTTCATAGAATATTCGCGAAGGCTTAGAATAAACCGCGCTTTCTTTATCCCACCTACCTTCATTAAGCTTTTTCTTCACCAACTCTTCCGCTTTGTCCTTGATTCCTAAGCCCCAAGTGATTTCCATTTCCATGCCTTTATTTGTCTTCTTTTCTTCTTTTTTCTCAATGTCTTCAAGCAGTGACTTATATTTTTGTATAGGGTCATCACCATCATCCTCTTGGTCAGATTGAGTATCCTCCACCTCTTCAGGTTCATCTATGTGTAAAAGAAACTTAAGTTACTGACCTATTTTAATTTTCTCGACTGCCTTCATTTTTCTATCTGCAAAAGTATATGTTTTATAAAATATAAATAAATAAATATGCGCCAGACAACACACCTCTTGTCATGGTCTCGAAGTAGGGATGAATATCTCTGTATTACGAGGTGCCAGACAAATAATTAAGCCAGTGGCGTCTCCCAACACACCCAGACCCGAGTCAATTTAGAAAAGATCGTTTCCTGAATTGACCACCCGGGGCACAACGGATTCAGAGGCGAGAAACCGTGCTACAGCGCACTACGCCAATCGTGCCGTTTTATGTTAACATATTCGTGATATTTTTTGCTGAACTACCTACGTTTTGCTAACTTATTTATTACCGTCTGCAGATCTACTAAATTTATAGCGACAAGATAACCATTTTCCGACTCTGAGAAAATTGTCCCTAAGATATTTTTCATTGAAACCAGTAGACGGTATTGTCTGAAAGACTTGTTTCAACCGCTGGAAATATACAGACAAAAAAAAGAAATCGTCTTACGCCTAACAATTTACGCATAATATGATTTTGAAATAAAAATTGCTTGTAGTGGGTTCTGATTATTAAATAAACCAAGTTAAGGAACTTGTCTCTGCAATTTGATATATTTTGTAAATATTCGTATTCGCAGAATAGTAAAAAGGCTATTCGTATTCGTAAAAGTGGTATTCGTCGCATCACTAAAAGTTGACCCATGCCTACAAGTGCAGTAAGCAGGTTCTCTAACTATGACACCTAATTTGGCCTGTTCAAAAACAACGAAGCAAATGGGGTCTTTGACAAACTAATGTGATAAGGTAGCTTGAATGAATCGGTAGACTTCGTACCGTCCACTCTCAGCCATAGTAATGAGGGCTCAGCAAACATAAATTTAAATAGATAACGCAAGGCACTGTATGAAGACCAAGCTTGCTTATTGTGACGCCACGATAGCGTCTTAATAGGATCATCTATTTCACAATTATTCAATTTAGTTCTGTTAATGAAATTGAAAAAAAATATTTCGGACCATAGATGTTAGTATACATTTGCTTACAGACTATGTTAGTATATTACATTGTGACTATATGACAACTCAATCGAGAAGACCCCGGCAAGAAATTCGATGGTTACTCTTTTAAATAGGCAAAATAGTAAAGGTGGTTCACGCAAGTTTTAGAAAAAGGTGCGAGCGGTCTTTCTGTAAATTCTTTATTTTGTGACAAAGGTACGGTAAGACGCGTTCACATCAACCTTGAGTAATTATTATTTCAGGTGAGTTTCCACCCACCTTTTAAAAGGGGAGAATCCCACCTGTCCACAAACACACTCATGATGCCGTTGGTGGTAAAGCGCAGGCGTGCCAGCATGGAAGCGCAGCGCTTGCGCATTATCGCCGCGAAGCCATCAACGCGCGCCTCCGCGAACATACCTGACGCGCTGCAGCGCCACGGCAACCCCAACAGCACCCTGAATGCGTTATTATACTGGACACGCAGATCGCTATACAGCGATCTGCGTGTCGTACGATACGATAAGTCCGCTGATATCGTCGGCGTAGCTGATGTTGTTTATACAGACTCCGTCTATGTGACATCCCACCTTGGCGCTGCTAAGCTCACCTATCAGCTGATTTACATAGAGGCTAAAAAGACGAGGAGAGCTCAGTCCCCCCTGCCTTACCCCACAATTTAGGCCGAATGCGTCCGAGTACGAACCTGCCCACTTCACTCTGTTTTTCTGAGTGGTGTACCAATATTTTAACAGCGCTGTAACGTGCGCAGGTACAGTCGTTTCGTGGGACAGTTTATACCAGAGCATGTCATAATTAACTAAGTCGAATGCCCTCGATAATTCCAAGAAACAGGCGAATATAGGCGTTTTTCTCTCTGTGTAATATTGAACAGACTGCTTGAGGCACAAGATTGCGCTTTGAGTTGATAAGCCTGTCTGAAACCAAACTGGCCATCCTGTAGAACAATGTTTTCTGCTAAAATGTTATCAAGCAGACTGTCAAATACCTTTGCCATCACTGTTGCGAGAGAGATAGGCCTGTAGTTGTAGATTTCGGAGGCATCCCCTGTTTTATCCTTTACAATTGGGACTACAATCGTTTAGGTAAGTTCAGATGGCAGATAACTATGGCTCAAGCACAAACTAAACAGCATTGCAAGTACTCGCGGCAGGTGCACACCTGCATACTTTAAGTGTTCGATACTGAGGTCGTCGCGGCCTGGAGACTTTCCCCTCACCATCTGCTGAATGACTGGTAACCTCTTTGGCAGAAAATCTAACTGGGGGTGAGGACGAGTCCCCAGCCACGACCGCCCCAACATCGCCCACTTCCGGCCGATTACAAGTGGCTGGATCAACCTGAAAATGCTTTAAAAAAGCGTTTGCAATTTTCGTGGGATCGTGCACGCCCCCGACGCTAACCGGCAGTCCCGGCTTATGATTAAATTTATTAGTTAATTTCCAAAATTTACAAAACTGCTTTTCTTTATGACTGTTTGCCAACATGTCCATCCTAATTTTCTGTTTATTATCCTGGCAATATTTTAATTTAGACTTAAAGTCATTCCTTGTTTTACACATATTTTCATAAATAGAGCCCGATGTCGGTTTGTTGTTTATAAGCCATTCCTGATAACACATCGTCGGGCCCGACGATGAGCCTCGCGGTCATGCTTATTCCATCCCACTACGTATTTACCACCATGGCGCTTTCTTGCATCACTCACATGCGTACGCTCTAATCCTTCTTTGAGAATACATACTGGGTTGTTATAAATACTATCAAGTAATAAACAGTGACTAGGGTCTTGACACATACCATCCGCACGTGTAGTAGTGGAGCGAGTCCTCGCCAGGCAGTGTGAACAGTCAGCGATCAACTATTTATTTATGCATCTCCTTTGTTTACACGGAATGTATATCTATTGTACGTTTCTTGAGCGAGAAAATAGCCGATACTTAGTCGTTTCCTCGCCGTTGGTGGGACAACTGCCTTAATTTTGACATCCCTTGACATGTTGGTAGAGCATGGATTAAAAGCAGCGTCAAAAGTGGTACACGGCACTCTTCCTCAACACGTAAATAAACATCTATTTGTTGAGCTCAGCTTAAGGCAGCAACCCCCTCTAACTGTGGTTTGCTGTACCATAGATAAAATAAATACTCTTTGGCTGTACTCTACTGTAAAGGTTTTACCCGCGGCCGCGGGTAAAACCTTTGCCCGCTTAAACAAGGCAGCAGGAATCGTAAAAACATTCCAGGCTGGAACAAAACCCTGGTTCGGCTTAGAACCAGGGCTCGCGAGCTATTCAACATTGCTAAGCGAACTAAACAGTGGGAAGATTACTCCAAGGCTCTCACGGAATATAACCGAGAGCTAAGGAGAGTAAAGCGCCAATCGTGGAGAAAGTTCTGTGAGGAGATAAATAGCGCCTCACATGCAGCTAGAATCCACAAAGTGCTTTCTAAGGCACCTACGTCACATCTGGGACTACTTAGGAAACCCGATGGGACGTTTACAAACTCGGCAGAAGAAACACCAGGGGTTCTTGCCCAAGTACACTTCCCGGGCTTCATACAGATTACTGACAACCACCCACATCCTAGGATTCCTAAGTGACCTAGGCCAAGGGCGGAAGACTGGAGAAGGGCGTCATTAATCTTCAGACCCAGCCAGGTCAAATGGGCCATCAACAGCTTCAAGCCCTTTAAATCGGGAGGCCTTGATGGTAGATACCACCAAGATGATGGAAGATTCCCAGCGCTAATACAGAAGAATCAGAAAAATCGAAGCCCTTCTACCATTTATCGTCAAAATATTTAGAGCTAGCTATGCACATGGCTTTCTACCTACTGATTGGACCATGGTTAAGGTGGTTTTTATTCCTAAGGCTGGCGACAAGGACGAGTCCCAACCTAAATCCTACAGGCCGATCAGTCTAACGTCTTTCCTTCGGAAGACGATGGAAAAGGTATTAAACCTTTACATCAGAGAGAGCTACCTAAAGGTAAATCCTCTGCATGGAAGACAACACGCCTATCGCTGCGGTAAATCCACTGAGTGCTCTGATGGAACTAACGGACAGACTGGAAAAGGCTATAGAGGACAAAGAGACAGCTCTTTGCGCCTTCCTTGACGTTGAGGGTGCATTTAATAACACCTCAACCGAAATCATAATCAAATGTATGAGGAACAAGGGCGTGGACGAAACCACCCTAAGGTGGATTGAATTCATGATAACATCAGGGACGGTAAGAACGTCCCTCCTTGATGTGCACGTAGAAGTCAAAGTGACAAGAGGCTGCCCACAGGGGGGCGTATTGTCTCCCCTGGAGTGGTCGATGGTCGTTGACGAACTTCTTTACCGTCTGAACAACGCACACTTCACAACACAGGGATATGCGGACGACTTGGTGATAACGGTGGTTGGCAAATGCCTGAACACGCATACCAAGCCGAATGCAAGGTGCTCTGCGTCTGGTGCCGGGTAGTTGGCCGGTCGGACAACGCAGACAAAACCACACTGGTGCCGTTCACCAGGAAAAGGAACTTGGGAGGCATTCGTAAGCCCACCTTGTTCAGCAAACCCATAGGGTTCTCCAAGGAGGTCAAATATCTGGGAGTTATCATCGACCAGAAACTTACTTGGAACTCTCATATCAGCTACATATCCGAAAACGCGCGAATGGCTTTAGGCATATGTTGCCGTCTGGTCAGCACCCAATGGGGCCTCAGCCCTGAGACTGCTCTCTGGATATACACTGCCATAGTGCGACCCATGATTGCCTATGCATGTGTCGTATGGTCCATAAAGACCACCCAAATAACGAGCATTACCTTGCTCAGCCTGGCCTGCCTCAGATTGGCCTGCTTGATTACAACTGGTGCCATGAGTTCTACACCCACCGTGGCTCTAGAAGCCATGCTGTTACTGTGCCCGCTCCACTTGCATCTTGGGATGGAAGCCAGAGCGGCCATGCTGAGGGCACTAGACTGTGGAAGTAGCCGGTACCAGTCAAAAAACATGAATGACCTGAAAGCTGAGCTGCACAAACTGCTCATGCTCATGACTAAGGACAGCATGTCGGTGCAGTATCTTTTTAAAAAATGGTGCTCAGTTGAAATACCAGGTAGGAAGGAGTGGGAGGATGGCACTCCTGCAAACTTCCAAACCGGAGACATCGTGTGGTATACTGATGGCTCCAAGATAAATGGGCGTGCTGGCTATGGAGTCTATGGCGAGAGACCAAAAGCGCAGATTCACAGCAGTCTGGGCCTACACGCCACCGTCTTTTAGGCCGAAATGACCGCCATCCTGCACTGCGCACAGGAGAACCTGGAACGCGCTTTTAAAAACAAGGGTATATATATACTATCAGACAGTCAGGCGGTGCTTAGAGCGCTTGACGCAGTTGAAATCAACTCAAAACTCACCCTTGATAGTGCCGCAGCCCTGAACAGACTCGGGGCCAACAATAGGGTGACGATACGCTAGGTACCGGGACACTGTGATATCCCAGGTAACGAAACAGCAGACGAACTGGCCAGGGCGGGTGCTGCAACCATCACACATGCCCCTGAGCCTGTGGTGGGTATACCCGAATGCGCCCTGAGGCAGCCGCTATTAGCCCGAATGGAATAGCTCAGCAGGAAACACTGGACCAGCAGCAATGTTATGATACACGCTATGGCACTCATCGAAGGCTACTCACATAAGTTCACCACAAAGACCCTTGGATTAAGAAGGGGACAGAGAAGAATCATTACCAGAACCCTTACGAGGCACTGTAGGCTGAACAAACACGGACACAGGTTGGTATCGCTAGATCACCAACCTGTAGATTCTGTCGGGAAGAGGAAGAGACCACGGTCCATGTCCTATTGCCGCTACTCCGGTACTTGCCTGGATAGCAAGGAGATGAGTATCCGCTAGATTGCCTATCCGGCCACCCTGCTGTAGCTAAGGGTAAATGTACGGCAGTGCATTGAGATGTGAGCGTGCTATATAGTGCACGTGAAGTGCAGTGCAGCTCCGGCACCATTCTGGAGAAATAGTAGTTGGCTTCTCTGACGTCCCCAGCGGGGATTGAAGCCGCTAGCGTTCTTTGGATGCGCGTGGTGAGCGACTATACTCGTAACTGCTCCGGTACCATTCTGGATAAATCGGAGTGGGTAATGCCAGGGGCTACTCGCCTATGAGTACCATAATGTGTAATGCTTTGTGGCGGCAGGACCTACCGCAAATGGTCACTGGTACACTTCACGGTGTGCTAGGAATAGTGTGCCTTACTGCATAACCGGGAGGTTGGTCGGGGGTGCCACTAAAATAAATCTCAGTAGTTTGGGAAAGGGTCTTGGTGCATGTCCTATGCGACTGTGATGCTTTAATACACAGCAGAAGCCGCGTTCTCGGCGGGTAAAAGCCTGCCCCTTCGGACGTCATTGACATCACTCCCAGGAAAATAATTCAGTTCATGATGGCTGTAGGCCTGCAGAGTGATTTGTAGGGGATGATGACCACAATAGATCAATCCTGGTCGCAGTGGTCAATCGCTTTGCCGACATCCTAATGCTAAACGAAGAACGACGGTTTTACCTTCACTACTAGATGCCAGATAGTCTTTAAGTTCGAGGTCGTCGATTTTCCCGCCTAGTGCGCTCCGGATGACTTCCGCTCGGTTCGGATTATTGGCGTCCCAAGTGAGCTCGACTTTCGCTTGCTGCAGGGCCGTAGTTGTGAACAAGCGCGGCTTATACTTCGTCATATCAGGCAATTTAGTACATACTTCACGGGGCTCCTGTGAAACGAAAATGGCCAGAAAATAACTTACAACCCTATTTTTTTTATTAATGAGGGTGATTGATTATGGCCTTACTAAAAGTTTTAATGAAGGTAAGCAAATATGAAATGCATGTTTAGGTGGGGGTTAAAAGAAAACTAAATCACTCTTTTTTTCTGTAACTAGAGATATACTCAACACAGATCATCAAAAATTAAAGTGTGTTCTAGAGATAGGCTTGTATCCTAGAAGGTTGCACAACCACAATCTATACCTCTGTCTTGAGTAATGTTTTTGTATGAACTGCTGATTTTGTGACGAGGAACATTTTAGAAAACGGTTAGTATAGTATAGTGTTTTTAGACCTAAATTAAAATGTACAATTAAAAAAATATAACCTCATCGAAAGTAACATCATCTGGTATGAATCGCATGTCAAGTCTTGTGGCACTGCTCTCATATTCCATTCCATCACACTCGCTGTAGAGTTTGTCAGCAGCAGCCACAGAGTCACACACTACAACTGCATAGTAATACTTCAGTCTGTTAAGTTGGTAACGACGCAATTTCTCCATGTGATATGTTGATCCTGCATTTTAAAAGATTGTAACTTCAATTGTTGATTTTAAACGTAAATATGAATTCACGTTAATATGACTTAAATCATAAAAAGAAAAAACTTTACCTTCCTCATTACCATCATCACCAGATGAGTCTTCATTTTTTTCTTCAGTTAGTTCAATGGGTCCTCGCACTTCTTCTTCCTGCATTCTTTTAAGTCCATACTCAGAAGGGTAAATCTACAATGGTAAAAACTGTTTAGTTTTGTAAGGCTTTAGAGCGAGACCACATGACGCGGTAACGGTGCAGTGCGGCGCCGCACCGCAATTATTACGAGCTATAGGGTGCCACACACGGGCGGCGGGTGGCGACACGTTCTCACTACCGCGCCGCATCGCGTCACCCCTCCCTGCTTCGTCTCGCAGATCACAAGTACCGCACCGTTACCGCGTCGTGTGGCCTCGCTCTCATATTAAAAGTTTGCATTACTGCTGCTATGCAAAACAGTTGTGTTTTCATTATTATACTAATATTATTAAGAGGAAAGATTTGTTTTTTTGTTTGTATTGAATAGGCTCCGAAACTACTGGACCGATTTTAAAAATTCTGTCACCAATTTAAAGCTACAATATCAGCGGCAGGGAGTGACATAGGCTTTATTTTTTATTAATTACGGCTATATTTTGACTGGAAAGACAGTCTACGCGGGCTAAGCCGCTGATGGACAGCTAGTCTTTCCTAATATTAGCTTGTGGAAAAAGTCTTTTCGCATATAGTATGTATGAACTTGTAATAAAAATTCTTTAGTTATACTATTTGTATCTGGCTGGTTTTGGTATCATTCAAAGTTTAAATTTTAAAGAAGATAATTCCAAATTCAAATTAGGAAAATGTGTGATTTTATTTGTTTTTCTTACTGTCAAGATGAGTGAATCTAATGAAGAAATTCGATGCATTTTAAAATTTTACTACATTGAAGGTAAAAATGCAACGTAAAGCGCGAAAAAAAATTGCGATGTTTATGGACCTAGTGCAGTGTCTGTGAGAGTAGCACAAATTTGGTTTAAGCGTCAATCCCGGAATTTTGATGTCAAAGATGCACGTCGCTCTGGTCGCCCTATTACGGATAAAATGGATGCCATTCTTGAAAAAGTGGAGCAAGATCGGCATATCAGTAGTTATGACGTAGCTGAAGAACTGAGAATGGACCACAAAACAGTTTTGGCGCATTTGAAAAAAACTGGGTACACAAAAAATGCTCGATATTTGGGTACCTCACGAGCTCACTGAAAGAAACCTAATGAACCGTGTACTCATTTGTGATTCTTTATTACGACGTAATGTAACCGAACCATTGATGAAGAAGCTGATTACTGGTGATGAAAACTGGATCACGTACGAATAGAACGTGCGAAAAAGTCGTGGTCAAAGGCCGGTCAGGCTTCACAGACTGGCGAAACCCGGGTTAACTCGAAACAAGGTGATGCTGTGTGTGTGGTGGGATTGGAAGAACATTATTCATTATGAGCTGTTACCACCAGGCAGGACCATCGCTTCTGAACTCTACTGCGAACAACTGATGAGATTAAAGCAAGACGTTGAGAGGAAGCAGCCGGAATTAATCAACAGAAAGGGTGTGGTTTTTCATCATGATAACCTCACACATCTTTAGCCACTCAGCAAAAATTAAGATAGTTTGGCAGGGAGGTGTTAATAATCGCATAACATTTTTCCCACCCACTTCCTCAAGTGAAGATATATACATTTCAATATAATTATAATACTAAAACTTTATTTCAGACCAGAGATCCATATTGTGTTAGTAACATCTTAACAATCTAGTGTTAGCAATGTATCAAGAGAGAAAAAATATATTCAGTTGACTGAAGTGCACACCAGGGTACACAAGTCTACCAACCCAGTGTCTAATACATGGACCGTCTACTTTGTCCGCCAATGTAGCATGAATACTGTTGGTACTGCATAGAGATGGGCAGAGGATAAATACTTCAAGGATAAATTCTCGGGTATTTACTGATTACTCAAAACGGATAAATACTCATTTTTACCCCTTTATCGGGTATTTACTCAAAATGTTGGATAAATATTTTTTCGGCGAAATAAGGAGTGTTTATTAGAAGGGTATTGGAGGGAACCATTTATTTGGAACAATTTTATTGACATCAACCCGTTAACTTGGTGGAAAGTAATGTTCTTCAACAAAATTAAGTAAAATCGCAGTCCGTATTCTTTCAGCGCCGTGTAACTCTGCCGCAACAGAACGATCGTACATATTCAATTATTCACAGTAAAAATAAGAATCGCTTGACGACAGACAAATCAGTCAAAATAACATTTTAAAAATATAAGTGGAATATTTTTAATAAAGGAGATCATTTTGGCTTCATACATTTATTGGCCTTTTCTGAAAGTGCCAGCCAACGGAAAAAAATGGTACGCATAGTTGGAACCAGTCATACGGAGCAATAGATATCATGGCACAAAAGTCGTAGAGTTGCCACATGCCAAGTTATACGAGTTCAAAAATTCATAATTTCCATGCATTTATTGACTTTTGAAAGTGCTGGGAAACCTAAAATAACGGTAGATATTGCTAGAAGTGATAATCTGAAGCATTTTTAACTTGGCGCAAAGATTTTAGGTTAGCTAATTAGAAAACCGTCATTTTCACAATTAAACGAAAAAATACCTTACTCTTATTTTAGCAGATTTCATTTTCGAAGGTTCTGGCCAACGAAATAAAATGCCACGAACAGTTAGAACTAGTCATACAAAGCAATAATTGGCATGGCACAAAAATTCGTGGAGTTGCCACAAGTCAAGTATTACAAGTTCAAAGATTCGTCATTCTCATTTATACAAGTAGAAATGAAAGTAAAAATGCTTGCAGATGTTGCAGATCATTACTTCTAGCTAGCTAGCTTCTAGATCTGTTATTGTTTTATGTTTCCCAGCACTAAAAAAATCAATGAATGCATGAAAAAAAGAATTTGTTAACTCGTATAAATTGGTTTGTGGCAACCCTACGAATTTTGTGCCATACTAACTATTGCTCCGCATGACTAGTTCTAAATACACTTACCTTTTTTTCCTAGGCCGGCTTTTTTATAAAATTAATCAGTTTTTATTAAACAGATATTATTTTTTGTTTAACTGTAAAAATGACATTTTATAATTAGCTAACATCTTAGTGCCAAGGTAAAATTGCTTCGGATCATTACTTCTAGCAATACATATCATTTTATGTTTCCCAGTGCGTTCAAAATCAATAAATGTATTAAAATGAAGAATTTTTAACTCGTATAAATTGGCTTGTGGCAACCCCACAACTTTCTTGCCATAGTACCTATTGCTCCGTATGACTAGTTCTAACTATACGTACCACTTTTTTTTGTTGGCCGGCACTTTCAGAAAAGACCCAAAAAATTGATCACCTTTAATTAAGAGTTTATAGACAGCGACAGTGAAAATAAAAATATACTTAAAATCACCGTGTTCGCTGTCGTGAATCTGACGACGAATCACTGAGAGAATCGAGAAGCGAGTTTCAATTGATAAGTTGTACTGAAAATAATGAATCAGCATCTAATAGTGATAGATTTCAGAACGTGTTAATGCTTGTAGTGAATTATTTTCGAAAATATTGTTGTTTGATGAAACTGATGGACATAATTCTTATTATTTTTGTTATCAACACAATTATTGTTATTACATGATTTTATTCGTTCAAGTAATTAAAAGATGGTACAAATCTATACATATTCACAAACTTTTACTATTTAATTCTATTATTTCATTATTTTGTTAACATATTGATACAAATTTTACATCTCATATCGTAAAAGATGTGCAATGAATAATATTTTATACGTTTGAAATATTTATCCATCATTTTGGATAAATACTCGAGAAGAAACGGATATTTATAAGTATTTACTCATTTTGAGTATTTATCCGGATGAAATCCCATCACTAGTACTGCATTTTAATCGTCTGAGCATAGAGTCAGAACGTTTGCGCATGATGGCGTAAAAAACATCTAGCCTCGATTGAGCAAACATGCCCGAAGCGCTACAAAACCGAGGCAGCCCCAACAGCATTCATAACGCATTGTTATATTGTATGCGCAAGCCGTTGTGGGAGTTTAGCGTATACTTAATCCACAAGCTGCACGAGTAAAATGACTGACAATAAGCTCTGAAAAGGGCCAGCTTTATTTCTTTACTATCCTATCCATCTGTGAATCCTATGCCGTGGCCCATGGACTGAAATACAATGCGAAGATTTCGCCCATAATTCATCTTTCAGGCACTCCGTTGAATAAGGTATCGCAGTTTAAGTATTTGGGTCATTGGCTCACGGAGGATATGAGTGATAGATTAGACATAGAGAGGGAACGCAGGTCGTTGGCTGTCCGATGCAACATGTTAGCCCGCAGATTTGCACGTTGTACGATTCAGGTTAAAGACACGCTTTTTAAAGCCTATTGTCAGTGCTTTTACACGTGCAGGCTGTGGGTGAACTATACGCAGAGGGCATTTAGCGACTTGCGTGTTCAATATAATAACGCGTACAGGGTGCTGGTGGGGTTGCCTCGGTATTGCAGCGCATCCAACATGTTTGCTGAGGCGAGAATTGATGGCTTCTACGCCATAATTCGAAAGCGCTGTGCCTCACTGCTTAGTCGCAACCTCATTGCCGCCTACGTCTCTTTGCCTAGTCCTCATGGAAGGAAGATTGTTGTCCGCTCAGCATACCTTCCCGGAGAGGCCTCTAACCCGTCACTTCAACTTGAAGCCCTCGCTGACTACTGCAGGGAACAAGCAGCCGAACTGGTAGTGGGCTGTGACTGCAACGCGCACCACACCATTTGGGGAAGTACGAATACAAACAATAGGGGTGAGTTGCTCTATGATTTTATTCTAAGTTACAACCTAAATGTTCTGAACGAAGGATGTGAACCGACCTTTGTTACTAGGAGCAGGCAGGAAGTACTTGACATCACTTTCTGCACGGGCAAATTCTTGGCCGGGTAAACGGCTGGAAGGTCTCGTCGGAAATCTCACTATCTGACCATAGACATATCAGATTTGACATAGGCAGTGCCACCCAGCCTACTGTTTCCTACAGGAATCCTAAGGCCACTAACTGGGGCAGATATGTAGAATGCCTTAGTGAAAATCTGGGCACTGTCAACAAAAGCATACGCTCCATTGAGCAGCTTGAATCAGCTACAGCGGGCGTAACCAAAGGCATGATCAACGCCTACCAGGACAATTGCCCGCTTAAACAAGGCAGCAGGAATCGTAAAAACATTCCAGGCTAGAATAAAACCCTAGATCGGCTTAGAGCCAGGGCTCGCGAGCTATTTAACATTGCTAAGCGAACTAAACAGTGGGAAGATTACTATAAGGCTCTCACGGAATATAACCGAGAGCTAAGGAGAGTAAAGCGCCAATCGTGGAGAAAGTTCTGTGAGGAGATAAATAGCGCCTCACATGCAGCTAGAATCCACAAAGTGCTTTCTAAGGCACCTACGTCACATCTGGGACTACTTAGGAAACCCGATGGGACGTTTACAAACTCGGCAGAAGAAACACTAGGGCTACCCAAGTACACTTCCCGGGCTCCATACCGATTACTGGCAAC
This sequence comes from Udea olivalis, assembly GCA_947369235.1. Taxonomy (NCBI): domain Eukaryota; kingdom Metazoa; phylum Arthropoda; class Insecta; order Lepidoptera; family Crambidae; genus Udea; species Udea olivalis. Next base: position 12,922,623 of record OX376351.1, read on the forward strand.
CACCCACCTCCTAGGATTCCTAAGAGACCTAGGCCAAGGCCGGAAGACTGGAGAAGGGCGTCATTAAACTTCAGACCCAGCCAGGTCAAATGGGCCATCAACAGCTTCAAGCCCTTCAAATCGGGAGGCCTCGATGGTATCTTCCCAGCGCTAATGCAGAAGGGCATCGAGGCCCTTCTACCATTTATCGTCAAAATATTTAGAGCCAGCTACAGGAGAACCTGGAACGCGCTTTAAAAAATAAGAGTATATATATACTATCCGACAGTCAGGCAGCCCTTAGAGCGCTTGACGCAGTTGAAATCAACTCAAAACTCACCCTTGATTGTGCCGAGGCCCTGAACAAACTCGGGGCCAACAATAGGGTGACGATACGCTGGGTACCGGGACACTGTGATATCCCGGGTAACGAAACAGCAGACGAACTGGCCAGGGCGGGTGCGGCAACCATCACACATGCCCCTGAGCCTGTGGTGGGTATACCCAAATGCGCCCTGAGGCAGCCGCTATTAGCCCGAACGGAATACCTTAGCAGGAAACACTGGACCAGCAGCAATGGTATGGTTCATGCTAAGGCACTTATCGAAGGCTACTCACACAAGTTCACCACAAAGGCCCTTGGATTAAGAAGGAGACAGATAAGAATCCTTACCAGAACCCTTACGGGGCACTGTAGGCTGAACAAACACGGACACAGGATTGGTATCGCAGAGTCACCGACCTGTAGATTCTGTCGTGAAGAGGAAGAGACCCCGGTCCATGTCCTATGCGACTGTGATGCTTTAATACACAGCAGAAGCCGCGTTCTCGGCGGGCACAAGCTTGCCCCTTCGGACGCCATTAACATCACTCCCAGGAAAATAATTCAGTTCATGATGGCTGTAGGCCTGGAGAGTGATCTTTGAGGGGATGATGACCACAATAGATCAATCCTGGTCGCAGTGGTCAATCGCTTTGCCGACATCCTAATGCTAAACGAATAACGAATAATAGTCGCATCCGCGCCAGTTCAAACAGCATCCTGGGCATTCTGGCAGACCATTGGGACTCTCCCTTCTTGCGTCACTGGGTGCTGCGTCACGTGGACGTTGGGAGGTAGGCCCGGTGGTACCCCTCCATTTTTTTTTTTTGATGTCACTACTTTAACTAACATTATAGTTTTTAAGGAATTGTTACTAACCTATGGATCAATGGTCTGAAAATAAATGAATTTAATTTAATTTTACTACACCGCGCGAACCTGCGAACGAGCATGTTGCATCGGGCCGCCAACGCCCCGCGCTCCTTGCCATATCTTGGTCATCCGTGAGACGATCCACAACCACATGACCGAGGTATTTGAACTGAGTGACCACATTTAATTGAGTGCCTTGTAAATAAACACAATATACCACCATATTTACGGGAGTATTATTTGGTACTTTAAAAACCATTAATTAACTCTTGGTAGCGTTATAACTAAAGCCGTGGGCCTCAGCATACCTCTCACAAAAGCCTCCTTAAACTACTTATTGATGAGGTGAGCAGCACCATGTCATCGGCGTAGCTTATGTTGTTGATCATCTTTCCGTCAACAGAACAACCAATCATGGTGTCGCTCAACCCACTAATACACTGGCGGATCTCAGATGCTCAACACTCAGACCGTCATGGCCCGGTGACTTTCCTAGTTTCATACTTTCTATCTCTTTTTGAACATCCTTAGTTAGTAATTGAACATGCAAGTTACCACCTTCACACGGGGTCCGAGTGTTTCGCACAGATGTTTAATTGACAATCGGATCAACCCTAAAGTTGTTCATGAACATATTTGCAATGGCATTATTATGTGTTAAGCCATCCTCGGAGTGCCGCAGGGCTCCGTCTTGTCGCCGACGTTGTTTCTTCTACATATCAATGACATGTTATCTCTTGGTAATATTCATTGCTATGCGGATGATAGCACGGTCCACGCGCGTTATTTCGAGCGCCCTGGGGCAAAGCAGACTGACGTCGAGGAGAAGAGGCGAAGTCTTGTTGTTGAGCTTGACGGAGCGTTGGACCGCATTTCAGAATGGGGTGCATGCAATCTTGTCGACTTCAATGCCAAAAAAACGCAGGTGTGTGCATTCACAGAAAGGCGTCGCCGTTCCTTTCCCATCCCACTCTTCAGAGCACCCCGCTACCGATTGAAGATAGCCTAAACATCCTTGGCATGGATGTTCGTAGCAACCTAAACCAGCGGGACTACATTGAGAGCGTCATTAGAACTGCATCCCGTAAACTCGGAATCCTGAACTGAGTGAGACGATTCTTCACGCCTGGGCAGCTCTGTCTTTTATATGAGACACAAGTTCGCTCGTGTGTGGAATATTGCTCTCATCTCTGGGACGGTTCCGCCAAGTACCTACTCGAAGCTCTTGACAGGTTGCAGCGGCGTGCTATCCGTATTATTGGGAACCCAGAGGCAACTTTGACCCTTGAGCCTCTCCAATTGCGTAGAGACATTGGCAGGCTAAGTGTTCTCCATCGCTTCTACAATGGAGGATGCTATGACGAGTTGTTCCAGCTTATTCCACCCTCACCTTTCCACTCTCGTACCATGCGCGCTGGACTACGGCGTCATCCACACACAATTCAACATTTGTTGGCCCGAACTAAAAGGTTTGGTGACTCGTTTCTTTGTTGTACCATCCAGACGTGGAACGCTCTTCCAGCACATGTGTTTCCTTCCTCTTATAGTCCCGGGTTCTTCAAGGTGGGCGTGAAAAGGCAAATTTCTTCAGGCCTTCAAGGTGAGGATGGCCAGTCCAGTGATTCGTTTGAATGACTGGGCTTGGCAACCTCATATCTGGACCTCACGACCGCTTTCTATTAGGTGAAGTGAGGTGATCTTGACGGGCAATATAAAAAAAAACACGTATACCGGCCGACTCGACTTAGGATTCAAAGAGTTGGTTTTTTCTTTTTGGAAAAAATCTTCTTTATCGAGAGAAGCAATTATGTCCATTCTGATCTGAGTCTCATTGTCTTGGCACCATTTCAATTTAGTTTTAAATATTCGTCTTGTAAGTTTCATATAATTGTATTCATATCCCGACGTAGGCTATCCGCACAAAAGCCAGATTAGTTAATACATCCGCCGTATAGTCCTGACCTTGCACCTTCAGATTTCCACCCGTTTTGGTCTCTTCAGAATTCTTTAGACAGTGTCAGGATAACATCACGAGAGGACTGCCAAAACCACTTGTTGCTGTATTTTGATCAGCCTCAAAATTCCTATAGTAATGGGAACATGTCCCTACCTACAAGATGGCAAAAAGTAATCAAACAAAGTGGCACCTACATACTTCAGTTAAATGTAAATAAACTACCTATATTAAAAAATATTTTGAAGTTTCTTAAAAAATGCGAAGAAACTTTTTCCCCAACCTATTATTAAAAAGAGGAAAGATTTGTTTATATTAAATGTATTAAATAGGCTATAAAACTAGTGTAGTGATTTTCAAAATTATTTTATCATTATAAAGCTACATTATCAGGGAGTGACATAGGCTGTTTTTTTTAAAATTTAGGCTATATTTTCACGGCTTAGACAGTCTACGCGGGCGAGGCCGCTGACGGACAGCTAGTACTTATTTCACGGCTTAGACAGTCTACGCGGGCGAGGCCGCTGACGGACAGCTAGTACTTAATAAAGGTTATCATGACAATAACATTAAGCAAAACAATAAAAGTGAAAAAACAAAAAAAAAATACTAACTGAAACACTGTGAATGATTCCTCCAGGTGGTAGAAAAGAATTCAGCAAGACCATTAAATCTGAAGCTTTTATGTTGTCCCAGTCCATGTTGCATATAGCTATCCTAGAGAGCAACATAACAAAAAAATATTTCAGGATCATGTTCACACAACTACAACTTAGTGTGGGATGGCCACACTATAATGTACTTTAAGATGTCAGATTCTGATTCATACTTAAATTTTAGTAATAATTAAATATTATGTAGATACAACTAAGATACAGAACACATGCAAATGTTAATCAAATGGAGAGTTTCCTAGCAGTGACAGAATACAAACTTTACTACACTTCCACCTCAAAATCAATTGCTCATAATTTACCTACATTACCACTAGGGATGCTAAGAATAGAAATAATTACTATTATTCATATCGTTGACTAACTGCAAGAAGTCATTAACTGCCAAAAACTCACTAAGTGAAGGTGAGACATAATATTTAAGGGAAATAAGACTCAACATCACTTGATGATTTTTGGCAGTTAATAACTTCCTACTGTAAGCCGACATTAAACACTGAATATTGTATTTTTTATGAATGTTCTTATTTGCCTAATAACTTTTTACTTACTACTTGTTAATTTAAACTAATTCTGCACCCAATGTATTGCTTACCTTCTAGTTCCTACTAGTACCTACAAGGGGGCCCGGGGAAATGGGTGAAATGGCCCATAACCAGCAGACCAATCACCCGGCCCACTGCCAGCGTCCCCAGTCGAAATAATAAAAATAATAATACCTTCTAGTTGATTCATCAGTGGTTTCAGCATCTGCATCCAACTCCCCCCACTCATGTTCATAATCACTTTCATAGTCATCTTCACTGCTATCTTCATCTGAAGAACTGTCAGTTGCAAGGACTCCTGAAATGAGGAATTATGAGCTAAGCTGTGTTGGTAAACAACCTCAGCACCATAGCTTCGGGTTTTCAAAATAAAGGAGCTTAATAGCCATATCATTAATACATATTAAAGTGTATTATGCAGGTTCATAACCTAAGTCTTAACAAGCTAGCTATCTTTTGATTTTAATTTTGATGATTAGAGTAATGTTAATAACCACTAAGAAATTGTTATAAATTCATACCTTCACCACGAGCATAATCCACTTCAAGATCTAACAATCTCTCCTTAGTTTTTTTATCTAATTTGCCTCGCTCTAGCTTATCATTCTGAAGTATAGATACTTGTGTTTCTCCTTCGTCATTTTGAGGAAGCCGAACAAAACGCCCAGGATCCCCAACGGAGCTTGCATCTGTACCCGATTCGCTAAGTTTTTCGTCATTTTCCTCATCTGTGCTGCCGGCCGAACTTTCCCCAGACCCCAATTCATAATACTTGCGTAGATTTTCAGTGGAAGTTTCATTCACTGGGCGGCCACGCTTGTCTACTGTGTATTTTACCTTAAATTTTTCATCACTAAACATAGACTGAAATCTTTTATCAATTTTCACTTTTCTCTCGTGTTTCGGGATTTGTCTGTAGCGTGGATCATTTAGATACTTAGCAAAGCGACTGTCCTTTAAGATATCACCCATTGTTATATTTTTGAAAGATATTTAAAATTACATACACACACCCAAAAATTTTTTGGTTATTATTTTATAACCTACAAAGCAAGCTTACAGCTGACAACAGCTGTCAACACCAACACATCTTTTAAGGCTGCGTTCCAAATCGAGTAGAATTTCACTCTGAGGAGTGAAAATCACTCGAAGCCGTTCCAAATTAACCCCGAGTGAAATCGAAGATAACCGAGCTGTCACCTGACAGTTTGCCAGTTGTTTCGGAACGGGTTCGGGTGACGTTTATCACTCTGACAAGTGCGAATTCTACCGGTGTCTGGAGCCCGATGAAATTCACCTGACAGCTCCAAGACGCAGGTTTTGCTCGTCTTGTCTGTCTATTCGACGAGAGTGAAAATCACTCAGCCAAAAGGGATTTGGAACGGGCCCCTGGTCTGTGTATTTTATGGCTTCGGTACGAACTGTCGAGACGTTATTTTTGCGATCCGATGGCAGAAGTGATTTAGCGCTTTCAGCAAGATTTTCCAAATCGGATCGAGGCAGGTTTGAGTGGTTTGACCTTGACTGACAGTAATCCGAAATCTGTGGTACTGCTGTCACTGTGGCTGTCACACGTTTGACACAACACAAAGAAGATGTAGGTACTTATCGTCTGCAATGCAATCCGTTCTTCATAAGTGATATGGATGCCCAATCTTTGGCTTCCCACCCACCCACGATCTGAATCGTATTACATTTAATCGATCTCATTCGATCTTGGTAAATCGTACCGCAGACAAGGCATAATAAGGTTATTTATTCGTACATATTACATATTCGATATTTATAAGCTTGTATTTAACTTGACCTGTTAGTGAAATGACTTGACTTGATGGCACCGCCTAGTCATGTCGATTAGCCTTAGAAAACGGCATTAATCGGACTGATTATATTATATACTAGTTGTTGCCCGCAACTTCGTCCACGTGGTTATGATGAAATGATGTATTAGGTTGGGAAAAGTCTTTTCGCATAGTGTATGTATAAACTTGTAATAAAATCTCTTTAGCTATACTATTTGCATCTGGCTGGTTTTCGTATCATTCAAAGTTTAAATTTTAACCGAAGATAATTCCAGATTCAAATGAGAAAAATGTGTGATTTTCATTTGTTTTTCTTACTGTCAAGATGAGTGAATCTAATGAAGAAATTCAATACATTTTAAAATTTTACTACAAAAAAGGTAAAAATGCAACGCAAGACGCAAAAAAAATATGCGATGTTTATGGACTTAGTGCAGTGTCTGTGAGAGTAGCACAAATTTGGTTTAAGCGTTTTCAATCCGGAAATTTTGATGTCAAAGATGCACGTCGCCCTATTACGGATAAAATGGAGCAAGATTGGCATATCGGTAGTAACGACATAGCTGAGGAACTGGGAATGGACCACAAAACAGTTTTGGCGCATTTGAAAGAAACTGGGTACACAAAAAAGCTCTATATTTGGGTACCTCACGAGCTCACTGAAAGAAATCTAATGAACCTTGTGATTCTTTATTACGACGTAATGTAACCGAACCATTTTTAAAGAAGCCGATAACTGGTGATTAAAAATGGATCACGTACAACAAGAACGTGAACGCGAAAAAGATCGTGGTCAAAGGCCGGTCAGGCTTCACAGACTGTGGCGAAACCCGGGTTAAATCGCAACAAGGAGATGCTGTGTGTGTGGTGGGATTGGAAGAACATTATTCATTATGAGCTGTTACCACCAGGCAGAACCATCGATTCTGAACTCTACTGCGAACAACTGATGAGATTAAAGCAAGAAGTTGAGAGAAAGCGGCCGGAATTAACTAACAGAAACGCTAGCATGATAACGCTAGACCTCACACATCTTTAGCCACTCAGCAAAAAATAAGAGAGTTTGGCTGGGAGGTGTTAATGCATCCGCCGTATAGTCCTGACCTTGCACCTTCAGATTTCCACCAGTTTTGGTCTCTTCAGAATTCTTTAGGCAGTGTCAGGTTAACATCACGAGAGGACTGCCAAAACCACTTGTCGCGGTATTTTGATTAGAAGCCTTAAAATTCTTATAGCAATGGGATCATGTAATCGAAAAGGCAAAAAGTAATCGAACAAAATGGCACCTACATACTTTAGTTAAATGTAAATAAATTATTTTAAAAAATGCGAAGAATCTTTTTCTTCAACCTATTACTATGAAGATAGCAATCAGAGAAATTGAACGTTAATCAAGTAGTATAAAGCAGCAAATAATTCGTATGTTTGATACGTGTGACAACGACCCCTGCCCGTTTGGGTATTGTAACTACTTACGTAAATGTTAAGGTAAAATAATTTAAATACCTACCTCCGAATAAATTTAATTTATTTGTATTTTCTGTTTGTTGTACTACAAGTGAAAAAAAATCACCAAACGGTCGATTTTGATGACGAAGCTATATTAAAATATTATTTTAAATTATAGGTCACGCTACCAAAATTGACCATTATGAGATACGCACGGTAGTATGTACTAAGGACAATGACTTAAACGAAAACAGTCTTAGCCACGAAAGTGCTTTAAGAAAAAAATACATAGATTATGGACAAATGCATCACTCAAAGTCATGCGTCTCTAAAATAAATCAAAGAATTTTTAAATGACAGTGACAGAATATGCTTGGTGAAAACTGGCTGCCGCTTATCATGGATAATGATGTAATATGTGTTCGTAAATTACTTAAAAATGCTAGAATGTTGTATTAGTAAAGGTGTTGTATATCAAAATAATCTTCAGTTGGCTCTGTTTCGAAATATGAGTATTTTGAAACAGATTTTCATAAGATCACCAAGTATTTGTCAGAAATGTGGACAAATTGGTAAATCATTATTATTTTTTTGCTTGTAATGTGACTTTTTTATTCTATTTATTTACTTGGTGATTCCTGATAATTAATACCATGTTTCATACCAAATATTAAAGATAGGAAACGTATCTTTCCATAGCTGAACATATTTTTGTTCTATTTTCCAAAAAATAATTTTTAGACATTTATTTAATTTATTCATTTATTTCCGCTGACATTGCGAAATTTATTTGCAAAGTTTGAAATTTTTTTATGGTTTTTTTTTCAAGTCAAACATATGTTTAAAATTATCTTAATAAAAAGGAAAACTAATATTATGATGGATTCAAATATGAAAAACATATGTCATCGTGCTGTATTCTACAATAAAAAAAATTTCGTTCAATAAGTCGGAAATTTTTCGCACTAATGAATTTGATATTTTTGGTAAATTATTACTAAGTATGCTAAGCAAATTGTATTCAAAATCAAATAGAGCATCTATTCCTCAGTTAGAAACAGTCATTTGTTTAGCTTGACAGTCATTTGTTTTGTGTGACTCATACATCGCGTTTACATCTCAAGCGGCGAGTGGTCCGGAGTGGTGTCAAATTTCATGCGCGGCGCAAGCGCAAAACGGTGATTCCAGCCGCCATGCCAAGCACGTGAGTGGTTAGTACACTAACATTCACGGCGGTATTTAGAAAAAAAGATACGTATTGCACGATTGCTTTCACTGCCCGTCATAAGTAATATGAAACTAAAAAAATTGGTTGCCTGTAAAGTCGGTTTTACGGGCGAAGATTTTACGTGACAACGTCTTTTTCTCGGTAGAATATTTATTGATATGAATATAATTAAATTGCACAATAGGAACAAGGAATTGAATGAAAATAAGAATTGCGGCAGACCGATCATAGTTGAGTGGGAGAGAGACGCAAGGCATTCGGCGGGCCTCTCTCTCGTTCGGTGACTCATCGTAACGTTACCGAGCGTTACACTTTTTCATAAGTGACTCCCAGCCGCAACCTAATTTAAGACGATGTCACGTCAAAAAGAAACAATGAAGAGAAGTAGGAGTAACTTTATTTTGCTTAAGGTACAGAGGTACCTGCCAATTTCGTATAATTTTTTGTGTTTTTTTAATACGATCTTCCAGGCATACGATCCGATCTGAGTGAAAATCGTATTCTGTTAAAGCGATCCAAAAAATCGAAAATCGTATTATCGTGAATCGATCTGAATCGATCTTCTAAAATCTAAAAGATCGTTTCAAAACGGGCATTCCTAGTCTTTGGCCGTAATTGAGTTATTTGTTTTTGTTACAAACTCACACATATGACATAGGAACTTGTTCCATAATTATTCTGTCTGTCTATGCACATAGGTTAGTTTTGATATTTTGATAAACATTTTATCAAAAAATAACGTTTGAATCTAGCTATTCAAAACAGCACATCATGTCTCTTGACACAGTCCCAAAAGACCTACGAGGATTGCGAGCCTGTTTGGTTTGCTCATTGATAAAGGTAAAGCATAGCTCATTCAATCATGTTTCACATAGTAACTCCTGCAATGTAGGTTTATATGCATGAATCATTATTTCGAAAAGCATTACAAAAAACAGTTTAAACTTTAAGTATTAGTTTATAAATATTATATGAAATATTGAGCAATTTGATATGACTGAGCTGAGCCATATAAAATTATTCAATATCTCATCATACTTATTGGTTTAGACTTCAGATATGTTTCACACAAGCAAAACAATATATCTGTACTAGTATTATTGCACCCGTATTAATTTTTAAATAATTTCAAGGCCTGTATTCAAGTATTGGCATTGCATTGCAGGCCTGCTTGAGTAAAGCTTTACAAACATCAGATGATATAGATTAGGGCTAAGTAAGAATACATGCCTAACTAATTAGTACCTATTTGTTAAGAGTTATTTGTAGTCTTCATGTTAAATTTATGTCAACGTAAACATATAAATAATATAATAAACGTAATAATGTAGCATAAATGCTCTTTGATAAAAAAAATCTGTACACATTATTGAATAATTATTTTACATACAATTACAGACTTTTGATCAATTTGAGTATGATGGCTGTGACAACTGTGATGAGTTTTTGCGCATGAAGAACAACAAGGACAATGTCTATGACTGTACTAGCAACAACTTTGATGGGTAAGGATCTCAAAAAGTCGAAACAGCTGGATTGTTATGCCAAGGGTAGAAGTCCTGCTTGCAAAGCCCAAGGTTGTGGGTTTTGTGCCCCCCTCCCAGGACAACAACATTTTGCTGAAGACATTTGGGTTTTCCCTAAGTCTGGGTGTTATTATCTAGGTATTGAAAAGTGTGTTTATAGAATTATTTATAAATGAAGATAGAAACTTGAAGAATAGAATGCATTGTAAAATGTCTAAGATAAAAATAAGTATTCATGTATTTTTGATGTATTAAAATAGCTTTAAGTTTGTATTTCTCTTTCCAGAATGATAGCTGTAATGAGCCCTGAAGACAGTTGGGTTTGCAAATGGCAGCGAATAAGTGAGCATTTTACCTAAAATACTTAGTACAGTACAGTATACCCCCTGCAAGGGGGGCCCGGGGAAATGGGTGAAATGGCCCATAACAGGCGGACCAATCACCCGGCCCACTGCCAGCGTCCCCAGTTGAAATAATAATAAAAAATTGTACAGTATAATATTATTAGAATAACTTTGCGTGTACCTATAGACTTGACCATCACAGAGTTCTTGCAAATCACAAGCGCGCGTGGATCTAACCAAGTTAAACTTTATTGTTCGTTGTTGTTGTTTATTGCTCTTAAAATGATTGTACTATTCTAAGTCTTATCATATTTGTGAACACAAAAAACATTTTTGTGAATGAATTTCATATTTATTTAAATCTCAAACAGATTAGGCAAAACTCCCAGAAGGCCTATATTTTTCCAACATCACACAAAAACCTAACAAATTATACACCTATAATCCTACCCATAATTAATCACTATAGAAAGAAACGGCGAGAAAATCTATTCGGTAGTCTAAGAGACCATTGCAAACACATAACTACAATAATGACGACAGATGCGGGATGGGAGTTTGTTTCATGATTGAGTGATATTTCACTCTCAACTAAATACAGTACTCAATTGAACTATTTTTAACGGGTTATTCAACAAAGACTTTGTTTTTTAATTAGGGCAACACCAAGAACGTGACAGTTTTTGACATTTAGTTTTTGGCGGTATTCGTAGTAGGTGCTTTGGACAATGAATTCAATTTCGCTCGAAAATCGCATTAAAATAATTCAAATCATTTTTTCAGAGGAAGCACATTTTCATTTGTCAGGGTACGTCAACAAGCAAAATTGCCGCATTTGGGCTTTTGAAAATCCTAAAGCAATTATTGAGAAGCCTTTGCATGCTCAACGTGTCACTGTGTGGTGTGCTATGTGGTCTGGAGGTGTGATTGGGCCGTTTTTTATCGAATATGAGGCTGGAAATGCGGTAACAGTCAATGGATCACGCTATCGCGAGATGCTAACAACTGAATTTTGGCCTATTATTGATGACATGGATATCACTGAAATGTGGTTTCAACAAGACGGTGCCACATGTCACACAGCCAATGAAACGATCAATTTATTGCAAACCAAATTTCCCGATCGCATAATTTCGCGAAATTCTGCTGTTAAGTGGCCGGCCAGATCGTGTGATTTAACACCACTGGATTATTTTTTGTGGGGCTACGTTAAAGACAGAGTCCTTACGGAGCCAATCGAATCAATTGCAGCCTTAAAACTCAAAATCCGTGATGTCAATAACGAAATAGACCCCCTCCATCTTGCCAAAAAGTGATTAAAAATTTTGATGAAAGAATCAACATCTGTCAGCGTGGTCGTGGTAGACATTTGTCAGATATCATTTTTCATTCATAATTGCCAAACTTTTCTCTTTGTAGTACAATAAAAAATTCATTCATTTTCCACTAAATTCTTTGTTTTATTTTGTTTTAAAAAACAAAGTTCTTGTTGAAAAACCCTGTATATACACTATTTATACAAGTTTATATTTTTTAACCTGATTTTAGCGTGTTTGCTGTCTCAGACACCCATATTACTGCTAGTGATCATGAATTTCGTTGTGTTAACTTTGAGGCTGTAAACTAGGATTCAATTCATCGACATAAAACAAAATAAAAGCCCGCAATTTATTATTGTATTTTTTTTAAAATTCTTCCTTGAATTTGTTTAATTATTTGTAATTTTGTGATTGCTAGTTCTAGAGCTATGATTTTTCTTTGTTTAAAACTTGAATTAATATGCTTTTTTTGAAAATAAAATGGCTACCAATATCTTCTTCATTTGGAAAAAAGAAATCTGTGAAACTTCTCAAAAAAAACCCATTTTTTTTAACATATTTAGATTTTTCTTAAAAGCTAGGTCGTAAACCTACATATTTTTGAATACATTTTAAAACTACACTAATATTGCTAAAAATCACTCAAACATTACAACTTGTAGCTTCTTTGGAAACATGTAAAAACTAAAAACATCCTAAAAAAAGCACCAATAAACCATGTTATTTCTTTTTTGGATTGCCCTTTCCTCAAAACATTATTTTTACACTGAAAACAACAACAAAAGCTTTCAGCTACAAATTATTTTACTTTGTGAAGTACTGTGGAGGGGTTACTATGGAAGAAAATTGTTTGTGCTTTTTTTTGGAATGTTTTTTCGTATTTTTCCAAAGCAGTTACAAGTTTGTAATGTCCAGTGATTTGTAGCAATATTAGTGTAGTTTTGTAATGAATTCAAAAATGTACGACCTAGTTTTCAAATTGAATGTTAAAAAAAACTATTTTATTTGGGAAGTTTGACAGATTTTTTTTCTCAAATGAAGAAGATATTGGTAGCCTTTTTATTTTCAAATTAAAGCATATTAATATAAGTATCTAATAAACAAAGGATAGTCATAGCTCTAGAATTAGCAATCACAAAATAATTAAACAAATTGAAGGAAGACTAAAAAAACAATATTATTAAGTTACGGGCTTTTATTTTAATTTTTTTGTTGATGAATTTAATCCTAGTTTAGAGCCTCAAAGCTCGTTAAACTGCGAACGGGTCATATTGTATACAGGGTGTCCTTGGAAGTAAGGATCAAATCGAATTAGCGCATAGCGGGAGTCATTTCTGACCTTTTAAACCCTATCAAATATTGCTCTGATTCCTAACCATTAAAAAGTTATGATCAATTATTTTTTTAGAAAATCGCCTAAATCCGTACAAAAGTAATTATTAAAAAAATGTATCAGAAAGAAAGAAAGGAAGACAACAAAATTACAATACAAATGGTACAAAAACATTAAAACAAAACACATAACCTTCATAATTACCCTGCCACAGCACGTGCCCCTGCCGTGCAGGCACGACAGACGCTAGTATTCTGGCAGGGCCTGGTGAGGTGGTCGTCCATCCTTAAGGGGTAATATTTAACATTTTAATGGAAAAAAAGTAAATTTATATGTGCAAAAGTGCAGTGTGCAGTGTAGTGTTTTGGTAACTGAAGCGGTTGTGTCAAACATACTCACTTATTTTTTTTGCCAAAAGGTTAGCAGGTGATTTGTCTTAGTTTGACTATAGTTATTTTATTGAGCTAGAAAACCCATGTCAATATAAAAACTTTGAATATTGCAAGAAAAAAATCCTAATCTAAAATATGACTTCCTGTTCGAGCAGATGTCGGCAAAAAAAAGGTTCTACTGAAAGTTAATTAATTACCTAATTCAAAAAGTTGCTCATACAATACAATTTTTTTAGAGGTAAGTATTATAATTAGTAGTTAGTATTATAGTTAGTAGTTAGTTAGTAAGTATAGTAATTGTACAATTATTCTCATTATTTATAAGTTGTGAGTATTTTGAACAAAAAAGTAGTCTTTTTTGGTCATTTTAATTTTTTTGCAAGAATGTCCATTTAATTTTACTTTCTGACAACTGCGTGATGGTTTCAAGCTTAGTACTATTGAACTATTCGAAAAAAAATTAAAAGTTTGACATTTTTAAAATTTATTCCATTTATTTTATTATTCCACGAAAACTCATTTTTGATCACTTCCTGTCGTAGAAAAGTTAGTTGTAAATGAATAATTCTTCGTTGTCGTGTGTATCATCAATCTAAAATAAAAAAAAAGGAAAAACTAAGTAAAATTTATATTTTTTCCTGAATAATTCGACTTTTTGACTAATGGTTGACTTACTAGCTTCTGATTTGCTAAATAGTCATCATCATCATCATCATCAAACGCAGCCACAAGACGTCCACTGCTGAACACGGGCCCAGGTCGTCCGTCCACCTTGCAGGTGGGCGTCCAACGCTGCGCCTACTTTGAAACGGTCTCCAGTCTAGAACATTTCTGCCCAACGGCCGTCAGTTCTTCGTGCTATGTGCCCTGCTCACTGCCACTTCAACTTACCCGCTGGGCTACGCTACGTCGGTCACTTTAATTCTTCTACGGATTTCCTCATTTCTGATTCGATCACGTAGCGAAACACCGAACACTGCTTATAACGGGTTCAACGGTCGAAGTGTACAGCTGTCCGTAAAATCTCCCTCTTTGGATCTCTCTTAATACCGCTGTTACAATCGACGCCACACTGCCATCCTCCGTCTTCAGCTTCGTCAACCGACTCTGCCTAATAGACTTATCCCTTGCAAACAGTTTGGACCCCTTGTTCCGTTCGATCGTCTCTTTAATACGATTTGTATTAAAGGCTCGGATTCGCGTCGCAAGGATTGTCGGCAAATAGTCAAAAAGTCAAAAATAATATTGCAGAAGCAAAAAAAAAAAAGCGATAGAAAGTGATCATAAATGGATTTTCATAGAACTATCAAATAACTAACTAGAACTAAACTAGAAGACCCATCCTTCTTCACCCTCTGGGTGCACGTTGACCTGGGCTCCACAAGCCGGGTCTATGCCGGTATATACCGCTCCTACAAAGGCGACGCCGAGACAACTCGACTCTTCGAACATCTGAGTCAGGCCGCAGACAACGCTCAGGTGCAGTTCCTAAATGCCGAAATGGTGTTTTTGGGAGACTTCAATGCCCACCATGAGTCCTGGTTAGGCTCATCAAAATATATTGGACCTTCTGCTGACGAGTCACCCAGCCAGGTATAAAGTGTTGGTTAGTGCTCCATTGGGCTCCTCCGATCACTGTCTGGTTTGCGCTACAGTGCCTTGTGCAGCTCCCCTACAACCTGTGGAGGTGACGCGGCAGTTATGGCACTACTCGTCGGCAGATTGGGACGGATTGTGAGAATACTTTGCCTCCGTCCCTTGGCGGCAGTGCTGCTTCGGAGAAAAGGATGCTTCAGAGAGTGCATCTGCTATCGCTGACGAGATCAGTACCGGAATGGAATACTACATTCCTTTTACTGATGTCGTCAGTGCTAGCAAAACTGGTCCCTGGTTCAATCGCGAGTGTGCCGCTGCTGATAATCAAAAACAGGCGGCGTACAGTGCTTGGTCTAGGGCCCAGGCACTCAATGATCATTCAAACCTGGCCTCCCTGAAAGCAGCCTTTAATAAAGCCACCAAGGCCGCAAAGAGGGCTTACATTAGAGCAGACGCCCAGCGAATTGCACGTGTTGGCCAAGAACTCATCACGCACCCTACGGGTAGCCGCTTCTACTGGTGACTGGCTAAACACGTGCAATCTAACTTCTGCGTGCCTTCGCTGCCCCCACTGAGATTCCCTGATGGATCGTTGGCTCATCAGCCGCAAGAGAAAGCCGATTTACTGGCTAACCTCTTTGCCGCAAACTCTTGCATCGATGACTGCGGTGCTGCGCCGCCTGAAATTCCACATTGCGGCTCTACAATGCCTGATATTCGTATCAGGCAGTGTGATGTGCATGCCGAACTGCAGTCACTCGATGTCTGAAAAGCCAGTGGCCCTGATGGAATTCCAGCTGTGGTGCTGAAGAAATGTGCAGCGGAGTTGTCTCCAGTGTTCACTAGCCTGTATCGCCTCTCCTACAATTCCGGTATTGTGCCGCAGTCTTGGAAGGAGGCGAACGTTCAACCAGTTCCCAAAAAAGGGGACCGGTGTGACCCTGCCAATTACCGTCCAATAGCCGTAACCTCAGTTTTAGCCTAAAGTGTTTGAGCGTATTATAAACACGCAGCTCATCCGCTACCTAGAGGATCACTCTCTTATTCACGACCGTCAGTACAGCTTCCGACCAAAACGGTCTACGGGTGATCTTCTAGCGTACGTGACACACATCTGGGTCTGGGGGAAGGCTATGAACAAGCATGGGGAATCTTTGGCTGTCAGCCTTGACATTGCCAAAGCTTTCGACCGTGTATGGTTGACCGTGGTGTTCGCTTCTTTCCAAGCTTCTTGCATATGGGCAGCCACCTCGCCTATGCGACTGGGTCGCCGGATTTCTGGAGGGACGTAGAATTCGTGTCCTTTGCGATGTTCGAAAATCACGCTTTCTCCAGATTAATGCCGGAGTGCCGCAGGGCTCCGTCTTGTCGCCGACGTTGTTTCTTATGCATATCGGTGACATGTTATCTCTTGGTAATATTCATTGCTATGCGGATGATAGCACGGTCCACGCGCGTTATTTCGAGCGCCCTGGGGCAAAGCAGACTGACATCGAGGAGAAGAGGCGAAGTCTTGTTGTTGAGCTTGACGGAGTGTTGGACCGCATTTCAGAATGGGGTGCATGCAATCTTGTCGAGTTCAATGCCAAGAAAACGCAGGTGTGTGCATTCACAGCAAAGGCGTCGCCGTTCCTTTCCCATCCCACTCTTCAGAGCACCCCGCTACCGATTAAGGATAGCCTAGACATCCTTGGCATGGATGTTCGTAGCAACCTAAACCAGCGGGACTACATTGAGAGCGTCATTAGAACTGCATCCCGTAAACTCGGAATCCTGAACGATGAGAGTGAGATGATTCTTCACGCCTGGGCAGCTCTGTCTCTTGTATAAGACAAAAGTTGGCTCGTGTGTGGAATACTGCTCTCATCTCTGGGACGGTTCCGCCAAGTACCTACTCGAAGCTCTTGACAGGTTGCAGCGGCGTGCTATCCGTATTATTGGAAACCCAGAGGCAACTTTGACCCTTGAGCCTCTCCAATTGCGTAGAGACATTGCCAGGCTAAGTGTTCTCTATCGCTTCTACAATAGGGAATGCTCTGACGATAATTAAAAAAAAAAAAATAGTATACTATATACTACTATATTTGAAACCATCTTGCAGTTGTCAGAAAGTAACATTAAATGGACTTGCTAAACAAGTATAACTAAACAAAAAAAAAGTTAAATAGGTTAAAATGACAAACTCAAGGAAGACTCCTTGTTCAAAATACTCACAACTTTAGAAATAATGAAAATAATTGTGCAATTTATACCTTAAAAAAATCTGTATTCAAAGAGCAACTTTTTTAAATACTTAAACAACTTCCAGTAGTAGGTACATTTTTTTTTCACATCTGCTTGGACATGAAGTAATTTTTTAGATTAGGATTTTTTCGTGCAATATTTTAAGTTTTTATATTGATATGGGTTTTCTAGCTCAATAAAATAACTAGTCAAAGTATGACAAATCACATGCTAACTTTTGATAAAAAAAATTAAATAATTATTTCTGTATGGACTTGAGCGATTTTCTGAAAAAAACTAAAATTGATCATAACTTTTTAACGGTTAGAAATCGGACCCATATTGATAGGGTGAAAAAAGTCAGAATGACCCCCGCTATGCGCTATTTCGATTTGATCCTTACTTCCAGGAACACCCTGTATAATATAATTTCTCATCTATTTTACAGGTAGATTTTGTAAAGGAGTGTATGCTATTTCGGTCTCTGGCAGGCTTCCAGCTGGAGTCATCAGGGAGATGAAGAGCCGTGGATTAGTATACAGACCCAGGGATACTAGCCAGCGATAATAGTTGTTTAATTTATCTCATATTATAAATATCACTTTGTAAGACTGCCCAATTATAATAAACTGTAAGTACTCTTATGGAAGTTATTTATTTAACATTATCTTGCATCAATCTTCTGAACCTACCTGAATATCCTATGGCTGGCCAGTTGGCGCACTGGTAGCGATCCTGCCTTCAGCACTGAAGGTCGTGAATTCGATCCTCATGGGCCCACTTCAGACACCCATTAATGTGACCAACATGTGTGCTTTATTATGTATGTTTATCAGTCAGGGCACCCATGATAAATAAATATATCTGGGACAATTCACACCAAGATCATCTGACTCAAAACTAAGCAGAGCTTGTACTATGGGCGTCAGAGACTGATAATTATACTTAAATATTTCTAAATCAAATCGAACCCACGACCTCCGGCGCTAAGGGCAGGATCGCTGCCATTGCGCCAACAAGCCAGTCAAATGATAGTAAAAGCTCTGCTTAGTTTGTGGTCAGAATGGCTTAGTGTAAGGGCCTACCTAGATATTTATTTATGTATACCTGCCGTATTACACCTCCATGCCCAAGTGCATCACCATGAGACGACGGTTTTTATGTCAGCGTATCGCTACTGAATCGCCGCGTGATCACGACTCGTACTCGTTGCACAAATGTTTCGTTGAAAAGAGTTCCGTCAAGTGACAGACAACTACCTACTAGCCGCGTTCTCGGTGCGAGAGCGCGACGAGGACGCCGCGTGTAGTGACGGGCATATTGCTATACGTTAGCATTTTGCTCGTTCTTAGCCACTCGTTGTATCGCTGCGATATAATATACCATCGCCATGTGGAGACACTACAACTTTGAGAATTCAGAAATACTAATGTCACCGATGCACACACCCTCGCTCGTGAAGGTAGGTAACGCCTTAAAATGTTTTTGGTTTATGTTACTTAGCACATTGTATATTATGTTCACAGCAACAATTTAGTGTATAGTTCATTTCGACGACACGATTGGCGTAGTGTGCTGTACGGTTTCTCGCCTCGACTTCCGTAGTGTCCCGGGTTCGATTTCCGGTCGGGTCAATTCAGGAAACGGATCTTTTCTGAATTGACTTGGGTCTGGGTGTGCTAGGAGACGCCCCTAGCTTATTTCCTTGTGTGGTACCTCGTAACACAGGGATATAATAATCCCTACTTCGAGACCATTACAAGAGGTGTGTTGTCTGGCGCATATTTATTTATTTATATTTATTAATTTTTTCATTAAATTGCCCGTCAAGATAAGTCGTCTAGAGTGAGTCTACCTAATGGAAAGCGGTCGTGCGGTCCATAAGACCAAAAGCTATGCTCTCATCCGCAAAAAAACCACCTCTTTGATGCAGCGCCTGAGTTACTTATTAATTAATCTGTGCCTGAGGGGCAGCGGCAACAAAATTCTGAAAGTGATTGCTGCGCGCCCTGACTTTCCTATTCAAACGCACTTGTGACTGGGCAAATTAAGTATCTAACTAATAATCACTTTTGTACCTACTAGCACTACCAATCTTACTAATGTTATAAATGCGAAAGTTTGTGAGGATGTATGTATGTATGTTTGTTACTCTTTCACGCAAAAACTGGTACTGAACGGATTTGGATGAAATAAAAAACTAATAAATCCACTAAAGTCGTCTTAGGTAAACAATTCGTCTTCAATTGCGGTACAGCAATCAGTATTTTCCATCCAACTATCGCCATAACAGAAGCGCCATGCAGGTTTCGAGACATCTTCGACCAGTGCCTGGAGGTCGGGAGGTTCCCGAAATACTGAAAGGAGGGAGAACTACGCCTTCTCTGCAAAGGACGTCCATACGACTTTCCCTTAGGCTACCGGCCCATCATTTTGCTAGATGAGGCCGGCAAGCTTTTCGTGCGGATTACTTCCGCTCGACTGAAAGAACACCTGAGGGAGCGAGGGCCGAACCTGTTTGACGCCCAGTACGGCTTCAGGTCAGGCAAGTCGACCATCGACGCCCTCAGTCGGCTGAGGCGCGAGGCAGCTGAGAGTAGGGAGAGTGAAAGAAGTAGGAATACATTGTGACTGAAGAATAAGTTGGCTTAGAATAACGTTAAGCACACTTTCTTCGGTTTCTTTAATAGAGAACGCAAATACGGAGTACTAATACAAAGGTCGTTTAGTTTTAACAAATTGTTCAGTCTCAGCGATGTCTTTTGATACACGACGACAAACTCACTACTTTTGACAGTTTGACCTGTGGTTTGACTGACTGATGCAAAGCAAATGAAAGAGTAGTTATTATCCTCTTTGAAAAGAGTCATCATCATTATCCGTGCGGTCTATCCCGGTTGTAAATCCAGACTGGTGTGTGGGGTCCCAGGGTCCGCCTTTCTTATTTTCTTGGCCCACCTCGCGCGGTGCTGTGCATCCTCAGTGGTGAGTCTGTTGGCACATATATCACCCTTGACGACGTTGAGCCGCCGCTTCTTGGGTCGACCTCTCCTGCCAGTACCCTGCGGAGGCAGCATGGTCAGACATTTGCTACCCACGTAGTTCGCCGATCTCCAAGAGACGTGACCATACTAACGAAGGTGGCACTCCTACAGTTTGTCTGCGATGTCACGAACACGAAGGCTACAGCGGATATGGGTGTTCCGCTCGTGATCTTTGCGTGAGACCTCCACATATCCACCGCAACATCTTCATTTCCGTGACGTGCAGCTCCTGCTTGTGTCCTCCAGTAACGGCCATATAAAGTGACAGGCCTAATGATGTTTTTATAGACCTGCCCCTTCAACTGATCGGCATTTTGGGGTCACAAATGATACCAGTCACCTCACGCCATTTGGCCCAAGCCGCGGAAAGCAAGGTCAAATGGAAAAGAGCGAGGGGCATGCCAAATGAAATTTGATACTCAAAAATTATTAAATGTATTCTTCATTTCAAGTATTGATCTTTTCGAAGCATTCACCCTGAGCACGTATACACTTTTCCATACGTTTGAACCAATTGGAAGACTCACTGAAACTCACTGACTTCGCCTGTAAACTCACGTTTCTGTGTGCATGCGTCAAAAATGGCGTGTTGTTCTAAGCGGGCTATCTGTCAGAGCGCCGCGCATGCCTAATTTATGCCCCAGTTCTCGCTCCAGCTCTACATACGTAATTCGTCGGTTTTCGCGAAAAAGTTTTTCGACTGCACGAACGCTTTTTTGTGTGACCGTGGTTGGCGGCCGACCTGTCTTCGCTTCATCTTCGAGACATCCCCGTCCTCTTTTAAATTCAGCAAACCAAATAAATACTGTTGCTCGTGAACAAGCAGACTAACCAAAAGTAGTAGCCAAAAGTTCAAAACATTCTTGATTCTTATAGTCATTATAAATCATAGCGCGAAAATCACTTCGACTGAGCTCCATTGCTGCAAGCGAATTGCCGCCAAATTCTCAGAATGAATGATGCTCATTCAAATAAAAAAAATATATGTGTGTTCTATTTTCAAATATATATCAATTAATAACCATCCTTTAAGATGGTGTATAACTTGCCAGTGTCATTCAAATGAGTTAAGAGTACCTATCTAACTTCTCTTGGCATGCCCCTCGTATAAATGATGAAGTCAAAATATTCTTCTTTTTCTCTGGTCGGTTCTTCATGTCTGAAGATCGTGATTATGGTGGGGTGTAAGTTTGGCGCGGATAAATTGTCTCCACCGGCCTCTGTAGGTAGCAATTTTGGCGAATGAGTAGAACGTAGGTGTTTTTGCAGGTTCTCTATTTTGTCTCATAAAATTTTTATTCATAATCTGACATGACTTAGTGTTTTGTGACCTAATCACCATTTAATTTTGTCCGAATGATAATTAGCCCTAACTCAATGTCTCATAATATCACTTGCCCTAAAATCGAAATCCCTAAATATAATTTGTCCTAAAAATGTTTGCTGTAAATATTACAATCTATAATGTTTAAAAGAAATAAAAGGCTTTTATATAACATTAATAAGTCCTAACGTAATGTGTCATAATTTAACTAACCCATAAATCTAAATACTGACACCTGAAGTATTTCACCTGGGTGCGTAAAAAAAATAACCCTCAGCTACTGACACTCGCAGGATATCCGGGTGGTCATAAAAAAAAATAACCCTAACCTACTGACACTCGCAGGATTTCCGGGTGGTCATAAAAGAAAAGACTAACATACATTATACAATTTAACACTTAGGACATGTGACTTTATAGCAAGAAAAATTAAGATATCTAATGATTATAGCACCCGATATTATGACACAGAAGCATTAGAATTAAAGACAATTAGGCATAATAAAA
The DNA here is from genome assembly GCA_947369235.1 of Udea olivalis. NCBI lineage: Eukaryota > Metazoa > Arthropoda > Insecta > Lepidoptera > Crambidae > Udea > Udea olivalis. Next base: position 12,945,057 of record OX376351.1, read on the forward strand.
TTTCGTATATTCGAACATTATGGATAGTGATGATTATAGCAAACGCGTTAGGGATTTTGAATTTCGGACTAACTATTTTCGAAGAAGAAAGGGACTACCGTTTTTGCATCTTTAAGTTGATCAGACCATCTCGTTAGTGATCGGCCTCTAGGTCTCTTTCCTTCCGTGTTCCCAACAATGGTCAGCTTCTCAAGGCTTTGGTATATTATAATGAGGCGTGGGGACGCAATGGTATAGTTCTTGCAAATCACGAGCGCGCGTGAATCTAACGGAATTTTACTTTATTGTGTGGTATTAAGAACCTCGGCACGCGCGCTCGTAAAATGACTGTACTTATAGCAGGTTGTGTTGTGGAAAGACGTTGTTTTACTACCAACCGTGATAAGATTGATACATTTGTGCGTTTGGCGGTCCAGTGAATTCGTAGCATCTGCCCTCAGCACCACATTTCGATTGCATCAATCCTCAGCCTCTCTCTTGCTTTGATGGTCCATGTTTCGACTCCGTACATGATTAACGATGACATATTTGGCGTAGTGCGCTGTAGCACGGTTTCTCGCCTCGATTTCCGTAGTGTCCCTGGTTCGATTCCCGGTCCGGTCAATTCAGGAAACGATCTTTTCTGAATTGACTCTGGTCTGGGTGTGCTGGGAGACGCCCCTGGCTTATTTCCTTGTGTGGTACCTCGTAACAGACGGATGTTAATCCCTACTTCGAGACCAATACAAGAGGTGTATATATTTGTCTGGCGCATATTTATATTTTATTTTATATTTATATCGGGCATTGAGCCCGTACTAAGCGCATTTTGGTGGTGTTGGTGATCCGTCTATTTTTCCATAGACCATTCAGCCGGGTCATAGCATCTTTTGACATGGCAATCCGTTTTTTTATCTCGGGAACACAGCTACCATCGTTGTTTATTTGTGAGCCTAAATAGATGTAGTTTTGGACAACGTCTACACCTACACTATCAATGTCGGTCAACTTTTGAGCACGGTCAACTACCATCAGTTTGGTTTTGCTCCTATTTATAGCCAGGCCCAGTTCCAGACTCTCTGTCTCCAGTTTCTGTAGAAGAATCTTCATATCCGACACAGATGTAGCAACCAGTACCGTATCGTCGGCGTATCTCAAATTGCAAACTCGCTTGCCTCCTAGCGGAAATCCTCCCTCCCAGTTCTCTATCGTTTTCCGGATAATATATTCGCCGTAAATGTTGAATATCACAGGAGAGAGTATGCAACCTTGTCGGACTTCTTTCTTACAAAGAAAGAAGTCGGACAAGGTTGTTACAAACAAACACATCAGAAAAGTCGGTGTCGTTTCAAACCGGTGTTGTTAAGGTTGAGGTTACGAATAAGTCAAATCAGATGTTCTGGCACTCCCATTTCTCCGAGGACCAGCCATAGTTTGTCCCATTTAACGCAGTCGAAGGCTTTGCTGTAATTTATTAAACAAAGCACAGCAGGGCTATTGAACTCCCGGCTCTTTTTTACTACGACCTGACGAATATTTAGAATCTGCTCTCTAGTTCCTTTATCCTTTACGAAACCAGCCTGCTCTTCGGGTATTTCGAGCCTGTGATTGATAACGTTCAACATTGCTGGCATAAGGTATTAAAGCAATGGTTCTATAGTTATTGCATTCAGTGGTAGAGTCCTTTTTGTGCAATGGTATGAAAACCGATTCTGTCCATTATTTCGGCCATTGTCCAGAGTTCCAGATTGCGTTACAGTTATTAGAATAGAATAGAATAAGCATTTATTTGGTAAACCATCACACATTAATAAAAATAAACAAAAAAACACAACAAAATAACAATAGGCAAAAGACAAAAACAAAAAATAATAATAATTAACTACAAATAAAACATGTGTGACAATGTTACCAAAATGGTTACCACTCAGCTGCTATGTCATGGCGGAGCCATGACGCTGGTTTTCTGTGGTAACCACGAGGTGTGAGGAAGGACGTCACTGGTCAATGAAAAATTAAAATTAACATGAACTATTTGCGGCCTTACTAAGAAGAAGATTTGATGGTTCGTGTAGGAATGTGTACCAGGTTATGTGGAATGTGGAAAAAATGTGTATTTGTTTTGTGTAAATGATTGTTTGCAAACTAGTGCGTGTTTGAGGTAGATGAAATGAAAGTATACAATATGTATGGGTATATATAATGTAATAGGTGTATAAAGTATAATATGTATGTATCATATGTATATAATGTATGTATACGAGTTTAAATAGGTACAGTACGACAACTCAATAATTAGACCTTTGGCTATCGATCAGATATTTCCTGAGATGTATTTTATAGGAGGCTGCTGATGTTGAATTTCTGATCGGTGGCGGAAGACTGTTCCAGCATTTCGTGGCAGCATAGCGCTGCTGCCACGAAATGATAATGGTAATGGTAAAGCCTTCTTGGCCACAGTTCTTGATGAGTTTAGCAGGAAATCCATCGTTGCCAGGAGATTTACCGGGTTTCAGAGATTTTATTTCTCGCTCTATTTCTATCGGTAGAATCTCGGGCTCTTTTTCTTGAACGTTCCATAGTTCTGGTCTCAAGTCCGAACAAACATCATTATACAGCGAGCTGCAGGATTGACTTCAACGACCAAGGACCAGCGCTAATATGTTTTTAAGAAAGGCACCTTCGTCACTTAATGGCACATGTTTTGACAGTGCGAGTTCTAGTGAGATCTTTTACTATATCTTTGGTCTCATATTTCACAGAGTGCCGTTCTAATTCTTCACAGAGTTTATTGATCTGGTTGGTTTTGTCTCTTCGCATCAACGTTGTATTTCAGCGCTTAAAACTGGAATATCGCTCTCGGTGTTTTTTTGTTTTGCTGCAACAAGTAAACGGTTGGTCGTTATTGCCGATGAAATAAATCATAAATCATAAATCATAAATCATGCTTTATTGTGGAACACAGGTATATATAGATTACAGATGTTAACAAAAGTGTCTTAATTGTTCAACTGTGACCTACCTCTATGGGCGTACAATAATTATTCAACAGAGTTGAAAGTATTTGATGCAAACATGCTACACACACACTAAAGTAAGTAAAATAATAAGGTTTGTTTGAGAGAAGTGGTCAAATATAATTCGAAATCGACAAAATTTCGTCGTTTTATGCGATATGTCGCTGTATCCGATGTCGTTAAGCGGTACCTAATTACATTAATTTGCACACCTGCGTGCAGGTTGAGTACATGTACATAACATAGATAATTTTAAGACCTTTAGAACTTGTATTCTTGCAAATAAACGAATTTATTTATTTATTTATTTATGTATACTAGTTTAAATAGGGCTTCGGCCGGGATCTTCCCATTCGGCTAAAGAACCGATCTGACATTATAAACGACTTTATATTCGGTTTTGACTGTATATGTAATATGTATGTACCTATATGTATTAGATATTGTACTTATTACGTTTTTTTGTATTTTATTATAGTTTGCATCTGTTGTTGTTTCAAAAGCAGTTTATTTAATTTAATCTCGTGCACCGTCTTCAATTTATCTGTTTGATCGTGTGGTTGACTTGTAGGGAATGCCTTTTGGCATTAAGTCCGCCTATTGTAGTTTTGTTTTTGTGCACGAAGAATAAATAAATATATCATATTATTATTATTAAAAGCGGTTCCAGACTTTCGTTTTATACGGGCGCATAAGCTCGGTTGTAGGCGCGTAAAGGTGCACCTTTTGCACACGCGCAACCCGTAAGAGCGTTACGCGCGTGTAAGAAACTGCAATTTGATTATTATTTCGAAAAAGTACATACTTAATTAGCTTTTCTCTGAATTGTAGTTAGAAACGTTGATGTATGGTACACAGTTAGTTATTCAAAATTACTTACAGGAACGACAATATTTATATTTGATTAATTTTCGTTTAAACGGGAGCCGCTGGCCGACAGTAGTGGTGTAACGAGCGAACATGCCGCAATAAGCCCGTGTATGCGGGTTTGGTTTTTTGAAGCGCGCGTGTAAGCCGAAACGACCGAGCTGAGAAACCGATCTAACAAGCACGGAATCAATGCAAAGGTCACTGAGTAAGCTGGCCATTCTCATCTTGATGGCCTACACCTACACAATCCGGGCGCTGCTGAAAGGGAAAAACTCGTCAGAGCATTCCCCATTGTAAAAGCCATAGAGAACACTCAGCTTGGCAATGTCTACGCAATTGGAGAGGCTCAAGGGTCATAGTTGCCTCTGTGTTTACGATAGTAGACGCGCTGCAACCCTTTGAGAGCTTCGAGTAAGTACCTACTTAGCGGATCCATCCAAGAGATGAGAGCAGTATTCCACACAAAAGCGAACTTAAAATTGTTTCTAATACAAGAGACAGCTACTCAGGCGTGAAGAATCCTCTCACTCTGTTCAGAGTTTCGAGTTTACGTTTAAATAAACAGGGTAAATAATATATTATTGGTTTTTGCAAGGTTTTATTTTTATTTCACTATAACCTTTTTCTACAACTAATATCTAGATAAATAATAACAAGCCTGAGTTCTATGTAAAAACTTTTCACAATATAAATGCATATGGCATGGCAATCACTAATAATGTTTTGTTTCTATTTCTACATATTTTTTATAATACTACTTAAATCAATAATCTACTTAAGCCATTAGCTAATTCAACAAATGCATAAAATACATAACATTAAAAAATATTTCATAATATTCACAAAGTTGGTGCTAATGTTACATCATATTCATTTACATCAAGGGAAGTTTTAGGGTCCATTGATAATTTTATTGCCCGTATGTAACATAAGAGATATGTTACTGGAATCTAATTCCTGCCATTCACACACATTCCCAGTGAAGATGTTCCAACACCTAACTGGACTAAAAGCACAAATCAGGCCAGAGTTCTGTCAGCTGTTATTATCAGAAGGTGGTACTTTATATTCATTGTCTGTTCCAAGTACATCCTTATCAATTTCCTTGAAATCAATATTCTGTTCCTTCATGGCATTCTGAAAACGAGACAAAATAGTATGTAAATAAGCTTTTTGTAATAGTGTAATGATATTACAAGCGAATAGAGGTTACTTAGTAGATTTTACCTTCACACATTCCTGATACACTTTAAAAATACTCGAGCACATTGAATCATCATGATCACCTTTGAGAAACCTGTCTGAAAACCAATTATTAAAACAATCATCGTATTTCTTCTTCAATTCTGTACATTCTTCTCCGATACTATTCATTTCTGGACAATGCTTTTTAGATTTTTTTGCAAAACGTAACTTGAAATTATCAGAAATTATCAGCAGAGATCAATTATTTTAGATTTGCGAATTCGTATTGTGATTCGTATTGGTGAGAACAAATCATTCACCTCTTGACAGTTTTGACTTTGACATGTTATTTTTTTAAAATAAGTGTGGCTGCGGTCCGATTTTCGCTGAAAGTACTTTTAGCCGCCTAAAAGTACTTTCAGCGTAAAAGGCTGCGGTCCGAATAACGCTGAAAGTACTTTTAGGCTAGCGCCCCTCTACAAGCGTCCCGTTTTGCGCCGAAAGCACATTGAGCACGATTTTGACAGATGGTGCGACGTCATAAATGACGTCACCAACTCCGCCATCTTGCACTTACGGTGCCTCTGCTTTGCGGTGCTACTTCTTAAAAAAGGCGACAAGTACAACGTTAATAGCTAAAAAGACCTATATCGCTAATACCTGTTTGGTCTAAAATTGTCGAAAAAACTATGCAAACTAGATTTTAGTTAATCTATCATAAATAAGCATGACCTGATAAAGAACGAACAGAATGGCATCCAAAAGGGAAAATCAACCACTTGAGCTGCTTTCTCTCTGGGCGATAAAATCATTGAATTCGTGGACAAGCGCACACCACTTACTGCTATATTTTTTGATATGAGCAGAGCCTTTGATTTCGTTTCGCATGAGTTGCTGCTTTGTAAGTGTGAAATGTATGGAATTAGAGGGTTGGCTTATGATTGGATCAGATCCTACCTCTGTGACAGGAAACAGTTTGTAGAGATACCAAAACAGGATCAACATAACGTAGTTGATTTTGTTCAATCACGCACGAAGGTAAACCGATTCGGAGTGCCCCAAGGAAGCATCCTGGGGTCCTTACTATTTTTGATTTACATTAACGACCTTCCTGACGTGACAGACTATCCCTGCATCTTGTTTGCCGATGACGTATCTGTGATGATACCTTGTGTGTGTATTGATGATTACAATAGAAAAATAACAAATACTGTTAAGTCCATAGTATAGTGGTTAAACCAAAATAATCATAAAGTTAATATTAATAAAACGAAGTATATACAATTCATTTATAAAAATGGACGTAAAAAAACATTTAAATAACACATGATAGATCATCATTATTTAACGGAAACAAATGAGGTTACTTTTCTTGGCATTCTTTTAGTAGATGATCAGTGCACATGGGAAAAACATATATGCAAGCTAAGCAATAAAATAAATTCATACCCTTATGCCCTGTGGAGGCTTGGAAAAACTGCCAGCAGAGCAGTAGCTCTTCAAGCATATCACAGAAACGTTAGCTCGATTCTGCGTTATGGCATAGTGCTGTGGGGTAACTCGTGTCATATAAATAAACTATTTATAGCACAAAAATCGTGCGTTAGGGCCATTTATGATGTGGATAGTTTTGTCTCGTGCAGATCTTTGTTTTCGGAGCTCAAAATCCTAACCGTTCCTTGTGTATATACAGGGTGTCCCAAAAAGAAGTGTCAATCGGAAGCCCACAGAAAGAGCACCCCTTGGGTTACCCGAATCACCCCCATGTATGTTCCGCGATTGTTCATAGTTTTCGAGAATTAAGAATAAAATTGAGGCAAGCAGAAGAGACGATAAAAAACAACAGAATTGCCTTTATAAAACTAAAAGACAACTTTTTTAGACGATGTAGAATTTGTATCGAGAACGAAGGTAGACATTTTGAACATTTCTTGTAAATAAATAATAAATAATTAATAACTATTTTTTTTTGGTCTATTAATTAAATTTTCAAATGTTTATTCTTTCTATTATTTCCTTAGCCTTCCTGCAGTAGTTTTTGGTTATTTAACAAATTAATGAACTTCAGGAATGATAACATGGCCAAAAAACATTTATTAATCTGATGGCTAATTTCAAGAATTTTCCACCTCTCTGTCTTTGAAGGTTGATTTTAGCCAAAGTAGCCCATTAAGTACTTCTGTTTTGTAATGATTATGAAAGCTGAGATTTTGGAGCATTTTTGAGCTTTACTTAAAAACCATACAGTCACCCGCTTAGATTTTTAATTTAAAGTTGAAAATTTAAGTCTTTATTCATTAATAATTTTGGTCAAAGTTATGAAGCTGATTATTTTATGCATCAAAGTGCAATTAATAATGATTCAGTTGGGCAAAGAAAAAATTTGAAAAGTCTTCTACTTTTAAAAAAATAAAAAATTTAAACTTTTAGGTCCGAAATTCTCAGAAATTCAGAAAAAAAATCATAACTCGAAAACTATAAACAATCGCGGAGCATACATGGGTGCGATTCGGGTACCCCAAGGGGTGCTCTATCTGTGGGCTTCCGCTTGACACTTCTTTTTGGGACACCCTGTATATATGAGGTGTGTGTATTTGTCAAAACTCTATCGACCTACACCAACACTACCGAGCTATTCAAGTGTTTCACCGATTATCCGCGGATCCATAGCTGTAGACGACCGAATAAACTAGTTCTGCCAATAATGAAAACGACAATGTGTTCTAGGAACAGCCGTGTAATGACAATGGCCTTAGAATATAATAAATTACAAATTAATTATTACTTAAAGAATCTATCATTAATTCAATTCAAGTATAAGTTGAAAGTTTGGCTCATTCAAAATTGCTTTTACAACCTAGTTGATTATTTTGATATGGGAATTCAAATTATTGTGTTTGATATTGATTGTGTTTGTTCTTGTGAATTAATGAAGGTAATATAATTATAATTTTAAAAGTTGACATTATTTAATTGCTATATAAAATTGTATTTGCATGCCTGGATGGGTGAATGTGTCTTGTTTATTTTTAATTTTTCTCTACCACCTAAAATGTACCACATTTGGAACTTGCGAAATAAATATTGTTATTCTTATTCATAAGGTGCAGAATATAACAGAGAGATAAGTTTTACTTAAATTTGAATTCGGCGATATACTCGTAATTATGAAAATCTTCCAAGAATGCGACGTTTCCGATCCACCCCAGTCCCCAGGCAAACACTCACGATACGAAAATAGTTGAACAAACTAAATTTGTAGCATGCGCGCTGCGCTCGCTGCGCTGTTGCTGCTCCGCGGGCCTCCACGACACGTGTACGAACACGTGTGCGTGGAACGGCAATGTCGCGTTGGTCGGCGCCTAGCTACTGGTAAAGTATCAGTACTTGGTATTTATATAAAAACCGAAACTTTTATATTAGTATTTAAAAATACTGATACAAATATCGGTATTTATCTGAGGTATCGATACCATTACCGATGTTTTAAAATTATCGATATCAGTCCCTGCATGTTTGAGATTATTTTCGTCTATGTACCCAATTTGGACTGGGCAAAAGTGCTAAAAGTGCTAAAATAACTTTTTCCTATTTCGGACCGCAGCCACAATCAGCCCCCTCATTCTTTAATGCCGCGTCCACACGCTTGGCAAACTTCAACCAGGCCGTCACAAATTCAAACGTGTGTTTATAGCGTTTGGCTTGGTTTGCGTAGGTTTGCAGGCACTTGTAGCCGATCCGTCGAGTGTCGGTTTTTTGTCACAAATCAAAGGTAATTTGCTGCAAGCGCTTGCGAAGCCTCCAGACGTTTGCGCGCACTCAGTCTCGTTTGTGCATTTATTACGGCCGACACAACAACCTTCATGTCCGCCATGCTTGCCTCTTCAGTCAGAGCAAACTAACGCACTCGCAAGCGCTAGCGTGTTTGTTTTGATTCTCCGAATCAATCCAAACGTTTGGAGAGGTTTGGAGTTTGGCATAACAGAAACTCGGATCGATTGCTACTACGCTCAAAAAAGGCATCAAAAATGCAAGATGGCGAAGATAGTAACATAAATAATCTATTAAATCACGCCAGAAGTCACGTCAGCAACTAAAACAAATTGAAAACTGCCAGTCTTAGGCTACACAAGGTGGGAAACTCATTTGTGGGTCAATCTGTAAAATACTTTAACAAAATACCTCAAAGTCTTGTTGATCTACCTCTTCACAAGTTTAAGTCTGCAATTAAAGCAAAGTTAATGAAACAAGGTTAAATTATTATAATGTAGAGGATTACTTGAACGACAAAAGTTTGTGGTCATAGTAGGAATAATCTGCTCCTCTGCTCAATGTTGTGTTATTTTTTCTACTCTCATTGACTACTCTGAATTTATTTTTTGTAAAACAAACAAAGTTCAAAAGAGTAACTATCGAGTTTCTTGCCGGAGTCTTCTCGATAAGAAGCAACGTCCGAACCGGTGGTAGATTCACATTATGTATATTCACAATATTGTACTATTTTATTTACGTTTATTAATATTTTTAAATATATTCTTTTTTTTGACATGTCATAAGTGCTTTGTACAAGCTCAGGTAGTTGTGACCTTTAATTGCTAAAAAACCCTAAAAAAATACTTAAATCCACCATGTAAGTTATTTAATTCACGGTTATATTTATTTAAATCCCAGTTTTTTTTTTTGCTGGCGTAATACTTTACGTTACATTTGTTGTAATCATTTGAAGTCACAGCCCAAACTCGTCAGGTTATATTTTTGTTAAATTAGTGTAAGAGTCGAAATGAATAAATGATTTTTTCACTTTTTTAAAACAAGCAGAGCCGTAGTTAGTTGGAGGGGAAATATCTGACGAATTTGAAATCCTTACAGGCCTAAAACAGGGTGATAAACAGGAAATTTGGATCGGATCAGGTAAGTGAGTAGGTAATTATAAACGGATATTATTTTCAGTAATGTATATTGATAAAATATTATAAATATGAGGATTACCCTTAATCTCCTTTCTTCTTACCACCTATATCCAGACGATCTTCAAAAATATTCTCAAGGTAGCCTTGATAACCTGCATAAGGTTGTCCATATCGTGAACGCAGTTCTGGATCGTATTCAGGACTGGAGTAAATAATAATATAATTTATCTATTTATTCTCTCACAGAAGATTTATACAATAATGTACAGGTGCAGGAACAGCAATGTAGAAACAAAATCTGCGCCGTGAGAGCTGGTGCCTGATGTAGGTTAATGAAAACCTGTAATACAGGTCACCAGGACCCACTCCGCGGTTTAACTTTAACTACAAATGTAAAATTAAGCACAAAAAACTTACATGTTATTCTGAGATAAGAGATGGTACGAGTAATTACAAGAAAAAGAATACAATCTAAAGATAAATTTAACTAATTGAAAAGTGTGTGTATGTACCCATATTTATAGTTGTGGTGGTGAGGAAGCATTTAGCATAGATATGGGGGTGAGTTTGTTTGTGTAGTAGTTGTGTCAATGTGTGTAAGTGTTTGAGTACCCGAAGAGCGTATTGATTGAAAGGATAAGAAATATTCAGAAACAAAAGAAGAAATACCGGGCATGGTTCTAGGACATTGAACACAGTAGCTTAGTAACGCAGTAGTAAATCTTTTGGTCTTACGGTTAACCCTACTAAAACACAAGCTTTAGTTGTAGGTAGCACATGGTTGATTTCTAGAATTGACTGGAAAAATATGCCACAAATAGTTTTTGAGGGAGTCCGTATACCTTACAGTAACGTGGTAAAGAATCTGGGGATATTCATTGATAGCTCACTTGATTGGGGTAAACAAATTGGCTAGGTTAGCAGGAAGGTGTTTGCTTCTGCCCATTTTTTGCCCATTCTCACCAAGGTTTCTCTAGTCCAAGCCCTTCTCCTGCCGATTCTCGATTATGCCGACTGCTGTTATCTCGATGTTACTCAATTTTTTTTAATAAACTGGAACGTCTTCAGAATTTCTGCATTCGCATCATCTTCGGCCTACGCAAGTATGATCATGTATCTGAATTCTGCGCCCAATTAAAATGGCTTCCAATTCGTCGCCGACGAGATCTTCATATTCTCGCCTTGCTTTACTCTGTGTTGTTCGATCCCCGGTCACCTCCTTATCTTTAGGAGTTGTTCCAATTTCAGCGGTCTGCCAAGAGTGATAATATGCGGTCAACCCGGAATCTTCTTCTCGCTTTCCCCTCTCATTCTTCAAGTTGTTATTCCAATTCTTTCACTGTCCAATCCATTCGCTTGTGGAATTCGCTACCTTTACTTATTAGGCAATCTCAATCCTTACCTATAAGCTGCTTGTGGCTGAAAGAAGAAATGCTGGGCCTAATCCCAAACACAGACGGAGTTTGGAGGAGGACAAATCGCGAGATTGAAGAGCTGGTGGCCGAGCCCAATATCATCGACGAGATAAAGGGTCTCAAGCTTCGCTGGCTCGGCCACCTGATGCGAATGGGGGAGGATCGCGTGGTTAAGCGGGCGTACATGGGAGTCATGGGACAACCGTGTGGGCGACGGCCGGTCGGCCGTCCTAGGTACCGCTGGGATGACAAGGTCATGGAGGAGGTGACGCACGATAGACCAAAGTGGCGTAAGTATCTTAGTGTCGGAGGCCAAGAACCACTTTGGGTCGCTGCGCCATCATAGTTAGTTATACTTCATTCATTATAACATTATAAGTAAGAAGCAGGGGTGCTAAAATGAATGACAATTTGCATTTGAGGTTGCCATGACGACAACATACCTGAGTATAACCTGGCAAAATTAAAAATCCCTTCCGCCACTACGTATGAAGGAATTATGTTAACATTTTAGATTTGGTAAAGTTATAGTGACAGTGAAAATGTGATCGAATAAAAGCCCCTGCTTCTTTTAGGTTTTAAGCACGTTGCCCTGCGTTGATAACTAGGCAAGTGGCTTCTGCCAGTAAGGTATTCAAACTAAAAAATGCAGCGCGTCAGTCCCAAATTGTATCAGACGTCTCTCCGTCTTGTCGCCGACGTTGTTTCTTCTGCTTAACATGTTATCTCTTGGTAATATTCATTGCTATGCGGATGATAACTCGGTCCACGCGCGTTATTTCGAGCGCCCTGGGGCAAAGCAGACTGACATCGAGGAGAAGAGGCAAAATCTTGTTGTTGAGCTTGACGGAGTGTTGGACCGCATTTCAGAATGGGGTGCATGCAATCTTGTCAAGTTCAATGCCAAGAAAACGCAGGTGTGTGCATTCACAGCAAAGGCGTCGCCGTTCCTTTCCCATTCTACTCTTCAGAGCACCCCGCTACCGATTAAGAATAGCCTGAACATCCTTGGCATGGATGTTCGTAGCAACCTAAATCAGCGGGACTACATTGAGAGCGTCATTAGAACTGCATCCCGTAAACTCGGAGTCCTGAACAGAGTGAGACGATTCTTCACGCCTGAGCAGCTCTGTCTCTTGTATAAGACACAAGTTCACTCGTGCGTGAAATACTGCTCTCATCTCTGGGACGGTTCCGCCAAGTACCTACTTGAAGCTCTTGACAGGTTGCAGCGGCGTGCTATTCGTATCATTGGAAACCCAGAGGCAACTTTGACCCTTGAGCCTCTCAAATTGCGTAGAGACATTGCCAGGCTAAGTGTTCTCTATCGCTTCTACAATGGGGAATGCTCTGACGAGTTATTCCAGCTTATTCCACCCTCACCTTTCCACTCCCGTACCACGCGTGCTGGACTACGGCGTCACCCACACACAATTCAACATTTGTTGGCCCGAACTAAAAGGTTCAGTGACTCGTTTCTTTGTCGTACCATCCAGACGTGGAACGCTCTTCCAGCACATGTGTTTCCTTTCTCGTATAGTCCCGGGTTCTTCAAGCGGGGCGTGAAAAGGCATTTCTGCAGGCCTTCAAGGTGAGGATGGCCAGCCCAGTAATTCGTTGAATGACTGGGCTTGTCAACCTCATATCTGGACCTCAGGACCGCTTTCATCAGGTGGAGTGGGGTCATCTTGACGGGCAATATATATAAAAAAGACGTATATTCTTATATATACAAATAAAAATAATGTTTACTTTAATGTCTCTACTTACTCGTACCTACTTCTTTTTCGTGGTGAAATCCTAATTGAGTATAGTTAAAGCACGCTTTCATCACGACGCTTTGGGTGCGCTGAAATTACTTTGAAAATGTGAAATTATTTTATGGATTTAAGGAAATCCTAAAAAAATCCGACGTCTAGCTGCGAGATCTACGCAGTCTTTTCTAAGCACGTTGCCCTGCGTTGATAACTAGGCTAGTTGCTTCTGCCAGTAAGGTACTCGTATTCAAACTAAAAAATGCAGCGCGTCAGTCCCAAATTGTATCAGACGTATATTCTTATATAGGTAATCTTTCAAATAAAATTTATACAAATAAAAATAATGTTTACTTGGATGTCTCTACTTACTTCTTTTTTGTGGGCTAGCCGCACTCACTCAGTATAATTGAGAATACCCCCATTTTTGACAATAATATTGCGTGTGTGCGGCTAGCCTTATAGAATCCTTGCCGCCTGGGATAACGAAGGTTATGTCAGACTTCTTTATACCGTCTGAAACCCCATGGTACTCAATCTCAACACTTCGATGGCCGGGCGGGGTTCCCTAAAATGTTTCGCAACGCCCTGCCACTTGCCACCAGTCCAGGACTTTAAGGGGCCGCTCTAACCGGCCCCCCCAATGAAGGGGAGGGGTAGGGCACGGTAGCGGGACTCCATCGGGTCCGATGGAGTCCCTATCGAAGCGTGGAAATCGATGGGACTTACCCACCTTTTCAACCGCATTCTCCTCAAGATACCTGACCAATGGAGACTGAGCATTATCACGCCAGTCTTCAAGGGCATGGGCTCGGTGCAGGAGTGCAGCAATTATCGCGGCATAAAGGTGATGTCCCACACCATGAAGCTCCTCGAGCGCATTGTGGACTCTCGGATTCGACAGGAGTGTACAATCGCGGAGTGTCAGTATGGGTTTCGACCGGGTTGCGGGACCATGGACCCCGTATTTGCCTTGAGAACGCTCATGGAGGGTTTTCTTTTTAATATTGCCCGTCTAGATGACCTCACTCCACCTGATGGAAAGCGGTCGTGAGGTCCAGATATGAGGTTGACAAGCCCAGTCATTCAAACGAATCACTGGGCTGGCCATCCTCACCTTGAAGGCCTGCAGAAATGCCTTTTCACGCCCCGCTTGAAGAACCCGAGACTATAAGAGAGAAGGAAACACATGTGCTGGAAAAGCGTTCCACGTCTGGATGGTACTACAAAGAAACGAGTCACCGAACCTTTTAGTTCGGGCAACTTATGTTGAATTGTGTGTGGATGACGCCGTAGTCCAGCACGCGTGGTACGGGAGTGGAAAGGTGAGGGTGGAATAAGCTGGAATAACTCGTCAGAGCATTCCCCATTGTAGAAGCGATAGAGAACACTTAGCCTGGCAATGTCTCTACGCAATTGGAGAGGCGCAAGGGTCAAATTTGCCTCTGGGTTTACAATAATACGGATAGAACGCCGCTGCAACCTGTCAAGAGCTTCGAGTGGGTACTTGGCGGAACCGTCCCAGAGATGAGAGCAGTATTCCACACATGAGTGTACTTGTGTCTTATATAAAAGACAGAGCTGCCCAGGCGTGAAGAATGGTCTTACTCTGTTCAGGATTTCGAGTTTGCGCGATGCAGTTCTAATGACGCTCTCAATGTAGTCCCGCTGGTTAAGGTTCAATGCATCAATTCAAGGCATCCATGCCAAGGATGTTTAGGCTATCCTTAATCGGTAGCGGAGTGCTCTGAAGAGTGGGATGGGAAAGGAACGGCGACGCCTTTGCTGTGAATGCACACACCTGCGTTTTCTTGGCATTGAACTCGACAAGATTGCATGCACCCCATTCTGAAATGCGGTCCAAAACTGCGTCAAGCTCAACAACGACTTCGCCTCTTCTCCTCGATGTCAGTCTGCTTTGCCCCAGGGCGCTCGAAATAACGCGCGTGGACCGTGCTATCATCCACATACGAGTAACATGTCATTGATATGCAGAAGAAACAACGTCCGCGACAAGACGGAGCCCTGCGGCACTCTGGCATTAATCTGGAGAAAGCGTGATTTTCGACCATCGCAAAGGACACGAATTCTACGTCCCTTCAGAAATCCGGCGACCCAGACGCATAGGCGAGGTGGCAGACCATATGCCGGAAGCTTGGAAAGAAGCGAACGATGCCATACACGGTCGAAAGCTTTGGTAATGTCAAGGCTGACGGCCAAAGATTCCCCATGCTTGTCCATAGCCTCCCCCTAGATGTGTGTTACGTACGCTAGAAGATCACCCGTAGACCGTTTTGGTCGGAAGCTGTACTGACGGTCGTGAATAAGAGAGTGATCCTCTAGGTAACGGATGAGCTGCGTGTTTATGATCCGCTCAAACACTTTAGCTAAAACTGAGGTTACGGCTATTGGACTGGACGGTAATTGGCAGGGTCAGACCGGTCCCTTTTTTGGGAACTCGTTGAACGTTCGCCTCCTTCCAAGACAGCGGCACAAGACTCGGAACCACAGCTGGAATTCCATCAGGGCCACTGGTTTTCCTGACAACGAGTGACTGCAGTTTGGCACGTACATCACACTGCCTGATACGAATATCAGGCATTGTGGAGCCGCAATGTGGAATTTCATCGATGCAAGAGTTTGCGGCAAAGAGGTTAGCCAGTAAATCGGCTTACTCTTGCGGCTGATGAGCCAACGATCCATCAGGGAAATCTCAGTGGGGGCAGCGAAGACACGCAGAAGTTAGATTGCACGTGTTTAGCCAGTCACCAGTAGAAGCGGCTACCCGTAGGGTGCGTGATGAGTTCTTGGCCAACACGTGCAATTCGCTGGGAGTCTACTCTAATGTAAGCCCTCTTCGTGGCCCTGGTGGCTTTATTAAAGGCTGCTTTCAGGGAGACCAGTTTTGAATGATCATTGAGTGCCTGGGCCCTAGACCAAGCACAGTACGCCTCCTGTTTTTGTTCAACAGCTGCGGCACACTCGCTATTGAACCAGAGACCAGTTTTGCTAGCACCCACCGTTTCTACGGGTCTCCCTGGCCGGCGGGCCGAGACACACTTCACACACAATACCGCCGCTAAGGCTACCACTGGTCCAACAATTGCCACGAGCACAGTCCTCCTGGCACCAGCTAGTGCAGTGCTGATCCCGGAACGCGACCTGACCGAGATAGGTCAGAATCACTTGGCGGGTTTTACACAACTGCATGGTGGTAACAACAACAGGCCGACTTATGTCTCCCACCTGGAGAGCAGATGGTCTGCTGCTAAAAACCTTAAAACCCTTAGTCGCCTCTTACGACACCCATGGGAAGATATGGGGCTGTGGAAAGTATTCGTTTAAAGTGCCGCCAACAGCACGGCACAAAAGGGATACAGACTGAAGAATACACTTCTGCATCTCCTTTTTTAGACATGCAGAACGCCTTCGACTGTGTCCCTCGTGAGATGATCGGCTGGGCGCTGCGGTCCAAGGCCGTTCTCGAGGTCTATTTGACATTATCCGGGACATGTATCACGATTCCAGTTCCATAGTTAGGACTGCGGTTGGTGACACGCTTACCTTCCCTATCACCGTTGGAGTACACCAAGGCTCCGTGCTTAGTCCGTTTCTGTTCAGCGTAATATGAGACGTTCTGTCAAACAGCATCCTGACCACCACGAGCAACCACTCTGGTTGCTCATGTATGCTGATGATATTGCGCTAGCAGACTCGGACAGGGGACGGCTGGTACAACGGGTGAATAAGTGGAAAAATTCACTTGAAAACGGCGGTCTGAAACTCAATGTGGCGAAGACGGAGTACATGGCCTGCAACACCACACATCTGGCTGCAGGAGCACCGCCTTTGTTGGTATGGTCATATCTCACGGAGATCGGCAAACTACACACATCAAAAGTGTCTAGGGATCAAGCATTTTTATGCGGATTTCTTGAGATTGAGATGTGGCTTTGTAATAAATTTATGATTTTATAAATTTATATGGATCCTTTTTGGTGCATTTCATAATTTGAAACAGGAACTGTCAATCAAATTCGAGTAAAAGATGAAAATCAGCTGTCAATATTTTCCCTATAAAAACATACAACGCATTGAAGACATTATTAGTGCTACTGTTTCCCTACTACTGATTAAAACCAACGTTATTATGGAGCGGCGACGTCATTTAAGCAGGGAAGAAATGCTCAGAGCCGTGGGAATGATAGAAGCTGGTTCCCGGCAACGTACTGTGGCTTTAGCTCTGAATACAAGTCAGAGTGTTATCAGTCGACTTTGGACACGTTACCGAAGCACTGGTACCGTGGCTGAGCGCCATGGAGGACGGTATCGCTGCACCACACGGAGACAAGACCGATACATTCAAATCACAACTCGAAGAGCTCCAACAATAACCGCCATGATGTTAGCCGTGAGGCTTCATCACTCTTCAGGGAACTTAATTAGCGACCAAACAGTCAAAAACCGCTTGCATGAAGTGAACCTTCATTCCCGAAGACCGCTATGGGTACCACCTATAGCAATGCACAATCGTAGGATTCGATATCAATGGGCTCTTGAACACAGAAATTGGGCAGAAGAACAATGGCGTTTCGTGTGCTTTTCTGATGAGTCTCGTTTTGGTATGAGACCGGATACAAGACGTATACGACACTGGAGAACCCCTGGACGCCAACAGCGATTAAAATCCTGCCAGGAAGTCCATCCTTATAGTGGTGGAACCATCATGGTATGGGCGGGTATTTGGATCGGCGGAAGAACTGAGTTGATTTGGATCAGAGGCAACCTCAACGCTCAAATTTATGCTAAAACGATTGTATCAGACGTCATCGTTCCTCTACAAGTGCAAATCGGTCCCTTATTTCAGTTAATGCATGATAATGCACGATCGCACACCGCAAGAGTTGTAAGACAGACTCTCGCCGCAGCTAACATCAATGTCCTGCCCTGGCCTGCTCAGTCGCCAGACTTGAACCCGATTGAGCATGCATGGGATATGCTACAGAGAAGAGCTCTGCCGAATATGGAGGGTATCCAGTCGCAAGAAGACCTTTTTTTGTTGTTGCAACGAACATGGGCGGCCATTCCACAGCGTGATTTGGATGAACTCATTTTGAGTATGCCAAACCGATGTTCTTGTGTTGTTAGTGTTCGCGGTAGAAACACGGATTATTAATTGTTTAAGTTACCCAATAAAATTTTAAAGAAAACTGTTATTTCAGTCTTTTTTTCGAACTTTAATGTTAGTGGTTCAAATGTCAAAAATCCGTTTATTAGGAAAATGGCAAATTTCTTTATTAATGCAAAGGTGACTTGGTTTATCGTTACTGTAGACAAACGAAAACACTTTATTTGATGAATCCTTGGAGAAAATTTTAATTAATATCAATCAGGAGAAAAGTTATTGCAAAAATATATGTTGATCCCTAGACACTTTTGATGTGTGTACGTGGGCAACAAATGTCTGGCCATGTCGCCCCTGCCAGGTACCGGTAGAAGAGGTCGACCCAAGAAGCAGTGGCTCGACGTCGTTAAGGGTGACATGCGTGCCAACAGACTCACCACTGAGGATGCACAAGACTGCGCGAGAAGGGCCAAGAAAATAAGAAAGGCGGACCCTGGGGTTCTGGAATTCCCCACTGGTGTGTGGGTTCACAACCGGGATAGACCGCACGGATGATGATGATGATGATTTAGCGGGTATCCCAGCACAAAATTGTCAGTCGGTGAAAAAAATGTTTATGACGAAGGGCGAGTATTGAATCTTACTTACTTATCTTCTTTTTGACTTGTTATAAATTATTTTGTACAGCTTATTAATCTAAATTATAATATGATGAGAGGCAACTGAAGAATCTTAGACACATTACATTTTAGTGAATTAACAGGAGCTATTAAATAGCTGCTATTTGAATGAATGGGAATGGGTGAGAGGTCAGGCCTCGCTGACGCAATGTGGC
Source organism: Udea olivalis (assembly GCA_947369235.1). Lineage (NCBI taxonomy): Eukaryota > Metazoa > Arthropoda > Insecta > Lepidoptera > Crambidae > Udea > Udea olivalis. Next base: position 12,964,147 of record OX376351.1, read on the forward strand.
CAGCTGCCGAGACCGCGCGTGCGGAGACTGCCAGATATTTACGTGGAAAGCCGTTACTGCGTAGTTAGTTATTCATTAAACTCTTAGAACTGGAATCACCATAATGCGCAGTTCACTGCTTACCGTTTATTATCGTGTCAAATCATAGCAATTTATGTAAACATACGTCGACATCTGAGTCGCTGAACACCTGGATGTTTTAGGAATAAAAATTAGAATTTCTAAGCGACTTTTCAGTTTTCCTGCTATTTAGATAGGTACCTACGCCGTCAATTCTGGTTGTACTTGCAATTGAATGGATATATTTAACCTGAAGGAATGGCTAACTCGTTTCTCAGGTTTTATTTTCGTTGCAGAGGTGACAATAAAAAAAATCTAATTATTGATCAAATGACCAAATTTGTTAATTTAAATGGAATAATGGGAAAATTTTAAGCAATTTCAACATCAAAAATTAAAGAGGCTTATTAAGGGGCTTCTTCTAAATGTGACCCAGATAGAAGGAGCCCCTGGGTTAATATGATCTCATTACAAAATAGTAGGTAGGTACCTAAAGCTTTACTTAAAAGATATTTGTGATGTTGTATTGTTTGCAGACGATACATCTTTAGTTTTTAAAACTGACAGAAATAAAAACCTTTTTGATGATGTAAATGACGCACTTTCAAAGGTTTTACAATGGTTCACAGTAAATAATCTACAGCTTAATGCAAAAAAGACTAAATGTTTTAATTTTAAGTTGCCTAATGTTAAAGATAACCCCATTAGTCTAGAAATTGATGGTAATACTACCAAGCTTGTAGATACAACAGTTTTACTTGGAATCACACTAGATTCAAAACTGCAATGGAACCCTCATATAACAGCTCTCTCAGGCAGACTTAGTTCGGCTGCATTTGCAGTGAGAAAAATTAGGTTATTAACAGATGTTGATACTGTTCGTTCAGTTTATTTTAGTTATTTCCACAGTGTAATGTCTTACGGCATTGTACTTTGGGGTCAAGCGGCGGATATACAAACCATCTTTATCCTCCAGAAGCGAGCGATCAGATCCATCTATAAGCTTCGTGCACGGGCTTCACTTAGGGAGATTTTTAAGGAAATTGATATCCTCACTGGCACTGTAGCGTCACAATACATTTACAATTGCATTGTTTTGGTGAAAAAAAATATTGGTCTCTATACTATACACAGTGACATACATTGCAGAAATACTAGGAATAAGGATAAAATTGCACTTCCACTCTTTAGGTTACAAAAAGTTTTAGGATCCTGTAAGGGGCAAAGGTACTCGTATACATTATTACAACAAAATTCCAAAAACCATTTGTGAGTTACCTTTACATAGATTTAAAAATCACATCAAAACAGCTTTATTAAAAAAGGGCTAATAAGTTTATAAGGTAGTCTTTTGTAGTTACAAAAGACTACCTTATAGATAAAAATGCCTGGGTGTAAGCGCTCTGCTCTATGCGGGATTAAATAGCTCTATTGTAACAGATGTTTTATTGTAATAGTTAATAGGTACCTAGTATGTACTGACTAACAATTTTTCTTTTTAAATTGTATAAATGAATTTTTGTTTTATATTATTTTATGGTTGGTTTTTTTCTCTCTTTGTTTATATTCTTTTAGGTTTATTTGTATCAAAATGGCACACTGCTTGTACTTTACTAACGCCTGTTGTAAACCCAAAACAAGTTTAAAAGAGTAACTGCTGAGTTTCTCGCCGGGTCTTCTCAGCAAGAAACAACTCCGACGCGGTGGTAGAGTCGCATTATGTCTGTATAGATACTGCTTATTTACATATCCATATTATTATGGTATTTATGTCTATTATTTAGTATATTTTGCTGTAAATTTGACGATTTTAAAGTACTGATACAGTCTATTTGAATAAAGTTATTTGAGTTTGAGCTTAAGTAGGTACCTGCATCCAGGGTGTCACGAAACGCAACGTCGAGCGGTAACTCGAAGGTAGTTCGAAGGTTAAGAATTAAAGTATTTTAGTGCGAAATAATCAACTCGGGTTCATTAGGCCGCGAGGAGCAAAAAAGGGTGGCCGCGGTGGTGGCTTTATTCTCAAAGTTTGTTTTTTAACCTTGCGGAGGGCGACATCGCATCGGTGCGACTTGGCTTAAAAGCTACGCCAAAAGTTACAACAATTTTCACGCCATCGCTACACGCGCTGATGGCTTACTTACTTAAAAATAAAATGTATTATTTATTACAAGTATCGATCTTCTCGAAGAATTCACCCTGAACCAATTGGAAAATACCTGTGACTTCTCTTCTTTAGACACCACAGAAATCTTGAAATTATAGGCAGCCAGTGCATTTTCTTTGCTTTGAAACCTCTTCCCCTTTAGTTTTTCTTTAATCTTTGGAAACAGGTAAAAACCGCAAGGCGCTAGGTCAGGAGAATATGGTGGGTGCGGACGGACACATTTTTAGGTTGAAAAGTTAAGTGTTCTGGCAGACGTGTGCGGCGCCGCATTGTCGTGGTGCCAAAGAAGGTGCCGGATTCCTGACTTCGGTCGCTTGTCACACCAAGCTGATATTACTGTTGGAGCAAAAACTGTCACATACCATCCGAGTTCACCGTTCTTTGATCCTCTAGCACTACAGTTAGCAATATGACCAGTTTTGCAGAAAAACGAGGTGACTATTTGTTTCTGTGTGCTTCGTGCTCGGCGACATTTCGTTGGAGTTGGTTCATCTTCAAAACACCATACAGTCGACTGTCGCTTTGTTTGTTTCAGGATCATAGTTATAAAGCCATGTTTCGTCACCAGTCAGTAGGTATATAATACACGTTTTTTTCTCGCAACCGTCGAATTTATCTATCATGAATAGGCACCAATCCACCCGACGGTCTTTCTGCTGCTGAGTTTGTGCGGCACCTATCTCGAACAACGTTTACGGAGAGAAAGGTGGTCGTGAATTATGGTTTGCATTGCTGCTGATCTTCAGATCCCTATCTACTTCAGTCCCTATCTACTTCACCCGGGTAGGTAGGGTTTTCGCAGCCGGAACTACGGGTCTGGCTGTTAGGATCAGGGTACCACGGGTGTTGGGGGGTCCCAGCACTGCCTTTGTTAAGGCAGGCCCCAACTTGGAGTTGGATTCGTGGTGGCATGTGGTTAGTTGCAGAGGTGGGGCATGTTCGTCTGCTCGGTAGTGTGTACCGAGCGTCCCTCCTCGCGCGCAACGAGTATCTAAATTCACTGGTCTAGGGCGTTGGGCCGCTAAGTGTTTAGATGCGGGGTTAGTAAGAAACCCTTATAGCGGCTTGCCGCTCCTCCGGTACTTGCCTGGATAGGAAGGAGATGGGTATCCGCTAGATTGCCTATCCGGCCACCCTGCTGTAGCTAAGGGTAGATGTACGGCAGTGCATTGAGATGTGAGCGTGCTATACAGCTCAGGCACCATTCTGGAGAAATGGTAGTTGGCTTCTCTGACGTCCCCAGCGGGGATTGAAGCCGCTAGCGTTCTTTGGATGCGCGTGGTGAGCGACTATAACTGCTCTGGTACCATTCTGGATAAATGGGAGTGGGTAATGCCACGGGCTACTCGCCTATGAGTACCATAATGTGTAATGCATTGTGCATTGTGCTTTATGGCGGCAGGACCTACCGCAGATGGTCCCTGGTACACTTCACGGTGTGCTAGGAATAGTGTGCCTTTCTGCATAACCGAGAGGTTGGTCGGGGGGCCACTAAAATAAATCTCTGTAGTTTGGTAAGGGACTTGCTGCTGATCCAATTCCCAGTTCTCGCTCCAGCTCTACATACGTAATTCGTTTTCACAAATAAGTTTTTCGACAGCACGAAGGTTTTCTTGTGTGACCGCGGTTGGCGGCCGTCCTGTCTTCGCTTCATCTTCGAGACATCCCCGTCCTCTTTCAAATTCAGCAAACCAATTAAATACTGTTGCTCGTGAACAAGCAGACTCACCAAAAGTAGTAGCCAAATGTTCAAAACATTCTTGAGCTTTAAACCTTTTTTATAGTCATAATAAATCATAACGCGAAAATCACGGCGACTGAGCTCCATTGCTGCAAGCAAATTCCCGCCAGATTCTCGGAAAAATTATGCTCATTCAAATGAAAATAAGAAAATATATGTGTGTTCTATTTTAAAATATATCAATAAACAACCAGCCTTTAAGTTGGTGTATTACTTGCCAGTGTCAATTAAATGAGTAAAGAGTATCTAACTTCTTTTGGCATGCCCCTTGTATGTCCTCGTTTTGGGTCACTCCTCTACTCATATTATAAGGTCGTTCGTTCGTAGCACTGTAATAAACGGTGCTTTAATTGCTTAAACTTAAGTCATTAAGTCGTAGGTATAAATTTTGATCACTCTTTTTTGTGTGTTCTAAAAGAATATTAGTATGTTTGGGCGGGCGGCGGCGGCGCCAGACTTTTCCGTTGAAATATTTATCTGAATTGTATCTGAATTTTATATTAACCTTACCAACTTATAAAAATACATAAAACATTAGTTTATTTTGGTTATGCCCTGATATAAACCAAAAAGGAAAATACATTTGCTATTTAACAAGACCAAAACGTGACTTGCAGTCGACTGGCCTAGTTGGCACAATGGGTAGATATCCCGCCTGACCGCTTAAGGCCGTGGATTCTAATCCAAATTTCCGATTTAAAACATTACTTTCAAGTTTCATACTGGCGTAATCATATCTACCTACTCGGGGTCGGGTGAAATTCGCATTAAGTGGTCCCTCACCTGGAGCATTTTCCTGTAATGTAACGTTTCAGATTCGCTTTTGAGCATTACATTAACTGTAATGTAATGCTCGTCATGTCAGTGAGGCAGTACTGACTGCCTCCCTGACATGACGAACATTCGCCTGTACCGAATGTACATTTCAGATTCAATTTTGAGCATTACATTAACTGTAATGTAATGCTCGTCATGTCAGTGAGGCAGTACTGACTGCCTCCCTGACATGACGAACATTCGCCTGTACCGAATGTACATTTCAGATTCGCTTTTGAGCATTACATTAACTGTAATGTAATGCTCGTCATGTCAGTGAGGCAGTACTGACTGCCTCCCTGACATGACGAACATTCGCCTGTACCGAATGTACATTTCAGATTCGCTTTTGAGCATTACATTAACTGTAATGTAATGCTCGTCATGTCAGTGAGGCAGTACTGACTGCCTCCCTGACATGACGAACATTCGCCTGTACCGAATGTACATTTCAGATTCGCTTTTGAGCATTACATTAACTGTAATGTAATGCTCGTCATGTCAGTGAGGCAGTACTGACTCCCTCCCTGACATGACGAACATTCGCCTGTACCGAATGTACATTTCAGATTCGCTTTTGAGCATTACATTAACTGTAATGTAATGCTGTCATGTCAGTGAGGCAGTACTGACTGCCTCCCTGACATGACGAACATTCGCCTGCACCGAATGTACATTTCAGATTCGCTTTTGAGCATTACATTAACTGTAATGTAATGCTCGTCATGTCAGTGAGGCAGTACTGACTGCCTCCCTGACATGACGAACATTCGCCTGTACCGAATGTACATTTCAGATTCGCTTTTGAGCATTACATTAACTGTAATGCCCAAAAATGTAAGCGATAAGAGTGGACTGTATTTCGATAAACTAAATATATACGATACGACAGATAATAAGACGATAATAGTGGGGAGAGATAATCAAATGGACAAAACACTTACCAATAAAGCTGTGCTCTTGTGTGCCTCGGTCTTCGGCGGTTGGTTGGGGCTCCTATCACCTTTGGGAACTCGAACTCACCTCCAGCAACAGTTACCTTTCTCCAAGTACCTAATACCGGGTGTAGAACAACAGTGTTTCCTCCAGTCGACTTCTCTCTTTCCCTTTGCAGTTTAATACACGTGAAGCGACAGCGAAAAGGGTTGTGTACTAAATTACAATATTACAAAAACGATATAATAACGAAAATGTGCTTGTGCACCGACAATGACTACCATGAAACGACAACGAGAATAATTTGAATTAACTGAGCATTACATTAACTGTAATGTAATGCTCGTCATGTCAGTGAGGCAGTACTGATTGCCTCCCTGACATGACGAACATTCGCCTGTACCGAATGTACATTTCAGATTCGCTTTTGAGCATTACATTAACTGTAATGTAATGCTCGTCATGTCAGTGAGGCAGTACTGACTGCCTCCCTGACATGACGAACATTCGCCTGTACCGAATGTACATTTCAGATTCGCTTTTGAGCATTACATTAACTGTAATGTAATGCTCGTCATGTCAGTGAGGCAGTACTGACTGCCTCCCTGACATGACGAACATTCGCCTGTACCGAATGTACATTTCAGATTCGCTTTTGACCATTACATTAACTGTAATGTAATGCTCGTCATGTCAGTGAGGCAGTACTGACTGCCTCCCTGACATGACGAACATTCGCCTGTACCGAATGTACATTTCAGATTCAATTTTGAGCATTACATTAACTGTAATGTAATGCTCGTCATGTCAGTGAGGCAGTACTGACTGCCTCCCTGACATGACGAACATTCGCCTGTACCGAATGTACATTTCAGATTCGCTTTTGAGCATTACATTAACTGTAATGTAATGCTCGTCATGTCAGTGAGGCAGTACTGACTGCCTCCCTGACATGACGAACATTCGCCTGTACCGAATGTACATTTCAGATTCGCTTTTGAGCATTACATTAACTGTAATGTAATGCTCGTCATGTCAGTGAGGCAGTACTGACTGCCTCCCTGACATGACGAACATTCGCCTGTACCGAATGTACATTTCAGATTCGCTTTTGAGCATTACATTAACTGTAATGTAATGCTCGTCATGTCAGTGAGGCAGTACTGACTCCCTCCCTGACATGACGAACATTCGCCTGTACCGAATGTACATTTCAGATTCGCTTTTGAGCATTACATTAACTGTAATGTAATGCTGTCATGTCAGTGAGGCAGTACTGACTGCCTCCCTGACATGACGAACATTCGCCTGTACCGAATGTACATTTCAGATTCGCTTTTGAGCATTACATTAACTGTAATGTAATGCTCGTCATGTCAGTGAGGCAGTACTGACTGCCTCCCTGACATGACGAACATTCGCCTGTACCGAATGTACATTTCAGATTCGCTTTTGAGCATTACATTAACTGTAATGTAATGCTCGTCATGTCAGTGAGGCAGTACTGACTGCCTCCCTGACATGACGAACATTCGCCTGTACCGAATGTACATTTCAGATTCGCTTTTGACCATTACATTAACTGTAATGTAATGCTCGTCATGTCAGTGAGGCAGTACTGACTGCCTCCCTGACATGACGAACATTCGCCTGTACCGAATGTACATTTCAGATTCAATTTTGAGCATTACATTAACTGTAATGTAATGCTCGTCATGTCAGTGAGGCAGTACTGACTGCCTCCCTGACATGACGAACATTCGCCTGTACCGAATGTACATTTCAGATTCGCTTTTGAGCATTACATTAACTGTAATGTAATGCTCGTCATGTCAGTGAGGCAGTACTGACTGCCTCCCTGACATGACGAACATTCGCCTGTACCGAATGTACATTTCAGATTCGCTTTTGAGCATTACATTAACTGTAATGTAATGCTCGTCATGTCAGTGAGGCAGTACTGACTGCCTCCCTGACATGACGAACATTCGCCTGTACCGAATGTACATTTCAGATTCGCTTTTGAGCATTACATTAACTGTAATGTAATGCTCGTCATGTCAGTGAGGCAGTACTGACTCCCTCCCTGACATGACGAACATTCGCCTGTACCGAATGTACATTTCAGATTCGCTTTTGAGCATTACATTAACTGTAATGTAATGCTGTCATGTCAGTGAGGCAGTACTGACTGCCTCCCTGACATGACGAACATTCGCCTGTACCGAATGTACATTTCAGATTCGCTTTTGAGCATTACATTAACTGTAATGCCCAAAAATGTAAGCGATAAGAGTGGACTGTATTTCGATAAACTAAATATATACGATACGACAGATAATAAGACGATAATAGTGGGGAGAGATAATCAAATGGACAAAACACTTACCAATAAAGCTGTGCTCTTGTGTGCCTCGGTCTTCGGCGGTTGGTTGGGGCTCCTATCACCTTTGGGAACTCGAACTCACCTCCAGCAACAGTTACCTTTCTCCAAGTACCTAATACCGGGTGTAGAACAACAGTGTTTCCTCCAGTCGACTTCTCTCTTTCCCTTTGCAGTTTAATACACGTGAAGCGACAGCGAAAAGGGTTGTGTACTAAATTACAATATTACAAAAACGATATAATAACGAAAATGTGCTTGTGCACCGACAATGACTACCATGAAACGACAACGAGAATAATTTGAATTAACTGAGCATTACATTAACTGTAATGTAATGCTCGTCATGTCAGTGAGGCAGTACTGATTGCCTCCCTGACATGACGAACATTCGCCTGTACCGAATGTACATTTCAGATTCGCTTTTGAGCATTACATTAACTGTAATGTAATGCTCGTCATGTCAGTGAGACAGTACTGACTGCCTCCCTGACATGACGAACATTCGCCTGTACCGAATGTACATTTCAGATTCTCTTTTGAGCATTACATTAACTGTAATGTAATGCTCGTCATGTCAGTGAGGCAGTACTGACTGCCTCCCTGACATGACGAACATTCGCCTGTACCGAATGTACATTTCAGATTCGCTTTTGAGCATTACATTAACTGTAATGTAATGCTCGTCATGTCAGTGAGGCAGTACTGACTGCCTCCCTGACATGACGAACATTCGCCTGTACCGAATGTACATTTCAGATTCGCTTTTGACCATTACATTAACTGTAATGTAATGCTCGTCATGTCAGTGAGGCAGTGCTGACTGCCTCCCTGACATGACGAACATTCGCCTGTACCGAATGTACATTTCAGATTCGCTTTTGAGCATTACATTAACTGTAATGTAATGCTCGTCATGTCAGTGAGGCAGTACTGACTGCCTCCCTGACATGACGAACATTCGCCTGTACCGAATGTACATTTCAGATTCGCTTTTGAGCATTACATTAACTGTAATGTAATGCTCGTCATGTCAGTGAGGCAGTACTGACTGCCTCCCTGACATGACGAACATTCGCCTGTACCGAATTTACATTTCAGATTCGCTTTTGACCATTACATTAACTGTAATGTAATGCTCGTCATGTCAGTGAGGCAGTACTGACTGCCTCCCTGACATGACGAACATTCGCCTGTACCGAATGTACATTTCAGATTCGCTTTTGAGCATTACATTAACTGTAATGTAATGCTCGTCATGTCAGTGAGGCAGTACTGACTGCCTCCCTGACATGACGAACATTCGCCTGTACCGAATGTACATTTCAGATTCGCTTTTGAGCATTACATTAACTGTAATGTAATGCTCGTCATGTCAGTGAGGCAGTACTGACTGCCTCCCTGACATGACGAACATTCGCCTGTACCGAATGTACATTTCAGATTCGCTTTTGACCATTACATTAACTGTAATGTAATGCTCGTCATGTCAGTGAGGCAGTGCTGACTGCCTCACTGACATGACGAACATTCGCCTGTACCGAATAAGTGCTGACTGCCTCCCTGACATGACGAACATTCGCCTGTACCGAATGTACATTTCAGATTCGCTTTTGAGCATTACATTAACTGTATTGTAATGCTCGTCATGTCAGTGAGGCAGTACTGACTGCCTCCCTGACATGACGAACATTCGCCTGTACCGAATGTACATTTCAGATTCAATTTTGCGCATTACATTACAAAACTGCCTTACAAAACTTCAGAGAAGTTGTATTAAAATATCACACATTGTATGTAACAACAAGTTGCGCAATGTAATGTGCGGTTCTCCTCACTGATGTAGGTAATGCTCGACTCGGTAATGTTACACTACAGTAGAATGCTCCAACGTAAAACTGTATTAATAAATAAACATAAATAAATAAATAAAATGTAGAACATCGAATATGTAAGGCGACACGATTGGCGTAGTGCGCTGGTAGCACTGTTTCTCGCCTCGATTTCCGTAGTGTCCCGAGTTCGATTCCCGGTCGAGTCAATTCAGGGAACTTTCTTTTCTGAATTGACTCGGGTCTGGGTGTGCTGGGAAACGCCCCTGGCTTATTTCCTTGTCTGTCACCTCGTAACACAAGGAAGGTTATTTATCTATACATAGATGCCATGACAGGAGGGAGTAATGTTGTCTGGCGCATAAAATAAATCCTCTACAGTATTTGGCCGTAAAAAGTGATATACAGACCTACATCAGAAAGTTTTTTTTATTCTAGGGCTAAGTAAGTTTATAATAATATGTCTTCAAGTATGGGATTCCCCACAACACACGTCATTACTCCGAAAAGAGAAAGTTTACAATGCATGGCAAGCCAGGGTTTACGATCACCAACCCGTAGCAAATTAAATTATATTATGGTGTGCATGAAGAATATTTCTGGGTTATTTATTTATACCCTTTTTGTTACGGATTTACAGATATTGAAGAACCAATTAAGATGAAAACCGGACGATATACTATTAACATGGGTATATCTTTATTTTAAATATTCTGTTGAGATAAACATTAAACAATCACATTATTTAATCACTTCACTTCACAAGTAGTGTTACAGTAAAGTTCTCTGAGCTGTCTGTGGTCCATGTGGCTTGGCTGGTCACATTGGAAGGTGCCGTAACAAGGAAAATGATATCGGAAGTCTGTCCATCAAAAATAAAACATCCGATATATCTACTGCATACTATGTTCGTTGTTTTATTTTGTTAGGTAAGGTTATATAGACTTGCAGGTTTGATACATACATACCATCACGCCTTTTTCCCAACGGGGTAGGCAGAGACCACATTCTTCCACTTGCTACGGTCCTGACACACCTCTTGCGCTTCTTCCACTCTCATTACCTAATCCTTTCATACAGGTTTGATCATTAATATTTGTCTTTCTCTCTTTTAGACAGATAATCCGCTTAGAACTTACCGCCATTTTGATCACGAACACAAACAAAGTGAGTTTACAGGCGATACCGGGGAGTATCGGTTACTCCTCTCACTGCCTTAATGCTAAGGGAAAAAAATATATTATATGAATAACAAACTCTTCCCGGCGGCTTCGCAGGCGTGGGCTAAGTATTCCGTTAAAATCTAACGTTACTCACTGATAATAGCTTCATACCCAAGTATAGTTCATTTTATCTATGAATGACATAAGTGAAAGATTTAGTAAAATCAGTCTAGTCTAGTTTTTGAGTTTATCAATTACAAAAACCATCAAACGAAAAATCTAAACTTTTCTATCTGTTTATTTAATGTACCTAGATTAATTTTAACCTATACGTGACACCAATAAAGAGCGGAGTGGTAGGGAACAGCTGATTTCTTCGCACGTAATGGAGCTGCCCGTGTGGATACTATTTCTGTGTTCCTGTAATGATAAGAGGAATTGCAGTACCCAGACAAACCAGTAATGGTTTAGGAGTCCGAAGCAAACAATGTTAAAACTTTAATTGTAATAAGATATAAATAAATAATAAAAAAATACATCCACACCTCCATCTTATGGAAAATCACATCTGAATAACACAGATATGTCGATACCCGATTATCGTATTTGACTGGCCTGATGATGCAATGGTAGCGATTCCGCTTTGAGCATCGGAGGTCGTGGGTTTGATCCACACTCATGAATTTTCGCATATATTTTTTGTGCTACCTATAGCAAACACACCTTTCGAAAAAAAGGCAGTTTTGTGTTGCCGGATTACCTTGGTGCCTATTTGAATTATATTGAGAGAGCCAAACGTAATTGTTAATATTATTATTTTTTTAAGGAAAAGAGTAAGTATTCTCAGTGTGAGGAATACCTGTTTGTTGTGGTGTATCTGGGTTTTATTATCTATCTAAGTATGTTCTCAGCTCATTAGGGAACTGTTGTGGGAATCCCAAACCGTTGCTGTTGCAAAGGGCACGGGACTTGAGACCAAACCTTTGGTTTTCAAGTTTGGCGGTTTCGAGAAAAAAGCTTGGAGTACTAAGGAATAAAGCTTTTGTATGAAAAACTACACAGTAATCTACTGCATGTCGTAAAAATACTGAGTGTCTTCCGTGTTTAGTTCTTTCTATTTCAGATAAGTATTTAAACGAATTCTACCATGTAAGTATTTATTTTACAACAAAATAAAACGTATTATTTTGAGATTATGTCAACGACTCTATTAAATAAAATAAAAGTGATAGAAAACATATTTTTATTTACCAAATCGTGAAAATAATGTCTTTCATAATGATAATAACTGGAAATAGTGCGCCTACGCACGTCAGCGTCGTCGGCAGGGCGACTCACGCATCCGTAGACTTGCAGACAGACATTAATCTTGGGCTTTACGGTCTTATTATTGTTCAGACATCGGTCAACATCTCGTAATATTCACTTTTTTGTGGAGATGTAAAATTGTTTGGGTGTCTGAAGGGCTCACGCGGGGAACATTAGTGTTGGACTTGGCATTCGGCCAGTCTCAGCTCGTCCAGATGGTTGTAACTGTCCCAGACGAAAATATCAGTGCCCTGTCCAACGGCTGTCGTGTACGTTGCTTTTGAAAAGTGACCCTAGAGCGAAGAGATGGAATAAAACATATCGATAACTTGTAATGGAGCAAGCTGTGTTTGGTCGCTGGTCACGTCGAGACGCAGTGGCACCGCTGATGATCCCGCGCACGTGCGCAGTAGGTAATCGACGATCTATCCTTGTTTATGTGTGTGAAAATGACGCCATCTAGATTCAATTAAGTGGTGCAACCAAATTGCTAGTGGTTTTAAGAGTTTGACCTGACCTGACGAAACTAGATCAATGCAATCAAGCTATGTAATAGAAATATACAATTATTAATTTACACAATACATTTAATTACTCACCATGCTCTTCCCTATATTAAATATTTATTATAGACACTTATTTATAAGGCACATGTGTGTCCACCGCAAGTGTCCGTGAGTCTACTCATTTGGGGCCCACTGAAAATCAGCGTCTGGGCCCTCAAAGCCCAGACTGAATGCTGAGTGAGGTCCCTTTATTTTTTGGGCATCGGGACGTCGCTGTCTGATGGTATTGTTTTGTCTTGTTGTTATTTTGTTCTGTTGTTTTATGCCTACCTACGTGTTTTTTTTTCCTCAAGTGTAAGGTAACTATGTCCAAAAATTTTAAAAATGTTTTCTATTTCTAATTTACGTACAACTATTTAGTATGCTAATTAAAAGTAAGTATTAGTTACTATTTCTCTTACTGGTCGCGTCTTGCCGTAAATTTTCAAGAAAATACTAGGTGTACTTACTTTATTTCATGTTAGGTATATTTACTAACTATAGCTTGCCGTCAGCGGCTTCGCCCGCGTACTCTTTCCCGTCAAAATATAGCCTACAAAAATGAATAGCCTATCCTATCACACTCCCTGATAATGTAGCTTTATATTGGTGAAAGAATTTTTAAAATTGGTCAAGTAATTTCGGAGCCTATTCAATGCAAACAAAGAAATCAAACCTCTTTATTTCAATGACTACCGATTTCTTAATAATTTTCTTGAACTCACTGAAAGAACTTCTTATCTCTTGAGGCTACGAGGTACGTAAATAACTTGTCCAATGCGCCAGTTTGTGTTATGCGATTCAATGCACTCGATTGCACTTACTGGCACCTGAATGCATAAAGTTATTCTCGGAATAGCGACACTTCTCTCCCGGGATATTTTCAATACTCAACGATGTTTCAAGGTCTAGTGTTATGGGAATTCTACTTAAAGACATTATTACAACTTATTTTGCTAGTTATTTTTATTTTTAAAAAACACAAGTCATACCATAATTATTATTGAAATGACTCTGGAATATTCTTATAATCAAAGTATTAAAATGTCAAGTCGTAAAATCAGAACAGGAAAACACGAGTCGAGTCTTGGCAAAAATCCTAATAATATCACACCGTAGTCCGTAAAATTGTTTAATTCAACCGCCCAGACAGTTCGAAAGAAAATGTATTTTTTTGTGGACGTTGGTTTTTTATTTAATAATTCATTCATTTAAAGCAAGGTGACCTAAAATAGAAGTTAATGAAGGTTGAAACCTGTGTGTCTATTTTTCTCTTTTTGAGTAAAAATATTCATAGGATCATTGGTGTCCAACTTGTTTATGTTTAAGACAGTTGACAAGATAGGTTTTTAAATCTATGTAAGTTCAAATCAACTGAAGTTAGATGACCGTTCAAGAAAGTTTCCTTTGTTAATGATCTATCGAAAAAACGGTTTTCTGTCCAGCTTTGAACATAACTACGAGTAAAACCGACCTAATGTGGTACGGTCAGAAACAAAAGTAGCTAATAAAAACATAAACAAATTATTACTTTATTATTTAAGCATTTTACAATGCTTGTTTTTCATATCTAAAAAAGAAAAACTGAAAAAAAAGATTTCAGGCCTTGATGATCTCGAGCAGGAATCGAACCCGCGTCTTTCACAATCCGGGTGACTGCTCTGAACCACTGACCTACCGAAACCTCAGAGAATCGAACGAATCATTACAGTATATGCTTACGTTGCTTGCAAGCCAACGTTATTCCATCAATGTTTCAAGGCATAAACCTATAATCGTACCTCGAGCTGGTTATGTGTATGACAAAATGTATGAATCAAAAAAAAACTTTAAGGCTAAGCTTAAGTGGTGCCAAACAAATAAACAGCAGATTAGGATGGACATTCTGGCTATGCATCACTCGAAAAAACATTTTTCAAACTTTTGGAAACTTACTAAAAAGCTTAACCCTAAATCAGGTATTCCGGCAACTGTGGAGGGGCTTAGTGAACCCATACCCATAGCCGAAATGTTCAAGGAGCACTTTAAAGTACAGTCACCCTTGGGGCTATCCCCATCTACTAATAATAGCGTTAATACCACTCGTTCTAGTGTACACTTGTCTTAGCAAAAAACGGGTTGTGTAATCACAGCAGCGGATGTTAGATCTGTATTGAGAAAAATGACTCGGGGCAAATCTCATGGGCACGATCACTTAAGTATTGAACATCTGCAATATGCTGGTGCGCATTTGCCTCGGGTTCTGCTCTTGTTCTTTTCCCTCTGCCTTAATCACGGGTACTTGCCAGATAGCTTGTTAAAACCGTTAGTGGTTCCTATTGTTAAGAATAAGACTGGTGATACTAGTGACAAATCCAATTACAGACCAATATCATTGGCAACCATAGTGGCTAAGGTACTGGACAGGCTGCTTGACCAGCAGCTGGGCGCTAATATTAAACCTCACGACGCACAGTTAGGCTTTAGACCAAGTTTGTCTACTGAAGCCGCTGTCACGTGCCTCAAACAGACTGTCCAGTTCTATACTGCCAGGGAGACGCCTGTTTATGCTGTGTTCTTGGACATGTCCAAAGCTTTTGATTTGGTTCAATACGACATACTGTGGAAAAAACTCTGTTACGATACCAGTATGCCACATGAGTATATTTCCATCTTAAAATACTGGTATGTGAATCAAAAGAATTGTGTAAAATGGTCTAGAGGGCTTTCAAGTATGTACGGCTTGGAATGTGGTGTGAGGCAGGGGGGAATAACCTCACCAACCCTTTTCAATCTGTACATTAACAAGCTGATTGAGGAGCTCAGCGGAGCCGGAGTCGGCTGTTCTATCAACGGTACCTTTGTCAACAATATAAGTTACGCCGACGATATGGTGCTGCTGTGTCCATCAATCAGTGCGCTCAATAATGCGTGTGAGCATCTGCGAGCGGTTCGCTGTGGCTCATGGTCTTAGGTACAACACAACAAAGACTAAGCTAATTGTGTTTAAGGCTGGTAACAAGTCGCATAAAGTTCCTCCTGTAATGCTCAATGGTGATCCAATTGAGCAAATAAATACATTTAAGTACCTGGGGCATTGGGTCACGGAATCGCTCAAGGACGATATTGATATGGAACGGGAGCGCCGGGCCCTGTACATTCGAGCTAATATGCTTACCCGCAGGTTTGCACATTGTTCTAAACAAGCTAAAATCACACTTTTTAAAGCGTATTGTCACTCTCTGTACACGTGCGGCTGAAGCTGTGGATGAATTACACGCAGGGAGCATACAGGGCCCTGCGTACCCAATATAACAATGCCTACAGGGCGCTGTTGGGCCTTCCGCGCTACTGCAGTGCGTCAGGAATGCTAGCCACAGCTGAGGTTGATAGCTTTTCTGCTATCATCAGAAAGCGTATAGCGTCCCTGATACAGCGGGTGCGCGGCAGCTCAAACAGCCTCCTGAAGACCGTGGCGGGGAGGTTAGACGTGGACAGTGCAATAATGCAGCACTGGACTCGCGTCCACCTAACTAAGGACACTGCTATCACGTACAATAGATCGTCGTGCTGATTGATCGACTGATTGCGGGCGAGCTCAAAGGGTGTACTGCCAGTTATTGCTGCTGAATTAATTGCACTAAATAGAAGTGAAGAGTCACATAATGCGGATAATGGGTAACCTAGGTTAACATATTTCAGCTCACAAAGCCAACCTAACTTTTTAGGTAGGAACTAGTATAACAAACACCGGCACTCATCTTCACCCGTCTTGTGTGTGGGTCGATTCGATTTGCGGTGTGCAAAAACCCCCGTACTACAAAGTTCAAAGGAATCCGCTGAGTTCAGCCCGAGAAACT
The DNA here is from genome assembly GCA_947369235.1 of Udea olivalis. NCBI lineage: Eukaryota > Metazoa > Arthropoda > Insecta > Lepidoptera > Crambidae > Udea > Udea olivalis. The sequence goes on from OX376351.1 coordinate 12,980,937, forward strand.
CTTACTTATCTTGGGACAAACCTTTCGTGAGCTAATAAGATACTTCATCATAAAAAGCCAACCTAACTTTTTGGGGAGAAACTAGTATAACAAACATTGGCACTCATCTTCACCCGTCTTGTAGACAAAGACAAAGACCCCCGTATTACAAAGTTCAAAGGGAGTTTCTGAGTTCTTACGTTTTTACTATAATAAGATACTTACTTCATCAGGCGGCATTAGAGTCTGTTTTATTAAGAGACTTAGTGGTTAAAAAACACACAGACATATATATTTCAGGTGAAGTAAATTTCGTTAAAAATAGTAGATAAGTATAGTTACGAGTTTTTCATAATTTACAAAGTTTGCCATGTAATCCTACGAGAGACGACTTTAAGGACAAGCCACCAGAGCCCGAACGAGACCAATATCAAAAATTATTACTGTTATATTACGTTCAATTTACCAAAATGCCTCATTGCCACACACGAACAATGAGTACCTAAATAATATCGTCTAAAAAAAATTTTCTAAATAATTCATATAATATGATAGGTAAGTATATGTTTTTTATGCAGAGATAATAAAATACACTTTTAAAGGCGCGCGGACTAAGCCGCAGTTAACAGCTAGTGTCAAATGAAAACATATTTAAAATGTTTCAAATTTAATAACTAACGGGCGAAAAGCTAGTTCTGCTAGGATAAATAGAAAATTGTGAATCAGGTAAATAGGTATTCTGCGGATTGCAGTGTTGGCCTACGTTTGGTTATCTGAAAAGTTCATACTTAGTTAGGTGAACTAATAAAACTACTACTTACTAGTGAAGTTTAGTGTGTATACATGACATGACATACTCGTAAGTACTTATTAATTGCCCGAGTTAACTGGATTAAAGCAGAGATTATTCGTCCCAGAGTGATATCACCGATGTTTACATTGACGCCGTGCGTAGCGCTTATCTTAGGACTCGCCGCGCTCGTATACAAACAATCCATTCATTCATGTTATTTAAAATTAGTTACAATAAAGCTATAATATTTCCCGCTCTTGAAAGATACCCACTTTGATTTTGCTCTTAATTTTCAGATATGACGGTTCCTTTAATAATTGCTCTAAAGTTATATGTCGACAAATCATCTCTTACCTAAGCTATGAATAAGAATCAGGGCTAAGTGTTATATGTTAATAATAATAATAATACATTTATTTATTTTCTCCCAAGTTAAGAAAACATTAAAACAGAACTTATTCATAAAGCTTAAGATTAAAACAAAAGCAAAAATTTTAAACTTACTAGTAACAGAACAGCAATAGATTTAAGATAAATTATATTTTATATGTTAAAAAGTACTTTATTAACAGTTACTTATAAAGTTTTTTCTTCGATTATCTTTTCAAGCGTAAGATTCAGACTCCATTTCCTCCATGTGTATAACTCCTCTAAGTATTCTCAAATATCAAAGCAAGCGCTTGAAAAAATGTTGACAAACTTTATTTTCAATTAATAAGGCGCTTTGAACAAGGTCGTGGAAAACTTGAGATTTTATTAGATTCATAAATTACACGTCTATGTATTATTTATATTATTTTTTATCTAATTAATAGTAAATGCTATTTTTTTATATGGGGATCGCCGGTGGCCATCTCGCGTACGTGCCGGTCTCTAGCGGGCCTCTCCAGCCTACTTATAAGTGTGCGAGCCAGGCGTCTCGCCACTCTATCACGATCCTGCGAGCATCGCGCACCCGTATATTGCAATTTTAACATTACCGGCATTAAACCGCGAGTGTGAATCATGAAACAGGAGTTGATACTCATCCTCGCCATATGCGCTTTCGCCGCCGCCATGGTGCCGATGCCGAGAGAAAAGGTGAGTGCCTTTCTTAACAGAACACAAACGGAACCACAGTTTTAAATGCTCATTTAGACCTAACACTTAATATGTTACATCAAAAAATTAAGACGTGCTTAAATGTTTGCAAATGCGCAATTATATTATGTATACTTATTTATTAAACAGGAAACTAAAAAAATTAGAACCTGATTAAATGCTCCTTTAAGATGCGTTGGGTGTAGAATATCAATAATCTTCTATCGGAGCTATAATGACTTTCCACATGAAGGTAGGTCGTCGTGTTAATGATAAGATGTAGTTGAGTTCACAAAAAGTACGTTACTAACAGTAGGTAGAGGCATAATATTACGCGCATATCTACTGATCAATACTTACTGTTGACTTCGTTAAATGTAAACATTAGGCGGTTAGGGTTTGTAAATATTGACAGGTTTACTTTATTCCGACATCTGAGTAATTTATATCAATAATTTCCTGTAGTATCCTCATTGTTATGATATTACTAATGATTGATTCCTACTGTTCGTAACTAAGTAGTTAAGTCACCTAAATTATCTGCGCACTTGTATAAAGGCATTGTCATTAGTTCAAATTAAAATTATTAAATTGCTAAACAGTGTAAAGCTATTTCCGAGCACAGCAGCTTTGGCAACAAGCCACCTGTATAGATTAATAAGATACAAATTACAATTTCATCATAACAAATAAACAAAATTTGAACAGATTTAATTACCCCACAATTTTGATATCTGTTATTTTCATAATCTGGTAGATTTTGACACAACGTGATTCTTGCATTTTTTTCACGAACAGGATTTGTTTAGTGAAAAAACGTAGACTTTTTATATCATAAAAATACTATGAAGCAATTTTCAAAAATATAGCTTAACTAGTAGTTGTTAAGCTATATTTATAGCTATATTGTTGAACTGAACTGTATTTAACACCGCAAATAAATACCCTCATAACACGTGGATTAAATTGACGAAGACTTAAGCCAGTTTCGAGAAAATAGGTGAGAGAGAAATGATAAAAACGATTCACTTCTTTCACGAATAATTATTTTGAAGATATGAAATTTAAAGTCCATAGATTCTAAAAGACTTTCAATAATATGCAACTCATTTTAACTTTTTTATACATGGGTACTATTAATGCTAATACTACTGTATAATATATTTTTGTTGTGATTGTGAAATCGTTGTTTGTTCTCCTCTTTACAGGTTTCTACAAAATAAAAGTAGGACAGACAGATTACCAGAACCAGTACCTTTTTAATGTGTATATGATTGTGGTGTTTTTTTTTAAAAGTTTGTTTAGTGTGTTCTACTGAAATAGTAGTAATGCAAATCTTAACATGATGATCATATATTCGAATTCCAGATACAAAGGATGTTCTATTGTTGACTTTCACTGTACCCGAAAGGTGTATCTAAAAGCTAAAGAGGTTTATAAAATTTTAGCATAATATGATAATAATAAATAGGTACTTATCTACTTTTCAACTCCTAGGCAAAGCCTCCATTCCATCATTGAAATCAATTCATGGCTACTAAAGATAACAACATGATCGAAATTATAATTCGCCATCTTACTTGATTACTATTATTTACTATAGTTTACTAGAAATCATGGACTGTAGTAACTTAATCATTCATATCTCACTCTGGATACTCGTGGCAAGGTTTTGCGAAAGTTCAAATAGTAAACACTGACATAGGTAAGTATGTAAATACTCGACAGTCTAGTATGTAGTACCTATTATGTTTAATATGATATTATTTTGGAAAATGGCTGTTTGCGAATTTTTCTTCTACTATTATTTGATCATGTTACTACTTTCCTGATGAAAAGTAAAACATTATCTACCTACATTTTACTGTGTGTTTACAAGTATAGTAAATGAGCAGTAGGTAGTAAATAAGGTTTGCATCAAGTATTCCAAGAAGTACCTAATATTCGATTTGAGGTTAAAATGTACACCTATTTGCCAGAATAAAGATTTATTTATATTTAAACACCCGCATTTATTAACCTTAATCTTTGTGTAAACTTTGACAACAATAAACCTACTAATTCTTAAAATATTTTATTATATTGACTGTCAAGATGACCTCACTCCACCTGATGGAAAGCTGTCGTGAGTTCTGGACCTCATGATGCTGAAAAGCACAGTCGTGCAATCGAATCACTGCTGGTCATCCTCATCTCGAAGGCCTGCAGAAATGCCCTTTTTCTTTTATAAAAATTTGATTAACTTAATACCATTTTCCGTTGAATGTGTTTTTGAAATAATGTATGGCGTAATTTCTACAAAGGGCCGGTTTGAGAAGCGATGTCCTAGTTACTTGAATACAATACCTACTGTCTTGATCGGTTTATGTGTTTCTACAGCGGCTGATTCAATGAGTAGGGTAGTTCCTTTTAGGAATAATATACCGGGTGATTACCAATGTGATTTGTACCATTTAGTTAGATTGACCAATCAAATAATTTTTCATAGTGTTTAAAAATATACATATTCACATTTTTCAACTTAAGTATTATTTAAAAAGGAAATAAACAAGTACCTACGCTATTGGTAAAATTTTTATAGGTTCTATAGCGTCGAAGATCTTTCGTCCAATTTAAAGCTAGGAGAAATATTCAGTTAATACTACAAGTTTTCTGATTTTAACTACAAAATAAATAGATAATAGCAAAATGTATTAGCTATGCTCTCGGTGGGATTATGGTTGGAGCAATAGTCCGGGTAGCGGAAGGTGCAGGCCCGTGACCATTTATTTTTTGTGTTATTCTGGGAAAATGTAGCATTGTGTGTGAATACTAAATAATAAAAAGTCTTATATTTAGACGTTAAAGCGGTAACTATTGCGTAATGATCGGTCCGAATCTATTTTGATAAACTTCAGATGACTCACTGTTTTCGTGTGCCAGTGGAAGGTTCAGTGGGAGGGAACATGTTAGTTCAGCGTCGCAAACAAACCTACAACAAACAAGTCAATGACCCAAAATACGCAGCGGCGCATTTTGCTTCCTGTTTGCGTGGAATGCGATGGATCCACGTGCTCGTAGATACACGGTTTCGTCATTTACAGTCCAATCGGTTCATTCATGGTTAGGTGGGGCGCAGGATATCGGATACGCTCAAGGGCGTGCGAGTACTACTCTTAGGTATCGCGCGATTCATTATGTAACTGTGGCCGAACTCATTCAGTTTTCTCACAGTCAATTTCATCTACGCTTATAAATTGTTTTTTTTCTATTAAGTTTTCAAGCAATTACCTACATCATTACATGAATTTGGGTAAATTAAGTTATTACAGTTGAAAAAAATAATCTGGTCAACCTCCGCCGAATCAATAAATCCAAAAGGCATTTAAACTCTGGCTATACAGGGTGTCTCCTGGAAGTAAGGATCAAATCAAAATAACGCATAGCTGGGTTCACTTGTGTCCTTTTTAGCTCTAGATATCAATAGTAGTCCGATTTCTAACGGTTTAAAAGTTATGATCAATTTTAGTTTTTTCCGTAAATTCGCCTAAGTCAGAACGAAAATATTTATTTAAAAAAATGTATCAATGAAACCCAACTTTTTTTTTGCTAGGTTGCTGGATAATTTGTCTCACTTTAACTAGTTATTTTATTGACACAGAGAAGGCATGACTTGAAGAAAAAAATAAAATATCGCAATAAAAAATCTTGATCAAAATAAAAATCTTAATTTTCAAGCAGATCTCGTGAAAAAAAATTGTACTACTGCAAGTTGTCCAAGTATTAAAAAAAAACGCTTATTCAATACATTTTTTTAAGGTATAAATCGCACAGCACATGCTAATAATTTATAAAGTTGTGAATATTTTAGGAAGAAAGTCGTGTTTTTGGATTTTGTAATTTCAACCTATTAAACTTTACCTTTAACCTAAAAAGCTGAAAACATTTTTAACAATTTTTCATTTTAAATTTCCAGGAAAATTCATTCATGATCACTTTCTGTCGATTGAAGGTTGGTTGTTGACCTAGTATAATTAATTCTAACAAAACGAATGGTGACTAATTGTTATTATTAAAACTATGAAACTATTAATTATGAAAAAGTGATTTTGACTTTTTGACTAAGGGTTGACTAAATAAATTGTAGTCATTGAGAAATATTGTTAAATTTTTGCAAAATTTTTGATTTGTTTTTGACAGAGAGTGGTTAAGAATGAATTTTCGTGGATTACTAAGCCATTAAGGCAAGGACTCGGCATCAATATTAATGGCCAGGATATCACTCACCTTTGATTTGCCGACGATATAGTGGCAGAATCACTGGAGGAGCTTGGCAATATGCTCGAGAACCTCAATCGTGTTTCCCAACAAGTGGACCTAAAAATGAAGATGGACAAGACGAAGGTCATGTCAAACGCCCATGTTACAGCCCACTCCAATATCTGTAGGGAACTCGATGCTCGAAGTTGTCGATGACTACGTCTACCTAAAGTGATCCAACTAGGTAGGTCCAACTTCTGGAAAGAGGTAAACCGCCGAATCCAACTCGGTTGGGCAGCAATTTCGGGAAGTTGCGCTCCATTTTCTCGTCCAACATACCTTGTGCCTTAATACGAAACTCTACGATCAGTGTGTGTTACCAGTGATAACTTACGGAGCTGAAACGTGGTCTCTTACTATGGGCCTCATAAAGAAGCTCAAAGTCACCCAGCGAGCTATGGAGAGGGTTATGCTCGGTGTTTTAGAAGAACGAAAGTGATCGACGTAGCCCAGCGGGTAAGTAAGCCGAAGTGGCAGTGTGCAGGGTACATAGCGCGCAGAACTCATAGCCGTTGGGGAAGGAAAGTTCTGGACTGGAGACCGTTTCTGGGCAGACGCAGCGTGGGACGCCCGCCTGCAAGGTGGACGGACGACCTGATAAAAGTGGCGGGATTCCGGTGGATGCAACCGGTCACTTTGGAAATTGATAGGGTAGGGCTATGTTCAGCAGTGGACGTCTTGTGCTTGCGAATGATGATGATGATGATTCACAACTTTATAAGTCATTAGAATAACTGTGCAATTTATACCTCGAAATAATCTGTATTAAATGAGCAATTTTTTGGTATACTTGGACATTTTTCAGTGGTCCAATTCTTTTTCACGAGATCTGCTTAAAGATTAAAGGTGCTATTTGGGAGCGAGCTGGCGACTGCACGTGCAGCGACTGCATGCAATCCTACGACGACTGCACGCGCTGTCGGTAGTTGCAGCGTGCTGCTCGGTCCCAAATAAGTAGTAAGTATCGTAAGTTTTTTCTTGATCCAAATTTTTTATTTCGATATTTTATTTTTTTCAACTGGCACATACTTTCCAGCTCAACAAAATAACTAGTTGATGTGAGACCAATCATTTACCAACCTTTTGGGGAAAAAATAAGTTGACATTTTTGATAAATTTTGAGAGATCGCAGCGCGCAGTGTTAAAAGTTTAGGTTACAACTGCCATTTATGTACCCAACAGGCGAATTATATAAGAAATGCAAAGTTTTGCGGGTTCGCCAACTTTACATATAGTGCTAGGCGGTACACCCCGAAATTCAGTCAAAACCTGCTTATGGTGTTGAAGGCACAACAATCGGAACGATTGATCTTGAGGCCATACTAATCAATTTGAAGTTTTGAACCGTTGCACGGACTCTAAAACCTATCGTGTGTGGTATCTAATGAAAGGGCTTACTGAGCCAATTTCAAAAATATATCATTTCATTAAATTTTAGCCACTTGTATTAGTTAAATTTAAATCAAAATAATTTTCAAAACATACCAAGTTTGGGCGCTTCTTCAGATATGATACGGTTAATATTTTTTTTCAATTTTTTGTAGAACCAACCACAAGATATCTACTAAATTGAAAAATTATAAAAAAATACGAAATGTAAATATTTTCAATAATCCTTTTTTTAGGGTTAGATAAGAGGATATTACGTACCATTTGAAGCATATTTTACAAAAAAATATTCAACCGTATCATATCTGGAGGAGCCTTGGTGTGTTTTGAAAATAATTTTTATTTTGATTTAATACAAGAGACTAAAACGTAATGATGTGATATATTCTAAGAATTGGCTCAGTAAGGTATCATCAGATACCACACAAGATAGGTTTAGGAGCAAAATATTTTTTTTCCCATCCAAAAAAAAGATGACGGCATAACTCCTCTCCTTTTTTTTCCGTGCTACAGGTCCAATTGATGGTATGGTATGGCTTAAAGATCAATTATTTTTCATGCCTTTAACACCATTTGTAGATTAATTTAGCGTACCGCTAGCACTAAAACTGAAATCCGTAACTTCTGTTCACAAAACGTACTAAACTCACCGGACTATGATCAACTCTGTCAACGTCGCCTTTACTGAATCCCAACACTTGTAACACACTCTAGCTTCATACAAAGCCTTCCTATTTTTTACCCTGCTACGTTTATAATAGAATTTGTCGGTTTTTCAAGGACTTTAAATTTTACTTAACTGTCTGTGGCCAAACGAAAATTAATTCTTTGGCTTTTAAACCTATCATATGAAGCAACTAACAATTTGCTAAAAATTAACGGCATAAATAGTCATAAAGTCTGTTACCTACATTTTAAAGTACGAATATTTTGAAATCAAATATATGAATACACACACAGGTACTTACAAATTCCCACACAGATACTCACAAATACACATAAACCCACGTAAGCACACTCAAACCTAGGTACTCAGCACACATCAAACATCCACAAGTTGAATGTATTTTTTTAATGTAATATTACTTATTGTTTTAAGTTTTACATGTTTTATTTTATTTTATTGATCAGCAGTGTTAAACTAAGTTTATGGTTTATAAGTAAGTTTTTTGGTTTCTGCAACACAAGCTTTTAGCCTAGTGCAGACACCGTTATTGTTCTTGATTAATAACGATTTTTTTAAAATACATTATTCTTATATTTAAAAAAAAATGTTTTTGTGTGGACCTATGCGATATTATGAAAAAATCTAAACTTAATCATAACTATTTAACGGTCTAAAATCGGACCACTATTGGTAGGGCCTAAAAGGTCAGAAATGACCTCAGCTACCTATGCGCTATTTTCATTTGATCCTTACCTCCAGGGACATCCTTTACAAAGGTCATCTTATATGTCAAATAATAGATATATTGTTTTGTACGAATAATGTAAATAAAAAGCAATAACTTCTGAGTATGATTGTCGCTTTCAACAATAAATAATATTACTATGAACGCTACTTCAGTAATACTTTCGTAGTCACAAGTGACGCGTATAAAGCCAGTATCTCGTAAGATAGTGGGCGTACGATTGCCCTTTATGACAGTTTATCAATAGCTTGCTAAGGTTCACATAAAAACGTCCCCTTTATCTCTTTATTGTTGTTGTGAATCGCACTGTCTACACATTTGCCTAAAAACTACAATGTTCAACTGCGCAATAGCAATATTTACTATTATGTCGCTATTATATTTATATCGTCTGATGTAACTTCATAAAAAACATCACAGATCGTTACTACTACTTAATTAACAGCTTAAAAATGATGTTATGATTCCAGACTAATATTTATTTATGCTTTGAAATTTAACTATTTAGGAATTTCAGCACATAATTGTCAATATTACCTAGGTATCTACTTATTTTTTCTAACAAAGCGAATTTATCATATTATATTCATCTAGGAAACAAATGAGTAATATGGAACAAACAATAATTTTAACAGTGGATTTTAGCATCACAATTAGGGCGCCTGTTTGTATGGAACTATCCTTTTACAATAGTTAAGCTAATAGTTAGTTAGAGACGGGATTTCTACCATGTACCTTTTTGTGTTCGAGTTTCGATATGGCACTTGCAACAGTGCCATGACACGGAGTACATAACTGAAGGGATCAGAAACTCGAAAACAAAAGGTAAGTAGGTACATGGTACAAATTCCGTAACTAATGATAACTGTTCTAATGTTGGTGAAAACAATATAATCCTATGTAGGATTAGGTTCTCGTAGGTGATATTATTCTAAGGAACAAGTATAAAATCAAAGCTTCCTACCTTAGAAGTAGAACAATCTATTTTTGACGTTAAGATTCTCTTTAATTTAGTTTTCTTTCTATACACAAGCAGGAAATTATCTATTTATTAGGAATGTGCGCTAAGATATGTATATTAATGACTAAACTATATGCTAACTGTCCAATATTAATGTTACATTTGTGCTTTCACAGCGTGAAGCAAAAAAAATTTGTTCGCCTTCAACCCCATGTGCATGGGCCATGTACAAGCCCCACTTCAGAATAATAGAGCACAACGTAATCAACTCATAGTAAGTACTAAATATATCAATAAATATTAATATCTGGGACAATTTACACCAAGACCATCGGACCCCAAACTTAAGCAAAGCTTGTACATACTATGGGTAAACATAAACATACCGGCTTAAACATTATTAAATACGTACCTACCTACTGAAATCGTAATCGTCACATTAATGTTTGTCATGGGTGGGGATCGAACATAATAACTTAAACTTGCCTGTTGGTGCAATGGTAGCCATTGCACCAACAAGCACTGGAGGTCGTGGGTTCGATCCCCACACATGACTATAATAAATAAATAAAATAAATATAAATATGCGCCAGACAACACGCCTCTTGTAATGGTCTCGAAGTAGGGATTAATATCCCTGTGTTACGAGGTACCACACAAGGAAATAAGCCAGGGGCGTCTCCCAGCACACCCAGACCCGAGTCAATTCAGAACAATAATAACATTCATTTTAGAATAATGAATAACATTGATATGACTGTTTGTGTTTGTTGTATGCCTGAGTGTTATTATTTATTTAAGTATCTAGAAATATTTAAGTATGTTTATCAGTCTCTGGGACTCTGACACCTATAATACAAGCTCTGCTTAGTTTGTCAATCTGTTTATTTTATTTTCTTCTTTATTTAAACAATCAAGATAAAACATAAGACGTGGCTAGCTATAATTTTATATTGAGTCTCATAGATAGATAACAAAAAAAAGGTATCTTACCGTTTTTTACTTAAATTTAATAATAATAAAATTCTGATTAAGTATTAATGTGATTCGATGGTTTGGTTTACTTTGATCCTTTATTTTACTTAGAGATTTGTTTTTAACTTTCCGAGTTAAAATAATAATTTTAAGAAATCACTTCTAATTCGAGGTATTCATCCAAAACAACGATGTACTCAATAATAAAGTTTAATTAGTTCCGGCATCACCTACTGAGCAAGCCATGTCATTTTCCATAAATTATAAATAATCAGCTGGTATATGCCCGGTATAATACAGATGACCACCTGTAATGTTGAATGATAGATAAATGTTTTATTTTTATTTTTAAGCTGTAAATGCGGCAACGGCACTGTGTGTGTTCCCAACGAGGATGACCACGCAATGAATGCCTACGTACACCGTTGTCGGCCGCCATCGGATCCCGTCCCAGACTTCGACAGCTAACGCGCTTCTTCAGCTCATCTACCTCGCTACCTATCTATAAGATCCATCAAATTAATATCAGTGAAAGATCAACTACAGGCTCTCAAAAGCCTGACACGTCCATTGCCTCTGAAACCCCTGTTTAGGTATAAAGAATGCAGTTATGCACCTCAAGTTTCGGGATCACCAAATTATTTCAAGATACGTATTTCATTCGTATTTTGATAACTTTTTCTAGAACAGACTATTTGTTTTCATTGAGATTCTTCAAGATGTTCTTGTTCTAATGGAATACCGGATAATAAGTGAGGTATAAAGTTATGGACGGATTTCATGGTGATATAAACTAAGTACTTACTTAAATTAAACAAAATAATAGATATCTTCTTTTTATTCATTAAAATTCCGTTTGCATATATCAATGCAGGAGTTTGGTAGATATGGACCTCAACATGACATTAGGGGAAATATCGTATTGCAGTATTGTACTAATAGATTCACAGACGATACTTAAAATCTTGACTAGCAAAAATGGTATCAACGAGATTGTTTAATTTTTTTAAACTTTGTTAGACTTAAGCTAATTTACCAAACGTGTCAATGCCGATAACGCATAGGTCGAGATAGGTTGAACATTAATGGGCGCCTGATTCAAAAAAAAGCTCATCAATGATTAATTGATGACACTCGGAACTGCTCCTAATCATTTATTTAAGGTATAATATATCTAAGCATTTCTAATCAACAAGGCTAGTAATAGTAAGGATACTGTGGCCAGAAAGGTCAATAACAAACTTAGATTTCATTTATTTTTGGTAATATTATATTGATTTCGTTTAGACATATTGTATATTAAGTTCAGCCGCATAATTTCAATTCCGCCTTGATAATAATAAAGTAGAAATTAATAATTTTAATAAGTACGTATAGTTGTATATCCCCTTTTGTCATCAATAATTTTACATTCGAGTGCTGTTCTGAGTTTTATCAATTGTTTTAAATGTACTTATTAGTTTTAATTATAGATAGGTATTTAGACGAAATAAATATTTGCATAATGAAATGAATTACTTTTATAGTTCCTACTTTTACCTTTTTTCTTATAAGTATGTATAATTAATCATCTTTAATTTTTAGATGACGTTTTTAGTGATAGGCAGCTCTTGACATTATAATTAGACATAGGTATTACTCGACGAATTTGTTTAATCTATTATGGATTTGATGAAATAAATGATTGTCAATGATTGTTTGCATATTTTGAGCTTTTATTTGTAAAAAGTACCGTCAAATCATACAGTTCTCTCATTCAACTCTGCTCCAACTGATCATAAATTGCCATCCGTTAAAATAAAAGGGCGGTGCACCATTTATCAAATATCCTATTCAAAAGTAGGTACGTACATATCGTATATCGTAACCTTAAACTTAGTATGAGGTAAAAAGATGCGTTACTAAATAGCACGATTGTATTGTGTTACCAGCGCCAGTTGAAGCATAGTTACATGATAGGACTATACACTTAGTTGCATGATTCAACGGTACTTATACCTATTTCCCATGATTTAACTTAAACGCCTTTGTGGCATATGGTCAAAGAACGTATGGCCCGAAATCCGGAGGACCTGGGTTCGAAAGCCAGGGCTAAAGCGTTTTTAGATTTTGTTGTGATCGCCACCGCGCAATTTGGTGATTAAGGCAATATCAACCACTTGCAGTGATGACTTGATTTCAATGTTGGAGGCCTTTTCCCAGCAGTGGTACAGTTAATAGGCTAAAATTTACTATGTCCCACAAACACAGCGCGTGCTGGGCCACAGATTTTCAGAAGTTCTTGCTCCTGGCTCCACAGCCACTCGAAAACGGGTGAACGTCAGGATGGCACATGTAGTCTCTATATCTATACTGAAACATTTTATTATTCTGAACAATTGCACCCAACTGTTAAACTGAAACTAAACCCTTCAAATGTTAAATTAAGTCTCATACAGCTGCTGTCCTAATGTAGGGATGGCCGATGTATTGTCATATCATGTAAATAGCTATGACAACCATTTCGGAACCTATACAAATTATCGGTGCCTACCTAAATAGGACCTAGTCAAATGCAACATATAATTTAAAAATTCAAAAGAATTCTCAAACAATTATCACTCATGCATATTAAAAATTAAAGCCTACAAGTTGATGAGCATCGTACATACTTTAGGCGTTGGATTTAGATATTCATGATTTTGATAATATCTTAGTGAATTTCTTTGTTATTAACATTATGAGTCAAATTAAACTAGGTACTTTTAAGTTACAGTTATTTTGCATGGTTTCGGAATGATAGTTATAGCTACAAACATGATATGACAATACATAGGCCATAATATCCTGAAATCAGAATCGCAGCTGTACGAGACCTTAACATTGGAAGGGTTAAGGTACAGTTTATTTCTATGTAGGTACTATTTAGGTACTATTGTTCGAAATATATATTATCAAAGCAGTCTCTTTAACTTTAATGAAACATATTCTGATGATTCAATGAAAATAATTCACAAACCAACCTCAAGTCTTTCCTCTTTATAATATTAGTATAGAGTGTACAGGTAACGCCCGACCATGCCTCTCAACTTGAAGGAGGGAATTCTTGTATTTTCCTATTTGATAGGTAAGTACTAAACCTAGAAGATTGTTTCCATTTGTCTGAAACCGAACACGTAATTGAGGTGGGATGAGTGAGGCGTGTATTTTTGAACAAAATACATAAATCGACTCAAATTCCTTCGTTTATGGCTTTTCAGACTTTCCTCCGGGTGCCAACTTAATTCCTGAAATTGCCTGCTACTCGCTACCCTCAGTTTACTGAGGAGCGAGCAATTTCGTCAGTAAATATATTCAGCCTAGAAGACGCGTTACTGACAGGTAACCGCAAGTGGCTGGAAATTAAATATATGCACTTGACAATTCAGTTTAACTTACTTATTTAACTTAAACAACGTAGGCAACAGATGTCTGGCCATGCCGCCCCCGCCAGGTACCGGTAGAAGGGGTCGACCCAAAAAGCGGTGGCTCGACGTCGTTAAGGGTGACATGCGTGCCAACAGACTCACCACTGAGGAAGCACAAGACCGCGCGAAGTGGGCCAAGAAAATAAGAAAGGCGGACCCTGGGACCCCACACCCCAGTGTGGGTTCAGAACCGGGATAGACCGCACGGATGATGATGATTTAACTTAACTTTTATTTAAAACAAACACCACTTCTATCATGTACATTTCCGCGGAGCTAATGTTTTTTTCTAAACGATAAGTTTTTCAGCTAAAAATAGACCACTGTATGTAACTAGCTCCAGAAGCTGTATTATTATGAATTTTACCGAATTAAACAAGAACCCTAGAAAGAAAACAAACACAAATGTTCGTCACGTGAATGTTGCTCCTAAGCCAGGAATACTAAATATCCTAAGTGAGGAGTGAATCCACGACCGGCTTAGCAGGCTAGGTAACTCATATCCGATCCAATGAGCCAGATAATTTATACCTACGTTATTTTGCCTTAGAATTTATACCTTATTTTGCCCGACCTAGGATTTGAACTCAGCCCCTCTGAAGAACCAGGTCGAGTAACAACTACCCTTACTGAGTTAAGTCAGCATAGGTAATTTTAAGAAATTTCAATTCATTCATTTGGCTATGCTCGTCCACGATCGTGCAGACAAATAGGTAAATAATTCAGAACTACCATTTTTTTATAACAATCTTGAATTCCTTCGAGAACACTCTGCGATAACGGTGTATATTTGAGGGTAGTTAACAAATTCAAACAAGTTATTGCTTTACCTAACCACGCCACACGGTTCTGCCAACAGATATACTTAGCTGTATAGGATATCGATACAACAATAGTATATATTGTGGCCATCTTGTTGAACTGCTCATTTTCATTAACCGAGTGCGCGGTAGTTAACTTGAAAGTAGTAATTTTTAATTTACAGTTAAATTTGTGTAATGGATTCAATCACATACGATAATTACAACATTAAAGAAGCGAAGCCTATCTTCACTACTGCCAGTGATACTAAGGCAACTACAACTACAGTAAGTAAAAAAAACTAATTCTTACTTGAAAATTCAGTGGTCACAACAATGACTTCGTAAGTAGGTATACAAGTTATGGATGATTTATACCAAACACAGTGGAGGCATTTTTTTAAATTAGCGTGCTTAAAGATTGACCTATAATATGTTAGAGAACCCTTGACATTTTCGTAGATTAAATTCAAGCATAGCGTTATGTGACTTATTATATCCGAGTTGCAAATTAAATCCGTTTGCCATTTCTAGGACAGTTTTACTCCAGCAACAGAAAGCAGGGGTATGGCAAACGCTCCGGAGGGTGTATTTTCCCCATTGGCTCCTGCATTTCAGGGGCGTGGGGGCAACGGGTTGCTGAACTTGCTCGCTCAGCAGGAACCGAGGACGGCTGATACAGGTATTGGTTTTGTTTGCAACATGACATTGTTTTTTTTAAATTAAAAATGGGTTTGCGCTTGGCTTCAGTCTGGCCTGGTGTAAAGTATTGACGAGGCCGATGGTGGTACACGCTTACCCAGAAAATGCCTATTCACTCTGGCCCGGAAGATACCGAGGTTGTAAGTATCCGAACACACATACACAGGGAGAGCGTTGAACTCCCTAGCGGTGTGGACTAGTAAAGACGCAGCAAACCGTTGAGTGCGGATTGCTGGGAAGTCAATCACATGGGGTGGAAGCCTTATCGGCAGCGTCTAGTTATCTAGTGGTAGATAGTAGAGGGTGGAGATCAAGTTTTGTGGTAGAAAAATAGCTCACTCAGACCAGTCAGACCCCGCTCTCGTGGAATGAGGATTAACAACATCAATATCATAAATTGGTCTACTCCTGGATAGTATACACCCTCGATCTCTGTATACAATTTGAAGAATACATATCTGTGTTTTTATAACTACGTTCGGGAATACGTATATCTACCTTTTAAGTTATTGAAAATGTTTTTTTAAAGTTATCACCTTTAATGCCTGGCGATGGCAACGCCACGTCGCGTCGCATTTGTGGAAGATTTTCGTGATTTTATCGCAAAGTTCTAAAAAAGTAGTTTTGCTCTCTGTTATGTTTTGCACCTTCTGATTTTGTAAATATAACAATAAAATTTCGCGTTTCTGCAACTTATTCAGGAAAAAAAAGTAATAGAGCAAGTTATTGGCTACCTACTATTGGACGATTCAATGTGTGACATGCAAAACATAACAGAGGAAAAATGATAATTTAATTTCAATATTTAAAAAATCACAAAAGTACACGTCAAAACTGAATGCAGTGAGGAATTGCAAACAGATAAATATGCATTAAACAAGTCTCTCAGACACGTACTCTGCCTCTTTCTTTTGATATTTAATATTTTCTTACAGTAGGTTCATTTTAATCTGTGTTTTCAATCTTTCTAGCACCGACGTCTGCCGAGATGGAAGATGTTCTAATGAATTTTCGTTTAAATGGCTCCGAGCTCCTTTTTGACGACATGGACCAAAATTCTCAAAATTACTATATGGGTAAGTAAATATAATTGTTGAATAAGTAACCTACCTTAAATACCAGCTTTCTTCGTGGTAGCGTACCAACAGCTGATCGTTATAGATTTTCTCGGGCCAGTACACGCCGAGAATACGGCGAAGGCAGCTTTGTTCACGAAGACTTGAAGTTGTTGCGAGAAGGTTTTTGTGACCTTCCACGTTTCGCACCCATGCTGCAGTATGGATTTGATTTTGTCTGAAAATGTATTAAAATATATAATGTATTGTAATATTTTAGATAATTTCACCCGATGTAGTGACCATGTGGTCTTAATTAAATACAATGTCTGCCTAGGCAAGTCACTCTCTTTTCAACCGACTTCAAAAAAAGGAGGAGGTTCACAATTCGACTGTATGTATTATTTTTTGTTTTTTTTAATGTTTGTTACCTCATAACTTTCGACTGGGTGAACCGATTTTGATCATTCTTTTTTTATTTGAAAGCTGGTGCTTCCCGAATGGTCCCATTCTAATTTAGTCTAGTTCTGACGGTGGCATCCATGAGAATATAAGTTTTAAATCTAGATCGACAAAATGCGTGACAAATGGACGACAAATGGACGAATAAGTTAATATTACGCCAACCGATTTTGATAATTCTTTATTTATTTGAAAGCTGATGGTGCCCGTGTGGTCCCATTTTAATTTGGTCCAGTTCTGACAGTGGCATCCATGGGAAATCCATATAAGTCTTAAATCTAGATAGGCAAAATGCGCGACAAATATACGAATAACTCATTATCACGCCAACCGATTGCGATGCTTCTTTTTTTATTGGAAAGGATATACTTCAAGGGTAGTTTGATGAGTGTTAGATTCTGATTATGGGATCCATGACAAAGAAACGGAACTCCTTAATTCTTAGGAGCAATTGGACGAATACTTTTTCGATGCTTAAAATAAATAAGAACTATTCACTGAAAATCAAGAAATTAACAAAAAATTGTAGCAAAAAAAAAAACAACTTAAAAAAAAACTATTCCAAAACAAAAGCACTAAAAAGTAAAGAAATAATTGCGTATTCTTCTAAAACTTATACGATAATAAAATGTAGGTACAATTATTGTTGGAGTCGGTGTCAGCCAATGTAGGTTTGTAACTACCTACATACATACGTAAGCGTGATATGTAAGAAATAGGTATATTGCTAGGTATATTGTAGTGTTTCCTTGGCTGACACCGACTCCAAAAATAACAATAATTGTATCTACATTATATTATCGTATACGTTTTAGAAGAATACGCAATTATTTCTTTACTTTTTAGTGCTTTGTTTTGGAATAGTTTTTTTTTTAACGGTTTTAAGATTTGAGTAGGTGTATATAGGTTGCAATTTTTGATTTACTAATATCTATTATGGTGTTTTAGGTAACAACAGGGCGGAATCGGTATCGTCTTCCAATGCGAACATGTGGGGTGCAGACGGGTCTGCCGCACCGCCCGGCCGAAACGGGGAGATGCTCGACACTTTCGACTTCCTCATCAAAAGTAAGCTTATTGAGAGGCTACGAGTAGGCCAAGACCGTTGCCTTAGCTAGACTCTTGAGCTAACAGAGGTATGAGTCTGGGAATAACTACCCTGCGGGAAGTCTATCCTGCCTTTTCAACCGACTTCAAAAAAGGAAGAGGTTATTTTATGTGCGATGCCTATATTTTTTATAGGTGGGTAAACTTCGTTCACCTAGTAGGTCACAGCAAGGCTTAGGAACCACTCTGACTGAGGCATCTCATAACATGAGGGACAAAACTTCACTGTTGACGGCGATGACTCGCTAGTTTCTGTTGTCGAGTGTATGTACGGGATTTCCGTACAGCGCCCCTGAAGAATAGTAATGGAACTACAAGCGGCATACTACAAGTTGGTGCTGTTAACTATATCGTGGTTTACGTGACGCAAGCTCATGTACGTAGAGGCACTGAGCCGAGCTCATTTTAACTTTAGTTGTGACGCGAGAACTACTTATAAACGCAAGTGTAACTCGCTCACTGGCCCATTTATAAATAAATATAATTATGCGCCAGACAACACAACTCTTGTAATCGACTCGAAGTAGGGATTAATTTATCCCTGTGTTACGAGTTACCACACAAGGAAATAAGCCAGGGGCGTCTCCCAGCACACCCAGACCTTAGTCAATTCAGAAAAGATCGTTTCCTGAGTTGACCCGACCGGGGATCGAACCGCGAGAAACCGTGCTACAGCGCACTACTAAATTTTAATTAGTTACTGAATATTTCCTCGTGTGTCAGGTCTGTCGTCTGCCAACAACTACGTGTCGATGCTGACGCGCGAGCAGCTGTCCGTGCTGCGCTCCATCCGGCCCAGCTTGCTCTACGAGTTTCTGCAGGAGGTCGCTAGGGTGCGCAGCGACAAGCGCATGCGCCGAGCACTGCCTAATGTAGGTTTTGGTACAGTAGAATAAAAATCCGCTATAAAACAAAATAAATAAATAAATAAAACAAATTTGCGCCAGAGAACACACCTCTTGTCATGCTCTCGAAGTAGGGATTAATATCCCTCTGTTACGAGGGCAAACCCAGACCCGAGTCAATTCAGAAAAGATCGTTTCCTAAATTGACCCGAATGGGAATCGAACCCGGGACACTACGGAAATCGAGGCGAGAAACTGTGCTACAGAGCACTACGGCATTCGTACCGTCAAAATGCTCATGTGACGGTGACGGTTTTTGTACTAAAGGTACGAGACGTTGTTCGGCTGGATCCTGAATCTTTAAGATGCAATGCGAGTCAATTGCTAGTCTCTAGCTTCCTGAAATAAAAGCAAAGATTTTCCATCTTCCTAAAACTAGATACTGTTATGAAGTAATTGATATCCCCACTAAGTGACTTAAATTATAGTAGGGCGTTTTAATAATTTTCTATACCGTGGCCAAAAAAGATTTTGTAAAAAAGTATAAATTAGAACCGTATAATTATCATTTTTTATTACACACATAGGATTATTAGATTTACGAGCTCGCCCCATACCTAATTACAGTCGACGTGAACATTTAACAGTCTACTAATACTTACTCTTTTTTTTCAAAGTTCATCATTCGATTTATCAAATAACCAAACCACCCGTCATCTCTCCATGTTTAGGAATGTGCATTCTGCAAGAACAACGGTGAGAACGAGGAGTGCTACTCGTCGCACGCGCTGAAGGACTGGCGCGGGCGCGTGCTGTGCCCCGTGCTGCGCGCCTTCCGCTGCCCGCGCTGCAGCGCCACCGGCGACCGCGCGCACACCATCAAGTACTGCCCGGAGAACACCGACACAGGTCAGTGACACACTTGCACACTGAACAACATCAAAACATCTTCCCGTAGCGTTCTAGGAACATACCGGATCTCCCTAGCTAGGCCCCAAGTCCTAGCTCCTTATTATAATCACTTATAGCTTGTCAAGTTCATTCCCCAAACTGAGCGTAGTGAGCAATTTCGTAATATGATCTTTCATTTTCAGCCAGTCAGCGGTTACCTGGCACTAACACGTCTTCTAGGGTGGATATTTACTGACGATATGCTCGCTACCCTTTGCGAGGGCTACAAGAAAGCCTCTGCTTTCTTGTAGCTTTCGCCTACGGCTCCTAAGTTGGATATAAGCGATATACCTTACAGACTAACATAGGTACATATTTAATAAACTACAAATTATCTAACACTTAAAACACACACAAAAACTCTTCACTCTTACACTTAATAATTCACGTAACTATGCTCCTATTGGTCAGTCCAAAAGTACGAAAGCCCACAATCCCAATCAAGCTTAGACGCGCCCACTGATAGATTTTGAGTCCAAATGTACAATGTACCTACATTAAAAAATATTTTTCTGTTAAGTATATTTAGGATGAATGATTTGTGCATTATGTCCCTATTTTCAATGTGTCTCAATTTGTCGCGGGTGAAGTCCAGCTAACAAGTGACTGTTGTCCAGGTTCGGAGCGTTCCGGCGGACTGCCGCGCCGCCGCGTGCCGCCGTCGGCGTCGCTGCTCGGCGGCATGTCGCTGCCGCGCGGCGCCCCGTCCCCCGCGCCCTCGCCCTCCGCCGCCTCCGCGGGCCTCACGCACGCCTCGCTGTGGTCCACGTTTGGAATCAACTAACTGGCTGAACCTCCAGTATACACATGACTTTATCTGGCATAGCAGAAGCCAATGAAGTGGTGTAAAATGTTGCCGGTACCTGACAAGATCCCGCAGATTTTACACTGCTCAATTGGCTTGCTGTCATATGACTGCTACTGGTATGCCAGCTACAGGCATGTGTATTTCGAATGCACCGAAATTAAGTAACGCCTGAAAATAGTGTTTTTCTTTCCAAAAATAGCTACGCACTGAAAACGTTTCAGCCAACGTTTGGTGATATGGTTGTAGCATATTTTTAAGGCGCTACTTAAGTTTTGGTTATTGCACCCGAGTTAAACATTAGGAAATTAAACTTTCTACGACTGCGGCACGAAAAAGATAATTTACTACTTGATGTAGGTACGAACTATCGCAAGTTCATATTTGCACTTTATTTTTTTATAAAATTAATCTGTCCCAATCCCAGCTGTTGTCTCGGAGGCCACGACGCGGGCAGAACATTTTATAGAATTTAATGACTCTGGCGCTTGTACTTGTATCTACTATTATTGGTTTACATATTGATGTCCTTTAAACTAAATTCTCAACTAGGACTAGACAGTACGTAGTAGCAAAAGACTAGTAGGTATCTTATTTATCTACTCCACAACGTTCGTTTTTTAAACGGGCAAAAAGTTTTTAAGCCAATAATGTTAGATAATACATTGGTTATCGATTTTGTACTTTTAAGTACTTCAAATACTGTACTTTGGTGTTTTTTTAAAATAGTATAACCAATAATACGTTTTCTATTTTTAAGATCGTTTTTGTTAAGTGCGAGTTGTCTCTGGATCCATGCGCTGCGCGATGTTCACTTTACTACGCCGTAGAGAGGTGAACGACGCACAAACGCCGTCCGTCACCGAATCGTTCTAATTCGAGTATGCAGGCCATATTGGATTTGTAACGCCTGACATGACTGTATTCAGACATAACTCTGACTGTTTATCTTACTCTAAACTATCAATTTTTCATTGGGTTTTAAAATATTAACTTATCCACATATAGAGGAAGTTTTAATTAATTATGTCAACCTTATGCTATCGATTCTGTTTAAATACAATCCAATCATTGCAATTCCAAATTATAATGAATTTATTGTTATTAGTACTGATGAATTCGTTAAATTAATTTGTTTAATACATGAACATTATATAACATCTTAATTGTTTTAAACTTCGCTGAAATAATTTATAATACAATTTATAACCGAGCAGTTTTACCAATGAAAAATTACTTTCTCTTCTTTCTGGTGTTGGTTTCAATCTATGGTAATGTATTTTTTTAATAAACTTGTGAGCATTCAATCAGGGTTTTATTTAAATGATAGAAACAGACTACATATGTTTTGACACTTTATTTAAATACATCTACTTGATTATATGTATGTTTATAAACATACCAAAATTATATCAACATTAATATACCTTGTCAGAGACACAATTCAAAATCTTAGATTTGTTACCTAAATAAATTTTGGAGGATTATTTTCAATCTCATTCACCGTATAGGTACCTATGTATTATTAATGTATACCATGTTAAGGTATTAAAAGTGGTTTATGGCAATGGCACAGAGTAGGTACAAGCGGTGTTCTATTGACCAAATCATGGTTAGCACATAATTTAACCTCAATTTTTGGGTACACATTTAATTATAAATAGACACCTGTACACAACAGCCACATATATAAATACTTAAATGCATTCGTGACGATTGTAGCAAATTATTACTCAATACAGTAAAATCAATAAAGTCAAACAAGGTACATGTTATTCACCCTCAACAGGAATTTAACAACATTCAATGAGTATAATAATTCTTACAACAGTATTATAGATTTGTATTGATATAAGAGTATTTAAAGCGGGCGTCTGTAAGGCTTGCAAGTAAAGTTCGTACAGGCTTAAACATAAACCTGCCTAAATGGAAGTCTTATCGTAATGACGCCTATGAGTGTTCACTGTATCTGAATGAGGTGAAGTTTTACCTACAGGTAACATTCATTTAGTTTTAGTATGTGTATTTATATTTTCTAAGCAACCATAAGAAATTTTATTTTATTTGGCAAGTCTATCAAACGCCCACTTTAACAATACCTACTTTAATTAGATCTAATATTATAATAGTAAATTCATCAAAAGTGTATATTTAATATGATTATTACAGTTACATAGATTTAAAATAGTAGATAAAAATTTAGCAAAGATTTTAGCAACGTTGTTTTAGTAACTGAAATTATTATTTTTTCATGAAGTTTACTTAACAAATACATATATCGCATGTAGAAAAATTGGCAAGTGGGAACAGGTATAACCTAACTATTCAATAAGCAACTTAAAAAATATAAAATATAATATAGAAATAACAATCGCTCAAGCTTATCATATCTTTCGAGATTCAGTTGAATATACGAGTGCACTAATACAAATAAAAATATATGTACATCCAATAAAATGCTGTTTCCAATGAAACGACTTTACCAAACTGGAATGTTAAGCCTAGCCAGAGATGAGTTCCTAAAATATCTAGTGGAACAATTTGCAAACCAATATTAAATAAGGCTACAGATAAAACGAGCAAAAACAAGTGATGCAGATAAATGTAACATTTAAAGATTATTTGATTACGCTACAGTTATTCAATAATTAAATAATTATGTCGTTACAATTACTTAAATTACCCATATTCCCGTAACACCAATACTCAAATCTTTGGTTTTCTTGACATAACAATGATAAAAAACATTATTTTACTGTTCATAATGATTGTATGGCTTTTGTTACTGTCTAGCGATGCTGAGATATAGAGTTTAAGTTGTATTGAAAATCATAATAAATTGCAGTCTTACATTTTATGGTCCCGTACAGGGCACCGTTGAAAAAAGGAATCTGTCTGTTCGTGACAGCTGCTGCAACAGCTGCTCGTCAAACTCTAGCTGTTATAGCAAAAAAGTGTTTTTCATTCGTAACAGCTAGTTCGCCACTTTACACTCGTACAGGAAATCCATATGCATTTTTATTTGGAGACTAACAAATATTCAGGAAGGAAATATCCTCATAAACATTCTGAAGCAATTCTCTATCTAACATTCAATTTTTTTTAAATCAACGAGACTTATTTTAATGTAAAGAGCTCTTGTCTTGTTGCATACATTCGAATCTCATAAGAATTGTTCACGGTGTGATGTGAATGGCAAAGCAATAAAAAAGTTGCTATACAATTTGCAAATAAAAGCATCAAAGGTTATAAACAATATCACATAATTATCTTGTATTATAAACACAAACATTTCGATTTTTTGTCACATTAAAGCCTCCCAAACAGAGAATATCTAAGAGATCATTGCAAAATACATAAAGTTCATCTTTGTAGTTCACCAAAATTTGTTTAATAACAATAATATTACATTTTTAGAAACGCTGAGTTTCAATTTGAGGGTAAATTGCATCATCTCACACATTCAGGCACATGCCTGAATGAGCCTTACCTAGTATGCTCTCCAGAATAGTTAGGACAGTTAGGATTTCATACCAATCAGTACGTGAATTCAACGAAAAGAATACCAGTGTAGCAATAACAGTATTACCCACAAAAACTTTCAAAATAGGACAATCTTAACAATCATAAATATGTATAAATTGGACATGAATTGTAAAGAACGATATTGATTTGAAATATAATTATATTTTTGCTCCGTTATTGTATATTATATATTATTATATACACGAAACCCAAACCAGACATCAGAAAACCTATTGTTATTCACGCATATTGCACGCGTGATTAACATTATTGAATCAACTAAATTGTAATAGTCAATAGAATCATTTGACAGTTTTATTCGTGGTGATCAGTCCACTAACTTTAGACTTAATTCATTATGCAATTTTCTTGGAGCTGACCACTTAAAGCAATATTAAAAGTAATAGGCCAGGGATACACTTGCGGAAATTCCGTCGCGGAAGATACGCGACGGCACCAACCAATGCAGGTAATTTATAAATATACATATAAATTACAAATAGCAGGCACACTTCGCGAAGCGACCGATCTTCCGCGCAGTGTGACGGAACCGCGATGGAATTTCCGTCGTGTAGCCCTGGCCATACTCTGATGTAACTGTTTATGTCAGTCGTAACCTAATTCGAATGAGATGTTGATTTTAGGTTATAGTAGTTTGAATAAAACTGACCAGACCGCGGTCGGGATCTAGTACAGTATACTTGTACATCATTATCACAATGTCTGAGGGCAGTATAATTTGAATGCACAAAGAGAACTAAAACATATCAACCGCTGAAAACAATCCTTATAACCGACGGGCACGGCGGCTCGTTGGTTATTTTAAATACATACCTAAATAGATAAAAACATTCAGACACAGAACAAGCAAAAATGTTTGTCCTGCGTGGGTATCGAACCTACGAGCTTCGGCGCTAAAGGCAACGTCAAAAACTTGATTTATTTATTTCTATTTCTAAAAACGGTAAAGTAGTTAATCTTGACATTATGGAAGATTTAAGTTTATGGACACTTGCGTAACAATAATGTTAAGTATTGCCGACTATGAGAGTAAGAACGCACTAGCATCTAAAATGTGTCTACACTCAGCGAAATCCCGTGTCTGGGAGACTCACGAGTGATGCAGAGAATTAGATCTGTATTTGTTCTATTGAATTATACTGAAAGCAGAATTTGTTCCGCATAATTAACGTAAATATAAACTTTTCTAACCGACCTCCAGCCAGCGGGATATTTACCAAAGTTACGTCTGATGAACTATAAAGTGGTATTAACGTTTACATCGGTGAATGTTATGTTCAGCAAAACAAAAAAAAATATATCGTCCGTACTTCAGCCGCAATCAAGCTGCAAAGAAACCTCCAGTCAACGGAGTTTTTCTCCTAAGGACATTATTTTTGTAACTTTTACACTAAATTAATAAAATTTTAACTATTCACGACTACAATTTTGCCTAAGTTACCTATTAAATAAAGGCGAATGTTTGTGAGGATGAATTTCGGTATGTATGAATGTTTGTGGCTGAAGTAAGGACGTTAGAAGAATGTTTTTGGTTTCGGTGAACAGAACATTTACACATCTAAAAGTTAATACCAATTTATAGTTCATCAGAGTAACTTTGGTAAAAATCCGCTGACTGGAGGTCTCTAAGAAAAGTTTATTTTTTAGTTCATTATACGGGAAAAAAACTGTTTTCAGCATAATTCAATAGAACATAATATCCAGATCTAATTCTCTGCATCACTCACAAGTCTCCCAGACATGGGATCCCGCTGGGTGTAGACACGTGCATCTAAACGCACTGTCCTGCGTATGCGGCCAGTATGGAACCGCTCCGGCAATGATAATGAGAATATAATGCTTGAATCAATTTAACTGCATTTGACAATAAATGACTCATATACTCGAACCTATAGTCAGATTCAGTCATAATAGTGCAAGTGACAAGTAGTGGTTCTTACTCCTCAAGTGTTAGAACTCAGAAGGTAAGCTGCTGTGTGGCGACTATAAGTGTGGGCGCTTACGTCGCGCCGCAGTGACGTCACGCGCTACCACCGCCAGCGCCGCCTCGCGCCGGGAGCGCTTCGTCATTCACTCGCTTGTTCACCTGAAATTAAATTGTTGCATTCGTTTAAGAACTTTTGCTGGGGGTAGATCTAAACGTCGCATTTTTTGAAGATTCTCGTGATTATATAGCTGAATGAATTGAAGTATAATTATTCTCTCTTTTATCGTCTGCACCTTTAATTTTATAATTATAATTTTCACGTTTCTTAACAATTATTCATTATTTTTTATTATTTATATTATATTATTTTTTAATTATTAATTAATTTTTATTGAAGGTGCCCCGTGGCTAAGTGACGGCAGCGGATCGGCAACGATCCGATGTAAAGGAACACCAGTCAGGTCGGGTTATGGATGGGTGACCACCCAGACCGAAATTAAGTGATGTGTTTTTCGTGCATCTCCGTGCTTCGGGAGCCACGTTAAACAGTTGGTCCCGGCTGACGTCGCAAAACATCAGTCGTTAAGCCTAGTCAGAGGCCTAAAAAGGCGGCTTGATAACATCTGACGGTAAGGTTTATCACTAGCCTTACATTCACCTCTCCAACAAACATCCTCACAAACTTTCGCATTTATAATATTAGTAAGATTATGCAAACGATAATAGAGAGATAAATTATAGTTTTAATTCAATTCAAAAAATAATCACAAAAATCTTAGAATAATCTCACCGTTTATCGAAGTAACAGCGCGGTCAAAATGTGAACAATCTCAAGGATTATATTATAATTGCAAGCTCACATTTGGGTACAAGGACAAACCATTTGTATTTCATTAAGCATAGATCATTGATTTTACTGAGAAGATTCACTCGCTCATGGACATTACTCTCTTGCTTCAAAACAGCCTTTGAAAACCTAGATTACGTATAGTTCTTAACGGCATCACGTACATTGTCTTGGACTCAAAGTATTGGACCTTCGGAAACAATTAATATGGTATGTACCATATTCAAACACATGAGTATAGTAATATGAAGATAGTTATCAGGTATGTGTGACCAACCTGCCTCTTTTTGCAATATTATAATGACCTTATTTAGGAATGACGTCTTATTATCAGACAGATACAAATAAAACATTTGACTAATTAATAATGATTCAATATTGCTCTAAGACCTACATGGCACAAAATAAAGCGTTTACAGAAAGACCGCCGCGCTCTCTCCCTTTTCTAGTATAGTTACCTAAACTTGCCTGAGTGCCTAGGGTTGCTACTATATTCGCTCTGAATTTTTAAAATGAAAAAAGTTCGGGTATATGCCCGAACCCGCCAAAACAAAAAACATCATGTGAAAAAAAGAAAATGCGCGGCGAACACTCGCGACAGTGCGGCTGGCCGCAACACCGATTTTCACCGGTATCGCCTGTAAACTCGATGTGACTGTGTGCGTGATCAAAATGGCGGTTTGTTCTGAGCGGACTATCCGCGTGATAATGAGCGGTTATGGTAATGTTCCGTACCTTCGTTGTTGTTGTGCCGCGGGCGCACGAGGCGCTCGGGGTGCGAGTGCGCGAGCTGCGTGTAGTCGCGGAACACCTCGTTGTAGGTGTCGTCGTTGGACGACATCTCGCTCTCTCGCATTTCTTCGTTCAGCTTCGTTAGGCGCAATCTGGTGTTAAGAAGTTATGGGTAGTACTATCTTTGAAGCCCGAATACACACCTCAAGGCTCAATCTTTGACTTCGCAGTCATATGACTGCTACCTGCATGGCAGCTACATGGCATGTGGATTTAAAATATAAGGTAATAAATATATTTATGTTTTCTGTTCAAATAATTGTAAAAAAAAGGAATATTCTAAACTCGAATATTCAAAAATACAGTTAATATCCCTAATACATTTAAGTGACTTATTTCATTCTACAAAGTTGGTACCTACAAGTGTTGACATAGACAGTTATGTAAGCAGTTCGTCTTGCAAACTTGAGTTATATATGCCATATTTGATTCCACCAGCGAAGGGTACAAACTGAGTCATTTGTAACAGGTACTCGTATTGTAAAAATTAAAAAAAAGATGAGAGCAACACGCCAATATCGTTCATACTAGTCAAATCCAAAAGAAAAAGAGACGAATAATAATTAATGTCAATTTGATCATAGGACTGCTAATATAATTTTCAATTTGACACGTAGAAACGATAGCAGCGTGATGCTATTGGCTACTGGCCTTACGTCTTTTTATACATTCTAAGTCATTTTTGATTTGTCTGAATTATATAGTCGACAAAATCAAATATAAGTTTACACTCGGTCAGAAATAGCTACGTTTGAATGCTTTTTGTAGGTTCGTTGGCTTAACTTTAAATACTCACAAGGTGACAATATCGGCGTTGGCATTCTCTACGGCTATGTCGAGCGGAGTGTGCCCTTCGTTGTCCGCGATAGTCTGGTCGGCACGATACCGCAATAATAAGCATACCTGTAACATGAAGATATTGTCAATGTTATGGCCTACCAAACGCAAAGTCAAAGGAGATCATTTTGGCTGCATACAGTTTTGGGCATTTTCTTAAAGTTCCGGCCAACACTTCAGAAAAGTCCCATAAAAAATGATCTTCTTTGTACCACAAATTAGGCATGCGCGGCGCTCAGACACATAGCCCGCTTAGAACAATACGCCATTTTTGACACACGCATACAGAGACGTGAGTTTACAGGTGAAGTCAGTCAAGGTCAGTTTCAGTCACGCGGTCAGTCGTACTGTCAAAAACATTGAGATATTATTTGTACGTCAGATTTATAGTTTAATGGTCAATAATGGCTTCGCGAAAATATCATTTGTGTTGCAGTGTATTTGGCTGTTTGAACACCACACAAAATTGTAATAACATGTTTTTTTCGTTACCAAATGATGAAGAAAGGTAAGTAAAACTCAATTAATTTTTACAAGAAAGTAGGTAGTATAAGTAGATAGGTAGGTAAAACATTTCCGTAACTTATCTTATCGTGCAATGGTAAAACACCAGTATTTAAGGTATATTCTTTTGTCGGGGCACGCGCGGCAGCCGCGCGCCGCCGATGCGTCATGCTGTTACTTGCCTATTAAGTAGGTATAAGGACTGTATGATCAAGCCCAATAGGCTAGCAAGTGGCACCTGGAGCCCGGTTTATTTAGCGGACGCCTTCTGTAGGTAAATGACTTATAATCTGTCGCAAAGATTCATGAATTTAAAGACGTCGCTAGATTATCCTTTACTCGTTAGGAATGTTCAGTCAGAACATTATTCTTTTCCCGTTCTGTCAGATCGGGCTCATCGGGCGAATATAAATAAATATCCCTGGACATTATTCCACACAGCGCCATCTAGCCCCAAAGTAAGCTAATTAAAGCTTGTGTTATGGGATACTAGACCACGGATAAACATACTTAAATACATTTTCTTTTGTAAATACATACTTATTATACATAGGAGACACCCAGACCAGTACAAACAGACATGTTCATGCACACAAATGTTTGTACTGTGCGGGGATCGAAACCGCGACCTCTGGTGTAGTAGCCAACTTCTTAACCATTACACCAAGTCGGTCGTCAACCTATAGCCTAGCCTTGCCTGATAGCCTAGGGTTGGTACTATAATATAGTAGCAACCCTAGGTTATCAGGCAAGTTTAGGAAAAAAGACGAGAGCGGTCCTTCTGTAAACTCTTTATTTTGTGTTTGTACACTGACATTAAGTGTTTGGAATAGGTCAGGTGACTATTATTTTTGTTGAGGTTTTATCAAAAGATCTCTCAATAATAGAAACATTGGTAAAATAAATATTTCGAAAACACGAAAACTCCCCGAGATTGGGCAATTTTAAAAATCATAATTTGCACTTGCCCAAACGCAAGATGCGTTGCGGTATGCGTTCTGCAAGACACTTGTTCGGCAGATTTATTAAATTTTGCGTTCAGAATATGGTTTCTTAACAAAAGTTACTATACATTGTGTGGTTGGTAATAGTATACTTTTATTTATGTTACACTTTTAAAAATAGACTTGCCGACCCGAGTTTGAAGAGCCATAAAATTAACTATACCTAAGTAAACGAACTTAAAGTTTTAATATGCCCCTTTTTATTGTATTTTTTATTATTGAAAAATATATATAATTCAATGATGTTGTCAACTAACCAATTGCAGTGAGCGAACATTCCTCCGTGACATAAGTCACTGGAACATACAGTAAGCACTTTAAACAGATGTGTTGTGCTTTCTGATGCTGAATGAATAAAAAAAGTTAATTATGGTTATTTCTCACTTCATTCATTGAAGGAAGTATCGTTATTATCGGATAGTCGAAACATAATCCATTTCATTGAATAAGATACTAAAGACCTGTTAATGCTTTCATTGAAATACCTGTCCAGTGTGACCGGCTTCCGTAGCGAGATGAAGGGGGGTTTTGCCGTCTTCATCTTGCACGTTTAATTTGCTTCCGTTCAGTAACAGAAATGAACACGCCATTACTGACCCCTAAAAAATAAGACAGCACATTGTAGCATTTCTTGAAGATGACACATTTACAGACAGACAGACATTTATAAATATAAATATGCGCCAGACAGCACACCACTTGTCCTGGTCTCGAAGTAGGGATAAATATCCCTGTGTTCCACGGTACCAGACAAGGAATCCAAGCCAGGGGCGTCTCCCAGCACCCCCATACCAGAGTCATTTCAGAAAAGATCGTTTCCTGAATTGACCCGACCGGGAATCGAACCCAGGACACTACGCCAATCATGTCGTCATTTCTGTTTTCTGTTTTGTTCATTTGTGTTTCGAAGAGTTTGTTATGTCTCATTCGTAGTTTATGAGAGAGCCAAGTAGATAGCTTGTATAATCTGAAATGAAGCGCCCCTCCACCGCATTCACGCACGAATATAAATGTTAAATATGGACGCAATACGTATAAACATGCCACTGCAATAGGTCGTTAAGTAGCCGGTTGGGCTCGAACCTAGAAGCACGCCGCACGCGTCGTTTGTTCGCTAAAGTACACTCGTCACATCTAAATCAACTAAAAAAGTAGTGGGGCGCGTCATTTCAAATAAGACAAGCTCTAGTGTTTTTCAGAGGAAGTGGGAGTAAGGCAGGGCCTTTGGTACTCCCACACCCTTTGGAAAACATGCCATATAGAGTTTGCGATCCATTACCAAACTAGAGTTTAAAGGCAGGCAAAGAATGAACTTCAATCAGTGAATATTAAAAATACAGAAAAAATGCTTCATTTAAAATTTAGGATTTAAATTACTTTGTACCATAAGAAGCTGGCGTGTTTTGCTAGATTACCTACCTAAAAAACATTTATTTACAAAAAACGATGCTTGTGCGAGTTTCTTTTTGTATTAAATTAATATCTTGAAGCGCTTCATGGCAGTGAAAATCTATAGTTAGTAAAACGACATTATGGCCCGTATTCTGAAACGACGCTCAAGCGCGCTTTGAACTGTGATTACCGGATTTACTTTTGAGTTTAGAATCTGTACTTGAGTACGTTGCTTAATCTAAAACAAATTTCAAACGGGTCTCAGTCGAATCGAGTTTCAAAAAAGATTTGAGTAGAGATTGCTTTTTGTCCATGAATCAGGCTTGTTTTCGTTTACAATAATTCATGTTTACCTTTTTTACGTTACATTACATGCAGATACTATGTGTTTATTGTTTATAAATTTAACTAATACACAATGGATTTGCACCAAGAAAAGGTTAAACTTGCCTTTTAATACTTAATTTGTTCATGTAATATAATTTTTACACTGAAACTATTTCAATTTAAGTTTTATTTTGTTATTTGTTAGTTTACGTTACATAACGGAACGTAATTGTACCCTGACAAGAGGGGGACTCGTATAATGTGTGCTTGGTGTGTATGTGCGTTGTTTACTATACCTACCCCTACATATAGATTTGCATACGGTTTAATTTTTTATAGGTACTGAATTTCTTTTTAATTACAAATTGTAGTCAATTCAGGAATGAGAAAATAAAAGTATCTTTATTTATTGAGGTCGTCAAAAATATCTAAGGATTATTCCTTGGAGGAATCCATCGTGTTTGACGAGCAAATCTCTACTCAAGCGTGGTCAGGAGGTCACTTGCGTGGTCACAGATCAAATCTCTACTTGAGCGCCGATTCGCACCTGAGTGACGTTTCGGAATAAGTATAAACTGTGATCAATGAGTATGTACTCAGAGGCGGTTCTAGAATAAGATCTCTGCTTAAATCGAGTTTCAAGTCAAGATTCACGCTTGAGCGTCGATTCAGGATACTCTAGCGCTAGCCGAATTGTCAGAATGGCGCCTAATAAGAGGTACGAGGTGTCTAATATCCTGGGTCAAGGGTTCGCGCCTATAACAGGGTTCTCGGGACTGGTGTGGGCACTCACGCTGCGCACGGCGGCGTGCAGCGGCGTGCGCGCGCGCGCCCGCGGCGCGTTGGCGTCGGCGCGCGCGGCCAGCGCGGCGCGCATCACGCACGCGTTGTGCGCGCGCGCCGCGCGGTGCAGCACCGCGTCGGGGGACAGGCACGATATGTCTTCTGGGGCTGGGGATGAATCCGATAAAATGAGATTAATAGTCCTTAATGTATAAGCAAACACAATAAGTTGTAGCAGTAATTAACCTTCAACATGTACATTAACATTTATAAGAATCTTATCTACCCTTAGAATATATTCGATAACATTATGTATACGTAAACTTGAGACTTATATAAAAAAATTAACTAAAGGAAAGAATCTCTGCTATGCTAGACCTACGTTAGAAGGGGCGTTGCGGCCATTGATATGCGAAAGCGTGTTTTCCCGAACATATAACACATTATTATGTCTTACTGAATAACACCGAGAGTTAAATACATCTTTCTTCAATGAATAATCATCACAAAATGATCCACATTTAGAGGCAGTTTTGTTCTAGAAAACCGCTAGTTACCAGCTTTAACTATCAATTTTCCCTCAACAAAAACGGTGCTTGTCATTTTCAATGTAACGAGCTATAATAAAACAACACAATAACAAACATTACTATGTAATGTATTCCAACTCACCGCTATCATCCGCATCTTCCCCCTCGGTGGACTCGTGGTCGGAGGGCAGGCTGAGGTCCACCTGGCGCTCGCTCGCCAGCTCCGTGCCAATCAGCAGCACTGGACTTTCTGACTCTGATTTACTTGAGCTTTCTGATACTGGAAAAAAAATTCCAATTGATGTGGGTGCGGTTAGCAAAATGTAGCCGTGTTTTAAGAGGGTTTGCTTTTTGCGTTTGGGGTACATCGTAAACGTCGCATTTTTTAAAGGTTTTCGTGATTATTTAGCTGAATTCAAATTAAGTATAAATTATCTCTCTATTATTGAATGCACCTTTTAATTTCATGATTATAACTTTAACTTAAAAAATTTAAGTGTCTTTTGAATTAAAAGAAACGGTAATTTTTTTAATTTAGCAAATAATTGTCGACTACCTAATTTAAGATAATTCAATGTATTTTTAAATAGTGTTATCACAAAAAAGGAGTTTACAGAAGGACCGCTCTCGCCTTTTTCCCAAAAATTGCTTGATCGCCCAGGGTTGCTACTATATTCGCCCGATAAGCCCGATTTAAGAAAGCCCGCCAAAAATGAAAAAAAGTGAAATTTGCACCAAGATTGACAAAAACATGTTTAAAACAGGAGCCAAGGTCAAAAAGAGATGAGATGGGTATAAATAAAAATATAATATTATAAGAAGTCATTTACCTACAGAAGGCGTCTGCTAATTCAACCGGGCTCCCGGTGCAACCTGCTAGCCTAATGGGCTTGATCATACAGTCCTTATATACTCTTTATACCAGTAGGGAACAGCTGCCGGCGGCGACGGCGGCGGTGGCAGCCGCGCGTGTCACGACAAAATAATATTTTAAAATACTGGTGTTTGACTAATGCATGGTAAGATAAGTTACGGAAAAAGTAAAGGCCCATTTCTACTGGGTGCGAATGTGTTACGAAATAAAATGTTTTACCTACCTATATACTAGTACTACATAGTACCTACTAACTTGCAAAAGTTATCTGAGTTTTAATTGCCTATCAAAATCATTTGGTAACTTAAAAAACGTGTAATCCCAATTTCGTGCGGTGGAGAAATTTCTGCGCGAAACCATTTTTGACATGTATCTGACGTACAAATATATAATATAATATCTATCTCAATGTTTTTGACAGTGCGACTGACCGCGAGACTGAAACTGACTGATTTCGCCTGTAAACTCACGTTTCTGTGTGCGTGTGCCAAAATGGCGTGTTGTTCTAAGCGGACTATCGGCCAGAGCGCCGCGCATGCCTTATTTGTGGTATTATGCACACAATCATAAAGCAAAAATTTAAGTTTTATTTCAATTTAAAGAAATAATCACAAAAAACTTACAAAAATGCAACGATTTCGATCCACCCCCAGCAAACGCTCTTCTAGGGGACAAAACTCCCAAAAAACGCAATGTCAAGCGTTGTCATTGGACATCGCAAATGGAATCCATGTTAAGGAGTCATCCACCTTAGGAGTAAGTTGACCAAACCATCTTGTTATATATTCTACATCCCCCTTAATTTGGTAGAGAATTGCTCATGGCTATTGTTTATTGGGTTTTTGGCATTTTCCAATGCTTATCATATATGAAAATTTGAGACTTGAAAATTTCATCTTGGACCGAATCTATCTTAAATTTCTCTTGCTATTTAGTTCACCATTTGGACGTATAGTAACTGTGTAGAGAATTCATATATATCGCAACCACGCCGCGTCTCCTCAGGCGTATACCAAAAATCTAAGAACCAAAAACGAAGAGTAAGCAGTTTGTCAGATGGTAAATAACGTACTGAAATAGACGCGTGGCGTGGGAGGCAAATCATTACCAGCAGAGTCAACCGCGCAGAGCCGTAGTCTGCACACCCTTTTACTTTTTTAATTTTATTTTATGTAAGTCACTTTGGCAAATTAATCTAAAGATAGCCCTCACCTAGAGCATTTTCCTGTAATGCAACGTTTCGGATTCGCTTTTGAGCATTAAATCACAGTACTGCCTCCCTGACATGACGAAAAATCGCCTGTAATATACATTTCAGATTCGATTTTGAGCATTACATTACAATTTTGACTTACAAAACTTCAGGGAAGTTGTAAAATATTACACATTGTAACATCAAGTTGCGTACTGTATGCGCGGTTCTCCTCTCTCACTGATGTAATGCTCGACTCTGTAACGTTACATTACAGGGAAATACTCCAGGTGAGGGAGAATCTTAAGATATTAATCTCTTCCAATTTATTCAGTAGGAAATAATGATGAAACTTACCGCTAGTGTTGCTGTTGACGTCACTTATCGTCTCGGGTACGATGGGAGGAGCTCGAATCCTGTAAGTAGCAGCCATATTACATTTAAAAGGTCCTCTATGCATTGACAATTCTTTGACAGTTAAGTGTGTTAACAATAGGGGGGCTTGGGAATACGACATACACCGGCTTGGATATTCACTTCAATTGCAAGATAAGCTCGTTTTAATATTATTGCATTATGATTTCGAATGAATCGTCATTGGCTGATAAGCGGTCAAAATGTAAGCGACTAGCAATCTAGTTGCTTTGATAATAAGGAGGGGAGTTTGCAGGTGGGGGGAGATTGCGGGCGGAGCTTGCTTCAAAGCTTTACGTAAACTTGTCGCTACTTTTAGCGACAAGTTCAAGTAACGTATCGTACGTGTGAGCTAATGTTTAATACGATAAGTGTATTTTTATTAAATTTCCGTGCTTTCAAAAGCACATCCAGCAGTTGGTTCCGAACGACGTCGCCTGATGTCTGTTGTGGCTGTGTTTCGCAATGGTAAAAAAAATAAAATTATTCAAAACGTTGTCATAATCTATTTTTCTACAAATTAGTCTACGCCAAAATACGAGAAGCTACTTTTGAAATAACTATTATAATATTCGCAGACATTACAACAAAAATGAGTATGAAAACCAATCGTGCCACTTTTTCGATGCTCATTGTGTAGTTCAACTTAGTTCATGCGCGAGGGATGCGCGTAAATGTATTTGATTTTAACATCCGTCATCAATTATTATAGACCTATATTTTGTTACACTTATTCTGACACGTGAAATACGTGCACATATCCCAGCACAAACTGACCTGCGCCTCGCGCGCCGCACTGACCAGCGGCGGCCGCTGCGCAGCGGCGACTCGCGCGCGTCCGCGTCAGCGCCCGCGTCAGCGCCCGCGCCGCAGCGGACGATGTCGCGCACGAAGCTAAGCGACACGTACTTGGCACGGATCCACGCTTCACGGACAGACCTGCGAGAAAACGTTGTATTGAATTAAAAAAATAGTGACCGTCAAGATGACCTTACTCCACCTGATGGAAAGCAGTCGTGAGGTCTAGATATGAGGATGAGAAGCACAATAACGCAAAGCAATTACTGAGCTTGCCATACTCATCTCAAAGGCCTGCCCTGGCACCGGTTAGTGCAGTGTTGATCCCGGAACGCGACCTGACCGAGATAGGTCAGAGTCACTTGGCGGGTTTTACGCAACTGCATGGTGGTAACATCAACCGGCCGACATAATATGTCTCCCACCTGAAGAGCCCCCTTTACCAACTACTGAGATTTATTTTAGTGGCCTGCCCGACCAACCTCACGGTTATGCAGAAAGGCACACTATTCCTAGCACACCGTTAAGTGTGCCAGGGACCATCTGCGGTAGGTCCTGCCACCACAAAGCACAATGCATTACACACTATGGTACTCATATGCGAGTAGCACGTAGCATTACCCACTCCCATTTATCCAGAATGGTACCGGAGCAGTGGTACACCCGTGGTACCCTGATCCTAACAGTCAGACCCGTAGTTTCAGCTGCGAAAACCCTACCTACCCGGGTAGAAGTAGATATAGCACCTGAAGAGCAGATGGTCTGCTGCAGGGCTCCCTTAGTCGCCTCTTACGACACCCACGGGAAGAAGATGGGGCGGTGGAAAGTATTTTTTTAAAGTGCCGCCACCAGCACGGCACAAAACCACACACTCAATTTCTGAAAACGCTTCACACTTAGAGTGCCCCACACTAGCGCGACGCTAGCGCTTCGCCGACGCAACGCTAGCGCAGCGTCGCGGCGCAGCTCGGGCGCTGGGCGGCGCGTTGGCGCGACGCTTGCGGAGCGTTTTTATGCCAACAGTACAATGAATACTACATTTGCTTAGCTTTGCCCTTAGCGTCCATTTTACAAATTTTACTTACCTTTCTAGCCTGCAATGTGCGAATGTATAATATAATTTTATAACATATTTGCTGGTAAAGGATCTCTTATTTCATCAATTTCAACATCGTATTGTATCTCATTACGCACTTGTGCGTTATTGTAATGTAAAACGCACGGTTTATCAAGATGCTCCGTCTAAAACGAACGGTACTTTTTTAAATCTTAGCAAAGAGTTTTTATGTCAGAAAAGAAGTCAACATTTTATGAATAAAATTAAATAAACATTTAATTCTTTAATTTAATTAATTTTAATAACAAATTACAATCATTTATCTGTAACAGAAACACAGAAATATTAATTTACTTTATTAGTAATACTGGCTGTTTTTATGCCTTTGCCTCAAAAAAAGCGCTGCATCGCTAATTTGTAAACAAGTAAAAATTTGTATAACTGCTTTAGCAAGTGATTAAAGATTTATTCGTTCAAGAAAGTCCGAGTTTTATTTATTTCCTCGCAAATATGTTATAAAACGTCGTATGTCATACGTGCGCTTTGATAATTACAGCCTCTGCTTTCTTGTAGCCCTCGCCTGCGGCTCAGGCTAGCAATATCGCCTCGGCTGTAATTTTCAACTTACCGCACTTATATCATAATGTACTATTACGTAAGCTTTTTCATTTAGGTAAAAAAATTTAGAACACGACGCAAAAATATCTCAAATAATGATATTATAAACAAAAACTTTAGAAATGCCCTAATCTCCACTAACATTATAAAGAGGTAAGCGTTTGTGAGTTTGTATGAGGCAGGTAATCTTCGAAACTAACGAACCGACTTCAAAAATTCTTTCAATGTTAAAAAGTTACACTATCCGTAATTGCTATAGGAGGCATATATTAGTTTTGAAATAATTAGTTTTCAGCCAGATCAATTAACACACTCTTAAGTAATTCGGGAAAAAAGCGCTTTTGAAAATCTTTTCTTGCGGGCGCGGCCCCACTGCATAGGTTTATAGGTTTTCAGCAGCAATGCTATCAGTAGTGTTTCTTCGTCGGAATCCATTTTCTCAGACTGTACAGGCCGTCTGCGAGGCGCGACCCACGCTCGGCGCTAGGACGCTGCGCGGTCGCCGAGACGCTAGTGTGAGGGGGGGGGGGGGGGGGGGTGCCGGCTTGACGCTGACGCTCAAAAAACGCTAGTGCGGGGTGTCTCTCATGAAATAATATTAATTTAAAAAAGAACACTGAAAGCGATTGGAGGTGGCTCAGCTTGTGCTAATCTAGGATCAGGATCCTACTCGTAGATAGCACTGTTTTTCAACCACTTTCATTTCTCTGTTTGTTTTGCGTTTGTCTGTTTTTCGTTTGTTTATTTCACTTTGTGCACTGCTTTAACGCACTTCGCTTTCGCGACGCGCCAAAGTCATCAGCAGTTAAATTGAGAATAATTTTGCTCTTAAATTAAATATTTTATTATTAGGTTTTTTTTTATTGAGTTTTGCATGATATTAAAAACATAATGCCTCTGCAATGTAGGTTATAAAGAAGCACTTTCTTATTATTATAAAAATACTAACAAAACTCTGCACAGGCCAAATTAAGGCAAACAAGAAATTAGTAAAGAATAACAAACAACTAACGTTTCACATTCTGGTGTTGCTCTCGTAATAGCGGTCCCTTCCGTATTTGCTTCATAAATTAGATTTACTACTTTATTTCCTAGTTCAGCCATGACCTGAAACAATAATCAAATCTAGGACATGGAAATTAACAAAAAATCAATCTGTATTTTAGTCAAATAATGTGAAGTCAAGAAAAACGCTTTATGTCGGCAATTGGCACACGTTTTAACTGTGGTTGACTGCACATCATCATACTTTCTGATAAATGAGCTTGACATACACGTCCACCATCTACACTTACCTTTATTATATCTGGTTCCCAGTCATCCAACGTGAGAGATCGCACTTTGCTGACGTGAACACCTAGAGAGCGATGAATGCCAGAACATTCTGAAAATATATACCAAGTTTTTATAACAAAACTATTAAATTGTTTAGACAATAAGGGCCCAGGCCAAACTTCCGTAACGCAATAGTGAAATTAGTATACTCTTATTAACGGACGACGAAACGTTATTAGACTGTGACTCATATTTGAGACTGATAGATTTCATATTGCGTTTCGAAATTGCGATTAAAGGGTTTTAAAAGCACTAAAATATAATTACCTATACAAAGAGTTATTCCAAGATTAATACTAGCCCAACGTGGATTAGGACTGCCGCAATCACAGCAATTATTGTTGCCAGGTATGCCTAAGAGTTGCTCCCAAATTCTGAAAAAGATTCAATCATATTTGTGATTCTTTCTTACCCTTACCTAGAACATGTTCCTGTGACAATGTTACAGAGTCGAGCATTACATCGGTGAGGTAGTAGAACCGCGCATTACAGTGATTTGTTGTACAATGTGTAATATTTTGCC
This sequence comes from Udea olivalis, assembly GCA_947369235.1. Classification (NCBI taxonomy): domain Eukaryota; kingdom Metazoa; phylum Arthropoda; class Insecta; order Lepidoptera; family Crambidae; genus Udea; species Udea olivalis. Next base: position 13,021,298 of record OX376351.1, read on the forward strand.
TTTGATACAATTTCCCTGAAGTTTTGTGAGGCAGTATTGTAATGTCATGCTCAAAATCGAATCTGGAATGTACATTACAGGCAAATGTTCGTCATATCAGGCAGGCAGTAATGTAATGCTCAAAATCTAATCTGAAATCTTACATTACAGGAAAATGCTCCAGGTGAGGGACCACCTTAAGTGACACAAGACTACTTCTTTCGTTGAATAACACAGAAGTGTTAAAGAATAAAGCTTTGAGTAAATGCAGGTTTTAAATGCTATACAATTGTAGAATCACCTGATTTTCCTCATCCGGACGTTAGCGACGCTATTCCTATTGTCATTCGGCTTCGAATCGTCTGGCACAAGCACCAGCTGCGACTCAGGGTTCTCTCGACTTTGTCCCTGCTGTATCGCCGATCGGATCCCGTTCTGCAGAGCTGTGATCCAAGAATTTAACATCTCTTCTGAATCTGCTTGGAGCATGTGACTCCTGGAAAGGAAACACACGAAAAGAATAACAGTAGTTTATGAAAAGTGGTAACTGAAGTAATTAGCCTATACCATTTACCAGGTTGTTCTTTAAATTGTCAGGAAAATGAATATTATGACATATTCGGTAGGTGTAGATAGCACTATGATGTGTAATAGGTTTTTTCCCAACTTTTATTCAAGGTCCGTTTGTGATCACAATCCCGGCTATTTTCCGAATTTTCGAAAACTACAAAGTTATAACGCCGAAATTGACATTGACTTGAATTTTTTTAGGGATGTCTGACACTTTATGAATGTCAAATTATTGTCAATCCAGGCCTGAATTAAGTTTGTTGCAATCGGACATCAGTTTACCAAGTGCAGCTTTTTTTTACGATAGGCGTTACACAATCAAAGGTCAGTTACGTTAACAAGGTCATGATAGTTTATCATTATACAACGGTAAGTATATTTTATTTTAACGAGGCATTTGTATGCAAGTAGCATACCACCAAAGAACTTTCGATTGCGTATATCATATCGAATGCAAATACGTAAGTACCAACATGTCAACATGTACGTAATACATAACAAAGGGTAATAAAATGGAAAGTAGCCTGATCTAGCAAGGATTAGGTCTGCTATGTATTACTACTAAGTTGTATGGTTTTTTGTAATTAAGATTAAATAAGATAACTGTGTTCGGGACTTCCAGTCATTACTATATTTAAAAATACAATTATAGTTGTCATTTATTTATTTTGAGTAATTAGAACTCAACCAAAAATTTCACATCTAATCACAAGCTTATAATATCTCTTTTCACACTACATGCTCGACAATGCCGAATTATATGTCATGTAAACCTTACCGAAAGCAAGACATTATATCTCTTGGCTTTAGCCGGGGTATAATGTTCTATTATAACCTGCTGGTCAATAATGTGATTTTCACTTTCATAATTCTTATTGCTATGTCCATAAAGTCTAATTTCACTAAACAGAATGTGTCCTCAGCGGGCGCGGCCAACTCGATTTTCGAAGACCGAGGCCGTGGCCCACTAGATTCGCACTGAGACGAACTTCATTTGTTTGTCAAATCGAGTAGGCCACGCCAGCTGAAAGAAGTTGCTATAGCCGTAGCTAGTAGTACTACTAGCTTTAGAAGATTCTATAAATATTTTGAACACAACTCAAATAAACTCTAGCTCAACCTCGATAAACGTACCAAATAAAAATATAACGTTATCTTTCCATAATTGGACTAATGTCTCCAATATCAATTTGCACTTTTAATATGCTGTAATAAACACTATCTACTAAGCCTGGTTTTTTAATGTCTCGCATAAACTGAAAAAAGTAGAGTATACACCACCGGGATAAAACTGTTTTTTTCTTGGGCGCTTGAATCCCTCACTGCACTCAGGACTCAATCTTAATTCCCTCGCTTTGCTCGGGAATTAACTTATAACAACTTATAAATTTGGAGTCCTTCGTTACGTTCAGGATTCAATGTAGCGCCCGTGACATAAAACAGTGCTTTATCCCCTTGGTGTATAATCTACTATTATTTAGCTTGCATAACTAAATGTAAGTCCCTGAGCATGCCCAAGCTGGCAAATCAGCTATGATGCACGAGAACTGACAAAAAAATAATTACTTGGAGGGTGAGAGGACTTCGAAACAGAAGCGCCTTTCCCCGTCTAGCACAGGTCGCACAGTACACAGTCTCAGGTCCTCCTCCATCACCGTCACATTCAACTCGCCTGTCCTTTTCCTGCAATCAAACATATTGGATAATTGATCATTGTTATCATAATGTATTTTTTTCTACAAACAGCAAAGGAGTGGAACTCGCTGTGCATGTTTTAAAATCATTATAATCTGGGTCTTATAAAGAAAAGAACGAATAAGCAATTACCGGGCAGAAATGTAACATCACATCGACATCCGCCACCAGGTGCTATTTTGATCAAATGAGTGTCTGGTTAAAAAAAACAACTAAAAGCCGTAAGATTTTTCATCATTTGGGGGAATATTGCCGATACTCGCCACAATTAACTATTTTTGTTAACTTTTGTACGTATGACTATGAGGGGCTGACACACTTTGTGCATAAGTGACAGACATCAAATTAAATGACTGAGTTGTATGTAATCACATAAATATCTGTGCAATGCAGTGCCTATTTAGGAGAGCAATATATAATCTATGCGGTCACAGAATTTACTCCATAAGCCTAAATGAAAGGTTTTTTTTAAGCTACCATACGCCCTCGGGTTCGTTTCTCATAAAGAAGAGTTATAACTCCTGTTTTCATACAATAAGAGGGTAAAAAGGCAAACATAAGAAGAAACGCTTTCCATCAGGTGGAGTGAGGTCATCTTGACGGGCAATAAAAAAAAAAAACGTAATCAATGTGTAAACTCGTTCGCTCTACTGTTTTATCGTGTAGTGCATTTAGTGCCGAATCAACCCAATTTCTTTCTTATCGCAAAAGTAGCTTTTTTTATGGTTTTCTTAAGTAGAAATAATATACCAAGAATTTATTGACGAAAGAAATCGAATGAACTTATAATGTATTTATATCTTGTTTCCAATATAGTAACTTGTATACACAGCCTCGGCCATTGTCCATCTTGTTTACCTACTTAGCATTACTCGTAAAAGGCCGCGGGTCCGTTTACAATATATTATAATATTTAGTGGCTAAACTTTTTCAAAATAATGTAACAAAAAAAGTTATTTATTGTCACCCACACATACAAAGAGGCATATTTAACAATAAAGACATAATTAAAACTAAACAGAAAATAATAAAAAAACAATTAAAACTAACAATGAAACAAAATAAAAAAATCAGCCTCAGTTAGAGGGGCCAACTAGGTACCCATGTCAGGTTAACAGCTATTTTATACCAATAGTACAAGTTCTCCCCAGTCTCAGATATCTATTTATTCATTTTGGCCTAATGATACGATGCTATTTTACAAGTCTGTACAATGCCACTCAAATAAGTTTTTTCATACAACTATCCTCTTTACCACGAGGTTGTCGTTATAAGGCCATCAGAATAACTTTTTTTTCTGTGGCATCCAGTGGGAACGGATTACCACAAAATAAGTTGAAAAACTAAATAAAATATTTTAAACACACTATCACTCTTAATAGAAGCTGTGCATACGGCACGCTAGCTGGTTTCGTTATTACACAATGTCAAGAACGCGAAAGTAAAGTATTATAGCGTTTAACCCTAATTCACGTGAATTTAATTGTAAACAATGCCAAAAAGGCCATGACAGCAATGCTTAAAAACATTCAAGTGCAAGTCGGGCTCAAATACAGCGTGTTCCGTATAGTGAAGGACAATGATAATTCCAGATATTCTGTATGTTTTCCACGTTTCTCTTATACTCTAAACATAGATCTCTCTCTGAATAAAACCTGGCTAAGTGTATGCAATTAGCTATCAAAATGATAACACAGTTGGTTTAACCTTAATTTAAAATATACACCCACTTTTCGGTAACCTAACAAAAACGCAATGGTTCTTAAAGCGATACTTTAAAGTTCATAGCATTAGTTGTATTTTCGATATTTTAAAATTTTAATAATTTCAAATGTATAATTAATTTTAATATTTTAATTGGTTTTATTATAGTTTATTTTAATTTTGAAGTAAATGTTTCTTTAGGTTTTAATTTATTTAACTTAAAATTACTATTTTTAACTTGGTTTTAGGTTAATTGTATTTGAATTTTTTAACTTATTTTTAGATTAAATTATATTAGGTATAATTATCATTTTTTGTAAACTGTTTTTTTGATATGGACACTGTCTGAAATAGTGTTTTTTTTATTTATTTTTTTCATTTATTAGAAGTTGCTGATAAACGAGCTTGTCAGAGCAGACAAAGCGGCACAATAAAGGTTACTCTTAACTCATTTAGTACAGAATATGGAACCCTAGTAATTAGGTGTTATCGACCTACATTACGTCTTCAGGTAGCCTCCAAATGCACGAACAGGCAGTGCATTTCGCGTTATCGCGTATCCATTTACTTGTTAATTGATAAAAGAATTTATTTTTTATCTATTTTGCGTTCGTCAACTACAATAAATGATTCACCGTTATTCATTATTATAACCTATTATTAGTAGGTGGGCAATTATTCTACATCTAGCCTACAATCGGACATTATACCATAACAAATTTTGTTTTTGTAAATAATAAAAACACTAAATCGATTTCAGAAAATGGGCACAGTTATCGAAAATTTATACACACCTATACACCAATCGATTGTCGTACAGATAAAACCACCTTCTATTCCATGTTTTGAAGGCATTCGAAGTTCTTTTGAAGAGGTACCCTTGCATCCGTGGCAGGTTCTTGAGGCACGGAGTCCCCAGTAGGCCGTCCTTCGCGCCGCCGTCGGCGTCGGCCTTGCAACTCGGCAACACCGTGTCTTTGCTATTCACAATCGTATGACGATTCTCCATCTCCTTATCTAATATCTTCGTATCGTTACGCATTGTTGAAACCTGAAAATTTGATCGTTAGCGTCTACGCACGGATTTAAAATAGCTTTTTACAATTAAAGTTATCATCTCACTTTCTTGATTTATAGTTATTTTAATTAACACTATATGAAAAACGTCTCGAAGCATTAAATTAGACTCTTTCGCAATAACTAATGATGCGAATGCGACTATTCAAGATTGAAAAAGCTATAAGAACAAAGAACATAAGACAAAATTATGTCACACCGGAAATGTAATATCATGTAATCAATTTACCGGTACTTTGCCGGTACAAATCCATCCTCAATTGCTAATACTCATATCTTAAAATGTAGGCAAATCTAACTTCGTAGAAATAAATAAGATAAGATTAATGGTATGATTTGATAAGCTGCAAAGTATCATATAATAACAGTTAACCCACTTCCAAATAATACATTTAATTGTGTGAATTATTAATTGATTAAAAATAATATATTACTATAGGTTGGTCTGGTACAGTATCTATAGATATATCGGGCTGGGTAAGTTGCCAAGCTCGATCGATCAATTGCATGAAACTGTGTTGTGCGCTGTGAGCTGTATTTAACTAATACAAAGGTCTGTTTTGGCATAAATATTGTAGTGAAAAATTCCACTAAAAATGAGCACTTAAAGCCAAAGACCGCAATAACTAGTAGACAAAATGAAAACAAATTGAAACTTCTACTCTGCAAAGAATGTGGAGTGCTATTTGTTTTAACTTTTTACAAAATTTTCAGTAAACATTTTAATAATATTAATGAAAATTACTAATTGGAATGAAAGGTATCGGTAATTCGTCACCTCTTCAGCTGTAACCTTCAGAAAAGGATCCAAGTCTTCAGTTAAATCTGCTCCTTGGTGATAATAGGTACAGCACGCTTGAAGGTATGACAAGAACTGTAACAAAATAAATAGGGTAATTAAATATCTTTATAATGATTTCCTTTACTTGCGACCCGCCCCATGTTTGCGAGAATTTTGCGAGTTACAGTGATAGAGCTAACAGAAAGAGAAGTCATTTCATACTTATTCAGAAAGAGAATTTGAATTTAGAATTTAAAAAACAACAATATTATAAATAGATCTACCGCTTTACACTTTCATGACTAGATGTTCTAACTCAGTATAATATCCGGTGAGATTTTATGGCAAAGTTTATATCTCTAAGTCTCTTGACTACAACATTCTCACAAGCACAACATGAACACGAAAGAAAGTGTCAACAGTGCAATAGTAGAAAATCTCAAAAATTATGATATTAGCTTTTCAAATTCAGGTCCTAACTTACCAAAACATATTTGTTGATTCAACAGAATAACTGATGCAGATAAAATATGCAAAAATAGAGTCTGGGTCATTTAAACCTTTCAGGCCGCAAACATACATACCTACATGCATACAAAGACCTCCTAAGAGTCACTACTTTCTCTGACATGATTGTTAACACAAGACACATTGACAAGGTTGCAACTATAGACCTACTGTACGAGTAGTACGATCGTCAAAAGATTTCGCAGACGGTCTACTTTTTAGGTTTTTAATGAATGTTAGGTGTTTTTCAGAGGATGAACCAGGTATAATGTATTCGGTAAATTATAGTGGTCGTTGAGTATAAATTAACATATTGAGTCACGAGGTTTGTTGTTAGACAATAAAACTCAAAATTTTCTTATGTCACGTTATGGAATCGTAGCCGCATGAACGGCCGCAGGTAACTCCATGAACCATTTTATACACAATACCAGTGATTTAGTGTTTGCTTGTAAGCAATCTGAATTAACTTATAAAAAATAACAGTAAAAGATGATTAGGGGTGATTTAGGGATAAATATATACCCAGAGCAACATATTCAGGATGACACACGCTTGGGTATGTATTAAACGCGAGTGTTAGAGCTGCTTTGTGCTTGAGGGCTTCGATATATTATTTTGTTTCGCCTACAAAATGTAAAACGAGGTTAAAACATCCATGCCTTCGAAAGTCAAACAGTTGAGCATAGTGATGTACAAGGCTCGAGGCCGACAAAAGGACTCTGAACCTTTTGTCTACGAGCTCGGGCTCGCCTCGTTTATATGAAGCTCGACGACTCGGGACGGGAGTCTTTTCCAGAGCTCGAGCGCGATCGATGTCGAGGCTTTTTCAGGGCTCGAGTATTTTTTAGCGCTCGAGTCGTTTTTATGTGGCGAGTCGCGCTCAAGTTAGTTTCCACTTGGAGTCTTCCTTTTCAAAGCAGGCAATAAAATATGTGTTTCTGGGATATAAAATATGTGACTAGAAGGGTATTTTGAAAATGGAGGTTTAAAAGACATTTTAATCGTCATGAAAAACATTAAACTGAAAAAGGTTTAAGAAGACTCGAGCTCTTTTCAAGGCTCGAACTCTTTTGAAGCCTCGAGGCGCGGGTCAGGGAGCTCGCGTCTCGGCTGGGCTCGGGACTACGAGCCTTCCGAGCTCACTGAGTCCGGCCAATCCGCCTCAAGGCTTCAAAAGTAGAGCTCGTCGCATCGAGGTTTGTACATCACTATTGAGCAGTTACTGAAACGCGAATATGATGTGGTGAACAACTAGCTTTACTTACAAGTTACGTGCATATGTACACCGTATTTATTAATAGTAATCATACAGACTCGCCGCGGTTGTTTCCGATGATATCTGTTACTGGGGCTTGCTCATTAAATTATAAATAATAATTATAGAAAATTGTCTGACGCACAGGTGTTTATAAGATAACGTGTTTCCTTATACTTTTAAATACAATAGACTTATACTTATAAATACAATAGAAGCTGCCTGTAGCAAAACTTCAACTAAAATAGCTAACGAATTCTACTTAGCTATTTAGAAGTTAAAATTTTAAGCAAACGTGCATTTGAAAACAAAAACAAAAAGTTTGCCGTTTTTTTGTAAGACCAAACTTTTTTACTTGTTAAACTAGTTTTTACCATAATAGCCACTAATTTCCGTTATGAAATGAACTAATGCATTAAATCGTTAACTTACTCGAACCCGACAAACAGAAGCACGAAAAATGCTGCAGCCTTGTGAAGCAGACTAGCTATACACTCTTCTACAGACGGTTGCACTTCAAGCGTAGCATTCTAGTCGGAGATTCATTGATTTTACGACTGTCCGAGGATTTTTACAGGTATATATTTTTACATATTCAATTGTTTCAACAGCTTGCATTTAAAGCAGGTAAACGTTTAAATTATAAAGACACGTGAAGTAAACAGCACAATTACTGCTCACCTAGATGAGACAAGCGATGCTTCCACGATCAGTCAGCGAGCCACTCAACTATGAACGCAGTTATTTTTTGAGTAAAAAATCCATCGCTTGTGCAACACAATACGTAACGGACGGAGACGGCGAGACGCCCGCGGATGGCACTAAACTAACACTAGCCTTGTGATTCGCGTGTCCCACAAACTCAACTGTTGAAAATCGGCGATATTGCAATGGGCGTTGCTAATGAATGACTAACAATATTTTAAAGTCGTCGTAATAGATAAGATCGCACCTCATACAGGTGGAAATGAGCAACGCCTAAAAGTACACTTGTTATAGATAGGACTGTTTAATCACAAGAGCTAGTTAGCTGGTATCGCTCGTATTTTAGCTATATTTTAGCTATATTTTCTTTAATGACTTGGATTAACACCCGTGTAAGTACTTTTCGTACAATTGCTTCTAGTAATGATAAGCATAAATCGTCATTAATAATTACTCAATTCGAGGAATCTCAAAGTGAATTGTCATATCCCCACAAACCAACCCCCCGATTTAGAACAAAGTTATCGACCGATTCGGTTATTTTCTTTTATTATTAAATATTTTTAGTAGTAGGTAGTAGGTTTTATCTAATTTGGTTTATGAAAACTTAGGGCCTTTGGCCTTAACATATTAAAATATTGATTGCTACCGCTTAGCGGATCATTTACTATAATTAAAACAAATTTACTGAATCGGTCGATAACTTCGTTCTGAATCAGGGGGGCTGGTCGCCAGTTAGGACTATTCGGATTTTAATCAAATATCATAATTTACGTTTTAACTTGCAGCCAAAGAGCGATCATACAATAATTAGCTGTTGAGTTGTTATTGTTTTTATCGAACATATAAAACGATTTTTATATTTTTAACACATAATAATCGGGTAACTGCTGTTTGTTTATATCGATTGAGATAGTTCTATGGCAACATTTCCCTACAATGTTTTCTAAACGATAATGGTGTTTGCTAGCAGAATTTATGGGACCACTGTAAATGGGCCTGTACCCTACCTTACAGCTTTTAAACAATCAGAACATTCAAAGTTCTTAGTAGAGTATACAATTTCACATGAAATTGTGATAACTCTGTTACGCACTAATTGTTTGATGTAAACAAACCGTGTGAGTCACGTTTCAGAAATTATTATTCATGATAAAGAACTCACAAGGCGGAGTTCCCACGAACGGTGATCGACGATTGTCTAATGATCATAATCGCATAGAGGAAGCATATTCTAACGGATACTGCACCTTTTAAGTAACTAATAAAACACCGTATAAGCCACATTACAATAAAGAAGATCAATATTTGTGGGTAGCCTCCTATCAAAATCGCAATTAATAAAAATTATCTATCCTCACATTAAGAGCTAACTATAAATAAATAAGTATGCGCCAGACAACTGACTTGTAATAGCTCGCAGTAGGGATTTATATACCTGTGTTACGAGTTACCACACAAGGATATTTCCTAGCCAGGGGCGTCTTCCAGCACACCCAGACCCGAGTCAATTCAGAAAAGAGCGTTTACTGAGTTGACCCGACCGGGGATCGAACCCGGGACACTACGGAATTCAAGGCGAGAAACCGTGCTACAGCGCACTACGCCCATCGTGTCGTCTGGTGACTTACTGTAAAAGATATACCTAACCATTAGAACCATTTATGTTAGCTCTACAAATCTAAGCCGCTTTTGTCGGCACAAATCTGGCCGAAAACCGCCAACTTGATCCCTGTGAAATTTTGAGAGGGCGGGTACATAAGAAATCACATGAAGCTATAGTCCAGTTAATGAAGTAGTTGTAGAGTGCTTTTTCCATATTCCCAATCGTTTTCGAACTACACGGTTCAGAAATTAAGAAAATCTCAGACTGAACTAAAAACCCATCTTGCGATAGTTTTGTAAAAGTCTTCCGTACGCGAGGGCACGGTCGCGGTTATGATTTTTGGATAAGTAATATTGTTGCCGACCTAAGATTCCGACATTTGTCTTGCCCTCTGTCAGAGTGTAGACTCTTTCAGCTTACCATACTAAAATATGAGGAAACGATTATACCAAGAATCGGTGTGTGTCTGGACACTAACTACAATTAGCTAGCCTGAAAACCCAAAGCGACCAGCTTTAAATTGAAGATCAAAACGCATATAAAATCGGAATCTGCAATTAGATAAGAGTCGACATCAGCTGATGTGTAAAGTTCCACCACATGTCCGAAATAAAATAAAAACGATAAGACTGTTCACACAAAATAGGTAATGGTACTTTTTTTATATTGCCCGTCAAGATGACCTCACTCCACCTGATGGAAAGCGGTCGTGAGGTCCAGATATGAGGTTGACAAGCCCAGTCATTCAAACGAATCACTGGGCTGGCCATCCTCACCTTGAAGGCCTGCAGAAATGCCTTTTCACGCCCCGCTTGAAGAACCCGGGACTATAAGAGGAAGGAAACACATGTGCTGGAAGAGTCTTCCACGTCTGGATGGTACGACAAAGAAACGAGTCACCGAACCCTTTAGTTCGGGCAAACAAATTTTGAGTTGTGTGTGGTACGTGAGTGGAATGGTGAGGGTGGAATAAACTGGAATAACTCGTCAGAGCATTCCCCATTGTAGAAGCGATAAGAACACTTACCCTGGCAATGTCTCTACGCAATTGAGGAGCCTCAAAGGTCAGAGTTGCCTCTGGGTTTTCAATAATACGGATAGCACGCCGCTGCAACCTGTCAAGAGCTTCAAGTAGGTACTTGGCGGAAGCGTCCCAGAGATGAGAGCAGTATTCCACACACGAGCGAACTTGTGTCTTATACAAGAGACAGAGCTGCCCAGGCGTGAAGAATCGTCTCACTCTCTTCAGGATTCCGAGTTTACGGGATGCAGTTCTAATGACTCTCTCAATGTAGTCACGCTGGTTTAGGTTGCTACGAACATCCATGCCAAGAATGTTTAGGCTATCCTTAATCGGTAGCGGGGTGCTCTGAAGAGTGGGATGGGAAAGGAACGGCGACGCCTTTGCTGTAAATGCACACACCTGCGTTTTCTTGGCATTGAACTCGACAAGATGCATGCACTCCATTCTGAAATGCGGTCCAACACTCCGTCAAGCTCAACAACAAGACTTCGCCTTTTTTCCTCGATGTCAGTTTGCTTTGCCCTAGGGCGCTCGAAATAACTCGCGTGGACCGTGCTATCATCCGCATAGCAATGAATATTACCAAGAGATAACATGTCATTGATATGCAGAAGAAAAAACATCGGCGACAAGACGGAGCCCTGCGGCACTCCGGCATTAATCTGGAGAGAGAGTGATGTTCGACCATCGCAAAGGACACGAATTCTACGTCCCTCCAGAAATACGGCGACCCAGTCGCATAGGCGAGGTGGGAGACCATATGCCGGAAGCTTGGAAAGTAGCAAACGGTGCCATACACGGTCTAAAGCTTTGGCAATGTCAAGGCTGACGGCCAAAGATTCCCCATGCTTGTCCATAGCCTCCCCCTGATGTGTGTTCGTATGTTACGCAGTTTACTATAAAGATCATTTAAAAAATAGCAACGCACATAAACTCAACACCTAAATACAATGGACAATATACTAACAAAAGCGGGCAAGTATGAGTCGGACGGTGTATTAAGGCACCCTGCCTATTTTATTTCCTAATTTTATACAAATGCTACAACTTAACGGCAGACTTAAGAAAAGATACCTAAATGGTTTAATAACTTAAATTAAAATTGCCTTCTTCGCATTAGAGCGCTGCTACTTCCAATAAAATTCCAATGGAAGTAGGGAACTACTTCCAATATTTATAAAACCACAGACATTTTATGAGTAACTATACTGATTAGTTTTTTTGTCTACAAATATTGTACATCAAATAAAAGTTCAAAACTAACTACGAAACTCTAAAAGGGAAATGTAGGTATCGCGTGACAACATTAAACGCATTAATTTGTGAAAACACGTAAGTGCTGTTTATAATTCACCTAATTAAATAAAAATTCAGAACAACGATAGTTATCAGATTACGTCCACAGTTTTTGGAGCAGTCATAGGCTGCTGGATCAATGTTGGCAGGTTGTTGAAATGGAGTTAAACTAACAGCAACTGACTTCTAATCATCTCTAAGTTTTCAGCACTCAGGAATTACCCTTCACCTTAACCTTAGCCTTAACTTATTACTACACTGCACTTAATGCACCTATTTTTTTTCAGAGACAAACCTCATACACACACAACCATAGCATAAGGCCAAAAACTTACCGTAGCCATTATTTCATGTCTTTTTCGTGCCTGGAGCATAGTGATTTTGTGCACATGGTCCAGAGCAGTGTGCCGGAAGCAGGAACGCGTCGCCAGCAAGAGATTGACTGTCTCCTCCATATCGACTAGTTTATGTCGTGCTATCTGAAGATACGTTTTAAATTAGTTACCATTACCAATATCATTAATACAATTTCTAGGTCAGGAAAATGGTATTAGATGTATTGGCACATAGTTTACGTTTATGATTGCGACCCTGGATTTGGAATGTGGTAATTCAGCCAATCCTCATAATATTTATTGATCAAATGAAATATTTGTAGAATAGAAGATTTTAAGCCAATTCTAATATTCACAAGCTTATGGATGGTAGGTACATCTCCGTTTTTTTGTCCGATAATCACTTCTCATAACAAATTTCTTATAACCTTCACTTGTCATAATATTCAAATGTTCGAAATGTTGTTTTACAAAATCATCTTTTCTCCGAAAACTCTTTTGTCATAATATCGGGTGATATAATGATTGGTTCTACTAACATGTCATAAAGTCATATGTCCGAATTGTCTTTTAATAAAATTAGTAATCCTAAAAATATTTGGTGAAAGTTACGTTTCAGTGACAGAAAATAATCGCCGTAAAACTCAACCTAGCCTTGTTAGCCCTACCCCTGAGTGTAATTCAGAGCCGCGTAGGCGCGCACAATAACCATTTATTATCCTTAATTTTTCACGAGTAATAATAGCTTATTTACACAGCGATTTTAAGCAATACAGCACTAATCCTTATCCAATTAAGTACCCTAAATACACTGTGCATTTAATATAGATCAGGCCTTGGAGCATGTAATTTAAATGAATATTTTCGAAGATATTACAGATTTAAAATGCAGGGGCATAGCGGTTGCGGCGGTACCGGCCGGCGCCTCTCGAATTGTGACGTCATACCACGATCGAGGGCCGAGCGTGTTTTTAAATATTTTTAAATGAAATGGCGCATTTTGATTTCAATTTTCTCAGCTGTTTTTGAAGATAGAAAAAAAGTAAAATAAATATTTTTTTCGTATTTTTTTCCTCAATACAATTACATTCATAGAAAATAACTTTTGTCAGCCTCATTGGCACGCGTGGCGCCGCCCGGAGTCTTGCAGAGCTGAGGCCATCAAAGAAGCCATGGATTTTGCATTTTTACTTGCCTCCACAAAGATTTTTTTTTTCAAATACTGACTACCACTACGAGTATAATAAGCACCAAGTTGAATTTTGGTAGAATGAAACAATTGTGATACAAAATCAATTTTTTTTTTATTAAATTATTAAAAGGATGTTTTACAATTTGTGAAGAACAATTTCTAAGCTAATTTAAATTAGCTGCGATTGCCTTTGAAATATCGCATTTTGTGTATTCAGCCTTTTTTAAAATAGATTTAATTTAGGACTTATGATTGTTATGAGGAAGCGTTTTATGTCTTTAAAATGTTATGGATTGCAACATTTATGACAAAGAATTTTCAGGCATATCATATTTCAGTTAACAATTTCGGAGACATAATATTATGACATATTAAGTTTGTTCCAGTTATAATTTGGAGAATTATTGAGTATAGTAAAAAACACCATAAGATGTTTAATATGAATAATAAAATAAGAAAATAAAAAGCCAAAATAGAGAACTTTTATGAATTTTCAGGCCAAAATTAGGGGAAATATATATTCATTTTAATACCTACCATATTTTTTACTTACCTGAGAGTTTCTGTTTAAAGCTATGTCCAGATCATTTGAGATTTTATCAAAATGGTGTTTGCTCTCCTTAACACCCTTAATATCTCTGCAACAAAAAGCAACAGTAAATTACTACATTCAATATTAGCAAGGAGTGATGGAGTGAGCGTAAACAAAGCCCTTTTTTGTAGATAAATTAATTAAATAGACCAATTACAATAAAAATACAAATGCTATCTAGAAGTGCTCTAATGCATTGAAAGCATAATATATATTCTGTAAATTATTTATTTTGTTTAACTCACACTTTTATGAAAGCCGTGAGATTCTTGAGTACAGTTCTGGAAGCCTGGTCCAAAAGTATGGAATGGAACTTGTTCATTTCTTGCAAAGCATGGATCATGCGATTCAGGCTTGCCATCACTACTGGATCCTCTGAAAAACTTCCACTGAGATCCCATAGTGCATTGGTGAATGTGCTGCAAAGAAGTAAATATGTTCTCAATTTTGTTTAAATGAAAACTCATGAAAACTTCTGTCTTTTATTAAGTATAAAGGTACAATCTTTACAGTTTTCATCAAAGATGAAAAAAAAAGAATATGTTTTATATCTTGTTAATAGTAGAGATTTTTAAAAACACTGCTAGTAATGATAGTTGGTAATTTCAGCAAGAGACTGATGTTAAAAGCACAGCACAGTATTATGATGATCTTATGAGTATGGCCAGTGACTTTGTGTTTCAATCAGAAAATTAACAGTCTTTTGATAACATCAAGTGGCAAATACAAATATAAGAAGTGCTTTCATTTATTTTAAGCATATAATCTGATCTATTGTTACTTTTTAAATTTGTTTTTAGTTATGTTAGTTTTTATGTTGTAAAAATTTAAACCCATTAAAAATTAAATGCAGATCTAACATTAAATAAAATGAAATACTTTAAAAAAATTTTTAGAAATCATCAGAAGGAAAGGAAACCGCCAAAAACAAAGGACTTGTTATTAAAATTTATGTTTTTTCATGGTATTAATTTGACTGAGAATATCTCATTGTAAGTAATAGTGAAAACTATGTTAAAAGTTAGAAGGAAATATGAAAGTAGTTCATTGAGTCCTCACCCTCTATGAGTCATGTATGTTTTGCCAGAGTCTATCATAACAGAACAAGCTTTAAGAACCTTTTCCAACTTCAGCTCCAAGGAATCAATACTAGCTTCTTCTGTTTCGAGTTGCTCCCTTAAACGATACATTATTAGTTACACAACAACAATAAGGATTCACACATGTACAAATTAACTTTCTAGCCTTATTTATAACTTTCGATGGAATAAATTTTACCTAAACTTAGGCGAGTCTCGAAGACACTCATCAAAATCAATTAATGGCTTCATATTCACTACGTTCACACTAGAAACTACGACACAATTAGGTATATTAATTTCTTTAAAACATTTTGTTTTGCAGTCGAACAAAAAACACTTTTTAGCTCCTCCAATATTTTTCAACTGACAGCTGTGTGACGGATTGACAATTTGACAGCTGGCAGTAAGCAGTGGTGGGAAACCAAAAACGACTTGATGAGTTGAAATAGTATTCTTCTAACTTCTAACATGCTGCTGCTGTAATATTTTAACAAATAATACAGTTATACAGTTTTGCAGCAGGCAGATTTCAAAGCGTTATGTACAACAGATTAAAAGATATTTAAAATAAAATAACAAGTGTATTGGCTCTGATTTACATAATATTAATTCCTCGCGTAGGTACATTTTACTTTACAAAATTGTTTTTACAGTAAAGCTACAGTTACACATGCTCATTTGTAGCATGCTTATTAGCACGCTAATAAGCATGCTACAAACGTCTACTGCGTCTGATGCTCATCTACTGACACACTTGCTTTTTATTAGCATGCTTTTAAATGACCGTGCTCAAAGCAAAGGATTGAACACACATGCTTTTTAACACCTTCACTGCCAGAAAACCAGACACAATAGATGACGTATACTTATATTACTTATATCACTTGATATCGTGTGACCGGCACTGAAAGTGTTAACCACGGGTTCGATTCGAAATAGTGTTGTTGCGATAGCGATAGTTTCGATAGCGATAGTTGACCTTGAAAATTAGTCGTACTATCGATAGTCCTATCGAAACTATCGACCCGTGATGATACTATCGATAATGAGAATAAAGCGATGCTATTGACCTTTTTCGATACTATCGATAGAATCGCGCCATTAAAGTCGATGCTATCGATACTATTTATAACTATCGACACCTATCAATACTATAGATAGTTTTTGTTTTGTAACTATCGAGGTATTTTCGATACTATCGACTGGAAATAAAACGAAACCTTGTATGAGCTTGCAATATTAGCGTAAAATATAAGACTTTCGACAGGGCAAAACTATCGATTGTATTGACACGCATCCTATCCATAGTTTTGATACCATCAAATTTATAGCATACAGCCTAAATTAAGAAGAAACATAACCTATGTCACTAGGCCTTATTACCATTTCATATAGCCAGTCAAGTTGATTTCCTAAGCTGAGCGTAGCGAGCGATTTCTTACATTTTCAGCCAGTCAGCTGTACCTGTCAATAAAACTGCATGCTCTAGGCACGAAATTGCTTGCTACCCTCAGTTTAGGAAATTTGCTTGACCGGCTATAAGAGATTGTAATATGGCCCCTGATAGTATAGCTTTCTAATGGTGAAAGAATTTTTAAAATCGATTCAGTAGATTCGGAGCCCATTTAATACAAACAAACAAATCATTCCTCTTTATAATATATTATGTAAAGATAAACCGAGACTGACATCTCTATACCAGTTCTCAATGGATACTAACCTAGTAGCATGCTTAATAAGCAAACCTGTTCACACGTGCTAAAAGCACGCCCCCTTCCACCCGCGCCGCAGGTAGCATGCTCCTAAATCGCACGGCTGTCGATTTTTGAGCATACTCGAAAGTAACATGCTCATAACTAGCAAGGCTTTGACACACGTGCTACTAAGTAGCACTTGCTCATTAGTAGCATGCTATCGTGCTAGTAATGAGCATGTGTAACTGTAGCTTAAAGGTTTAGTAATCAAGAGTTTGCAAGTTTTGTGTACTTTCACAAACGACACACTTGCATGAGAGTTTATCTCGGCGCGGTGATAGATAGCAAGCTTGCACCTCGCGTGGCCACGGCCGGTGTTCTTTCATCTTACTTTCTTTTAATGACAGATTATGAAAACATTATTAAGTTCCTGTTTTGAATTCAAATTTGTTTAGAAAAGGTTTTGTTTTAAGATGAAATTCACATTCATTGAATTTCTTCCAAAGAAGTAAATCTTCATGAACTTCTAACTTGATTAAAACTCCATAAATTTCTATAAATCTTTGTCGAACGCATCTCCAGTGTTCATTTAATCATGCCACGTAGACACTTGACCAGGAACGGAATGTTAAGAGCAGTGGGCATGATTCAAGCTGCGCTACCCAAATTGCGGTTTCTGAAGCCATGAGGACCAGTCAGAGCGTTATATCCAGGCTTTGGTCACGTTATCGTGTCACGGGTGAAGTGGTGGAACGGCACCGAGGACCTCAACGCATTACAACACATGTACAGGACCGATTCATAGTAAATGCTGCACGAAGTCAACCAAATGTAACGGCGATGCAATTGGTTCAAAGGCTACAGAGAGAGTATGGTTTGCTGGTAAGCGGTCAAACTTTGAGAAGACGACTGCATGAAGTCAACCTTCCTGTCCGTAGGCCACTTCGGGTATCAGCGCTAAGGAGAGGCAATCGAGGAGGAAGATTACAATGGGCTATTGCACACGAAAACTGGAACCATTCTCAATGGTCACTTGTGCTTTTCACTGATGAATCCAGGTTTGGATTTCATCCTGATTCACGAAGAGTACGCGTTTGAAGAGAACCTGGACGTTGGAATCGACTGCAGCACCCACAACAAGTTCATGCATATCAAGGTGACTCGATTATGGTTTGGGCAGGAATTCGTCTCGGCGGTAGAACGGACCTCGTTTGGATACAAGGCAATATGACTGCTCTAAAATACTGAGATGAGGTGCTAGAGCCTGTAATCTTGCCCCACAGACAGCAAATGGGACAAAATTTCCAGCTAATGCAGGGCAATGCCCGTCCACATACGGCGCGTATCGTTACAAGTTGGTTACAACAGCATGATATCCAAGCTTTAGACTGGCCTGCACAATCCACTGACTTAAATCCTGTTGAGCATGCCTGGGATATGCTTCAGAGAAAAGCTCTTAGGAATTTCCCTGAAGATATTGTGCATGAAAACCAGCTTTTCTTGCATCTTAGCAGGACTTGGGACAGTATTCCACAACACCCTTGTTTTGAGTATGCAGAACCGCTACAGATGTGTCAGAAGAGTCATATAATATAATAATATTAATATAGTTTATTTCAGATTGCTCCTTAACCATATTATAAAATCACAAAACAACATTATTTAAAATTCACATTCAGTTACACAAACTCATATTAATTATTTAGATCCAACACACATAATCTATGCCACACGTAAGTCCTTAGAATTGAATTTATAATATGATTATCAATTAATTAAATGTCAATAAAATAAAAATAAAAATCAGTAGAAAATAAATAAAATAAGCATGTCAAACAAACAACTAATAATAGTCTTAGGGGGATCCACGGATTATTAATTTTAAGTTTCAACATTTTTTATAAAAAAATTGTTGTTTTGTTTAGGTTTTAATGTTTCAAAAATAAAGTGACGATTGAAATTGAGTTTTTCCTCATCTTCTAAGTTTTTTTTAAATTTAACTTTATCTAAAAGTTTGTTTAGCAGATTAGATAGGCTTTTAAACAAGGTTTATTTTAATGTGTAGGTGTCTTAACAAAAAGTTAATAGAATTTTAGTTATTTAGATTTAATTGAAATATCCCTAGACCATGTTGATGTGTGTATTATGACGATAAGCAGCATACAATTTCACGATTTTCTAGCATCAGTGAATAGTATAGTGTTGTTGCGATAGAGATAGTTTTTAGTCACTATTCTGCAATATTATCGATAGTGAGAATTAAGCGATACTATTGCCCTTTTTCGATACTATTGTGAAATTTAAGTCGATACTATTTATTCACGATATAGTTTTGCTTTAGTAACTATCGAGGTATCTTTGATACTATAGACTGAAAATAAAACAAAACCGTTTATGAGCTTGCAATAGTATCGCAAAATGTTCGACTATCGAAATCATCAACAGTGTTTGTAATGATACTATCGATAGTGTTTGTACTGATACTATCGATCTTGAGCAATTTTATTACTTATTTTTATCAATTGATACTATCGATAGTACTACCGTCACGGGTGGTTTCCATAGGACTATCGATACTATGACTGATTTTCGAGGTCACGATAGTAATCGTGACAGCGAAAATACTAACACTATTGATGGTATCGATCGTGATATTTCATGATACTATCGATCGATAGACTATCGCTATCGAAACAACACTAGTGAATAGTTCACTCTTTTGAAGGATTTGAGCAGGCGCATCTATGAAATTGCAATTATTATTACCAAGTTTTTGGTATAATTAAGTATAAACCTATAAATGTGTTTTATACAGACAATCTTTAGATAACCAGAGAGGACCTTGGAAACCCACTGCTTAGGATAAAATTAAACACTTGAGGACTTAGGCTGGAAATGCTAATTAATACACTAACAAAAAAACTCGCCCCAAATTTCTGACCAACTGATTAAACCTTTATTCAACAAAAAACCATGTCGAATTTTATATCTAACTTAAGATCTATGATGATAACATTATAAAATGTTTTTTTAAATAATTACAGATATAATTCAAAGTCCATCCTATTTGAACTGTAGAACTGACAATCTTCACCGTGTTTTCTCACCCAGACCCCTGCTTTAAAGTGGCCTTCTGATACCCACTTTTGCATCTGTTCAGTAGAATGTGGGCCTGACACTTCAGCATCGTCATTTGGGCTCCATTTGAATTCCCATTTCACAACATTAGACTCCTCATCACTTTCTTCTGGTTTTTCTGAAGTTTCTTCCTTATTTTTATCACCTAGAGTATCTTTCTCTTTTTGGTCAAAATCATCTGCATACATATCTAAGTCTGTATCCTCCTTCTTGCCCTTATGTTTGGCAATAATAGACCTTATTTTCTCAAAGGTTTCTTGGTAAACATCCATGTTACCAAGCTTAGTAAGGATTTGATTTGCCAGCTCTGTTATTCTTGTGACATGTTTGGCACCTTCATCAATGATGCCTGCTTTCTTCCTTTTCCATCTCTCCGCACTGGAGATCTTGGAACTTGCTCCTGTAGAAAACACAAGCACAAGTTTAAGTCACATACAAATCATCAAAATAAAAGCAACATGGGATAAGACTAATAAGTCAAATGCTGTTGTATTTTCTTTATTTTCAACAGACTTCAAAAAAAGGAGGAGGTTCTCAATTCGATGAAATAAACTCATGATGAAAAACTATGGGCCTGATAATTATGTCAAAACATTTTTAAACTAAAGCTTTCCATACAAAACCACAATATTAAAAGTGTGCACAGAAGGATTTTTCCTTTTCAATAGTGTTTCTAACTAAACAATGTGTTTTCTAAGTAAGTTATGATATAAAAAAAATAGAAAATAAAGAAAAAATACCAAGGCGTTGTAGTGTTTTAGCAATTGTTTCTTTTGGTTTCATATGTTGCAAGATTTCTTGGTAGTTATCTACCAAATTAAACTTTTCCTCTGGTTCCTCTTCATCACTGCTGGATTCATCACCTAGTCCTTTATTATCATCATCTTTATGTACTTTGTATTTATCCTCAGGTCTACCCTTAACCTTCACCCAGTCTATGTTATCAAGCCATCCATCCCTGATCTCTTTCTCCTTCTTCCAGTGGTAATGACCATGAGTGTCAAAGTGACCTTCTTCAAGTTCTTCTTTCATGTTGAAAGGTGTAATTGTTATCTAAAAACGAAAGTTCACCTTTAAAATAATTACGGCCAATAGCATGGCTTCGTAAAATAACCCTACACTAATGGTATGTTCCTTATCAAGAATTTGACTCTGAGGAGTGAAAATCATTGGAATCCCTTCAAAATTAAACTTGAGTGAAATCAAAAGTGACCGAGCTATCACCTGACGGTTTCCTGACAGACTCTGACAAGTGTAAATTTTACTGGTGCCTGGAGCCTGAGGAAATTCACCTGACAGTTGTCAGACAAAGGTTTCGTTTGTTTTGTCTCTTATATAAGACGAGGGTGAAAATCACTCTGAAAAGCGATTTGAAAAGCGCCATAAATGTAATCAGTATTCACTTTACAACCTCTTAGTAAATGGAATTTACTCACTTCACCTTCTATGCCAGCATTTCCTTCTTCTTCTCCTTCGATGTCATCAGCGTTCAAAACATTGTTCTTTTCCTCTTCTGCGCCACTATCTTCTTCGTCAGAGTCCAAGGAATGCTTTTTACCATCTTTCTTTTGTACCGCTTGTTTGGTTTCAAAGGCCACTGAGGCAGACCTTTTAGCCATCGCGTATGTGTATTAACGGTATCGTTAGAGATTCCTGATCATTAGATGCCTGAGAATTATTGTAAAAGACTACTGTTTTTCATACAAAAAACAGGAACAAATCTACAAAAGACTGTTGCTGTTGTCTTTGTCTTTGACACACACAGACTTTGACACACCACACAGATGACAGAATATTTGACATTGGCATGATGGGCATACGGGCATGACAGGAGGGTTTTTTTGAATATTGATTTTACGGCCTGGGTGCGGTATTATGCAGCCGATTACGATTCAAAACGTTATCTTCTTGGACAAAAAAAAAACTAGCTAATAGCTATTCCCTCTTTGAATTGGATAAGGGAGGGAACAAAAATCAAACATGTCTTATCGAAAACCATTTCGAGGTATTTGTATTTTATACCTTATTTAAATATTTAACATTTTTAAAATCAAAGGATCGAGTATATTTTTAATTAAATACGTTGGCAAACTGGGGTCATTCATTTGAAAAAGTCCGCAAAGAGTATATTATGGTTCTATTGGACTCTTGGAGGTAATCAAATTGACATGCTTATGCTACTGACATAAGGGTCTTATGTCAGTAGCAATTTTGCAATGGTTTTGTAAAGGTTGATGTGAACGCCTCTGTACATTAATTTACGCCCATTGCCCAGACGGGTAGGTAGGACTTAAAATAGCCATTCGCTATAATCCCAACCCTTTTATGTAGGGTTTGGTTTCAGAACTTGACAAAATGAATTTTATCGAAAGTCCCCTTCTCACATTCTCGTGAGATTGTACATGATGAACGGCGAGTTCTGTTTCAGTCGTAAGTGCAGTAAATCAATAATTTTCTCCTCATAATTTATTTACCCCGAATCTGGGAAAAAACACATGTGGGAACACTAAGTGAATTTGTGACGTCAAGAGTTCGCAATGTTTAAAAATTATTAAAAAATAACTACCTACTGGATCAACGAAATATTCAAATTAGTTACTTAAAATAGTAAGGAATTTAAAAAAATATATATTTAAAAAAAAATTGTTCCCATACCCAATTTAAAATTAGTAAGCTCTGGCGCACTTTGTATGTCAGTGAAAATCTTTAATAAATTACCATTAAAAATACAAAACATTGAGAATTTAAATATTTAATTGAAAGAGTTTTTATAGTTTTGAAGAGTATTTTTAATAAAATTGTGTTTTTTTGAAAGTTCCGTGTTGTATATTGTAAATGTAACTATTTGTAGTTTAAACAGTTTAAATCATTTACAGTTGTTGTTACACTATACCTAATGTTGTCGTTTTTGTTTATTTTAATATGGTTGACGGCAATGGAGTTGTTGGCGTAGGCCGTAGATTGTCTCTTCGTTCGTAGAACACGGCAGCAACACTGGCTCTTTGGATCGTTCTCATCGTCCCTTGTTTTTATTTTTAAGCTGTCCATTGCCAAGTTCCAAAACTTGGATTGAATCAGCGAGTAGGTAGATAGTAGCAATACTTTCGTGACTAAACCACATCCTGAACCGAACATGAACGGTAAAAGCAAGAAGGCTAGAAACTAAGGAGAGATAACTCCCGAAGTGGGGGTAAGCTTTCGAGGGCCGAAAGTCGTATACTCTGTGCCGGGCAAAACGCTGTATTGCGCATGTGCAGCGGCAGCTATTTGTCATTTCATGGTCACATGGTTTTGTTTTGAACGGTGTCACGTGCGACAGTTGTTGTTTTTCGAGGTTGTGTTGACCAATTTTGACACTTCGCGAGGATCGCGGCAAAGAAGCGTAATGCGCATGCGTCACTGTGGGATACGGATTTAGTCCAACCCTTTCCAGGGAGTTATCTCTCCTTAGTCTCTAGCCTTCTTGGGTAAAAGGTATAATTTTTTTTTTGACATTTACCTCTGTCCTTCCGTGGATGTCATCCCATCCAATCCCTGTCAGTCAAAAAATTGTTCCCTAATTAGTCTGTGGTCAAAATTCAGTATGTCATTTTGACTGAAGTGGTGTTTATTGAAGTTTTAGGAAAAAAATACAAATTAACGCTCTATTAAACTAGAACCAATTAATACAAACAGAAAAAATCTGTTAAAAAGTTATATTAATTATCAAGAAAGGCTAATGAAATTATTGGTGACAGTTCTAGTTGCTAACCTCATTAGAATCAAAAGTTCTCCTGCTTCGAAAGTTTTACACTTGGAGTTTTAAATTGTGAAATAAAATGCTCAAAGAAGAAGACTTATCCGAGCAATCGGCCAATAAGAGATATCTGAAGAATGATCACATTTTAACAGTACTTTTGTGTGCTATCTCAATACCGCTATCTATGTCAATGTGGATCATAAATCTAATATATTCTAAACTTCTAAAAGACAGTGAAGGTTTCGATGGTGAATACTTTTTCGCTTATTCATTTTGTTTTTAAACTTAGCTTAAAAGTAGGTTAATGTTACCTGAACAGTCTTGAATAGTTTACTCAATAACTTAGCATACAATCGCTGCTGATGTGTCAATATATACAATAAACTACATATATTAATACCATATTAAATTGCTTTGAAAACTTTTATTGAATCCATCATTCATAGAATTGAAAAATTGCTTCCAACAGTGAAAAAAATCCCACCCCCATTTTCCTGCCATCATCTTTAAATTTGTATGCTGATATTTTTTCTTTAATCTAGAACCTGTGGTAATATCACCTGCAAGATGGATGGCATCATGTTTCATACCACTGGCAATGGCTGTGTATGGGTATAAAAAGAAAAGTGTAAATGTGAGTGGAGCAGTTTTTGGTTTCATGGTGGGCCTCGTTCTCACACTGAGCAACTACTGTTTCTTGGCGGCACTTTTTACATTTTTTATGACATCTTCAAAAGCAACGAAATTAGGGTCTAAAATTAAGAAAAAAATCGATGAGGAATTCAAAGAAGGTTTGTACGTTTGCTTTGTTTGGATAAAAAAAGATTACAAATGATATGCTAGATAATAAGTTGTTATTGATTGTACACATTTTTATTCCAATATTTCAGTAAAAAATAATTTGTTCCAGGTGGTCAAAGGAATTGGATCCAAGTACTATGCAATGCAGGCATGGCAACTCAACTAGGGCTTTTGTACTTATTAGATGTAGGAGCATCTGAGAGGCCTATAGATTTTACTAAAGATTACAGAGCATCTTGGCTTTCCATGGGTGTTCTTGGTAATTATTTGCCCGAATTACCATATTATATGAAAATAAGTTACCATTAAATAATATTGAGCAAAGCTCAATTACATTGGTGCAGATAATCTGTTTGTTGTGTATTTATTGATGTGTCTAACAAACTTATTGAATTTTAGGTGTATTTGCATGCTGCAATGGGGATACCTGGGCATCGGAATTGGGTACAGTCTTTGCCAAATCAGATCCAGTTCTAGTAACTACTTTGGAAAAAGTCCCAAAAGGAACAAATGGAGGGGTAACTCCTGTTGGGATATTTTTCAGCATCTTTGGGGGGTTTATCATAGGAGTTTCCTATTACTTATCTATTTTATATTTTACTGACAAAGCAATGTGGTCTTATGCCCCTCCACAGTGGCCAGTTATAATATTTGGCAGTTTGGCTGGTTTAATTGGTAGCCTTATAGATTCGATAATGGGAGCTACAATACAATTTTCTGGTAAGTTAAGTTATTGTTATGTGCACTAATCTTTGTAAATCCTTTTTAAAACTACTGGTTTAGTTTTTTATGATAAGAGAAAAAAGTAGGATTAATTGAAAACATAATGTACTGAATTTCAGAAATGATAATGACAGTAAACCATTTTTGTTTCAGGTCTGGATAAGGATGGCAAAATTGTATCTCACTCTAGTGTAACTGTCAAACATATTAGTGGAAGAAATATCCTGGATAATCACAGTGTTAATCTCATATCAACTGTTATCATGGGCCTCATGTTGCCTACAGTCAGCAAAATGTTTTGGCCAACATTTTAATACTTACCAAAGTATGTGAAACAATGAAATCACCTACATCTTGACTATAAAAGTCCTTGGATTTTTTTTAAATTACACAAATGTCAACTTTATTCAAATAAGATAAAAGTTTAGGTTTCAGGTAAGAAAGTCTAACTGATAAAGCATAACTCAGAGTGTGGTCTAATATGTTATGATTGATTACCATCAAACAAAATATTTTTGAGTGCTGTGCAGCTGGCAGTAAATTTAGCTACAGTTAGAGTGTGCTTGCTGACTGAAGATAAACTGTTATTGCTATGAATCAGCTCATGAAGGACGCCAATAAGTTCAGTCTTATGCTAGAGCTTGGGTAACCATTCTTAAAATAAAAGAGGAGGTAGAACTCTTTAAAATATATCTAAAATAAGCTATCGTAAATTCCTTTCTTTGTATTAATTGTTATACTTAACACACTTTTCAAGAAATGAAGAAAAACAATGTGTACTTATGATTTATTAAAGCAATTTGTAAGTCTACTAATGACATTGAATATAAATTGATGGATCTTTCTGATCTTAAAGTCCTTTAATGAAGTTATCAGAATATATTTTGCTTCTCCATGACTATTTGCTGATGATTTATTGAACTTATGCATAACATGCATAAATTGTTTCATTTAGTTACGATTTACGAACTCGAATAAATGGGAAAATATAAAATGTAAAAACCATTAAAAAAATCATGGTAATGCTGCTTATCTGCCATAATTAATCTTCAATGTAAGTACTTGATTTTTCCCTAATGCATATAGTACATGAGGGCGGCAGCTATCAAGATTTATATATCTATGTCTGTCTTATTTATTTAATGTTGTTGTAAAAATGAGATAATTTTAATGAGATAAAAATATTTTTTTAATAATTATGTAGGTATATGGAATGTTTGCGGTGTACAGTCCACCACGGCTAGAGCGTAACACTTTCGGCACAGGCGCATTGCAGACAAGGGGCTTAGGGTATTTTAAATACAAGTATAGTGCAGATTTTATCAATCACGCGGGTTTGCCCTCCCCCCACCCCGCACGAGGGGCGCTCGCGCTACAGGCATCTCATAAAAACACCCTAAATCAGGGTAGATCAAGATTTTTCCTATGTCTAAAACGCGTGGACGGTCGGAGCCCAATGTGTTACGCTTAGGTGGTGGTAGACCTTAATAGAAACTTAAAATAGGATAGCAAGGATAAGCAGAGCTTGTATTATGGGTGTCAGAGAGTGATAAACATCCCTCGTCTGCGCAGGCCTTAAACCATTTTCTTGTAGCTACAGCGGTAAGCCCAATTTACAATGAATCGATTTCATGACGCATGCATTGTAAAACCTAACGTTTACACGGGAAATTGTTGATGAAACGGTTGTTGACACGAAAGTACTTTCATACCACTGGTTTCGTGAAGTAAATTAGGCTTTAGGGTGCTTTTCCACCAGAAATGTGTTTTAACTTTACTGGGTGTACTGTTAGTTGAATAGTAAGCGACAATAGGTTGTACTTATTTTGTTACTTAATTTTTTAATAAAAAGTTTTATTTTTAATTATTTTTGTTTTAATGGTCCTCTGCAGGTCTTGCCTGCCGTATTGGCTCACCTAAAGTTCTTTACCCGAAATCGTTCTTCCTACCGATTTGTAATCCGAAGGATTACTCTTCCTAAGATTTTTCTTCCTTTTCATTGATAAAATTTGTAGTAAGAACGATGTTCTAACACTCATGTTTCCGAAAGTTGGAATTAATATTATTTTAACTACTACTGTTGTTTTTCATAACGTTTTTTACCCCTAAACATAATTTCCATAATATTTTTACTTATATTCGGAAAGTTATGTGATGTTTATTAATGTGAGAAACGTCCTGAAGTCGTTTAGACATGACATAAAAACCATTCCTAATGGGACAATTTGGTTTAACAGGTAGGTATCTTGATTTACTTCCAGGCCGGCAGTTTCGACCTTGATAAGATGTACCTGGCTAATCAGCACCAGCGGCACCACAGGCGCGTCAAAGGTGGCCGCCTTCACTGCGAGGGTGTGGCTCTGGAAGTACCTGGTGCACACAAGTCTTCTTAAACCGAGAGAGTAAGAGTGTTACATTAAGCCCTGTTCACACCAAAGCGGAGAGGAAAGGAAATGTTTATTGTTAATCACACAATCCACATTTCACAGACAGATGTGGAAATGAAGCAATATGATTGGTTATCAAACATATCTCGCCTTAAAGTCGCTTCTGGCATCTAAATTTTCAATAAAGAATCTTTAAACTCGTATAACTGGCTCGTGGCAACCCTACGACTTGTGTCCATAATGATTATTGCTCCGCATGGCTAGTTCTAAGTTCTAACTCTACGAACATTTTTTTGATGGCCTGCACTTTCAGAAAAAAAAACTGTTATAATTCATGCAGATTGCAGAGTAAGGGTTTTTATGTTTATTTGTGGAAATGACGGTTTTCTAATTTGCTGACATATTTTGTGATAGACTAAAAAGGCTTCAGATCATTAAATCAAGCAATATCTATTATTATTATTTTATGTTTCCACGCACTTTCAAAAATCAATAAATGTATGAAAATGAAGAATCCTTATACTCGTATAACTTGGCTTGTGGCAACCCTACGACTTTCATGCCTTATTACCTATTGCTCCTTAAGACTCAGTAGTTCTTACTACACGTACCAATTTTTTGGTTACTTAGTATTAAAGTTATTTGCAACTATCTATCATAATACGATTATTCCTAAAAAACATTGATTAGATATAAATAAAATAAATAAATATTATGAATAAATATGCGCCAGACAACACACCTTTTAAATTAAGCCAGGGGCGTCTCCCAGCACACCCAGGCTTAAGCCAATTTAGAAAAGATCGTTTCCTGAATTGACCTGACTGGGGATCGAACCCGGGACACTACCTACGGAATTCAAGGCGAGAAACCGTGCTACAGCGCACTACGCCAATCGTGTCGCCGAATAAATAAAATAAAGATTTGAACTCAAAAACTATTCGATGTTTCTAGAGTTCGGCCACACTACGCAGCTACGGCCAGTCATGAAAGTCAAGGTCAAAGTGAAAGTGATTTACAAATCCTAATACATACCTTAGATATTTAATTCACTAATATATTTTTATTTATTTAAATATCTCTTATTGCACATTAAAATATTCGGATAACATTTTCTTTGTTATATAAACTTACGATTTCAAGGTCTATGAAAAAATAAATCGATTATCGAATAGATTCACCAACGATTTTAAACTACACCATCCCTATTGAAAGCTGTTTAGATAAAACTATAGATAAAACTAAACAACTTGTTCCTAAATTAGTCTGTGAACTAAACAGACTGGGGATTACATTGCTGGGAACAAACGAAACAAGACAAAGGCAAATGGTACGCGGAAATTCATTCAAAAGTTACACGACAGCCATGGTACTTTAAATTGGACACAGCACCCAGAAAATTTGTAACAAACATATACAGGGTGTCCCAAAAAGAAGTGTCAAGCGGAAGCCCACAGAAAGAGCACCCCTTGGGGTACCCGAATCACCCCCATGTATGTTCCGCGATTGTTCATAGTTTTTTTTCTGAATTTCTGAGAATTTCGGACCTAAAAGTTTAAATTTTTTATTTTTTAAAAAGTAGAAGACTTCAAATTTTTTCATTGCTCAACTGCCAAAGTAGCCCATTAAGTCTTTTTTGTAATGATTAAGAAAGCTGAGATTCTGGAGCATTTTTGAGCTTTACTTAAACACCATACAGTCACCCGTTTATATTTTTAATTTAAAGTTGAAAATTTTAGTCTTTATTCATCAACCGTACATTTTTGGTTTTATACCAACATTTTCATCATTTTGGTCAAAGTTATAAAACTGATTATTTTATGCATCAAAGTACAATTAAGGATGATTCAGTTGGGCAAAGAAAAAATTTTAAAAGTATTCTACTTTTTAAAAAATAAAAAAATTAAACTTTTAGGTCCGAAATTCTCAGAAATTCAGAAAAAAAATCATAACTCGAAAACTATGAATAATCGCGGAACATACATGGGGGTGATTCGGGTACCCCAAAGGGGTGCTCTTTCTGTGGGCTTCCGCTTGACACTTCTTTTTGGGACACCCTGTATAGAATAAGATTTGGTCACGGAAAATTTCCAGTGCATTTAAAGAAAATTAAATTGGTAAATACGGATGAATGCGAATACTGCAAAACTGAAATTGCCACGCTGGACCATTTGTTTTTACACTGCCCAGCTTTCATTAAGAATTAAGAAATTAGGAAAATTACTATTACACTTTCCAACTAAGATGCGATTACCATTAAAGAATGGCTGAAATGGACACTGTCCATAGCCGTAAAATGGAAATACAAAAAAAAAGACGGGATTCATTGGCATCTTTTAAATTAAGAACCTTCTTGATTTACAGTATTTTATTGACTTCCCCCAATTATGAGGCTATGTCACAGGTACACAATTGCAAATTTTTAAACCTTATAAACAATTGCCAAGTATTAAACATGATGTTTAGAATTTTCAAAATATGCCAATTTGTATAGATACAATATTTTATTAATACAATATTTAATTTTTTATTAGATCTAATACAATATGGGGTTATTTAATAGGTACAAAAATTGCATATTTTCATATGAAAATGAATGATGTTTATGGTTGTAAATATGCAATTTTGTACCTACTAAACAGGCTCATACTTGTATAAAATTCTGTAACTCATGAGTAGGTTTTTATTTTAAAACCATGTCAATGAATCCCCAGTCACCCTGTAAATACCCGTGCGTGATTGGCACTCACCTCCCCACAAGGCAAATTCATAGCCACAGACCAACTAGTAGTAACTAGGGAATATAGCGGTGAAGTGAGCCGATCTGCCAATGTCTACAAGACGCTATTGGGACTGTCTGTAAAAGGTTGGATCGCTACCTTTGCGCCAATGGGTCAGTCCTTAATCCTTGTCTAAGTCTAAGTAGCCGTACGCCTACTATCCCTTCAGCCAAAGTTTAAGTTAGGATAAATCAATCTACGAACGTATCAGTTAAAGCCTATTGCGATCCATCCATGGTGAACGCATGGAACGCATCCACACAAACTGTCAATTTCCTGACTGTCAAAGGTTGTGTTCTATTATAATTTTTTTTTCCTTTTTTTATAATTGCATTCAGTTTGTACTTTTCTAACTTCCACATCTACTGAAACTAAGCTAAAGTGTTCGATCACCAAAAATGTTCTGTTAATGGAACTAGGTTTGAGTAAAGTGGAAACTTCTTTGTTTACCGTATTTTATTATGTTTTTTTAGTACGATTACTACTTATTAATGGAGAAAGAGCTCCGAAGTGACTCACACTTATGACTAGTAAATCTTTGATGTTATAATTTAAATTGTATTGTGTTTTGTGTTCCCTGAAGCTGTAACTAAAACAGTAAAAACAGTAATAAGTGGAGCAAGAAAGGAATGTCTGTATTAGTCTAAAACCATGTCGTCGTCTATAGAAGAAAGTCCCATAATAAATTCGGACATAGAAAATGATGTTACGAGTAGTCATCAAAATCTCGTAGAAAGTGGACCAGGTAAGTAAATTCTTAAAGGAACTGCAACCATCTAAAGGATAGGTTAACCAAGGCCAATGAGTATCGAATTGCATTATTATCTGCAAAAATGATACCGTAGTTACGTATTGTACACACACAATAGGTTACGCAGTCTTATGCTCTGGTCAATGAATTGAATTAACTGCATAATGTTTACTGTGATGTTAAACTGTACTGTTGTTTCTATAATCCAAATTTTTGTTTAACATAATTATTGATGAAGTCACACTGACTCATGATACATTTTACCGTGCGTGTGTTTGTTATTTTTTTATTCCAATACTTTTGGATTTATTACAGTGGAAGAGACCACAGGATGGATCAAAAGTCGTACAGTGCTTGGCATTATGGGGTTCCTGGGGTTTGCCAATGTGTACGCAATGAGAGTGAACCTTTCTGTAGCCATTGTGGCTATGATAAACTCCACCGCTCCTTTACCTTCAAATGATTCCTTAGATGTCTGCCCAGTCACCACACCAAGCAATGATTCAGTTCCAGTCGTAAGATGTTTTTGAATAATTTTTACAACTGACATTATCAGTGTTTCATGAAAATTAATTCCATTTGTAATATTCCTTGAAAATTGAGGCAATTAATTACCTTGTTGTGATATTTGAACAGAAACAATTATTTTGTTAATGTTATATGATTATTATGGGTCAATAAATTCTGCTGATCAATAAATGGTAACTACTACAAATGGTTATTTATAAAAAACAATTACTAGACTTCTTAAAATCTTAAGGTGTTCAAGAATCCTATAACTACTGTAGTTTAACCGCCGTAAAGTCGACCCTCCTGATGTTCGGCGGAACGCGGAGCGGGAGTTAGTACAAGGACACACGGCATTACGCCGAGAGATATCTCAACACATGATTAATAAAATCTCAGTGTTGTTATTTAGGGAATTGATAACTTCATATGTTGAATAAAAATAAACTTATCAAATATCAATTATTTATTACATGTGGGACCAAATACGGCTGCTTTTACTTCACTTTTTAATAGTTGTCATCCAGTAGCCTCTGAAATTGTCTTATTTACATTTATGTCTTCACCTAGAAAAATCATGAAAACTGTGTACTAACGAAATAGCAATGACTATGTGAAATAATCAAAACACATCAAAAGTACTTTAAAAACCTTATTAACACAATGTGGAAAACGAAATTAATGCACACCTGAAGAAGATGCTTGTTCCAATTTTTTTCTTTGAAAATCATTCGCCACATTTTAAAGCATTGACTTCTTGATTTTTTATTAAGTGGACTCGGCAATTACAATTTTGTATTTATCTCATGTGGAGCAGACACAAGGCTGCAACCGCGCAAGCTTTGAGGTTGAACGTCTATTGCTGTTGGTAGCCGGCAGGTGACTGATTGGCTTAGAACATTCAGACTCCAAGTTGATTAGCCGAAAGCATCCCCCTCCCGCGTCCCGCACACCATGAGGAAGGTCGACTTTATAGCGACAAGCTATAATACATTTTCCTTAAAAGGTCTTAAATAAAATTTACTCCAATTGTATAGCATATTTTTTAATATATATTTGCTAATAAACTTTTATTTTAACAGAAACCTGGTGACTTCAATTGGACAGCTGAGCAGCAAAGTATTATCCTAGGTTCCTTCTTCTATGGATATGTTCTGACGCAGGTAAAAGTTACTATGTGTAGGTATTTTTATATGAAATTCACTCTATTTATAAAACAACTTGCAAACGGTTTTAATTCCTGGCTTTTTGAGAATATAATTGAAATATAATAATTGAACATTAATAGCCTTACATTTTGCGGGATAGTGGCAAAGTAATCTTTTAACAATGCCTTAATTTCAAAGATAGAATGGGTTTTAGGGCAGCAGGAAGGAATATAGACTAATTACTATGTTATTGATTTAGGTCCCTGGAGGAAGAATAGCAGAAATATTTGGAGGAAAACTTGTTTATGGTGTTGGTGTACTATTGACCGCAATATTTACAATACTAAGTCCCATTGCAGCATTTATTGACTTTAAATTCTTTATTGTTGTACGAGTGTTGGAAGGGCTGGGGGAGGGTGTTACATACCCAGCTATGCACGCCATGTTGGCTAGATGGATCCCACCATTAGAAAGGTCCAAATTTGCTGCTTATGTTTATGCTGGTAAGTTTATACATATTTTTTGTTTTTTAAATACTAAATACTTAATAATCATTAAAGTTTGATGATTATTTTTAATTATTTCCTCAGGTTCTAACATTGGTACAGTGATATCTTTGCCAATATCAGGGTGGCTGTGCACCTTGGATTATGCTCATGGGTGGCCACTTTGTTTCTACCTATTTGGTGGCCTTGGAGTTCTCTGGTTTATTGCATGGATGTTCCTGGTTTACGACACGCCACAGAGGCATCCAAGAATATGTCCTAAAGAAATTGAATACATCACAGCATCAATTGGACCCCAGGTAATCATTCGCTGTGACTTAGAACAGAGCTATACCTGTATACACCAAATGAGTTTGTGGACTGGTACGAATTACTAGGTACATGAACTAGCCTTGTAAAAAGCCGCCAAAAAAACTATTCCTCTGGCACCTCTGGTATAAAAAGCTCGGACTATGCCGAGCTTTTTATAAATATTTATAATTCACATATTTTCATAGATCGTACTATTTTAATACATAACCTAAAACGTGCAAATAGAGATAAATATTAGGCGTGCTCCGACTCCACATGAACCCTTTATCTTTCAAATGTGGAACACCGATGTGATTCATACTATGACCTCACAGCTGTTTAAACATGTCATTGTATATCTAACACGCGAAAAATGTGTACGATAAACCTACTGAATATGCACTAACATTTCATTTACCACTTCTAATTTTAGTTTATTCACCCCTTCATTTAACACTGATTTCAATTGCAAGTGTACTGTTAGGTATTTTTGTAGTACTGCACCAATGTTATTGTTTTATTGTAGCATGGTTTTGTATTACGGCGTTCACCTTGCTTGACTGTGCTGAAATGTCCCTGTATAATTTCTCATTTTAGTAGTGTTTTCATAGTTTACTAGCTTTTAAATTGTGTCTGATACAGACTTATTGTCTAGGATGATAAACCATCAATGTCAATACCATGGTGCAAGTTCCTGACGTG
Source organism: Udea olivalis (assembly GCA_947369235.1). Lineage (NCBI taxonomy): Eukaryota > Metazoa > Arthropoda > Insecta > Lepidoptera > Crambidae > Udea > Udea olivalis. Next base: position 13,055,868 of record OX376351.1, read on the forward strand.
TGTTCCGCTGTGGGCCATCCTCATCGCGCAATGCGGCCAGTCGTGGCTCTTCTACACACAGCTGACAGAGCTACCAACCTATATGAACAATATACTGCACTTTGACATCGTTTCTGTAAGTGGTCTTTTTTTACATAATTTTAAGAAAGGCGACCATCAGTGCATGTTAAAAAAAAGGTTGTGTGATAGGATAGTCAAAGAATAAATATAAGACAACAAACACCAAAACCTGGGTATTTTTACGTATCTAACCTTACAACATTTCGCTTAAGCCTACAAGGTCCAATTGGTTTTTTGCTAATTTTGCTGTTTTTTTTTATTAAGAGCTAAACTTGGCTCTAGATTATTTGGTGTGTGTGACATTTTAGAACGCAAGACTGTCTGCCCTGCCGTACCTAACATCTTGGATAGCTGGAATATTGATCAGTATATTCGCGGATTGGTTACTGGCAAAGGGATGGATTTCGCGAATTACCAGCATGAAGCTATGGAATACCGTTGGTAAGATAGTAGCTAATTTTATTTTGTTTTTTTATAATCATTGGCACACTGCAATCTCTTTAGTTCATTAATCGGCAAATAGTTTGATTTGATTTCTACCATGCGTCAGTTACCAGTAACATTAGAAATTCTACAATAAATTTGACCCTGATTCAGCCGATCCGTCAAGCCATTCAGAAGATTGGTCCTTTGAGCCGGATCAGTGATCAATTCTGCATCGCATCGTCAAACATTGTATGGCCTTATTGACTTTAATGTGAGGAGTCACCAGGGTTTCTTTAAACTTATTTATTCAACCGGATTGATAACAACGCCAGTATATACTGGGCTACCATTGTTTACTCCGCGCAGATCGTAGAAATTCCTGTAACTGAAAGACCAGTATTACACTTGGTTGTGGATGTTTTACGAACAATGATGTGGTGATTTTGGAAGCTTAGTGGTTCAATAAAATTGTGGTTTTGCAGCGGCGTTCATCCCCGCATTCGGTTTGCTGGGCATCGCGTGGGCCGGCTGCGACCGCATGGCCGTCATGCTGTTGCTCAGCATCACGTCTGCTTTTGGTGGCGCTGTTTATGCCGGTAAGTAACATTTTATTAATATTTTTTTAAATACACTCGCGACAATTTTGTACCCATTCATTGTAGCGAAGACTTGATTTCAATGATGATCATTTGCCCTACAGTGTTAGGCTAATATAGACCAATTGCTTCACGTTACTTTAACACTTTTGTTAACTTACGATCTATTTGTTATTGTTATGTAATTTAACTGTTAGGTACCAGATGTACCATTTTTTCTACTCTTTCTATTCTATTCTATTTAATGCCGGGGCTTAAGCGCCTGTTGAGATGCAAAGGACGCGTCGATTAAATATCTGATGATGATGTAACAGCTATCTGGACTACAAGGTACCTTCATTAAACATATAAATATGCGCCAGACAACACATCTCTTGTAATGGTCTCGAAGTAGGGATTGATACTTCGTTAGCGTCCCAGTAAAGATAATATTTATTGATCGTATCATGGTAACGAAAAATATGACTTGAGATGAAGAAACCGAAACATGTCATAGAAAAAAATGCAATTTTAAATAAACATCTTAATATTCTTTTGAATTCAAATATTATGGACTACGGAACCTTAAAAATTTTATTTTACTCGTGATTGCTTTGTTTCGCGTTTATACTGAGTGCGAATAATCGCAACGTGGTTGCTAACGTGGTTTGCGATTCTGCTAATGCGTTCGTTGATTCGATTCCTACTTGGGACAACCTTTCATTGTACCTATGTTTGATTTGTTGCTGGGATATCTGGTTATTTGTTTACAAACATCTTATTCTTTCAAACAGTCCTAAAACCGTGCTTTGGTTCGTAAATGAACATAAATTATAGTCCCCGTTATCTAAAAAAACGCTTGCCATTAGGTACCTGCGCAGTTAGCGAATTTAAGGCCAAATGGTAGTATGAAACCAACCTCCCCTTCATACTGCACTCTTGCGCAGAACCATGTCCTCCACGGTTGCACTCCGTTTTTTTATATGATAGATAGATAAAACGTTTATTAGCATCTCCAACACACACGTACATACAATACAAGCTTAAAACACAGTTATAAACAGGAAAAACACAATCATATACTATTTACATACATGAGTGCACATGTGTGCTGCAGTCAACCATGGGTCAAGGCTCAGTGACGCATCGCTGCAAGAGCGCATGCACTGATTTTCAGCCATCGCCCTGGAAGGTGCAGAAACATCGGAAGAGAAATACATTTCACATGTGTATAAGCTCATAAGCTTTCTGTCCAATATCATACAGAGAATAAAATAATAAAATGGTGACAAAAATTAATTATATGGTAAAACAAGACAATTATTTATTGTGACTTGGTATTAATTTGTGGATATTTTTATTATGTGCTTTATTGACATTATTTTCACTTATTAATTCTAAAACTTTATTCGATTTTATTTCTTGTATGAAAATGTGTGTAGCAAAAAACTTAAATTTGCGTGCTTATGATAAGCAAAACATGTGCTCTTATTTTACTGTACCATCTACAAATACCATGTTTTTAAGCAAATAAAGAATTATTATTGTTATTATAATAATAACGATATAAAAAATACAATATCACTACACTAAAAGTAAAATATGCTAAAAGAACACACATCACAACATTACGCTACTTCGCGAGCGAAAGTGGAACCCCTAACTTCTGTTCATCCAGAAGATATACAAAAAAAAATATATGATGGGATATCTGTATTTATTTTATGCCGCTGGTCGTTCGCAGGTAACCAGATGAACCACATAGACCTGTCCCCGCAGTTCGCCGGCACCATGTACGGGATCACGAACGCGGCCAGCAACATCTGCGGCTTCATGGCGCCTTACGTTATCGGACACATAATCGGCAGTGAACAGGTTAGTTTATCTCTTCACGATCCGATTTGTTGAACATATTTCAAAATTGTAATACGGTACCATAATTCTAAATTTCACAGAACTCATTAACCTGATTGTGGAGGAAACTACTTTACTGAATAATGCCAAACAATAATAATTCCAAATCAGGTTACTACAAAATAATACTTTTTAATTTTGATCATTCTTTTTTTATTTGAAACCTGGTGCTTCCTGTGTGGTCCCATTTTAATTTGGTCTAGTTCTGACAGTGGCATCTACGAGAAAACCATATAAGTCTTAAATCTAGATAGACAAAATTCGCGACAATTGCCGAATAACTCAATATTACGCCAACCGATTTCGATAATTCTTTTTTTATTTGAAAGCTGATGCTGATTTGAAAAAAGCTGCCATTTTAAATATCTTACTTATATTTTGCAGCAAACACTCGGGCAGTGGCGAGAAGTATTTTACTTAGCAGCAGCAATCGACTTAGGCGCTAATTTGTTCTACTTATTCTTCGCAAGCACGGAGGAGCAGGTGATTAAAAAGCGATTCTATATTATTTTTTGTATGAAAATTCCGCTGTAATTTTTTTCATGTGGAATAACACAAAATTTAGTTAAAAACACGATTCAAACATGTTCATCTATCAAGACGTATCGTATTTTTTGACGAAACGCCAATGACGGATACCGTGCCTATGAGCCCTAAGAGACACCCCACACTAGCGTTCTTTGAGCGTCAGCGTCTTGCCAGCGACCCCCCACACTAGCGTAAATTGGACGTTGCGTCGTCTGCGCGCCGAGCGTCGCCCTATACAGTCGGTGATACAAGATTTTTTCTAAAATCACTCTTAAAACTTCTCTTATCAGAAAAAGTACTATTCATTGGGTTCTAGGCGTGGGCAAACTTATCTTCAGTATTTATTAGGGAATTTTCAAAGTTATACTTAATTCAAAAAAGGTTCACGTCAATATTAGGTACTTGTTTATATCATTATTTGAAAATATGAAATTTTTGCGTTGTGTTTTAAATTTTTTAACATTATTTTAGATGTTAAATCGAAAAACTACATAAAGTGATAAAATTACACATTCGCATATAGGTGGCTAAAAAGGTACATAGAATGTGTAAAGTGCGGGTACGCTAACGGCAATAGCATTTGCATCATTGTACTGTTGACAAAAATCTCGCGTCTACTGCGCTGGCGCTGACGCTCAAAGAACGCTAGTGTGCGGGCTAAAGTCTAAGTACCTATGCCCAGTGCCCACATATTATGAAATCGACACCAACAGACAACTATAATTATCTTTGACTAATTCAGTCTATTTTCCAGGACTGGTCGCGTCCCGACGACGGGGACATGACCGCCGAAGCCGAAGTGGAGAGCATACTGTTCCCGGAGTCATAGGGCGCCGCCCCCCGCGCCCCGCGCGCCCCCTGCGCCCCCCGCGCCCCCCGCACCGCCCACACGCGCCTCTAGTGCGGAGTGACGTTTGACATGTCGACTTGACAGTGACAGTGATTGACGGCTAGTTCAATGTGGGAATTCGGTAGGCGTGCATGAATGGTTTGGAGTTTTAAACGCAATCGCATTTGCTCATGTATCTTATTTTTTTTTTAATTTTTAGGTGATGAATTTTCCTTCATGCATATACAAAGCTATAAAAACTTCCAGGTGCACTTTTTTAAGAAGACTAGTTTAAAAGTGATAGTCAGTACTTTGTAATCTTAACTTTCCAATTCGCCTCCTGGTGATAGAAAGTTTGACAAAAACACGCTGTAACATATTTTCATGCTTTAAATGACTTAAAAATAAATAAAATTTAGGATTCAAAATTACCAAAAATGCTAATTATTAGTCATTGACGAAATTTGGAAATCTAGGCTGCTATGCGATTCTTCAAGGTACTTACTGGTATAATGGTGCACCTTTTGTCGCTATGAAACATAGTTAACGTCAATTTAGACACGCGCCGGGAAACGCAGACAATCGCGCGGCTACGAGATTGGTATTTAATAATACATTTTGCTTAACGTTTCTGGATCTTGTCCTTCTACATTGTAAGGGAAGAAACCTCGCGGTATCTTCGAATATTTGCAGATTGCATTTAGTGAGTACTGAGTCATTCAACATTTCTTAAAGTCAGACTTCAAGTACCTAATAATTAACTTTGCTGGTTTCGAATATATATTTTCACACGATTTGTTACAGCTCTCCATTTATTATTTAAAATCTTAAGATGGACTTCAAAGTCAACCACATTAGACGTTATCGTAAAATATTGCAGCATAGTATGATTCTGCCACAATTCCCTAAAATATTATTGGGGATTATGTTTAACCCCTCCAAAAATCAGGCGCCGCGGCTGCCTGTCAAAGTGGCATGGTCATAGTTAGTAGGTACACTTTCATATGGTGACTTAAAATGGTCCTTTTAGGGCCATCTTGGTTATTTTTTCACTGGCTGACCCAGTTTGTTAGATAGCCTTTTGTACAAATTATAATTCAATAGAGACGCTGTTGTGCTAATATCTCTGCCAAGTGCTCCCGTAGAATTTGAATCCAGTTCCACACCTAATTTTAATCAATTCCCTAAACTTCTAAACCATATTTACTTAGCTTACAAAGGATTAGTGTACCGTTTATTTTAGGAGCTATTATTTTACCGTTGCTCAGGTGAAGACTAAAGTCATTGTTTGTTTATTGATTATTATTTCAAGTAAGTTGGTGTGGTGCTTTAGCAGTAGAAAATACTTTAATAAAAATTAGACAAAATTATCAAATGGCCAAAGATATAGGTTCCCTTTAAATCAATAATGTATACTAATAGTTATAGGCAAGTTTTGTTTTAAATTCAGCTTTAGAATTTTGGCACAGTAAAGTGATACTTTTAATGTATCGCTTCAAGCTTCGAATGACTTAAATCTTAACTAAAAATAATAATCCTAAAGATGGGTTCTCTATTGTATTATGGCAATAAGTACTGCAAACACCCAGACCGAGCAAATATCTGTTACATTAACAAACCTTTGCTACTTATGCACGAATCGGACCCGAGCCTTCAGTTCTGTCAGTTAACACTCGGAAGTCCGAGATAATAGGGGCGTAAAAATGTACGATTAAATTATAATAGTAAATAATGGTTTAAAAATGGGAAATGTTGCATGTGATATTTGTAAATTATAGTAAAGACAATACAGTTTAACAGTAAGCCTGATACTGTAATGTATTTGGTAGTTCATATTTCTGTGTTGTATTTTGCAAGGCTGAGTCGCCAACACAGAAATTCTATACTTACGTGTATTATTGGAATAGGTCTAGCTAGATCAATTGGTAAATATATTAAATGTTGTTTTGTTTATCGAATGTGCTTAATTCATGGATGTAGGTAAGAAGGCTTAGTAAAAGTTGACATAGCATTTTGAACAAACATTGAATTATTACTACTTACATATACTACACAATATATAACTTACGTAAGTTAAGATTTTCCCACAAATTCTAATGTGACACAAGAATCTATTTATAAGTTGTTAAAACCTAATTGTCATCTGACCTAGGCCGTCTAGACCTAAAATGACAAATCAGAATGAAATTTGGGGTGTTTTGATATCGTGCGGATTTCATCGCGCACACTCGGTGTTGCCCCTTCCCCCCCCCCCCCCCCCCACGAGATGCCTGCAATACAGGCCGGACGCGTATTACAATAAATACTTGTATGAAAAAGACACTTGCGGGTGTCACGGCAAGGGTGGCATTTACGCGTGCATGATGGAATCCGCACGATATTGAAAAAACCCTCAGGACCAAAAAGACTTCCACTTACGTAATCAATCATAAATATGTTTACTTTATTGCGTCCATATTCGGTTCATAATTGCGTACATTTGGTTACATTACCTTAATTTATGATTATTTAGATGTGAACTAACAGATACTGCATCTACTTTGCAAACTAGGCAATTTTAGTTTATATACAGCGTGTTCGTCTACGCGAACCTTATTAAAAAAAAATCTTAGTTAATGGATGTTCATTACATCATTTATTGCTCATTTTCGGCTGCGCACGATGATGATTGAGGGTTGTACTACGTATGGCAGCACTGAATCGCACTTTCCTATACTTCTGCCCTTTTCAATCACTCTGAAGCGTCATTTACTAGGAGCGAGAAAGACAGCGGGACTGCAGAAGTGAACATCTCTTTCTCGAGATGACCAGATATGGTTCAACCCTGAATTTGTTTGTGTAACTCGCTTTCATACATCGCTCATTTGGAGCGACAGTGACACGAATGCAAATTAGGTAACTTTACACCAGATCAGAATAAAGATTATTTCTTAGTTCAAAAGAAGATTCTGAAGCATTCTTATGGCTAATTATTAATTTCAAATGGTTTTATTATAGCTGAAACCCTTGGTTCTTAAATAAACCCATTTTTTATTATTAACTAGTCCAGAAACGACCATTTTTGTTTGTTTTTTGTTTTAATACTTACAATTGCGTCGTTGTTTCCCTCGATGAAGACAGTTTAAGAAATTAAGTCGTTTGATTCCTCAAATAAAACAATTTTTTTTCATTAATATTCTGTTTTTATTATGTTAATACTAAAATTTAAAGATATCGGTGACATACGTAGTCAAGTGTAAATGCTATGCTGCATAGCACAATAATAACAATGGACCTCTCACATTATACTTAAGTTACATTTAAGAACTAATCAACATTTTGTAGACTAAGTACAGTCTTGTCAGTTACTATGGCATGTTTAAATCCCAGTCATTTACTACAATTATCTTAATAATGGACTGATTTATTGCATAAACCTAATTATTGAAGAAAACTTTAAATGTTCTATCGTTTTAAGTAAGTAAATGACTTACAGTTACAAAATAATCACGTAAATGAATAAAAAAAATACTTTTATTAAGAAAAACAATTAGTATAGCTACTACTAAACAATTAAAACAAGCTTTCGTAAAATCCAGAATAACATCTAGGAACAATATTTTTTTCCAGCAAAATACGCAAATATTGCTTCTTTAGATCTGAAATTGCCAGCTTTGAATTAAAAGCTGGCTCTAGGCAAATTTCTGTGATCCTTAAATTAACACCTGAGCGGGTTTTCCTCACAGTTTTTGTGGGTTTTGTGCTTACTTGTTGCCATTCATCTGCGTAGGAGTACTTTATAGAGTAAGTATCAATACTTTTTACAAATCGAATAGCTTTTATTTCTGTTTATCTTATCGGATTACCTTTCAAATCTTTGTTAATATTTAGCCCAATGTCTTCAAACAGCTTTTTTAAATCATAAAAATCGTACGAGTTGCACGTACTGGTGAGGACTGTAAATAGGTCCAGATTTCTTTGCTCTTTTAACTGCCTTCTGAATCAGTGAGTGAGCGTTGTCACCCTAACTCTGGGTGTGGCCCCGAATTAAAAATGTGTGCGTGATTGATGTAATTGGAAGAGTTTGAACTGCATAGTGATACATGCCAAGGAGAAACCTGAAGGAAAACATAATAATTTTAAAATTTGGTAGAAACAAAAGCAATAATAAAATTAAGAACATAAGGATATTAAACGTACCTATTCTTCTGCTGGCCACAACAATTGTCAGAGTAAAATATAATATTGCAATTAGAATGACGTTCTGAAATCTCCTAAAAAACTTCAGTACACAGGACCCGATTTCAATAGCTCCTCTATTACCAAGCTCTTCGTGCCAGAAATAACATTTTGTAGTATTGTCTTTCAATTCAGTGACCCAAAATACAAATGAGTCATGTGTTCTCCGATTTTTTAAATAAAAATATGACACATTTACCTTTGCGTCTGTGTAGCTCCCTGACACGTCCACTCTTCGGGGGGCGCCCCGCACAACTGACTTTTCGGTCGCCGTTGCTCCGCGCGCACGTGCCAAAACGGAGTAGTGCTACAAAGACTTTTTGCCCTCTATCGAACAGTTTTTGAACCTACAAATGTGGCGTTTTCACTGCCAATGCAGATGATTCTGTATAGTATTTTGGCATTAATAAGTCGTTTTCGCGTATTTTTGCAAATGTGTCACTGTCGCTCCAAATGAGCGACATCAATTCGCCTGTGCACGTGCAAGAAAGTTAAAAAAATACATAATTATGTAGAAATTATTTCTGTCTGAAAAAAAAAATTGTAGTCAGATATAATTGGCTTTTACGTAAATATAATACTCAGTTTGAATGATATGTTCGCAATCAAATTTATATCGATAAAAGTTGGCGCAGGCATTATTTTTTGTTTCAGTCGACCATGGCTGAAGCGTTACATGATAAGCTCAGTTTTCGCTCCAGCTGTTGTTGACTGTAATTCTCTAACTTTTACCCATTTTGTAGGAATCGTAGGTGTTTATCATTCCAAGTTTATGTTTTATCATTTTATGATTTTTTTACTTTAGTTGGGTGAATTACACAGCAGTATTTCATCATTGTTTGCAACATATATTTTTAACAATGTTATATTATTAGATATAATAGCGGTAGCTGACGTTGCGTTACACCCTAAAAAATATTATGAATAAAGTAGTAAAGTAAAGTAAAAAATCATTTATTCATTTAAGCTTGTACAAAGCACTTATGACATGTCAAAAAAAGTATACAGAAATAATAATAATAAACGTAAATTAAATAGTACAATATTAGTACACATCGTGAATATACATCATGTGAATTTACCACCGGTTCGGACGTTGCTTCTTATCGAGAAGACTCCGGCAAGAAACTCGATAGTTACTCTTGCGGGTATAATAATCAACATTCTGTGGCTTATTTCATATGCGATGGTTTTCGAAGTATTAACACAAGTGGATAAACTACTTCGCATACCGCGCTGTAATCCACCGACGAGTGGCTCACAGCAGGCACGCTCCAACGTTCTCACTTACACTAAGGCCAGGGCGGAAGATCGGTCGCTCCGCGAAGTGTGCCCGCTATTTGTAATTTACTTGCAGTAACCTGCAGTGGCGTTCCGTCAAGTGTAGCCCTGGCCTAACACAAATAAATACATTCTGGATATGTTTGTCTACCATGAGTTTACAGCAATGACCGCGGGATGTGGCAATGGGATTTCGGTAAAGCGCACCTTTTTTTTGCGGGCGAAAAAATGCATTACGCACTATCCCGCTACCTGGGTGGGGCAGCGGGGGAGTGTGGGACTCTCCGCCACTGAAGGTGACGGCATACCCACTAAAAAGACCCCGGTATACCTCATCGCCTTGACGGGACGCCTTGCCTAGTTCGGATTACCATGCCGTCCCTGGCGGACGGCCCAGCCTTCACGCCGGGCCACCTCACGCAGCAGGGGCGTCCCGGTATACGGGGACACTCCCAGACAAGAGCACCGTGCAATGGGGTGAAAGTCCCCCGACTTTCACCCCGGTGCTGCGGTAAAGCGCACCTAGTGATTTAAATGTAACCAAAAATTTCTGAAGTCAACTATCGTAGTTAACGTGACAGAAACTCATGGTAGAAGACACAGATATAATAAATAACACTCTACGGCCCTGTTAAAAAGAGACCCTGCTAAAATCTAGCCAAAATGTCTCACGATGCCAATACAATTGCACCAAAAGCAAAACGGATTCTTCATCTCCATTCTGCATCCGAGTAAATCCAGTTTTTTATCAAGTTATTTAAGCCCAATGAAGACGTACTCAACTGTATGTAGGAATTAGTTTTCAGTGATAGTATAAAAGTATTTAATAGTAATACAGTACTGCCTTAATAAACTTCAGGCTCGGTGCTTTTCCCTCACCATCGTAATGCTCGAATTTGTAAGATTACAGTTCGCGCACTGTAATGCTCGGTTCTCCTCTCTCACTGATGTAATGGTCGACTCTGTAACGTTAGGTACATTACAGGAAAATGTTCTAAGTGAGGGAGTCACTTTAAATGAATACCAACCAGGAAAAAGAAGTTATTTTAATAATAGGTTGGTGAAAAAGTTTCTTTGCATTTTTTAAGAAAATTCAAAACATTTTTCAATATAGTTTATTTACATTTCACTAAAGTATGTAGTTGCCATTTTATTCGATTACTTTTTTCTACCTTGTAGGTAGGTAGGGACATGATCCCATTGCTATAGGAATTTTGAGGCTTCTGATCGAAACACCGCGACAAGTGTTTTTGGCAGTCCTCTCGTGATGATAACCTGACACTGCCTAAAGAATTCTGAAGAGACCGAAACATGTGGAAATCTGAAGGTGCAAGGTCAGGACTATACGGCGTATGCATTAACACCTCCCAGTCAAACTCTTAATTTTCGCTGAGTGGCTAAAGATGTCCGAGGTCTAGCGTTATCATGATGTAAAACCACACCCTTTCTGTTGATGAATTCCAGCCGCTTTCTCTCAATTTCTTGCTTCAATCTCATCATCTCAAGGCCTTTGACCACGACCTTTTTCGCACGTTATTGTCGTACGTGATCCACTTTTCATCACCAGTTATCAGCTTCTTCAAAAATGGTTCGGTTTCATTACGTCGTAATAAAGAATCACAAATGAGTACACGGTTCATTAGGATTCTTTCAGTGAGATAGTGAGGTACCCAAATATCGAGCATTTTTGTGTAAGTACCTAGTTTTCTGCAAAAGCGCCAAAACTGTTTTGTGGTCAATTCCCAGTTCTTCAGCTACGTCGTAAGTACTGATATGCAGATCTTGCTCCACTTTTTCAAAAATGGCATCCATTTTATCCGTAATTAGGCGACCAGAGCGACGTGTATCTTTGACATCCAAATTTCCGGATTGAAAACGCTTAAACCAAATTTATCTATAAATTTAATCTAAATTTGGTTTAAGCGTTTTAGTAGTTCCATAAACAGCAATTTTTTTTCGTATACATACTATATGCGAAAAGACTTTTTCCCCAACCTTATTTGTAGAAAAATTCACCTTCGACTTATTCCAAGAACATTAATGTAGTAACCGTCACAGATTCAGTTGAGAACTTGATACAAATTGGTCAGTTCATAACAAACGTGCGTGCGCCGCGCGCGTCCGAAGCTTTAAAAGGGTCCTGTGTGCAAGCGGCCGACGCGTTAGTTTTTTGCGGCTCTAACTTCGCTCGTTTGGGCGAGAAAATTATCACTTGCGGGCAAAATAAGGGTGCGGACGAAATTTGCCGTCAATCTTTACACTATCAGCGCGGCCCGTAATTGCGCGTGTGAACGACCGCTTCAATACTAATATTTGTTTTCGCCCTGCAGTGTGTTTTTTACACTGCACAGTAACGTTTATCATGTAACGAGGTGTGGTTGGACTATAATTATGACAGTCGTCGATTTTGAAGTGGATGCTGCAAAAAAGCGCAGGTGCGATCCGTCTCGACGATGTCGCAATCACGTAGCCATCGGTTACTGATTAGAATTTAAATTAGGGTTACGGTTGGTAAAACACTAGGTGGCGGAATTAAGCGCATTCGGAATTCCGGAATAATGATGACAAGCGGCGGTTCAGCAGGTAGCTGGCACTGGGCGGTCGGTCTGCTTGTAAGTATGCCTACCTATAGCAAGAGAAATCTGGTAGCTTCGGGCTTAAATAAGTAGGAGATACCTACCTGTGCAGTTGGTACAGTCAGCAACAAAAAAGAGCTGAGCTCTGCGCATTTTAGTTAGTACTTTGTCGTAATTGTTCTCATTTTACCTGCCATCTGTCCTTCTGACTTCTGACCTTATAATAGGGCAGTTGACTATTTTTTTTGTTAGGGTGTTATCGAAAGACCTTTCAGTAACATTGGTAAAAGAAATATTTCCAAAACTGAAAACTCCCCGAGATATTGTAATTTCAAAAATCATATTTTTGGACCTGCAGAAATTACGCTCCCTACATACTATTGCAGGATGGTGACGTCACAGAACGCCTATTTCTATGCGTTCTGCAAGACACACTTGTTCGGCAGCTATAGGTATTGAATTGTGCATTAAAGAATATGATTTCTTAACAAAATTTACTATAAATTGTGTGCATTATCGAATGGTATACTTATTTTATTTAGACTTGCCTACCCGAGTTTGAAGAGCTATAAAAAAAATTATACCTAGTAAGCGAACTCAAAGTTTTCATACGCCGCCGCCCCTTTTTAGTGTATTTTTTGATTATTTTAAATATTTTTTAGCATTCGATGATGTTGTCTACCCAATTGCTAAGACAACTCGGACAATAGTTATTGTGACTACGCAATAAAGTGTTAAGCTACTTCTGTTGACTAAACCAGTAAACTTAGCCACTAAAAAGTAGCAAGGTAATACTAATATGACTCTATAAGTAGACACTTACATCTGTACCACTACCATGAGTAAACCTCAAGTAAATTACGATAGTTACCTACAGTAAATTCTATGCCATATTTAGTTACATTACTATTCACTAGAGGCACTTTAGCACAATCCTATACAAAAGCTTGACGCTGGCGACTGTCATCGGCTTAAATTCACAGTGGCCTGAAAATTGGCTATCTAAATCCAAATCTAAATATCTGGGACAATTCACACCAAGATCATCTGACCCCAAACTAAGCAGAGCTTGTAATCTGGGCGTCAGAGACTGATAAACATACTTAAATATTTCTAAATACATACTTAAATAGATAATAACGCCCAGACACACAACAAATATAAATGCTCGTCACACAAATATTTGTCATGGGTGGGGATCGAACCCACGACCTCCGGCGCTAAAGGCAGGATCGCTGCCATTGCGCCAACAGGCCAGTCAGATATACTCTAGGCTATACTGTTATATTATATGCCCAACAAAGACTTCTTAAGTTAGCCTGTGAGATAATAAAATAATACGTAGCAGGTTAATTATATTATCTCAAGGACTGGCAGTGTGGGTAACGGTTTGAGGCATGGCTTATTAAATAGGTGAAAAGGTGTAGGTCTTTAGGTAGCTGAAATGTGTAGGTTCCGACTTATGTTGAATTCTAATTTACGTTGGTGTAGGCACTTATGAAATATTTTTTTACCCGACTACTTGGCAAAGCAAAAACGCAGGTTTTGATTAACATTTTAATGAGATATGGATTAGCAAAATTTGTTTCTTATTAGTTTTTGACACTCACAGACCTTACGGTACTAGCTTTGCCTAGTTTGGCGTCAGATGGTCTTGGTGTGAAATCTGCCTGATATTTATTTATAGTATATTTTAGAGACTGTCTTCAAGTTCAACGGCTAAGTTAGTAGTGGTAATCGTAAGGATGGCTTGTTACCGCTTACTTGATACTCTATTTTGCGAGAGTAACTCAGTGACGACCATAATTGACCATAAAATCGATAGTAGATTCTTTGGCCAGGTGCTAAGTGCCTATAAATAAAATAGCCTGAAACCCATATGACAGAAGACAACAAAGAATCCACTAATTACTCCCAGCCATCTTCCGTTATTATTTTGAATGCAACACACAACGCAAATATCGGTTTACTGCACAATGTAAAACGACCGCCATAAACACGGCTGCTAGCTTTGTCCTGCGCCTGCGCCGACTTTGGCGGTAACTCAGCGTTTCTACAAATCGCTCATCGCAGCGCCAATGGCCTTCGCCCGCACCAAATATGACGGGTTATATTGTCAGAAGCACAAAAGCAGAATGTTTGGCAAACACGAGCCGGCCAAAATCTTTGTTAACCGTTAATTGCAAGGGTTTGCCAATAACTATCTTTGTTGTGAACTCTTTTCTTTATTCACAACTTTTACAACGCTGAAAGGTCTGGAATGATTTAAACATTTTTTAGCAGTCGTTTAGCGGCTTTAAATCACAAAATAACTTTTGGAAAGTTCTAAGTTTGCCAAGAAACATTACATTCAGGTGATTTTTTGTACAGCGGTAGGTAATTAATAATACATTTGTATAGTATTTTGGTTTTTTCAAATGCCGAACAGCCGTGAAAAATCAGCTATAAACATTTAACTAAATAAGTACATGTTTATGGGATAAGTTAGGAATGTAAACCATGTTCTCTGCGGTTAGGGGAGTAGAATACTGCCGAGGTAGCCCTGCCTAGCGTAAGAGGCGACTAAAGGGCCATTGGGATCGTGAAACGCACGGGGGGCCTGCGTGGGTTTCGGTTTGCGTTCCCGAGGGAAGACGGTAACCCGTGTCTTCGGACACAGTGGTCTGTGTTATCGTGCACTAGAGTTGAGCTCGTTCCTTCCGAGGCTCGCCAGGAAGACAACCCCGTCAGGTTTTAGTGGGTAGGGGTCTCTGTTTTCCCAGGAGTTTCGAGTCCCACTTATCCCTGGTGTCCCGAACCCAGTGCCCTGAAAATGTCTAAATGCAATTCCTGTTGCGAAAAAAGTTAAATAAAAGGTAGGTATGTAGTAGACCATAAGGGCGTTCGGGACACAGGGAACAATTTCCTATACATTTGTAATTTTACTATTATTATGCATGTTGTACAGCAGCTTTTATAATTTCAGAGTAGCTGAAATTAAGTCCTTAGTTAAATATTAGAGAAAAACTAGAGAGATCTCATGAAGAAGGAAGCTATCGTAGATGAAAATGCCAAACTCGGTAATTAATATTTGTATTTTTTATGACTGTCGATATTATAATCTTTTATCTGATACCTAATTTTAATAAAATAAACTAACTTAGCCGACTATGAAAATGCTAACAGAATCACGAATACAGTACCTACGTCGAACGATGTTGACGATTTGTACACCATAACGGTGCAACGAATCACACTTCGTTCACGGAATTTCTTTTGAAAAATAATTAAGGAGCTGTTTCAAAAGGCCCTGTCGGTTTCGGTGGCAATAAAACTCACGTAGCCTCAGACAATGTAGTTTATTGCGCGGTCCTTGTGGACCTTCCTCGAACGACAGACGGGGGCCAACAATCACGCAGGGTTGAATAGCGGCAGAATCCGCGGTTGTGATGACAGTATTCATATACATCTACGATTACGATACATTTGTATAGTATTTTGGTTTTTTCAAATGCCGAACAGCCGTGAAAAATCAGCTATAAACATTTAACTAAATAAGTACATGTTTATGGGATAAGTTAGGAATGTAAACCATGTTCTCTGCGGTTAGGGGAGTAGAATACTGCCGAGGTAGCCCTGCCTAGCGTAAGAGGCGACTAAAGGGCCATTGGGATCGTGAAACGCACGGGGGGCCTGCGTGGGTTTCGGTTTGCGTTCCCGAGGGAAGACGGTAACCCGTGTCTTCGGACACAGTGGTCTGTGTTATCGTGCACTAGAGTTGAGCTCGTTCCTTCCGAGGCTCGCCAGGAAGACAACCCCGTCAGGTTTTAGTGGGTAGGGGTCTCTGTTTTCCCAGGAGTTTCGAGTCCCACTTATCCCTGGTGTCCCGAACCCAGTGCCCTGAAAATGTCTAAATGCAATTCCTGTTGCGAAAAAAGTTAAATAAAAGGTAGGTATGTAGTAGACCATAAGGGCGTTCGGGACACAGGGAACAATTTCCTATACATTTGTAATTTTACTATTATTATGCATGTTGTACAGCAGCTTTTATAATTTCAGAGTAGCTGAAATTAAGTCCTTAGTTAAATATTAGAGAAAAACTAGAGAGATCTCATGAAGAAGGAAGCTATCGTAGATGAAAATGCCAAACTCGGTAATTAATATTTGTATTTTTTATGACTGTCGATATTATAATCTTTTATCTGATACCTAATTTTAATAAAATAAACTAACTTAGCCGACTATGAAAATGCTAACAGAATCACGAATACAGTACCTACGTCGAACGATGTTGACGATTTGTACACCATAACGGTGCAACGAATCACACTTCGTTCACGGAATTTCTTTTGAAAAATAATTAAGGAGCTGTTTCAAAAGGCCCTGTCGGTTTCGGTGGCAATAAAACTCACGTAGCCTCAGACAATGTAGTTTATTGCGCGGTCCTTGTGGACCTTCCTCGAACGACAGACGGGGGCCAACAATCACGCAGGGTTGAATAGCGGCAGAATCCGCGGTTGTGATGACAGTATTCATAAAACCAACGTAATAAAGCGGTTAATGAAAGACAGTTTTCATGTTTTTTATATTGGTTAAGAATACTCAAAGAAGTCCTCATTCTACAACATGAACACTAATTATACACGATCTTTTCTAAATTGGCTTGGGTCTGGGTGTGCTGGGAGACGCCCCTGGCTTAATTGCTTGTCTGGTACCTCGTAACACAGTGATATTTATCCCTACTGAGAGACCATGACAAGAGGTGTGTTGTCTGGCGCATTTTTATTTATTGTTATTTATTTATTTATAATAACGATTAATGTAATCTGATATGTAGCGTGGTTCAAATATGCTAGAAAATACAATCCGGGCCCAAACGCTAGGTCATGGGGACCTGGCCCTCATACACGCTTTACACAGCCGAGATTTAGGTGAGGTCAATTGAAATGACGTTGAAACATTTAACCATATGTCGGTTATATATAACCATCAACAGTTTTGATACAGCTTTATGAGAGAGTGGTTAGGCCCCAGTTTTTTAGAACAGGCAGATGTAGAGAAATATCAAATCTCGATTAATAGAAGTGGTTTTTTACAGTTTACATAACTCGAAATCCAATTTTGTCATTGCTTTAAATACGCAGAAGTTGAGAGTAACGGTCTTTAATGTGAGGGAAAACATGAGCAATACGAGTATAAAAACTAAGGACAAAGGCGCTCTTGTCATAAAAAGTTTTTAGCGCTCTGCTCTACATTTGGTCGTAAAAATTTGTAAAATAGAGCAATCTTTTGTTTATTGCCGGCAGAGGACGGATCGTAATAATAAAACATATACACCGTTAATGGTAACAGTCAATTTGTTATTGTTAGAAGTAACGGTTAACTTTTTTTAAACAAAACGTATTTTTTCAGACTGAAAGTAAGATGTCAGATGATGGGATAGTGTTGGTAAGTGGCAAGCCGTAGGTTATATAATTTGCATAGATTTTGTTACACTAGAAGCCTATATTTCATGAAAACTAGTAATTATCCAGGTGGATGAAGGAGATACAAAGGAATTTATCTGCATTAGGTACAAAAGCTATGAGCATGATTAGTATTTTTAAAGTGCTTTTTAGGCACTCATAAGTTAATTAACTTGTCATCATTTAGTTTTTGTCCCGCGGTCATGTTTATGTAGAGAATTTTATACTGTCTAAGAATCATTTCATTTTATTACACGCACAAACATAATTAGTACACGTTCTTGAACATAATTTTATTATTTACCTATCAGTCAAACCTCATAATCGGTCAAAAACCACTTTTGACTTAAAAAATCAGACAAAAGCAGTTTTGACTACGGTGGTCAAAACCACTTTTTATTTCAAAAATATTGGATAATAGTAATTTTGACTAAATAGTATCGGTTATGAGTGATTTCAACCAAGAATGTAAGCTAAAATCACCTTTGACTGGGAATAAAGAGAAAGGTGTTTCCGTAATCGTATAATACGAATATCACACAAGTTCCTAAATATAATTTTATTTTCTGAGTAGGTGAGTTCCTACTCGCAGACCTAAGCGGGAAACTCTACATACGGCCGTAGAATCTTAGATGGGTTTGTTCTATAGTATGAGCAAACTCAGGTAGGTGGCAGATATATGCACAAACGCGCAACTATTGTTCCTCGCCGCTGAAGCGTGGTAATTAGCTGCGTCGGCGTTTGACAATAGGATATGAAAACGGAGCGGCGCGCGCGCCGGCGGGTGGTCGCGCGTTGCATATTCATTGCAGAACGCGCAAAGTGCGACTAAAGTACTGGAGTGTTGTGGCCAATGAAGTACCAAGTAGTGGAACTTCGACAGAAATCACGATGAATCTTTCAGTTTCCTTAGTTAGTTAGAAATAAGTGCAAAATAAGTGAAAAAAGTAATTTACCAGGATGGTAAATAATCATTAAATCAATTTATGATTTAATGATTATTTACCATCCTGGTAAATTACAAAAGAACTTGTTATACAAGTAAAATAATAAGTCATATAGTATAAGCTTGAAGGCTGTTACCCGAATAAGAATCCAATGAAATGAATAAAGCCTGTATCAAACTTAAAGGCTGTAAACTAGGATTTATTTAATCGACAAAAACCATAAATTAATAGCCCGCAACCTATTATTGTTAATTTTATAAGGGTTTCAAATTTTTGAGAGCGTCGTGGCCTAGGGGTAAAGCAGCTCAACTCAACAGATCGTGGATCGTGTGGTCCCGAATTCGAATCTGGCCGGAACCAAAATCTTCATATTAAATTAGTTAGTATTTGGATAACGATGAGAGGCTCACCACCTATTACTACGTTGGGTTCGCATACCTATGGCGAAAAGTGGGCTTTTGAGTGCTCCGTTCACCATGACGGCAGCAGTCACTTGCCTCTGACTACCCCGTTTGGGATTTAGTCGTGATGGTATGTTGTCATGTCCAATTTTTTTTTCAAATTCTTCCACCTATTTGCTTAATTACTTGTGATTTTGTGATTATAAGTTCTAAAGCTATGATTTTTTTAAAACACTTAAATTATTACTCTGGCCTTCATCTAACAAACCAGATAAAGGTATTGGCCGGCATATCTCTCGGACCTCGTTAAACGGATGTCGGCTCTACACGGCCAGCCCATTGCCACTTCTGTTTAATTACAAAGTAATTGCGGTATACTTAATTAATTAGTGTACATCTTTAATGTTAAACTTGTGTGTAATGTAATGGATGCCATTTAATAGCCGATCCGTCTCATTTCGTTTGTCGGCGTGTCTTTGATATTGGAAGACGCGAACAAATTTATGCTCGGCGACGACGCGTTAGAGTGGCGGCGTCGTGACTGATGTCACACAGACTATTTGAATAAATAAGAGCATTGGTATTGCGCGGGCACGCTGTCGTAAGACACGAGAATGTTGGAGCTACCGTTTTGACGCTGCAAGGCGATGTTGCCCATTTGGCGTATGTTCACACGTCTCTGTTTAAGTCTTTCACTGAGGCCAAACCAGACACAATAGAAAATCTGTTGATTGCCAGTCTCCGGGGACCCACCCCCATGGCGTTCAACGTGTTAAGAGGCATATATGCGTATGAGCGAGTTGCACTGGCTGGGTAGTTAATTTTTACCCGGCTTTAATCTTTGCGCATCCAATGATGGTAGTGCACTTGCCAAGTCACAAATTCGATATAAGTAATGTAGTTTAAACTTTCAGTAAGTAACGAATAAACATTCAACGGCGTTTACACTAGAACTTTTAGATTTGCCTATGAAATAGTTTAAGTATCTGCGACATTTATTTCAGAGTAGCGCTCCTTAAGATAATTAATTAAACTTCCCTTAACTACTACAAGAAATTCGTAGTCGTAGTCGTACCCGTAGCAAAGGCGCGGCGTGACTACGCCATGTCATTTCAGTTTTTCATCTCTAATAATGATGCTCACATCGTAGAAATGTCGTATGATGGTCTAACGCCTAATCATCCAATGGAAACGCAGTGCATCGCTGCGGCACGCTCTAAGCGCGCGGTGCGGGTTCGGTCGCGTGCCGTCTCGAGCGTGGCGACTCGAGCGTGGCGACTCGAGTCGAGCGAGGCGAGACGCCCGGCACGGTCGACGCCACGGACAGTCGCGCGCCGACCTCCCGACGCGACGCACATACGTTACAAACACTTGGCTCCGCAGCAAACGCGTAGTATCAGTTGCACGGTGAATAAATGCAGTGACTTTGGATTTGATTGTGCTAATAACATTATGGTGACGGGCATCTCCGGAGCCCAGGGTACCCAAAGCCCGGTGGCGAGCGGAAATATGACTTCGCCTGTGCCGATGGAGCAGAAGAAGTCGAGTGATAACAGAAGGGTAAGTTATTAATTTTTGATTAGCACCCTATAGTTTTAATATTTTAACGATATTATTTTGCACAATTGTAAATGATATAGAATGGTACTTTCATGAGAATCATGTTATTTTGGTCGCTTGTTTTTTAGGTATGTAAACTGTTTTTTAAAAGTTTAATATTCTAAACAATAATAATATAGCAAGAATATTTTTTACATGAAAAATATCTTCAAATCTACACATTTAAAATATTCACTTGTCCAAAAAAAGAAACACAGAAATTAAAGCTTTTTTTAAGTTATGTAAAATGTTAAGCTTTTTTAATACGCTGTGAGTGTTAGACATCAACGCGCTATAAAACATTTTTTTAATCGTAGTCATTATACCTAAAAATTTAAAGTTTTATTAAGCATAAGAATAATTTATTTTATAATGTTATGGGTATTTAGGTATATTAGTAAACAAAGTTAATAAAGTAGTAATTGTTTTTTTGTGCGTTATAATTATTATAAACACGAGGCAAATGAATATACATATTTTTTTCATTCATCGATTTCTACTTGATAGAAACTTTGCTCATGAAGTATCCTATTTTGTAGTTGTAATGACAGTATTGATCTAATTATTATTGCAACCTTCCTTTTGAAGTGTTCTCAAATTTTAGAGGAGAGAGAAAAATTCTTAGAGGTTCGCCAGTAGGCTAGTGATACCTGTGGTGTTATATGTGCCTTAATAATCTGACTTCATTTAGTTTCCTCAGCTGTTTACTGTAGTAACCTCTTACCACCAGCACGAATATTTGCCGCCGACGTTTTAATAAAGCGTTTGAAACGAACCTAACACGCATGCATTCGTACACAACAAAGTAAGCGAACGTCTTGCTCGTAACAACACCTCCATGCCCGGGTCATTAGCAAATCGTCGCGAACTGGAGAACGATTGTGTCACGCGTCGCGGCGTCGTGTCGGCGCTTCGTGAGAACCTGCCACGCTGTAATTACCAACTGAGGCCCATCCACACTCCCTAAAGTATGGAACAGCTTGTACCGTCACTTCTCACTTTGGGCCTTGCACGTTTTGGGGCCCCATCACGAACTCTTAAAGCTAAATTGAAATACATCGAGAACGTATTCTGTAATATATTTTAAATGAAATATATTCGAAAAGGCAGTGACATTTACAGTTATAATACTTTTCTAAAAGGTAACATTTGTATTTTGCAGGCGATCACCAAGAAATGTAGTTCATTAGAATAAAAGCAGCCAGTATTTTTAGTTTCATTACTTTTTACCGCAAGTAGAAACACAATCTATTAAAAGCTTTTAATAGCAACCAAATAAATAAAAATATAATAAAAAAGTACTTTTGACCAGATAGGAGTTCTTACTGTAACCTTTACGAAAATAGGAATGTGTTTGCACTCTTGTCGCAGTAGCTGCCGTAATTGTGTACCGAGCACGCGCGTGACGCTTCGCAAACTCAGCTTGTTTACTGTCAGGCGAGTTACAACGAAGGTCAATATTGCCTTAGACAAAGCATAATGTTTATGTACTGCGTTACAAAATACTCTGAAACAGCAGTCCCCGCGCAATGAAAAAATCTGGGAATCATTTGCATAACAGTTTGGTGCGGTGCGTGATAACAAACTGTAAGGTTGTAAGACAGTCAAAATGATACAATTTAATTAAAAATTGGTCCATTTCAGATTATCAACTTGTAATAATGCATTTAAGAGAGTTTTTTTATTTTTTTATTTTTATATCTGGGACAATTCACACCAAGATCACCTGACCCCAAACTGAGCAGAGCTTGTAATATGGGCGTCAGAGACTGATAAACATACCTAAATATTTCTAAATCCATACTTAAATAGATAATAACACCCAGACACACAACAAATATAAATGTTCGTCACACAAATATATGTGAAGTTGTAAAAATAAGCTACCAACTTAAACATTCGTGTAAATGGTGAAAACATTGCGTTAACTTAGCTTGTTTTACGTTTTCGTCGCACGAAGAGGGTCCTAAGGTCTGTAATCGCGATCTCTTACGCTAACGTGATGGTAGTATTTTTACCATGACTTTTACCAAATGATTCGTATGATTTGTAATGAGCGAGTTGGTAGGTTTATATTATTTATAGGTGCGTACACTTGTTGGTTTTGGACTGAATAATTCAGAGTGTCATCTCTAGTGGCGCGTGTAGACGAGACGTGTGACGGGTGACGCAGTCGCTACTAGGGTTAGCAAAGCGTATGCGAATATGAAATGAGGCTATAAATAAGCAGTATATACTTACTTTTAAATTTGCCGTTACTGTCTGTTTTGAGAATTAAATCATTTTCTAAAAAAAATCTTTCCTACTTAGATCCTAAATACCTAATTATTTTCTTTGATTAATCAGGTCCTCTGGATTATTTAATTAATAGCCTACAAACTGTCTCACTACTGGGCAGAGACCTATTGGCTTAATGACATCTCTAACCCGGGCTATGTTTCGAAAAACCTGAAACATTTGCTTAATCTGGTATTCGATCCGGATTTTGGGCCGAGCCCTTCTACAACATGGCCACGGAGACATTAAGCTATTTCATTGTGTATATTTTTTCCTCGAAGAGCTAGCGACTTATGATAATGTGATATGCTATCTCGCAACCCTGGGTCGGGTGAGTCAGGCCGGCGCGGCGTCGGAGCGTGGGCGCGCGTGGGCGCCGCCGCCGCCCTCGGCTAATTGTCGTGGGAACGCGCCCCTCCGCCCACAGCTACTGCGGCTATACGTAAACAAGTAGCTCTTCGTAGGTAGGTCCGTGACGCTAGATGTATCGCTAGGGCTGGTCGGTATTTCTTTGACAAAACGAAGATTTCAAAATTATCAACGGCCAGCCATGATAAGGGTTAATTTTATTAGGCAGGTGAATAATGAAAGTTTAAAGGAAAAACTTTCGAGGATACTATATTTACTCAAGTTTGTTTCGGTAGATGCTTCCTAATTAACCAAATCGTCGCTGACGCCGCAAAGTGGCGAACCTCATTTTTAAACAATCAAATTTGATTGTTTAAAAATGAAGTTCGCCCCTTTGCGGCGTGAGCGACGAAATAAGCAAAAAAAAGAAAGATTTGTATTTATATCTCTATAAGAAAAAAAATGCAGTTCAATACTTAAGTTGAGTAGATTTGACACGCACGACTTGTGCTAAATTCTCTACTGTATAATTGAAGACAATATATATGTACTCGTAGCTTTCTTTAATAGAGATGGGAGGCAAAGCTCACGTTGCCGCCCGAAGCTTTCACGATCTGCATACTATTATGCGGTGCGCAGCGTGACTAGAGCGTGCGTGCGCAATGACTATTGTAATTACTATGTTCTCATACGATTTGTTAATACTCGTACTTCTATGATTATATCCCGTGGGAAGGATAAAATACTATTCAACTTAAACTGTTACACTTCCATACAACAATACAAAAATGGTGGTCGTCGTCATTTTATTCATTTAAAGAAAAAGGTACCTTGAGCAACAAAACGAAACAAGTAGAAGCACCTCAATTCACCGTGCGTGTTTAAACACAGCGTGGTAGGTGGCTAGCTCTCCCGTTACCCGGGTTGCTTCAAAATTTCACTGTGGATTTCAAGCAGAGAGTTAACAGCAAATTGTATAATTAACACAAAGTAGTTAGGTATACGCAAAACCTTATTTAATTCTATTTCGGCCCACATCATTCGATAGAACATCTCAGAAGTAACGAAGTGAGCTGTCGCGTGAACACGAGTCGCGTCTGTAGGAAGCTATTAAGGAGCGTGATCCATCATCAAGCGATAAACATCGTGAGACTATCGCGTGAGCACCCACGTCCGCGACCGCCCGCCCCACGCGCAGGGTTGACATCAACCTGCGAACGACGCACTCGTAAGCTCAATAAAAAAGTTTGAAAATAAGACCGATGTTTGAAAGTACTGTGAAAGTCTATTTAAATAAAATTATTTGAGTTTGATGCAGCAATATATCCAATATTCTTTAACAATCAAATGTAAAGACGCTCTTTCTTGACCGATAGCAAAATGGCATTTCGGTTTAAGTCACATAGTCATACCTTAATTCAATTTCGAATACATTTTTATATGACGGAAAAGATAAACTTTTACATGCCTACCGAGAGTACCGAGTAATTGTGTAGTAGGACATTTATATTACTTATAGCAAAAAAAGAGAATGATTCATAGTTAACAAAACATACTATTTCTTCGTCACTCCAATTCTTAAATTAAGTTTTAAGTTATTGAAAAAGCACCTGAAAAATAGTTTGATCCGGGGACATCATATATTCTGAATAAAGTGTGAATATCAAGGTGAAGGCATTATAACGCTAGCAGGCAGAATTCAAATTCTAATTACCTTTTTTTCCTGCCCTGCAGAAACAGGCCCATTTATTTAAATTAGTCGCTGCTAGCCCTATCATTGCACGCGCCCGCCTACACCTAGCCACAAATACGCAGGCAGCTGATAAGCCGCGGCGATACCGTCGAGAACCCACTGGCTCGCCGTGCAGCGAGGTACCCTGATAGCGGCACTTTAGATGGCTCGGGATTACCCCTTTGGGCTTGTTCATATAATCTTTGTTTAACACTATGGTGGCATATTTTGTAAGAAGTGAAAAAGTTGTCATTTGTTGTCGCATTTCATTCAACAAAACATTGATGTGTCTTAATTATGAGCTTGGATCTGGAAATTTTAAATGAAATACTGAATGCATGGATGTCTTAAGGAAATTATTTTGTAAATTAAACTTGAAAGGAAAACTTGTGTCATGTTTTTATAGTTTTACTTTTTTGAGTCTACTCCTAATTTGATATCCATTTACTACATGATTCTATTCAGTTTAGTTTCTTAACAGTAATTATGTAACCTATACTATTTGATCGCTCTGCACCGCAACGTAGATCGGCCGCATCATTATAATCAAATTGTTTTTCAGCGGTGTCGTTTACTAAGCCTTATTTAACCCCGCATTACCATATCCGCGCACACGTGCTAATTTGCGAGGCGTGCGTGCGTTGCGCGTGCCGGAAGTACGCCGTCGCTCCCACGCGCGACGCTTGGCACGCGACGCCGCCACCATGCCGAAGACGATAGATTAGACCGAATTAAAAAGATGCCGAGCGTCTCGTCTGCGGCCGATCAAATATTGGATTCCAATCGTTTTTATTAGTTTTATGCCCCCAAATGTTACGTACAGTCTTCGTGTGTAGTTCCATGCCCTCTGAAAGCCTTTAAGACTGCATTAACAAGTCTAAACGATCCAAGAACTCTACAAAGGTCACACTGAATTAGTAGCGCAGGATTTATAAAACCGGATATATTGTTATAGGTACAGACTAGGGAAAAAGCTTTACGAAATCTATTATATTACATTATACCTAATTTTTGCATCAAACACACATCACACAATATTTTCAACAATAAATTAATTAAGAATTTGTTCACAAATGTTACTTTAGTTATTAGAACATTTAAAACGAATCCTACTACGACCAGGAAAACGTCGCATATAAGGAAAAGTAAATAACCGAGACAGGCGTGTGTGCAAACTGCGGCGGCAGTCGACGAATATCAACACACACCTATACATATCGAGTCTTGTCTACACATACCGTGTCGCATGTAACGCGTCTATGAAAATAGTTATCTGCAGTGGGACTGGGCGCGCGCCAGGCTGCGAAAAATAGCCGTCATCGCACACCGCGCCAACTACCAACACACTCACTCTTTGGTCTGGTTCATTAATTTTTAAAGATTTAATTGTCCATAGCTTTTCTTTCTGAATGTTCCAATTGAGAAAGTTACTTAGTTATCCGATTTTTTGACGACTTCTAGAAACGGAAATGTGAAAAATAATATTAGCTATGATTTTTAAGGTTTTTATTATAATACTAATAGAACTTCTATACTGGTTCTTAAAAACCGCTTACATTTGAAAGTAAAGGAAAACTTGTGTACGAGTAGCACGTAATCATTGAACGTCGGATAAATAAATGACTACCAAAGAAACGTCGTAGTAAATCTGAGTTATCGACTACGCTTTCGCTAAAGATGTTATGAAGCAATGGATACCTTTGTAAAAAGCTAGAATGACTTATTACGCTTTGAGTGCGCTGATAACATGATAGACTGACCCGGTCATCGGGTACAAGTTACTGCCCTGGTTCTATACGGGGTCATCTGGTTATAATAATATTTGGAGAAAACGCCATGCTCAGAATCTAAACAGTTAATGTGACGCGCAAAGGACGGGACGGAGCTTAGACTACCAACGACTTTGTGAAACGTTAAACTAGGACAGGGCATTCGGATAGAATCCGTGAATCATGAGTGTTGTCTTCAGGTCGTTCAGCTGAGTTCAATGTTATTTCCATCCCAAATCGAGTTTCATTAGATTCAACTACGTCACAGCCGCGGGATAGGCTATAAAACACGTTCGGGTCGCACGTGCCGCGCTAAATACGCCCGCATGACTCGCCGAGCGTTGCGCAACCGTCACGTTGCCGCTTTTTCTGGACCCACCTCCCGCATTGTACGTGCTCTTGTCAACCTCCTAATTAACGAATAAATTCACTTATCACTTATTCAAAGGCCATCTAGATAGACGCCTACTTAAGGGGCAATTGAGGAATTAGCAGTCCAGCAGATCTTTAACTCAAAGGTCCCTTGAACAGTCCTCTAGGAATATTTTTTTTGGTTACATCACCGTGTATTTTTAAAATATAGGTTCAAACACTAAAATGTAAAATTTGAAGTTTAATCTTTAGAGTTGCAAGAACGCAACATGCTGTTTTAAATGCTTCGGCACGTCTGGCCGGTACTATGGGTACGCCCTGTAGGTTGACAAACAAAACAGGACTCTTATTCGTATGTATAATCTATTGGTACAAAAGAGCGTGTCTATTCCTTCCTATCTTATTATGGTCGGCGCATCAACAGTTCCATGGGCTAGCAATAAATAACAAATGCTAGTTCTTAATCATAGGTTGGAGAAAAAGTTTCTTCGCAATTTTCAAGAAAATTCAAAACATTTTTTAATATAGTTTATTTACATTTAACTAAAGTATGTAGGTGCCACTTTGTTCGATTACTTTTTGCCATCTTGTAGGTAGGGACATGATCACATTGCTATAGGAATTTTGAAGCTTCTGATCAAAATATCGCGACAAGTGGTTTTGGCAGTCTCTCGTGAAGTTAACCTGACACTGCCTAAAGAATTCTGAAGAAACCGAAACAGGTGGAAATGCATTAACACCTCCCAGCCAAACTCTCTTAATTTTTACTGAGTAGCTAAAGGTGTATGAGGTCTAGCGTTACCATGCTAGCGTTTCTGTTGATTAATTCCGGCCGCTTTCTCTCAACTTCTTGCTTTAATCTCATCAGTTGTTCGCAGTAGAGTTCAGAATCGATGGTCCTGCCTGGTGGTAACAGCTCATAATGAATAATGCTCTCCCAATCCCACCACACAACACAGCATTACCTTGTTGCGAGTTCACCCGGGTTTCGCCACAGTCTGTGAAGCCTGACCAAACCTTGACAACGACCTTTTTCGCACGTTCTTGTCGTACGTGATCCGCTTTTCATCACCAGTTATCAGCTTCTTCAAAAATGGTTCGGTTTCATTACGTCGTAATAAAGAATCAGAAAACAGTACCGCGGTTCATTAGGTTTCTTTCAGTGAGCTCGTGAGGTACCCAAATATCGAGCTTTTTTGTGTACCCTGTTTTTTAAATGCGCTAAAACTGTTCTGTGGTCAATTCTCAGTTCTTCAGCTACGTCGTAACTACTGATATGCCGATCTTGCTCCACTTTTTCAAAAATGGCATCCATTTTATCCGTAATAGAGCAACCAGAGCGACGTGCATCTTTGACATCAAAATTTCCGGATTGAAAACGTTTCAACTAAATTTGTGCTACTCTCACAGACACTGCACTAGGTCCATAAACATCGCAAATTTTTTCGCGGCTTGGGTTGCATTTTTACTTTTTTTGTGGTAAACTATTGAAATGTATTTAATTTCTTCATTAGATTCACTCATCTTGACAGTAACAAAAACAAATGAAAATCACACATTTTCCTAATTTGAATTTGGAATTATCTTCTTTAAAATTTAAACTTTTAATGATACCAAAACCAGCCAGATGCAAATAGTATAGCCAAAGAGATTTTATTACAAGTTCATATATACTATATTATGCGAAAAGACTTTTGCCCCAACTATAGTTACAAAAAATACGCAGAGAACCCCGGCTCGGTTTTTCTTGTTGCCTGAATGTTTAAACGTCTACATTTTCATTTGTAAGACTTCTCTATCTACGATATCTCAATAAACATTCAATTTATTTGAATGAACATGTGAGTTTGTCGCCTGGGTCTATTAGTTGTAATGTTTGTCTGGGAATTTGAAATGATCTCGTGACGTAAAAGAAGGCGGATAAAGACGATATTTTTGATGGTTTGAGATGTCAGAGAATAGGGTTGTCTCTGCAATAGGGTTGTTGTTTGTAACAGGTTTCTAATTACATATACAATAACATATATACGTATATACATTAAGCGTAAGAAAACAGTAGGCTTATTCTGATTCTTTGTTGATTGATTCACTCATCTTTCAAAGGCCTAATCTTTTTATATGAGTTTATATCGTTTAGACGATATTTTTGAAGTAATATCATTTGATACACCTTAAAAAACACGGGGTAAAACAGTATTAGATATTCACCCGACGTGGCCATTGCCATTGGTAGCCCTACTAACGTTCCGGGTCACGTGGTCCACGCGCGCGTGACGCTGCGTCACAGCGCCTGCGTCCGCCAATCACGGCGCTGCGCGACCTTCACCTTGAATGGAAGCGCACGCGCCGCGACGCGGTTACGCCGCTTTTGTCACGCGTCTCGTTTGAAGACACCGATTAACAAACAGCGTCATGCTCTTATCTTAGATGCTTTAACCCATACCTATCCATTGTCTGCAATCGAAATGGACGTAAAGCACTTAAAAATCAAGTTGTTAAATGAAGTCAACGGTAGCTATCTTTAGATGCCCTTACAACCCTTATTACCATCTCTTATAGCCAGTGGAGGTAATTTCCTAAACTGAGGGTAGCGAGCAATTTCGTCAGTAAATATCTGGCCTAGAGGATGCATTATTGCCAGGTAAGCGCTGACTGGCTGAAAATTGAAGATTGCTCGCAATACACTCAGTTTAGGAAATTAACTTGGCTGGCTATCAGAGATGGTAAAACAGCCCTTAATACTATCTCTATCAGATTGATTTTGTGAAACATTAATATCTTCACAAAGCAATTTACTGGCTGAGCTTAGTTTGATTAAATCTATTTTATTATTTCACTTTGAATTTACCTTAATACCTAGACGTTTTATTAATTTCAAGATGAGATACGAATCTAAAAATTAACTAGGTGACATCCATGAGAGAAAGATGAGGCGTGCAAATGGTTTCTTCATAGTGCCGCAGCAAATGCCTGGGACCTATTTCTAATAAAATTTTAGCAATATTTTCTTTTGTTACAGAGCAACAAACCTATCATGGAGAAACGGAGACGAGCTCGAATCAACAACTGCCTCAACGAGCTCAAGGCGCTCATACTCGATGCCATGAAGAAAGACGTAAGTTCAACTTCATTTTCACGAACTTGACCTTTATACTGCCGTACTCGTATTCCTAAAGTATATTTAGTTATTATTGAGGTAACGAAAGGTAGGTTTTATTTAAACGTTCTATCGAGGTCTTCATTTGGGAGGCCGGCAATTTTTGAAAAACCAAGCCGTGCAGATGTGCGCAAGTTTAACCTATTACCGTATTCTTTGGCGTGTTCTTGACTGTAATAAGCATACATCGCATCGCCCCCGTGAATGTAATAATGGCACGCAGGACAGCGCCTTAGACTAGTATTTACAATGCGAATTTAATAGCATCAGATAATGGCGCCACAAGATTAAAACTTAAAAAATACGATTTAATAACGACCCCATAAATGCTGCCATAAACGAGAAGTTTATTCCTACAATGTTACCGTAATTTATTTTCATAGTTAAGAAAATATACGATTTAATAAAATTAGCATTTTACGATCCTTTCAAGGCAGTTTGTAAATGAGAATATTTTGTTGCAGCCGGCCAGGCATTCGAAGTTGGAGAAAGCTGACATCTTGGAGATGACAGTGAAGCATTTAGAGGGGTTGAGATCTGAAGGGGCGGGGTCGCCGGACAGGTTTCGCGCGGGTTACCGGCATTGCCTGTCGGAGGTGGTCAAGTTCCCTGGTCTGGACTCAGGGTTGAAGAGAAGACTGGTCAAGCATTTGGAAAGCTGCGTAGGAAACACCAGCGTAAGGCCCGCGGGGGCTCCCACGCCGCCTTCTGATACAGAAGAGACCGCGGTTCCTAGTCAACATTCAACTATTTTTATCTCGGGTAATTATCTAATTTTTCACATAGATTCATCTTCATGGTCAGATCAAGATATAATTATTGTGACAGCGATCTCATTCGGTCTAATTGATTTGTAGTTTTGGTATTAAACTGTTTATATTAACGCAATATTTCCGTATCCAACAAAATATAACGACTACTGTAGTCGTTATATTTTGTTGGATGCTGGAATATTGCTGTAACAGCGGTTACGGCTAGCTTTATAAGAGTCAGTGCCGTTGTAATTTTACGTGTAATAGGTCTGAATTACTAAAATTTACCTTTATTTTCAGCTGGTCCAGGATCAGGTGTTCGCTTAGTACCGACGAGATTATCCAATGGCGATATCGCCTTGGTCCTCCCGGCAGGCGTGAGCGCTAGCACCCTCGGTGCGGTGCCAACGCTGGTTCCTCTCTCGCCACGAGATGCCTCCTCCTCCGCCTCATCCGAACCACGGTGCTTTTCCCCAGCCAGCTCCGGCTGGAGCAGTCCTCCACCCTCAGTTGATGAACCGGCCCCTTTAGCCCTTGTGACTAGAAGACAACCTTCTGAAGACCGTCCGTGGCGGCCATGGTGACATCAATGTCAGTTATGGCCATGTAGACGGAGAAAAATATCTCTTTCGCTTAAAAGGAAGAGTCCTCCGACATATAATAAATAAGCTAGTACGAAGTAGGCTTATGGCCCGTTGCTCTTCGGTGGGTCTTCAAAGGCTGTAGCAGCCCTCTATTCCCTATATTGCATACTGTGATATTATAATTTAAACATAGCTGT
The DNA here is from genome assembly GCA_947369235.1 of Udea olivalis. Taxonomy (NCBI): domain Eukaryota; kingdom Metazoa; phylum Arthropoda; class Insecta; order Lepidoptera; family Crambidae; genus Udea; species Udea olivalis. The sequence goes on from OX376351.1 coordinate 13,087,854, forward strand.
ACGTTCTGTGTGTGTGAGGTGTGGTTAGACGAGTTTTGAAGTTCCTAGTTGTTTGTAAATGATATCGAGAGATTGAGAATATTTATGTAACCGACTTTGAAGTACCTTGTTTGGTCAGTACATATTTTGTGTGATATATTATTATTAGTAAGTATATAGATTATTTTAATGAGAGAATAACAAAATCATGGCCATGGTGTTATTATAACAGTTAATATTTAAATATATTAATAGAAGTTACGGGCTAGATTATTTTGTACATTCAAGGTTGACATCTGAGGCAGTATTTCAGGTTAAGTACGTAACGGACAACGTCCGATATAATTATGAATAAAGTATAGTTTTATTTCTTAGGACTTAGTGCCATGTATTTAGTTTAATACCATAATCCTGAACTTGTCTTTGAGATTTGTAAATAGAAGAGAAAGCTTGATCGAGTACTGCGCTAACAACGCTAATTTTATTTTATATTTGTAATTAAGACAGATATTAATGCATAGAATGAATTATGTGTGCCTTATACAGCAAAATCGTAGAGTCTTCCATAAGTTTTATGTTACATAGCGTATGATATTGTAACCAATTATTATTTTTAAGTTCACTAACAGTACATTATTTAAGTAAGTGTACCGTACCTAATTAAACGCTCAAATGTAGTTTGTTACCGAAATAAACCAGCATTAGTCATTTATTGTCTTCCTTCAGCAGTTACCGTGCGTAAACACAAATCATTAGTATTCCTTTTATATTTATATCAGTCGGAAGATTTGGAACTATATTCGACGGTATTTCTTTGTATTCGCCAGTAGTCAGCTTGCTATGCGATACAAGCTTTTAATTATGTTTACATAGCGTCCAGCGATAATTTTAATACTATAAGAAATATGGTAACAAATTAGATGCCGTGAGAACAATATTGTTGGTTCTCCCTGACTGTTATCAAAAAAATAACGTGATATTATTTAAGAATAAAAATAAATAGATTAAGATGATGTACCCAAAAGAATACCTACGCCATTAACTTAAAAATAAATATGATTATAGAAACGACATGCGCAGTTTTATTGCCACTGGTACGGGTTAACCAGAAAAAAACTACTTAAGTTAAAATTATAAAGCCAACCGTGGGTCGTCATGGTTACTTACGTCGTACTCCTACTGGCGAAAAAACCCCACAGTACTCTCACTCGACCTCGGCACTCCGGCAGCGTAGCAGGATTCCATTAATAGGTTTCAAAAGGCCTCACCATGTAATCTGTGGCCTCACCGGCAGTCAGCGGCAGCGGTATGCACCACCACCGCTGCCTCGTGAGGTGGCAGGTCATGGATGGGTCGGAAGTCCTTGACACTTTTTGGCTACGAGCAGTACATGGCAGTACTAGGCCCCCCACCATGTCAAAGCGGGGCCTCATGGGACAGAAACCCTAATTTTCCTGGTAGGTTTAGGCTGTGGTTAATTGTCTGTGATACGCAAACAAAATGTATTGTTATAATACAATGTATATACAATATATAGATTTTTCAAAGCATTGATAAAACAGAGAATAAAAATATTTAAATAGGCTGAAAAAATAATTAATGAGATGTCAAAAAGTCAACCTTTTTAGTGAGTCTAAAATAGCATTCTGAATAAAAACTAAAGTGCAAGGCACTTGAGTACTGAGTACCTAGGTGTCATAATAAATCGACCGTCGTTATTAAGTGGGGCGTAATTAATCATTGCACATGTCTCAACGCCTCCTCGAGGAATGTCGTCTTGCTTGTTTTGAGCCTTTGTCCACTCTAAGCGAAGAATTAAAAAATAACACTAATTTACTATTGTTCCGTAGCTCTCTGGCTTTACGAGGCTTTACTTCGATAATAAAAAAAAATTAAAGCCTAGCGAAGAGCATTCCGCCATTGAGTTCCTAATGAGTATGTAGAAAACTAATTTCAAAATGCTATTTTACAATGCAGTTAACGGCTTTTATTAGTCTCGGGATTTTTAATAAGTTCCTTCTTTACTAGATACTTATATTCCTACCTAAACTCGAATACACGAATTTCATATGTTCGAAATCGTTGAGCACTTTTTATGTTATCCATAGTTTTTATTTCATCGAAAGCACGATTGACATATATTGCTGAAATTTCGATTACCAATTGTTGTTTTTTTCAAATTCCTAATGATTTGATTTCTAACTCAACATTGATTAACACTTGATTTTTTTCCAAAAAAACATTACCAATATTTTGAAAAACAAACAGTTTAACGTTCAATTGAAATCCATCAACTTTTTAACCAAATTTACAATTTGACTTCTTGTCACAGTGATGCAATATATTATTAATAATTATGAGCTAATTTGAATTGTTTAGAAAGAAAATAATATAAAATACACACATGGATGTTTGTTGTTGTATTTAAGTATATAGCATAAAAGCTTTCAGGCGCTTCGCGGCCGCTCTGCCGCGGCACATCGCTTCGCACGCTCGGCTCGTGCGTTTTGGTCACAGTTCTAACCTAACCTAGACTTTGACCAGGGCAAGTCGGATTTCTTCCGCATTTTATTGCATTTTTTATCATTTTTCGGATAACTAATTAGGATTAACAATTCAAAAACGAAATAAAACATAAAATGGAAAAGATAATGTCTTGAAATTAAAGATAATGTAAACAAAACTTCCGCGAAAAGAAAGAAAGAAATTCCAAGTTAGTATTGAAAAAAAAATTTTTTTTCTAAATTTCCCGTCATGCCCAGATGAACTCACTCCACCTGATGGAAAGCGGCCGTGAGGTCCAGATATGAGGACTCAGTGATTTGCATGACTGACAAGCCCAGTCATGCAAATCACTAAGCTGACCATCCGCACCTTCCATCTGGTATACCTACATCTACAATTGAAATTCGAACTAAACATTTTCAAAAGTAAGATAAATTACCACTACTGATTATGATTCCTGTGTAGTCAGCATTTAAAGTTACCTTATTGCTCCATGTCTCAGTTATCTAAATATACTTACTTATAATATATAAACACTAAAAAAATATTAGACAAAACAGAAACTCTGAAGATTGAGGTGAGAGCACGTGTTTTAATGTATTTTCCGTATATTTTTTTGTAATATCGCATATTTGACAATCGCACAAAAATTGTATGGATACATTTAAACACGTGCTATTCCATTGCTTTGCATTATCGAAAGTCATAACACAGCGGTTGTAAACTTACCATTCATTTTTAAAATGGTAACTAAATACTCATTTATTGCTATTATTTATAGGCTGTAAAAACTAAACAGTAATTTAGATTTAATGATATGCTTATGCACCTCCGGTGTTAACACAATGATATCAGTTATCTATTACTGCTCCAAGACACTAACTCCATGAATGTAATTTACCTATAATGCTTAATTATATATTATCAGAAAAACAATATCACAGTCAATGTCAGTAAATGTCAATGCATTAGTTTTAGTCGTAAGAAAGAAGTTGTCAAATTTTCCTATAACTTTAACGGTACTAACATAGCCAGGACAAGCACTGTAAGAGATCTTGGAATTTTATTGGATTCTAAAATGACTTTCTCAGAACACGTTGATTACGTTACTAACAAGGCATATCGTAATTTAGGCTTTCTAATGAGAACCTGTAAGCCCTTTAAAAGCATACATAGCCTCAAAATAGTATATTATGCGTACTGTCGTAGTGTTCTTGAATACGCTAGCCCAATCTGGAATCCCCAATATACTACGTATATCAATAAATTGGAGAAAATACAAAAGCGCTTTATCAAACACCTAAATTTTAAAACCCACAGAAGGAACCAGCCCTATGCGCATGATTGCAAACATTATCAGCTGTTGCCTCTTGATTCCCGTCGAGACTTACTGGACTTATGTTTACTGCATGATATTCTCCGTAATAACCTGGACGTGCCTAACCTTATTGCACAAATTGGTTTTTGTGCACCGAGGATCCGCACGAGGCATACTCCTTTGTTTAAGGTTCCCAAATACCGTACTAATTATTCAAAAAATTCTGTTATGACAAGGTTGCCTAGAACCTACAACGAAAAATTTAAGCACATTGACATTTTTAGTACAGGAAAACGAGCCATGAAAATGAAAGCATTTGAAGAGACCTTTAGTAATCGTTAGATAGCGGGAAATCAAATGAATATACTTTAAATATACCTTAAATTAAATAATAATAAAAAAAAAGAATAAAATGAAAATAATATAAAACTAAATGAAATACTCACTCCTTACCTTTATTCTAAGACTTACTTAATATACCTTAAAATAAATGAAGAAAGAATAAAAAGAATGAAATGGAAATAATATAAAACTAAATGCAATACTCACTCACTACTACCTTTATTGTAAGACTTACTTGTATTGTATAGGCCTGGTCTGGCTTGTGGTCCTCATTTAATCTAAAATTTAAATTAACAAAATAACCGGACTTGTTAACCTAACAAATTAACTTTAACCTTAACTTAGACACTTTGGGAGAGTAATTGAGAATTTATATTAAATTTATATTCATTATTAAACATGTCACCTATTCAGAAGTGTTACCAGACGTCTTTGCTGTATTAAGTTGTTGTTTGCCAATGTCTGATAACAAGACTTGTCAGTACTTGTCAGTATTCTGGTGTTCTATTGTGCTTAGTTATAAGTGAATTAAGTTAGTGGTGGAACTCTGTAATTGGCTTTAGTAATTTTATATGAGTGTTTTAAATGTTTTTGTAAAAAAAGCTGTTGAGTTCCCAAATAAATAAATAAATAAATAAATAGTAGCTAGCCTTCCGCTCGTGCCAGCTACAACAATACCATATACGAAAACAAAAATACAAATCCTTTCTCTTTATAAAATCTATTAGTACAGATGATCTTATTAGCTATAAAATGTATAACAAGTAATACTTTTTGAACACCGTGGTTCATTAGGTAGTGAACTGGATAACTGGTAAAAGCAATAATTTACTAGGGCTGTCAATAATGATCCAATTACTCACGTCTTTATTGATAGCACACTTCACGTCGAGGTATGATGAAGTGGTTTGACCGAGAAATGCATTGCACTCGGAACATGCATCACTTTAACGATTTTGTCTTTTGCCTATTAACCTTTCTGAGAAGAGAATCTGACATTTAATTGATGAGGTTTGTTAAGGTTTATTTAAAATCAACCCTTTTAAAGTATGGCAGTGAACGTAAACTAAGGACATGCAAAAACAGCACTAAGTATTCCATTCTTCCTCTGTGATTGATTTCAGTAGGTCGTCGATTATTTTACTATCATAATGTGGTGTTTGTGTTTGTTATAGTGAGCTGGTAAATAAATAAAGCTAGGTAGTACATAATCATCAAGAGAATTTGTTCACATGCGTGATTGAAAATGCTCTTACCGAAAATGTAGTATTAAGGTTCTTAAAAAGAGATGTCATGTCTCACTGCACATGAGTCTTTCGTGTCTGTAATTTCTTCATTAAATCGAAGCTTCAAACGTCTCCAGAGGGGTTTCTCCTTTTTGGTTTCTCATGAAGACATTAAGCAATCAGTGTTTAATTGCCTCTCGATGGGTGGCCGGCTAATTTATCAATGGACGTTTGATTGTAGGGGTCCATTGCCAAAAGATCAGCAGGACTAAATCTTACTTTATATTAGACACACTTATCCAATTTTCGCAACACATTCAATCGTGGGTTCTTAACTATTCTATACAAATGGTTACAATGAATGGGACACATCTACTGTGGGCACACACATACCGAGCAGCGTAAATAGCCGCTAAGTCCAGGTTTTTTAAAATTAACTAATTCTGGTGCCGCCCTGCAGGCCAAACGGAAGGCTTCATCTAAAAAGGTAACGAAACAGTGAGCCCTCTAGCATCCAGTGAAAGTGTTCGATACTTAGTTAATTTCTCTCATAAGAATTATCAACGAAGTTTATGAGAGACTGAACCCGATCATACCATTCTGTCGCACTCTTGTCCTGTTTTCAGCTATATGTTTGCACTGTCCCGACACTAATGGCGGGTTGGTCAGGAATTATTGCACCGAACAGCTGTAATTTGCCAGAATCAGAGCTCGCGTTTATTGTTCCGCGTGCACCCGGCACGCTGTGTGTGTTCATATTGTCACGTTCACCTAACTAAAAACTAGAAATCAATAGCAATTAACCAAAAATCACAAACGAACAAATATTAGAAAAGAAAGCTTAGTTCAGACTGAAATTACTAATGATAAATGAAAAGTAGCACCCAATTTGCTAGAGTTACAAATGACTTATTGAACTTGTAGTGTCTAAAGAAAAAATGAACACTGTACTATCGAGGTCTCTCGGGTCATACCACTATGTAGAAATGTTCCTGTGAGCGCATCGCACCGGGTATTAGCTCCACCTGCCCCTGATTGGTTACATATTTTTACTACGTTTTACTATTTTATTCCTGCGAATTGTCGGTGTCAAGGGGAGTTGATTTTTGTGGATGCATAATTTATGTAAACTATTTTTATTGAATAAGAGTTCATTTTCCCGAGACGCAGACTACTGACATGGTGTTCATCTTATTGAAATGATTTTAAAGACAATAGTTGTTTACAAACAAACATGTTTTTTGTAACCGTCCTTGGATCAGTCTGTCATTTCTTCAGTCCTACTAACTCATATGAGACGTTGCCAAACCGTGCTCGATGCACTGAATCGACCCGAAACAATTGATATATAGAAACATAAATGGAAAGATTTAGTACAAAAGGAGATTGACAATTCTATTAATGAAAATGATCAAGGGGATGTCAAATTAGCTACAAAGTACCTATAAGTAATTGGCTACTCATGATGCGATTGCACCTACACTACTGACAAAATGTTTTTAAAACTCTTTTCAAAAAATTCAGCTCCGCGTATTACTTTGCTTACGATATTACGAATGCCATATCGAGCACATAAGCTTTATCTTGTGCATTTGATATCAGCTGCACGGTCCATCGCAAACCGTGAGCTTGCATCGTTACATATTACGTCATTTACGTCTGATACATATTCATGAGATGACGTGTGTAATGCATCGGTTTCGATCTCTAACGACCGAAAGTAATTGAAAAGTGATTCCTTATGAATTTCTGCAGCCTCCACTGAACCACCCAAGTAGCGGTCTGCCCTCGCAGCCCCGCTCGCGCATGCATCTGTTTAACGTCCCAATGTTTGGACCCATGTAATTTCCCATAAGTAGTACCTAATTTTGGAGAAATTAATTGAGATATTTCCTAAATTACGTCGTTGACGTAAATTGAGAAATAAATTGGCTGCCGAAGGAGATCATTTGGGAAGGTAATGGGGCGGTACGACTATGTTTGGGAGGATTGAGGTTCTTTTGAAGAATATTTTAAGATTCATTTTAATTGCCACTGATAAAATTTATTCAGTATCTGTTGTAGAATTTTAGTTTAAATCGTCATTTCTCTTCTCATTGATGAATACGAACGACTCTACCATACCATACTATAATTTCCCTTAAATTTCCTCACATGCTGAGATGCCTGTTTTCTCTTAAATGTTTTTGATAGATCTTCAATGATTTGAAATATTCGTGTTGCAATCACCCACTAACTGTAAAATCGCTGATTTGACAATATTATAGACTGTCGAATGGTAAAAAGGCAGCTATGCATCTAAGTTGGAAAATCTAGAGGCGGAATGGCACCTTAAGAGGAGAACGCCTTAACAGGTAAAAAATGGGAAACCGATCAGTTAGTATTGGCTATCAATCGGTTGTGTCGTGTGTCTTTATAGAGTTGCATAAATTGGAGTTGTCAAGCGAATCGTCGCGGCGGCTGAGTGACGGCGGCTCGTTAAGAGAGGTCGTTGGTTGCTTCATGTCATTCTTACTCGTATCTTTTTTATTTCCGACGCGATGGAGGCCAATTAATCAGTGTTATGACGCGTGACAAGACGTAATGAGAGCCGGGGGACGGTCGCATGCAAATTGCGACGTTCGCAGCGCTGATTACCCCTTGTATGATGCTAATTGAAATAGCTTACGAGTATTCTTTGAAATACGGATCCTACGACAATGCAAATTTTTGAACCGTTTTAATATTATTTACGGAGTTGATTAGGTCATTTAAAAATCCATTTTGTATAAAATTTGCTGATAAATACTGTAGGAAATCTATCCATACGTTTCTACGTAGTTTTCTGACTTTCTGACTAAGAGTATTCGTTAGAGTACGTAGTCCGGACTTATTTTATTTTAACTCTTTTAGAATTGGGGGATGTCAGATTAGCTACACACATCAAAAGTGTCTAGGGATCAAGCATTTTTATGCGGATTTCTTGAGATTGAGATGTGGCTTTGTAATAAATTTATATGGATCCTTTTTGGTGCATTTCATAATTTGAAACAGGAACTGTCAATCAAATTCGAGTAAAAGATGAAAAACAGCTGTCAATATTTTCCCTATAAAAACATACAACGCATTGAAGACATTATTAGTGCTACTGTTTCCCTACTACTGATTAAAACCAACGTTATTATAGAGCGGCGACGTCATTTAAGCAGGGAAGAAATGCTCAGAGCCGTGGGAATGATAGAAGCTGGTTCCCGGCAACGTACTGTGGCTTTAGCTCTGAATACAAGTCAGAGTGTTATCAGTCGACTTTGGACACGTTACCGAAGCACTGGTACCGTGGCTGAGCGCCATGGAGGACGGTATCGCTGCACCACACGGAGACAATACCGATACATTCAAATCACAACTCGAAGAGCTCCAACAATAACCGCCATGATGTTAGCCGTGAGGCTTCATCACTCTTCAGGGAACTTAATTAGCGACCAAACAGTCAGAAACCGCTTGCATGAAGTGAACCTTCATTCCCGAAGACCGCTAAGGGTACCACCTATAGCAATGCACAATCGTAGGATTCGATATCAATGGGCTCTGGAACACAGAAATTGGGCAGAAGAACAATGGCGTTTCGTGTGCTTTTCTGATGAGTCTCGTTTTGGTATGAGACCGGATACAAGACGTATACGACACTGGAGAACCCCTGGACGCCAACAGCGATTAAAATCCTGCCTGGAAGTCCATCCTTATAGTGGTGGAACCATCATGGTATGGGCGGGTATTTGGATCGGCGGAAGAACTGAGTTGATTTGGATCAGAGGCAACCTCAACGCTCAAATTTATGCTGAGACGATTGTATCAGACGTCATCGTTCCTCTACAAGTGCAAATCGGTCCCTTATTTCAGTTAATGCATGATAATGCACGACCGCACACCGCAAGAGTTGTAAGACAGACTCTCGCCGCAGCTAACATCAATGTCCTGCCCTGGCCTGCTCAGTCGCCAGACTTGAACCCGATTGAGCATGCATGGGGTATGCTACAGAGAAGAGTTCTGCCGAATATGGAGGGTATCCAGTCGCAAGAAGACCTTTTTTTGTTGTTGCAACGAACATGGGCGGCCATTCCACAGCGTGATTTGGATGAACTCATTTTGAGTATGCCAAACCGATGTTCTTGTGTTGTTAGTGTTCACGGTAGAAAGACGGATTATTAATTGTTTAAGTTACCCAATAAAATTTTAAAGAAAACTGTTATTTCAGTCTTTTTTTCGAACTTTAATGTTAGTGGTTCAAATGTCAAAAATCCCTTTATTAAGAAAATGGCAAATTTCTTCATTAATGCAAAGGTGACTTGGTTTATCGTTACTGTAGACAAACGAAAACACTTCATTTGATGAATCCTTAAAGAAAATTTTAATTAATATCAATCAGGAGAAAAGTTATTGCAAAAATATATGTTGATCCCTAGACACTTTTGATGTGTGTATTACATTGACTATCAAAGTGTTCAGTTACTTACGCTGCTGAACCTAAAGCTTTGCTTATAAGTATGTCAATATTCTTGGTGTAACTTGTCCCACGCCTTTAGTTATTTATTACAATGATAGGGATTGAGATAAGCGTTTGAGTTAACTTCTCAGACAGTTGATTTAAAAACAGCAAAAAATCTGTAGGAATGTCGATTTAAATGAAAACCAAAGGAGTTATTTGGATGTTTTCGGTATTTTATCCCAGAAACCTGTGTGTTCGTGTGGTCTAAAGAATATTAGTTTTTGTCTTGAGTGGATGCGTAGATATTTGGCATCTAGGTGGTCGATGAGGTGGTCCCCGTTGTCACGGCGTTGACCACCGTGTTTGAAAAATCTGCAGCATTCGTTGATAATGTGGAATTGCTCGAACTCGTATTTTCGTAGAAATCGCTGGAGAATTTACCTCACACAAGCTGCACATCTGCACTCTGTAGAACTGTAGAACACTAACAAATTTGTAAATTTTTAAGCATTCAGCTCAGTAATCAAAAAATATTGATTATCAAGTATTGCCTTTTATTGTTACCAGTTGCGTTACTTAGAGAACCGTGGTATCTTTGGGGTGTTTATTAACGCTATCAGCGTCGGTCTTGGGTACACTTTCACTTTAGGCATAACAATTGTGTTAACAACCGTTTTGAAACATAGGTTGGGATTCAATTTAACTATCCACACTTAAGATGCATGGTGCTTAAGCCAATGCCAATTTTTGATCACGATGACTTGATTAAAGTGCTTGTGGCCTTTAAAAAGTAGCGGTAATGCTACTCGTAATTACTTTGTTTTCTCACTTTCCATCTTCCTGCAACATCCTACGTCCGGAGTTAATTGATAAAGCTCTTCGTAAGTTCAATTTTTTCTAACAAAGTTTTTACTGTATTCTTTTTATAGTTTTGGCTTATTTCTTTATTTCTCAACATCGTAATTTAACAGAGATGTCGGCAAAACACCAATTAGAACCCGAACAAAAGTTACACAGGCTCAGAAAACATCTGTTAAAATAAGACATTATTTTTGGAAACATAAAATAATATTGTATTACGAGCTGGGGTGGTCCACCACTGAGACCTTTTAATAATGGCAATTTGAACCAGCCTAATTGAGGACCTCCGGTTTTGAACAGATATCTCTATATGTAGGTACCTCCGGCAGTTCGTGTGATTTAAAAATAGCTTTTTATAATATCTATAGAATGATATATTTTACTGCTATGATTAATAAGGCCTATAAAATATATATATTTCTATTATGTCATAGATTACTGCGGTTTGATTTCCCACTCTCACTATCATACAGCAGAACAAAGTCGGTACCTACGTCACCTAACGTTACCAAAATGCACTGTAGACTGAGCTTTCTATTGAAAGCTGCCTAAATAACTCAGTTCAGAATGAAGGGTTTCAAACAAACTAAACTTGTGTCTGAGATCGAGGATACCCTAGCTTGGGCCTCCGATTGGGGTCGGGACACTTTAGTCCAGTTTAACCCCAATAACACACAAGTTTGCGGGTTTACCGCTAAGAAAACTCCATTCACTGTAGCTCCTCAGTTCCAGAACACTACCCTTACCTTAGCAAGTAGTATTGGGATCCTTCGTGCTGACATATCTAGTGACGTTCAGTTTCGGAGTCATTTTGAACAAAAGTTGAAGTTGGCATCCAAAAAGCTCGGTGTGCTAAACAGGGCAAAGCAGTTCTTCACTTCTAGGAAAAGACTGTTGCTGTATGAAGCGCAAGGCAGGCCACACGTGGAGTACTGTTGTTACCTTTGGGCAGGAGCGCCTGAATATCAACTCAGTCCTTCTGACTCGGTCCAGAGGCGTGCGACCCGAATTGTCGACGATCCCAAACTGACAAGTTTAGAGCCGTTAAGTCTAAGGAGAGACTTCTCTAATTAGTAACATGTAAATACAAGAGCCGCGGTAACCGCCCGCATAAAGATGGTCAACCGATCGAGATGCGGTGCTTTTCATACTTGGGAGAGTTTTTAATGAAACTATTGTTCTAAGGGCATAGAGCATAGTAATAGATTGGGAATCTAAGGGTTTGTTTGATTCCGGAGCATTCCAAAAATACTATCAAACTCAGTTTGTTTTATTTTAAATAATCTTGACACTTATAAGGAAGAAAGTAACCAAGAAGAAAGGCAATTACGAGGTTTTGCTCATCTATGGATAAATTATACTTCCAACTGAGTGAGCTATTTTCACCAATGGTTTTAAGAAGAAAGTATTGTTTAGTATAAATGAATAATATAAAATGTCTATTTGAACGTGAAATGTTAGAAAAACGTTTAATTAAAATTTTGTAAAATTACACCTTACAAAAACGGGAAAATTCGAGTTCGGATTTGTCTATTTTTTCTATCTTTAGATGTGAAAAACAAGCATTGTAAAATGCTAAAATGATCAAAACAATAATATTTTAGTGTCTTTGCCTAGCCAAAATAAAGGGTTACATATTAACAATTCGAAACCTCATTGAACAAATTTCAAAACAACAACATACGAAATACCAATATTTAAAAGACCAAATGTTCATTTGGCAAAACTTTATCATCCAAATGAATGTGTCATTAAATGGACGACTGACCAAAAGTTGATAGATGTAAATTTAAAATGCCAAATCATTCCAGATCAAATTTATTGATCGCAAAATGATTTCTTATTACGCGTTTTGTTTACCTTCCTCAGTAGTAAAATAAATAAAAATCTAACTAAGATTCTTGATCCAGAGGTCGCGGGTTCGATCCCCACGGAACAGCCTCTTTGTGTGTTATTGAAAATTGTGAACAGTAGCTGTACAATAGGGTTTGAAATGAAATAAAACAAAATTTTGTTACATATTAAATTCATATCAAATATGTAATATTATTTCTCATTATGTTTATTTAATATAAAACTTATCACTAATACAAATTTTCTATGGAGGCACAATTTCTTATTACATAGTGTACCCTCCGACCGTATTCCCCGTAGAGAATATATGGACTGAATATTCTATGAAGTGAAGTAAAGAAAAGCAATTAATATATTCAAAACGAAAATTATATATTATTTACCTTTTTCAGTTAAATCAGTTGTCATTTAGTAATTTTACCAATAATCCTTTTGACCTTTGAACGATTTGGCCAACAGTGTAATAGATAATTTAAACGTTGAAATTCCAGGCTTTGGTCCGTTGAACTTTTGATTAAATGACCATTGTTATTTTAAAATTTGTTGATTTGTCGTTGTTCTTGGTCAATGAAGTTTTGATTTTCTAATATGTAACCGAATAAAGCTAAGTATTATAACTAAAGCTAAACTCGTGCTTCTGCTAGCATTCCTGAACGGACGTTACGCCACAGCCCCTTGAACTTCAAACAGGAGTCTTCAAAATGCGTCATTATACTAGGTGCATGGTTCTTTATGTTTTTGGATTGCAATTTTTCTTCGGGCTGCACGTGTAAAGAGAGTTATAAAGTCTATAAAAAGTGTAATTATAACCCGTTTGGTAATCATATTTGAAACCGAGGAACGGCAAGCTATTAAAAATGTTATCTAGGTGCAAATTAGTCCTTAATTTGGTTAATTATCCAAAACAAATCATCAAGCATAGCTCTTGTGCTCTCGGTGGTCTTAGTCACGTGTTAGACAAAAAGCAACCGCAACCACCCACGATGCGCAGGCGCCGCACGTGCGCTCATTGCGGATTGACAGACGCCGATCTTGCTCCGGCTCAAGGTCAGACGGACGCAAAAAAAAAACTGTTATAGAAGCACTGACGAAACAGCAAATGTTTGACGTTCTGTAATTTTGAACATCACTAGCGTATGGGTAGCGGCAAAGGTATTGATCAGTCAATAACATGGGTTTTCTAATAATGATTTAAGGAAGAGTTGTGATATAATGAAATATTTCAATAACGAAAAATACCAGCCAAATTCAAAAATATCTGAGCAAAACATTCGCCACATAGACATACATCTATATGAAAGTTCGTTCGGACTCTTTTTTCAGTTGTATAGTTTGTGGCTAATGTTTTGTTTAGATATTTTTAAAGCCTTTGAAATTTACCGGTATTTATGCTTTTGACTGTACAAGCTCTTCTTATTTGGTAATAAGGTGAGGTACCATTTAGAATTTGTAAAAAAAAATGTAACACCGAAATAATACAAAAGCAAACTGAAAAGCCAATTTAGAAAGTTTTCTGGGCCAGTGGAGGGATTGATATTTATTTTTATATGTTAAATTTTTCTAATTGCTACTTATCTGGCTAGCTAGATAATCAGACGTGTATTATTTACTACAAATTTGTTTTAAAATAACTTTGCTTTAGTTTGTGGTAATATATTGCGAAGTAAGTAGTTCAAAGGGTTCATTTGATATGTAAAGACTTATTTTGATAAAAATACACTTAAACGTGTCTTTCAATTTTATAGTAAGATGCAATTAATATTTTTATTCGCTATGAAAATTAGAGTTTATCGCAAAAGTAATAGAAAAATTTCAATGCAAGAGCCACAATTCAGGCGGTTTAATTAGCCGCTCGTCCGTCTGAGGGCTTCATTATCGATTTTATCTCTATCACAAAGCGTAGTTACTTCCAGCCGAGCCATTCCGAACATGCCTTCAATATGTCCAACGCCGCACAAAGAAAGAATCGTATCTTGAGGAGCATTAATCGTTCCAATTACGGTTGCACGCTCCCGATCGGAAGGCTCCAGCTATCCTTTCAAATTAATTGAATTGATTAACCAATTCAGTTTAGCGCACTTCAGTTTTTACTCAACGGTTGATTACAGCCGCGGACGCTTCGGGGAACGCCCCCCGCCATAGTCTAATTAGGCTCGCTCGAATTGTTCATAAATATGCCGGTGTCAACTCGTCTCTCTTCGTCCTCCTTTTTTCGCATACCTGACATGCCGCCATCAGTTAGCTGGCGTGGAGAATCGATCCGCGCAGCATGGATCGAATTACAACAATATTTGAAAAAAGATAAAATTTTGATGCCAGTATAATACCTCCGTGTGCAATATCACTTCAAGAAATTAAGATAGGCTTAACTGATAAGTTTAAGCTTGATATTTAAGTTTAAGGATGTTACACCTACACGGGATCAATAAGAACAGTTGCACTGCAGTAGATATCATTTTACTTGGTGTGTAATTTTAGAGTTAACGTGGGGCATAATATTTATGTCACTTCAGTTTTTATTACGTACGTAATATCTTGTAACTCTTACACTGAAACCCGAACAAAACTAAGCAGAGCTCGTTCTACGGTTATCAGAGCCTGACAGAAACAAACATATTTCCGTAATAAAAACATACATACATAGATATAGCATAGTCACCCCTAGCCCAAGAACCAGTTACACAATCGTCAGTCCTGCATTGAATCAGATCCAAGCAAGGCACTCGGTGTATGCTGCACAGCACAGTATCATGACCAACCTTTAAACATACCTACCTACATGAAAGAGGAGTTTTGGCCGAAAGGTGTCATTTACCGGCGCTTTCGAGGTCGGTTACCGGACACCACGATGCGTCGCACGTCGCCAATAGACTTAACGTGTGTCAGTAAAAAAGTTAATTATATTATGTAATATGTGTGTTAGTTTTTAAGGTATTTATCTATGGGCCGTTATGTTTAGTTAAGATCTTTAAAGTAATTTGTTGCCTGAAATAAATGATATTCTATTCTATTCTATTTAACTAGATCCCACAAATATTCATGCAATCTAACACAGACCCGCCGTCAGTGTTGGCGTCGCGTCTGCCTCTGCCGGCGCGTCGCCGGCGCTAATCGATGTCATGAAGGCTTAACGCACAATCTATTTTTATTGCACTTTATTTTATATATCTTTTTTGAGTAGTTAGCGTTAATAGGTCGAGTCGCAGCGGTCGTTACTTAGGGCGACGCCTGCGCAGACGCGACATTTCGATGCTTAATTACCGCCTGTGTTAATGCGCGCCGGCGAATAAAGTGGCCCGTCGGAATGTTATCGTGCCTTCGTCAGTACCGTACCCAAACTCGACATTAACAAGGTTTTCACTAACTTTTTGTTTTTAGTGGTATTTTACAACCACAAAGGCATCTGATAATTTGTTTTTTGATTTAGCTGTTTTTAACTGTATTATGACATGGTGTTGCATCATATCACTATTAATAACGATTTATTACGCATAAATCACCAAAATAGTGGATATTTTGTTTTCTCAATCATCATAACCATAGGCAACTTCAGGTTCTAAGGTGACCGTTTATTGATGCATCTACACTTATATTAAAAAGAGGAACTATTTGATTTTTTGATTGTCTTCAGACTCGAAAACTACTGATTAAATTTATATCACCTATATGAAGCTATATTATTAAACAAGTAACATAGCCTATAATTTTAGGATATAATATATTAACGGGCGAAAAAGATCACGCGGGCGAAACCTTTGGCGGAGAGCTAGTTAACTATAAACATTTTTTTTATTATTTCTAAGTACCTAAGCTATGTGAAATAGTTGTCAAACATTTAAAAAAGGTTTTGTATTAATTAGTTAATCTAAGTACCTTCAGAGTTTGAAGTAATTATGTTGAGTGTAGTCAGTTCTTACGTTGTTGCCTTTGCTAAGTCATTTAAATTAAAACTGTGGCCTATGGCCATTTCAAAGGTCAAATTATTTATTTAAATTTACTCTTTTTTCTTGGTATTTTCTTATGTAATTTGTAAATGAAATATGTAGTCAGTAAATACCGTATAGGCAGTTTCAGATCAGGTTTCGGTGCTCATTCGGCCCAGCACTGGGGCGGCGGGGCCGGGCATGTCACGAGCCACGAACGGTTTCATAATTACACCACCACCATCCTGCGCCGCCGCAGACTCGTGCGATACGTCATGCCACCCGTTAAGGCGAAGTTTAGCTCTCATATATTATGTACACTATAAATATACATAAAAGACAGGAGAACACGTAAACAGGAATTAACTTCATCAATTCACATCAATTTGCTACCAAGATATAGCTCCCGTCACCCAAAATGACCGCTGGTTAGGACCTGCGCAGTGGGCGAATTTGAGACTAAATTGGTTGTATGAACCCATAGTTTGACCTGTGCCCGTGCGCAGAACCATTCGAAACCCAAACTCAAATATCTTCTTTTAAATAGACATAATCAGTACTTTTAAATAGTCATAAAAAAAACCTGTTTTTACTATGTATGGAGTTCAGTAGTTAGAGCTGTTAATGTTTATTTTTAAAAACTCTACGTCTCTAATAAATCATGTAGAAATATACCGTTATTTTGTTAGATTTTTTCCAAGCTAAGTACCTGCTTGTTTTAACGCATGGCTGCCAGCGATAGAAAAATGGACCAATAGCTTAACATTCTTGGCAAAGCGGGCGCTAATAATTGGTTGTAGTAATAGCTTTGCTTAGGTTTCCATGAAATCGGTGATCACAAGCCCGGATTACGTGCCCAAAAGTCCACAACGATTTGCGCATCAACTATTCTAACCACTCAGGCATCAGACTTGAAGATGGTAAGATTCTTTTAATGACGCTGAACACAAACACTGCCGGAGCTCTTTTATATCCTTATTTATTTACATTATGCATGATCGTGTGGTAAAATCTGGCCAGAACCAAAATAATATATTTGTGTTCATTGTTTAATATCGGACTAACTCTCCGGTGATGGAAAACATCGATAAAACCAAACCAACCCGGATAGCGGCGGAAAGCTCACCACCTACCACGTTGGGTTCTAATACCATTGGTGAAAAGTGGGCTTCTGAGTGTTCCGTTCACCATGACGGCAGCAATCAGTTGCCTCTGACTACCCCGTTTGGTATAAAGTCGTGATGGCATGTGTGTGTGTGTGTGCATTATGTATGTATACACCTTAGCCTACTAAAGTAAAGTAGATAGGTAGTTGCACTCGATAAGGTTTAAATTATATTTCTTCAAACTTATACGGGGTGTAGCACCACGACAAGCCCGTATTACTTTCAGAAAGGTGTTAATGAGGTGCATAAATAAAATTCACTTATTGTCATTGTTTTCAATTCGGAGTTCCACAATGATGTACTTAATTTAGATCTTATTGTTTAACGTTACAGTTTTGTATGGCTATCGGCATAATGGGTGTGAGAGCGGGAACGACTGGCGTTCTCCGGCTAGTGAGCTCCGAACACGAGTACAGAATAGCTAATCAGCGAAATGCATGAACCAACTGTGTCCCTACAAACTTTCATGTTTATGGTCACTAACGTTAGAATAGTTTAAAACGGGATTGCTTCCATGTCCCACCTTCTTTGTGGGTTTTCGATATTTCTGCACTGTTGCAAGCGCCATGATCACGGAATATCGGAAACTCACAAGGAAGGTAGGACCTGGTAGCAATCTTGTTTTAAACTATTCTGAGGTTTCAATTGAATGAGTTTACATTACAAACTTCAACCACGTTATTTTCAAAAAAACAGAGGGGAACTTGATTTCGCAATTTGCTTACTGTTACAGACAGTCACCTTAATCAGGCAAAGGTACAGATGGTCGCACAATAACTTTAGCATAGCAGTAGGAAAAAGACCTTTATTGCGTCAGTATAAGGCAATGTTACCTGTTTACACGTGACCGGTGTACTTAGCAGCCTCCAGCAACGCACGTACTAAGTACTTCAATACTTTGGGCAGTTCCTTGAAAATTGGAACCGTTAGTGCTTTACCGCACGTGGCACTTACAGGACCCGCACAAAACAACGTAGTGTCAAATGAGCGTTTTCATATATACTACTTTATAAAATACATACGAGTATGTAGAACTATATCTTGCCTATAATATTATCAAAAACAAGCATCTTGAATAATAATTATTGAATCAACATTTCCAAAGCGAAAGTCGCTTCAAATTATTACAGCAGATTATCGGTAATATACGGATGCGGATGTCTTCATATTTTCATAATTTATTACGGTCTTGTTTATTATAGCCAGTACGCGCAATAGCCACATCAGTCATATAAGATCGAAAATAAATTAAAATAGGTATAGTAATAAAACAAGTCGTGTTGAGCCCCAAGCTACGGGCCGTATGATCCGTGCTATATGTTATTATGAGTATAATATGAGTGTACTCGGGTTTAGTCAAGAGAAAACCAGCAATTAAGGGTAAAGTTATATTTGTTTTACTTATTCACACAACATTTTACACCTGCTACTTTGTCACATTCACGAAAGGACGATTAAATAAAAAAAATGTTATAAAAGACTTTGCCTTATTAAAATTCTATTTTTTTTTAAATGTGGTCATAAAAGTTTAAGTCTAGAAAATCTATTACTTTCTCAACTAAACCCTAATCAACATTTGAACATAGAGTGTTATCCCTTTCAAGGTGCGCCCACACCAATGGTTCTAAAAATCCTAACGTACTCGTACACTTCTGTGCGGTACATTAGTTCATACTTAAGTATGTGACGACTAAACGTACGCAAACTTTGTACTTGCTGTTGGTTTGATGGAGAAAATAAGCTTTTTTTACCTCTTAAGGCCACTGCATACGTGACGGGGATATTCGTTTCATACTAAACTTCCCGTCCCGTCCCGTCCGTATTAAAACCCGTCACGTAGGTAGTGGCCTTTTGGTTTAAAAAAAAACAAGCTGCAATGTTGTTACAGTGTTTTTCACCATTATTATTATTCGCAGGCAAATAGACCTCCACTGCTAAGTATAGGCCTCTTCCATTGATTTGTAAAGTGACCGTTAGAGACGGCCTGCATCAACTGGAATTCTGCTGCCTTTACCAGACCGTTCATCCAGCTTTACACGGGCTTCTCAAGCTGTGTTTGCCTTGAAAAGGTCCAGTTTAGATCTTTTCTGGGAAACGGCCATCAATCCTTCTTAGTCAGTCAAAAATAAAGCAAGTGGTTATAATTTCCAAACACTGCATGAACATAAACAATTCACGACTAGATGGCTATCTAAATATACCATTACCGCAATTATAGCGCTCGGAATTCATAATCGAAAACATCTGTCTCATTTCTTTCGGTCTATTTCAGTGGCGGTAAATAAGTAGAGGTCGAGTATCGTATCGTAGGTGCTATTTAGCCCTCAAGGTGGAGAGCCGCGTCGTGACTTACCGCCGCGCGCGCACAAATAAGTGCAAATAAAAGAACACGAGAGCCGCCTTAAAAATGTTAAAATAAATAAAATGCACACGCGGGGCTTATCTGTGCAGTGAAGCAGCGAGGAGCGAGGACAGCGAAGGGGGGGCGCATACTGGGACACTCTCAAAGGAAATTTAGAATAGTTATACTGCTTTTTTGAATATGGAAGTTCGTTTAAAAGTCAGCGCTAGACGGACAGCAAAGGACTCGCATAATGGAGCGGTTAGTTTTAAGGAAGGGTCACGAGTGACTTAATTGTCAGTAAACGCAAAGTCTTGAAGACAAGGAATTCTTTCTGATATTTTTAAAAATATAGTGGGATCAATCCCAAATAAATTATGAAAAGGCTCGTGGCCCATTATTATTAGGAAGGTTTGAATTTGGTGGGCCAAACGCTGTGTTTGTGTTCACCGTTTTCAATTTGTCGTTGCTCATTGCCGCAGCTATCGTATATAAGAAAAGAAAGTAAGTCTTAACGAGTCTCCGCGATTTGTAAAATTATTCAGTTTATAACAAGCTCTGTTAGCTTGTTAGAAACTGAACTGAAACTTTCCTTCTTCTTCTTTCCTTCTTCTTTTCTCCTTCTTTCCTTCTTCTTAAAAGGGCTTCAAAGTCAAAACAATACATTTGATATGAACATTATGGACATGCCATTAACGCTCATTAGGTTTATGTACCTAATGTATTTCTTTCACAGTGAAAACTCAGTCGTCGTTGCTCTCTGTGACCAAAATAAGTAGCTCGCTTTGACATCTATATTAAGTGTCAAAAAAGATTCAGAATTGTTAATTCTGGTGATTTCAGAATATCTCATAGTAAAAAGTGCAATATCTTCCCTGTGTGCGCTGCGCATGTGTGGCGTGTGCCCGGGGCAGGTGCGCGCGACCGGTCCGTCGCTACGCACGGTACTGCACCGCGCCGCCTTTGCATATCTCCTAGAAAGTCTTGTAGCATGAAACGCTTCCTAAACTTAATGCAATGTTTTTTACAGTTTTCAAAAGGCAGGAGTTTGGAAGAAGGTACTTCCTGGGGGCCTAGTGGTGATACAGTTGTCCTGCTTCGTATTTCTTTGGGATATCACGAAATGCACAACACTAATTAGTGCTCTCTAAATACATAAAAGTAAATAATTGTTATAATAATTGCTGGGAATTTTTTACACAAAATTATAAGGTGTATTTATATAAGTAATAAAGTAAAATATTATAAAATAACATAGATAAAAACATATTATGTTTTATAATAATTGAAATTGGATATGTTTATTTCAGGCATATTACCCAAATATAAAAATAAATTTATTAATAATCTGAACACCAACTAGGGACTAACTCATCATTCAGAATATAATACATACATGGTTTGTTCAATTGAAAAATATCCATGTTGTACAACTGGTATTATAATAAGATAAAAATAAGGTATAAAACCTTTTCTTAGTTTGAAAAAAGAAAATGATTTGATTTGAAGATAAATAGCGTGACAATGTCCGACAATGTCAGCTTAGAAGCAAAGTTGACGCTTTATATTGAAAATGGTAATGATTATAAATTATTGTAATGTATGTAATGTATGTAAGTATACTTAGCTTGCGTAAACTTAGTCGGTCTCGAAGACCTAAAGAAATACGAGCTAAGAGTGTAGTATCTTGAATAAGGATAGATACTCTCCAAAGCTAAGGATGTGGTAACAAACGAGATTTGGAATAACCAAGGGTTTAAACTCCAAAACCTCGAAGGTTTATGTAGCTGTCGGTTAGACAAGCCGTAGAGTAGGTGATGTCTGTAGGGCTGTGGTGTAAATAAAGTAAAGGGTACTGAAAGTATCTTTGGGATAATAAGTAAGGGTAGGTAATAAGTTTGTGAATGTAATGCCTCCGCTACTAAAGCATCGGGAACCGATTACATTTGTAACCAGCAGTAGTAGCGTCGATCGTATTATTGTCTGTAAAATGTGTGTATAGTGATTGAAGTATATTTGGTTGTGAAAACGGTATGGTATAGTGTAATGAAATGGGGATGAATGATAGTACACAAAATAGGGTAGGGTAAATGCACTAAATAAGTACCACACTTAAACACACATTATAAATTGCACAAACGTCCTAAATTATCTTCTTTTTCAGTTACTGGAAATAACAAATATTATTCTTCACTCGTGGTTTCGAGCTGCAGAGAAGAGATATCTTCGATTTTTTGTTCGGGCGCCATATAACGGGAATCCTCGATGCTGGCCAGCAACACAGGAGCCGGAGCGTCGGGATTCGTCACACAATATTTAGGAGTAGATGTAGTTGTGGAATCGTTAATAAAAGATCAGCCAATCCAGTGACTTGTTTATTAAATAGGGTAAAAGTATAGGTAGGAAAGAAGAACTGTAACAAAATAACAATAAATGAATACAAAGAGTCCTAGGTAATAGATTATCTAATAGTAATAGGTAAGTAAATAGGTATGATATGCTTACCCCGATACACGGGTTCCTGTTACTTATAACTGTTTTAACTGTTTACAAAATTAGTTATTTAGAGTATTTAAAAATACACCATCACGTAAGTTATACTAGTTAAACTGGTAATCTGGTAAAATGCTCACAAACTGTTCAGTACGATGGTTTTGGTAGGACTGAATCAAAAAAGCTGCGCATGCAATGCGAAACAAAAATCGAATTGAATCAAATTTGAAAACAAGTACAATTTACTTTTAATGGCCAGCAGTTAAACCATGAAGTTTCTAGCGATCGTGGAGGTTGTAACGTCCACGAGACTGAAGGGAAACGGCATCGTTACAATACATACATTATAAATTATCTATTAAATTGAGTACATTGCATTGGTTCATTTAATTATTATATCATATTATTAGCAAGTAAATAGTGTAAAGCATATTAAGAACAAACACAATATCAAAAAGCTGCATACCAGCGGTTTAGTTAGCGGTTAGTTAAATACTTTGGGTATGAGGAAAACTACAAGTACTGTTTTACTGAATATTCTAAGGTAGGGAAATTCCACACGATTTTTGTTCGCTTTCAGGCGTTCCAAAGTTTCACAAAACTTCATAAACTTTCCACTGGAGTAGGCTTTCAGTTCATGTAGTACGTTAGCCATAATTCAAACCTATTTGTTTTCGAAATTAAAGTGCCACATAAGCCCCATTTAACTTTCAAATGATAAACATCTTACACTTCTTAACTACTTTAAAAGGTCGTGTACGTACATTGTAAGCACCAGGAAAAGTTATTACCGACAATCACTGTTGTCATACAAATGCTAGGCATAATTACATACGCAGATATCATTGTAACGAAAGCTTTGAAAACTGCATACCGCGAATAATGACTGCGAATGTAAGCCCCTTCTTACTCGTGTCACGTCATAACGAATTGCATTTTTTATTATTGCCTTTTCACAATGCGAATGCATTCTCTCAGCGCTGTCAGAGTTACGGCCGTGTAGCCACTAAGTGGCGCACACACAGTGACTTGCGCATTTTCAACCTTTTTAAATCGAGGGACGACTGCGCCAAACCCTTTTAAAAGTAATGATGTTAAGAATAAGCGAAGCGAGTACGGATTGGCATGACTGGTCTTACACATCGGTTTAGTAAAGGACTTCCAGCTTCATTTGAAATTGCGTGCGGATTCGCAGGTTGCCATATTCGCTTGACTGTTTTTTCTACTTTTCGATTTGCTTTAATAAAATAAATAAATAAATAAATATCCCTGGACATTATTCCACACAGCGCCATCTAGCCCCAAAGTAAGCTAATTAAAGCTTGTGTTATGGGATACTAGACAACGGATAAACATACTTAAATACATTTTCTTTTGTAAATACAATGCTTTGGATTGTTATTGTGAACAACAACCTCGAAAATATTGAAATATATTCTCCATCATCCTTATCAGCCTAGAATTAACTCGATTTAGCTTTAACCCAATGTGAGCCATCGGCCACATACACTTTCTGGCAAAGCCGTTCGAGAGTGGTCCCGTCAAAAACCTTATATCCACCAATTCAATTCAATTTTGAAATGTACAAACGACAGTAGCGTGTTGCTGTAGGATACTCGTATGGCCTCTCATTTCAGAGCACTTGCTCTGTCAACACTACGTTTGCCAAGATACTTCGGTGTTCTTTCCATTCCACTGGGGCTCATCTTCAAGAAGGTAACTCTACATAGCTAAGTAAGAGATCATCTGTTTTTAAGTAGAGACAGCCAGTAGAGAAGCCTCAGCTTTGTCTTTTGTTAGACGACACACTCAATCATATCTTCACAATGTATAATGAAAGAAGCGTTTCAAATACTATACTGTACTGGTGACTGTAAGTTATTTAAAGTGATAAAACAGGTTACCTACATATGGTGGCCAAAAAAGGCTGTGATTGATTTTACCACGGAGACAAACCATACGCCTAGGTTTGATTACTGTTCAAACCTAGGCGTATGGTTTGTCTCCGTGGTAAAATCAGTTGGATTACACAGTTACGTTTTCATAATGCAACTGGATTTGTTTTATTGCTGCTAATAAGTATAAGCTTTATCTTTTAATTAATCCTTAATAATTACTATCAGAAATGATATGTTTCTTTAGTCGGAAAAACAATGACAGGCAAACTATTTTTGTTAATCAACCTTAAAACGAGTTAAAACTGGCCAACCCAAACCGCATCACTGACCTTTCCACAGCTCCGTTTGTTTTTTTATTCGCAAAAGTGTCTTATTTAAGTTAATTAAGTGAAGTATAAGTTCGTGACTAGTACTGTGGGAGAGCGGCGCGCGCACATCTCGAGAAACGTGACGCCGGCTGGCTGGACCTCTTTATGTCATATATAAGGCGATTTTATTTCACTCCAAGCCATGAGAACCTTTTATCCACGGTATGCCAGGTTCAAATATCAGGTTAAAAGTCGAGAGAGGGAAATGACTTTGATCTGGTTGAACGGTCAGTTATCTAGAACGCATACTTTTTTTAAAACAAACAAAGTTTTTACTATTAACTTTGATAGAACCACTGAAAACCAGCGCCTTGGTGCTGCATAAATGCACCACGACATAATGCTGAGTGGAAGCCCTTTTGACACATTATGTTTAAGTTTAGTTTTAAGTATTTTATGTTACTTGTATTTATTTTTTGTGTCAAATAAACTTTTTCTATTCTATTCTATTCTATCTTTTTCTATTCTATTCTAACATCTGCATGTCTACCATGAATTGCCATCACGTTTACGGCGATCGTTCGGGTAAGTATGCCATTTTTGATTCATTTTTAAATCACTGTACCGAAATTCCATAAAACTATGTCAACACGGTTTACGCGAACGCTAGCTAGCGGCTGTGATTGGTGTCAACTCGTCGTAGACATACTGATGAAATTAAATTTAGGATTTTACTAAAAGTTGCAGATGAACAAATAACTTTAAGTATTTGGCCTGTGAGATAAAGCGAGCATCCTAATGTTAATTCATTTTGATCTCTGCAGACGTATAAAACTATAGTATCTCAATAAAAAATATTGTATTATATTTATGAACAGTGAATAAATTGCTAGTATATGCGCTAGTAATCAGAAAAAGAAACAAAATCCACAACCCTAAAATAAAAATAAAAACCGAAATAATTAATTCGGTACAGGAGGCGGGAAATTGTTCGTTATTTATTATTTCATTATTACGAGTAGTAAAAAATACCACGCAGCGAAAATGGAATTATCTCGTAAAAAGTCGTATGTTGATTTTTATGGTTTTAATTTGCTGTTAACTCAATCCAGGCGACAGATTAGTACTTAAAATGCTTATTAATTGTTTTTTTCCTGCTGAATTTACCGTATTGAAACTTTTGAGTTATATCGGAAGCGTGAAGTAAATTGGATCATTATTATTTGGTCAAGATTTTTTTTACTTTGAATATATTTCACTCTTACTGAATACACAAGGTACGAGTATGTATCGAAGTGTCGTTGTTTATTTATTATTATAAAATGACTTCAGATATTTTATAACAGGATGGAAAATATCTTTCGGCATTAAGTCCAAGAATTAGTCCATGCATGACAAACTGTATGCCAAGACGCAAGTCACGTGATGTCAGTCAGCTACTGCCGCATAGGGAAAACCCTTTTCTCAATTTCTGTTTACACAATTATGAGAGGCCTAGTTCCTAATCGAGTTTCAAATTCAATAGAGGGAATACAAAGAATATTCTAGACTTCCAGATTCGTTCGAAAGATAGAAAACTAGAAAAAAACGAATTTCGGACCTTGATGAAATCGGGCAGGATTCGAACCAGTGTCTTCCACAATCCAGGTGGCTGCTCTAACCACTGAGCTACCGAAATCTCAAATGAACAAACGATCTCTGTAGCACATGCTAACTTTGCAAGCCAACGTTATTTCCATCTCTGTTTTAAGGCAAGTACCTTCAAACATCCGAAATGAATATTTCTACAAATATTTAAACTTACGGTTAAAATGAATATGCTATTTGATTATTACTATGTTTATTTTAGCAATTTACAATGCTTGTTTTTATTTCGAAAGATAAAAAACTTGAAAATTTCTAATTTCGGACTTTGATGAAATCAGTCAGAATCTAGATCACATATTTCTCCTCGCATTTCCTTAAAAGTAATGCTATTCTCCGTCCGTGACTTATGGCGGGCAGGCGGCCCTTATTACAGTTATTATCCGATGGCGGCCCACGAATTGAACCTACATATATAAGTCCAATAACAGCTTTGAGAAGCGATCGTATTTTATTGACGAGTGTACTTACAACGCACCCTGGGGACATGCATGCGCGGACGCATTTAACGCGTGCCACTTTTAAATGAGTAGCTGGAAAAAATGTTAATCATTATTCTCCGATGCGGAAGTACAGCTCGTTCTGCATTCGTATTTTTTGTAAAAAGAGCCTAAAAACTATCATGATCACTGAAATACATCATTTCTATACGGTCTAAAAGATGTCGTGTTCCTACCCAAATATAAGACTTCAAGAAGTTGTAGATAGACCTTGATCAATAAATATATAAATAAATAAAATAATTCTCCGCTTGTAGGTGCCTCGGAGAGTGCAAGGGAGCACTAAGATTGGATTTCCCGAAGCTCTCACGGGACCGGGAAAAAACGTGTAAGAAGTCCCGGGTAAAAGTTAGTATAGTATCTACCTAAAGATACCTGACTCCCGATTATACACTAGATAAATACGCCGGATCTGTTAACGGCCTCGGTAGCTCAGTTGGAAGAGCAGCCACCCGGATTGTGGAAGGTCGCGGGTTCGAATCCCGCTTAGGTCCCTAGGATCAGGTCGAATGTTTCTAGTTTCTATCTTTGTGTAGAAAATATTGCATTGTTAAATGCTAAAAATAAAAATTCACTTACACTAATGATAAGTCAATTAAAAGTATTATTTTAAAAAAACGTAAATATTAAACGCTAAAATAAATATATACACAAACATAATAACCGCCTCATTCATAAAAAATAAAGCAGGCTAATTAGACTGTTTTCAGTATGGTAAAGTTGTCTTGAAGCACTGTTTAAGTTTTTATGTTTAAGGTGGTAAGACTCTACCACCGGTTCGGAGGTTGCTCCTCCTCCACACACTCCAAAACAGTCAAAGCTAAACTAAGTTGTATCTACACAAGACATTTTGGGAATATTGGGGCTTCCCTATTAAGACCGTCATCATATTAAGCCTCATTCATGGTACTAAAAGATTATCTCAGTTTTCTCACTTGATCCACCTCATTCTCGTTTCCACTAACATTTAATATTGAAATAATCGTTAGTAATTTCGTTTATAACGTCGCTCTTCTACTCGGTGAGTCAAGCAAACTGCGTTTGTGCAGAATATCCTTCAATTACACGCAGCGCAGCACTTACGCCAAATGTGCTGTTCCGATAATCGCACTCAGTTTAGGTAATTTGACAAGTACTCAAGCCACTTCAATGTTATTCTGGAATTAAAGTTTCAACATAACAGCGAACAAACGTTGCTTTAAGTCGGTTAAATAATATACGCAGATAATACGGTGCTTTTAGCGTAATTGTCATGAAAAGTTTTAAACTTTGCGGTACTTTATTTTCTAATGATTTTTAGTTCAATTCTTACTTATATTCTAACCTTAATTTGCAAATAATGTGGCTTCTTATTAAGGGGAAAAATTACTTTAGAGAAGGCGGTGCGTTGATAGATCAGGTCATCTCATTCAATCCGGTGAAATCTGGGTGACTTCCGGGGTTTGTCAAACAGCCAGAACGTAACACTGCCGGCAGAACGTGTGCTCTCATTCTTGTGAGCCAGCTAATGCAGCTCACACGAATGATAGCTCATGTGCAGTGGTTCACTCTATCTACATACGTACTATCACACCTTTTTCCCAAGGGGGTTTTCAGAGACCACATCTTGCCACTTGCTACGGTCCTGCCCTGACACACATCTTGAGCTACTGCCACTCTTGTTAACTTTCATGCATGCTCGTCGATAATACTCTTGACCTGACCTTTTCTAGTAACGTCTTAGATTTGTCCTAAGTACGTCCGTCTTAGCCTTCCTCTTTCAACAGCTCCATCCACCCTCGCCTTGTAAAATTTGTTTCCTTAATCGAATTTCATCCATCCTTTCCATATGACCAAACCATCTTAGCATACCCAACCCATCTCAATTTTTGTGATGACACCCTCTTTCACACCACCATCACGCTCTCTTTCTGATTCTACTTTTGCCATACCCAACTCTCATTTCCGTACTTAAGCGTTCGCTTTACCTATCTACTAAAATTTTGACGCTTTAGCAAAATACTGCCTACTCAGTATTTCACCTGTTAGAACACGGGGTCCTATAAGAGCTTGTGTAGGTTGTGTTCTTTCAAAAGTGCACCGCTGACGCTCATGTTACGCTTTGTCGGCGAACCAAATTACATGATAAGGTTATGTTAGTGTAACAGGCATCCGAGCGAAGTAGCGAGCGTGACCGAACTGTCCGTCTCTCTGTCTGCATCAGTTACGCCTTTCAGGAGAGTTGAAGTGAGACAAGCTTACATAACACGCTTGGAAACATTGATATTAATTACTAGAGTTGATACGCACACCACTGACTTGTCAAAAAAAGTCCTCAGAAATAGAGTGCACAACTGTTACTGTGAGGTTACTTTTTTAATTTACTTTCCAAGGTCACTCATTCGGTCCAGTGATCAAGGCTTATTTTTTTTAGTAGGACTCATACTAGGAGTACGTAATTTTAGTTAATGGTTTTGTTATTTCGCTAAGATATCGAATCAGAAGTGGTCTTCGTAAGAGAAATGAAGTCGCTATTAACCAAGCAGGTTTATGTGCCAGCGGGGGTGATAGATAATGGATAGAAGGACAAGTTCTAAATCTTATATTTAGTGATAAATATAAGATATTCACTATAATCATCATCATTTACAGTCATGCGAAGTTCACGTACGAACATAGGATTCGTCAAACTATTTATTTCGAAGTAGGTACTTCAATAAATAGGTTTCATTAATTTCTATCCGCGGTGGCTAAAGCTCAGAAAATTATGAATTGAAACTTGCAAATAAGTGAAAAAGAAACTTGAAAATGTATAGCGAAGTCATTGCAAATAACAAGTAATTGCGTCATTACTTGTAGATGAAGATAATTCATTCCGTGCGCGATCTGAGATGGGCTGCATAATAATTTGAGGCCGTAATGAGTGGGTGCAAACTTTGTTACCGCCCGCCTCAGAGGACTACTGTGCGTGGCCTTCAGAGTCTTCAGATACGATTGTATGAATATTTCATTTTTAAAACGTAATTTTTTTTACTTAACAATGTTCGTACCTCGGGTCTGGGTGTGCTAGGAGACGCCCCTGGCTTAATTCCTTGTCTGTCGTAATACAGGGATATTCATCCCTCCTTCGAGACCATGACAAGAGGTGTGTTGTCTGGCGCATATTTATTTATATTTATTTGTTCCCGCTGTAATTGTCTGTGCGCCTACTTAGCTGGCTCCACTGAAAATCAGCCCCTGAACCTTCCAGACTCAGCAGAGTGATGTCCTTTTTAATTTAAGACATCAAGGAATCTCGCTATTCAATCACTATCTGCTGTTTAATTTCGTTAAACCAGACTCTTACAGCTTTTTTCCTCGGGTGGTTAAATATCCTCAAGCACTGAAGCATTCTTAACCTGAAAGAAACCTGTTATCCACTAGAGAGAGAGAATTTACAACCCATTAAAAAGTCCCATTAAATTAAACAATAATTACTACAATTAGTCCAAAGTATTGCTTTCCCATAGTTATATAATATACGTACGGTGTGATTGAAAACCTCAATCCTTTTGAAGTTGGTTATGAAAGGGATATTACTACTTTTACAAATGCTACTGGTATTAATCTCGTATGATTGGAGCATAATGCTATAGAACGTCGTCGGAAATGAGACCTTAGCGTTGGCAAATCTTTGTAATACTCGTATCATCTCGGGAGCCGGGATTCAATAATTTCTCGATCTGAATGGTCTGGTGTCCAGCCGATACGCAGCTATAATCACGACTTAATGATCACTGCCTTGATACAGCTGAGAGGCATAAGAGTGTCCTAAACCAAACAGATAAGAATTCCGTAGTCTATACCGTATGCCACACAATATGGGTTGGAAAACAAAGATGCATAAAAAAAATATGATATATATTTTGGTGAACTATCATCAAACATCAAGGGCTAGTCACCTACAGCCTATATATCTCTACATATAGTGATTAAAGAAATACCAATAAGACCATTCAATATTTCAAAAAGGGTAAATTTATGGTTTCTTAAACTTCTCATCCCAGCAAATTAACCGTAAAGGTCGGTGCCGGATTAAGACTACTTGATGCCCTAAGCAATCCACGGCTGTGCCCCCCCCCCCCCCTATCCATAAGTAGAACAGTCCATAAAACTAAGTGTTTGAGTAATACAACGGTAATTATCCTTAAAGAATATGTATGAAGGACTGAAAAGATACGTCCAGTAGATATTAACTGCATACAGTAAAAATCACAGATTTTCTTAATTATTCATTGAAATGTGACTTTTCAGGCATTCAATTCGCGAAAAATAGTTAACAAACAATAACACTCAACAGAATACTCAATAGAGCGGCCCAGTTTCAGTGTTCCAAAGTTTTCATATGCGCGTATAAGCTCGTTTTAGGAAGTATTGAAAGCGCATACAGGCACTCCTTTTGCTAGACTCGGAACTCGTACGAACGTTGACGAGCTTATAAGCTGGTATAATCCATATAGATACAGGCTCACCACTACCTGTTTGAGTGAACACGCCGCAAGAAGCCCGTGTACGCGTGTTTGGTTTTCTGAATCGTGAAATGTAACGCACGTGTAAGCGCGTATGCCAAAGAAACCGTATACGCGCGAACAAAAACGCTTTTCTGAAACCGCTCTTAAACCATCATTACAAGATTGACTAGTCATTTAAACAAAAAATATTTCCCAAAAATCTAGTTTTGCAGTTAGAAGTTATATTTTTTTTAGAATATTTCGATTTTTCTCTAATCTGTTCATGAAAACAATTTTCCCACTAAACTCAATTTTAGCATAGAAGTAGTGTATTCCTGCATTCAGCTATCGTATAATAATGTACTATGTTTGCATTTTCAAGGAATACCAAGTGAGTTTTGTAAAAAACTTTTTGTAAAATTTCAAACAGTTAGAATGTTCTAAAAATCACCGAGGATAATGTAGTAACTAAGATTTGTTCCCAGCTTCAAAAACTGTCTTAACGTTTCATTCTCTGGACAAAAACTGCTGTTATACCTAAGTAAGTTACCTAAGTTTGATGGCATCGTCAAAAATAACATCATGCAAAGTATCTCGATGGAAATTTTTAATCTTTTCCAAAGTCATCATTTGGGGAAATCGCTATCAGAAATGTTTGGTCCACTGAAACAGGGCCATCCTGATAAGTATAAATATAGATAAAGAATCGAGCTTTAGACGTCTATGGTCAATTACAAAGCGCGCATTTTCGAACAGCTTTGCCATTCATGTGCTAGCAAATACTAGACCTATATTATTTTGTTGCTGGTCCTGGTGCCGCCCCCAAGACGTGATGCCCTAAGCAATTGCTTAATTTGCTTATGGGTTAATCCGGCACTGGTAAAGGTGGGTATAGACTACAGCATTTGCTGCATGACATTGTAATGAAACGTTTTTGCGATTGCTAGGTAGGTATGTACAATAGAGGCAAATGATCAGATTTCCAAAAACAATTTCATGTAATGTTACGTTTTTGTTTGGTTATCAAAATTTGGTTACAAAATCAAGTAAAAATTGAGCGTCATGTTCGCAATGTGGTTCGAGTAGATTTAAAAACGACGAATGCTCAATGTTCTGTTACTTAGAAGTGAATACTCAAATCTATCAGCACCTTTAGGTACAGAAAGGTGAGTATGATGAGCTTATAAGAGTGGGGATGACGAATCTTTAAGGATATCTTGCTTCCTACACGAAACCCTAAAATAAGAATCAGCTACTTCCTAACGAATCAGTAACGTTGCCTCCCTGCACATTAGAAAAACTTCCTTCATCGTGACTGATTATACCAGCACAAAATAGAAAAAAATATACGTAAAGATCAGTCGGTAGATCCAGAAAGAGCACGCTAGAGTATTCGACGTTCGTTCAGGGTTCAGAGTCTACACACAAACTAATCAGACAAAAAAGGTGAATATATACAGATCACCGATAAACCACGAAAATAGCCTTAGTTTAGGAGACGGGAGAAATCACTGCCAGAAAAATGTCTTCTAAAACATTGTAGACTGAAAGTCGTTGGTTTTTTTACATAAAACTGTGAGTGTAAATATGCTCGGTCCTTAAGTCGGAAAGGGGTCTGTTCGGATCAAACAATTCTCACAATGCACGTTTACTTAGCACACGGAGTTATCAATCAGTGGCTTTGACGTCATGTGCATTTACGATATACTATACTGTAGGTAGAGTGTAGATTGTACTCGATCTACGCCTTTGTCGGGAGCGATGGTACTTTTCCATAAAGCTTTTAGGGTTCAAATCATCTTAAAAAGGGCACTTGACATGTCCTTATAAATTTATCAATGTGGTAACCTTCCTTTATAAAAAAAACATATTTAACATTTTTTAAGCTTAATTTAAAAGTTCAATAGATAATACATTTGTCTTATGCACACTACACAAAAAGATTGTGAAGGTCGCAGGAATTTAGGTCCTGGTCAGTTTCCTTGCTCATCACCTTGGTAGCTGGCGCTCGACAGTGATTGTGCATTTTACGCTCCACTACCAAATACTACCAAATAGGTACATCTAAAATATGGAACTACACGTACCTCTGAGCGGTGGTATTTTCAGAGAGATATGACTTTAGTACCCTGAAGAAGAGAGCGTATGTCTTCCTAAAAGGCAAGCAACGCATCAGTGAACCTGTGGTGTTAGAAGCACCTAGATGATCACTATCCACCAGAAGCCTCAAGCTTATTGGCTTCCTATTTTATAAAAAGGTACTGTTAATTAAACAAATAAAACCAGAGGATCACCATGAACTGGTTGCACAAATGAATTGAGAGGCAGCGGCATCTAATTCCCACCGGCGCGCGCGCGCCGGCTGCTGGCACGACCACGCATAAATTAGAGCCTTCGTTGAGACGCGCCTGCACCGAGGCATTGTGCTAGACGCACGCCGCTCAGCAGTCATCACAAAAAATCTATGAACAACAAATTTAAGTTAACTCACATACTTAATTAAAAACTAACTTTTTCAGTTTCTCCGCTGATTTCGGTTTGGGGCAAATTACGAAAGATTGTATATTCTTCTTCTTCTTAGCGTGTCGATGGAACCCGAGAATTAATTACATCGTAGCAGCCCAGAATTCAGCCACTTGTATTGCGGATCGACTGCCGTCCATTAAATCCGCTGGCGTGCAGGTGTTGGGGCACGCCGGGCACGATGTTAAGTGTGCCATAGTTTGCACTGCACCGCAAACACAGTCCACATCGGAGCTTACCGAAAATCCCCACCTGAACAAGTTCTCCTTACTTCGGCCAACCTGAGTCCGAAGCCTGTTTAAGGACTTCCAGATCGGCCATGGTAAATCATGTCCAGGAGGGAGGTTCTCGGCAAGCGGGACAAAAGGAGTAGGCAGAGAGGCTTTTTTGCGCCAAAGTTCACATCTGGCCTGTATTGTATATTTATTCACATAATTACAATATTTACAAAAAATAAGATATGCATTTGGGTATGCTTGTTTTGCCCGTACCTTTTTGCGTCGATTTTTCCTATCATCTGTGTATCCTTCTCTTATATCATGTTCTCCTTTTCATTTTATTCTCAATCCTTGTTCCATCTCTACTAATCAAATTGAGTTTTGTCGATATTTCATCAAATAATCCTGTTATTTTATTTTAATATTGAATTACATGTAACCCTTACTCATGGCACGGTAGGTTTTTGCCCATGACACGAAAGAAGCAATCGATTTTAAATTATTTGTGGTGAAGTTTGTTTCATTTGAAATGATTACTACCTACTTACTACTTTTTCAGTTGATTAAGATGTGCAGAGTGTACTTTTCCGAACAAACATGTTTTTGTATTGCGTCCATTTCAAATTTATATTCGTGCGTGAATGCGGTGGAGGGGCGCGTCATTTCATCTTAGACAAGCCGTATCTGTAATTAAGAATAAGAATATTTATTTTGCAAGAATGTGGTACATTAAAGGTGGTACAAATGAAATAGCAAACAAAGACACATTTACCCATTTGTGGCATGCAAATACAATTTTCAGTTATTATAATGTTATCAATTAAATAATGTCAATTTCAAAATTCAAAAATACATAAATCAATTCATTCTCACAAATACAATTAAATCAAAACCCTAATTCAAATTGTTTTCAAATCAAAATATTTTTAATTTATATTTAAATTGATTGAGTGGTGTTGATTGGCAATTTATTAGTACGGCTTTTCCTGGAATACATTGTTGTTTTCAAGCTAACAAGTAGAGTTTAACGTAATATGACCATTCTGCATTTGTTCATTTAGTGCTGTGGTGACGTAACATAAACATAATATGACTCTACCCCCAGTAGTGTGATTCTGTAAAATTCAAACCCGAACCCCTCACTCAGGTGATCAAACTCACTTTTGCTTATATACACACAATTTATATAAACTTGATGTCAAAATCTCATTAACCGTTGTTTATTTTATGAACACGTTCATCAGAAAGGCGACATTTCATCGTTATCCAGTTTTAGAAGAAGCGAAACTTGAATCTCACATCTAATTCACGGGTTTAGGTTTGAAATGAGTTTTTCAGAATAGCCCTATAGTTTGGCGAAAGGCAAAACGGCGAAAGAGATTGGAGAACGTGCGCGGAGTAAGCAGACGGTTATTATTGCACTGTGTTGCATTACACAATAACTTGTGATTTCCTTTTAGCTAATTCAATTCAATGCATTAACGTGTTATGAGCATTATCATTTTCAAATGTAAAAGGGCTTACGAAAGAAAATGATTACTTACATTATCTTTCCAGTGCTGCAATTCTTGCTGTTAGGCAACAACAGTGATATATTCATTTATAACAGTGGTTATGTAATAAATGACCCGAAATGTCATCTTAAAACTCGCGAGTTGGGTTCGTATTTATTTATTATAGTAACATGGTAAAATGTTTTTTTAACATTAGAAGAAGAAGAAAGAAGAAAGAAGAAAAATCATTTATTGACCCTTAATAAAAGCAACATCAAATAAAATAATAAAATTAACAATTAAAAACAAAAAGTCTTATTTATATTAAAATTAAAACGGGCCAATCAGGACCCAGCCTCAGCATGTGTCGCTACAGTGCGAAACTGCACAGACGCTGGTTTTCTGGCAGGGCCTGTTGAGTGTTCGTCGTGTAGTTTGTGTATGTGCGTGTAAGATAAATTTAAAATAAAGTGTATTCTATGTGTGGATAAAGTGTCTTGAGTGTGAGTGCAAATGTGATAAAAAAAAAACATTAATGTGGAGTGTGCTTATGGGCCTGACTATTACAAATTGTACCATATTTACAAATCAGAATACTATTGATAACAATGGTATTTAAAGAATATCCAAGCTAAACATAGTCTAGTAGTCATGCGTATCACAGCCGGTCAAGATATTCTCAGAAAACTCTACATTCAGGACTTTATAAAGAACCAATGAAAATAGGTGAAACTATACCCAACTTTGCTAATGTAAAAAATTAAGATATAATAACAGAAAAACACGCCACGCTACTCTGCGACAGTAAACTCTGACCGAAGTGTATTTAGGGTTTAACTGTGTAGTGATTAATCTTTCACATTTCCCTCACTCATTAGGGTCACCATTCACTCCGTAGGGCCATTCATACTGAATTGTTAATTGCACATAAATCATACTTCACCTATCTCAGAATGTAATTAGACACCAATAATTCCGTAAGTGCTGTTGTAAATTTCCTATAACGATGTATAAATAACTCGGCAGCTGGGAGCGTCCGTGAGAGCCGCGACCTCACGACTGGGAGGGGCGTGTCGAGGAACATATAGTAGTACCATGCTGTTCCGTCTAGCTCTTTAGATTTTAACCTTGCTTATTAATAAACTTGCTTTCCGCCAGCGACTATTTCTTCCGTCAAAACAGCCTAAATATAAAAATATAACCTAAGTGACTCGCTGGTGATGTAGCTTTTTATATTAAAAGGATGTTGAAATTGGAAATCAGAGAAGAGAGGACTGTAATCTAATAAGAGGAAACCAGGAGGAGAGCAAAGGGTTGGACACAAGGAAACACTAGGATAAAAGAACAGAAAAATATAATAAAGGAACACAACACTCAGCACTGAATTCCTATAGAAGACGAAGACTGCACAAGCAAAACTGACAAGATCAGCGTATAAAAACAAAACAATACTACGTCATAAAAATACTTAGATCTGAAAGGTTTAAAAAATAGATAATCAAAATTTAAAAAGAGTCTTCGACAAAGGAATTTTAATTGAATTTTCAAAATCGGTCGAGTTGTTTTTGAGTTTATTATACCAATTCTTTCGCTTTATAATATTGATAGGTTAACTATAGATATAATAAGCAAATAAAATTATATAAGCTATGCTTAGTTTGGTGTAAGTTGATCTTGTTCCAAGTTATTTATGAAGACCGTGATTAAATACAAATCTTTTACAAATACGCAGTATTTGCAATGCAACCTGAAACTTGAAAATCCGTGTCAACGTTGTCACTAACCGTCCATCGGCTGCGTATCTAATGCCTGCATGACTAACAAACAACGATCTGTACAATACTTGATAGCCGAATAAATCAAAGCAAGTCAGCCTAACCACGTAGATATAGTGGGCGTCGCGGCGCGGGCGACGGTAGGGAAGTGGGGGGTGAGGTGGGGGGCAGGTCAGCGAGGCCGTGAGAACGCGCGCGCGCCGCCGGTTCCCAGGCACGCGCCGCCCGCGCGCAGCGCGCGACCACTAGCACACCCGCTGTATAACATAGAACTCAAGTTCAGTAGCTTAAGCTGAAGAATATCAAGTCGGTTCAGAAGTGGAGTGCGTTGACAAAATGTAATGATTTAGCTTAACTACACAAGCCTTACGCCCGAACTCTGAAAGGATAAGATACCTAGCTCATGAGTTTATTCTGGTATGTTTCAGGAGAATTTCAGTTCAAAGGGCTTTGAGCTTTGCGTAATTGTGTGTCAGAATATGGGGGATGGAGATTTACAGAACCCTTGCGAGTTATGTTAGAGCAAATGAGCCCTACTCGTTTGTTGACATTCAGGAACATGTTTTAATAGTAAATGGTTTCAAAATGATTTGCTTATTAATATTTAAGCAGCTTAGCAACTTTTATTTCAAATCGTTTTAATGGTTTTGGGATTGTATCTAACAAAGCGTGTGCGTATCGGAACAAAGGTTCGCAAACATTTTAGTATTCCCTCATGCTCACAGACATTTAATAAAACTGAAGAGATTCCTGTTTGGGATTAAGAGAGTTCTTTGAAATCTTGTGTGGGTGGTAACTAATACCGATTTTAAGCTACGCATGGAAATTCGGATGGTGGTGAAATTCGTGACCGAGTAGTGTGTGTGGGTTTAATGTTCTTTCGGAACACAGCCCGGGGTTGTGATTATTTGACCCGCATTTGGCAAGCATGGAGATTAAGCCAATATCCATCAACTTTAGCGATGACTTGATTTCAATGATGGAAACGTTTGCCCAGCAATGAGAGATAATAATTTCTTTATTTGCCTACATAGGTCCTATATAGGCCAATAAAGAAATAATTCACGCTACAAGACGTAGGCTAAGAATAGAGGTTGGTGGGTAATAATAAGCTTTTGCCAGCCCTATACCCACACTCGGCCATAAGCACACCTTCTCAAGTAATTGAACGATGGATTATAAATCACTGATACCCCGAAGAAACTACCTAGAATATCCGTGGTAGTTAACTTACGAGTAAGTGCAGTGCGAAAATCGAAGATATTGCGTCTTGGCAAGATAGCGTGGTGGAACTTAACCTTCTATGCCTAAGAAACCATTCAATATGTTTAAATATAATAAACAAATAAGAACTGACTCCATACTAAACTGAGTTTGTACTATTGAGTGTCGATGTGACATACATACTATTTTTTGCATGCCTTATATAGGCTTCTGCCTAGATTATCCG
This sequence comes from Udea olivalis, assembly GCA_947369235.1. Classification (NCBI taxonomy): domain Eukaryota; kingdom Metazoa; phylum Arthropoda; class Insecta; order Lepidoptera; family Crambidae; genus Udea; species Udea olivalis. The sequence continues at coordinate 13,126,605 of OX376351.1, forward strand.
AGACACTTGTATTCTGTGCAAAAATATATTATATTCTATTCTTGTAAATAATACTTACTCAGATATAAATACATACTTGAATAGGTACACAACCAAACACAGAACGAACATAAAAGTTCTCTACAATAGTGTTTCCAGGAGAGACATTCATATTTGCGGGAATTGGAACCATGAACTTCGTCGCTATATGCACTTCATAGAGAGTATCCCGTGGCGCCGCTGGCCGAGTTTATTACATGTATTGCACCTGTATGGAGGTGCGTTTGGTAGCACTTGGCGTTTCTTCCTCCCCGGCGTTTTCTGCAAATAAATGTAATTATTAGAACCTGAAGCCGTTGTCATTTTTGACGGCATGGTTGGCGTAGTGCGCTGTAGCACGGTTTCTCGCCTCAATTTCCGTAGTGTCCCGGGTTCGATTCCCGGTCGGGTCAATTCAGGAAACGATCTTTTCTGAATTGTCTCGGGTCTGGGTTACTGGGAGACGCCCCTGGCTTAGTTCCTTGTGTGGTACCTCGTAACTCAGGGATATTAATCCCTACTTACAAGAGGTGTGTTGTCTGGCGCATATTTATTTTATTAATTTTGATAATAACAAATCTTTCCTGTTTCTGAATTTCGTTTCACGCTCCACATCATTCCACATGCACCTGAGCTGCCTTTAGTTGTTCATCACTGATGTTGACATCAGTGTCTAGAGGTCCACGTGATAGGGCTACATAATAGGCCTTTTTTCTTTTTTAATAAATAAATAAATATACGGGACAAATTACACTAAGATCACCTAACCCCAAACTGAGCAGAGCTTGTGCTACGATTATGTGTATCAGAAACTGATCGACATACTTAAATCTTTCTAAATACATACTTATATGGATAAAACCACGTCACACAACAAACACATATGTTCGTCACATGAATGTTAGTTGTGGGTGGAAATCGAACTCACGACATCAACTATAACAGGATTGCATTTTAATACGATCTAACGTAGTAAAATAAAATGTGAAAAATTAGAGTTCTGTAAAGTCTAATAGACATTATTATGAATAATAAACTGCAAGGAACTCTGAAACTACTATTTTAATGAGAACACGAAACCTTTACCTTTGACCTGAACGCTTGACATTGGCAAATATACCTCGAAAAAAAGGTCTACCATTTTCCACGTTAGTTAGAAGTTTTTGGTGGCAAATATTGGCACACACAAATATTTGCACTCGTTCTAAATCGTTTGAAAATACACAATACAGTACGAGTAAACTGTACTTTGAGCCAAAGTCCTAAACTTTACGAATGAGTTTCTACTACTACTGAGTTTCTCGCCGGGTCTTCTCAGTAAGAATCAACTTTTCCGACGCGGTGGTAGAGTCGCATTATGTTTGTATACTGTTATTTATTAATATTATTATAGTATTTATATCTATTATTTACTATATTTTTTGACTATTTGAATGTATTCAAAAGAGATTAAGATTAAGTCTATTTAAATAAAGATATTTGAGTTTGAGTTGGAAAATATAGGTTGTTTGTAGGACCTTCTCATTTGGCCTGGTAGCATTATGTTGGCAGCAACAGTCCTGTGTATTAATAACTAAGTACCTATATTACGCCCATCTTGTAATAGCAGGATGACATCCCTGGCTTGCCAAGTCTCAGACAGTCTAACGTAAAAAAACAATGAATATAACATGACCATCAAATTATAGGTAGATATATGTTCAAACTAGTAAATGAGTGCTAAGCTTCTGCTGTCAGTGGATTTGTAAGAGTAAAATATGAACGTATCAGTAAATGGTCGTTTATTCGTATAATTTTCTTTGGACGAAAACAAGATAAAGTATCCCTATTTTTCTTGAGTAGGTCCTGCCAGAATACAGTGTTCAACGTCAGGCATCATTACATTCATTACTCTTAATGGCTTTAAGCAAAATGACCGTAATTTGATAAAACTTCATAAATTAATGCCCGCTGCAACAAATATAGTTTCTCATAATCAACCGCTATCAAAGGTACAAGGTCCATTCGTGTTCTTTTGTAATAACTCGAGCATATATTTTTTATGAACGCAAACCGAGCACAGAAATCCCTTGCAATCCGAAAAGAATGTTACGAAGTTTCCCACGAGAGTGTGGTGTATATTATCCAGATAATGGCTACAAGGCACTGCCGGAGCGCGCTTTTTGTGTCATGTTTCAACAGCAACGCTTGAGCAAAACCCTTTAAATTAGCCATTTTTAAATATTTCTTTTTTTGTCAGTTAATATAACATAAACGCAACTCAAGCCTTAGCAAAGATTTAAGAGGCCGCGATCTCAGATTACGTTTGCAGAGAACCTGATATTATGAGATCATTATTAAAGTAGCCCCTTGAAAAACAAACACAAATTATACCTAATTCACCCTAATTGCAAGTAAGTCATATTTTTTAATAATATAATAAGAAATATGTAAAGTAAAAGGACAAAACCGCAGGTAATAACAGCTGTAAGTATGTACAATTACATTTATTGCTGTCGGTGCATAGGTAACACGCAAATCAAAGGGAGCTCTGCCGCCGAGAATGAGGTAGTATTATTGAAACGTTTTATTCCTTGAAAACTGCGAGTTTACTATTTAATAGCGGAACATACTCGAATGTACGTTTTGCGCGGCTTGCGCGTGATTCGAGAGTGCGTGTATAAAGTTTGATCATACGTCCGACTGCGCCGACTGACTGCTTCGTAATATATCTTCTTTACATGACTGATAGGTAACACGGGAACAACTGCAGCATTAAAAGTATGTCAATGTCCTGTCTTTCATATTTAAGGTAATAGTATCAGTTTTTATCGTTGTATAGAAGGCACCGCTTAACCAGTGCAGTACCTGATATATATTTTTTTCAATAAAGTTAGTAGTAGTTAGTCACTTTACCAAGATTAATGTTATTTGCCCATACCGATCTCTCCGACCATAAAATCCACAGATACTGTCAAAGTAACATATCATGTAAAATGTTTGAGTCATCTTACTCTTACAACCTACAATAGGTTTGAATGTCCCAAAAAACTAATACTAGTAGCAGCATTCTATTAAAAACCAGATAAAAGTGCGATCAATCTCGCCTACGTCACTGGTATTATTCACGCTGCGTCCCGCGCGCGATCAGCGCACGCGCACGTACTAAGTGCGCGGCGAGATGCAATCTGAATGCTTTATGCGCCTGCGAGGCGGCAGGCTTTATTCTCCGCTAGCCTTGATTGTGGCCATTATATATGTTTGTATACTTGCGACGGAGGCAGAGAATATCAATGGGGAAACTTTAAACCTTCTCATTAGTGCTTGTATATTATAAATAGCAATCTTTACTATGATAAAGAAGCAAATCTAGACTTTTTTAATAAACCGTGTATTGAAAAATGGAGCACAGTGAACCGAGTACAAGCCAAGGAGTGTAACCAAAAGTGTTTGTACTTCTGATATCAACTACATCAAGGACCTCGCGTAGTGTGTCTCTAGGGATACATGAGCCGTCGTGTGTGTTGTGTAGTTGGGTTTTTAAAGTAAAACACTCTTATTATTTCCTTTTTATTTGGCTGAGTGGTAATTTAACTTTGAGGAATCAGAATAGACGTATATTTCTGTATTTTACTGAGAGAAAAGCTTTATAGAAGTCTTTGTACACGTATCAGGTGAAATAAATTGTTACGAGAGAAGTACCTTTAAGTACTTTGAAGTTACACTTTTGTTTTACAATTCAAAATTACGTAAACTAAGTAAGTATAGGGATTTACAGAAAAATTGCCATCACAAATAAATGTTATTTTACATTTGCATTTTTAGTAGCAGCACGATTTTCCTGCCGTTACTCTAGAAAATTAGAAAGACTTAAGAGCGAATAAGCCACACATAAAACATGTCTCTGTCAACGAAAGACATAAAGAACAATAACTCGCACAAACGAGCAGTAGTCTGGGCACGTACATCCTCGCATCGCGTGGAGTACCACATCTCGGTTAATTTACTCGACCATCTTGCACGATAATGTAAAATATCGTGAACTCACCCGACCGTCTTAAGGGCACATGAAATATAATCGCGTTTGTGATGGCTGTACTCTGTACGTGTAAGTCACGTGTCGAGCTCGTGCGAGGTCAGCATAAACAAAAAAGAAACGTTCAACACGAAATTAAGTAAGACGAGCTCGCAAAAACACGCTACCTGCGCATCGACGCTTTAGGACCTTATTATAAAAGGCGCCGCCGCCTCCGGAGCATCATAACAAAACGATGCATCACCCACAGGGGAAAGAGACGACCAGACACGCTTGTACACGTTAGAATGAAACATCAAATCCCTTCTAAGCCAAGGGTTATGTCAAAGCGGTCGGTAGCTAAAACAAGTTATTTAAATTTGGTGGTCGGGACACCGCTACTCCCACATTCATCTGCCTTGAGCAAACTGCATCCTTTTACCTATAATTAACTTTAAAAAATTTGAGATTCATCTGATTGATAGTATATTCCGTCCGAATTAATATTGGATGAAATAAATATGCAGAGGATATTGCAGCGTATAAAAAGCGAGGAATTTAACGTTCGTATAACAGAATGAATTTGATGGACATGTAAATGTTAAACACAATGCAAATGGCTACAGATGCGTGGGGATAGCGTGTGGCCAATAAAGTAATCATCGGGATGGCCTAACCAATTACGCCGCTGCCGACTCATTCGTTGGCGATCGAAAATTAAAATTTAATTGATGGCGCAGCGCGCGGCGTGAGTTGTGGCGGGCGGCCTCGCGCCGACGCTCGGTGGCGCTCACCATTTATGCAAAATAGACTGTAATTCAATTTTCGCTTTTAAACACGCAAAGTGCTTTATGCTACAGCATCGTGGCACACATTTGGTTACACAAAGATTGCACAGAAATAATTTTCTCGCACGGGCCACCTGGAGATTATACGCATCGTATGCTCCGATGTACCATGGTTGTCGTAGCATAATTAGAAGCAGCTTTATGAAAGAGCAGCTAAATATCGCGAAAATAAAAATTTTCGTCTTCTGCAATGTTAATAAAAAAGTGGACAAAATAGTATTCCAACTGCTCTCAATTTTGAAAACATTTGGTTAAAGGAAACAGTGGCAGATGCCTGCGAGTGGAATTTTAAAGCACTCCCATATAGCGACAACTTAAGTGGCTGAAATCGTGCGTCTTCTTTATATGGATACGCAAATTCAACTTTTCAAACGAGCCATTTCCATGACAATGATTGACTTTTAAATGGGTTTAAACACCGGGCAAATCGGCGTATCTTTCAACGTTGGTTTGCATTTGAACAAGACGGAGGGTGAAGAGTGGCGCAGCGTCACGTACTTGGATTCGGAACAATTACTCATACAGTAGACTTAAAGAAGTGGTGTTTTTTTCGTCGAATGGCTTCTTGAATTTGAGAGAAGTAGCGAGTGGTTTAAGGCAATTTGTTTTGGATTGTGCGGCGCGGATGAATGAGTCCGCGGTATGCAGCGAGCGCGCCGCGCATACTGATGAGTTGTGTGTGCTGCCTGGTGCCGACTGGCGACCCCCCGCTTCTGAGATGCGTTTTAGAGGGATGTTAGAAGTCGATGTGCATCACGTTTCTTCTGACTTGCTGATTATGGCAGGCATTAAAAGGTTACCTGCAAGGTGCCTACAGTACTCTACCTCGATGAGTTTTCATTTGTATTTGTGCCAAATTAAGAGAAATGTTAATTTTCAAATGATAACATTTTTAATATTTGAATTTGCTCATAAATAGTTAGTTGAAGAACTGCTGAAAAGATTTTGATGCGGTTTCGCCATCACTTATGTTGTAATCTATTTTTTAAAAATGTTTTATGGTTTTATTATGGTAAGGGTCGCTTGTTAATTTATGTCTAACACAAGTTTTGCATTTCCGTAACAAACATCGATGATGTCCTCCCTTGGGTGACCCATCCCTAGTCAGTCCTAATTGTATGTGTTTTCTCGTCTTCTCTCGTCTATTGTGATGCCGCGTTTTGGATGGAATATATTAAACGCGAGAGGCGACCAGACTCTTATGGTAAAAAAATAAAGAAGCATCTTGAATTAGTTCACATAGGTATCACAAAGATGCGCGAGGAATGCTGCCAAAACGCAATAATTGGTGATAGACCATCAGCATGATTTTGAAATTTTACGTCTACAGACCAACAACGTAATACTAACTTCGAATATATAACTAAAGGAGATTGCCCATTTTACTATGGAGCTTCGTCCCTCAGTGAAGTATTTTGTATGATCACCAAAATTGGAAGTAAAAGAGGAGTAATGTTATAAAATAAAATGAAGCAAAAAATATCCCTATATTTTGTGGGGTTTTCTTGATATTGGAAACCGAAGTCCAGTTTTGAGGTTAGTATAGATACCTACAAAGAAGTATTGGTGACGGTTACACTTTCATTAGTGTAGGTATCGATAGATATTATTGTAGGAAGGTATAGTGTAGATGATCGATAAATGTATAGTATCCACTGCAATATTATAGATCAAAGTGTATGGAAAAAGATTTAGCATGTAAAGTAAGGTTTTTCCTTGTGTTATGTTGTGTTGTGTTGGTAACCAGAAACAGCGAAGGTACCACAAACACTCAGACCCAACAAAATAATGTGTATTTTTAGGATTGTTGATTAAGTTTTTGTTTTGTATTTCATATTTTTGGTTTTGTCAGTAGGTGGAAAGGTACATACATACATACATACCATCACGTCTTTTTCCAAACGGGGTAGGCAGAGACCAAATCTTTCCACTTGCTACGGTCCTGACACACCTCTTGCGCTTCTTCCACTCTTATTAATCCTTTCATACATGCTCGTCAATTATGGGTACTCCTGACCTGACCTTTTCTGAGCACATCTTGGACTTGTCCTTAGTACGAGATAAGATAGAAAGATAGCTATGTTAACATTTTTAAATGTTATTGTGCCCTTGCAGGTTTATGTGTGAAACTTTTGTACAAATACTACCTGTATTTACTGCATAACGCAACAATAAATGATTATGATTAACAACTTGCTGTACCATTATTTCGGTCACTTCGTGCGGATGTCACAGTTTTTGACAGGTGATTTTGTCTTCACGGTTGGCGCGCGCTCCGATGTATGTGTGGATTTTTTTAAATGTACGATACTAGGTGTTACTTATTCTGAGGCTATTAATCAAATAACAAAGTGACGATCTTCTTAGAGGTAATTATTACAAAAGCTCTACATTTTATATTTTCTGCTTGTTCTGTGCCACAGGATTCTGTTAAAATAATATCAAGGAGAACATAGTGCTGTGAGTCAAACTACCCCTAAAGAACCTCTACATTCAACAAAATAATATCTTTAGAATGGTGATAAAGCTACCTCACATTTGCAATCTATAAGGGTTGTTTGCAGAGCAACAAAAGCTGATAAAAATTAATGAATTCATTAGTAAAAAATCTGTTACAGTAAAAATAATTTAGTTTTATCTTGGGGTCAACGGCAATGTATAAAATATATTTTCGTACCCTAAAGCCCGCTCTTACACTTATTGTAAGAATGATTAAATTGCGAACAATTTACTCTCATTGGCCACCTCGATTATTTAATACCGCTTGGCCGAGGTGAAAAATAAGCATCGAGTGGGGCATTTTCAAAAATCGATTAAGGGAGACATGATTAAGTAGGCAGGTTTTTGTGCCGAGTCGTACGTTGCGCGATTGTGCCCGGTCGCTTTCAGTTAAAATGTTTGTATATGCGGTAGTAAAGCAATCCACCGGTAAATAATTACGTTACCGTGGTATCTTTTTGTTGGTCCCATAACGCCATAATTATTGCCTTTCGGACGCGTCGTCGGTAATGCATAATACGAAGACACGGCTGTGAGGCAGCGCGTGCTCTCCGATATATTAATGTTGTAAAAATAAACCTGAACGAGAACGACTAATAACTTTGCAGTCGCAGACCAGTTGCAAGGGTATTAGGCGGGCGTGTGTCTTGTACAGAAAATAAAGGTAAAAAATGTATAAGATTATGTAGTTGTTTATTTTAATATAGCGCGCGGCTTAAGTTTTACTGTAGGAATTGTGTTCCTTTCTTGGATTCACCTTGATATTACAATTTAAAAAAATACGCTTGGCTACTACTTTCGCCTCCGTCCTTATTCTCGTAAACCTTATTCATTTTGTCTAGCAGCCGGCTGATGGAAAGAGTAGAGGACTTGGCTATATCGCCGAAAGTTGGCTTGATACAGGACTGCCGTTGACGTGTTTGTGTTTGTTCTAAGACCTGTTTACTTAAGGCCTGTTTACACTCTGCTTAGTAGTTAGCGCAAGTGCTTAGTGTTAGGAGAAAACACGTGTGGACAGCGATTGATTAGTGTGATTGAATAGACGCCCTTCTAATCACTTCACGACGCAAGTTACTATTCAATCGCACTAATCAATCGCTGTCCACACGTGTTTTCTCCTTGCACTAAGCACCTGCTATAATCACCTGCACTAACTATTAAGCAAAGTGTAACCGGGCCTTTAGTTGGGGTTAGATGGTCTAGTTTTAAGATTTAAAAAATATATATTTCAGTAACATATAAAATAGTTCTAACAGGGTTTGGATTCCCCTTTTGAGAAAATATATATAATGCTTGTATTAGAAGATACCGCTCTTCATTATCAGTAACAACAATAACATTAACAGAAAAAATATATTTTTTTAGGTAAACTAAAAAGTAATGAGAAATTACAATAAAATAAATCTAGACTAAAATTTTTGCATTTAACACATGATGTTGAGATGTCTGTGATGTAGTGTGTGTGTGAATGTGTGTAGTGTTTGTGTTGTGTTATGAGTTAGTGTATGTGTTGTGTTGTGATTGTGAGTGAGTGTATGTGTGTTGAAGATGCCACTAGGAAACTACTAACCAACAAATTTTCATTAATATAATTTGGAAGTTATTGAGTTTTATGGAAGAGCTGTTCTCCGAATGTGTTTTCCGAAAGTTTAAGCTGCAACGCCATACTCAATATTCAAAATTGTTATTTCATGCATTCCAATCACGAATCGATCGCGACCAGAGAGTCATCAGCAAATATCGAGCCGCCTCGCAATCATCGAAATCGACACGCCCACCGGCAAGATTTAATTACGGAATCAATTATCGAATTGCGAGTCGGGTTAATTGATTGTCTCCGATGATATCGCTATCGAGGTGCGTGCATCGCCCGCTCACTAAACAAATAAACAATGATGTACACGGTAAGACGTTGGGGTAGATCAAGAGATGGTATCGGTTTCACTTTGTTCAATTTTATTTATATGCCGATGTTTTGAAATATAGGGGATAAAACTATTTTAAGCTAGATATTTTATTGGTAGGTACAGTTAAACGTAAAGGAAGTTTTCGTTTAGTGTGCACTGTTTTTTGTTGCTGGCATAACATTGTATACTGTTTAATTAGAACATTTCGGACTTTTTACACTAAATATAAACATCCTTCATAGATAAGGACAATTTCTTTAAAACGATGCCTCTAATCTGCCGGCCTGCTAAGTCATGACATGACAATGATAGAGTCATGGATGATGAAACAAATTAAAAACATGTGTATGTAAGTACCTACATACAAATTCGACAGTTACGAGGCGGGCGGAATAGCAGCCGTTTAGAAAAGGCGAACCCCGCCGCTCGACGACTTGATGAGTAATCATCTCCATTTTGTTATTTTATATTTTGAATTTTAATACACACATCAAAAGTGTCTAGAGATCAACATATATTTTTGCAATAACTTTTCTCCTGATTGATATTAATTAAAATTTTCTTTAAGGATTCATCAAATAAAGTGTTTTCGTTTGTCTACGGTAACGATAAACCAAGTCACCTTTGCATTAATAAAGAAATTTGCCATTTTCCTAATAAAGGGATTTTTGACATTTGAACCACTAACATTAAAGTTCGAAAAAAAGACTGAAATAACAGTTTTCTTTAAAATTTTATTGGGTAACTTAAACAATTAATAATCCGTGTTTCTACCGCGAACACTAACAACACAAGAACATCGGTTTGGCATACTCAAAATGAGTTCATCCAAATCACGCTGTGGAATGGCCGCCCATGTTCGTTGCAACAACAAAAAAAGGTCTTCTTGCGACTGGATACCCTCCATATTCGGCAGAGCTCTTCTCTGTAGCATATCCCATGCATGCTCAATCGGGTTCAAGTCTGGCGACTGAGCAGGCTAGGGCAGGACATTGATGTTAGCTGCGGCGAGAGTCTGTCTTACAACTCTAGCGGTGTGCGGTCGTGCATTATCATGCATTAACTGAAATAAGGGACCGATTTGCACTTGTAGAGGAACGATGACGTCTGATACAATCGTCTCAGCATAAATTTGAGCGTTGAGGTTGCCTCTGATCCAAATCAACTCAGTTCTTCCGCCGATCCAAATACCCGCCCATACCATGATGGTTCCACCACTATAAGGATGGACTTCCTGGCAGGATTTTAATCGCTGTTGGCGTCCAGGGGTTCTCCAGTGTCGTATACGTCTTGTATCCGGTCTCATACCAAAACGAGACTCATCAGAAAAGCACACGAAACGCCATTCTTCTTCTGCCCAATTTCTGTGTTCAAGAGCCCATTGATATCGAATCCTACGATTGTGCATTGCTATAGGTGGTACCCTTAGCGGTCTTCGGGAATGAAGGTTCACTTCATGCAAGCGGTTTCTGACTGTTTGGTCGCTAATTAAGTTTATTTATTTTATTTATTTATTTAATCTTTATTGCACAAAGAAAAGTACAATTGGCGGACTTAATGCCTAAAGGCATTCTCTACCAGTCAACCACTAGGTGAAGCAGAAATCTTTACGGCGGGGTTTTGTAAAACTAAGTTTCAGTAATTTTAAACAATTTACTCATATAATATATATACCTACTTATCTAATTACAATATATATATATATATATGTGTACCTACTTACATATAAAAATAGCATATATACATATAAATTCATAAATACAATGATACATAAATACATATTATGTACTCAAATGGAAGACGAAACATTAACTCGGAATGATATGATTGACGATCTGACTAATCTAACCAATGATTAAATAGCACTAATTGAAACTGGTTAGGGTGTCTGTAAAAAAAGCTTGTGGATAGATTTTTTGAAGGAGAACCTATTGGGGGACATTTTGATTCTGTTCGGAAGCGAGTTCCATAACCTTATAGCAGCTAAGGTAAAGGAGTTAGACACATGCGTGGATAGATGAGGGGGAGTGGAAAGTTTTAAAAGAGTATTTGAGCGTTGGTTACGTGAGCTGCACTCACCCCTATATTTAAAATTACGCTTGAGATATTTAGGAGCATCGGGATTTTTAAGTACGTTGAACAGTAAACATAGCGTTCGAGAATTTCTTCGTTGGCGGATTTTAAGCCATTTCAATTTAGAGCGGAACGGAGAAATATGGTCAAATTTTCTTACACCGAAAATGAAACGAATGCAACTATTGACTAGGCGTTCGAGCCTATCGAGAAGCGCCTGGGACAGGTTGGAACAGCAAACGTCCGCATAGTCAATATGAGGCATCAGAAGGGCTTGGACCAGTAAAATTTTGGTGCTGAGTGGGAGAAAGTTTTTAAATCTATACAGAGAGCGTAAGGTAGCGACAACTTTTCTGCTTGTTTCCTTGATTTGTTTGTCCCAGCTAAGGTTATTATCTACGTATAGGCCAAGTTAAGTTCCCTGAAGAGTGATGAAGCCTCACGGCTAACATCATGGCGGTTATTGTTGGAGCTCTTCGAGTTGTGATTTGAATGTATCGGTCTTGTCTCCGTGTGGTGCAGCGATACCGTCCTCCATGGCGCTCAGCCACGGTACCAGTGCTTCGGTAACGTGTCCAAAGTCGACTGATAACACTCTGACTTGTATTCAGAGCTAAAGCCACAGTACGTTGCCGGGAACCAGCTTCTATCATTCCCACGGCTCTGAGCATTTCTTCCCTGCTTAAATGACGTCGCCGCTCCATAATAACGTTGGTTTTAATCAGTAGTAGGGAAACAGTAGCACTGATAATGTCTTCAATGCGTTGTATGTTTTTATAGGGAAAATATTGACAGCTGATTTTCATCTTTTACTCGAATTTGATTGACAGTTCCTGTTTCAAATTATGAAATGCACCAAAAAGGATCCATATAAATTTATAAAATCATAAATTTATTACAAAGCCACATCTCAATCTCAAGAAATCCGCATAAAAATACTTGATCCCTAGACACTTTTGATGTGTGTATTATGCAATGTAGGTAAGTATATATTTTTTTATATGGCTTTCAAGATGACCTCACTCCACCTGATGGGAAGCGGTCGTGAGGTCCAGATATGAGGTTGACAAGCCCAGTCATTCAAACGAATCACTGGGCTGGCCATCCTCACCTTGAAGGCCTGCAGAAATGCCTTTCACGCCCCGCTTGAAGAACCCGGGACTATACGAGGAAGGAAACACATGTGCTGGAAGAGCGTTCCACGTCTGGATGGTACGACAAAGAAACGAGTCACCGAACCTTTTAGTTCGGGCTAGCAAATGTTGAATTGTGTGTGGGTGACGCCGTAGTCCAGCACGCGTGGTACGGGACTGGAAAGGTGAGGGTGGGATAATTAACTCGTCAGAGAATTCCCCATTGTAGACGCGATAGAGAACACTTACCAGACAATGTCTCTACGCAATTGGAGAGGCTCAAGGGTCTAAGTTGGCTCTGGGTATGTTTTTATTCTGCCTAGTTTACTTGTGTCAGCCAGTTAATATGTTTTTCGATAGTGTAAGTACCTAACTGTACCGGCGCTGTTAGCCTGTACTTGACGGGTAATAAAAGCCGTCGGTTCCTCATTGCGTATTCAACAACCTTTTTAAGTATAATTTTTACTCTAAATTAGCCACTGGAGTTGATATCTTTCTTAAAACGTAACAGAGTTTATATTGGTTTGGGTGGAGCTGAAAATTTGCTTGGTGAGACATGTGGTCATTAAAATCACATCAGCGTTCAATAAATTATTTTATTAAATGTCGATTCACACCTTTGCCTCTGGTGGAGCATGTCTAATCGACGGGACCTTGCCCATGTTATACCATGCGTCGTTATTTTGCTGTTACAGTAAAAATAACCATAAGGCCAATAATACTCATAGAAATGTTCCTTACAACAACAACAACAAATACAGCCATATACGTCCCACTGCTGGGCACAGGCCTCACCTCAACTATGAGGTGGTACAAGCCATACTCCAACACGCGGGCTCAGTGCGGATTGTTGGAGAGGTGAATGTAAGGCCAGTGATAAACCTTACCGTCAGATGTTATCAAGCCGCCTTTTTAAGCCTCTGACTAGGCTTCACGACTGATATCTTGCGACGTCAGCCGGGACCAACTGTTTAACGTGCCTTCCGAAGCACGGAGATGCCCGAAAAACGCATCACTTAATTTCGGTCGGGATGGTCACCCATCCATAACCCGACCTGTCTGGCGTTGCTTAACATCGGATCGTTGCCGATCCGCTGCCGTCACTTAGCCACGGGCACCTTGAAATGTTCCTTATGTGATACTATTTGGAAACATCGAATTGCTTCCAGCCTACTTATAGCAGCAGAGACCGAGTTCACCGGAAATTGAGTAAGCTCTAGGTTTTTAAATAATAAGTAGTTACCTAGTAACAAAATTGAGGCATACAAAGTTAAATTACAAAAGTTCCATTCTAAACTCCTGCATTCTGCGTCTTGATTATCTCTTCAATTTAAATTGCACTTTTAACCATTTCAATTTTAATAATATAAAACCAGTAGAAAATCTTTTCGGTTTTTGTTTTGCTGTACTTAGCCCTTAGAATTTCTTGGAGGTATGTCTATTAAAAAAAACAATACAATAAAAGCCAGTTCCTGAATGCTATGCACTAGTTAAGGGGCGGGTGAGTATACAAGCTGTACAGTAAAAGTAATTCCAGAAACATATCCGCATTAATTATCAGTATTGATCGTCGACAAACATTTTTAAAGCGAATCACTCAGTAAATTGCCCAACAAAAAATAATGACTATCTTAAAAAGTATCACAAAAAGTCATGTTATATTTAATGAACAGCAATTACGCGGTCATTATAAGCGCGTTATCGTCCTTTTAATTAGCAGTTAATGCGAGAGAGAGATAGCATCAGGGGTTGCGCAGATTGAAGTAGAAAAATACAGATTTTTCCACTTTTCGCCAGTGACCCGTTACGTGCCTTCACCTGTCTTCGGTGGTGAGGACGGGTATATAATACAGTTTATGTTATCGTTAATGCTTTTTTTTTACCTGAAGCCCTAAATCGCATTATTTTGGCAAGTAGTGTATCTCAAAAGGCTGGCTGCGGTTTATTCGGTTAACAAAGGTCCTGAGTTGTATTGACTAATAGTTAAATATTGTATGTGTTTCATAATTGCGTGGTGTGATACATTATTTGCATATTAAATTAACAAATAACTTGGAATCAATAAAGAAACTTTCAGGATAGAGCCAGGCGAACTTTTGATCAATAAGTCCTAAAAATCACAATTAAGTTCACAAAACAATATCAAAAAATTAACTAAATGATATTTTGGGCAACCCTATATTGAACGAGCATCTATTTATACTGGATCAACCACCTTATGCTCTTTAAGCTTATACTCGTAGATACGAAATTCAAAATGCAAGACGTACTTCACGATGGGAGAGTACTATTAGTTATCTACTGTACCTAGAGCCATTACATCTCTTGATTGTAAGCAATTATAATTATTGCTTATTTTGATGCAATTTATTCATTACCTACTTACTATGATGTATTTATCGGGATACAGTTATTAGTACTTGATCTGGCGGGTTTGTAGTGAAATTATATTCATGTATCTTGACATAAAATATTATGTAACTCACTCGGCAGATAACATACTAATATCGACGATATTTTTATATCCACCTTAGTACCTTAGTTAAAATGAATATAAATATGCGCCAACAAAAGACCACTTATCAGGTCTCGAAGTAAGGATATTGTACCTGATATTATTAATATTTATTAATGTCCCAGTGTTATGAGGTATCAAACAAGGAATTAAGCCAGTGGCATCTCCCAGCACACCCCAGACCGATTCAGAAAAGATTGTTTCCTGAATGGACCCTAACGGTAATCGAACCCGGGACATCACGCAAGTAAAGGCAAGAAACCGTGCTACTGCGCACTACGCCAATCGTGTCGTCACCTCAGTACCATAGTTAAAATGATGTCTTTGTTCTTCAGATTACTCTGAATTCTTTTAAATTTTCTATGTGGTATAAACGCACGAACGCTTTTGAAAGCCCATGGTCAATGGACGCTCCGTGTTTTTTTGTAGAATATGTTAATAAGCCTGTAGTGACGAAAATCCCATTTGTCTGCTGCACGTGCTATCTGCTGCATCTGGCATGAGATTATCCTGCGCCGTCACTGCTTCCACTGTTGTCACCAAGCAGTGCATTTGTAATCAGGATTTTGAAAGTTTATAACTATCTAAAGGTAGAAAAAGTAGAAACAATTGAATTTAGGACCTTGATGATCGGGAATCGAACCCGCGTCTTCACCAATTCGAATTTGTCTAGTTTTCTATCTAAAGATATGAAAGCAAGCATTGTGAATAGTCTATTAACTATTCTATTGAAGACCTGGCAAGGAACCTGGAGTGAACTTTTTTTTTTTTTTTTTGCGGGGGAAAAAAATGCATTACGCACTATCCCGCTGCCTGGGTGGGGCAGCGGGGGAGTGTGGGACTCTCCGTCACTGAAGGTGAAGGCATACCCACTAAAAAGACCCCCGGTATACCTCATCGCCTTGACGGGACGACATGGTGCCTAGTTCGGATTACCATGCCGTCCCTGGCGGACGGCCCAGCCTTAACGCCGGGCCTCCTCACGCAGCAGGGGCGTGCCGGTATACGGGGACACCCCCAGACAGGAGCACCGTGCAATGGGGTGAAAGCCCCCCGACTTTCACCCCGGTGCTGCTTTCAGGGAGCGGGGAGAAGGCGTGCAAACCGCCGTCTCCTCACTCCCCGCCGTCTGCGTCGGAGAGGGTCCGCCTGAGGATCTTCCTCCCGGGCCCTCTCCGCTGTCTCCTTCTGCGACATCACCTCTTCGCAGAAGGAGACCATCGCCTCCCATCCACTCTCGCTCGCCAGCATGGCCCGTATCAGGGCCGGGAGCGAGAGGTCGGTGCCGACCACATCCACTAGTGTGCGACGCTGCACCGCCCAAGCAGGGCACACCTCAAGGGTGTGCTGGGCGGTGTCCTCCTCGGCGTCGCACTGGTGGCACCTCGGGGTGGGCTCCCTCCGGGCGATGTTATGCAGGTACTTCCCGAAACAGCCGTGTCCGGAAAGTACCTGCACTAGCCGGTACGTAAGGGGCCTCTTCTCCCTACGCACCCACTGGTCGAGGACTGGCCTGATCGCCTCTATGGTTTGTCGGCCATAGAGCGGTTCGGCCAGGTCCTCCGCCCACCTCCGCAGCAGCGCGCTCCGCGCACGCCGGCGCACCCCCTCAACATCGTCCCAGTACGGGCGCCCTCCTCCCGCTCTCGCTGCTGTGCGGGACTGGTACACAGCAGCAAGAACGGCTGCCTCCAGCTCCCAGGGGGGCATGCCTGCCAGGACACAGGCAGCCCCCCCCGATACCGTACGGTAACCCCGCACGGCCCTCAACGCTATTTGCCTCTGAGGCGCCCGTAACAGGCGCCTGTTTTCAGCGTTGAGGGCCCCCGCCCAGATTGGCGCTCCGTAGAGCGCCATACTTTTAAGTATGCCGGCGTAGAGACGCCGGCATGACTGGCCCGGGCCGCGCTCGTTGGGTAAGAGGCGGCCCAGAGCACCCGCGGTGCGGATTAAGCGGGGCGCGAGGTTGGAAAAATGCGCCCCAAAGTTCCACCGCCCATCCAGCACTAGGCTCAGATATTTCATCTGGGCCTTCACCCTCACATTTATACCGTTGAGGCGGACCACCGCGCCGGGAGGCGGCCCCTGCCGAGGCCCATGGAAGAGGAGGGCCTCGGTCTTATTAAGGGCCACCTTCAGGCCCAGCGCCTCGATGCGGCCAACCACCAGACTGGCGCCGACTTCTGCCCGTCTTTTCGCCTCCGGAAAGGATTTTCCTCCGGCAATAACTAGGGTGTCATCCGCGTAACAGATGACGCGCATCCTCGGAAGGAGCGCGCCGCGGAGCACCCAGTCATAACCGAGGTTCCATAACAGGGGCCCTAAGACGGACCCCTGCGGAACCCCACACCTCATCGGCCGGCGGACCAACCGTCCTCCTCCCTCGTAGAGGACTTCCCGCCCTCGGAGGTAGTCCTCCAACAGTCTGCCAAGATAAGTAGGCACTTCAAAATACTGAAGCGCCTCCCTTATCACGCCGAACGGCAGACTGTTGAAGGCGTTGGCGATATCCAGGCTTATCGCCAACGACCGCTCGCCCTGAGCGGTTGCTACCTCCGTGACCTCCTTAAGTAGCGCCGGCCCAAACATTTCTGGCCAACAATTTGGGTTTAGGGCGGGGCGCAGCACCATAGCGCCCCGCCCTAAACCCAAATTGTTGGCCAGAAATGTTTGGGCCCCTCTCATTTAAATGCTGGATGAGGCGGGAAGAGAGGAGTCTCTCAAAGACCTTCCCAGCCTCATCCAGCAGGACAATCGGCCGATACGCGCCGGCAACACCTGGGGGCCTACCATCCTTCTGTAGGAGGCACAGCCGTCCCTCCTTCCACAGCTTCGGGAACCGCGCTGATGTTAGCGCGGCGTTGAAAATTTCCCGAAGCTGCTCCCCCAGGTGCTTCAGGGCCAGGCCGAGGACCCTGCCCGGCACTCCGTCGGGACCAGGAGCCTTCTTCTTGCCCTTGAGCCGATCCAACACTGTCTCCATCTCCTCGTCGGAAACTAGTGGGATCGGCTCGCCGTCCAGGGCTCTCGTGCGAGAGGTCATTCTCGGAGGTGTGAACGGTGGGGGCTCCGGGAAAAGCTCCCCTACCACCCGCTCTAACACCTCCGGCTGGAGGGTCTCCATCACGTGGGGGCCTTGGAAGCGCAGTTTATCCCGCGCAGCGCGGTAAGGCCTCCCCCATGGATCTCGGTCCAGACCCTCCAGCATTTCGTCCCGCGCCCTGGACTTGGCCTGCCAGATGGCCAGCTGTAGTGCCTTTTTGTCGGCTTTATAAACCACGTACAGCTGGCCTTCCCTCTCCTGGTCCCTGTTGCTCCTCCTCAGGGCCCTCGTATATGCCCTCCTCGAAAGGGAGCACATTTCCCTCAATTGGGCAATTTCCGCGGACCACCAGTAAACGTGGTGGCGCCGCGGAGGGGGTCCTCTTATTCGGGGCATGGCGGCATCGCAGACCTTCGAGACTAGGTCTCGAAAATGGCCCGCCGCCTCATCGACCCCCGATGTTGTGGGAGTCGTGCCCCAGGCCGCCACTATAGCCGCCTCCTCGGCCAGCTCGGGATCCAGCTTGGTGAGGGCCCACCGCGGGAAAAATGCGTGGCCCTCCCGCCTACTCGGCGCCGCCGACCCGTCGGAGGTGGAGACCTCGAACCTGATATGGTTGTGGTCCGAGATCGTCTCCACCTCACTCAGCACCCGCCAGCCCCGGACGCGCCGTGCGAGGGAAGGGGTGGCAAACGTTACGTCCACCACGGACGCCCCGGCCCTACGCACACACGTGAAGGATGTCCCCTGATTGAGTGGGGACATCCCGGAGCTGACAGCCCATTCCTCGACGGCTAGGCCCCTCACGTTTGTTGACACGCTCCCCCAGAGGGTCGACCATGCATTCAGGTCGCCCATGACCAAAACTGGGAGAGGTGCCAACCGCTGGATCACCGGACCGAGCCCCCTCAAAAACGACTCCAAACTGGCAAGCCCAGTGTTGGGGGAGACATACACTCCCACAACTGCCATGTTCCCCCAGGTGGCGGCCACATATCCGGCCCCCCTTTCCCGCACTTGTAGCGGCCGCGAGCGAGACCCCGCTGCAACCACTATGGCCACAGAGCCAGCAGTATCCCTGGCCCAGTTAGGCTGGGGAGAAACAAAATAGGGCTCTGCAACCACCGCCACGTCAATCTCCCACTGCGCCATGGACTGCATGAGCAAGTCCTGGGCCCCGGCGCAGTGGTTGAGGTTACCCTGTAGGAAGCTGTAATGGAGGACTGAACTCATTGCTCCATTACAGCTTCCGCTGGCGCTACGCGCCTCCCGCTATCGGCGGCGGCCTGGGTCCTTGGAGCCGCCCTTGCTTTAGTGGGGGGAGGGTTGCAGCTCCTCCCGCCCATCGTGTGGCCCGAAGGCCGACCCGCTTCGGCGCACACGACGCAGTGCGCTGCCGCCATACATCCGGCGGCCCTGTGCCCCGGCCGACCACACCGGAAGCACAGGTCCACCCTCTCCTTATCGGACGGGCACAGCAGGCGCGTGTGCCCGATCCCCATGCACTTGAAGCAGCGCATGGGGAGTGCGTCGAGAGCTCGGACCTGCACCGAGCTCCATCCGATGAGGAGACGACCTCCGCTGACAAGCGCCTTTGCCGCCGCAATCGGACACTTGAGAACGACCGACCCGGTCCCTTTGGGCCCAAAGCGAATTTCGGCCGCCTTGACTAGGGCCGGGTCACAGCCACCCGCGACTGCGGCCACCACCTCCTCGCGGGTCACGGTGTCGTCAAGCCCAGCGATGCGGAGGTCAACGCATTTTGTGGGCCGTGACACAGCGGCCACTCCACTAAGCGCCTCCGTCAGCTTGGCCGCCAGACGGTCAGCGGCCTCGGCGCTTTTAGCCCCCGCCAGCTCGAGCATGCGGGCTCCTGTGGCCGTCTGCCAGACGGTCACTCCTGGTATGCCCAAGTCGGGCAACGACACTACCTCTCGTGCCTTCAACAAGGCCGACTTGTAGGTAAACCCCCGCTCGATGGCGTCGGGCTGCAGTGTCACCACTACAGCCGATGAGCGAGGGGGGGTCAATTTGACCGCTTTTTTGGTTTGGGTCTTTTTAGGGGCGGGATTTGACTGTGCCTGTCTCAGGGAAAGTTGGGCAGGGGTTCGGGCTGCGGCAGGCGTGGAGGTCTTCCCCTTGCCTTTGCCTTTCCCTTTATTCCCAACCACCACATTCCATTGTCCCTCGCTGGTGGCCGGGGCAGCTGGAGTCACCGCGGACGACGGGCCGGCAACAGCGAGGGGTGCCTGCGGAACCATCCTCGCTTTACCCTTGCGAGTCCGCTTCGGCTTGGGAGCTGCAGAGGGTTAGCCTTGGCTGCCTCCTCTCTCCTCTTGTCGGCGGCAAGTGGAGGCCGCACGATTTTTGCGGGAGGAAGGCGCTCCTCAACCACCGCTATACGGGCGCTAATCATTTCGCCGACTATGCGGCACATGGAGGCTCTAAGTTCCTCCGCCATCTCCTTCACCATCTTGGACATCTCGCCCATCAGGTGATTTTCCGAGATGCCCACAGGGTCTTGGGAGGAAAGAGCTGGCCGCGCCGGGGATTTGTCCCTCTGGGAGAAATCCCGGCGCATAGCCTTCACCTCTTTCTCGAGGTCCTCCACTTGGCGGCGAAGTCTCCGGTTTTCGAGACTGAGCCGCCGTGTCTCATCCGAGATCGTCCGCTCCGCAATCGTCTCGACAATCTCATGGTATTCCGTTGCGTGGTTTTTTAGGTCACGCACGTACTCCCCCTTGAGATTGCCGGACTTTCGGGCAATGTGGAATATCTGGGACCTCAGATGACCCGCCCGGGCACGCAGCGTCTCGGTGTCAACGGCGGCGTCAAGCTCCGCGAGTGAGCATTCCTCGGGGAGTGGGTTCCGCGTGAAGTCGACAGGCTCGTCGGCTTCCACCTCTTGTGCATCCTCCCGCGATGCGTTGGAGTTTGACTCCAGGCGGTTCAAGGCGACTTGCGCCGCCTTGGCCCTGAGGAATTCGGCCGCAGTGGCAACTGCCGCCTTTTTGGCCGCCGCCTTTTTAGCCGCAGTGCCAGTCGCCGCCTTTTTGGCCTTTTTGGCTACGACCTTTTTGGTCGAAGCATTTTTTGGTGCCGTCGACCGTATCGTCGTGGCCACCTCCTCACTGTCTGAGACCGAAGCCTCAGACGCAAAAATGGGCGAGGCCGCCGGCCTCTTAGGGCGTAGGCTACGCAACGCCCGTGTGACCCTCTGGTCCAGCTCGTCCGCCGAGTTTACCTCGACTGCGAGACCCTCGACGGAATTAACCGAGTTACGTTCGGTAGACATAATTTCAAACGAAATAAAAATACAAAACAAAAAAAAAACAAGCGAAAGAAAGAGAACTTTCGAAAGCAAAGAGCGCGTTATTAGGCCCCGCTCAACCTGCAACCGGAGATACCTCGACGGCCAGGGAGCTGAGAACACTAATATACACGAAGAATCAAAACACAAGAGTTTTGATTTGACCTCACGGGAAGCCTATTAGGGCCCGCTCGACCTGAAACCGGAGATACCTCGACGGCCAGGGAGCTGGGAACACTAATGAACAAAACCGCAAGGATTGCCCCAAGTGCTAGAGTTTAGTCACCAGCCTGGCACTGCGTTACCGTGCACAGGACTGGGAGAGCCAGGGGAGACGACGTGGACGTATCTAGCACTTACAAAACACTCATGGGGCCTCCCCCAAAGTAAGTGAACCTGAGCAGCAGTTACCAAAAGTACCTAGCACATGTTAACAGGTTGACGAGGAACGAGAGTTCATCGTGAAGAAGTAACAGAGTTACACTTACTCATAGACAAGGGATGCATCACAAACATACTCGTACATTGTTTTATCAGTGTTATTTCACTGCGTTTTTTGCATCTAGGCGGGCAGTTAAAGTACGGGCGGAGGATAAATTAATCTATTTATTTATTTTATCTCTTGGGTCGTTTCTGTGGACAACTCCGGTTTATGTATCCTCAAAATTAAATCAGAAGTGGTAACTCTATCTTATGCTCGGTTTGATAAGATCTTCAGATGAACAGCGGTCTAATTCACGCAAGCGTTTTAGATTCGCTATCACCTTAATTGAAAGCTTCATTTCGTACGATGCAATCTCCAAACGTTACGAGAATAAGCTGCGCTTACGCTCAGATCAATTTATATGGCCATTGCTTATTAATTACTTTCTATATTTAGCAAACGTACCCATAATTGTTGCTCTTATAAACAGCAACTATCGCTAAAATACTCATAAGTTTCTCCGAACTAACAAGTAAGAAAATCTGAAGTTAACTAACTACTACACTAGATATTTTCTATGCTACTACCTGTGTGTTAGTATGTTTTTTGACTGGACTCAATTTAAGTTACCTTTTAAGTGGTTAATACCGAGATGGGTGAGCGCGAAGATCTTGAAAAGTGGGATTTTGATCTAAACGTGGTTATGCCCTTAAATGCAAGTTTCTAAACGATTCCAGTTGTTAACGATTGACAAAAACCTTTATAGCTTTGGTTTTGAATATAAGAATATACTGAAAATATATTATAACAAACATAATCTTGAGTCTCATAATGGACAGACAGCTTACCTCTGACTCATTCATTTGATATTTTGTTTCGTGCATATTATACGTTATTTCAGATATACCAATTATTTGTTAAAGTATGACTATAATTTAACACATGGGTTACAAAAGAGAGGAAAGTGGTACCTTGAATACACTTATAATTCAAAATGACACGTGTAGTTCCAGTGCATATATGTAATAAACTTGCACTGTGCTTGCTTACGCAGACGCATCGGTTATCCATGCGGACGTAACATTATGTAGATAACGAAACTAATTATGATAACAAGGTTACGAGTAGCTTAATTTTTTTTTTGAGATACTACTTTTAAGTACAGATTTATTAACAATAGTTTCAACTAAAATCTTAAAAATATACATACAACCTTGCCTAAAGGGACTCCTTTTAATAATATAATTTAGTTATTATATTATATTTTTTAAGGTTTTTAGTTTTAGGTTCATTTTAATAACTTCAGATGTGTTAGTATTTGTTTCAGTATTATAAATAATAGCTTAATTTACTTATTTTTATAGCTCATGTGAATCATGATCCCAGTGGTTATCATGATCATCCTTAGATACACCGCTCAGCTCATTTCTGGTGGCAACGAAACCTAACGGTAGTATTTACAGGATTGGCTACGACGTAGCTTGACTTAGCGTTACCTTCCTACTATCACCTATTTTGTTATGCGGTACTAGACGTTTTAGTTTTTGTTGGCGTGTTCTACGATATATTGGAAGTGCGTCGCGACGAGTCAAAGATTGCGCTAAGAGATGCATTTACATGGCTGCGTTTGCTATTCTGCTCTGTGGCCCACCAGTGCTCTCTTTGAGGAGTTTTGAAACCACTGCAGACAGACGTCAGCGTCCGACTCCTTTTGGTTAGGGTCGTTCGATATTACATATTTCAGATTGTGACTTTTATATGATAGGTTCCAGAAAATGACCGAGGGTGGAAATATGTAGCGAGCTAAATCTTTCAGATATTATGTGCAAGATAAGTTCTGGATTTTTTGAGTGAAAAGTTCCCTGAAACCGGAACGCCTCCCCGAACCCTACCTACAGATACCATTGAGAAGCTATGCCGCTATCAGATTTTAGCAAGTCTGTGATCATCTAGACAGTGTTTTACTTTGTCTCTTATATTTATCTTTACATTGATCTTTATCTACCTGTAGTAGGTTGTCTGGAAGAGATTGCTTTTAGCAATAAGACCGCCTAAATTGTACATCAACTTTCTTTGTAATTCTTGATTTTTCCTGTTTTTGTGCAATAAAGAGTATCTTATCCTATTGATCTAATTGCCTATTTGCAAGTTTAACTTATCATTTCTAGTAAGAATTTTCGGAGAAAATTCAATACAATCTAATAAATCTGAAGTTCTTTAATAAGTTTATTTTTGTTACTTCCTTACATGTGCGCTTGCAGCGCCTTGTACGCGCGGTCCCAATTCAAAAGGTTGAAAACCGTTTCTACGTAAAAGTACGCATGAAAAAAAGGAGTCGGTGCGAAATGTTCATAATAATATTCAATCATAAATAACGGTTACTTTAGTGCGTCCATCAGTCGTAAGTTTGCGAGTGCGCCCGCGCCGACGAGTTTATTACCCATTTTACGAGGGAAGTAATTGCAATGGGACTTACCTGCAGCACCATTTTGTAATCAGTCACTTGCTTGCGACGTTTTCGTCTTGGTGATGCAGCAATTGAGTGTGAAGTAGAGGAAACAAAGAGTTGCTAAGCTGGATAAGCCATTACAGAATTACAGGATTTTTTTTATCAAAGCTCCAATATGTATCTTTTTATGTCGCTTTGTGGCCTAGTGGTTAAGGACTCCAACTCGGATCGCGGATCGTGTAGTCCCGAGTTCAAATCTGGCCGATTAATTCTCCAGTGATGGAAAACATCGATAGTTAAAATCAACCCAGATAACGGCGGGAGGCTCACCAACTACCACGTTGGGTTCTAATACCATTGGTGAAAAGTAGGCTTCTCAGTGTTTTCACCATGACGGCAACAGTCACTTGCCTCTGACTACCCCATTTGGGATAAAGTCGTGATGGTATGTTATGTTATGTGTGTAATAGAGAGCAAACGAGCTGGAAGGTCACCTGATGAAAAGTGATCACCTACGCCAATGGACAACTGCAACACCTCTGGCACAAATTAGACATGCGCGGCGCTCTGACAGATAGCCCGCTTAGAACAACACGCCATTTTTGACACACGCATACAGAGACGTGAGTTTACAGGCGAAGTCAGGGAGTTTCAGCGTCGCGGTCAGTCGCACTGTCAAAAACATTGAGATATTATTTGTACGTCGTCAGATACTTACATAATAGTTCAATGGTCAAAAATGGTTTCGCGCAGATGTTTCTGTGGCAGTGTATTTGGCTGTATGAACACCACACGAAATTGTGATTATACGTTTTTTAAGTTACCAAATGATGTTGAAAAATAAGTGAAACTCAGATAAAGTTTGCAAGTTAGTAGAATTATGTACGAGTATTATAAGTATATAGGTAGGTAAACCATTATATTTCGTAACACATTCAAATCCAGTACAAATGGGCTTTTACTTTTTCCGTAACTTATCTTATCATGCATTGGTAAAACACCAGTATTTTTGTTATATTATTTTATTGTCACGCGCGGCTGCTGCATCCGCGCCGCGCCGCCGACAGGTGACCGCCAAAGCGGTGGCTCATGGCGTTATCTACAGCAGTATGTATGATTTATTATGAAAATGCAGCCACATGTCCATGAATTTGAAAGAAACTCTATAATCAAATTGATAACAATAATTAAGTCAATCGACGACACTATTGACGTAGTGTGTCCGGTTTCTCGCCTTGACTTGCGTGGTGTCCTGGGTTCGATTCCCGGTCAGGTCAATTCAGGAAACAATGTTCTCTAAATTGGCTCGGGTCTGGGTGTGCTGGGAGACGCCTCTGGCTTATTTTACCTGCCTGGTACTATGTTACACAAGGATATTACTATATATTCTTACTTCAAAACCATGACAAGTGGTGTGTTGTCTAGCGCATATTTTTATTTATTTAGTTATAAAATCTTTGCATTGATAATAATTATAATTACTGTAACCCGGATGAAC
Organism: Udea olivalis; assembly: GCA_947369235.1. Lineage (NCBI taxonomy): Eukaryota > Metazoa > Arthropoda > Insecta > Lepidoptera > Crambidae > Udea > Udea olivalis. The sequence goes on from OX376351.1 coordinate 13,152,316, forward strand.
AACTAACCTATCATGAAACCCTACTTTATTTGGTAAGATAGGTGACATTTTCAGGTTTAGAGTGTAGTCCGTTTTCTCTTTGGGATGCATTTTTCGTAGTTCTTTTATCAATTTAAATTGGATTGAGAAACGTTTGTATTGTATCTATTGTATTGATATTTAAATTATATAGATGATCTCTTATTAATAGAGAAATAGCGACTGATAGCGTTATAGAATACTTGAAACAATGAAAAGATCATCAAACAGTTCAAACTTTCGTTGCTACGATACACGGACTGGCGAACACGAGCACAAGCTCGTACGAGTATAACACCTCTTTTTGGTCGAAGTTATATGAAAGAAAAACGAAAAAACATAGTAGACAGATTATTAAACAAAGCCCCAGGGTCACATTATCCTTTGTTGTAGTTCATCTCATGTGATACAAACGAGCGGTAATATTCCTGTCACTCAATTCAAATTACAACTCGGTATACCTAACTTATGATTACTGGCGTGCCACGGATAAGCCGTGCAACCAGCTTCTTGATGAAATGTCTACCTTGATAGTTTGTTCAGTTTAAAATTGTACAAGAGGCATGATAAAAGAAATAAAACAAACACACAAAAAGCAAAAGAAAAGATAATTTTAAAGAAATCATCATGAGAGTCATAATATTTTGATGAATCTTTGCGGCTACTGCAATGAGTTAATTCAAGTTCCATGTCAAAAGAATTAGTTTTTTGAAAAGTCTAGTAACTTGGCAAGTTTTCACATTTCGAGATTGCTGAATTTTATTCTCGGACCGTTACCGCAGAGCGGTCCTAATCTAAGAATATGTTTCCCAGTTTTAGCCACGAATCTCAAAATTTTGCTTTACTTGTGTGTTATCGAGTGTAGTAGATCTAAGTTTTTAGAACTGACAATGAATTAGGTGATATTTTCAAGGTTAGTTAAAAACTGTCCCATATTTGACCAAAAAAATACAAAATGATCCCAGAGTACGACGGGTGCTCACTTACGGTGTTCAATAAAAAGTAATAATGACATATAAACTCCTTGAACAATAAAAAAGTAAATACTAGCAGGTGAGCCCAGACATTTGATAAAATAAAAATAAAAAATTATTGATTTTCTTTTTTTATTGTAAAAATAGAAGTAATTTGTTTTCGTCGTGTTGGAGCGTGGTACGCATAATGTATAAAATTTAAATTCGTGTGTATAAACGTCAAAGGTGATCATGTCGAAAAATAAAATAACAATAAATAATATATATCTGCTTCAAACTCATTATCACTTTTTATTGAACACCCCTAGTACAATGATCAACCAGATATTTACCGTAACGTCCAATTCTTCGAACTCCCGCAGCGTATTTCTCTTGTGTACACCTTCATAATGAATAGTTACCACTAATAATAAACCTTCGCGCAAATTAAGAGCTAATGTCAATTGAGAATGTTCGGACGAGCTACAACTGTTAATTACTGAAGTAATTACAGTTCGAAATTATGTTATTAAGCTTAATGAACTGGCTGTGTAGATGCCGACGCATACAAAACGAACCGAGCTTTGAGGTCTCACGATTACGGAAGCAGTGGAGTCTCGAATTACCCACGCGTTTTGAAAGAGTTTACAATAGGTACTATCTATTACGACGCAGGTCTAATGAAAGAGATAATTATCTTAAACTAAATAGAAAAAGTAGACAATCTTGTTTTACCTATCAATACCAAACTGCTAGTGATTACAAAATTGAGCAATACAATAGATAGATCAACCAAGATTTTTTTCTTAAAATGAAACCGTTTTTAGAAACGGAGCTTGGTTTCGTGTATGTTGGCGATAGAAGAAAACTTAACTACGCAATGCAGTCTCCAAGTCAAAAAAATACGTCTCAGCCTGCTAAACCTCCAGTCGTTTGACCAATCCAAAACAAACATTAATGTGCCGAATGCTTATTAAACAGAATCACTATAGATCCGTCAAAATAGGCCTACCGAGGAAAGCACGTTAAGAAACGCTCTAAGTACACTACCTCAAAGGTGTGCATATTATGACGATTACAACTCTTAAAACTTTTCTAGGTGTCGGATCGATGAGGACTTTTAAGATTTCATTTATTATAGTGTTTTGAACAATCCTACCAATTTTGAGCTGAGTGCGAATTATTGTAACCTCGTATGTCGAAACTGACCGGATTAAACTAAACTTCAAAGTAAGTAAGTTTGTCTACGTCACATCGAGTGGGGTGTCACAATTATGAAAACGGCATTAATTTTTCCTTGGGATGCGATGCGCGTTTTGACTAAAACAATACGAAATTATACAGTCATTTCTGAAGTGAGAAAAAACTAGAAAAATTAAAATTTCAGCCCTGGATATTTTTATTTCAAATAAACAGGTAGCTAATACGTGGGAAAATATGAATCCGTACTGGTACATACGTGACTTTTGAAAACCCACCTAACCTATAACTATAACTCGTGTTCATTTACGATTAATGTAAATATTTACGATGTCGTTTTAAAATTATTTTGCCTTCAAATTAGACACTCTTGTTTTTATTATTTAATTTCCAACCAAAAATAATTCATTTTAAGCGTGTCGTAATTGTAGGGTCATTATGTGGTAATCCGTGGGCTTGACCATGACTTCACTGACTCAAGGATTCACGTTTGTTCTGATTCTTTATTAAATAAAATCACTCAACTGTTGGTACTAGATTTAGAATCAGCACTGATGAGCATACCTACTTGATCTATTGGACGTTAGTATTTATCGTTGCTTACAATAAATTACCAAATTATTGAATTAATAAAAAGGTTTTTTTTGTTGTCTCTTTGGGAAGTTTATGAAAGATGAACTATGCCAACCCTTTGCCATAGATACGTGTTTGTTAGTTATATATCAAACTAAGTTTCGTGAATGAACACTAGCAGCCATGGCCAGTGGTCAGAGACGGACTCAGTTCCGGTCCATTGTTCTCCCGTAATTGAATCGATGCCACTCATAGATTGCACTTGGCCGACGCCACTGCTCGGTAAACTTGAACCGCGGTTAGATTGATATGTTACAGAATTAAGTGAAGATTGGCGCCTTAAAACTACCAGAAATTATGAAATTGAACTTTATAGCAAAATTAGGCGAATTTTAATGTAAAATAGCTGAAACATAAATACCTATTTAAAAGCTGGCCAGCTAACATCCTATACTGTAACTAGGTACTACTACGACTACAAAGTCTTATACTGCTCTGTAAATACTTCTGCAGGAAACTTGTTCTTTTTTGTGCACATTATGAATATATAAGCAAAGCCACTGTGTAATGCCATGTGGTTTGGTCTACATGAAGGTCAGTATAAGTTGAAATTATACAAAAAACTGCTTGTCCAATTTGTATTAATTATTTTGGGGTATTTAATTGTTTATTTACATGCCGATGCATGCTGGGAAAGAGGGAATACAGAGTCAAACTTTCACGTAGTTATTTAATTTTTAGTTCATGAAATTTGATCTTTAGTTAATTGTGTCTGTGAGCTGTAACGAGACGTTAGCTACCGGACGGCGGACAAATCGAATCTGTCACGGCGCGCACGCGCACGCGCTTGGTCAGCAGGCTGCACGGGCACGTTTTACGGCCGTTGTTTCTAAGTATTTATAAGAAACATTAGTTGTTGTAATGATTTCAGTTGGTAATCAATTTAAAATTTGGTGAATATTCTACTCTCTCTCTTTCATGATACGTTTTATTCCATTAGGATAATGATAGAAAGCAATAAAAACAATAAAAAAAATACAAATATTTTTTTTTATACATTTTTCTTAGTCACTTATTTACACAACCATTTGTGTTAACGGATTATTACGATTATTCTTAAGATTTGACTTCGCATTGTATTAAGATGCCTATTTATCAGATCCCAAAGCAGCCGAGTAATAGTATAGAATAGTACTAATCGAAACAAATACTTTTTTTATGTTATAGGAAGCAAACGAGCTGGAAGGTCACCTGATCGAAAGTGATCACCTCCGCCCATGGATAACTGCAACACCTGAGGTGTCACGATGCGTTGCTTGCCTTTTGATGGGAAAACGCTCTCTGCTTGCTCCGATGATATATTATTTTGGAAATACCGCCGCAGGAAGATCATTCCATATCTTGGCTGTACGTGGAAGAAATTGACACGAATACTGCATGGTTGTTGAGCGCCAGCCATCCAGGTGATGAGCATGGAATTTCGACTTATGGCATGTCGTGCGATGATGAAATTTAGCGGCAGGTATAAGTTCAAGCAGTTCGTCTGAACACTCCCCATTGTATATAGTTTTTATAGCTTTAATATTTTGTAAACAACTTATTAATCGCTTCAAAGGAGCGATTCAATAAGTTGATTACAAAACACAAAAACCACCTAGCTTTTTAGACATCTATTATATGACAAAGGTGACAGATAAATTTGTTTATTAACTAAATCCTTCTCTGCAATAAAGTTGTGTGCGGCTGATCCCTCGGACATTTTCTTCGAATAGCTAACGGAACCGAATTAAACTTTTATCGCTTCATCAATGCGGTGAGACGCTACCGTCTGATTGTCCGCACAAAAAGATTGAAAGCAGTCTCGAGACAACTGAGCCTCGGAACGAAGATGTTGAGATTTCGCTAAGCACTTAGATTCCACGATAACCTTAGATCAAGCACAATACAAAAAAGTCAGAGCTACATTAAAAAAATAAGTAGGTAGCTACAGAGAATGATCATAGAGATAAATACCGTCATTTCTAAGTATGTCAACAAGTGTACCTCTGCAGATAAAATTGTCAGGATGATTTATAAGCCCTAATTGAAATTTAATACTTACTTATGTCTCTGTTACTATAAATAAATAAATTTGGAAGTAGAATGATCGCATAAGGTTTAATTAACTGCTGCTACTCTAGCAGTTTTGTTGCTTTTTCTTAAAGTTGCATATCGGCATAAACAGAGCCATCCAAATATCGCGTCTCCCAAGACGCGATATATGGATGGATATGGGAACGTGAAAGTGTGTCTACTATAGTAGACACACTTTCACGTTAAGCTTCACATAGGGACACCTTATACTGCGGGCATAAGACCCATTATGAAATGGTTTTGTAAAGGTGGACCTGTCTTCCTCCGTACAATACTCGTAGAATCAAAGTGGAGGTTTTTAAGCCTCGCCGGCTGCAAGTGCGTGGGCGACTTAACGAGAACCCTGCTTAACTTAATGTTGACATATATTTTTAACGTATTGTGGACTTAATTACTTATACTGTAAAGTAAACTGGATTGACAAATCGTTATTCTCTCGGTTTAGTTGTCCTTTATTCCTTTTATTCATATTTTATGACTTCTATGTCAGGTTTTGGTTGGTATCAAAATTTTAATTAAAATTCGTATTATTTTTTTATTTTTTTTATTTCGCATAATGTGGCTGTTACAGCTCTCCACAGCCAACATAAATAATTTAAAGCCTACATGTAGAGGCACTGGTATTGTCAAAAAACGAAAGATAAGCTGAGGGCACACCGACAGGAACATTAACTGCTGCACTGCGTTATCGTGGCGTGCCTTAACGTTTCAATTAAAGCTCCGATTAAGAAATTAAACGTAATGAGTGGCGAACGCCAAAGTGCTGATTACACATCGACTGGATTTACGATGCAAAGAGGCAGTAATTGGCGCCATTTAGTGCCTTCAGTCTGGTAAGTTTAGTGCTGGGAAAGTGACAATTTAGCATCGTAAAGCTCTCAGGAAAAATATGGCGTAATGACAATGATCTATTATATAGGGATGGCTGGCTAGTCAACACAGGGAAACCGCGTTTACTTTGGTTACCCGCCCATAAGTAGTCACAAAATAAATAAAAATATCAAGGAATACAATTGTCACAAAATAAAATATACAAAATACAAAATATTTTATTGGTATAATACATGTTACGTTAACACACAAAAAATAGGCCTTATCCAGTTAAGTTTATACAAACCTGTGCTAGGATAAAGCTGCTCTTCAGACGTTTACACTGATACATAACATGTTAGATACATTTACAGAATTCCTCGTACCTAAGTACATAACAAAACTAGCGTCGAGATTTTTATATTTAGTCCAAGTTACAACCAAAATTAAATAACAGAAGATATACGTTATTTTTACGCTTTTACAAATTTAAATTTAGCACATTTTCAGCTTCAGTATAATTCATCTGTTTTAACCAATTATGTAAAGTTTTCTTACAGTCATTAAAGGGCATGTTATAAATATGCAGAATTCTATTTATTCTATTATATAAACTTTTAGATTTAGAAATAAATTGATTACGTGCAAAATTTGTATTGGTATTTAAAATTGGAACAACATTATATGGATTACGTTTAGTATTAATATTTGGATCGGGAGTTGTGTTCTTATGGGTTTTTAGGATAGATAAAAATATGTAAAGTTGTCTAATAGTCAGCACGTTACAGTCTTCGTAGACTTTCACGGTACTGTAGGTTATTTTTTTCATGAGTAATACTTTTAAGATACACCTTTGGGCGCGTTCAAGTTGAATCAGTTTGGTTTTATGAGTTTCACCCCAAATGGGCAGGCAATAAGAGACAATAGACTGCACCAATGTTTTATAAATTTGTATCAATAGTGGTCGATCAGAAACATGTCTGAGATACATATCAATTCCCTAACTCGAGATATGCAATTTTCAATTTGTTTGTGCCAATTAAGCTGTTGATCAATATAAATACCGAGAATTTTACCGAGGATACCTTTGTTAGAGAAGAGCAATTGCAAGGTGTTGTTGGTGGCAAATTATTGCATTTGTGAGCCGTTAGATGAAGGTTGGTTGGCGGTTGTAAGTTATTTAAGATGGAAAATGTTATGTAATTCGTTTTTTCAGTATTCAATGTCAGTAAGTTATTTTTCAGCCAATTTATTACAGTTTGAAGACCCTTCTGCGCTTTGTTATAGGCTTCAGTCCAGCTATTACCATGAAAAAGAAGAGCCGTATCATCAGCATATGAAATGATGGATGCGTTATCAAGTTTTAGTGTAGTGTAGTAACATATGAAATGAGATGGCTTCATTAATAGGAAACCACTAAACAATTCAACTTTCTTCAGAAGCCGTGGCTGGGGGATGTGATAATGAATGTGAGTGTCAGGGGAAATAACATTAACAAACATTATATAGCAAATATACATCTTGACAGATGAATAACGAGCCGCTATAATGTGCTGTACAAGTGTACATATAGGAACGAACAAAGAACTGCACCGTGATGATCTATTTAACGAATAATTATATTCTTTAACCAGCGTTTTTTTAAATAATGGAGCTGCAAAGACTTCCTTGGTAGCAGGAAAATATAATTCTTCAAAAGTGTAACGTGTATGATGTTTTAACCCTAAATTATACCAACAATTAAAATATTACTATGAGTTTGTGTTTTTTCTCTTTTTCTGTACTTTTGATATATCTTTGCGCTGTTGCTCTTTGACCTAAGTAAGATGGCAGTAAAGGTAAATGTAAGGTGGCTGTCAGTACCCAGGAAGCACATTTTATCCATGGAAAACATTTTTTAACAAAAGAGTAAATCCTTACTTACTTTAGTGTCTTGTTCGTTGAAAAAAGCCGTACAGCCGTAGTAATACACTGGAGTTGACAGATATTTTATTATTCGAGAGGCGTCTAGGTTTGGCATTCCATGTTTTGTATAATAATTATAATCTAATGACCAAAGTTGCAGGTAATCCAACTTATATGTGGTATGATCAATCTAACAAAAATATACAAATAGTATTCTCAAATAACTACAAGCAATTAAGTTGAAGTTATTTTTTATTTCTCTCGTAAAATGAGCCCCAAGTCCACCACAAAAAAAGACTTATCTCAGATTTACAAACCTTAATTTACAAAGAGAGGGTCAGCCCCCGACCCTGAAAACCCCGTTCGTCTTTGAAAAATACACTAGGCTTTAAGGGAGGCCAAATTCTGATGCACAAAAAATCTTTAAATCAGAATGTCTTAATACCTACCGATAGTCCTTTGATTTGCTAAGTATGTACCTGGAATAGTCCTTATGATGACAAGTTTTCAAGACCCTTTGGTCAATGCCTTATAATAAAAGCCAGTGATAATTACAGTGAGTATGCTTACTTGATACAAATACGTGATTCGTGCTGATTGTAGGCTGGATATTTATACCGTAGGGAAATTATATGACGTACATAATTGTAAGTGATGTATTGTTGTAGAAGCTATTTAAGTAAAAATCCGAATGTTTTAATTAATTTTAATACCAAGGTTTGCATACAAATAATACGAAGGTCCGACCGACTTTTTGAAATAAAAGATAATTGAATTGAAGCGTTCCAATTTTCACATAAATATTGTTTCTAAATATATTTCTCTTGGTTTTAATAATCACCCGGAATAATATACATCTATTTCATTTACCCAATTTTAGCACCGCAAGTCCCGTTTAATTTACTGGCAGCACTACCAAGGTAGTTGTTGTCCTTACGCATTGTTCTCAGTGCGTGCCACTAATTGGATCGCGGTATTCGCCAAAATCGCTTGCAAAAACGAAAAAACGCCAATGTGTATCGAGCCTAAAATAAGAACAATAGACCCAGAGCTGTCTGAAAATGAGAATCTCTGCTGCAAAGGTACTTTAGTTTGAAAAAGCAATCACAGTTAAAAAAAGTACCTTAAATTGTATAGTATACATGACGGACCAATTACACCAAGATCACCTGATCCCAAACTTACTAGACCAAGCACGATAGGTACCATGATTTCAGACTGTCACAAACTGATGAATATTTAAATTACATAGGGACTTTATTGGATAATAAACACTTAGATACAGAACAAGCACAATGTTCACATTAGTCCTGGATGGGTACTGCTTACGAGCTTAAGCATAAGCTCTAGCTTTTGCAAAAAACAGAGCAATATGCCAGTCAATATAACGAATGCTTTGTTCCCGCGTGTTGATTGCAAGTGGACGCAACCCCTGGGCTAGGAGATGACAGCGCTCGACGGCACAGATAATGATACAAGAAATAATTACGCCCATTGATCGGATCTCATTAAATCGGACCAATGGCTGCGTCGCCGGCACAAAAGGAGAATGGCTGGCCCGCAATTTGCCCCGGCGCCGCCGACTGCCCTTTCTTATTGAAATAATTCGAGTCCGCTACTGGATTCAATTAGACACAAACCGTTACTCGCGGGAACATGCCGTTAAACACCAGCGAGGACATTGCTCAGATTTGCAAGACGTACTGTCTGGGTGTTACCTGGGTATTTCGGGACTTGAGCAGCTTTTCATAATACAGGTCGTTTGTTTTTCTATCACTTATTTCAACCAAAGCCCCGCATGTTCTAGTGAAAAATAAGGTTTACTTGTTTACGAGATTTTCTGATAAATTAAGCAAGGCAAGGAATTGAAAGAGTGTCAAATACAAGGATCAGCAAAAGAAAGTTGTGTAATTGTCAGAGGGACTTCTAGATTTACCACTCTCAACACCATCTAACAACAAGAAACTTTGATAAAATTGTCACGGTATATTTTTATGAATACAAATTGAATTTAATAAATACAAGAGAGTTGTTTTAAGTAACTAAATCAGAAAAAAGTTTTAAGGTACCAAAACGTTCTCCCAACAGACGATTGTGACACCACGTTCCCACAAAAAAAGAAGAATGCAGCTTACAAAATCCTTGCCAAATGTATCATGTCAGTGATAATGATACATCTCAAATTAGCGAACGTATCTTCGACGCCTTGTCCGACGAAAAGTCCGGCTAAGTGTTTGTCTTCGTCGGCAAAGCTCCAGAGTTAAAGCACGAAATTTACATTTATTGAAAGCGCTCGCGATGCACGATGGTTCGAAGGAATGTTAAGCAATTTAATATAATATTCCGACAGTCTGCTGTAGTTTAAAGTCAATTTGCGAAGCAATGTGACATACGAGGGCATCACACGCACGCTGGAACAAGAAGACAAGGTTGCTGGTTCAACACCTGTTTTAACCATAATGAAATTTATTTTTAAAAGCGTTAATTATTTGTGCTTATTTACACACGAAGTTTTGAGTTTCAGCACAGAATTAAAAAAAAAAGGATTCTAACTTAGTTAGGCCCCTTTTCGGTCCTTATCCTGTCGCAGAGCAGATTCTACCACACTTAAACAGTGTCCTTATTATATCGGTTTTACAAGACATTTATGTTCACCGACTTGACATTACCTGTGCCATTATGTTTTTACATATTTTATCCTAAGTACTGACGTGGGCAGTTTTAATTTATTGGCTCGACGGTTTATGATCTTCTGCAGTAATTCCCTCCGTTGCAAGATTCGGTTTATAATGTATTTTGTCCATAATTTAGCGACTCATCAGGACTTTAAGAACCTAACCAGCTTTTATTAATACCATGTTTTGGGCAACAATACTTTTCGATTTTTATTAATGCTCATAAAATACTAATTAGGAACATGCAGCAATAACAGTTGCGAACATAAAATTGTAATTAACATAAATTAAATAATATTTGTTAGGTATTTTTCACAGCAGTGAATTTTACGGTGGCATAAATGTAAATATAAAACAAATAACATTGTGACTCCCGATTAACCTCATGTTATCTTGATAAAACTGGTCAAACAAAGACAAATTCTATTTCTATTTTTACTGACATTATATTTATTAGAAGTTTTGTGGCGGGCTGTTTTTTTTCAAATTCGAACTTTGAGGTACCATGAATGTTTTTGACATAATTAGCATAGGTTGGACCTAACTTCAAAAATATTTACTATACTAATGACAATACAACTCATTTTATGGCGGACACGGCAGCTTGAAGCAGTAAATATTGACAGCTTCAAGCTGCGACTGCATAGTGAACTACAGTATTCTACGTACACACATACAAGGAACCGCTCGAGCAGTTGTGACTGCATTAGGCGGTTGGCAGCACAAGCAGTCGCCAGGCATACACTGACTGCTCGAGCTGTCGACTGCTCTCTAGTAGTTACCTCTGCCCGCGCTCTTCATACCACGTCGCGCGCGCTTCCTGCCCGTCTTGTTTTGTTTCTTGAGCAAAATTCAGCAGTTATCAATGGCAGCTTCAAGCTGTTGACTATGACTGCAAGAACGGTCCGTGTATCACTGGCCAACTGCTCGAGCTGTCCGGGCGGGCCTAAGATTGTAATGTCTAGTTACTGATAATTCACGTCAAGAAGTTCAAGCTTAGTTTACGTCGGAGGTTTTTTCGGGTAATTGAAACATAATGTTTGTATTGGATCTGTTCCTTATAAGTTACATACTGATTCAAGGGGTGGAGGTACCTTTTTATGTATTGTTTAGTACATGTATATTATGAGTGAAAAAACAAGTTTATTGTATTTGTAATTTCCTTTTTGATTATATAGTTCACAAGGCTATGGTTTATTTTGAATGCAAATATTTTGCGGACAAAACAATCGGTATTTACGAAAACGACACAATTAAGGGGAGGTTACGCATATGTACAGATTTCAACTTATGGTTTTTGACTCAATATTATAAACCAGACAGAAAATGTAGTGATAAACTGTACCTAATTGAGTCTGATGTATTCTCATCATCAATGTGGACTGACTCGTGCAGAGGCACTTATGTAAAACCTTGCATGAAATATTCATGTCACTTTTCACAAAGCAATGTCTCTTATGTCTTTTCCTTTTTGTTTCGTGTATTAATACCTTCATTTAAGCAAGATATTGTATTTTTTATTTATTTTTATACATTACAAAAACAGTGGAGGTAACATTGCAAGCCGGTCGCCAGTCAGAATTTGTCTCTACATCACTGTGTAAATTCCAGTGGACCATTGTCGTTGCAATTAAAAGCTTGCCTCACCTCGTTGGAACAAAAACCGATCACGTCCTTGTCGAAAGGGGGGTAAAAAGTGGGAATTTTAGTTTCTGCGATGCGCGAGAGGAGCGGTGAGTTTTTGCGGGGCCCGTGTCAATGGAAAGCTGAATGGGTTCGTTGGTGGAGCAAAAAGCGGATCGCCGCGTGTCGCTATTAGTATGTGCGGCGGCGTCCGAATGAGCATTAATTTATTGATAATATGATATTGGAAATGCACGCGTCGGCGCGCGGGAGGCGGCGAGCACGCGCGCCCTTCCTGCCGCGAGACGGCCCGGCTGCCGGACGCAGGGCGCAGTCAGTCCATTGAAGATGACATACTAACCGAGTTTCACGGAGATTTATTTGAGTCTTTTAACTTTTTTACTGATATTGAAGTTGATTTTTGATATTGTCTAAATAATTCGGTTAACATGTCTACGAGTGATCAATAATAAAAAACCTAAAGATTTCTGCTCTCTAACTAGGCTTCGATTGCTTTTCAGCAGTCTAGTCATAATCACGGGATGGTAAATTATTGTTTAATTACTAACCCGTATCACGTCAAACGTAGGTAGGTATATTTATCTAAAAAATGAGACGAATACGTTTGAACTTTTTTATTATATTCATGTTTTGTGGTGTTAAGGTTTGAGTGGTAAGATTTGAGTGGTCATACGTAATGTTTTCTAAGTTTATTTATCCATCAATCAAATAGAACCTACGAACAATGAATTTATTTCAACACGGCGCTCATTCAGTTTAGTATGGTAAAATAAAGCGAGAATCGTGAGATCAACCCAATCAGAATTGTAACGAATAAAATGGTAACCATCCTGCCAATTTTAGAAATCGGTCTACAGAAGAATTTATGAAAGGCTTTGCACGCGCGACGATCAATAGCGCGGATGCCGAAGGCGGTCTTTACACGTGGCGACTTAGCAGTGGTGATGAGAACCGCTGAAGAATAACCCTTTAGGTGGACATATTCAGTACAAATATGAAATACAGAAGAATAGAAAGAAGAATTATGACTTCTCTCACTTACTGAGTGTGGTCAGTGTGATTTTTTAAAATGTGAGCTTTTTAATTGAAGACAGTATCTGCCATGGGGGTCACCGGTGACCGGAAAACAATAGATTTTCTATCGTGTCTGGTTAGGCGGCAGTCAGCAACTTTATGTTACCCTAGTCAATAGTGATAATTAAGAAGAAGAGGAAGAGCGATCGGACGCTCGGAACCCACATCCTGACTGGAGGTCCTGGGTTCAAATACACCTCGGATAACGGCGGGTTGGGTTCTAATGCGCTTGGTGAAAAGTGGGCTTAATCATGAAGTCAACAGTCAACTTAACTCGTCACTTTGGTAACAATTTATTTTTTCACTAACGAAATAGCTTCCTAAATGAGAGAGATGATCAAATTAGATCACAGAATGGATTTGCCTGGGCCCGTATTTAATAAGATTCATACTCTAAGGAGGCACGAGCTATACTCTACACGCAAGCTGTTGCTGAGGTATAGTAATGTAATGCTAGTGATCAACCGAATTGTTATTATTATATTATTCAGCCACCCTAGAGTCAAATTAGAGACATCCAGAGGAGTCAGCTGGTAACTGGTAATGGTTCTCTAAATAATCATTAAAATAAGTAGTTCTGTGTAAACGCCCCAAATTTAATGCGGCGCAGAAAACCTTAATCAGCGGGATGAACTGGAAATTTATGTGGGCTGGTGTGGCATTAATTAAAATACTTCTCGGCCCTCGACGCTCGGCAATCTGTCAGGGACACTTGTTAAAAGGTAGGCTTCGATAAAAACGGCGATAGGGAATCATGGGCATAATTTCTCTTTACCATATATGAGCTTAAAGTTTTTACTTTAAGTGCGCAAATGAATGAGGCTTTTACCCAGCAGAAACGATAAGCTTTTGTGGATGTTTAAGAAAGGAAAAATGAAATCTTATACCTTTACGTCATTGGTTCTTTTAGAATTTAATACATTCGATATTTATTCTTTCAAATGCAGAATTTTTAGTTACCATAAGCTCTAGGTTTTTTGCTATAGTAAAATTCAGAAAGGTTATAGAGATAATGGACGTGAATTTTAAATAAATATTATTTTCAATTCACAACAAAATAATAACACGTCAGATACTTATTCGTAGCTTTCAGTATCATGAAGGTGTTAAAACATGATAAGTATTTATTCATTTCTTTTGTATTTCTAAGGAATGATTCGTAATATAACATACCATTGCGACTTTATCCTAAACGGGGTAGCCCGAGGAAAGTTACTTTTGCTGTCATGGGGAACGGGAACACTCAGAAGCCCACTTTTCACGAATGGTATTGGAACCCAACGTAGTCGCTGTTAAGCCCTCCGCCGTTATCCGGGTTGATTTGTTTTTTTATCGATGTTTTCCATCACTGGAGAGTTAATCGGAAAAACAATGAACACATTGGGGGGTTATCTAATTATACGTTGAGATATAAATTGTGTGACCCTAATTATTGAGTGCTTATAAAGAATCACAACATTCATTTTGATGATTAAGGCCCATATGAGAGGTTTCGAAATTAAATTATGTCAAACGCTGACAAGTACTGCGGGGGGACATACCCCTCTGAAGAATTGCCGCGCTTTATTTTGTAATATTTTCTCTTTAGCCGGGACCTCATTGCAGTTCCAATTTCTTTTAAATTTTTCATTTTAAATAATCTAGTCGACAATAGATGGCGTACGCATTACATCAAAAATCTTTGACTAGTCTTGTCAGTGTAGCATTTGAATAAATTAAAGCAGGATTGAGCCAGACAAAGTTTCCGCTAAAGTTTTTAGTAATGTATCAATCATACTTCTGAACAATTTAAAATGTCCATAAGTTCTTAACACTACAAACTACCAATAATATCTGAATATTAATAACATCATTAAAATCTGAGCAGCAGTTAGTCAATAATTTATATACGCACAAATAACCAAAATTATCTGAACACCTAAAACGTCAAGTGTATCTAAGCAGACAAACACCGCAAATGGACCAAAATTGTTTTGATACTAATTACGAACGCTGCTGCTAATTCAGCCGTAGATTGAGAAGTAGCTTCCACAATCGCCATTGATTCTCGAGGCAGATCTATTCATTGCTTATGCACGATATTTACACTGAGCTTGTTAAAAATGTTAATCTGGAACGTTTGTATCTAAAAATCTAAGTTGAGACTGACACAGTCTTGCATCAGATTCTTCATGCTCTATGTTGAATTCGACTTGATCGAGTGTATTTATCAAATGATCTCTAAGTTTGTGTGGCAAATTGCTGCATTTTCATCTTTGTCTTCTAATTTTAAATCACTTAGCCATGCCTCGTATATGTCGTGAATCAATAATTTCAGGTCAATCAATAATAAACATATGAACTACTCAAAAAGTCCATAAGTTCTTTACACCATAAGTTATCAATCATACTTCTGAACAATTTAAAATGTCCATAAGTTCTTAACACTACAAACTACCAATAATATCTGAGAGAAAAAGTTCATGTAACTTTTTTTTAAGAAGGCTTTCAAAACTTAGGGAAACAACATTACTTACCACTTTTTCAGTAATTTTTTTTTTCTGAATTATTATTCAGCTTTTATTTTATTTGCTATAAATGTAAATGCTTCAGAATCAAGTAGACTTATATTAATTAGACTATTCAGCTAACAATTGGAAAAAAAATTAAGCATGTACCTCAACACAACCCAGAAATTGTCGAACATTTGAAAAAATAACATAACTCAAAAACTACCAAAAATCGCAGAACATACATGGGGCTCAATCAAAAGGTATTGGGGTCCCCAGACCACAGACCTTCGCTGGTACAGGTTACCCGGGACACCCTGCATAGTTATCATTCTGCATCTTTTGGGTTAATTTAATTATCTTTTAAATCTTGCCGAATATGGGTGATTTTAGAAAAAAGTGTTCTAGGCATCATTTTCCATGTTATTTTTTTTTCTCAGCGTGGGCATAATCAAAAATTACGTACTTATAAACGATCAAGAACTAATTTATAACCCTCTAAGACACTTTGTTATAGTTCGGTTTAATAAAAATAGAATGATCAGACCTAATATATAAAATACTAAAACAATAAGGAAATTATTACAAAAATTAAAGTTTTGGTATTAAAAAAACACGTTAGTTTTGTAATGAATTTTTGAACCTTAAAATAAAACTTAAACTAAAACAATGATGCAAAACATTTAAAACCTTCCAAACTTTTGAAGAAACTGGTCCCATGTACGGATCATAATTCTGCTGTAGTAATAATACTTTATTAGAAACAGTGTCTAAAATAGTAAAACCATAAATAAAAAATGAGAAAAACAAAAAGAAACTCGAGCAAAAAAATTAATGTGGGTGGGATTTGAACCTTGATCTTAAGATACACGGTTTCTCAAAAGTAAATTCGAAGTCCACTGTTCCAAAACCAACAACATCAAACGTGCGAAATTCAACACCTTATCTTGTCTTTTCCAGCTACATAATTCAAATAACATCTAAATAGCGCAGTCGAATCTACAAAATATTTTTTGCGAACTTGAATGTAAACCACTATTCACAATGGCCTTTTTTGGGAACGATAAATTTATACAGTATCACTCAAAATAATAGGGTTTCACTGTTTGAGTGATAACTAGTAGTGGTGAATGTTTATACATACGCTGTCCCACTGCTGCCGCTGGGCTTAGGCTTCCATCACTGAAATCAAGTCATCGCTACAGTAAAGGATGACCTGCTGTCCTACGGAAGTATAATAGGCCATTTTATCTGTTAGCATTTTGAATGTACCCCATTCAAAAATTAAACTTTTCCATTAAGTTTACTATTACTAGCATATCCTCAAGTAAACTCCTATTTGTTCAATTGGGTTTCTAAAAACTTGTACTCTGTACATTCACCTTAAGATAATCAGGGAGCTGGCACTTTTAAAGTACTCGCACAAATGCTATCCCATTAAAATAGTACAAACATAACATAGTACCTATGTTTAAAACATTGTTTGATGTCAATAGCAAATGGTAGAGATAATCGTGATTATGTCAAGTGTAACTGATTTTTGTGGTGTGAAAATATAAAATTTTCTAAGCGAAGAAGGTTGAATGGGTGAATGTAGTTATAAACGTAGAATATTAATTAATAAAATATAAAAAGCAAGTCTGGCCATCAGTCGTGATGCCATAAATATTTAGGCGTTACGGCTATGCTTCAAGTAGCATACCATAAGTGCTAAGTGCCAAGTTATTATAAGAAGAGCGCGGACAAAACGACAATTTGGGCGTTTACTAAAAAAATAACATGAACGATATTCTTAATACTATGTAATATAATATACTTAACATCCATAAAATGCTATAATTTCGACTGTTGATTTCAGCATTACATTATGGAGCCTTTTTGTATGAAACTATTCTTCTAAATGTTGAAAGTTATCCTATATTTTAGTATATAAATTTCAGTATTCAATCTCATCTTTGTGATACTATTTTCTGAGAGTGTGTTCCTAATGTTTTGGCTGGTGTTTTTTATTCGCTTTTTATTTTAAGTTTAAGAAATTAATTAGTTCCAAAAATGTTTTCTATTATTAAAACATCACTCTTTAAGTCGTTTCTGCATTTGTTTCTGACAGTGGCATCTGTAGTGACATGTTAAAAATGCGTCACATCCTATTGTCACTTCATGAAAAACATAAATGCGTTTACCATACCTTCAAACACATCGGCTTAAGGATCATATTTCATTAAAATAAAATAATTATAAGTTGGTATGACTTTGACACAACACATTTGCTTGCTTTTTGGCTATTCGAAGCTAGATGGCAGTCACATAGCGTAACTTTAAAAATTGTTTGTAAAATAATTAAACC
The DNA here is from genome assembly GCA_947369235.1 of Udea olivalis. Taxonomy (NCBI): domain Eukaryota; kingdom Metazoa; phylum Arthropoda; class Insecta; order Lepidoptera; family Crambidae; genus Udea; species Udea olivalis. The sequence goes on from OX376351.1 coordinate 13,170,137, forward strand.
ATTAAAAAATATTGTGTCTCCCCCAATTTTCAAGAAAATGAAGAACTAACATATTCTAATTCGAATGATAAGTGTTGAAGGTAAAAAAAAACACATTATCGTGGAGGAAATTTGACACAACTCCGATGTTGGCAAGCGCCTGAGCGCGACTGGCGGGATGACGGGCGGCGGGGCGTGTCATCAGACGCTGGGCAACGATCTATATTCGGGATAAAATATGATTTTAAACAGTTGTGGGATAACTGTTGAAAAAAAAATAGCACAGTCAGAGAATCTATAGAATTCAAAGAAATTATAAATATTTCTATATTAAAATTATGTGATTTTTTTACATTTTATCCACTAATAATTCGTTCAAAAATGTTATCGTAGCCTATTTTCACATCCTATCGTGTTACAATTTAGCACAGGTTCTAGACAATATCCTTAAGCATATCATTATATTTTTTGCAAGACTATTAATAAAAAATAAACACCTAAACCATTGAATCGAAAAAAAGGGTTTTTTCGAACAATCTCTTGTCACGCCCCCCCCCAATTCTGGAAACATGTCTGAAATAGCTCCATTTATGTCCAATACAAATGAAATGACCCTGCAATCGGTGAACTCGGTCCGATAAACATGCGAGGCAGGAATCGAACCAGTTGACTTAATGAGAGCTCATTGTCAATCGGCTGTCGTTGCCCGCCCGCCCCGATATGCAAAATGGACTGAGAGCGCGCTTTATCCGCCACTCATACGCCGATAACATTCACCATGGAAATATTTTTATCAAGGTAATGACGGTTTTTTAAAGGCTACAAATTGCTTTTTTTTCTATCCATCGTTTTTATCACTAGACAAACATTCATTCCTTTAGTATTTATGCACTTACTTACCCTTTCTATCATCTTTCCTATACCTGTAGGTTGTCTGGAAGAGATTGCTTCAAGCAATAAGACCGCCTAAATTGTACATTACGCTTTAAGTGTATTACTTATTTGTAACTACTTTGTTTGATATGCAATAAAGAGTTTCTTATCTTATCTTATTAGAAATAGTTTCAAGCAGCCATAAGCTTGCTACTTACCTTTTAGCTGCCTAAAACTATTTCTAATAAGATAAGATTAGAAACTCTTTATTGCACATCAAACAAAGTAGTTACAAATAAGTAATACACTTGAATCCTAATATACAATCAAGGCGGTCTTACACCAGTCAGTCAATGACGTCAAACGAAGCAGTTTTTGGGAAATTACTGACGTCTTTATTTATTCGTAGGCAAAACAGTGCGAAGCTATTGGTCTGATATTGCATAATTTATTCATATTCTTATTTCATCGCCCTATTTTTACTTTCCATTTCGTAACTAGGCTGCTCATTCAATATTACCTACTTCTAAATAATTAAGTAATTATGATTCGCACAAAGTGGTAACGCACCATACAAAAATAATTTATTAGTAATAAACAAGGCGAGTCTTTTCAATAAAAAATAATTTCGACTAGGATTGGAGTTACATAGACTTATGACTTAACACAAAGGCCTTCACTATAGAATACCTTAAAAAACGTGAATGCTCACTCCCTTCTATTTCTGTCCGCTACTAGCTAACTACATACGATGAACCTTCATAGAATAGGACGACTTCGTTCTGATTATAAATGTCTAGATTTATCAAAGGTCTCTTGCAACAGTTAATGCAGTGTTCAACGGTCTCCACGCATCTGACAAGTTTGAGACAGTTACAAATGGTACTTCGTTTCGCTGTTGCAGCGAGAAATTGACGCTCAGCGTGGAGTACTCCTGACTGCATGAAATAAGTTGATTTGGCTTTTCAAAAAAGATATGAATGCATTATTTTTAAACAGGTTAGTTATTTTAATTATTTAGGACGTGTACACGACACAATTAGCGTAGTGCGATGAAGGACGGATTCTCGCCTTGACTGACGTAGTGCCCCTGGGATCGATTCCAGGTAGTGTTAGAGCAGGAAACGATCTTAGGAACGCCACAGAAAAAGACAAAGCATTGTTCAGCCTTTTCTTTGAACGTTGCCTTCGATCATTTGTGAAAAACATTTGCTTTTGTTAAAACTACTGTAGTGAAGACTTAAATTTAAAACAGTTTCGTAAACTCTGGTTAATATATCTCAAACTAAACTAATCAACGAATCCAATACTTTTATTATTTCAATAGAGCCTTTGAGCGTTTTCAAGGGGTTTTAGACAAATCTTAGATTTGTTACCGGTAAGACTAATGGTAACACCGAGCCGCGTCGCTCGCTCTCGTCACAACATAAATCAACTTCATATCTGAGTAAGGGCGCGAGCATAACGAGCACAGTCTCATTCGGTCATTCAAATGGTTGTAACCTTAATGTGACCCTGAGTGATGGATCGAGTTAGAGATGTACTCGTAATGATGTAAAGGAGGAAAGATTCGGTTAGGCTTCACTGTAAATCTTTAAATTTAATAGCAGATAAGTAGCTGTTGCCTAGATTTTGTCTTTGCTTTTAATGACCAACATTATTTTCAGAATGAGAATCAGTAACTATAATTGTTTCGATTTTCTATACAACAGTGAGCTACACTTGCTTATTCTAGTGGTTTGAACTGTGCGGTGCGGTAATGGTAGTGTTTCACCCACCTAGTCAGTCGGTTTCGCTTTTTACATACGGTGCGTCTACCACGAGTTGCCACTTTAAAACATACATTTTCGTTTACAATTTTTTCACGCCATCGATAACGTAAATTTAAAACAGCTACTCGTGGTAGACGTACAGGTGTAAAACATTAGTGACGTTACTCACCACACGGAATGAACAATTGGAAAATAATGTTTTAATTGAAAGAAAATTCAGATAGTTAAATACTTTGAATATATTTAATTGAATTTCAGGAGTTTTGAGTTTACAGATCACTGCATAAAACTAGTTACTTAACAAGTTGATTTTCTTGCTTTGAGCTCAAAAGGTCTTATTAATTTAAGTTCATGTAATATATCAGCTACATATTATTAACGATCCATAATACTTAGCGTATCTGCAATGCTCCACGCGCCATCCTCCACGCATTCAGACTTTAATTGAATAGGAAACTTGAACACAGGAAATCGGAGAAACGAGAAGGCACTCGATATCCGGCACTCAATAAATTGTAGGGTCTTTTTTGCAACACTGTGTCGCAAGTCCTTTTTAAGCAATAAGAATTAAGCAATGTATTATGAAAGAAACAGGAAATACTTCTTATACTTGAAATTAAATCCACTGCTTAAAGTTCATAGCCGTTTCAGGAAAAACTTTGCTGCTTTTTTACTTCTTTGTTTCTGTAAGTGCAAACAAGTCATACAACTTTTGGCTGTGAAAGTATAAAGCCAATGTATGGTTTTTACTAATCAATTCAGCGCTCGGTCACTTTCAGACCAAACGTGTAAATAATAAATGATAAACGGCTGCGAGGTCCCTCAGCGTGATTGCGCTGCGTCTGTGCGGGACAATTACAAGTGATCGAAATACCGACGACGTCGTTTAAAACAGTATTCGGCCGGTGGGGCCCGGAATTCGCGGCATCGGGCCTGCTCCCGCAAAAACACGCCCGCACCCACTGCCCACTTATTTGTCAAAAATAAAAATTATGTTCTGATTATTATTTCAAGAGGCGGACGGTATCCGCCGCGAGAGACCGCGATCGCGATGCACGCGATAAAGCGACAATAAAATATATAAATAATTCATTTCGGCAACGTGCGTATTGATTCGCAAGAACGTGTTTCAAATGTTTTATTGTCAGAGGTATTAATAAATGGGGGCAGATGTATGGCGACTGTGCCGCCGCTACATGATTGCTGCGCTTGGCAGTTCAATTAATAAAAATCAAATTCGTTATTCTCAATGTATTGTTCTTGCGGCTTCTGAAGGCGCGAATTTTTTACGAGTTCAGATTAACAGCGGATTGATGCGTTTCATGTTTATAGCGCTGACGGATGATTTATCAAATGATAGCTCGAGGCTATCTCATTATAGAGCCGTGAATTTAATCTGCGATCACAATCATCCTCCTTTATACCTTTGAGGCGAAAACCTGCTCTACATTCCGTATCCACAATTCGTTATCTTTAGGGGCCTAGCAAAAATTACTCCGAAACGTTGTTGGAAATATTAGGCTACATTTTCAGACATTGGTCAATCAGTATGTTTCGCGAATAGTACGTAGGCACTACACCCATATTTCTTTTTGCTCTTTTTACCTCAAAATACCTATACAACAGTCGTGAACTCGTGTCCACGGGATGACAATGATTTAAAGAGCGGAATACCATTAGTTGAAATTCAATTTTTTAATTAGCTGTCATCACTCAGGTGCAAAATTAAACAGCTGACTGTATCTTTAGGTAATCGTGTTATCGTGTCCTCCTTTACACTACAGTACAGGCTTCAGTAGACGAGTTGGGATACCGTAGATTTTTTAGTTTACAGTGTCTTGCTGGCTCAGTTCTACATTTGCTATTTCAAATACCTAGCCACTACATTACACGTTAACCTAAACCAGTTAAGAAATAACAGAAAAGGACCTTGAAAAGAGAAAACAGCTGAGTATTCTAACTACTCAGACATCGAGACGATTCATTATTAACAACAAAAAAACCAACTTCAAAAAAAACTATTCCAAAACAAAGCATTGCGTATTCTTCTAAAACTTATATATACGATAAAATAATGTAGGTACAATCATTGTTATTGTTGGAGTCGGTGTCAGCTAAGGAAACACTACAATATACCTAGCAATATACCTATTTCTTACATATCACGTTTACGTATGTTTGTAGGTAATTACAAACCTACATTGATCAAATGGAATCGCCAATTTACCAAATATCAAATACTGACATTCATTTGGGCGCACTAAAAGTTTCCGAAATCAATAATAAAAAAATACTGTTAATGGTCAAAACTGAGCTTATTGTTTCTCAAAATATTCTCCCTTTGCGTCAATGCACTTTTTCATACGATTGAACCAAGTTTTAAAACATTTGTGCCACTCCGCCGTGGTGAAGTCTCAGATACATCTTTTTTATACTCTTCGACAGCCTCTTCTGGTGATGAAAACCGTTGATCGCGTAGTTGGTTCTTGATTTTTTGGAACAGAAAAAAATCACACGGTGCTAGGACTCATGCTGGACTGTATGCTGGATGACTCATATGTTGTACGTTTTTCGCCTTTGAAAACTCATTTGTCTGTCTGGCCGTGTGGGAACTTGCATTGTCGGGGTGCAAGATGATACGGCGTTTACCGTTATTTTCACGGAGTTTGCCAATAATTTCCGGTAAACAAATGGTCGTGTACCGGTCACTATTCACGGTACGACGATTTTCTAAAGCAACAGTAGCCACGTGTCCAGTTTTATTGAAAAAAGAAGAAATCATCCGCTTCGAGGCACTTTTCACGCGCGCCACTTTGGTTGGTTTCGGCTCATCTCTATAGACCCATACGCTCGATTGCTGCTTCGTTTTGGGATCATAGCTGAAATCCATGTTTTGTAAGACCTTTATATCTATGTGACTATGTAATGAATAAATAAATAAATAAAGTACAGTAACTATTTTAAATATAAGGTAGTTACCTACCTAGAATGGTACCCTTTTTTACAAAGGTATTTAAGTTAGCAAAACGACATTTAAAACCAGGTTTGCAGAGTATTTTTAAATCTGCTTTGTTTGGCTGATTAATAATGAATGAGTAAATAAATTATAAGCAAATATGCATTCATCTGAGTATCTTAATAACTCATTGTGATTCAGAGAAGTTGACCAGGCATAACATGCCGTGTAACAACACCCACTGAAGAAAAAAATAGCATAGCAAGTACTAGGTGTGGACCAATCACGAAGCAGCAGCAAGGTCACTCTTGGAAGGCGGTGCTTACCAGCCCTGTTCCTCACACGAGGTCCGGTTCGCCAAGTCAAGATTGTAGAGGTGCTAACACATTGCAGAAATATCGACCTTTTTATTGTGAATGATCAATATTAGTTTTATTTTAAACACCGTTAATTTATTTAAGCAACTGAGGCCTCTCATTTACAGAGACGCGGGGCTATTGTATGATTGCTGACGCACCGCCCAACGCAACGCGCGACGCCCCGCGTCTCCGTACATGATGACTTAGGTTTGTGTTTCTTTAATCGATTGGAAGTGGAAGGTTATTTTAAACGTGTGCTTTGCTTGTCGGGGTGGGTGGAATATGATCACGCTAACCTTTAAGTTGCCAACCTACAAAATACCTCTCTACGTTTGATGCCGAACTCATGTAGCATATGATACCAAAAAAATGAATACTTCGGCCTCAAACTTTCGCCTCGATTCGCGGTACGTTGACGTGCCGGATCGCTTTCCCCTGTTACTGTCCGATTGCCCACGCCAAACCCTCCATGGTTAAGGCACATAAGTAAATAAACAGAACAGATACAGAGCCTTAACATCCGAACTGTGACAGGCGACGCTACTTCACGTGAGCGGGTGAACACAGGTGGCCTCGTAGCACATTATGAGAAACCGGTTTATTCCTGCTCAGCCAGTGGTCAAGCTACAGCTCACACACACACGAAACTTTGTCTCTGTTCTGTTTATACTCGTATTCATATGCTTAAGGTCCGCTATAGGCACATCTGTCAAGGCACTACGACTTAACAGCAGTATACTAGTAGTCATTCAAACTTCCTTGAGTTATATTTTTTATACTTGCGTGACTGTGATGTATAAGCACCTTTAGTTCCCGCCCGACCTGTCTAGCCCTCAAGCCTGGTGACATTGGGCATGCCCATACAGTAATTATAATGACATTGCCATTATTAAACTCGAATGCAACTCTGTATCGCAGGAATGTAGTCGATATTAATTACCTACGTACGAGTACCATTGGTAAGCAGACGTGTTTTAAAATATAGTTATTGTTTGGGAAAGACAGTATTGTCAGTCATATCGAGACATTGTGCAATAAAATAAATTCATTTGCTTACGCACTCTAGCGTTTAACTAAAGTCAGTGATGCCAAGGTTGCCACACAGGCACATCACGGCTACGTTGGTTCTCTTTTGAGGTATGCTATTCTGCTCTGGGGTAATTCGTGCCATGCAACTTGAGCACTCATAGCACAAAAACAATGTATTATAGCCATCACTAACATTGACATCATGACTTGCAGACCATTTTTCAAGAAGCTTAGGTTATTAACTGTCCCAACTTTATATATCTTCGAATTGTGCCTATTTGTCAAGACTTATCCTCAATTATTTAATCCGAAGGGTAACTCTAGACTCAATTCAAGATTCCCTGATAAACTCGTCTTACCCTGTGTCTCGACAGATCTGTACAGTAGAAATGCATATTATGGCGATCAAAATATACAATAGATTAGATTATGACATGACATCATTGCCAGTTAACATGTGCAAGAAAAAGTTGAGAATGTGGCTGATCGAAAAGTGTTTTTATTCAGTCAAAGAATATTTTGATTCATTTAGACGAGTGTTATCGTGACCCAATTGTTTTTTGTTTCGCGAATACTTATTGATTTTTTTTATAATTAACTTATATCTGTATGTATCCCAGGTTCTGGTGAAATGTGGGCTCATTTTTTATTTGTACCATCTTTTATACCACTTTTCACGCAAATAAACAATATTCTATTCTATTGAAGTTATTGTAACAGTTAGTTGCATCAATTGCTAATGTCTCCACACTGAAATTCATGGTCAACGTAAAAGTTTTAATTGCCGGTTTTTTATGTAGCTGGCTCTCTCTCTGGCTCGGTAGGTAATGACACTTCCTGCAAAGCCGCAAGTCGTGGGATCAAACTGGATCGAACTGACCCAGGACAAATATTTATGAGACCATTTTGTTTTCTCTGCTTAAGAGTTGTTATTATATGTTCAAGTATTTATAAAGAACTATTAGCTACCTCGACAGACTTTGTTCTGTAAAGAAAAGTGTTGTTGTAAATATTTTTCTCGTAATTATTAAGTTTTTTCTCTTCTTAAGAACCTTTTTTGTGCCTTACTAAAAATATAAAAAAGGAGGCCAATTGGTCAGCCGTTCTCGAGTTTAGCGCTTAGGAACACATTTGGCCATTGATTTGTATTTATACAGATATACTCGTATTATCTAGGAATGTGTTTCGGTCTTCAACACTGTTATGTAGTTTGAACTTGCCATGATTTATGTTTAGATTGCCATCGGTAGAGATGTTCGTAGATGTAAATTATGTGATTTGATGATGCACTTAAACATTAACCAGCAATAACTATAGTAAACGAGATGAAGTAATTAGTAATTAGTTGGTTAGCGCTAACTTATTTTAAAACCATATGCGGTAAAGCTTATATATTTACCATGCACCATGAAATGGGAGTACCGTTCTAAAATAACCCCATCAGAGAGAGTTTATCGATCAATAAATTCCGCATATGCTAACATAAATAAGTTAAGTGAAGTAAATAGAACCTGGTTATTGTATACTAAATTTGTAACCCCCAAACTATAGGCGAAGCTCTTCCTATGGGGAAAGCACACGACTACTTGTTAATTTCTTCAAGTACAAGGTGCCTACGCAGCTGCATCGTAACGTAACAGTGCTCTCACGTACTGGCTCGGCCCTGTACGAACTCCAAGGGCCGTATTACCCTCTCTTATAGCCAGTCAAGTCAATTTTCTAAACTGAGTGTAGCGAGCAGTTTCGTCAGTAAATATCTGGCCTGGAGGATGCATTATTGACAGGTAACTGCTGACTGGCTGAAAATGAAAGATCATATTAGGACATCGCTCGCTACGCTCAGTTTAGGAAATTAACTTGACTGGCTATGAGAGATGATAATACAGCCCCAGGGCCTTATTACAATCGCATAAATCCAGTCAAGTTAATTCTCTTAACGAAAGTGCTTGTTACCCGCAGTAACGAGCACTTTCGTCAGTTAAATATCGAGCCGAAGAAGCGTTAGTGCCAGGTAAATGCTAACTGGCTAGAAATTAAAGATCATATTACGAAATTGCTCGCTAAGCTCAGTTTAGGGAATGACCTTGACAAGATACTAGGTATGGTAATAAGGCCCAGTACGTCTACCATGAGTTCATGTCACGCAAACTACGATAGTTGTTCTACATCAAATTTTAGGTTATTTTTAGTTCCATTTATATTCGCCCATTAAGAGGCAAAAACAAACCTCATACAAAACGTTACTACAGACGCTAACGACTATCGCCCGGCGTGAACGAATGGTATGTACGAGTACAGAGTGTACTTACTGTACCTTGCTTCACTTAGTTTATTATGAACTAGCGGCCCGCCCCGGCTTCGCCCCGATATTAATAAATTCTTACCCGTATAATAAATACGGGTAAGAATTTATTTGTATCGCCTATGTTCATCAGGGATAATCGATTCTAATGGTAAAATATTTTTTTCAATCGGTCCCGTAGTTTTGGAGCCTATTTCATTGCAAACAAACAAACTATTTAATCTTTCCTCTTTATATTTAGACCTACCTTGAACCAAGCCTGGATGGCTGGTTGATGATGGTGTTTTATTTGTTTCTTTTATTTTTTATTTAGTGCTCAAGTGCGTACCTACCTATCATTAGTAATTAATTTCTTTTTATTTTTTGATTTTTGTATTCTTCTATTGCATGTTGTGTTTACCTTAAAAGATTGTTACATTTAGTTTAAATCATTAGTTTAAGTTATTTTGTAAGGTATGATGTAAACAATCACTGGTAAACCTTAATAAATAAATAAATATTAGTAGGTACAGATGAGAGCCAGTTAATGATATGCGTTTTAAGTATTTCACGTTATCTACTAATAATCTATATTAATAAAAAATATTGCGGGCTCTGAAATGAGTAGGCACGAGTAAGAAAAAGTAGTCAGGCCAATTATATTATTTTTAGAGTATGAAGCGCACATCAAAAAGCTGAGTAGTGGACTTCATCAAAAGGACCGCGGAATGAAGGTTTGCCCCACAAAATGTCAACGAGAAAACCACTACTACAGCTATGTGTCATGACTTTCGTGGGACGTTCCCATTCTAAATTTCGGGAGTCAAATCCATTTCTGGGAAATCGTTACAAAAAATATTTGACCTCAAACTAAGCCGAACTTGTACTGGTGGTGCAGGCGTTATTAGCGGCTGGATCTTTGAACATTATGTTTTTTTATCGGGTATAATACCGACATATTTTGTTATCTTTCTGTGGCAGAGTAGCACCCAATCGAATGAACCAATTTCAATGAGGTGTCATTATAGAAATAGTTATAAATCTAGAAACAACGTCAAATCTTAATCATCCTAAATAGCTACACGTGAATAGTTAATATAGCTAATCATAAAAAAAAAATTACAATCGTTTAAGGTGATATTCGAATGTTACAGCCTCGCTTCGCATCCTGATTTAGTGTATATTATATCTGGTAACATCAAACCGACAAAGGAGGCGCGAGCCAAGGGTCGGGATTCCACGGACCACACGCTTATTTGAGAATAATCGGTTAATTGCACTCTTAACGAGTTTGCGAACTGCTGACGGACCTTTCTATCAATTCCGTTGGTAGCGCCTGCAAAATAAATAATCAGAAACGTGGCAGAATATAGGTGATGTTCACAGATAAAGGTACCACCGCTGAAGTGTAACAGTCTGTTTAGATGAAAGTAAGTAGTTGACTTTCTCCGGGTACTTCAAGATAACTATGCGATAAATTTGCAAAACACAACCCGAAATAAAATACACTGAATTCTAGTGTGTGACTATGTTAATTACGGTCCTTTGAGTCCGGAGGCCTACATGTAAATAACGAAGGCAAACATCAGACGATTTCAATGGTATCCAGCCAAACAGATTTAAAATTGTTAAAAAAATATATGACCCAATAAAAAGTTCTCTAATGATCTTTTTTTAGGTAATTGATTAGGTCTAACTACAACATCGATAGTTTTTGGAGTAGGTGCTAAGCTTTCGCGCCTAGATATTGCTTTTCACTGCGGTTTTGTACATATTTTTGAAGGAATGTAGTGGCGCAGCAAGCAGGTCAGAGGTACCTCCTACCCATGCCACTATTAAGTGTATAGCCCACCTATTATTATTCGTACCGTGTATGGCAATATCAGCAAGGTTTCTTTCAACATTAGTCTAATATGTTGATTAGCTCAACAAGACCCCTAATTCAGAGCCTTGTTGCAGTTTCAGTAAATTGATTTTACTTTACATAATATTCCCATGTTATCAAATAAAAACAGTAGGCATTGACGCCTTCATGTTTAATTTTACGCTGCCGCCGAATGGGTGTTTTAATAATTTTAAAGTAAATTAACCAAATCGGCGACAACGTGATTCGGAATCAGGGATCGTCTAGTAATTATCGTTAGAAATCGCTCCTAGCAATAAAATAAGAAATTGATTACAAACTGATATCATGAATACCTTGATAACATACGAGAAAGCACTCTGCGAATATTTTATTGCAGTCTTATGAGGCTGCTTATCGTTTAATTTTAATATCAAACGCGCGGCAGCATTGCTGACGAAATCTGTTCTATATTCAACGGTGAGCATTCCGCATAATTTGCGTAATGAGTTCTTATTTGTTGATAAATATTGAAATCGACTGCAGTCGGACCACACACGGCGCTGTTTACACGACCCACAATCGTATTTTAACGGCTAAAGAGCGATTTACATTCAAAGACGACAAAATGAAAGTGTTTCACTGTATAAAATGGGCTAGAATAATTAGAGAAATACGAGCAAGGATTTGGCATGAAAAATACAACAGTACCATCTAGTACAGCTAAACTTATATTAAGGTTCTGTGCGTAAGTCAACACTTGATTATTCGGAATTACACACTTATTGGCCGATTGTTTGTCTTACCATGATGTTATCCATCTTCCAGGGAGCAAGCTGCTCACTCTATCAAATGGATGAGATGTCTGCTGTAAACTATTTGTATACGAGTTTCTACAGTGCTTCTAATAATAATGGATCTAAAAATAGCACACAAATTGCTATGCAATATCACAGTTTCATGTGAGTTTATCCATGTTTCTCACACCTTTAGGTACCTACCTTATTGCAACGGCCACGCACGACCCGTCCCTTTCTGTGTGAATCCCCCTTATTTTTAATACAAGTGACACGTGACGACGGGCGGGCAATCTTCTTTATCTCGGGGCAGGAATTCGATTAATCCTTGATTAAAATAATTAGCCATTCGCCACGCGCTGCCCGCTCGTGCTAAGAGGCCGGCTGCTGTCTTCGCCACTCAACATTGAATTGACGAAAAAGGTCAAAATGAACTTCAAAATACCCACCACGCTTATTTGTAGGTATCTGGTTTTTAAAACCCGGTAGAGTCAGCCACGGTGGTGTTCAAGCGTAACTCTGTGGATTTCGGAACGGTATGTGCGTTGAATGAGAGCCATTAATAATAACACCTAGAATTATAGTTCCATTCAAGAAGGTCAATTCAACTGTCTGTCAAAATTATAATTTCTTGCACAAGTTATGCCTGGTAATACAAGTTTCACTTAAGAATATGGTTCGTCTTCTGATAATGAAGTTACACCAACCACACCACACACATTTACTGAACAAACGGATTTTTTTTGTTGCAACTCTACGACAGGAACTTGAAATTGAGCACTTTGTTTGACGGTATGAACATCTACATTTAGCCGTCACGCCTAAATATTTCTAGCATCACCAAGGGTGCCGGACTCTTTTTCTATCAGTAATCATTTTATTTATGAGAGCTCATGGCATGAAAAAAGCTCAGCGTAAGTTGCAGTTGACTCTACAATTCATAAATAATGATAGTAGGTAATCCCATTTCAATCCTATCATCACAGTACCGGTCACTGGACATGTAAGTTGAATAGGGCCACATGGCTTGAGTAGGTATTCTGCTTTCCTTGATCAAAAGTATGGAATACAAAATTAAATCCAGAAACAGAAAGCTTCACTCTATCTCATTACTAATAACCTACTCTCTGTTGCGTCACTTCAGTGACATTACACGAGAACACCATTACCGGACTTTGCTTAATAGAAGTTGGGTGATCACACAGTAGCTGACAAAATACCTGGGTCGTACCACAGTGCCTGCAGAGGCCATGTCCTTGCATGCCATTTCTTTCTTTTATTTATATTATTTTATTTATATTGTGTTCAAAATGTGGTCAATACTAAGCTCCATTTTAGATAAATGAAAAAGATCAATCGCCATACAAATTGAACGCAAAGTTAACAAAAAGATTTGTCAACGTCATAATTTTGTAGGTAGGTGCGAGTAACAACATCACCTCCCCTCATTCAAGTGCACCGCAAAAAGGAGTCCCATTGATTGATCCTTTCACCCGGTTAGTTACGGTCGTGGGAGAAAAGGTTCTTTTCAAACGGGTTACGGGTACTGAATTAACTAGCAGAATACCTACTTGATTCTTGAACTATAATTTATTTTATGAAATAGCTATATTACAGCTCTACTTAACTAATCATTTTGTGTCCACTTTTAGCGCTAGGTGCTTAGTAAAATTGCTCAAACGCCATTGGACCGTGTGTTCTTATTTATTTATTTAAACCAATAAGTATATTTATAACTTCACGCACAGCCGAACTGTTCGGCGTAGAACACTGAAATTTGGCATAAGGTTTCTTGAAGAGTGTAGGGAAACACTAAAGCGCAGAACATACAGAGGCGGTGAGCGGTCCGGGAGCAGGAGCGGGAAATGTATGGCATATTGCATAGCAACACGAACGGTACGGAAACTCCCGCCTCTGGAGCTCCCGGTACGGTACCGCCTTTGTTTGGTCTGCGCTAGAGAGGATTTCCCGAATGTATTACGGGAAGAAGAAATAACGGGAAAGGGCGTTCAAAACCTCGAGCAAAAGCTAGGAAGCTTAACTTATATTCGGCAGAGATTGACCTTCATTAGGCTAATATTTTTCAGGACAAGCATTATTCGATCATTCTTTTTACATAGTAAAGTGAAACGGTTCGTGGCATTTCGTAAAAAAAAGCTGAATAACTTTTCTTACAAAAAAAATTACCTACATCTTAGTTGCATTGCCACTATTATCTGTTAATACACTCGGTGGCTCTATCCCACACCAATGCACCTTGCATTATAGTCCCAGGTCGCATTGTGCGAGACGGGTTGAGCCATTGAATAGCGCGGACATGGGACCGGTGCCTATCCTCCCAGTTGACCGACCCACCGCCACCGACCGTGGGAGGCGACCGCGTAAGCATTTTACCGTGGGAACATTACGACTTCAGCCTAGTGAGATGTAGAGATTCGTTTAGGCCAATGACGTCAAGGAACCTATTGCCTAATTCTTTCCCAAGAATACAATAGAAGTCTCTGTTAACTTAAATTACATTTTTAGTATTCTACATGCAGTGATTCATACCCAAAAGAAAATAAAATATACGAGCCTATAGTTTGGTCTACAGCTGCGCAAAAGCTCAATAATATCAAATCAAATCATCACAGAATTTATAAGAAAAGAACCCACGTATAATCGGTCCAACATACTACAACCACCTACCCACTGCGCTGAAAAATGCACAATCTGACGAAGCATTCCGACGCCAACTGAGAAACCTTTTGTTGGAAAAGTCTATCTATTCCATTGACGAATATTTAAATTGTGTATTTTAATTTTACTTGACATTTGTATTTATATTTATGGTATTTGATTGTATGATTTTGAATTTGTAATTTGTATATATTTTTTTTAATTTTTATTATTACTATATTGTTGACGATCTTAATACAAATTCTTATCACTGACATTCAATGTAAAATATATTGTAATTATGTACTATGAGGGAAATAAATCTAATCTAATCTAATCTATAAAATTGCCATTACAAAGCTTGAAATTCACTTCAACTTTTTAAAGGCTGATCAACGAAATATCGATTAAAATCAAACTTCATAACTATACAAAGATAGTAACTAGAAAAATTCGACCTGATCCTGGGCCTCAAGCGGGATCCCACAGGACTCAAGCGGGATCCCAGGATCAGGTCGATTTTTTCTAGTTTCTATCTTTGTGTAAAAAATAGAGCATTGTTTAATGCTAAAAAATAAAAAATCATTCATATCTATAATTTTGCTGCAGTCAAATGCCAGGCTCACATCCTAAAAAACGCTTAATTTACCCAATTCAACGTCTTTAACTTAATACGCCCTTGCTTCCCACTCTTATCACAGTCATTAAATTATTGGCCTCATAATATGATGCGAAATTACGTTCCGAATAAGGAGCCGTCCATATCAGGGCTCGGCACACGTTGACACGATGTCGGTCCGATGAGGTACGGGCGGCTTGCTTCCTTTGATCACAATATATTTTCAACTTTTTCCTCGCGTTACAATACAAGCAAACTAATAAGCACGATATTGTCGACATTTTTGCAGTGATGTCGTTGTTATAAGTAGGCACGGCATTACTTTAGCCACTTAAGGGTACCTACGCTCAATTTTGAGACAGAAGACTTATGGCACACTTATGGGTAGTTGGATTGTTGATCTAAATTCAGTACTGTAAGATCGAGAGTTAGATGGAGAGAGTTTTGAAGAAAGATACTCATAGTTTTGGGCCTCGACGTCGTCGCTCGACACAGCGAAGAAAAACCACAATATGATTTGAGTAAAGCCAATTATTAAACACATCCAGTAGTTAGTATACTTGACATCGGAACTTCATTTTTTATGATAGGAATTTATAGCAAAAGCCATACAAGGCACAAATAAAATAATGCATTAAAACCTGGTCCTTTTCACCATTTTTTCACCCTTCTCATTCCTCGGGATATTTCTTTCGTCAGAGCTTTAGATGCTCAGAAAGATAATAATTATTTAATTATTATTAATCAACTAGCTTTTGCCCGCGACTTCGTCTGCGTGGACCACTTTTTTACCACAACGTGGACGGTTGATATCCTATCCGTAATTGAATTTTTATTTGTGTTATGCAGCTAACTACAACAGGGCAAATCTGCTACATTGTGGTATTTTCTATTAATTCCCTTTTTCACAACTTTACTAAACTTATTTATTAGGTACCTACAGCTGTTGCCGGTTAAACTTTAGTGAAAAAAACCGTCTATTTCTTCTAAAAAGTATTTGATATTTTCAGGAACGATCACGCACATTATTTCTTGTTATACCTGATGCCTGCGACTGTAGCGCCTCTGGTGTTTTTTTTACTTACAAAATATAAAGCAACAAATATATCAATTTTGATAAAACATTTATAAATAATCTAAAATCTGCATTGTGAAAAAGCATCAAATGGATTAATGGCTCACTATTTTGGATATTGTGACTTATACATGATATACAGTAAATATATACTTACGCGGACTTTTATTTAGAACTATCTATTTAAGACAAACAATCCTGCAACACATTAACTTCGTGTAACTCCAACGGTTTAGGCAGCGCACGCCAATATGGCTATCAGCGGGCAGGTATTTTTCCGACTTAACTTCTTACTTATCGTTATTTAATATGACCAAATTACATAAAACCTTCATAAATAGTAGCCCATGTGTTATTCTGATTTTACAGTAACTGTACAGTAATTTAGATGAAACTTTACAGTAACTTTACAGCTTATACAGCTGTAAAGTTACTGTAAAGTTTCATCTAAATCAATATTCATGTAATGTGAGCGGAATCGTCACTTAAGAGATATAGTGCAGTTTATTTAATGTAAATAAAAATGATATTGGTTGTCTATCCAGTCTCTTAGCTGAGCCGTCCTCACAGGCCGCTAAAATTATCATTTATTTTGTAATTTCTAGTCTTAAGTTGGTTTAGTTACTAAGATTAGGATACGATGGAGCTGGCATGATGGAATCTTCGATCAAAGCTTCAAAACAAATAAAGAAAAAAAACTAAATCCGTTCAGTAGTTTTTGCGTAAAAGAGTAACAAACATACACACACACATACATCCTCATTCCTCACAAACGTTCGCATTTTTGATATAAGTATGATGAATCAATTATAATTTATGAATTATCATTAAAAATGTTTAAACTGTCACTTGTTATAAATAAATGAAATAGTTTTTCTTACCAACCGGATAGGATGACGCTGGCACCAACTTGGCTGTTTCTACGTAACGCTGCGCTCCAACTTCTTTCACATAAAATCTACTCTCAATAGTTTCCTCGGCAACTTTTCCTTCAAAAATCGAGCTTGATGAGTTCAGGTTGAGATTCGGGGCGTTCATATACTATACCACCATAGTTATTCGTAGCCATAAGACTGCAGAGTACCTACTGTACTTTGGCCTCCCCAATAGATTTCCAGAGCGGCCAGTTTCAGGCAGCCCGCATCTACCAACTTCATCAGTACGTCCGTCCACCTGGGTGGGTGGCCCAGGAATACATTCTAGAACCTTTCTGCCTCAACAGCAAACAGTTGTTAGCGCTGTGCCCTGCTCACTACACTTCAAAGACCTACCTCTGTACTGTCGGTCTTAGGCCGAGATTTCTAGTCGTTAGGTACTTAGCTTAGCACATACTTATCACATTAATTATTATCTTTCTAATTGAGTATTGTTACAATTATTCCTAACGAATGAGTTGATGCTCAACTAAGACAATAGTAATCTAACATCGATAAGAAGTAACTAATATAGATAGATAACTACAGCTGTTCAAATTCTAAGATAAGTTTCAGCTAAGCACGCTAGATGTCAGCCTTAGTGTGCGTTGGTACGACTTAGTTCGACCGAACGCTCTCCTAAAAAGAACACAAAAAATATGGACAAGGAGGTGAGTTGCCATTACTATTTCTGAGAGAAAAACATTTAACCAACGCGAATTTAGATACACTTATTTTTAAGACGATTCAACGAATTAGACGGCACTTTTCATCGATGTCATAGATTTTATCGTTTTTTTTTGGGCAAAAATGAATAAAAGGTCCTACACTAATTAATGAGTGAATCATGAATATGCATTAACACATCGTCACCTGCAACGTAACTCGTAGGTATTGCTAAAAACATCGATTAGATTTCACCCTATCCTTCTATGCAAAAGTTAACAATAGTCACTCGACCCCAATCACCTATTCTCTCCCGATGATTTTTTGAATATTCAAAAGCTACAATTAAGATGATCAATATATTGGTAATGATCTTGATCAGTAGGTAAGTATCGATGAGTCATGCAATAGTTATTATTTTGAGAGGGTTGATCTTCTATACAAAATTCGCACCTGGTTCCAAAAGTGTATTACTATTAAGGGTAGGTAGGTACAGCATACTCGACATCATTGCATTTTTTAAAATCTGATCTGGCAGTTGGAACATCTTTTGTTTTTTTTTAAAGCTAACAACAGGGCGGTAACAGGAGGAGGAACAGGCTAACAGGATCGCTGCCATTGCGCATGTGGCAGCGATCCTGCCTTTAGCGCCGGAGGTCGTAGGTTCGATCCCCACCCATGACAAACATTTATGTGACGAACATTTGTGTTTGTTGTGTGTCTGGGTGTTATTATCTATTTAAGTACCTATGTATTTCGAAATATTTAAGTATGTTCATCAGTCTCTGACGCCCATAGTAGGTAGGTATAGTACAAGCTCTGCTTAGTTTGGGGTTAGATTCCAGACTTAATGAAACACAGTAAAGTTGTTCCTCTTTTCAAAGCAGGCCACAAAAAAGACCCAGGCAACTTTAGGCCTATATCAATCCTTCCAGCCTTGTAAGATATTTGAAAAAATTATACAAGAACAACTGTTAGGCCACTTTTATGAGAACAGACTTTTACACAGGAACAATACGGATTCACTAGAGGCCGTTCTACTACTGATGCTGGTATTGCGCTCCTGAAACATATTTTTCGAGCTTGGGAGAATTGACAGAACGCTCTTGGCGTCTTCTCTGATTTATCCAACGCTTTTGATTGCGTTGATCACGTGACTCTTACACGTAAGCTTTATGATGTGAAGGATATTGCGTTGAATCTTATTTTTTCGTATTTGAGCTCTAGAACTCAAAAAGTAGATGTTAATGGTGTGTTATCTTCTGGATCACAAGTTAAAATAGGGGTTCCACAGGGATCTATTCTGGGTCCTTTCTTATTTCTAGTTTATATTAACGATTTGCCTTTCTACGTGAAAGATAGTTGTGATGTTGTTTTATTCGCAGATGATACGTCTTTAATTTTTAATATTGATAGATAAAAACGTTTTTGACGACGTAAATGACGCGCTCATAAAGGTACTACGATGGTTTACTGTCAATAATCTAAAGCTCAATGCAAAAAAGACTAAATGCATTAATTTTAAATTGCCTAATGTTAAAGGTAACCAAATTGATTTGAAAATAGTTAATGATGCTATGGAGTTAGTAGACTCCACTGTTTTTCTTGTAGTTACACTAGACTCGAAATGGCAATGGAACTCTCATATAAATGCCCTTTCGGCTAAACTTAGTTAGGCAGCATTCGCTGACAGTAAATTGAGGTTATTAACAGATGTTAATACTGCTCGTTCTGGTTATTTCAGCTATTTCCACAGTGTAATGTCTTACGGCATTGTACTTTGGGGTAAGGCGGCGGATATACAAAACCATCTTCATCCTGCAAAAGCGAGCGACCAGATCTATCTATAAGCTTCGTGCACGGGCCTCACTCAGAGAGCTTTTTAAGGAAATTGGGATTCCTACAGTGGCTTCCCAATTTATTTACAACTGTATTGTCTTGGTGAAAAAGAATATCAGTCTTTTTACAAAACACTGCGATATACTGAAATAAATATTATGTATTTGTATTTATTTTTTTGTATATACACGCCTAAAATATTCGAAATGAGGATAAAATTGCGCTGCCATTCTTTAGATTACAAAAAGTTTTGGGATCCTTTATGGGGCAAGGTGTACACTACTACAACAAAGTTCCTCAGGCAATTTGTATGTTACCGCTGCACAGATTCAAAAACCACATAAAATCTGTTTTTTTAAAAAAGGGGTATCATACTACCAATGATTTGATGACCTTTTAGATAAAAAAGCCTGGGATTAAAGCTCTCTGCTCGGTGCGGGATCAGTTACCTCTTGTAATATTTACTAATTAAATACCGGACTTAAATGTAGGTATGTACCTATCTAATAATGACTAACAATTTTTTATTCTAGAATTGTTTAAATGACTTGGTACAGCCTATTGTTTTATATTATCTAGCTTTGCTGTACTTGTTAGGTGGTTCTGTTTATTTTTTAATGTTAGAATTTAAGCATTTTTTTTATCAACAAACAAATTGTACTCTACTAACTCGCATTGTAAAACCACAACAAGTATAAAAGAGTAACTACTGAGTTTCTCGCTGGGTCTTCTCAGTAAGAATCAACTTCTCCGACGCGGTGGTAGAGTCGCATTATGTTGTATACTGTTTATTTAGTCATATTATTATAGTATTTATGTCTATTATTTAGTATATTTTTTGACTATTTAAAAGTACTGATTAAGTCTATTTAAATAAAGATGTTTGAGTTTGAGCTACTACACTATTAAAGGATATCTTTTCGAAAAATAACTATAATCTAGAGTTACACTAAATGTTAAAATATAAATAATATTGGCGTTGAAATTAACTAACTAATGTTAATGAAAGCGTCCTCCTCTGTCTTATTTGCTGTGCCCGACAGGGTCTATAATGATCTAAGAACTTTTGTAACATTTTTTACTACACATTATGGAAATGCAATAAAGTTATTGAGTATTGAGTTTGATGATCTTGGTGTGAATAGTCCCAGATATTTATTTATTTAATAAGAGTGTAGATCTCTTAGTTTATGCGGAGTTATTAAGTATGTCAGTGAACGTGACGAGCTATCTCGCCACGCCTATAATACTGAGCGGAGACCATTTTGTCATCTTCCTTTAATGTAGGTAATCATATGTTTTGTATTTGGTATCGAATGACCTTTTTTATTGATACTGAACTGTATGGTGGTCTGTACTATGAAGTTACCTCTTCGATCAAGTTTTTTATAAGACAATGGCTTTATTTTACTCTAATGAGGGTTTTCGATACTTTTTCTGCCACCAGTCGGCGCTGCCGTTGCGTCAGGTCCAAACAGCTGACATATCCCATAGATTCGTACCGAAAATATATATATTTTTTGAAACTATTTTGTATCTGGCGGTGTTTTTGATTTTATTACGGATAACGGCCAGAAACAAGTCGCCGAACTGAAAATTAAGCTCAAAAACAGAGGCGCAAAAGCCACTGGCACTAAGGAAAAGCTCATTGGAAGGTAACATAAGGTACCTATTAGTATTTGTTTACACAATTTGATTTGGTTTTTTCACTTCTAAATTGCAGTTATTGGTGTTTTATTGAGTTGTAGTTGACTAATGTATATTAATAAAGCATAATAAACCATGCTTTATTAATATACATTAATCAACGAGGCAATTTTTATGTTGGAGTAAATTTATCACTGCGAATGGCTACAAGGCACTGTTTTAATCGGTATATCTCCCGATGTGAACTTAGGCCCTCCTGTTTTATGGTCACACATAGACGCAGTGGCCTTCAAGAAAACAATATACCTATATTATTGTTTATAAGAATAAATAAACCAAAAAAATTATCGAAAAATATAAATACTCTATGTGACAATTAATTGAACCTAACGCTACAGTGCTGCCATCTCACGCAGGCCATTTCAGAAACCTCTCATTGATTAAGTAATGATTTAAACGAAAAATGCGCGAAGCGGAAGCGTCGGACAGAACTCGCAATCTTTTTGTAGTAAAGGTGAACTTGGTTGTAAGGGTGAAAGTAGTGATTGCAAATGTAAATACATTATTATATACCACACCACAACCAAAAAAACGATTACCTAATGTAGTAAAAAATATAAATGAGGGGTAATAGGCTAATTTATAGAAACCCAATATTTTTTACAGAAATAAAAGTTTATTTGTAAGAGGATCACGACAAAAATATTTTATCCAAAATGCATTAATTCTTACAGAACTATTCACTAGCCATACATTCTAATATACTTTGCTCACAATACTAACACACTTGTTTCATCCAAATAACAACTTACCAACAAATATATAGGTAAATACAATAGACTTAAAATGAGCAACATTATCTTAACAGAATCACACCTTGGACTTTGCAGTGAATATTATCTGTGTTCATTACATGAGGGATCCATTTATGAGTTAAAAAAGCATAGTAATAGTGTCTTCCTAACACATTGGCTGAAAAAAGCACATAACTTATAGTAGAAAACTAGATTTGATCCATTGGGCATAATTTGGAAGAGATAATTCATAGACTATTACCCTTTTTTTGCAAAACTAGGCATAATCTTCACTTTAAAGTTTAGCAATCCAGTCTTCCAAAGCCTTGACATCAGTTGGGTCATCATCATCACCCGTATTGGCAGAGCTTTCTGCGATTTCAACCTTGCAGCCCAGATGGGAGAACTCAAAGTCCTTCCCAATTTTTCCGATGTAAGTAGAGCTCTTTGACTGCGATGGGTCCACGGACTGCAATTGGCTTGACTTTGTAACACGGACAAGGTTGCTGAAATTAAAAAGAGATTCAAAAAATTAAAATCATTTTCAATACTACTACAATTTAAGTGTCTTTAAAAGGTTTGTCAACAAACAAAAATAACATTTGCTTTACCCATAGATTGATTGAAATTAGTAATAGATGTAGAATAAAATGTGGTTATTTTAATAACTTACATTTCTTTTTCCAGAAGACTCTTGATAACTTGACTGCCTTTGGCCAGAGGCTGGTCCTGTTTGTTGCACAAGAGTAGCAGCGGCGGGCAGTTGCTCTGCACTATCGGGTCTAGAAGGATGGTGTATAAATACCTGAATCAAAAGACTATGTTAGTAGGATTATATTAAATTCACATCTTACACCACATGCTTTCAGAAATAAATGGTATAAACCTCATAAGAGCAGATTTATATCAACACAATATGAATACTATTTTAAAACATGGTTCCATTTGTTTTTGCTTTTGTTTTTCATAAAACCACTGATGAGTCATGATTTAGTATGATTGCTCTGCTATCTTAGAAAACATATGAATATGTCCAAAACAATTGATGATGAATTCTCTGAGCAACTGGACTAACCTTTTTTATAAACTATATGCTTGCTTGTATCCTTGTATTTATTTTCTTAAATTTATTAACTGATAATTTAAATTTAATACTTACTCTGCAACATCCCTGATCTCCTTTTGAATAGTGACAGAGTCTATAACGTAAACAATAGCCTTTGCACTGTTCTTATATTGGTCAAAAAACTTATTTCTTAATCTCTCTTGACCTGGCAAGTCAACAATGCGTAGGGCACTCTGAAAAGATAAACAAACTAACAGTATTACAACTTAGCCTCTAGTCAATCCGGCCTTTTTTGGCAAATATGCCTATCTGTCACGGGGTTTTTTGACGTTCGAAAGACAGGGGTTTGAGCCAAATATGGGTTTACTAGAATTGGATTTTCTCCTAAACTAATTGGACTAGCGTATTTGTAATAGTACGATAACATGCGTAATGAAATTATCTAGCTATTTCTGTACATTAATTCTGCCATTCAAATGATCTATTACTTTAAAATAATAAGTTTAGTGGAAGGTACCTATAATTTTACTACATGTCAAAACTAAACTTCAATAAAAATGTATTAAAAAGTATTGTTGTTTCTCTTAATGCCAGTAAATTTCATTTAGCACTTTGAAAGATCTTGCTGAGATCTTGAAAGATAGCGAGTTAATTAAACATTTCAAAATTATAAAATCATGTTAATAAACATGTTTTATGCGCACATTATCATTATCGAAAGATTATATTGTAACTTGATGATAATGTGATATGGAATAATAAGTCACTTACATGAGATGTGATGTAGTCTTCCACATTTTCCTTCATAGATGTAAAGGTTTGCCTGTACTGCGAATATGCCAACCTCACGAACAATAAAGTTTTTCCAGAGTCAGAGAGACCAGTAAATAGGACGCATCTGCGCTGATGACGCCGCCTTGTAAAGCACCACCAAATCACTGAGAAAATACATTTTGTAACACATTAGTTGCAGGAAGATATTGAAGATTTAATAATACTAACAGCTGTAAATCAAAGCAAAAAATTATAATACTTACAAACAGTGAAAACGAGGATTATAAAACTAAGTAAGGTTATGTACCGCGGATCGTTTAATACCGGCTCAGTATGAATTTTTTCTTTTACTACTTCAGAATCCATAGCGTAGAATGTGTTTTTTTAACATAAATTGACGAAAATTTACCGCAAATTCAGTGCAAGCGAACTGTTTCGTTTCCACGGGGTTGTTTTTTTATTTTATTTTTACTTTGCCATCGTCACACACGTCACACGTATTGACATATGACGTTTGGGTTTTTTTTTAAATTAAACATCAAGCATTGTGCTTTGAGTATCTGGCACATTATTGTATACTCGATTCTGTAAAAGGACCATCACTATAAATTTTGCAAAGTAAAAAAAAAATATGAATTAAAAGTGACAATTGAAGGTCGCCACTTTCTGTGCTCAATTAATACATACCTAAATTAGGTATTACTTGATTTTAGGTAACTTGGTTACTTGGTATTAGGTAACCTAATAAATAAGTAGCTACAAAAATTTACAAAATCAAAGTCAAATAGTACTAGCACTGACAGTGGCAGAGTGATTATATTCTCTTTTAGTGGCAGTATCTTCAATATAATGATATAAAATTTCTGTGCATTTATTTTCAAGTTTTTTTCTTTACTTATCGCGTCCAGGAGGTTAAATAGTGTATATTATTCAACTAAGTAGCTTGACATATGGGAATTAAGTGTTTACACTCGTTATTTACATTCCATAGAAAATTGTTTTCGTATAATATACGTAAAATGAGTATCGACATTGGAGGTAAATTTAATCAAGTTTCCGTTTGTAAGATTTGGGATCCTGAAAGCCTAACTACTTATTAAGACAATGAGATATTTTAATATGCATCTCGTTTCGTTATTTTAATGTGATTAAATTATGCATTTTGGTTCATTGTAGGTATGAGAATTAGGTACAAGGACAAAAATGAAACCTTTTTGGAAAAACATTTAGTTTCAAGAGAACCATTTGGCCAGTTCAAAGCTTGGTTTGAAGAAGCTTGCGCTCGAAAAGAAATTTTGGAACCTAATGCCATGTGTTTAGCAACCGCATCTAAGTAAGATTTTTAGATTTAAGAAACTCAGTATATACCTAGTAAACTTACGGACACTACGCACGGATAGCGAAAGGTTACGCACGGGTACAACCAAAAGATACCTATTAGTTTTGGGTCTAATGCCTAATAATAATAATAATCAACATAGTTACAGGCCACTACGGATTATGACAGTTTGAAAAATAGATAGATAGATATATTGATAACTTTTCTTTTTGTTAACAGTTCATTTTGTGAATATTTATTAAATACCGTTTTTATTCACATAAATAATCAATGACTACTTAGCAGTCGTTGCCGAAGTTAATTTTGTATAAAAAAGAACCGTGTGTTCCTGGACTTGAGGACTTATTACGGTAGTGTGAGTTCGAAAGCTTTTCTGTAAAGTTCCTTGGTCTTTTCATACATTTGGGTAGTCGTTAGCAACAAACTTGTCTGCTCTTACCTACTTTTTATAAGTTACGTAACGTATAGTATCTCCTTTTAATATCTGTTTTGTTTTACACAACTGTATGGTTAGTTTTATCTTATCGCATTTCTTGAGGTAATCGTAGTTGTTTTGTGTTTTACTAATTATTTTTCAGGGATAACTATCCTTCAGCACGTTTTGTCTTATGTAAGGGCTATGGCAAAGATGGATTTAAGTTTTTCACTAATCATGGTAGTAGGAAAGCAAAAGAAATGGTAAGTGTCATTTCACTCTGTCAATTCACATTTACATTGTGATTAATGATTGTATGGTAGAATACAAACAACGAGACATTTCATGCTCTGACTCCATTCAATTGTTTCAGGCGGATAATCCAAACGTAGCTGCCACGTTCTACTGGGAAATACTGAATAGATCAGTAAGGATTGAAGGTTTTGTTGAAAAGCTCTCTGTTCAAGAGTCTACGTCTTATTTTCATTCCCGGCCAGTTCCCAGTCAGATTGCTGCCTGTGCTAGTTACCAAAGTACACCTATTGAGTCTAGAGACATTTTGTGTGAGCGTGAAGCTATTTTGGAAGCCGAATACATGATACCGGAAAAGGAAGTCCCAAAACCCGAATTTTGGTAGTTAATAATCCTTTCAATGAAATATATTTTCTTGAGTGAGATAATCAATGTTGAAACTTTTTCAGGGGTGGTTATATAATAAGACCTCGCGCAATGGAGTTTTGGCAAGGGCAACGGGACCGTTTGCATGATAGAATTAAATTTCGTAAACTAAACGAAGGTGAATTCATTGATGGGAAGTTGCTACACGAAGGTGAAGATGGATGGGTTTATGAACGTTTGTCTCCCTAATTCATAATACGTAATCGTAAGGTAAAGGTCTTCCATAGAAATAAGTACAAGAAATATCATAAATATGTTTCTAAGTTTTTGTTATTTTTAATATCTCTCTTTGAATGCCATTAGTATTTTTCCAGCAAACGTTACATTTTAATGAACCGGATAAATTTATAGCACTTTCAAACTGCCTAATACCCCCTCCAACACCGAAATAACAAGTTTTAGCTGCTACGTATACTGTTCCATTCACACTTAGTCTCTTCTGGAATAAATCAATTAGTTTGTCATAATTTGTTTCATTATAAATTGTTTCTGAAGTAAGAATCAAGTCAAAAACCTCCGATTGGCAAAGTTTATCATTAAATGATGCCCAGTCACCAGAGAAAAATCTACACTTTTTTAATTCCGTTTCTTTGTTGTTGTCATCTTCAATATTTAACAACACATTAGGTATAGTGACATACTCTAAAACCTCTTTGTTCTGTAACAAAAAGATATGAATTAGCGTCAAAATGAATAGTTACTTATTCATTATTTGAGGTAATGCTTAAGCATTTAGACTTACATAATCTTGAAAAGTGACTGATGATCCATTCAAAAATGTATAAATTCCTAAAATACCCGCACCACAACCCAAATCCAAGACCTCTAAACCTTTCATTTGGCTTCTGTCTTCGTTTTCTATTAAATATTCTATTAAATCAGAGGTGCATTCCCAGATCTTCAGGCCTCCTGAAATTATTCCAGAAAATTGTTGATTAAATTGAACACAATAAAAGTTTGTGAAGTTCAAATATGTACGATGAACTACAACAAACATACCTTCATATTTACCGGGTACAAGATCACTATTTTCATCCTTTGCTAGATTTGAAGCGAGAGAATCTTCAGTCATATTTGTCAATGCTTCATTAATTGCAACATGACCAATTTCAACATCTCCAGAAATAAACATTTTTGCATGTATCACTATCTCATCCATTTTTGTAGTGGGATTTTTGGGTCTGATTTCTTCACATTCCATCCACTGAATTTCTTCTTTTACTTGAACTTCTGAGGATCACAAAAGTTACTTTGTACTTAATAGTACCTAAGTACTAGAACAGTTATTACTTCACACCGTTAGAAAGTTTGTCTAGATGCTCCAATTCCTCATATTAAACTAAAACATTTATCAATAAAAAACGCTCCTCTTCAAAATTTAATAATTTTCAAGTCATGAAAAACTGTACTCTTACTACATAAAGCAACGAAACGCGACAGATCTGGGAACTCTACGGCCAGATTTCTTCGAACGTAAATTTTACGGAAATTTTCGTTATTACTTTTTATTACAAATAAAATTAAACATTCAAATCAAAATATACCCTACTCCTAAGTCCAGACAACCTCCCCTGTGTTAAACTAACATTGTAAATTGTTTGTGTAAATACCTGGTTCAATATTGGCACCATCGTCCTTAGAAAAATTAAACCGAAAAGACATAATTGGTTTTTGTTAATGCCACTATTTTATTTTAAAAGCTTGTGTGTTTTTGTCAATTATCAGAAACCAAAACAAAAATTAACCTTACTAAAATGACATTTCGCCGCACTGTACTGACTGTACAAATCGTACTCGTTCGTAATCAGCTGTCACTAGTGTTGTAGGGCTGTATGACAACATTCATAATTCCACATTAAACAATCGATATAGCGACGCTGTTCCCATAGGACTTAAGCTAAGAAGCACGGGCGAGAGAATTGAAAAACAGGTATTCATAAAATATATTGCTGTCTGTTGCTAACCTCGACAGATGCAACTTGAACCAAAATTACCTATTATAAGTACGCAAAAAGTCCCCTTCGAAAACTTGACCGATTAAATAACTTTTTTTAGTTTAAATTACTTTATTTGGTTTAAATTTAGAAAAAGGCATCCAGAAAATTAATTTTAAAAAACGGCGCATTCGTATCCTCAATGTTCCTCCATGTTAAAACAATACAAAGCCAAATGACACTTACTTTGGCTTTGGCCACTGGTTGACGAGTCTTTCCTTCTTAGGAAGGTAGGGAGCGGGAGCGGTAAGACAGCTTCGTCCTTGTATTGTGATGGCGTCGTATTGCAATCAGTGTCTTAGTAAAATGGCACAAAATATCAGGCTCGACCTGCCCCAAGGTTCAGAATAAAGTTATCGACCGATTCGGTTATTTTCTTTTATTTTTAATATTTTTTTAAAGTATGGATAGTGTTTGTATAATTTATTTTATGAAAACTAAAGGCATTTGGT
The DNA here is from genome assembly GCA_947369235.1 of Udea olivalis. NCBI lineage: Eukaryota > Metazoa > Arthropoda > Insecta > Lepidoptera > Crambidae > Udea > Udea olivalis. Next base: position 13,198,956 of record OX376351.1, read on the forward strand.
TTCAACATATAAAATATTGATTGCTACCGTAATGCAGGTCATCTATACTAAGATTAAGAGTTTGTTTGTTTGCTTGACCGCGCTTATCTCAGGAATGGTCCGATTTGAAAAAATCTTCAAGTGTTCGATAGCCTATTTATCAAGGAAGGCTATCTAACATCATTTCACGCGGATAAAGTCGCGGGCTGGAGCTAGTTAAAACAAAGATTCCGAATCGGTCGATAACTTTGTTCTGAATCGGGGGCTGAAGGTACAAAAAATCATAATAAATGAAATGCTGTCTTCGTTAAAAAAAACACTTCGAAGAGGCACACACTGTATTTTTTATAATCTCAGAATAGCGGAAGTAAAATCTTGTATGTGAAACTGGCTTTGATAATGTACCATAAACGAATAATACCAAAAACCAATACCAGAAATAATAATATTTCTGTAGCTTTAGAAGATATACTTAGATTCAACATCAGTGTTATATTTGTTGACGTTCCAAAAATAAATACAGATTTTTATGCATTTTAATTAAAACTACATTTTATTGAATTGGGTATTGGAAAAAAAAAACAAACATCCTAAATCGAGAACCATTTCGAGGTATTTGTATTTTATACCTTAATTAAATATTTAACATTTTTAATGACAGAGGATCTAGGGTTTTTTTAAATTAAATACGTTGGCAATATGGGGTCAAATGGATGACCCAAGATTGCCAACGTCCGTAAAGAGTACATTAAGGTTTTTATTGGACTCTTGACAGTCCGGTAATCAAATTGACATATCACAATTGAAACCTATTGGATCGTATAACCGTCCTTTCACGTGATTGGTTGATAATCTATCCATCAACCAATCAAATGACGCGATCTGTATCATACGTGAGTTTTATTGCCAGGTGATTCTACTGCATTAATGGTGTTTCCAGATAGCAGATTTTAAATTCCCACAAAGGAAAAATATTTTTCCACAAAGTTATTTTTAATAATACGAAAATTAATTTACGCCCATTGCCCAGATGAATAAGTAGGACTTGAAACAGCCATTCGCTATAATCCCAACCCTTTCAGATAGGGCTTACTTTCAGAACTTGTATATGAAATCTACTTCTCACATTCTCGTGAAATGCTAGATGATGAACAGCGAGCTCCGTTTCAACCGTAAGTGCAGTAAATCAGTAATTTTCACCTCATAATTTATTTACCACGAATCGGGGAAAAAACACATATGGAAACACTAAGCTAATTTGTGACGTCATAAGTTCACAATGTTTTTAAGATAATATAAAATTAACTACCGGCTAGATCAACGAAATATTCAAATCAGTTACTTGAAATAGTACCTATTAAATAAAATATAATTTATTTTTTTTTAAATATTACCATACCCAATTCTACTTGGCTAAAGCAATCCAAAATGAGAAAAAAAATCAAGTTAAACGACAGATGTCAAAGTGGTGTGAAAATAAATTCTAGGAAAAAATTTAAGGATGCATGCATGTTAGCCGCGGAGGACTTAAGATTAAATTGCGCATAGTTTCGCATAATATGTATACTGCTGCTACGTGATACGCTCTTAAGGGTTTATCGCCGAGCCACTGCAAAAATGGGTAAGCTACTCAACTTTTGCGCGGCTGCAGTGTACCAAACAAGGCCTCCCTCCGCTGCTAATCTGATTGCACCTTTACAGTGAATAAGCTATTCAAATTTTTCAAAATGGAAAATAGTCCAAGTTTAGAGGATCTTTTGAACCGGGTATGCATGTTTATTCTGATTGTTATATTCCACGACGTAGGTTCTTAGTTTGTAGTAATTACCAAAGAGGATATAATAACTAGCGTTATAATAATTAATTTCATAATGTCCCAATTGTCCCATACACCGAAATGCGAACTGACCACAGAGTAGTTTTTTATATAGGAACTGACTGAGGGTTTTACCATCGTGCCGACATACATAGAATATTAGAAGGACATATACAGGGTGGCCCAAGCCTGGTGTATATTTTTTTTTTAGTTTGATGGTCAAGTAATCTATCAGGAGCCGCAAGGAAAAAAAACGGCTCTCACCAGATTACAAGATTTGATTTTTTTAGTATAATTTTGAGATATCTCGACCTTGTTGGGCAAACATTTTTTTTCACTTATCCTATGTTTTTTTTGTGGTGTGTGTTTAGCTGAAAGTTCTTTTCTTGAAAAAAATAATAACAAGGCTGATTGCTTGTTTTAAGTTAACAAAATTGAAATTTATACAAGAAAATTGTTTTTTTATAATAATACCGTACATTTAAAAAATGCCATTTAAAAATAAAAAGTAGGTGGTCAGCTCTAGTGATTTTTTAAAACTGTAGCAGTATGTGTTCTTTCTAATACTCTAAATAGAAAGTTGTGATTTTTTTAAACCGCATTATACCTCCACTAAATAATATTACTATTTTTTTTAAAAAAAAGTTTAATATTCTGGAGACCACAGTTTTGATGCCAAAACAGCCAAGAAGAATAAGGGAGAAAGAAAAAAACCTGATCGACACGATCGGGATCAGCAGTTGGAAATCCTTCCCTGTTTGATTGAACAGGTAGGAACAAGGGCGATCCCTTGCAAATATGCGTAATGCGTCCGAAGAAACATTCGGTAGTCCGGATAAATCGCTGGTTGCGGCCCACCACGTTGTATCAGTGCTTGTCGATACAATCGAGCAGCCTCTGATGCATTGTCTCTTGCAACCTCGTAATAATATTGCATTTCGAAATATTCCCGAGGCGTGTAAGGCATCATTTTTGCACGAAACAACAAAAGTCCAGTCCAGTGTACAAAATGACTAGTAACGACTTCTTTAAATCGTCAAATCTAAATCACTGAGCAGTTCGTGAAACAGGTAAACTAGCAAAGAACAACGACAGGTAATTAATCAATCAAACCGAGAAACACTGAATAGGGCAGCAGTCGAGGAGCAACTGATCAAAAAAAATCTCGCGCTTTCTTCGTATTTCTCAACTGAACTTTCGATCGCTGCGGCTAGCGTGGCTTTTATACCGCCCGCATAGAGTTGAAAACTGCCTGGAGAGATCTTGAAACGGACTCCGAAAGCTTCGTGTGAGTGCGGGGGCTATCGGGACTATTGCTATCGCACTCTTTCGTTGATCACTTGCTCACGCTACGCGAGAACGTTCTTGATTTCTCTACGATTTTATTGGTTATTTTTTTTCTTTCTCCCATAAATGTTTTTGCATCAAAACTGTGGTCTTCAGAATATTAAACTTTTTTTTAAACTTTTTAGTAATATTTTGTGGTGGAGGTGTTTTATGGTGTTTAGAAAAATCATATTTTTTTAACTAGATTAGTGAGGTGATATTATTTTTGTACTACTAGAGAGAACACATTCTGCTACAGTTTATAAAAAAAACACTAGTGCTGCACACCTACTTTTTATTTTTAAATGTACGGTATAATAATAAAAAAAAAACTTAAATAAATGTCAATTTTGGTAACTTAAAACAAGCAATCAGCCTTATTATTATTTTTTTCAAGAAAAGAATTTTCTGGTAAACACACCACAAAAAAAACATTGGATAAGTGGAAAAAAAAATATTTTACCTAACAAGGTCGAGAAATTTAAAATTTTTACAAAAAAATCAAATCTTGTAATCTGGTGGGATTTTTTTCCTTGCGGCTCCTGATAGATTCCTTGACCATCTATCTAAAAAAAATTGTATATCCACCAGGTTTCGCCCATCCTGTATATAGAATTCTATCACGAATCACAACTTCTTCCTTGTGTGGAACTGTGTTTGAACTTTGAGCCATGGCATCGTATCGGTTGTCTTCGCCCATGGGCGGTTTCGGCCATCGAGCTATTGCTCATGGCCCGGGCGTCTTCTCATGGGGGCCATGCCCCCACGGAGTTAAAGAAAAGTAAATAATTAAATTATTTATTTTCTGTTCGGCTTCTATAGTTTTTAATCTCCCTTGGCACACAGGGCGCCGCCCTTAGCGCGGTCAAGCCGGAGACACTGTTGAGTGAGGCCCAGTGAACGACAATCGGTAAACAAGGGAGCTAGGCGTCATATCCGGGAGTTTGTTTCGTCTCAGCTCTGCAGGCCTTCAAGGTGAGGGTGGCCAACCCAGGGAATCGTTCGAATGACTGGGCTTGTCAACCTCATATCTAGACCTCACAACCGCTTTCCATCAGGTGGAGTGAGGTGATCTTGACGGGCAATTTAAAAAAAAAAGCTCAGGCGAGGTCGGGACCACGGTTGCCCCGTGGTCGCCGCCCTAAACCTGAGACTAGGCCGAGCGGGTGCTCGTTGTCATTGGGTGGTCGGGCAGGCAGCGGGACGAAGGCTTTCACGTGGCGGTGTGGCCCGTGGTCGGCGCGATCGAACATACGATGCGCCAACCGGGAGCCATGGAAATCAATCGCTCACAGTTAGTCATGAAGTATTTTTTTGTTATATTGATTTCTTATTGTAACGTGATTAACGTTGAAAATTCTGTAATCTAATTTAGAGAAAAACCCATTTTAAATAAAAACACAACTGCTGGGATGTAAAAGAGGCTTAAAAGTACATATGCGTTTCGTTTCCTTTGCCTTATCTGATCATTTACTCATTCATTTCATTCGTAAACTTAAAATATATTCATTCGTTCATTCATTCGCACATGAGTTGTTGCGAAGTTACGATATAAACTTTGTACATAATTTGTCCCTAAAATACATTAAGTTTGGCATTGTATTAAATAAAGTCGCTTTTATTAAAACCAAAAACAATGGCGGATATCGCGTTAAAGGTAAAAGTGTGTATTTTTTCTTATATGTTGCATTGTTTGACATATGAAACTTCGTTGATTAGTGACTAGTGTGCGTGACCTTACATTTTTCTGCTAAAATACGTTACCAGTGGACGTTGCAGTCTCTTTATAAACACTCGCATCGTATTTGATCCAGAAATGTCTCAAATTTCGGCAGTTTACAGCTTAGTTGTACGTTTTCTTGGTCACGGTCAACATAACCTCACTGTAACAGCCATGGGGACCCGTCAATGGTTTCCGCGAGCATTTAGTTACAGTATTGATTGCTTACGTGTATTCTTTCAGGTTCAAGAATACAAGGACTCTCTGAAGCAGAAGGCTGAACACTTAATAGTAAAGGGGTTTCCAGAAAAAATTGTGAAATTGAATGAATTATTAGAAAAATCGAATTTCCAGAAACGAGATTTAGCTGATGTTCATCAGGTAATTTTCCAAACCATATAATCGAATATCAAATATCAAAGGGACTTTTAGTTAAACACATTTATCATTACAATGTCATTAAATACAATAAAACTAAAAGTAAGAGAACTTAAGTAACAATTTATTTAGAAATGCCAGGTTATCCTAATAATTTATTCATGAAATATATAAAATCTATACTAATATTATAAAGCTGACGAGTTTGTTTGTTTATTTGGTTGAACATGCTAATCTTAGGAACTACTGGTCCAATTTGAAAAATTCTTTCAGTGTTAGATAGCCCATTTATCGTGGAAGACCATAGGCTATATATCATCACGTTAAGACTAATAGGAGCTGAGCACCAATGAATAATATTTTGTCAGATTTTGCTGCATGTACTGCTTAAACAGTTAAAGTTTTGCAAAAATCATGTATAACAGAATTGTTCCCCTTTAAAAGTTCTAAAAAAAGTCTGTGACAGCATAAGGCTATCTTTTAAGGTTGGCTCACTATAACCGTTTTTATGCCAACCAAATTTGTTCTAAAATAATGCATTATTTATGAAGGTGTTTTTATTACCATGATATTAACTGGTAGAGAATGCCTCTAGGCATTAAGTCCGCCAATTGTACCTATTTTATAAAAGTGCATTATATAATAAATAAATAAATAAATCAATCGTGATCCAAATAAATATGTTATGTATTCATCACAATTATTTAATTTCAAACATTTGCCCTTTACATGATTTGATTTCAATGAATATCTTAGGAGATATTGCAGTTTTAAAATAACGTCGCAGAAAAATAGTGTTCAAGTACTGCGTGCGCATTTGTGATGTGCAAGGCCGGCGGGTAGTCATGAGGGGGATAACCTTCTACGTAAACTAAGTTGCGGGTTAAAGTTAGCGTTAGCCCAAAGGATATTCTTTGCCCAAAATAACTATTCCATGCAGACAAAGTCACGGGCAAAAGCAAGTAAACCTATAAAATCTATTGTGTTGTGTTTTAGGACTTAAACATTCCAGTTCCACCTCCAGCTTCTGCTGCTAACGAACCTAACGCCAAGCGTGCACGCGTGGACTCTTCAGAAGTGTCCAGCAACACTACTTTGGAAGGCACAAAAGTATACGCTTTGCCAAATGGATCAGTGCCATGCAACAAACCGCTCAGTGAACTCATACATCTTGTTAAGCCACACATCAGGGAACTTGTTGAAGATTCCAATTTAGTAAGTACAGGCATGCAACATCTGGTTTTATATTTCTAAGGTATGGTTCAACTTAATCATGAAACATTCACACTGTGTGTAGTGGTACTCGTTAGCAGAACCAATTACACCCTCAGCCTGAGTAGTGTCCACTCTGTTATGTAAGCTGTTTATTTTAAACAAACAATAAAATCTTTCCTCTTTAAAATATTAGCATAGATAGCTAATTAAAAAATAATTTGGTTTTGAATAAGACATTAAGTTCTGTATCAATTAAAAATGTTTGTCATACATAATAATATTAAGGCTATGCTTAGTATTAAGGTATGTTATTTGAAGTAAAATTAAACTTTTTGCCTAAATATAAATGTTTTTCTATTAAATTGGATCCTACTGTTGTTCACAGCTGAAAATGTGGATTTCATTCATGATTCCCAAAATTGAAGATGGAAATAACTTTGGGGTTTCAATACAAGAGGACACACTTGCAGAGGTCCAGTCTGTGGAGTCAGAGGCGGCTGCGTTTTTTGACCAAATCTCACGATACTTCATATCCAGGGCTAAGCTCCTGTCCAAAGTGGCCAAATACCCACACATTGATGATTACAGGAGAGCAGTAAGAGTAAGTATAATGGTATAATTTATGATCTAATATCAAAACGTGGCAACGTTTATCTCCACTGGTAACCACGAAGATCAGCAACGAGGTGCCGAATAGGTCAGTTCCCCATCATAAAGCTGAGTGGGCACCATATTAGTACTATTTAGTTTTAAAATTTACCTATTTGTAGTAGTTAGTACTGAATAAACATTTATATTATATTATTATATTATATAACAGCCACACCTCACGTAACCCATATCACTAATGCCATTTGTGCAGGAGGCTATACTATTTGTGGATAACGTCACATTTTTGTAAGATTTAAAATTTTCGTGATTATTTTATTCAATTCAAATAAAAGTTTATTATTCTTTAACTGTTATGTTCTGCACCTTGTTATTTTATAATAATAACTGTACGTTTATACAATGAATTTTCGCATTTCCTCACACTTATTTAGTGAATAACGTTTTTTCTTTTAATAAACATTTTATTGGCAACTGCCACCTTTTATTGGATGATTCATTGTGTTTCTAAACAGTATTATGTAAAACATAACAGAGGAAAAATTATATAATTATACTTTTATTTCAGTTTAGTACAATAATCCCAAAAATCTTAAGTTTCGTTGTGAAATATTGAAAGCTGCAATTAAATAATTTTTAAACCATTCATAAATAAGACCAGACATTCAATATTATGCTCTGCAACTCTTTCTTTTTTCTAATATAAATAAATTTATTTGACATACAAACACAGGCACTGCTGCTTTTTGTATTTAAAGTTAAAATTTATTTAGTTTTTTGTTTTATTGATTTGTTTGGTTCACCAGTAATTGTTACACTGAATTATTACCTAAATAAACATGAATAAAAATGAATTGAAGCCGAAGTGCTGATTTTCAGACAAACCATTTTAGGAAAAAACCTTTAAAGAAAATAAATTCCTCTGATAATATTGTTCTGCGAAGTTCTTTATTAGCCCCATAGAAGGGTTTGACACAGATAAAGCACTCCTCGCATAATCAGCACAATCTCCGCACATCTTCAAAAAGTGCCTATTTTGAGAAATGCACCTTTTGCAAAGTGTTCCTTTGCAAACTGCACATCTCGCGAAGTGCGCCAATTGAATGATCTACAAGTCTGCGTCAAAGGTTAATAATGGTCATTTTAGTATTTCTGAGTGTATTTTTGCTTACACTATTTCGTTTTCACAGGAATTGGACGAAAAAGAATATCTTTCACTATGGCTGGTGATGTGCGAGATCCGCAACCGCTACTGCTCGCTGCACGACATCGTCATCAAGAACCTCGAGAAGATAAAGAAACCGCGCTCGTCTAACGCAGAATCGCTATACTAGACCACCTCAATTACAACTATATAGTTTCTCTTTAGTCACATGCAATTGTAAGAATAATTCCTTGTGGATTAGGAGTAATATTGATGCTGTCTGATATCTTATTTTTATTCACTAGGCGACTTCAATATTTGTGTTGCTTTAGCATATATGTAGCCATGAATTTGGATCTAATTATTGTACAAATTCATTACAAGCAGTTTGGTTAGTATTTTATTTCATTAGGTAAACATTTGTTCACATTTGTTGTATGTCAGTAGGTAATTTGTATATGCACTTTTGAAGTTTATTGTTACAGTGGTTTTCGTTTTCCACACATCATTTCATCTTATTTTACTCAACCCTTAAATATATAAATAAATATCCGGAACAAATTACACCAAGATGATCTGACCTCTAACTTATTGACCTGATTAGGGTTAGGGTTATTTCCCAATTCACTTGTACAGTTGTTACCTGAAAGGGCCCGTTCAACTTAAGTTGGATGCTGATACTAAACTTTTAATTGGTAGTTAGTTAGTTCATTGCAAATTTCTGAACAACCTGCTTTTTTTATACAGTGTGTTGCTAACCTTATGGTGCCATTGATTTATATTTCCACTTTCACACTGACGATTCATGAGTTTATGTGACCTTGGAGTCTGTATGCTATTTTGTACCTTGAAATTATTTGCCTATACAAACCAATTTAAATGACTTCTAGTGAATAAAAAATGGATGTACCAATGTAGTCTTATAGCAAGATGACAGGATGGCAGTGTATTATTAATCATGAGACTGACTGTTAGATTTAAAACTGTGTTTGGTTATTCACGTAAATGTATTGACTTGAGGCTTAGCTTTGAGTTTTAGAATTTTGCTTGGAATGTTTAAATATACTTTTAAATATCTGAATGGGAAGTGACTTATGCCAACTCAGCATCAACTTGCTATAAAACTGCAGAGAATAAATGTTTCAATGACATCAGTGATTCCATATTTTTTTTATAATTAGAGCATAATTTAAGTGCAAAAATTTATTGGCATTTTCATATAGATACTTAATACGATTCCCCCTGTACGATTAAAATGATGAAAGGACCTAATTTATTTAACTTGAAAAATCAGTTAAAAAGTGCCCGTAAAAATAAGTTGACTCCCATTTACTTTTAAAGTGATATTGATTGGCTGTTAGTCAATATTTAATTAATATGTATTCAATGTCAGTAACATTATAATACATTTTTATGAATGTGTGTTTTTTGTTTTATTTTCGTCTTCGTTTGAGTTAATTTAAAAACCATGAAAATTATTTAGCATAAAAATCCGAAATGATGTAGATCTTGTCTAAGCTGAAATGACACTCACCTCCACCGTATTTACGCACGAATATAATTTTACTGTAATTAGCCCAACAAGCACCTGTAATTTGGTGGCCAGTTTGACTTGGACCTAGGAGCATGCGCGTTTGTTCTCAAAAGTGGCAAAAGTACGCTTGGCACATCTATATCAACTTAAAAGAGATGGGGCGCGTTATTTGTCATTAAACAAGCTCTACCTATAATAAAAACCTACCTATAGGTGGGTATACCTAGATCCAATGCATTGTTGGCGAACCCAAAATCCACTTGGTTTTTGTCCAGTTTTAAGCGACATATTTTAATAAGAAGAAGAAGACAGTTTGTGCCTAGCTTGCCCATGATAACAAATCAGTGTAGTATTTTCTGTTTGTTATGTCTGTTTCATGCTTCATATCTATGTACTTACTGCTCGCGGTCGGTTGACTAAAGCAGGCACTTCACAGTAGCCTTTTTTATCAAACAGTATGTTAATAAAATGTGTTCGTATAAAAATTAGAAAATGTTTCTTTCATCTTTTTTTTTTTGATAAATGACCCCAAACTACGCAGAGATTGTACCGGCCGTCTGTCGGTGCACCGTCTACCTACGCCCCTATTTGGGAAAAGGGTGGGAGAACAAGTGAAATTATTATCGCGAATGTTGATACTGGCCACCACCGTGACACCATTTTGAAATCTATTTTATTTTGACATTCTTTGCGTAGAAAACTGACACTGAGTTTCAAGATACGTCATATATTTTTTACATTTATTTTTGCATTGCCAACTTGAGATTACTTTTAGCATTGAACGATATTGTATTTTTTGTTTAATTATACGCGTTATGGAAATACTTTGAAAGATGGCCAGTCACTTCGACAGGGGAAACTTTGGGGACAGCGCCAGAAACGGGCCAGAGTGGGAACTGCTCACTAGGAATTCGAATCATGTGTTCGATGGAGCTGGCGAGAATATTCAATACCACAGTGACTCTGAGTCCTTGGGTTCGAGGAAGAGCAAGACCCGGTACATCAACCCTGCTATCTGCATAGAGACAATCGACTCCTCACATTCTGTGACGTCATTGCAGACTGATCCGCTGGTCGATGACGTAACGCCTCACCCGCACAGTAGCTATCGAAGTAACTCAACGCCTTTCTTGAGCGGCCGCGAAAGCGATTCTTCTTTGAGCAGCACAAAAAGAAAATCTTGTCGTTTGCCGGAGAATGTCAAAATACCACTTGGTGATATGGAAGATGAGACCCCTCGGTTTAGTCGCACGTATCGCGAAGACGGAGCTGATACGTTTAGGCTGTCAGTTGCGTCCGCATCTACCACCACTACGGCTAAGGAGGAACGGGAGCGTAATGAGAAAAAGAAACAGGACGCCTACAAGCAATGGCTGGCGCGCAAGGAACAAGAGGTAAGAACTTTAGATTTATTTACAGTTTATTTGGAACGCACAGTATACCTACCACACCAAAACTTGCATTTTCTGGACATAAGCTAAATGGCAAGAGTGTTATATATTTATGTGATTACTAGGTACCTACTGATCATCTATCCGCTGTCATTGTATACTTACGAGTCCAATCCAGTGGCAAATGATATTGAAACCAATCTTAACCAAAAGAATTAATTCCTTCACATAGAAAAAAGATAAATTGCGACAAGAGAAGTCGAAGCAACAAAAATCGCCGCAGACGTCCCAACAGCAACGCGAAGAGTCGTTCCGTCGCTGGATGGAGCGCAAGCGCGCGCAGCTGGAGCGGCGGCGCGCAGACGAGATCATGCGCACGTACCGCGACAACGAGCGGCTGGAGCGGGAGCGCAACAAGCGCGAGAGGGAGAAGGAGGAGAAGCTGAATGATTGGATACGGAAGAAGGAGGAAGATATGAAATGTTAGTATAATTATAAGCTTACACTGACGCAACTAGATAAAAAAAACAGTTCTTTATGGGGAGTTTTGTATTTGTACCCCAGCAATTAGGGGAGTTGCGATTTCCACGATTCCTAAATAAAAACAACTAACGATGTATTTCACCAGCGATGAAGACTCGCGAGGAGCGCCGTGCTGCGCGCGCTGCCATCGAGGAGGAGAGGCGGCGCTCGCAAGGGGAGCGCGCATACCGCGACTGGCTGCGAACCAGCAAAAACAAGCCGCTGCCCGTGCCGCTCAACCAGGGGGAGCTCAGTGAGATTGTTTTCATTATGATCCTAACTACCTTTAAGGACTTTAGACTTGCGATTCCCGCTGCCATCGAGGAGGAGAGGCGGCGCTCGCAGGGAGAGTGCGCACGCAAAAACAAGCTGCTGCATGTGCCGCACAACCAAGCGGAGCTCAGTGAGATTGCTTTCATTATGATCCTAACTACCTTCAGGGACTTAAAACTTGCGAGAACCGCTGCCATCGAGGCGGGGAGACGGCGCTCGGTTGAGCACGTGTACTGCGACTGGCTGCGAACCAGCAAGAGCAACCACTTCCTGTGTCGCTCAATTAGAGGAGTTCAGTAAGATTGCTTTAATTATGTCCCTAACTACCTCTATGGTGTTCATCGCTGAAGAGATAGTGATGAAGGCTCGCGCAGGGCGTTGTAACACGCGCATTGCCACCGAGGAAAAGCGGTGGTACTGCACAGGGGTATGTACCAAACTAGCTTTAAGGTGGATTTAAGGTATGAGAGAAAACGAGCTTCACCGTCAAACGACAAGTAGTGTCCATGATTTTCTATACATTTTGTATGGACTTGCCACTCACGTGTGACGAGTGAATGGCACTCGCCACTTAGCGCCAACCAGTTGCCTTAAGTGGTAGCGACCCGCCACCGGTGGTGCCCAACTAAAAATAATCCTAGATCCCTAGTGCCGTTTAATTTTTCTATATTTAAACTTTATTTTTTTAAATTTAAAACCAACGTTTTCACACTTTTCTTCTTTAATACCTAAACTTGTTCGGTTTCTATCGCGCCATTTGTATGATTTTTTATAGTGAAGTAAAACTAATTTTCTGTCATGGCACAGGTATGCGTGGTTCGGTGTCTCAGATGTACATAAACCCTATTCCATGGCAGGCGCCGACATGACACTCTCCGAAGCCTCTTTGCGGCAAAACAAACAAGTTTTTAATGTACCACTAATTTATTTCTATGTTATTTATTATATTTTAAATTGTGACCTAATATCAGTTTACTGTTCTCTCTTACAGTCTCGGCAGTTGTGTATTTTTAGAGAAAATTTTCACTTTTAGATTAAAGTTTTGTTATAGCTGAATTTATTGTTATCAGGGTTATTAGGCTATTATGAGCGTGTTTAAAAAAATAAAAAGAAGATTTATTTTACATCAGTTTTTTATTGCTAAATCTAAAATACACTTAAGTTTTCGCTAACAGGGTCCCGTCAGTAATAAAGTCGATACGATAGAAAAATCACAAGTAATTACTAACAACATTCGGCACACGAGATCTACAATTTTCATTTGACATCAAATTAGAATTCAAGAAAAGATTTATATTGCGATTGCAATAGTGCATAAGAAGCGTATTCTAAACCATTCATCGTTATCCATTCATAAAGACTAATCAAAAATGTACACTATGGTGCTAAAATGTAGATATGGCTCTCAGTTCGTATTGCTTTTCTTGTTATGGCTTCCCGCTCTAAGATTCTTGCTGTCTTTCAGTACGTTTCTTCCTCCTCTTTAAGGCGCAGTATGTCAGACTTGTTCATGAAGTAGTACGAGGGTTGGCGGCCCTTCAGGTCCTTGAGCACGCGCTTAGCACCGCATCTGATCAGCACTCTGCTCAGGGATTCCATCTTCTCTACTCCCATCGCGTAGTGCAGCGGCGTTCTCTCCAACTAGAAACAGGAATCTATGTTAGTAGTCTCGTATTGAGCTCTAAATAGTAGTCTTCTGAAAAACTGAGGGAGCAGTTTTTGTTCTTAAAAAAATCTGATGGTATTGGATCTTTCTTAGCGAGGTAGCGATTATTAGTATGAGTTGAAAGTGTAGCTGTTGTGTGTATCGGTAGCAAATTGCTATTTAATTTGGATGTGGATCGCTGTAGATATCTATAGGTGAAATCAACAATGTGTTCACAATTGCAGGCTCGGAAAATGCGAGTTTACAGACATTTTTACATATACATGTTAAAAGTGAATTGGCATATTATCTTAAAACTGTCCTTTGCCCGTTTTTTACCTACAGTTGCCGTAACTGTAGGGAAAAAGTAAAATATTGTATTATTGTCACGAACGTCAACGGGTTCGGTGAAATTTGCAAGCGTCTGACTTCTACTGACTTAATCTATGAGTAGCTCTTAATTTAGGCAATTGGTTCCTCACATTATCTCCTATCCTGAGCAGCTCTGGGAAGGTCTGCGCGAGGTACGCCACGATCTCCTCGTCCTGCGCGAGCGCGGCGACGTGCAGCGTGGTGCGCCCGAACGCGTTCTGGGCTCGCGCCAGCGTTCTGCCTCCCTCTCCTGATAGGAAGTCCTCGACGGCTGGCAGGTCGCCGCGTCTAATCGCGCCGTGCAGGGACTCTCGGGATTCCTTGAATACCAAATTATTGTTTTATACGACGACCATGAAATGAGAGCGGGAGAAGTGCAGGATGTCAGGATCGATTTGTAAACGGGATGTCACTAAATAAGTTTTAAATATCCATAGTAAGGAATAAATAGTGAAACTATTAGCTCATACATAGTCCCAAAGCTTGGCAAAGACCCCCATCAATGAAATCATCGCCCCAAATGATGGACACCACGCTTTCCAAATGGTTAGTGATCACAAACCAGAAAAAAAAGAAAACACTCTTTGCCGGACCTAGGTTTTGAACCCAGGACGGATTTCGAGCCGTGATCTGTTATCACTCTGTCTTGGAGGCGTTATAGGTGTTACAATTATAAATATAAATATAAATATGCGCCAGACAACACACCTCTTGTCATGGTCTCGAAGGAGGGATAAATATCCCTGTATTACGAGGTACCAGGCAAGGAATTAAGCCAGGGGAGTCTCCCAGCACACCCAGACCCGAGGCAATTTAGAAAAGATCGTTGCCTGAATTGACCCGACCGGGAATCGAACCCGGGGCACTGCGGGATTCGATGCGAGAAACCGTGCTACTGCGCACTACGCCAATCGTGCCGTTTTTATTATCTTGAGTGCATATCCTAATACCTCGAAGGACGGTATCGAAGCCAGCAAGCTCCCCATCTCGCTGTCGCCGCGCTGCGTGATCACCTCCAGCACCTGCGTGTCGTCGTCGTCGTTCACGTCCAGTATGTGGTCGTAGCCTTCCAATAGCAACTCCATTATTTTCTCTTTATTCCCTGCAATACATTTATTTATTTAATAATTAATGCACAAGATAGTACAAGGGCAGACTTAATGCTTAAAGCTTTCTCTAGCAGTTAGGCATCGGGTGAGACAGAAATTACATTAAATTCATTAGGCTCAAAGTTTGGATTTAATTAAAACATTTTGTTAGGTCATTACGTATCATGCAAAGCTATAATTCCCCATAATTCAACATGCCAAAATATGCCCACTGCTGCTACGTATAAAGGTGCTCCCTCAACTGGAGCATTTTACTGTAAAGTAACGTTTCAGAGTCGAGCATTACAGTGCGCAAACTGTAATGTTACAAATTCGAGCATTACGTTGGTGAGGGAAAAGCAACGAACATTACAGTGCGCAACTAGATGAAACAATGTCTTATATTTTAAAACAAATTCGCTGATGTTTTGTAAGGCAGTATTGAAATGTAAAGCTCAAAATCGAATCTGAAACGTTACAATACAGGAAAATGCTCCAGGTGAGAGACCACCCTAACATAATCATTATTTTTAGCATTTTTATTACACTGGTGTACCACAGAGTACCTTCTTTGTGGTACACCCAATGAGGGTGTACCTCATTCTGACATTCAGCTAACGTATGAACGTTGATAGTGAAAAATGAAATATCAGTGCCCCGCCCGTTATTGACATACTCGTACGACACGACACCTGATAATTAGGTATCGATCGAATGACCCAATGAATAGTTTAGTAGATAAGCTCGTCGAGGTGATATCCAGATTATTATTCGGTTGAATATTTGTTTAATTATTCTTCCTAAAAAGGTGTGCAATGTCGTGCAATTTATTTTAGTAAAAAATCATTTAATCGGAATTTTCCAGCAGGTTGGTCTGGCTTGTGCCAGTGACATCCAACTTTAAGTAAATATTTTTTTGATTAAATCAACTCGAATGCCTGACTGAATCTCTCGTGTGCCTATAACGCAAAGTTCCTACAAAACTTTAGAAACTCTACTCTACTTAAAGAATTGGATCTCCTTAAATTCTCTGCGTTTTATTAAGACTGTGCGCTGTGCGGTACAAATCGTCGCGGTACCTGACTCCTACAGCAATTGCTAGCTTCACTTCATATTGTGTTCTGCAGGTGCAGTAGCTGGAACAGTGCTTTGCTTAGAACTCACCTCTCGCAGCTAAGTGCATCACGTATTTGTCGATTTCGCCGGTGTTCTCTGGCACGTTGGCTTGTATGGAGACGTCGCGCGCGGTGCGGTACAGCTCGTCACGGTAGCCGAGGCTCACATCGGACTCTTGCAGGAGTTGGAACAGTGCGTTGCGGGAATGCGTCCGTGCAGCTGCGAAGTGCAGCATTGACTGTCCGTGCTCGTCCTTTGAAGCAAAATGGAGAGAAGACGATTAGATGAGTGGTTTTGAAAAAGATATTATTTCCATTCCAGCAGTAGGTATAAAATCATATGTATAAAAATAGAAATACAGCATACGTTCTAGTTTGGTATACATACATATTAGCTGTTGCAAGTAACTTTTCAATAATGTTATTTATTAAGAATTATGTTATAGAAGATTCCGATATTCATGATTTGAGTGAAATAATTAAAAGTTTTTGGTTTCATGGTTTTGCAATAACAGAAAGCCTTATTATTCTGTTGAGTGACCAAAGAACTATAACTCAGATAAAAGTGATACAGTATCTGGTTTCTGTTATTATAACTCACTCTATTGGCACTGCTGAAGGCTGCCTCCGGCCCGTCTGGGCTGGCCTCTGCCTGTGGCTCCACAGTGACGACGTCGATTGGCCGCTGCCGCGTCGCGGTCTTCGCCGCGCGGTCCTGGCCCATGGCCAGCGGCATCGGCACCACCGCTGCTGCCATGGCAGGGGGTGGTTGCTCGTTCTCCACCTCTCCCATTTCACGTGTCACTACCACATTCGACTCCTGTTATATAAATGACTGTTATTTTCTCGTTTTTATCTCAAATTTTTTAGAGTCTAAAGTTGGGTTTTAATTTGATTTCTGATTTTCAGACATTCTTGTAGTTGTTGACAGTCAGCTCATACTACGAGAAAAATTATAAATAACCATTTATTAATCCATGGATTTTACACTGAGGTATAAAGGTCCTGGTGGTCAAATTACGAGGTACTCGCTCCAAATGTGAGAATTGTGTCTTGTCTAAGCCCGTGTATTTTTTTGGGAATATAAAATCGTTTGAATTAAAACCATTAAAAAAATTCAAAGTCTATAATAAAATTGCTTAACGAAATATTTCTTCATTTTACATTGATAAGTAACTTTACTTGTGAAATGTTTCGCTCACCTGCGTACCTAATCGAGGCTTCTCCTGATCAGGAAAATTGTGCAGAAAACTCGCGAGAAATGCGATCGGATCTTTCGGCTTCACGTTAGCCACTTCGGTCAGACCTTTTATCAAAGGATCGCCGAGAGCTGCAAAAACGTTGTCTGTGTCAATGTTTACTTCATCTACCTCTTCCTTCATTTTAAATATTAACTGAGCATAAAAGTATTAATTAAAGAGCTTACACTTGGCAAGATATCTGCCCTCGTCCGTCTGAAAGACGGGAATGTCCATGTGGCCATTGCCGGCTTGGGCTGTACCTGAAATCGATCAATTATTCATTGTGACGACCTTCGGCACACACGGGAGTTCCTACACGCTACAGACTAGTGGGGGTAGGGACGTGAATTATCAGCTGTGGTGGTAGACTAAACTTAACACAAACGTTCTATTAGCAGTGGCATTGGCTATCTATAATTGATACGGCCTGTTTTCATCGATAGCTCGTTATGATGACGTACAATACAAATTGCTCTGACATGAATACCATAGAAAAACTAGTAATCAGGCAACTAATGATACTTTTATCTTTTTTTATTTCCAATGCTTATTTTAATAGATTGTCTTTTATTCAAATACAGTAATTTAAAGAGCTATATAATTGCTAATTATCGGTAGGTATAGAACTATAATTACAGTACAAACTGTACAATAGATCGCTTATGAGAAAAAAAAATATCATGTAGGTATACCTACTCGTATTTATAAATTTATAGAAGTTCGATTGACAGTGATTCCTAAATAAAAGGACACGAATATAACAAAGTCACACACACAATACCTAATGTTGGAAAGACAGATACGAGCGTGGTGAGCGTGCTGCATAATGCAAAAGCGTCAATGTTTACAACTCTGGTGTAGCAAGCGTGAACGTTCCACTCACGTCACTCCAATTAATAAAAAACACGAACACGCGAAACTATTTTTATTATTATGCACGATAGATTTTGTACTGACCTAAACTTCTGGAGTTTTCTAGGGACGCCATTTTAAAAGCGAATCTTGAGCCATATGAAGTAATTTCAGCACCTAAATCTTTCCAACATTCGATAATTAGTAGATACAAACTATGTGAAAGGCTACACTATTTTTTTACATATTGTATAAAATCATAATTATTTATTGTTGTAACTGCTCGGGATTATCCAAATCAGCTAAGCTACTTCTTTTCCTTCGGAATATATTCGATAGCATAGTCGCAATTTGTGCTGAGTTTTGCATGGCCAAGTCTTTTTCCAGATGTAATAAGTTTGACGCAGCTGTGGCAAAGTCATTAAAACAATTGGTTTCTGAAACGCTTAAACACTGATAGTTGCTGATTCTGGCAATATCAGCACTGAGAGTTTCGCGGTACTGTAGTCCTCTCATGGCACATAGATGTTTCATGTTATCTGGATCCTTTGATAAACCAGGAAAATTTATAATAAGACTGAATCGGATGCTGGATCCCAAACATGTTGGTCTACTGCTTAAGTGTCCAATTTTCAGATCCCAGGCAAATTCAATATTGTCATGTAGATAAGCCATAATATACGAAAGTTTACTAAATGGCAACCCAATTTCTCCCGGAGAATCTATAGGGTTTGATATAAGCACCCTTATGTGATCATGTACATTGATCCATACAGCGATAGTTTTGTCTTCATTAACAAAAACTCCACGTCCGTAGGGCCAGTGTAGTCCGTGAAGGCGGGTGCAATCATCAATTTCATCTCGGTCACATAATGCAACAAGCAATCCACTCGATGCTAAAGTTGCACATATTTCTGATGGTATTTCCATTACTTCATTCAAAGTGTAATAAGTGCCACCTTTTTGGTCTGATTCTGCGTTTTTAGTTTCACTTAATTTTGCAAAATCTAGTTGCATGAGCACTGTAGTGACGATTCTCTCGATAGTTTCTAATTTACCGATTTTAAGATTTAAAGGTGATTCGAAGCCTGCCAAATTTCGACAACATTCTATTGTCCCAGATAAAACGAACTCATCATTTGGGTCGATGTTTAGTTCTACGATAGGGTCCGAAGGCATCGATGAAGTTTTCAAGGATGTATTTATAAAATCTGATGGAGGATGCGTAGCTAAGTCGGTATGTACGTTAATATTATGTAAATCTTTTATAAGTGGTGTTAAAAATTCGTGAAACAACTCGTATACATAGTAGTCCGGAGCAGCGACACCACCAGGGAAATCTTCTTCAACTGTTTGCAAGATGTTTCTGTTCTCTGGCAGTTTTTTTACAGCCGGCCATATAACATCAAAAAGATCGTGATCAAGCTTGGTGACTCTGTGTTTGATTGCTTCAAATATTGGCCGTTTCAAGAATCTGCCCAGTACTAGCGGCGGTGTAGCTCTGTTGGATGAAGCCGACAGAGGAGTTCGGATAGGCGTAGCTGA
This sequence comes from Udea olivalis, assembly GCA_947369235.1. NCBI lineage: Eukaryota > Metazoa > Arthropoda > Insecta > Lepidoptera > Crambidae > Udea > Udea olivalis. Next base: position 13,218,721 of record OX376351.1, read on the forward strand.
CGCCAAGAGACAGTAGCAGCGCTCGAGGGTATCCAAAGCTTCAGGTTCATCCAGCGAACGACGGGATGACACGCGATCCTTGGGCACTACACATACTTAGGTTAAGACAAATATAGCCGTGACGTTGCATAGTAATTATTTTAGGAAGGAAATTTTAATTTAGGGGTAACGTTGGCGTCATTTTTAAAATTTCGCGGCCACTCACCAAACGCTACTTTTATGAAATAACATATCGAGGGAACAAACTTTATAAGGAGCACATATAGCTAAACTCTAAAGTATATCGGAGCTGAGATATTTGGTATTGTATTTTTAACTAACTACTCAATTGAACTTGATCCATACCAAGTAAAAGGTAAAAAAGTGGCATTATTTATAATCCTTATGAACATGCGACTCAATTAGGATTTAAGAAGGCTAGTTTTCAATGGCCAGGTGCAATATTAGGCCATTACTGTTCATGTATTGTGGGTAAAAAGACTTTCAGGTGTTTTTTCCATGTAATGTCTCATATGTCGACAGTTAGAAACCAACAACTCCTATTTACATATTGACTATTGGAAAAATGTCTTTTGATGTCATTGACGTTAAGGTTGTTTTTCGTGATAGCTTGTGTTCCACTTCCTAATGCCAAATACTTAACATTAACTGCTATTCAGACAACATTACAACTATGGATATCTAACTTGAAGTATTGCTGGATGTACTTTTATTAGAAAAATATACTCAACAGGTACATCTTAAAGTGAAAAACCTTCCTCTCCTATTTCTGCATCCTTTTTAACAGCTGTTAGGTGAGATTGGCTCCTTATAGTAACATTTCAGAAATTTTATTTTAGTGAAACTAAGGCAAAAAATAATACTTTAAGAAATCATATCTCGGCTCCGATATCACTTAGAACACTTCTGACCACTCAGATCTGTTTCTTCCTCAAATAAAAAAAATGACGCCACGTGTCCATACAAAGTTACTCAAACCTCTTTATCAAACTATCAGTTCAAAGCTCGTACCTTTGTCTGACAACATTTCTTGGGCTGCTTCATTACTTATTCCGTAATCAGCCAACAATTGGTGAAAGGGCAACAAATCAGGATTTTTCAAGTAATCGTCTGCGGATTTTCCACTCTGCGAAATGTAATATTAGTTAACATTCTTAGTGATGGGATGAGTAAAATACATTATAAGATATAATAGATACATTAGAAAAATTCAACTCGGTCTTAGGAATTTGGACCTGCGCCCTCTGCTAACTGGGCGGCTGCTCTTTACCACTAAGCTACTCGGACCATTAATCAACCTTGCGTATTTATTTAGTGTTTTTATTTTTTACAAGCAAACTTTATTGCATCAATATTTTATGGTCAGTAAATTTAATCTAGAATCGATCTTTTCTAGTTTACCTATCTCAAGAAATATCATTATTAAACGCTGGAACACGAAATACAACTGCTTGAAAATACCTATAGGTATATCAAACTGATTATTAGATTGCACGATGAATAATACTGTCTTACATCATCTAAGTCCTTAGAATTGGCCCCGAGCTGTTGTAACAAGTTGTTATAATACCCATTATCTGGTATCACAGCAGCATAGTGTAAGGCTGTTCGTCCATTGAAATCCACCGCTGACAATGTTTCAGGAAACCTGCCGTTTAAACATCTCATTAACTGGGTCGTGAAATAATGACAGAAAAATTTTACATTAAGGGGAGTTGGTTTACAAAACACGTTTTTAGAATTCATTTTTGAAGTAGTAAACAGTGAAATTAAAATGTAATAAAATTTACTGATATTGTTGAGGGGATAATAAAGGGAATTCATCAGGTGGAAACATGATTTGATAAAGTTGTCTCGATAGAATAAATTCACAAAGTTACCTCTTTTCGTGACATTTTGTCTTCTATTTTTGGTTTTATTTCTAAAATAATTGATCTGTTAATATGGGTCCTTTGCCAAAAAAAAATTTAAAGATAACTGGAGGGATTTCATCGGATGGTTTTTTTCATTACATCTATTAATTTTTTATCGATAATTTAGTGATTTTCGGTCCGCGTGGCACTCACCAGTTTCCTTCGGGAAATGTTGTGCAGAACCACCTCGCCTTAAGTCTCAGTAGTATAAATCTGTACAAATTTGTAAAATAAAAAACAGTAAGCGGCCCACCTTCCCCCGAGATATTTCATTATGTTTGTCTTCCCAAATACTGTGGCAACATGTAGCGGAGTAGCACCATTCGGCGATATTGGATCTCGTGCGATGGCAAATTTCCGCCGATCTAAGGCTGTCTGCAGCTCTTTTATATTCCCATCTCTTGCCGCTTCATGAACCTTATTTATTTTTTGCTAAAATATTACTTAAACCTCTATATTTGTAAATTCTTCAAAGTTCAAAGTTCTTTATTGCACCATGTTGTTATAGATGTTAAAACAGTATACATAATTATTAAGACTATTATTTGTTTATTTTTGTTTCAGATTCTATAGGCACTCTCCAAGTAGGCGGAAAAATTCATAGCCTAATGTACAGAATTACCAAAATCTGGTTCACTATTTACGAACTGAGCTAAGAAAACCAATAATTTCTTAATTAATTGTGACATTCGTTTTTCTAAACTTCAATATTCGAAGGCTAAGAACTTTTCCGTCGCACCACTACGTTGAGAATTTTACCATGTACATCGGAACATTGTCCAAAAAGGCTTGTACTTCAGTGTTTCCTGAATTTCTGCCCACCAATCTAGATCCTTCAGCATTAAGAACCAATGTAGCTAACATTTCCATGTTTGCGGTGTTTATTAGGTCTGTTACTTCTGGGTCTATTTCATTATCCTGTCAAAAAATAAATAAAGTGAGTTACGTGCTGTGAAACTAACTTACATAGGCTAGTGTCACTAGTGTTAGGCGTTCGCAGTCAGTACTAGTTTGGAACACATAACTAACAAGCTGGCAAATTATTTGACAGTGGTGTTACGAGGTGTTTATGAGGAATACACAGTGCCACAATGATGCTTCTAGTCTAAATATTGGTCTAAAAACACCACAATCAACTAAGGAATTGACTTATTACCTTTAACATTTGGCCGTATGTCATGCCTGCCGGTACAGTTAAAGATATACTCACAACTATAAGTATGTCCTCATGAACTGATCCATTCCTTTGCGTTATACTTGCATCCTGCGAGTCCTCTTCGGCTTCACCAGTAATAATGCCTTCAATCAGACTTTCTTGTGTGTTTCGGCGATCGGACGGGTTTCCTTAATTAGCAAAATAATTAAAAATATTGAACTTGTCAGGGACCCTTTTATATTGATTAAAGTGTTGTTGTTTATGTTTTGATTGTTTCGTGTACTGTGCCAGAAGAGATGTCAGTTTTACCTCTCTTGGCATGTTCTAAATCAACTATTTCAGCCGAGTTTTTGTGATTAATATCTCTGTATTCTATATAAGAAACTCCTTGAACTTGAACGTCGTCATCGTCTTCATTGTGTTCGTTATTGTATTTACCTTCAACTGCTGCAGTACTAGGTTCTTCAGTATTGTTTTCGTTGTCATTGGAGACCCCATCGCCATTGTCAACGTCGTTTTTATTTGTTTCTTCTTCATGCTCGGTTTCCTGCTCCCTAGAATTTTCATTGTCACTTTCTTCTGTTTCCTCTGGTTTTGCTGAAAGATCAACTGTTTTTTCTTCCTCTACGTCCGTTTTCAATTCCATCTGTTTATCTGCTTCATTGTCACCATTTTGTGATACCTTTGCCTCATGTACGTCAGAATCTTCTTTAAGATCTGTTTCGTTTGTCACTTTATCATCAACGTGTACAGTGTTGTCTGTCTGCTTTTCGTCATTATGTAATTCTTCTATCTTTTCCGTACTAGTTTCTTCACTTTGCTTGTTTTCGTCATTGTTAGCATCATTGCTATTTTTTTTTTCATCATTTTCTGTACCATTGCCTGCATTCTCATCATGTTTGCTGTCTTTTTCTTCGTTTTCATCATCTTTGTCAGTTGTTGGAAGAGCTTCAGCAGTTGGATTATTTTCCTCAGTATTTTTATTTTCTGCTTCGGATTCCTTGTGGTTCGTGTCTTGTTCTGGGTCAACCTCTTCTGTAGCATCTTCTACGTTTGTTTGTGGTTCGTCAACATCTTCTGCTTCAGATTGTGAATCCTAAAATGCATAAAATAAACATTCATGCAGATGCTTAATAAAAGCAACGCAAATTAACCGTAAACTATAATACCATTCCATGATGCATGCATTACTTACCCGATTGCATTCAATCATTGGGATGTGCCCTTCATCTACATGTGGCTTACTGCTATCATCTAAATCTGGCAAATCTTTAATCAGTTCCCGCGTGCTGCTATTTTTCATGCCACCTACATGATTATCCGTACTATCGGATATTGTATTGGTTATGTTCTTTGATGATATATTTTCATTAGAAGCTTTTACTTTCCTTCTTGATTTTTTGTTTAATTCCGCTATCACTTCTGTATCTAACAGTTTCCAGTCCCATGTAGCTGGATATGCACTTGATGGCGTCCTAGGCGCCTCAGGTAGTGTTTTGAATAGGTTTTTGTCTATTTCTTGTGGTCGGTTTGTATAATAGCCTGCTGTTTTGTTTTTCTAAAAAATATTGAATGGTTCTTGTAAGTTACGACTAACTCTCGGTAACATGATTTGTATGTTAGCTTACTTACGTTATCTACGATACTTTCATCAGCGCCAAACGAGACTAGAGTATTGTAGGTATGTTGTTCGTCCCTTACGGAGGCGGCATAATGCAAGGGAGTGCGTCCGTCGTTGTCTATGTCATTTATACCTTGGGGATACCGTTCCACTATGTACTTCAGAATACCACCGTGGCCTAAACCAGCAGCCTGAAATAATATAAAAATCAACGAGTATAAAAATTACATTAATTCAAAACCTTTTCTGCTGGTGACTTATATTGTATGAACTAGAGTATCAGTTATACAAATTGATTAATGACTTAAAGATTACAATTACACTTAAACTTTCAAATGTGTCAAATGAACAATCTTAAAAACTTCAATTTTTGAAATTCCTTCCGCCCGTGTTAGCACACTCAACTTTTTTTCTTCTATTGGAACGGCCAAACCAGTGGGTGGAAGAGTCCGTAAGGTAAACAAGTACCTATATGTTCTGAGCAACTAGAAAAGTCAGTCAGTATGAATAATGCCCTTGACTGGCAATGTAATAAAATAGGTGAACTCCAGTGCAACTAACTAACGGACCTTTTAGTTTTTCTCTACGTTTTCAAATATTACAATTTATTTTGATGAATAGTAGTAAATTTTGAAATATAATTTCTCTGCACTGTGAAAATGATAAAAATAACAAATCGTTAATTTAAGCCAAAGATTTCGTAAATTACAGATAGTATATATTAGTCAATAATGTACCTTGTGCAGTACTGTCATATTGTTCGCGTCTCTGCTAGACAAGGCCTGCGGCGGCACAGGGTCTCCGGAATGCTTCATGAGCCCTTCCAGATCATTCCGAACCACAGCATTGTGGATGTCCTTAATTGTGTTCTGGAATGAATAATAAAAAGAGAAATTGTGAGATTTAACACTGCTGAGATGTTTTAGGAAAGTCAAAAATGGCCTTTATTTTACATTACATCGTCTGCTGTCTGATTCACTTTGTGCTACATAGATGGAATAAAAAACAAGAAGTATAAAAATCCTCTAGTAACTTCATGGCCACGGGGTCGCTGGAGTCCTCACTGAGCAGTCGCGAACCGTGCCTCCCCCTACCCCCAGCTGACGCGCCAATGGGTTCTGGTACTTTTGGTCAACAGTGAGACTCGATGAGTCTATCCCACGAATAGGTTTAATACTGACCATGATATACGGCACGGCCTCCAGGAACTTCTTGACCACGGGCTGGCTGGAGACCTCGCTGAGCAGCCGCGACCCGTGGCCCTCCCACACGACACGCTGCAGACGCGCCATGTCGCAGTCGTGGCACCATATTCGGATATTGTGGCGCTTTATCACCAGACCTGGGGCAAAGAGTAAAGAATGTTAAATTCAGTTTATAAAAAAAAGTTATAAAGGTATCGGACCACCTTTTACTCTTTTCTCGGCCAACATATCTCAGCACCTAAAGCCAAAGGTCTATTACCAGTTAGGGTTGCCAGAGAAATTGGTGTATTTGTCAATGCCTGTAAAGCTATGCTCTGTATCCCGGAACTATTCATTAAAAAATGAGTTAAGCACTTAAATCATCGACTAAACCTAGCGGTTACGTAAGTTGAGGTGGCAGGCAGCGTGGACTTCTCGCTAGAGAAAAAAATGTAGAAAAGCAAAAAGCCGATGTACAAAAAAGCCCTTCTGGAAATATATGAGGACGCCTATGTGCCAGTGGATGTCTGGCTTCCTTAATATTAACTTTGTATTAAACGATACTATTACCTGTACAGAATTATTCTGTACAGAATCGCTTTTTATTAGAAAAAAGTCTCCGAAAGGAATAAATAAATTGTGTTAAATGAAAAAACTAAGTGAGCATAATGCGGACGTTCGGATAGAAAATAGCAAGCTCTTTGTATTGTTAACAAATCTTTGGTAAATATTAGCCAAACATAACACTATCTCATTGATTATGACAAAAGTCAGAAATTGGTTCTGAATATAACTATCTAAATCCTACTAATATTATAAATGTGAAAGTTTGTGAGGATGTACACTCAGTCAGAAAAGTATCGGGAATGGATGATGTATGGTATTTGTTGTTGTTAGATTGGCACTATTGTTTTCCATTTTGGCGCGGAATTTGAGCTGCATCTGTTATTTATATTAAATACAGTGCTGTTTTAGTTATATCATATCTAGTGTGTATTGCGAATTTCATAATGGACAAAAACATTGAACAAAGAGTTTGTCTTAAATTTTGCATCGTCAATGAAATTTCGTGTTCGGAGTCACTGAAAATGTTACAGAAGGCTTACGGTGAATCGACTTTATCAAAAACACGTGCTTATGAGTACAAAGCGGTACAAAGCGTTCAAAAGCGGTCAAGATGTGATGGAAGATTTGCCTCGCTCTGGGAGGCCATCAACGTCTGCAACTGAAGTTAACATCGCAAAAGTGAAGGAAATAGTGACTGAAAATCGTCATTCAACTTTGAGAGAGATAGCCGCCGAAACAGCGTTCAAAAAATGTTTTTTTGGTTGGATTATTCGTTGGCGTAAGTGTATCGTTTCTGAAGGAGCATACTTTGAAGGTGATAAAATAAATTTGGATGAATAACAAACATTTTGTGTATTATTGATCTTTTCCCGGTACTTTCTTGACAGAGTAGTATGTATGTATGTTACTCTTTCAAGCAAAAACTACTTAACCGATTTAGATGAAAATTTAAATGTATACAGCTTATACATCAAGAATAGCACATGGGCTACAATTTAAAAGATTTTAAGTAATTTGACCATAACATATAACGATAATCGTATCGTAATCGGTATCGTAAGTCAGAGAAAATTAAGTGCACGCGGGCGAAACCGCTCACGGAAAGCTACTTCTTCATAAACCTAAAGCTCATTGCTCATGTGAGGTATTTCACGCAAAGCGTAGTAGACACGAAATTTCCACAACTAACTAGCCAATTTGAAAAAGCTTCAAAAGAAGCAGTGAGTGTGGATTTTCTCTAGAATACCTTACAATCGATGGTAAAGTTCAAGGCAAATAGCATTCTGCATGAAAGAGAAAAATAAGAAAGCGATATGGAAAGGAACTTAGCTGTACATACTTGGCTAGATAAGTTTTTTCCTCTTTTAAATAGTAATTATGGAATTTTAACGAGGCCTTTTTCAGTGGACTATTAAATAGCGCGACCGTGAACGTTTTCTAAGTAGGATTTTACTGGGTTGGATTTATAAATAAAACATTCTAAAATCCTCACATCTGCAGTGTGTTGTCTTGGTCATCTTGAGAACCTTACTACCGTAGTAAGGAACTTTAAATGATTATTTAAATCACTTTTCGTGCACTATAAAAACGAACTCTTTATGATAAAACTCTAAAATCGATTTTTTCAGCTGTAACTTCATAAGACATTGTATTTGAGGTTCAAAATTTCCAACAAATAATTACAAATACTTTTACGTTTGATGTTCGTACCTATAGACTTACTCATACATCTATAATACGAGTATAAGCCTTTCCATTTGAATCGTGTGCGTGACAAGAACGACTTGAAATTGATTTCAAACATCCGAATGAGGATAGCCATTCATAAGTTCATAATTGACTAGGTTCACCTTGATGAATCAAACTAAAGATCCATTTAAAAAAGTTCAATTTGCGTGATTTCTTTGCCTTTAACAATGTGCTAATGTTGTGGTAACATGCCATAGTAAATACATTAATACCTAGTAGCTAAGCTTTTAGTCTAACTGAGTGCTGGACACTCAATAAAACATACTTGTTTTATTCCAACATTATTATTTTATTTGTATTTTTTATAGTCAACGACTAATTAACAAATACTAAAAAAACTAATTATTTTCCCAACTTTATCTATCTCATTTATAAAAAATAAAACACTGTTTTCACCATGGTATTATAGTCATAAAGCATTGTTTAAGCTTTTATGAATTTGTATTAATAAAACCTTAAGGAGTTTTCTGACTCTTCGGCCCCGATGGCCATAGCTTATCCAGTGACCCTTAGGTTTCCTAAATTTTTCTTCATTCCCGACAATGTATTTTACTTTTAATGTATAATACTTTTGGGTATAGCACAACAGCAAGACCTAATACAATCAGATGGATAGGACAAGTCGGACCACGTTTGACAGGACTACATATTGAACAGACCGTCAAGGCCGTCATACATTATTCAGGCAGCAGCAAGCACAGACAAGCGGCTCAATATTTAATGAGTCGGCCATCGATCGATGACACACCTGTCCGTGAGTGGCCGTGTCTTTATGCTACTGTTGCGGCGACCTACGTGGCGGCCTGGGGTTGCCTCTGCAAGGGCGGCCGATCTTTGTAAGGGATGGTATAACTGACCATTTGACCTTTATACATGGACTTTCATTGTAATGTAACTTATCGATAGGTGATGATAAGTCTCAAAATTCCATTGGCATTTTAAACATTTTGACTTGGTGGCGCAATGGTTAGTGATCCAGCCACCGTGGGGGGAGAGTTCAAATTGATATCTAGACAGATTTCGAATGCTCAGTCAGATCATGCAGACCGATTTTTAATGATGCAGTGAACCTACTGGTTTCCATCTGTAGTCACTTTCATTATGTAAAGATTGAATGCAACCGAAAATAAATAACAAACTGATAAAAATAATAAATAATATTAGTGGAAACTAAATTGGTTTATTTAAGACAGTTATGTTAGGTTAATTCTGATTCTTTAACAACTGTCTGTTTCCCAAATAAATGAAAATAAAATTAGAAGGGAATGTTTGACAACATCATCAGATTTCAGAAAAAAAATAATAATATACATAATCAAATACAGGCTTCAAGGTGAGGATGGCCAGCCCAGTGATTCGTTAGAATTACTGGGCTTGTCAGCCTCATATCTGGACTTCACGACCGCTTTCCATCAGGTGCAGTGAGGTCATCTTGACAGGCAATATAAAAAAACAATACATGGAAAAAGGACCCTATTAAAACTTTTACTTTGTTGCTAGTACAATTCATTTTATGGCTCTTTAAACTTGGCTGGGAAAATTCAGTTTTGAAAGTGTAAATTAAAAATAACAATTTGTAGGCGGCAGTTTGTGAAGAGCGTTTTTGGCATGTCAAGAAATATGATTTGTAAAATTGCTGTAACTCGCTCTCGGGGAGTTATGGTGCTTACGGAACTTTTTTTTACCAGTGTCTCTATTTTTGAAAGGTCTTTCGTTAAAAACTCAAAAAAAAAAGTACCCCATTGAAGTGAAATTTCCCTTCACTTGAATTTAATAATTTTTGAGGTCCACCGCTTTAATTACAAAATTGATGTTCACATGTAGAACCGGACAGGCAATCAATACCTAATAATAATACAGTTTGTCTATATTGATCCCACGTGTAGGCGTGGTGATGTCGCGCATGGGGTTATTATTCACGACAAAAGTTGACTGATAATGTCAAACTAATGTCGATTAGTTCTTTACTTTGTTTGATTATCATTGAAAGTTGCTTGATTGATTGTACTTAGGCGATTGCCACCAGTACGTCTACCACGAGCTGCCACATGAAATTTACATTATCGTTCGCGAAAAAAATGTATTGGGATTTGACATTGTCATGTCATGTCATCCCAATACATTTTTTTTACGCGAACGATAATGTAAATTTAAAGTGGCAACTCGTGGTAGACGTACGAGTATAGATTTTCAGCCAGTTACTTAATCTTGAAATAGATATACAGTTTTCAGAAATAAACGGTATTACATGGTGAAATTTACGAAATTTCGTAATAGCTATCTAAAAACTACATAATTATTTGAAAAAATATATATACAAAAGCTAGCGAAAAACTTAAAAGGATACCTTTCTTGACCTCACTTTTAAGACATTTGCTAGCTATTGAGCTTTCTAAAAAGTATCAGTTAAGTGCCCAGACTTACCAGTTTTTTATAGCAATTGTTTTTCGCAGACAAGTCAAAAACGTTAGAAAGAATATTGAAACGCCAATAACTCGTCTTAACTATTAATTTGGACCCCAATTTGATAGAGATTAATTTGTTGCTACTAAACGTCTTTTATTATGCTTTTTAAGGAATAGGTTTGCCATGCCGCCCGCCAGGTACCGGTAGAAGAGGTCGACCCAAGAAGCGGGGGCTCGACGTCGTTAAGGGTGACATGCGTGCCAACAAACTCACCACTGAGGATGCACAAGACCGCGCGAAGTGGGCCAAGAAAATAAGAAAGGCGGACCCTGGGAACCCACACACCAGTCTGGGTTCACAACCGGGATATACCGCACGGATGATGATGATGATGGAGGTTTGTTTTGCCTGTAGATTATGTATTTCGTTTCTTGAGATCTGTTTTTCGCAAACCCAAATGATGGTCATTATAGAATTTGTAGTTTGACAAAATAGCACTGTATTTTGGCTTTATTTTTTAAATATGACAAGACAATGACCTAGTTCACGTTAAGAATCGAAACCCTTTCTTGCACTTGAGCAAAACAATCACGTATACTATCTTTGGTTTAGGGCTTTGGGACATATTTCACACGTAGTCATGTGATGTGTAAATGTCCACAATGGAATATGTTTCTTATATATTTAGCTTCCTTAAAAATAGGACCTTATACTTAAATACTTTCAAATTACCTGCATGTTTTAATCGATACCAACTATCTGACACAGAGTTAACAGAAAATTTCGTCGTTTGTCCTGGGAGGGCTGCAACCCCCAAAAAATATTGCCCTTCTTTGAGAAGAGTTTAGAGAGGAGTGTTTATTCAAATACAAAAGGTGTTTTGTGTGGTAGGAATTTCTTATTTTGTTGCCTCCATGCCAGAGACAGCAGGCAATAAATTTTGGCAAGCAACAAGTTCGCGTGCCGAGTTGGTATCGCGGGGATTAACATAATCGGAACTTTTACAAAACACTCACAGGCCGACCCGATCGTGCATGCGATAAGCACTACCAAACACTACAAACGTACGTAACTACAAACGGCTGTTCAATCTAATCCAAATCGCTCGGAAATTTGACATAGTAAACAATGCAATTGATGTTATACCATATACTAATAATTAATCGTTAATATACATAAAGTAGTTAGTCAAAAACAACTGATTACAAATCGTTTCCAATTATGTGGCGCGCGTCTCAGTGAAATAAATACTTTGTAAATGTTGAACCAACCGCAATCGCTTATAATTGGTGTAAGTCTCGTCTTTTATACAATGATTAAATTAATCGAAGTTGTCATATTTCACGCCTCTGTTTACCGAGGAAACAATTTTTATTCAAGTAGATTGTTTCTGAATGATCAAAAGAAGAAACCTCGAATTTTTGCCGAAACGTGCTCGATGGAATGAACTAAATAGGTGTCATATTTGGACTTTTTTAACGAATTAATTAGCTTCATTTTATTGACATTTATACTATTACTTACTAATGATGACTGTATCATTACTTTTTTGTTGAATAATTTGTCAAACCATTCATTGTTAAACATCGCTTGCCCTAATTCTCCTGTACTTCCAGGTTTGAAAAATTACATTAGTCTCCCGCACATCGCACCCCTTTAGTCCGAACGCTACACGCTACCAACCATTTGGCCTCTGCGAAATAATTGTAATATATGAATTAATTTACGTCTGCCTTATTAGTGTCACAATCTAAGAAACGAAAAGTGGCTATTTCGTAACGCATTACTTATTCTGTCGTAAGATTTATGGAAACTGAGATATGAGGTGACCTTCGCGGTTCAGAATGACCAACTATTTATAGAGGGTAAAAAAACATAATGGCGGGGAGTGCCGGCGCTCAGAATGGAAAGGCTTCCATAAAATAAATATTCATGACCACGCGACGTTGTAACCCCACCTTTGAGCCAAGCCTTTAACAGGTTAATGTAATTATTTGGTCATGATGTAACGGAATAGCGCGAGGAACTGTAGACAGCTTTGATGAAATATGTTCTTTGTTGTAAAATAAAAGGCACACAAACATTTTAGACAGTCTCCGCAAGTACAGTTAGCATTTCGCTTGTAACCATCGATATAAGAGTTTGTGAATGGCTGAAGAACTGGATCGAGATGGGTAGTCTTCGCAGTAGAAACAAACATCCGACTTAGATATTACTCAGAGTGGATTTTTCTTGGTGCTTTATAGTAGGTAGGTAGGAATTACTTGTTACAAAAATTTATATATCATCTCTGAGAAAAGTATTGATAGTACTGTAACACAATGTTGAAAAAGACCACCCATCGAGGCCCTGTCAGAATACCAGCACATGCTGAGACAGGGACCTTATTGGCCCCCACATTGAGCTCTGAAATTATTTTCTATTATTTTTTACTTAATTTGAATTTTTTATACTGTGTCCTTTTTTCTTTGTTTGTTATTTTTTTTGTGTATGCCTCAGTGTGCGTTGGCCAATAAATTACTTTTTACTTTTACTTTAGTCATACTTCAAAAGTATTTTTGGTTGTAGGTTAAGGTTGCCATTATCAATCTTGCAAAAGTTCCATTCCGCAAGTGTTTCCCATACTCTATGAGTGTTGCTTGAAAGGGTTAAAAAACAAACTATGCTACAAGCTACTTCATATTTCTCACGTATATTGGTCGTTTCTTCCACCTGCTACTTAAACTATTAGCATAATTGGATTCAAATGGTTTGAGTGAAACGAATGTGGAATGAAGGTCGTATTTAAACATTTTTGCCGTTCCTGCATGCAGTTAAAATATGTGATAATACGAGAAATTTTGCCAGAAACGTATTAGTTCAAGATGGAAGATAGTACTCACGTGAACGTACAGGCACTTTGCCATCGTATGCGGTGTACCTGGCGTATCCGGCCATTTAACTGTGTTTTAGACATGTTTAGCGTTTTGGCGCATGCCAACTCTCTTAGATAATTAAATATAAAATGTAACTGATGTTACATTTTCCTGGCCTCCAAGGAAGGTTTTCACTTGTTAACCTAAAGACAATTAAGGAACTGCAAACACGCAGCGTCTGTTCGAATTCCAGTTTTATTAGGAAATAAATATTACCAACATACGAGTAAGCCGGGGCGGAATTAAACTAGAATATTTTGCAACTAAACCAGTGCACTACCGCAGTCTTTAAAAAGTGTATTAGTTTGAAAACAGAAATCTGATATTTATCAATTATTACTGCCAGGAATAATTTTAAAGATAATTTATATGAGGCACATTATTTAAAACAAAGCTGTCTATATTGCATCAACTTGGGTCAGTTAATAATGTAGTAGCAGTAAATTGGAGGCAAGGTCTAGTTTACTGCTGTAGTTTAGTGTGCAATTAATAATATTCCTTGATATAATGACTTACATTTATAATTAATGTTTTTTTTAAGAACCTGTTATGTTAGGTGTGTAAATAATGAAATAATATGGCTCGCATTATACCACAGAATAAGATATAAGCTGTGATCAGCCTCCTAGTATAGATTAAAAGAAAATTGCCGAACAAAATAAAGAGTTTACAAAGGACCGCTTTTGTTAGTGAGGCGAAAAGGAGTTAGACACCATTACAAATAGTTGATTGTTTTAAAAAAAAAAAATTTAATATCAGTAAATTTTTATTTATTGCTTTTACCAATGCACTATTAAATATCAGTGATTTTTTTTGCTTTTACCAATGTACTATTTTCTGCACAAAGACAGAAACTAGAAAAAAATCGACCTGATCCTAGGGACTCAAACGGGATTCCGCGTTCTGAGTTTCTAGGATCAGGTCTAATTTATGTAGTTTCTATCTATGAGTGAAAATAAAAATGTTAATATTAATATGATTAAAAACTCCTTTCGCATTTGTATTTATCATCCTTAGTGTCGAAAATTTAACTTTTTATACAGGTTTCAACTAATCGTGTTTTTATCACATTTTGCAATAATGAAAAATAATACTGAATGTAATTTTTTTTATAATTGGTTTATTGCTGTTGAATATGAGGATATAACCTACTATTTGAGGTATATTTTACAAATAAAATATTCAAATGTATCATGTATGGAGGAGCACAAACTTGGTATGTTTTGAGAAATTTTTATTTTAATTTAAAACAAGTGACTAAAATGTAATGTGATATATTTGAAGAATTGCCTCAGTAACCTTTGCATTAGATACCACACACGATAGTTTTCAGACCAAAAAAATTTTGATCCCCTAAAAAAAGATGACCATAACTCCTCTCCTTTTTTCTTTCAAATCAATTGGTATGGCCTTAAGATCAATCGTTCCGATTTTTGTGCCTCCATTTACGGGTTAATTTGGCGTACAGAGGCGTTCACATTAACCTTTACAAAACCATTGCAAAATGGGTCTTTTGTCAGCAGCATAAGCATATGTAAGGTCGATGTGAACGCCTCTGTACCAATACCACTACAAGAGAACTGCAAAAAAAGTCATTGCGGAACAAATCTAAAAAAGTGTACCTGTACCTACGATCGTTTTGCCCCACCATGGCGTCGTAGCAAAGCAGCTACTCGTAGCGACCGCAGCTACGGAGATTGTAGCTTGCATAGAATGATGCTACGGTATACGCTACGACTTGTAGCAATGCCTAAGCCGATTTTTTGGCGACTTCAGCGTAGAGTCTACGAATGACTGTCAGTAATTGATAAAAAATTCAATGTTACACACACTCTACTTATTACCACGGGTCGAAAATTCGTATCAAATCCAGCCCTCTGATTCAGAACCTCTTCGTAAAACAATTAAGTGAGTGTTTAATGACTAGCTTCTAAATTACACTATTCGTTGGAACTTAGATAAATAGCTTATACAAAAAAATAACACTCAGCAGTATCGGCTAAACGATTTTTTCCGTCTAGAAAAATGACTGAGTATATTTAAAATTATTATTTATTTTTATTCGGACATACACTCATTACATAGTTAAGCTATGCATATTTCAAGGTCTAATTTTGTGTAAGGACTTGAATATTATTAGACAATGGATCATCTCAAAACCTGAACATGTACGTGTGTAAATTACAGTTTAATAATATATATTAGAAAAGTATCTTTGACCGCGATTATTCTTAAAATAATAAATTTTAAAAAATAAAAACTTAAACGCATAAAACAAAATTAAAAGTAAAAACATGAAGTAAAAGTTACTCCTGCTGCAAGTCGTGAAAGTTTGCTTGTAACTTGCAGCGGTCGCTTGCTAACAACCTAGTAAAACGTTAAAAGTTCTCACACAAACATTTCACAAGCATTGTTTACAAATTTATTAAACAAATATGTACTTGTATACGTTGGATAGTGTAACATCAAATTACTGTACCAACTAAAAATATACTGCATTTATTTATTAATGAACAGAGGAAGGATAGTTAAATAAAATAACGCACTAATAGTTATAATGAGTGTTTGTGCTTACATATACAATGAATGAAAAGACGAAATAGTGTGTTAATTGGCTACACTTCGCTTAAGAAAAATATTAAAAAGTTAGCATACTGTACTACATTATCTGAAAAGTAGACTGACGAGCAAGAAAAGTATAAAGGTATATCAATAACGATAATATTTATTGCAAAGTCGATATTATAGCAAGAACTATGATTAAATTTTATAAGGTTTAAATAGTTTATTTCTATTTATATCACAGACATGAAACATCACATAGCACGCAGATAAATGCAGCTCGATCTTACAAAATACTTCATTTATTCAAGTAAATAGTCATAATAATTGCGCGTCAGTGAGCCACGATTAATTTAAAAAGATGGGCGTACCCAACAAAGTTAACAGCTATTTTAATCACATGATTAATCCTTGTGCAACTTTTTGTGATTAAAGCCTTGTTTATTTCACCTCAAGAAGTTTCATTATCAAATGACCTTACTCTTATTATAATTTCCATTATAAAAAATAGTTTACAGATAGTACTTACCAGTAGGATTTCCCTTTTCGCGCGACATGTCTGGTGGCACTGACAGCGCGGGTGAATAGCGCGCGGTCCCGCGGCGGTGTGGCGACCAGCGGCCGCGTCCCGCGCGTTCCACCCTCGAGCCTCAGAATTAATATAGCTAAAGCTGTAAAACAATTATATACTAACGATTGCATCGATGTATCCACACCAATGGCTCGTAGAAGGCTTCTAAGGCCCACGCGTGGCGCTCAATCCAGGCTCACCTCCTTTCTACATTATTTTCTGTCTTTTTTGTTTGGGGAATACTCGTCTTAAGTTTAATTTGGTTTAAGATTTGTGTACATTAGGGCTTTGTTAGGTTTTGGGGTCGTGCAGAAGGTATATGTAGCTCTAAGTAGGTCATACATACTTGAAATAAATGAACTGCAGCTATTTTCTCGAACAACGCTGCTTCCGGCGTCGGTCAAAGCGTCTTTTCAGAAAATCATCATGCATTAAGGTTCCTCTTTTTTTACTGCAGCATTTAAACGCGTGAAACACTAGGGGCGTTACTAACGTGTTGCTGACGTAGTGAAAACCTTTTTAAAAAGGTTTAAGCCTCTCGAGAGAAACTCCTCTTGTCCTGTGGGCGATTCTAAATCCTCAGCCGTCGTCCGTGTGTGCGACTTCCCTTAATCTCATTGTGTAAGCATGTACTTACCAGGTGGATTTCTCTTCTCCTGTACCAGGTCTTGCGGCACTGGTAACGATAGCAGATTCCTTGCGGCCCCACGGTAGTGGGCGGGCGTCCGACCGGCTATATCCCGCGATCCTTTTGAGGCGCCTGCACCCTCAAGCAGAGCAGCTGCCGTCGGCTCGTCACGGCACACTGCTGCGTAGTGCAGTGGTGTACGACCTTCCTGATAAACAACTTCAGTCTAAGACGGAAATATGCTTCCACTTTTTCTCATTCGTCATATTTATAGTCAGCTAGCGTCTATTAAGCATACAATAAAATATTGAGCAATTCATATTAAACGAGGTGACCATCACTATATTTTTGAAATAAGATGGGATTGGTTTTTTTATTGCTGTTCGATCACTTGACAGCGTTGGTCATTTAGCAGTATTTGACTTTAAACATTGCACTCGCTAACTATGCTTGCTTAAGGTAGTTAGTGGATAAAAAATATCTATTAAGGATAAAAGGCCTCACAGAATCCTTTTGATGCACCAGCTCCGGGCATTCCTGGACGAGCCAGCGGGCGATGTCCAAGTAATCATAGAATATGGCTTTGTGCAGCAGGCTGACGCCCCCCTCATCTCGACACATTATGAACTTGCGCCGGTTGTAATCAGAATCTAGTAACTCCTGCAAACAAATTTACTTATTGTAATGTATTTTAGATCTCAATTATTACATTTCTGAAGTAAATAATCAAATGTCGAGTTTGCCAATTTCCTTTGGAATTAAATACTTCGTACGGTACTTTAGATTACGATATTTGAGGACTATGCCTACACATTCTGAGTTACGGCTGTAAGTAATTGAGATGTCAGTCAGTAAGATAATGTTGCAATGGTATGCTTGTGCATTACTAATGCAATACCTACCTATATGTATTTATCTATACTATAATATTAGAAAGAGGATAGCTAAATGCTTGTTTGTTTGTATTGAATATGCTCCAAAACTACTGGGACCGATATTAAAAAATATTTCACCGATATAAAGCTGCATTATCAGGGAGTGACATAGGCTTTAGTTTTTTTTAATTTAGGCTATATTTTGACGGGAAAGACTACTACTACTACGCGGGCGAAGCTAAACTAATTAATGTGACTCAAATCGGGATCACTGTGTTTTTTCAACTGTAAAATATGTAAGGTATGTGCTATGTTTTGTTAAGATGTAAATAAATGCCATAACTTAGTTTCACGCAAAAAAATGCCTAAGAATTTAGATTGAGAGATTGCATTACCTAATTGTGATTTATTTCGAAATAGCCCCTCACAAGTCGTTCCATGTTCTTCAGAGATGTAGTTCGTTCAAGACTTATGAAACTGCATTGACGACATTATAAAAAGCTAATATGCAAGTTATTTAATATTTAAGCTAATAAAATAACACGTTTTTTCATCCCGTGAGCCGACTCTTTCGCCAAAACGTCATGTAATGTGAATTAAAACCAAAGAATCTGTAAAGCTTATTTCTAAGAGTATAAGTAGTATTTTATGGTGAGTTTTGCGTGTTTTTATTCGCCTCCCGTCATATTTAAAGCCTACTCTACATGTTTATTTGAAGGACTTGCTTGTCATTTCGAACTGCCTACCTACCTATTTACCATGAGTACCTGCAACTCAACGAGCGACCCCCGCTCCACGGCCGCGTGCAGCGCGTCACACTTGGCCACCAGCGCGGGCAGGTGGTGCGCGAGCGGCAGTGCCTCCGCCACGGCCAGGAGCCGCCGCCCCGCGCCGCCTAGCACCGCGCGCTCCAGTCTGCTCTCGGCGCCCCCGCGCGCCCACTGGCGGAGTTGGGACTCTGATGCACCTATCACTATAGACAAAACAGACAATATATTTATTTATATATGTAATAAATCAGCAAGCAAGTAATTGATTGAAACAAAACAAAACAAAAAATATCTTTATTTAAATAGACCTGTAACAAGTACTTTTAAATCGTCGGTACAAGAAAAAATAAATATACTTAGTAATAGACTTAAATACTATAATAATATGAATACATAAATACACTGTATACAAACATAATGTGACTCTACCACCGCATCGGAAGTTGATCTTATACTGAGAAGACCCGGCGAGAAACTCAGTACTTACTCTTTTAAACTTGGTTCGGTTTCACAAAAAGAGTTAGTAAAGTACAAAGAGTATTTGAAAAAAATGCTTACGTTCTAACATTTCCTTAAAATATGGACCTAAAAGTACATCTAAACTACCGGATATAAAGCAAAAACATTGTACAAAGTTTATACAATTCAAGCCTAGAAATTGTTAGATTTTTGTTAGTCAGTACAAACTAGTTATATAAATATTACAAGAGTTAACTAATCATGTACCGAGTAAAGACCTTAAACCCAGGCCTTTTTATCCAAAGGTAATCATTTGTAGTGTGATAGCCCTTTTTTGATAATACTGTCTTAATGTGGTTTTTGAATTTGTTTAGTGGTAACTCACATATTGCCTTTGGGACTTTATTGTAAAAGTGTACACCTTGCCCCATGAATGAACCTAAAACTTTCTGTAACCTGAAGGATGGGAGCGCAATTTTATCTCTATTCCTGGTATTTATGCCATGTATATCACTGTGTTCAGTATACAGGCTGATATTTTTCCTTACCAAAACAATACACTTGTAAATGTATTGAGAAGCTACAGTAAGGATCCCAATTTCCTTAAAAAGCTCCCTAAGCGAGGCCCGTCCGCGAAACTTATATATGAATCTAATAGCTCGCTTCTGAAGGATGAACATCGTCTGTATATCTGCTGCCTTACCCCAGAGTACAATGCCGTAAGACATAATACTATGAAAGTAGCTGAAATAAACAGAACGAGCAGTGTCTACATCTGTTAGAGACCTTATTTTTTTAATAGCAAATGCAGCCGAACTGAGCCTGCCTGAAACCATATTTATATAAATATGCCATTGTAATTTTGAATCAACTGTAACCCCAAGCAAAACTGTTGAATCTACAAGCTCCATGTTATTACCATCTACCTTTAAATCAATGAGATTATTTTTAACATTGGGCAACTTGAAATTAATACATTTGGTCTTTTTTGCGTTTAGCTGTAGGTTATTGATATTAAACCATTGTAAAACCTTAGAAAGCGCGTCATTAACGTCGTCAAAAAGGTTTTTATTCCTGTAAATATTAAAAACTAAGGATGTGTCATCTGCAAATAAAACAATATTACAAAGGTCTTTAACGTAAAAAGGTAAGTCATTTATATATACTAGGAATAAAAAAAGGCCCAGAATAGATCCCTGCGGAACCCCCATTTAAACTGGTGAGCCAGACGACAGTAAACCATTTACAACTACTTTTTGTGTTCTAAAACTAAGGTGCGAAAAAATAAGATCCAACGCAGTATCTTTCACACCATAAAAATCAAGCTTGCGAATGAGAGTCTCGTGATCGACGCAATCAAACGCTTTGGATAAGTCACAGAAAACACCAAGAGCATTCTGTGAATTCTCCCAAGCCTTGAAGATGTGCTTTAGGAGAGCAATACCAGCATCAGTAGTCGAACGACCCCTAGTGAAACCATATTGTTCACTGTGTAGGAGTCCGTTCTTGTGAAAGTGGTTCAGAAGTTGATCTTGTATAATTTTTTCGAAGATCTCACTTAAAGCTGGCAGGATTGATATGGGCCTAAAGTTACCTGGGACCTGTTTATTGCCTGATTTAAAAAGAGGTACAACTTTGCTGTGTTTCATTAAGTCTGGAAACACACCATTATCAAAACTATCGTTAAAGATTACGGCTAAGAAAGGAGCAATTACATCTATTATATGGCTGATGATATTTACTGAGATACCCCAGAGATCAGTGGTATTCTTTAAAGCAATTCGTTTAAACAATTTTAATGTGTCAATCGTTTAAATGTAAACAGAGTATTACAACTAGGTACATTGTCTTTCACCAACTGTTGTGCTCAGTTGTGTCCAGTTGGTGAAGAATTCAGTGAGGCTGTAGTGATTAGGGGTATATTACCAAAATATTTTACAAAAGCTCCAACGACTTCTCTTTCTGATTTTACAATTTTATCGTTAATACTAAGAGAAAATGGGGCATTGTGTTGCTTGGATTGACCCGTTTCGTGATTTATGACGTCCTAAGTGGTTTTAACTTTGTTAGTGGACTTAGATATTTTATCACGAATGTGTAATGCCTTAGCCGCCACGCATGCCTTTTTGAAAGTTTTAGAGTACTTTTTGACGTACTCAACAAAAACTGGGTCAAAGTTGTATTTTTTCATGCCGTACAGTTCATACATCTTATTTCTGCTTTTATAAATTCCAGGCGTAACCCATTCACAAAATTTAGTCAGGGTTTTACAGGTAACTTGTTTGGTTGGAAAACTGGCATCAAATTCACTTTTGAGACAATCAAACAAATTCCTATAGAGAGCATCTGGCTCACCTTGTTGGTACAGAATATGGGATACCTTGGACTTTACGCTACTTTTAAAAGCATTTATGCGAGATGCTGTCTTCGGTCTACATGTAAATTTCCTATTATTATTATTAATGTTACTTTTACCTAAAACTGAAATCTTTTGTCCGCAATGATCAGATGTTATTTGAGATATTATGGACTTATCAATAGGTTCACAGTTGCAAAATACATTATCTAGACATGTAGCGGTGGTTGCGGTTATCCTAGTTGGTTCATAAAATTGATTGACTAATCCAAAAGATTTAAACAATGACACTAATCTATTACGCTCTAATGAGTCACCCAACAAATTCACATTGAAGTCACCACACACAATAATGAATTTTGATTTAGTACTTAACTTTTCTAAGACTTCCTCCATAACTGACTCAAATTTATCAAAGTTTGTTGTAGGGCCGGTACACACTATCCACAATATAGCTCTCTAACTCAACACAAGATAGTTCGACGATACGCTCTACTGACAGGTCGACTATGTCTTTGCGTTCTTTACGTTTCAAGCTTTTTACAGTATAAATCAACGAACCACCATGAATGGAGGTTTTCCTGAAGAACACACTGGATAATTCATAATTATTAATAATAAAAGATAAATAGTTATTTTTGGTCAGCCAATGCTCAGTTAAACATAAGATATCTATACCTTGGTCTTCCAAATATAATTGTATTTCTAAGTCTTTGCCAGTCAAGCTTTGAATATCCTGATGAACAATATTCAGATAGTTGGGCTTGGCTTTTGTCTTAGATTTCAGTTTAAACTAGTTGTTAATGTGTAAACATTACATGGAATAGATGAATTAGTAATACTAATAATGTCAAGAATAGAACAATGACTACTGCCAATAGGGGCACCGTTTAAAATATTATATGCTAACAAAGTGGTCAGATTTTTCTTAGTCTTATGTGGAAGATACATTGTATCTTCGGTCAACTTAAAATATGGTATTTTTCGTATCAACAAAACGAATGTCACTGTGACAACTGGTCAGGTTATACATAGTAATATTAAGGTCATGTTTTGACTAACAGATAAAGTACTTGAGTAAGGGAAAGCACACAAACTGAATTTACATTTGCTTAACTTCTGCAAGTTAACTAACTTTTCTATATTTTTAACTAAACTTCTTTTTGTTAATGACTGACTGTCCCCATGAAAAACTACCACAGTGGTGTAACCCCTTAGCTCCTTTTTTGGGATTTTGCCTACCAGGTCAGAGTAGGAAAGTCCTGGGTAGCATAGGTTATTTACCTGTGCGCTTGTTTCATTTGCTAGCAGTGTGCCCAAACCTTGACCTAACTTATCAGATAAAATTACTATGTTTTTGGGTGCAGATACTCGTAGTAATTTATTGCAGTTCCCCACACTAGTATGTTGTGGTATGACAGGTGGTTGAACCTTTGATTAGTCTGTAACAGTCCCAATGCTAGGCAAAGGCATCTTTTTAATAGACACATCGTTACAATTGGCTTGATCACCGCCAATTGCGGGTAGATAATCACAAGCCAGGACAATGTTTGGACACATAGTTCGTTCTTTTTATTAGGAGGACAACTGTTGTCCGATCTACATTCCATGGATATCTCTGGCCGATTAATTACCGATGCAACTGCGCTTTTGATGCAGTGACTTTGCAACTATGAATGTACAAAAATCTACAATAACATCAATGACAATTTGGTAAACAAATTTACCCTGAGTAGTTATCTAAGCAAATATAAATATTGACCCATCGATATGATAGACAGGTTAGTCCATTAGTGCTACGTAAGCATTGTCGCGTCACAACTTACCAAATTTTATTACAATAAAATTACAGAGGTAGAAAAATTGAAGCTTCTTAAGAAGAAGAATGTATTGTTTGTATGCTTATTTTTATGCATAGTAAATTAGTTATTGTATCTCTTATTTATCATCTTGCGCCACCACTTAATTTTCTTTCTGTTTCTCTACTTGAAGGTTGCCTGGTAGAGATTGTTGCCGCTACTAGCGATAAGGCCGCCTAAATTGTACATCTAAGTTAATTAACTGAAACTGTAATATTTTGTTTGTGCAATAAAGTTCATCTATCTTCTTTCGATGACATAAAATGTAATATTACATGAACAATATTTTTTTAGTGTATCTTTCATGAATCATAGTCAGTTGACTCCAACAATTTTGATCCAGATAGACTAATTCCAAGCTGGGTAAGTCTTTTAGCAAAAAAATGTTAAACTAGTTTGCAGTCTACGTAACTGCATGATGCTGACCGGCAAAAGACCTCACTCTAACAGATTCTCTTCCCAGGCTGATACTTCTTGGCATGGCTTCTTAAAATTTTACAGAAATCGAATCCGAAAAACAACAAAGCTTACTTCGGTATTCTATGTTAATGGTAATTTAATTATATAACAGAAAAAAATTAATCAGAAAGAAGTAAATCAGTTAGATCATAGACGCCACTATATATTAAAACAATACAAAAAAATTGGAGAAAAGTTTTTCCTCTAGTCAATAATTTTTTCTGAGAACTTTTTTATTGATGCTCTGCCAGATTAATTATTTTTTTCACCTGGTTATTATTCACACCTTAATTTACACGTATAAATACGTGTAATTTCAAATTGCCAGATACTAAGTACTGTTTTATAAGTGAAATCCCATTTCCTGCACTGGAAGTGCCATACTGATCTACGAGGCAAGCAAGGCGCATTCAATGAGATCCCTTTGAAGTCTGTTGGTGGGACCATGCAAATCTCAGTAGGGGGCAGTGTATGTTGGTACATACAATGCCCCTACTGAGATTTGTTCTTTATTCTTGTATAAGAACACATCTGTGTTCCTTAGTGCACTTTCATCACTACTTATTTATACGCTGTTTAGATTATGAACTGACTCACGTAAAAAATTCTATAACGCAAAATAATTGTCATTGGAAAACGACTGTGGTTGCAAGCAGTTGAACTATAAGTGGCCTGTTCTGGCAGAAGGTAACCGAGCAATAGCGGATTCGTGATATCGTTCTGCTCAATCGCAAGAGCAGCGATTAACGGATTATTTACAGCATGCTGCTCTTTAGGAAACCGAGCTACTAAGTTTTAATATAAAACTATGGGTTCCGTTTGAAACTAAAAGCAAAATGGCTTGTTGACTTCAGTTTCTTAAACAACTCCTAACTTACCTTACAATTATGACTACTTGAGCGCAGCAATGTAGGCAAAATCTAATAACTTCTTAGTAGCAGATTAGTATAATTAATAACTAAAATAATAGTATTCTACAACGCGCTTGTGCTTAGGCATGCATCTGTCATCAATTGCACATTTATGATTTATTAACAGCAACGTAGCTTTAAAGTGCTTTAATGTTACGAGCCATGAGTCAAGCTCATCACTTCGTTTAACGTTGTTTAGCCTGGCCATTCGCAAGGTACCTTAACATCGGCATCTTTTATGGCATGAATGAACATCGAACTATCATAAAACCAATTGTGAAATCTTCTTTGTTGTTATTGATATTTAATCATTTTATTTCTCATTCAGTAGGTAATATTTTATTATATAAAGAAATGATTATTAACCTATATGACTGACTAATTAGTACAAGAGACAACACCCTTTTCATCGGTTCGCACTTCAACGACGTCATAGGGGCCGAGATTGCAAGATTTATTCGCTAACGACTCGCGCGACGTTATCGCCGATCGCTTGACCTTGCATACACCTTCACCGCCTTGCATTTGTTTTTAGCCTATGCTTTACACCGACCGTGTTCCTGTCAAACTGCATAAATTAATGTGACCTGATTATGCAAGAAGCATGCAAATTAATACCTTAATCGTTTTAGAACTTAATATGAGTACCTACTGTATTTGAATAATTACAACTTTCAACTAATATGGATAACACAAAAAATAAACTATTAAAAAGGTAACATGTGAAAATATATTTGGCACTAAATTGTATGGTATGTTGTATATCCATAAATATTGAGCATGCCAAGCCTTGTTTGTGAATGCGGCTAACCAACCACATGCTATATTTTTAGCAAAAAACTCCCGTGCTAAGGTTTAGTTTCTTATTATGACATTCACATTAACTCTAGAGAGAAATGCGTAAGTATGTTTTAAAATTCTATAATTTGACAGCTCGGTAGCATACTGTTCATTACTTCTAAAGAAATATAAAAGACCAACATAAATGATAAAATTTATAAACTATGTTCAAATGCCTACAAAGCAACGATGATTATAGATTTTGGGTCACAGGAGGGCAACAGCCGATTGGTCATCGAACTCCATCAATATTCCTCAGCCCGACAACCATTTGTTAGCTTAGCACTAATGTAGGCGCTTCACAATGTTGCCTGGACTACGTAGGCACCGTGTCGAACCAACGAACAACCAATTAGACGAACTAATTGTTATGAGCCGTAAAATTTACCCTAAATGAGGGCACAGTGGCATTCATTAAAATTAAATCATTGTAGAAGCTTATACATAACTCTGATAACATAAGTTTCACTAAACTTTGTCCGTTACTGAACATACGTTTTCTCTTGATTATATATTTTTTTTTCTAATATACAGTGCTGTTTGTAAGGTACTTAGTACTTCAAATTCTGTCTTAGTGGCCTATAAAAAAATAGTACCTAGTGATTGTCTTCATTGTACGTTGCTATTGCCAAAGTAAGGCGGCCTTATCGCTAATAGCGAGGACATTGTTTTAATGTAATACTTAGCATTAAGTTTTTTTGTTAAATGCACAATAATGAATATTATCTATCTATTGAGTCGCTCTTTTTTAATAACCCTGCAAGCGCAATAATAAGCGAAAAAGGAAATTGGTTCTTTACGGTTTGGTTTTATTTTCTTGAATCCCTAAGCGAACTAAAATTTATTGACGAGAGAGCAGTAAGTATTTCCTTACCATTGCCCTTGTGGAAATCTACATTTCAGTCTATTTCCAGCTTTGCAAAGGAAGTGCTGTTACTTGGCTTAGCGATTTGCTGAGATTAGGTTCAATTTATTTGATTAGTTCCTTGATTCAGTTTAAATACTCGCCATTTTCACACGGCCGTTTTATATTTGGAATAAACAGGGCAGTATATATTGAATTAACTAGGATTTTAAACCTACGACTTTCGACTATCGAAGATACAGAACTATTATAAATAAATATGCGCTAGCTGCACACCTCTTGTCATAGTCTCGAGGTAAAGATAAATATCCTTGTGTTACGAAGTAGTCAACAACGATGATTGACCAAACTTCCAATTAGTTTTAATGAATGAAAACTACATAAAAATTGATCTCATGCAGCAAATATGCATTTTAATGAATGAACTATCCTATCATATTATTGGTATTTTAATAAACTTAATGGTTTTTGTAAAATCATCAATTTTGATATGTTAAAGTATCACCTAATTCTGCTGTTGACTGTACGTAGGTACATGCTAGACAGGGAATTAAGCCAGGGGGCCTACTTCCGTTCGTCAAACACGTAGTTACGTGAATTTTCAGTCGTTAAAAAACATACTTCCCGTTAAAAATTAATGTTGATTAGTTGGTATTCTAATAACCATATTTTACTGTCTGAAATTCATGAAGATAAATTCATAAAAGTGAATTTGAACCGTAGTAGGCCCCCAGGAGCGTCTCCCGGCACACCCAGACCCGAGCTAATTTGGAAAAGATCCATTCCTGAATTGACTTGACCGGAAATCGAAGTCGGGAGACCACGGAAGCCAATGCGAGAAATTGTGCTACACAGCGCACATCGCCAATCATGTCATGAAAATTCAAACATATAGTTTATGTCTGTACGTACATTCACCCTTAAAGTATAAGTGCATGTGTGATCATGAAGCAGGTTCATGCAAAAATAACACCCAGTACTTTGATAAGTCACGCTAGGGTGAATAAATTGCATTTGAAATATTAGGAAAAGTAATTTGCCCACATTGAGCTATGTTTGTTTAGTGTATGGCATAAAAGTTTAATTATTTAAGTTGTATTTATATGACATACCTAATTTACTAACATATCTAATTACGACTTGGCTTAATTAACTTTGCATAAGACAGGTCGCCCACAACATATTTAATAATACAACTATCCTAAACTCGCAAGCCTTATTCGGAATTAAACACAATGGGAATTACATTTTTTTTTATTACATTACATTACATTAAACGGATCCAAATAATTATCGCCCCATTGCTCTCCTACCTACTGCATCGAAAGTTTTTGAAAAAGCTATGTGTAATAGCATCTACTCCTTTTGCGAAAAATATAAAATATTTGATGAATGCCAAAATGGTTTTAACAAAAATAAATCAACAACTTTAGCAGTTTATAAATATATACAAGAAGCTCTAAACATAATAAATGATAAACAGTATACAGTAGGTATCTTACTAGACATGACAAAAGCCTACGATAAAGTTAAATTCAGAATATTGTTACGAAAACTACATGGTATAGGCATACGCGGTAAAGCCCACGAATGGCTCTCATCATATTTAACTGGCAGACAACAGCTAGTGGAGGTCGAATTCTTCAATGCATAAACAAAATAAATAAAAACTATTCGTTCAAACTGGAAAAATGTTAACGCCTCTATACCCCAGGGAAGTGTTATAGGATGCCTATTATTTTTGGTCTATATTAACGACCTTCCTAAAACATTCGAGGGTCCATGTGTATTGTTTGCGGATGATGTATCATTATTGATTTCATGCAAAAATAATATTAATCTCAATCTAAATATTAACTCTTTACTCACCAAAACAGTAGACTGGATGAACAGACATAATCTTGAAATAAACTTCTCAAAGACTAAATTAATAACTTTCCATCCCCATCAGAAAACACCGTTAGAAATTAATTACAATTTTGAAGGTACAGCTATGGATGTTGTTACTGAATTCACATTACTTGGACTAATCGTGGACACTCATTTAAGCTGGAAACCACACGTGAAAAAGGTGAGGGCTAAGTTGTCAAGCTTCTCATATGCCCTACGTGAAATTAAAAAGACCACTGACTTATCAACCGCACTTGTCACCTATTATGCCTATGCCTACTCGTGGCTTACCTATGGTGTTATCCTATGGGGAAATAGCACGGATGCACCAACAATTTTCACTCTACAAAAAAAATTAATAAGAATATCAGTAAATATAGATGAAAGAGAAACATGTAAACCACACTTCCAAGAACTCGAAATTTTAACCTTACCTTGCATGTATATTTTAGAAATATGTAAATTTGTACGTAAATACCCAGAATACTACACTAAACGAGAAAACAAATATACTAAATTCACTTTAAGGCACAAGAATAGATTAAACCTACCAATCTCTCGACTAAAAATGCATTCCTCCAGCCCCTTGATCATGTCAGTTAAAATATACAATAAATTACCAATTTCCATTAAAAACGAAACCAAACTAAACATTTTCACCAAAAAACTAAAGTTGTTCCTCATACAAAAAAGTTACTACAGCATCAAAGAATTCATGAATGAAAAGCAAAATTAGATTAAACGTATCTCTTATAATTTCAAAGTTAATATACTCGTCGTAAGACTGTTTTGCATCAACTCTTCCTCTCTCCTAACAACAAACTAAACTGTGCTGTGCCCGACAGGGTCATCACGCTTAATAATGTACCACCTGTATAACATTATGGAATGCAATAAAGAATTGAGTATTGAGTATTGAGTACATTACAAAAGGCATTATCATTTTCTGGCATATTCCTGCTGGTGAGTAAAGCAGCCAGAGCTCATTGAGAAGTGGTTAGTTGATGGACTTTTTTATCTTATTGCTGACTATAAAACGTCCCTTCAGTAGTACAGAAGCGTTCACATCAACCTTTACATAGAGCCACCTCATGCTGTTAACATAAGATCCATTTTGATATGGTTTTGTAAAGGTTGATGTAGACGCTCTGTACAAGGGCACAATTATTGTTTTTGAAAGGAAAAAGGGATCGCGGCTTAAATTTTTCCAGAAACATTCAGCTTCAAACACATAAAAATTCGTAAAGAAGATTTGCACCCTAAAATAATGTATTTTTCACACCACATGCTCGACAATGCCGAATTATATGTCATGTAAACCTTACCGAAAGCAAGACATTATATCTCTTGGCTTTAGCCGGGTTATAATGTTCTATTATAACCCGCTGGTCAATAATGTGATTTTCACTTTCACAATTCTTATTGCTATGTCCATAAAGTCTAATTTCACTAAACAGAATGTGTCCTCAGCGGGCGCGGCCAACTCGATTTTCGAAGACCGAGGCCGTGGCCCACTAGATTCGCACTGAGACGAACTTCATTTGTTTGTCAAATCGAGTAGGCCACGCCAGCTGAAAGAAGTTGCTATAGCCGTAGCTAGTAGTACTACTAGCTTTAGAAGATTCTATAAATATTTCAAAGAAAAAATAAAAAATGTCGAGTGATGAAAGTATTTTGACTCCAGAAGCTATTAAATTAGATGCCATAGGCATTGTCAATAATCTACTCCCAGAAAAGTCAAAGGACAAATACCTGAAAACGTTATCTTTCCATAATTGGACTAATGTCTCCAATATCAATTTGCACTTTTAATATGCTGTAATAAACACTATCTACTAAGCCTGGTTTTTTATTGTCTCTCATAAAGTGAGAAAAGTAGAGTATACACCACCGGGATAAAACTGTTTTTTTCTTGGGCGCTTGAATCCCTCACTGCACTCTGGACTCAATCTTAATTCCCTCGTTTTGCTCGGGAATTAACTTATAACAGCCTCGCTGCGCTCGGGAGTTAAATTTGGAGCCCTTGGTTACGTTCAGGATTCAATGTAGCGCCCGTGACATAAAACAGTGCTTTATCCCCTTGGTGTATAATCTACTATTATACAGTTAGGAATAAAATTTTATAGAATTTACGACCATCTAAAACAAAACGTAAAATAATAAAATAACTAAATATGAAAAATTTCATTCTCAGGCAAGCTAAAAGCGATTTCAGTAAGCTAAATTGATTTATGGAATGTATCGCAAAAAAAATATGCGTTAAGAGGCTTTGCCAACCCTTTAAAACCCGTCAAAGGGTTGGCAAAGCGCGAGTAATCCGTACTCCTAGTATTGCACGTGTTCATCAGGCTGCCTAGACAGATTACCACGTAGTATATATAATAAGGAGTGCCGCCTTCGTTGGTATGGTCACGTTTTACGGAGATCGGCAAACTACGTGGGTAACAGATGTCTGGCCATGCCGCCCCCGCCAGGTACCGGTAGAAGAGGTCGACCCAAGAAACGGTGGCTCGACGTCGTTAAGGGTAACATGCGTACCAACAAACTCACCACTGAGGATGCACAAGACCGCGCGAAGTGGGCCGAATAAATAAGGAAGGCGGACCCTGGGACCCCACACACCAGTGTGGGTTCACAACCGGGATATACCGCACGGATGATGATAATGATGATGATATACATATAATATGAACATCTAATTCACCACTTGGAAATCCAGGGGCCATATTACAATAGCTTATATCCAGTCAAGTTGGTCCCCTAAACTGAGGGTAGCGAGCAATTTTATCACTAAATCTCAAGTCTAGAATATGCGTTAGTGCCTGGTAACCACTGACTGGCTAGAACTGTAAAATAGGAATTATGAAATTGACCGCTGAGCTTATTTTAGAGACTGAACTTGACAAGTTATAAGGGATTGTAATAACGCCCCTGGTTTCCCTTATAAATGAATTATTTTAATAACTCAATGGATGACTTAAGAATTGGATTAGTGGTCTTGCTCTGCTCGATTTTAGGCTTGTACTTTTTTTACCGGGGATAAATGCATTACGCTCTATCCCGCTACCTGGATGGGGCAGCGGGGGAGTGTGGGACTCTCCGTCACAGAAGGTGACGGCATACCCACTAAAAAAGACCCGGTATACCTCATCGCCTTGACGGGACGACATGGTGCCTGGTTCGGATTACCGTGCCGTCCCTGGCGGATGGCCCAGCCTTCACGCCGGGCCTCCTCACGCAACAGGGGCATACCGGTATACGGGGACACCCCCAGACAGGAGTACCGTGCAATGGGGTGAAAGCCCCCCAACTTTCAGCCCGGTGCTGCTTGTAGGGAGCAGGGAGAAGGCGTGCAAACCGCCGTCTCCTCACTCTCCGTTTAGGCTTGTACCTAGTTATGTAGTTTCAGAGATTTTTTTTAAAAGATAAGATTCTACTGTAATTGTTTCTTTACCGCTCTTGGAATAAAGCAAATGGCAAAAAAGCCAGTGAATAATAATGAACGGCAAGTAGGAGGAGGCCAGGAAATAATTCCCCGGGGCACGCGAGCCAGCTGCCACTCAAGGGGAACGTCGATGTATGTGTGCTCAGCACTTTCGTCCTGCCAGTTTGTAAGTTGTTTTTGCTATTACACTACTTGTTTTTGGAACAATCTTAGGTATAAATGATGATGGAACGGTGTAGACGGTGTGAAATTCGTCGGGCAATATTTGCTGCCTTGTTCTTGTGATCTGTTGTTGGAATACTTAATTTCGCAAATACATAATACTTACGTATGTTACCACTAGCTTTCCGCCCGCGCCTTCGCCCGCGTTACCGTTATATGTTACGGCCAAATTACATAAACTCTTTGTAAATTGTACCCTATGTATTGTTCTGACGTATAAGCTGCATTACTGTAAAGTTTCATCTAAATCCGTTCAGTAGTTTCTGCGTGAAAGAGTTACAAACATACACACATCCATACATCTTCACAACTTTCGCTTTTATAATATACCTAAAATATTTAATTTTTACAACATAATTATTATTAAGTAAGATTAGGAAGAAATAAGATTATATTTTTTGCAGCACTACTTAAGTGCTTTTTTCGTTGACTACCATGTTAATAACGCTGGGACTCATAATATGAGAGAGTTTGAGTATTACAAATAGTGTAAAACGAGACTAAAAAAAATAATCCGAAAATTACTTACGTTTGGGAGGGCTGTAATGGATGTATAATCCATTTTTCTTCGTTGTTCGCTCCGCTAGCCATTTTTTCATACCCTCCATTGATGTGATCTTGATCAACGTTACATACCACCCCCGTTACAATATTCTTCTATTAAGATGAATCTGTTGACAATTTTCTTTAGAGAATCGTGATAAGATCCTGTTTTTCGGCTGAGGAAAATGCAGATTTTACAGATTAAATGCCAAGAAGATGTGAACTTTTTAAAAACATTTTTTATTCTCAGACGTTTTTAGATGTAGTTGATAGTTTAGGTGACCTACCTATATATATATATGAGTAGATTTGTGTTATGAAAAGTGGGTGAATCGATTTCTAGTTTCTAGGACGATGTTTCTCATTAAATATTTATCGTCGTGTCCGACTAACACCGGCTGCTTATTGGCCTAGTCAGTAATGGAAAAGCACTTACATGATTCATACCTAGTATTTAGAGTCTATCTAGATTCAAATACAACAGAAAAATAGACAAACGAGCAATTAACAAAAGAGAAATAACTTTATTTCATTTTCACATATATTTCTAAAATCAGCGTCAAATTATAACTCTTGATTATTTAGTTAGAGCTCGAAAGATCTTCTATTTTCGAAATCGAACGCGACGTCACTTTTTCGTTATAAAAAAATACATATTTTTATAATATTATCCATTGATAAGCGTTTTCCATTAATTACTTTTCATTGGCTTTGCGTTATTGCATTACTGAAATGGTAAATTTCAGTTAAATTCCATTTTCAACTTTTAATACTGAGATGTGAACGTATTTAGCAAGCGCAGATCTATAGTCATTGATTACTTAGCTAAGCACAGAATTATCGCATTTGTTAACATCTTACTCTTTAAGTATTGTTATTATTATTTTCACTAAAACTGAAGTGGATGTTTAAATAAAACAAACTTATTTTTATATCAAATAGAAGTAACTTAAAAAGACGATTAGAGCAGTTAGCAGTTATAAGTCTAAGTTTAAGCTAAGCAGTAAGCAGGTGGTTCTCAGCCTAAGATCACATTATCCCTTATCCTGATAACTTCACTCAACGGCAATACACTTTTAATACTTAAGTTAAAACCACAATTTAGATAGATAAGTCATCAAGTATCAATCGATGGGAATGGTTTTCTAGAGCAAGGTAACTGATTGTATGAATGAGGGGTGAGAAAAGCACGTCACGTCCGTATTTTTTTAACTACTGGTCAACTTACTTTTGTCAATAGTAATACTCGCTCTCAACTTAAGTAGTTCTTGTATGCTAAGATTAGAGCAGCTTTTTTTTCTTAACAGCTTGCAGGCTTGCAGTTCTACGGCAGACTGTTAAACCGCGAAGGAGCGAGGTCGTGAGTACTGACAGCTGGTTTTGTGTTGGCCTGTGAGACGCCTTATGTTGACAATGGTTGTACAACCCGCCTAGGAAGTGCTGATTGCTTGCTGCGATCGTATAAGGCGGTTTTATAAACGCAGTAAAAAACTCAGATATGCAATATCTGGGAAAAACGTTACCTATGGTATGTTTCTACAGAACAGTTATATTGATTCAGAATGGCTTGGCAAAGATATAGTAGCTGAGCTGTTTCATAAGTTATTAAGATTCCATTTTATGACTACTTACCCATAGGCTTGAAAAGCGCTGTTTGACACTAAAACCAGTCAAATTTTATACGTGCAGACAACTTAAAGACCATTCGCACGTGGTAGGGTAGGTACGCAAATTCTTAGCAATGAGAACTTACCTCATGCCAGTAGAGATACGCTAAAGCTGTGGTTGCTGTTACAATTGCTCGCTGCCAAAAGCAATGTTTACATTTTGAAATTCGCTGGTCCTTTTCTTTCTTCACAAGATTCAATTCCCTTATCCACAGTAAGTTTCACTCTGAAATCTGAATTTAAGATTTCATGCAACAATGTCAGCGGCAATAGTTCTGCTGCAGACTAGTAAATCACGGACACGTCACGAATGGCTATAATACAGTGTTTTATATGAATGATGTCTTCTTTTACTACCGTGAGACTTATCCGAGTAGAGCCCGCAAAACCTGATGCAGTCGCTTACCTCACCTTTGAATGTAAAATTTTAGATTCATCTTTATTTTAAATGACAAACGCCTTTTAAGCAGCTACGAATAATGATGAAAAAATAAAAATGTCCTAATGACGACCTTAACTGTAGGTTTTTTGTAGTATTAGGTATTTCTTATTTATGTATGTATTCAGAAAGAGGTTTGAGTAACTTTGTATGGACCCG
Source organism: Udea olivalis (assembly GCA_947369235.1). Classification (NCBI taxonomy): domain Eukaryota; kingdom Metazoa; phylum Arthropoda; class Insecta; order Lepidoptera; family Crambidae; genus Udea; species Udea olivalis. The sequence goes on from OX376351.1 coordinate 13,253,752, forward strand.
TGGCGTCATTTTTTTATTAGCGGCTAGCAATGATTTTATTACTGTTTTACAGCACCCTAATAAAGAAACATCAGAGTGGTCAAAATTGTTCTAAGTGATATCGGACTCGAGATATGATTTCTTGAAGTATATTTTATGCCATAGTTATACTAAACTAAACGTTCGGAATGTTACTTCAGGGAGCTAATCTCACCTAACAGCTTATAAGAAAGATACAGACATATGAGAGGAAGGTTTTCTTTTTAAGATGTACTTGTTGGGTATATTTTTCTGATAAAAGTACATCCAGCAATACATCAGTTAGATATCCATAATGATAATATTGTTTACAAAGCAGTAGATGTTTAAGTATTTGGCATTAGGAAGTGGAACATAAGCTATCACGAAAAACGACCTTAACGTCAATGACATCAAAAAGACATTGTCTAATAGTCAATATGTAAATAAGAGGTTTGATATTAAAGACATACTGGGTAAAACACCTGAAAGTCTTTTCACCCACAATACAAGAACAATATTAGCCTTATATTGCACCTGGCCATTGAAAGTAGCCTTCTTAAATCCTAATCACTTCGCGTGTTCATAACCAGTTTTAAGGATTATGAATAATGCCACTTTTTCACCTTTTCCTTGCTACGGATCAAGTTCAATTGAGTAGTTAGTTAAAAATACAATACCTGCAGATATCTCAGCTCCGATATAATTTAGCTATATGTGCTCCATATAAAGTTTGTTCCCCTCGCTAAGTTCTTTCATAATAATAAGGTTTGGTGAGTGGCCGCGAAACTACATAAATGACGCGAGCGTTAACCATACCTACCCCTTTGAAGTTGGTTGATCAGTCTATGATACCACACAATTTACAAATTAATGTACAAATAACCAAATTGATAACGTTTTACCCATGTCAAAGAACCCCACTAGAATTAAAACTAAAATACGACCATACAGATTTAGAACAAGTTAAATAAACCTCCTTGCTTGGATTGATAATAGATACAAATTTAAATTGGAAACCTCACGTGCAGAAAGTTAAGAGTAAATTGGCCAGTTTTTCATATGCATTTCATGAAATTAAGAAAAGCACGGACGAAAAAACTGCAATCGTAACCTACTATGCCTACGCACATGCGTGGCTTACCTACGGGATAATCTTATGGGGAAATTCTACAGATGCACATAGCGTTTTTATAAAACAAAAATAATAATTTTTAACCTGCAACAAACAGACAGCTGCAAACCATATCTTGTAAAACATAATGTACTCACTCTACCATGCTTGTACATATTTGAAATAACTAAATTCGCACGGAAAAATCAACATACGAGTATATATCAAAAACGAAAAGACCTAAATGTAAAATATCAACTACGACACAAGAATAAATTGATTCTTCCGCCTTCCAAATTATCACTACACTCTTCTAGCCCGTTTATCATGAGTATAAAGATTTAAAATAAACTGCCAGAATCCCTTAAAGAAGAAGCAAATAAAAATTTATTTTACAAAAAATTAAAACAATTTTTGATAATCCTATAGGATAGGATATCTTTTCGAAAAATAAATATAATCTAGAGTTAAAACGAATGTTAAAATATTAATAATATTTGCGTTGAAATTAACTAATGTTAATGAAAGCGTCCTCCTCTGTCCTATTTGCTGTGCCCGACAGGGTCTATAATGATCTAAGAACTTTTGTAACATTTTTTACTACACATTATGGAAATGCAATAAAGTTATTGAGTACCTATTAGATGCATAGTTCAGGCTACTACTTTGGGGTCAGATGATCTTGGTAAAAGATTTACCCTAGTATTTATTTGTTTTATTGAGGTTTCGAACAAGTTTTTAAATACTGAGACTTGTAACTTTGTCTGGTGGCATTTCTTTAGTAGCGTTGTAGCAGTCGAACTTACCAGGCAGCTTGTTCCTGATTCAGCAACATTTTAAATAAAAACACATGTCAGCAGAAAGCCTCCGGCATCATTATTAATGATCCCACGATGCGGCTCTGGACTTGTTCCATCTAATCGGCTACTTGAATACTATTCGGTAATAGGCTTTTTGTGCAAGTAACGATGATTTTTTACTTAATATCACAAAGTACTAACAAGATAATAGCTTGCATCACAAGAGTATAAAACTTTTGGCAGCAATGCAGAGGCCATGAAACTACGCACGACACAAACTATTTCACAGGAATTGCACGGTTGTCAACCCTAACCTTTAACGTCCAAAAAATATTTTTGGAAAAAAATAGTATGCACGTCTTGTCTGGACTTTAGACAAGACGTGTATGCTAGATTTTTTCCAGACTAGAGAACTACATAAGATCTACATTGGCGAATGAAATTAAAATTGATCGGACGTGACACACAGCAGATGGAAAATGCATTTCAATGAGACACGGACGGAGGAAAGATAATTTTATTTTCCGAGTAGAAATAAGTTTCGGTGGAAGAGTGGTTAGAGCACTTGGGCATAAGCGGTTCTGGGTTCTAATTACAGAGCGGCCAATGTGTGTTTTCGGGTCAGTAACAGAGGCTAAGTTTTTTGATCAACAAACCACATTTGGCATGAGTGGAGCACCCATACCAAACTCCGCAGTACATACGACAGTATGGCTACCTACTTGAACACTTTTTGTGGAGTTGCGGTAACCCTAAGCTACTATTTTATTCTGTGTGATTTCCTGTTGTTTTCTGAGGGGGTTTCGATTTTTATTTCATAGGTTTATCATTAGATCTTCCTCTATTTTAGGTATTGATTGGTGCAGATTGCGGTTATCATTCTTCCCCCTTCTAAAGTTGCAGCCCGTTTACTTTTTACGGCAGGCACACACAGTACAGTACACGTTGCTTATTATTAGAAAAGAAACAATGTAGATTTGTAACAACGTCATATAATGAAAGTATTTATATTTTACAGGATTATAAAAGGTAACATAAAACTTTATGATTGGGGTCAGCAAGTTAATTGGTCAAGCAAGAGTAGAATGAATTAATTCTACTCTTGCCTGATTGTCAACTTTATCCAATTTTACTATTAATTTCTCCTGAGCTATTAGACAGAGTTATATTTATATTGAAGCTGATGTCCTTTTTCTGATTTGCATTTGCTCCCTTAATATCCTTAGTTTTAGGAGATTCGGCGCATTTTTGGTCTATAAAGTAAAAAATATTAATAGAAAATGTAAACAATGAAAAGCTAGGTCTCGTTATTTGTGTGAGTACTAACCATCATTTAATTGAACGTTTAATATGCGGTGATAGAGTTCATTGAACTTTTTCTGACGTTTAACGTTAGAAGGGGTGCGTACCACCAATGTAGGCAGTACTATGTAGTGTTCGAGATCTGGCCCTTCCTTCTGATATTTCCGACGTGATTCCTTTTTCACTACAAGTCTGGGATTTTTAAGTGGTTGTTTACAAGTGGACACACTGCTACCACATGTTAGGTTTTGAACACCTTCACGTCGTGATCCCACAATTTCTTCATTCATATTTCTATCTTTTTTTATTTGATTCGATGTGTGGTAACAGCATGTTGGTTCTCTACTAGCCTGCGAGCGTGGTACAGCATAACTGGTACCAGGAGCACTGTCATCCGGCTTGTAACGACGACTTTGACGGGTTTCAGGAAACATGAACCGGTCATGGCTCCTAGGTGTTTTACGTGATCTTTGTTCTTCCCATCGTCGTTCCGACATCATAGCGCTAGCCGCGTTGTGATCACTTATCGTAACATCTTTTTCATTACTGGATTCTCTGTTTTTATGACTGGCCACAATAATATCGCCAGTCTTCCCCATTGGTCGGCAACTCTCGTGCCTATGGTTCAACTTAACAATTCGGTAGTGGCGGCGCCTTCTCCTTTCAACGTGTGCTACGCGCTCTCTTAGCAAGTTATCTATTAGGCGTTGTAATTCACATCTTGTGCTATATCTTTCAGGGTGTGGAACTCGACGACCTAGTCGTGCACTGGGCCAGTGTGTACGACAAACATCCTCCCAAATAATGTCGCTGAGAACTCCTTCTCGGGATGGCGTCAATTTTATGCCATCATCACGTGGCGCAAATTCTCCTTGAGCTAAGTAGTGAACCGTATCCATCAATCTGTAGTCTCGAACTGGGTTAAGTTTATGTCGAATTTTATGGACTCTTTCTGCCGCCATTTTCGGAATGTCATCTCTTTTACATGGAACTGAAGCGCATTGCCGACGACCTCTTGCAGTAATACCGTCATATGTAGTAAAATCACGTCCATATTGTTCAGAATTGTGTTCTTTTTCCAAAGTTGTTGCTTTACTGGAGGATAATGGTGCTGTTTGTTGGGCGTATCGCTGAAACGCTGATGTCTCAGGAATGTGACTGTATTGTTCTATGTAGCTACAACCGGGTCGTCCTAATCCAGACCCCCTTTTCATCATGTTATCTTTGGAATCTTCATCTGACGAAGATAAAGGAACGTTAGGGTTCATTGTTCGATACACCATTTCTTGTCTCAAGATCTTACGTTCTAGGTGGTCTATTCTCTTAATTAATTTATTAATAGTACTATGAGAAGGTGAGGCTGTAGCATCTGATGACGTATTAGTATATATTAAAGTGGCAACGTTGGCTTTGTTAGATTTTTGACACTTTGCTTCACACTTGGGTATATTCATTGCTAGTTGGGGTTGGGTGTACATGTAGCATTTTTCTGCGGACCTTTCCTTAGAATTGTACTCCAACTGAGATGGGAAACTAATTTGAGAACATTCGGTAATAGTAGTGGACGTTTCTACCTGATCAGTAGTCGACGACTCGTTTGTCGAATCAGTTTCACTTTTAGAGCTGATGTGTCCGGGACCACTACCAACTAGGTTTACAGTATTCGGATCATCCTCACTATAATCTGTAACAAATTGTATGAATCAGTATTTATTCAACAATATTTTTTAAACAATTTATTTTAACAGAACACTTACGAGTGGTGAAAGACGAATGATCCCCTATTCCAAGTCGAGCCACGGATTTAATTGACCCCTGTAAAAAGGAAAGCATCTGCTTGACATAGAGATTTAGCATGGTTTACACTATTTCACAACTGTTATAGACGTGTATTTATAGCTAGGAATAATCAATGTTAATAACACTCAAATGCACTCATTTACCTGCGTGCTTGTTAAGGCACAATACAAGTGGAAAAGAGAGTCTATTTACATTCCTAATACTTCTACTGTTAAGAAGAAGCTGTTAAGCAGCTTAAGCACGTAATTATGGTATACCTTTTTCGAACAGAATCGACTCTTTTCAGCGATATATAAAGTCTTTATGGCTGGTGGTCGAGGTTTTATGGAAACAAGCACTCTTTGCGAAGTTTGTCGATGTGTTGGGCTCTTTGGTAGTATTTCCAAATCTGCAATAATGAAATAGTGGATATACGAGTATGTGCTTTCGTAAAGATTCATACTTTTGTAAAGAACCTATTTAAGGGCCGAAAGCACACACTCGTATATCCACTATTAATTACTAAAAAGTAAGTCAGTATGACGGTCTACTACCTAAAGTTCAGAACGAAAGTTATCTAATATGAGCCTTAATTTTTTGATGTTCTTAACTTCGTGTGCTTTGAAGCACGCTCCATCAATAATTGTTAATGCTAACGGCCGAGATCAAAATGTAAGCGTAACGCCACCACCTTTTTTTAGGCATTCTAGTTTAGTGTTCCTATATTTTGTATAACGGGGGTTTTGCCTGAATTAACAGTGCCTTCTAATTTTAGGAATTTCTTTTCGTCTAGCCAAAAAGTCAGACTGAGCATTCATTATGTACAGCAAGATAATATTCAAGTCAATTTTTCCATAAATGTGATAATTTAGTACGACACAGTGTGACTTTCCTTCGCTCCTTCACGAAATTACATTTTTGGTATACATTTTAACGTTTTATCACAGCACTACGTTTTCGTAATATTTCTATAATAAGGACATATGTAAGTATTACCGACTAGTAGTGGCTTTTTAGGAGGATGAGAACGCCTCACGAAAGTGTCGTAGTCAACTACACGTAGGAATTTTTCTTCTTTGATGGACAGTAACTTTTTCTTGGATGGTGACTGATTATTTTCCATCACATCTCATTTTCCTTCTTCCGGGCATAGTTACATAAAGAACCCGCGTTGACTTTGAAATGAGATGGAGCAAAATACAATAATTTAGAGGTAAAAGAAAGAAAATCACATAATCATGACAGATACAGAATTTGACAGAGGTTTTCTTCTTTAGCAGAAGGGAATTTATGGTATGCATAAGATAAGACACAAACTAGAACTTCTTGCAATTTTCTATCACATTTTCTTAAAGACTAGAGAGGGGTTCTCAGAGCAGAAGTGAACTTACCTCCTCTCTTTATATGAGTACCTATTTAAACGTAATTTGTAATATTTAGACTAGCTAGCTATTAAACTAGCAATATTTAATACAATGCACTCTAATTATATAAAACACAGTGAGTGATAGACCTCAAAGGCGAGTAAATACTTTTCCACGGGAATCCGTTTCGAAAATGGAAGATTCTGAAAACAGTAAAGTTGTCTGTCAAAATTTACAAAGAGTGACGTTTCACCCGTTTGTAATTTTCATAAAAATTGTTTGCCGATAATCTGGTAACAAATTCGTGAAGTTTTAGAGTATAAAGTACGTATGGATGCTTCAGTATTGGTAGAGGATGTCGGAGCAAGTTACTAATAAAAAGAGTTCGAGAGAGAGTGGGGGTTCGGTAGTGATGGTGGAGAAAACCCCGTCGAGCAGGCACAAGCCGTACCGCCCCACGGACCTGCATGAGGAGCCAGCACCCGACCTGCATAAGCGGTCTAAAGCGCCGGCTGTACCTTGTAAGACATTTCATTACGTCAAGTGTACCATTTTACAGTATGTAACTCACGAGCTGGACGTCGGAACTTTTGACCATTCAGTGCAAGTGCTAAGTTGGATGCGATTGACAATATCGACAATTAGATGACATTGATTTTAGTTTCTCTGTTATAAAATAGTCTGATAGGAATGCTTTTAGTAAAAGAGTAATTATAAATGCCAAAATAAATATTTAATCAGTGAATTGGGTTAATTAGTTATACACAGTGCTATACTTAAAGAGGCCTTCATTTGTGGGAAAACTGTGGTTAGGTTTGTAGTTTCTAGGAGGGTGTAGTTCTCGTAGGTGGCAGAGATATCATTGATAAAGATTTAAATCAAGATACTTGCTCTATCGCTGAGGGAGTATAGATATATATTTGCAATCATTCATTAACCGGATACCATTATTTGCAGCCCTGACAGAAGAACTCAAGAATACAACTGTAAGCGAGGCTCCTTCTCAACGTGAACGGATGGAATGCGAACGCAGTAAGAGTCATGTTGGAATTACGGCCGCTGTGCTATACCATAGATCAATTTAGGATAAATACTTGAAAAGATCGAAACAACTTCGTATTGGCCGTTTTAGGAAAACGATATGGCATTTGTTTTACTGATAATTTTCTTTTTAGCCATGGCATCTGAAGCGCACATGCATGTGGCGAAGAATATATCTTCAAGTGGCAAGAGACGAGGATCTTCCCCAGAGACCATTGCAATGGTTCCGCGTGATTCTAAGGTATGTCAGCTATTTAACTGGCCCACAATAATTTAATCTCATTTAAATATAGAATACCTACTACTTTGTATAGGTTCAATATAAATAACGTAGTAGTTATCACCTCATATCATTTAGTATAAGGCGGCCTTTATAGCATTAGGAAAGTAGGAAAGATTTTTCAGAAGTTCGTAACTCGACTCAAAATCAAGTCGGGCTATGTGTATTTTAATTTTTTCCCTGAATTAGCCTGGGTTCTCGGCAACCCACAGCGTGTTATTCAGGCACTGGCCTGGATACTGATCCATTATTTATTGGGATGGCTACACTTCAATACTGTGGGCCTTTGCCAGCATTGGGAACTTATATCGGTTAATTACTTCACTTTATCCGGTCCATCAGGCTTAAACTGCATTTCAAAATTATAAAGAGGGAAGATTTGTTTGTTTGTTTGTATTGAACAGGCTCCGAAACTACTGGACTCATATTAAGAAATATTTACCAATATAAAGCTACATTATCAGAGATTCATCATCATGATCATCATCCGTGCGGTCTATCCCGGTTGTGAACCCACACTGGTGTGTAGGGTCCGTCTTTCCTATTTTATTGGCCCACTTCACGCGGTCTTGTGCATTCTCAGTGGTGAGTCTGTTGGCACGCATATCACCCTTGACGACGTCGAGCCACCGCTTCTTAGGTCGACGTCGTCGTCCAGTACCTGGCGGGGGCGGCATAGCCAGACATTTGTTGCCCACGTATTTCCCGATCGCCGTGAGACATGACCATACCAACGAAGGCGGCTCTCCTACAGCTTGTCTGCGATGTCACGAACACGAAGGCTGCCGCGGATGTGGTGTTCCGCAAGCGATCTTTGCGTGAGACTCCACACATCCACCGCAGCATCTTCATTTCCGTGACGCGCAGCTCCTGCTTGTGTAGCTCTAGTAACGGCTATGTTTCACTGCCATATAAAAAGACAGGCCTACTGATGGTTTTATAGACCTGCCCCTTCAGCTTGATCAACATTTTGGGGTCACAAATGGCACCAGGCACCTCACGCCATTTGGCCCAAGCCGCGGAAATACGGGCTCTAACGTCGCTGTCGATGTCCCCGGACGCGCTTAACACAGATCCCAAGTAATTGACACGGTCCGTGCGCTCGACCACGTCAACGCCTATGCCGACGGACTGGGGATCTGTGGTGTTGCAGGTTGCAGGCCATGTACTCCATCTTCTTGTACATTATAAGATAACGACGGGCTTTATTTTTTTTAAGTTAAGGCTGTATTTTGACGGGAAAGGCAGACGCTGCCGCTGACGGGCAGGCAGTTTATTTATAAAGAGGTTAAATATAACTAACCTCAGGGCTGTTAGTAAATAAAGGTATCTTGATTGACTATAAACCATTTTGTGTTTTAGTACTTGCGTGTTGTGTGATTTTGTGGCGATAAAGATCAGTGCAGTGAAACCGGTAGAGTTGATGCTAATTTTAGGTTCGAACATTGTCGTACGACACTTTTGTGGGTTCCCTATGAAATTTTGATCACTTGCAACTGAACAATCAACAATTCTTCACTCAACTATCAAGGTCTTTTAATCAATGACAGTTTTACTTAGTTTACATTTGCAGCCCACGTTTTGATGACAGAAATAGTTGTCATGTGTGCATGCATTAGCTGCTGTTGTAAATTCCTTTTCCTATTATTTGAAAATTGCGGACTTCTAAAAAGCTACGTTGCCGCCATTATACACTGTTAAAATTCCATCACGCCATGTCGTGTCAATAGCGTCCAGGAATTCAGACAGTCCATTAACAGAACCCATATTCCAGAAAGATACCATCGCGACGCTGCCACAGCCGATTCCAGCTAAAGTCGAAACAGTCGTGTCTGAAATCTCGAGAGACGAGGACCGTGGTAAAGCTGCACTGGATAAAACTGCAGATGATGACAGCATAACGGAGGAAATCACAGAGTTGCGGACCTCCGAAGCAGTTAAAGAGCATTCGGAATGGGTAAGTTAGTACTCCTTCCTTTGATTTTCAACACTCTTCAGATTAAATTTGCTAGTATTTTCGGGCAATTGCGTTCCTCTAACTAAACATTTGAAAACATATGTCTGGTTTTTGTTTTTTGAAAGCGAATATTAGTCACAATGCATAATTGAATAGCGGTGTTGGCTAGCCGGACGGACAGGTACGGACGGCACGGACGCAGGTGTGTGAGTTTAAAACTTAGCTTATATTTTACGCGTGTGATCAACTCGCAGCACATATTAATCGCACTAACCGACCGTGTACCTCAAACTGTGTGTGACTGTAAAATCAGCTTTAAATTCCACCGTGGTAGCCCGCACGCATTCTACCGTCAATTCGAGATCATGTTTATATCACCTAAAAAATTAAATGGCATTTAAGAGTGAACATATTTACCATTGTTTGTTATAGTCTGACGATGAAGAGGCGGGCGGGCTGCCGCGCAGCGAATCGCGTGGGTCGCGCGTCTCCCGCGCCGTGCGACAGTTGTTCTGCTGCGGCGTCGCGCACCATGCCCCCTCCGAGGAGGCGATCCCGGCGCGCGAATACAATGCCATCTAGACACACTACTGCTGTCACACCGGCCTCTTACCAACATGGCACCATGTCGGCGCAGCTGGCCATTCCTGATCGAGGCTTCGGTTCGTCGCTGATGTCGTCACGAATCAACTTCAGAGTGCTTTGCTTGATGACAACAAAATTTGAGCAGAAGGGGGCATGCGTTTTTAATAGCAACAGGATTACGATGCGTCTAAAGGTTAGCACTTATCAAGGAGGCATGAATAATTTGATGACGCGGCAAAAGATCACGTGCGTTTATCTGGTTTCGCGAAGGTGAACGTCGGAGATCATGTAACGCGCGTGTGTTGCTATTTTGAATTACAACTTATGCACTTATCTATCATGCTAGAGTTTTGTCTCCTTAATCAATGAATTGTCTGGTGTGACGCTCCACGTCGGCGGTTGGGGATGGCCAGCTGAACATAGTAAACGTACTCCTGTGTGAATTCTGCGTGTGTAATTTGTGTATATATACATCTTTCTATCAAAATTGTTTTTTCTTGGTACTTGAAACACTGTATGTTCCTGTTTGTATTGTTTTAATTAATATTTAATTGTGTGGCCAGTCAATATAAGTTATATAAACGAAATCATAACGTTTCTTTTTCTCCAACACTTCGATGCAGGTATGATAAATCCTTTTGTCTACTTAGGTCAGCTTGTACGAAATACTGACCTTCTGGGTTCGAATCAGCGTTAAAGTTGAGTTCTAGGCATTTATTTCAGAGATTTGACTAAACAGTTCTTCTGCTATCTAACCAGTTACTCTGGAATCAGTCAAACTAGCTCTGTGTCTGTTCCTAGGGCTTTTGCTACTTTTCTTATTGGATATTGTTTTTTCCTTTTATCAATGGCGGTTTCAGAACTAGTGCTTTTTAAGGGCATGCAGTCGCTTTACCATTCGCATTTATACGCGCGCTACATTTTGGGCTTCAAAAAACCAAACTTCCGTACGCGGGCATATTGCAGTGTGTTTTCTCAAACCGGTTAGTGGTTGGCAGTAGGTAGGTATTTACATGGATTATACCAGCTTTTAAGCGCGTCAACGTTTATACTAGGTTTGCGTGTGGCAGAAGCGCCTATACACTCCAAAGAGGATATAATAACTAGCGTTACACTCTTCCAAAAAGCAAGCTCATATACGCTCGTTTAAATGGGTGGATCCCCCTTTATGTAAGGATGAAGTAGGATTCACCCGTATATAACGCTGGTATGAAACTAGCCTAGGTAGGTATCTCAATATCAATGACGTTAACCTAAAGAACATAGGATCGGCAGACATAATCAAGGGTTAAAGGTGTTGTGACTCCTGGCCCGACCACGACAAGGGACGGAGTTTTTACATTGGCACAAAATCGTCATTTTAATTGTGCCTATTGTGCCACTTGTCCCATGAATTTGTGCCTTATACTTTTCGAGTAATAAGAGTACGACTGTGGTCGGGCTGGAAACCACGGTTCCTGGCCCGACCACAGCCAGATGTAACAAAATATCAATAGTGTGATATGGTACTGAGTTTGCCAAAAAAATGTGCGTCAATTGTGCCTACAGCATATAGAATAAATTTAGTTTTAATTCATAGAATTGAACCAGATTCGAATGAAATTGAGTAATCAACTCGTAAAGTGTGTCAAATCATACGCTATCATATTTTACTACGACTTTGTAAGAAGCATTTATTATTTTGAAAAACTATGAGTCCATTTCTGAAAAAATAATGTACGTAACGAATTAGTATTCAGTGGTAACTAAAAAGTTGTTATGCAATGGCAAAATATGTGCCAAAGTAAAAACTCCGTCCCATTTCGTGGTCGGGCCAGGAGTCACAACACGGTTAAAGCGTTTCTTCTCTCTAGCCAGCTTACTCTTCCTCCGCGACGAAGAAGAAAGAAATATCTTGGCAGGACAGCCAATATTTGGAAACAGTGCAGTTGCAGGTATAAACTCGCTATTTTAGTACCTACTCGTGTTATTCAAACTTCAGAGGAAAATGCTCAAAACGATTACTTTCTTCTCTTGATTATTCCTGATGAAACCATTGCGGCATCAATGTGGCTAACAAATACCTCACTAAACTTGGGAGTAAATAATTGTTTAGGTTTTGTCGCTATTATTTATTACATTATACCAAAAATAACGTGGGGTGGCTCTATTTCGTTTCTCCGAGTTTGAAATAAATTATTTGATAAATAAATTTTTAAAGTCATCTTTTTACAGGATATGAAAGCCAAAAGTCAGGCCACTATCTTAGAAAGAAAAGCATCTGTGGGGCCATGTCGCAAACCCAGCATGCTTTATGGAGGCCCTTCCGGCATCACAGTTTGTGTACCGAAGGTATTGCATTGTTATTGTTTGTTACATTTATTTAACTTTTCACTTACTTATCCCTTTTTTTCAACGAAAAAGTATTTCTAACTTCCCAATTTTTTAACATTAAAATAATATTAGGTATATTGGGCAACTCTGAAAAAGATGTTGTAGACTGGCGGACAGCTTTTCTTCTCGTACAAAGTGGTTTTTCCCAACCCTCGATCTGTGCAAGCCAATGAGAATATTCAAATGTTCGCATTATTACGACTATGACGCTGAAGAACTAAGAAGACCAATTTATTATTTACAAAAATAAGACTTTGAAATTACCACCTGTATATTTTACACTTTCACTCAATTTAAGCGCTGCAGTAATATTGAATAATATTTTGAAAATAATCCTACGGCGTGCAGTTGATCTTTTTTGTGAGTAAAACATTACATTTTACAGAAATCAGTTAGAAGCATGAAAGAAGAATTTAATCCCATACAATCCGTTATTAATATAAACGTTTCAAAGGTAAGTTGTTTTGTTGTTTTAGATTAATGACGACTTGAGAATCTTGAGGTTAGATTACCTAGAATATTTATAACCTAATAATGGGACATTGAGTTAAACGTAACTAATTTTTCTTTTTAGAAATTGGTTGCAAAGTCTTCTGCTCATGTCGCTCGAAAATTGTCTAAAACACAAGAAAAAGAAAGCGCAATAAAGGTATTCAGAGTGCCTCGTACAAGTTTAGTTCACTATTCAGTCACGACCACGCGAACGCAAATTTGTATGGCATTAGAGGTGGCGACTTACGCCACCATTTTTAGGGTTCCGTACCTCGAAAAGAAAAAACGGAACCCTTCCTATAGGATCACTTTGTTGTCCGTCTGTCTGTCTCTCAAAACCCTTTTTCTCAGAAACGCGTGGAAGTATCAAAATGGAATTTGTATCAAATACTCAAATCTACTGTCCCTTGGAGCTGTAAAAAAATCAAACTTCTAAGCCAACGCAATCAAAAGATACAGCCGTTTATGCCGCAAATTTTCGACACTCGCAAGGGAATCAAAACCTACAGGGTACTTTCTGTGAACTCAGAATCTTGCAATTTTGTACGAAGCAACGTCTTATAGCACAGATAAAGGAAAAATTGCGAAAACCGTAAATTTTTAGTTACATCATATAATATAAATACATATTTTTAATTAATATACCTACAGGTTAGTACGGAACCCTCGGTGCGCGAGTCCGACTCGCACTTGGTCGGTTTTTTTCTATGTGAATCCACGGTTACTTACTCGGTGCGTATGATCGATGACCGGATGAGTTCACACTTGGCACTCAAGACTGTTACGGGTGCATGTTTTGGGCGAGTCGTGGTAGCGGCATAACCGCAACACAACACAACCGTGGAGGGGAATCAAATCAGGGGAATCAATCCCCTCTCATTCTATGTCATATCATAGGTACCAACATAGAGTCAATTCAACCTTTGAGCAATGGTTTGATGCTATAAGACTTGGGCATACTTGGACGTACTGCTGCGGTAGGCTGATGATAATTTTTAATTTTCAGATTGAACCCGAACAAGGTCAGAAGTTTTTTGGTATACTTAGGCTAAAGCTTGATACAATGAGTAGCAAAATTAGAAATTTATTAAACATGTAACATTTCACGTGCATCGTACTTTTTTAAAGTATTATTTTTAATTCAATAAACAAATATTTATTAAGCTTGGCAATTTTATTTTATTAATAGTTAAGTATTACCATCTCAGGGATTGCCATCTGTAGCAAAAAAAAAACTCCTATTTACTAAAACAAGTTCTGGTAGAAGGTCAACTTCATATTATTTATAAGGCAAAGTCAACTTACAACAGCAGATGTCTCGGTTTGGCTCAAAACATTTTTTAATTATTATTAAATATACAGGGCATATTACAACCGTTTGTACAAAGTATTTTCTTATTGTTTTTTTTTCCTAAAAATAATATTTCATGTTAGTAGCAGGATGTTAAAATATTGATTTAAATTAAAATAACAAAACTATACTGACAGTATATTTAATCGCACGGTTCTTTTGATGGCTGGTGCGCAAGGTTGGCCTCTCGCACAAAGTCGTAGTACGTTTTCCTTCGGTAGTCAGAGTTCCTAAGTGATCACTGGTGATTACTTACGGAGCTGTAACGTGGTCTGAATCGTTTAGGCGCGATTGGTCATATTCGCGATTGGTCCAATGGTGAAAAAATAACAAATTCGCGATTGGTCCATTTCGCGATTGGTCCAATTCGCGATTGGTCCAATTCGTGATTGTTCCAATTCGCGATTGGTCCAACTCGCGATTGGTCCACAATAAAAGGATATTCAAAATTAACCAAAGAGGGTTATTTAAGTGTATGTACTTTATTTATTAAAATATCTTCATATGACTATAGAAAATTATTAGGTTTATGTTATTAAGTTTACGTATTTATGTAAAAAGTACGTTGCCATTTTATATTATATTTCCTCTACCTGTAGGTTGCCTGGTATAAATCGCTATTAGCGATAAGGCCGCCTAAATTGTGCATTGTTTTAATGTAATACTTAGCAATAAGTTCCTTTTCTAAACTGTACAATAAAGAATATTATCTATCTATTATCCATAAAATTATAATTATCATCTAAATTTATGAAAAGTTTATAAGGCCTGATACTTGCTCACTCTTTGCAGTTTGTGAAGAAATAGAAAAAATGTTTGCCTTTTAGAAATGCGCCGATGTAGCCGAAAATGCCAGCCCTCCAAAGCATAAGTCGTCCTGTGGCGCTGATGTGCGCAACTAAGTATGGTCGATTCGTCCGGGCTAAGACTGATCCTCGGACGAGTTGCCTCATACGTAAAACGTATAAAGCAATTTGCCCGAACTAGAAGATAACCTCGGACCAGTAGCCTAATTTGAATTAAATTGAATTAAAAATATTATTTAATAATTTAAATTTAAATGTTATTTTTTGAATTTCCTTGCTATGGTATCTGTAAACATCTAGCTACAAAGTACCAGGGCCGCAGAAGCCTAAACGAAGCTCAACTACAAACTCAAGAATCAGCGCATTCCTAAATAGCCGAATTGATTTGTTTTTTTTTACAAATTGCGAAGAGAAATCAAGTATCAGGATTTTAAAACTTTTCATAAATTTATAACTTCATGATAATTATAATTTTATGGATAATATTAATCAAAGTACACACACAAGTGACCCTCTTTGTTTTATTTTGAATATAATTTTATTTTAGACCAATCGCGAAATGGACCAAACGCGAATTGGACCAATCGCGAATTGGACCAATCGCGAAATGGACCAATCGCGAATTGGAACAATCGCGAATTTGTTATTTTTTCACCATTGGACCAATCGTGAATTGGACCAATCGCGTGCCTAAACGGTCTGAATATGGGCCTCATAAAAAAGCTCAGTCACTCAACGAGCTATGTAGAGGGCTATGCTCGGTGTGTTTCGCGACGTGAAAGAAATCCGTAAGGCTGTGTTTCCACCAGAGATGTGCGAAGATGCGATGCGAGGGATGTGTTTGTTAATAACCATTGGAATCACTTCAAATGAAAATACCTAGCTTGGTAAAGTAAAGTAAAGTAAAAAAATCATTTATTCATTTAAGCTTGTACAAAGCACTTATGACATGTCAAAAAAGTATATAAAAATAAGAATAATAAACGTAAATAAAATAGTACAATATTAGTAAATATTGTGAATATACATGATGTGAATCTACCACCGGTTCGGACGTTGCTTCTTATCGAGAAGACTCTGGCAAGAAACTCGATAGTTACTCTTTTGAACTTTGTTTGTTTTACAAAAAATGAATTCAGAGTACAGTCAATGAGAGTAGAAAAAATAACACAACATTGAGCAGAGGAGCAGATTATTCCTACTATGACCACAAACTTTTGTCGTTCAAGTGATCCTCTACATTATAATAACCTTGTTTCATTAACTTTGCTTTAATTGCTGACTTAAACTTGTGAAGAGGTAGATCAACAAGACTTTGAGGTATTTTGTTAAAGTATACAAATGAGTTTCCCACCTTGTGTAGCCTAAGACTGGGAGTTTTCAATTTGTTTTTATTTCTGGTATTATGTTTATGAGTATCACTGTTTTTTTTGAACAGATGCAAGTTTTTGCGCACATACATTATGTTATCTAAAATATACTGACCATGCACAGTTAAAATATCGATCTTCTTAAATACTTCCCTAAGCGAGTCGCGTGGTCTAAGTTTGTAAATGGAGCGGATGGCTCTTTTTTGAGGTACAAAAATGGTGTTTAAGTCTGCAGCTGAACCCCACAACAGTAGACCATACGACATAACACTATGAAAGTAGCTAAAATATACTAGTCTTGCTGTTTCAATATCAGTCAAGTCTTATTTTTCTAACAGCACAAGCAGCGGAACTGAGTCTCCCTGCCAGGGCCGTTATATGCGGACCCCATTGTAACTTAGAATCTAGAGTTATTCCTAAAAATACAGTAGAATTTCTTAATTCTAATGGCTCGTCATTCATAGTTACAATAGTATCAACCTGTCTCACATTGGGCATAGAGAATTTGATGCACTTTGTTTTTTTTGCATTAAGTAATAAATTATTACTAGTGAACCAACATAGTACTTTTGAGAGAGTATTATTTACATCGTCAAATGCTTGCTTACCTCTGTCGACTTTAAAAATCAACGAGGTATCGTCAGCAAATAATACTATCTCACAAATATCTTTGACATAGGTAAGAAGATCATTTATATAAATAAGAAAAAGCAAAGGTCCTAATATAGATCCCTGGGGCACTCCCATACGTATGGTGGCACCGGAAGATGCAGTTCCGTTGATACTAACTTTTTGAGTTCTATCTGTAAGATAGGATTGTATTAATTGAGATGAAATACCTGAAACACCGTAATGTCTTAGCTTAATCAGTAATATTTCATGATCCACGCAATCAAATGCTTTTGAAAGATCACAAAATATTCCTACTGCATCTTGCTTGTTTTCCCAAGCATCAAATATGTGTTTGATAAGTGCTACACCTGCATCAGTAGTGCTCTTTTGTTAAGTAAAACCAAATTGTTTCTTATGTAGTAAGTTATTTAAATCAAAGTGTGAAAGCAGCTGGTTCAATATAATTTTTCAAAGATTTTACTGAGAGCTGGTAGTATAGAAATGGGTCTATAATTAGATGGGTCACTTTTGCTACCAGATTTAAAAAGCGGTTTAAAAACCTTACTAAATTTCATTAAGTTGGGAAACTGACCTTGGTCTATGCAATTATTAAAAAGTTTAGCTAAGTGGGGTGATATCGTATTAATTATTGATTTGAGTAGATTAATCGAAATACCCCACAAATCTTCGGTATTTTTCATATTAAGTTCCTTAAATACCTTGAGGATGTCATGAGAATCAACATGATCAAAGCAGAACTGATTTGTGCACCCATCAACACTAGATGTTAGCAGGGACTCAGCTATATGTGGACTAGAATTTAACGTACTTGTAGTTTGTATACAATATGTATTTTAGAAAAAAAAGTTTCAAATGTATTTGCTATTTCAATCTCAGACTCAATAACATTATTTTGAATTTTGAGAGAGAATGAGTGATCGCGAGGTTTAGATTTACAGGTTTCTTTATTAATTATGTTCTAAGTGGCTTTGATTTTATTTTTAGCCTGTTTTATTTTGTCTCGCAGAAAAATGGACTTTGCAATATGACATAATTTCTTGAATGTTTTTGAATATAATTTAACATGCTCAACTAGTTTTTGACAGTGGAACAACACTTCTATTGGTGAATGGTGAATGAAACAATTCTATTGGTTCATAACACACACATTCATCGAAACGCATCCTCGCACATCTCTGTTGGAAACGCAACATAAAATAACTAAAGTGACCGCGTTGCCCAGCGGGTAAGTACTCGTAAGTGGCAGTAGGCAGGGCAATATAGCACGAAGCACTGTCGGCAGTTAATCGTATCGTAGGCACAGCCGGCAAGGTGGACGGACGACCTGGTAAAGGAGGCAGGATTGCGGTGGATGCAGACCGCCTGCCATCGTCGCTTTAGAAATATGTGGGGGCGGCCTACGTTCAGCAGTGGACGTCTTGTGGCTGCGAATGATCATGAATGACCTACGTTCAATAGTCGCGAAAGAAAACAAACTCATTCTCAATTAAACAACGGAGATTCACACAGGTTTATTTGTTTTAATTTTCAACTTAAGAACACATTTGTCAGACAGTAGGTAGGTTAGTAGACGCACGGCTTTTTAGCCAGGTCTCGCAGCTCTTTCTCGATGGCGACACTGCGCGGTACGCGGGCCGGGCAGGGCGCGCCCCGTAGCGGCAGCTGGTGCGCAAGATTCTCCGCGCGCGCCGCGTCGTAGTCGACTGGCCGCGGCCGCCAGCAGAGCTGAGTTGAGCCGCATTTGCACGTCATCTCACGGCATATCTGTGTGAAGGACAGTTTTTTACTTGTGACGCAGAGTGGCATGGCTCCGAGCTAGAGTACTCTTAGGTACTCCAGATGGAAGAGCTTGTATGGTCCCTGGGTTCATATTTGCCAGAACATCTTCTAAGTGTTTGTTAAAAATATGAAGCTCCTGTAAACTAGTGATGGCGAACTCAAAAACTCTAAGCAACTTGAATCGCGAGGTACTCTTGGCTAAGTATGCCAAGAGTAAACTCGCCTACGACTACCAGTTGGGATAAAGCAAAATTGTATGGATATCGATATTTTTGAGCGCTGTTCCGCTCCTATGGAGTGAGAGGAAGTGCTACGAGGGAATAAGAAAACATAGAATAGAATTTCAATGAAAAAACTGGCAAAACTGCTCTTAATTTAGGATAAAGTCATTATTTTGCTACCAAAATCACGAAAAACTAGGTTTGCTGACACCAGTAGAAAATTTACGTATGGACACAATTGCCATCTTTGCTGCTACAGTCTGCTAGTAGTAAGAAGACTGGTTAGGCCTTACAAGCCTTGCTGAAAGATAGTTTGATCTGATCATGTAACCAGTTTGGCAGGCAAGATCTGGATAAGGATAGCCGTAAGTAGGATGTGACGTTAAAAATACACACCGATGCTAAATATTCGTCGCGGCATTCGTCTGGGCATTCGCAGGTCCAGTTGACAGGCGGCACGCAAGGTACTATGGGAGGCGTATAGCATGTTCCCGGATGAGCATAGCACGTTGCGGAACAGCATTGGGTGCACATTGTATATACCTGGAAGAATGATGTAAGTATGTAGAAATACAAGACAATAGAGTAAAAATTGTTGAGACATCTTAAAAAATACTACAAGCAAGACGAATTTATATCTAAAGAATTAAAACCATGGGTACTTACCAGCCATATTGCTCGGCAGATTTCGTTTCTTACGTACGGGAGACAGTTGCACAGCAAACAGTTTTCGAACTTTGTCAGTTCTGGAATGCCTAGGTTTTTTTCGATTCCCGAAGGTCCCAAAACAACCTAAAAAATAATGATAACTCAGAGACTGTACTAAACATTTTAAAAATATGCAAGATCTGCATTTTGGGTCTACTCAGATCTTTAGGGGCTAGCTTCTGCTATCTAATTACCAATGGAATGATAATTGAATGTCTTTATTTTGACATGTGGTCTATACTAAAACTGCCAAAATCAAGTAGGTAGGTAAGTATTTCAATTACGATTCCATTGGCATTTAAATAGCAGAATCCCCTAATTGACATTAGTTTTGTAAGCTTATCATATTTCAAAGTACGAGTAGAAGCTAATTTTGCATACTCCTTAGGAACCTCAAAAATAACCTTATTCTGAGGCCCTGATTACCCTTGCGACCCATACCTAAACCATTATGATATGTGTGGTAAGTACTTGTTTTGGTTGACCTGCTGTCTATACCATATTCACATTATTTCTTACTACCCTCACCTCGCTCGCAAAAAACTGGCAGTCCGGCGCGCAAGTCCCCATGCTATCAACGTACGCGCACTGCACCACGTTCTTCTTGCCCTGCAGCCCCTTAACCACGTTGATGGCGGTGCGCGCCACTGCGTACGCGCCAGCCAGGCAGGCGGTGTCGGTGCAGCAGCCTTTAGCGGCGGATACTGCTTCGCTGCCGCTCATTATGCAAGAGGTTACGCATTCGATCTGGGGTTAGGCGGAGAAATTGGAATGTATTGAGGAAAGAGAAAGGGCAATGTAATGAAGATACATAACAGAACAAATTTTCAGGCATTTCTACAAAAGAACAAACAGGCGAGTAAGTACACCTTAACTCAAGTGAATTGATAAAGCAGCATACTTGTTATGGTGTTTCGCAGTTAACTATGCGGTTTTCATAGCGTCATCAAAGTAAACGGGGAGTGCAGATTGCTCGTAATACAACTTTTGTTGTTGGATATGATTATACCAGACCAGACTCATCCCGGTTGAATTCTTTAGTAACCATCTGCATGCGGTGTTCACTAAAAGGAGGCTGCCGAGAGCATCTGATGATGCCCAAGTACTCTTACGATGGGCACGCATGGATGCCTATTCTAAAGTTAGGTTCCGCTATCCTTAGGAATTTGGCCCCATTGTATTGCACATACCTGCTCCTGAGACATAGTGCAAGGATGCACTGCAGCAGACAGCACTGGCACCATCGTATGCGGAGTGGCCCCTCCCACCACCGGCACACGAACGGCTTCCGGTGGCACACGCAGGAAGTCCGCCAACACTGTGTTTGCCCGAACACAGTTCAGCTCGACGCAACCAAGCAGAGTGCGCGGGTTATACAAGCCGCGGAGGCGTTGGATCTCTCCCACCAAAGGCAACATGCTTTCCACAGGCTCCGTTGCTACTATTGTGAAACACTGAAAAAGTTTCACATTGTAGCCAGTTGAAAAAGTATGGGTAAGTTCTTAGATCCTGCCAGGCTGGGTCGTCGCTAATAGGAACACTTGACGCTGCGTTAGAGACACTAGCGCGCATGGACGTTTGCATAAAGGACTCCATCGCGATAAAAGGCAATATCATTCCTAATTTCTCTGGTCTCTTTTGTGTAAAAGTGGCCTTCGCGCATGTGGTTTTCGCAAAATAAATGTATGTCGCAAAATTGTTCAGTGCGCAAATGTTTTTAGCGTAAGTGTCCCAAAATGCTCTAATAACAGTCAAATAACTTCAGTTTAGCGCATCTCATGCTAAAGCTAATATGAATCCGTATCAACTGATAATGTATAGATTATTTTAACATCATAGCTGCAAATAATACATTACAAACGCGTTTGATAAGAAAACATCCTAGACTAACCGAAGGACAAGCGTTACACATTTGTAGGGCTATCTCTGTAACAATTGGTGCACTCCTTTCAAAAACATCACAGCCATCACGCGCCAATATTATTACAACTCTTGAATCCTGAAAATGTTATACTTATACTAGTTAAGTTCAATTTAAACAATTTAATTATTAAATTCTAAGACTATCACCTAGTTTTTGCAGTATTTATGCACAGAATTGCCACTCTTCGTTTTTTCACTCTATCTGTAGACTGTAAGTTGCCTGGGAGATATTGCCATTAGCGACAAGGCCACCTAAGTTGTGCATTGTTTTAGATGGAACATTAAGCTCTCATATTCTTAGTTTAAAGGTTAAATTGAAAAATATGATCTGCTTGTACAGTGGTGGCCACATAATTAAGGACACCAGTCGATTTTCAAACTTCAAACTTCAAATTATGTATTGCATTCATGTTGTACATTGTGGGTTTAAATTAAGTTTAGAACATGAACCGTGTAAGGGCACTGCAAACCGGGAACACATGAAATATTTAAACTATACAATACAACAGCCATTTCACACTATCATTATCAATAATCTGAGATCACTCATCTTATTCCATCCATTATTTGTTGGTGACATGTACTAGATCGTTCAATAAGTCCCGGGACATATAAAATATTGAGCTACACACTTTTTAGTGAGACTAGTTTAACTAAAAAGTGTGTAGCTCAATATTTTATCGTTCGATTTTCAAAAAAAATTACACATATCATTTTGATGGCCAGTGCTTTCGAAAAATAAAAAAGGTTGTTAATATAAGCCGCCATGCCTATGTTAGTCCCGGGACTTATTGTACATTCGTAAAAAATGGATAACAACGAGTTTCGCGTGTTGATAAAACATTGTTTTTTAATGGGAAAAACCACCGTTCAAGCGCAGCAGTGGCTTAAAAAGTTTTATTTAGAATCTGCTCCGTCTAAAACAACAATTTGTCGGTGGTATACTGAATTCAAACGCGGTCGTATGGATACAAATGATGCTGAACGTTCTGGTCGTCCAAATGAAGCAGTGACTCAACAAAACATCAACCAAGTCCTGAAAATCGTGAAGGAAGATAGAAAAGTAAAATTGCGTGAGATAGCTGAGATAGTGAAGATTTCAACTGGTAGTGTCTTCACCATTTCACATAAACATTTGTCCATGAAAAAGCTTTTTTCCAAATGGGTGCCGCGTTTGCTCACGATTGATCAAAAGCAACAGCGTATTGATGCTTCAGAGCGCTGTTTGGCTATGTTTGACAGGAATAAAAAGATTTTTTACGTCGGTACGTGACAATGGATGAAACATGGATTCACTATTACACTCCGGAATCCAATCGGCAGTCAGCAGAGTGGAGAGCACCCGGTGAAAGCCGCCCGAAGCGGCCTAAGACACAAGAATCAGCTGGAAAGGTTATGGCCTATGTATTTTGGGATGCGCATGGAATAATCTTCATCCACTACCTTGATAAAGGACAGAGAATAAATAGCGAATACTACATGGGGTTCTTGGAGCGATTAGTACGAAATCGCGGAAAAACGGCCTCAATTGAAGAAAAAAAAAGTGATTTTTCAGCAGGACAATGCGCCGTGTCACAAATCAATGGTAACGATGGCCAAACTAAACGAATTGCATTTCGAATTACTTCCACATCCTCCTTATTCGCCAGATCTGGCCCCCAGTGATTACTGGCTCTTTGCAGACTTGAAAAAAATGCTTCGAGGTAAGAAATTGGACACAAATGGTGAAGTAATCGCAGCAACGGAGGCTTATTAAATAGAGAAAATGTGTACCAAAGTAAATGGATTTGCCTTTGCTCTATATAAGTTATCGAAGGTTGCAAATGTAAGTACGGCTATTATTGATTATTACGCGTATGTAGAGTCGTTTCTGAGATATGGTTTATTGATCTGGGGCAATGGAACTAACATAATAAAACTATTCATAGCCCAAAAACGGTGTATTAGAGCCATATGCAATATAGCACCTGATGTATCCTGTCTGTCGTACTTTAAGTCGCTTCAAATACTGCCACTGCCATGCCTTTACATATTAGAAGTCCTTAAGTGTTTTTGTCAAAAGGAATATTCACAAGTTCGTACAAGCGAAGGACGTATACCAAAGAACAACTCGAAATCGTCATAGACACCAGTCTCGTTTTTGGGACTATCTCTAGCACCAGCTAGAGATAGTCCCAAAAACGAGCGTCTTGAACCAAGACGCTTGTTTCATATTAGAGAAAAGTAACGAATTGTTAACTATTTCGCGAGTATTTTTTTAATGGTTTTCACGGCAATCCTGTTATTGCAATAACAAATATATGGTCACACATTTAGTCGTAGTTCGATTTTTATTTTCATTAAAAAACTCTCTCTCTTGTTATACAAAAGAAGTAACTTTGAAGCCTCGATTCTCTGCCAAGGATTGACTGAGCTGTGATCTGATGATAGTTATCCATGAAGTGAATTGAGGAGATCCAGATCGCCATACACATCTTCAGATCTGATCAGCATTTCAATAGTGTGAAAATCGATTGGTGTCCCTAATTATGTGGCCACCACTGTAAGTGGTCTAGCAACTTAACACGTGAGCTGTGAGAGAGTATACCACATAAGAATTGCTAGGTATCAATTTAAAATAATAAGCTTTTTAGGCTGGCTCAGTTGGCAGTGACAAACACTCATGTGACGAACATTTGTGATTGTTTTGTATTAAAGAAAGGTTTCAAGACCAGCGTTTTTTTGCGCACGTTCGCTTTGGCATGCTCATACACGTGCTTCATTTCGCGCTTCAAAACACCAAACTCGTGTATACACGGGCTTATTGCGGCGTGTTCGCCCGAACCGGTAGTGTTGAGTTAGTATCTATTTGGACTATTGCGCTTACGCATGTGGCAAAAGGCGCCTGTAGAGCTTGTCTAACTAGAAATGACGCGCCGCACTCCTTTTTTTATTGCAATTTCCAACAATTTTTTGTCAATACTCACTCATTCATTGTAGGGTTACCGTCAACTCCTGTTACTTCGCCTTTTGTAGCATACTTCGCCTAAAATGTTTGAACGATCATAACTTTTTTATTGTACTGGTAAAATTGCTCCTTTATTCGCATAATATCAGATTCTTAAAATATCAGATTCTTAAAATATGAGATTATCAAAATAGCAGATTCTCAATATAGCCAAAGTACAGTCAAGACAAAATTTATTTTTTAAATCGAATTTATTTTTAAATATGAGACAAACACTTAGTGAAAACAAAAAAAATAATCCCCATAGATTTAAAAATAAATACAGCGGCAACCACGCGCATAAATCATGTATGTAGATACATAATAATCTTCTCAGCAATTAAATTAGCATTCTTCATATTTATTTAATCTCGCTAACATGTTTAAACATTTTTCTACAGTAATTTTGTTGGAAGTATAGTCAGATATTATGTTGCGAATTTGGTTATCTTTTTTTACTTGCTTTCTTGCTCTTTTTTCCCAGGGCAATGATATGAACTTCTTTCTAGTCGAATGCTCTGTATTTCGGCTTCAGCTTTTAATAATTTAATAAATTGGAATAGAGTTGGCTTAGCTGGTATTTTTGAATTTATTCTACGATGCCAACCCTCGACTGCATTTGTTGTTCGATGTTGTTCATTGTAGCAGCTAAATATGTCCTTAGTTATTTTTTGCAACCATTGGCTATGGAAATATTCAAAAAAATTTTTGGACAATTCCGTGTCGGGTGACATTTCGTGTATCGATAAATATGCTTCAGGAATTAAGATTGGTGGCAGCAACGCTAAAAGTGTACACATATGCGTAATTTTTCGGCCTTCTGTAGTTCTATCGTAAGCCAATTTTTTGCTCATTTTGAAAACAGCATTCATAAAATGATAGTAGCATCCTTTTATGCTAACATCCGGAAACACTTCTGACATTGCTTGGATAGCTGCGATTTCGTAGTCGCATTTATATGTACTGATATTCATATGAAATTGTTCTTTTAGTATAACAAATAATCGCTTGTAAGTATTCTGTTGCTTGTTTGGCAGTAAAGCATAGATAATAGGAACGAAGTCAATCGTATCGTTGTCTCTCGCAATATCAATATGCAAGGTGTACATTTGATAAAAAGGTTTCGGTGTTACTTTAAAAGTGCCATCACCGTAAATAGTTCTAACTGACTGAAAACATTCGCGAAGCTTGGGACCTGGTAATGTTGAAAAAATTACAATTCTGTCATCTGATTCGGTATTGTAGTCATCAAATAAAAATAAATCTTCTACAAGATGTTGAGGCAATCTTACATATTTCGACTTTGACCATTTTGAATTTCCAACGATCAGAAATTTATTCCGGGTTCTGTATAGTGAATCTTTCTTTGAAAAATGTCGGAATAGCATATTCTTTACCCTTAAATGAGCCGCTTTTTAAAAAATGATTTTCATAAATTTTTTGAATGGATTCAAAATTATCACGTACCTACCTCACTTTTGCAGCTGTCTATTGTTGAATCTATCAAATTCCGTTCAAAATCACGAGCACAGGTATGCTTACCTTCGCGTATTATCTCATTTTTACAGTTGAGCGTAATTGATGTACGGCATTCGTGTTGGTTGCAACAACGCCAGTTTGTAGTACCAGACTTATTTTTCATACAAAAATTGTACTTATAGCCGGCATGTAGAAGGGCGGGTTTATTTTTTTGATTGTTTATAAAAACAACATTAGAACTAGACTCCCCACACGAACTTGAATCCATTTTATTTATAATAAACTCAAATTATAGAAACAACTATATGATGTGTAATGAAATGACAATGACGCCGTTATCATTTTAAAAAATAATTGTCATTTACCTCATACCACTATTACAAATAGCAAATAGGTGGTATATTATGTTATAAGTCAGCATGTCAGTTATTACTCTGAGACGAAAGGAAGAAATAGCTATGCAACTTTCATGGTATACAGGGTGTCCAGGTTGACAGAAGGGCTATTCAGGCTTACAACGCAAAAAAAATATCTGCAAAAAGTTAATATTTGTGGCCACAGTAGTCGACAAATCAATACAAGGTGTCAATTTGTCAATTTTAAGATTTTTTTTCAAAAGTACTGAACTCGAAAAGTACATAAACTAGAATTTTTATTTTATTTTTCTAGTGACTGCCATGGCCTAGCCTATCACCCGATTTCGGCTTGACCTCTACTTTCCACCATCTAGGCAGTGTGAGTCAAAACGTGGCGCGAGGTGCATGTGATTTTTTCGCGAACCCCAGGAAAGTTACACGTAGCCAGGAAACTACTAAAGGTAAAGTTCTGATATCCTTACAGTAGGTAACTCATATGGGCTATCCGTTGCGCTAATATTAACTAAGGATGTCTTTGAATTGAACAGTAATATCGTGACAGGCAATGTTAGGAAGGGTATCTTCAAAAGTCTCCTCTCATACTTTGCCTACCATTAGGTGTTGCGTTTTTAGAAAATCAAACAAGAAGAATAATAATAGTAATGATAATTTGGTATGGTAGCTCACGCGATTTTTATGTTGGTTCTATAGTAAATGTGATTCAGTTTAAAAAAACAACAATACAAAACAATTTTAAGAGCGATGAACGTAATGTGATGATGGCACGATGAATTTAAAAAATGCAGCATTACACTTCTGGTTCAATGCAAATGGTCAAATACCGTGAAACATAGTCCTAAAATGGTAGAACTGGCCTTAGAGTGCATTCTTCTTTTTAACCGACTTCAAAAAAAGAGGAGGTTCTCAATTCGACTGTATGTTTTAATGTCAGCAATGTAAAGCTTGTTGCAACCCTATTGTTTGTTCCTAGTAGGTATCAAGAAAAGCCAGCCCAACTTCGTCTACCTATTTATTATTTTACAAATCACGACTGTTTATTTTTGCTTCCAAAAACGAGATCGTATCGCATAAAACGTTAGTCTGAAACCGCTCTAAAAGCCAGCCAGGTTACTATCTGTTTAAGAATGTGACTCTGAGATCCATAAAGCTCTGCGCCTGGTTCAGAATCACTATGTTTTAAGTTTACCAGAGGCATAGATAAATTATTATCTGTGCCAGAGGTAACTACTTATATTTATTTTGAGAAACAATAGTATTATTTGAAAAACCTTCAAAGCATCACATAGCATATGGCGGCCGGAGTACGAAGAC
The DNA here is from genome assembly GCA_947369235.1 of Udea olivalis. Taxonomy (NCBI): domain Eukaryota; kingdom Metazoa; phylum Arthropoda; class Insecta; order Lepidoptera; family Crambidae; genus Udea; species Udea olivalis. The sequence goes on from OX376351.1 coordinate 13,281,780, forward strand.
ACTTTACACTTGGTGTCGACGTGGCTCAACTCCATGCCGTAGCCACAGGTGGCACAGACGTCGTACAGGGCGATCTCGTCCAGCAACGGGCATTGTTTCAGAAGCAACGCTAGTGGTTGCCCTTTAACATAAAATAATGAAATATCAGTACCTAGCAAATCGAGTAAATATAGGTTCGAAGCTCACTTGTAGCTAACAGCGCGGGTTCTAAAAGCAAACGTGGCAATGGCGATCTTTTTATAACCTCGAATAGACATAACATAGATATTATTTTTTGAAGAACCTGTGCATCCAGCCGCTCCACAAATAGTGACCTTCATACCAGCCGGGCAGGTACTGTAACTCCTGTATTTCTGCTTACACCATCTCCGATTAAACTGATTCCAAACCACATTTGATACTACATTCCTGATCATTTGCCTAGAACAGAACACTGTCAGAGCTTTGCAAATCTCCATTTTTTTTAGTTTTTAGAGTTTTTTATATAAATGTTTATGATTTGATGAGTGAATTTAAATTTTTGACATAGCTCTGATAGATAAGAAAAGTCATCTAAGGGAAGACATTACCTAGTTTCTTCTTTTCCACGTGAAGTATTAAAAAGGTGAGCTAATACATAGAAAACTTTTGTATGTAAGGTGTTTTTATCATAAATTATTGGTTGGTTCATTTATATTGTAACATTTATAGGTACACGTGTCATTTCAATGGTAGAAAATAGAAATGCAGGTATTTCTGCAAGAAAAAATATTAGAATCCGGCGGGAGTCACTTCTAAAAACCGAGTTCTGTTCTAACTATTGAGCCACCGAGATCTTAACTAAATATTTTATCAGATTATTTTTGGATGTAACGATTAACTGACTTATACTCGTAGCTTGTGGGCTTCGTGGTGTGGATGATGCTTAACTTTGCCCTGTTGATGGCGTGTCGCTTATCAGTATTTCCCCACCCTTTTATTTTGCCGTTACAATCCCAACCCAAACGAATGTGTTAAATGTTGAATAAAAATGAAAAGTTTTGACATAAAATTATCAGCAGAACTTTTTTAAGGCAACCATTTCATAACATTTTGTTGTCATCATCCCTGTTATTACACCACAGATGTAAAGAAAAGCCTTACTAATAGGTTTTTAATTATTGCTATTTGCAGCTCGACAAGGGCTTTGTGTGAATAAATAATTATACGCGATGCTAATCGGTACCAATCAGATTGTCAAGCACCCTCGCAATATTCTAATGGCTGCACCCCATCCATCGCCAGTTAACCCAGTGCCATACTCGGGAAATCATTAGTCACTAGTTTATTGAAATGTTTGCAAGTTGGCGTAAATATTTCACGAAGAAAAAACAATATCTGTCATTGCTCCAGATATTCAAACCTATGTACATATTGCTGACCATCCTGGGTCTGTTCCCGTACTGCGTCAAATTCAAAACAAACTATTGTGTTGTTATTCCGCGCACGATCTATTTGAACAGCGTGTGTGCTGTTTCTGTCATTCTCACAATGTCTGGTTTTGTATGTTTCCTCATTAGAGATACAGTCCACGAAATTAATACGCTAACTGACGCCGTTATGACACATGTTAATCTCATATTAGAGCTGCTTTTACTCGAAGCATCATGTATCACCGCCTATATTAGCGTTTATCGGTATCGTTACAAACTTGTTAACATACTTAACTCTCTGACTTCTGCGTGGATCAGTTTGCCTTCAACCCGTACCGATATATTGGAAAATCTTAGATATCAAGTCCTGGTTTCTTTGTATTCACTATTATTCTTGCTGATCTCGCACACCATTGTCAATTCAACAAGAAACAACAGCCTTTGGAATATAGCAGTATTCAGCATGGCCTTTACTTTACCCCATATGATTCAGCTGGTTTCCTTAACATTTTATTATGTATTAGTAATAATGCTTGTTGCGCTGGTGAATAATATTGAAAAGGGTCTGAAGACTTTAGAAGACACTGAAAGAGTGATGCAGGGTGAGACGAAAGTGTCATCAATGCCGACAATGTTAAATTTAAAAGCCATGGAGTTGGTTTATGTGAAGGCTTTTGTGATAAAGCGGGAAATCAATGAAGCGTTTCAAGCGAGTATTCTGTCGATGTTGGTCCAGTGCTTCCACGCCATCGTGAGTGAGGCACATATCATCTACCACGGCCTCTTTGTGTCGAGAGAGCTTACTACGCATAATATTATAAACTTTAGCCTATGGATTGTCTATCAGCTAATCAAAATATATATTTTGTCAAATTCAGGAAACCTATTAAAAATTTCGGTGGGTATAAAATTATTTTTATGTCTAACGGCACTAATTTAATTTTCTATTAAAGAACCGACAGTGCGGCACATCACGAAGATAAAAGGGCAGCTTGTTCCACAGCTTTCCTAACTAGAACTTGCTTGAACTGTGAAGACATCACCATACATAGTTACTATTTTAAGTTTTATGTACGAGTACTATTCTCAACCCTTCATTCCGCGAGCTCTTTGACCTCTTTCCTATTTTACCTTTTTGCACTTATATCCGCGCTACGGCTTGCACAATTTAGTTGAATAATATTCTTAATTATTGGTATTTTGTATTTCAGACGCACAAAATAGGCCGAGCTCTATACAATATTCCAACTGAAAAGCATAATATGAGAACGTTGATAGAGGTGCGTATCTCAGAATCAGAAAATAAATTTAGTTACATAATACCGAATAACTACTTCAGTGTTTTATAGGTTTAAATAAAACAGGAACATTATTCGCTTTAAAAATATCGTTCATACAAACTAACATGATACCTAATACGCGTTTGCAGATACAGCACTTCAATTCCTTGATGTCGTACCAGGATTCTGACTTCACAGTTTATGGATTTTTCCTGCTTGATGCTAGTTTGATGTTTAAAGTAAGTAAATATTTCTAGCATTATCAATATAGATTGAGTCTTCGTTTACGATAAACATTAAAAAAATATCTTTTTTCAGGTAGTTGCATCCGCAGCAATGTATTTGGTTATTTTAGTTCAATTTGACAAGAGAAATTAACTAGTCAAATTAGACCAAAAAGTTGGAGCGAAGTTACAACAATTTGCACTCAGCTTAAAATTTTTCAAAACACTATCATAAATTAAATCTAAAAAAGTCCTCATCGATCCGACACCTGGAAAAAAAATACTCTGGCTCAAAGATCACAAAAACGGGTACCTCACGATTTTCAGCAAAACGGTTAGTTTTGGTTAAAACAAAAATTGTAGATCAGATAATTATCAATAAAAAATGTCCAAATATTTTTTTTCCTAAGAGCTACCAACTCTAGCTCTAAGAGCTATGTTTCTGAGACATAACGATTCAAAAAGTTGGTAGAGTTGTAATCGTCATATTATTATATATGTCGTGGGCCGATCGTTCGTTTGGGCAGATTGTGATATGCCCGGGCGCTTCATGAAACGCCGGCACTTCGTGATTTGGCCGGCCATATCGCAATGTGCTCAATAATAAGTTGGGCTGATCGACGAGAACAACGTATTTGTCGATATTTCTAGCTAAGAGCTGGGCGGATCGTGAAGTAGTTACATTTCGCGCCGACGGTGGCGCTATCATCGCGCGCTCCGCTTTACACGAGTGAAAGATTTCGGCGTCGCAAACAAGTGAATATTGTGTAGAAATTAGGAGGGAAAATGAAACATACCCTTTATGTTTCATTTTTCATTTAAGGAAATATATAACCGCCAGCTACTCGATTTCTATGAGAGTCATAAAGATTCTTCGCACAATGTGAAAACGCCATGGACTTCTCAACGCATTTTCGGGGTTAGTATTTTTTTTGATAAACAATCGTTTATTTCAGCATATTTTAATAATTGTGTCATGCATTTCTCTCATTTCATTATGTTTTAATGTTAGTAGATTTATTTACTACCGATTATTTGTACGTTAACGTTGGTTTTTATTTTTTAGGTTATTGAACAAATCAAGAGAAGTAGGGTGTCCATGCAGCGGGACTCGTCGGATTATTACTGGAGTTCGAAATATGACATTATGAACATTTCCGACAAAGATTGCTTAAAAAAAGCTGTTGATGATCCTACAATACGCATTGTCGCAATAGATGAATATTTTGATATTTTGTCAGATGTTCACAAAGCTGTTGGACATGGATGCAGAGAAAAAATAATAATAATTTATAGACAAATTAAATTTACTCAAGAAAGCAATAAAAATATATATTGAATTGTCCGCAGTGTGTTCTACTAAAATTACTTGGCAATCCTTTAAATATAAGTTTGTTTTCAACTAATATTGAGTCTGATTATTTCATGGAAATGAATAATTTATTTCATAGAATTTTTTAATTCATAGAAGTTATCTCATGTTTAAAAACATTTAAATTAAATCTAGTCGTTGTCTGTGTCACTAAAATTAAAGTAACATTAAATGGAGTTTCGTGAAAAAAGTATAATTTGGTTGAAATTACAAACTCCGACTTTCTTGTTCAAAATATTTACAACTTTAAAAATTATTCGAATAACTCAGCAAATTATATCTTGAAAGAATTTGTAATAAACGAGCAACTTTTTTCAATATTGCGACAACTTTCACTAGTACATCTTCTTGAACATAAAGTAATTATTTTTGTATAACTATAGGTAATTTGCTGAAAAAAACTGAAATTTATCATAACTTGTTAACGGTTAGAAATCGGACCAATATTGATAGGGTTAGAAAGGTCAGAAACGAACCCAGCTATGCGCTATTTCGATTTGATTCTTACTTCCTCCCTATATACAGGGTTATCCAAACATACACGTCAATAAAAATTTTTTAGCTTCTTCATACTCAGGGGTATCCAAAAATACCCCATGTATGTTACCCGATTTTTTTGTAGGTTCGAGTTATAATTTTTTTAAAGATTTTTTAAATTTCTGGGTCGAGTTACTTTTTCGGTCACTGTAGCGCGATCTGCTGAGATAAATGCCGGATTATTTTTGGTTTTTTAAATGAATAATAACGCTAAATGATTCTGGATATGGTACATCCATAACGCTTATCAAAAATCTAAAAAAAAAATATGAAATTGAAAAAGTTAGAAATGCTGTTTTTTCCCTGAACTTTGAAGGCCATTTTAAAAAAAAAGTTAGCAACAATTTTTCATCCAAATCTTTTTTAGTAACTTAAGTATACTTTTAACTATTTACCATGTTAATTACAATGAGTTACTTTAACGGCATCATACTTAAACTTTCATTCAAAATGTCAGAAGTGCAAAATTCAAGTAATCTGTGTATCTGTCACCGGCAATGTGTATAATTCAGGCATTGTATACAATGCCTAGGCAATGTACACAGTGCCGGGTGCGTTAAGGCAATGTATGAAATATTACGGATTTGATTGTCCATTGCATACTTCGCCTAGACAATTTATAAAATGCCTAGGTATTGCATAGAATGCCCAGTGGTCATCTGGTAATCTGTGAAATAAATAGATTTTACTTTGAATTATCAAGTTTTATTGAGATACACAAAGTCAAACAACGTAAAGCATAAATAACTTTTGGCAAAATGCATAGCTTGGTTATTCTTTTTGTTCAATTTTATATTCAGAAAATCTTTTTAACCCGAAAATGTATTGCTCCGTAAGATGTGGGTTTATTCGGTTGCGAGGAGCGAAGCGACGAGCATGTTAGGTTGACATGAACCAGAAATGAACTGGCTTCATTTTCTTTTTTGCCGTTTTATACTTTGATATTATAAATAAGGATATTTTGAAAATTAAAACAAACGATTCGGTTTATCTTTCCGATCCAAAATGTATGCAAAAGACGATTCTGACTGAACTTTCTTTTTAGTGAACCCTTTTATACACATTGACGGCTACGCATCCGGCATTGCATACAATGCCTAGGCAAAGTATGAAATGAAGAATATTTCATAAATTGCCTGAACGGTTTAGGCATTGTATACAATGCCTAGGCAATACAACGCCGGAATATACACATTGCCGGTAACATATCAACTAAAACTTGATTATCAGTAAACGAAAATCATCTTAATGAAAAAAAAGCCATAAAACGCTTTCAAAATGACTATTTTATTACTCAATACAGATAGTACACCGTCAAACAAAAAGAAAATAAGGCTATAAATGCGTTTATTTAGATTACTTTTTTGTGATAAAATTAATTTATTTAAACTACATCAAATGTATGTGAAACTAAAAAGTCACCATTTCGAACACTTATTGTGACGTTTTTTTTATTTAATAAATCCATTATGTCAACTTGTAAGTTTTAGTGGAAACATTGATTACTTGAATTTTACCCTTCTGACACTTGAATGTAAATTTAGGTATGATACCATTAAAGTTACTATTTGAAATTTACATGGTTAATAGTTAAAGAGTGTAGTTAAGTTTTTAAAAAACATTTGAATGAAAAATATTAGGTAACTTTTTTTTTTAAACATCCTTTCTACCTTTTTCAATTTATATTTTTTTTTAGATTTTTTGTAAGCCTTATAGATGTTAATTCTTCAGAATCATCTAGCGCTATTATTTATCTAAAAAAGAAGAAAAAAACCTTCTCCGTCTGTAACGGCAGAGCTTTCTGAAGTGTCTCTTTAAACATTCAGATTCGGCTGATCTAAATGTTTAAAGAGACACATCTATTCCTATTTATTTATATTGTAGAGGCCATAATAAAAGAAATAAAAAAAGAATAATGTAGGTATATAAGTTAGTATGTGTATATCTACCATAAGTTTCTGTCTCTTAAACTACGATAGTTGACTTCAGAAATTTAGAATGTAATTTTTGGCTCCATACAAACACGTCAACGCTGACACTAGCGGGTGTCATTGGTGTTAACTCATGGTAGGGCAGTATTGCCCAGTTTGGGATCAGTCAACTACATAACATACCATCACGCCATTTTCCCAACTAGGTAGGCAGGTAATAATGTAAGGCGATACTCAGAGGTACTCGTATAAGTAATACTAAGCAGTGCAAGTCACAGCGCTCCCAGGCAAGAAGTTTATAAACACTACGTTTTATTTTACTTCCAGGCTGCTGCCATTCGCAATCTACCGAATAGCAGCAGGCTGGGAGGATTGGTTTACCAATCGCTCGCATAATTACGGTACGCAATAGCGTATATCATCGCATTTTTTTTAAATATCTTCGCATTTTTTTACCATCACCAATCGGGGTTCAAGTGGCGAAAGAGATAAATTTACAAATTAATATGTAGGTACTTAACTAAATTTTGTTCTCTGACTGAGTCACTATTTTTATGTGATAAACAGGTAAGGTAAAAGCTCCTATTACAGAGGCAAATGGCAACATTTGAAAGTGAGAAAGGAAAATAAGCATTTACAAATAACATAAAGAATGAAAAAAAAAATGTTTCGACAAAAAGATAGATTATATTTTACATTGCTTCTGACACTGTATGTTTCTGAAGTGATTAAATACATAAAAGTATATATTTTAGTGCTCAGGTCGATTTTCCCTATAACGGAGGTATAACTAAGGTTCGAACTAATTACGGCGGTAGTCGGCTCCTAAAACAGAGGGTCAGAATCAGAACGTTAAATGTACTGGGGTTCCTTACATTAACATCATACTACTGGTTTGTTTTATGTTTAGGCTTTTGAACTTTTTTTCCTATTAGATCGGGAACTACGGTAATGAAACCTGGGCACTAAATATCACAGAATATAAATGTCACATTTATAGGTTTTTTTTAGTTTATTATTATAAAAACAAATCGTCGTCTATATTTTATTTTACCCTTAGTGATTTGGCAACTCCAATAGCATAGTTCTGTCATGTTTTTTTAATCCCCGTGGGTTCTATAGTTGCAATAGTCCCCTAAAACACTAACCGTCGGCTTTGCACTATTTATTTTTACAGTCTCTCTCTACTTACGTTTATTTCTACTTTGTACGTTTTTGGTTTCAGAGTTATCAAAAGAACAATCGAAGAATAAAAATTAAAGTTTATTATTTTCATTAAGCCTACGTAACAATTTTTCCTGAACCCTAAAATACGAATTACTGTATACATTTTAGGTCCATAATAGGTTCTATGAAGTTCCTTTTATGGAGGTATGTACTCGCAATCACAGTTTTTACTTTTAAATGGGATTTCTACAGGGTAAAACATACCACAGAAAAAGATTTTAAGTTGGTTTTATTAAACATAATTTCAACTAAACTCTTAAACAATTGAATAACTTATTATATTGAAAGTTATAAGCAAATACTTCTGACGCTCTATTTTCCGTAATACGGATGATACCAACGTATTAGGATTGACCTTTAACATTCGTTTCCTGTTACTGCTTTATTTTGTTTTTCTTGGGTATAATATATTCTATTACAAATATGAAAAAGCACTAAATATATGGTAATAACAACAATAAAACTATCATATAAATAACATACTGATGAAATTAAACAGTATATTCCTATGAAAAACTCAATTATATTAATATGAGTACTTACCTGAGTCGCTCCGCTTTTATATAGGAACGTCCTTACACATCGCCGCCGTGGCAGAGACTGACTTATTCTGAAGAGTACGTCTACGTTATATTCGCAAATGTCAGATATGTAATAAAGCAAAAGACTTTGAACTAGTAAATTCCATTTTCGTGTACCTAAACTAATTTCAATGAGAATAAATCATGGAAATAAAAATACCACCGTAATTAGAGTCGATTTTGGTTACCGCCGTAATAGGAGGTTTTACCTTAATTGTTCGTTAAACGTATTTACGTTCTTAGTAAATTATACGTATTTTAAAAGGATAGGCTGCATAAGATAACTGTGTTTAGATTGTTCTGAATATATGTTTACCGATGTTACTGGATTCTTATTGGCCATACGGTTTGAAACGTCCAGTAGTATTATATTGAAACACCCGTTTTCAGGCTCTCATTGCGTATCCATCCATAGTACTCTTTCGGACGAATGTTGTGAATTATAAGAAAACCTTTGTAGTTATGTAAAATAATATTTAACGAAACACACTAGGCTCTTTAAACAATGTCACCCATTCGAAATAAATTAATCTTATTGGGATTCAACGACACAAAACATAAAATAATAGCCCGCAACGACGATAATAATTTTTATTTAAATTCGTCTGAAATGTGCTTTTTTATAAGGTTTAAGGGCTGTCCATGCTTTACGTAATTTGAAATTATGGGACAGGCAGGGGTCCAGTCAGTCGTTGACGATGACCTTTTATTATTCGAATTCTGAGTTAACGAGAAAATGAAGTCCTCTATGGTGACAGACACTGGATGTGGGCCAAAGAGAAAAAGCCGGGCTGTTCAGGATTAAAACACTTGGCCCAAGATAAATAATATTTATAACTTAGTAGGACCAATTTTTGTTCGTAAACTTGCATGTTCATATTAACCTGCTAAAACATCCTTTTTATAATGCGACCACTGCGAACAGCAATGGAGTGCTGTTTTGCTGAAAAAACAGCAATTATAAAAGAAATGAATAAACAATTAAACAACATCCTATTCATTGCCTGGTCCCGTTTATGTATCTACATCATAACATACATTGTCAATGTTCATAAGGGTTTCCATTGTGTTATTGAAACCAGGAACATGAAAGAAAGCACAAATACTTGGGCCCAAAGATTGACAGACATTTGTGCTGGTGCAGAAAACAAGGCCGGAATAAATATTTATGCTCGTATTGTTAATTTGTTTGTTTCTTTGTATAGTTAACTTGTAACAGCGTAAATTTGACTTATATACAGTCTTCTTGCATAGTTTGTTTATGTTTAATAGTTTAGAATAAGTTAGTTAATTATTGTTTGTTTTTAATTTTATGTTTATTTAGTTAGTTTATAAGATTAATTTGTATTTTCATTCAATAACGATCAGCAGCCTAGTTATTTACATAGGTACACACCGTCACAAGAGGAATTAGTCAGTTAGAGTTGACCTTGAATCTGTCTTTGTCGCATACAGAGTTTGTAAGGCTTCCTTGTCTGACTTGACCTTGGGGAAAAATTTAGTCGTCTCTGATAGGATGATCCCAGTTTTGTGCGCCCCTGAAGTAGATACCGATTGGGAGCCAAAACTGGGAATATCAATAGGCCTTCCCCAGGCTTAAATTGTATTGTAGGACCGAGCTGAAATTTTTGCCGACCACCTGGAGGCACAGTTTCGCCCAAACGAAACCAGAAACCACCAGCACAGCGACACATCAGATTCAAGAAGACTTCGCATCGTAATCAGCGGGTCAGCAGGACACACAATAGCTGCAAGAATGATCAAAAATCTCTGACTTTCACCACAGACCGTCAAAGAAGAAAACATAGAAGGCTGTGAACATCTTCAAGACCTCATCCAGAAGATAAAATATAGTGCAGCAAGACTGCAAGTCCAAATTGGTTAAGACAATTGGCAACTTCTTTTGGCCGACGATAGCAAAATTGGCGGACAGCAGGACATAGAGTGAACTTCATCTATCAGCAAATAGAAGACATAGATACAGCACTGAAACACTTCTTCTCGCTGGAGGCCCTCTCAATAGCACCGAAAACGCGTCGCAGCGACCCAGAAGCTCAAGCCTTGAAAATATTAGAAGAGAAAACAGTTAAATTAGAAGATGGAAGATATCAAACTGCATTACTCTGGAAACAAGCTGACATCAATATGCCAGACAACAGAGAATACGCATTGAGAAGACTTGAAGCCACAGAAAAGAAGATAAACAAGAATCCAGACTTCTAGAAGAAGGTCATAGAACAGATGAACGGATTACTTGAGAAGAATTACGCTGAGCCTGCGCCAGAAGATAGAAACTTAGACAGAACATGGTACCCCAAATAATTTCCTTTTATTGGGGCCAGCCTTTGAACCACCAATGGGCGAATCTTCAAGTCTAGACCTGCTGGGAAGACGACACTGGCGGACATCACAGAGGCTAGCAGACATGTTCTGGCCAAGGTTAAAAGAGTACTTGCCAGAACTCTAGAACTGGCGGGAGCCACACGGTAAAGGACCCTCACTCCAACTTGGGGACATTGTCGTGGTGGCAGACAACACTCTGCCGCGCAACACATGGCCACTAGGCAAAGTCATCAACATATTTACTGGCCCAGATGGCATTGTAAGAGCAGCAGACGTCTGAACAAGAGGGCATCATGTGAAGACCGACCAAGAAGCTGGTAATCCTGCAGCCAGAGACATCGAAGCCTGCCGTCGAGCCTACAGATTGATGCAACGCGAGCTCAGCACTTCGCCACGGCGCACGGCGGGAGAAAGTTCTGGACGACTAACTTTGTTATAGTTACAAATAGTTATTTAGGATTAAATATTTAAGTTCGTACTGTTAATTTGTTTGTTTCTTTGTATAATTATCTTGTAACAGCGTAAATTTGAGTTACATACAGTTCTCTTAGCATAATTAGTTATAGTTTGTTTATGTTTCATAGTTCAGAATAAGTTAGTTGATTAATGTTTGTTTTTAATAGTTTATAGTTAAGATTTTATGTTTATTTAGTTAGTTTATAAGATTAATTTGTATTTTCATTCAATAATAATCAGCAGCCAAGTTATTTACATAGGTATACACCCTCACAAGAGGAATTAGAAAGTTAGAGTTGACCTTGAATCTGCCTTTGTCGCACACATTGTTTGTAAGGCTTCCTTGTCTGACTTGACCTTGAGGAAAAATTTAGTCGTCTCTGATAGGATGTTCGCAGTTTTGGGCGCCCCTGAAATAGATGCCGATTGGGGGCCAAAACTAGGAATATCAATAGGCCTTCCCCAGGCTCAAATTGTAGTCAACGGGAAGCCTCCAAAGAAGAAACATCTGGAGATGGGGTCCCGCACTATGCTATGTATTTATTTTCAGTGCATTATCATACGAAAAATATACCTAGTACTACCACTCACCAAAACGTTGATAAATTGTTTCGAAAAGTGAAAATGAAATTAGGGGGTCGCAGCTACGCTTTAGATACTTATCAAAATAGTTACTACGTAAATTCAACAACATAGTACCTACATACCTACTGGATTACTAATGTGTGGCCAAAAACGTTTCCCAAAATATCACATCACAAACTATTGTATTCGACGACACGACTGGCGTAGTGCGCTGTAGCACGGTTTCTCGCCTCGATTTCCTTAGTGTCCCGGGTTCGATTCCCGGTCGGGTCAATTCAGGAAAACGATCTTTTCTGAATTGACTCGGGTCTGGGTGTGCTGAGAGACGCCCCTGGCTTATTTCCTTGTGTGGTACCTCGTAACACAGGGATATAAATCCCTACTTCGAGACCATTACAAGAGGTGTGTTGTCTGGCGCGTTAAAAAAAAAAAAATTAAATTATTATACGCAAGTTTTCTTTTGGCAAAAAACATCTGACAAAACGACTTTTGGCAATTTTTTAGTTAGCAAATCTCTTTTTTGGCAAATTATTGCTTCTCAAATAATTGTTTGGTCATGTTTCATTTTGAAAAATATGATTTAATCAAATGTTTCATTTGGCACAACATACTCTTCCCAAAATGTTGTATGGCATACGATTTTGTCAATAATTTTTTTTAAATACCAATTTGAGTGGTGCATAAAATAAAAGCAGTTTAAGTTAAACTTGATACTAAAAACGTCATTTTTTGCGGATTATAGTTTGCCATGTGATTGGTATTTCGGGAAAGGTTGTTTGGCCAAGCATTAGCTACTACATAGTTAGGCAAGTTTTATTATGGTACAGGAGCTAACAGTGGTGATTACTTGCTCAGTGGGAGCTAAAAGTTCATAGAAAGAATAATATAAATATATTTAGGTTGGGGAAAAAGTCTGTTCGCATATAGTATGTATGAACTTGTAATATGATCTCTTTAGCTATACAGGGTGGTCCAAAAGGTGACGTCCAAAAATTTTTTTTTGAGTAGCTGACATCTGGGGGTACTCGAAAATTCCCCATGTATGTTCCGCGATTTTTTGTAGTTTAGGAGAAATGAATTTTTTTTTCATAATTCTATAATTTTCGACTGAATTACTTAATTATTATTTTTTTTGCGAATACTGACTTTTTAAAATTTGTTTTTATTTTCTGATAGTCCCCATGAATTGTGCTTTCTCAGGTAAAATAACTAGGCTTCCTACTCTTCACAAACATTATGAAAATTTAGATCAAAAATAAATAATTTGGGTTAGAGTGAGTCAGAATTAAATTTTAAACTGAAAATTAATAAAAATAGAAAAGTTCCATGACTTTTAAGTAGATAATATAATGCCCACGGACGGACCTGCAAACACGAAGCCACTGCGTGTGCGCAGCGACCGACCCAAGCGCGACAGTCTGTAAGTCTCTAAGTAACTTTAAAAACTTTCTGAGACCCTAAGCTATAATTGTAATACAAAAAAAGTGGTGCATAATAGGTCAACTTTAGCTGTAATCTGTCTTTAAATGAAAAAGGGTAAAAATGTCCTAAATTACTTAATTATTTTAACAACACCTTTTCTTCATTTCTAAGGTTAAATTAGGTTTGCTATGTACTTTTAAAATAATTACCATTCAATGAAATGAATACACACATGACAAAATGTAATGTTCAATGTAGGTATTTTTTAGCAACAGGACCATTGATTCTGAACTACTGCGAACAACTGATGAGATTAAAGCAAGAAGTTGAGAGAAAGCGGCTGGAATTAATCAACAGAAAGGGTGTAGTTTTTCATCATGAGTGGCTAAAATTGAGAGAGTTTGGCTGGGAAGTGTTAATGCATCTGCCGTATAGTCCTGAACTTGCACCTTCAGATTTCCACCTCTTTCGGTCTCTTCTGAATTCTTTAGGCAGTGTCAGGTTAACATCACGAGAGGCCTCAAAATCCCTATAGCAATGGGATCATGTCCCTAACTACAAGATGGCAAAAAGTAATCGGCACCTAATTATGTACTTTAGTTAAATGTGAATACACTATATTAAAAAATGTTTTGAATTTTCTTAAAAAATGCGAAGAAACTTTTTCCCCAACCTATTATAATAATAAGTAAAAACACGGACGAGTAAAATATATCGAGGGACTAAACGAAGCCATAATATAACAGAGGTGATTTGACTCCCGAGCGTGCGAGGGAGTCAATGAAACCATCATCATCATCCGTGCGGTCTATCCCGGTTGTGAACCCACACTGGTGTGGGTTCACAACCGCCTAATACAAAAAAATAAATTATTAAAAATTTAATTAAATATTACATATAGCCGATTTTTTAATCCTCAGTTATTGAAATTTATCTGTAGAATAAAGTTTATTCGTTTATCATTTTGATAAAGAGTTTGGAGTGTTATTAGAATCACAAAATGTTTACCACAAACCACAACTTTAAACAACAAAAAAAGTTGAGGTTGTTTTTCTTATACGTCAGTGTCAATTTGTCAAGCATCAACTTTCGTCTTGTTTCATTCTAACATAGCAATGATTGTATAAGTGCATCTCGCTTGTGTATAATCAGTGTGAAGTTAGCGATTTAAGTACATACACTTTTTTGTTATGACTTTACTCTGTCAATTAAATTTTTGTGTTATAAAACAAGATTGAAAAGAGTAACCATCGAGTTTCTTGCCGGAGTCTTCTCGATCGGAAACAACCTCCGAACCAGTGGTACAGTCACATTATGTTTAATTGAGATATTTACTATCATATTAATATTTTATGTAAGTTTATTTTAGTAGGTATATTTTTGCTATATTTTTTTTTGTAACTATATGTCTTGTCATATGTACTTTTTATAAGTCTATATGAATAAAGATATTTTTTACTTTACTTTACTTTACTTTAACATAGACATTACCGATAGATAGCTATCCTTCAGGGGTTCCCAACCTTTTTTTGTCTACTGCCCACTTTAAGAATAAATTATTTTTTAACGCCCCCCTTTTTAAACATACTTAAAAACCGCTAAGTACTTATAACTGATTATTAAAACGCAAATTTATAGTATTCGGACAGAGTATCTTTTATTGAAAATAAAATAAACATAATCAATTCTTATATAAAAACTAATGTGAAGGTTGAATCTGATGCTGTTCAATAAGTTTGTTGATATCAGGTTCCAATTTACTCAAAAACAGCTGCAAGTCGCCACGTTCGGTAACACGCAAACGATTTCTCTTTCTAATAAGCAGCGTTGCCACAGCACTAAATCCACGTTCACACAAATATGACGATGGGAATGCTATCAAAAATCGTTGAACAATTGACCACAATCCAGGGTACAATTGCGGGATCGGTTTTTGTAGCCAAAATTCTTGATATCCATTTTTTAACTTGATTTTTATTTCTCCGTTTGTTGTCAATTCTATAAGTTCTTCTTCCAGCTGAGGTGACATTGCTGTGTTGACATTTGAAAACGGATCCAACACCCAGTCTGGTATTTCCAAGTTTAAAATGTCCTGGTATCGTTCGGTGAAGTCAATGTGGAGGTTTTCCAAATGTTGGCAGTAGGCAAACAAGTCGTCGTTACTGCAGTATACTGATAAATTCGGAAAATTGTGAAACTCACGTCTGCCCATATTCTTTTTGTGCAGAAGCAGTTTGGCTGCGAAAGCAGCAACGACATTTTTTGTTTTTAATTAAATTTAGTTCATCGCCTTGCAGTTGGAGGTTCATGTCGTTGAACATTTTATACAGGTCTGTCATGTAAGCTATATCATTCTTTGATGTTATGAGCTTGTTGCGCAGTTCTGTATCTTTAGTTTCCAAGAACTCTATCATAGAGTCAAACAGGTTGTAAAACCGAATCAGACAATTGCCTCTTGAAAGCCAACGAACTTCAGTATGAAGCAACAAACGGTTGAAATCTCCGTCATTAGTAACACAAAGCTGATGAAATAATCTATCATTCAAAGAGCTGCTACGGATTTTATTGACTGCTTTGATGACATATTGCAGTGATTGAAATAGTCGTTCACTTAAGTTTCTAGCAACCAAATGTTGTCTATGAATAACGCAATGTATAGCAAGGACATCTGGAATTTTATTCTTTAAGTATTCTATGAAGCCTTTATGGCGCCCTGTCATAGCCGGAACGCCATCCGTAGCAACTGATATAATATTTTTCAAAGGAATCTCTTTCTCTTCACAAAACTTTTCCAATGTATTTCGCCTTTTGTATCTGTCTCCAAATTTCTGGCAAACAATAGTTCTTCACGTATTTTCTCATCTTTAATAAACCTCACGTAAGATAGCAACAACGCTTCATTAGTTAGTAAAGTGGACTCATCGAGCTGAATTGAGAATTGACTAGTCCTCAGATGATTGCACAATGATTCTTCAATGTTTTCAGCCATTTCATCAATTCGTCTTTGCACAGAATTATTACTCAAAGGAATTTTTCGGATAATATCTGCAGCCGGTTTATGAAGCACGGTAGTTATTACTTCCTTTATTGCTGGCAAAATTAACTCTTCTCCGATGTTGTGTGGTTTGCCTTTTTGAGCAATTAACTTGTAGGAAGTTCGAAGTCCGTCGTCATCTTGCTTAGCAGCCGCCGAAAATAGTTTTGATACACTTGGCTGAGTTTTATGCTTCTTCTCTAGGTCTTGAAAATATGCTACATTCTTTTCTGTCTTATTTGGATGCATTTTATTCAAATGATCTTGCAGTCTTGAAGGCTTCATTGCTTCGTTCGAAAATGTTTTTAGACATAGAAGACACAAAGGCGACGACGGGTTTGTGGGATTTTCAATAAATCCGAATTTAATATATTCCGCAGAGTATTGCCGTCTCTTCTTTTTTACTTCCGACATTGTTTTGTTTTAAGAAATACGTAAGTGTTGAAATCAAGTACTGCTTATCTATTATGCGCGAAACCGCAAATGAAAATAAAATAAATTTACGTCGCTTATATAGGATTGCATAAGCAGCACGCACCAACAGGAATAAGACAAACGTGCATAAACTCGTTTATCTCATTCGACGCCCAATCGTACTCGACAAGCAAGAACAAGTATTATAGAACCAGCCGATTGGTATAGGAATGTACAATTCGGATTATTTAACAAAAACTTGTTAAAACATGATTGCCCGCGGTCTTTTATATCGAACCGAGTTTGAGCTATATCTTAATTAATATTAGTTAATGTTTACAAGATGTAGTCGAGAGTCGAGAGCTCAGTCGGTGTCTAAGAGTCTTCCTAGCTAGGTAGATGAAATTATAAATCGACACCAAAGCCCTACACAATGCCCCCTTTTTTTTCTGGGTCTCTTACCGCCCCCCTTTAGGCCTGCAGCGCCCACAAGGGGGCGTTATCGCCCACGTTGGGAAAGACTGCTTGGATAATCATAAAAGACGATTGAAAAATTTAAAATATCTATTCGCTTGATAAACAGCCAGTTAATTTTATACTTCAGATAGCCTTAGAATAATTTACACCTAGAAGGATAGTTCCATACAAAAAGGCGCGCCATTTGGGATGCCAAAATCAACTGTCAAAATAACAATTCGTTACACATGTGATCACAATTATCAGTATTTAACATGTATGAATACTACATGTGAGTAGTGCTTCTATGTTATGTTGTTGCAACCATTTACTGCACAAATGACCATTTTGAAGAAGCTCTTACCTCGAGAAATTAACATCGGTAAGTTCAGATCCAGACGTGACGTCCTGATATTTGTGGCATCACAAACGGCGCCCCGACTCGCCTTCTATGCGTAATTATTATACCATTAATATTATTTTAGCTATCTAGGGGATAAACTAAGAATTGAGAAATCGGGCCTATAAATGATTTACTTTTAAGTATTATTTTTATAGACATTTCTTTGCATTTCTTGTTAACTGATTGCATATATTTTATTTGCCGCCAAATTCAGCACACTTGTTTTTAATAATTGTTTTACGGCCTTGGTGCAAAGCATACCTCCAAATTCACAATTTGTTTGGGTAATACATCCATGGAGACAGTCCGGGAGTTTTTTTTCAAATAGCAACACTGTCAAGATTTTGCCGCCATTGCTCTTTCGTTCATTTGTTCAGTTCTGACTCTGTGACTTCGCTCCACCACACCATGACCAGTCTCCTATCATTCATTTTCATTCAACAGTGTCTGTCAAATACAAAATACACAAAACAAATTTGTTCGTTCGTTTTCCAGCCGGTGAATCCGATCCGGTGATTTCTAAAGTGGTTTTCTTTGGATCAGTAATTAGTAAAATAAAACAATTTGTCTCCTAAATTTGGGATAAAAGTTTTGTGAATTATATTTTTAGTATCTTTCGCCTTGTCTTTTTGGTTTTTCCGTGGGAATCGTAAGATAATATGGTAAGATAAGTATTTGACCTATTGATATTATTTCGTAGAAACAGCTGATTTATTAGATTGTTGTTTCATAAAGCTTAAAAATATACGTGCAATGTATGACAGAATTACAATAAATTATCAGAGTTATGTATGCTCATCCTCTTTGGTTATGCTGTCGATTGATTCTTAGCACACCGGCATGCGGTTCAGCCATCTTGGGATCCTGTTGTAATGGCCGGCGGCCGCCATGTCACTCATCACACGTCCACTAGAAATTTGTGCTAATTACATGTAGTTCTTCTGTGATAATAACACTAGAAATCTCTTAAATATTCGTGCTGATTATTAAAGAAGTTCTGTTTTACCATATTTATGACAGTGCTGTCATTGGTGTGAAGTTCCAATTGGTTTTTCGATAAAATGTTTGTAAGTAGACGGTATTATGTACTCGCCTATTAGTTTTATGTTTCATTTACTAGTTATCAAGTATTGTATATATATAAATAACCACATAACCTAATGGCACCTACCCACCCAGTTGGGTTTATCCATAACATTGTAATTGATACCTAAATCCTGCTTTTGTGCCGTACTTTTGATTACAAAATGACACTCACCTTTTATCTCGCTTACATAAAGCTTTTTGTACCTAGCTCATTTTATTTGTCCTAAGGAGCTTTTGTATTGGATTTAAGCTGAGCACTCTTACCTTCAATTTTATACCTTGCTGATTTTTTAAAATCTGACTGCCCAGTTTATCTCTGCACTGGGGGGTAGGCATTGTAACAACCCCTAAACTTGCAAAGTAACTTCTAATCTCATCTAAATTAGCCGCTGGGATCCCACTGTTTGGCAAAGGCCTCTCTTGTGACTCCCTGCTTCAAATTCGTCTTACATACTCAGGTATTTACTTCCAGTAGCCAAGTGATCAGTCTAGGTACTTCAGGATGTCCTATTATTTGTCTGTCTAAAACAGTATTTAATTGACATTAACTTTTGGGATTTTAACATTTCTGTGTAAATGACAAATTCTGCATTTAGTTAATTTAATATCATGGAAATTATTAACTCCCAATTAGAAAAATTGGTCAATATTATCAATTCTATTCTAGATGGACGGCAGTGTGGTGCACCCCCACCCTGGTGTGGTGCATGGTGGTGTGCCCTCTGCAGTGGTGCATGGTCTTGCGGTGCATGGCGCAGGACCTGACGGCGAACACGCGCCTCACGGCCCGCGCCGCCGCTTCCAGAACAGGCCCAAGCCTCCCAACTTGGAGAGGCTGCCTCTTGATGAAGCTGCTAAAAGGGTAAGTTTTCTTGAATTATAACTTCTATTGATCAAATATACCCATATCAGAAATGCACTTGAAGCTGATAGTAGAGTATCAAGGTAGCAACAATTAGGCCTAATTTAGAAATTATTTCTGCAACTTGCATTGGGTTTATTCTCATGTATACCATTTCTATAATTTATGAAGTCTTTATTTCATCAGGAAATGGAGTCAATGCCAATGAAAACTCCAGTGTCAGTGCTGCAAGAGCTGCTTGCTCGACGAGGGACAGTGCCAAAGTATGAATTGGTCCAGATTGAGGGCATGATCCATGAGCCAACTTTTCGCTACCGTGTCACTGTGGCGGACTTAGTTGGTATGTATTATGCTTTATTGTCACAATTTTATTTATTAAACATAAAGGAAAAGTTTTGATGGGTTAGTAGATGGGTCTTTGGGCTACAATGCAACAGCTAGTGCAATGCAATGTATTTTTTACAAAAGGCCTTGGGATTGGACCTATTGCATTATTGTTTTTTTGTGTTCACCCATAATTCAGTATATACTGAAGTGTCAGATATCTGACAGTGATATTTAATTTCTGAATTAGATTTGTTCTCAAGTCTTGTGTTTAAACAGCCATGGGCACTGGCCGATCCAAGAAGGAAGCTAAACATTCTGCAGCAAAGGCCCTGCTGGACAAGCTGACTGGTGCTGCCCCAGCTGATCAATCCACAAATGGAAATGTCCCTGAAACGTTAGTAAAACCAGTATTAATAAAAAATTAAGAAAATAAAGAGCCATTTAGTATTTATTAATATTGTTTAGTTGTATTTTTTTCAATTCACAAAAATTATAAAACCAATTTAATTCATTCACATTAAATTAATTCTATTACTTTGTCAAAACTAAATGGAAGTGTGCTTGTCTATAATAATTTATGTCAATTTCCAGGGGCACTGTTGTCTCCTCGTTCGAAGACAAGCTGATGGGCAACCCCGTGGGCTGGCTGCAGGAGCTGTGCATGTCGCGCTTCTGGCCTCCGCCCTCTTACCATGCTGAGAATGATGACAATGTCAACAGGCGTAAGTATTTTGCTCAATCTTATTTTTACTGGTCTAAACTATAGTAACATTAATGGTATAGTTCAGATATTTTCAATTAATATAATCTTGGTTTCAGGGTTGTATTCTAGAATGATTACTTAGAAGCATTGACCTGTTTTTGAGTAGAGATTTATTAACAACTGCTTAGTTAGTTAAAAGTATATTTTAGTTGAGATATTACATAGTTACCACAGAAAACCAGCATCATGGCTCAGCTGCCATTACATAACAGCCGGTTTTTTTGTTGTTGCCTATTGTTAATTTTTAATTCTATGATATAGTAACCATATAATTTAAGGGCCCCAAAATTAATGAGCACTTTCAGGTTGTATATTACCACTTGTCAGTTATTTATTGGAATTTGAAATTATAGTATTAATTGGTGTGTTAGTGTCAAACTTATAGTCCTCTCTGAAGTGGTTTTGCGCATGCGCAATACCTACTTTTCGTAGGAAAAAATATAAATGCAATCAGGACAATTTCAGAGTGGACTAGAAGCACAAATTAAAGAGTTTACAGAAGGACAGCTCGCGCCTCGTTCTTAAACTTGCGTGACCGCCCAGGGTTACTAGATTACTACTTATTCGCTCTGAATTTTTCAAATGAAGTAGGTAGGTTATACCTACTTGACAGAACTGGCCAAAAA
The DNA here is from genome assembly GCA_947369235.1 of Udea olivalis. NCBI lineage: Eukaryota > Metazoa > Arthropoda > Insecta > Lepidoptera > Crambidae > Udea > Udea olivalis. The sequence goes on from OX376351.1 coordinate 13,303,100, forward strand.
CAAAAATTGCACTAAGTTCGACAGAAACATAAACACTCGCGACAGTGCGACTGGCCGACTCACTGAATGTCACTGGTATCGCATTTAATCTCACTGTCTGTGTGCGTGATCAAAATGGCGGGATAGTTTTAAGCGGACTCTGTCAAAGGCGCCGCGCCGCATGCGTAAAGGCCGGTATTTACTTTGCTTAGTGGTAGTGCAGGTGACAAGTTGGAGGCATTGATTAGTGCAGGTGTGTAGTGCAAGTAGTGTCCAATTCTGTTTAGTTTATCTCGGACACCTTTAATTTGGACCTAAGGTCTTTACAATTTATAAGACATTCATCTTTACATACTCCTGCACACATTATTTTTATAGTATCCATCTTCCATCTACTTTGCCATTTTATGCAAGTTTTGCAAAACACTAAACACTAACACCTGCTGTCCAGACGTGTTTAGTGGCAGGCACGCGCAGTGGCGTGCATTGCTTTTCAGAATTGGTAGGCACTAAAGGCCGCGTGGTGTCTAGTCTAGGCGCTATGACGCTCAATTCTACACGATTTTGCCCAAAAGATATCAGAGCCATGCATGCCTGAATATGTTTTTCTGATTGGTTATGTTTTTTTGCAAGATTTGTAAAATTGTTCAAGTCAGCGTAACCAGTATCATTCCAGACAGTTTTTGTTGTGGAAAACAGAAGACACGGTAAACAGAATAACAAATTTGAATGGCAACAGCCAGTTAACCATGTGAATAGTGAATAACCAGTATTATAGTAGATACTTCACATTAAAATGCCTAACGAATTTACAGCAGCAATTAATTCTAACTTAGCAACACTAAAATAACTACAACAAACAAACAACACGTAAAAAAATGGCGCGCGCTTTCCCGAAACAAAACAAATCAGCGCGAGCGAACGGCCATTGCGCTACCTATACTCTCTCCTTGTCGCACCCCCGCGCAGTAAATTATCTATCGCTTTCTTGCTTCACACGACCAAATTACAGACATTCACAATCGGCCGGTTATTTGAGTAAGCATGCCTACTTAAGGGTGATAAATTGCGAAGGTCGAACGTCATAGCATTATGCGTGGGAAGTACGTCATTTTTATTTTGTCGTATTCATTTGGCGAGGAATTATTAATGCCAATGATAGTAAATTCTATAGGAATCAAGTAGGCCGTCGGGTGACCGCCTACTGGTCGCGCACCGCGCGTTTTTTATGAAGGAAGTTTCTGTTATAATTAAAATTAAGTGTGATAAATAGTGATAATTTAGTGAGCTTATAATAATAATTGCGGGGCACAGATACTAAAATTTAATGGTGATTTTTTCGATTTTGCGAGGTAGGCACTGCTTATATGCCTTTATGCAATGCACGCCACTGGGCACGTGGCGAGTGAGGGGAATAGGAGGCGCGCGGGACGAGGCCACTCGCAATAAATGGAACACGTTTCTAATCGCTTTACTACGCAGGTTACTAATCACTTGCACTGATCTATCGGTGTCCACATGTGTTTTCTACTAACACTGAGCACCTGCACTAACTACTAAGCAGGTGAATACCGGCCTTAATTGATGCTAAAGTTTAACACGAACTTTATGGTTCAGGTCTGCCGCACGAGCGCCAGTTCACGATCGTGTGCACGCTGCTGAAGCGGCGCGAGGTGGGCACGGGCAAGTCCAAGAAGCTGGCCAAGCGCCAGGCCGCCTACAAGATGTGGCAGGCGCTGCAGGACAACCCGCCCGAGGCCTTCCAGCAGGAGGAGGAGGTAAGCATGCACTAATGTTCACCCGCACTCTTTGGGATATTTTGAATTTTTGATACCTACCCTGTTGTTTTGTTGTTAAGGTGAGGCCAGCGAAACGAGATAAATAGGGTTTGGTAAAAAATATTTATTACACATAGTTAAACAGCCACCCGGATTGTGGGAGACGCGGGTTCGAATCCTGCCTGATTTCTTCAAGAAATTCGATTTTTTCTAGTTTTCTATCTCTAGATTTATGAAAAACAAGCATTGTAAAATGCTAAAATAAACAAAGTAATAATAACAATACAGTTTAGTATTACATGAGATAGTAGCGGTCTTATTGCTAATAAAACATTATCTGCCAGACAACTTAACTGACCTTAACTGAATTACTTTGCAATAAGGAGTGATCATTAATTATCAGTACGCAATATTGCGTCTGTTGATCGGCAGCAGCTGTCATTGCGAGAATAATTGTACAAAAAATCCGTCAGTTCAGAAGATTTCAACATTTTATTCAGTACTGCAGTAGCTGCCCCAAAAGACTTTGTTTGACAGCTGGTGTCCATAATCATATCTCGCCCGCTTTTCTCACAGTTAATTTACATATAGTATTATTTTTCACTAAATTATTGTTCAATCATAATAAAATATAGCCTATATCACTCCTGAAAAGTTTATCTTTCTGTTAGTGAAAGAATTATCACAATCCGATCAGTAGTTTCGGGAGCCTATTCAATACAAATAAACAAACAATCAAATCTCTCCTCTTCATTATATTAGTATAGTTACCCTTAATAATAAATAAATAAATAAATAAAAATTAATAAATAAGGCATTGTGCATTGTAAAAAAAAATCATAGGTTTTCGCCTGTATGCTCAAGTATTAAGGTGCAAATTCGGGTGGTAACTATTTTACCTCTGTCTTTTAAGGGATATAGATGTCATCAACAAGACTGATTGGACTTTTCGTCTAAAACAGACAACAATGCAACGATTAAGATAGTACAGAGGCACTAACATCAACCTTTACAAAAACATTGCAAAATGGGTCTTGTCAGCAGCATAACATGCCCCTATCACTATGTAAAGGTCGATGTGAACGCCTATGTATCAAAGTTTAAAATTAGTACTCATATACAAGTATCTCTTCAAATTAAAATGTTTTGAACCCCTCAAAATTTTGTTTCTCATTCTTTATTTTGTTTCGCTGCCTATGTAAAATTACCTTTTAACAGTTTCAAATTCACACTAAAATACCACTTGTAACTTTCTGAATATTTTGTGTTTTAACCAATGCCCTTTGGATCTAACTAGTTAATCAATACTTTTGAACAGTTTCACTAAAAACTACCTAAAATGAAATGTATAAATTGTAACTAATTTAACCGTTTCTTTACTAATGAAGGCAACCCTTATTGGCGAAATGACTTGGCCAAATTTTAACCAGTGGCTCTTTGTAACATTCCCTAGGCTCTAGCACTTGGCCAGGTATTACTATCTTTCGGTCGGCTTGCAAGCTCGAATGGACAGAAGAGTCACGCAAATTGGACTGTTGTTTATAACCGTGTTTGTTTCTAGGGCGGCGTCGCGGCCCGTTATGCCGACTTGAAAGATAGTAAAATCTCCACTTTGACCACAAGTCACAGCCACAAGGTGTCGCAATTTCACAAACATCTCAAACAGTCTGTCGGCCCCAACCTGGCCAAGTTGCAGGTATGACATTTCAACTATTTTTGCATGATCAGTGTTATAATGATACTAAATTCCAAATTTTTATGTAATTGAAATGTCAGTGTTGTTTGTTTATGCAGGGCTGTCCAAACCAAAAAAGTTCTCAGGTCAATACAATCTAATAGACTAGAAGGCCGTAGAACTACCAAAATAATGCAACAAATATGATTTATGACTGCCGCACTCAAGCGACGTAATTTAATACTAATTGGCACTAAAAGTAAACCTATTTACTAAACCCAATACAAATAAAGATCATTGAAAATGTTAATGATATTTTAGTATTAATTGGCGTCTCTGTACGACAGTTATTCGAAAAATTCTAATGATTACACACTCACTTAAGGTGAGTTAACAGTGCTATGAATCAAAAAATCCATTATTTAGTAAAATAAACTTGTCGAGACTAATTGCATTTTTTATGGATTGGGGGGGGGGTAAAAATAAATGCCTGCAAAAATACGAGCTTGAAAAAATACGTTTGGGCAGCCCTGATCGCATGATACAAATAAAGTAAAGTTGTAGTTTGTTGTTTCCTCATAATCAGTTTTATCAAATTCAAAAGGAACTAACATTCAATTACATATTGCAGGGCACCCCACTCAATAACAAGGACTTTAACTTCGTCCAGTTTCTGCAGGAGATAGCTTCGGAGCAATCGTTCGAAGTGACCTACGTGGATATCGAGGAGAAGTCGATGACCGGGCGCAGCCAGTGCCTCGTGCAGCTGTCTACATTGCCGGTCGCGGTCTGCTACGGCGCGGGGCTGACCAGCAAGGACGCGCAGTCTTCCGCCGCGCACAACGCCCTTGAGTACCTCAAAATCATGACCAAGAAGTGAATGTTTCATCATCTCGCGACATCAAAACGACACAACGGTGCCGCCGTTCAGAAAAAAAATACGATTCTTTGCTAACTTACAATTGGAATCGCAAGTAGCACAGCGTGACACTAAAGTGCGATTGATGTCGCTAGGTTTTGAGCCTACACTTATCTTTATCACCACTTCCCATTTGAGTATGGCATTTCGCCTGTGTGCCAGTAGCACTTCGGGCTATGCTTTATAACTGGCATATTTGCAGTATCTTACTTGTGATTCTTTTTATTATTTGTCATTTGGCTAGGATGTAGTCGCACAGAGCTTTTTTTAATCTGTCTCAATTTTCAACAATCCTTTATTTTTTTTTAATTGACATGTGTAGTTAATAATAGCCATTTACCTAGCCAATCACTAAGAGTTAATATTTTTTGCAGTAGCATAGTGTTTAATGTCTTCATAGGTTGTTATGATATTGCATAGTACCTATTTTTTATTCTTATAAAACTAGCAAGTGAATATTCACTTGTACTATTACTGCCAATGTGCGAGGATAATTTGCATAGCCCGTAAACTTAAAGAAACAAAGTATGGAGTGGTCATATATAACAAAATACAAGCTATACTTTGCATAGAATTAGTGTAATTTTCCCAGCGTGGAAATTACTATAAAAATATGAAAATGTAAAAAAAAATATAAAAAATATAAAAAAAAAGAAAAAAAGTGTGGATTATATTTCCAGTTTAATATTCAGCATTATTTATTAGGCATATTTTTGCATTCGTATTAAATGAAATTATATTGTATACTTACCAAAAATACTTAGCTTTTAATGTATATTGTAATCACGGCGAGCCAAGCCAATCATGTTTTCGTTACAATTAAAACAAGCATCTACTTATTTTAAATGAATTTAGTTAGTATGGTGTGTTACAAGAGAGTTCTTCTTTTACATGCTGAGCATTAAACGGAAAAAATATTCTCAGCTAGTTTTTGTCTTGTTGACGAACTATCCGACCTTTGCTTTGTAACAAGCTCCAAATTGACGGTCAACTCACTTGAACTTGGGAAGAACTTCTTACAAAGTGCAAGGGTTGGTATTGGGGACGACATGTGACATGTGGAAAGGCAGGATAAGATTGCTTATTGTTTTTGTCTAAATTTCAATGTCAGTGACTCTAGGTTTTCTTTTGAATACATGATTGAAAACTTTGCAGGGAAGCTGAGAACTATGAGTTACGAGTGATATTTCACTGGAATAAGTGTTGTTGCGAAGGGATCCCTTGCCTGTGAAAATGGGCATTATTTTAATGCAAAGTATAGAGGTTGTAACAATTTCTATCTGTTCAGTGTCGTCGTCGGTGCTTGCGTCTTGCCAGGCAAAGACGAGGATCCTGCACACACCAAGTTTCTTTTAAATTGAATGGTGTGAGTTCAACCTGCCCTTGTCAAACATCGCACTGTTCAAGTTAGAAAAGACTAACGGGAGTAAAGGATTGGAGTTCTGTTCAACCAAGACCGACTAAATAATGTAACGGTCACAAATGGCCATGTGTTTACTTATTATTTTATGTTTAGTGAGTCTTGGTTTTACTTGTTCTTGTGATTAATCTCAAGAATAAATATTTTAATAATATTATAATAAATAATGTGGTAGATTATAATGTCGACACTATTTGTGAACTATCTCACCCCTAGCTTACTTTATGAAATCTTGTGGAAAAAGTTATTTTTTGCTATGCATTGTTTTTGCTCTTAACTTAAATATTAATAAATTTTCGTGTTGCTTCTATGTTGTCCTTTCATTCATCTCTGCAAAGAAGTGCTACCCAGCTACCTCAGTCCTTAACTATTATTTTAGTATTTTTATGCTTAAAGTAATGTTGTCTACAGAGTGGGTTGTCAATTACAAATTCCTAAAAAATAAGTACATTAATCGTAGGCTTGCCCTGGGCCCGTGACTTGAATAGCCAGAATGGATTTTAATTGTAGTGATAACATTATTTTTACAGTTGTGTCCACATAATTAAGAGACACCAGTCTATTTCATACAGAATAAATTCACTCCATGGATAGCTATCTTCAGATCACAGCTTGGTCTATCCTTGGCAGAAAAACTAGTTGTTTTGTATGAAAATCGACTGCTGTCCCTAATTAAGTGGCCACCACTGTATATTAAAAGTGTGGGAGTACAGTCAAGATCAGTGTCTTAACACAATATGCCGAAGGTACGCGACCGACGTTCCGCGGCTGATTTACGTTCCTACGTATTCGGCTGATGAGTCTGACTATTGTGTCATATCACATGACACACCATAAAGGCCTGCGCAGACGACGTACGCGGAGAAAAAATTCCGCTGCGCGAATACAAAATCCCCCGCGGACTCAACGCACACAGTGTGCGATCATTCATTTGTTGTCCGAGAGTATTTAAATATTCTGAGATTACGTTGTGCGATCGAGTCGAATATTAACGGGGACTAAAGCCGGCCGTGTGCGTTGAAAGCTCATAGTTCGTTCGTTCTATTTTATTCGCGGACGCCCGCACATTTCAAAGGCCTGTGCTGACGAGGGATTATTCGGGGCGTACTTTTTTCTCCGTCAAAATAAATCCCTTACAAACTGTATCGAGCAACGCACACGAACGACTAAAATTACGCCGAACCAAAAATCCGCAGTAACAGAGATCATAGCGGATTAAAGTGCGCGGGCGTCCCCGAAGAAAAGAACGAACGAACTATGAGCAGTCAATGCACACGGCGGTTTTCATTCCGCGTAAAAATCGATTCGAAATAAAGGGATGAACCCAGTATTTTCTTTTGCCTAAACTTCATGTAAATTACAACCTAATCTCAGAATATTTAAATACCCTCTGACAACGAATGATCGTACACCGTGTGCGTTGAGTCCGCGGTAAATCCGCGGCGGATTATGTATTCGCGGAGCGTACTTTTTCTCCGCGTACGTCGTCTGCGCAGGTGGTGGACTGGTGTAGCATAATAGATTTATTTTCTTATTATTTACGGTTCACATCACATGGCCCTAGCGACAGGTACCGGTGGACCTGTTTTGCTCAGATATTTTTGAAGCCTTGAAAACGTAAAGTTATTTATGCTCTTGACTGGTATCTACATACGTGCTCTTGGATGCAGGCTTTGAAAGTTAACTAGGTACCTACCTTCTAATTTTTATTTACGTATTGCTGCAAACTAACCCTAGCAAATAAACCCACTCGATAACTCGAGTTTGAATATCTAAGCAGCGAAGCAGCACATATCTGTTGATGTGATGTAATAGAGAACGCAAAAGATAAAATGTTTGAGTAGGGATTGAACCCACTACTTTGAAGCATCAAAATCAATATGGTACGTATTTTAATGACATTTAAGATTAACGCTACTATGCGTTCGGAAGAACGGGAATTGGCCCCCAGTGAGTTTAAAGAAAAATAGTCTAGGTTAATCCTGTCCAAACAGATTTTCTGTCTAAGGTAAGTGTTGAAATTCCAGTAGGAATTGAACCCACAACCGGATTGGTCCATAATAGGCCAATCATTTCCGATACTACATCCGATGATGGAAAATATTTTCAAAAACCGAAAATGAAGGATTATACAAATTGAACTTTCGTTCGAACTTTTATTAAAAAAACAATGCGCAATCTTTTTTCAGTTTTTTCATAACCGATGTAATACCTATTTAGTGTTTAAGATCTATACAGGGTATCCCGGGTAAGCTGTACCAGCGAAGGTCTGTGGTATGGGGACGCCCACACCTATCGATAGGACCCAATGTATGTTCAGCGATTTTTGGTAGTTTTCGAGTTATGATTTTTTTTACGAATTTTCTTAAATTTCTGGGTTATGTCACTTTTTTGGTTACTGTGGCGCAAATAGTTGAAGTAGGTTTATACAATTTTTTTTCATTGTTAGCTGAATATAAATAAAATAATAAATAAATACTGCTTTTTCCCTACGTTTTATCATAGGAAAAAAAAGTATTTTACGCTTCCAAAATTTCATATTTTTACTACGAATTAGTATTCAGTGCTATAAATGTAAATGCTTCTGAATCAAGTAGACCTAGTATTGCATTAGTCGATGAATGCCATATTCTGGAAATGACAATGGTCTAAAAACGACAAATTCTATAAATGACAAAATCTGATAAACGCCACATTCTACTAACACACTTTTTGAAAAAAAAAATATTTCTGCAATTTCTTCATTTATAGAATTTGTCGTTTTTAGACCATTGTGTCATTTCCAGAATATGGCATTCATCGACTAATTCCTAGTATTCAGCTAACAATGAAAAAAACATCAAGCATGTATTGCAACTATTTGCGCCACAGTGACCAAAAAAGTGACAACCCAGAAATTTTTGAAAATTCGTAAAAAAAATCACAACTCGGAAACTACCAAAAATCGCGGAACGTACATTGGTTCCTATCGATAGGTTTTGGGGTCCCCAGACACCCTGAATACGGGGTGTCCCTGGAAGTAAGGATCAAATCAAAATAGCGCATAGCGGGGGTCATTTCTGACATTTTTAACCCTATCAATATTGGTCCGTTTTCTAACCGTTAAAAAGTTATGTTCAACTTTAGTTTTTTTTTAATACCACTTCGGTGACGATCAAGCATGCGGACCACCTGATGGTAAACGGTTACCGCAGCCTATGGACAAGTGCAACACCAGGGGTATCACTCCGCGTTGTCGACCTTGCAAAAACCTTTTCAAACCCCTCTTGAAGAAATCCAAACTATAACTCATCGGGGAAAACCCCGACAGGGGGAGTTCATTCCACAATTGAAGCGTCCTAGGAAGGAAACATCTCTGAAACCGAACTGTACGAGACCATTCGCGGTTATGCAGAAAGGCACACTATTCCTAGCACAGTGTACCAGGGACCATCTGCGGTAGGTCCTGCCGCCATAAAGCACAACGCATTACACAATATGATACCTACTCATAGGAGAGTAGCCCGTGGCATTACCTACTCCCATTTATCCAGAATGGTACCGGAGCAGTTATAGTCGCTCACCACGCACATCCAAAGAACGCTAGCGGCTTCAATCCCCGCTAGGGACGTCAGAGAAGCTAACTACCATTTCTCTAGAGTGGTGCCGGAGCTGTATAGCACGCTCACATCTCAATGCACTGCCGTACATCTACCCTTAGCTACAGCAGGGTGGCCGGATGGGCAATCTAGCGGATACCCATCTCCTTGCTATCCAGGCAAGTACCGGAGGAGCAGCAAGCCGCTATAAGGGTTCCTCACTAACCCCGCATCTAAACACTTAGCGGCCCAACGCCCTATACCAGTGAATTTAGATACTCGTTGCGCGCGAGGAGGGACGCTCAGTACACACTACCGAGCAGACGAACATGCCCCACCTCTGCAACTGACCACATGCCACCACGAATCCAACTCCAAGTTGGGGCCTACCTTAACAAAGGCAGAGCTGGGACCCCCATCACCCGTGGTACCCTGATCCTAACAGCCAGACCCGTAGTTCCGGCTGCGAAAACCCTACCTACCCGGGTATAGTAAATAGGGTCAGTTTGGGATCGTCGAGAATCCGGGTCGCACGCCTCTGGACTGAGTTGATATCCAGGCGCTCCTGCCCAAAGGTGACAACAGTATTCCACGTGTGGCCTGACTTGCGCTTTATACAGCAGCAGTCTTTGCCTAGAAGTGAAGTACTGCTTCGCCCTGTTTAGCACACCGAGCTTCTTGGATGCCAACTTCACCTTTTGTTCCAAATGACTCCGAAACTGTACGTCACTAGATATGTCAACACCAAGGATCCTAATACAATTTTTTCAGAAAATCGCCAAAAGGTTAGCAGGAGATTTGTCTTACTACGACTAGTTATTTTATTAAACTAGAAAACCCATGTCAATATAAAAACTTAAAATATTGCAAGAAAAAATCTTAATCAACTTAATGACTTCATGTTCAAGCAGATGTCGTAAAAAAAATTGCTACTGGAAAGTGTTTCAAGTTCAATTTAAAAAAGTTGCTCATTTAATACAGGTTCTTTAGAGGTAAAAAGTAAATACAGCCTTAAACGTCCCACTGCTGGGCACAGGCCTCACCTTAACTATGAGGTGGTACGAGCCATACTCCAACACGCGGGCTCAGTGCGGATTGTTGGAGAGGTGAATGTAAGGCCAGTGATAAGCCTTACCGTCAGATGTTATCAAGCAGCCTTTTTAGGCCTCTGACTAGGCTTTACGACTGATATCTCGCGACGTCAGCCAGGACCAACTGTTTAACGTGCCTTCCGAAGCACGGAGATGCCCGAAAAACCCATCACTTAATTTCAGTCGGTATGGTCACCCATCCATAATCAGACCTGACTGGCGTTGCTTAACATCGGATCGTTGCCGATACGCACGGGCACCTCACCTCCTCTTTATAGGTATAATTTGAAAATTATTCTCATAATTTCTAAAGTTGTGAGTATTTTGCACAAGGAAGTCGTCTTCTTCGAAAATAGTCATTTTGACCTACTTATTTAACTTATTTTGCAAGAAAGTCCATTTAATGTTACTTTCTGACAACTGCAGGTTAGTTTCAAACTTAGTACTATTAATCTAATCGTAAAAAAAATAAAAACTTATACATTTTAAAAATTATTTCCTACACAATGAAATTTGATAATTCCACGTTAACTAATTTTTGATTAATTTCCTGCCGAATAAAAGTTAGTTGTAAATCAATAATCCTTCGTTGTCGTTGTGCATCAGCAATCCGTAATGAAAAAAAATGAAAAACAAAGCAAAAATTTATATGTTTTCCACCTTGAATAATTCCACTTTTTGACTAGTGGTTGACTTAGGTAGGTACTATTATAGCTACTTACTGATTTTCTAAATAGTCAAAAGGTTAAAAACATATTGCAGTCGCAAAAAAAAAACGCCATAGAAAGTCATCACAAATGGATTTTCATAGAACTAACAAATTCCATTTTGCCAGAAGTGTACCATCTCGGAGTGTCAGTATGGGTTTCGACCGGGCTGTGGGACCATGGAACCCGTATTTGCCTTGAGAACGCTCATGGAGGGATACAGACTGAAGAATACACCTCTGCATCTCCTTTTCTTAGACATGCAGAAGGCCTCTCAAGGCCAACTTTAGAAGTTATAAGAATGATTTTGCAATTTATAAGTCTAGAGATTCTGTATTTAATTAACTACTTTGTAATAAATTTGGACATTCGGATTAAGATTGTTACTATGGTATGCCTGTGAGGCGGAACACAGTGAGACTCTTAAATATGTATGATCTGAACATTATTGTTATACCTACCTGGGATTCACAATAAAGTTTATTTGTATTTGTTTGTTTTAAATAAGCAACTTTTTGAAATACTTTAACAACTTTCAGTAAAACATTTTTTTTCACGACATCTGCTTGATCATGAAGAGGATTTTTTCTTGCAATATTTTAAGGTTTTATATTGACATGGGTTTTCTAGCTCAATAAAATAACTAGTCAAAGTAAGACAAATCCACTGCTAACCTTTTTGGCAAAAAAAATGAGTGAGTACCTTTTATACATTTTTTAATAATTATTTTTGTATAGACTTGGGTGATTTTCTGAAATAAACTGAAATTTATCATAACTTTTTATCGGTTAGAAATCGGACCAATATTGATAGGGTTAAAAAGGTCAGAAATGACCCCCGCTATGCGCTATTTTGATTTGATCCTTACTTCCAGGGACACCCTGTAAATAAAAGAAAGTCGTGTTAGTTACACCACATAATATAACTCAAGAACGGGTGGACCGTGTTTTATGATTTTTGAGTTTTTGGATTTATTTGTCTACATCGGGAATAGGATAATAAGTATTAAAAACATTGGAAAATTGCCGAAAAAATAAATCAAAGCAAAAACATTATTCCATTAAATGTTCACAGCTGTCACCACATTTGCCAATAACTTTTGACAGAACGAAGTTTGTCGGGGCCGCTAGTTTATTAAAAAAAAATCCACGATAAAATTTTCGCCTCTGGACTTTCTGCAAGAGGTAATTTGTTCGTGGTAATTTAGCCTTTGTAAGCAGTTGAAGAAGATAGGCTCGCCTGTTAACCTACGTTGCGTAGATGAAAATGAAACAAAAGTAAATATGAATTACTATTTTTATTTTAAATCTAATTCGTCTTAAAATTCGGAGAGATTAATAAATAAAAGGCCTGTTACATTTTTAGTTTACTTTTTCGGTTGAATTTAAATGCACTTAATCGTCCTTGCCTGCCATGAAAAGAATTTAAAAATGGTTTTTCGAACTGGTTTTGCAATATTTTACTTTGCATCACCGTGTTGGACTGTTCAGGGGTCGTCAATAAACAACTTTTAAACTCGTCATCGCGAGCTAAGGTCCACGTCTCTATTTCTTTAGACGGAGTTAAATCTAGACCACTTTGGGAATCACCGTCAAATATACTTTTATTGTGAACTCTCTCTTCGTCGTATTCTAAACCCTGTGCTGATTCCAAATAGTTAGGTTGTGTTATCAAATCCTTTTCGGAATCATTAGTTCTATCAGGAGAGTACGAGTAACAATAGTCATTATCGCCAAATTCAGGAGGTGGGGGGATGATTGCGTCGTCATCCGGTTTAATACATTGCAACATTGTCTTAGGATTTAACATAGACTGATCTAATTTTAAATCGTCCTCAGAAATGTCTAATGCTTGTTCTAAAAGTGGTTCTGGTGATGGACAAGGCGTTAGCCGAAAATGTTCTTGAGGTTGTTCACAAGACTGTTCCTCGATATCTTTTGGCAATAATTGACTAGTGAAATCACTAACATGTTCAGCTATCGCAGTTCGTCGACTAAAATGACTGATCATTGGATTTAAGTCAGAAGCGGATGTTTCTTGAGCATTATTGGTAGTTTTAAAACCTTCACATAGTGCCGGCAGTGGAACATCGATATTTTGGATTTCTCTTATTCTGAACGGTCTTCGTGATTTAAAAGGCTTCGTTTTTGTAGTACAGTTCGAGCTTACATTTTGATAGATTGGCACTTTGCTCAAGCAACTTTTGTTTTTCCTGAAATTATAAAATTATTATACCGACAGCCAGTGACGTATAGTGAATAAAATCATGCAACTGTAGTCCTGCATGGATGAAGGAATATTATTCCACATATAGCATGGCTGCGAGATGAACCTCCTAGATACGTCTTAATGGTACAAAGCATCCAGCTACTGAATGAAACGTTCTTCGATCCAGACGGTCGGTGCCAGTAAGACTCAACTTGTAATCAAGACTTCAGTTGCCTTATTATCGGGTTTTTTGAATCGAATATTATAAAATTAGCAATAGCAGGTGCTTTCAATAATACACAATGATAAGCACCTCATGCTTAACGAATAACCTAGAAAAATTATGTAAGACTTTACTTTAGTAACACGTTAATCTTATTGTTGTTGTTCACTTACCCCATTATTCTGCTAAATTTTTGCAAAATGTTTGATACATTATTTTCTTTGACATTAGGAGTGTGATCAACATGCGTTCTGTTTTCATTATCAACGTTAACATTCGTTTGCACGCTGTTTCTGTACAAAATGTTTAATAAATTATTTTCTTTGGCAATAGGAGTATGATCAATTTGCGTTCTGTTTCCATTATCAACTTTATCATTCGTTTGTACGCTGTTTCCGTACATAGTCTCTTTAACTAATTCCATATCATTAATTTCGTATGGTTTCTTTAACTGTTTGTATTCATTATGGCAAATACTGCTAACTGGATTATTTGATGTTGTTTTGTAATTATGCTCGGATAATGCATTAGTGGGTTGTTCGTTCCCTAATTCCCATTCATCGCGACTTTCATCACATTCATTTTCTGTTTGTTTTTTTGCTGTAAACTCTGTTTTGTGACATTGTTTATTTCCAAGACTTGATACGATTTTCTTAACATCCAAATCCAACTTTAGTCTTCTTATCACATGAATTTGATGGTCATTAGTAAATTCTGTATGTATGTCAACCTTTTCTGCGGAAAATTTGTAGCTTTCTTTATATTTTTCATCCCCTATATTATCTAACTCTAACTCATTATTAGTATCAACTAGATGACTTGACATTTTCATGACAGATCTACTTTTTGCATCAGTTGTAGCATTAAATATAGAGTTTTGTACATCTTGAACTTTTGATTTGCTTGAGATATCATCAAAAACATTTGTAAATTCTTTATCTAATATGGACATTCGCTGATTTGCCAGTTGCCAGCCTACCATTTTATTCAGCCCGGTTGAAGATTGTGGATCTTTTGAAAATGAAGTGGAAATATTATACAAATTAACCAAAGAGGTTTCTGGACTTGTCACTGGTAATGTAGGCAATATCATTTTGGGTTTTGGTGGTACTGATAAGTTAGATGATAATATCGAAGGCATTTCTTTTGTAGGTACCAACTTCAAGTCTTGGACTTGCCACGGCAGGTAAAGTGGTGCATTCATTTTGTTCAGGGTCACAGGTGTTGCAATATTTGGTGTGGGCATAATACGCATACTGTTTAAACTCACTTGGGGAAGGTCTTGATTAGCCAATTTATAATTTCTATCAAACGATGGTTCTTCGTCTTCTACAAATATGATCCCTGTGTTCACGTTGCTTTCTCCTTGTAAGTTATAATTTATTTTTTTACAGAAAAAGTCTATGTCATCATTCTGTTCCTTTTCCCTTATCTTTTCTTCTTTTCCAAGATTGTATTTAATTTTTTGATTTAAATTATAAGTGCCATCTTCAAGTATCGTAACTTTATCTGGGTCTGAAAAATAATTAATATTTTCGTCTGTAGTATTTTTATATTGTTTTGTGTTATCAAACAGAATTTCTTCATCTGATGTAATATCTTCTTTACCTATACTTTCCGGCAAGTTTATGCATCGAGGGGTAATACAATTAGATGAAGATACTTCTTGTTCTTCAGTGTTTATTAAATTTAATGGAACGGGAGCTTCCTCTTCCTTTTCGCAAAGCTCTTTTATCGTGAAAGCTTCAGTATTAATAGGTCCCTTACAAGATTGCAGTAAATATTTTTCGATTTGTGATTTTATTGTATCTGAAAAACCACTTTCCTTTTTTGGCAGGTCTTCTTCATCACTTATTTTCATATTTTTTTCTAAAAGATCTAAAAAATTGTAGTTTGTTTTTTTTTGCAGTTGGCTTGTTTTCTTTTTATGTGTAGTTTGACGGTGAATATTTTCATTATTGGATTTTGTCATTGTTATTTCAGCATTGTGTTCGTATAGAGGTGTTTTTGTTGTTATATTTTTTTTCGTTATTTCAGACTCTATTTCATTTAAAATACTATTTATGTTTGCGTCATACACAAAGCCGTCAGTGATATCAATATCTGGATGCAGCTCATTAAAATTATCTGTTAGTTTTATATTGTTGGCATCGTTATCGTGGTCAAAGATAGAATTGCCAATGGCCTCGGATTTGTCTGTAAGATCGTTGAGCTCGATGTTTGATATTTCTTGAGTTTTTTGTAGATCTTCTCTAAGATTTGCCGAAGATCTTCCAAAGGATTCTTTTAACAGTGTAAATTTTTCTGCGAGAGCATTTTCACGTTTCTTTTTCTCTTTTGATTGTACTATTTCATCATTGCAATTTTTCCTTTTTCTTTCTCTAAAAGTGTCTGTAATGGTCGTCTGTTTTTTGGCTTGCTTATAAGTATTTTCCGGTGTTTGTTCTTTGAAAAAGACCGATGAAGTATCAAGGTTTTGTGGACCAGGGGTCATTAAATTTTGAAATGTGTACTCGCATTGGACATCGATGCCAGCTGTAATAAAATAAACATTTCAGTTCAAACAGAAACAATAAACCAATCAGCGATTAACTCCTACTCACCAAACTTGGAACTGATGCAATGAGCGAATATTTTGTGTTCGAATCCATGTTTTCTTGTTATCTCGCACGTAACTCCACCATCATAAACGCTTATTAAATCTTTGTCTCTGAAATGTTTTCTTTATTATTCGAAACAAATATAGAAATTACTTACATTCGAACTTTTTGAAATAAATCTTAAAACAAGATTTTTGGTCTATGACTAATAAACATAGGTAGGTAGGTACTAAAATATTTCTAAATACTTTAGTGGGTAATAACACCCACATACCGTTTGTCCCTTTTTTGTTTTTCCTGGGTGAGGATCGAACCCACGCCGTTCAGCGCAGGCGGCAAGACCTCTGCCATTAGGCCAATAGGCCAGTTAACAATTATTATGATCGTCTTACGTAAAAGTTCTCAACATTAGGATATGGTTTTCAGAATCGCCTGCAACTAAATAGCACTTGTGTGTCTTCCCAGCGGTGAGGTGTTCTACGTTTTCTGCCAAGTGGGCCTGGTTCATCAACTGAAGTTTTATTAAGACCGTCTTTTCGTCAACCGGAGTAGCTAATAATTGGTACTTCGGCAGCAAACTTATTTGCTTCCGGAGGACATTTCCGGCTGGGGGCCCTTTATTCATGATCTGAAGACAAAACACAATTTACAATAATTATGAATATAGTCGTTATTGAATAGTACATTATTGCAAAGGCAGCGAAATAGGCAATTGCAGGTCGAGTATGAGTCAATTGCCATTTCGGCCGAGGCATATATAGTGCTTTTCTTTAAAAAATGCAAGGAAATAAAAAGGGCCTTTTACATAATAAATTTAATTAATATTATTAACAAAATAACAACTCCGCTTTACCGCCAATTTGTTTTTTTTTATTTTACAATTTGTGCCGAAAGGTAAACGCATCTGTGGCTATACAGCCACGAGAACGCAATGTGTACGATAGATGAAAGAGTTCTAAATTCAAACAGCACACCGTTTCATACAACATTGCCGGCGCGCTCTTCGTTCGAAATTCAAAGAACACGCCGGGAAGTGATTTTGGGTTTTCAGTCTACGTAAATATGATACTTCGCGTGTTCTTTATTCAAAAGTAATGACAATATTTCCGAGCATGTTTAAGAAAAAGTATGTATTAATCTTTCAGTTTCAAGACTGTGTAGGTAAGCGGACATTGACGGTGCGCACAACTTGTTCGAATGTGGTGCCTCCCCCTAAACAATGCATAAATCTGGACCTGAGAAGCATTAAACTCTTAGTACCAAATGCTAAATTTTACAGTACAGACTATTTTGTGAAAAAATTGGTGGTGTTTGAACTTTATCCCTAAAAAACAATTAAAACCACGAGTTTAATGACATGCTTATTTTTATTCAATAAAAAAACTATCCTAGATAAAGGAATGGCACAATAAGAGATAATTTTTTGGTTAAACTAACTTAAATTTGAGGTTAAATTCAAAAACTCCGTTAGGTACATACTGTCATACTTAGGTACATTTTATGATTGCAGTCAGTGCAGAACATTGAAACTCCATTCTTATATTAAATTCTCCTGTTGTAATCCTAGATACAATTACTAAGAGCAGAATATTGTTACTCCGCACTTACATTGAAATTGCTATATAATCCTAGATAAAATATATTATGAAGGTGTCGGAGTATTTCACTGTATTTCACTTGCAATAATATGCGTCCCGTTATCCAATTTCGAAACTCAATGTTCTGACTGACTTTTTGGACATAGTTTTATCGTTGGATAGAAGACAAATACAATACAAATACAAAGTACAAAATATTTTATATCATTTGCTTACAAATAATACATATCAGTGGTTGGACTCCCCTTTTAAGCAATTTATTTTGCTTGTGTTAGGAGACCGCTCTTCTATATCAGTTTAGTTAGACTAAACTCGCAATACAAATGAACCAATTGACATTAACACATTTTTACTAATCTCGTAAGTATGGATGCCCGTGTGTGCTTGCATTTGTGTGGGTGTGTGTGTGTCTGCATATGTGTGTGTGTCTGCATATGTGTGTGAGTGTGCGTTTGTATATGGGTATTGTGCTTGGGAGTGTATTTTATTAAGTGCGACCTATCTCATCATTACTTGAACCATGTCTTCAATTTCTTCATAGCTTTTACCCTCTATCCATTTCATTACTGTCTTCTTACAACTATTGAGTATTTTTGGATAAATGACTAAATGGCAATTGACGCTATGACTATGATGTGGTATGACTGCCATTCATATTGACGCTTATCAAAAGTGGACTTTACAATTGGTTTGTGGCCAACATATTTTTTTCTCCTACTTTTTGCCTGGTCTTCTTGGAAAGTGAGTGATTTATGAAACCAAAATATGATATTCAGCACATACAGTTTACGAATCGTTAAATTGAAAGACGTATGTATATATACATTGGCGTAACAAACAAGAAAGGGTAAAGAAAGGACTTACAGGTCCAGAAATATCTGTGACAAATTACACTAAGATCATCTGACCCCAAACTAAGTAGAGCTTATACTATGGGTGTCAGAAACTGTCAAACATACCTAAATATTTCTAAATACCTACATACTTAAATAAATAATAACACCCAGACACACCTCAAACACGAATGTTTGTCATATCCTTCTATAATATTGTGCCCTAACTATCCCGACGTCTGCATACATGATGATCTTATAAGCATCGACAAAAATGCCGTGGAGGTGGCAGAATACTGGTCACGGAAAATATAAGTTGCTGCGTTGCGTTAGGAAGAATAGGAATACACGTTAAGGGTAGTAGTCAGGCCCCTATTTAAGTCTTACCCTTTCAAGGTCCCTAGGATGACTTTCTTCCAGCAGCATGAAGTTTACTTTCCCAGCAGAGGCCAGCAAAGTGCTGAACGTTGGGCCAATGCCTTTCAGCTGTTTGCTGACGTAAGGCGAGTTCTCCCACAAGTGAGATGATATGCACTTTGCCAGGATGACAGAGTTCAGAACCGCTGCGAAGTACTGACGCTGCTCAGTTATCGGCCCGGGCCGAGTTACGTAAGCTACGAGACCTGGAAGATTTTGTAGAGTCTTTTAAGACCGCGGAGTTCAATGAAAGTTAGCCAAAAAAGTTTAAATAATTTAATTACATCTGCAGATTCTATCGGCGATCCTCATGATCTTCATCGCTTCCTGATTAAGCGGAGGGTCGGGGATCGGGAGACATCCCAATATTGCTTGAATGATGCTGAAAATACATGTAAGTATAGTTTTTTGACAACCGTTGTAGTAGTTGTATTCAGTTCAGGATTAGGGTATGAACTGTGTGCTGCGTTAGTATCAGCTATACCTAAACCAGCAGCTGTTCTAATATGAATATAATATGTTCAATTGACAAAGATACGGTTTGTTTCACACACAGCTCATTCACATTATTATGACACTTATTGTACACCATTTCAATCTCTTGGTCGTCAAATAACTAGATATCATACCAGCTTAGTTTCATCTGCCTCGTAGTGATCTTGCCTTTCATAGGGAACCTGATAGCAGCGCCAGTGTTGTTACGATTCAGAGCATTGAGGATCCTGCGCTCATCTGTTCTGAGATACATATCGGCCAACTCGTGGCACTCGCAGATTATCCACACTAGGCGTTCTAGGGATTCGTTACCTTGTATCTGAAATTAAATACAATTATCTTCTACAATGTGAAAAAGCATAAATAAATAATATTGAATAAAATTCATACTAAATCCTACCCTATCAAAGTATTTAGTTTTGCATTTACCTACAGACCGCTAGGTGGTAACCCCTTTTTTTTCACCATGTTGAAAATACGTTTACGCACTATTCCACTGCCTGGGGGAAGGCAGTGGGGGAGTGTGGGACTCGCCGCCGGAGAAGCCGGCGGAATACCCACTAAAAACTTGGTGGTAACCCCTGGCTTACATTATAACTATTTCCTACTCGTACTCGCGCTGCCGGAATCATTACCCTTAATAAATCTTTGGCAATGTCGACTGTAATGATACGTGTGATGATGTTCACGCGGGCAACGACATGGCGACTGACCCGTTTCCATACTCGCGCTGCCCACTTCCCTGCTCCATGCGGTGTGAACGTCCCATAGCATATTATGAACCAGTACAATGCAATACTATACTCCATTCATTATATCATTAGACAGAAGTAAAAAAGGTTTTCTTTAGGGTACATTTTGTGTTAAATGTAAGTATCGTACAACAAACCTTATTATTTTTAAGATTTAAGCCGAATTTATTAAACTCTACGTATCGTAGAAGTAACTTCAGAATTTTAGAGGTTTTTGCTTAAATAAATTATTTTGTCTTGCATCAACCTGTTGACGTGAAAACCTAAATGAAGCAGGGGTGTTAATCCGAACACATTTTTACTGTCACTATAACTCTACCAAATCTAAAATGTTACATAATCCCTTCATTCGTTGTGGCGGAAGGGGTTTTCGATTTTGCCAGGTTATACTCAGGTATGTCATAGTCATGGCAACGTCAATTGCAAATTGTCATTCATTTTAGCACCCCTCCTGCTACCTATGTACTTACATTTCACAATAAACATATTTGTATTTTGTACTTGTATTTACTTCTTATTTCTAATGTTTTAATGAATGAAGTATAGAGGCATTACTCGCTCGTTGCTGACCCTATTAAAGAAGAACTTTTGCGTAAACAGCGAGAAAAAATAGGTCCCCCAGCTGACCAAATAACAGCTCACCGATGAGGGCCACCATACTGAACGGCTACTTTGGTACATACTCACCAGCAGTTACACAAAAGCTGCAATCTCCGCCTAGTCATATTGCTCCGTGAGTGAGTTCCGTGATTGGGCTATCTACTAAATACTTCAACACATTCAAAGTTTAGTACCGTCATAATATGTTTCATAGTCTCCAAGTCCAAATAGTACAAAGACATGAGTTGTCCCGCCTCGGTTGAGGATATGCAGCTGGCGTCGTCCATTGTTATGAGTCCAGCGCTTGCTAGCCCGTTCATGGCTATCACGCATAGCTCTACAGAAAAAAAACAAGTGTTTATAATATAAACCAAAACAGAAGAATAAAGTTTCACAGTTTACAGTTTCTTTAACGCTGTTAATAAACGCGAGCTGGACAATCCCGCCCGACGTGTAGGAGGCGCGGCCGCCGGCGTGACGGTGCCTATGCGGAAAGCTAGTAGTAATAAATTAAAAAACAATTTTAAAACACCTTATATAACCCAAACTACTCTTTTGAATAGAAGAAGAACTCGGCGATGTGGAATGAAAAAGGCGGCCTTTGACCGCCTTTTTTTAATCGCTCAGCCTCAGCGTAGCAAAAGCACTATGCATTTTTTGCTAATAAAGATTTTGAACGCGTGCGTCGATGTCAGTATCAATCTATCATCATCATCATCATCATCCGTGCGGTCTATCCCGGTTGTGAACCCACACTGGTGTGTGGGGTCCCATGGTCCGCCTTTGTTTTTTCTTGGCGCACTTCGCGCGGTCTTGTGCATCCTCAGTGGTGAGTTTGTTGGCACGCATGTCACCCTTAACGACGTCGAGCCACCGCTTCTTGGGTCAACCTTTTCTACCGGTACCTGGCGGGGCGGTATGGCCAGACATTTGTTGCCTACGTAGTTTGCTGATCTCCGTGAGACATGACCATACCAACTAAGGCGGCACTCCCGCAGCTTGTCTGCGATGTCACGAACACGAAGATCGCGATCTTTGCGTGAGACTCCACACATCCAGCGCAGCATCTTCATTTCCGTGAGGCGCAGCTCCTGCTTGTGTCGCTCTAGTAACGGCCATGTTTCACTGCCATATAAAAGGAGAGGCCTAGTGATGGTTTTATAGACCCGCCCCTTCAGCTTGATCGGCATTTTGGGGTCACAAATGACACCAGTCACCTCACGCCATTTGGTCCAAGCCGCGGAAATTCGGGCTCTGACGTCGTGGTCGATGTCCCCGGGCGCGCTTAACACACTGCAGTATCAATCTATCTCTGGCTTTTATTTATCCATTAGCTCGACAAAGTTTGGAGTTTGGACAGTTTAGTGAAGTTTGGTGTTACAACACTATCATACAAAATCAAGAACTTTGTTCACACATGTTCGTACATGCCAGCATGCATGTTAGGTCTGCCTCTGGGATTTTTTTTATTTATTCGTCTAAAGCGTAACACTTTGGTATTTACATAACACACTGAGAACTCGCCATATGTTCCTGCATTACTACTACATTAAGTCTAAGTTTTGTATTTTAATGAACTTTAAATCTTACCTATTAATATTATAAATGCGAAAGTTTTGTGAGGATGTGTGTATGTATCTATGTTTGTTACTCTTTCACGCAAAAACTACTAAACGGATTTGGATGAAACTTTACAGCAAACACATGAAAAACACATGGGCTATACATAATTTATAAAGATTTTATTAAAACTGGGCATAATATATTATAACGATAACGCGGGCGAAGCCGCGGGCGGAAAGCTAGTAAATAAATAAATAATTTAGGTAGGTATTTTGACAAAATCTTACAAATGCGCCATTTTAATTTGATAAATAAAAACTTACTTAAAGCTTATTAAGATTGGGTTATAAAGTTTTCAGCGTCTAAGTTGCCCATACAATATTAAAGCAAATGCAAGATTCTAACGACGAACATTGCAATTTATTTTGACATTGTAACTATTTCTGCAGGTGGCCGTCACCTCGTACCCTTCATTCGCCTTTAACATTTCAACTACTCTTGGTAAATCTAAACGCAGGTCCCACATATTTACAACTATTACTAATGCTAAAACGCACCATAAAAGAAGACGAGAAGATGAGTAATTCTAATGAAGCATTCTTGCTACTTGATATTTACAAACGTTTATTACGATTTAGCACAATCACACACTCATTAAGTGACAGAAATACCTTTACGTCTAAAGGGCATGGTGGCGTGTCTAGCTAAAGAGGACAGCGGGCCTCTAAGCAGTGACTGGCCGGTTGGCATAATGGGTAGAGATCCATAGATAGGTAAATAAATCTAACCTAGGAACTTCATCAATTACAGTGACGAATCTTAGTTCTGCCTCTGGGATTTTTATTTACTTATGCATATAGGTACAAAGTATTTAAAACTATTCAACCGAGACTCATTTATTAATCACTTTCCGGAACTGCCGGCGCCGTGTTTTCTGACGATATGAGGCACTAATTGAAACTGTTCTATTTAACTACTAAGTAGTGAGTGTGAACTTGCGTTAAGTATAATAATATATTTATAAGTCTCTCGTGAATTGTGGCAAGCGCTAAGCATCGCGTGCATCTGCAGTGAAGTGCAGTGCAAAAAACAGCGCATCGACAGGGCTCATACATCAATCACATTCCGGAACTGCCGGCCGTGTGATCTGACGTTCCGCGGCACTAACTGAAACGATCCTGTTACTAGGTCAAGAAGTAAGTTTCAGAATTTAAGTGATACTAGTTATCACCAAATTATAAAACATTGATATATTTAATAGGGTATGTACACAAAATAAAGAGTTTACAGGAAGACCGCTCTCGCTTTTTTGTAGAATTTAGTTACTTAAATTTGCCTGACCGCCTAGGGTTGCTACTATTATTCGCTCTGAAGGAAGTAGGTAGGTATAAGCCCGTTTAGACAGAACAGGACCCGCCAAAAAAAAAATACATCACGGGAAAAATTGCACCAAGTTCGAAACAAAAACAAAAGCATTCGCGACATTACTACTGGCCGGGACACCGATTCTCACCGGTATCGCTTGTAAACTGTTTGTGTGCGTGATCAAAATGGGGCGGTTTGTTCTAAGTGGATTGTCTGTCCGGGGCGCCGCGCCGCATTCGTAATTTGTGGTATGTTACTAGGAGTAAGAAGAAGTCGATTTTTTCGCAAAAAACAACCAGCTACCCTATAGTAAGATATTATAATTTTTTGAAATTCTAAATTTTTACTAAAAGATTGGGCCATCACTGTTTATAAAAATAGGGATACAAAAAACCAACGTCAAATATTAACCGTAGCTTAACAATTCAAGTAGGACTTTTTCATGACACTGAACTTAATCCCTATGCTCTGGCCTTTTAGCTTGAAACTTTTTTTCTTTGACCTAAAGCCGATAAAGGTCTGTCAAGCATGACATTCGTAAGTTGTTCGCTTTTAAAATTCTTGGTAAAAAGTCTATCGATTTCAAAAAGCTTCAAGTTAAGCTTACACTGTGATCTTATGGTTAGGTTTGTTAAAAATACTTATCTTCCTACATAGGTATAGTTTGATGAATGGACTTCTCTTTTAAGTTTTAGAAAACAGTTGTGATTATGCCGTTTTTCTACGAGGTATTAGTCGCCCGTAGGTGGCGTTAACTACCCAGGGTTATACTAGTTTGACATTTAACAGGAGGTTATTATTTCGCAAAGAGCGTGCTAAAAACTTGTCTCTAGAGGAATCTATCAAATTAGGTGCTGTTGTTCGAATGTGGGCGTGAACTTTGCCTACTTGCGATGGACATTACAAACCTTTTAATTAAACCTTCAAATTAGATATTGCGAAACTATCTACCTAACTCATCAAAAACTAGGTTATTAGGAGGAGGAATCAGTTATTATTCGGGCCGCACTGAGCCACTGGGTGATACTCGAGCTTTGGCTATAAATTATGTTCCATACCTATTAGGTAAGCATACTTTTAGGTATAAAACCTATTCGTGGGCGTAACACATACTTCCAGGTATTATTTTGAATTGTTTTTTCTGCAGCTACATAGAGTATAAGATTATGCACGGTAAATAAATAAGATTACCGTGTTATATGAATTGTATCATATTAGGTATAGAATGGACTTCCAGAACCATGTTGCAAATACAAATAAAAATATAAATGTTTCCGACTTGTCTACTAGTAAAGAAGTTGTAAGTAAAGGTACTCAAACAGAATCCACCATCAACTTAAATCTGCCTTCTCCTGGGCTTGATCCAAAAATGACATGTAATAATGATAGGGAAGATAATGAGCTTTTTCGTGTTTGAGCATGTTTACTTATTGCACCAAAACATAAATGGACTTGTTGGTAAGTCGGACTTACTTTGTGTTTATTTGAGTGATCTTACTCAGAGGGGGAAACATGTCGATATTATTTCTTTTACTGAGCACAATATGACGGCTGATGATATGCCACAATTGACCATACCTGGTTTTAAGATGGGTGCTAGTTTCTGTCGAACTAATAGAAATGGAGGGTCATGTATACTGGTTAAACACTTTTATAAAGTTAGTGAGCTTAAAGACATTTCAAAATCAAGCGTGCCAAATATTATAGAATGCTGTGGGCTAGAACTTATTGACCATAACATCATTATTTATGTATTTACAGAATTCCCAAATCAAATCTTAAATTTTTAAATATATTTTTTACCAAGCTTAATGAAATTCTCCACAAATTTTGTTTTAAAGGAAAGAGACTTATTTTGTGTGGGGATTTCAATGTTGACATTCTTAAGAAAACTAAGACGACATCTGATTTTATTGACATCATAAATGGATGTAATTTAATTATTGGAATCAGCACTCCCACCCGTCTTGCAAGTGGCTCTTGCATTGATAACATTTTTCATAATGTTAGAGGTGCTAAGTGCCAAACCATTGAACTAGCCCTTTCAGATCATCTAGCACAACTTATACAAATTCCCATTAAGAAGACTTGTAAGTTCCCATTCTGGTTTACTGAAACACGCATTTATAGTAAAGAAAACATTGAAAAATTTAAGGAGCATATGGGTTGTTTAACATTTTGTGAAGTGTACGACTGTCATAATTCTAATGATGCGTTTGCTGCTTTTCACGATATATTTAAACTATTTTACGACTTGTCCTTTCCTATTATAAATAAGAAGAACTTTACTACAAATAAACCGAAATGGATATCACGTGGGATTAAATTATGCAGTAAGCGCAAGCGTGCATTGTTGTGGAAGTATAGAAAGCACCCAAATAAAGTTAATAAAGACAACTTTAAATTATACTCCAAACGTTTACAGAAAATTGTTAAGTTGACCCAAAAGGCCCATAATTCCCACTTTATTCAAAATTCCTTAAATAAAGCAAAAGGCAACTTGGCAAACAATAAAAAAATGTAAATTAAACTATCCTAAAAACCATATAAAACAGATCAAAGTCGACAACATAACAATCACTGATCCTAATTTAATAGCTAATTCGTTTAATTTTACAAATCAAACAAGTTCTAAGACGAACAAAAATGTCAATTGCACTCTCTCGGAAACTAGGTCTTCTTCGTTATTTATGAAACCAGTAAGGCGGGATGATATATTAGCTATCATTAAGGCGTTGAAAAACACAAATAGCACTGGATATGACGACATTTGTACGAAAGTAGTGAAATCGGTGGGCGACTTAATTTCGCCGGTTTTAGCATTTATTATTAACATGTGTATTGAAGAAGGCACCTTCCCGGACCGCCTTAAGCTTACTATCATTAGGCCACTTTTTAAAAAGGATGACAAAGAAAATATAAACTCTTAACGACCGATTGCTCTTATACCAATCTTTTCAAAAATTTTCGAGAGTGTTATCTATAAGTCACTTTATGAGTACTTCGAAATCAACAAATTATTTGCTGACGAACAAAAGGGATTCCGGAAGAATAAAACAATAAATATGGCTGTTTACAATTTCCTTATGTTTAAGGAATCTGGAACCTGTTGGTTATGACATGTGTAGATGGGGGAATTCAGGTTGCAGCACTTTTCATGGACATGACCAAGGCGTTTGATTTTGTGGACCATAAAATCTTAATCGACAAACTACATAGATATGGGGTCAGGGGAAATGTTCTGAACTTGGTCGAGTCGTATTTGCTTAACAGGAAACAGCTTACTCAAATTAGAAGAATTTGTACTCATTCTAAATCTGAACAAATATACTCATCGGATGTAAATGAGACGAGATATGGCGTCCCACAGGGCAGTGTTCTGGGACCTTTACTGTTTATTATTTATATTAACGATTTTCCAGCGTGTATAGATTATCCAATGGTCTTATTTGCAGACGACAGCACTGTTATTTTCAAACATAAAGAAGGTAATAACCATACTGATGAACTTAATAAATCATTGGCTAGTTTGATCAAATGGTTAGAATAAATAATCTTGTTATTAATTTAGACAAAACCAAAATCATGACTTTCAGGCAAAGACCGCAAAAATTACCAATGAATCTTGACATTAATTATTTAAATAAATCAATAGACGAAACTCATGTGACTAAATTTCATGGATGATTAGTGATGATTTGACATGGAAATCACAAATTGACGCAATATGTAAAAAAATTAATAGTTTCTCTTATGCACTTTTTATGCTTAGTAAAATTGCGAACAAACCTGTAGTAGTTACCGCATATCATGGATATGTTGCGTCCGTTTTGAGGTACGGCCTTATTTTTTGGGGAAATTCCACCGGGAAAGATAAAGTTTTTAAAGCTCAAAAAAAATGCATTCGTGCCATATGTGGATTGCGTCCAGATGAATCTTGCAAGCTGCACTTTAAACAGTTAAAACTGTTAACTTTGCCTGCGATGTATATTTATGAGATGGCTGTATACACTAGAGCAAATCTACATCTATACAAACATTTAAACTCAAACCGCAATAAAAACCAAATTTGTCACATGAGCTTTAAAACAGCTAGTTCAGCAAGAGTGTTTTTGGTATGGCCCCAAGAATTTTCAACAAGCTCCCAAAGTATATTCAGGAAACAGATACTATCATAGAATTTAAACGTAGCCTGAAAAACTTCATCTTAGACAAAGTTTACTATGACATAAATGAATTTTTAATCGATAAATTCTAACGACGAGTCCTACATACCAATAATACCATACAATTAAGAATTATTCGTAATGATTATAAACATGTACATTTTATTTTAATTCGAACTTTACTTTTGACATTTATTTTAATTGCATTTAGATCAATAATTTGTTTTAATAATATACTGTAGAAATTTTTCAATTGATGAAAGGCAACATACTGGATTATTAAACTTTTCAGTATTGCATGTATAATTCAAATATATTTTGTACGCCTTAGGGCAGGACACAGAGATGCTACTTATGTCATAGATTAAGATCCCAATTACCTGTGGACCACGAAATAAATAATTTGACTTTGACTTTGTAGTGAAGGGTGCTCTAAAGTCTACGCTACGTAGCGTATTTTACATCTATGTAGATAATAGTACAAAAAATATAATGTAAATGTGTGTGATGAGCTGTACAGGTATTTTTATGACCATGATAAACACAACATCTACAACTTTTTTATTGCATTTTTAATGTCCGGATACTTACGTTCTCATAAATCTGTCAAATCTAAGTATGTGCACAATCACTAACATTTAAAAGGCAAATACGCATATCAATCAATCGATGTGCAAGATGCGCATACGTATCTAAATGCAGCTAATTATGTGATGAGATTCCTTAATATCATTGTAAGATCATCTCTATAATAATAACCTATTATTTTTTATAAAAACATTTTTTGTATTTAATATGCTAAATAATGCCATATTTAGCATACTTAATACAATAAATGTTAATTTAATAGCCTGCCTGCATTTTAGTCATATATGTTTTGGGTCAGCGGGTAGCAAGCAAACTCCGCCCAAACAACCAACCCTGGCTTTTTGTGACCACAACCGTTGATTACTGATTGATGCCAGGTCTTCTCAGCAAGAAACAACTCCGACGCGGAGGTAGAGTCGCATTATGTCTGTATACTGTGTATTTATGTATCCATATTATTATGGTATTTATGTCTTTTATTTAGTATGTTTTACTGTAAATTTGACGATTTGAAAGTACTGATACAGTCTATTTAAATGAAGTTATTGATGTAGATTCAAGTTCTTCTTTTTCATCCTATTTATATCATCTTTTACTACTATCTACTATGCTTGGTTACGATTTACCTTCAACTTTCTTCAAGATGAGATGATCAGGGGCCGCGGCGGTTAGTCCTAGATACCTCTTTGGATCTTTTGCTGCTCGCACGTAGAGAAAAGTAGATCGAAGCCACTCGACGCATTGAGCCACGTCCCCTACTGTCCCTAAGGCCGTTTCACTGTTTAGGTTTTCAGCCAGTCGCTTATGGAGGTAGCTTTGAAGGGGCTCACTGCCGCCGGCTAGAGCTTGATAGCGAGCCTGTTTAAAGAAAGGTATTATTAAGATAAGGTAAAACGTTTTAGCAGGTATGTGCAGTGCATAGCGTATGCGGTCATTTTGGGTATCTTTTTTTGAGTCATCATCATAAGACTTAGGCCTCCCATATATCCTCGTATATATCGAGAACGGCTGGTTCCAAATGGCCTGCATCCACCAAGATCTTGATTTTTGTGAGATTAAACATCTGACAATAATGCTCAAAAGGAGCATTAGTTCTAATGTATAACAATCGTATAACAAAGTCATCAGCTAGGTCTTACAATACAAATGGTGAGGCAGCTAAGTTGATTGCCGGGGGTTTTGCCAGGAGTAGTGGCATTCGTCATTTTTTAAATGATGTGGCATGATCGGTATGTGATCTGTTAACCATGTATGTGAAAATTAGAATTCAATTTTAATTCAAAGTATTACGTACAAAACCAGATAATGAGCATTCGTATTTTTCGGTATGAAATCCATACACGGCACAGTCACCGATACCATAAATACGTGCAAGTGTGATTTTTTTCTAGGTGCAGAAAAAAACCTTTATTCAAGCCTTCTTGAATTTTTTTTCCGGGCTGGTCAAAGCAAAATTTAATCATTTACTGTCTAAATTTGACAACACTTGATGTCATTATTTGACAAAAATCAGCTGCCTGTTTGTATAATTTACAGAATAAAATAATAATTTACGAAAAGTGATCAGTGATGGGTCTCACAAAAGAAGAGAGGAAAGAAGCCCAACGTCTCGAAAAACTAAGGGCTCAACTTGAAGTTAGGAAAAAGCTCAAACGATCTGAACTTCAGCGTGAACTGAGTGCACAATCCAAGAAGAAGAAAGAACTAGACAAAACGTTGCGCGAAGTAATGCTGAAGATCAAAGAACCGGTGTTTCAGCAAGACATCGAAATTTTATGGCAAACATTCGAACGAGCATTTGATAAAAAAGATCACTTGATTAGCTACACCATGAAACTCCTTAACGTTGCAGATGATCAATTCCAGCGCACTGTTGCAAGCTTTTGCGTAACTATAGATACAATGATAGTCAAATTCTTCGAAGATTTAAATGCTCTATCGCGGCAAAACGAAATAAGAACTGCTAACATTTTGAAAGAAGGTAAACTGAATGCTGATTGTATAATGACGGATCATAACACGGCTGAAACTCATTTACAGCTTTTATTATACCATGGACATAAGACAGCTGATTCGTTAGTTTGGTCGACACGCGGCGAAATGATTGTAAGACTGGAAGAGGAACAAGTTAAGTATGCCAATGAGCGGGAAAATTTGCGATCACTTCTGGAAAACAGCTACAACAATGTTTGGAATGAATACAAAGCTGTGCTTAAAGCTTATGTAGTCGAAACTGCAGATAATCAGAAAAAAGTACGTAAATTACGTCAGAAAGAAAATTTAATGGCTGACATTATTGCTTCGCAGTATAAAAAGATCGCAAATAGTGACGAAATGCTAAAAAAACTTCGTGTTGAGTTAACAGCTTATGAGTCTGGAACTAAGCAAGCTGTTTTCAGAGATCGACGCAATAGACACCGTGCTGCATGTCACTTACTAAAAAAACGTTTAATCGATGGATGCGAGACCGATGTAAATCATATTGGTTTGTTGGTGAAGGCAACTGACAGTACCTTGATGTGGCTGGAAAATGCTGCTAAAAAAGGTGATAAAATACTTCGTCTGGCAGCGCTCTGCCGCAAATTGGAGGGCCAACGTGAAAAAGTCTTACCTTATGGTTCAACTGTACCACACTCTCCGATCGTGCAGCCCAACCTACGTCCTAAAAAATCTGATCATTCTTTGGTTGCTAATGCTATATCTTCAACTTGTGGATTGACAAGGTTGTGGCAACGTATTTCGAAAGCTGAACTAACCAAGAGAGCTCTATGTCGCGAGAAAATGCTCTTGGAACAAGAAAATTCCTATATAGTGCGCCAAATGCAGGAGTTTCAAGAAAACAAGATAGGGCCCGGGTCACAAGTATGTAATTGCAATGCTCCAACTAAGCGAGGAGTGATTAACTCACCCAGATCCATTATAGGTATTTTGGAAATTAATAAATTTAGAAAAGTTTAAATCTATATTTTACTAGTATTTCAGTGTTATTGTTAATTAGTATTATTTTAGTATAGTTATAATTTTACACAATGAAAGTTAAGAAATATGTACTTTATAACATTTTAACTTAACACAACATCATCGTTCTAATGTTTTATGGCCAGTAACATAAATTATTATTTGTTAAATAATTTTGTAAAAAACTAAGTACCTATGTTTAATTTACTAAGCTGATGAGATAAATAAAATATAAAAAATATATTGTTTTGATTTTTTTTCTCGAGATGTTTTCAGTTGGCATTCATTAAATCTCCAAAGGGCACAGTTTAATCCAGACTTTTGTTTCACCAGTTCGATTTCCCAATTATAAAGTAGTATAAAGTTGTGTCGGTTTTCTATCGAATACAACAGCGCGTGTCGCAATGACACGAGACGAGCATGAGGCGCAAACGATGCCACTTTGACCTCACCCAATCCTAAGAAGTGGGTCCAAGTTGTATTCTGCAGGCGTCCTGTACGTCTACCACGAGTTGCCACTTTAAATTTACATTATCGTGCGCTTAATTTTTTTTTATTGGTATATGACATGACATATCAATGTCAAATCCCAATACATTTTTTAAATATAAATTTAAAGTGGCAACTCGTGGTAGACGTACAGATCTCGTATAGTTCAGTCAAGGAATGACCTAAAATAGGGTGTAATATTCAGGGTGCTTAGGGAGAAAACATACTAAAGGTCCCGACGTGTAGGAGGCAAGGCGGGGGAAGGGCGGGGGTTCAAAGGTCCCAATTTTAGGATTTTCGCTATCGAATAACGAGTTAATTGCCGGTTTGAATTAGAGCGGTGCTGTTGCGGTGCCGGGATAGTGTGCTATGACCATTAGACTAACGAATAACTTTTCATCGAAAAAACGTTTATTCATTGAATTACAAGTTTCATAAAATTTTACTTCATCGCTTTTACTTTTCTCAGATTTACGACGGTAACATTTTACAATAACTAATCCTATTCTTACTATTTTCGAGATAACTGCGAAGGCGAACTGTTACATTATGTGCATAACGCATATGACTATATTGACTATATATCGACTCTAATACTGTTTCATTGATGATTTCTAAAGTGGAGGGTAGTTACAATATCAATATCTGTAAAAAGTAATAGAATTGCATGCGACAGCAATGCAGCATGTATGACTTCTGCCACAGTGCTGCGGGGGGGCTCTGAATTACATTCTAGGGGTAGGACAAACAAGACCACATCGAGTCGGGGTCAAATGAGTAATTTTCCAATAGCATTAGTTTTTGATTAATTAGTTATCTCGTATCGTATCTTTTAGTAAAACAAATTATGGGACTACACAGATTTAATTATCAAAATGTGGAAATAAAATTCGGTGAAATGAGTTTCGCAATTGTATGAATTGTTGTTTAATGTAAAAAACACATCGGCGAACAGTTTTATGGAAAATTAAGTTAGTTGTAATAAATTGCGATAAAGTGACGTATCCCCGTGTTTTTAACATCGTACGGATTACATCACGTTCGATGTTAAATGCGTGATTACAATACACTACCTTATCGCAATACAAGAATTGCATACTGGCTTTGGTTTAGTGGATGAAATCACTTTATCACCACCTAATCTGTTCATAAGGTACTGGCAGTTGACTAAGAAAATAAAAAAAACATTACTGCTGCTCCCACACTTAATTAAGCATTCATCTGTAATGTAACGGTACAGAGTCGAGCATTACATCAGTGAGGAAGGAGACCCGAGCATGACAATGCGCGAACTGTAATGTTACAGATTCGAGCATTAGCGTTGGTGAGGGAAAAGCACCGAGCATTACGGTGCACAACTTTATGATACAATGTGTAATAATTTTATACAATTTCCCTGAAGTTTTGTAAGTCAGTATTGTAATGTTCAAAATGTAATACTCAACATCGAATCTGAAATGTACATTACAGACGAATGTTCGTCATGTCAAATAGGCAGTGCTGTAATGTAATGCTTTAATCTGAAACGTTACAATACAGGAAAATGCCCCAGGTGAGGGACCACTGTTAGGCTAATTACTAACTTATTTAATAGTAATCTGGCAATCAAAAATATGATACTTACAAGAACAAAAAAACAGAGATTCTGACAGTTTAGTGTCAATCATACATTGATACATTTTCTAATAATTTTTTAAGCACATTTTGTTGATTTCATAAGTTATTATTTGTATGATTTTTTAGCATTAAATATTATCTTTAACCAATTAATATGGGTTTGAGTAAAGAGGAGAAAAAAGCTTTAAAAGAAGCCAAAAGGCTAGAAAAAATTGCAGCTGAACTAGAAGCAAGAAAGAGACTGAAACGTGATGAACTGCATCGTGAAATGGCTGCTCAAGCCCTCAAGAGAAGTGAATTAGACCAAACTTGGCGAGGACTCATGCTTAAAATCAAAGAACCTGTATTCAAGCAAGACATAGAAGTCATGTGGCATACTTTTGAGCGAGCGTTTGATAAGAAAACTTACGTCATTAACTACACCACCAAATTAATGGATACCGCAGATGACCAGTTTCAACGCACTGTAGCTAGTTTTTGTGTTACAATTGACAAAATGGTTAATACATTTTTGGAAGAATTAAATGATCTTTCTAGGGATAATGATAAAAGAACTGCTGATTTATTAAAAAATGGAGCAAAAGATGCTACACGTATCATGATGGATCACAACACAGCTGAAACACATTTACAACTGTTGTTATATCATGGTCATACGACTGCCGAATCTTTGGTTTGGACTAATCGAGGTGATAATCTTGTTAAGCAAGATGAAGAGCGTAGTAAATTTGCAAGTGATCGAGAAAACCTTCAATCCTTACTAGAAAACCAATACACCTCCGTATGGGATCAATACAAAGCGGTTCTTAAAGCTTACGTTGTAGAAACAGCAATTAATCAAAAACAAGTGCGGAAATTACGCCAAAAAGAAAATTTAATGGCTGATATCATCGCTTCACAAGGTAAGAAGATAGCTAATAGTGACGGAATGCTAAAGAAACTCCGTACAGAATTAGCAGCTTACGAATCAGGAACCAAACAAGCTGTTTTTAGAGATCGACGTAATAGACACCGTGCAGCATGTCACAAATTAAAGAAACGTTTGATAAATGGATGTGCTATTGATGTAAAACAATTAACTACATTGGTACATGAAACTGACAGTACTTTGGGATGGCTAGAAGGTGCAGCAAAGAAAGGGGAAAAGATACTCCGAATGGCTGCACTTTGTCGGAAACTCGAGAGCCAACGAGAAAAAGTCATGCCTTATGGTTCAATAATGTCGCATTCACTAATACAAAACAAAATTTCCCCAAAACAAGATAGCTCGTTAGTAGCAAATGCCATTTCTTCGTCTTGCGGTGTAACAAAACTATGGCAACGTATCTCCCAAGCTGAATTAACAAAAAGGGCTTTATATCAGGAAAAAATGCTCTTGGAACAGGAAAACGAGTACATTATGAGCAAATTACAAGAGTTTAGGGAAAATAAAACAATGGTAGTACCGCAAACACACAAATGCAGTTGTGCCAGTCTTGAAAAAAAGAAAGCTGTGAATCCACCTGTGGCGGTTGATGGCGTTTTGGAGTTCAGTAAATATAGAAACATGAAAGCAGGTTTTTAATATGTGTAACGTTTTTCTCGTTGATTTAAGGGTTTTATAATTTGTTTAATTTTAGATATTTGGTTACTATATATTTATTTAGACTAAAGTTTTTTAAATTATTTAAATCTAATCCTATTATAAATAATTTATTACAAACAAACAGTGAACTACCGAACTTGTCTATTCTAATATTATAAAGAGGAAAGATTTGATTGTATGTTTGTATTGAATAGGCTCCAAAACTACTGGACCGATTTAAAAAAACCTTTACCAATATGATGCTACATTTTTAGGGATTGACATAGGCTATAATTTTTTTTAGACGGAAGAAATAGTCTACGCGGGCAAAGCCGCTGACGGACAGCTAGTGCTTGATACAAGTGGAGCAGCTGATGTGTGGCTGGACCTTTAAGCATATTGTTTAGGAACTTATCCTTGGTGACTAATACAACCTCCTCATCCCCCTGTGACACCTCAAGGGCTGAGGGAACAAGCAGGTGGTTTTTTACAGAATTGTAAAATACGTGCAACTTTGAGAAGCATCAGCATGAGAACGAGTAGTCTAAATAATATAAATCTGGCCTCTTTCTAAGCAAAATAAAACGCTCTACAGTTTTTAAAAAGAACACTTGTCGAAAATTTTAGTCCTTTACGAGATATAACCGTAAAACCGAAAAAATACCAATTTTGGGGTACACTTCTGCCCCCCCACAACTTTTGCACAACTTCCATAGAGGGGAAAACCTAGGATAGTCATATGAAGCCATTAAAACAATAAAATCTTTTGAAGGACTTAAATCCGATTTGAATGTTTTCTTTGTCTTATTCTACTGGCGTATGAGACAACAGACTAGGTAAAATAATCTATAACACTTATATAAATATAAAGTCAAGTAAATATTTATTCACAAAACCCACTAGCTCCGAAATTAGGCAAAGCCCGTGAAGGAGACGATTAATTAATCGGCCAAAACAAAAAAAATGACAATCTTAGGGGAATAAAATGAATTAGAAGAATAACAATAAATAATCGTTTGGGACTGTATCTGTGAATGTGTCAGCACAGAATCATATTATGTCGCATTCATCAAATACATTACAACTATACACTTTGCCTTCCGGAAATATTCGTGTTTCAAATTGCCGTATTAACAAGTTTAGTAAAAATACGAGTAGGTATGTGAAAAGACTCCAAAACGTTGAGCAAATGAAGCAGATATGTCACCGGCAATGTGTATAACTCAGGTATCGTGTACAATGCCAGGAACATGATTATCCATTGCATATTTTGCAGGTATACGATACCCAGTGGTCTTCCAAAGTAAATAAATCGATTTTGCCTTTAATTATCAAGTTTTATTGAGATACTCAAACAGAAACAACGCAAAAAAATATTTTGGAAAAATACATTGCTTGGTAATTTTCGTTTTGTTCTATTTTTCGTATAGAAAATATTTTTAA
Source organism: Udea olivalis (assembly GCA_947369235.1). NCBI lineage: Eukaryota > Metazoa > Arthropoda > Insecta > Lepidoptera > Crambidae > Udea > Udea olivalis. The sequence continues at coordinate 13,339,726 of OX376351.1, forward strand.
ACTGAAAGTGTTTCGCTCTGGACTTATTAGGTTGCGAGGAGCGAAGCGACAAGCATGTTAGCTTGACATGAACCAGCCGCCAGAAACGAACTGGCCTCATTTTCTTTTTTCCCGTTCTATACTTTGATATTATAATTAAAGATATTTTGATCAAGAAAACGTACGAATCGGTTTATCTTTCCCACTCAAAATGTATGCCAAAAGACGATTCTGACAGTGAACTTTTTTTTTGGTGAACCCTTTTACACACATTGCCGGCTGCGCATCCGGCATTGTACAATGCCTAGGCAAAGTTTAAAATGAAGAATATTTCATACATTGCCTGCACATTTTGCATTGTATACAATGCCGGTAACAGATACACTGCCAGTAGTACTTTGAAAACCCGGCTCGGAGTTTGAATTTATTACAGTTCTTTGAACACAGAGGCGTCTAATATTAAAGCAATAATTTGTAAAATAAATCTGTGAAGTCTGACTTTAAATTTTCTTGTGACCTTGAAAGTGGAGAATTAATAAACCGGAGACCGCTATTGCAAACGCTAACATGGTGTTCTTGTACGGATGCTGCAAATGTGACACCGCTGTAGTTCGAATGTCTGATCTCTGATTCACTTACCCTAATGAAAATACCTTACGAATTTAAAGGAAATTCGAATTGCAAATCAATCCTACAACATGTACTTATGTATATTTTGGCAAACCATCACGAAATAACAATAAAACCTTTCTGGAAAACCCATGAAATGTTGAAGTTTTTATAATAATATTACGATAGCTCTGATACATTTTTCGAATAGTTGATGTAGTTTTTACAGTTAATTAAAAGTTGTAACAATTCCTAGCTAATTTTAGCCCTAAATAATAGTACGCACGAGTGTAATTTTTAACCGACTTCAAAAAAGGAGGAGGTTCTCAATTCGACTTTTTTTTCATGTTTGTTACCTCACAACTTTCGACTGGGTGAACCGATTTTGATCATTCATTTTTTGTTTGAAAGCTGGTGCTTCCCGTGTGGTCTCATCTTGATTTGGTTTAGTTCTGACAGTGGCATCCATGAGAAAACCATATAAGTCTTAAATCTAGATAGACAAAATGCGCGACAAATGGACGAATAACTCAATATTACGCTAAATTTTAATAATAATAATCTTTATTTTCTTCACAAAAAGAAAGAAATACAACAATGAGATAGTACAGTTATGTTCATAATTGTAACACTTAATGTGAAGACTGGTGCTTCAAATAGGTTATTAATAACCTGTGCTACAAGACACCAGGTTCTCCACCTCATAGATTTTTTAACATTATTAAAATGAATAGTAAAACAATTGTATTAGGTGCTAAACTAAATAGTTACATAAGTAAAATTAAACAGTAACGTAAAATAAAGAAAATATAAGTAACTTAAACATTACAAAAGTTATTCTCAATTAAATCTTCTGTGAAGTTTACAATAAAAACTAAGTTTATATTTTTGTAACTCTCTTAACATATAATGAAGTAAAATTAAAACTATTTAAAATTAAGAACAATAGATGTCACTCTCATTCTAAATAACAAGAATATGTATATATAATAAAAGTGTCGCTCTCACAGGGCTACAGCACAAACACAAAGGCAAATTACATACATATTTATAAAAAGACAGAATAGATATTTTACTGCGTTCATTACAAGAAACTGCGATACTCACTTGTAATATACATATATGCAAAACCAAGGTACAACAGGAGTATGTGAGCATCATTATTTAACTAGTAACAACAAAGTCAGGCCAAGGGGATGTGGATACGGTTCAGGTCACACTCATTCATTTTCAATAGATGCTTAAAAAGTGGTTGCCTTATTGTTCTACTGCTGAATTGCCGAAGATTAATTTTGCTATGTAGGATATTGTACATTCTAGGGGCTAAAAATGCATAAGATCTCTGAGCAAAACGGGTTTTGAAAAACGGTAACGGGCACCGGTTTAATCTTTTGTTACACACATTTTGATAATCCTTTTATATTTTGAAAGCTGATGCTGCCCGTGTGGCCCAGTTCTGACAGTGGCATCCATGAGAAAACCATATATGTCTTAAATATATATAAACTATAAGCGCGACAAATGGACGAATAACTAAATTTCACGACAACCGATTTCGATGCTTCTTTTTTTATTGGAAAGGATATACTTCTAGGGTAGTTTGACGAGAGTGGTAAGGTTCTGATTATGGGATCCATGACAAAGTAACGGAACTCTTCAATGCTTAGGAGCAGTTGGAGGATACTTTTTCGATGTATAAAATAAATAAGAACTATTTACTGAAAATCAAAAAAGAAAGTCGGTGCCAGCCAAGGAAACTCTAGAATATACCTAGCAATATACCTACTTTTTACATCTCACGTTTACGTATGTACGAGTATGTAGGTAGTTACAAACCTACATTGGCTTACACTGACTCCAACAATAACAATAATTGTACCTACATTATATTATCGTATAAGTTTTAGGAGAAAACGCAATTATTTCTTTACTTTTTAGGGTTTTGTTTTGGAATAGTTTTTTTTTTGTTAAAATTTATGTTTTCTAGCTTAGCTTTCTAAAAAGTATAAGTAAATTGGCGGGACTCCTGCAAGTAGTTTTTTTGAAGTAATTTTTTTCGGAGAGAAGCCGGAAAATTGAGAAAAAATATTAAAACGCCAATATCTCGTTAACTATTAAATTTGGACCCCTAGCTAGTTGATGGTAGTTTTTTTTTTTTTTTTTTATATATTGCCCGTCAAGATGACCTCACTCCACCTGATGGAAAGCGGTCGTGAGGTCCAGATATGAGGTTGACAAGCCCAGTCATTCAAACGAATCACTGGGCTGGCCATCCTCACCTTGAAGGCCTGCAGAAATGCCTTTTCACGCCCCGCTTGAAGAACCCGGGACTATAAGAGGAAGGAAACACATGTGCTGGAAGAGCGTTCCACGTCTGGATGGTACGACAAAGAAACGAGTCACCGAACCTTTTAGTTCGGGCCAACAAATGTTGAATTGTGTGTGGGTGACGCCGTAGTCCAGCACGCGTGGTACGGGAGTGGAAAGGTGAGGGTGGGATAAGCTAGAATAACTCGTCAGAGCATTCCCCATTGTAGAAGCGATAGAGAACACTTAGCCTGGCAATGTCTCTACGCAATTGGAGAGGCTCAAGGGTCAAAGTTGCCTCTGGGTTTCCAATAATACGGATAGCACGCCGCTGCAACCTGTCAAGAGCTTCGAGTAGGTACTTAGCGGAACCGTCCCAGAGATGAGAGCAGTATTCCACACACGAGCGAACTTGTGTCTTATACAAGAGACAGAGCTGCTCAGGCGTGAAGAATCGTCTCACTCTGTTCAGGACTCCGAGTTTACAGGATGCAGTTCTAATGACGCTCTCAATGTAGTCCCGCTGGTTTAGGTTGCTACGAACATCCATGCCAAGGATGTTTAGGCTATCCTTAATCGGTAGTGGGGTGCTCTGAAGAGTAGGATGGGAAAGGAAAGGCGACGCCTTTGCTGTGAATGCACACACCTGCGTTTTCTTGGCATTGAACTCGACAAGATTGCATGCACCCTATTCTGAAATGCAGTCCAACACTCCGTCAAGCTCTACAACAAGACTTCGCCTCTTCTCCTCGATGTCAGTCTGCTTTGCCCCAGGGCGCTCGAAATATCGCGCGTGGGCCGTGCTATCATCCGCATAGCAATGAATATTACCAAGAGATAACATGTCATTGATATGCAGAAGAAACAACGTCGGCGACAAGACGGAGCCCTGCGGCACTCCGGCATTAATCTGGAGAGAGCGTGATTTTTGACCATCGCAAAGGACACGAATTCTACGTCCCTCCAGAAATCCGGCGACCCAGTCGCATAGGCGAGGTGGCAGACCATATGCCGGAAGCTTGGAAAGAAGCGAACGATTCCATACACTGTTAATTTGTGCATTGCTAATAACGTCTAACGCTGCGTTTACACCAAGCGAGCGAATACGCATTCTAGCACAACTCTATGAAATTCATTTGTCTGTCTCTATTTACACCAGAGGTTCCCATACTTTTTTTTCGCATGGACCACTTTCGAAATTTAGCTGGTTCCGGTGGACCCCTGCAGCTACGTTTCTACTATATTCCCGAAAAATTGACGAAAAAATAAATCGAAGTAAAAAATTATTTTTTTCGTGTTGCGGCTGAGTGCCGAGCCCAGATCGGCACTGTGGCTACCTGTAAGGCATACCCGGAGAGACTCTTACTGGTCAACACCTGTGATGGTCACACTCTCTGTAACTTGCTATGCGAGGACCGCGGTGAAGGCAGCACAAAGAGGTGCAGCCACCTGAACGCCCTCCTAATCAAGGACTAGTGCCCCCGATAACGCTTGATAAAGTCCATTTGGCTCTTCGCCGCATGAAGAACCGGAAAGCTGTGGGACCCGATAGAGTCCCTATCGATGCGTGGAAATCGATGGGCTCTCGTGGTGTGGGCATACTTACCCACCTTCTTAACCGCATTCTCCTCACCGGGAAGATACCTGACCAATGGAGACTGAGCATTATCACGCCGGTCTTCAAAGGCAAGGGCTCGGTGCAGTAGTTAGTGCAGCAATTGACGCAGCATAAACGTGATTATTATTTCATTTATTTTAGCATTTTACAATGCTTGTTTTTCATATCTAAAGACAGAAAAACTAGGAAAATTCAAATTTCGGATCCTGCCTAATTTCTTCAAGGTCCTTTAGGTTCTTCTATCATTAGATATAAAAGTGATGTTCCACACCATGAAGCTCCTTTAGCGCATTGTCGACTCTTGGATCCAACAGGAGGGTACAATCTCGGAGTGTCAGTATGGGTTTCGATCGGGTTGCAGGACCATGGACCCCGTATTTGCCTTGAGAACGCTCATGGAGGGAAACAGACTGAAGAATACACCTCTGCATCTCCTTTTCTTAGATATGCAGAAGGCCTTCGACTGCGTCCCTCGTGTGATGATCGATTGGGCGCTGCGGTCCAGGGCCGTTCCCGAGGTCTATATTGACATTATCCAAGACATGTACTACGATTGCAGTTCCATAGTTAGGACTGCGGTTGGTAACACGCTTCCCTTCTCTATCACCGTTGGGGTACACCAAGGCTTCGTGCTTAGCCCGTTTCTGTTTAGCGTAATATAAGACGTTCTGTCAAACAGCATCTGAGACCACCACCAACTGCCACCCTGGCTGCTCATGTATGCTGATGATATTGCGCTCGCAGATTCGAACAGGGAACGGCTAGTACAAAAGTGGAAGGATTCACTTGAGAGCGGCGGTCTGCAGCTTAATGGGGCAAAGACAGAGTACATAGCCTGTAACACCACAAATTCCCAGTCCGTCCACATTGGCGTTGACGTGGTCGAGCGCACGGACCGTGTCAAATACTTAGGCTGATCCATGTTATGCGCGTCCGGGCCCATCGACAGCGACGTCAGAGCCCGGATTTCCGCGGCTTGGGCCAAATAGCGTGAGGTGACTGGTGTCATTTGTGACCCCAAGATGCCGATCAAGCTTAAAAGGCAGGTCTATAAAATCATCATTAGGCTTGTCCTTTTATATGGCAGTGAAACATGGCCGTTGGCCGACATAAGCAGGGCCTGCGCGTTATGAAAATGAAGATTTTGCGGTGGATGTCTCACGCAAAGATCGCATGCGGAACACCTACATCCGCGATAGCCTTCGTGTTCGTGAATATCGCAGACAAGCTGCAGGGGTGCCGCCTCCGTTGTTATGGTTATGTCTCACGGAGATCGGCAAATTACGTGGGTAACAAATGTCTGGCCATGCCGCCTCAGCCTCACTACTGACGTTGCACAAGACCGCGCGAAGTGGGCCAGGAAAATAAGAAAGACGGACCCTGGGACCCCACACACTAGTGAGAGTTAACAACCAGGATAGACCGCACGGATGATGATGATTGATGACACCACAAGTCGTATTACGTCCTTTTCCGTACAAATCTCGGCTCTCGACACGTACTAAATATAGAATATGCAAGTTTTATAAAGTAACAGTCGCTCAGCTTTTGGAAATATTATCTGCCTACATTGATAGGTGAATTTAAGCCAACACTAATGAAAGTAAATACATTTTTAAGGACCCCCGATTTCAAATTGTGCACCCGATTTTTTTGGAACGCCAGCGTAGAGCCCCATTAAGCCTCTCGTGGACCCCTTGGGGTCCACCTGGACCACTTTGGGAACCAATGATTTACACAATGAGAATTTGAGAGCGAGGGGATAAAATGAGCATTCGCTTACTTGGTGTAAACGCACCGTTATATGACCCCTTTGAAACAAAAAAATTGAAAGCATCAAGGTGTCACTATAAAAACCTTTGTCATCCAATCATATTAAAAAAAAAGTAAATTGTCATGATTTCATTTTTGCTGTGATATTATATGTCAATTTCAAGTGAATTTTTTTACGTACGTTTTGTTAACATTTTATATTCCTATATTTTATTTAAGATTTTTTGATACTATTATAATCAAACCATGGCTTTGAGTAAAGAAGAAAAGAAAGCTTTAAAGGAAGCCAAACGGCTAGAAAAACTTAAAGCGGAAGCTGAAATGAAAAAACAGCTTAAACAAGATGAAATGCAGAGGGAAATGGCTGCCCAAGCGCTGAAACGTAAAGAACTAGAAAACACCTGGCGCGGTTTAATGCTGAAGATCAAAGAACCTGTATTTAGGCAAGATATGGAAGTCATATGGCACATCTTCGAAAGATCATTTGATAAGAAAGATCACTTGATCAAATATAACATGAAATTAATGGATATTGCAGATGAACAATTCCAACGCACGATTTCTAGTTTTTGCGTCACTATTGATACGATGGTAAGTAAGTTTTTGGAGGACTTAAATTACTTGTCGAAAGATAACAGTTACAAAACAGGTAACCTATTGAAAAGTGGAGAAGACAATGTCATGAGTCTAGTAAAGCACCACAGCAATGCTGAAACTCATTTACAATTGCTGTTATATCATGGACATAGCACTGCCGATACTCTGGCTTGGACCACTCGAGGTGATAATCTTGTAAAAGAGGACGAAGATCGCATTAAATATAATCACCAGCTTGAAAATTTGCGATCTTTTTTGGAAGACAGGTATAACTCTGTTTGGGAAGAATATAAAGCTGTGGTCAAATCATATATATCAGAAATCGGAAATAATCAAAAACAAGTAAGAAAATTACGGCGCAAAGAGAACTTGATGGCTGATATTATTGCCTCGCAAGGGAAGAAGATAGCTAATAGTGATGATCTGGTAAAAAAACTTCGTACAGAACTGGCGGCTTATGAATCTGGAACAAAACAGGCTGTTTTTAGAGATCGCCGCAATAGACACCGAGCTGCGTGTCACAAACTCAAAAAACGCATGATGAATGGATGCGCTACTGACGTAAAAAAAATGGCTTTATTAGTTACAATATCTGATAGCGCAGTCAATTGCTTGGAAAGTGCAGCTAAGAAAGGTGAGAAAATTTTGCGCATGGCTGCACTTTGTCGAAAATACGAGATCCGGCGTGAAAAAATAATGCCTTATGGTTCTGATGCCCCACATTCTCCGATAAAAGCGGTAGGTAGTTTGCGTCTGACCAAATCAGACGATTCATTGGTTGCTAATGCTATAACTACAACTTGCGGCTTGACAAGACTGTGGCATCGTATTTCAAAAGCAGAGCTAACAAGGAGGGCATTATATCAGGAAAAAATATTGTTAAAACGGGAAAATTCGTATATAATGCAAAAAATAGAGGAGTTTAAAGCAAATAAGATTAGTCCAGAAACATTTGAATGCATTTGCAGTGACACTCAAAATAAAGGAGCCAATAGTCTGCTCGTAGCCGTAGATGGGGTTTTGGAAATGAGTAAATATAGGAAGATGTAGAAAGGTTCCTTTTTAAGCTTTGGTTTACTTCAGTATTTTTGATTACTTTTATTTATATTTTCAAATAAAAATGTTTATTTAAATAAGTAATATTATTTATCAGCTTCATGTCACTCATGCTTAATCCTCATATTGTTCATGCAAATGCGTACATACGTAGGTACGTACACTCCTTGTGAGAGGTCAATCTAGGAAGAACCAAAAATTGAGCACGAACACAACTGTTTATATTAATATAAGTTCTAGGTACGTGAGATATTCTGTATCCACAATTAACCAACACTTATCACTTGGACCAACGATTATTCGAACCTATCTACATACGAGTACATGTTCGTGTGTTGCTGCTGATGAGATGTTGGTTATACTACATCTACACAAAAAAAAAACGTGGATAGTTGATATAGGTCACGAAACGGCCCCCCCATGAGCCTTCGCCTTGTCGTGGCGGGGGGGGCTTAGTACCGGTGGCAGGTGGAACCACCGGGAAGCTAAGAGGGCTCAGGCATGGCAGTGCGGGTACTTCCCACCCACCCATTGCCTGCCGCCAGGCGTGGTGGTGGTATGGTGCCTACCACTGCCCGCCTATAGGGGCGCCCACGGGCGCAGCGCCTAAGGGCGCGAGGTGGGAGCCGCGGTGCACAACCGTTTGGAGGGGGTCAGTGATCCGCGGCTGGCCCCCCTGTGCACTGCGGCTCGGCGGGGCCGCACTGCCAGATGCGGCAGCGGATCCACCTTTTAGGTGGATCGTGGTTGCGGACCTAGTAGGGTACGCGTACGGTGAGAGCCAGCGGGCTTGAGTACGGGGGTGCTTTTGCCCGCAATGCACGGCTTTCACCGCGACGGCGGAAGTACCTGTGTGCTCCAGGTACTTCCGTGGCCTCCCCCCTTCATTGGGGGGTCGGCTGGAGGGGGCCCCAATACGGGGAGGCACTGGCGGCGGGGCGTTGCGAAACTTTTTAAGGACCCCGCCTCGCCGCTGAAGTGTTGAGGTCGAGTACCGTGGGGTTTTCGTCGGTAGAAGTCCGACATAACCTCGTCGTTCCCCCGGGCGGCGAGGTATCCATGAGGATTTCCCCACGTTAATGAAAAAAAGGTCACGAAACGGCCCTTTTCAACAAACATCAACTTCAATAGATCATACCTTAAATTATTATCGAAGATTTTAATTTTCCCTTATGTGCGTGCCTATGTAATATTTTAAAAAAATTGCTAAGAATGGTTTTTATTTTAACCAGCAAAAGATTACATGATAAGATCATACCACAATGGAATTCCTCAGACTAGGTATATATAATTTAATCGTGACAAAAAGTGGTATACAATAAAATGATTTAAAACAATAAGAAAAACAAAAAATAAAGTAATTAATTAGACACGTGTACCCAGGTCCTTTACATGTCTTTTTTCTAATATGAATGAGTCTAAATACATACATTCTGATTTCCATTTGCTCCTGAATGATAAATAGTGACTCGATAATTTTTTTCGAGCCACTCCAGTTTTTCAGGTTTTGAAGTATGAAAGTGTTCAAACGCACAGACCTACGCAAATATTAGGTCATCTATAATATTCACATAATATGAACCTCAGCCATCGAAGTTTATTATTATTTCTGTGATAGCTACAGGAGATTTTGCTGTACAAAACCTATTTATAACATTTCGAAGTTTCACGAAACTTCGTGAATCTTCAAACTTCACAGTAGGATGATATTAAGCCAATCTTTGCTTAGGCTTGAAAACTGACATCGAGCGATGTCGGGATAAACTACCGAACTTAGAAATAGCTGCAAAATTTAAATTCAGTAAAATATACATTTTGGCTTGCTGAATTTCCATCTGAGTGGTCAGCCAACCTCTTGAGATCCAATTTTTGGCTACAAAGCTATTACAGAAGGAGGGCCCAATTACAGAAAATAGGTGTTTTTTGTTATATGTTCAAATTTACCTCATAACTATGAAGAATTTTTTTAAAATATTACTAAGCAAACTAGCTTCTGCCCGCGACCTCGTTCGCGTGGAAAAGTTTTTTTTGCTAACTTTAACCCGCAACTTCATTTAAGTGGAAGGTGAAAATATTTTTAAATAATACGTAGGTAGCTATCAGCCTTGCACATCATAAATGCGCGCGCAATACTTGATCATTATTTTGCTGCGATGTTATTTTAAAACTGCGATATCTCATAAAATATTCATTATGTGAATCGAGTGATGCAAAGAGCAATTTTGTTTAAAATTAAATACTTGTAATGAATCACGTATTTCTTTGGATAAGGATTAATATCATGTTTATAAAAAAACCTTCGCAAAAAATGGATTTTCACTACGCAGCGGAACCTCTCAAAGGGAAAAAAACACCGATTTTAAAACATTCTTCATTGGTGCTCCGTTTCCATTAGTCTTAGCGTAATGATATATAGCCTATAGCCTTACTCGATAAATGAGTTATCTAACACTGAAAGATTTTTTTAAATCGGACCAGTAGTTCCTGAGATCAGCGCGTTCAAGCAAGCAAGGAAACAAACAAACTCTTCAGCTTTATAATATTAGTATAGCTAAGCAAATTGATTCAATTATAGAGATATCAAAATTATTATTTTCATACTTAAGTAAATACTTTAACATTAACCTTATTTCTATTAAGATAACCGTGTGCTCGTATATTCATATGTATAGAATCAAGATTTAGAAAACGTGTAAAAGATCATAAAGACATAAGTTATGTGAGTCACTTCCTCATCATGAGCGGAGTATGACAGATAGGCATTTCGCTTTCACCGGCTGATATGGCAAGGCAAGGATCGGTACGAGGAAGAAGGGCTGCCCTACTTAGGATAATGAACTATATTGTAATCCCAGCAACACTCAACATAATGCCCATGCCAAAGTAATTCATAATACGGACTACATCTGCACCTATTAAAGCTATCACGATGCGACATTATGAAAATCCGAGTAAAGCTTGGTCAAGTTATTCCTTCTTTCACATTTTTTTTTAGAATATATTGTAAAAAACATCTCCAAATTAATAATAAGCTGTTAGATACAACGAGTACACTCTATAACATGGTCGTACAAAACAAATTTCTACCTGCATTCACTAAAATACTGTTTGGTTTAGGTATAATCTTTGTATACGAATAAACAATACATAACCAACATTCATTATAGGACAGTTAATAAAAATGTCTTTGAAATAGTGCCAGGAGACCATGAAGTCAGGAGAAATTAAGTACTCAATAGTGCATAGAGCTAAAAGGATCTTACTGAAGGAAATTACTAATCACTGAATTTGAAAGACAGTAAGTAACTACATATATTAACATAATAAAAAACCGACAAACTAACGTATAGGTAAATTGCATAAATGGATACAAAGTTCAAAGTTTCTTATTGCGCCATGTTGTGACAATGATGGTGGTTGGCTGATAGATAATGTCTATCGGTATCAAGTCCGCTAACTGTACTTTTAAATTAGTGCAATGACCATAATAAATTAACACCTATAAAAATAAAATTCAACGTTCAGAAAAGTCATGAACAGTTTTTTAGACAAAAATAACATTGACCTAAAACTGCAGAGCCTGTAAATATTTTATAATGATGAATCTAAGCTACGTACCAGAATTTAACTAAGTTTAAAATTTCAAACACACGCTTAAAACAACTAGACCCTCAACGCGTTGAATATGAGCCAAGATAATTCTCCAATTACGTCTAACAAGTAACCACATCAATCAAGGATTCGTTATCCACGCATGCCAGCCTCCCAATAATTAAAATAAAAGGTTCATGGTCGCGTAATTTGATACTTTAATTGCCTGATGACCAAAGCAAACGTACAGAGCCGTTATGAAATAATTATCGTCACAGTCCACAGTAATGCATATTATGGCTACGCAGTAGGTACATGTTGCGAAAAACTCGCGTTGATAGAGTGCGTGCGAGTTCCCGCGGTAAAATAACTTTTCACTGATTGTATGACTAATTAATTCAAAAACAAAACAAGTTATTATGACAATACAATCAAACATGATTAGCGGATACATTTTGACCGACAGAAATAAAAAAACATTCCGCATTTATATTGGTCATTGATTGGTGGAAGCCATATCTTCTAAAAAACCTGCACGATAATAGGTCTCCCGGAAAGTTACCATTAATTCAAAATAGCTCATAGCTGGGGGGTTGTTTTAGACCTATAAGAATTTATCAATATTAGTCCGATTCTGAAATTGTTAAGATCGAGTTTAGTTTTTTTCATAAAATCCCATTTCCAAGAATTATAAAATTCCATTTTGTTGAAAATCATTTTTATTTTTATTTTGGGTTTTGATTTTTTTTCATTAAGATTATGGTACCAAGTTTACAGTCATCTTTCATTTGTAAGAAAGGAACATCAAATGGGCTTCCGTGTTATAAAAAGGTTGCAATACCAAAAACCCGAGTTTCTTGTTCAAAATTTTCACAACTTCAGAGATTATAAGAATTAGCTTGCAATTTATACCCAAAAAGAATGTGCTTAATGCACATTCGTTTTACAGTAGTACACTTGCTTTGAATCGACTGATGTTATCTAGCTCAATAAAATAACTGGTTTAAATAAACAAATCACAATCTTTTGGCAACAAAGTTAAGGTAAAACCTTTAGATATATATATTTTTTTTAATTATTTTTGTTTCGACTAAATTAATATAAAATTGATCATAAATGTTGGTAAAACGGTTCGAAATCGGGGTAATATTGATAAAAAGCTTTTTTTGATCGTTACTTCCCAGGACATCCTGTATAAATAAACCTAATAAGAAATCGCTATGAAAGTTGATTTTACGGGAAATATAATAGGTTGGGGAAAAAGTTTCTTCGCAGTTTTTAAGAAAATTCAAATCATTATTTAATATAGTTTATTTACATTTAATTAAAGCATGTGGGTGCCATTTTGTTTGATTACTCTTTGCCGTCTTGTAGATAGGGGCATGATCCCATTGCTATAGGATTTTTGAGGCTTCTGATCAAAATACCGCGACAAGTGGTTTTGGCAGTTCTCTTGTGATGCTAACCTGACACTGCCTAAAGAATTCTGAAGAGACCGAAACAGGTGAAAATCTGAAGGTGCAAGGTCAGGAGTATACGGTGGATGCATTGACACCTCCCAGTCAAACTCGCTTAATTTTTGCTGAGTGGCTAAAGATGTGTGAAGGACTAGCGTTATCATGATGAAAAATCACACCCTTTCTGTTGATTAATTCCGGTCTTTTTCTCACAACTTCTTGCTTTAATCTCATCAGTTGTTTGCAGTAGTTCAGAATCGATAGTCCTGCCTGGTGGTAAGAGCTCATAATGAATAATGCCCTTCCAATCCCACCACAAACACAGCATCACCTTGTTGTGAGTTAACCCGGGTTTCGCCAGTCTGTGAAGCCTGACCGGCCTTTCACCACGACTTTTTTCGCACGTTCTTGTCGTACGTGATCCACTTTTCATCACCAGTTATCAGCTTTTTCAAAAATGGTTCGGTTTTATTACGTCGTAATAAAGAATCACAAATGAGTACACGGTTCCTTAGGTTTCTTTCAGTGAGCTCGTTAGGTACCCAAATATCGAGCTTATTTGTGTACCCAGTTTTTTTCAAATGCGCCAAAACTGTTTTGTGGTCAATTCCCAGTTCTTTAGCTACGTCGTAACTTCTGATATGCCGATCTTGCTCCACTTTTTAAAAAATGGCATCCATTTTATCCGTAATAGGGCGACCAGAGCGACGTGCATCTTTGACATCAAAATTTCCGGATTGAAAACGCTTAAACCAAATTTGTACTACTCTCACAGACACTGCACTAGGACTCCATAAACATCGCAAATTTTTTTCGCGGCTTGCATTGCTTTTTTACCTATTTTGTAGAATTTTTTTAAAATGAATCGAATTTCTTCATTAGATTCACTCATCTTGACAGTAAGAAAAACAAATGAAAATCACACATTTTCTTAATTTGAAATCATCCTCTTTAAAATTTTAACTTTTAATGATATCAAAACTAGTCAGATACAAATAGTATAGCCAAAGAGATTTTATTACAAGTTTATACATACTATATGCGAAAAGACTTTTTACCCAACCCAATAATATTGACTATTTTCAACTTTGTATGTTAACAATAACTGAAGATACAGAGTATAATCACTCGTAAGTGATATCTCTCAAAGGGCCACCATGGTTACTTGCCATTTAGGTTGCAAATAAAATAATATAATCTACACAATTAACGATCAAAATTTCAATCGTGCTTAATTGAGTTCATTTACAGTTAAGTGTTAAGTTTTTCGTTGATATCTGGTAGGTGTATTTACACACCGTAGCCCGTAGCAGTTCTTCGGTAGCTTTTTAATTCTCATTGCGTCAGACACACAACTTTTGTATCCTAAACATCATGATCAAGCGCACAAAGTACATAGATCATTAAAATTCGAAGTTATTTATTTAAACATATTGTGAAGGATAGTTTTAACAAATCTATACTATTATAATATATTATAAAGCTGAAGAGTTTGTTTGTTTGTTTGCTTGAACGCGCTAACCTACTGGTCCGCTTTGAAAAAATATTTTAGTGTTAGATAGCTCGAGGAAGGCTATAGATCATATATGTACATCACGCTTAGACCAATAGAAGCGGACCACCAATGAAGAATGTTTTAAAATCGTTTTTTTTTCCTTTTGAAAGCTGCCGGCAAAAATCATGTATGACAGAATTGTTCCCCTATAAAATTACTAAAAAAAGTCTGCGACAGCATATATCTAACTTTTAAGGTTGGCTCACTATAACCTTTTTTATTCTAACCAAATTTGTTCTAAAATAATGCATTATTTGGGAAGTTCTTATAAACATGATATTAATCCTTATCCAAATAAATACGTAATTCATCACAAGTATTTAATTTGAAACAAAATTGCCCTTTTCATCATTCGATTTCAATGAATATCTTAGGAGATATTGCAGTTTTAAAATAACATCGCAGCAAAATAAAGATCATGTTTTTTTTTGTAAGGACGCCGCTGCTTGGCCTCGACGGCCTTAGCAGCTTCACCGGTCTGTAGGGTGAGCGCAGAAGGCTCTCAACCCTAGTATAATGATCAAGTACTGTGCGCGCATTTTTGATGTGCAAGGCTGGCGGGCAGTCATGAGGGGGAGGGGCGGTGGCCCCAGTTATTTAAAAATATTTTCACCTTCTACGTAAACGAAGTCGCGGGTTTAAGTTAGCGTTAGCCCAAAGTAACTATTCCACGCGGATGATGTCACGGGCAGAAGCTAGTATGTGAATATAGAGACATACTGTGACAATATAAAAACATCAATTTCGTTTCTAAATGTGATAAGGCCTTGAGTTTACAGAAGCTTCATTATCTTACTAATATTATAAATGCGAAAGTTTGTGATTAGTATGTACCTATGTATGTTTGTTACTCTTTCACGCAAAAACTACTCAACGGATTTAAATGAAACTTTATAGTAATACAGCTTATATTGATATATAAACTCATGTATTATTCTGATGAATAACACATGAACTCAATTTATAAACATTTTATGGAATTTGGCCATTATATATAACGATAACGCGGGCAAAGCCGCGGGCGGAAAGCTAGTATTAGAATAGAATGAAAATATGGTTTATTTGGTACTTCACAATACAGAGTTTTAACGTATTAAGACAGAGTAACTAGGAGTGTTTAAGCGGGGGGTTCCCCGCGCGTGGAGAGCGAGCGCGGGCGGGAGGGCGGTGGGGAGTGGAATTCCGCGTGCGCGATAAAACCCGCAAGGGTCCCCTTGTTAAAAACACCTTAACCAGTTTTGACGATACGGTATTCAGTCCAGTCAATAAAGTGGTTGTAGAGTGCGTGAGCAAGCAATTTCTTTAGAAAGTCATTCAGGGTGCTTAGGTAGAAAACATAGTAAAAGTCCCGCCGTCTAGGAGGTCCCGCCTCACCTACTAGATGGCAGAACTTTTAGTATGTTTTCTACCTAAGTTACCCCCGAATACCCCTAAGATGCCCTCATCAATTCCTGGTTTCCTTATCATGGGCCCACCCTTAGAATATCTCCTTTTTAACGAAAAAAAGATTATTAAAATCGGTTCATAAATGATGAAGTTATCCGCGAACACACATAAAAGCAAAAAAAAAGCATATTGAGTAACCTCCTCCTTTTTGAAGTCGGTTAAAAAACCTTTTTTTTAGAAATTTTCTTCAGTTCTGGAGCGTGTAGTTCGAAAACGATTGAGAATATGGAAAAAGTGTTTAAATCAAAGTTATAGAACATTTTATAACCTTTCATTTCGTCTTTTGAACATTTTTTGCTACGACGCACCATTTTTGAAACAACGGCGAAGAACCTAAAATTAGGACCTTTGAACCCCCCCCCCCCCTCCTCCCCCCGCCTCACGTTTTCTCCTTGCACCCTGAATAAGTTTCTGAAGAAAGTAAGTTCCCGCTAACGCACTATATACCCTATTTTGAGTCATTCCTTGACTGGACTAATTTGGCTATTGTTTTTTGTTGAGGTGTTATCGAAAAACCTCTCAAAAATAGAAACATTGATGAAAAATATTCCGTAAGCACCAACATGCCCCGAGATTCTCGTATAGCAATTTCAGAAATCATATTTTTGGACTGGGCCAAAATGCTCCCTACAAACTACGAGTACCGCTAGTAAGTGATGCCATTTGCTATCTACGAGTATTTCTTTGCGTTTCTGCAGAACATTTGTTCAGCTGCTTTATTAAATGTTGCGTTTATGTTGCGTATGTATGGTTTTTTGACAAAAGTTGCTGTAAATTGTGTAGATTATCGAGTGGTATATTATTTTAATTCACTTAACACTTTCAAAAATGGATGATGTTTTCAAATGCCCTATTGATTTGTTAAGCTATGACCACGTCCTAAAGCGGCTGCTAAACTGAAATAAATTAATAAAATAAAAATGCGCCAGACCACCACCACCACCACTCGTCATGGGCTCGAAGTAGGGATAAGTACCAAACAAGGATTAAGACAGGGGCGGTCTGGATGTCTCCCAGGACATCCAGACCCGAGCCAATTTAGAAAAGATCGTTTCCTGAACTGACCTGACCGGGAATCAAACCCGGGACACTACGGAAATCAAGGCGAGAAACCGTGCTACAGGGCACTACGACAATCGTGTCGTCAAAATCTTGCTACATAATTCATAAAATCCTTAACATCTTAAAATAGTGCATTGATAAATGCAAAAAACAGTTATTTGTTTTTTGCATTTATCAATGCACTATTTTCTTCTACACATAGATAAAAACTAATAAAAATCGACCTGATACTAGGGACTTTATCTTTAAATAATGTTTATAAAACACCTATTATATTTAGTAAAAACGACTATTCTTACGAAATAAGTCAATATTGGGTGCGCATCAAAACTTAACTTACCTAGTTAGAAAGAAATGAGATTTACTGGGAAAAAATCCTTGAATGGCTCCAAAAATGACCTCGAGCGAATTAACGTCGCTGAATGTCCAGAGTCTGAAAGATCGTGGTCATTTTTCGTGATAAATGTAAAACAATAAAATTTACATCGGTAAATAAAAAACTGAGAAAGAATGCGCGTTTTTTTTTTTTAATTTATGTTCAGAAGCTTTAATTGGATCGGCTTTCATTTACGTTTCACAAAACTGATTTTAATTATCGATTCTTAATATAAGTTCTAGAAGGTACATGATTCTTAAATTAAATCAAAATGAAAGATAGGGGACTCGCTTTAGCGCGTGGACCGCTCTAATCAGGCCCCCGTCCTAAATGACTTACGGATGCGCATGCATTTACTAGAATATACAATTTAGAAGAGCAATTAAGTAAATTGCTTTGGAGAAACACCAATTTTAATAAGATAATAGAAAGGTCTCTCAAACACCTTATGTCTCGTCACAGTAGTGGCATGAAGCGACATCCCGCGTAGGGTGTCATTGCAGCATCTCACAAAGCCGTCGCGGGGTGCGCGCACGTTTATAAGGTGGGGTGTGACCCAGCCGCGCTACCAGTCGTCTCACGACCGACGAACTACCGGTCGCAGTGAAGTGACTCGTTACTTGTGATTCGCGTTAAGGTGAGTTCTCACACTGCTACCGATAATTGGGCATTGTGCGCGCTCGTGTATGACGGTTTTAATTGATTTATCAATATTTTTAAGTGATGTTAAAATTAATTTGTAAACTTAAAAGTTAAGTCCAATAACTAAATTAAATAAATAAACAACATCATGATAACTAATTATTACATGCCAAGACAATACAAAGAAACGTCATGTAATAATAATAAAAAAATCAAAAAGTGCATGAGTCTTATAAAATTCAGAAATCCTAAATCTACAAAAAACCTAATTAAAAACTACCAATTAAATTCTTTACTTGAGTATTATCCCAAATAAATTCAATGTCAACCTTTCATACAAAAAACATCAACGCGCGAGTATGAACTACGAGTAAGTTGTGCTCTGAAAATACACAAAATATGTTTTTTAATCAATTGTAAAATATTTTGCAATTTATTATAAATATTTTATGTATGTTTGTGTATTACATTGTCTTTATCTGCATTATCTTTTCGTAGTTTGTAGCTATTTTCGTAGCGTACATAAATCATCCCACTGAGTCGATCACCGTTTTTCATCAATCGAAACGACACATTTTTTACAGATTTTATTAACTGAAAATTTCCCAGTTCCCTTCGACAAATTATTTTTAATTGTAAATATGGTTACGCAAGTTACGTTTTTTCGGCTGTAGGGAGCGGCAGGATCGTTTTAGTATAGCGACTTCGTCGTAAGTTTTGTACGTTCAGAGTTAGAGGCGTTCACATCAATCCTTACATAGAGGCACCTTATACTGCTGATTTAAGACCCATTTTTCAATGGTTTTGTAAAGGTTGATTTAAACGTGTCTTCACAATAAAGCCTTATTTTTTTCCTGATTAGCTTCAAATTTAATCAAGCAGATTAAGTTTGAATTCCTTAATGTATTTTTAGAGACTTTAAAACCTTAATACGTGATTAAAAATAAAAAATAAATATGCTTTTTGGTGCTAGTTAATTTTTAGTCTTTCTTTCAAAATAACAGAATTCTAATACATAATCGAAATACATTCAGCTTATACCCACGTACATGAACTTTAAATTTATTGAACGTTACATTTTTAGACGCAAAAGTTACATAAAATCGTAGATCATGATCTAATTACGGGTTCAACATCTTAATTCTCAGTAATCTAGTGTGATTATTAACGATATCTTTTTTTTATTTTAGAAGACATGAAAACCAATTGTTCAAAGTGGATACAGAATACAGATCGCTCGCTAAAAACGTGCGAAGCAATATCTTGCGCACATACAAATGATTTATTGCATACTATTATTGTTCAAAATTGAACTAATCTTGCTACATGAACCTGCATACTCGTAGGTTGAATTGTATTCTCAAATGTTCTAAATATAGGTAACACATTCCTGGTAGGCTTCGTAAAATTGCCTCACATTGCGGACTTAACTGACCCGCTGGCTATGTTGACACCGCGTAGAGGCTTTTCAACGGTTTTTTTTGCAAAAATGAATAAACCGAACGAAGATATTCAATTTATTTGAAGTTTTATTACAAAACGTAACACCAAACCAAATAATGTATTTTTAGACCTATGTAATACTAAGTATAGTATAGTAGGAATCTGATCGCCACATTAGAACTTCTTTAGCTACGAACGTTGCTACAACAGTAGTAACTAAATGTATAGTTATTAGGAATTGACCACAAAATAGTTAATTTAGAACCGTTTGAAAAAGGTAAAAAATGGTAGCTTTTATAAAAAAATCTTTTCCTCTATTTTTTCAAAGATTTTTATATACTTTTTGATGAACTGAGTCCCTTCCAGATTCAGATCTTTTAGACGTTGGACATGAGTTATTTGTTTATATCATAGTTGTTTTACTTATTACTAACTACGAGTACTGTTGGCAAATTAACATATAGAGTCTTTTAATGACTCATGGTATGATAGTGATAAAAATCAATATATTTGGAGCTGTTCCTTCACACATCCCAGTCCTAAACTGAGCTTAGAGTTGAAAAAGTTTTTTTATATATTTAAAAACAACCTATAATTTTAACTTTATCTTACCTTTAGAACTTCGTTAAAGTTGTTTTATTTTGGAATTATTAAGTAGATCTGGTAAAATATGTATATTTTTTTCCCGTCAGGGATAAGATTTTATGAGAGGTAAGTTAAGTACGTTTGAGAAATAACGTTCTAGAAAATCTTTTTAGAAGCTTTTTAGTAGTAAAACAACTGCGAAACCCATGGCTTTAAAATACTTACTATAGGTATTTATTTGCACTTCATAAAAATACTATCCTAAAATAACGTTGATATGAATTACGCAAGTGACATCTTCTAATCTTAATTAGCACCATGAATACATGCTATATTACCAACTAGCACACAGAGATTTAACCTTTATGTTGAAATTCTCACGCACATCATTAACATATTATTCATACTGTCTTCGCTGCCGAATATTCTAGTAAGTGAGACCATTATGTCAGGTGGCCAAATAATATAAAATTAACATAAAACTTTTTGTGGCACAGTGCAAATGGCCGTCCACGCTTCGTTAACTGACAAAAACAAATAAACTATACAAGGGCGACACTGAAAGTTTTTAGAACGGGCCACTTGCAAACAATATAATAAAAAAATAAGTTCTTATTTTGAAAAAGGAACTCTTTATCAATATAATTGTGTATGTATTTCATTAATTTGCCATTTGCTTTACGATTTTGCGGCAAATTAAAAATTGTCTGTGTCACGTCAGCATGAAGTGAATGCAAGATCGTGCAATATTTTTTTATGACTTTCGATGTCATTTACACCTGGGAGACACCCTTGGCTTATTACCTTGTGTGGTACCTCGTAACACAGGGATATTAATCCCTACTTCGAGACCATTACAAGAGGTGTGTTGTCTGGCGCATATTTATATTTATTTATATTTAAGTCAACAAGAATGTTATGATAGAGTTTACAACTGGTTTAATGAGTGAAAACGTGATCGCACTAATCTCACCGATAATTTGCGTGAGGGACAGTTAACCAGTGTTGTGATAGAGACTGACAAAAGATTGACCTATCAGCAGATTCGGACAAGCTTGAGTATCGGTATGAGTCAAGTGCACAAAATCCTACATGAGTATTTAGGTGTCAGGAAGCTTTGACCCTGGTGAATACGGACGAGTGAACAAAACTAGTATAATAAAACTAATAACTCGCTAGTTTGTTCAGTTTTTCATTTTCTAAGAACTTTCAGTGTCGCCTTCGTACATTACGCCAGGCATTACTTTACTATTTGCATACTTTGTGTTGAACCTACATTGAATAACTGACAACGCATCATGTCATCGGAAGTTTTATAATAGAATTGTTAATTACAAAGAAAGAAAGACAAATACGAAATGTTCGAAGCAATTGAAACATGTCTATTACTGTTTTCAAAATTTTATTTTAGGATGAACATTCAGATGCTTATTACCAATAGTGTTTGTTTTTTCTGATGGTCAATGAACAAATAAAGTAAATTCGTATCTGCGACAACCTATCATCTGATCCCAAACTAAGCAGATCTTGTACTATGGGTATCAGACACATACTTCAATATTCCATAAAACATACATAAGTAGATAATGACATCGGCCAGGACGAGAAGCGAACACACGACCTTTGGCTCTGAAAGCAGGATTGCTCCTACAAGCCAAGTTCAAGTCAACATCCAAGTGTAGTCATCACACATTATTTTAGTTAATGAAATTTATTTACAACCTTTTGCGTGCTGTAATAATGATACAGAAAATTAGTACGAGTACAAAAAAAATATCAGTAACAACTGAAGCCAAAGGCAGATTTCAGTGATTTGCATGGAGCAAGGCTCCTTATGAGCGTCAGCAACAAATCAGCAACTTAACCCTCACAAACTCTCAAAATCACGTAGATAGGCAGTCAAATATTTGCCTGCAAATACCCCGCATCTAAAAACGATACTCAAAGTTGATCACACAAATTGATGCTATCCTGTTACATGTCCGTAGAAATTAAAGGACCAACATTGATTATCGTTACTGCCCCCCAATTCAGAACGAAGTTATGAAATTATGGTAAATTACCGGCTACACGGTAGTATTCAATATTCTTATATGTAAAAGCCAAAGGCCTTGTTTGTGTGAAACGAATAATACACACATACCCCCTTACTAAAAAGATGACTTAAAAATGAAAGAAAATAACCGAATCGGTCGATAACTTTGTTCTTAATGAAAATAAGCGGCGAAATAGTACTCACACAAGTTCTGGTTAAATACATTAAGACCCTGCATGACGATTGAAATCTAAGCTTCGATACTTTTAGAATAACTTCTCGCTAGTTCTGCGTATTTTTTTTTTACAAAATCGCTAATATCTCTGCCGACACAGCAAATGTGTACGCAACTCTTACAATGTGACAGCGTATAATTTCATTCCGCAGCTTTTCATTAGCAAAAACCGTAAGATAAGTGCGCAATCACACGTTTCGAGATTGCAGTACGACAACAAAGCGAATTCCCCGCAGGAATCGATCACGCAAGCCTGGCTCTCAATTATTAGTATACAACCTTAATGACCTTTGATACCTACTCACCATAGAATTAAGACTCAAAATCCCGCCAATCACATCGTTCTCAGTACTATTGAGTATTACCAGTGTTTTATGCAGATTGCGGACTCATGTTTTTATTGTTTATTTTAATGAGCAGTGCGCGGATAAATTAAATTCTTTCGACCAGTTATGGGATTTGTTTGGATTTTGCACGCTATTATTAAGATTTATGGCTTATCGGAGATTATGAATTGCATAATTTGTCATGAACTAACGATTCAGTGTCATCTTTTTTACGTCGTGACTGATAGTAAGAACCTTCAAGTTACATTAAAAAATATAAAATAAAAAGTAGGAAAAATAAGCTATTATTTAAAATTTTGTAAAAGCTTCATTTCATAAGTTTCATTTAAAACGTCGATCATTTAGAGAGCATAAAATGATATCATACTTATGCAATACTCTACCTAGTACATAGTGAATAGTGTGTGAGCGTGGTATTGAACAGACTGCCTATTCTTACACCCTCGTAAACACGTTGCATCTGAAAACCAGCACTAAAAGGCCCGATTCGGCCTAAGCTGTGTGCCGTTTTTTTAGATGCACAATAGTTTACAATATGTTCATGTTAATTGTTCCTAATTATTTTTTTTACTAATTTACTTTTCATATTTATTGCAATCGTTAAAAAATATTTAGTTTTGGACTTCAGACAAGAACCTTTACTTCGTTTCCAATCTCAAAGCTAATATATTAATTCGTTCGTTCTTGACACGATAATCCCAAAGTTTAATGAAATAATAAATCTTATTTGTGAAAAACCTTACAATCAACGCAATTATGTTTCATTAGCAGTATCATCGATATCTATCGATAGAACCTGTTTAACTTTTTCACAAGATTACTGAGAGGTTTAATTACCCGGACTTCAATTACCGATTGAGACCAAACTGTATAAAATGAACCTTATACTCGTAACTTGAAAGACAGAGAACTTCCAATAAAAAAATAATGAGTGAGGTGACAATTGACAGCGGTCTTATTACATTATTTATTGCATTAACAGCTAATTTATTCAAATAAAACCCAAGTAAATCGGGAACCTGAAATTTTCTTTCCTCCATCCGTTAGATGTATAATTCTAAACTAATATGGATTTCCAGAGTATGAGCTATTGTTCGAATTAATAACATTGAACATGTTATGAACCATTGTTTTATTTTAATGTATTTCACAATAACAAAACAATATTTATGTGTATGTCTCTAAAAAGATCTGTCCTGTATTTCCTTTTCGGCATAATAAAGGTTAATTATCTAGGTAATTACGAAAAAATGTCATAGCATTGCGTGATTGTAGTATTACGGTTTGAGCAAAGTCATCGGTGTGTAAATGTTAATCTTGCGTTCTTGCGTATAAAGCCCATCATTTACATTTTTTATCACTGTCATCTACGTACTTATAAGCAGATAATCGAAGACCGCATTCTTAGCCAGCGTTAGCGTGTTAATAACTCATTGTTTTTCCTAAGATGAAGTCTACGGAAACTAAACTGCTCGTAAAATTATAAAAACGTAAAACGTTCAACAAAATGTCTACCAGATTTAAATTATTCCACGCTCAATAGATGGCAGCTGCGGTATTTTAATTTTTATTGTCCAATTATTTATAATCGTACGGGATGTAGGCGTTGTTTTTAAACAGTCACACAGTCAATTAATGAATCACAATTATCTTTTTAGATACAGATCTAAAATGTTTATTCATTTAATTATTTGCAATAATCA
Source organism: Udea olivalis (assembly GCA_947369235.1). Classification (NCBI taxonomy): domain Eukaryota; kingdom Metazoa; phylum Arthropoda; class Insecta; order Lepidoptera; family Crambidae; genus Udea; species Udea olivalis. Next base: position 13,364,142 of record OX376351.1, read on the forward strand.
ATGGAAACATCCTATAAACACTAACATTTATAAATACAAATAAAATAAATAAATATACGCCAGACAACACACCTCTTGTAATGGTCTCAAAGTAGGTATTAATATCTCTGTGTTACAAGGTACCACACAAGGAAATAAGCTAGAGGCGTCTTGGCAGACCCGAGTCAATTCATAAAAGGTATTTTTCTAAATTGACTTGACCGGGAATCGAACCCGGGACACTACGGAAATCGAGGCAAGAAACCGTGCTACAGCGACTACGCCAATCGTGTCGTCAAAACTTAACCTTCATTTTATACTTGTCGTTAGAACTTAAAATTGTGGCCTATAATACCTACTGTGCCAGTAACGCACTAGCTCCAACGGTTAGGTACGTAGGACATCAGTACGTCAACCATGAGTTTCCATCACGCAAACTACGATAGTTGACTACAGCTTTGAATTCCATTTATAGCTGGGACTTTTGAAAAGCTGTACTACTACTAGGGTTTTGGACTGAATAATCAAATACATGTGTTCATAAGCTAATATTGTTTTAGATGTTGTCAGCCAAATGGTTACTGTGCGTTCTGGCGGTGGTGTGCGTGAGCGTGCGGCAAGCAGATGCCGCGCCCGCGCCCCAAGCGCAAGCGCAAGAAGATGGGCCGCCTGCGCCGGTAAGTACACAACTTAGTTTATTTGTATTATAATACCAGAACCACAAAGAAAGGAAAAAAAATAGGTTGCTTAAAGATTTCACATTTTTAATAAGGATAGGACTTTTTAGATTTGAAATATTGAATCAAAGTAATAAAGTAAATAACCTACCCATAATAATCATTATTGAAATGTCCTACTCGTACTTAATTTAAACCCTTGGGGTTCCTATAAAAATTAATTCGAATTTCTTGCAGATTCCAAAAACTCGTTTTTTCATTAGATGCTTAGAATTGACAAGAAAACTTTTTTTTTCATTATAAAAGTTACCAGAGACCTTGATTAGGCTAATATTATAAATTTGGAACCTAAAACTAGTGGTGGGGCTTTAACAAGTTTTGGTGAAGGACTAAAATGATAATGTGCCAAAAGGCTATGATTGATTGCTGTTAAAAAAACTCATTTACATCCAGTTTATTACTAAACCGTATGCGTTTGTTAACGCAAGGTCAGCTATGTCAAGTGTCAACTCATCATAATTTATTTCGCATTGTAATAATTGGCGTTGTGAGAATCAACAATCACTTATAAAATAAAGTAACTGCTGACTTTGACATAGATGTGTTTGGCAGGGGTGTGAATATGACATTATCGCGTATTTAAGTATACTCATTACATTATTGCAACTTTGTTATCAAAAATTTAGGCTATACTTAATTTTGTTAATAGCTGACATTTGAAATCAGCAGATATGAAACGCATTATTTAAAATGACCTTGCGAGATGTTTATTTTATTATTGTACAATTGACTGTTAATACCATCTCCATACTTAGATTTGACGAGTGTTAATTCTACGCAAGTAGTACTCGTAAAGTAATTGATACATTCGTGTAATCTTCGTTCAAACACTGTTCCTGTAATTTCAAGGTGCTAATGCGCAGTAAATAACATGCAAACAATAAACATGACATGTAGGTACCGTTTGTTAATAAATTTACTTAAAATGTCCCAACCACAAGTTCACCTATTTGGTCTATTTTTGAGCTCAAATTCTCGATGTTTAGACTTAAGAAATTTCTTAATTAATCGTAAAGCTTTGGAAAAAGCAAAAAAAAAGCTAGGGCCTTACATGTTCGTGAATGCATAAATACCTCTTTTGTAGCACGTGCTCATAAGCTGCAACAAACATTCAGGAATCCTAAGCATTTAAATAAATATAAATAAACGTACACAATTTTGGACCGTGTTTTAAGGGGTACCTTAACTGAATGCAGAATGCAATCAAGAGAATCTATAGATTCCAAGCCAAGTTTTTTATTTGAACACATAAAATATTTTACTACAAACAATAAGCTCAGCTTAGTGGCATTTAATTAAGATGATCAGTCGAATAATATGTGGAGTTCCGCCAGCTAGCGATTCCCTTCTACAGCTATTTCATTGATTGCTGTTCTATCGATTGTACCTTAAAGGGTCTGTATCTAAAAGTTGTCTGCCTTAACATTAAAGCTTCTACTAGCAAGGATGTGCGGTCGGCAATAATTTAAACAAAACGTGCATACCTTTGACCTACAGCGTGCGACGAGTTAGACGCAAGAACTCCGTTACGACACGAGCGCATCTTCGCCGTACGACACAACATTCATTTAAATCCTACATTTATAGTGCAATATAAACCAGAATGGAGTTAATGGGATTCAGCTGACATTAAAAGGAAGCAAACTTTAGTCAACCAAAGACTTGAAAGCTTAATCTCATGATAAGCAGACAAAAGGGCAACTTCCCTTGAACGACATTGTACAACTTTTTTAGTGTTGTATTTTATAGTTAAGCTGTTTACCTACAAATAAACTTACTGGTTATGACAATGAAATGGATACGCGGACTTAGCTAAACATTATTATTTATTTCCATTGTTACCACGGAATCCTCCATTTTAGCTAGTTTTGTGAAACATAAGGTTTTTTATTGAATGTTGATCAAAACTATGAATTGCTCATCATATATATCTTACCTAGAACTTATTCGAAACCAGACATTAAGATGAAGTTTTTTTTAAAATACAACTAGTGGGAGTTTACAATAATTTTTCGTCTCCATAATTTCTTATTTATTTCCTAATTTTCGTTAAGCTGCTTACTAATTATGGCGGTTTACAATTGCCCTGTCATATAATTTGAACATTATTCGCAAACACTTACGATACTGCATCCAAGTACTAGAATCCGCATATACCGGATTTATAAATAGACGGTAAATCTTCTTTATGGCCACATAACTGCCTTTGCCCTTTGCATGACGCACATGCTAAATTTATGGCGTACCCATTTTCAAGGCAGGTTAACTCTGATCGGTAGATAGCTGCCAACGTGACTCTAGTGGTCGGTGCAGTTGTTTTTGCAGCGTGCTATGGTATTGTTCATTCATAAAGCACTATGGTGGCAATGTGGCACGCCCGGTCTTCGCTCATATCAGCGCATCTAAGCTATTATGCTAACGATGTGAACACTCGCGGCTAAAACGCACTAATTGGAACCAATTGCGACCAACCGCCTTTGTGCGCGCTCTTTGACTCTTATCTCGATTAATTGCAAACACTAAACAATAAAAAATACTAATTGAATCACATTGTCTCAACTTAGGTGCCAGAACTGAGCAATGAATAGTTTTAGCCTAAAACATTCAACGTGAATACTGAAACAGCAATTACGGTTTCGTACGTCGCAATTATTCCAGATTTGAAACGCTATTTGTCTTTGCATAAGAATTAAAGTGAGCTTGCAAAACGCGATGTATGCTCAGTTTGAGTTAATTGACGTATTATCACAATTAAATTAATAGAAACGGTAATTTTACTAACATTACCATGGAGATTAAGCTTATTGTTTACAATTGGCGAGTAAGGAAGTGCCCTTAAGTTTCTGGCGATAACAAAGTCCTAAACAAGAGCAAGAGAAGATTCGCTGGATAACTAATTTCAGAGTCAACTCCCGTGGATTTGTATCTGCTAGCCGAGAATGTAGTTGCAAGATCCAGCGTAAAGGTCATAGAGGCATACCCGGAAACTGGCAGTAAATTAAACGGATGAATCAAAGGCCTTCCTCACCAATAAGTGACGCAAAATCATGGTCTAAATTGGTTCCCAGAGTGGTCCAGGTAGACCCCAAGGGGTCCACGGGAGACTCTAAGAGGGTCTATGTTTGCTTTATTTTTTATCGAGTTTTGAGAATATGGTAGAGATGTGTAGCGTGTGTAGGTCCACCGGAACCAGCTGAATCTTTAAAGCAGGCCATGAGAAAAAAAGTTTAGGAACCTCTAACCAATTACTATTGGGCCATAGGCGAAACTCGAAAAAAGCACAAATTGTTCACTGTTTTAGAGTTATTTAATCTAGAAAGAAAAGAATATCATAATTGAGATACAATACCTAAATGTTTGTCAATCTATTCTGCAACAATTACTCAATAAAACAATTGAAATAAATTCGCACCACCCAACAAACACTTTAGATTTAAATGCACTTGAGTGCCAAGAACAATAAACAATACTTATGTTGGCAGACCACATGGGAAATTGTAGGAAATTCTAATTAAGATTATATTGTGACTTGAAGCATGAAATATAATCCTATCTTGGTTTTTGAGTCGGATTAAAACTACAACTTGTTCAAGGGCTTACTCAAACCTACTATTTATTTGTCTCTGTTAAGTGTTTGTTATTACAAGTTAACTCTTTTCTTGACAGTATGAATACAAATACGACGTGGAAGACCAAGAAAAAGCTCTCTACTTCGGCGCGAACGAAGCGGGAGACGCGCAAGGCAAGGTCATCGGCGGCTACAAGGTGCTCCTCCCGGACGGAAGACTCATGACCGTCGAATACACAGTCGAAGGCGACAGCGGATTCGTCCCCAAAATCACCTTCGAGGACAACGCGAGCCCATTCGGCAAGGGCGGAAAGTAAACCGTAAGCTGACATGAGACTCGTTTTACTAATCGAGAATTAGTTCGAAATTCATCTTGTGACGTCATCTGGAATGTTCTGTTTTGGTTTTAGTGTAATTTGTAAGAGTACTGATAAGCATGCTCATTCAAAAATCTCGCTATCGATGTAGCTAGCATACACAGGCAAAAATGCTGAGCGAGCATGCTGCTCACTTGTGGAAGGCATACTTGCAACTTCACTTTAAATTTGTTAATGTTTTGGTTATATTATAACTGTTTATTTTTTTCTCATTCTTTGTGTACCTTCCTAAGAAACGATCGATCTTAGGAAGTCATGCAGCTTTTTACTTTTACTTTTTTAACAGTTTTAAACAATAAACCAAATTACATTATCATCAAAGCAAAGACCTAACAACATGTTTTCAGAAAGAAATAAAACACGAGTTCAATAAACAGCTTTTGCGACGTCACACATCTTTCGTTCGGGAATAAAATCTACAACGACCAATACAGCATTTTGATAGGACAAGTTCAGTAACATAGTACTGTCAGTTTAAGACGTATTACTAGATTAATGGTGTATTAAGGCATTACCTTTTTGAATAGGCAATGACTAGTACATACATGGTAGTATTAGGTAAAGGACTGTAAGTGTGTTATTTGTGCTATATTAAATAGACAGAAATCAATTCGAAAGAAAATAATTAGACTGCCAGAGGTAGTTCAAAATCTTCATTTGTAAAGTTAACCCTAGTTTTAAATACTTTTACATAGAGCGCAACTTATTACCCGAAAGTGTACACTAAAGAACGCCATGTATGATTAAAACAGGAATTTAAATTATTATTAATCAAGAACAACCTGTTTTAAAAAGTAACTCGATTGGTGTAAAACATATTTTTAGTAACATAGTGATAATTTGTCAGATGTTACCATTTACTGTGATTGATAGTGTATATTATAAGCGGAGGCCATTATTGCCATTAATATTAAATACAAATAATTGTAATAAACTTTGCATGTAATATTTGTATACGATAAATATTTTGTATAAATACTGGTTTTTTTTCTCCCTTTAATTAGCTAAATGATTGCAAAAATATGCCAGAAGTTTAAGAACCTGCCAAAAATGAGATTGAACCGAATATCTCACCTATTTAAAAATGGGCCTAATCCCAAAAAAATCAAACATCAAATAAAGTAGTGGTTCTATCAAACTGCTTCGCAACTTTTGATACTGATAAATTGGGATGGTTATCACAAACTGAAACATACATTGCCATACCTGTGACCTGAGGCTTTTTTAAGAAAACATAATAATCAATAGAGATATAAATATCCGGGACTCCTTACACGAAGATCATCTGACCTCAAAGTAAGCAAAGCTATAGTTTGTCCAATTTAGGCTGATAATTTTGACAGTTCATGCCCTTACGGTATTGCATTTTATTTTGGTAAAGTGTACTACAGATAATATCCCACTTTATTGAAGGGTACCGCCGACTTAGTGAAGTGTCTTGCAAACGAATAACAGAAGACAATATACTCGTAAAATCGGTTGTGAAACAAAATTATTCTTTGATCTAAAGTATAAAAGTGAACATCTTTTGTGAACAAGAATTGATAATAAACTTAAGGGACAGTTCTTCTATTGATATTGACGACGATGTTTATGAAAGTGATTTAGGGTGTGCACCATTATATTAGTTATATAACTTTAAATCCTAATACCTACCTTATTTGATTTACTTGAGGGCTTTTAAAGTTGTGATATATTTATTTAATTATCTGTTTATTGCACATTAAAATAAACTGACGATGACGACGACCCAAGTTCTATGAAATTATAAATCGATAAACGAATCAATTCAATAACGACTATAAACTACCCCATCCCTGTTGAAAGCTGTCAAAATTATCATCTTAAATTGGACAAATTTTAGTACTACGCGTGCTGCTAAGCATACTCAAATACTTGCAAATAAATACTTAAAAAGATAATAACTGCCAGCCACAAAAGAGAACATAAATGTTCGTCATATGAATGTTTATCATGGGTGGGGAGCGAACCACGTCCTCCAGTGCTAGAGGCAGGATCACTCACCAACAGGCCAGTCGTACAGATGCCACCTACCTTATCTTTCTGACGGGTCATGATGACGGCCGTCGCTTCAGTATCGAACTGCGGGCGCCCGGCGCGCCCGACCATCTGCAGGACAGTGCTGATGCTGTACTCCTAGAAAATAGTAAGTGGGTAAGTGAATTGCCCATTAACTGTTCCATAGCTCTGGGCAAAGGCCTCCATCATCGCAACAATGTATAGGAATTGGCTTAAGAGCGTTTGCTGGGGGTGGATCGAAAACATTGCATTTTTGTAAGGTTTTCGTGATTATTTCATTGAATTGAATTAAAATTAAATTTTTGCTCTATTATTGTGTGCATAATATTATTTAAAACACATTGATTTGTCTAAAATTAGGTAGTCGCCAATCATTTGCTAAATTAAATAAAAAACCGTTTTTTTTATTGATGAGATGAGATACTTAAAAATTTACTGTACACAGTTAAAGTTATAATAATGAAATTAAAAGGTGCATTTAATAGTAGAGAGATGATTTATGCTCAATTTAAATTCAGTTAAATATTCACGAAAACCTAAAAAAAATGCGACGTTTACGATCTACCCCAAACGCAAAAAGCAAACCCTCTTAAGCACCAACACGCTTGCTAATTGCAGGTTGGAGATCACCAACCCGACGGGTGGACCCCACTTTATCCAACAACGACTAGAGATTTTTCTTATTACTTTATCTATTGAGGACAAATAATCGCAAATAAATATTTTTCAGTAATACTACTAAATTATCTCATCTAATCGGTTCATAAGAAATTAACAGATTATGTGGGATAATGGATAATGGGGATAATCTGAATCATTTTATGAAATAATTTTAAAACATTCAATTATAAAATTATTTCATAAAATGATTCAGATACAAAAATCGCTTATGGATTTAATTAGCTTTGAATGTCCCTATTGATAGAAAGAGATTTAATACACTAAATCAAATCCAGTATGCAGTTCTTGTATTGCGATTAGTCGCAATGGCTATAGTGGGACAAACAATCCCAGATTATCAATCAACGGATAAAGTGGGATGCACCCAACCCCACCTGGGATTTGAACGCAGGACCTGCAGATTTCAAGCCAAGCACTCTCACCACTCGGTCACGGAGGCGGCCGAGTGGCGAGTATCCACATAAATGGATAGCCTACAGTTTTTGACGTGTTCTATATAAAAAAAACTTACTTGATAAGCTCCGTTCACGTACTGTTGGGTGTTCTTGATTATCACAAGATGAGCAGGAAGATTGACGCCCATTGCTAAAAAAATATCAATAGTCAATGTCTGTTTAACCGGAGCTACGTTTTAGAAAATGTGGGAAGAAGAGGGTCTTGTCCGGAGGTATTCAAATAGTTAGCTAATAGAAGGTAGGTAGCTGGAAAGTAGGTATTCAAACTTCAGATAAAATAAAAGCCCTCTGTTATAAAATCATTTTTACGTTTAAACAATAACTATTTGGGATTCGTACCGTTTCGCGTTGGCCTTTAACCGCATTGTGAAAACAAGAATAAATTTATCTAAACTTAGTAATAGGTTTAAAAAATCACTGTAGGTTGCATAAGCTTTTCTTAGAGAAAATTAGTCATTGAAAGCTCCTGATGCGGACGCTTGTGTTTCTGGAATCATTTTTCGGCTTTTTCCCAACTAACAAAGCTAGTTTTAGTAGACTGTAGGCCTTATTATATTAAGGCCTAATTTACTTTTTTCATTCAAATGTTATTCAATTTTAAAAAAATAAGAAAGACCTCACATGGATTGTTGGATTTCAGTTAGCTAATAACCATGTCGCTAGTCCAATTTATTTTTAGTTGAAGAATCAGAACATTATCGACACTTGACGAATTACAAGCGTAATTTTTGACAAATTAGAACTTTCAGTAATTTTTACCAATCAGAACTTTTACATGCTTTGGCGTATCAAAACTTTATTCATATTTGACGAATCTAAAAAAAATGACTGAAACCACTTGACGAATTGAAACAGTTTTCAGGCTTGACCAATCATACCCTATATCGACGATAAGTTGCTACTGCATGTAGTAAAAGTATTAGAGTGAGATGTCGGTACAGCGCCCTAGTGAGTAATTATAGTAGTTGAAGTGACGTAAGCTCATGGTTGAATAGAAGTTTGTGACTTCTATCAACTCTTCAGTCCACCTCCGCAAAATAATGTCATTGAAATGAAACCCAAGATTATAACAGACTAGCTGTCCCTCAGCGTCTCCCGTTTAAATACAGCTTAAAAAATATACCAGGTATTTCCCAAACGGCGAAGTCAGAAGCAAGTGACTGTGGCGTCATGGTGAACAGAACATTCAGAAGCCCACTTTTCGCCAATGGTATTAGAACCCATCGTGGTAGCTGGTAAGCCTTCCGCCGTCGTCGGGGTTGATTTGGTTTTTTAACTATGTTTTCCATCACCGTGGAGTTAGTCGGAAATTCAACAATGAACACTTAGATATATTATATTGGTTCCGGCCAGATTGGAAGCCGAGACCACACGATCTACGATTCGAGCTGGGGTGCTTAGCCCCTAGGTCGAGACGGTTTAAAATATATATTATATTAAAATATAGCCTTAGGTGGTTTCGGATTCGGAGCCTATTTAATACAAAAAAGCCATATAGCCATAGGTATATAGTGTATACCAACCTAAAGTAGTTGTTGTGATGAGTATGGGCAGGTCTCCGTTTCTGAACGCGTGCTCTATGTAATTTCTCTCCTCGAACAGCATGCCTGCGTGGTGACATCCGACACCGGCAAGCACCAGTGACTAAACCCACGTATACAAATAATTCGTTACTTTCGTAATTGAAATTAGGTTATGTCTACAATTGCTTGGTTATTACGGCATAATCACCACATCTGCCAAATGTGTATTGATGGTTTATTCATACAAACCCGAGCTGTTTCGAAAAATCTTAAAAATACACTGGCTTATTCTTCTTTCGTATCGATAGCAACTCTTTGTTTTTATACTCATATTTTGAATGCAGGACGTAAACTAAGGTTCTTTATTACAATTTGTAACAATTATGTTCAATGCAAGGGTAGGTGGGAATCGAGTGGCATAAGATTGTCAGTTTTTATTTCGTTCACTTGCTCTATAACCTAGCAAATACATTCAGACATAGTGGGAGTCCCAATAAAGTTTCAGTTAATACGAAAGGCATGATGAGATTTCTAGATTACCTACTAATTAGGTTAGTTAAATAATTAGTTTTAAGTATAATTTCACATACCTGAAACTTTTGGGTCCTAATTGTCGAAGCTAGAGCCGTCAGCTTAGCCTTTTGCTCAGCGCTGAATGTGACCGTGATCTCCCTAGATAGCGTTTCAGCAGTCAGTAGCACGCTCTTCCTCGTGTTGCAAAATATCTGCACATTACTTATAAGTCACATTCATGTCGCAGAGAACATGACTGTTAAAGGTTAACAGATAAACGATCAAGTATGTGGAGATGCTAAATAAATCACGATAGTTACAACAGGGCTCGTGATAAAATGTTAGGAAAGGTCGTTGAACAAACACCAATTAAGGATCTATAGAAAAATCGTATGACTGATTGACTTTGTGTGCTTTAGAAATATTTGGACGTGATTTTGTGAATCGTATTAACTAGTAATGTAATTTAAAAAATCAAAATAAACTCAGTTAGAGTTCACGATTTCGTTTACATCCTACCTACTGTGATTTAAAATGACCTTTCGTGTTAAAAACTGCAAGCGGTTTTTTTTCATCTTATCATTTAGATCATATATAAATGTAAGAGCTACATGCAGTACTGTTTAGAGGTTTCTATTTATTGCTGAAAAAGACCATGATGGCTTTGTTTTTATAGAAGCTCAAAGTATATTCGAAGTTCGAAATTTGCAATGTCTTTTAGTTGCTTTTTTATCATCTATTATGATTTGTGAAAAAAACAAACTCACTAAAGAAGGTTTCCCGTCATGGTACTTCTGAATGATCGGCCACAGTTTGTAATTGAGTATAATATCGAACTTGAAGATATTAGTGCCTTCCGAGCATGGGAAGCCTTCCACCACACGACGCAACTTCACTGGTCGACATTCGTCACCAAACCTAAAATATAATTAATGGCTGGAGAGTCAAAAATATTATGTAACGAAACGAAAGCTTACCTGTACTGATCTGGAACATAACGCCTCTGAAGATAAGCGTAAACAGTACGGACGTATTGGAAGTGTAGGTTAGTCCTACACTTCAAATACATTTTACATGTTATTAAGTAGGTACTTAAGTACTAACTGTAGATCAAGCATGTGGATATAAATACCCGTTTTTTATAATAAATACCCTGAGATGAAGGGCTTTCCTAACATTATAGCGTTTTATTACGAAATTATCTTAAAGGTAACGTGGATGCCACTAGTTAGTGTTTAAAGACTTTTTATGTGTCAGGAAACGTAGATTTATTCACGTGATTAGAGCCCCGGTAGCAGGAAAACTACAGTTTTAAGGTACTCGGTACCTGGTTAAATGAAAGCAGAGACCCATACCCACCAACGATGCCACCCAGCAATGCTTACCTATAATAAACTGCAGGTTTGTCCTCGGTGCCCAGCCACGCCGCCACATCCTCAGGGTTGCTGACCGTGGCTGACACGGCCACAAACCTGATCCGTGGACATGAATCCGAGTCTTCGGAGAGATCTATGATACCATTCTCACTCATGTTTTGGTATTGCTTTTGGAGTTTCTCGATGCGGTGGGCTGATTGGGCGGAGGCCTTGAAATCAAAGCTTATAAAGTAGTAACGCTCAGTCAGCGACAGAGGTAGCTTTACACTTAGTACCTTGTCACATTAACTTTGTCCACGTTGTCATAGCAATTAAAAGGGAGATCACAGATGGTAAACGGGAACAACTATGACAAAGTAGTGCTCAACTTCATCCGTTTCTGACCGTAGCCTCGATTCAAACTATTTTCTTCAAATTAGGTATGTTAAACAGAGTAATGTTGATTAATGAGAGCAATTTATATCAAAAAGGAGACCGTACAAACTGACTACGTATCTATGGACATGGGCAGTGTCTGAATATGAACTACCGGCAGCATTGTGCGAATACCTACTCTTAACTCCTTTAGAAAATTATGGACCGAATGATTTGTATACCGTGATAATATTGACAGATAGACGGCATTTACACTGCTAGTAAAGGCCTGTATTCACTTTTATTAGTGCTTGGTGCAACTGCTTAGTGATTAGGAGAAAACACGTGTGAACTGCGATTGATTAGGGCGAGTGATAGTAACAGTAGTTGTTAGCGTTTAGTGTTTAGCGTCAGCCAATTCCTTTAAGAGTTGGTAGCTTGCGCCATGGATGGGTCTTCTACTTATTCATTTTCGTACCCAAACTTTTTTTGGTCTTGCACGTTCAGGTTCCAAAATTTCCTCGATTTCAGACACCACCGCGGTTAAGATTTCTCTGTTTTTCTTGCAATCTATCTTCTAATCTAGAGCGTCGTGGCCTAGTGGTTAAGCACTCCAACTCGGATCGCGGATCGTGTGGTCCCGAGTTCAAATCTGGCCAGAAACAACAACAATCTTTGTGTTCATTGTTGAATCTCCGACTAACTCCCCGGTGATGGTACCTAAACATCGTTAAAAAACCAAACCAACCCGGATAGCGGTGTAAGGCTACCACGTTGGGTTCTAATATCACTGGTGACAAGTGGGCTTCTTAGTGTTCCGGTCACCATGACGGCAACAGTGACTTGCCTCTGACTACCCCGTTTGGGATAAAGTCGTGATGGTATGTTATGTTATGTTTTATATTTCTTGCAATTGCAAGCGCGTCCTTTGAGGTTTGTCCACTTCGTCCATACTTGCTGGTGGACGGCTAACAACAAAACAGAATTGGACACTACTCGCACTACAAACCTGCACTAATCACTCGCACCTTCTAATCACCTGCACTTGCACTAATCAAAGTGAATACAGGCCCTAATGCTGTTCCGGTCAAAGTGTGCTTACTTATTTTTGGTTTACATTGGAAAGTTTTTTTAATATGTTTAGTTTTGATAAATATCTGCTTCAGTTAAAACACAAAATTGGTATTCGACTACGAGACGTTTGCTATAAACCTCACGGAGCCCGATACCTTTCCAACGAATGCAAAACCGTGGAAATCGGTTCGTACGTTCTGGAGTTATAGCGTCAGCAAGGAAAACCCGACTTATTTTTATATAATAGATAACTGACTCCTACTGACAAAAAAACTCACAATACTCGACCTTGGTACTCCGGCAGCAAGGCGGTGTTCCCTAAGCAAGATTGGCAACGTAGATACCACTTACAGCGATTGCATTATAGAGCCTGCGGTGAAGCTGTGAAAGCCATCAGCGCGGCTAACAGGATACGTCATTAAAGTCTCCTTCTGGGGCTCAAAAACATGGCTTCCAAAGTTTTGCACAGGAGTTTGCCACCTGGTGTTCTGAGGCACTTCTTACGTAGAATTTAACTTATGTAAGAAGTACCTCAGACTACCGGTCCTGCACTGCTAGCAGTGCAGAGTCTATTATGAAAGAAAGGAAAACAGTCCCGTGCTGGTACAGATACCTATAACTTTTTTGAATATTGCTCAAGATGACCTCACTCCACCTGATGGAAAGTGGTCGTGAGGACCAGATATGAGGCTGACAATCCCAGTGATGCAAACGAAACTGGGCTGGCCATCCTCGCCTTGAAGATCTGCAGAAATGCCTTTTCACGCCCCGCTTGAAGACCCCGGGACTATAAGACTTATACTCACTGTCGGAACTTTCACTTACTTGTATCGTCTTCATCCTGCTCACGACGGATTCGAGCACGGGCCCGCGCGACTCGTCATTCAGTATGTGGACCTCGTCTATGAGGAACAGTTTGATAATTTCAACCAAACCACGGTGGTCTCTCCATCTTCGAGTTAACATGTCCCATTTTTCCGGCGTCGTTATTATAATCCTGACCGAGTAACAAGTTTGTTTAATTTATTATTTATTAGTTCGTACACAAAAAATACATTACAAGGGACAACATTAGAGAAAGCAGAAGTACAGTAGCATATCTATAAAAACTGTTTTCTTCCAGCAGACCAAATTACAGGATACAACGATATGATGGATGATGATGTATGATGGCGTTGGAAAATTAATCTTAATTTTCCCTTCAAAACGATTAGATAACAGTCATCGCTATTTTACAGGTAATTTAAAAACCATTGTTAGGTGAGTAAAAAAATATTATTTTTAGTGGAGGATGATGAAATTTTGGAAGTGTAAAAGCTCCATCTATGTTTAGAAACCCACATTATTTTATCAATCGGGAAACCTCATGAATTCATACCTAAGTCAGTCCGGTGAGTAATAAGTCCATCACAGCAGCACACTTGAGCCCTGATTGGTTGGTGATGTTTCTAGCTACTTACCTTCACGCTGCGAAAAGGGCTAATGAAGGGAAAGTCACCTAAATCTCCCCAAGGTAAGTAAGAGTACTTCCAAACTATGGTTATGATGATAACACCTAAACTGGGCCATAAACTTAACTTTAATCATTTAAATGACAACTTTAACAAGTATAGTTCTAGTCCCCTCTGAACACGCGACGAGTCCCGCATTCCGTTTTTTCTTAGTAAATTTAGTATATGTACTGCGCTCATGAGCGAAACAACTTCAGAGGGGACTAAGAGGAAGTTTAACGCGAACTATAATAGAGTAAGCTGTTTGCGTATATTCTGTTTCATACCTATAGGCCTGGAGTTGAGTGAAGTCAACGTCTGTGTCGCCGGTAACCTCGATGCACAGGAGGCCTAGTTTGGTGAACTTAGAGTACCATTCTGTTAGGCGTTCTGTACAAAGAGCTTTCACGGGAGCCACTGGGAATGAAAAGGAAACCTTCAGCCTTTACTAAATAGGTAAACAAATGTTAAACCCTGTAGGTATAGAAAAAAAATGTAGATTGTTTGATTTGACTTGGATTTTCAACATTCGATGCAATTCGGAAGGTCATTAAATTTTAAAACATACGTTTGTGGTCTCAACTAGAATTAAAACAATTGTAACTTAAGTGCAAGGTTGCCTATCCATGTAAATCCTAAATGGTATGTCTGGTTCTAATCCATCTAACTGACTCAAAGCTAGGCAAAGCCTGAACCTACATTAAGGAGGCTCAGTTTACTACCCGTCCCCAAAAAGAGGAAAAGGATACGGTTCAAAATCATAGATCTGGTTTCTCACAACCTTAGCGGCTATAGGTATCAGATATCCACTAAAATACAACTAATCCAGAGAATTAGGACCCACTAACCCTAACCATAATAGACTAATCTCCGTATCAATAGTTCATTAATTTTCAACCATCATAATAATAAGTAAGACATAACTAAAAAAAAACACTATTTAACTGTAAATTATTTTGAAGTCTTCCTTGATGTTTTTGTCCTCAATTTCCATGAGGAGCTGCACTACAGCCATTTCAAAGACAACAGTTTTACCGGAGCCTGTCGGTGCACACACCACCAGCGATTTATCTGCAAATTATAACTTGAGCTCAAGTATCGTTATTAGTTAAGTTCTCGTGTGTTAAATATTTATAGATGGTATACAATAGAGTTCTTACTATCGCTAAGCATCTTAAAACATGATGATCTCACCCTTAGCTAAATACTATATAGGTGTTAGAGACTGATGAATATAGATGCTTTTAGCCACATAGTCACACACACCGAAACCAAACTACCATGGCTTACCAGGCGTCCTATCAATCGAACGAGCTAACAGGGCCCTAACAATTAAGTTAAATAGTAAGAACCTGAATATAATGCGTCTTCTATAACTCTTGATTGCACCAGATTGAAAAACGGATAAGCAAATACATCTCTGTATTTTTGATCTGCAAAAAAAAACAAAAATATTGTCGCAACTATTTACTTAACTTTGATTCAATTTCTTAAGTACTTCCTCTTTTACATACCTATTTCTTCTACGCTTCGGAACTCATTAAACTGTCCAGTGCCTTTAGCAGGGCGTATTGACTTGTTATAAGAAATATTCATTTTTTCTTCAGTGTGGTTTTCGATACTAGAAGAAAGAGACAAAGGTTGCGATACCTGAGAGTCACATATCTCTTCTGCATCACCCAGAACATCAGTGAAATTGGAGCTTAAAAATAACAAAACAATTTAGCATAGTAGGTAACTAAAGCTATTCATAAAAAAAATATTAAAAAAACAGAAATTACAGTTTTGCCGCCATGTCAATGTGGTTATTTTACTGCAAACATGGTTCTCGTCAAACTGAGGTTAAATAAATTACTGTCTTGACCCCTAATTATGTAAATTTTTCATCAAAATGCAAACTGCTAGAATGAAATTGATAGAATTACAGGAATCAACAAAAAACTTCACAAACAGCGCTAATTGCTTAAATTTTCCCGCTATTTAAAGTTCTTCTGTGAAACTACGCAAAGGAATTTAATAATATTCCACTTCTTATACCATACTATTGCACGGTAGAGAATTACGGAAAGTGAAAACTCAGTTACGCTTAGGATCATTATTTAACATGATCATTGCAGTCACTGACTGATCCTGAAATAATAATAATTAAAAAAAAAGATCTATTTTCACACATCAAATTATAACATACAGAGTACATACCCTAGGATCTAGATCTAGCGCGTTATATTATTTACGTGTGAACTGGAGCCTAAACTAGGGTGGCCCTGTATTTTGAATAAAAAATAACGTCAACTGTCATACTAGAATTTTTGTAAATAGTTATTAGGGTATCCCTTTGGCTGATGGCCTAGTCGCCAATGCCACAATAAATTATAAAAAAAAAACGTCAACTGTCAGTGTCAAGCACAGATTAATGTCAAGAAAGAACCTGCCTGCTTTAACTTTTAAGCGTGTGGGTTTTTGTTGTTTTCCTCATTGAACTAGTTCATAAAATATTATTTTGGAAAATATGATATCGTGTGTTTATATTTAATCCATCAATCAAAACTATCGCTATGTAAGTAACAAAAAATAGTAATGTAAGTTCTTTTATTCTAGGTACTTTTTACTGAGTTTCTAAGTCTATAATTAAATGGTACGTTCTGTTCTGTTTTAGGGATTTAATTAATGACTACGAAAATGCAGATACCGTCAGCGTTGACACTTTAGCTTTGGAGAGAATAGTTCTTGAGGAAAGATCGAAAGAAATAACAGAACTAAAGTCACTTAATAAAAAAGTATGCAATCTACACATCAGCTTGTTGTATTACCGAAACACGAAATCAAAGATGGGATCTGTATGTTACGAGGCATGGAAAACTTTAGTTAAGAGAGTGGGTGGTTCTCAGAATGGATGGTGGGATCTTGGTAACTGTTTGCAAATAGCGAAGTCTGATTTAGATGTAAGTAAGATCACTATTTAAATTTTACACTTATTTTTTCTGATAAGCTTACCTAATAAGATAACTGGATAACTTTAACATAGAATATAACATGTATTTTAGCTATTTGAAGATGTTTAAGGTGAAATTATTTAATTATGCCTTCATTTTTCAGTACATCATGAATTCAGTTAAGGAAGACCCAGTTGATATTGTACTCAAAGTGTTCATGCAAAATGAGAAGGCAACATTGGACAAAATTGTTGATGCATTTGTAACCCTCAATCGGTTTGACATCCTGAAATCCATTGAAGATCCTTTTTTAAACTTAGCCCAGTGTTTCAACAAAGATGATAGTGGATATCAGAGCAATGGAAAGAGTAACGGCTGCAAAGAAATAATTAGCCTAACCAAAAATTTGCCAAATGACTTACCTCCGGCTCTAAACAAAAATGTGGTTATCAAAGATAAGGACCCAAATAAACCCTATCAGCAAAAGCCCAGGCCTCAGCCTAATATTGCTGATAAGGAGAATAGAAATGAGAATCCAATTTTATTTCTAACTTTTACTGAAGACGGTCACCAGACAGCACAGAATATTCAACGCTATGTAGAAGATTGGATAGACATTTCACCCATCACAGTGATAACTCTCAGTGACAAAAGAGATGAAGTATACCAGAACCCTGAGAAGTTCATCAGAGAATACTTTGAAAAGGTGTGTTTTTTTAAATCACGAAGACATTTTTTTTATTTTTAAGTCAAAGCTGTTTATTTGCAAACTAATTGTTACGAAAATGAATTTTGCCCGAAACCAACCATAGCATGGTTTGTGGGCATCATCTGTAGCATAAAACAAGAAAAACCTGCCTAAAATCCCCTTTGTAGCTGGGTTACTTACTACTACCAACGAAGCAATAATATTTCAACAATTTTAATGCTTAAAACAAAATTGTGTTTTAATAGTTATACTTACAGGAAATCTTTTTCTTAATAATTGTTTTTTTTTGTTTCCAGGCTGACTTTGTGGTGCCAATCATAACCTCAGGATATTTAGAAGAAATTAGGTCATGCAATACCAGTGGTCCGAACACTACTGACAATCTAGACTACAAATATGTAAATTTTATTTATACTCTCATAGTGAATCATTATATTCATGCAACAGGGTGTCTTAATAAAAAAGTTCGAACTGTTTTACCACAGAAAGTAGATGTTAATGTATTCCGGCATATTAGCATGTACCCAGATCTGATGCCATTTACCCATGAATCAAAATTTAATGAACAGTTTCAAGCTTTTCTGAAAAGGGAAAGATCATGAGGTCCATTGGCTTTATAATTTTTGTGCCATTTCAAGACTTTTTAGTTTAATTCTAATTGCTATTTTTTTTTATTATTTACTCCTTTCAAGAGTATTAATTTAGATAAATTCCTGTCCAATCAAGGAAACCTATTTGTAAACTTAGTGATATTAATGATACTGAATGGAACTATTTCTGTCCACTGTATGGTGATGTAAAGGTCAACCAGGAATATGACACCTTGTGGATGAAGTATACAGAAGTTTCAAAACAATAATTTATTAAATTGTTACTCAGTAGGACAGGTGTTATATTCAAGATTGACCTCTAAATTTTTGTACCTGATTTGTTTCTGGCAGTTATAAAAAATGAAATCCAAATTAAAAATAAATATTGCTTTATTTCTATTAGCTGTTTCCAATTACTAACACATTTATATTATTTATTTAAAGCAAAAATAACTGTTTTACTACATTATATATTTGGCCTGTTCTGCTTTAATAAAGTATGAAAGAATACTAGTCTATGTTGAAAATAGTTTTAACCATCAATGTCTCTTTGGAAGTACAAAACAAAAATCAATATTTAAAATTACTTAAATTATCCTAAAAGAAAGCATCAAAAGTTACTATCACCATTTATCACTACAAATAACCCGTCTTACAATGATGGAATTTTGTAGGAGATAGTACAAATCATCATTTTAAGGATTTAAGACATGTGTACAGGGGGGTTCACATCAACCTTTATAAACCATTGCAAAATGGGTCTTAAGTCAGCAGCATAAGGTGCCCTTAAGTAAAGTAGTAGTAAATTATAAAGGAACTGCTAAAATGCGGCATGTAGGAAGCTTAAAATTCAAAAGAAAATAAGTATAAAATATGTGTTGCAAAGAAGTTCATATGGATTGTTGCTTATATATCCTAAAAGGAGAAAAACGTACTCTAACATGTTCATAGACTTTGGTTTAGTCTGCATCATCATTTTGAGATTCAGCTTGACGATCATCTGTTTCGTCAGCAGTGCTGACATCATTCACATCAATCCCAGTGTCATTGTTGTCATTTGCAAGCTCCTCCTGAAATATTGATGTTTCAGTCATTTTATGAGCTAATACTCTATGTGCAGCATGCATGTAAGTGAGCAAAGTGGTAACAAACACCACTTACTCTCTAGAAGATTTATAAGATTTCTATTCTATGTATCTAATTTGATTTATTTGCCAATCATAACCTATGATTGCAAGATGAGGTACTATAACTAGACATGTGTAAGTAATGCGATTAATGCATTACGCGTAATATTACCCGGCCCGAGTACTGTGACATCACATATTAATTTATGCATCACACATCACACCAAACATTACGTACGGTCGGCGCGCACTGTTCGGTGTTCGCTTGTTCGGACTATTTCGGTTAGTATCGTCAAAGTTCGATTATGCTCCTCTCGCGCGAGGAAGAGAGAGCGAGTTCGGGCCTGACTCGGTGCTGCCGCTGGATTTCCACTCGATTGAAATTTCATTTTAAACATTTCAGACACTATAAAGTTTTTTTTTGGCACCACCCCGTAATGTTGTGGAAACATTTTCTCACATGAAAAAGTATTGTTATTAATTTATCGGTGGTACAGTAGCGCATCGCAAAACATATTCCTCTTACTTATTTTATGACGTATCACATCATATCAGATCGCATTGTAACTCGCTTCCGACCGAACATTCCAATTCGAATACAATATCACACAAGTGATAGTATTAGTGGGGTCTTCGCATAGCACAGCATTTCAGGTGATGCTCTGATGTAATATTACGCGGCACACAATGTAATACTGTATCACATTACTTTCAAAAGCACTGCTTTGCGCATGTCTAACTATAACTATATATAGTATGAACTGGCACCTTAGGCTTAGTAATAAAGGCAGGGGTGCAATTTTCTCTAACAGGTTTCAAATATTATAGGAAATTTGTATGTGAAACAATGATTGGTCTATTGTAGCCATCATCCCATATAAATTACTCTTTGGGTGAACAGCTTTCATAAAACATATGAAATCACATAGTACCAGAGCAAAAGTTTATGTTGGCCCAGGACTGGGTTTTTACTATGTACTGCAAACCTTAACAGATATAACTTTGAGCTGTCAAAAGTGAATAGTGTAAATAAACTATAACATACCTTGACAACTTCAATGAAACTGTTTGCTTCCTCCAACATTTGTTTGGTTTGCTTGTTTTCCTCCTTGAGATCGTCAATCATTTTAAGGAGTCTCTGGTTTTCATCCAAAGCCTCTTGTAAGGCAATCCTGTAAAGTTAATTAAAATATTAGTGTTTAACTAATGGTAAAGAAGAGTATTTTTATGCACTGAAATAAGACATGTGTTTCCATCTCATAATCTCAGGTTCTTCTAGCAGAGCCTGGATGAACATTTATGCAGATCGTCATTATGTGGTTGAACAGTTCAGTCGTGACTTCACTGTAGTTGTCAACCTCATTTGGGCTTCACAACTGCTTTTTCAGGTGGAGTAAGGTCAACATAAAGTGCAAAACAAAATAAAAATAAGTACTATATTGCTTTACATGTAAGGCTGTGATTATAATGCATACTTATGAGATCACACTAAGAAAAAAGTATTTCACATTTTATTTAGTACTTACTGGCGCTTCTCAGCAAGTATTTTCCAATATTTCTCAGAGGCACCTTCAGGATTCGTCAGATCATCTATGGAGACTTTAGTATCTAGATTTGCCTGGGTTTCCTTTGTTGATAAGTTTTTGCGTTTTATTTCAATATCTCTAAAATGAAAAAAAGGCTTAAACAAGACACTTCCAAATACTAATTCTTAGCATGTTATTAATTTGGATCAGTCAAGGAATGAAGACGTACACAGAGCTGTCTTGAGTGAGTTGATGCTTTAAACTTTTTGCTGGCCTACCCACTAAGTTTTCTCTGTCGCTAGCGGTATGCTGCAGAGTCTTCAAAGATTTTCTTGTGATTCTTGTATTCTCCTGTAAATTGAACGCAGTATTATTTACAGAAACAATTTACCGTAAAACGTTAATTCACAGGACGTATTCCTACAGACATCTACATATTCATGGGAAACTAACCTGAACGTCCTGGTTGCTCATCTTAAAGTGGCTCTCAGAATTATCTTAGAAGAATATATAATAACTTAGCTAATGATGAAGTGAAACACTTTGAACTTGAAAAGAAAAGCTGTAGAGTTTACACAAAAATCACACAATCATTCACATCAGTCTGAATCAGTCTGAATTTCGACCAAGCCAGCCAATTATTATGACCAACAAGATCAAATTGTCAATTTGTTGACAGCTTGGGTCGGCACTTTTCCCGCGAATTTTTGTTTTTTTAATTACTGTTTAGAAGCCGCGTTCCTAAATGTCAATTTTACATTCATAATTCATTTGACGGCGCCGCTTCATTTGGGTATGGAAACCAATTTTTATTTTTTTTAAATACCTTTTACTATTTTAGGTACCTCACTAATTTGAATATTTCGTTGATCTAGATTTACTCTTTGCGGACGTTGGCAAACTGGGGTCGTTCATTTGAGCCCAGTTTGTCAACGTCCGCAAAGAGTACATTAGGGTTTGTAATGGACTCTTGAAGGTAATTAAATTGACATCTTACAATTTAAACCTATTGGGTCGTCTAAACGTCCTTTTATGTGATTGGCTGATAATATATCCATCAACCAATCAAATGACGCGATCTGTATCATACGTGAGACTTTTAGCTAGGTGATTCTACTGCATGGTATTAATGGTGTTTCCAGACAGCGATTTTAATTCCCCCGGTGAAAAATATTTTTCCACATAGTTATTTTTAATAATACGTACATTATTTTACGCCCATTGCCCAGACGGGTAGGTAGGACTTAAAATAGCCATTCGCTAGAATACCAACCCTTTCAGGTAGGGCTTGGCTTCAGAACTTGGCAAAATATATTGTATCTGAAGTCTACTTCTCACATTCTCGTGAGATTCTACATGATGAACGACGAGCTTGGTTTCAGTCTTAAGTGCAGTTATTTTCTCCTCATAATTTATTTAGCACGAATCGGGGAAAAAAATCAACGAAATATTCAAATTAGTTTCTTAAAATAGTAAAAAGGTATTTAAAAAACATTTAAAAAAATTGATCCCACACCCAAATATTTCAAAGCAGACGATGATGGATCTGGACCGGAAACGGTCCGCTCTGTCACAACCCCGGAAGCTAACGAAAATGGCGCGAGCGATCTCAAGCGGAATCGAGGTGGATCGTAAATAATCGTGATAGAGAGTTACGCATTCGGTGGAGTGTCTATGTTTTCTTAAAAGACAATACATGGCTGTTATGCCCTGGAATGCTTAGTGCTGAATTGCTGGAACGTGTAGTGTATATATACCTAGTATTTTGTGGTGTGTCTGTTTGGGGTTGTGTTTTGAGGTTTCCTTCTTAACCCTGAATTCCTCGCCTATCTACCAGCTACATCTACATACTTAGCCATCCCTCGCCGTGGATGGCTGAGTATGTAGCTCTGATATAGGCAGGGATCCCTTGTCTATGATATGGGAGTGCCTATACATTTATTGTTTGATTCTAAAAGTTTAAAGCTCTAAGTTAGAGCCTCCAACACACGAACGACATTTGCCATTGACCTATGCCGTCGACGCCAGATGTCGTCAGTAGCCATCGACACGTCGAAGGCAGAGGTCGACGGCGTCAACGGCAGACTTTGTACAAGAGCCAGGACTTCGATAAAAAAACACTCTTGTTGCTTTTACTGGACTTCGACAAAAGAGAAAGACCGGTACGGTCTATAAGTTCAAGACAAGTACATTAATGAATAGAGATAATAAGTTATTTTCACTGAAAGCACTAAAGCACTAACAAAAAGCAAACCAGAATTAATTTCATAGGTTCAGCTCATTTTGTGACAGACGTGACACGTTACAATTTTATTGGGTGTTTAACAAAACTTTATTCGATGTGTTATGAAAATAGCTCTCAAAAATATAAACCTTGGTAGAAAACTATTTCGATAGCATTAAAACTCTCCAAGATATTGCAATTTTGAAAATCATATATTTTGGACTTGGCCCAAAACGCTCCATACAAATTATCTTAAGGTAGTGACGTCACATGACGTCTATGACTATGTCTTTTGCAAAACATTTGTTCGCTAGCAACATTAAGTACACCACCGCGCAACCGTAGAATACGAAGGAGCATTAATGATACAAAGCATCCAGCGACTGAATGAAACGTTCCTCGATCCAGACGGTCGGTGCCAGTAAGACTCAACTTGTAATCAAGACTACGGTTGCCTTATTTTCGCGTTTTTAGAATCGAATATTATATAATTAGCAATAGTAGGTGCTTTTAATAATACACAATGAGGAGCACCTCATGCTTAACTAATAACCTAGAAAAATTATGTAAGACTTTAGTAACACGTTAATCTTATTGTTATTGTTCACTTACCCCATTATTCTGCTAAATTTTTGCAAAATGTTTGATACGTTATTTTCTTTGACATTAGACCCTAATGTACCTTTCAATTCTAGATTTACTTGCTCAGTAGTTAATTTTTTCAGGCAGAGATATAACGGTGCGTTTCTCAATTTTATCCATTTTGCGTACCACGCTCCGACACGACAAAAACAAATGACTTCTATTTTTGAAGTAAGAAAAGAAAATCAATAATTTTAATTTTTTTGTTTTATCAAATTTCCTGGGCTTTACCTGCCAGTATTTACTTTTCTGTTGTTTATATGCCATTATTACATAAAATTGAACACCCCTCGTCTATTGAATAAAAAGCACAATTAGAAGAAAAATATTCTTTTAACTATGTCCCAGTTTCGATCGAGTAAAAACTTGAATGAATTTAAAAATATTTCCTACAAGATGGAATTTGTGAATTCCACTAAAATCCATTTATGATTACTTTCTGTTAAATAGAGGTTGGTTGTCAACCTAGTATCATTAATCTTACAAGAAGAACTAAAGATTGACTAACTATAAAAACTGTTGTTTGTGAATTTTTTGTAGTAAGTTATTCTTTTTTTTAGACTTAGATGATTTTATGAAGAAAAAAAAATTGATCATAACTTTTTAATTGTTAGGAATCGGGTCACAATTGGGTAAATCATTCAAAAATGTGACGTTTCCAATCCACCAAAAGCAAACACTCACGAAAATAGTTGAAAACTTGCTGCGCTGTTGACGCTTCGCGGGCCTCCACGACACGTGTGCCCGTAGCGGCAACTAGCTACTGGTAAAGTATCAGTACTTTGTATCGATATAAATACCGATACTTTTATATCAGTATTTTATTTATCTGAGGTATCGATACCATTACCGATATTTCAGTAAAAATACCGATATTTTAAACTTGACGATTTGGCCAGCGATACTTGGGCATATCGTTTCTGTAGGGTGTCCAAGGCTTTTTAGCAAATTTTTTTTTTATACCTCAAGGTGGCTAACAAGCTTACGGACCGCTTGATGGTAAGCAGTTACCGAAGCCTATGGACGCCTGTAACTTCAGAGGCATTACGTGCGCGTTGCCAACCATTTAGGAGATACCTCTTAAAGGTCCCCATACTGTATTCCCCCGGGGAAACCTCGGTAGGCAGTTCATTTCACAATCGGATTGTTCGCCGGAGGAAATTCCTCTGAAACCGCACTTTGCGCGACCATTGGGGTTCCAATGTGTGAGGATGAAAACCCTGTCGATGGCGAGCGGTGCGATAATAAAAATTAGCTGTGGGCATCATTTCAAACAGTTCCTCGGAACACAACCTATCGTATAAGCGTTAGAACACACATAAGAAGCCAACGTCTCTCCTCAGACTTAATGGTTCTATACCTGCGCGTTTATACTTGCGAGTTTACGATCATCAACTATTATCATTGCTCGTCTTTGAACCGACTCAAAAGGCTCAAGCTGGTATCCTGGTGCTCCCGCCCAAAGGTGACAGCACTACTCCTTATGGGGCCGTACTTGCGATTTATATAACAGCAGACTTTGCTCCGATGTGAAGTACCGCTTCGCCTTATTAAGCACTCCTAGCTTCTTGGATGCCAGCTTGACCTTATCATTCAGATGACTTCGGAATTGCACATCACTGGAGATGTCAACAACGAGGATCCCAATACTCCTAAAGATGTTAAGTGGTGTATTGAGGAAATGTGGGGTAACCAAAAATGGGGTTTTCTTAGCGGTGAACGCACAAACCTGTGTCTTGGTAGGGTTAAATCGGAGTAAGTTATTCCGGCCCCAATCGGAGACTTTCGACAAAGTACTCTCGATTTTAGACACAAGTTGTTCCGGACTTTCTTCCACTACGGAATTTGCACGGCCCGTGTAAAATGCTTTTACTGTGCTGTCATCTGCATAGCAATGAATACTATCAAATGAAAGCATGTCATTAATATGCAGCAGAAACAGCGTTGGAGATAGTACGGATCCTTGTGGAACGTCAGCGTCTTTGGCCATGGTTTCGGAGCAACTGCCGTCTACTACGGCTTTCATGCTACGGCCAGACAAGAAGCTAGCTACCCATCTGCACAGACCATCTGGTACTCCTTAAGCTGGCAACTTCGATAGAAGACCTCGGTGCCATACCCGATCAAATGCCTTCGCTATGTCTAGGCTTACTGCCAATGCCAAGTTAAGAGAAGAGAGCAAATTCGG
Organism: Udea olivalis; assembly: GCA_947369235.1. Lineage (NCBI taxonomy): Eukaryota > Metazoa > Arthropoda > Insecta > Lepidoptera > Crambidae > Udea > Udea olivalis. The sequence continues at coordinate 13,390,248 of OX376351.1, forward strand.
GGCATCAATAGCTTCAATAAAAAACATATTGGCGGCTGATATACTGGCTATAAATCCTCCACTTACAATGTGCCAGTAGAATAATTCAGCACGATATAAGTTTGTTTTACTTGATTATAATTATGAAATATTAAGTAAAAACTCATTTATAATTGAAAAATGTATGGCCTTCAAAACTTCGGTAGGGAAGCCCGTTTTTTAAAAGAGTTATTAAAAATCTATGTACCCAACCGCAAACCGAACGAAATGTTTTACCTAATTAATAATTATCGTATTTGGCGCCATCTACGCGTAGCTTTGCGTTAATTTAATTATTTCCTTCAGGCAATTTACGAACGCGGCCATAATATTAGTTAATGTTTTTTTGTTAATTAATGTTTATTACATAATGTTTGATTAAAAAATATTAAAATTTAATATTAAAATTTAAACTGTTTTGTATTCATTTACTCTAACCATTTAAATTTGGAATATATACTTAATATCCTACTCACCGTACCTACCCTACTGATCCTTTCAAAAAATCCTAATTGTTCCTTTTACATATTATTTGTAAACGTTTCCCAACCTTTGTTGTGGCAAATGCACAAGCCGTGCCAAGCCAAGGAAGAGAAAAAAAAAAGTTTGACATTGACAGTGACAGTTGTCTATAATTGATTGAGCGAAAACGAAAAGTGACAGAAAGTTGACTTAGAGAGTCGTGCTGTAATTGTGTTGTGTATTTCTAAGTCGATTTGGAATAAATTTCCGATTAATAAATTCAAGATGTCCTGTACAATTAGAGTTAGGTGTCTGTAATATTACAGTTAATTTTTGATTCTTAATTTCTGAAATCAGTGTTTTTCCTTTTATAACGTACCAGACATTAATCATCAAAGGATACCATATTTTATACCTGAGTGCTAGTCTGTGCTATCTTATCTTTACGTGGAAACTTGTTCACGTAGTATTCTCTGTTTAGTGAAGCTTCGAGGGCACTGAAATCAAGACGATGGATACTTTGAAGTAAGATTTTATTCAAATATGAAAAATCTAATGTAGGTCATTGTAGATTATTTGAAGTAACTTGAGAATGTTGCGTTTAAAGCGTCAAAGTCAAGGTTAAAAAGGTAGTTTAAATCGATTAAAGATTCATGTCTGTGCTATTTACAAGCACATTTGCCTATAATGCTAAGGATTCTTTTATTGATTTGGTACCTACTGGTAGAACTTGGTGTTTGGACCTTGACTTTAGTTTTGAATAAAACAGTCTGGAGTGTTACTAATGGTGTGCAAGACATTTAAAACCAAAAAATACCATATAAAAGTAGGCGCTACTTGTTGGCTTCACTTCATCCTCTGTGTCTATTCCCACCAATAATAAGATAGAAGGGTATCTTCAAAACACTACCTAGACGAGTCCCTTAGTTCAAACTTGTTTTCAAAACTTGTTAGTCGGACAGAAAAATTATCAAGAGCAAATAAATTCGTTTACTATTTATATTGTGTTTTTAGAATGTTACAATGCAATGTTTTATCAAAATATGGGTAAAAATAGAAAAAAATATCTGTATTGATCTGGTCTTGAACTGCATCTTCTTAAACTGCATTAAAAAAAAAAATATTTATTTAACACTATTCCATAGGAAAATGATATTGCAGATTGCTGCATCTGTATTTTTTGAACTAGGCCATTCTCCAATAGTTATTTATTTTTAGCTAATACTTAAAAAGTTGAGAACTTATGTTAGCTGGAAATACTAACAAAATGTAACTGATTAATTGAAGAAGCAGGTGTTGCATAATCATATGCAGCTCTCAGAATATTATGTGAATTTTGGTGTCAATGAGTAAAAGTTCTCATGCTACAAGACATGCTCTGCTGAACTTATGCCATCCCTACACATTTTGTAACAAAATACTTCTATTATGTAGGTAGCAGGTGATAGGGTGCATTTGGGTAATTCCAAATGTTTTTCATAATAGTTGACATGAGTCTGCATTTTAACCGATCTGTCAAAATCAGTGAACTTTGTTCTACAAAGTAATGTATTCCCCTCAACTTAAATTTATAGGCTAAACCTCGAAAACTATCATAAATATCATATGGCTTTGGAAATAAAAGTGATTTATAAATACTTTTTGAAAGTATTTTTAAATCACTTGTATTTCCAAAAAAAACCTAGGTATTTATAGTTGTAGTCAATTAAAAATGTAGATTTAGTTTTTAAGAGTGCACTCATTAGTTTAAGAGGCCCATCCCTGGGGCGTATTATCATATTGTAGACGCTTAAATTTATGTTTTATTGGAAACACTGTCATTGAGTTCCCTCTGACTCTCGGCAACAGATTGGAGAACGGAAAGGGCGTCGCTGGCGTCTATGCGTATAGTGTGCTTAATTGACACTACAAGGATACCTGTAAATTTATTTAAAGTGCTGTCCTATTTGATTTAAAGAGGTTGTACTGATGTCAACTGATGAAAATTATGTTTAAAAGTTTTGATTGTTTCTCGCAGGCTTTACTTTGTGACATGGAATGTGGCCACCAAATCTCCTGGCCAGGACCTCAACTCATTGCTGGATTTCCCATCCCAGTACAACAAAAATAAACCACTGCCAGATTTTTATGTTATTGGGTGAGTATGTTTGTAAATAATAGAGTTAAGAAGTAAAATTGTTATTTACTGTAAAGCAATAAGATGATGATCATATTAAACAGTTTTAACAGTTAATTTATTTTGTCATTTTTTACTGAATGACGTGATCATTACGAATCCAGATTTATTTGAAGGAGATAATAAACAACATTATAAGAATACTAGCGACCCGCCCAATTTAGATACTAATGTGTTTTCTTTACTATTATAGTCATGTATTAAACATATTTTTAACCTTCCTCTTGAATCACTCAGTCTATTGAAAACCGCAATAAAATCCATTGCATAGAATCAAAGATCTAATAAGCGTAAAGACGGCGGAAAGCGACTTCGTTCAATACAATTTGCAAAAATACTACACACAGATCCAAAAAACAATTGAATACAAATTACTCTTCGCAGACCTTATCTCTTGTGTCTATCATGTCATGTACTACAAGCATACTTTTACTTTTAGCCTACAAGAAGTGAAATCTCAGCCACAGAATATGGTGATGGACTCGTTATTCTCTGATCCATGGACCGCAACTTTTAACAAGATATTGTGCCGGCAAGGGTTCATCATTGCGAAGAGTACAAGACTTCAGGGCCTTCTGTTGTTAGTTTACACACAGATGAAGCATGTAACTCATCTCCGAGACATAGAGGCACAGTACACCAAGACGGGTTTAGGTGGGATGTGGGTATGTGCAATTGTGTATTAAACTTCCTATTTAATTTTATAACGTACATAATTAGGTTAGGAAAGGTCATAGTTCCTTTAAAAATTAAGACTTATTCAACTTGTTAAATACTTGATGATAAGCCATTCCGAATTTTAAGTGCGTCACTAGCGACCGGGTCCGCAATGGTGTCCGATTGTATTTTACAACCCTTGGAAACCATGCCAAACGATACCTCATTCATTACGGCTTGCATTCGTTTTCGCGCTGGTAGAACGCTGAGAGAACGTCCTTGTGAAACGACCGCCGACGACCGTTTGTTCCTACAAACGACCGGAATAAACATACATTTTCCCACTTTTGTGACCCTTCGATAATCCTCGTGCAGGGCAACAAAGGCGCTGTGAGCATACGTTTCAACATCTACGGCTGCTCCGTGTGCCTGGTCAACTGCCACCTGACAGCCCATGAGCACCTTCTAGCCGACCGCGTGGCAGATTATAACACGATCATCAAACAACACGACTACCACGTGATAGAGACTACAAACATCTTGTACCATGAGTAAGTAAGTTAGGTGTGAATTAGGTTAACATGTGCTCGTGTCTCTTCCATACCGGTACTTCAACTTTGTTACAATATTATAATTTTATTAATAATTATTATTTGGTAAATATTACGTGTTTGTTCCAGCATTACGTTAAAAGTGTTGGATTATACATTTATTGTAAATATCATATAAATTTATAGGGCAAGTAATCACGATAAATCATGTTTTCTTCAAGAAAACACAAAATTTTGATGGCTAGGTAGTTCGATAAAGTTGCGGGTAACAGCTATTAATTTATATTCTATAAATAAAAATATAATATTAGCACAACTGATTAGCACATTGCGCTTTAATTTCATTGAAGACCTTGTGTGTAACCAAAATGCTGTGTTGTTGCAATGATTTTCGTAAATTACACGCAAATGCGGCCTTGGCGGTTCCAAATCCCAACCTTTTTACTTTTGAGAAGTGACTAAGCTACATAGAAGATAGAAAAAATAATTTCTGGTTAATCTATGTTATCGATATCGATGGCGGTTTACTTTTGAACGGATAGTAAACAGATAAACTTCTAGTTGTTATCAGCATATTGGATGTGATGCAGTCATATCAACAGCTTACACGTGACCACTTATAATCTTACCTGTATAATATTTTTCGCTGTAATTGACCGTATCTTATAATCCGCTACTGTCAGCAAGCAGACTGCAGTACCAGTTTATTATTAACTAGTCAGCTTCGCACGGATGCAATGTACATACTTATGTGGTTTCAGGGTTTTTTCTTCTGTAATATGCATGTTTTTATGCACATAAACGTACCTGTTGGCTCGCTCTATCTGTTAATGAAAACCGCTTTTAAATCCAATGCGTAGTTTGAAAGATCTAAGCGTATAGACTTAGAATAATTACTTATAGAAACCAAGCCCGCGCGCCCATTTTGAAGCACCTTAATTGGAGCCATTTATGGCTGCAACGGACTGCTTTGCAGTGTTCATTACAGCTTCGCAATGTTCAATGTCAAAGCGCGCCGCACGTAAGCAAGTAATAGTCACGCATGTGTGGATAAGATTAGTGCTTCATTTCTGACGGGGCGGTTGTATGAAGACTATCCTAGTATACTACGTTATTATTCTAAGCGTATAGATGTAGACTGCAGGAAGGAACTTTGTTTCAAACGAGTACTCTATATAGATCTGCCAGGCCCGGCGTACCTAATATACGGTATTTTAAAAAAAAATGACTACCACTCTTTCTTTTGTAAGCAGTAACTAATTATTCATATACCAAGCCTTGCATAATAGTTAAATCGTACTTTATGCAAACTTATTAAAACCAAATACTGTTTTCTGATGTCATTGCCCTAATAGGTACATAAAGGTTTTGCAATATTTGTCAACACCATCATCATCATCATCATCCGTGCGGTCTATCCCGGTTGTGAACCCACACTGGTGTGTGGGGTCCCAGGGTCCGCCTTCCTATTTACTTGGCCCACTTCGCGCGGTCTTGTGCATCCTCAGAGGTTTGTCAACACCTAAGGTAGTTAAATAGTGTGAGAATTGAGTTAAAAATAGCTCATATTGCAAGTTGCCTTGTGACCTCGTGACTTAATAAAGCCCTATCTAGGCATGCAAAGACAATATGGTTATCGCCTAATAGTTTTAGTACAGATTAGAGTTACTCAAAAAGAGGTCGTATAGAAAATAATAAACAAGAGTAGTTCTTACTAGTGGACTTTTTTTAAGTCTCTTGGTAGCTCGGTTTGCAGTCATTCTGACTATTACTCGTTTTGTTTGTTGATTTGTTCGTGGGCCCAATCTCACACAATATTTCTGTAGGTTTTGTGTCTGGATGTTGTAACTATTAGAGTAAGAATGTGCTTAGGTAATTAACTAAGTATGTATATCGATCATCGAGATCGATGTTTTTATTCTGTGGTATAGGCCCAATGCAAACCAATAAATCAAACAAAACATGTGCCAGCTGAGATATTGACTTAAGATGAATGTTTTTTCTAAATCTGGAATGGCACTTTGTACAATCAATCTACTCTTTGAGTGTACCACTGTCAGCATAATATGAGCTGTCATTAATATGTATTTATAAACTTTTTACAATGTTACGGTTAAACTATTGATTGACATGATTAAGTGCTATATTATGTTTCAATGGTAAGATAAAATCTGTTTCAGCTTGAAAACATTCACAGCTTGTAACAGGAAAACATATTTGCAACGACGAGATATTCTTAATAGGTTGTAATTGTGAAATAAAACAACACCGTATTTAATCATTATGATAGTCTATGCACCAGATCTTTGCAAATACAATGGAGAATAACAGCAGTTTTGGTTTAGTAACTAGCCCATATAAAACCTAAAATAAGTATTTATACCTAATAACACCTCGTAATGTCGATGCAATTAGATGCGGTTAATTGTATGGTGGTTGCTATTGTGTCTACTATGTCAACCACAGACCTTCATTGCACTAGACAACGTAAGTCTCTCTATTTGTATTAAACCCAGCGTACCAATTCTCTGACAACTATCTACTGTCACGTCAAAATAGCGTTTTAGTGAAGGCTCAACAAATCCGCACGAAACCGATTCTAAGGCCATATTATGAGTGTAGTCATATGAATTTTATCAATCGATTTTCGTATCGATTTTATACGAGGTCATAATTTATTGATAAGTAAAGTTCATACCAGTAAAATTTGGTAAATATCATTGTACAGGCATAAAATGTGATCTATATCTTTGCTAACAAGAATACTATGAAACAAGGTAATTAAAACTTAGACATTTATTATTACTAAAACAATAAAATCTATTTGTTCACAACTCAAACATCTTTAACGATGCAAAGGAAAAATGGTTCGATTTTAATTATTGACCATGAAATAACATATAAGCTTGTCGTCAGGTTTTTAGGAAGTTATCTTAAAAAGAAACACAATAAAATTCAAAGTAATCATTCCTGTTTTTAAAATCGATCAGAATCGAAACCCAATGTTTTGTAGTCTACAACACTATTTAGTGTGTTGCCAGTAATGAGCTATGGGAGTGAGACGTGGTCCCTTACTATGGGTCTCATAAGAAGGCTCAAGATCACCCAGCGAGCAATGGAGAGAGCGATGCTTGGTATTTCCCTGCTCGATCGAATCAGAAATGATGAGATCCGCAGGAGAACAAAAACAACCGACATCGCTCGAAGGATTGCATCGCTGAAGTGGCAGTGGGCGGGACACATAGCGCGGAGAACCGATGGCCGTTGGGGCGGAAAGGTTCTCGAATGGCGACCGCGTACCGGACGACGTTCCGTGGGCAGGCCCTCTACAAGGTGGACCGACGATCTGGTCAAGGTCGCGGGAAGCCGCTGGATGCGGACAGCGCAGGACCGATCGTTGTGGAGATCCTTGGGGGAGGCCTATGCCCATCAGTGGGCGTCGTTCGGCTGAAATGATGATGATGATGATGAACACTATTTGCTTATTTTGACAAAAAAAAGACTTATGTGACCGTAACACATCGCTGGACGACGAGTAAAACCAATGACAGTTTCATTTTCATTGCGTGTCTTGAGAAGAAAGTTCTACAACTGTGTAGCAGAAATCGGCAATGATAGGGATTTCTCCAGTTCACACTAAGTTACTTACAATAAGTACTTTTTCATAGGAAAACCACAACAAACATAAAATAATTATTTTAAAATAAATTACCAAAAATTTAAGTACAAAGTAATTTTCTGATGAAAGTAAACGTTTTAACTATCTTAGCTAACATTTTCTTGACGAGTTCGTACAAATCAATACAACACAATTTGCTATTTTTTCTGAATGTCGGTTGACAGCTGCTGCCAATAGCCATAGACGAGCCCCCTTATTCATAAAAGATAAAACAGTCTTATAACACTGTTTTCACTATGGTAAAGTGGTCTTGAAGCACTGTTTAAGCTTTTATGAATAAGGGGGGAGGACTAAGCAAAGCAGATTTTGTAGTGGATAATTTCTTCGCTATTTTACATGGGAGCTTCTGAACTCACGTCTTCTGGTTCAATCCAAATCTGTGATGCCAACAGACTACTTGTTATTTGGTATCTTAATAAAGAAAGTGACTATATTTTTTTCCTAAATTCTTTTGAAGTGAATAAAATATCTATTCCCACTAACAAAAGTATTCTTGACTGAAACGTAACGTCAAACATCTCATGCCTATTCTGTTTCAGCTACGTATTCTGGATAGGCGACCTCAACTTCAGGGTCGACCACCCTGCAGGCGGCAGTCCGTCAGCTGAAGAGATCGTGGAAACCCTACAAAAAGTGGAGAAGGACAAATACTCTGCCCTGATGAAGCACGATCAGCTGTTAGCTGTTATGGACACAGGCGAGGCGTTCTCGGAGTTCCAAGAGCCCGAGATAAGATTCCCGCCTACGTACAAGTTCTCGATTGGAGGAGACGAGTATGATGTAAAGTAAGTACTTGCCAGAATAAAGGACTTCATTACCGTAATCATAAATGAAGTAATTCGAAATATTTTCGACTTAATAGCTGTCGCGGTAGGTAAGGTGGATTTACAAAAAGAAGTAAAATCCATTGCTTGTACCGGCGCCCAAGTGAAGATGAAAGTGATCAAATCAATAATACTTTATTCAAGTAGACCATTTATAATTACAGTTCTTTAGAATTGTCAATATAATTGTACTTTAGCTTTTTTTATATTGACAGTCAAGATGACCTCACTCCACCTGATGTAAAGTGGTCGTGAGGTCCAGACATGAGGCTGACAAGCGCAGTCATGCAAACGATTTACTGAGCTTATGGTTATAGACAAAGATAATATTAATACGATCTATATACTGAATATAATACATACATAATGTGACTTTTTACCACCGGCGTCAGAACGCTGATTTTACTGAGAAGACCCGGCAAGAAATTCAGTAGTTTCTCCTTTAAAATTTTTTTTTCACAATAATAAATAAATAAATAATAAATATCCCTGGACATTATTCCACACAGCGCCATCTAGCCCCAAAGTAAGTTAATTAAAGCTTGTGTTATGGGATACTAGACAACGGATAAACATACTTAAATACATTTTCTTTTGTAAATACATACTTATTATACATAGGAGACACCCAGACCAGTACAAACAGACATGTTCATGCACACAAATGTTTGTACTGTGCGGGGATCGAACCCGCGACCTCTGGTGTAGTAGCCAACTTCTTAACCATTACACCAAGTCGGTCGTCAATAGTAATAAAGTGGGGTATGTAAGACAGAATTTATTTCCTGCCGTGATTCGTTTCTTTTGAAATTATTCATAATTTATTTATTTCATTTTAGAATAGAATATTCATAAAAAAGCATGTAGCACCGACCATAGCAAAAAATACCCAAACATTTGAAACATTCATGTTCATGTACAATGACAGGGGGCAGGCCTTTACTCAATAAAATAACTAAGATAACTATCGATCATGCTATAGCATCTTTAAGTCGTCACCGCTGTAAGGCACCTTTTGACTTAAAGAATGCTATATGGCAATGCAGGCCGGTAACTTACAATTTTTTGCTATTGTAACCAGGCAGAGTAACCAGGAAATCGTAGTTGATGGAAATCGTACATTTTTAAACATTTAATGTCGTGTGCATACTGAATTATTAGCTAATCGAATTACTAGGGATCACACGATGTAATAGATAGTGACTTCAGAGAACTGATTACAGAAACTACCTCATATAAAACCTGTGAAGATGTCATGCGCTTTTCTTGTCTAATATCTAGTTTTGTTGTCATTCAAGTAGGATCTCATCTGATAAGTAAGAACTATACGGTGTATTTAATTACAAAATTGCGGAAATTATTCAGCACATAACAAATTAATCGTAACACTAAATGTTTGTCCATTTCTATTACGGTAAAAAATGTTTCAATTATGTAAGTTCATAAAAAATTGCGTTTGATACAAACCTTCTAGCGAAAGAAATAGCTCGTCAAGTAATTTAATAATTTAGTGCAAACTGTTCCTATCATTTAATTCATTTATTCAGTTAATGTAGTCCACAAGTTTACAAGTTATCTAGATTCACACAAAGAAAAAACCTATAAGATGGCAAAAAGTAATCGAACAAAATGGCACCTACATACTTTAGTTAAATGTAAACAAACTATATATATTTTTTTTTGATTTTTCTTAAAAAATGCGAAGAAACTTTTTCCCCAAGAGAAAATAATTTCAAGCATTCTAGTGTTCTAGTTTCTAGTGTTAGTATTTTGCTATATTGTACTTCACAACTTTTCATCTTTAAGAAAACTATGGTATATTCTTGAAGCGACATTCAAATCTAGTATTCCCGAAGGTGTATTTGTATCACTTTACGATTTACCAAACGGTTTAAAAAAAGCAATCGGTATACATACTTAATTATTGTCATATTTTGGTATACATATCTACTATTAAATGAACATTAAAATATCTCTCAAACATACTTTCTTCGTACCTTTAGGAGAAAACCTTCATGGACAGACAGGATACTGTACAAAGTGATAGCAAACAACTACGAAAACATAACTCTTCGGGCCGACCTCGTGTCGTACAACCACATGCCGCACTACACGGTCAGCGACCACAAGCCCGTGGTTGCACTCTACAATATCAAGGTTAGTTAACAGAATTACGTTTCATTAGCTGTACGCCTACCATGAGTTTCTGTTAGTGATGTACAAGGCTCGAGGCTTCAGAGTCCTTTTGTCTAGAACTTGGTGTCGTTTACAGGGCTCGCCTCGTTTGTATGAAGCTCGACTCGGGAGTCTTTTCCAGAACTTCGATCTCGAGGCTTTTTCAGGGCTCGAGTCTCTTTTAGCGCTCGAGACGTTTTTACGTGGCGAGTCGCGCTCAAGTTAGTTTCCGTTTGGAGTCTTCCTTTTCAAAGCAGGCAATAAAATATGTGTTTGTGGGGATTTAATTAACAGAAAAAGACATTTTAATCATTATGAAAATATTATAGTGAAAAGGTTTCAGAAGACTAGCTCTTTTAGACTCGAGTTCTTTTGGTAGGTTCGAGCTCTTTTGAAGGCTCGATCTCTTTTGAAGCCTCAAGGCGTGGCTCAGGGAGCTCGCGTCTCGGCTGGGCTCGGGTCTACAAGCCTACCAGCTCACTGAGTCCGGCCAGTCCGCCTCGTAGCTTCAAAAGTAGAACTCGACGCCTCTAGGTTTGTACATAACTAGTTTCTGTCACGTAAACTACGATAGTTGACTACTGCAATTCGTATGTCATTTTAAGTTCCATTTAATTCACTAGAGGCACTGTCTCAAATTCTCACACAAAAACGGAAACACTGTCTCTAGCGACTGTCATCGGTGTAAACTTATGGTTTTTCCCTTATTCATAAAAACTCATTCAGATTTTATCGCAGTTTTAACTAAGTCAATTTTCCAGGGAAGTGACAAAACAGTACATAGCTTAACCAGTGATAAACTGATTACGTTTGTACTGAGGTAAAAAAAGGGTATTTCCCTTAATATTTGAGGAAACAAGGCAAAACCTACCTGTTGTAGGTATTTGTTTACCAAATTTATTATTATTCTGCGTTCAAAGTATTCATAAAATTTTAAATATGCATAAATTACCTACGTTTACTGTTTTTTTATAATTAACAATTACGTCAATACAATTCTGAACGCGCTCAGATCGTAAATCAGTATTTTTATTTATACAATTTCCTGATCCGAGTTTCGGTCCGTAATGATGTTGTCAATTCTTGCCGTGCAGTATATTTTAAAAACAACAACCGAGTTCTAATCAATAAGTTACCGTTACAAGGAAAAAAAACGCCTTGGATTACTTCTATATTTTCCAAAGTCCACAAACAGGCAAATCCAATTAATTTTGCTTCTTACTTAAAATATCAACGTTGAGCAATAAGTATAGTGAGGATATTGACTATTATCTGTAAGCATTTTATTACTTCGGTTTCACTGCCATATTGCAGACAGAAGCAATATACCCATTTGAAATTTTGTTAAAAAATATTTACAATTCATGCATTTGTTAGTTTTTATTTTGTTACTGCGCCAGAAAATAAATAAATATAGCTTATTAAAAAGTTGACATTATCATCTACATTACTTTGCTTGCAGCGATAGTGACCGATCTTTCACTTTCATTTATCGTAGGTCTTTTAGAAGAAACACTATCCTCCGACTTAAACCTTAAGGTTTAAGTAGGAGGATAATTAGGATCAGCTAAGTGGTGATGTTCATCAACCATTATCTTATTCCTAATATAATTGTTATCCGGTGTTAAGTATTGAAGCGGTAGTATGGCTGTGTTCCTTCATTTACCTAATATAATAAAACACGAACCAATCTGATTGCATCTAATCGATTAATTTATTGTTACTATATCAATCACATTCTCTATAATCATTGTTCTTCAACTCTTTGAATAATATATGAAAAAGGTGACTGAATTTTGAAGTCTAATAATACTTATTACATAACCACTTCTTAGAAGACGATGAAGACATTAATTGAAGACTGTATTTTATTAGTAACTGATTTTGAATTGAATCAGATTGACCAAGACAGTCAATCAATATCAATGATAGCTTAGATTGGTTTGGCCCTATTGTGCGCCCTATTACACAATACTGAAACTTCGCGGATACAATGAGATCGGGTCGTTGGTGAATACTTTATTGACTGCGTGGTTTTCTCACTAGCATCCCATGCATGAACTAACCTAGCAAGCTTTACATTATAATTTGCACTTCAACCCGCACACTAGATCCGGCATAGCTTCACGCGGTCCATAGTGGCAGAGCCGCCTCGTATGGCACGGTCCGCCATAAGAATGCGGACTGCTATTGTGGGACCGACCTTCGACGAGGCTGCTATGGGCGCTTTTTCCTTCGCTATGGACGGAGAGGACAATACCGAGATACCAGTTGATGGGGAACCTAGCACAACTGTGACTGATGGAGAATTTGATGGGCAGCCTAGTACTGTAGCCGACGAAGTAGACGGTCAGCCCAGTACCACATTCGAAGACGCAGACCCTAACCAAGCTGAGCAGGTATTGTTTTAATTTACTTCATCTCCTAGGCGGTAAGTCTATAGTTCCATATCAATGCCGTTAAAAAGGCGATTGTTGAGAAAAACTTATTCAGTCTTGGCAGATTCGGCTTGGACCAACCTAATAAGGTAATACTCGAATTTCTGTTTTATATCTTTTTTGACTTTGTAACGCCTTTTTCACTGTCCGTACATTTGCTGTTATTTTGCCTTGAGTGTCTGTGCAAGCTTGGTTCCAAGCATTCATCTTATTTGTGGTTTAACTCCAAAGCGCGACGTCTCTTTTTAGTTTGAACACGTGGTCAAAATGTGCTATCCCATAGTCATACTGGTGACTGCTTCTTGTACTAACGAAGTCAGTAATGCCGCTGTACCCTTTGTTTCAATCGTGGGAGGAGAGGTCAACGTGGTTTCGTTGGATAGCCCAATACCACCACGTTACGGACATGGTTGAAAAGCTGAGTGGAGAAGGAACATACGCGGCATCCAGTTTTAACAGGTATTCATCAAAATTTTACTTCGTTACATCAGTGACTATGAGGTCTTCTTCTATTGTCTCGGTTGTCGAAATAGCGTGATTTCGTTATGCCGTAGCTGTGACGTTGAATTTTGCATCTATTCAGGTAAACCTTAATATAATTTGTTAACCGAAATTAAAACTCAATCGAATTAATGAGTTGGACCATTATTACGGATGCGGCCTGTCTTCTTCGACCAGGTATAAATTATTTTTTTGATTTGACATCTGTTACCCACAATTTACTTTGCTGAAAGCACGGCGATTCTAACGCTTGTAGTGATATGCATTTTTTTATTTGCCGAATTGCAGATTCAAGACTCTAGTTTTTTGTATTTTATAAGATGTTTTGCATAAATGCACTGTTGCCTGCCGCAATCACTAACATTAACAAGGCATTTTATTGATTGATTTGTAGTGCTAACAGGCTTTTTAGGATAATGAGATTCCTCATTATTATTGTAAGGGTCAACATGCGGGTGCCCTGAATCGCACTTACCTTCAATAACTCTTGAATGATACAAAAGAATAACAGCAAAGGAAAGTGAGATTCTGTGCTGCCAGATGTTACTTAACCCTAATTCTCCTTAAAAAAAAAACAAACGACCCTCTTTAATTGTTTTTTTCTTTTCTAGGCGTTCTCAAACTACACAGAGAAGACGGTCGAGTTCGCCCCGATCTGTCGGATATGGTACATCGGTGACGCGGACTTCAGGACACAGTGCACGTTGTCACATGACGTCGAAGTGAATTCTAACGATTGGATAGGCATTTTTGATGTAAGTACTTTGTTTAATCCAGTAGATTTAACCTTTTTTTTCACAGCGATTTTTCGCTGTTGAAATAAGTCTTGTTCCTGTAAAACGTTTCAGAAAATATTCAAGAGCGTTAATAGTAATAAATAATGATACATACAAGGCTTAATTTTAAGTCGTTTAAAATACTAACAGGCTCATTCAATGTATACCAGCTAGCAATTACCACTAAGTACCTTCGAGGTTTTTGCTATAAATACAAATGTTAGTCCTGGACAGGAACAGAGTCAACGAAACTAAGGACATAAGATAATATATTTATTTATTGTTAAACTGTAACAAATAGGAACTTGAAAAATTTATATTCATTTATTTGTAACATGCTCTCAGTACATTGAACACCTTGTGCTATCAAAGGCACTGCCAACAAAACGACTTTGTTGCGTTTTATGTCTCCTGGGCGATGTGAGCAAAGTCGTTACGAACTCGTTAGGTGGTTACGTCTTCTCACTTCGAAATGAAACTACGGTTTACAAATATCTAAAAAGTACCATTACTTAAAAATAAGAAGAACGTAGGCGGTAATATTATCTATCAGTATTGTAACTTCATACAAACGCACGAAACACGAGCTATCCACGCGCCTCGGGTCTCGGGGTGCGCTCGGGATGCAAGCAGTCGCGAATGTGCCGCAGTGACGAACGGACGGTGGGTTGTTTATGGCGCGATTTTTTGATTAAAACAAGTACAAGTACTATGACAAGGAGCAATCTTGTGCTGTTTTTAGTTGCATGAATTCCTCAATAATATTTTTTAAACCCAAAAATAACATTTTTTGAATCAGGTACCTGGAAACTCTGAAAGGTAAGACTATTAAGTGTTTTTAGTTAGGTACCTACTAGTAGGTACGTAATTTGTGTCTTTTTTAAAGGATACCTAAGTGTTTCGTTTTTTCTTCCGAAAAAATAGCCCGGTTTAATAGAGTGAATACGGTAAAGGAAAGTGATACACGAGCGGACTAGGTATAATAGTTATAGGCGGTTCATGATCGGTAGGTACGCTCGTGTTAAAACCTCCGAGTTCTAGGTTTTTAGAAACATTGAATAAAATGAAATATCATTTTGAAATTAATTACATATTATGAGACTAATAAATAGTGATGCTTTCGAACAAGTTGGCGGTGAACTACCTTTATATTGAAAATCGTTTATTGAGACTTAAATCAAACAAATTATAAGCATGGTTTTTTAATTGAATCTGTACTAATCATAATACAACATGCATTTTTATTAAACATTTCCTATTTCATTTACCACGTATTATATTTGTTTAAATAAAAAATATAAAATAATATTTTCAATCAATACATTCACAAAACTAGATTGAAACTCAAAGTAGGCAGATGTAATTAAAAATACTGTAGGTGGGCGAACCGACTAGGCTTTGGCTTTTGGCTTTTTGAAATATCGCGTGTTTAGGTACCGCGCGGCTGTAGGCATTTATTTCAAAGATAGGGCTGTGTTAGAATACTGATAGATAATATTACCGTGACGTAGACGATGGTGGAGGGAGTGGAATTTCCACCAATTGTATGAATTGTATGAAGTATGAAGTTCCACCAATTTGCCCCAAAGTTCGCTTACTGCGCAGGTCTTGGCGCTTTTTTAAATTGCGGGTTTTTATCTCAATGTTCAACCTGTATGTCATGTAAATTTATTTCTATAATATCTTTCCAGGCCAACTTCCACAGTCTAGACGACTACATAGTGTACGAGTACCTGTCCAAAGTGAGCCTCCCCTCCTCCCCCGCGCCCCAAGGCCACCCGCGCGTCGTCACGCTCTCGTTCCCGGTGGGCAGCGGCGTGCGCACGCCCGGCTTCTACCGGTTCATCTACTTCAGCGAGCCCAGCAGCAACGTGCGCAGTGTTCTGGGTGAGATAACGACTTTACAAAGCAAATTCTGTGGTTTCTGACGACTTAACACACCCCAAGAATAGGTTTCCTTTTAGCTGGTTATTTGGCAGTTGAGATGTTTAAATAACATCGGTTATTTTTAATTTCTCAGGAACTACGCATAATATGCGACTTTCAGTTTAGCATTCAAATTGATTCAAACTACTCTAAAAACAGACAGTTTGCACGGCGGACCGCTTGGGGCGATGTGGCCGAAATCCTTAGGGAATTCCACGTTGACCCGCTTGAGTAAGGTGGAGATACACCGAGGTTCCTACAGTGGGTGTACCGCCGGCTCTCACCGGCGGGGATCCACCGCTCCCCCGGGCGGTGGGATAGTGCGTATCGCATTTTTTTCTCGATAAAAAAGGCCTTCATGGTGAGGATGGCTAGCCTCAGCTGGTACTCACGACCACTTTCCATCAGGTGGAGTGAGGTCATCTTGAAGGGCAATTAAAAAAAACCAAACTAGCCACCTTCACTATTTGTCGTATCTGTCATAGTCATAAGTCTTCGTCGTATCTGTCCGTCTGCTGGCCAGTCAGCCACCACAGTCGAAGAGTCCGTAGCAAACTGTTTTGCCTCCACGGTTTGCGAAAAGGAGAGCTGGGGCCGTATTACTATCTCTTAAAGCCAGTCAAGTATTTTTTATGTATGCGCCAGACAACACATAACTTGTCATGGTCTCGAAGTAGGGATAACGAGTTACCAGATGTTACGAGGTACCAGACAAGGGATCAAGCCAGAGGCATCTCCTAGCACACTCAGACCCGAGTTAATTCAGAAAAGATCGTTTCCTGAATTGAACCCGGGACACTACGGAAATCGAGGCGAAAAACCGTGCAACAGCGGGCTACGCCAATCGTGTCGTCGAAACTAACACTATTTCCTAAATTGACGGTAGCGAGCAATTTCGTTAGTAAATATCTGGCCTAGAAGATGCAGGTAACTGCTGACTGGCTAAAAATTAAAGATCATATTAGGAAATCACTCGCACAGTTCAGGAAATTAACTTGACTGGCAGAGATGGTAATACGGCCAGTGGCCAGAGGATACTATGTGTGGTCATCCCTCATTCGGAATTATTTGATACCTAAAGTAATCTAGAAGTTCAAGCTAACAGAACTGGCGAGCAGCACCGTGTGTAAAATTACACTAACCATTTGGAGCTACTTTTGACCCTATCATAAATATATCTCCAGGTATATCAGAGCCATTCGAGGTGAGCAGCAAAGAGGACAGCCTAGTAGCCATAGACCCTTGCTCGCAGCCCTGCGCCAGCACGTCCGGCGCGCGCGCGAAGCCTTCCACGGCCACCTCGGACATCTTCACGGACTTCACCGGGCTGGACGTGGCCAAGCTCTCGCGCCACTTCTCCAACGACCTCAGCATCGACTGACTAAGGACCTACCTTCCCGGCTCGCCGGCGCAAAGCAGGAAAGATGTCTAGTTTAAGGTGAGATTTGACTCTACTCTTTGCAATTACTATCTAGTCGATGACAAACAAAAATTAATCAAAGGTATTTATGGATTTTCTATCCTTCAGTTTTAAAAAAATATCAGAAAATCAGTTTTTGTTGTACGTTAGTTTGGATTTTAATATTTTTACGATGTCTTCAATACGACTTCGATCCTCACGACCTACCTAGACAACACGTCACAATTTATAAATGAAAATCGATATTAAGCAATTATTTTCAAATGTTTGCGCTGAAGAAAAAAAATGTTAACAGTTTTAAATTTTATAAACATAAAATAAAGTGAAGTAGTTATTGCAAAAGTACTGTATATAAATATATTGTAAGTATTAGATGAAGGCCACAAATATAATACACGGTTTGGTAACTCTTAGAACTTATATAATGGTGACAGTGCAATTCGGTGATCGGATACTTATGTTATCAATATTATCAGTATTAATCATCGTTATAAAATAAAGGAATAATAATTCAAATTTGATGACATACGTTTTTTTTGTAGAATAATCAAATCTACGATCGCGTTTTCAAAGTTATATTAAGAAATAATTTAATACTTATTTAGATTATTTTCCATGCTAGACAAAACATTACGTAACAAACTATTAATACACAAAAAATATTTTTTAAAAAACAGATATCCTAGAGAAACTATAAATATTATAAATACGGGTGTATCCTCAAAGATTTTTCAAATACTGTAACGCTAGTGGCCCAAGTTGAGAACGGTTTGACTACCTATTGTGCCTTGTTTTAGAAACTTTTCAATAATAACGTACCGGCTTAAGTGTTTTCAGCTAAAATAAACATTTCCTAGAAAATGGTAATAATTTAAATATTGTTTAAATTAGGTATAAATTATTTGCCCATATTTTTGGTCTCCGCTTTTGTACCTGTGGTCTCTATCATACAAAATTGTGAGCAAACAACCACTTATTTAGTAAGTGGTATTACAGTCAGTCTAAATCTTTATATACATGTATGGTAGTAGAATATTGTATACTTTTAATATATCACAGATTTAGATGCCTAATAAAACAAGGTGTAGAAGTTTTATAACCCTTTAGCTGATGATAGCAATAAATAGTTCCCTGTTTTTATTGTATCAACCATTTATAATATTTAGTATAGTGATTATTAGTAATGAAATAAACTCCATTTCTAATTAGACAATAATTAATCCTAAACCAATGCCATTTTGCCAATCTAGTAGTTTGTAAATGATTTTATGTAGAGTTTTATTTATTCCTTAGAAAATGATACGTCAATAATTTAGGTTGACTCTTTTGTTTCTCAATAAGTTTAGACGTGGTCTTAGAAACACTGCTTCACTGTTGATTGTAGTTGATTTCCTCATTTAATTCAAAGAGGATCGCTTATTTGATGCTATTATAACAATCGTGTTTTATCATATTTGGCAGTTTTAGAAACGAATATATTCATGTGATGAGTACATAAGTGATTAATATTTACAAGGTTAGTACAATTTGTAATCGTGTGCTGTTTAGTGCATTTGTAGATTAGAAATAGACATTTTGGAATTAGGAATTGAAATATATAGTGTTCTAATTAGCCTGGTTGGTAAAATGTATCTATGTAATGTATAGTAAATATATTATGGCTTAGCAATGTTAATTGGTTAAGGTTCTAGTAGACACTGTGCCTAGTATTTGTTTTAATTATAGAGCGAATTATGTATTATGTAATGTGATGATTTAACACATTCCTTTGTGATTCAAACATTACTAAATATATGGTTTTTGTATAGATAGGTACCATATATTTAGGAGTGTTTGATATATTTAGTAGAGATCGATGTTTGATCGATAATAAATTGTCATTAACCTATAAATATCACTGAAAAGCAAGCTTTTTTTGAAACGGTCTTGGAAGTTCATAGATGTTTCTTTGAGAATCGAACTTGGTTGAAAATTAGTGCAGAGCAGACTAAAGCACCTACCCCGTTACTACTAAAGTTGAATGTACTAGAACCACATAAAATGGTTATTTAAAGTTTCTCAAGTGCCCTATTGAAATTGCTAAAGTGCAGAAGGCGAATTGTTTCCATATAACATAACATTATTGCACCAGACTATACTTCATTCATTATGACATTATAAATAAAAAGCAGGGGTGTTAAATTGAATGACAATTTGCATTCGACGTTTCAATGCTGGATGACATACCTGAGTATAACCTGGCAAAATAAAAAACCCCTCCCGCCACAACGTATGAAGGGATTATGTAACATTTTAGATTTGGTAGAGTCAGTAATAGTAAAAATGTGTTCGGATAAAAACCTCTGCTTCTTTTAGGTTTTTACATCGATAATATAGTTTGATGCAAAACAAAATGATTTGTTTAATCAAAAGCCTCATAAATTATGAAGTTACTTAAAATGAGAACAATTAAGTGTGAGAGCTGCTATACAAGTTGATTTTGATAAATTCGGCATAAATCTTAAAAGTAATAATCTTTATTGTTTTTTTACCACAAAGTGGACCCTAAAAATAACCTTTTTTACTTCTGTCTAATGCTAAAATGAAAGGAGTATAGTCTAGTAGGTATGTTTAATTTTAAATATTAGCATAATATTAATTAGTAGCATAAATAAACGCTAATTTTACTAAATATTATCATATTGCCATAATGAGGAAGATAATAGATTATATTTTGGTTACTTGTAAACTGTATTATTCTTATTTTTTATACATAATGGTTTATAAGTTGCATTTATTGTTTAATTTTTTTACATTTCATACAATGATTGGCTCAAATTTAGCTCACTTAGACAATAAATTATTTAAGTACCTACTGAAAAGCATAAAATTGTAACTAAGTTTTAAATTGTTTGCCAAATTTCGGCCGTCCTAAATTAATTACGGATGTTTTATGATGTGCTACAACTTTTGGCTGACTTTGCTTGAAATTTCAGGTCCATTAGAGATTATAGTTTTTGATGAAAAATGACACAAGTATGATTACTGTTATCACTTTTCATTACTATAATAGAAAGTGTCGCAGATATTAATTATAAGAACCACCGATATGAATATACTCCTGACCAAAAAAAAATACTTTTTAACATGACATGATTGATAATTAAAAAAATTATTCAAGTTTATTTAATGTTTACTACTCTACACTCCTTACTTAGCATAATAAAAAGGGCTGGTGTTGTTATAAGTTATACCAATAATTTGAGTATCGTAAGTTACATGAGCTATTGGTGACTATGGTCTCATCTTAAATAACAGCGAACCCTGTTATTAATACGATAACCACAAATATATTTTCTCAAACACAACACGTCTAAATTAAACGCGCTTTGTTTTATGTCTTAGGCATATTTATAAATTTATGTCAAATTCCGGCATGAAAAGGTTACGTTGTTTTTAGGATATCCGGAATATGGGATTAATTCATTGTGTTAAAGTTCCGGTTTGTTTAGTTGTGTTTATGTATTTATTCCTGAGGTACGCAACTTTTTTTTAGGAAAACAAGATAAATGTTGTATCAGATGCTTTAATCTAAGTGTAATATTTATGTAAAATGTACTTAATATGCCATTCTTTACTAACCATGACCTTATCAGTTCAAACACAAAACGGAAAGTTGTTTAGTTTTTAAATGCTTTTTTACAATCATTGTTATAAATAAAAAATAATTACTTGCCATCTTTATACTGGTATGAATATTGCGAACACAGCAAATGTAATAACTACCTGTAAGACTAAATTATTTTATTAGTTCCTATGTTTTGTTTTTAGGTACAGCGCTTTCAATAATGCATAAACCAGAAATCTTCCCAAATTTTAATGATCGGCAAAATTGCATAATATTTTAAACTGCAAAACTATAGTTAACCCTAAATCTAACCATATTATTATGTCAAGTAGTATGAAAATAAGTCTTACATACAAAATGTGAACCAGAAATGTATCATTGTATCAAGTGTTGTACCTATTTTAATTAAATTAAGTAATCTGCTAAAACTTTCTAATTGTAACCCATCTTTTTACAAATTTAAGTGTATACACCTTCATCTACTTATCTGTTATAGTTATATTTAGCTTCAAGCCTAAAACGTACGTTACGTACGCTGTTTAAACAAATTAGCCTAAATAATATTCCTACCCCAAGCTTCGGTAGTGGTAGGTACCATTGTAGTACAAAAGTTTGTTTGTAGTTATAGTCACAACAGTTGTGTTAGTATATGTGAATATAATTTATTTAGTTGAATACTGTTTTTTATTTCTCGAATAAACTTCACCCGACTCTTAAAATCAGTGTTTGAGATAAAAAAGTATATGAAGCACTGAAAATCAATAGACGGAGAACTCGGAGGCCCTACTCCCGATCGTCGAATTTCCAGTCATTAAAAAAACAAACTTACCGTGCGAAATTGATGTTGATTTTTTTGGTATTCTTATAATCGTATTTTATTGTACAAAATACCTACATAAGATTCATTCTTAACATACTACGTTTTGCGTCCTTTTTAACTTTCCAAAGTTTGACGAAACTTCGAGAATTTCTACCAGAGTAGGCCACCTGGTCATCGACATAGTCTTGTTGTTAGCAAGCTTAACTGCATACATTAGTATTGTCGTAGAACCGATAACCGTAAGCTCGGTAAGACGTTCGTGTTGGACGTTCCCGCCTAGGTGGAGCCATTGCTCCTAACCACCAAGTCAATATAAGTCATTACTTGGGAAGGGTTGCTGGAAGGGAAAGGATGTTAGGTGAAAAAAGGGCGCGATGGCACACATTGCGGGAGGCCTATGCCCAATAGAGAAATGGGATACTGGACTGTTCCCATTAAATATAGGACTCTTAAGGAAGCACAAGGTCAACCAATGAGCTATGGGATCTAACCAGAAATTGGGACATTTGTAAAAAATCCCGGTAAGGACCTAACTAGAAATGCCAATGAATAGGGTAGGTAGGTAGGTATAAAGCTAAAGGCCTGCGCAGACGACGTACGCGGAGAAAAAAGTACGCTCCGCGAATACAAAATCCCCCGCGTATTTACACACGGTGTGCGATCATTGGTCGTCTAGAAATTTAGTGAAGCGCACGTTATGGAGGCAAATATTCTGAGATCACGTTGTGCTGTAATTTACATTAAGTTATAGCAAAAGAGAAGACGTTTTTAAAAGATCATACTGGGTCCATCCCTTTATTTCGAATCCATTTTTAACGTGGAGTAAAATCCGCCATGTGCGTTGACTCCTCATAGTTCGCTCGTTCTATTTTTTACGCGGATGCCCGCGCACTTTAATCCGCTAATCTACGCTACGCTCTGCGGGCGTCCGCGGTGTTTCGGCGGATTTTTAGTTCGGCGTACTTTTTAGTCTGTCGTGTGCGTTGCTCGATACAGTTTGTATGGGATCTATTTCGATGGAGAAAAAAGTACGCTGCGAATAATCCCTCGTCTGCGCAGGCCTTAAGAGCTGGAAAAAGTTAATGGAGGGCAGCAAAGCTCTGGAATCTTCATTCAGCGCACCTTCAAAAACAAATCCAGCATTTGAAGGCAAACGGGGTGGTGGAGCACCAAATTAAGCAGATCCGAGTAGGTCTATAAAGCTTAGGTCTTTTGATCGTGACGCACAATGCTGCGGTAGGTATGCGGCATGGGCGCCGGACACGTAATCGCATAAAAAACGTAATTTTTTCGTCGTTTTTCATACGATTATTTCATGCGGTCAAAAGAACAAAGCCTAATCTATAGACTAATCATACTTAAATATGTCTCATAATTTACCTCCCATACACAGAACAAACTCAAATGTTCGTCACGTAAATGTTTATCCTGGGTGCGTTTGAATGAATATTCTAACCCCTCCCATTGAACTTACGGGTCACGGGTAGGCTGTTTATTATTTTATTTTATTTATTATGGTTCGTACACAAAATAACAGTTGTAATAGGTCAAATTGAAAAAAACAAAAGTACAGGTGAGCTTATCTCTTACGAGAGATTTATTTCAGCAGACCATGGTTATAGGAAAATGTTTAACAAAAAGTTATGGATAGACAATCAGTGCACAATTAATGAAATAATCCAAATGTAAATAAAAAAAGGATAGTACCATTCGATAATCTCCACTAATTATTCATAGCAACTTTTGTTAAAGAACCATAAACGCATAAATGGCCAGTCCAGTGATTCGTTTGAATGAATGGGCTTGTCAACCTCATATCTGGACCTCACGACCGCTTTCCATCAGGTGGAGTGAGGTGATCTTGACGGGCCAAGAAAAAAAAAACAAAAACTTTGCCAAACCAATGAAACCAAAGGAAACCAACCAATGAAATGGAACTCAAAGAAATAGATAGTATGGCAGTATGACGTCACAAGCTAGAGGCAGTTTGGAGGGAGCGTTTTAGGCAAGTTCAGAAATATGATTTTAAAAATCTCGTGGCTTATTAACCCTTAATTGGACCTCGTGCAGTAGTTATACTTCCCTTTAGAAAAAAAAACTACATAAAAAAATAGTGTAGGTATTCAGGGTTTTAGGTGATTTAATGAACCCTGAACTATCTACATACCCAACATCGATGGGACGTAAAGCAATCGCCGGCAACATAGATGTGTTTTATTCATTATTTTATGGCTGATGCCCTTGTAATGTTGTTAAAAAACTAAAGATAACATACCCAAAAAGCTACTTTTAAGGTTTTAATTGCCTTAGTTTCATTTAGTTTTTACGGCGCCTGCAACATGTATGTCCAGTGTACTTCGCGTCGTCGAATAACTAATGAAGTAACTGCTAGTTATTATGTCCAGTATTCTTCCACTTGCCAAATTAGTAGAAAAAAATATTTGTTCTTATTTCTCGTGATTAAATTCACGAGGGATCAGCGGATAAACTGTTTTTCACCCTATTTATTTTGTTTTGCAAAGTTAAACCTAAACGACATCGTTTAACATTGTATAGCATTGGTGCCGCCTGAATACGCTGCTTTAGTTGAAGATAGTGGTTCTGAGCCTGAAAATAAAGTGGGAATTGCCGTCCATAAAACTGAAGAGTTATTTCATTAAATTCATATTGATTTAAACATTCAGCGCATGACTGATAGATAGAATATAGGAGTAGCCGCATGAAAGGATAACAATAGTTTATTTCCAAACAATAATTTAAAATTTAGCAAACAACGATGACTGCACTAAGCTCTGGAGCTTGTGTTGCAGTAACAGTGAACTTAAAACTATTACAATTAAACTTAAATTACTACAGTCATGCCCTCTCTATCACCTTCTGCCTGTCTATAAAGGCATGCAGTGCTCCATTAAACATTTTATTCCCTGCTATCAATATCACCTTCCTGCTTCACATCTTTCGTGACCCTAGTCCCCAGATACGTAGGCTTTTCTAAGTCCACGAAAATGCGGTAGACTTTATGGTTTTAGGCCAATAATCTTTCAGCTACGTAACGCATGGGGAACAGGCAGAGGAGTAATGCAGGACAATCTCCTAGTAACCGGCCGGCTTTCCTAAAGAAATTAAAAAGGCGGTTCATTTGTCTAGCCACTTTCCCTCGCTCGGCCCTCAGCATCGCAACAAAAACCCTATCATACCTTGCAGCCTTTACCACCTTTCATACTTTTCAACGCTGTCAAACAATCTAAGCTGTGCGAATCTCGTCACCATTTTCTGGCTCTGAAGTTGCATCATCCCTTTCAAACAAAATTGCAAAACCTTACATCCTTGACTCTGATTATTACTAGCTCTGTTATGGTCGATGCCCCCCTAGCAGATGGTAGTGACTTCCAGAAAAACTTGATTTTTGACTGAAAGTCTTCAGTAAGCCTCTTTTCAAACTCACCCTTTCGTTCTTGTTTACTTTTGTTTACTATATCCTAACGGATTAATTTCTAATTAGTTAAATATATCAATTTGATACCATTTCTTATACTCCATTTTTGCTTCAAACATATCATCTGTCCTGTTGAACTTACGGGCTAAACTCTTGTAGCTAACCAAACCAACCTTACTTATTTTTCATCTTCAGCTACCAGCACACTTTTATTTATCCACACACTCTTTTTCTGCACTCACTAATCCATTTCCAACACAATCCTACAGATCTTTTTATTATAAGATAATTGCTTATTAATGTTAAGATTTCTTAGATAATTAGTTATTATGTTCAATTCATAAGTGAGTTCTTAAGGTTTATAAATTTTCCCAGTTTGTCGTAGTGTTTTAAGCATAAACCAATGTAACAATGATACTTTTTTTCTAAGTAGGTATAATGAATATTATAATAGAATATCACTTGTTTCTTCTATTGTCTTTTTGACAGTGGGAAATATACTGCACATCTTTGGACTGCATCAGTTTCTTGTGAACTTGGCAATGTCCAGTATAATGGACGTAGATTTTTCATTAAACTGAAACAGGTAGGTTTTTGCGGGTATTTTTTCTAGGGTCCCTAACTAGCCAAGAACAAGAATCAAAATCTGTAACGGTTTTACGAATCAAATTTATAAAATAACCCGATGTATTAAGGGTTAACGCTGATGGCAGTCGTCAGCGTCTGGGGGCCTTCTCACGTTCATCGAACATGTAGTAACGTGAAAATTCGGTCGTTAAAAAAAGGGATTTAGCGTTCGACATTGATGTTGGTTTTTGGTATTCTAATAACCATATTATATTGTATTTATTTATAATATACTTCGTTTTGTGTCCTTCTTAAGGCCTGTTCAAACCTGAGCGGTATTCGCTGCCGCTCTGGGTAGCACAATGCCGCTCGGGTTTCGCTCAGGTATTTAGTATCAAGTTCCGCGGCAAAATGTAGCGCTACCCGCAGCGGCAGCAAATACCGCTCAGGTCTGAACATGCCTTTACCTTTCCGAATTTTCACGAAACTTCGTAAACTTGTACCTACCGTAGTAGGCCTCCTGGTTGCAAATTCAGGTATGGAATTTCGGTACAGCGCCTATAGTGTATACTATCTAGTATAGTAGGTAGTATTGGAACTTAAAATTACATACAAGTTGCTGTAGTCAACTATCGCAGTTTACGTTACGGAAATGCATAGTAGACGAAATCTAATTTTGGTCACAAATATTGTAATACTACTTTATACATTACTAGCTGTCTTTCAGCGGCTTCGCCCGTGGCTGGCTTTCCCGTCAAAATATATCCTAAAATAAAATGTCATATTGGAGGATTCTTTTAAAAATCTATCCAGTAGTTTTTAGTGATGTACAAACCTCGAGGCGCCGAGTTCTACTTTTGAAGTTTCGAGGCGGATTGGGCCGGATTCACTGAGCTCTATAGGCTCGTAGACCCGAGCCCAGCCGAGGCACGAACTCCCTTGGCCACGCCTCGAGGCTCCAAAAGAGTTCGAGCCTTCAAAAGAGCTCGAATCTATCAAAAGAGTTCGAGCCTTCAAAAGAACTCGAGCCCTAAAAAAGCTCGAGTCTTCTTAAACCTTTTCGCTATAATATTTTTCATGAAGATCAAAATGTATTTTTCTGTTAATAAAACCGCTATTTACATTTACATATATTATATCTCACAAACACATATTTTATTGCCTGCTTTGAAAAGGAAGACTCCAAACGAAAACTATCTTGAGTGCGACTCACCACGACTCAAGCGTTAAAAAAGAATCGAGCCCTTAAAAAGCCTCGAGATCAATCGAGCCCTGAAAAAGCCTCGAGATCGATCGAGGTCTCCAGAAGGCTCGAGTTCTGTAAAAGACTCCCGAGTCGTCGCGCTTCATACAAACGAGGCAAGCCCTGAAAATGACACCGAGCTCTAGACAAAAGGACTCGGAAGCCTCGAGGCTTGTACATCACTAGTAGTTTTGGAGTCGATTCAATAAAAACAAACAAACAAATCTCTCCTCTTCATAACATTAGTATATTGGGGAAAGATATATAAATACATAAATTTATTTATTTATTTATTTATTTATTCATTTAAATATATATATAAATACATTTTGTTCGATTACTTTTTGCCATCTTGTAGGTAGGAACATGATTACATTGCTATAGGAATTTTGAGGCTTCTGATCAAAATAGTTACGCGACAAGTGGTTTTGGCAGTCCTCTCGTGATGTTAACCTGACACTGCCTAAAGAGTTCTGAAGAGACCAAAACAAGTGGAAATCTGAAGGTGCAAGGTCTGGATGCATTAACACCTCCCAGCGAAACTCTCTCAAATTTTGCCGAGTGGCTAAAGATGTGTGAGGTCTTGCGTTATCATGATGAAAAACCACACCCTTTCTGTTGATTAATTCCGGCCGCTTTCTCTCAACTTCTTGCTTTAATCTCATCAGTTGTTCG
The DNA here is from genome assembly GCA_947369235.1 of Udea olivalis. Lineage (NCBI taxonomy): Eukaryota > Metazoa > Arthropoda > Insecta > Lepidoptera > Crambidae > Udea > Udea olivalis. Next base: position 13,418,199 of record OX376351.1, read on the forward strand.
CAGTAAAGTTAGGAATCGATGGTGCTGCCTGGTGGTAACAGCTCATAATGAATAATGTTCTTCCAATCCCACCACACACACAGCATCACCTTGTTGCGAGTTAACCCGGGTTTCGCCACAGTCTGTGAAGCCTGACCGGCCTATGACCACGACCTTTTTCGCACGTTCTTGTCGTACGTGATCCACTTTTCATCACTAGTTATCAGCTTCTTCAAAAATGGTTCGGTTTCATTACGTCGTAAAAAAGAATCACAAATGAGTACACGATTCATTAAGTTTCTTTCAGTAAGCTCGTGAGGTACCCAAATATCGAGCTTTTTTGTGTACCCAGTTTTTTTCAAATTCGCCAAAACTGTTTTGTGGTCAATTCCCAGTTCTTCAGCTACGTCGTAACTACTAATATGCCGATCTTGCCTCACTTTTTCAAAAATGGCATCCATTTTATCCGTAATAGCGCCCTAGAGCCAGAACCAGAGCGACGTGCATCTTTGACATCAACATTTCCGAATTGAAAACGCTTAAACCAAATTTGTGCTACTCTCACAGACACTACACTAGGTCCATAAACATAGCAAATTTTTTTCGCGGCTTGTGTTGCATTTTTACAGTAAAAAATTTGTAGTAAAATTCTAAAGTGTATCGAATTTCTTCATTAGATTCACTCTCATCTTGACGGTAAGAAAAGCAAATGAAAATCACACATTTTTAATAATTTGAATTTGGAATTATCTTCTTTAAAATTTAAACTTTTAAAGATACCAAAACCAGCCAGATACAAATAGTATAGCCAAAGAGAATTTATTACAAGTTCATACATACTATTTGCGAAAAGACATTTTCCCCAACCAAATAGAATACAATGTGTTGCGTTTTTAGCTATCGCAGCCCAGACTTAGGTACATTTTGCCTGTAAGAAAGTTCTCTAATTCATTACACTGTTAGGTAGGTACTTTTAAGTTTTTTAGCATTTTACAATGCTTGTTTTCTATCTTCATTAGACTGGCTCGTATGGCGTAATGATACCGATTCTCTAGCCTACGGCGCTATTCACACCCCTAATTTGTTACCTCTTTATAATATAGATATTATTTATTTTTAAGGATTTGCTAACTTCTCGTTTTTTTTCTCCTTAATTTTATCAGTGTTCTTTAAGTTTATGATGTTTATTTATTTATTTATTTTAGTCACTCGGGTTAGTAGGATGTGTATTTGAGAATGGAAACATCTCAAATATTGCTTTGATTGATTAAGTACCTATATAGTTTGTTCACCGATTGTACAAGTTCTCTTTAGTTCAAGGTAAGATGATCTGGGTGGAAGGTGTCCCAGTCATTTTTATTATATTGGTCACGTTACTTTTTCAGTAACGTGAGTGAGTAGATAAGATATTCATGTTGAGTAAAAACTGGTCATTTGGCGTATCGGTTGGAAATTCTACCGGCGTGTCCGAAGTTCTTATAATCTCACCCTGGATGAACATTTATATTACGAACATTGTAAAATTTCACTTTAAATGTAGAATAATCTTTATATAGGTAGTGACCAGAGTTGCTAAACTTTTCGAGCGTGTAGTGTAGTTTGAGCCTGTTCCATTTAAATATAAATAAAAATAAAATGTAAACCTGGGCCACTTACACCAAGATCTTCTGACCGCAAACTAGGCAATGCCTGTACTGGAGGTGTCAGGGACTGATAAATGTACTTGAAATTATTTGAATATTTCTAAAGGCTACACTAATATTATAAAGAGTAAGTATGTTTTTCATTGTTTGTTTCGAAGGTATCATGTTGTTGAAATTTCGTTACTAATAAGAATAAGTTCCGCGTATCGGCAAACGCAGTGTAGGACGCCCCCCGGCTAGGTAGCGTGATGACTTGCGAAAGGTTGCTGGCAGAAACTGCATGCGTCAAGCTGAGGATACGGCGCGATGGCGCACATTGGGGGAGGCCTATGTCCGGCAGTGGACTATAGGCTGATGATGATGATGATAAAGAATAAGTTAATATGAACATAATAAGTGAGATCACAAATGGAATAAATTATCATCATGCCTATTATAGCGGAACACACCGAAAATTTGACTTCGCCTCGCAACATGCTAGTTTCCGCAAATTGGGCAACAAAATGAATTTCCCTTTGGCTTTGAAGGCAAATACAGCGTGATACGGAACGGTCATAATTAAATTCTGACTACAAATTGAGACCACGCTCAATTGTTAGCTAAAAACTTGTTTAATATCTTCGAGTCCGTATATGTTTTACACAATAAATACGTATGTTTCTTACGAGAATCCAGTTTTACTGTTTTGGAATTCGTTATTTAATTTCTAATTAGAATAAATTGTAGCTTTATACTTCCACAAACATCTAATTGAAGCAGGCTTGTTAACTTTCAAACTACTAATTCAGGAATAATTACATCAAACTATTACATCAAAACAACCAGTTCGAATTAGTCCACGTCATTTTTACAACTTGATTGATGTACAGTAGCGTGTTATCAATTTTCATAAGTAGTCTCCAAATTATCGCAGCTGATGGACAAGTATTTTACTATTTTGTTACATTTTAGTTTACGGGGACTGATATTATCTTGAAGCGCTTTCCAACGGATGAGTGTAATGTTTGCTGTTATCAAATAAATCGCTCCGTGATAAGATTGATAAGCGCCACGTTACGGCCGGCGATGCTACGAGTCGCCGGCCGAGCGGAGTGGACGCGTGTAGCGAGTCCGTAGCGTTATCGGGAAAACGCGGGAAAAGCTCTCACAATCGCACTCGAGTCAGTCGGCTCGCACCCGCGGACAAAGATGGTCGGCCCCGCGCGCTCGCTCGCGCTAGCACTCGCCGCGATCGCGCTCGCCACTGCGCGCGCCCACATACCCTCCCACGACAACATACTCAGAATACAACTCTGGGACGCTGAGGGACTCAGCCGAGACCCGGTCACCACTCAGCCAACAATAACCCTTCCAAAACACAAGTTAAGAGTAAACTTGGAGTCGCTGAACGATGCGATGCTTGAGGATTGGTACGATGGAAGGTTCACAAGACACCGGGTGCGGCATAAGCGTCGGCGGCCTAGACACGCCGGCAACTTCCCTTGGAAGTTCCATTCTGGAGGCAGCTCCATAAACGTGCTATCTTACGACCCCGAAGTGCCGTGGGATGTTATCGAAACGGAGATACAGAGCGTGAATGCCAGTGCAGTGAGTGAGAGTGCCAGTTTCGCTGAGGAACGGGACGTCGCCCCTCCGATGACGCTGCGCCTTCCCCAGGACGAGGTAATGAGTGAGGGCAAACAAGTTTGTTTGTTCTATCTGACGGCCTTTCAGTGTTATCGTCGCCCGAGGTGGTTAATAGCCATTCACTTCAACTGATAGCCTGCCGGCGCTGCCGCAGGGATTCCTATTAAAGGAGCCTTTTCAGAATGCGCCCTCAGGCGACGATGCGTTGATAAAAGTGAATGCCCTTCATTGTTTTTTAAATATTTTCCATTGGCTGCATGTAGATGGTATCGCCGCCGGCTGATGCGGGTGTGAAGTGAAATATTCTCGAGGGGAGGTTGGTTCACGCACTGCCTTATCACGAGATATAACAGAGGATTATCTCTGGCTGTATTGAGGCGCTAATGTTTGTTTAGAAACTTATCTGTGCTTATCTGTACTCGCGCAGTTTACGATATCTTAGTTTTCGAGTAAGTACAGCACGAAATTTTGGTATCTATCGGATATTTGTTCCTGGAATTATGCGGTGTATTTTGTATTTACAGGTAGATTCTGTATCGTTATCGTTTATTTCTATTTCAAGAAAATAGGTGACGGAATTAATAAAAAATATTTCACTACACAATAGTGATAATTTTCGGTTTTGATATTAAAGATAATAAGTAGGTTTTTCTGTTTTTCACACGTGTCGTTCCGATAAGAAGTTTAGATTTGAATTGTTATTCGATTTTTTCAAATTGTTTTGGTAATTGTATTTAACCAGTGGAGTCCCCTTTTTAAAAAGGAACAAAAAAAAAAGCACTCAAGGGGTTAAAGTATGTAGGTATAAAATTTATAACTTCACTAAATAATATTTCCTATAAAAAAAACGAATTTTAAAGTGGTTTATGGCTTTATAAAGTTATAAAACAAAATGCTACATTGTTAGGTACTTAACATGCATATTGAAGTGGGCAATTCCATTATTGACTTACTTAGTTTATAACCCGATATTTTCCAATGAAAGCTTTCTTAATACTATTGTCAAGCTGCTTTAAATTCCCCGTAGAAATAGAATACTTACTCCCGTTTTAAGTCAGCCGTGCCCTTGTCCGGAACCCTCTAATTTGAATACGGTTCGCACATGACCGGTTTTAACGCTGACCTTTCACCTGGATATTAACCTTTGCAAAACTAACTGAACTTGTCGAAGCATGTCTTTTAGGGGAAACTCTTATTGCGAGAACTACGCCTCCTTACCGAATTGAAAATGTAATAAGAGCAATAGATTATCAATAAATTATTTTTGTGATATACATTTTTATCATCTTCAAGAGTTAATAGGCACATTTGTGTGCATGAACATGTCTGTTTGTACTGGTCTGGGTGTCTCCTATGTATAATAAGTATGTATTTACAAAAGAAAATGTATTTAAGTATGTTTATCCGTTGTCTAGTATCCCATAACACAAGCTTTAATTAGCTTACTTTTGGGCTAGATGGCGCTGTGTGGAATAATGTCCAGGGATATTTATTATTTATTATTATTATTTATTAATAGGCACACATGTTTCATCTTAAGGTGGTCCCTCACCTGGAGCATTTTCCTGTAATCTAACATTTCAGATTTGATTTTGAGCATTACAATACAGTACTGCCTCCCTGACATGACGAACATTTGCCTGTAATTTGCATTTTAGATTCGATTTCGAACGAGATTTTCGAATTTCGAATTTGCAACATTACAGTTTGCGCACTGTAATGCGCGGTCCTCCTCCCTCACCGATGTAATGATCGACTCTGTAACATTGCATTACAGGAAAATGCTCTAGGATCTAAAGGTGCTCCCTGCACCTTTAGATCGCATTGTCACTTACGACTTAGCACTGATTACTTAAATAGTTACTTACGTACTGACAAATCACATCAATAGAGAAATGTCAATTTTCTTAATGCTAAATGCGTGCTGTCACGCGTCATTGAACCGTAAGATTCGCATACAAATGCTCTAGACTGTTGACAATCAACTGCCAAATGGTAATTCCAGTTCCCGACAGCTTGTAGGTAATTTTCACGTGCAAGTTCGTAAAGTGACAGGTGCCTGGACTTGGTCCGATTACGAGCAAATTATTGTCTAGAGAACTTTGAAAAAAAAAACATTTGTAATCTTTTCCAAAAGCTGGTCGTATACATTTTGTTACTAGTTTGAAGTTGAAGAACGGAACTTAAAAGACAATAGCAAATCCTAAAGTTTTGTCAGTGCAGTTGCTAATGGTAAATGTGATGGTAAAAAAACACAATCGGAGGATACAAGTATAGACGCCGAAAAAACACAAATGGTCGTCTTATAAACGAGATTGGGATTTCCTTAGCCGCAGCCACATAATACTTCTTCGTAAATACTTAGTCACTTTACTAACCGAACCAGCAAGCCAGTCAAAATAAGTCGAAATTTCACTTCAGACAGATGAAAAAGTTAATTCCTAACCAACATGTTAAACTAATCTGCTTGAGGTGTTTTTTCGCGCCTTTGAGCCAAAGTAACCAAGTAGCAGAAAGAGTTCCTACACACGGCGGAAGTTGCGTTACTTTGCGAACGGAGCGGACCAAATTACCTGCCAGTTACGGGTTGAAGTGTCAGATAGTACGGAGTGCGAAAATGGAACGTGCCTTTTTGAAGATCATATTATTTGAAAATAGTACAGGATTTTATTTCACATAGAACAAGGAAAATCTAGTTATGAGGTCCGTTACATAAAAAATAGTAACATAAGATTTACATTATTTTTATGTACAGGCCAGCGTAGTTGTGAGCCGGTTACAAGTCCTGGAACATTCATCAAGTCTTCCGTCCTTTTGCTACTAATGATAACACCTAGAAAGATACTTAGTTCCATACAAAAAGGCGCGCATAAACTGTCAAAATTATTTCTGTTACAAATGAAATCATATGTTTTGTTATAAATCATATGTTTTGTTATAAATCATATGTTTTGTTATAAATCATATGTTTTGTTATTAATCATATACTTAGTTACGAGGATTATTTGTGCATTTCCGTTACTGCACTCATCATTTAGCCGGAGCTCCTACCGAAAGAAACTGACATTGAGCAGTGACAGTGAGTTCTTAATATGCTAAATACATATTTGCTACATCACCACGGGTGCCCGGACGCGCCTTCTATGCTTATTATTTTAACACCATGTGTTTCTCGCCAGTAGGTTATTAATTAGAAAACTTTTCAAAACCTAAAAAAAACCTTTTTCGGGAAATGTTTTCATGACATCAAAAGCATTAGGTACGTGAAACTTAATGACCTGGCGGCGATAAGTCTATTCCTCACCAACTCAGTGAACAAGTCTTCTTGAGACATTTTTCCACGCTTCAGGGCAAAGTTGCCGAGCAGAAGAAACAGTTCGTCTAAGAAGTTTTGTACTTTCACGGATTACCTGCGCGTTCCGAATTGAAGTGTTAGTTAGACTTCATAAACTGTCGCGCTCCTCGCCAGGTTTTGTATATTTTATAAATAATTTGCCGTTTGGCACAAAGAAATATTAAACTATTCAGTAATTAAGTCTTTTATCTTCTCAAAGAAGTTTGTTGTTTATCGTAGCTGAATTAAAACTAACTCCAGAGGTCATCTTCTCGTAGTTGTCGTGAGACAGACGTTTATTATTCTAAATCCTATTTTGGGATTGAGATTGGTTTAGTACGATAACTATAATTTCAAAAACAAAATCATTATATCAGTAACAACTACATTAAGTAGGTACTTCGTGCTTCTCGAGAGACAAATGAAATTAGGGACCTAAATATCTAATCTAATAAACACCCTTATTCATAAAAGATAAAACAGTCTTATAGCACTGTTTTCACTATGGTAAAGTGGTCTTGAAGCACTGTTTAAGTTTTTATGAATAAGGGGGAGTCTTTATAGCATGATTCTTTCCCGAACCGAGAGTTCATCATTTAGAATTTTAAAGAATCCTATTTCCAGAAATACGAATAGTTCTCATCAGGGATAACCTTATTCCTGAAATACAACTTACACGTTAATCTAAATTTCTGTTTTTTGTCTAATATAACTAACTATTAATTCTTTTTCTTAGTCAGTTAAGTATTTACCTCAAATTCATTTGAATTTCGCAATATTATTGCATTCTAAACTTTGAATTACAACAATATCTCGCCAATTTGAAATATGAAACATCTAACTGAAAAAGTATTTTAACAAAAAAGAATTGCTTTTAAGCGACTTTTATATAAGTCACAGCCGTAGATTAGAATCTAAACATGTGCATACATAATCTATCAATTGATATTATCGGTTCCTGTTCGTGGCATATTCAATCAGGCAAAGCAAATTCACTCAAGCAACATACCATCAGTACATAGTTTAACTAGCCCGTCGCAATCACTTAGTACCTACATACAAAGGCAGTATGTAAACTGCTCATCTGAAGGATTTTAGGTTAATTGATTGGGATAAATAGTGCGACATCTAGCGAGTGATGCATGCTTTAAGTCTCATCAAAACTCAATCTACTCTATTGCTAGATTTTTTTTTATCTTCTGGTGGTATTATGTCGCAAGCAACCGTTCAATATAACATCGAATGTTTCTAGGCAAATTGCTTACACCGATGACAGCCGCTAGTGTTCGCGACTTCAATTGACCGTGTTGACGTTTTTGTATGGGATATCGGTACAGAGCGTCCCTATTGATTATAAATATAACCAAAAAGTGCATACAAATTTGTAACTCAACTATCGTAGTTCACGTGATAGAAAAATTTGTATTGGGATTTGACATGACATGATATGACAATGTCAAATCCCAATACATTTTTTACGCGAACGATAACGTAAATTTAAAGTGGCAACTCGTGGTAGACGTACTTTATTTATACCCTTAGTTTCTGTCATGTTATCTACGATTGTTGACTTTACAAATTTGTATGCACTATTGGGATTTGACATTGTCATATCATGTCATGTCATGTCAAATCCCAAAACAATTTTTTACGCGAACGATAATGTAAATTTAATGTGGCAACTCGTGGTGGACGTACAGGTCTGTTAGAGGGACTCAACGGCTCAATAAATTAGAATACGTACTTGAACAATATTACAAAAACATGTGTTGTTTTCAATGTATTCACCAAACTTCCTAGAATATGAAATATTACTCGTAATATTTACCAATAATTGTATTTTGCTTATGGAGAAGCAAATATTGATGAAGAGAAATGCACAAGAGTTCAATCGTTGACCGTTGCGTGAAATGGAAAAAGCTTCCGAGTGGGGCAATACGGAAATGGGCCTTTCAGTGAAACTAGATGGTGTATGGAATTCTGGCACTTTGACTATCGAATCTTGATTCCTCTAAATGACTTTTAAAGGTATGAAAAATTACTAAAATCTGACATATCGTGCGAAAGCACAACCTGGCACGTTGTTCCTATTGCTTGGTAGTACGAACAAATTGTATTCCGTCGGACGTTCGGCAGTAACCGTAGCTAGGATGGTTGAAAAACCAGACATATCTATTGCGCGTTGCTCCTGTGCAAGAGAATCACGAAAGTTACTCAATTTAATATTTGTTTTTCAAATAATTAAAACAGATGTTACAATGCTGTCTGAACTAGAACTGTCTCTTTCACACGTTACCATATTCACTTCCTAATAAAAAAGACAAAAGGAAATCGATTGTCTAATCGCACCGGTGCGCTGTGTGGCATTGAACCAGTTAAGATGAGTTGCTGGACCTTTGTAGTTTGCTCGGAAAATTTCATTAATAATATTATCCCCTGGGTTAATTTATTTGACCCTTCGCTGCTAATAATCTCGAGCAGGAAGCTGAACAACGGCTGTACAAGCGAAACTCAGCAGGTGTACTAATTGGTGTGATTGCGCAGCTTTCCAATTCTGGGTAAGAACCGCGATAGGGGAAAAGTAACCTTCGTTTATGTAAATGAAAGTGAACGAGCCGAAGGTAACGTTATGTAGGTTTAACTCGCGATTTTTATTTCTTCAATCATTATGCGAGGGTTAAATATTATGTTATTATCATGAAAATAGCGTAAAAAGCCTTAATCTATATATATAAAAGAAAGTCGTGTTAGTTAGTTACACCACTTAAAACTCAAGAACGGGTGGACACATTTTTATGATTTTTGTGTTTTTGGATTTGTCTACATCGGGAATAGGATAATAAGTATTAAAAATATTGGGAAATTGACGACAAAAAAGAAAGCAAAATCATTTTTCCATACTATATGTTCTCCGCTGTCAAGCATTTGCCAATAACTTTTGACAGAACGAAGTTTGTCGGGGCCGCTAGTGTCTTAGAGGATTGGAATTGGAACACATCACGAACCGAAAACATAGTTTGACTGATTTTTAGAGCACTACTTAGCTTCAAAGCTCATCTTCATTTACACTTGTGAAGCGAAAATGAATTTCGTTACCCTTGAATAATTAAGTAGGTTCTGAAGAAGCTACCTATGAGTTTTTCGGTTATGCCTACACATTTACTTAACGTAAAATTAGTCTAAATATTTTTTTCTGTTCAAATATTGATTATGTATGGTATGAGTACTTATAAAACGCATTAAAACGAACTTATGAATGCTATGTGTCCACCATATAACAAAAATAACCATATCACCATACCATAACATAGTATACCACCAAGAGAAAAGGGGCCACTAAGCCTTATCTTTAGCGTAGATAAAGTTACCTAGAGTATAAGTTTATGAACTAAATGGTATCATAAATTAATTATTCATCAAAGCGCTATTCCTGGATTACGAGACGCGTCGACACTTCGCTTTGGCGGATTAACCTTTATGAGTGACGTCATTAATTTTTATGATTACAAATATCTCTTTAGACCAGAACGTACCACTTAATGCTCATAATCTCTTCTGATCCTGACTTGTCATTCAAGCACTAAAGTTTATGTTGGAGATTAAAGTTAGAGAGAATTTGTGTATTTAATGATGATGAATGATGTTACCATTTTGACAGACTTACAACTTTATCATATCATAATGGAGTCGTAATACGAGTATGTCTAGAAATTAACAATTTACGATGGTCGTGGTAACAAATTTCTGTTTATGAAACAAAAATTATCGTATGAGTCTAGCTGTTCATTATTTCTACTTGGCACAAAGGCTAACCATGCGTCCCTAGGGACAGGGTCGACGTATGTCTTATTATTATTGTACCTAGGTACATTGAAAATAAAGTCGATTGCGCTAAAACTCCGAAACATAGTTGGTTATAACTGTTTTCTTTTTCTTTGCCTAAAAAAACTGAGTCCGAATAAACATCTCGGTGGTAACGCGTTGAGCTTATTCTGAGAATGTTAGATATTCTTAAACAGGTATACTTTAATTCAGCGGGTTCGCCCCTGTTGCCTATTTTTTCCGATCAAATATAGCCTACATGTTACTCGCTGAAAATGCTGCTTTAAATTGATGAAATATTTTTTAAAATCGGTCCAGTAGATTCGAAGCCTATTCAAAACAAACATATAAACAATCAAATCTTTCCTCTTTATAATATATGTATAAATATATTTGCGTATCTTTAATATTTATAATTATTAATTAGTTATTATTAGCAACTTATCAAAAAAAAAAATTCCCGCGTGTAAATCGAACTTGAGCCACAGAATAAAATAAAAAACCCACAGGCTTTAGGCCCATAGGAAAAAACAGATCCCAACAGATAGGTAATATATTCATTATTTAACCTAGTCAGTCCCTGAAACATGCTGTTCTGATAATTAATTGTTCATCATGAACAATCCTCCCTTTCGCATGCTAAGCTTCAATTTTCGATGCCGAGTGCATTATATCGACGATTTCCTATTAAAATGTATCGCATCGAAGCGTTGCTAGTACGTGCTAATTGGCTGCCCGACTGGCGACTGACCACACCTGCATTTCGCTAACTATGTATATCAATTGTACGTCATTCAATTATTTACCTGTAATGTAAGGCGAAGTGAAGGTATGTAGTGTGAGCTGGACTTGCATTAGGAGATTTTCAGTAATCAGTATGGAGAAGGTATAACCACAGATTAATTAATCGTTACTACGTAACAGATCAATCACATCATAGAAAATTGACCATTTTGTCAATTGTAAATGCGTGTTGTCATGTGACAGGCATATACGAGTATTGCGAGGGCTGCCTCTTTCGATATAGATGTCAGTAGTCAGTACTTACTTTACGACATCGCGTTAGTTCAACTGCAAGATTCGCGTACAAATGCTCTACGCGGCTTTTGACAACCAACTGCCAAATAGGTCTAGGGAGACCCAGCATACGAGTAGGTGATTATCGCGCGCAAGTACATAGAGTGACAGAGGCCTTGTATAGCTCCTTCTGAGAATACTCATACTTGGTTGCACTTTAAGAGATTTTCCGCTTAACCGGCTATCAGCTGTTCAAGTAATGTGCCCTGCTCACTGCCACTTCCGCTTCTTCACTGGGCTACGTAACATTTTTGTTCTTCTAAGAGTATGTATTCCCTCATTACTTTACATCTCCCAAAGTCTGTCTGGCCGCAAGATAGAAGGATACTTAAGAAGTCTATGATTAGTGCCTGCTATTATATTTCGAATTTATTCCCTGGATGACTTTTAGCTGGCAATGATCAACGACCCACAAAGAATAATAAAAATGGCGTAACGTAGTAACGGACGCGAAGATACACTTCAGATGGCTTTCGAGTCAGAGTAATAAGAGTGGTTAATGATTTGGGTCTTTTAAGGCTAAAACTTAACTAAAACGGTGGTTTTTAAAATAGGTGTATTTTCTTCATGCCACACAGTTGCCTTGAAACTGATTAAACGTCGTTGTCGAATATGCAGGTGAACGCTTAAATTAATGTGCGCTTTCGGAACTAGTTTATCCTGTGGTAGGAACGTTACCTCTCGTCTATTTATCGCATTACGCTCTACGTCTCATTAATTAGGGACAGGGGGCCTACTCGCGTTCGTCCGAATGTGGTAGCGTAAAGGTCCCTGCAAGTCCGAGATGGACCGCAAACTGTAGTTCCGAACTGCAAGCGATACTGCTGGTTTCTATGTATCTATAAGAAAGTGATTCCAAACGGCCTGCAGCCCCGGCACGCATACTGCACAATTGACAGCCCCTTGCCGCAGCGTGACCTGCGGTCGCAGTCTGTAGCCCATCTCGAAATTGCACCTTACATTTTTAGGTGTTAAAGACTACTTGCATTTCGAAAGTGACGTTAATCTTCATGTGCTATGCTAATGCTATTTTATGTAACGATATAAATATAATATTCAAATGACTCGTTGTTCTATCCTTTTTGCCTTCCAAAGTTTTACGAACCTTCGTCAATTTTGCACCGTAGTAGGCCTCCTGAACGTCGGAGTTGGACCGTACGCTGTCACTAGCTGTGATACCCAGGCAAGTATTGGGTTAACATAGCTAAATTAGGTAATGATGACAGTGCTGAATACAATAACACCTGTCAAGCCTAACAAGATAATGGTAAGTAAATCAGCGCTCCATATAAATCGCCGGGTGCCGTTGGTCCGGTTAATTGCATACCTACAGCCAATGACCTTTGAATAGTTGTCTAGTATCCCATAACACAAGCTTTAATTAGCTTACTTTGGGGCTAGATGGCGCTGTGTGGAATAATGTCCAGGGATATTTATTTATTTATTTTATAATAACAAGGACTTCACATCTTCGCTCCATCAAAGGAACAGAAAAAAGTGCACTTTTTGAATGAAAAGATAAAAGGCATGTGGACCATGTTTAAGTTTTTCAAATATGAAGTGCTATATCCATATCCAATCTATGAAAAATCATTGCGTACAACTGGTCATTTAAGAAGTCAATAGGAGAGACATATACTATATTCTGCGCTTTTAGTACCAGTTTATCCTGTGGGAAGAATTTATCCAGAACATACCCGTCTATTTATCGCATTAAACTCCGCGTCTCATTAATTAGGGACCTGTACGCCGGAGTTTGACCGCACGCTCGCTGTGATACCTACCCTATACCTGGGTGTGGGATAGGTATACAGGCACTTATACCTAGGTATTGGGTAACTGTGATAATACTGGATGTGATAACACCCGTCCAGACTATTCACCGGTGCTTAGTGAAGCGTGGTTAATTTTTATAGGTACTGGTACTACTATACTAATCTATACAACAACAAACAAATCTTTCGTCTTTATAATACTCGTTTAAAAAGTGGAAAGATTTGTTTGTTTGTTTCGACTAGGCTCCGAAATAACTGACCGATTTTAAAAATTCTTTCACCTTCATAAAGCTAAGAGCACATTATCAGGGAGTGACATACTCGTAGGCTCTATTTTTTTTAGGCTATATTTTGACGGGAAAGACAGTCTACGCGGGCGAAGCCGCTGACGGACACCTAGTTATATAATAACGAGGAAAGATTTGTTTGTTCTTTGTAATGAATAGGCTCCAAAACTACAGAATCGATTTTGAAAATTCTTTCTACAATTTAAAGCTCCATTATCAGCGATGATATAGGCTATTTTTTTTTATTTAGCTTATATTTAACAGGAGAAACAGTCCACGAGGGTGAAGCTGACGACAGCTAGTATACATATAAAAAAATGTAGAGGGTTTCTCAAATTAAATTTTCAGGTCATCTTAGGCATAATCGGCATTTTTGCACACTTTTCGTCTCTATTGTACTCTGTGAATTCAAATGTTGTTGAAAACAGAGTTGGAAAGAGTAAACATCAGGTTTCTTGCCGGAGTCTTTTCGGTAGAATTAAGGTTCGAGCCGGTAGTAGAGTCAAATTATGATTATTATTACTATCACTTATTTTTCTGTAAATGCAATGTCTTAAGTGCGAGTAAAAGTAAATTATTTTTACTTTATTTTACCGTTGTAAATCAGTGCTACATTATCGCCCCGGGTGCCGTACGTCCGGTAATTGGGACCTGCGTGGGGGTCGACCGCGCCACGCCCGTCCGCAGGCCGATGTCCAATCAACCGGGTAGACGATTTCCTAGCATCACTGATCACTTAGGTATAAGAGTAAAGTGAATCTGTCTGTGGTGATATTAACTTCGCCTGCGATACGTGTGACTAACCCCCGTATACACAAACGCTAAACAAAAGTAGAGCTAAAAGGACTGCTTAGCTTTGATTGATGTTTGTAGATTCCTCCGTAAAACGCTTTAATTGTCAATTTCAATGTATTTCTTAAAAACCATAATGTGGTATATTTGATTTAACGTCGTACTGAAAACCATATGGATATCGTTTTTGGTATGACGACGTAGCACCACACGTATAGCATAGTTTGTTATCGCGTTGAGTCGCGATGCAACGCAACGGTAAAGTGAATCTGTCTTGAATGTCTTCGGTAGTAATAAACGAATCCAGTGGTGATATTTGCTTCGCTTGCGACGCGTGTGACTAATAGGACACCTGCAGGGCCGACTGCGTCACGCCTGCTACGTGCGATATTTAATCGTCACTATCGAGTAAAACTACGCGTAAAGAGTGGACACAGTGTAGTTATATTCGTAAAAATATTAATTGAATAGTTTTTCTTAAACCAATGGTTCTGGCTGATAGGGTAATAAGGCAGTCATAAATATACGCCGTGCCAGGACTGAATTGGTAGTTGAAGAACATTGTTCACAAGCACAAAGTCGTCTTAATTTAAGTAACAACTTGCTGTAACTACTTTTTGCATTTGCACAATGAAAATGAGATCCTGAATAGTTGTAAAATTGTTTCTTTTCTAAATAATTCGGAAAAAAACTTCTTTTAAATCTCAAAGGTGTATTTAATAACTCTAACACACAATGATTTTGGCAGTTCTTCTAACTGATTGCTAAAAAACTGTCCGCAGACGCAGGTGCCCGTGGCTAAGTGACGGCAGCGGATCGGCAACGATCCGATGTTAAGCAACGCCAGACAGGTCGGGTTATGGATGGGTGACCATCCCGACCGAAATTAAGTGATGCGTTTTTCGGGCATCTCCGTGCTTCGGAAGGCACGTTAAACAGTTGGTCCCGGCTGACGTCGCAAGATATCAGTCGTGAAGCCTAGTCAGAGGCTTAAAAAGGCGGCTTGATAACATCTGACGGTAAGGTTTATCACTGGCCTTACATTCACCTCTCCAACAATCCGCACTGAGCCCGCGTGTTGGAGTATGGCTTGTACCACCTCATAGTTGAGGTGAGGCCTGTGCCCAGCAGTGGGACGTATAAGGCTGTATTTGTTGTTGTTGTTGTAGACGCAGTGCAAAGTAAAAAAATAATAATATTGGCCAACCAACCATAAAAAAACGCAACCAACCATATCTACCAGGTATCGGGTGTTTGACTCCCTAATTAAGCCTCTGCATACGGCCTGCACCGCGACACACCCCCTATACCCGACCGGTCGGATATTAGGTGCAAATCAATAATTTCCCAGTAATACAGTTAACGAGACATGTCCTTTAATGGACTTTGATTGGGACACTCTACGTTACTAGTACCCTTTAGTACGTTGCCAAACTATTTGAGCATTTCGAACAGGTGGTTTCGTGAATATACTTGAAACTTTTGAAATAGACACTAGAATAGTAAATTAGTTTTCGATTTAGGTATTTGATAACTGATAAGATGTGAAATTATCTATTTAAAAAACCACACTTTTTTACTCCTAGTATTTCAGACTCACAAGAGCTACAGATAAACGTTTGTAACAATAAACCAGAGCTAAATAAATATGCATTAAATAAATTTAAACATAACATTACATACCATCACGACTTCATCCCAAACGGGGTAGTCAGAGGCAAGTGACTATTGCCGTCATGGTGAACGAAATACTCAGAAGCCCACTTATCACCAATGGTATTAAAATCCAACGTGGTGGGAGGTGAGCCTTCCGCCGCTATCCGGGTTAATTTGGTTTTTTTATCGATGTTTTCCATCACCGGAAAGTTAGTCGGAAATTAAACAATGAACACAAAAATTTTTGGTCTGGCCAGATTAGAACTCGGGACCACACGAGCTGCAATCCCAGTTGGGGTGCTTAACCATTTAGGCCACGACGATCAATTTAAAAATATTTATATTTTTTCCAATTATTAGTTTTTTAAACTTTATTATTTTTACGTCTGGGCAAGATGAGAGATGAGTAGTTCACCTCCTGATTATCTATGAGACTCTGAATTTACAAATAATCTTGTTCAGTGTTTACCCATTCACTGATGAAGGTGTTTTTTTTGCCTAAAATTATTATTAATAGCTTCTTAATGGCATTTCAAATAGTCCTGAATAAACAAAACGCAGCGAAACTTTAACCCATCGCAATCATGAAACTAGTAGCAATTCTTACCTTCATCAGGCTGCAAATTTCCGTGAATGAATTAAATGGAGTACAAAGTATCCTCTGGGGTAATTCCACGACTGTATATTATTATTACTTATAGCCCTTCCTCCAGCTCGGTTGTCTTTAATCACCGAATTATGTGCGGTACACACTCCTGTCCAATTATGCTAACCTAAACGCGGAGGTTTCCATTAATTATTAAGCTAATAAAGGGATCAGGTTCGTAATATAATCTGGTTCCTACATTGCACCTTGTGGAGGCATTTCAAGCCATTTCGCAGTTTGTTGGTAGTTCCATTTCATGAAAACGTTAAGGTAGGTGGTACTTAGTTAAAATTGTCTAACGTTGTTGTGTAAGTTTTTATTTTTTTTAAAAGGTTTGATAGCTAGCCGAAGCTTTGAAGTCAATAACTTAGTTTATTTATAACCTTTTTTATGCCACATATCGATTTTTGTCACAGGTCACAGTAAAGATAAACAGCAGTAACTTATTTGTACCTTCGATATCGTACATTCAATTACTATGTCAACTATATAGTATCTACCTCTGCCATTAGTAATTGAGCAACATGTTTTTTTCATCTTTTACATTATCAAATTTCAAAATCTATGGAAATGTCATTTACCACTAGTCTAATCAAAATGACATACCTGTATCATGTCCCTGTTACTGACTGCTGTAATTCCAAAATTGTAGGGTAGTTTAAACAAAGGTAGACCAAGGGCTTCATAGTTTCTTTATATCTTCATGGGTAATAATGAATAAGTATCATTCATGAGGATTTAGGAAGTAGTATGAATGCTTTAAATCTGTTAATTAACCAAGACAATAAGCGAATATTTAGTACAATTAAAGAGCTTTTCATTCGGATAGCAATCAGACGTTAACAACTTAAACCCACCCCTGGATATCGTGGTTTGAGATCGTTGTCGTGAGCACTCATAACTCCACTTTATCTTCATTACACTGTTACTTAAATTTACGAGTGAAAAAACAATTTGGTTGCGTGACGAAAAACCTATTCCCACAGTTACGACTCATGAAATTTCCGCTTCCATTTCA
Organism: Udea olivalis; assembly: GCA_947369235.1. Classification (NCBI taxonomy): domain Eukaryota; kingdom Metazoa; phylum Arthropoda; class Insecta; order Lepidoptera; family Crambidae; genus Udea; species Udea olivalis. Next base: position 13,435,854 of record OX376351.1, read on the forward strand.
ATGGACTTTGTTAAAGATATTTGAAAGTTAATAATCGTGTTCCTTTTATTACAATCGTAAAAATCTTTATGAAAAGTAGTCAAGCTTTATAGTAGAAAAATCGTTACTGGAGGTAATAATGAGGCTTAAGGGCGATTTTGGGGAATCAAACATCTGTCTTTTCAGACGTCGTCGTGGAGTAATTATCTGATATCCTCGCCCCTAATCATGAAGCGACGAAGCGAATATTTTTAGGGAATTTCAATTGAATTGTCTTTTATATTCAGAGGTCGTTGAACTTGATTCATAAGTTATGTGATCTGCGAAGGCTGCGTTAATTTTATGGAGTTATTTTAAGAAGTAACAGAAATAGACCTCTGCAAGTGGATTTAATGAAGTATATCTCATGAAATTGAGATGAGATTGTAATCACAATAGCTGTCTGGTAACCTCCTTAGTCTTGGTTTAAGATAGATACTGACAGACACTTTAAATTATATATATACGAATTATGAATAAATTACCATGGTAGAAATGAGATCGATGGATGCTTTCGTTTGGTTTAATATCGGAGTCAATTTAGAAATATATTATCTATTCTCACATTTGGATCATTCGTAACAATATTTTCTGAGGACAGTAATCAAATGAAATAAAACAAAGAATGAACATAAAATTATAAATACAATGCATAGATTGCGTTTGAAAATGGCTGTCAGTCGCTTTAGCTATGACGAAAATCTATTTATTTATCCTGTTCGAATATGGACCAGAGTAAAACCGCACTATAACAGTTTTGTTGAAGTACTTATAAGGCCCTATTAAATAATAACATGAATTGATCTCTAGGCAAAATTTTATTAATCAACGTAATATTGATGAATGTTATTCATTTCTTACCATGAGTTTTACGGCGCGTAAACTGCGATAGCTGACTACAACAATGAAATGTATAAGCCATTTTAGTTCTATTTATAATCACTAGAGGCGCTGTACCGAAATCCCATACACAAAAACAAAGGTACGTACCTGAAGCAAAATTTTCTTCACACAAACGCTCAGTTGTGCAATAATTTTCAACGACTGTTAAATCGTTCCAGCATATAATAGAAAAGAAGCTAATGATGTATAATTTCTAAATTTGACAGTTGAATAAATTCGCTAATTAACTCGTCATATTAATTAGTTGTTATCAAAAGTCATCGATACAGATATTATTCACGATCCCATTCGTCTGCATTAGCGGCGGGCATGGCCGACGTAAATCAATGCGGGAAGTTTATCGCTTAATAAATCTTTATTACGCGTGTTAACTTTGTTCGGTATTGAGTAATAATATTAACGAAATGGAGGATCACACTGATTGCTTTTACGGAATAGGATACTCAAGCAGATTGGGTGAGGTAAAAATGATGATAAAATGAGGTGGTTAGGTAGGATTTGTACAAAACGCCTACACGATATTTCTGGAGCGTTACACTGTCGGTAAATGATGGGTCTTTATTGCTATATAAGCACACTGTGCATAGACAGTACGAAGTTCATGGTGTAAAATTGAGCTGACACTGTGGATGACCGTATAACGCGAAAAGAAACTGTGTTATGGTTCACTGAACTTTTTACTAAAAAACTAATTTATTGTAATCTAAAATTTCTTTTAAAAATGACTGATATACTTCATTACAAAAATCAAAAAAATACAGAGACAATGCTATGACTGAATAATATATTATCTTTCCTAAGGCCTTATTGTTAGAAGCGATCTGTACCAGGCAACCTACTGATTCCAGTAAAAATACAAACAATTGATGAAGAGAGAATGATTACTTCATTTCCTATTTCGTATTCAAGTCATATTTCAGTACCTATGGCAATTCCCTTCTTAATTGACATTCAGAGCGAACTGTCACTGTCACTAGTGTCACTAGTGTTGTGTTTGTACTTTTTTGGCTTTCGTTTTTCAATTTGCATTAATATTTGTCTCAGCTCGGCTTTTGTTTTGAGAACTTACAACTCCTAATGCTATTCAGGCAACAATAACCACAAAAGTTGTTCGTAACAACTGGTTAAGTGAAAATAACCTTCACGTTGTTGTTGTAGTCCTGTCAAATTGACACTGCGTAATCTGTATTGACACATTTCCGCCATGATGTGTTTCGTTGTGTGTCGCAATTCTATTATTGGAAGTAAATATACCTTTTTAATGAAATTGAATATTTAGGAACCGTTTCACGTATTTTTTTTCCTATTTTTTGGTATGGTGTACATAGCCCTGGCCAAGACTCCATACTTTTTGGGACATCTTTAAACGATACCTAGAACGTGCAAGTAGCCCATTAAAAATTCATTATCACCCCAGCCGCTGCGCTCCTATCGGCAAAGTTGGCATGGCATCTAATTCACTGAGTCAAAGTGTGAAACCTACTCTGATTTATGAAGAAACACTTAACTGATTGGAGGCATGTGTGTCGTGTGTGGAAAACGCCGTAGTCAGATTGAAAGTATCTAGAATAATAGGGACTTTGCTAGGACTTTTAACCCAATGTCAGAAGTAGGACCTCTGGTATATAAAGTGCTTGTTGAACAAGGTCTAATATACAAAAAGGTTAAAAAACCTTTATAAAAACCTTTATATTCAATCAACCACATCCTTTGATGTAAAGGGAAAGAAAATACTTGCGTGATTAGGTAGTACAACTCCATCTAGCGTTAAGTTATGGTAATATTCAACTACTTAGGTTTAATATACTGGAAAACAAGGAAATTTAATCCTAAAAAAGTTTTTTCTATGTTCTGTTTTATTCTATCAATCATCAATCCTCATACAATTATTAATTCAAAAACAGTGCCATAAAATACCTGCTTCTTACCTGAGTAATTGAATTACTGATAGAAATGCCGTTATCACGATACTAAGCAGGTAAATTAAATAGCTCTGACGACGTTCAATGCCTATCTAACTTTATCAAAATGAATGCATTTTTGATAAAACCATGATACAAATAAATACATTATCAAGCTCATCGGAAATTTAAATAGCATATTAAATAACCTGTCTGGTTGGAAACATAAACATTGTTTTTGGGTTGTGAATTGTGTTTCTTTTGTAATCCTATATGGATCGTAATCTGACCCTTTTTCTGCGATATGAAAATTTGATATGCGTACGTCTTTATCAATGAATAATGTGGGTGTAGGAGTAGCGGTACTCCCATACATCAGCTCCCAAACAATGCCATTCGTTGTAACATTTGAATATTATTTGAATTTCAATGAGAGTTCTATGAAGTATGAACACAGTTTTATAATTGCTAACTCGTTTTGTACATTGACGAACGTGTATTGTATGTTCGATTTTTTAAACCATGATATTGTAATGGCTTGATTTAAATACTGATCGGCAAAGATTCAATGTGTACTTATCTTCAAATAACAGAGAAAAAAATACTGTATACTACTACTACTGTATACTACTGTATACTATTTTTTTCATCACAATTTTCTTAATTTATGTCTAAAATATTTATAGTAAATAATGCGTCATTATAAAAGGTAATTCGAAGCTTAAATACTTGTAATTACGGCAAATATGTAAAAGTGATAAAATGTATGATGTGATTATCTTCAAGTGTCGTTTTACACACTTTTACAGCATTTCATAATTCATAATTCATTTATTCGATGCTTCATGTGGTAAGTTACAGATCTTAAATAAAAATATAGTACATACACATGAACCCTGCTAGGGCACTGCAAGATATTTTTGGAATAATTAGGTAAGTTATTTACAAACTTATGTTTTCATGTACATTTTAACATTTATGATCAATTTAAACACTTTCAAAATACTCCTGCACAGAATAAAAACAGTTTGATAGCAAAAATCTTTAACCATTTAACCTAATTACACGTAACATTAACCAACATCGTAGACTTTTTGCATCTCCGCAGTCATGTAACGAAATAATGAAGTCATTACAGTCGCGTTTAAAAGGGCGAACCTGTCGGTAATCGACCGGTTTTTAATACAGTTAAACAGTTCCAATATCAGTCATCAGTGGGTTCCGCTACAACTTAATGCGGGTTCTAAATAACGTTCATTAGTAGTAAAGATTGGGATCTGCAGGATGCGAGGATTCCGGACCGGGTAGAGCAGATAGATGGTCGGCTACGTGCTATTAAACTTGCTTACGTCGGTGGATGCAAGCATGGACTGGCTTATGGCGAGCATTTACCGCAGACACGCCTGCGAACACGTGCAAAAGGCTAGCCACTAGACTTAGTAAAACCCCTTATTTCTTTGGAAACGTTACTAGGGGCTCGCCTAAAGATATTAAACATTTCATTTGATACCTAAATATATTTAGAACCCGCCTTCTGACACCTTGTGCCGATTGATTTTTCTAGTTTCCTATCTTTTGATATTTAAAAATTCAATTGATGCTGTTCTCATATTCTAAATATAAAACTTTTATCCTGTTGCTCTCGGCTAGGCCCTCGTAAATATCACCAATGCGTTGTCGACCCTAATTATTTGGTCTTTCGTGTAGTTGACAATGTGAACAATGGACAGCCATGGGTCATCCAACTGCTGTCCGATTCGTTCTGGCTCTCACTCACGAACAGGAACACTACATTACATTAACCAATTTTATCTGTGGTTTTCCGTAAGTTTTGTTGGTCCTTAAAACTTTTATATTCCCTCCACGAATTTTGTTTTCATTGTTAAATAAAATTCGCTGCGAAACACCAATGTTAGTTTTTTACAATAAGATTGTGACTCGTAATAATTTGGTCTCAATGATAAATGAAATATGTTTATTTTATTTATAGAAACGTCTAATATGTTTTACGTTGAAATAATATAATTTAAAAACTTCATTCGTACTGAACGCACGTAGTAAATTCAAATTAGAAAAAGAAGGAAAAGAAATGAACATAATTTTAAATTGTTATTACGGATCTGCCATATTAAAAAAAAAAAAAAAATGTTTTTATATTTGTTTCTATATTTGCGTAGGACAAGGGGGAGATATATCAAGTTTATAATAAAGTGCAAAATGGCAGATACAACTTTGCAATTAAAAGACAACGATTGATGTTGATGCGTCAATTCGTTTTTTTAAAGTCTACAAATAAGACGACTGAGTAGGATATGATGATGACTAATCAGTTTGCTAAGATAAGTCACATCACTCACACATAAGGATTTAACAATGGTTAATGTGGGATTAAAATTAATGTCCTCAAATATTATCACAAGGATTTTTATAATGAAGGTGACGTGAAAATAATTAAACAACATTATTGAGATAAAGCTGTACACTGTTCTGATAATGTTGTTTAACAATTATTAAAGTTATCTTCATCAGCCGGAGGATTAAAAACATAATTTTGTTGTTGTTGCCCGAGACAATTATTTAGATTTCGTGTAACGTTTTTATCAACCTGTATATCGATAACGGAGCTACCTAATTATAAAATTATGTATTTTATTAATGAAAAGTAATTTTATGTGACATGAAAAAGCTGTTGTCTTTAAAACTATAAAACAAAGTGCTTCAATTATTATAAACTGAATCGCAGGCAGCCTATCGGGAAATGTCAAAGTTGACGCCGCCGGTGCACGGCACGAAATGTCATTGGGAGTCACAGACATTTCAATCAAGCCGGGCGGAACGTGATCAATTTTTCGTTATTGATGAATTGAGTTGAATTTTGTTTGTGTTACTTTTTACATCTGCTCTTTATTAGTAGTAGGTAGTAATCGTATTTTTTAAACTTCATTTTCTTTCCATTTAGTTCTCACTACTTTTGTTTGATCTGTCAAGTAGTAAGTATTACTATGCATGATTCCATTCACTAAAAAAACTCTGCTAGTGGAGCTATTTGATTTGGATGGGTAGGATGCTGCCAAATTCCCGCTAAGATTGATAATCTTGCTGATTGATTAAATTGATACTGGTTGTAACTGTAAATAAGAATAAAATTGTATTCTTTGTTTTTCAAAGATTCATATTATAAGGCTTGTTTATGAAGAGAAATTTTTGCCGATTTTTCCACAAAAGAAGAAAGTGGGTCACTTGTTTTTCAGATTCTAATCTGGTCGATTTTTTAATTGTAATATAATACAATATTTGCGTAATCCATCAGCAATTACATTATTTTGTTTAGATGTTTAAATTAAAATTTAAAAGTGGATGACATTCTGAGCATTTGACATTGTTGACATTCCATACCATATACAATTTCCGTTTTTTTATACTTTTTTTCAGGCTTAGCACAAAAATAACGTAAAAATAATTGATATTGGCAAATTATATAAGTTATCTGTGGATTTGGCCACTAGCAATAGAGGCTCTAAAGATCGATAATGGATAAAGTTTTTTTATCGAAAACTAGAGCTTACAGTTACGATAGTTATATATGACTTAAGGTCGACATTAGTGTTTTTTATGAATAAGACCGTTAATCTACAACAAACGTTTTGAACTCGCATCACGTATTCATCTTAGAAGTGATTTTCGGGAAGGCCACGCCTAAAGGGGTGAATTGGTCCTCGACGACAAAGTTGGGGGCAACATATGGCAGTTTAGGAGCAAGCTGGATGAGTAGCAAGTGGTGACCAATTAATTTTAACTAGTCAATCGAAGAGGACTATAACGCTGCAATTTTCTTATGCTAAGTTTGGGTATACTTGTTTCTTATAGCTATCTGTTGGATAGAAAGCAAATTTTGCAACTCAGCTACTACAAGTATACCACATAATTGAGCTAGATTGTGACATACAGAGGACAACAGGTAAAAACAATTTACAAAGCAATTTGCAAAATGACCTCTATAACAACAGCTTAAGGTGCTCCCATGTGAAGCTGGATGTAATTTCGTTTGTAAATTAAGCTGATTGTTATCATATTAATACGACACAACTGACAGCTTTTGCTGACGGTAGAGCAGGGTCAAAAGAGATATGATACTGTTAAGAGACACTTGAATTAGAATAAATAATAAAATAAAGATTTTCACAATGTACTAAACTTTTTTGTTAAAAGCTGAACTATATAATTTACCTATGTATGCAAACTATGAGCTAGACAACACACCATTTGTCATGGTCTCGAAGTAGGGAAAGATATCCCTACTTTGAGAATAACTCCCAGTGATACGAGGTAGTAGACAAGGAATTAAGACAGGGGCGTCTCCCAGCACACCCGTACCCGAGCCAATTAGGAAAAGATCGTTTCATGAATTGACTTGACCGCGAATCAAGCGCACTACGCCAATCGTGTCGTCAAAATGTCACAAAAAACTTTTAAATAATTCTAATGAATAAGTGTTCATAACAAGGTCCTGTGCCTCAGTCTCGAGGCCCAATTATCTCTTTATTGTATTTGTATGAATATTTAAAGTGGTAAATAAATGAAAATAACTTAACAGCTTTGTTGTAAATAAATCTGGTTACACAGCGTGTACTAAGGAGATTTAACTTTACAGTCTTATTTATTACGGAATCAGTTTCATCACGCGACAGCGCATACCATCTATCTTGACTATTTATTTCCCATACACAAAATGAACCCTGAGGACATTCGTCTTCTTTTGAAACGTCTCTGGAGGTATATTATACATTACAATCAGTCGAATAGTATGTCAGACAATAAATTACTGGCCGCGACATGTTGAGAACCGACTAATTAAGTTCTTGTGCGCTCGGATCTGCGTGGGCGCAACTCTACGATGCGGACCTCGTTTCACCGGGCCAAAATGCACTCTAATTTTAGAGGAATAAGTTCGATAACAAATGGCAGTAGAGGTTATGAATCTCTTATGCAAATACAAAATATTTAGTAACGTTGACTTCAATTCAATAGTTGATAAGGCTAATGAAAAGTCCAATAAGAAATATGCATTTGGTTCGGATTATTGTTTCTTAAATGCAAATTAGTTAACTGTAAGAGGTATAAAGTTTCGATTAGAAATTTATAGTAGGTATTCGAATTTGAGATTTATAAGAGCGTGTATCCACTTTTTATGTTATCTAAATCCTCGATAAAAATATGTAGGCGTGTCGCGTAGTGTGAATTAGAATGTTTATTGTTTGATCTCTATACGTTGGTTTTAAACGTTTGTCAAAAGACAATTGATTCTATTGTTCAAGAACACCAATATAAACACATATACTCGTAGCACGGTTATAACCAATTTTTTTGTCTAGACGTATGTGTTTCAAAAATAAACTGTGACGTAACTGACTGTTGTTTCGTTGTTTGTGTTTTTCAGGGGCGAAGGTATTTCTTTAGGAATGTAAGCGTTGATGAAGTGTTCTAAAAAACTTTAAAAACTACCATAGTTGAATGAACTTCTTGGGAGTTTGGACCAGCTTTGTCTTACGTACTATGCCACGGTATTTGTTATATTTATTTATGTATTATGTGATTAAGCTGTACAAAGTTGTTAGTAAAGATCTAAGTAAAAATAAAATTATAAAAGAAACCTTCGTTTTTGGTGTTCGGACAAAATCAGATGGATTTTCGAAATTTTAACTTTCTAGGTCATCTGGAACTCAGATGGATTTTCGAAATTTTAACTTTCTAGGTCATCTGGAACTGGGTTAGAATTTTATCAGTCAGTCACAAAAATGACGATTTTTGGACGTTAATATCTAAATAACCGTTTGAGGTGTCTTTATGAAATTTGGAATACATATTTATCTCGCAAGTCTCAATAGATGAGCCAAATTTGACATGTTTATGTGAAATAGTTTTAGAGAAAAGTGGCTCCAAATGATTTGTGTAATATTACACACGGTGCTGCTCGCCAGTTCTGTTAGCTTGAACTTGGCTTGACACGCTACCGCGTGTCTAGATAAAAATCCTATAACAAAAGTAAATAAAAAAACTAATTTTCTCTTAGATAGTTTCTAAATCTCCGGAGTATGCGATATCGTTATACTATAGTATAAATAATGACCTAGTAAACATAATATTGTCCAGTGGTGTTAAGTATTAACAACTGCGCTATTACAGAGCATGCGATTTGTGGGAGGTTGCGCTACTTGCACTTGCCTGTAATCTCACATAATCTCTGGGAGCAGATGGTGTAATTGGTTGTCCAGCCAATATCAGCAGTGGATTTAATGCCAATTGCATATTTAATCATCAACTTCCGAATTAATCATCTATTTCTCCAAATTAACGTATATAATATTAATAACCGTATAATTAGCTACAAGAACCGATATTTCCTTATAGATCGATCGGCAGAATACCAGTGGTCGTGACGAGTTATCTGCACGTCACGGCTATTGGCTGATCGGAGACCATTTTAGTGGAGTTACTTAGATTAAATTATGTTAAGTTGCACAGCATGTTTTGGTTTTAATTTGAACATAAGGTTTTTTTTAATTATTTTGGTACGAAAGGTTTTTTTTTCAATTTGCATTTTTCTACGTTTTTAAGGATTCTGGTAATAAAAGATTTGTTCCTAAACAACACACTTTGCTCTTGAATGTTTAAATGGCTAAACCGTATCTTGGATAACTAAACAAGTAAACTTTCTTTCACAAGTTGAACGTACGTGGCTTGGAGATTGGCTTTTTGTTCTTTAACGCCTCGCAATAAAAACAATTCTACTGAATGGAAGTTTATCAAACTAGCTCTACTTGAGCTTTAAGTTTGTAGATTATTGCTGGTTTCAAACCCATTTTTTACCTCCAATCTTCATTTAAAGCTTGCCTTTTTGGCACAGCCTCGTTATTCTCTAAACGTTTACAATTCTTGACATGCGTTTGATCACTAATTAGCTAATTATTGCGTGCGAAAATGTTGGGAGGTAAAAGTTTATCGTTCAAATTCAGTTGTATTTTCATAGTGTGTCAACTGATCTCTTGTTAAAAGTTAAATTTGACCCTGATCAATACTTAGCAAAACTGCATTTAGGGTCATTTTGCTTTTGCAATTGTGGTAAGATTGGATAACTTATTTTAAAAACGTTGAATCTGGAGTATAAAATAAAATACATACATACCATTACGCACGACTACACCCAACAAGGGTTAGTCAGAGGCAAGTGACTGTTGCCGACATGGTGAACGGAACACTCAGAAGCCCACTTTTCGCCAATGGTACTAGAACCCAACGTAGGTGGTGATGAGCCTTCCGCCGCTATCCGGGTTGATTAGGGTTTTTATCGATTTTTTCTATCACCAGAGATAGTCGAAAATTTAACAATGAATATAAAGATGATTTGGCCAAGGTTTGAACTTGAGACCACAAGATTCGCGATCCGAGTTGGGATGCTTAAGCCCTAGGCTACGGCGCACGGCGCACGGAAAATAAAATATATCAGGAAAACAAAGTCGTATGATAACAAATCAAGATTACGAACCACTTAAACACATGTATTACACAGACTGTCAGAAGTATAGATAGGAAGGGACATCTTAAATTGTGACCTTAGTTCCAGCCACCCTTCCTCTCGAAACAAAAGGTAACACAACACCGTTCCCAAATCACTTAACATCATATTGACATGAAATTGAGCGCGCCACACGGGCTATTACCGAATAAAATTTCACAGAGAGCATCGCAAACACTGGCGGTGCGCGCCATTAGGGTCTATGCATAAATTGTTAGTTTACCCGCGACATCCCACAACCCATGCGATATTAGCCAACATATTTTTTTTCGGTTCCGCCTGGCTTGCAATTTGTACGCGCCCTGTTACATGCCTATTACTCTGACCTGTTAAGTTTTATTTTAAAAACATCTCAAAACACTTTTAGTAAACTAATTTTATTCTAATATTGTCGGGTTTTTGAGCGGACCGCTCGTGACCACGGTAACATGTAATAGTCGCAGAAACGTCGAGATAAATCGGTAATGCAATTTACCGTCATTGTTCGTTACAAAACTCGTTAATTTAGAATTAGTAGTTAAAATGAACCAAGAAAGCTTAAAATGTTACTTTCAGGAAAACCTACATTGTTAACTAACTTAGTCGTCAAGATAACTATTAAAGTTCTCATGTTTTAGCGGCTTCAGTCTGTCTTCAACCGCCCACTGTTGGGGTTAGCTTATGTGGGCTTCTGAGTGATCCTTTAATCATGATGACAAGTCAAGTTGCTCTAGACTACTTTTATCCCAAAAGGGATATAGGCGTGGACGCTTATGTTAACATCTACGAGTATACTCAGGCTAAATTAATAATTACGATATTGATATTTACTAGTACGTACAGCAATAAATTTAGTGCATAACTTCTAGAAAATGGACGAACTAAATAGATGTCAGCCTGTAATATTAACGGAAACGGTCGAAACACTCTTCCAAAGTCCTGAATAAGTTAAGACCGATACAGTTTGCAGCGTGAATAAATTTAAATCTTATTGTTTGTTAGACTGTTGTTCTTGGCGATTTGGTGAATTGCCACAACTCATTAAGCTACTCTTGACAACCAGATAAACAGCTCTGCTTATTCACTGAACTTGAGTGTTTTAGAACACTTAGACGAATTTCGTCCAAGTTGCATGTGAGTCATTTGCAAACAAGAGAAAAAGAGATTTGTGGTCATCTTAGCTATGACATATTTTTATTCTATTCTGTGGCTATAATCTGCTCCGCTCTGCACATTTTTTGTTACGACTTTGTCTATTAAATTTTTGTGAAAGATTGAAAAAAGTTTCTTGCGGGGTTCTTCTCGATCGAAAACAACCTCCGAACCAGTGGTAGAGTCACAATATGTTTATTTATGATATATTTTACTATCAAAGAATACTTTTATTTACGTTTATTTTTATTTAGTATATTTTTGCTAGTAATATTTTTTTGACTTCATAAGACTATATTACTTTTTATAAGTCCTTATGAATGGATATATTTTTGAGTTTGAGTTCGAAAGCTTTCTTCAGAACAAAATATAACATAAGTTGAAGCTATATTTACACTGCCTAGCCACCGTTTCATAAAATATGTTTTTTTCTCTAACTGCTCTCTACTTCCATTCTTATGTTTGTAGTACTAACCTAAATTGCCCACCGCGAGTTCATGGGTTCAGGCCCAACTAAAGTAAGTAAATAAGTTATGCAATTTAAGCAATGTATAACCTTAATTAAATAACTGTGATACCTAATTGTACCAGATTTATGATGAATGATTCTCTAACCCTTCGATCAAGAAGTTGATCGAAATCTCTACCATACCGAATAGTTTATCCGTAACTGAAACCTTTTTTGAATGCACCTTCTGATCTTACTATTCTGTATTGTTTTCTGCCTTCATATTGGTTTTGATGATAGGTCCCCGGTACAAACAGTGACACATTTCCACCGTGATAGTGGCTGAGACTGGCCACTGACGGAGAATATACAAAGCGGACCGAACATGAGGGTCCCTAGTCTCGGGTCTCTCGGTCGGAATGCGTTGAATAGAATTCTTCTTTTTCAGCCTTTATCGGGTGCCGAGACTTCTGCTTAGGGCTGCCACTTGCCGGAAGACATTCGTACAATTGTCATTTATTTATTTATTCTTTACTGCACATAAAAAAAAATTTAGGGACAATTGGCGGACTTAATGCCTGGGGGCATTCTCTACCAGCCAACCGCAAGCAATTATTTTAATTAATCTAACTGATTTAATACTTGGGACGCTAGGCTATGTCTTGAATGTGGATTAACTTAAAATTCTTGAACGTAACAGCTCACAGGTCACAGGGCTCACAACAGCAACAGGGTCAGTACGTAAATAAATGTACAAAACAGCAATTCTGTGAAATCTTCACACCACTTGACTCTAGGCTAATTAGACGGCAAGTTAATAGGCGCCTCGCCTATTAACTTGCCGTCTGAATTAGTGGGCGGTAAAGCGGAAAAAATATTAAGTGTAAAATACTCAATACTCAATTCTTTATTGCATTTCACAGTGTAATACAAGATCCTAAAATAGATTTAAATAGTGCACCATGAACCCTGTCGGGCACAACAAAAATGAAGAGAAGGAAAACCATTGTTCATAGAAAATTTAATTATAATACAACAAAATAATATTAAATCACATCTAATTATTATTTAGAAACTCGTCTAAAGATTATGATTTAGGTACTTTTATATATATATTAATTAAGTTTAAAGAATATTTTTATTATATATTTATATCAATAGTTTGGTTTTTTGGTGTTACTATTCAGTCTTCAATTTATTTTAAATGTTTATCTTCTAAAAATTATTTTATATGTAGTAGCTTTTTTGTATTAGTATATTTTTGAGGTCATTAAAAAGTTCTTATTGTTATTTATGTTTCTTAAGGAATCTGGCAGTTTATTATAGATTTTTATAGACATTACTAATGGGCTGGAAGAGTGGTGTTTCATTCTAGAAGTCGGTAATGCTAGTTTATTTCTGTAGCGAAGTTGATTTTTTTAAATATTGTTATCTCGTGTTGTATATAGGTTAGGGTATTTACGATGAACTTGCATATTTCTAAGATATAAATGCAGGGAAGAGTTAAGATTTTATATTTTTCAAAATAGGGTCTACAGCTATCAGTGCTGTCTATGTTGGCTAGTATTCTTATAAGTTTTTTTTGCATGGTTAGTAAACAAGGTATGTCGGTACTACTGCCCCACAAGATAACGTCGTAATTGAGCCACGCATATGCATAGGCATAGTAAGTAGTGATCGCAGTGGCTAAGTCAGCGGTTTTTTTAATTTCTCGTAATGCATACGAAAAGCTGCTCAATTTACGATGTATTTTGATTGATTTGATGTGGTGCTTCCAGTTTACATTGGTGTCAATGACAAGACCCAGTAACGTATGCTCATTTACATTATTTAGTACAAAATCTTTGTTGTCAAAATTCAATTTTAGATTTAAGTTTAGCTGTTGTTTCTGATGAGGGTGAAAATCCATTACTTCTGTTTTAAATATGTTTATTCGTAGGTTATGTTCGGGTAGCCAGTTCTTTGTTTTATAAAGAATATTTTTAAGTTTTTCGTTAAGATTCGTAGAGTCTTGACAGGCAACGAGGATAGATATATCATCCGCAAACATAACACAATATTCATTTAAAGCTTCGGCAAAATCATTTATATGAATTATGAATAGCAGACACCCCAACACACTGCCTTGAGGTATTGAAGCGTCTACAGGTATGGTGTCAGATCTAACTTTTTCAAATTTTTTGGTTTGATTATTAAAATATTCGATTGCTGTTGTTTGTTTTCTATTATAAAGATATAATTTTAACCAATTATGACTTATACCCCGAATTCCTATGTCATACAGTTTATTTAACAGAATGTTATATGGCACTTTATCATAGGCTTTTGTCATATCTATAAGTATTCCGATTGCATAATTCTTATTGTTAATTATGTTGTGTATTTCCTGAATTTACTTAAAAATTGCTAATGTTGAGGATTTTTTTTTGCGAAATCCATTTTGACATTCAGTCAAGATGTTATATTTTTCACAAAATTAATAGATGCGATCAGGAATTGCCTTTTCGTAGACTTTTGATGCTGTGGGTAGGAGAGCTATGGGACGGTAATTTGTTGGATCTATTTTAAGATTTTTCTTGTGGATTGGCTTAATGAGCGAATGCTTTAATTGGTCTGGAAAAACGCCTTCATTAAAGGATTGATTTACTAAGAACCATAGTGGGTATGTTAATTCTTCTGCACAATGTTTAAATATTATCCGGGGAAGATCATCAATGCCATGGCTGAGTTCAGTCTTTTATTGCTTTAATATTTTATAAATTTCATTGATATCAACTTGGTCCAAAAACATGGAATTCACAGATGGATGAAGAACACACAAATGTTATTACTTTAATTCAAATTGGTGAGTTTGGTGATTCGCAATTCTGTCTGATTGTTCATATGATGTTATTTTTGTATTGCCTTTTGCCTATAGCAAAAGGTTTACCTACCTATTTGTTTTAATAGAATACTTATGTAAGTACCTACCTAGTTTTAATAAATGGTAAACTCACGATGTTTCTCAAGTGTAAACCTAGTGGTTTTTTAGAAACTATTACTACTTATTCGAATGTAAAAACCACAGTAAAGTATGACACTGTAGATTTTGTAGCCATCAGTTCGTCCTTTACAAGTTCCTAAAACGAATCAAATCGAATCCTCGATTCCTTAATCGAATCTATGATTTCAGTTGTAGAGAGATGATACATCTCCGGTGTAGAGAAATGTTAACTACGAGGATCACGCATCAACGGGTCAGTCAAACAAACCAAAAAGTTTTAAGTATCAATGCACTGACAACGTTTGGCCTTCTTGGTTTGCAAGTCAATGACATTACTTTTTAATCGCTTGAAGAATTTTGATTTGATAGGATTTTGTTACTATCAAAGATAAATTTAGCTCAGTGATATTGCATGAAATTCAAAATTAATTAAAGTCTATCTACTCTTGTTACTAGACAAATTAAGTTATTTTACCTTTGTAAATAATGTGTCTGGATTATTTAATTATGCCTCCGTTGCTAATCTATTTATTGTTATGAAAAAAAGTTTAAAAAAAGTTTTTAATTGAAGTAAATCTTTAACAAATAAATTGCCATACATTTACATTAGGTGCTATAAAAGTAACACTAAAAATTAAAACGACAAAAATAAATGAGAAGGGGGAAATGCATCGCACCTTCTTTTGTTAAGTTTTGCTTGGTCAAGGGGTAACGTTTTAGGGATCCCTTTCATTGGCATAGTGTGTTTTGTCCTAAAATGGTTTGGCATAATGAAATTGCCATAATTTATTTAGCATAATATTAATTAGACCGAATTTGGTTTTAGCATAATATGTACTGTGGCATAATTATTATTTAGCATAATGCATTTATGCATTATTATTTTTGGCACAATTGTTCAGGCATAATGGACCACCCGGAAATCCTTCAAGTGTCAGTAGGTTAGGGTTATTTTTTTTTATGACCACCCAGAAATCCTTCAGGTGTCGGTAGATTAGGGTTATTTTTTATGACCACCCAGGAATCCTTCTGGTGTCAGTAGGTTAGGGTTATTTTTTTTATGACCACCCGGAAATCCTTCAGGTTTTTAAATTTATGGTTAATTATTTTATGCTTAATCATGTTTATGCTCATTGCATTTATGCTAAAAATTGTATGCTAAAAACTGTTGTGCTTATTAGTATTATGCGAAATTATAATTAGTAGTAATTACAATATGCTAACTTATTTTATGCTTAAAAATTTTATGCTTCTTGACAGTGAACCAACGTTTTGTGGTATCGTTGTATCATGTGTAAAATATAAAGTTTCATAACGGAGAGTAGCTAAGAAGTTTCATATAGGGTTTTGGTAGAAAACCTGAAGGGCTTACAGGGAATTACAGTATTTACAAAACGGTAGTATTTTTTTAACCGCAGTAGATAATGCCCTATCATTAAGATCTCTCTAGTACTTTTGCTTGCACTACCTCCACGTGTTGCTCGTTATACAACGCGATCTCACAAATACAGGTTAATTATTACCCGAGCTAATTTCAACCTATTAGTGATCTGTGGTTTCAACCCTGCTCCTTGGCGGCGTAATATCCTTCCGAAGGTGTCGCCAAGGCCCGCGCGAGTTTTCACTGTCCCGCTGTCAAACGTGGCATTCCCGATAGTGAACGGGTTGAATTTCATTACATCGGCCGAGACCAAATTGCAATCCTGATTGCTCAGAAATGCGCGGCATTTGACGGTTAGAATTTGCCTACCTTGAATTATAGAGAAGCTATTTTAAAAATTAAACATTCAAAATGCCTTATTGTTCATTCTGTAACTGTAGCCGTAATTAGATAAGTCTATGTCATTGGTTTTAAAAGCTTTCTTTTTATATATGCTAAGTTTGGTAACTTGTGGTTTGCTATTTAAATTCTTAATTAGATAGTAATAATCCATTGAACCTCGTAGTATTTTATTTCAATTATAGACAGAAATCAACTTGTTCGTGTAGTGTCGACATCACACTAACATTTGCGAACACAAGAGTACATTTGTTTTAAGGGGTGAGGTAAAGCTAAAGCTAAGAACAAGTTGATTCTTTCTATAATTTAAATAAAATACTACGAGGTTCAATTAATTATTATTGTCTAATTATGAATTTAAATAGCAAACCTACAGACTGCATAAATTCCATATTTTATCAGTGGGCTTGCTCTGTGTCCATACAAGATATTTGAGACTTTTAGGCTTAGAAGTAAGAGTATATCGTATCAAATACCATATTAATATAACAATAACTTAAGTGGACTGGATAAATGGACAACTGTCTGAAAATAAATGTTTTTTTTTAATTATTTTTATTTATTAAGTGAAACAAGCTTTCCGAGGGGATTCAATTCAATTCATTTATTCATAAACAAAATACATTGTGTTGAATTTTACAATAAAATTATTTAATAAAAATAATACAACAAACAATACAAATGTCAAAATTCTTACAAAATAAAATAAAAACGATTCGATTAAAGTAAAAAAAAACACGTGCAAAAGAAAATATTATTTGGATCAAAATTAATAAATTACAAATTAGTCTGCAGAATTTAGGTTCGATGTTCGGGATGTGAACAGGTTACCTGCCCAAGAAATATAACAATAAAATCCATTGTTACATATCATATGTGATACACTGTACGTATCATATGTGATACACGGTATACTACTGTCGGAAACTTCCTTCACTTTTGATTCATCGGAATATAGGTACCTACTTAATTACAAAGATTTTACTATCGAATGAACTGACGGGCACATTTAGTTATTACTTGATTTATGTGTAGGTATTTTACTTTGAAACGGAAAGTAAATAAAAGGTTAGAAACGTGGGCGCTACGACAAGCGAAAGTAAATTTAAATTAGTGTAAGTTTTCAAGGGAAGTGAACTAGACCTTGTTACTACAATTAACCAGGAGAAACCCTACCGGGTAGCCTAAGCCGGTAACCCTAAGCCGGTAACCCTAAGCCGGTAACCCTAAGCAGTACAAAAATAGTTTCTCTCGTAATTAAGTTATTTGGTTAAAGCAGATAGAATTAAACCATAATTTCCATTTTAACATAAGCAAACGAAAGACAAGTCTTTATTTTGGAAATCACAAAAACTCCTATCGGAATGGCTTTTTATTGATGGTACTCGTAGGTAACATATTTCAAGAGTCATTTAATTGAAATCATTCGAAGAACTTGTTATTTGTTTATGAATACTCAATAATGATGATGTAATGTAACTTAAGTTGACAAAATAAGTGACAAGCCATCAAACTTAAATAGGGCCTGCAAGGCCTTTGACGGAGAAAAAAAATGACGAATTATCTGCTCATACCTAACTTAAAAATCCTGATGAAGTTTATGAAGCCTTAATTAAATATTCAAAGTGTCAACGATCCTAAAGCTCCTAGACCGACCGGCTAACAAACATATCGAGACAATGAAAGCTTCCTTATTGGATGTCCCCGGCCGATGTCAGTCCATCTTCGAACTCCGCAGCTAATCGACTGCCTACTCCGGTCCCTTGAGAGTCAGACGTCTGGTAAAACAATACGGACTGTTCGTGTTGCAAATAGACTTATTCTGAGCGAGCGGGCCCCCGGAGCGAGCAGATTGTTCAGCTAATGCACCGGCGAACTAGATTTGGCAATTGGACCAAGTTTCAATTCATTTTGGCTGTTTTTGGAGAAAGAAAAGGTACTTGTCGTATTTGCTAGAAAACAAAGAAGTTTGCAAAATTAAGGGCGCTTTCATATTTAGGCGACTTTAGCAGCGCGACAGTCGCGCACCAAACGCCTGACAGTGGCGCTGCTGATAATAATTTCATTATATGGGCCCTTACATATTGCGACTTTTTTCATCGATACAAACGTGATTCAGACTCGCTGCAGTATCGATACAGTCGCATGACATCTACCTTTACACAAGCACGTTACAAAAAGCAGCGACACAATCGCGATGCACATGCGATTCAGTAGCTGGCCGCGTAGCTGCTGTGATACAGTCGCAATACAACATCGATGTAAACGCGCTACAGGATCGATACAAACGCAACGACACAAAACGTTCAGTATTGCGTCGACAGCCACAATCGCCGTCTGAATCGATGCAAACGTGCGTGTGGATCGCTACTCACGCGCGGCTGCTTCTATGCAAACGCAATGCAGCAAATGCTACAAACGCATGTTTCCATCGATTTAAATGCGCGTATAAATCGATACAAATACATGTTGATCGCTGTGGTTGCGATGCAGTCGCGCGACTGTCAAACGCGCGTTTGTATCGTTACAAAAAGTCGCAATGTGTAAGGGCCCTATTAACGACAGCGCCGCAGCGGCGCGTGGGCTGCGCGCGGCAGTCGCGTGCGCTCACTGTCCTCAGCTAGTTTTGCAAGCGCACGTATTTGTTGACAAACAACAGAAAAATGAATGAGTTCAACACTGAAAGATTCATAATTGCGTGGAGTGCACCACACTAATCCAGGCTACGGAGCAGCAGCAACGGCAGCGTCGCTGTTTTTATTATGTGAAGGCATCCGCTGCAGCGCTGCTGACGCCCTAAATGAAAGCGGGCTAAAGGTATTCAAAATTTAGAAAATAAAATACTCTTTTCAACTACGATCTAATATCTGTAAAAATGGTAGTGCCTGTATTCGGTGCGGTGGCATTTAGTTAATATTATTTCCGTAGCTTCGCCCGCGTATACTTTTCATCCTGTCAATATGTGGCCTAAATTAGAAAAATATATATCCTATGTCACTCGCTAATAATTTAGCTTTTTCTTGGAGAAATAATTTTTAAAATCGGTCCTGGACTTAGCTTTGGGAGCTCATTCATTACAAACAAACAATCACATCTTCCCTTTTAATAATATTAGGATAACTATGATACATTCATCTGTTTTTTTTACAGGTCGTATTTTTTCTTGAAATTTAAGTAAGAAGCAGTTTAAGAAGTAAAGATTTATTCATAATTTCAAGTTGTAATGGTTTAACTATCTAATTTTCAAAATGAAATCTATATGTAAATGTTAGAATATATTTTCAAATCACGAAAAAAATACACATCATGAAGCTACACTGTGGCGGTTTCAAAGGGTCTCATGAAGTAATTCCCACATTCACACACGGCATTTCTCATTGTTACGAAATCACACGTGCCTGAAATGTCAGCATTAGCACGAAACAGGTGACGTGGAACGTTCTGCCACAAAAAGTAGCTACCGACGTGTAATCCTAACAGCATTAGGCTAGGAGGCAGTGTAATTTGCCTCGAAAATGTAGCTCGGCTGCTATTTCTTTGACGAGTAAAAATAAGTACTTACATATACGACGATATTTCCTGAACTAGTCGGAGTTGCTTGTTGAAGAAAAACATACTTTGAAAAGTGTTGAGTTGAATAAACACAAATCACGTGAAGGTTCCACTTTCATCATCCGTACTGCTGAGGAGGAATGCTCCAGGTATGTCCTATTCTGACCTAGTTAGTAACATCTCGAAAGAGAAGCTAGGGGTAAACTCCACTGTGGTTGTCTTTCATGGAGACTGCCGATCATTGACAAAAAAGGGTTAATTAAAAATATTGAAACAATAATGGGTATTCAATCAAAGAACAAGTGTAAATTTATTTTGTGTGCATTCCCATACTCAAGTACCTCAAGTACTTCAAGTCAGAACAAGGTCATCCAAGACCTTAATTTAACTTTGTATAATCTGACATGTCGTCATAGTGAAATTGACTTTTTTGATACAAATCTGTTTGTACCATACTTTAGGTTAACTGAAGATACTATGTATCTTCCCATTAGGACTAAGCAGAAACTAGCTACTTTGTTAGCAAATAACATTAACAATGCCGCTATTGGCAGTATTTTCTATTCTGACATTAGTACTAGTACTAATTTATCTATTTCATGTGATGCTCCTTCAGCGTCTTGTTTAAACTAGGACCTAGGACAACAGCCAAGCCCAAATACTTGAATTTATTCCACCAAAATATTCAAAGCTTGACGGGCAAAGATTTAGAAATAGAACTATTGCTGGAAAACCAAAATATTGATATTTTATGTTTTACTGAACATTGGCTGACTGATGAAAACTATCAGTCTTTTGTCCTTAATAATTTTAGATTATCAAGCGCGTTCTTTAGAAAAACCACTATTCATGGTGGTTCATTAATTTTTACTGCAAATAGTTTGAAATGTAAAGATCGCACTGACATCGTAGGCCTGTCCATAGAGCGTATTGTCGAATTGTCTTGTGTTGAGTTAGAGGGCTTTGTTGTGATAAGTGTATACCGTCCCCCAAAAACTAACTTAGATAGATTTGAGACAGTTATGGAGGAAGCTTTGGGTAGGTTAAGTGCTAAGTCTAAACCCATTATTGTGTGTGGTGATTTCAATATAGATTTGCTAGTAAACTCATCTGAAAGAAATAGGTTATTGTCGCTATTTAAATCTTTTGGTCTGGATTATCAATTCCATGAACCCACGAGGATAACAGCCACAACATCTACTTGTCTGGATAATGTATTTTGCAACTGTGTACCCATTGAAAAGGCAATAGTAACTGAATTTAAGTCTGATCATTGTGGGCAGAAGATAACATTTTTAGATTTAACTAACAATAGCGTTAATTACAGGAAAATAACATGTAGACCGAAGACGGGTAATCGCATTAATAGTTTTAAAACTAATTTAAAGCATAAAGTATCTTCCATTCCTTACAAGCAGGGTGACCCTGATGCAGTCTACAAAAGACTGTTTGATTGTGTTAAAAATGAATTTGATGCTTGTTTTCCCACCAAACAAGTTACTCGCAGAGTTCAATCTAAGTTTTGTGAATGGGCCACGCCTGGAATTTACAGGAGCAGACGTAAGATGTATGAGTTGTACGGCATGAAAAAATACAATTTCGATCCACTTTTTGTTGAGTATGTCAAGAACTACTCCAAAATATTCAGAAAAGCCTGCACTACAGCTAAGGCATTGCACATTCGTGATAAAATATCAAAGTCCACTAACAAAAGAAAAACCACTTGGGACGTCATAAATCACGTAACAGGTAAAGCTAAACAGCGCGATACCTCATACACTCTTAATATTAACAATAACATCTTACAATCAGAAGCATCTGTTGCGTTTGATAAGTATTTCAGTAATATACCTATAATCACTACAGCTTCATTAAATTCCTCACCAACTAGAGCGGAACATTTGTTGAAAGATAATGTATCTTGTTGCAGTGTATTCTTTAAATTTAAACATGTTGAGTCACTAGATATAATAAAAGCATTCATATTAATTAATTCAAAAGATACCGCTGATCTTTGGGGTAATATCAGTCAAAATTGTTAGCCACATAATTGACGTGATTGCCCCTTATTTAGCCGTAATATTCAATGATTGTGTTGATGAAGGTGTTTTTCCAAACTTAATGAAACACAGTAGGGTTGTACCACTTTTTAAATCAGGCAACAAACAAGACCCAGGTAACTTTAGGCCTGTTTCAATCCTACCAGCTCTCAGTAAGATCTTTGAAAAAATCAGTCAAGAACAACTATTAAGCCATTTTTATGAGAACAATCTCTTACACAGTGAACAATATGGATTCACGAGAGGCCGTTCTACTACTGATGCTGGCATCGCACTTCTAAAACACATCTTTAGGGCTTGGGAGAATTCACAGAACGCTCTTAGCGTCTTCTGTGACTTGTCCAAGGCCTTTGATTGCGTTGATCACGATACACTTATACGCAAGCTTGATTTTTACGGGGTTAGGGATAATGCTTTAGATTTGGTAATTTCGTACCTTAGTTTAAGAACTCAAAAAGTTGATGTTAACAGTGTACTCTCTACAGGATCACAAGTTAAAATGGGGGTCCCTCAAGGATCCATTCTAGGTCCATTACTATTTATGATATATATAAATGATTTACCTTTTTACTTAAAAGATATTTGTGATGTTGTATTGTTTGCAGACGATACATCTTTAGTTTTTAAAACTGACAGAAATAAAAACCTTTTTGATGATGTTAATGACGCACTTTCAAAGGTTTTACAATGGTTCACAGTAAATAATCTACAGCTTAATGCAAAAAAGACTAAATGCATTAATTTTAAGTTGCCTAATGTTAAAGATAACCCCATTAGTCTAAAAATTGATGGTAATACTATGAAGCTTGTAGATACAACTGTTTTTTTTGGAATCACACTAGATTCAAAACTGCAATGGAACCCTCATATAACAGCTCTCTCAGGCAGACTTAGTTCGGCTGCATTTGCAGTGAGAAAAATTAGGTTATTAACAGATGTTGATACTGCTCGTTCAGTTTATTTTAGTTATTTCCATAGTGTAATGTCTTACGGCATTGTACTTTGGGGTCAAGCGGCGGATATACAAACCATCTTTATCCCTAGAAGCGAGCTATCAGATCCATCTATAAGCTTCGTGCAAGGGGTTCACTTAGGGAGATTTTTAAGGAAATTGGTATCCTCACTGTAGCGTCACAATACATTTACAACTGCATTGTTTTGGTGAGAAAAAATATTGGTCTCTATGCTAAACACAGTGACATACATTGCAGAAATACTAGGAATAAGGATAAAATTGCACTTCCACTCTTTAGGTTACAAAAAGTTTTAGGATCCTTTATGGGGCAAGGTATACATTATTACAACAAAATTCCAAAAACAATTTGTGAGTTACCTTTACATAGATTCAAAAATCACATCAAAACGGCTTTATTAAAAAAGGGCTATTATACTACAAAAGACTACCTTATAGATAAAAATGCCTGGGTATAAGCGCTCTGCTCGAGGCGGGATTCAATAGCTCTATTGTAACAGATGTTTTATTGTAAGAGTTAATAGGTACCTAGTATGTATGTACTGACTAACAATTTTTGTTTTTGAATTGTTTAAATTAATTCTTTTTATTATATTCTTTTATGGTTGGTTTTTTCTCTTTGTTTTATATTCTTTTAGGTTTATTTGTATCAAAATGACACACTGCTTGTACTTTACTAACGCCTGTTGTAAACCCAAAACAAGTTTAAAAGAGTAACTGCTGAGTTTCTCGCCGGGTCTTCTCAGTAAGAAACAACTCCGACGCGGTGGTAGAGTCGCATTATGTCTGTATACTGTTTATTTACATATCCATATTATTATGGTATTTATGTCTATTATTTAGTATATTTTGCTGTAAATTTGACGATTTGAAAGTACTGATACAGTCTATTTGAATAAAGTTATTTGAGTTTGAGTTTGAGTTTGCTCCCGATACCTAACTACTTAGAATTTGGGAGTCCTCAAATCGAAAATAGACCGACAGGTATCTTCTAAGCAAGAATACCCCAATAGCTGATCGCGTCGTCAACGCTGTGCAATGCAAGGTTACATTAAGACAAGAAAGTCATGTCTACTCGTACCTTCTCAAATTTAAGATTTAAACAGCCTGTCCAACATAGTGATTTACTTAATCATATACCTTATACAACGAACTTCGGTGTTATCCGTAATAACCTGTCCTATGATTTGAAAGCTATTAAAAGGTCGAAACTTAATAGTATTTATCACTTATCACGACATAAATCATCAGTTTCTATAAATTACACGGTTACGTTTTATCGCCGATGTAATTGTGTGGCTTTGTCTGTAAATTTATGATGACGCGTCGTATTTTATTTTTTCATATTCTTATTCCGTGACACGGGAGGGATTATGTAATAAGCCACGCCATCAGTGCAGCGGGTTTGTGGGGGTAATATTTTTATTCCCCGGAACGTGGTTTATGGGATTCGGAATATTTCATGATGAACTTAATTTATGTCACTCAAAATTTTACTTTATGGTACGAGTAATTATGTATAATTTCATTCATCATCAGGCAACAGGTAACATAATTGCTTAATAACTGCTTAGTTAACAGATACGCCTTGTTACTAATATGAAATGAAATCATCAACATTATTACGAGTATTTAGAGTGTGAAACTAAAACTTTACGTGTGTATTTTTATACCCTTGTTATTTTTGATCCATACATACATACATACATACATACCATCACGACTTTATCCCAAACGGGGTAGTTAGAGGCAAGTGACTGTTGCCGTCGTGGTGAACGGAACACTCAGAAGCCCACTTTTCACCAATGGTATTAGAACCCAACGTGGTAGGTGGTGAGCCTTCCGCCGCTATCCGGGTTGATTTGCTTTTTTATCGATGTTTTCCATCACCTAAGAGTTAGTCGGAAATTAAACATTGAACACAAAGATTTTGGTTCTGGCCAGATTTGAACTCGGGACAACACGATCCGCGATCCGAGTTCGAGTGCTTAACCACTAGGCCACGACGCTCTCTTTGATCCATTGTGATAATAATTTCAAATGAATACTGCTTCAAAATGTATTTATATATTCATCGTCATAATGTTGTTTGTGATGTAGCATCTTATTCTTAAAATAAATGTTTGTTTTATTGTAAGCTTCATTTTATGTAACTAGGTTTAAATCGTTGCTGCATCGTAAAATGCAAAATTAACTGGAATGTAATGTTTTGATTTCCCCCAAATAACGTTTTCAAATCGCTGAATGATTTGTAAACATCACTATTATTCCCGCTACTCTGTATTAAATCTTTTCAATAAATTTAGATTTGATGTCATTCAGTACACAAACAAACGAGTGAAATACGAATTGATGAAGCCAATATGTACATTTTTACCAGCGTATAAAACGATGATTGATCTCGCTTGAATTCTAACTGCTAATATTTTTCACATTTTGAATTCAGAGTTAGTTTGAAATATTTTATGTCCTTCGAATTATTCACCAGGGACTCATGTAACGAACAGCGAGATTTTTTACTGTTAATAAATGAATCATACTTTGAAATGTACAGTTCAAAGTTGATTATTCAGTGTTTTATGAGCAACAAACTGCCTTTACCCTTTAATATTAACTGTCAAATTTCTAAAATTTATTTTATCTAACGAAATAAAGACGGTTTTTGTATCATATAGGTGAAAGAAAATATCTCAGCAAACTACAGAATTTGTTGACTGACGTTGCCTTTGTTAACAATGTTGACGACCGTATCTGTAAGGCTTATAGGATAATTTCGAAAGCTGTAGAGGCTCTCAATGAAATTGAGATTACAGTTTAAAAAGATGGCAGCCATAAAAATAATAAAAAGTGTACGACTTTTTTCTCATTATGCTCTGCTGAGAATCCTAAGAATCGGTCTGCCGAAAGGGAAGAGAGGGCAAATTAAGGAAATTAACTTTTTATATTAAAAGTACGTTTTCTCGCTTTTGCAAATGACGGCCCATTAATTTGTGTGATGTAATTAAGAGCGGGAACAAACAGCACTTTGATATTCGTGAATTTTTGCTCGACTCAGATAATTTATTCACGAAATGCATTAGCCTTTAATAAGGCTATTAAGATCTTGATTTAAAATAACTTTGTCAAGATTTTAGTACTTCTGAGATACAGATGGCATAAACACAGCATTATTCTAAGGGCAAAAATGTTTCTAGTATCGAAATAATAGAGAAATCCATATAAATATTAGCAAAAGTAATTCTGTTTGCTTGTAATGTTTTTACGCTTAAATAGTTTGGCTAATTTTGAGTAATGTAGACCCCATCGGTCTTGAGAAAGGACATTAGTAACCTCTTTTTGTCAAATTGAAACCTTAACCAGCCAACGCAACGTGAGAAGAATCCCGAAATGGCGGGAAAAGCTAAACCCTGATTTTAGACTAATCATTTAAAAACGCTACTAGGGTGAGCAAACAATACCGAAAGCTTCGCATGTAATACCTGCAAACAATTGTAAGTTTTCTCAAAGCGAACATAAAATGCGAGCTTTATTTAACTCGCACACACCTGGGCCAGCCGGGTACATTAAAACCCGTATGTAAATTACAAAGTCGATATCAAGATGGAATTTATGCGCAAACTTGGAGATAACGCTCAGCAGCTCCCAATAAAGAACTTGTGATATGGGGTGCTGAGTCGGCTTTAGAAATTTAACGACTATTGCTTTCCCTAAGTGTTTGTTCGCATCACACGGGTCGTGACTAGATTTTGAATGTAAGATTTGAAAAGGAATGGCTTAATCTGGTTTTTTATCGGCACACACCTTACTTTTGATAGGGGTACTTTTTATCTTTATTGTTTTCGATAAGTTTTCGTTATTGAACTCAGTATTAATAGCATGGTAATACCTATTTGATTTACTGATTATGCTAGTGCTTACAATTAATTTCAGTAGGCAATGTTGGGCATGCCTTCAATGATGTGAGCTTTTGTCTAACCGATAGGTTTTTACTATAGAGTTTTAGTAGTAATTTATTTACTACCATACAATTTGGTTGTTCTGTGAAACACTACTTTTAGTTGCAGGTAGTGTTTCTTATCCGTGTTTTCTTGGCGGTAGAACCACTTAATTTTATCGTGCGTTTTGTTAATATCAATTTAATTAATTTGTATTTCAAATTATATTCAAATTAATATAATCTATGGTTTACAATCCAAAAATAAGCCTCTTCCTTTATAATATTAACCACAACAATATGGAAATATTTAAATAAACTCGTACCGTCTTTAACTTGGGAAACAACTTCGAAATCGATTGAAATGTTAATCTGCTTATTGAAAACGGTTCACACGAACGACTCAATAACGTTTGTGGACTTAATTTGTTCTTGAGTTTCAATGTTTATTTGTGCGTTTTACTTTTATCTTTTCGTTTAGTAGCCGGTTCCTGGCGAGGTGTCCGAGAGAGCGGCGACGCGTTGGCATTGAGCGGAGCGGGGGGCGATTGTTTTTTGATTCTGTTAACACTTATTGTGAGCGACAGTCTGGCTTGACGCGTATCTACAGTGCGTATTTCATCACCTACAATTCTGATACAAACGTTTATTTGTCAATAGACCTGTCAGAAGTAGGTTTTTCGTAAGTATGCGTATTTATTTGTTAATTCAAGCAAACTACAAATGGCAGACTCAATTCTCTGCACACGGCCAGACATAAATATTATACGATTATTAAATGCTATTTATGATTCTCCTTATTTACTTTCATTTATAAATAACATCATTGTTATGGCAGTACCTAAATGATATCTTATTTTATCCTAAGCCGGTAACTGTTCTGACAAATAGTAAAATTGTAATATTTTTCGCATGAAACGAAACGTGGCAATAACTGTAAGCCAATCACGAATAATGTAAAACTTCATGTGTAAATTTGGTGCTAAAAGGCACAACTAATTCACAAGCAAACAGAATGAACTAAGTCCACACCGCTCTAGGTATCTTATTTGAATCCAACGCGACGTTGGTCTACCAAGCGCTGGTCAAGTAACTCACTTGGACGCCTAATTTTAAATTGTTAGTTCTCAATTGAAAACGGTTCGGAAAACCTGATTATTAGGCCCCAGAAGACGCTGATGTTAATTATTTAGAAACGCTTTCCGCTCTTTACTAAGAAACCTAGCTTATTTAACGTTTAGCTAGTTGTCTAGTGTCGGCACTCGCTGCCGTTAATGAAGGAGCTGCTAAGTTTGCATTTTTATGCTAATTCACTTTTGTCGGCAACTTCATCAACTTGATTACTTTACTAAAAGACGCTTTAGTTAGGTGTGACAAGACAAGTAAGATATAGATATAGGACGCTGGCTGAACTTTATATATAATTTCTGATGAGTTTTTTCATGGAAAATAGTTATCTTTCAATTAACGTTACGGTAACGTTGACAATTCTGTTTTTTCAAGTTATTGGTTCCCGAACACATTGGTTATGGCACTCGGCACTCGTTTGGTTTCATTGTTCGACCCACTTAAACAATTCCCAGAAAGTTTTGTTTCGTGTACGATGAAACAAAAAAACAGCAACAAACACGGATAAATAAAAATTTACAATTGCAATGTTTTGTGTTTAGATACATGCAGACAACCTTCATTCCAATTGACCTGACATTGAGTCGGACATCTATTCTGTTTAACGATCCTGCAATCGCGTGGTCCCAGACAATTAGTCTGTGGTATTGTCAATCCCAGCATTATTGGAGCACATACGGCGCGATAACTCATAGCGAACATCCACTAAGCTCGGAAACTCATAAATTATAAAGCGGTGACATTCGAATAGGAATAAAGGCATTTATCGTTGCCCCTGAGTGTGGACTCCACAGACATGCGACGTGTCATAAAATGAATATATAAATATGCGCCAGACAACA
Organism: Udea olivalis; assembly: GCA_947369235.1. Lineage (NCBI taxonomy): Eukaryota > Metazoa > Arthropoda > Insecta > Lepidoptera > Crambidae > Udea > Udea olivalis. The sequence goes on from OX376351.1 coordinate 13,465,080, forward strand.
CACCTCTTGTAATGGTGTCGAAGTATGGATTAATATCCCTGTGTTACGAGGTACCACACAAGGAAATAAGCTAGGGGCGTCTCCCAGCACACCCAGACCCGAGTCGATTCAGAAACGATAGTTTCCTGAATTGACCTGACCGGGAATCGAACCATGGACACTGCGGAAATCGAGGCGAGAAACCGTGCTACAGCGCACTACGCCAATCGTGTCGTCAAAAAATAAATGTTTACTTGATCAATTTTTTTTGGGTTCTTCTATTCATTTCCTTAGTTTGTCTCTTACGAAGGATGCCGTGCACCGGAGAAAGGTGCCGAGGAGTTTTTAAACTCTGGAGACTTTAAGAAGGTTTCAATATCATATATACTCGAAGTGGTAATTATGTGCCTGAAGCGAAAGCTAATAGCTACTTAATGACTGTAACTGCAGAAGAGTTCTGAAGTAAACACCATTTGATAACAAAAGTGGCATAGTCCACATGCCGTGGTCAGATGCCTGATTAATGGACGGTCGGTCAATAAATTAGATACGCAGAATTTTGGTTGATCCTGGCACCTATATCTGCTTACTCTGTAGTGCGAGTAGGTAAACTAGAGCTGTGAAGTAATATTTTTTAATTTTTTCACTTCAATTGATGATGTAGGTTCATCTTTTATTTCTAAGTCACATTTCTGTGGCGCACCAATTTTAGAGAGCCCGGGGGACGCAAGCTCGGCGCGTCAAGTCCGACCTAAATTAAGTAGGTATTAGCGTATTGTCTGTGTTTATGGTTCTTGTTTGTTTTGCTAATCATTTGTAATGTGACGGCTTATAAATGTTCTTATGAATATTAATTAAGAGATATAGCCTAAGGGGCTTATAGACTATTACTTATTAAGTGTACAGGCTTAATAGTTGCACTGTGTTTTAATTTGTAGATTACTCAAAATGAAAATGTAAGCAATTTATTTATTTATTAGACTACCAAACAGTATTACATGTACATTTGGGTGTTTATATAGCTTATTCTAACTGTTCTTAAGATAACAGGTAATCTCAGCATGTAAACAATAAAAAAGTAGATATTTGGTTCGTAAAATTATACAGTAGGTAGTTATATTTATACAAAAAAAAAGATAATATTTTAATGTAAGTATTTAGAGAAACTTATGGACTAACTAAAGGTACGTCACTTCTTTTAAGAAGACTCAAGAATTTCGAAAGGCATAGATGGTGAACCTCAAGCTCTGGAATCTTTTGTATGAGATCGTTAATACATAATAAAATTAATAGCTCTCAGACGTTTGTCAGGGACTCATCCATATTATTTTAAACATTGTAAATGCACCTTTTAATAGAAAAGAACACCAAGACACAGAACAATTAAAAATGCTCAGCACATGATTGTTGTCCTCGGTGGGAATCAAACATCATTATTAGCCTTACGACTTAAACAAGTTATTGAGTAAGGGAAATAAACTACACAATAAATAATAAATAAATATGCGCCAGACAACACACCACTGGTCATGGTATCGTAACATGGGGATAAAATATCCCTGTGTTACGAGTTACCAGACAAGAAATTAACCCAGCATACCCAGACCTAATTTAGAAGAGATCGTTTCCTGAATTGACTCTATCGGGAATCTAACCCAGGACACTAGGAAAGTCAAGACAAGAAACCGTGCTACAGCACACTAGACCAATGGTGTCGTCAAAATGATGTCAGTACGTTTTTTGTATTTTGCATGTTGATTTCAAACTACAAAAAGTAACCGAATTCACGAGGCCACATTCTTTCACTAACGCGAAATCAAATAAGCCCATTCATATTTACATCTCTCATGTAAATAAACCTTTGAATTGACGAAACTGCCAGTTTAGCTGTCAGGTGCTACACACAAGAAATATTAGATTTCCAAAGGCTTTCCTCACTTTGAAAGCGGCAAAGATGTCAAATTCCCACAAAAATGGGGCATGTCAAGTTGGAGTTAAGAGTCCCAATGCCCGAGGCGGTGACGATTATGTAACCAAAGCCTACCCGATCCCATAGGGTTGTCAGTGGCCATGGTAACACAATTAAAAATGTTTCTACAAAACTGTAAAAGAAAGGGTATCTTAACTTGACAAGAACCTAAAGATAGGGAAACTAGAAAAACTAATTGTGACCATAGACGTCGAGCGGGATTCGAACCCGCGTCTTCCGCGAAATCATTAACAAAGACCGCTGAGTGACAAAGACTTCCAAATGATAAACATTTATTTGCTATTCTTGTGTTGTTCAAAGATCTTAAAGACAAATAGTTACAAACAAGAACCCTGTAATATATATTATATTGCTTAGAATTTATAATAGAGCAAAAACATTTTTGAGCCAGGTTTTTTATCAGTTCAATTACAGACTTTTTCAAACAACGATAGTGCCAGTAACAATTACGCTTGCGGACTCCCTGATACAAGCCTTTACCGTAGCCTATAGGTATGTGCAACTTTATAGGAATACTCTAAAAGTTGAATTCTATGCTAAAAACATAGGAAAACCAACATTTCACGATTTTAACGTGTTAGTGCAGCAACATCTTCAAACCCGAACTGTATAAGTCCCCTGTTGATAGAGAGACAAACTGAAAGGCCCATGTAGAACCCGAATCTCTCCAGAGATGAGCTGTCCAATGGAAACCCGTCAGGGATGGCCCGCAAGATTAGGCTTTGAATCTGAACCTCATATCTAACAACGTGCCTAATTGGTTGACAACTTAGAATAAGAACGCATAGAAAGCTGGTCCCTCGACTCGCAAACCCGTTTTGACGCCACATATATTTAGCCGTCAAAATATGAACCGCTAAATATCAACTCACCGCAATGTCAATTTCCTGAGGTAAGATCGCCCTCAAAATGTTTGTTAATTTTATTTATTTATTTATTTATTTATTTATTTATTCATTCAAAACACAACATGCATGCAGACTAAGTCCAAGGTGCTTACAAGTTTAATATACAAATTAAGGAATCAAAATTATTTTATAGAATAGTACAAAAAAAAAAATGGTTGTAACAACATATCAGATGGCAATGGCATCACAAATGGTACGCCTTTTTATGTAATTATTCTAAGGTTGAAGAAGTTTAAACCAAACTTACAACCACACTTAACGCCTGTGACAACTGATTATTTAATTAACTACTTATTTGATTATAAATATAGAAATTGTAGGACTTCGTATAACTTCTGAATAAACACTCGCCCACACTTTTTCCCCTCACCTTTCTTATTAGAATAAATACTGAAGAATTAAATACTCTTAATCAGTACTTTCAATTATCTCTTCGTTGTAATTGATGTTTTATTAAACTTGAAATGAAATGCGTTGAAATGTCTGCCAATTAATATACATTGAAACTACTTTAAACTTAAACTAACTTCATAAGTTGAAGTTGCAGTGGGTTGGACATAGTGCTATGAATTGATGGCCTTTAGAAATTCTGGAAAAGTGACTTAGCCAACGCAGCTTGGGGCGTCACTAGCTGCGTTGGCGAAGGCGCCCCCAAATGGTAGATTCTCGCCCGATGAAGGTCATCAGATTTTGGTGGATGCAGGATGCTCATAACAGTTAATGTAGTCGACCTCTTTTGGCTGCGAATTATAAGTATCTCGATAACTTTAGCATTTTAAATAATTGATCACATGATGTAGTCGTAAGAACACAATGGTGTTCGAATAAGTAAACAGCAAAGGAGATGTCCTATTTCTGACCAAACTATAGTTTACAGACAATAAGAATAATACCTTTATTTTTTGGTTCTTTAATAAAAAATATTCAGTATTTAAGTCCATTTTTCAGTATGGCAATTCACTTGTCTATAGTTATTCAGAGCGAACTGTCACTAGTGTTTCTCGTGTTATGTTCGTACTTATTTTGGCATTTAAATTGCAATTGGCAATGATATTTGTCTCAGCTCAGCTCTTGTTTTGAGAACTAAGAACTTCTAATGCTATTCAGGCAACAATAACCACACAAGATGTTCGTAAAAATGGTTAGGTGAAAATAACCTCCATGTTTTTTCTGTAGTCTTGTCAAATTGACAATGCGTAATCTGTGTTGACACATCCGCCATGATGTTTTTTGTTGTGTGTTGCAATTCTATAATTATAAATCTTGTTTAAACCGTTAGTAAATGAAGCTTTTTAATGAAATTGAATATTTAAAAACTGTTCCGCGTATATTTTCCTATTTTTTGGTATGGTGTACATAGACATTTTCGGGCATCTCCTTTAAGTAATAATATCTTGTTTAAAGAAATTTCGTAAAACCACGCAGACATCCCATTTAAAAACTGATTACTGAGTGAAGATCGCATCACAGATGTTTTTGACACCCAGCTCGCACTGAAATCGATGTGCAAGACTATGTTTAGTAGTGGACGTCATGATGATGACTTTTAAATTATGTACAAGACACGATTGGCGTAGTGCGCTGTAGAGCGGTTTGCGCGTTCACTTGACTTGTGGATCCCGGGTTCGATGATACCCAGTCGCGCCAATTAACAAAAAAATGTTTTCTATATTGCCATCGGTGTTCGTGTGTTTTCGGGCACATAATCCTCGTATTTTTTTAAAATAAAAAATGTCTTGCCTCTGTGCCATCCCTACCTCGCTGGAGGATGGGCGGTGCGGAATGAAAGCCCTGTGACGACCCTCGTCATCTCGAGGAGTCGCAATGCGCCCGCGAGTGACCGCGCGACCTCGCACAAACGATTTATTGCTATACACTGGTTGGTATTTGTTTTGACGATTATTTCAATATTAATATTTGTTTATATACTTTTTAGTAGAGGACAATGCAAAATCTTGCTCGATTTGTGAGTCATTCAATTCTTGATATTTTGTTTTATAAGTACTTGCTTGATAAGATTAATGCTCAATATGACTCGATAAAGGTCACTGTACAAAAAACGGAAAATATAGGTCCGAAGGTATTTTTGTATGTTTCATAGAGCTTCGTAGCCGTAGAGTTTTCAAAGGATCCAAACTTCAAATTTTGCCTGTGATGGAAAACACCGGTAAAAAAACAAAAGTGGTTACTTTGGTTTTTTAAACGTAGGAAGTAACGGTTACGAGTAAACATAGGAAAATCGCTATATACCAAGTTTAGGTTCTAATACGATTAGAAAAATTAGGGCTTCTGACTGTTCTGTTCCCACTCAACTCCAACAAACAGTTAATTTGTCTTTGACTACCCCATTTGGGAATATAGTCTTGCTTGAATGTGTGTCTTGTTATCTATGTTACTCTTACACTACCCGCCCACAATATTTCTCCCTATCTACCACTACTATCCACTTTCGATCAGGTGGAGTGAGGTCATCTTGACGGCCAATATAAAAAAATACTTCTCAATTCCCATTCTAAAAATGCTTAAAATTTATTTTTTACCCATTTTAAGTAATCTTTAACCCTGTTGTTGTGACAAACACTACCTACCTACCTGTTGACTCAGTCAAATATTCAGTTCCTACCCAGCATCAACTGACAAACTACGTCGACCGTATTATAAACGATTTATTTGGAATGCCCTCACCCCTTAGACGCTTAAGTGACAACCCTGTTTAATGGGGTTAACAGTTTATTGAATACGCAAATACGAGTACTCGTCCGTCTATGATAAATGGTTAAAACATTTTGATCTATGCCGGAAACTTTCTTGAACAACAATAACAAATTATGTAATGTGATAAATTTATATTAAGTAATAAGAGAAAGATAAATAGAACAGATGCAATTGGTTAAAGTACATTTGACACTGAAAAAAAAAGCAGTTTTCCGTGTTAACAGCTAGCTCCTTTGATTTATGCACGGAGAGGCTTGAAAATAAGCGAAGCATCCACCAAATTTGAATAAGTTGAAAGCCGTTGATTTTTAAGAAAGTTTGCTAACTTGTTTGTTTGAAGTAACTTCACTAACTTCCTGACTTGCAAACAGACCCACACTAACACAACAAGCGAGTTCATTTGTCAAAGCTTGTTAATATTTGATTTATGAACTAGTACAAATCTATCCCATCTAGGTTTTTGCCCTCCCGGAGGAACGGCGTGCAGTACGCGTTCTATCTGATCTATGGTTTTGAAGCGTCTGATAAATAGTGCTGTGAGCAAGATTTATTTGAGATACCGACCGCTGCCGGTACAACGACGGTGCCCGTTCGAATGTGAGTAATCGAGAATATGCTAATTCAGGCTTTGCCTTATCCAAATAAAACGTCGTTCTTTTGTTAGACAGCCCAGCGGTCACCTGTGAATTAATGAATGTGGCAATTACAGTGACATTTTTAATTGTTCTAAGGAATTTAAGAATATTTTTAAATGAAGTTTGAAGCTGTTTCTTACGGTACAAATGGCAATGAAACTCTTTTGTTTATTTGTAAAACGGAGAATTATACTTAACGGTTATTGTGTTGCTTATTTATACTCCTTCAAACTCAAACTCAAATAACTTTATTCAAATAGACTTTCATAGTAAGTACTTTCAAATCGTCAAATTTAAAGCAAGATATACTAAATAATAAACATAATTACTATAATAATATAGATATATAAATACACAGTATACAGACATAATGCGACTCTACCACCGCGTCGGAGTTATTTCTTGCTGAGAAGACCCGGCGAGAAACTCAGCACTTCTAAGCTTATGGCTAAATAAACTTTACGTAAATAAAAATTATTCGTTGTTTTTCTCGTTTATTCCAAAGAATTTTAATGACATATTAATTGAAGAAAATTGAACCTCGAATACACTTATTGAAATTAAGACTTCTAAAGACTGCCGTAATTAACGGTAAACATCCATTTCTCCTGCAGCATTGAAATTGCTTGTTTCGAAACACAAAACCTTTATCGAACGCCAGTATCACTGACAAACCAATTAAAGCAGTGTACACATTAACTGGGCTCGGATTCTAAAATCGCTGTGCCTGTGAGCCTTTGATTTGCGCCTGCGGTCTGCGATGAGCCGGCTGAGCTGTGTGCTCGCTTGGCGGGTAATTGATAAGAATTCAGTGAGTGTGCTCGTGGGTTAACTCTTTTGTGGATAGGACCATTTGAAGCGGAGGAGAATGTGTGTGACTGAAGACGCCTACATAGTGGTTTTGTGAGAATGTTTCAGAGGATGTATTCTTTAAAGACATTTTGACTTTCAGATACACTTGTTTGTTCGAGTTTCTTGAAATATTTGTGGACATAATGAGGTAGATACATTACGCCAACTCGGCTAATTCTGTAAGACAATAAATCTAATCCTAAATAAAGTATCAAGTAATGTTTAAATAGTAAATAGTAATAAGAATAACAAAATTGTCAGTTACATATTATCAAAGGATATCTTATCTTAGGTGGAGCTCTTGAAAAGTACTTAAATCATAGATATTTACTGGAACAATAACATAACTTATCTTTATCAGTAAGTCTAAAACCAAACCCATATTGAAATATTGCAGTGACTACAACAAAGTTGATAAAATATTGACATTTCAAGTACAGTATCAAGGAAGTCTCAATAGGCTATTTATTAATATCATACTGTGGCACACCGTCACTGTACATAGGTAACCAACCTTATCTCGATGGCGTTTAGAAGCCTAGACTCAACCTGCAATAAACCTTCAATTCGATTTAAGTGCAGGTACGACCTATAACAATTTTACGACTCACACGTTACGTCCCGACTAGAGGATGACATCAGTGTTGCCATAAAGCACTACCGTGTATTAGGAACGGCTTTATCCCTCATTAGCATATTAAAAAGTATTTTATAAGTTTACGAACGTCGTCGCTCACGGCTGTGGCGGCCATGAATGAATAAATAATAATGATAGAGGTTTCAAGTTAATTAATTGTGAACGATGCTGATATTTATTGGTTTATATTGATTAATGTCTAAATATACACTTGGTCCCGATACAGGTGACATTTGAATGAATTTTAACGTGTTAAAACGCAGGAAAATTGTATGTAGGCAGAAAGCCAGTATAAAAGGTGTCTGATGGTTGGCGCGGTTTACGCATGCGCAGTGAACTAGTAGGTACAACAGGAGCCGAGGTATTACTCGCTCTTTGCCGAGATTTTTTTGGCTAAGGAAAACTTCAGTCACTAGCTGACTTCGCTATTGCCTGACTTATAATATACGAGTAGGTTATTTATTTTATTTTGAAATTAATATGCTGATATGCATACGGTTATTTGCTTTTAAAATAATGCATTTGAGATAAAATGAATAAATACAATTCTATTAGCTGATGGAACATACAGTATGGAATTAATGGTTCGATTTGTTTATAGCAGAACAGACAATAATAAAGTTAGCAAACATTCCAAACACCATTAACGAAACCTGGCAACCCTGTTTAATATATGTAACACGGAACATAATATTAAGTGCTGCTTAATTAGACACCGGCCTAATGTACAAATCCAACTAATTGGTTGGAATGAGAGGATTCGCGGTTTCCTCACCTGGAGCTTGTTATTCGCGACATAACGCGATCATTTAAATGATGCTGTTATAACGCAATTGTGTGGTATACAGAAATTAACGAGCAATGGAGCACTTTAGGTACAAATTGAAAGTGTAATTAGGAAGTTCGTTATAAAACAGATCGGTCGGTTTGAATGGTTAAACGAAATTGGGTATGGAACAAAAATCAAACATGTCCTAAATCGAAAACCATTTCGAGGTATTTGTATTTTATACCTTATTTAAATATGTAACATTTTTAAAAGCAAAGGATCGACAATATTTTTAGTTAAATACGTTGGCAAACTGGGGTGGGCAAATGAATGACCCCAGTTTGCCAAGCCGTCCGCAAAGAGTATATTATGGTTCTTATTGGACTCTTGACAATAATCAAATTAACATCTCACAATTGATACCTATTGTCGTCGAGTACCTATATACTGAGAGGTACGACGATTATCTGATCTGATTACTGCGCTGATGCTGTTTACTGGTGTCGACTGATTCTGATATCAGCCCCTGATCACAGGTATTGGGGGCTGTTCCCCCGGTGTGGCCTCCAACCTCCCCTATAGCCACCCCGAGCCTCGCTATACTGGTCTGGTTAGTCTGATCGTCTGGTTACGATCTTCTGGTCTGATATTATCTGGTAACTGTTCGCAAACAGGCCGAACGCATCGGCAAACTAGTCAACATAAAAGGCAATAAGATCTGGTTACTCATGCACAGTTATTATTCAAACTCACTCACCGATGTTTCTCCTGGGTCGTCTCGTGTCTCAATGCCGGGCGGCACGGCGCCGCGCGCGCGCTCCCGCCTACCTTGCCCGAGCGATGTGACGTCACACAGTGCTATAGCTAACCTAGCGTACGACCTACCCTGCCTATATATACGAGCACAGTATTATGATTGCTTCGCATTCGCGACACTCCCCACAGAGAGAAGACAAATGAAAATCTGATTCGACTGATATCTGAAGAATTTAATTAAATATTTTACAAACTGATTGATCTTAAATTATTTTTATTAGTATGTGTCTGATTTCACTGTTCAAATAATCTGATCAACAACTGGGAGGTCCACTCTTTGACCTTCTGTCTAGCTTTAGCCGCTGAAGCCCTGATTGGTCGCACTTTAGTAACTGATGTTGGTTCTGCTGAAACTTCTACTCGATCATTCATGGATTCGTTGACTTCAATATCCGTCGAAGAACTGTTATTATTGCTGGGTGAGTGATCGATTTGGTCTGGCGTTGCTGGTTGCTTAACGTGAGACTCTTCAGAATCGGGGCTAGCTTGAATCGTGGGATCGTTCTGATTTGGTGAAGGTACTGTATTCTGTTCTTCAATTTCTAGTGGGAAGAGATGGCCTATTGAACGAGTGAATGTTTCACCTGATGGTACTTTTATTCTAGCTACTCTAACCTGTCCATCCGAACCCTTTAACAACTCTGCTATCTTTCCAACTTTCCAGTGTGCCCTACTACTGTCTGATCTTATCTGAACGGTCTCTGATAGTTTTGGTGCTCTATTGAAAACTACTCTTGGCTGCCGGTGCTTGTCATTTCTTTCACGAAGACTGGTTAAATATTGATTGGTAAACATCTTTGCGAATTCCATAATAATGATTTGACCGCGTTTCCAGCCATCAATCAGATTAGATTTGGTTATCGTGGCTGGTTCTAAGAAATCGCGATCCGATATCTGAGTTGTCACTGGACCTCCTACACGTAGGAAATCTTGAGGAGTCAAAACATGTTCCAGCTCCGCACCTACCGTCGTCAGAGGTCTGGTATTTACGATAGCTTCAAGTTCTTTGATGGCTGTACTTAACTGATTGTTGTTTATGAAATGTTTGTCTAGCGTCCTTTTCATACTGTGTTTGACTAAGCCTATCAAGCGTTCGTAAAACCCTCCGAACCAAGGTGCCAACTCTGGAATAAACTTCCAGCGCAGTTTGTTCTGTATGCAATAGTCTGAAGTCAGTACATCTGCTGTAAGCTTAAATTGTGTGGCGTTATCGGATACAATCAGCCGTGGGAGTCCTCTCACTGCAACAAATCTTCTGATGGCTAGTGTACACTCTTCCGCGGAGAGGTCCTTAACCACCTCCATATGTATAGCCCTAACTGTTAGACACGTGAATAGGCATACCCAACGTTTTTCTTGAGACGTATTATCATTAACAAGAAGAGGACCGAAATAATCTAAGCCCGTAAAAGCGAATGGTAGACTGAGCTTCACTCTCTCTTCTGTTAAATCCGGCATTGCTGGTAGTTTGAATGGGCCACCACCGTACTTCACACATTTGAGGCATTTTCTGATAACTTTCTGAACTGTGGATCTTCCGTGTGGTACCCAAAACTTCTGTCTTAAAAGAGCTAGAGTATGTGATACTCCTACATGATAGTTTTTCTGGTGCAATTCAGTAATAACCTTGTGGGTAAATTCAGAATTCTGAGGAAGTAAGATCGGCTCTTTCTGATTTTCTGTTAAGTCTGTATATTTAAATCTTCCTTTGCACCTGAGTAATCCGTCTAGACCTTTGAATAATTGAAGAGACCTTGACAAATCGGTAGTGATACCTTTAACTTCTTTGGGGAAATATTCGGTCTGAATGTCTAGTATGGTCTTTGTCTCGTCAGTTTTAGGGTTTTGGGAATCTATTAAGGCTGGTTCCATAGTGTCTAATTCAGGTTCTGTTCTAAGACCAGTAGGTTTTAAATTCGCAAGACCCTGCCCGGCCAAAGAAATTTGAGTCTGAACATTATCCGCGTTAACAGGATACGTAGGCCACTCATCTGAATCTTTCGTCAAAAAATCAGGTCCCCTGAGCCATATATCGTAACAATCTACTCTATCTGTTTTAGTGCCTATATCTGCTGGATTCACTTTTGTTGGTACATATCTAACTTGCAGGGTTTTGTTCTGCTTTATCTCATTAATTCTACGCGAGACGAACGGCGAAAGTAATTTGTCAGAACTGCACCAACTCAAGACTATTTGGCTATCGGTCCACAAAAATTGTGCTTTAATCTTTAGGCGCAAAAATTTCGTCACGTAGGTAATAAGTCTACTTCCAATGAGAACTCCCAACAATTCTAATCTTGGAATCTGTAGGTTAATTTGTTCCTTTAAGGGCACTAATCTAGACTTGCCAATAACAAAACTGACAATATTCTTAGTGTCTAAAGAACTGCGCAAATATATGACCGCTGCGTACGCATTCATAGATGAGTCTGTGAAGCAATGCAGTTCATACTCGATCGGATTACCTATTTCAACTCTGTTAAGACTTTGTGCATAATACCGATTGATATGTATCTCCTTTAGATAAGCAAACTTTGACGCTATGTTATGCCATTCAATAAGCAGGTCGTCATTTAATTTAGCATCCCATTTTACCTTTTCTTTCCATAATTTCTGAAAGAATAGCTTTGCCGGGAGCACCACTGGTACTGCAAAACCACATGGGTCATACACTGAAGCTATGATCTTCAAGACATCGCGTTTTGATTCAACTTCCTCTAAATCATTGCTATTGGAATTTGATTTCAAATAAAGATGGTCATTTTGTATGTCCCACATTAAACCTAGAACTTTAACATGATTTTGATCTTTGGCTTGAAATTTATCTGGTATGATAGAAATCAGTTCATTTGAATTTGAATTCCATTCGCGTAAATTCATGGACAAGCTGTTAAATGATTTTTTGGATGACTCATATAAGTCAAGTGCGTCTGATACCGTCTGTGCACCTGTGACTATATTATCTACATATATATCTTCCGCTAGGTTTTTCATGAGGATGCTGTCTGATCTCGTTAAATGGAACCTAATCGTGGCGTTCAACAAAAACGGACTAGAAATCACACCAAATGGGACGCGGCAAAAACGAAAATGTATTACATTATCTGATCGAGCTTCACCATTAATGTCTTTAAGCCAAAGGAATCGTGTCACATCTCGGTCTAGATCTTGGAGACCTAACTGTAGAAACGCTTTCTCAACGTCTGCGACTATGCCTATTGGATGTTCCCTGAACTTAATCAACAATCCAGTCAAGTACTCCAACATCAATGGCCCTCGATATAAGCATTCGTTCAAGCTTCGATTATCCGCTGATTTAGCAGACGCGTCATAGACAATGCGTAGTTTTTTAGTACTGTCACGACTGCGAACACAATGATGTGGAAGGTAATGAACCGAGTGCGATTGTGGTTTAGTAGGGTCCGGTACCATTTCTATGATCCCGTTCTGTAGCTGTTCCTGAAACACCTGATCATATGCTTCCAGTTCGGAGTGATCTAATCGCTTAACTAAACTATTAAGGCGACCCCAAGCTAAACCTAAATTGTTGGGAAGGCTCGGCTGTGTTTCAGTCCAAGGCCATTGAACGTGATATCGTTTGTTTTTGTACTGAATGTTATCGTTGAACTGTTTCACCGCTTCCTCATCACGAGTAGTCTTAGGTGAGTCCGTGATACCTATTGATTCGAGGTCCCACAGTCTTTTGACATCATCTAATTTTAGGGGAAGATCAGGTTCGTTCAGTTTATTATCGAACACCCCATCAGATTGGAAGTAAGTCAAAACTGTAAGCTGATCTGGACTATCGACGGTCTCTATTACTTTACCCGACCAAACCCAGCCAAAATCGGAATTGACTAGGAAAAGATCCTGAGTGACTGAGATCTTTTCATGTGACATAAACGAGTGATAATAATCATTTCCTATCAAGATATCTATCTTGTCACCACATGAGCCGTCATCTGCCATTTTTAGGTCTTTCAGCCTGTTATCACTCCATACCTGCGCTGGGTTTCTAAAGACTGGTGTTCTTATACCGTGTGTAATGTGGGGCACTACATTTGCGTGGATAATCCGTGTAACACCAGTTCGGGTCATGATTTTGAAATTTACAACAGGACTTTCTATTTGATGAGGTGATTTTGCACCAAACGTAAATATCGATAAGTTTGATTTCTCAGCAATCGAGAGCTGCAAAGTGTTGGTAGCCGCTTCAGTTATGTACGAGCGTTGACTACCGCAATCCAGTAAAACTCGACATCGTAGTGGTTTTAATGTCGGCTCTGAGCTACTTACATCCACGATGCAAGTTTGTAACAACGTGGTGTTTACTTCAGATCTAACATGAAAGCTATCGGTCTGGATTGACTTTACGGGTTGTGACAGTTTTGCGGGACATAACGCTCGATTGTGAGTGCCAAATTCATTGCAATGTCGACACTTACGTTTGGAGCGGCAAAGGTTGGCCCTATGCCCTGCACGGAAGCAATTGTAGCAGCGACTACCTATTTGTGACTTTCTATCCTGCATAGTTTTGTAAGTAGTACATTCGTCGTTAAAATGTTCCTGCCTACAGAATATACACCTACTTTTCTTTTTTGATGGCTCATCGGATCTATCTGGCGGGTCATGATGAGGTCTTTTACGTGAGTTTGACTGTGGTTTATTGAATGGTTTGGTATCGGATTTTGGTTTATCTTTCCTAAAAACTGTGAACCTACGTGGTTTATTGTCCCTCTTATCTTCCGCCCTTACATGCATTGAACCTAAAGTGAAGTTGTCACTATTGGGTTTGCCCTCGCTCATTGTTGCGTCTGTGTCTTTCGTGTCTATGCAATTTTTCTTAAGCCTATTTGATGTCTCTCTAGCCGATATTATATACTCTAGATATTTTCTGATACTATCTATTTTTTCATCTTCACCTGTCATTTTCATTCTCAATTCATAAATTAAGTCTTCTGGGAACTTTTCCATAATCATTACTCTGAGGTGGTTGTGGTTAACGTCTTCGCCTAATGAACTTAGTACTCTAAGATGCCTCTCGATTTCATTGAGTACTTGCCTGCAATCCTTAACCTGGTTTGACTTTGCTGTCTTTATTCTATAGAGAGCCACGTAATGAGCGTCAATAATCGCGCTTGGTTTACCGTATCTGTCTTTTAAGGTTTTTACAGCGATACTGTAGTTTGTATTGGTTGTGTCTAGCCCTTCGATAGCCTGCTTTGCGTCACCCTCGAGAACAGATTGTAAGTATAGCAATTTATCGACTTCGTTGATATTTCGGCTGTCAACGTTTGATGAAAACTGGTCCCAAAACTGATACCATTTGAGGACGTCACCGTCAAACTTGGATAACTCCATTCTTGGTAATTTACTGGTAATGTTCATGTTTTCGCCGCTGGTAGTAACCGCTGAACGTTTTCTGTCATTGCGCTTGATAGTAACATCTATTTCTGATATTAAATCTTCGGCTTGAATTTGTGACAACGTGTACTGACGGATTTCCTCAACATCGGGTTCTTTAATCAATTGGCAGTAATTATGAATTTCTGAGACAAACCTTTGATTGGCACCTTTGAGCTTAGACCCAGTTAGTTCTAGTTCTTTTAAGTTGGTATCACTCTCTGATAATTTTTTAAGTTCACACTGAGCCGATGTTATGTAAGACTGAACGGATTCATAAATTATTTTTAAACGAGTTCGGAGGACGTCTTCCATTATGTATACAGTACCTACTACCTATATGACCCAAAAGCAAAACTGATATCTTCGTAAGCGGAGGCACGCTTGAAAAATCTAAAACAAAATTAAACCTTAATAAAGTACCCACCATGAAGGCATTGGAAAAACCCAAATATTTCAGCAAACCTGTCTATCTCAATATATACCTAATGTACTACTGTCCTAGTACCATACCTACCTAGTACCAGACACTGATTTAAACTTCATATTTATCGCAACTGTTATTTGGTCCGACCACAAAATACGTATTGTAAATTAAATACGTGTTTAAACCAACCGTAAAATAATTTCTAATATTTTACGAGTGCCTAGTAAGTAGATAATACATAAATACCATCCACAAAATCGTAAACAGCCTATAGGCGCGGCGCCGCCGTGATGGCGCCAACGTCGGCGTGCGGCCGCCACTGCGCCCGCGCCGCTCCGTCTAGCCGGCGCGGAGTGGCGCCGTTGGCGGCGGCGGCGGCGGCCAGTGGCAACAGCGCATCGGTGTAAATTATGTATTTGTCGGTACGACTGTTGAGCTATTTTATGATTAAAAGTTGCACTCAACGTCAATGTAGCTACTATAATACTAGGACTTAGAGGCTTGCTTAATAGAGGAATTGCCTCTGACTATCCTTATCGTAAATTTTATTGATACCGAATTCGAAAGATCCTAAAAATCATTTCTATCCTCTAACAAGTCCAGGAAAAGCAAAAGCGAGACTATAACCTTTTTTTTATCATATAAATAAAATGATGGTATAGTAATGAAATATTTTCTTCTAGAAACTCGGGGAGTCAAACGGTTAAAAGTGACCGTAGTTGACAAAGATTACATGGTATAAATACCGTATTTTAAATAATAATCTGAATTCAAAATTAGGCAAATAACTTTAATCGTTTTTTGATCGATGCTTCGCTTTGAACATATTTTTCACGTGAAATAAGACTACCCACAGAGAAAAGTAGAAAAATAAAATGCACTGGTCAGAACAATTCGCTCGAGAATGTTCATGAAGTGAGATCCCAGCATCTCCACCATGTCGTAGAGTACCTATATACTGAGAGGTACGACGATTATCTGATCTGATTACTGCGCTGATGCTGTTTACTGGTGTCGACTGATTCTGATATCAGCCCCTGATCACAGGTATTGGGGGCTGTTCCCCCGGTGTGGCCTCCAACCTCCCCTATAGCCACCCCGAGCCTCGCTATACTGGTCTGGTTAGTCTGATCGTCTGGTTACGATCTTCTGGTCTGATATTATCTGGTAACTGTTCGCAAACAGGCCGAACGCATCGGCAAACTAGTCAACATAAAAGGCAATAAGATCTGGTTACTCATGCACAGTTATTATTCAAACTCACTCACCGATGTTTCTCCTGGGTCGTCTCGTGTCTCAATGCCGGGCGGCACGGCGCCGCGCGCGCGCTCCCGCCTACCTTGCCCGAGCGATGTGACGTCACACAGTGCTATAGCTAACCTAGCGTACGACCTACCCTGCCTATATATACGAGCACAGTATTATGATTGCTTCGCATTCGCGACACCTATTGGGTCGTAAAAAACGTCCTTTCACGTAATTGGTTTATAATCTATCCATCAACCCATCAAATGACGCGATCTGTATCATACGTAAGACTTTTAGCCAGGTGATTCTACTGCATCGTATTAATGGGGTTTCCAGATAACAAATTTAAAATTCCCCCAGGTGAAATATATTTTTCCACAAAGTTATTTTCAATAATACGTACATTAATTTACGCTCATTGCATAGACGGGTAGGTAGAATTTAAAAAAGCCATTCGCTATAATCCCAACCCTTTCAGGTAGGGCTTGGTTTCAGAACTTTGCAAAATGGATTGAATCTGAAGTCTACTTTTCACATTCTCGTGAGATTGTACACGATGAACGGCGAGCTCTGTTTCAGTCGTAAGTGCAGTAAATCAGTAATTTTCTCCTCATAATTTATTTACCACGAATCCGGGAAAAAACACATGAGGGAACACTAAGTGAATTTGTGACGTCATGAGTTCGCAATGTTCAAAAATTAGTTAAAAATTAACTACCGGCTAGATCAACGAAATATTCGAATTAGTTACTCAAAATAGTAAAAGGTATTTGAAAAAAAAATAAAAAAAATGTTCCCATACCCAATTGAAAGATTACGGGGTCTACGAGAACGCTTGAAAGACCAACCATTCGCTCTTACAGCGGCTACTGTACGAGTATTGGTACTAGGAAATGTGGTGGATGTCTATGCTTCCTTATATCACTATTCTCACTCCGGCGCCCAAATGGTATAAGAAACGCACGGGCAGAAGCTTTCAATCATTCTTCTTCTCTTGCGGAACATGACTATCGTGGTGAATGTGTGAATACCCAAAATTTCAATTAAATTGAATTTCATAGTGAAAAATTCCACTTTGCGGTTGGTCGGTCAAATTATCTACCTACACCAATGACTCGTATATAGAGACTCAAATACTACTAAACCGATTTTGGAAATTCTTTCTTCTATATGCAGCTACATTATCAATGAGTAATATTTTATGGCTTAATTCAAAGGGGTGAAACAGACCACGGGGCCAACGGCGCTGGAGGAAAGCTAGTGGGCTAATAAAATAACTTCACTTTCGTATTCTTAGCGTAAAGAGTACACGTAACTCAATTCTTTAGAATTTAGCAGTTCATATACCACCAGACATTTAGAGGCATTATGTACGCTTTTGTGTTATGATTCCTAGTCAAAAAATTTAAAGCTTGACCCATGGCAGTTAGAATCTGATGGCCAGTCTCTACATACAATCCCAGTATAAAACATCAGTCTTTTTCACAATTAGGTAAGTGCCTGAATTGCACCATAGTCATTGATAACATAAAGTAATGATTTGGTCTGTGATTGCGACGCGTTAATGCGTTACAGTATAATCCACAGTGAGTTAGTCTGTCTGCGGTTTTTGCACCTGCATTATAGAGTTAGCGGCATGCTCATTTCTGAAACATGCACTGCTATTTTCGAATTTGTATTGCCACAATGTTTGTTACGTGCATATATATATATTTTTGAAATATAAATTTTAGTGCATCCACAATATCATTCCTTTTTGCATGGCAAAAATGTAAATAAATATATTTTATCACTGAAGTATTTTACTATCGTATAATGTTCATTCAGTTGCCCGCTAGACAGACTACAATGAGTTTAATCAAAACGCGTATGATAACAAATAAAACAAATTTAATAGTCATTCGTAAATACCTGAAGGTATTTGATATCACACATTACAAATTGTAGCGCTGTGACTCACTAGGTACACGTTGCCTAATACAGACATAATAGTTTACAATTTGATAACTGGGGAAATCCTTAGTCCATAAAAATAACTGGCAATGCGGTTATGAATAACTAGCTGTCTGTCCGCGTAGACTGTCTTTCCTGTCAAAATATAGCCTAAATAAAAAAAATATAGCTTATGCTATTATATATAAAAATATTATTTAAAAACAATACAAACAAACAAATCTTTATAATCGTAGTATAGATTTACAAGCTCAAACCTCGTCTTGAATCATTGAATCATCCGAAATGATGTCAAAAGCAGACGTGACTGCTTATGACGTGCATGGTAAGCCTACATCATTCAAGAATGTTCGCATCATCGAAGTAAGCCGTCTTTTCATTCGTCACGCGTGACGAAAAAACGACGTAAAGCCAAAAACAAAAAAATTGACAGTTATTATTATTTTTTGCTTGATATATTCACATAGATATATGAAAATCGTAACTAGAAGCTAAACAAATATTCCGTAGACAAAGCAAAACGAATATGTTACAAAACGAAAGACTTGGATTTTCAAGATGTTTCTTCTAACAATATTTAGTTCCTTGCATTTTGTTAGATATAAAGAGGCCAATGATTGGAAAGCCGTCCTCATCAAACTGGACCATTTTCGATTGGAATTTGGAATAAGTGTCAACATCTATCAATGTAATATTTATGCTTATTACATTTTTAAGGCCTTTTATAAACTAAATGAAGTTTGGTTCAACTCACTAACGATTTATATTGAATAATTGAATATTATCACCGAACTCAATTCACTTCCGCAATAAGTGATTTCCATAATCTAATCATATCGTACTTGTTGCGATATTTCCTCTTTGATCTCACCTGCCGTGTAGTATCTACATATAAAGAGCCCGCGGGTCTGGTTACGCTGGTTCTGTAAACAAACACCGTTTAGATACTAGTTCCTAGAACTGTGGGGAATAGAGGCTGTTGATAGGGTTGCGCGCAATGATGTGAATATCGATAGCTATCCTATAAATTAATTAATTTTGGTTTGTTTCCAGCTATACATGTACAACATCCTATAGGATGCTAAAAAAAGGCCTATGGGCCGTTTAGTATTTGAAGTACCTACCAAAGTCGTGTTATTCATAGTATTCAAATTCATTGCTATGTTTGAATAGTATTCAAATTCCAGACTAGGCATATGTATTTCAAACAAAGTCTGGCTAAATTGTACATTTTGTGCTTTCAAGCCTCGTATTCCTTCCTTTGTGAAATAAAGCTTATTCATTTATATATGTTTATCTTTTTCTTGGTTATTTTTGTCTTTCATCAATAGTATCGCAAACTACCAGTTATGTAGTAATTTTATCGATATTCTTACTATTTTCCAAGGTCAACTATCGATATAGTCATGCAACACTAGCAGTTGATAAATGGTTCCTTGCACCGATAGTAATGATCAAATGACATTCGTTGGAAAAGGGTGAATGTTTGCGTTGTAAACGAAACGGATTTGTTGAATCACTCGGACGGGCCACTTGGTCTATTGTTTTGTCATTGAAAAGCATTGTGCTGTTGAGATATAAGAAAAGAAACCCATCCATTATAATAATTGGTTCATTTATTATGACGACGACGCGAGACGCGAGGAGGAGGTGACGTTGCATTTCTCATTCGACTTTAACGTCGATAATCTGTTAGGATCAAATGCAACCTAGAACACCTACATGTCATACGGTGTCTTCAACGCTTCTGTGCCTGCAGTAGTACAAGAATAAGGCCCTGCCAATGTCGTATTAAATATGCGCCAGACAACACACCTCTTGTAATGGTCTCGAAGTAGGGATTCATATCCCTGTGTTACGAGGTACAATACAAGGAAATAAGCCAGGGGAGTCTCCCAGCACACCCAGACCCGAGTCAATTTAGAAAAGATCGTTTCCTGAATTGACCCGACTGGCGATCGAACCCGGGACACTACGGAAATCGAGGCGAGAAACCGTGCTACAGCGCACTACGCCAATCGTGTCGTATGTATATTCTTATAAATATCTTGGGGAAATTCTTATGCATACCAAATTGACGAGGTGGTTATTTAGGACTCTTACCGACTTTACCCCATGGTACTCGACATCGGCAGTCGGCGAAGCGAGATTTCCTCGAAAACCAGTGCTTGTCCCTTACGGAGCCACTGCAACCGACCACCAAGAAGAAGAAGAAGAAGGCCAACCGCCGCGTCCGTCCAGGAAACGGCTCCGCTGCTACGCCTGGCAGTGCAGCCATGCTGAGTCGTGATTGGCGAGAAGGACCAGCCTCAGATCACTGGCCTTCTCGAAACTGTCGTGCACCGTAGTGCCGACCCTGCACCCGGTACCTATTAGTTCACGACCCGTCGATTATCCATGACTTGATTTGACTTAATGTCCTGTGTCCCCGGGACAGAGGGCATTCGCAGAATTTCTTCATCTCGTTTGGGTTTGAGCTTCATGCTTGACTCCACTCCAAATCATGCCGATGTGCCTCTTTCGCTACTGTGCGCTGTCAAGTTTGTTTGGGGCGGCTACGGTTGCGTTTTCCTAGGGTATTCCAATCCAGAACCTGCTTGGGCATGTTCGCGGGATTCCTTCGGAGAGTGTGGCCAATCCCGAAATTCAAATCTCCATAAACGGATAATCGCACTGTATCCATCGTTCACCATGTCGTATTTATCTTCCGTGACCTTAATGCCTCTTCTACGTGTGCCGGCAATATTGAATCAAAGCAGTGCTCTCACCTAATTGGTGCTATTACTGGCGTATCGTTTCTGCTACGTGACAGACGTGTCGATAATTGTATTAAACGTCGATGACGAAACTTCCAGCTGCACTATATCTATAAAGAACTTCTGCGAATTTTATAGTTAGTTAATAATTCACATATTTTTGGTGTTAAAAGTTGAATCCAACATTTGAGTCTGGATTCAGATAGAAAGTTAAAAAAAAACAGGTATGGGCGTGAACCGGGCAACTGAGCTGCGAGATAGATGACAGTGTAACCCGAACAGTACGTCTACCACGAGTTGCCACTTTAAATTTACATTATCGTTCGCGTAAAAAAATGTATTGGGATTTGACATTATTATGTCATGATTAACATCTTAAAAAGCATAAGGTATAAGGCATTTTATTACTTTGCAGCTATGTGTGCGCAATGCACAGCTGTGTGTTTTTTGGCACACTTTGGTTTTTTAACCTTCAACTTGGTCTGCTGAAAGAAATCTCTTTTTAGAGATGAGCCAACCTGTACTTTTGCGTTCCTAAATGTTGTCACTTGTAATGTATTTTTTGTGTACGAATTATTGAATAAATAAATAATAAATAAGGTCTTTTTCGAATAAGAATAATATAACTGTTAAAAATCCTCTGCTTTATATCAGAAATAAAATAACCATTACCACGTGCTTGAGGTTTTCAACCCACCATTATGTAATTGTGTATTCATTATACATTACAAAAGAGCGATTTCGAGTTGCGCAACCGTACCGCATAATTGATTAAATTACGGGGGCTAAGCCATGATTTGTAAGGAAAAAAATGATTGCTTAGTCATATTCCGTTCAATGTTCAATAACTACTGTTTTCCGGTTACTGACACCGGCTGTAACATATAAAAAGAGAATTAGATTAATGGATTCTCGTTTTATTAGGTTCGTGGAAGCGTGAGTAATGATAGAATCTGTTATGACCGAATATGGTTTAGTGAGTAGTCGTTTCGTGTAACTAAGGCCCGTATTTTAGAAGCGTACTCAAGCACTGATCTGTACTTGAGTAACGTCACTCAGATCTATACTCAAGAAAAGATTTGATTTTAGAATACAGGCCTTAGGCCCGTATTCTGAAACAAAATCTGTATTCTGAAGCAAGATCTAAGTGACGTTTTTGTATGAACTGACGTTTTGAAATCTCTACTCAGTGCTCGAGTACGATTCTAGAATACGAGTCTTAGTATCTGAATGGTTTTAGATATGTACTGAATAATGTTATGTTTTCAAAGTACAAAATAATCATTGTAATACCTACCCAGGTGGCCGAATGACAAGAAGTCAGGCGGAAATCAAAACGAAATATAGGGGGTCAAATCCTTTGAGAAAAGTGTGAATTCAGAATTTTTTAAAAGTGCTTAGTAATAAATTTAAAGGTTAATTAATTATAATTTTGACATAATGTCACTAACGTTTTAGTATCCATCTTTAGTTTAACTCGGTGAAGCCATCTCAAGAAGGTAATGAAGAATGTCATGAATGATTTCGAATACGTATGTTCTGAACTTCTAAAGAGTAACTTGTCCTAGAAGCGTGGCAAGCGAACATTTTTTCGAAGAAATCAATATCATTATGAAAGCGACGTGTTGTTCCAAGAGCGAAATGACTGACATATGACTCAGATCGTAGTTATAGTGATTGTAACAAATTGTTGGTGTGACAAGCGTAATAATGACGATGAGAATGAAACAATATTACTGTTGTTATAATGTTACATGTTACGATAATAGGTAGTAATTGCGTCACAAAATATTTCACAAGGCTGAAGGTCAAGGCCGAATAAAGCCTTTCGAATTAAAACCAATGTTTATTTTAGCTGTGTCGATATTACCTGTAGTTACACAGTGAATAATTAATCAGTGGTATTTAACTTCTACCTTAAAGTTAAATATTGTTATAAACTGCTGATTATTATGTTTAATTTGGCAAGATAAAGTTCAAGATCAGTAGGCATATAACTAATTTTAGCCATGTAGTTGGACCATGTTTACTTAACAATAATTTTTAGAATGTTACATATGGCAATCCCCTCTTTAACATAGTTAAAGTATTTAAATTTTGGGACCCATGGATCTGATTTAAGATGCCACGGAATTGATTGTAATAAAATAAATAACGCGTTATCTGCAGAGTTTCTTGCCGAATCTTCTCAGGATGAGCAAGCCACTAGTGGTAGATTAATCTACACTGATAAAATTAAACATATACACAACAATAAAAAAAACAAATGTTTTCGATTTGTTTTTTTAAATATATAAATGCAAAAACTACCGCACGAGGAAAGCTAGTACAGTCATAATACGCATGGTACGTTTCCAAGGCTTCAAACATATCTAAGCAAAACATTAGCCACAAATATCTATACAAGTCAACGAAGATCCTGATTCTCGTTTTGATGTTTGTGGCTAATGTTTTGCTCAGGTATTATGTTTTTGTTATTATATATTTTTATAAATATATTACATTTGTTGTTTCATTGTATTGAACATAGTAATACGTATTACTATGTCTATCCAGTGTTTAAAATATTATTTTAGTTTAGATGTACTTTTAGGTCCATATTTTAAGGAAATGTTAGAACGTAAGCATATTTTTTTTTGAACTCTTTTTGTAAAACCGAATCAAGTTTAAAAGAGTAAGTACTGAGTCTCTCGCCGGGTCATCTCAGTATAAGATCAACTTCCGATGCGGTGGTAGAGTCACATTATGTGTGTATACAGTGTATTTATGCATTCATATTATTATAGTATTTAAGTCTATTACTAAGTTTTTTTTTTCTTGTAATGACGATTTAAAAGTACTTGTTACAGGTCTATTTAAATAAATATTTTTTTTGTTTGTTTGTATTTTTATTCACGAGTCTCATAAAATTATTTTCTTTTCTGTTACGTTAAATTTGAACACAGTTGTGCGATTCTGATAATGTTATAGTTTTATTGCGGAACTGGCAGGTGCGGAGTTAATGAACGGCCAGTCTAGTAATATAGTTAATTAGGTTCAAACGTGCCACGTTCGGACGCCATTTTATCGCTAACAAAAATGCCAGGTGCGGAATAACACCAGATACACCTTGAGAAGGCATATGTGACTCTGTGAAGATAACACTGACGTAAATGAATGTTATGTTAAAGAAAACTAAAGTTGACAGTTTTTATTCTGTTGAATATTTCTCGAAAATTTTTACGTATTAATTTTTTAGCTCCGAGCTTAGATTACAGAGATTTTCTTCACATTGAACGGTTAGTTATATAATAAAATCAGTTTAGACAAAAATGTAGATCAGATAATTATTTATATATTTGTCTTACTTTTTTTTCTTAGAGCCACTGTTTCTGAGATATAACGATTCAAAAAGTATGAAGAGTTTGAGTACTTAACAAATAATGACAAGTACTTAAGAGTTTAAGTACTTAACTTACTTATTTTAAATGTGTTTGCAAAAAAGTTGGACTTTTTTGTTCTCTAGCATGTACAAATTGTCGAAGCCGGTCGTGCTCCAATGTTGAATCACCAACAGTTGAGGATTCATTTAATACCAAACGAGGAGACATAAGAAGACAGAAGAAGAAGAGGAAGCAGAAGTATCAAAGAATTATGAAACAGACGAAGTAACTTACCTTTTTTTTAATTTACACCGCTTTTATTTTTCAACACTTGGCAATATCTTTTATTATTCGGTCAAATTAGACCGAAAAATAGGAGTCAGGTTACAATAATTTGCACCCGGCTCAAAATTGGTAGGATTGTTCAAAACAATCGTGTTTTGTCTGCTAGAGATTGCTCTTTAGCAAATAGACCGCCTAATTGTGTCATCGTGTTTTTTTATGTTGTATACTACACAGTACACTTTTATTTATGAATTCTGGTGTGCAATAAAGAACATCTATGGTATGTTACGTTATTTGATATTTATTTATAAAATAAGTTGTGTAAGTATTGGTTAAACGTAGCATATAACAGGAGTATGCTAAATATGTAAAGTATGCTCGTGCTATTATCGACTTAAACTGTAGATTAAACTTTAAATGTAACATTTTGGTGCCGTAAGAACAAACAAACAAGTTGCCCCGTTAAGCTTTAATTGTGTTAGCGCAGCGCTCAAGGCACCTAAACGCTCTGCGCCATATTTACTGTATCAAAGCATCACAAAGAATTGCTAGTTATTATTTTGGTGCTTGAGAAAATAACAAATATACGTGCCTAGAATGAAGTTGCTATTAGAGACTACAAGATTCCTGAAGTAATATGCCTTATCCAATTTGCTAACTCCCAAATATCTCGTTCATTCGCATTCCGTTCGTGTCTCCATTACGTACAACTAACAAATCATTACTGTTCGTACACAACATTCTCTAGTTCTAAGTATTATCCGCTTTACGCCGTCGACATAGGGTCTCGGATTAAACTGAGAAACGATTAAAGTTTTAAGGTAACGGTTTGGTGCCGTAAGAACAAACAAATAAGTTGGTCCATTAGTACTAATTGTGTTAGTGCACGCTCGCGCCCACATGCTCTGGAACATATATCATTGTGCTCAGGTAGTGGGAAAAAACGTTTACAGTGGCTGAGTGCATTGTGTAACTGCTAAAGTGTCAATTAGCATCGGAGTTCATTAACTTAGGATATTGTAATACTAGTTTGGGAATAAATGCAGTTGTCAAATTGTAATCTGTCACAAGAAAGGTCCATTACGATGGTCACTTTGAACTTTGTAACTGTCAATCTGATTATCGTGTGTTTAAATTAACATGGGGGGTTCGATGGGGGACCCGCAGGCGACTTGTACTTAGGAAGGTAGTTGATGATTATGATGATGGATGAACCAGAAATGTTCACCAATTCCGTATTTCGTAGGTGAACGAGTTAGCCAATTACTGAATCGTTTTAGGATCAACATTACTCTTATCAGGTTTTTCTTTTATTTACTGAATTATTATAACCCAACGAAAATATTTACGAGATTAACGAACTGATTATAAGCGGACTAATCAAAGATATACTCGTAGCTATGATTTGTTTGGTCATGTTGGCATTACGAAGATCAACAAATATTTGAATAAAATATTAACGTTAATCACATCAGTTCAAACATTTTATAGTTCGTGTTTTTCTAAACTCGCCTGGTGGCTGTAGCACAGGTAATCCTAGTACTGTCTCCAGTCTCTACAAAATAACACCCTTTCTGTACCTACCAATTAAGTTCACATGTTATTTAAAACGTTATTTTTTGTAAAGAGAAATAAAGATTTATTATTATTAAACTTATTTGCAGAGTTAAAAAGCTTTTAAGTTGTTTGCATAGCAGAGTACGAAAAAGGCTTTGAATTAGAAGCCAACGTGTGTGTAAACTTACTCGGTCTGATAACGAAAAGAAAGCACCTCCTATTTCTATAGCAGATTTACAGTATTTTATATTTCACTCCACCTGATGAAAAGCAGTCGTGAGGCCCTGATATGAGGATGACAAGGACAATAATGCAAAGCAATTACTGGGCTAGCCATACTTACCTTGAAGGCCTGCCCTGGCACTGGTTAGTGCAGTGTTGATCCCGGAACGCGACTTGACCGAGATAGGTCAGAGTCACTTGGCGGGTTTTACGCAACTGCATGGTGGTAACATCAACCGGCCGACATAATATGTATCCCACCTGAAGAGCAACACCCTTTTTTTCAATCTACAGAGATTTATTATAGTGGCCCCCCCGACCAACCTCACGGTTATGCAGAAAGGCATACTATTCCTAGCACATCGTGAAGTGTACCAGGGACCATCTGCGGTAGGTCCTGCCGCCACAAAGCACAATGCATTACACATTATGGTACTCATAGGCGAGTAGCCCGTGGCATTACCCACTCCCATTTATCCAGAATGGTACCGGAGCAGTTATAGTCGCTCACCACGCGCATTACAAAGAACGCTAGCGGCTTCAATCCCCGCTGGGGACGTCAGAGAAGCCAACTACCATTTCTCCAGAATGGGCACGCCGGAGCTGTATAGCACGCTCACAACTCAATGCACTGCCGTACATCTACCCTTAGCTAGAGCCGGGTGGCCGGATAGGCAATCTAGCGGATACCCATCTCCTTGCTATCCAGGCAAGTACCGGAGGAGCGGCAAACCGCTATAAGAGATGCTCACTAACCCTGTATCTAAACACTTAACAGCCCAACGCCCTAGACCAGTAAATTTAGATACTCGTTGCGCGCGAGAAGGGACGCTCGGCACACACTACCGAGCAGATAAACATGCCCCTCCTCTGCAACTAACCACATGCCACCACGAATCCAGCTCTAAGTTGGGGCCTGCCTAAGAAAGGCAGGGCTGGGACTCCCACCCTGCAAAGAGTTATGGCAGTGAGAGCAATTAGGGGATACCGCACCATCTCGGCAGGGGCTGCCTGCGTTCTCGCAGGTATGCTCCCGTGGGAGCTGGAGGCGCAGGTTCTCGCTGCTGTCCATGACCTAAGGGCAGCGGCGAGAGCTAGGAACGAGCGCCTTTATTTGGATGAGGTGGAGGCCGTCAGGCGCCGTGCAAGAGACACGCTGATCCGGAAGTGGGCTGAGGACCTGGCCGACCCGCTCTATGGCCGCGACACCATAGAGGCGATGAGGCCGGTCCTTAAACAGTGGGTATGTCGAGAAAAGAGGCCCTTGACATACCGACTGGTGCAGGTGCTTTCAGGACATGGCTGTTTCGGAAAGTACCTCCACAAAATTGCCCGGAGAGAGCCCACTCCGAGGTGCTACGAGTGCGGCGCTGATGTGGACACTGCCCAGCATACACTAGCAGTGTGCCCGGCGTGGTCGGGTCAGCGTCGCACTTTGACGGCAATTGTAGGCGGAGACCTATCGCTCCCGGCCTTAGTACAGGCCATGCTCGGAAGCGAGGAGGCATGGATGGCGATGGTCTCCTATTGTGAGGACGTGATGACGCAGAAGGAGACCGCGGAGAGGGCCCGAGAGGACGATCCTCAGGCGGACCCTCTCCGCCCGTCCTCCTCCTGCTCCCTAAAAGCAGCACCGGGGTGTCAGCCAGGGGGCCTTCACCCCATTTCAAGGTGCTCCTGTCTGGGGGTGTCCCAGTATACCGGGACACCCCCGTTGCGTGAGGAGGCCCGGCACGTAGGCTGGGCTGAACGCTGGGACGACTTGGTAATCTTTTGCTCCATGTCGTCCCGTTTCAAAGCGGTGAGGTGTACCCGGATTGTTTCTAGTGGGTATTCCGCCGGCTTCTCCGGTGGCGAGTCCCACACTCCCCCACTGCCTTCCGCCAGGCAGTAGGATAGTGCGTAAACGTATTTTCAACCTGGTAAAAAAAAAAAAAGGTTGGGACCCCAACACCCGTGGTACACTGATGCTAACAGCCAGACCCGTAGTTCCAGCTGCAAAAACCCTACCTACCCGGGTTAGTAGATAGGAACACCTGAAGAGCAGATGGTCTGCTGCAGGGCTCCCTTAGTCGCCTCTTACGACACCCACGGGAAGGAGATGGGGCGGTGGAAAGTATTCTTTTAAAGTGCCGCCACCAGCACGGCACGAAATTGTATCTCTGTATTGGCTTCAGGTTCAGAATTTATTTCAGTTCTGTTGTTTACTCTGAAAAAGTGACTCCCGATTTTTATCTTACGAATTGGATCCTCGTGAATTCACGTTTAAGCTTACAATTAAAGCCAAATAATTCGAAATAAACATTAAGTAAACTGGTTGGTATCGTGTAATTGTGAGCTTTCAAATCAAATAGTTAGTATGTTTTAAAACCACTCGAGATGATTTTATTTAATTTGAGCGCCACCAGTGCGTTGTATGTGTGCTCGTATGCTTTGTTTGCCCACGCAAAGACAAACAGACACATTATTTATCTGTTTACCAGCAACATGTCGAGCGGTTTGAGTCGCACTCACTCTCTCTCAAACCACGGTAATTGCAAATTTAGCTTGTTGTTTCGTTGTTTATTTCGATACCGAGTTTCCAATCTAGTTAGAGTACCAGTTTAGTTAAAGACTAAAACGTAACAAAAACGTAACAAACGTGCAGCGATACTTTTGCATTTATAATTTAGTATGAACCATACTCATCATCAAAAAACAAATATTTAGGTACACTTCACTTCTTCCTCATACTGTTAGTGTTAGACAACCTGACATTTGGATTCATCATAGGTACATTATTATGCGTAATCTAAATGTCAGGTATACATTGCTTAGATAACTTAACACTGTCAGTTTTAGCGTGACCAAGTTAACCGCATGATATACAGTGTGACTGTGTGACGTCATGATAGGTGTATGTGTAAAATTTAGTGTGAGAACTGCTTCACACACAAGTAAAATGCCAAAGAAAACTGTTTAGCGCTAACGGACATTAACGTTTTGTATTTATTTAAAAGGTGTCTACTTTATTTATATGAGAAGTTTTGAATTATATAATTTTGATAAGTCGACCAAACTCGATTCAGATACGCCTTTTGTCTTACAACATGTACTTCTAAGGCTTTAAAAGTGATAACCGCCTGTATTTGGTGCTGCTATCACTTTACTGCTCACTTCAAAGTTCTTTTATATGAATCCAGTCGGCACGATACCATAATGGTATACTTTAGTTGTGCTTGACTAATATTATGAATAATCGATTAATGGACTACCAAATCCATTTTGTGACTTGAATCAAGGCCAAAACGCATCGTAGCAGATGAAATGCTGAATTTACTCAGCCATATACATATGGGCTGCATCCCTGGCAATGAAATTGAGTAATTAGATACCTGTTATTAAGTAAGCATTGTTATATCATCATTACTTAGCCCGGACACAGGATACATTAATAAGAACAATAGAGACCGAAATTCCATAACTTTACTTTAGACGACCGACTTGGTGTAATGGTTAAGAAGTTGGCTACTACACCAGAGGTCGCGGGTTCGATCCCCGCACAGTACAAACATTTGTGTGCATGAACATGTCTGTTTGTACTGGTCTGGGTGTCTCCTATGTATAATAAGTATGTATTTACAAAAGAAAATGTATTTAAGTATGTTTATCCGTTGTCTAGTATCCCATAACACAAGCTTTAATTAGCTTACTTTGGGGCTAGATGGCGCTGTGTGGAATAATGTCCAGGGATATTTATTTATTTATTTATTATTATAACTACACCGAATATGATCCCTTTACTTCAGTTACATTAAATCATACTAAGTGCAACCTGTGTAAGTATTACTTAACTTATATTATAGTTGTTTTAATACCACTTACACCACGTACGCCAAGATATTTGTTTGCACGCCCGAATAAATAAACACGCTTATGTATAATATCTGTTTGCCTGCTACGGTATGGCACGGTAAACACGCCGTAACTTACATACTCTTTAGCAAATTACATCGTTTATTCATTTCACTGCTACAAGTTTCGGTGGTATTTACCTTCTTGGTTAGTTTAAAAATAACAGTGTTCCTATTTTGAATTCATGCTAAAGACATAGACAATGATAACGCTATTGCATATAATAAGTAAATGTTGCTGGCCATTTAAGTTTTCTTTTTCTTTTTAAAAGTCGTTTTTCTAGTGGGCGCAAAAGAACAAGCATAGCGCTATTTTCTTCATTTTAACCTTGATTGTTACAATGCACAAATTAAAAGTGTTTTTTATGTGGTTTATCGTTCGTTAGTTGTATTTTTTAGGCTTTTTGTAAATAAAATTTAATAAATAAATGAAAAGAAGTTTACTGTGTATTTTTTCCAACACAAAAAATCGGCCTACAATTTAAATACTTACTTACTACAAGCGACTCGCTTATGGAAGTATTCAAGAAGATCGATATTTAAACTGTGCATGCTCAGTATATTTTAGATAACATAATGTATGTGCGCAAAAACTTGCATCTGTTCAGAAAAAACAGTACAAACTTAATCCCAGAAATAAAAACAAACTGAAAACTCCCAGTCTTAGGCTACACAAGGTGGGAAACTCATTTGTGGGTCAATCTGTAAAATATTTTAACAAAATACCTCAAAGTCTTGTTGTTGTTGAGTCTACCTCTTCACAAGTTTAAGTCTGCAAATAAAGCAAAGTTAATGAAACAAGGTTATTATAATGTAGAGGATTACTTGAACGACAAGAGTTTGTCGTCATACTTAGTAGGAATAATCTTCTCCTCTGCTCAATATTGTATTCTTTTTTCTACTCTCATTGACTGAATTTATCTGTTGTAAAACTAACAAAGTTCAAAAGAGTAACTATCGAGTTTCTTGCCGGAGTCTTCTCGATAAGAAGCAACGTTCGAACCGGTGGTAGATTCGCATTATGTACATTTACGATGTACTATTAATGTACTATTTTTTAAGTTTATTTTTATTTCTATATGCTTTTTTTTTGACATGTCCTAAGTGCTTTGTACAAGCTTAAATGAATAAATGATTTTTTACTCTTTTAACTTTTTGATATTTTCTTTTAATTGATTTAATTCGTTTTAAATTATAAAGGCTTAAGATTTTTATTGTTAAGAAATTTGAAAGGAGACAGTGAATTTCATGATATTTCTTTTCTTTTCAGGTAAAGATATCTCCAAAATAAATATCTACAGAGTAACTAGGCCGAGTTTCCGAAACTGTGGGGTAAGGGGGGATACCAGCGATATTATAAATGCATGAGGCAATTTATCTTAGTCCTCAGTGAGGTAACTAACACCCAGTTTATGGGCCCCTTCAATTGTATATAGACCGAGGTGATCGCTCACAATCACTTCTTGTCTATTCGCCATTCGGATGCCGCTTAGCATTATCAAGTTGAAATTATGTTTCAGTGAACGCATTGTTATGTGAGGCTGTGTATTTAAAGCCTTAGGTTATCATAGACAACTTTTATATTTGTTTTTTTTATACGTACACGATCACTGAGTGATGGCCTGTTCAGACCTGAGCGGTATTCGCTGCCGCTGTGGGTAGCGGTACATTTTGCCGCGGAACTTAATACTAAATACCTGAGCGAAACCCGCGCGATATTGTACCGCTACCCACAGCGGCAGCAAATACCGCTCAGGTTTGAACAGGCCTTAATGTGTAAATCTATATAATAAATCTTCCACTATCGAAATTTTATGGTGGATGACTTGTTGCCTCGTTTTAACTTGACCATACTGTGGCATGCGGATGGTCTATTTAAAATTCCTAAGGCTCTACTACATGTTACTAAACGGAGTCCAAGAGAACAGCAGAGATTCTATGAAACAACCTATACCTCGAAGTTGTACGTATTCGTGCTATTAAGGAGTGCGTGAAAATACTTGCTTGCTGCCGATGTTTTTGAAATTAATGCAATTATAATATAGGTATCCCAGTATTCTCAGTATTATACGCAGAGATTGATAAGAACTATGAAAAAACCTTACCATTTACTCCACATAACTTTTTACCCGCTTAAAGCCTCGATTATGGTGAGTTTTTCAATACACTAGAAATGTCACTTTTATTGTTTACTACTAACTTTTTAGGGTCGGAATACTTCATGGTTCTAAATTTACCGTCTAATAATATGTCAAAACAATAAAACTTCCATTGTTGGTACATACGTCTCGCATGAATGTGTTAAGAGAGCGTTTGCGTTAAATTTCAAGGTTGTAGAAATGTTATCATCCAAACATGTAAGTAGGATGCATTTATCGTCTTTGCAATTTTAAAATCTTACGGTGTTATCATAATAATACCGGGGGATTATTGATAAAGTAAGGAAAATGATATTTCACACTGAGAAATTGTTGTAGAAACGAGCTAAGAGTTATTTTTATTAGTTTTCAGAAAACATCAGATCATAAATGTACTAATTCTGTACGGCAACCACAATAGTTGCAAAGAGTTCTTGTCAACAATCGGTAATAATAGTTCTTATTCTCACTATCAAAAGGAAATGACTCCTTTTCTGACTAAAGGTTAATCTTTTTTAAAAAAAAATGAATATCTGGGACAATTTACACCAAGATCATCTGACCCCAAACTAAGCAGAGCTTTATGGGCGTCAGAGACTGATAAACATACTTAAATATTTCTAAATACATACATAATTATAGATAAATATAATAAATAAATGCGCCAGACAGCACACCTCTTGTAATGGTCTCGAAGTAGGGATTAATATCCCTGTGTTACGGGGCACCACACAAGGAAATAAGCCAGGGGCTTCTCCCAGCACACCCAGACCCGAGACAAATAAGAAAAGATCGTTTCCTGAATTGACCCGACCGGGAATCGAACCCGGTACACTGCGGAAATCGAGGCGAGAAACCGTGATACAGCGCACTACGCTAATCGTGTCGTCGATAGATACAAACATAATAAGAAAATAAACATTGCAATAGGAACTCAAATCACCTTAAAATACAACACTAACAGTCGTGGTCAGTGCCTCTTATCTGCTGCAATCAGGTTGTGTGTAACAAACACAGTCCTAAGTATATAGGTTTGTCATGGACGAAATAATATTTTTGCAATAAAAAAACACAAAATAGAGAAAGTGTGTCGTAACGCTGAATAGAAATAAAATTGTTTCCCATTTTCAGTCATGGGATTGCAGAATAGTTGTGACTATGTAGTTGTGTTACTATGTAGCAACTGAAAAAAATAATCTTTGAATAGTTCTATTTTTTTATTTCACTTATTATTTACATTTTTCTTATCACTGTCACCAGCACGTAGTTCGTGAAAAGGTTTGGTCGGGTAAGTAAGTGTGAAATAATACAAAAAAAAAATGTTCTAAATTACTGCCCGCCACAAAAAAAACGTTCAGGTTTACTATTATTGACGTAATTATAGGACGACAATATACTAATCTGATGCATTGCCGTTCCTTACGTCTTGCTTAAGACACAAACCTACCACTCAAAAACATTATTTCCTAGTTCTCCTAAAACTTTTTAATTACATAAAAAAAAATTGTTCGTATACAAAAAATACATCACAGGGGACAACATTTGAGAAAGCAAAATTACACGTTCGCTTATCTTTAAAAATAGATTTCTTCGAGCAGATCAAGTTACAGAATAAAAAAAGAAAGTGTGACAAAAAGGATAAATATGTCAGAAATACATTTTAGGGACAGGTCTAATGAATAGAAGATAAAATGATATTATTTGCAACCCTATTTATGCTTAAATGCTGTTCATAGATTCAGGATTACAGCTATGCAGCTCTCCCCTTACGTTATCAAACCTTAAGGCATAACATTATTATCTGTAATAGATTCTCTTTTAGATCGATAGCGGCCGGCAAATACTATTAACTGATGGGCTTTTGTTTAGATTGCCAAGTTATTGTCATACTTTCCTTTTATAAGATCGTGCTTGGGTTAGGTTTTTGCTTGTTTTATTCGCCATTTTGTTTTGTTGTTTTTCACTATCAAATTAACAATTGAATTTAAATGAAGTTAGGGCAACTGAGAAATTATTTGTTTAGTTGAAGGGAAAACAACATTACAGGGTTACCGATACAATTAATGTTCAGTCAAAAGCATAAATATCTATAAGTTTCCAAGGTTTCAAAATTATCTGAGGAAAACATTAGCCACATATATCTATGCGAGAGTTCGTTCAGACTCTCAATTATATGATTTTGCCTGTACTTCTAGATGACCAAGACTGATAAACATACAAACCCTATTTCAAAATACAAGCTTGAATATTGTAGATTTCAGGAATACCCATGGCCATTATCAAATAAATAAAATTAAAATCTTTATTTTCATAGCCAATTACTTTTAAAACAATAAGTAAGCAAAGTAGACAATGTAGACAATTCTTTTGAAAATATCTCTTGCCTTTCAAGAAGATATTTAATCCCATTCGGTGGGCGATGTCAGAGAATAATTCAATTTCTGGCCCGATGATTGCACCGAGCGGCGTCTTAGGCGGAGAGAAACTCCCAAAAAAATGTTTAATGATTGATGAGATCCCCCGAGTCTGGAAGAAATTATGGAGTTTATAGGTATTTATCGGATTAAGCGTTTTAATCTCCAATCTTTCGCGAAATTTTTTCGCCCGTCCCTTGGTCAAAGTAATTAATTTTGTTATTTGGGATTATCGGGAATCAAGAGGGGCGCTTTTTATGCATCGGTAATTCATTCGAAATGAGATAATTGGAACTTTGTTGTGGGGTGGCAAGACAAGGCTTTTGTTGTTTGGTACTGGACTTTTACGAGAAAGATGAGAAGATAGCGATTAGCCAGACCAGTTGTTCGAGTCTTGTAGTATCAGCGAAGGAAAAAAAAAAAAAAAGTGTCACTCGATAGTTAGAGTGTATGCTGACGCCATCTTATAAGCGATAGTTATAGTGATGTGTCGTGTAGCAGTTGTGACGAGAAAGGTGTGTAGATCTAAGAAAATTAAAGCATCAACTAATAAAGCCTGTACATAAATAAAGCCAAAACCAATATTTCGTTTTATCTAGTTTCCCAAAAGTAGTTCAGCTTTGATTATCACGGACAGGCGCAGCTCGGTGTTTTCTTTACCAATTATAAGCTGCCACTACAGATTGCTCAATTAAACTCAAAAGCAATTTTCTCGAGCCGTGAGAGGAATAAGAGGAGAGCGTACAGCGACGTGTTGACTCGGCAAACACGAGATGTGAAATGAAACGGATCGAGGTGGGCAAGTGTCGCCCTCTGGTGGCTCGGTGCGTCCGTTGTGCGGCTCGGCAAATGTTTACCTTTTATTATCTCTTGGGACACGGCAGGAGAGAGGGTTGGACCTCGTCATTATTGCTTGTGTAGTCAACTTCGCGAAGAGGCTTAAGAAATTAATATTTTATGGACTTTTATTAGGCTGCGAAGGGGTTCAGATAACAACGTTTTGCAAGAGTACAATATGCAGCTTGGTTACAATAATTATTGTTTGTATAATAAGCTCCTTTAAAAGGTTATCGATCAGAGATTTATTGATAAATTGAAAATTTATATTAACGTGGGTCAAGAACTCACTTCAATAAGAGTTTTTGTTTTGAAATTTATCATCATTTTTTTGTTCTGGAATCTAGTTACCTTTAGCTATTTTTAATCTGACTGAGTGTATTGCAATTTCTCAAGTTTTCTTTGCTCTTAGCTAACTCAATAATGTTTCTTTGTGTTGGCGCGGCTCCTTTATTGTCTCACTTAAAAGGTACGTTGATTATTTCGGGTCACATTTTTCTGCAAAGTAATTTATTGTCCCGCTCCTGATTTGGTTTGTTTCCTTAAGCCGCGGTCCCTTGTTTTCTCATTTTCACAATAAATATTTTCTCAATTTCACTGGCTGGCATAAACCAATTAAGCTTAATCTACATTTATATAACCCGAAGCACATTTATCTGGGAGAAGTAATACGCTATCATTCCGTCTGAATTGTTCAAGCGAGACTAATTACACTTCCAATAAATAAACCTGATAAGATTTCGTTACGTCGTTTTGTGTAAAGGAATTTGGGATAACTGACATTTATTTCTTAGTAGGTGTTTATTTTGTTACAGGGATTGACAACATTTTTCCGCGTGAGCGGATATTATCTTGGTTACGATATGATAGCTAATGAATAAATTGACTTGCCCCGAGTGATGAGCTTAATAAAGCTGATTAAATAAAAAATATTATCTATCTTGTCTATAACTCCAATAATCCGCACTGAGCCCGATACTGTTGGAGTATGGCTCGTTCCACCTCATAGTTGAAGTGAGGCCTGTGCCCAGCAGTGGGACGTATATAAGGCTATATTTGTTTTTTTATGTTTTTCTATAACTTAATAAAAGTTGACGTTAGCTCATGTCAGAATATAATTTATTAGAAAATGCTTGAAGGAATTTATTGCTGATCTATTTAAAAAAATTACGTGAACTAAAGTCAACGAGACGGGTAGAGTAAAATTCCCATTACTTATTGGTAGATAGGGGTGTATTTATACTATACATTTAACTATTCACAATATTCATGTAAGTAATCTAGTAGATATATTCAACTCAATTTGTTTAGATTTAAACTTTCATCCATTTAGTTCATTCTAATAAAGTATTTTACACTAGGCCACGAGAGACGTTTCCATAAATAGATAATGAAACTATGAAATAATCATAATCTAGTAGTTAGCTATATTTTTACCTCTTATTACGGAAATAACTTTCATAGAATTATTAAATTTATTTGTAAGAGCTATTATTGAAAACGGTCGCTAAACAAGCTATGCATACAATGTTCTGTTTCAGATCATATGAGAAGCACACAAAGGTTTAAAATTGCCCGCAACAATAGGCAAACAGTTATAGCGCCAAAGTGATATGCACGTTTTGTTAACTCAATGCAGTAAAGTCCAAATTTGTAGACTGGTGACTTAGTGCCACTGTCCACGGAATCATAGCTTTATAAACGTATCTTTATCGTGCAACGCAAACTGCACATAGATAGACTCGCGGTCAATAAATCTTAAGGTGAATGCAATTTCCTATGTTTCAAGGTTGATATTCGTATTATTGTATTTCATAATGTAATATGCTCACATGTCCTTTTCGTCGTGATAAAATGAGCATATAAAAGTTTTAAAAATCCAGGTTTGCATGCGTTGACGTTTTGATCTCAATTTTGGAGATTAGTTTTACAAAACAAAGTAGCTGGCCATAACATTTATTAAGATTTACTGCGCACTTTGTGCTGATTGTAGCACAAAGATATAGATATTAATCTAATTTGCTAAGGGATGAGCGTTTCAGAAAACGGCCGTATAAACAGAAGTACAGCGAGGCTACCACCCTGAGTTTCATCGTAGCTTCGCGTCGAAGCGTATTTTGATAAATACGCATTGAAGTAGCTTCGCCTTCATAGACAGGGGGGCTTACTGAGCTGGGAAGCAATACAGATAAAGAGGCCTTATTTCTCCGGGCGCAGTGAGACGCAATCTGCGGTGCAATCAAACGTTATTCAATTGCAAGTCCGCCGTAGCCTGCAGGCGGGTTAAGGTTTGGCCATTATATCTCGTACGACGTGTAATTTCTAACATTGTGGAAATTGTTCTCTAAGACCATAACATGTTGGTCTGGAATTTAGCGATATTGTGGAACTTAACTTGATATTT
Organism: Udea olivalis; assembly: GCA_947369235.1. Classification (NCBI taxonomy): domain Eukaryota; kingdom Metazoa; phylum Arthropoda; class Insecta; order Lepidoptera; family Crambidae; genus Udea; species Udea olivalis. The sequence goes on from OX376351.1 coordinate 13,503,280, forward strand.
TTAATTATAACTCATTCATTTTGATGTGATTGGATATGTTAGCATAGTTAGTTAAGCTCACATATCACAATAACAGATTGAATAATTGGTGAATTAACAACCTCTAACAATTCATGATAAAGTCAATCAAAAACTAAAGCAAATACCAAAAAATCTCTTCACGAGACAGGTTATTGTTTGTGTGCCTATGATCTGCTATAATTAATAGTGTAAACACGCCTAACAGTATACGAAATTTAAATTTAGTAATTTTTCTCTTTATGGCCTCAGCAACTGTACCTACTTGTACAGCGTATTGATGTGGCCATTATTATTTAGTTACTTACGCTCGAATTTAGAAACGTCAATCAAAGTAAAGGAAACCTCAAATGTATACCTGTCCCTTGCACATCTACTGATATGTCACAGTACAGCATTAATTTGAAGGGTGCTCAACTTTTGATTGTCGTTTCTTGATTCGGGCGTTAAAGTTTTTAACAACGATATAAATTATTTGGGCCTCTAAATCAATATAATTTGACCCTAAACTAAGCAAATCATGTAATATGGGTGTCAAAGGATGATAAACATCTTACCAATTATAATATTATAAATGCGAAACATACATCCTATGTTTGTTACTTTAACGCAAAAACTACTGAACGGATTTGAATGAAACTTTACAGTAAAACGGCTTAAACATCAGAATAACAATTTGTAAAGCCTCAAAATAATTTATTACGCATATTTTCTACGCAGGCGAAATTGCGGGCGTAAAGCTAGTACTTAAATATGTGTAAATTCATACGAGTAATTAAATAGCTAAAAACAATCAATGACTTAGTTTTGTTTTTTATTTTTTTATTTACGACTCAATTTTCAATAGTATCTCAAAATAACATAATAGACCAAGCATTAAGCAAACAATTTATTTAAAAATAAGCAATTGAATTTTAATGACTTAAACATTCGACCCAAATGAAAATCTAAACGGTTTAACCATTTTGTACCAATCTGAATGCGTTCGAGATACTTCGAGTGCGTGTATAGGTAATCTAATTTTAATGGCATGGGAATTCACTATTGTGTAGTAAGATTGTGCTTATTATGTGTCCAAATCAGTTTAAATTCGTAAAATTGCATTAAGATCATTTTGAATGTAATTTGTCTTCATTCAAAATTTGGCCTTTAGTACGACATAGAACACGAGGTAGCACATAAGGTGTTACAATTAGTTAAAAATTGACCTTATGCATTATAATGTTATTATTAACGGCCAAAAATAGCCAATATTCAAAAAACTCATGAGAGTTAAAAAGGTACTTGCTGATTGAATTAATATATTAGTCAAGTACAAACGCAGATTATACACAAATACTCGCCACATGAATGTCACTGATCGTACGTTCATTCAAAACGGCACTCTACCAGGCCTGCGACTCCATGTACTTCGCGCGATAAATAACTACCAGCCGCCGGGTCTCCGCAAAATTTAATGGCAGTTGGTTGTCAACAGCCGCGTAAAGCATTTGTACGCGAATCTTGCCGTTGAACTGGAAGCGATGGATTGAACTGACATCTATATCGAAAGAAGTAGCCCTGGCAATATATGCCTGTCACATGACACACACCTTTAAAATTTACCAAATTGTAAATTTTATATTTAGTGATTTATCTGTTACGTTAGTAACTATTAGTAATCTGTGCCTCTACCCGCTAAGCCACGGGTGCACTCAATAAGTACTCAGTAATATTGTGATACATTTTTTATTTTCAAAACCTTTCGATTTTGCACAGAATGCTCTCCCGCCCATTGCCATTGAGGAGTTTCTGAGTTAAAATGCCAAAGAAAGTTTGTTTTCAGATATTCTAGGGCAGCATTTGGTAAGCTGGGTGATTAAGCTAAATCTCATCAATTTCTTTAATATGTCAGTGCCTAAGAAGCATATGGATCGCCGGATAGTAACCGGTTACTGCAAACATGAACACGTGCAACATAGAGGCATTACCTCGGAATAGCTGATTATAGAGATGATTCGATTTCAATGATGGAAGCCGTTATTCAGCAGTAAGATAGTAGGTAAATAGGCTAATTACCAATTTACTGTTTATTCTAAGCTAATGTCTAAATATTTTTGCTCGTCAGCATTTAAATGTCCGCAATGAAACAAAATCGTTTTAAGTTTTTCACTTTCTGTGGTAGAGCTATACAAACGCTCTCTTTTTAATCTATTCTTACGAGTAACATTTCTGGAATGGGACTAAACTCACCTTTTTAGAAGAAATGTATTTACGATAGCAGCATTCCTTGCTGATAATAGCTGAATGAAAAATATCTTGTTTTACATTTAGTGCAATGTAAAACAAATCTATCTGTAGCTACCGGTGTCCAATCACTCGTTATCTGGGGTAATTGAGTTTTGATTTATTTATCTTATCGAGTAAATGATAAAATGGTATCTTTTGCGGTGCTTAGTTCAGTGGCAATAGCGAATCGGCATTATGATGTTAGGCTGAGCCATCCAGGCCGGGTAGTGGCATTGGTGACTGAAATTTAGTGATGTCTTTTTCATGAATAACCGTGCCTCGTAAGGCACCGAAAGCAGTTATTCCTGGCTTACGTTTAGATTTCAATCGATGAGCCCAGTAATAAGCCGTAGGGAAGATTTTAATATCTGGTAGTAAGGTACATCATCATCTTTACATGCATATACGAGTAACTCATACTTACTAAATACTTTCACTATTTACTAAAAAACTTAAACAATTCCTAATAAACAAATGTTTCTACACAGTTAATGGATATTTCAACACAATTTTGCAATAATAATAAAGATATAATATATAAAATAAATAAAAATAAAAATAACTTTTAATATAAAAATGTAATAACATAATTATGCATAATTTAAGATTGATTTATTCAGAAATAAAATATACCTATATAACTACTTGTAATTTTTATGTGTTCCTGAAAATGTTATCTATTTAAATGTTATTCAAATGTTTATAATTGTTATAATGTAAGTTATGTATTATTACTATTATTACTTAGATAACATGTTGCCTAAGTGCACTTAGTTTGCAATAAATGATTTGATTTGATTTGATATACTTTAGGTCACATAGTTCAAGTTAGGCCTTTGCTCTGCAGTAGGTCGTGAACGCTGTATCATTGGTACTCGGGTCTCTAGGATCTTGCTCGAATTCATGTTAAAACCTGTGCCTACTCATTGCAACGATCTTACCAAGCAAAGTAGTTCTTAAAAGTCAGCCTGGACGAAAAGAACGACATGCAATCCAACGAGACTGCACCGACCTACTGAGTGCATTCTCTGCCGGCATCAGAGGAGCGATTTCTACTAATAATTTCTATGAATAAATTTTTGTACATCTTTTTGTTTCATATTCAACAGTTTAGATATACACACTTATTAGGTTCCCTACTTAAGATATTTGAGGTTATGTTTAAGAACTCTTTTAAAACTCGGGGCTTGTGGTTGACTTTACCTTTTTTTCATCAAAACTCAGGGCTTTTGGTGGACTGTTTCATATATTTTTTTTAGTTCGATTAGATTTTCGATGTTTAGGTATTTTGGTGTGTTTGAGGCTTCTCTGAGAGTACACATATTAAAATAATATAATTTGCGAACGAACAGTAATAATACAACATTTAATATCTTATAAAAGTAATTACCAACTTTTATTATCATTGCGAAAGTTCCAATGCTTGAAATTCAAAAGATATTTTAATTAGTAAACGGTTACATATGTTGTGATTCATATTTTCCCGGATTAAGACGTAGGTACTAGTATACTAAGTTATCCCAGATAATTCTGCGGCTATTACGAAATTGTCGTTTGCCTTTATTTATTGTAACAGAGGCTGTTTTCTATTAAAAAAATAAAAACATTTGGAGTCCAAATATCCAATCGACGTGTTTTTTTTGCCAATGATTTACAAAAAAATTAAATCCAATTTTGAGACCACGTGAAGATAGGTACTCAAATAAATTTGACGTAATAATGTCTAAATCGCATCACTAATCTAATTTGCTATTTATCATTCGCACCGCGGCTCCCGTGACGCGTGCAAATCTGAACGAACTTCCTTTAAAGTGTGTAACGAGCTTATCTCGAACGGAGACGAGCACGCAATATACGAGTATGTGCGTCACAGTCACTTCGTGATGTCAGATGTTTGGTAAATTGACTAGGCAGTGGAAATTATGTTGAACACGTCTTCTAACTATCTTATTAACTTTTTTTTTCTCCGTAGAGAACGGTGACAGGATCATCTGCAGATGATTTAAATAAATAAGTATAAATATCTCATACGAAAGCAAGAAAAAAAAGGTGTAGGTAAATGCAAAAGCGCAAGACCTCAGACACCCCAACCTATTTTTATTATAAAATAATTATGTAAATGATTAAATTTAATTTTCTGGTTTATTCACGAAGATATTGGCTTTTTTGTTTTCTTGTGTTTGTTGCAAATTAAAAAGGTCTAAGATCTGGTGCGACGCGTTGCCATTTCGCGTGCCGCGCAATAATTTAGAGTTAAGTAATGATTAAACACGGCGTACTTAAAACTTTTTTGATTAAAATTTGACCCGCATTTTTTAAGAGATTAGGCATTACCAACTAAAGTAAAGAGAGCTTCAATTTGTACAAAATAAAGTGATATAAGAAATAAAATATGTTGTATGTACAAGAAGATTTTGAAATAACCGTTCCCGAAGCGGTAAGTCGGACAGTTTATTTCCTGTTACTGTTAGTAAATTTATTTTAATTATTAAAATAAATGAAATCAAAATCCTCTAAGTATTCGATGACATTATGCGCCATTAATCAGTTCATTTTCATGCAGGCCACATACTTTGAATTATTGATTTTGCGAACAGTGAAACTATAGCTTGACCGCTTAAGAGTCGATCCTCCTGATGGTGCGTGGGACGCGGGAGGGGGATCTGTCGGCTACCGACAGCGATAGACGTTCAACGCCAAAGCTTGCGCGGTTGCAGCCTTGTGTCTGCTCCACATGAGATACATACAAAAATGGAATTGCCAAGTCTACGTAATAAAAAATTAAGAAGTCAAGCAAAGATTATGTTTTACAATGTGGCGAATTATTTTTAAGAAAAAAATTAGAACAAGCGTATCCTTCAGGTGTGCATTAATTTCGTTTTCTACATAGTGTTAATAATGTTTCATAGTACTTTCGATGTGTTTTGATTTTTTTTACATCGTTATTGCTATGTCGTTAGTATAATTTATTCATGATTTTTCCAGGTGGAGACATGAATGTAAATAAGACAATTTCAGAGGCTACTGGGATGTCTATGACAACTATTAAAAAGTAAAGTAAAAGCGGTCGTATTAGGTCCCACGTCTAATAAATAATTGATATTAAATTAGGTAATTTTTTATAATACTAAAACAAATACTAACACATCTGAAGTTATAAATTTCCTAAATAACAACACAGAGATTTCATTATTTATGTGTTGAGATATCTCGCCACGGCGTAATGCTGTGTGGCCGTGTGTACCCGTGCTACCCCCCGCCCCGCGTACCATCCATTAAATTTACGGCGGGTAACCTATAGTAATAGGTTACTCTGAAAACGGAATAACATGACAGCTGGACATCTTATATTAACATTTATTTAATTTCGGACCGATATCCGAGGTACAAGTAGTTTTTCTTATGCTGCTCTAAGCCTTTTTTTTCTATTAACGTAAGGAAATCCTCATGGATACCTCGCCGCCCGCGGGAACGATTATTATGTCGGACTGAGGCGCTGCGCCCGTGGGCGCCCCTTTGGGCAGGCAGTGGTAGGCACCATACCACCACCACGCCCGGCGGCAGGCAGTGGATGGGTCGGAAGTCCACCGCACTGCCATGCCTGAGCCCTCTTAGCTTTCCGGTGGTTTAAACCTGCCACCAGTACTAAGCCCCCCCGCCACGACAAGGCGAAGGCTCATGGGGGGGATGCTGCTCTAAGCCTAATCCAACTGCACCATATTTACTTTGTTAATATTTTTAAAGCATAACATCCACACTTTATGATGTCATAGAATTACACTCCGAAGTTTTATGTTGAATCGAACACAGTTCACCCTTCCTGTAGGTCTACTATGAGTTGACACGAATGACAGCCGAGAGCGTCCGCGTAAATCGCGTTGACGTTGTTGTATGGGATTTCGTACGGAGCGCCCTTAGTGATTTAAAATTGAACCAAAAATGGCACACAAATTTCTGAACGCGACGATTGCCGTAAACGTGAAGGAAACTAATGGAGGACGTACTGTAGGCGTTAGAAAAATTGTCTGTTTTACCAAACCAGCTGCAACATATCGAAGCGAAACGGTAGCTGCTTGGTGACAGCCAGAGATAAGTGCTGTCTTCCTACGCTTCCTCCCGAGGTTCTCAGAAGAGGCATTCTATGAACCACATATCTCGTCTCTGGATCAACGATTTACATGCATAATTTATACAGTTTCCTTAACTAACGAAATAAATGGATCTCTGTGCTTAGTTAAAATTAAATTGCTCTTATAGCTTTTTGAATTTATGGCCAGTAACCATTGCAGTTTTTTAGTGTCGGGTCCTAACTGTACATACATATTTTACCATAGCAGTTTAAAGACCCGTGTAGGGTATTTTGAGTTCATAAGTTTCAAAAATTCTAAAGTTGCTTTTTTCCTGCCTGTATATAGATATAATTGTACCTAAGAAGCTTATTGTTGCGTTTTGTGTCACATCTGACTGTCGCATAATCGCAATATTCTTTTAGAGCTAGTCGAGCGACATGTTAGGTATTAGTTAAATGTCAGGGTTCCTGTGGACAGAGCTGACACTAAATGCCTCTGTGCATCAGTTACTACTTCGTTATCATCATGAAAGTAACATTTTCATCTCTAGTTTTTTTTTTCCAATACCAACCGAAAGGTAAATACCTAATTTTCTACCCATGCGACTACCTAAGATGATACAAATTAATGTATTAGGTTGGACAAGGATTCCGAAACTACATGCCAAAAAGAAAGAACTTTACTATTTTCGAATCCTCAAAACCCAGCGCTACGGTTCTATTATTGCTATCATAGTCACACTTAAATGTTTTTGTAGTATGGCTTGAAGTCATAGTGCCATTTGTCACGAGGTTGTTGCAAGCGCCCTGGTGATTTTTTTTAAACATTCATTACCGCGGAAAGAGACAATAGATATTCTATTGTTATTGACTCCGCGCGGAGTTGACGGCAATAAACCTGTTGAATATTTTTTCAAGCATTAACAGTGTTCATGTAATTAAACAAACTGATATTAACGCTCGCGCATACTAGCATATGAGTTCACAGTAACGCATATGTTTGTTTACCCAGGCTCAGAATAAACACCCTATAACCACTAAATAGACTGTTAAAAAATTATATTTCATATTGTTATTTTCCTGAACACCTGTTGTGGTCAGAGACATGCCTGGTAATGGCTATCTCAGGAGGTTTACGCCGTCGCCAAATAACGAGAGTCGTAAAACCTTGAAAAGCTAACATTCATTTTTCCTTCATAATAATAATTATATTATGTACATTCAACTAGACAATTTATTGCTATGTATTAAAACAATGCATAATTAGGGTAACCTTCTCGCTATAGCAATCTCTTCGAGGTAACCTACATGTTGAGATAAAAATTAGGTAAGGGGCAAGAATGTGCTTAAATACTACCATAACTAAGTTTTAGTTTATTAATATTGTATTGTTAGCTTAATTTATTAATAAAAATTATAATCATTTGTTTTAGATTTTTCTAAATTTTAAAATCACATAATCACATTTTTAAAATCACACAGATATAAAATCATAAAACGGCCATAAACAGAATAATCTATCAATAAAATTTTATGTTGTAACATTTGATAACACTATACAAAATAGGATTCTGAAAATAAAGAAAATTCAAAAAAAAAATTCATCTGTAAGTATGGTTTTTTGACTACTAACGATTTACGATACATCATGTTCGGGCGAACGAGAGTAGGCCTCCTGGTTTTATTTTTCAATTAACCCAACTCAAGACATGTATTTACGTTACGGAGAGCGTTATCTTGTCACGCTGACGCTGACGAGTGGACTGACCGCTGCGCACACGCTCTCAGTAGCCGTCACTTAATAAATCAGACGTTTTTAGGAACCTGTTATTAGCCTTCGCTTTCGGCTTTCTTCGTGGGTGTAATAGATACGAGTACCATAAGTTTGCTTTAATTGGCCCATTAGGTGATTTTAAGTGATTTTTGAAATCAATAAGTCAATTTCATATTCATAATAGAGCTAATATCTTATCGAAGAGTCAGGATGAACAGTAGCTGCATGAAACAAATCCTTATTTATTTATGGACTAGCATGCCGCCCGTGGCTTCGCGCGCGTGAACGCGCCAAATTACACAAAATCTTTATAAATTGTAGTCTATTTGTTATTCTGAGGTACAATCTGTATAACTGTAAAATTTCATCCAAATCAGTTCAGTAGTTTTTGCTTGAAAGAGTAACAAACTTGCGCATTTATAATATAAGTAAGATTTATTTAATCTTTAGTGCACAAAATTACATTAGGCGGACTTAATGCTACCGATAATTCTTTAGCATTAAGTCCGCCTGTTGACTGGTAAGTCAACCATCGGATGAGACAGAAATGCTGTTGGCGGTGCAAAATATTATTTAAGAAAAGGAAAGAAATACGAAGATTTTAATCAATATGAATTATACTTATATTATATACATAGAAATACATAACATAAACAAATATAACCGTACATAATATATAACATACTCACTATTATGGGAAATCAATAAAATAGACGATGAGCAGTGGGAACTACAGAGAGTTTGTTAAAAAATCACGGGTTGCTGTTTTTAAAAAGTTTTTACTTGGCGACTTTTTGATAGTGTCTGGCAGCTTATTCCACAATCTGACAGCTCTGAGAACAAATGAGTGATCAACGTGGCTTGTCTTATGAGCGGGAGTCTCCAGTCGTAGCAAATTGCATCCTTAAATAAAAAAAAATCACAGGCTTATTGATTCTCAACCGCAACCTTTTTCCTAATAAGTAATGGAATGGAAACTTATATTTGAGGAGCTTTAAACGTTACATTACAATGTAATGCACTACCAAAAGCTCTAGTCTATACCCACCTTTACGTATCAACAGACACGGTGTTTAATTTAGCGGTTAAATATTGAGAGAAGAACACTTGACCACGGGAGGTTCAAATAGATAAACACATTTGCCTAGTCTCATCCTACAAGTCAGCTTGACTTTACATTCATCCAGAAAATCGATCACGCAACGAAACCGGCAATAGAATAGTGCAATTTACATGAAGGACACTGTGGCCTCTAAGGCCGCGTGAGAATAAATAACTAATAAGCCCGATAAGGCCTCGACGGAGGCCACTTAAAGAGATTGCCTGAGGCCCGGCCTACGCGCACATCCATCCCGGGATTCAGTAGATGCTAGCGGGATTCACTCTCTGTATCGTTTGCTAGATAACGGTCTTCACGCGTCTCTGTAACAAGCGTTTGTCGTAAAAGTGGATTGTTCTCTCAGCACGTAACGTAGGCTAATTAGAAAATATGACTCTCATATCTCTAGATAACTATATTTTAGATTGTTGTATAGCTTAACACGTACGGTTAGTCTTTGCAAACTAATATGACCATTAATATTATTTATTGCCAATCATAAAGTTGGATGGTTCGGATTATGTTCAAAACATTTTCAAGAGCAATATTCATTTTCCGAACATTATATTATTTGAAGGGAACAACAAACAATTAGGTGATTCTTTACAGACATTAAGGAAAATTCTTCCAAAAATGGAGCCCCAAGAGTATAAATAAATATTGTTAAGCACACGGCCGTCTGTCTGTTGCAGGAATGGCCGCGATATATCAGCGGGAGGGCAGATAATGCTGTCTGATGTTAATAAAGGGAAATCTTGACGCTTTGTCGCTTATGGTTAAGAACCTCGTGTTGATAATGTCATCTTAACGTTATTTTTTATGAGATCGCAACTTTATATTGTTGAAATAGCGTTAAATATACCAAGCACAAATGTTTGCCAAGTGAATGTTTGTTATAGGTGAACATTTTGACCAGGACCTTAAAGGCTGGATCTACTACGCCTACAAGCCAGCCCAAGCGGTTTATTCGTTATTTAGATTCTACTAATTCAGCAGCACGTTGTGAAACATAGTAGCTATTTTGAAGTTAGCATTTTGTACCAAAATTCTGAATAGAATTCTCTCATGAATGTAAAGTCCAGAAGAAATGTGAAGCTATCATGTTTTTGTGATAATTCACAATGGTCTACATTTACATTGTGTCACTTGCATCCCTGTGGGCTGATACCAAAAGGAAGTGCCATTCTAGTTGCAACGGAAGGATATCGAGCTTGCGCAACACGATGAACGCGAGTAAATGTTTATTTTCTATTACCTCAGCTTTGCTGCTGTCGCCCGTAGAATACGAAAAAGTTCACTTACTACATTTTCGTAACTTGTTTCTCGTTTAATAGCATGATTGGGTCACAGGATGTCAGTGTCTGGACAACTGTGCTGTGACCTCAGGCTGTGACAGACTGATCTAGAAATCCACGGGGAATGTGTTGCAAATGTGAACTTTATATGACTGTAAATAATGATTATATTGATTATTTGAATATAAGATAAGATAAGATACTCTTTATTGCACAAGAACAGGAAAAATCAAGAATTACAAAGAAAGTTGAAGTAGAATTTAGGCGGTCTTATTGCTAAAAGCAATCTCTTCCAGACAACCTACTACAGGTAGAGGAAAGATGACAGAAAGGGTCAGCAAGTGCAGAGATATAAAAAAGGATTTAATTTTTTTTTTAAATAATAAATAAATTACATAATTTTATATATAATAAATACAAAAAAATATATTTAATACCATATAATATATACATATAATACAGGACAGGACATTGTAATAATAACAACAAATTAACCAGAGTAGACACAGGATAGAACTAACAAAAAGAGGAAAAAAAAGAAAGAAACAAGAAGACGAAGAGATAATTTAAGTAAGAGTAAGATAATGTGCTTTCACTCTAGTTTTAAAGACAGGAAGGGACTGTGACTGTCTGATGGACAAGGGTAAGGAGTTCCATAAACTTATGGATTGCACAGTAAAGGAGTTTGTATTGGTGTGAGAGGAATGAGGAGGAAATTTAAGATGAAGTTTTCTATCTGATCGCATCATACCATGATCCCGGGTCGGTTGCAGAAACTCAAAGCGCTCTTTGAGGTAGGTAGGTAGTAACATATTTTCTAGAAACAGAGAAATTCACCAAATAATAACATAAACTTTTCATTTTTGTGTCAAAAATACATGCTAGAGTTTTGCTAGCCATTTTACTTTACGAATGAGTACTGTTTCGCAAAGCAAGCTCTACACAGTTCAAAAATCGTGTTCGCTCATTTTTGTTTACTGCTTCAAACAAAAGAGCCAGCAGTAATTTTAAAAATACTTGTATTTGCAGGACACTTACACGGAGCTCGTTTGTGAATTTCCACTCTAGCAAAACATAAGCAGACATTCAACCTTTACTACAGTAGTGCAGCTTTAGTGTCAGATTTGAATAACAAAAGCTCAGTGTTACAAGTGTTTGCAGCATCAGGACAATTGTAAATGTTTTTAAATTGTCTTTTTAAGCTATGCACAATTTTTCTTTCTAATAAATTCTAAATGTTGTGTTACTAGTTCATGTTCAATTGGCAACAAATAAACAAGGAACGTAAGGTAAAATGGTATATTTTAGTACAATGTATGTCCTTAACCCAATGGTACCCAATGTTGGCGCAATGGCAGCGATCCAGCCTTTAGCGCCAGAGGTCGTGGGTTCGATCCCCACCCATGACAAATATTTGTGTGACGAACATTTGTATTTGTTGTGTGTCTGGGTGTTATTATCTATTTAAGTATGTATTTAGAAATATTTAAGTATGTTTATCAGTCTCTGACGCCCATATTACAAGCTCTGCTTAGTTTGGGATCAGATGATCTTGGTGTGAATTGTCCCAGATATTTATTATATTTATTTATTTAATGCAGTATAAGCTCTGGCGATATTTCTTGCAGTTATCTTCTGTCAAATGTTGCAAGTGAAAACTTGCAACTGACTCTTATTATTTATCGTTATAAGTGCTATAATAAAAATATTTGATTACTTTAGATTATGGCTAAAAGTTCATGAAACGCATCTAAAAGCATTTATTCACGAATGATTTGTTTTTCCAGTCGTTAAGTACACCCTTGTTTACAGAGTATACAAGAAAAACATTTAGCGGGACTCAGTATCGTAACTACTTCTTTTAATAACTCCAATTGAGCAACCGTAAAGTTTGAGGGGAAAGCAAATATTTGACGGGTTTCCGTCGCGTGGCTGGGTGGCCCGTTGCTCTTGCCAGGTTGTGAAACAAAAACTCGTAGGTATAAATATACGACGTTTTTCAGAATCGGTTCGTTGCAATTTTAAATCTTGTAGCGATTGCAAAAAAGGCAGTCGGCCATTTTAATTTGATAGTTGTTTTTAAAAACACAAAATTTTTGTAAGTCTAATGGCAAACTGGATCTTATTTACACATTGTTTTAAAAAAGTGTTATTAATATCGTAGTAATGGGTTTTAGCACTTAAACCAAAAATTATTGCACTCGTTCTTGACATAGTTTAGGGTACTCTTTCTGTCCGGATCCTGAATTTGAGATGTATATCAATAAACAAAACGTTTAATCTGTGTTATGTTTGCCAAATGAATTCTGCACTGAACGAAAATTTGTAGTATAAAAACATTTTTTGTACATCAATGTTGATTTGTCATATTATTATGGTACATTTGCATATCCCTTCACGTAAACTTAGTATTTATGATTCACACACACGTTAAAGTTATAAAAAATAAACTTTAAAGTAAGTGATGATCTGCAATCCTTTACTAAATCAACTAGTTTACCTGAGAGCCAGCATTGCAAAGATGTATCGCACAGCTCAAGAATTCCCCCGGCTATCGTTCCATCTTGCTTGATCCACGAACTATTTTGAACGATTCTGTTGCTGCCAAGCGAAACTGAATACATAAGGAAGGTACATCAAAGGTGGTTCCGTAAGCGGTTACAAACTTTTCCTGAACTGAATAGCTTTTTCTATCCGCATGTCGAGAATGATACAAAGTAAGCGTTTGTCACGCCGCCCACGTCCGAAGTTGTGACTGTTGTGTGACGTCACGCTGCTGACTTCTGTCGGAATCCTCGCAAACCTTATAAAACAAATTGTTTTAACATTGCGAAATACCGCGAAAGTCGCAAACTCCAGGCGCGCCCTCTCTTTTTTCTTTTCATGTTTAGGCAAGGGAATGCTCATTTTTGCTGCCTTTATTTACTTATACTCTGTTATTTTGCAATTTAGAGTGTTGCCATACTTAAAGAAACCCCTGAAATCATTTTTGTACTTACCTTTTTCCTGGTAAGCATCATAAGCATTGTTCCAGCATCATAAATACTGTAGTATTTACTTAGTCTGTAGGCAGACATAAATACAGTCGGACCAACAAAGATAACTTAATACTCGTAGAGTTGAACTTAAACATTTGATTACATACTGTATGATTAAGAATGAAGGTTTTGCAATACAATAGAATAAGAACAGCAACAACGTCTTTCTTTAGCAAACAATAAAATAAATATCTACTTCAGCCTCGTCCGAGGCAAATTGACCTTGTGCTAATAGCAAGCAATATAATCTGCTTCGAAACACTTTGCTTTCATTAGCTGTGGCGTATTCATTTATCTTCTTTTATTCAATTGATGATACATTATAAGTATGATGTTCGTTTTTTAAACGCTAAGAGATTTGACATTGATTAGTACTTAAACATTCCTCACACACATAAAAAAATACATTTATGTGATTATTTATCGCTTTACATTACGATTGACATTAATTTTGTCCTTCATACGGAGTCACTTTTAAAGAATTATTGAGATAGGTATTTTATTATGTAAAACAGGTGTTCTGCTTTTTCTAGACTCTAGTCACTAGAGCATTTGCTAGAGCAGAGTGTAATGTAATTTTTTTACAAACAACCTACAGGTAAATGCTCAGTTTTCTAAGCACTTTTCTACTATTGTAACGTTTTTGCTTGATTTTTAAGTACAAATTGTAACAAAACATCGAGCGTCACGTTCGCAATGTGGTTCGAGTAAATTTAAAAAACGACGAATGCTCGAAGTTCTGTTATGGTCGGTTCAGAGTCAGACCAAACGAGCGATTGCTAATTCCATCCCCACTCTATCAAATTATCTTTAGTCAAACAGAGACAGAGCATTATTTTGTCTCTGTCTACACTAAGAGAACTTGATATAATGAGCATTCGCTCGTTTCGTCTGAACGCACTTTTACTAGTAAATGCTCTAATTTATCAGCAGTCCTTTGTTCAACTCTTGCTAAGAGATATTTACACGTTTTTATACTTACTCCTATGACACGTTAAAAACTGGCTAACCAGTCACGAAGTCGAACCAAAATTTTACTTGTCAATTGTTAGGGCAAACAGGTAAAGCTACGTACACAGCGCACTCGTACGAAACTATTTACTTTGAAATTTACAGATTTCTAATTTTAGGTATTAAAGAAATTAAATTATACTGACACCGCAAAGGACAGTGCCCAAGTTGGCCTATGAACCATCAAACATTTGACATTTGTCATAATTCTGGTCATAATTTAAGACATAATTATCACTTATTAGATTGTCACGGACACTACTGATTTTTGATATCAAAATTAAAAATATTGAAAAGATTTATCGTACGAAAACATTTTCTTAATACCATTTATGTTGCGTTCGTCTGTGCCCTCTGTTGTTTAGCCATCGCAACAATATTTTAATTTACTTTGTATTGACAAAAGAAACCTTGTATGTGCAAGAAAATGTAGTTGTGAACTTACTAAAGGCTCTTCAAAATGAGTAACAATACATTACTGTCAATGCGATAGATGTGATCAACTTTTTATTTTAAATTTGGCTTAAATCAGCTTTGTACGAAGCCAAAAAAAAAGAAGTGAATGACGTTTGGTTGACTTGACACTTCAGCGCAAAAAAAATACCGGCCGGTATCTGTCTGTCTTATAATATTTTTCGCTTTCAATTTGCAATGCTGTGTTATTGTTTTTATATTAATAATTTTATTCTTACGATTCGGCTTAAAAACGGATGTTGATGGCTCTCTGTAGTGACCTACCACCTTTTAGATTTAACCGTTTGAAGACTTTGTAACCTGCACATAGCTAACTCAGCGATAATTACGGATTTACGATCATCGCAATGGAATCAACATTTTATGTGAATTGTGGCTCAGCTAGTGGTTCCATGGTACTGGCAGAAGTGGCAGATCAACAAAATATGTGCTTGAAGAACATTAGTCCTACTCACGTAAATGAAACTTCGCATTATATTATTAAATATAACCTCAAAAACCTTTCAGTTTTTTGATATTTAACGAGTTCTCAGAAGTGTCCGTCCATAAACTACGTTTTGACATTAAAGTGTATGTATTTAAGAACCCTAAGAGGTACTTTGCATGACTGTTGGTTCATAGGCGGCAATGTATGGGCGAATGTACACTATCCTTTGTTACTATTATAATGTATATGGCTTAAACACTTAGTAGGTGATTTACTAGACATTCATTATTAAGCAATTCTTTAATTAAGTAGGCAGGATGTTTATTTTTCAAATTTAATAAAACACCCAGTGCTGACCATGACCATCAGGAAAAAAATATCGACTCTTCATATTTAATTAAATGGCTTCTTATTGGATTCAACATGCCGATTTATTAAATGTTACCTGGTTAAATTGACGCTGTTATTTTCATCAAAATCTGGTTTGGTAAGATTTTTTGGTAGCAAGACATACAGGAAAGTAACAGTCGAAATATACCCCGATTGTTACTTACTTAACTAAAAAAAGTATCCTGTAGTCAGAAATGTTTTTCGAGCGAAACCTGCTTATGCCAAGGGCACGTACGCATCTGCGTCATTGCTATAACTTGAGTGCTCGCGATAAGTCAGTTCCCGTGAGCGTGCGCTTCCGTTCCTAGAACATTGCGCCCGTTTCATCAAATACCGTGACAATATGACGCATCCGTCACGTGGGCAAACGTAACTATCTAATCTTTTTAGCCGTGTCAGAAGCACCTACACTGGACTGGCCAAACACGACGGAGCGTCATAAATACATAATTGTTAAATGTACAAACCTTTTTCTCTAAAACATAACTTAGGTATTTTTTTATTAGATAATGTATGTTCAATGTCGAATACTATGTCCAATGCCTAATATTTTAGTGCTGGTGAAAATCCAACCGAAACGAAAGGTATCTGTTTCATTAAAATCTTGCCTCGCCAGTTTCTTGGACTAAATTAATATTAAAGCTTATTTTAATAATATTGTCTGTCCAGCGTATAGCCGCAATATTAGTTTATGAGCTAGTTTTGAACAAGATGTAACAATGATACTAAACCAAACTTATTTAAAACACACTGTTGTGTTCACATAAGTTATGTTTGCTAAAAATGAATGTAAAATTATGGCTGGGATTTAGCGCGCCGTCCGATAGAGCATTCGGTGGGCCACTGATTAGTTCTGCGCGAACGGAATAACGCCGCGGCTTCCTTCTGTTTTCGTGTAATGAATTTATTATGAAGACATTAAACAAATTTAAAGTTGTCGACTATACAAAGACCTATCTATGTATATTTTTATTAAGTGCAAAATGGTGTATATTTGAGAGTAAAACAAAAAAATCGTCGACGTATATCGTATTTTGGAAAAGTTGTCGCCTTAGTTAAAGACACTGACCTACTTGTACAATTTTTTATTTGCTAATATATCTTTTATTTTAGTAGTTATCTTTAAACAAAGTCGATCGAAAAGCAAATTTTTAGAATTTTTAGCCAGCATAGCAAGTTTGAACCACGGTACAGATAGTCGTTTAAACGGTAGAGATAGTTGTTTTTAAGGAATCAAAACAGGAGTTTTGCATTTAAATAAAAAAGTTACATTCGCTCAAAATCCAGGAATAAAAATACTGACCTGATATTGATAGTTTAAGTTTGATTTTAGACAAGCCTTTTCGACAGATGAACCTGAATAAATTATTATTTATTCATACATTCATAGTTGCTGCACTCACAGTGGAGATTTTAACTAAATCAACAAAAAATTGCAATACGTAAATTAATGCCCGCGGACGGAATGACGGACGGATGTGAGAACTTATTTTTTATACTTACCAATGTTGCCACTTTAATATTAATACCTTATAAAAATGTGATTACTATTCCGAATGCAGGAAGACTTTAAAAATAAAGAAAATAATTGTAACATAGTTGTTATCTTGAAACAAGAAACAAACCTGTACCACATCATTTTAACTGATAGTAGTTATAAAAAGACTAGCCAGATAGATACACTATCATAAATAAGATATGTACAAAACATACGCTACGATATTTTCTCCTCAAGAAATGAACTGAACGCGATCGGCTCTAGTTCAAACGAATGCATCGTACGTAATCTCAGCAGCCGAACGGGAATGTGGGTGACATGACTTCATCAGCATCATTACGTTCCGTTGCTAACAAGCGCGGTGACGGCCCTTACCGCGCTCTTTATCGCAAATGGGTTGCTGATACACAAATTCGAGTAACGGAACGTTGTGTTGTACGGGTACTTCATCTTCAGGTTGTCGGTTGAGATCTTTTAAATCAGCCATTGTTTTGTTTTGAAATTTTATTTTGACACCAACTGCACTATGGAAGAGCTGGACAAATAATGGTGATTGGTACAGCGCGGTATGTCGCTATGTTTTGGTTAGGGTCCGTTTAGTTTGAACATAATAATTTTAAACTCTCACACCAGTTTGAAAAGTAAGAGATCGATTTTAGCTATAAAACATACAGGGATTGATCTATGCCTCCTATACATCTGTGTAAGTAAGTAAGAAGGAACAGAGTCTATGCAATCACGTCGTAAACTAAATCATTCGAGGATTGAAGACACAAAAAAGTAACCAAACCATTTGTAAACAGACCATGTCTGCCACATTCATTCGATGCGTGGATTCATGTTATGTAATGAATGCTTTTCGTAGGCAAAGTTTTGTAAATCATATTACTGGGAAAAACATTTTCGACAATGACCGTCTTCCTATATAGTCATTACACGGGAGTATTACTACCACAGACATGAAACTAAATGGATATCTCAAGGTGCTCCGTTTCGCGTTTGTACGAGTTTATTGTGATGTCACCACGATAGCGTTTTACTTATTTATATTATAACGAGTATAGATTTAAATTGTTTGTTTGTTTGTAATAATAGGCTCAACAATTTTGGACCGATTAAAAATTAGGCTATTATTAATGTTTTTTTTATTTAGGCTATATTTTAGCGGGAAATATAGTCTGCGCAGGCGAAGCCGCTAACGGACAGCTAGTTGATAGATATTCGCCATTTCTCGATCGATTTCAATATTTCACTAAAGGTCGTAGTAAAAGGAATGATTGATCGTTGCTAATAACCTTTTTCACCTGCCCTCAGATTCAGAACAAAGTTATCGACCGATTCGTTTATTTTTTTGTACTTTCAATGCATTTTTCAAAGCACTAAAACTACCCGTTTTATATAATTTAGTTTATGAAAACTTAAGGCCTTTGGCTTAACATATAAAAATATTGATTGCTACCGTTATGCGGGTCATTTAACAATTAAAACAAACTTACCGAATCGGTCAATAGTCCGTTCTGAATCGGGGGACTGAAACGGGGGGCTGGACTCGAGTTTTCTATTCCAATTTATAACTATGATTACTACAGCGACCAATTACGTGACCAATTTTACCAAAAACATCGGCGGTTAACCTCTGCCAAATTTCTTTTATGTATAAGTACACGTCAAAGTTCAAACCGTTGTCTTGAATTCTGATTAGAGCATCATACGCCTCAATTTATCATCGTTTGAATGACAAGCGTAATTAGCTTGTCCTTACCTTGTACAGCAGCTTTTATGGGACATGACCCAATTTAAAATAATACGTCAAAATGCGGTTCAACCTGCCAGGGAACATGGCTCTTCTGATGTAAAGTAATGCATAATATTAGGACTTAAAGCTCAGTTTCAAATACCTACTACAAAACTGATTTAAATATAGGCTGATATTAAGGCGAGCGTATACGATTTTAGTTCTACCGAAGTCATGATTGTTTTGATGTGCGGTAATTAAAATTTGCACAGTCTCCGCACATTTTTAAGTTTTGCTAAATTATTTAACTGTTTGATGGCAATTTAAAATCGGAATAAGCGTTTCACAGAAATTAGATGCTGCTCTAACAATTTGTAGTTAACTGCAACAACACTGAGTTGTGATTTCATTAACTTGTCAGCATGTTTTGCAAATTGTACATAATTTGGTTTTATTGGCTTGTTCAACATTTGTAACAAAGTTTCGAGGGCGGCCAAATCATACTCTTATATGTTATGACAAATACGCGTTTATGTAATAGGATTAAAGTCATATAGCAATCATAATAAGAGTACCTACTGTAAAATGACAATACATAATTTTGACACAAGGTCGTTTCAAAATTGTCTCAACAAAATTTTCGATAAGCCTAACAAATATTTATTGCACACAATTAAAAGCACAAAAAATGAACTTGATTTATTCATTTAACAATGGCATTTTACCACTCAACCGCGAGACCTTTCGTGCAATAAATAATATACCTTATTGATAATATATTTTGTAAATCATGTCAATTTAAAACAATTTGTTTGTTTCAGCAAGAACAGCAGCAAGTGAAGCAACTGCCAGTGGTACCCAAGTGCTGCGCCAGCGGGCAGAACCTCAGCGTCTCTCTCCAGGACGGCAAGATGAAGACAGTCTGCGCGCGCTCCAGCCTCACCTTCCAGCCCATGTTCCACAAGGCCAACGACACCCACATGTGGAGCTACGACAGCAACGTCTACGAGACTATTGTTGGCAACCCCTGCATCTACGACAGGTCTTTGTGAACATGTAACTGCCTTTACTTAACAGAATACTTCCAGTTAGTCTAGAGTGTCACAAATGAGACTGCATATCAAAAAATACAATATTCATCCTTTGTATGCAATTTGAAACTACAGACATTAAACTAACTAGATAAGGCGAATAAACTAAGCGTGCCTCTTTTTGACGCGCAAACGTGATTCCTTTATCAATTTTATCGTTAAATATCTTTCCGTCCGTGGCTTCGCCCGCGTGAACTTCGTCTTTACATATTGTGGCCAAATTACATAAAATCTTTATCAGTTCTAGCCTAATTGTTATCCTGATGTAAAAGCTGTTATACTGTAAAGTTTCATCTGAATCCCTTCAATACTTTTTGCGTGAAAAAGTACCAAACATACACATTTACATACCGACAAACTTTCACATTCATAATATTAGTAAGAAGTAATGAAAATATAAATCATCAATTTGATTTCGACACCCGTATGCCCTAACGGTTGAGCATAAACTGAAATAAGCAGCGCCGAAAGGTGCATTCTGTTTTGATCTATGTCAGTGCTATTAAATTTGGGGCAAAACATTTTAAACCATCTACTTAGGCTTCTGAATTTCAATTTCCGTTCTGTTTCAGATACAAACTAGAACCGGAAAAAGTCAGTACCGACGAGTTCTATCTTCTAGTGAACGGTTCACTCTTCGTTCCGTACAATAACCCTCCACTGCTGGGAACTAGAGACTTTTGTATGGAGACTTTCTGGAACGAATCTAACCCTGCTGGGGTGACGTTGCCGTTGGTGTGCTTTGCAACGCCCGCGGAGGAGTTAAAGACTTCAGCCACTTTGATTGCTTATGCAACCGGTAAGTTAATGAGCTATAGCTAAAGATATTAGTGTTTTCTTAACTTACATCTTCGAAAAAATGTCCCTAAAACAATTTTGTAACTTTCCCTTATTTGGTTAACGATAACTACCAAAGGCTAAATTGGATTTAGTCAGTCCGTTTATTCGTAGCATCTAATCGTTTTTGTTGATTGGTATCATCAATTGGTAACTTTCTTTTGATAGAGTTACTTGTCTATTCTAACTTTAACAATTATTACTTTTAATTATCTAGAAACTGTTTTTAACAAACTTTGTAATGCTTGGAAGTTATCATACTAATCATATTTGATTACTTTCATAAATGGAATATTGCCAGCAATATCCAATTGCTTTGCCCGGGTGATACTTACGTCTGTTTCATAACCATATTTTTTTCAAGATTATTTGCAGCAAGTTAATTTGGTCCAATATTTCTAGGCCTAATAATATCTGTGCCATTCCTGCTGGCAACGGCGTGCGTGTACCTGTTCATCACGGTGCTGCGAGACACGCACGGCAAGGCTCTGGCGTGCCATACAATCTGTTTGGCAACCGCTTTCTCTTGTCTGGCCGCCACGCAACTGGCAGGCCATGCGTTTCCGATAAGCGTTTGTACTACTATGGGTAAGACTTGATTTTTATTAAGATGTTTGCTTAGAAAACTATCAGTGTTCGGGTTTTAGTAAAAGTGTCTTCATCTGCATTTTTTTATTTTATAAAACCTACTAGGTGCAAATAGTGGTCTTAGAAAAATAATGTACCAGTTTAACAAGTAAATTCTTGACAAATTAATAATTAATTTCGTTTAAAAATTGACGCAAATTATCTACTTAATTTAGTTACTTTTAGTGTCATTTTACGCATCTAATTAATTGATATTCAAAGTTTTTTTAAATCACATATTTCATAGATATTTTGTTCAGTTTTCCCCCAAATTATTTTGATCATTAGCTACCCGCATTTTCCGAGTATTATCAGTTAAATACCAATTATCGGAGCGAAGGCGTAGCTTCAAAGAAGAAAGCCTTAGTAATATAAAACGTTATCTTGTGCGAGTAAATACCTATCTACTTAAGATTTCACAAGAAAGATGTGTTCGCAGTTAGTGTTGCCGAGCTATCGATAGCTTGGTTAACGATCATTATCATAAAAATCACTAATTCTATTGAAAGCACTATCGATTGCTCAAATCAATAGTAGGTACGCAGCAATACTATCAATAGAAATAATCCCACAATGCTTAAAAGCAATCACACTGGCAATGGTATGGACTGGATAGTATTATTATACTTAAAAAATTGCATTTTTAATTTTTAAGAGGTTGAAAATACAAAACAATCCAAAATAGAATAGAAAGTTAAGCAATATAAAACATCAATTATACGAGTATCAATAAAATCGATATTGTTGATAGTAGTCGTCGTCAACCAATGCTATTATATTTGGCTATTTTCATAACTGCAAAAATGAAGGAGGTCCTCAATTCAGTGACATTTTTCTTTCGGATAATCGATAGTCTGTCGAGTGGACAACCAAGGAGCAACACTATTCGCAGTAACTCCGCAAGCTGCTCGCTTAGCTCGCGCCGCCCATAATTTTGTTGTGCGCGTGTACTCGTAAGAGGGCATGTTTTCATATTAAACGGAAAATCGAGCTCTGCTTCATTTAACTTTAGCTCAGACAACGCCACTTATCTCGCTTTGACGACGGCTCCTTACTCGAGTAATCTAGTTTGGGATGGTATTCGATGTTATTATTATGAACGAGTTATGGATAGTAGAATGCCATCAACAAAAGTTGATACTTGCGTTATTTTTTCATTATGCCTATGCATAAGAAAGCATAAAAAGTGCCTATGACGTGAGTGGCCGTAGTGCTAAGACATTAGCAAAAAACGTAACTCTTTTAAATAATATAATAATATTTTTGAAACGATATCCGAGATGGGGTAGTTAGGAGGTAAGAATAGGTAGCGCGTGGGCGGAGATAACAATCAGAGCATCTTGATAATACTCTTATTATGTTTGGTTTAGAGACTTAGATCTTGGAAAAGATGGCAAATAAAATGATTTCTTATAAAATTACACACGTTTGTTTTTTTACTAGCGCAACCAACACATGTTTAAGATAAAGTGTGTAGAATGTTTCTTATTGTGTATTTTTCTTTCAGCCTACCTAATCCAGTTCTCCTTTGTATCGTGCTTCTTCTGGCTCAATGTAATGTGTTTTGACACTTTTCTCAACGTAAGGTCAGTATCAACAAATATTGATTCTTGTACACTTACAATTTATTCCTATATTCATTTTGGGTGCCCTTCGGATGGCCTAAAATTATTGCTCCTAATTTCATTTGGCCAAACCTTATTGGCCTAAACTTGTTACGCAGAATTATTGATTCGAGGTTACTAACCGAGGTTTTCGCACAATTATAGATTGGCCTAAATATTTAAAGTCCTAGTTGGATAACTTCTAATATTCAATGGCCTAAAATCCATTCGCATAACAATAACAAAGCTGCCAATTTTTTTACCCAAATTTTATCAAGATGAGTATCAGTTTATTTAATTCATTTGATGTATAATACTAATGCATATATTATCTACACATGAATCTATTTTATTTCATTTATCTACAAATTTTATGAGGTACCTATAAAGTCAGTTATGTGAAAAAATTATATGTTAAACCGAACTGGCCGTGGTCCTTCGCCGTGATACTAGTCTGCCCTACACTAGAGTGTATATCAAGAGCCGGAGGCGCGGATGGAGAGCAGCCCTCGCCCGCTGTAGTGAATCTCAGGCACCCGTGCGAGCTGAAGCGCCTGAGGCTGCAGCAAGCCGAAGCTGCGCAAGCGAGCGTGGGTGACTGTGATTTACTACGCAAGAGCGAAAGGGCTGCACTTCCCGCAGCGCCGGAGAAGAGGAAAACCTATGTGCTTGCATGTGTGCTTGCCTGAATGACTGTTTTCATTTGCATGGTTGGTTGTATGTTTGCTTAAGTGTAGGTAGGGGTTATATCTACGAATTGTAATTTAGGGTTTGTGAGTATTAGGGATTATGCATTGTTCGGCCTAGTGATGAATTTGGGAAGTGATAATACGGCGATAAAACATTAGGCAAAATGAAATAGGCCAAACTTGTTTAGGACATGTGATGATTGTGCGAAAAAAATTCAGGCCAATAGTTTGTGTGCCAATGACAATTAGGGCTACAAAAAATTAGGCGTTCCAATATAGACCCATTAATTTTGTAGCTAATTTCACTCTGACTCCAAACAAATTAAAAAGAAAACCGGCCAAGTGCGAGTCGGACTCGCGCACCGTGGGTTCCGTACAAAGCTGTAGGTATATTTAAAAAAATATTTTTATTAAATGATATAACTAAAAATTTACGGTTTTCGCCATTTTTCCTTTATCTGTGCTATGGGATAAGACGTTGCTTCGTACCAAATTTCAAGATTTTCAGTTCACGGGAAGTACCCTGTAGGTTTTGATTCCCTTGCGAGTGTCGAAAATTTGCAGAAATTTGCGGCATAAACGGCTGTATCTTTTGATTGCGTTGGCTTAGAAGTTTGATTTTTTTACAACTTCAAGGGACAGTAGACTTGAGTATTTGATATAAATTCCAGCTTGATACCTCTACGCGTTCCTGAGAAAAAGGGTCTTGACAGACAGACAGACTGACAACAAAGTGATCCTATGGGTTCTGTTTTTTCCTTTTTGCGATAACGATGGTAGATTTACTAATAAAACGCAAAAATACAACGTAAAAAAAGGCAGACTTTGACAGCTGCGCTTTTCCGATAAATTAAAATGCTCAGTCACTGGCGACGGCACGCGGCACGGGAGAAGTCCTGAATTTAAGAAAAAAAATCCCACAAGTTGCTTTTAAATCTACCTCTTTTTTTCTAAGCATGAGCTTTCATAAATTATTAACACGAGTTCATGATGCTTGAACCAAAAGAAGGTACTAAAGTATAATGACTTCCACAGGCGATACATAAACTCTTCAGTGAGCAGAAGAAGCATGAGGCGGCGCTTTGCGTGGTACTGCGCGTACGCAGTGCTCCTGCCCGTGATCCTGCTCGTGGTGACCGTGGTCATGGAGCTGTCGCCCGCCGTGCCTAGCACCTATCTGAAGCCCAATTTTGGCGTGAAAGGCTGCTGGTTTAAGAGTAAGTCAAATAAGGAAAAGTCACCCAGTCAAACTGACATCACACTGAAAACAGGGAAATAGGGTAATATACTCGTAACCACAATAAAAACCACCATAAACTCGCCAAGTGTCGAGTTCTTGGTGGTTATACGACCAGGGGCCATATTACCATCTCTTAGAGCCAGTCAAGTTAATTGATTAAACTGAGCGTAGCGAACGATTTCCTAATATGATCTTTCATTTTCAGCCAGTCAACGGTTACCTGACAATAATGCATCCTCTAGGCCGGATATTAACTGACGAAATTGCTCGCTTCTCTCAGTTTAGGAAATTAACTTGACTGGCTATAAGAGATGGTAATACGGCCCCAGGTTCTCATCGGGAAGTGGAGAGCTTACCTTCGGTTCTGCGCTGATGACGACACCACCAGGTTCTAGTAAATAAGCTGTGTTACCTAGGAGTTCCAAGTTCCAAATTCACGATCTCAGTGAGCAGAAGAAGCATGAGGCGGCGGTTCGCGTGGTACTGCGGCGCGTGGGCGGTGCCCCCAACGAGATCCTGCTCGTAAAACTATGAAAACTCAGTTCTAGTAGTTAGTTGGGGTCTCAGTTCCAAGCTCCTTATACTAGTACCAAGGCTCAATGAGTAGAAGAATCATAAGGCGGAGGCTTTATACTGCGCGTATACAGTGCTTCTGACTGTAGTGATGGATTTTTCTGGTTCCGCTGGTTGGGGTCCCAGTTTAATTTGATTCCGTGCTGAAAATAACCATTGTCAGATTTAAGTGGTTGGAAGTATTCGTTATCGTGTGTGTTTCTATTCACAAATACCGATAACTAACCTAGTAATGGTTTGACTCTCGCTACAGATTTATTGATTCGTATTGTCATTGGATTAATGAGATTACCAAATATAATTAAACGATTATTCAAACGTGATTTACAAATTAAAGTAGATACGAGGATTAATGGACGCAGCAGTGTTAAGGCTTCGCCAAAACTGTTTCGTACGCTGTTAAATTGACTTCCAAATAGTACAATAAATTAAATATTTATCTTTAGTCCTACTGTGATTTATAACAATAATAAGACGAGTTTTATGCTTCAATAACCATGGTTTTTAATTTTTTAAAGCTACTAAATTGTCTAAAGTATTAAAATGTACTAGCTATGTTTAAATAATGTTTAAGCCCATTGTCACTAACGCATACGGCACACCGACTTAGAGCAAAAATAATCGATTAAACTGCTATAAATGCAATAATAGGGGTGTCATATTTTTTGTTCTTTTTAGCGGACCAAGCAGCACTGCCTTATTTCTACGGACCAGTCGCCATCATTCTCATCAGTAATCTCATCATATTTGTCCTCACTTCGAGAGCCTTCGCAGTTCACTACGACAAGTTAAAAGACATCACCCGTAAGTTACCTTCAGTGAAAAATATATCAAACAACATAACGTATTCTGTCCTTTTGTTTTCGTACCCGACTCTAGGACTTGTGATCACGGAAAGAAAAATTTTCCATTTCGAATAGTATTTTTGCTTTACTCAGCGCCGCTTAATTAACAGACAAGTGCCTTTCCAAGAATTAGTAACTAATTGTGCGAGTATCTTCAGATTTCCCAGTATCGTCTTCTAAAAGTTTATCACAGGCCTTCAAGTATTAAAATATGGTGTTGCTTGATTTCAATGGCAGCCCTAATGATTATTATGAAAGTTATTGAATATGAATTTATTTTGACCTAATTTCAAAAAGTAAAGTACGATTATAGTAAGCCGTGAATTCATAATATCTCAATTCTCAATAATAGTTGGCATATTAATTTTTCATCAGTAGCTAATTTAGTATAAGGTGGTAGAGCTTGTCTAACCAGAAATGAGGCGCTACAATACTTTTTTATTGCGTCCATATTCAAGAAAATTATATGAAACCAATACCCATCCATTGTAACGATGACTTGATTTCAATGATGGAGGCCTTTGGCCAGCAGTGGGACAGTATATTGGCTAATTACTTCACTTTTCTTTACAGTATGCGTGATTGCGTCGAAGGGGCGCTTCATTTAAGATTAGTTATGCTCTACTCATTTGATTATGGGTTCAGGGATTTCTTGTTGAATTCATAATCTTAAGTTATGTACAGTTGTTTTTTTATTCATTCGTTCCTTAGCACTGGACATGACGCATTCAGACTTCAGCACTTCTGACGACTGGGTGCGCCTGGGCACGGTGCTTGGCCAGACGATAGGCACGCAGGAGCGCACCGCAACGCCGCCGCGGGAACCGCGGGATAACTTCAACCAGCGCCTAAGAAGATATAAGAAAATGTAAGTGTTTATCATTACAAGTTAAGAGTGGGCATACCACGATCACCATCAAATATTGTACAATTATTGTTTTCAGGTACAACATTCATAATGATGATGTTAAACAGGAGGTGTTCTTAACCGCAACCCTCTTGGTGACTGACAAGGTCTTTTGAGATTTTCATTTTTATGCTTTTTTGTTGATATTTTTTGATTCGTTCTTTCTGTTTGTCAAACGTTTTCAGTCATTGATTTTTAATGTTAAATACGAGATTGGATTGTTTTGATTTTGTTTTTTCAGACGTCCTAGATATCACAGACACAATATTAATGGTTTTCAGATGCAGCCAACGGCATACAGTCTATTTTAGTTTATAAAACCCTTTGTCCTCAGCTTCCGCACGTGCTGCCTGCTATCAGTGATCATGGGGATATCCTGGATGCTGGAAGTGGTATCTTGGGCGGCGGGCGCGGGCACCCACGCGGTCTCCGTGTGGTCGGTGTTCGACCTCATCAACGCTCTACAGGGTGTGGTCATTTTCGCCATATTCGTGCTGCCGCAGCCAGTCCGCTCGCATGTGAAGGTCAGTTCATGTGAATAGGTGTGTAGTAGACAGATCGCAGAAAAATAGTGGTTGGTAGCAACCACAGATTACGTAAAAAAGCTAGTCGGAATTCCTGTTTTCTTATAAAGTTAAAAAATCCTTCATCTAGCTGTTTTTCGCGGTATGTGCTCTGCCCACCGGCTCTTCTACTCTATCCATTGGGCTACCCTAGCTGTTTACCTATTGCTTATCTTTAATGTAAACGCTAAATTAAACAGGGTGTTTCAAAAGATATAAGCGCTAGGGCTACCCGAATTACCCCGTGTATGTTCCGCGATTTTAGGTAGTTTTCGAGTTTTGATAACTTTTACGAATTTTCGAAAATTCCTGGGATGAATCATTTGTTTGGTTACTGTGGCGCGAATAGCCACCAATCGTGGAACATGCATTGAAGTAATTTGGGTAGCCCTTGTGATGCTCTAGCACTGGGCTTCCGCTTATTATTACCTTTTGGGACCTGTATTTCAGTTATTCAGCTATGAAATACCAGCAATTACTGTTGTATTGTACTACTCATCATAACAGTAACGTAACAGCCCTGTGCAGTGATCTAGTTCCCGACTTAGTTCATTATATTTATTTAATTGCTTTTTTGCAGGCTTCAAAATTCTTCAAGAGTTGCAGAAGGAAAACAAACGGCTCCGAAGTGTCAGTGGTGAGTGATAGGAACAATATCTTGCCCCCGGGAAGGAGGGACTACGTCTAGTGTGAAAGACTACGTGTAGTGATTAAAGACTGTGTGTCAGACTTTGTGTAGTGTCAGATAGGTGTGTGATGTGAACAATACAAGTGAAGGTCGAGACTGATAGGAACAGTATTATACGATACGGGCGAGGGCTGATATCAAGTGCAGTTGGGAGACGTTCATGATTAAACCACCGATAGATTTTGTGTACGATAGTACTAGTTCAAAAATAAATTGGTCATCTTCACGCTTTTAACTGGCCAGTCATTTGCACTGGTAATAATAAGAACACTTTTCTAAGTCGGAAAAATAACTATTCTTTTTTTAATTTCATGAGCCAAAACGGCAATATATTTCTCGCTGTTTGATTTGAGGTTAAATATTCTCTAGAACCGATATTGCGTATCGTATGTGAGTTAGATTCGTTAAAGTTACTTTATCATATACAAAGTTCTGTTTATTACCCAGTTTTGTGAAGTGAGATACTTTCAGTTGAAATAGCTCTAATACGGCAATATGAAGTGCGCAGAATAACCGGTACTCATAGTAGAATATAGGAATGTTACAATACTATACGTTATGTTATTGTTACGTGTAATCTCAAAAAAAAAATACAATCGATGTCTCGGATCACCAACAGCATAGCGAGCGTGGTGATGAATCTACTCGTAATACCCATCAATGTAGCTACGACATCATTGTGGTCATTTTCATGAGGGGCTGCTCCTAGCGGTGGTATAGCAGAATAATATGGGCGAATCACTTATTCACTGGAAAATGACATTAAATCCTCCTGACTACAGTCATATCTCAGTTGCTGCAAGTATTTCACTATTTTATCGCCACCGAATGTCAACTTCGACAAAATGATGGTAGTCTATATCGTGCTATCAGTATTTATTTATTATTACCTTGTTACCGGTCTAAGAATATCGGTGAAATCGGTATTATTATACCTTGCTACTTTAGTGTTTAAAGAAAATTTTTAGAGTCTGCGTTAAATGTGTGCTTATGTTTTTTTATTAGGTACGCTTGGAATTCATCTAACATTTAAGTCAATATTATAGGCTATAAAAAGCAGATCTAACTTGAAATCTAGTAACATCATTATTATTGCAAATAATCATGAAATAGCTAACAGAAGTTATGATTTTTAATCAACCTATTTTATTATTCTTAGTCTCCTGTCGACTGGTCACGTATAAAATATAGATAAAACCTTAATTATCCTCGTAAACTGCATTTGATATCCGACAGCAACGTTAAAACATCATAATAAAGAGGAAGGTGTATTAAACTTCTTTCATGATTTTATTCCTGTGATAGCGCCTTAATAACGTTATTTTCATTTGCACGATTTTCCAAGTTTAAGTTTATTTTGCAAAGGAAATTAATTCGTAACCTATATGGAATAAGGTTGAACGCATTTTATTATGAACCATTATAATTTATTTGTAGATGAAGTTACCAATTTCATTTGTAAGGCTGAGACTACACGGGCCTAGAAATGTGTCTATAAAAGTGCTAATCGCAGTCATAGTTGGTAATTTGAATAGAAAATCTGTCCGTTCAAATGTAATGCTTCTAACGTAGGTAAGTCAAAACACCTTTCCGGAAAATATAGTTATATTGATAAATTACGATATCATTGTTCGTTGAACGGAAAATATAGTTATATTGATAAATTACGATATTATTGTTCGTTGAATAGTTGAAATTCGAAAATGCCATTCACAAATTTTCTTCTTCACTCTTTTGCGAAGATTTTTTTTGCTGATAATGATGCATAATCTCAAATGTTTATAATTGTCTAATTAAAAACAGCCTGTCTTGTCCTTGTAAGTTCTAAAGAGCCCAAACATAGTTAGAACTAGCGTCATCTATTGACAGTTCCTCCTTTTGAAATTAATAAAACGAAATATTCTTGAAATGACACCAAATACAGATAAAAATTGGTTTTCATGAGGTAAATATTGGAAAGTCATCATCTAATCTTTTCCTTTAGTATATTTGATCAATGTAGTCTCAGCCTTAGCTTGTTATCTGCGGTTGTTAGTGTATATGATATGTATAAGAGAATTAAGATATTTTTATAAAGTTAATGATACGCATGACCAAGAACATTAAAGTTTATTTCGCGCGACGATATTCGATTGGTCGTTGTATTCATCGCTTCAATATTGCGAGTGCGGTCAGACCAATTTGCATATTTTGTCTAAGAAATTAACCTACTACTATAATAGTTATTTGTCGTAACCTAAAAATAAATTATTTGTACGATGCTTGAGCTATCACTAAGTACCAGGAAAGCAGAAATTATAGATGAAAATGCGGTATGTGAAAGACGCGGGTAAGAATCCCGTTCGAGACATCGAGGACGAAATTTGTAATTTTATATTTTTCCTACCTTTAAAAATTATAAGGTCGGTGAATTGGTCCGACTGCATGATTTGTATATTTCACAGTCTAAACTTGTACATTGCCATAAAACTATATAGTTAAATATAAATAGAATATAAACACATACTTGGTGCATTTCGTTTTTTTTAAGAAGCTAGTCATAATGAATTTAGTTGATGTTGTAAGAGCTTATTTTAATATTTATTTGAATTGTAGATAATAAAGTTTATTTATTTTTGACGCACACTTAGCATTTCAAAGAGGCAGTTAGTATTGTTCACAAATCGTACAATTCATTTCTCAAACATAATGTCTAAGAATTATAAAGAGATCCGCATGTAACTATTGAGTTCCGATTTTTTTTGTTGTCTTTCTGCTAATTAATGCTTGTAAGCGATAATACTTATAAAAAAGATTGTATTTTAATTTGTGAATCGCAGTACTCACTTCAAACTGAGCTACAAGTAAGGGTATGTTTCTAACTCTGAATGTGCTCGTAGTTACTCGTTTATTGTCTGTTCTCTTTTGCTTTTTAATCAGAAAGTAAAATTTTTACGTCATCGTACAATATACCTACGCAAATATTCAGAATAAGACTGTATTAATATTGGGAACGGGAATACGTAATGAAGTTATTAAAATGTGATTACATGTTGACGGTAAGGGAAAAACTTGATGGCGTCGATGTAAATTGCGCTGGATTGCAATATAATTGTTTCATCTGATTATTTTTATGTTTTGCCATTGTTAAATGCAGCCATTGGAAAGAACATGCAATTTAGTTTTACTTTCATGAGTGTTATTACCGGAATGAAATTCAAAAGAGCAAATGCTAAATGCTAAAGTCTAAAGAAACTGTTTCAATGAATACGGCCAGCATTTTTTCAAAGTATTAAAACTGAATATAAAAGATGTCTACGACAATAATTAGCATTACTACTTACTTTTAAATGTATATATTTTTTGTTGTACCTATTAGACGTTTTTGTTAAGACGCGAATCTTTTGTAATCCCAAAGTACGTATTAATTGTAAGTTGAAATTGATAGGTTCAATATTGTAAAAATGCATCATTCAGCGATTCTTTGAAAAGTTTATTTTAAATATAGATTGCTTGTATTTGTACACACGCCTTATCTCGAATTCTTGGTAGGTAGTCACATACGTAAATAAGAGTATACGATGCTTATACATTTTTCATATTTCTTCGATTAACTGTGATTCAATGTTTTTATACAAATATTTGCATGTTTGAATATTATTATTCAACTATTTGCGAAAGACTTACGAGACTATTAGGTAATCGTAAAATGATTGACTACTTCTTAATTTCTCAATTTAAATTTAGATCTTCGTTTAGAATGTGTTACGATTCTAATGATAACATAATTATTTCCATGAGGTACCTACTGTTTTTCATTGCCTATACTAATTAGGAAGTTTTGAAAACTTTCATATTGTGTATTTCATGTTTGATCACGACTATGTATGACGCAGCTGGGATAGATGGCCTTTCTTGTCTGATAATAAAAAGTTAAATTGAGTTATTTTGAGTTTCCAAAATAAATTTATAAAATATTCAGAGCTTTTTAAAATAAGTTATATGTTGACGTTAGGATAAGTTGTTCCACATATTTTTTTTTATATCTGTCTATAGGGCACATATTTCATCAGCTCCTTTCAAAAGCTGTCTCAGAACCGCTGAATGATAGTCTATAATCTACGTAAGCTGTATAAATTGTAACAAATTGGTTTAAGTTAGTTACCTAACGGTGTATTGTGTAACTATGTAATATACTATTGTTAAATGTTGATGCGGATTTTTTAAGTGAAATGACGATTTAAAATGATGTATATTTGTCTATTTTGCAAAACATGACGTTAAATAAAAAAGCTTTATATAAATTGTGTTATTTGGAATCACCATTTTTCTTTCAGGATGATCACATAAGACCCATCATTTATTATTTGGGCAGTTTAAGCCTAGTGACTTAAGTTCTTCTACGGTTTCTATTACCGAGCATAGGCCTCTTAATCTTTGAGTAACCTCTAAGAATTGTTAAATGGTAAAATAGACAAAGTAATCATTTGTTTATTTTAACATTTAACAAAGCTAAAGTTAAAGAAGTTTTTCATTCCTAAAGATTGATAAAAGTGAAAGAAAGGAATTTCGGACATTGAAGAAATCAGGCAGGATTCCTGCCAGATTTTTTCAAAGTCTGGAATGTGATTTTTTCTAGTTTTTCTAACCTCTAGCTTTCATGTCGAATCCAAAGGTTATGGTAAGTAGTTCAGTCTATATTTGCCAGGAAAATAAACAATGGAAATAATGTCAGTAAACTTTTAAACGTAGAGTTCATGCGTTAATAGCGAAACAAAAAGGCGCCATAAAAAGTTCAACCCACATTTTCCAATATTCAGAAAACAGCGAATGATATCGGTCAAAACACAATAAAAATTTAAAATTCATGCTGAATGGCTGGCTTACACTGTAGTACCTCCTCTACACATATGAGGATTAGCTGAGGAAACAGCGCATTTAAAAAATGCATTTGGTTAGTTGTTTTTTAAGTAATGTTGGTAAACACACACACAATGCACACATTGTTTTACGATATGATTGGCGTTGGGGCGCTGTGGTACGGTTTCGTGCCTTGAGTTGTACGGTGTACCGAGTTAGATTCCCAGAAACATGCTTTTCCAAATTGGCTCGAGTCTGGGTGTGCTGAGAGACACCCTTGTCTGGTACTTCGTAGGACAAGGATATTTATGTTTGTTTCGAGACCATGACAGTTGTGTTGTCTGGCCCATTTTTATTGTATTGAGCCAAAGAGAAAGTAAACTATAGCAACATATGTATTTGCAGAGTTTTATTTAGTTCAAAGCTTAAAATGAGTAAAATGTTAATGCCTACTTGTTAATAAAACTTACTTTATTTTACTACTTATTGTCGAGCAAATAATAAGTTTCCCAAGAACAGTTTTCTTGTTAGAGCAATGTTAAAATGCTGAATAATTAAAGTTGAAAGTCCAGTAGGTACTGAAGGAGTGGCAAAGCTGTCCGATATTGTAATGGGGTTTGTAATTTAAGTTCCAGTTCCAGTCTTCATTAATATTTATGTAACATAATTTTACTTAAAATATAAGAATTATGTTTATAGACAAATGAAAAAGAAGAACTTCATCTGAATTGTGCTCGATGTCATACCCCGACCACGAGTTTTAGCCGCAGACTCTAATTAATAAATAGAAATGTACCTAAAAACAGCAAACAAATACTGTAGCTACACTATCGTAGTATAAGTGATGTCAATCGTCTGACAGTGAGAAACTTACTGGTTAAGCTAAGTGTCTTAGGAATAGAGTGTATTTTTGAACAGAAAAATCTCAACCAAACTTTCCGATTCCAAAAAAAATAATCCTGCAATATATTTCGTTATTCCGCGTAAACAAACGAGCCGTCTCTGCATCTGAGAATCACAATGAGCGTTATGCCTGGTTTACTCCGTCAATTGGCATTTCCAATAATAACAGGGTTGGAATGGAGCGGAGGGTGGGGGGGAGCTTCCGCGTTCACCAGACGTTAATCTTTCGGAATTCCGACTGATGGAGAGATTCAGATCGTCACTCGCCGCCTGTCTCCGTTCAAGCTATTGCGCCGGATTATTCTTCTATATTAATGTAGCATGAAGCTTGCTGTATTTAATAGGAAGCTGGAGACAGCCGCAGTCTTTCTTGTTTTCATCAGTTTTAAAAAAAGTATAAAACACACTTTGCCCACCTGTTTTTTCTTCTTACCAGGCGCAGAAGTGTAAGTTATATCCATAGTTAGTTAGTTTAGTTAGTTTTATTTATCTCATAATACAAAATTAGAATGTATATTACATTCGATGTCACATATAAGAATTTGCATTATGATTGTCAAAATTATTAAACAAATTACAATTAATAAAATAAAGGGAATGTCAAAAACTAAGATAAATACAATAAATGAACAATTAAATACAAAAAAATTATAATTCACATGTCAACAAGAAATAATACAATTCAGTCAAAAATAACAATAAAATAGTTAACAAGTCATCCAAAGTTGCAATTCAAATATTCTTTAACACTATAAAGTGATTTTTCTAACAAAAGGTTTCTCTCATAGTAGGTATGTCTTAAGATGCACTCAGGGCACAGAACTATAAGTCTTTAAACCTTAAGTCTAGACGTCTCCAGACATGTTCAACTGACGACAATTATCAAAGCAGAGCTTGGAGTAAAGGTATTAATGACTAATATTATTATGTCCTCTTAGAAAACTTAAAAGCAATACATAATAAAACATTTACACCCAGAAACCGAGACAACACAAAATGCCTGTTTCTCCTAGTTGTGGATCAAACCCACGACTCGTAGCATTGAAGGTAGGATCGCTAACAACGGAGCTGCTCTGCTAATCCTTAAGTTGGGGATGTCCATATGATAGTAATTTTTTTGTAACCTATTCTCTTATACTAATATATACTTACACTTATATACGCCATACAACACACCTCTTGTAATGGTCTCGAAGTAGGGATTAATATCCCTGTGTTACGAGGTACCACACAAGGAAATAAGCCAGAGGCGTCTCCCAGCACACCCACACATAGCGTCTTATGTCAGTCTTCATGCACTCTTTCGTAGCCTAAAGTTTTTCTAGGCCTTGTACCTATTGAAAATACATTTTCACTTCTCATGCTCTAAAATTACGCCAATATAGCCCTACGAAGCGGGACTAAAGTGACCACTTTAGTCTCTAGGGAGTAAAAAGTAATTAGTTTTTTTAATTTCCTTTAAGTGACATAGACAAACTCAAACAGCCAGTAAATATACTATTATCTGTGGAGTGTAGACAGATCATTGCGAAAATGTTGAGAGTTTTGGTTCCATGGATTGACCGCAAAGGTGTTAATGTTAATTTGGTGTTAATCTGTGACTGGTTTAGAAGAAAAAACTGACCGCGTAAATTTCAGTATTTTTGTCGAGTGTAAATTTGTTCGGTTTTAAATAAATTTATTAAGAATGTCCTGTCACAGTGAAGAGTTTGACGTCGAGGAAAGAGAAAAAGACAAAAGATAATCTTTTGCCGCCAAAATCGCAGAACATTTACCTAAAAACTTACGAAAGTTGTATGGACTGGAGGAAAAAGAAATATTTGTGATTTTTATTTTATTATGTAATATTTATTAAATGTTTTTGTACTAAATTGACTATTTCTCAGGCACTTAAAGTGAAAAGTATAGTATGCACCTCGAGACTAATTGCCAACTTAATATACCCTCGTTTTAATAAATAAATAAGAAAGTTCTTATTATTATTATTACTTTATTAGCCATAATAAACCACCTCTGGTATATTATGGCATCGTTTAGTCCTTCGATACAAAATATACCATAATGTTCACCATAGTTAACGTAAACAAAAAAATAATAAATTGCTGCCATTTTCAGAGCATTTACCAACATCAAGATCTAAAAGCAGTAAAACATTGTGAAAAATATATATTTCTAACTTTATTGCACGTTGGATTGAAAGGCACATAAATTCATAACATTCTCGAGTTACAATATTGCTACTAGAACTACTGGGAGCTCGGCATCTCGTGAAGGCTTTGAAACGGAGTGGTGCTGACGTAAAAGGGTGAACTATATCCAACATAGTCTAGTTACGAAAAGAACTCTGATATTTAGAAGTAGATTTTAAAGATATTTCATTTGTGGCGCCTAGTCTTCGAATACTCAGTTTGGTTAAAAAGAAAGTAACGTTAGTCACAGTCCACGTTGCAATCAATGATACTATGATACCAGAAAGGAAAAAAGATTGGCTTCACGAAACACATTTAATATGATTGTAAAAAAATGAGATACACGCCACGCTAAAATACAACGAGCCTTGTCGTTTGTAGAGTTGAAGGTGCGAGCAAAGTCAAAGGAAGATTTGAAAACTTTCATACTACGACAAGTGACTTTCCTTGCAGCTTGGCATATTCAAATCACGTTATATATTCTGGACTCTTACATGGTTGTTGCCAGCGGTCAGTTAATGCCTTGAGATGTTATGACTTGCTTTCTGCGCCCTCCGTTGCCGTGTAAAACACCGCAGCAATGAGCTTGAAAGAGGCTGTCCTATGCTTCCGCTATTTGGAACCTAGTTCAGTTCATTTGGCGGTCTTAGCCTAAGTGCGCTTGTATCTTTTTCGTGTTTTATTTGTTTTGACATAATTGTCCGGTTAATTGTTTTCTAGTGTCATAACGTCACTTCTGCGAGGGTAGTAATTTTTAAACGTTCATATTTTTTTAATAGTAATTATTCAGATGTTTGCTTTCACTTTAAAATGAAGTTTAAAGTTGTAGTTAAATCATTATAATTTTATTTGTTTAGTCAAGAAGAACTATACCTTGTAATAGTATATTGAATTTTCAAATCCCCTGAAAAATTACACTTTCTGCTTATGTGACGTTATTGCAGCGTGAGTGCGATCAGCTAGGTGTAATCAACCCTGTGCCGTATATAGCCAAATATAGCTAGAAAGAGCTATAAAAAATATTTTAGTGACCTGTCTTTTCAATGAGTTCAGTTGGAAGTGTTTACTACTCTGTGTCATGACGGTTCAATTCCCAACGGAAAAAATATATTATATAAGGCACATTTGAGCTTGTTCTGTGGCTGGTCTTAGTACCTGTTTAGGTATGTAAGTATTTAAAATTATTTATGTATCATTATGCAAGGTGGATGACCTGATAAAGGTGTGAAGATTACGGTGAATGCTGTGCAACCGGTCGCTTTGGAAAAATGTGGGGGAGGCTTAATATGTTCAGCATCAGTGGACGTCTTGTGGCTGCAAATGAAGATGATTATGAAGTTGCAGTATTCATAACATCTAGTGCCAGCTCTGCTTAACTTGTGGACTTTATTTTGCTGAGATTTTAATCTGCTATAGCGTGTACCTGCTTTGGTTTTGCAATGCATAATTTAATACCAAAATCCTAAAACCCCACACACTTTACACAATATGCACGCAATATAAACAGCCCCCAGCAAAGTGGCATGATGATTATAAACTTAGACGAGTCGTGAAATATTGTTTGTCGAGCCCCGTAGGGTGAGAGGGGTACTTTGCTCAGGGGATATTCTTAAGCTACTCGCAACTAAGAATGAAAATAAGAATTATTACGTGTGGTTTTTTATTCACTTTTATAGACACAGAAAACATAATACCAAAAAAATTTTTTGAAACAGCAACCGGTTTAGAAAAAAATGCATTTTGAGACATTAGTGCTCATCAGCGTCAGAGGAATTTGTCTCTAATCAATCCACAATGACATCTTAATTTTTTATTTTTATTACGACGTATTTCAGCTCATAAAAGATTTTAAAGAAAAAAATTACTACCACGTTTAAAATACATAAAAAGTAAGTCAACTCATTTTTTAGCAATTGAAATTTGCGCAATAAATAACAAAATAGATCACACTTCAAAATGATCGGTTCATAATTTACGAGTATCACCATATTAAATGCAAAGACTTGATAGCGATTGGATGGACATTACAAAAGTAATAGTGACTTGATTACCTTACGAGCGATCCTGTTTTGTAATAAATAAAAAGCTGGTAGAATGCCGCTTCTTATAAAGACCCATAATTATCAGGTAATAGTGGCCCAGGTGATACCGTGGATAATGAATACTCATTCGTTAATAGGGCGCACTATCGATTCACTATATCGATTTGCAATAAATTTTAAAAGATTGGTGGCATCTATTTTTTACCTGTCGATATTTAAATTGAAAATGGTGATATGCTTTACTTTAATAGCTCTGACAATCTTATTTATAACATAATAACAGTAAAAAATGCCCAAGTAGGTAACCTAATCTAAGTCTTGATTGAACTTGCTAGTTGAGTTCTAACTCAACCGTATTGTTCTAACAATGATTACGGTTATTGATTCAGAATGTTGATTGATAATCCATAAAATGTGACAAATATCCATTTGGACCTGCGTTTCCTCTTTTTGAAACGAAAAAATTAAAAGTGCCATGATAGTTCAAGCTCTGTAAAATATTAAAATTAGTAAAGCTATACTTTCTTAACGAGCGTTTGGAAAAAGGCGAGTGGTTCCCCGATACACCCTGTCACCCGCTAGTGCTCTGTTTATAACGCAAAGTGTGATTGATGTCCCCTTATCTGCCGAGGTGCACGGAGACCTTCCACCTTGAAATATGGACCAGAACGCTGCATATTTTGGGGATTAAAATAAAAATGAGCCAGGGGTGCATTAGAGGATATTGAAACTGCCTTCAAGCGGGAAATGGGCTTTACGCAATGTTTTTGTGCGACTTCCACACATAGGCCATGTTATGGAGGAGGCTTTTGTTTCCGTACTGAAATAAGCCGCTTAAACCGTAGGGTACAAATTAGCCCCGACTGCTTCTGTTCAGTTCTTGTGTGCTGCGACTTCAGTTCATCATCATCATCCGTGCGGTCTATCCCGGTTGTGAACCCACACTGTTGTAGGGTACGCCTTTCTTATTTTCTTGGCCCACTTCGCGCGATCTTGTGCATCCTCAGTGGTGAGTCTGTTTGCACGCATGTCACCCTTAACGACGTCGAGCCACCGCTTCTTGGGTCGACCTCTTCTACCGGTACCTGGCGGGGGCGGCATGGCCAGACATTTGTTGCCCACGTAGTTTGCCGATCTCCGTGAGACATGACCATACCAACGAAGGCGGCACTCCTGCAGCTTGTCTGCGATGTCACGAACACGAAGGCTGCCGCGGATGTGGGTGTTACGCACGCGATCTTTGCGTGAGACTCCACACATCCACCGCAGCATCTTCATTTCCGTGACGCGCAGCTCCTGCTTGTGTCGCTCTAGTAACGGCCATGTTTCACTGCCATATAAAAGGACAGGCCTAATAATGATTTTATAGACCTGCCCCTTCAGCTTGATCGGCATTTTGGGTTCACAAATGATACAAGTCACCTCACGCCTTTTGGCCCATGCTGCGGAAATTCGGGCTCTGACGTCGCTGTCGATGTCCCCGGACGCGCTTAACACAGATCTCAGGTATTTGACACGGTCCGTGCGCTCGACCACGTCAACGCCTATGCGGACGGACTGGGTATCTGTGGTGTTGCAGGCCATGTACTCCTTCTTCGCCACATTAGGTTCTGACCGCCGTTTTCAAGTGAATTTTTCCACTTATTCACCCGTTGTACCAGCCGTCCCCTGTCCGAATCTGCTAGCGCTATATCATCAGCATACATAAGCAACCAGGGTGGTTGCTCATGGTGGTCTAGGACGCTGTTTGACAGAACTTCTGATATTACGCTAAACAGAAACGGGCTAAGCACGGAGCCTTGGTGTACTCCAACGGTGATAGAGAAAGGAAGCGTTTCACCAACCGCAGTCCTAACTATGGAACTGGAATCGTGGTACATGCCCCGGATAATGTGAATAAAGACTTCGGGAACGGCCCTGGACCGTAGCGCCCAGCCGATCATCTCACGAGGAACACAGTCGAAGGCCTTCTGCATGTCTAAGAAAAGTAGATGCACGGGTGTATTCTTCAGTCTGTATCCCTTCATGAGCGTTCTCAAGGCAAATACGGGGTACATGGTCCCGCAACCCGGTCGAATCCCATACTGACACTCCGAGATTGTACACTCCCGTCGGATCCGAGAGTCTACAATGCGCTCGAGGAGCTTCATGGTGTGGGACATAACCTTTATGCCGCGATAATTGCTGCATTCCTGCACCGAGCCCTTGCCCTTGAAGACTGGCGTGATAATGCTCAGTCTCAATTGGTCAGGTATCTTCCCGGTGAGGAGAATGCGGTTGAAAAGGTGGGTAAGTATGCCCACATCACGAGAGCCCATCGATTTCCACGCTTCGATAGGGAGTCCATCGGGTCCAACAGCTTTCCAGTTCTTCATGCGGCGAAGAGCCGACTGGACTTCATCAGGCGTTACCGGGGGCACTAGTCCCTGATTTGGAGGGAGTTCAGGTGGCTGCAGCTCTTTGTGCTGCTTTTTGAGCAGCTTTTGGAAGTAAGAGCGCCATCTCTACTTCACCGCGCGGTCCTCGCATAGCAGGTTACCAAGAGTGTCATTTACACAGCGGCACATGGAAATATCCTGGGCCGCTTTGACTCTCGAACGTGCCAACTTGTGAACGAGCTTCTGCCTCTCAGACGACTCCAACTTATCGTACAAAGGACGTAAGTGGTCACGTCTGGCTCTGGCTACAGCTCGTTTAGAGGCACGTTTGGCATCCCTGTACGCGGCGCGATCTTCAGGAGATTTGGACGCTTGCCACGCCTTGAAGAGGGCTTTCTTTACCCTAATCTCCTTCTGGACTGGTTCGTTCCACCACCAGGTCTTCTTGTCAAGCCCACGTCCACCCCGAGACACACCCAACGCCACCCTCGCCGCCCCGGTGATAGCTGCTTGACACCTATCCCAGAGCTGTTGCCCGGACTCACTATCCGCTGCAATGCACAGGTCACTGACAGCGGCAGCAAAGTCATGGGATCTGGCTCCTTCAAGCAGCCACCACCTGGTTCTGGGCGGGCAGCGCTCCTGGCAGTTTCCTCGAGGCTTGACTCGCAGGCCCATCACAAGTAGACGTTGTTGGGCAGTAAGACTCTCTCCGGGTATGACCTTACAGTTAGCTACCTTGCCGATCTGGGCTCTCCTGATGAGAAAGTAGTCGATCTGGGTTGCGCTCCTTCCGCTCTTGTAGGTGATCTCGGGACTCTTTTTGAAGAACGTGTTCACGACGGCCAAGTCGGCAGCCATACACGTCCGGAGAATCTCTTCGCCTTCAGCGTTACGACTGCCAAAACCAAAACCACCGTGAACACGCCCGTATTCCTCACACTGTTTACCCACATGACCGTTCAGATCGCCACCCAGAACGACGCCTTGGGACAATGGAATAGTGCATAGGAGCTGGTCGATTTGCTTCCAAAACAGTGCCTTATCCGAATCGCTACAACCGACCTGCGGTGCGTAGGCACTGATCAAATTGGTCGTGAACCCTTCGATAAGCACCCTCACGACCACAAGGCGGTCGCTAACGCGAGTTACTTCCAAGACACTATTCTGAAATTCCTCGGACAGCACCACCTCCACTCCATTGGCCCCACCAAAAGAACCCGCGTAGATCAGCTTGTAGCCGTGCCCGATGTTCCGGGACCTGTTGCCTCTCCAGCGAGTCTCCTGCAGGAACGCCACGGCCACCCTCCGCCTGGCGAGCACATCGGCCAGCTTGCGACCGCGTCCCGTCAGCGTGCCAACGTTCCACGATGCGAAGCGGACCTTCCTTTGGACTAATGTCTTCAACCGGGCCCGCCCATGGCCCGGTAGCCTATCCAGGTCCCGACCTGGATAAGCCGTAGGGAGTACCCGTACCCTCTTCTTGCTGACCATAACTGTTTGGCGTGTGTTGGCTTTACGGGAGCGAGTGCCATCTGACCTCC
Organism: Udea olivalis; assembly: GCA_947369235.1. NCBI lineage: Eukaryota > Metazoa > Arthropoda > Insecta > Lepidoptera > Crambidae > Udea > Udea olivalis. The sequence continues at coordinate 13,545,935 of OX376351.1, forward strand.
CAACCCATACAGGGGAGCCATCGCCAGAGCCTCCTCCGTTAATCAGCAGGGTGCACCAGCTTGCAGGCGAGGTTGGCTTGGGGCCCAAAGATGGTGGAGGACCCCCTTACACCCCTACGTGCTGCGACTTCAGTTAATATGTAAAAATTGATTACTGATTTTGAACTACGACCAAAATAAAATACACACACACACAATCACATTTACCAAAATAGACGAATATGAGTAAGGTTTTGCGTCGATTATGTTTCCTATTTAACCTTGCCTACTACTTTAATGTTTGCCTTATTTAGTATTGAATTCAAATTCCTGATTTTTATGGTAATTTTATCGTATTAATATACGAATACTGGAAATTATAAATGTGAGTGTTTATTAACAATAAATAAAAAAAATCTGTTTATTAAATATGGCTAAGGTGGGTCTATGCTAGAGCACGAGCCGAGCACGAGCCGCGACGAGCGGTGCATGAGCCGAGCACAAATTCGTGTAGTGTGGATCGACTTACAAGCTTCGAACGAGCGCATTTCGAGCGTTTGGTTCGTGCTTTTACTATGACTGTGCTCCGCCTATTGTTGGTTTTTTGACGAACACAAAGGGAAGGCACGTTGTACGTCCACACGTGTACCGCGAGTAGAGCGGCTCGGCTTGTGCTCAGCTCTTCTAGCGTAGACCCATCTTTAGCGAAGCTAAAACGTCATTCACGGAGTTCAGAGATGTATGCTGTTTCACTATATGTCACTAATCAAAAAGTGTCTGCAAAACTGACTAGCCTGTAGGTGCAATGGCAGCGATCCTGCCTTTAGCACCGGAGGTCGTGGGTTCGATACCCACCCATGACAAACATTTATGTGACGAACATTTGTGTTTGTTGTATGTTTGGGTGGTATTATCTATTTAAGTATGTATTTAGAAATACTTAAGTATGTTTACCAGTCTCTGACACCCATAGTACAAGCTCTGCTTAGTCAGACGATCTTGGTGTAAAATGTCCCAGATTTTTTTTTATAAAATAGAAAACAATCAGTCATATAGTTTAGTTTAGTACACTATCTCACATATTTACTGCACTGTGATGTTTGCCGAAAAACCTCTTTACCAGATTAAACAATAATTCACAAACTTATAACACCACTTGCCTATCTGTCAAAGATATTACGAAATAATAATAATTCCATTAGCTCTATCGCAACAAAGAAATCGCTCACACAGCGGAGCGGGAATGATATTTCTTGCGAAAGTTCGTCAATAAATCTTGGACGTTTTTCCCAGGAGATGTCTGGGGAAGATTAATAAATTATGTAGAACGGTCAATTATCTCTAAGTTCCCCTGATCGATGCTGTCCAATCTCGGATTTGTACTCGCTTCTGCATTAGCGATATAGGAACGGTTATTGCCTCTACTATGGGTCACCGTTTATTATATGATGGAAGACAGCTGTGTAGATGCTGTACTGCAGCATGAAGGTGGAGACAAAGGATTATAGCATTATGGTATGCTACGCTAAAACACTTTAATAGCTCGATGCGGGATTAAATAGCTTTATTGAAACAGATGTTTTATTGTATTAGTTAATAGGTAAGTACCTAGTATGTACTGACTAACAATTTTTCTTTTTGAATTGTTTAAATGAATGTTTGTTTTATATTCTTTTATGGGTGTTTTTTTCTCTTTCTCTTATATTCTTTAGGGTTTATTTGTAGCAAAATGACACACTGCTTGTACTTTACTAACGCCTTTTGTAAACCCAAAACAAGTTTAAAAGAGTAACTCCAGAATGTCTCGCCGGGTCTTCTCAGCAAGAAACAACTCCGACGCGGTGGTAGAGTCGCACTACTGTATGTACTGTGTGCTGTATACTGTTTATTTACATATCCATATTATTATGGTATTTATGTCTATTATTTAGTATATTTTGCTGTAAATTTGACGATTTGAAAGTACTGATACAGTCTATTTGAATAAAGTTATTTGAGTTTGAGTTTGAGTTTAATTCATTTTGAGGGACTGCATGCATATCCAAGGACGTGCGAAAGGAAAATTTAATTACAAATGAAAGATCATCACCATCAATCCTTGTGCATTTTTTAAGATGCCAAATTTGTTCACAAATAATTTTAGGATTTTGCTCTCGCAAGGTTGTCTTGCTTTTTTGTTATTAATACAATATCTAAACTTCTGCAGACACTTTGTGGTTGGGTGAAAAAGTTGACCGACTAGTCACATTTTGTTAGCAACCCCTCATTTTTCTATCTTTCCATGACAATAATCTACAATAACTTTAAAATTCGGAATTGTATAAAAACTAGGTTCTGAATTTATCATGTACCCTATTATTTTTTGCTTTTAATAGGCATCCTGCTCTTAATATCTAAGGCAGTGCACTAGAGGTGCCTATTTTTAAAACTAGCAGCGGAATTCCCAACCGCCAACAACTTATGAGTAGGCACACCAAAGGCTAATAATATTAATAAGTCGTCTTCCAATAGTAGGGCGCGAAAACGTGACTTATCACCATTAAGTATCATAGCGCACGACAACATTCCACGTCTACCCTCGCTTTGCTTGCGTGATCGTCTTACGGTACGTTTACACCAAGGGAGCGAATGCTCATTCCATGCCTCTCTCTCAAATTATCTTTGTGTAAACAGTGGCCCTACTCCCGTTCGTCGAACACATAGTTACGTCAATATTCAGTCGTTAAAAAAAAACATACTTACCGTGGGAAATTGATGTTGAGGTTTTGACATTATAAAACCATATTTTTTGTACAAAATACAGGAAACTTAATCATAACATTTTTTACCCTTCCAAAGTTTCAAAAAACTTCGTAAATTCGTACCGGAGTAGGCCACCAGAGCCAGATAAAGAAAATTTCCTAGAATGAGCATTCGCTCGCTCGGTGTAAACGCACCGTTAGACAGTAGGCTAATGCAGAGACTGCTTTTCAAGACTTTCAAAGGTATGACTTTAATAAAAGCAGGGAAAGTATATGTTCTTTAAATGAATTTCATATTATAATGTACGCCAAGCATTAATAATCTTAATTAATATACTCTTATAAAGAGACATTGTGCGTTTGTTAGAAATGGATAGACACAAAACCGATTTAAATTTATCTTCGAATTATTAGCAAGTAGCATAGACTGTATTTAATATAGGTTGTACTATTAACGCTACGATGATATTGATTATTTATTATAGTCAGACTAACGCGGCCAGTCGCCCTGGGGAGGCGTTTCCAAAAATTCGATATTTTTAATTAATTTAACTTTCGAAGAGAAGTTCTCGTATAGGTATCAATATCGAAACACAATGATAGCGCGATTCAATGACGTACAACCACTATTGGTGTAGTTCTTATCATTCGGGCCGTCCCATTTCAACAACACGAATTACGAATGGGATGTATAATCGAAATAACTCGTGTTATTCAAACGCCATTCATAATGTTTCAAATGTTTATAATATCATGCCATGAAAATGGCCAAAAGCTGAAATTGAAAATTACTCGATATTCAAATGTATTCAGCAAGAAAACGAACTTACTGTAAAAATATACTAAACTAAAAAGGCACTCAAAACTATACATTTCCGTTCTACAAAATGGTACCCACTAAAATCAAATTCGCTCCAATGCATTTTAAGAGCGAATTCCAGTATTTATCGGTGACAATACAGTTCATAATTTCCATTTTCGTTTCAAAAGAGCCATAGAGGCGAGGCAATGGCAACTGACCGCGTCACGAATTTTTCACAAAGACATTTTAAAATTTTATTCGTATGTGCCGTAGTGCTAGCCAACAAAATGGCAGAATAAGCGGTAAATATTATTTCTTTTATAAAGTGCGATGTATGTTTTAATTGTCATTTCAGCACAGTTCTTTCCGCGATTCAAAAAGCTGAAGTGTGAGGGTTGAGTTTCAATTTTATACGCTTATTTTTTTATGAATAATTGTTTTGACATTCTAAACAAAGGTTAACGTGATACACATATTTGAATATTTCTAAGCAGAATAAATGTTCGTCTTGGGACCTCTGATCATTGTCCTAACGGGTTACCCTATATCCACAAACGCTTATCAAAAGTTGTGGACACCTCAAATGAATGCTGCCCTGTCACATGGCAATACAAATTAAAGGGATAGCTAAACTTGTAAGGACTGCTCAGATATATTGACGTTTGTGGATGCGGGCGAGTCTTATAAAATTTGTAGTGGTTAAACGTCTATGAAGGCTCTGATACAAATTGTATGTACGTTTATTAGTCCCAAGCTCTGAATGTGGATTGGTTATTTATTTACTACGACAATTAGCACGCGTTAGCCATTTTGTGGCTTCCGATTAATGGTATTGTCGGTTTAATGGCATGTTTGGCTTAATTTTCATGATGGGTACACACCGCAAATTTTGTTTGCAAATGTAATTATGTAAGGTAAAACAAAATATAGCGAAAATACCGGATGTCCGTCAGACACGTCTTATTTTTACAATAAAAATTTGTCAAAAAATTATATCTTACATTTCATATGCTGTATCATTTTACTAAACGTATCTTTGAATAATCACCCGGTATATCGGATGTTTTCTCAATTCATTCCTTTTATAGAAGATATTGAGTTTCAAAGCTCGGAACTCAATTTTTTTTTCATCTTTTATCCTAGAATTCTTATATGAGATTAGCCTTTTCAATCTCCGCCTTCTTTACGGTCTTCCTATTATGACAATTGTTTTGCAACAGTTTTTCCAAGAAGTACTACTTGAATAATATTCAGGCTATCTTTAGCAACAAGGTGGTTAGGCAGTATATTATGTTTCAATCTTCTTTCCCATACAATTCGCTTATACCCTGCTTCTACATGGACCCCATTATGATCGTATGGAGTGTTTTTCGCAGTTTCCGGCGCAAGCGCCCAAACCGGAAATTGACGTCAGCGCCGACCCCGGGACAACTTCCGGGACATAATCACCGCGACACTGTACGCATTAATTTTTGTAATGACGTCCTTGGTGTTAGGCTTTGTTGATTGTGTGGGTATATACAATAATAGAACGCATATTTACCTAGTGAAAAGGCCTTGGACATTGTTGGTGATCATACTCGTACTTTTAAGAGAGGAATTACAAGGAATCTGCATCAGCGCTCTGTCAGTGGAACAGAAAAATGTGTTCTCGACGTCATTCTAAACACACTTTCCTTAGATTTTCATTGGATTTTCTTCTTAGCTTAGAGTATCAAAAGTTAAATAGGTCTGAAACCATTTACTAACGGGCCCTGCACTGAGCACAGCTTACACTGCAACAGTGTATTCAATGCAGCAAGTTTAGGATGGATAAGTGACGTGATGTTATGCGAGTTGGCGTGAGAAGATTGTGTGTGGAATAAAATTGTGTAGTATAGTGAGGCGCGGCAGACTTGGTTGTAGACGTATGGTAGTAAGAACTGCGGGAGACGTTCGGCAAAAGTAATGCGCACAGAAACCCTAAAGCGATGGTGTTTAAAGAGCAATTTGTAGTTAGGAGAAGAGATGGTGTAGCTTTGGTCCGCTGCAGCTGCTCTTATGATAAAAAGTTGGCGAACTCGCAGGACTTTGCTTTCTCTGTATAGGTTGTTTGTACCAAATGTAAAAGGTTTTCGCAGCATGACCTTAAGAACGGCGCGCTGTGCTCTTTCCAGGTTGATCATAGAGGTTTTCGCAGCATCACCTCAGACCCGAATGTAGTAAAAGTGATTGGCACAAGGCTTTTACTATGCATTCGGGTCTGGGGGTTTTATAAAGCCTCTAGCCTTACAGGTTACAGGCAACGCGCGAGTATTATATCTAGTGTTAGATTTGTTCATAGTGCAGTGATTGCTTACTCCTAATGCTTGCTTGTATAAGAAAAACGTTGAAAAATATGATGAAACCACATAATTTTTAACAATGGGTAAGAGAAATAAAGACTTTCCTTGTTTATAAACCGGACTTTCTGTGTGAGTCCTATTCAAGATGCTGTCATTTTAATGGTCGTCTTAACCTCTGCGTTAATGGTGTTTTATTTTTCCGTATAAAGTTTTTATAATAAAAATTATGTGAGCTTAAGCGGCTGCTATAAACACCATTGGGGGGCCTATGTTTAGCAGTAAACGTTATGGCTGCGAGTGATGAAGATTACCCTTTCTGAATTGTGCGCATACGTGATGTTATGGACACAAAATAGGCTAGATATTGCGTCTACTTTAGATAGTAACGAAAAAAAAAGATAAAATCGCTTAGAAAACAATACAAAACTGCTCACCCACTAACGATGTCGCTTTACGTGCTCCAAACTGTTATCCATTTTCGTCTATTGCAAAAAACCTAACGACAGAAAGATTGATCCTTTTTTATCGTCAACTTTTATTCGCTAATATTGAAACAGTTTCAGATAACATGGTGTAGGAGGACGCTCTGTGATTGATGTAATTGATTGAACAAAGGATAAAAAACATTTAAAACAAACAGAAAAAAAAGTTGGAAGTTGATTTCCAAAAATAATGTTATTTTGATATTTTTTTCTTAAAAACTGAAATATAACAAATATCTTATAGCTCTCTGAATCAGCAAAATATAAGTGAGTTAGCCGCTGGTTGACCGATGCAGTAAGTGAGGAGACCACAGTGTAATGCGCGCACTAAGCGAATAAAATTAATGATTCGCGAATTGTTGAAGGGGAATGTCATGCAGTGGATTAAGTTGTCAACAGAAACAGTTTTAGTGTCTCTACTTAACATCACATTTTTTTTGGTTTTAAGCCGATATTATCTCAATTACACTGACACAATAATATCAAGACCAAAACTCCAATTGTGTAATCAAACCCATAAAACGGAACACTGAGAACCCCACACTTTACCCCGCTTATTTGTACTGATCGTGCCAGGTGGCTGAATAACCACCGTCTTTTGGGTTATTATGGTGATTTCAATTAGAAAGGAGTTAGCTGCTTGATTGAACCTCGGTTAAAAACCTCGGGACCACACAAGAGAAGACCGTGCCAGAGTTCTCAACGCCTAGGCCACGAAGCACCATTTAAATATTACATTTAATCCTTAATAAAAAAGGGTTATGTCTGATATAATTTTTATAATAATTAAATACTATTATTTATGCATGTGTGTTGTGTGTTACATCTGCTTGTAAATAGATTCTCCGTGTAGGAAATTAGTTTATTATTAATAGCTCACATTGCAATTTTCCCGACCCGACGGTGATTGATGGGGACTTAATGTCACGTTACTGAATCTTTTGAACTTGACATTCAGAACCACACATCAGGAAAACGAAAACCGACATTATACAGCAACACGCGCAAATTCTTTTTCATTTTGTATTATTCCAAAATTTTCCTCTTTAAATCAGAATATGGGTCACTGGGTCACAGTCGGTTTCTACTAAAATAAAACTAATCCGCCCAGTGATCCTGGCAAACAGAGCCAGTTAACTGGATTCCGACCTTCAATACATTAACGGTTCTCTAGGGATGTTCAAACTACGTGACAATGCGCGATAATACTGTTACAGAACCTAGTATAAGTAGGTACCTGTGACTCGTTGAGCTGACGTAGCCCCAGGGAATACTATGCTTAAGTAATCACATAGTTTATCATCGTATTTACGACATTTGGTAGTGACTTGCCTTCAAATTATACAGTGAACATTAGCTATAAATTACCTGAAAATAATTAGATTACCACCTGCCAATCATAGAAAAACCTCCCAGAGACCAACTTAGACCACTCCGATTTTCAATTTGTACGAGCTTTGATATTGACGTTTCCATGTTTGCCCCTCGGTGCTCGCTCACCTGGAGGATTTAATGTAACGTTACAGGGTTGAACATTACATCAAAAGAACCGCGCTTTACAGTGCGCAACTTGATGTTACAATGTGTAATATTTTGACACCGTAGTACATAGTGATGCTGTGACTAAGATATAACCATATTATTATTGCGAATTGGAAGGAAAATTGACATTAAACAAATCTGAAAATTCTTTTCGTTTTTGTTTAAAAATATAATTTTGTGGAAATGGATTATTTAACCAAAATGCTATTCGGGCCTCAATTCAACTTTTTTCTATTAGCAGTGCAAAGAGGTTTATATCACTTAAAAGTGTTTTATTATCTGATATGAATAACAACACTAGTCAGAAAGTACGTCTACCACGAGTTGCCACTTTAAATATACGTTATCGTTCGCGTAAAAAAAAGTTTAACAATTTTTTACGCCAACGATAACGTAAATTTAAAGTGGCAACTCGTGGTAGACGTACAGGTCTAGGTCACTAAATACTTGAATCCCACAACAGCATACGTAATTCGTCCCATTTAAAAGCGCACGTAAGCCGTAAGCCTCCGGCGACCGGCCGAGCCCGTTCGAGCGTGATAACGCCCTACGCATTGTCAACGTGTGTTCGATTACGAACCGGACAAGTGCTATGATTATACAGTATCGAGTTACCTACTCGAGTAATCCTCATAAATATTTGGAGCGGGATCGATATCGGTGATATTTTTGGAACGGTTTTAGCAGTCCTTAGATCTGTGGAGCGATTATGAATAAAACCTAAAAGGAACTCGAATTCACTTATGCCACTGTCACTATTCGTGTCTTTTCTATTAAATAACTTTGTAGCCCACTCAACGAAGACGAAAAACTGCCAAATACGGGAAACAATTCGACTAAAAGCGATTTTTGTCACAAATGTAGGGAATGGTGACTGAAGCAACATACTCAAACTACTGATGGATGGGGGTGGAGCTAACGGTAGTGGGGGTTTTAAGGGAACTTTTTTGAAGTTTCTCTTAAACAACTCGTAAACGGTGGCACATAGCAAAAAAAATATTTTACTCAAGTAATCTACATACAATTTCCTACAAAAAGTAGTCCTCCTTATGGGATTGCCCCTACCAAATATCAAAGTGTTCTTTATAAAACCAGGTCGGAAAGATGGTTTTCAGTGCGACAACTTCAACAGCTTCCATTTGCCAAGAAAACTGTCCTCCTCCACAGCTCCTCCGGATGCAACTCCACCACCAATTGCGATCTACGGGAAAAGCAAAGTGGGAATTGCAGAGCTCGCAAGGGCGACAAAATCTTAATTTATTACATCAACTGAAACTGTAATATATTCATGCTTACGCCTGAGAATTTGAATGCACTGTTGTACTTTATTAAACATTTTCCACTTAAAGACTATAGTCGTCATAAATTAGGAAACTTCGCTCACCAAACTTCACCCCCGGTGCATTTCGTACGAACTCGAAGTTCACACCCGCCGCGCAAGCTGCGCTATTGTCTTCGGCATTTACATTTACGGAATCACCAGTGTATATTGAGCTAACAATTGTGGTTCTTTTTGTTATTAATAAAGTTTTTATTAAAGTCATTGCCTGTCTTAGCTATTGTTTTCTTCTTTTATCTGACTTGTTCATTTTTGTTTGTACTTATTTTATGTCTGCTTACAGTTTATTTAGTTCCGTGCACATATCATTGCTTACATGTTAGAAAACCCTTAGTTCTTAAAAACCATAACTAAATATCGAGCGATAACAATAATTATCCATATGGAAGATATTATTGTTCAAGTTGTGAGAGTCAAAAATCACTTAGGTTAGGTTGATTCGTACGTCTTCGTGCGAAAACTAGTTAACACCAACGAAACAAACATGAGAAGGAAAATTGTTTATTTTATTTACAGAAACATTGCTGTGAAATGCTATGTCAACTGTCTTTATGAATTTAGAAAATTGTCAGTATAAAATAACTAGAATAAAAAGTTGTAAAGTTCGAAGAATAATCATCCAAGTCCTAAGTTGTTTCTTTCATAGTAAAAATTGATTAAAAATTAACCTTTGATTGACAACAGAAGAGTGACGTCAGTCAGGTAATTGCTTAGCGTGCCTTGAAAAGTGCGGAAATCTTCAAGACAAGAGTGAATAGGCATTTAGTGGGCAGAAATGTACCATCATAGACCACATCGTCACATATCACCATGTGCGATTGTGATCAAATGACTGCCGCGTCTATAATAAAAGAAAATCACCATACAAATTAAATAGTGGTGATCACCTTCAAACCGATACCGCCTCCGTGAGCGAGTGGTAACAGAGCCCCCGGGTCGGGCAAAGTTCGGATTTTTCGGATGGCCCGGGTTTCTGATCACCAACCCAATACCCATCAATTGTAGCGATGACATGATTTCAACGATGAAGGCCCAGCAGTAGGACAGTATGTAGGCCAATTACTATTTTCAAAACTATGCGGATTCGCTGTAGCCACTGAGTCACGGGCACCTTGAAGTTCTACAGATTTCCTTGTTGCTAATGTGATCCTATACCAAAATACTGAGCACATTATTGAAAATGCGCGGGTGGATGAAGATCTTTTGCCCCGCCCAGCTAGACCGGTGGGTGGGGTAGACCGTGGTTAAGTTAAGGTTTTTTTTTGTGCCGTGCTGGTGGCGGTACTTTAAAAGAATACTTTCCACAGCCCCATATCTTCTCATGGGTGTCGTAAGAGGCGACTAAGGGTTTTTTTCAGCAGACCATCTGAGTCAGGCCGCAGACAACGCTCAGGCGCAGTTCCTAAATGCTGAAATGGTGTTTTTGGGAGACTTCAATGCCCACCATGAGTCCTGGTTAGGCTCATCAAAAACAGACCATGCAGGCCGAACTGCCCATGCGTTTGCTCTCACGCAAGACCTGACGCAACTGGTACACCAGCCCACCCGGGTACCAGATATTGTCGGTCATACTCCCTCTTTATTGGACCTTCTGCTGACGAGTCACCCAGCCGGGTATAAAGTGTCGGTTGGTGCTCCATTGGGCTCCTCCGATCACTGTCTGGTTGGCGCTACAGTGCCTTGTGCAGCTCCCCCACAACCTGTGGAGGTGACGCGGCGGTTATGGCACTACTCGTCGGCAGATTGGGACGGATTGTGAGAGTATTTTGCCTCCGTCCCTTGGCGGCAGTGCTGCTTTAAAGAAAAGGATGCTTCAGAGAGTACATCTGCTATCGCTGACGAGATCAGTACCGGAATGGAATACTACATTCCTTTTACTGATGTCGTCAGTGCTAGCAAATCTGATCCCTGGTTGAATCGCGAGTGTGCCGCAGCTGTTGAACAAAAACAGGCGGCGTACCGTGCTTGGTCTAGGGCCCAGGCACTCAATGATCATTCAAACCTTGCCTCCCTGAAAGCAGCCTTTAATAAAGCCACCAAGGCCACGAAGAGGGCTTACATTAGAGCAGACGCCCAGCGAATTGCACGTGTTGGCCAAGAACTCATCACGCACCCTACGGGTAGCCGCTCCTACTGGCGACTGGCTAAACACGTGCAATCTAACTTCTACGTGCCTTCGCTGCCCCCACTGAAATTTCCTGATGAATCGTTGGCTCATCAGCCGCAAGAGAAAGCCGATTTACTGGCTAACCTCTTTGCCGCGAACTCTTGCATCGATGACTGCGGTGCTGCGCCGCCTGACATTCCACATTGCGGCTCCACAATGCCTGATATTCGTATCAGGCAGTGTGATGTTCGCGCCGAAATGCAGTCACTCGATGTCAGGAAAGCCAGTGGCCCTGATGGAATTCCAGCTGTGATGCTGAAGAAATGTGCAGCGGAGTTGTCTCCAGTGTTCACTAGCATGTATCGCCTCTCCTACAATTCGGGTCTTGTGCCGCTGTCTTGGAGGGAGGCAAACGTTCAACCAGTTCCCAAAAAAGGGGACCGGTCTGACCCTACCAATTACCGTCCAATAGCCGTAACCTCAGTTTTAGCTAAAGTGTTTGAGCGGATCATAAACACGCAGCTCACCCGAGGATCACTCTCTCATTCACGACCGTCAGTACGACTTCCAATCAAAACGGTCTACGGGTGATCTTCTAGCGTACGTAACACACATCTGGGGGGAAGCTATGGACAAGCATGGGGAATCTTTGGCCGTCAAGCCTTGACATTGCCAAAGCTTTCGACCGTGAATTATGGCATCGTTCGCTTGTCTCCAAGCTTCCGGCATATGGTCTGCCACCTCGCCTATGCGACTGGGTCGCCGGATTTCTGGAGGGACGTAGAATACGTGTCCTTTGCGATGGTCTAAAATCACGCTTTCTCCAGATTAATGCCGGAGTGCCGCAGGAATGAATATTACAAGATATCTCTTGGTAGTATTCATTGCTATGCGGATGATAGCACGGTCCACGCGCGTTATTTCGAGCGCCCTGGGGCAAAGCAGATCGACATCGAGGAGAAGAGGCGAAGTCTTGTTGTTGAGCTTGACGGAGTGTTGGACCGCATTTCAGAATGGGGTGCATGCAATCTTGTCGAGTTCAATGCCAAGAAACCGCAGGTGTGTGCATTCACAGCAAAGGCGTCGCCGTTCCTTTTCCATCCCTCTTCAGAGCACCCCGCTACCGATTAAGGATAGCCTAAACATCCTTGGCATGGATGTTCGTAGCAACCTAAACCAGCGGGACTACATTGAGAGCGTCATTAGAACTGCATCCCGTAAACTCGGAGTCCTGAACAGAGTGAGACGATTCTTCACGCCTGAGCAGCTCTGTCTCTTGTATAAGACACAAGTTCGCTTGTGTGTGGAATACTGCTCTCATCTCTAGGACGGTTCCGCCAAGTACCTACTCGAAGCTCTTGACAGGTTGCAGCCGCGTGCTATCCGTATTATTGGAAACCCAGAGGCAACTTTGACCCTTGAGCCTCTCCAATTGCGTAGAGACATTGCCAGGCTAAGTGTTCTCTATCGCTTCTACAATGGGGAATGCTCTGACGAGTTATTCCAGCTTATCCCACCCTCACCTTTCCACTCCCGTACCACGCGTGCTGGACTACGGCGTCACCCACACACAATTCAACATTTGTTGGCCTGAACTAAAAGGTTCGGTGACTCGATTCTTTGTCGTACCATCCAGACGTGGAACGCTCTTCCAGCACATGTGTTTCCTTCCTCGTATAGTCCCGGGTTCTTCAAGCGGGGCGTGAAAAGGCATTTCTGCAGGCCTTCAAGGTGAGGATGGCCAGCCCAGTGATTCGTTAGAATGACTGGGCTTGTCAACCTCATATCTGGACCTCACGACCGCTTTCCATGAGGTGGAGTAAGGTGATCTTGACGGGCAATATAAAAAAAAAGAAAAAAAAAAGGTGCCCGTGGCTAAGCGACGGCAGCGGGTCGGCAACAATCCGATGTTAAGCAACGCCAGTCAGATCGGGTTATGAATAGGTGACCACCCAGACCGAAATCAAGTGATGTGTTTTTGGGGCATCTCCGTGCTTCGGAAGGCACGTTAAACAGTTGGTCCCGGCTGACGTCGCAAGATATCAGTCGTAAAGCCTAGTCAGAGGCCTACAAAGGCGGCTTTCTGACGGTAAGGTTTATCACTGGCCTTACATTCACCTCTCCAACAATCAGCACTGAGCCCGCGTGTTGCAGTATGGCTCGTACCACCTCATAGTTGAGGTGAGGCCTGTGCCTAGCAGTTGGACGCTATAAGGCTGTATTTGTTTGTATTTGTTTGCCCGGCTAGACGACGCCGCGCACCACCGCTCGTGACCACGGTGACATTCAATTGTCGCCGAAACGTCGAGAAAAATAGGTGAAGCAATTTATCGTTATTTGTTTGGTTGCATAAACCAATTTTTATAAGAATTAATATATCATATTCAGCATGATATCTGTATTACAACCATATCACCACACGTAGCTATGCCTCGCTTAAGGCGCATCGCATTCTGGCCGAGCCACTAAACGTCCGGTAATCCAGCTCGCGCAACTCTGACACGAGGCGCTCCGGACGGACAGATCATCCGGCAAGTATTATGGCAGTACCGACAGAAAATTAATACAAATAAAAAATTACAAGCACGGTAAATTTTTACAAGGTTACAAGTAAAGTAACGTACATTTAAGTACCTTTATAAATCATTTAAAATAGTTCACAATTTAGGCGGTTTTATCGCTGACTAGCAGTCCGTCAGCGGCTTCACCAGCGTATACTGTCTTTCCTGTCAAAACATAGCTTATAAAAAAATATAGGCTAGAGGCATTATCAGGGAGTGACAATGTAGCCTTATATTGGTAGAATATTTTTTTAAATCGGTCTTGTACTTTCTTAGCCTATTCAATACAAACAAACAAATCTTTCCTCTTTATAATACTAGTTATAGATAGTGATGATTTCCAGGCAATCTCTATAGATTAATTACAATCACCTGAAGAACAAAGAGTTATTTATTGCCTGTTTTATTTAGTCAATACCGACATAATTATTTATAATTTTCAAAGAGAAATATAGTAATAGACAATAATATCAAAGTCTTGACTTACGAATTTTGTATGCAAAAGATTTTGCCCGATCGAGTATCAACTCTTATTTTTTTGTTTGCACAGCAAGCTCACGTGACCTACGCTTGCTTCAGAGTTGCTCCAACTAAATATGTTACTGTTTTGCTATGGTCGGAGGCTCAAAATAATGTTTCGAATAAAAAAATTTCAGGTGACAAGACGTAGACCTATCACATTTTTCGTATATATAAATTTTAGTTATGTGTACTTATTGCGTTGACCCTACCTTTTTACGAGCATGTCACTGGTGAACTTCACTCTTTGGTAACTTCAGACTAAAGTGTTGAAAACTAAGACAATTTCAATGGGTAGGCTTCTTCTTAAGCCGTGTATGGATAGTTCAATTGCAAGTGGTAATATTACTTTAGTAGTAGCTCGTCTTCTAGGAATTCCAGTTAGGTCTAAGTATTTTTAGGTGGGTATAGACTAAAGCTTTTTGCTAGAGCATTGCATTATAATGTAACGTTTTTACGAATGGTAAAATAAGGGAAAATGCTCAGTATTCTAAAAACATTATCTGTGATGTAACGTTTTTCTTGGTTTTTAAAACGTAGTTAAAACAAACCATTGAGCGTCGTGTTCGCAATGTGTTTCGAGTAACATTAAAAACGACATATGACCGATGTTCTGATACAGGTGAGTACTCAAATCCATCAGCACCTCTGTCCTTTAACTTCCTTGCAGTGAGGTACTCGCGTTTGATAGAAATCCGCAGAAGGTGTACGTAATTTTTTACATCAACAACTTTGCTATTGATTTGATATAATCGTAAAAAGAAAAGACGGATATCTAGTTAGCAAACAAATAATTTACGTTCAAGGAGTTGCCACCAATAACTCTCACCTGCATGCGTGTTGATTAAGCCAATACCTCTCAATCGCAGCGAAGACTTGATTTTAGTGATGGAGGCCTTTATTCAGCAGTGGGACATACCTTGCGCAAATTACTTAGTTCCGTATTTTCTCTTACTAAAGACAAACACATAGATGTTGCCACAAATGCCAAAATGAGTCTAGTTTCTAAATTAGGACTCAAATAACTGTAGTCCCGTATAACCCTACCTTCGTTAATAATCGTCATATTAAGTAAAATCCCCGTGTTAAATAACTCTCTTCCCTTTTCCGAAGTAAAGGACTCCATCACACACAAACAAATTGCTCTTGCCTGTGCGGTTGCAAAATACATAGGCACTCCGGTTTGTGTGATTTTTCTACGGGAAGAGATAATCTTGAAAAAAATACATGCACACATCATTCCTTACCCTGTACGTTCTGCTAATATTTCCTACGGAACCTTTCATGTCTTTATTGGATATTTACAGCCCACACGTGGGGGTATAAGACCTTGAAATTGAGCAGACACTCATATTCACAGTAATAAATTTAGGAGTGCGCCGCGCCTGGCTGACAAAATATCGTAACCCAAAAATTACTGCTTTAGGGAATTACATATATCTGAAAATCTATTTATGATGATTCATATAGTAAGTTAGTAAGTTTTATTAGATGGAATGTTTAGTATAATAGTTTTGTATAATTACTTTGATAAAATTGCATCTTGATAAATATGCAAATGCATTGTGTTAGTTCTAAGTAAATCGAGTGATTCAAATAAAAGTATTTAGGATGGTCCATAATGAAAACACGTTGAGGTTTTACTGAGCTGAATAAGTATAGAATGAAAAATTTATTCTAGTCTATAGAATTAGTTATTCCAAAAAAGAATATTAGCTTTTTATCTTTAGACAGGCGAAATCACACATTCGTTTTTTTAAAACCAAATTGATAAAGTTATAACTACTCGTACTAAGAAAGTTAATTGTACGATTGCGATAAGCACCCAACATCAAGCTGTTATTGAAACATGAAGCTGTTTTTTATGAAAGCTTAGGTTACGTGGTTTTGTAAACCATCGGTGGTAACCCTAGGGTGCGTACGTAAGCCGTTCATCCTAAGCCTTTCGATTTATACTGGGTGATTGCTTGCCTGAAATAAAGTATATTTTTCTTTATTGAAATCAGTTGGAATTATATTACAAATCATTATTCAAAGTTTCAAGGTCGAGTTGCACAACGTTCGTAATGCGACTGACGTTTCATGTTAACCATGGGTTTCATTATAATTAACTGTCGACGTTAAGATACTTCAGCTAGAGCCTAATAACCTAACTTATATTGAAACAAAAGTTAACTTTATATCTATTGATTATCTTAAAAGTCCGAAACACTTTGCCCCTTTAAAAACCACTCAGAAGTTTTATTTATTTATTTAAGATTTATTGCACAAATGAAGTGCAACAGGCAAACTTTATGCCATAAGGCATTCTTTACCAGTCAAGCTTTGGGTCACACAGATAATTTTAATATCGGGTGCGGTGAGATAAACAAATGTTATCTGATGGTCACAAATTAAATATAAAATTGACACATTAAAAAACCAAGGTATACATTATAAGGAATATATAATAATTATACAATACATACAATATCTATTCAAATACAATAAACAAATAGAAGCCCAATTACGATAAATGTTCACGAACTCGTTTCTTAAAACTATGTTTGGTCTAAGATGCTCTAATCCCGGCGGCAGCCAGAGAGTTCCAGAGCTTGGCCGCTTGCACGGTTAAGGAATATGCGTAAAAGTCAGTGCAAAGGTGATTTTGGGCCAAGTATCCTTACTATCTATGCCCATTATAGGCCTTCACAATGAGACACAGAAAATGAGTACCTGCTTGTTTTGATTTGTTTATAAACACATTTCATATCCGACAGTCCGAGTTCCGAAGTCAAAAATAATACTTTAAACTCTGAAATGGTTGTTTCATGAAGTTCGCTCTTCAAATAATAAATCTCTCGATATCGCCGCCCTCGACTCAATCACAGACTGCGAGGGTCCTCAAGGAGATTGTTCGACCTCTCAGCGTCTTGTTAGCTCCGGAGCCTAGCCGCTTATTTTTGTTATTAAACTCAAATTAAATTGGAAGGATTTTTCTCGTAGACTTTAAGTTCGCCTTGTTAGACGTGAGTGAATTTCGGATAACGGGGATTTGCGAGCAGGTTTGTTGGAAGGCTTTAAGCTAATCGCTTTTAGTGAGTTACTTTTAGTCTATGGCAGTGTGGGTCATGAATTTGTGGGGGGAACAGGTAATAAGGACAGGTATGATCAGATGTATTGCTGTTTGGCAGAAGCATATCAATTGCAATCAATAGTTTTATAGTACTTAATTACTTTCATGAATATATAGCAATAGTTTCGAACCTCTAGTTTTAACTAAATATATTTAAAATAAATCAGATGAACTGCCATGCCATGTATGCTAAAATGATTCCCTGACAAAAGCTTACGTGTAAATCCAAGATGGGAAGAAGATTTTGCATTACAGCAGCTTTCAGCTGCGTTGGGATTGGTTTGGCTTATTTAAATTGATAAAACTGGTAAAAAGATTTAAAAAAATATATTAATTTAAGTCACATCTCACTAATATAATAAATGCGAAAGTTTGTGAAGATGTATGTATGTATGTTTGTTACACTTTCACGCAAAATCCACTGAGTGGATTTGGATGAAACTTTACAGTAATACGGCTTATACATCAGAATAGAGCTACAATTTATATAGATTTTATGTAACTTGGCCATAATATAAAATATAACGAAACGCGGGCGAAACCGCGGGCGGAAAGTTAGTAGTGTCATAGTTACTTACAGATTATCTTATTTAACTGTTAAGGTCTTAAAAAAATATTCCGTATACAGATTTATACTGATCCTCTCTTACCGTTGAACGAAAAATGAGACTCAGATAGTTACGCTAGCCGCTTCCCCTTACCGACCCGCAAGATGCCTTTTCACGCCTCGTTTAAAAGGACCCATGTTTTAGAGATTAGAAAACCCACGAGTCGGAAGGACTGTCTATTGTTCAGAGAAACTGAACTTTTTATCCTGTTAAAGTTCAGCTAAACATCTTCTTCGCCAGAAGAAGTGTAATTCCAATTTTATAATGAACTTTGCAAGTAGCTGTCCTGCTGTATTATTGAGTTGATCTGACGGACGGCCCATGATCTGTACCGGTGACATTAAATATTCATCACGTCCTATCACTCCTCACTGATAGCTGGGCAATAGTTGATGCCGTAATCCGAAAGAGTAGGGTTCGAAATGTTATTAAATATGTTTGGGTAAGGTGAGTGCACCCGTGTGTTGTTTGTTTGTTTTTCTTTCATTATTAGAGAAAAAATTGTTATATTCTAGCGTAGAAGTTAACTGGAGAGAAAAAATACTACTATTAAAAATTGTCAAGAAGGGGAAAAACAATTCTGGAATCAGCCATATTTTTCATCATTCTTAGCCATCTTTTCGTCCTCTGTCCTTTTTATAAAACATATACTGTTCAAACATAATGAATCGACTGAAGGTCTCAATCTTTTGAAGGGCAGTGATAGTTGTAAAGAGCTGATACAAAATTTGAGTGTTTTCGGACACAGGACAATCTACGGAAGACTATTGTAAATGATGAAATTAAAAAATATATATATAAATAAAAACTAAAGATACTGGTCTAAAAGTAACTAGTTGGTCCCATCACTGACAGAAACAATGCTCTTAAATTTGTGATGAAGATGTTCTGAGTGACCATCATTTTCATCACAAATAAACAAAAAACGTAGTCGCATCTCGCGTAGCTATCTCAATAACTTACGTATTATGCTCGTGTTAATAAGTTTGAATGTAAATTTCACAAACTTGTGATTATTCGTGCTTGCTGTTATGTTAAAAAAGCAATGGTACAAAAAATCGCTAATATTCTTGAACGTCACTCATCGTTGAGAAGCGATCGGTGCTGTACCTGAACTTAAACTTAAAAAAATATCTGATCTGAACTTTCTACCTAAGTAAGTACGAGTAAATACCTAAGTTCTAAGTAGAACAAAAGGTAATTAATAACATTAATAACTGCTTGACTTAGAGAGAACAACAAAGTTCCTCAGGCAATTTGTATGTTACCGCTGCACAGATTCAAAAATCACATTAAATATGTTTTATTAAAAAAGGGGTATTATACTACCGATGATTACCTTTTAGATAAAAAAGCCTGGGATTAAAGCTCTCTGCTCAGTGCGGGACAGTTACCTCTTGTAATATCCATTAATTAAATACCGGACTTAAGTGTATTAATGACTAACAATTTTTATCTTTGGAATTGTATGAATGACTTGGTACAGCTTATTGTTTTATATTCTGTAGCTTTGCTGTACTTGTCAGGTTGTTTTGTTTATTTATTGATGTTAGAATTTAAGCAGTTATTTTTTCTCAACAAACAAATTGTACTCATTTTATTATAGTATTTATGTTACACACATCAAAAGTGTCTAGGGATCAAGCATTTTTATGCGGATTTCTTGAGATTGAGATGTGGCTTTGTAATAAATTTATGATTTTATAAATTTATATGGATCCTTTTTGGTGCATTTCATAATTTGAAACAGGAACTGTCAATCAAATTCGAGTAAAAGATGAAAATCAGCTGTCAATATTTTCCCTATAAAAACATACAACGCATTGAAGACATTATTAGTGCTACTGTTTCCCTACTACTGATTAAAACCAACGTTATTATGGAGCGGCGACGTCATTTAAGCAGGGAAGAAATGCTCAGAGCCGTGGGAATGATAGAAGCTGGTTCCCGGCAACGTACTGTGGCTTTAGCTCTGAATACAAGTCAGAGTGTTATCAGTCGACTTTGGACACGTTACCGAAGCACTGGTACCGTGGCTGAGCGCCATGGAGGACGGTATCGCGGCACCACACGGAGACAAGACCGATACATTCAAATCACAACTCGAAGAGCTCCAACAATAACCGCCATGATGTTAGCCGTGAGGCTTCATCACTCTTCAGCGAACTTAATTAGCGACCAAACAGTCAAAAACCGCTTGCATGAAGTGAACCTTCATTCCCGAAGACCGCTAAGGGTACCACCTATAGCAATGCACAATCGTAGGATTCGATATCAATGGGCTCTTGAACACAGAAATTGGGCAGAAGAACAATGGCGTTTCGTGTGCTTTTCTGATGAGTCTCGTTTTGGTATGAGACCGGATACAAGACGTATACGACACTGGAGAACCCCTGGACGCCAACAGCGATTAAAATCCTGCCAGGAAGTCCATCCTTATAGTGGTGGAACCATCATGGTATGGGCGGGTATTTGGATCGGCGGAAGAACTGAGTTGATTTGGATCAGAGGCAACCTCAACGCTCAAATTTATGCTGAGACGATTGTATCAGACGTCATCGTTTTGCAAATTATTATTTCAGTGAATGCATGATAATGCACGACCGCACACCGCAAGAGTTGTAAGACAGACTGTCGCCGCAGCTAACATCAATGTCCTGCCCTGGCCTGCTCAGTCGCCAGACTTGAACCCGATTGAGCATGCATGGGATATGCTACAGAGAAGAGCTCTGCCGAATATGGAGGGTATCCAGTCGCAAGAAGACCTTTTTTTGTTGTTGCAACGAACATGGGCGGCCATTCCACAGCGTGATTTGGATGAACTCATTTTGAGTATGCCAAACCGATGTTCTTGTGTTGTTAGTGTTCGCGGTAGAAACACGGATAATTAATTGTTTAAGTTAAAAAACTGTTATTTCAATCTTTTTTTCGAACTTTAATGTTAGTGGTTCAAATGTCAAAAATCCCTTTATTAGGAAAATGGCAAATTTCTTTATTAATGCAAAGGTGACTTGGTTTATCGTTACTGTAGACAAACGAAAACACTTTATTTGATGAATCCTTAAAGAAAATTTTAATTAATATCAATCAGGAGAAAAGTTATTGCAAAAATATATGTTGATCCCTAGACACTTTTGATGTGTGTATTTAGACTTTATAAAAGTACTGATTAAGTCTATTTATATAAAGATATTTAAGTTTTTTTTGGAGACATAATTATCAGAACGTGGAGAAGTACTGGTACCAATTACAGCTGGTAAAAATACCAAATGTTTAATTTTGCTATGATATTTGTCAACAAACAGTCTCCGACTGCCATCAACTCCAATCCTGCTTCCATTAAGCATCAACAAACATTCACATAGACGAGTCGATAACAAATCTCCGAACGTTGCAAATCAAAATGTGCGGCTTTATTCAAACACAAAACGATCCCCTGCAGGAACATCTTATGCCAAATTATTTTTCTATCGTTACGCTTTTCTTGACGCTCCCGGAATGGTGAGTAATACGTATTTTCTCGGTATTTCGTGGTTATTTTAACATGTGCTTGGCATGGATAAAATGTTTTCTTTATCATGCCAGTAAGTATTTGTGAAAGGTTTGAATTTTCCAAATATGTTTCTATAAATTGACAAGTATTTCTGCATACCAGTCAGTTCTGTGTGACTTAATTTTTTTTTTAATTTGTTATTCTTGTTTATTATCCTGAACGGTTTACTAACTTGAATAAAGAGGAAATTTAGTAATGAAATTCTAGGGTTATTGTTTGTTTGTGCAATAAAGCATACAAACAAACAAACAAAAATATTTTAATTAAATAGACCTGTAACAAGTACTTTTAAATCGCAATAGCAAGCCGAAAACAATAAATAAAACCAGAAAAAAAGCATACTAAATAATACGGGTACAATTTGCTGATGAAAGTGTTTCTTTGTAGTGATTAAGATGTTGTTTGTTCAGACAAGAAATTAAATTAAGACCTATTAAAAAAAAGTGAAGAAGAAAATTAATACACATTTTTCCTAGACCACCATCTTTCTTGTGAATCTTAGCAAATGTCCCGAGAAAGTGCTAGCTACAATGTTATTTTTATTTAGCTTCTTGATGAGTTTTTATCTTCTTTGTCGGAGAAAGAGCGTTCCTTTTGGTCAACACTTGCACTTAATTTTCTCTCTGCTTTTTGTCACCGCGTTCCTTGTTCCACTTTCGGTAAAATCTTATCAGTTTCTATGTTTTTATAAACTGTATGCGCTATCACTTAATAAAGGCAAACGTGTTATGATTTGTACTTACTATCACTTAAATAATTTCAATTCACATAAATGATGTAAAATAGCTGTCATTTCAAACAAAATACTTAATTTTGAAAAAAATATTAGAATTCACTGTTTTAAAACAGACAAAAAACAATGTTAAAAAGACACGTGATTTGCTTACATGGAATTGATAGGTTCATTTCAGTTCGTGCGTAACTTAAGTACATACGTAAGCGATAAGATAAGATAAATATTCTTTATTGCACATCAAA
This sequence comes from Udea olivalis, assembly GCA_947369235.1. Classification (NCBI taxonomy): domain Eukaryota; kingdom Metazoa; phylum Arthropoda; class Insecta; order Lepidoptera; family Crambidae; genus Udea; species Udea olivalis. Next base: position 13,568,585 of record OX376351.1, read on the forward strand.
AAAATAACAATGACGGTTTGTATTACACAAAATAGTAAAATGACACAATAAGTTGGTCTTATTGCTAAAAAGCAATCTCTTCCAGACCACCCAAGTAGGGGAAAATGTTAAAAAAAGGGTAAGTATGTGCACAAAAACAGTCAAATGTAAATTTAAATAACAAAATAATAATACAGGATATGTACTAATTAGCCCACCAATAACCAAAGAGATCAGAAAAGGAAAATGAGTTAAAACGATATTGTACAAAGTTTAAACTTGAACTATGGTTCGCGTTTTTCTTAAAAGTTGACATCCTATTTAAATGTTTGTAAAACGAGAGCATTATCTCATGACAAATTGTCGATTCAACCTCACCAGTAGCCACCAGTGAATAATGGGCCCACTGAAGCCGAAACGACCCGAACGTTATCGAACCTGCCTTTAAAACAAAACACTACGTCACTAGTCCATCTGTTTGAATGCTACGATGCCACGACATACACAGGCGCCGAGCTCCCACGCACGCCTTTTTTGCCTCGAGGGTTAAAACAAAAGAGAAGATAAAAGAAAATAAGAGAAAACAGTCCTTTTTCCGCACATCAACATCACGCGGTTGTCACGTCAAGTCTCTACACGCAAATAGTTAGAGCGGACGGAAGGAAGACTTATGACAACCCTCGTCAAACACTAGGGCTGTCACGCGCCTTACACGGAAAATGTTTTACGTTGTACCAGCATTTTATTGGTTTCAATTTCACCGTTGCCTTGTCACGGATAATGCGGAGTTTTTGGCTCCCTACGCTAAGCCACAGTACTGTGGTGAAAAATGAGTAATAGCAATTCATTTTTTAGCAGTAGTAAATTAGCAAACGCATCTTAGTTGTAAGTGTTTAATGATTTTCTTTCTTAAAAGGAAATGTCTATAATGGGGAAAGTTAAACCACTCTTAAAAGTCTAGATACATTTTGAAAGCAGTTATTTCAATTTATCTTCTGAAAGAGTGTGATTTTGGGACATGAATGCTAATCTGCAGTGTCTATATAAAATGATACTTTTCGTTGTGCTGTTATGTGACAGCATTCATTTAAAGATTTACCACGTTCACTGTCCCCCATACAAGGGTTATCTTTTTCCTGTCAAGTCACTCTTATTTTGCGACACCAAATGGAGTTTAGGTAGGGTTTACAATTCGAGGGAAAATCTTTTTTTGTAAAAAGCATACTTACTTCTTGTTCGTTCCAATTAATAACCTTGAAATCGAATTTGTATTTGTGCTTATTTTTATGTGAGGTACAGCGTTGTTAAGTAACTGTTTCTTTTTTCAACTGTGGCCACTAGTGCAGTGTGTCGATCCATCGCTGATGACTCATCACTTCGTAATACGATAGTATCGAGACGAAATTGTTTTCAGTTTAGCCTTTGTTATGGATTTTGACGAGTTGTTTCGGGATTTGCGCACATGGCCTGTTTGTTTTTATAAATTAGAAGACGTTACAACAAATGGGAGGAAACTACTTGTGCACTTTTAGGTAAAGTGATCAGTGACTTTGTACCACACTGCCAGAAAATATACTATTGTAGTTAGCACAATACATAACTAATAATTGCGATAAATATTGGTCTTTTTAGCCTCTTGTCCGTTAAGTTTGATTAAGTCAGTTTAGAGTAAAAGTTTGTTTCTTGTTACTTTTATAACCCTATCTGCCTTGAAGTTATACTTGTTCAAACCCAAAAACTTCAAGGCCATTCAAAACTAAAAAATATTTCTTGACACAATATTCAAACAAATTGATAATTGTACCTATTTATAGATTATCTTACTCAGTCATTCATTAAAGCAGAGTCAAACCTATATTTTATTCGTATTACTATCTAGAGTACTAACCTATTATAATTTAGAAGTGACCTTTCATAACCTGAACTATTCTAACTATTACAATATTGGTATTTCGAAGTTAAAAGCTCATATTAATTTGGAAGCCATTAAGGTGGTCGGTATCTACAATAACTAAGGAAATATAAGTAATTTAATTGAAAGTTAAATCTATATAGGGTGACAGGGAAAATAGACATATTCCTTACAAAGCGTAATACTTAGTAGACATTATTTGCAACAAATTAAGCACCGTCTAGGGGTCCAAAATTAATAGTTAACGAGATCTTGGCGTTTTATTATTTTGTCTAAAGTTTCCGACTTGTCTCCGAAAAACCATTGTTTAAAAAAAACAGTATCGTCTGGGCATTTATCTGATACCTTTTAGATAGCTTATTAGCTAGCCAATGTTTTTAAATAAGTTAAGCCTTAGATCTTAATAGTTTCAGAAAGAAAAAGCATAACATGACGAAATTCACGAAATTTCGGAATTTTTATTCAAAAACTACATCAATTACTCGAAAAAAAATGTAGTAAAAAAATGGCGTAACAAGTACCTATAAGACAAAAACATACAAAATACATGTTTTCAGATCGATACGCACCTAAAATTGCCGATAATATCGAAATAAATTTTGCGTTTGTTTGTGCGTAATAACCTCTATCGTATTGATTTTTCATTAGGCTTTTAGCAAAACTGATAACAATTATACCTTTTTAGTAAGCCCATACAACTGGGTAGTTTTTCTTATACTTTTTACGCCAGCTTTCGAACATTTTCCTTCTAGTAATTGATGTAGCTTTTAGATAGAAATTACGAAATTTCGTGACTGTCGCCATGTAATGCCGTTTACTTCTGAACCTATTGGGATTTTAGGCTTGACCTTTATTCAATACATCAACTAGCTAATGAGCTTTCTAAAAAGTATCAGTTAATTGCCGAGACTTTGCTATTATTTTTAACTGTTTTTCGGAGACAAGTCGAAAACTTTAGAAAAAATATTAAAACACCTATATCTAGTTACCTATTATTTTTGGACCCCTGGTTGACAGGGCCTAATTTGTTGCAAATAACGTCTCATATTACGCTTTTCAAGGAATAGGTCTATTTTCCCTATCACCCTGTATAAATAAAAATTAATCGCCAAATGCGTTGTTAAGCGCAACACTCGAGAACGGATAGACGAATTGGGCTTACTATTTTTTTTAAGTAAGGACTTAATTGTAAGGAAAAGGTTTGTAAAAGAGAAAACAAATCGAACAGATTAATTATGACGTGTGAAGCCGGGGCGAGTCGTTAGTATTGAAAATAAACAAACAAAACCACACGTATTCAGTACTAAATGTAATATAAAAGCCAATACATTTGATTGTCGTTGTCTTAAAACTTTCGGGAAGCGGGAACTTTACGCGCGTATCTCAAGGTTTGCTAATAAAATTGTCATGAGATGAAATTCCTATATGGGTGGCGGAGTCAAGCACTGAAAGAACGGTTTATATCACCAAAATACGTTTTTTTTATGTAAATGGAGCTTAATGAACAAAAAGAGAGCTCAATTAAATAAATAAAATATAATAATAGGTGCCACACAGCACACCACCCATTGTGTTTTGACTGGTCTTCAAGTAATTATAAATATCCTTGTGTTACGAGGTATGCCACAGGAAATTAAGCCAAGTGCGTGTCCCAGCACACACAGACCCGAGCCGACCGGCTGATCGGGAATCGAACCCGGGAACCACGCAAGCCACGGCGAGAAACCGTGCTACAGCACTGTTAAATTAGGTATGTAGGTAGTAAGTTTATCTAATATTTTATTCATTGAAATGAAGCCGTTTTATGAGGTTAAAACCGCATAAATGAATTTGTGTTTTATACCTATTACTGCTTCGGCTGTTTCTAAGCTACTTGCCGCATTGCATGTACCTACTGCATAGTAGTGATTTAGTTACTTCGACTTGCGATCTGAGATAGGGGTTAGACAGGGAACGGCTCAGTTAACGGGCTACTGCTCCCACGAGACTGCGTGGTTGCCTGATACTGCCTAAGTTAGTTAATATAGGCAATATCACAGTTTTATTGCAACACTAGCTTTCCGCCCGCGGCTTTGCCCGCGTTTCGTTATATATTATGGGCAAATTACAATTGTAGCCCATGTGTTATTCTGATGTATAAACTGTATTACTGTATGTAAAATTTCATTCAAATCCATTCAGTAGTTTTTGCGCGAAAGAGTAACAAACACACATACATACATCCTCACAAACTTTCGCATTTATAATACTAGAGCTTTCCACCCGCGGCTTCGCCCGCGTGACTTCATCGTTATATAATATGGCCGTTTTACATAAAATCAAAAGAAAAAAAAATACATAAAATCATTGTAAATTGTGGCCTATGTGCTATTCTGCTGTGTAAGCTGTTTTACTGTAAAGTTTCAGCTAAATCAGTTAAATAGTTTTTGAGTGCAAGAGTAACAAACACATCCTCACAAACTTTCGCATTTATAATATAAGTAAGATTAAGTAAGATTTATATTTTACCCACTAGTTAAGTGAAATTGATTTGGTAACACTGGCAAAACTCGAATTTATAGTAAGACTTTTTTTTAAACTGCCAGACATCACACCATTTTGTCATCATCTAGAAGTAAGGAAAAATATGTGACGAGGCACCAGACAAGTATTTAAGCAAAGGGGTGTCTCCAGCACACCCGGTACCCAGACAATTTAAACAAGATAGTTTCCTGAATTGACCCGGTAGGAAGCGAACCCGGGACATTTCAAAAGTCAAGAAACCATGATACAGCACACTACGCCAATCGTGTCGTCGTGTACTCACGTATTAAGAACGCCTTGATGAAACGAAGCCGAAAGAGTTTTCCAGGGGATTTTTAGAAATAGGCTTTCAAAAGATATGATTGAGATTTTTTGCCAGCACTATAGGATAGCTACTGGCTGCTTAATCACCCGATGGTAAGTAACGATGCAATCAAAAACGGAACTAAAAGAGGGATCGGCCATTACATTTTTTTTAAGCAGGCTTTTTAATCTTTGGTGGCTGATTTTATGCTTTAAAATTGTAATTAGCCAGGCGAGCAGCAGCAAAACCTTTTATTTATATATTTTCTTCTGCTGCCCAGGTGCAAATGATTTAGACGGCGTTATCAGACTTCTTGGGGTGCAAGAAAGGAGCCTCCCCGTGCGGTGCTTAGTAATATTGTATGCGTCTGGCGCACCCTGGACAACAATCTCCGTGGACAGTCAGTCGGTAATGCAGATTGGCTGATCCTTTCACCACGGTTCTAATGGCAATAATATTTATATTACTCACCGTAGTCGATTCGATAAGAAGAAGAAGACTTTATGTTAACTTGAAAAGACTCTCAAACCAACTTTAAGCAACGAGCCTTATAGCGCGCCATGGTGCGCCATAGTTGGTGAGGGCAAATTAAGGTACACTTAAAATCAGTGTCTTGGCCCATCAGGTACAGGCATTATTTATTTATTAATTTATAAAAAAACTCCGTGCCGGTTAGCAGATATATTCCAACACGTCGGCAGGTTAAACATAACAATAAATATCCAATTATACTACTACTTTAAATTATAACAAAAATACAATGTGAAAAATATAGAAATGTCCAAATAAAATTAAATAGAAAATAACAACAACAATAAAATAATACTCAGAATTCAATTAATTAACAAATAAAAATGTCATATCATATAAAAATTGTAAAAAATGCTGGTCAAGGTACTGGTATGCGGCGGCTATCAAGCGCCCCAGCCCATCAGCAAACAGATCGATGGAGTCGTGCTGAGCGAGCATGTCCCCGAGGCGAAGCGCGCGCGTTGTAGGTGCTTTCGCGGCATGTACCGTGCGTGTGACGGTCCTCTGCAGCAGGCGCAGTCGCCGGCGTGGTGCAATAAGCCCACCACTATCTCGAGGGATTCGCGAGGGTACCGTCTGACATATACTCTCCACTACGTACGGACTATCGACTCTGTGATGGATCACCGAGAGGTAATGGACCAAGAGAAGAAGTTTCCTCCTTAACGCGAGCGTATGCGGCCCAACCATGCCGTATACGAACGAGGATGGGTAAAGAAAGGGATAATACCCGTTGCTCTTTTTATAGAGCCAACGAGCGAACTTTCTTTGCAACTTCTCCACCATTACTGAATATTTTTTTTCATGAGGATCCCATATGACTGCCCCCCGTATTCGAGTTTGTTTCGTACGTACGCATAATGTAATTAGCTGAACCCGCTTTAATAATTTATTCTTTGGACATGTTACACAGTTGTTTGCTTTTTTTTTTGTAATGCGATGTCTTAATTATGAACAAATATTCCTCTCTTTCCTTCTAAATATTTTGGGAGAAAGCAACCGAACACGTACGGGTGACGGGATACCAAAACGTTTAAAGCCTCTTCTCCTTCAATCTCAATTTACCCAAGGCCAAGGTAATACGAGCACATAGTAATTTCTTCATTCTGCGAACAATGACACCGCATTACTTTGTTCTCGTCTCCGATTATAAGGAATGTGATTATTCCGTGTTGTTGCGCGACAATGAAATAAACAAGTCGAGTTTGTCGCTCATGTGGTGGCATTTACACCGGACGACTTTATTGTGCAAAAATACTTACAAACTAACCTGAATCCAACGATCATAAATGGACCAATCCTGAATTAGTAGTTTTATTTGTTCAACTTTTTGTCGTGGTAGAGCTTGTTTAACCAGGAATGACGCGCCACACTTTGTTTATATTTGGTTCATTTTGAAAAAAAATTTGTGAAGCCAATACCCATCCATTGCAGCGATGACTTGATTTAATTGATGCCATTGCCAATTAATTTACTTTTTTACTTTGTGTGTGGGTGAATGCGGTCATTTTTACTTAGACAAGCTCTATTTAATTAGTGCTCAGAAATTCAGAGTAAAACTAGTTGGAATCAGGCGAAGATGATCAATCTTATAAATTCTGAGATTGATCATCTCATTCATCATCAGCGTCATCGGCCTGCTGGACCAAGGCATTTAAATAAATAATATAGAAATAAACTTTTTTAATATTTAAATAAATTTATTGCATTGATAAATAGAATGCATAGCGGACTAAGTTGTCAGTAGCACGTAGTCAGCTTAACGAATGAATTTAAGAAGGCTTGTGCCGGCCTTTTGTTTGTAACGTTACCCCTGGATTATATTCATTTTAAATTATTGTAGACTTAAAACTACAACATCGTGACATGTAAAGAGTCCTGTTAGCGATATCTCGATAAAGCGTTTATTTACGGCTGCAAACGAGAGTTCGTTAGGATCGGCGCCGTAAGTCAGCTCAGAATACCTCTTATGACAGTTTGAATGCGCCGGGTGCTGGTCAATGATGGCTTGTGCGCATGCAAGCTTTGTTTGCGTACTGCGGAATTGCTCAGAATTTAGACGCTTTATAATGAAACGGGTACTCTGGTGATAGATTAATCGATTTTTTAAAACTTTACAGCACTGATGGTAATCGTTTACCGAAGTCTATGAAAACGCGCAACACCAGCTTTTGTATAGTCAGCAAGAAGAAACCAGCGGGCCTACCTACGGTTAAAATTTACGAGGTTTCGTGAAATTTTAGAAGAGTAAAAAGGACTCAAAACGAACATGTATGTAGTTTTATGTATTTTGGACAATAAAATATGCTCATTAGAATACCAAAAAATCACCATCAATTTCGAACGCTAAGTATGTTTTTTATTCTCACGAGCTATTTTTCGAAAGGTATTTTTGCACGCAGACAGGGAGCTAAATTACGATAGGAGGAGTCGCCCTCAGTGCCCTACCTCTCGAAAAACCGCCATAGGCCTCCTCTGCTGATTCTCATCGTAGTATTTGTTACCGGCACTCAACTCATGCTTGGTGGATTGGTGGATGCAGGACGCACCTTTTTGCAACGTGATTTCCGTAACGTCATGTCTCCTAATCATTTTAGATGGTTATCCCACCATCAATTAGTCTAAAAACTTTGTTGATTTAAGTGAAGGAAAAATCTTTCGTGTTGCATAATACACACAAATATAATCATTTATTTCAATTAACAAATTGTAATTTAATTGAAAATGATGTTTTGTTATTAACATTTTATTAATTGGTCTATTACATTCATTAAAAACAACTCAGTTAAGGTGACAATGAGTACTAATCTCCATTGATCAGCTGGAAATAGTGAGGCATGGCACTATTCATGTTCTTTCTGTTTTTTTTAAATAAATAGAATTAGGTATAAACACTTACGAACAAAATGTTTCTAAAGTACTTTAAAAAATCACATTCTACTATTTTATCATCATTTATTTCCTTATATCCTGGCCGTGGCTGGGACAACGTACGAGGCCCAATCACATAGATCGGAAGCAATAAATCAACAATTTAGCGCGCAATTTCCATAATTCACACAATATCAAGTTACCCCGCGAGAATAAAGAAAAATCCAATTTCCTTAGTCTGCAATGCTCGGAGGGGCGGGGAAAGGTTGCTTCTTGCCCCCAAGTCACACTGGGAGACAGAAGTCGACGCGTCAGGCCACCCTCATGGGTATTAGGCATTAGGCAGAGTTCTCACTCAAATGGTCAAGCAGGCTCTTAATATTCTGACTACCCTAAACCCAGACTCTGGACATTGCAGTAGCATTGATCTGTGGAGCCGTTTACTTTTTCCCATAGCTTTTTCTACCTATGGAACTTCTACCGAGTGTAATTCGTTGAATTTTTAAATCATTCCAATATCGTAAAATTGGATAAAACCATAACCAATAATGACTGCTGCTAGATGTGCTGGCAAGTTTAAAAAAACATACCTAACGTGTATAGAATTAAGTTTTCCTTCCGATCCTTCCATAGAATCGCACAACCTTCACGAAGTCAGTTTCTTCGTTCTAGCACGTCTTTTTAAATCATCAAAGAAAATCAATTCTTTTATCTAAGTTTTATATTTTGTTTTTAAAGAAACATCTTTTTTTAAATATATTTAACTTTAAAACGGGAAAATCTGCTTGTTAGAGCAAAATTTAAAACAGGAATGCGAGTAATTCGGGAAGATAGTTCCCCTTTGATGAACGTTAAATACTTGATGTCACGTTGACCTGAATTCTCAGCCCAATTTTAATTTGTTTATGTTGCACAGTGATCCGGTATAGTGCGCTCACGACGCTTGAAGTTTTTACATTTTAGTCGACTTTGCACTTAACTTCTATTTTGCTAAGATGTTAACTTAACAGTTAACATAGTATACTCGTACCTTAACAGGTATACTATGTTCGTGATACAAGATAAACCACCAACACTTTTAGCAGCTGTAAAATGTGCACTGCTTAACAGAGGCTTTATCATCTGTTCTTTTTAAAATGGCGCAGGGAAGAGTCTAATGCTGCGTTGCCATCGAATGGTTTCTATTTTTAAACGCTGCAGAAGCAAAAAAACAGTAACGGTGCTGTGGCAGTTTCACTACGACGCATGTATGCGTGAGCAATTGAGAAACCGGTTTATCATGACTCGGCCGCTGCTGACGCACACTCATGTAGAAGAGTACCTACCCGTCACAGCGCTCTGTTGAAGCATTTTTCCCTTGCCCCGTTGATCACATTGGGATGGCCATTACTATCAGCAAGGCGGTATGTGACTCGTTCACTGCACTTCAACTTACTTGTTGTGTCAAATACAAGAACATAAAACAAAAACACATTCACGGGTAGTTGGACCGTAGTCCGTATACACTTTCTCCTGAAGAATATTAATCTCTGAGTCTGGTAGAATATCGGCTACGATCATACGTTTGTCTCGATGCACTGATCCACTTGGCCTTTGTCTCTTTGTCCTGCATTACAACTTTAATTATTCCTGGCTTTCCTGAGCGTGGTGGCTGCCGTAGAACTCGCTTCACATGATCTTCATTCATGTCGCTGCTACGATGTTCGTCAGCGCACGTATATTTTTCCCGCGGGTGTTACCGCGTAGCGGTCAACATCATCATCATCATTTCAGCCGAACGACGCCCACTGCTGGGCATAGGCAAGATATGGAATGATCTTCCTGCGGCGGTGTTCCCAAAGGGATATGACATCGGGGCCTTCAAGAAGAGAGCGTATTCCCATCTAAAAGGCAAGCAACGCATCGGTGACACCTCTGGTGTTGCAGTTGTCCATGGGCGGAGGTGATCACTCTCCATCAGGTGACCTTCTAGCTCGTTTGCTCCCTATTACATAAAAAAAAAAAAAAAAAATATAGGCCTCCCCCAAGGATCTCCACAACGATCGGTCCTGCGCTGTCCGCATCCAGCGGCTTCCCGCAAAAGCTTAGCGGGCTTAGCGGTCATATTACAATTAAATACCTAGCAAAACCTGAAACACTTATTGCATATGTAATAACAAATTAAATTAGTAGAAAAAAATATAATATATTATCAAATTCTGATCATATTCTTTTTTCTGGGAAGTTAAATGTTTTCTTTTGTGATTATCTTTAGTGAGATCACTACAGGTGAGATTATGGCATGCAGATAGTTGTAACAAACATGATATTTTGTACAAACGTTAGAAAATCTTGAATTTGTTCGTCGAGTGCGAATCTGCGAGGGATATTCTGTACAAAAAAGTATTAACTCCAAATAATCATGAACAAAATTAGTAAAAGCTGTGCCCAACAAGGTGTTTAAATGGCGAGTGCATTAAAAATACATAAAAGATAATAGGTAACTTAACTTGGTATATTTCAATTAAGATTTTGAAGTTTTGTGTCTTAAGCTACTGTCTGCTTCAGCTATACATTTTTAATGTCTTGGAAAACCTGTAATTAGCTTTATTGTTAACTAGTACTATAATTGTATTATTATATTACAACGCAGTTGGTTTTCATAATAAATAAATAAATTTCTATCGTCTTAATAATCTGCCTTTGTTCAGCTTCGTTCATCCTTTGCTCCAAAGAGTTGATTCTGTTCTCCAAGAAGACGTTTTTGTTCCTTAGGTCCATGTTTTTTTTCTCGAGTTCTTTTATGATTTGCTTGAATGCCTCTGTGCTCTCAAGACACTCATCTACATTGTCACTTAGGTACTGAGCTGATTTAGTTACCTCGTGAATTTCCCTCTTTAATATACGATCCACTTAGTGATATCGAGACAATTTTCTGGGAATGATCTACCTACAGCCTCATCTTCTTCATCGTCATCTTCATCGGAGGTAGTGAGCTTTTGCGCCGTAGCTTCGAACATTAATTGCAGGTCCACTCAGGTTCTCAGCGGCGCGAATTGCGTGAATTTGTTTATTGGTGAGACCTGCACATTCACTTTTAGTATGCACTAGAAGCCCACATCGTAAACATTCTAGACCTGCAGATCTTTTGTTCACTGCTTTATAACACTGGACGCACTCTGACATTGCGGGTAAGTAGTTGTATCAAGATTTCTGCGTAATCGCGTAACCGTGCTTGCTAGTTGACGTTCGGGCGAGGAATGCTAAATTGGTAATAATAAAATAAATGGCTAAATGCTGTTAAATTGTTAATCTACGAATTTACTGGCATTGTATTCTCACATAGAGAGCGATTTAATACTCAAAGATAATGTTACTTGTACAAGCAGCTCTTCTGCTTGTACAAGTAACATTATCTTTCTAAGCGTTAGGTATAGTGCCCCCTAGTCTGTCGTATGTGCTAGACACAACAGACCACAATTCAATTTTTACTGTCGGCCGGTGCATAGACGACCAGATAAAGAAGTGAAAACGGATTATTAATTTCCAAAACAGCTAATAGGGTTACATCGACTAGGGTCACCAGATATTAGGTTAATGTTAGGTGGCCCAACGAATGCCAGCTCACTCACTTCTTCAACTGTGATCAAAATTGAATTGCTATCAAAGAAATGGTATGTGAAGCATTTTGCCTCTCTGTTACAAACACACTACTTGCCGTCACAACTATATTTCAAAAGGGATAGTCAGGGGCAAGTGACTGTTGCCGTCGTGGTGAACGTCACTTTTCACCAATGATATTGGAACCCAACGTGGTAGGTGGTGAGCCTCATCCGGGTTGATTTGGTTTGTCGTCGATGTTTTCCATCACCGGAGAGTTAGTCGGAACTTTAACATCATGACAACAAAAATTGGTTCTGGCCAGATCTGAACTCGACACAACACGATCCACGATCCGAGTTAGGGTGCTTAACCCGTAAACCATGACGCTCCCTACTTGCCACTTAGGAATAAATTAAGCACACCGGCTATTTTAGTACTAAATAATTAAGTTCATAACACACCATCACGACTTTATCCCAAACGGGGTAGTCAGAAGCAAGTGACTGTTGCCGTCATGGTGAACGGAACACTCAGAAGCCCACTTTTCACCAATGCTATTAGAACCCAACGTGGTAGGTGGTGAGCCTTCCGCCGTTATCCGGGTTGATATGGTTTCTTATCGATGTTTTCCATCACCGGAGAGTTAGTCTGAAATATAGTCGTAACAATGAACACAAAGATTTTGGCTCTGGCCAGATTTGAACTCGGGACCACACGATCCGCGATCCGAGTTGGGGTGCTCAACCACTAGGCCTATAACCTAGTTCAGTGGACAATAACCTACTTTAATCAATGCTGGCAGCTTAATTGAGTATCATAATTATCCATACATTTCAATATTTTCTCTTAGCAGCGGGCGTATGTTTTGGGTATGTGTATGAATTTTATACAAAACAATAAAATTTGCTTAGAAAACCTTTGGCACTGATTGTTCCCCGGTGTGGAAGTGTCTTCAGGAAGGTGTTTCGGATATGAGCGATTATTCAGAGCCCGATAACAATGGTGTAATAAATTGTGATTGATGAACGAACGGAACGTAACCCAACAACGGTGTGCACACCGCTTTAGTCTAACAACAACCTTATTTAGTTGTCGGAAATATTGCATCAAATAGTATAGGTTCAAGTCGTATAATTGACTTGAACCTATAAACAAAAGTATAAAAAAATGTTATCAACGATATTGATGTTCTATTTGACGCAAAATGTACGGCCACCTGTACGTCTACCATGAGTTGCCACTTTAAACTTACGTTAACGTTCGCGTAAAGTATTTGTATTGGGATTTCGTGTAGTTCCTCTGTTAGGTCAAAATGGAACGTAAACGGTAACTTGATGCTATTATTACGATATGATACCGTTTTTCAGTTCCGTTTCGACACAACACAGGCGCTGTACGAAATCCCAATACAAATATTTTACGCAAACGATAACGTAAATTTAAGGTGGCAACTCATAGTAGACATACTGATAAAAGTGACAGGTTGCCGGAAAGCCAGTACTAACTAACGTAACAGATAAATCACTTCATATAAAATTAACAATTTTGGCAATTTTAAATGCGTGCTACCTCTTTCGATATATATGTAAGTAGTCAGTACCTACAGTACGAGTACATCATTGCTTCAGTTCAACCGCAAGATTCGCGTACAAATGCTCTACGCTGTTGACAACCAACTGCCGAATAATCTTGCGAGACCTGGCGGCTGATAGGCAATTATCGCTCGCAAGTACATGGAGTGACAGAGGCCTGCACATGGTTTAAGCTCTGCTTACTTTGCGGTCAAGTTGCCGTGCACTAATAAGATTTAGTACTACAAGGTTATTTATATACAAGGTTTTATTGTATGTAACATACCTATGTTAGTGCTCATATTTACGCAACATATCCCCAGAGATCTGTTGTACGAAAAGTAATATTTCGGGATGAGACCGCACATAAAATGTTTGTCTTTGTTGACACTAGGGTTACCATATTAGTTTATGGTGCCAATTTTTCTAACAAGTACCTTTGTTTTTCCCTATTTTGTAATGACCTAAAAATAACTTGTGGAACAAAACGTTGATTACATTACGTTATTACTATTTGGACCACAACTGCTGCTTGAAATAAATAAAAATGGATTACAGTTGAAATAGAAACAAGCCAGAGAAAAGAGAGTTGGCCAGTGTCATAACTAGGTAAGAAAAGTTAAGTGAAATATCAGTTGGATTTTAATTCAAGAATAAAGTTATAGATTTTTCTTCTTTTTGGAGTCTGTCCAACTTTTTTATTTTTTTTTATTCCATCGCATCGGAAATGATGCAATTGCATCAATTAAAAGTCAGAACACGACGCGACCTGGTTGCTATTTTGTCTTTAAACGCTGTCGTTGAGTTTTTAACTTTCTACGGCAGCACTCACTATTTCCTTCGATTTTATCCTGGCAGCTAACATTCGTACCCAACAAAAAAAGTTACTGAACTATCGATAGTTTCACAAACAATGAATACTAAAATAAAAGAGCACGTTGATGCTGTCTCAAATTGGCCGATTTAAAAATATGTAGTTGCCGGGTTTTTTTTCCCTTTTGGCCTCAACAACGGTGCTTGTACAGCATATTGATTTGGCCAATATCAAGTGATGGTGGGGTTGCCGGGTTTTTAGCCCCTTTAGGTTTTGATTCACTTGCGTCGTGATCCTAAGAAAAAGTTTTTAGTCCGGCAGATATAAGAAAGGACAGCAAGGTGTTCGCGTAAGCGTTTCCTTTTTATTTGAGGCACGGAACCCTATTTATGCAAAATTAAGCACAAACAGGTGAAATATATGTTATGTCAAGAAAATTACACAAAATCCTCACAAAAACAAAATTATTAGGGTACTGCCCCAGAAAGAAGATACAAATTCCTCTGAAATAGCGTTTCGGCCCTTCGTTACATGGCTACCCTAATCGGAAGGGTTTCGTGACAGATGAGTAATGTTGTTTGTAGAGCTAGATTGTCCAGGACTCGAACTGTTTACTTTCTATAGGTGACGTTGACTAACAACTGTCTAGAACGAAAACGATGAGTCCATTCCTTAATGTCAGCATGAGTTTAGGTGCTGTGAAAAATATTGTTTTTACTTAACAAATACTATCTACACATGTTTCTTTACAGCAAGTGTCTTATTACACCTACGAGTATTAGCCGGGTGATATGGATATATACCTATATCATAAGGAAAATTTAATGGCGTCCACAATAGGCGATGTGATAACAGGTTATTTTTAAGGATTAACAACAAAGTCAGGCGGACATTGTTACTTTTGCATTGTTACGTGTGACAAAACAATACATGGTTAACAGAAAAGTGTAATAGTAAATTAACTAAAACCACAGAAAAGGTAATAAAATATAGTAAATGCTCATCAACAAGGTGGACCGATCAAACGAAAAGATCATTGTCCTGCAAATTCTAAAATTGTAAGAGACGCGCAGGACAGCAGACCATCCGTTCCAGATGCTAACCACAATCCCCAGACATGAGGGGCTGACAAGAGAGAGAGAGAGAGATAGTAAACTAAATGTGGGTAGTTAAGATCTCTTAAGTGCTTCGTTGTCCTGTATTTAGTACAAATAAACGATTCAATGTAAATACAGTCGCACTCGCTTGAAAATAAACAAATTATTTATCTCATTCAAGAATGAATACGACACGCTTTTTAAATTAGTGAAATTCTCGAACTTCACTCTTTACGTTCACACGCAGAAGTATCTACTTTCAGCACTAAAAAGTAAGAACTATTTTTGTTTCTTTATAGTGCATGAAAGTCTTACACTTTACAAGACCACTACAAGGCTAATAACATACTTGAAACACCTAAAAGCTTTGCAGGAAAGAATTAAAATTCATTAACGTACTTTTGTACGTTTTCTTGGGAAATTACTACAACCTACATGCTTTAAATACTAGTTGCAGAAAGAAAGAAGGTCAAGGATTTCCATGTCACGCCGGCGCTGCATTTAAAAATTCAAACAAAGAAACTTACCAAAGCCATTATGGTAAGTGCTCGGTAACCCCGATACAAAGAAAATGTACAGCTCGAACCGAGCATTCCGGGAAACGCGCGAAAATGCTAAATGCTCGCTCGGGTTTGCCAAATTGGGAAGTAGCTGGGTTTCGTGAATTTAAGAGCTATCTTAAAAGATTCTTTACTTAAGAAGCATATTTTAGCTAAGATAGTTGAATTTTCTTAAATTATAATGTGGTTTTAAGTTCAATGGTTTAAAGTCACTTAGCGAGCTATGCTCCGTTTTTCGCTACGTGATCAGAAATTATGAAATCCGTAAAAGAACGAAATTGTCCGACGTAGCCCAGCGGGTAAGTAAGTTGAAATGGCAGTAGGCAGGGCACATAGTGCGAAGAACTGATGGTCGTTGGAGAAGGAAAGTTCTAGACTGGATACCGTTCCAGGGCAAATGCAGCGTGGGACGCCCGCCTGCAAGGTGGACGGTCGACCTGGTAAAGGTGGCAGGATTCCGGTGGATGCAGACCGCCTGCAACTGGTCACTTTGAAATTATCTTAGGGAGGCCTATGTTCAGCAGTTGACTGCGAATGATGATGATGGTTTTTTAGTATTATTATAGCTTAGCTTGGATTGGACTTATTCAAGTTCATAGCTTCGAATTTAAAACAAAAGTTGGGTTATTTAACAGTACGTATGTCTTATTTTTCAAGATGGGTCTGGTCTCTACGAATATAATAAAAAGGCGTGGCCTCCAGGGAATGAAATTTGCCAAAAAAGAGAGTTGGAGCTCCATTCAAGCGGACTATCCCACCATTGAGACCTAAATTGACCTGACTGCGAATTTATTTATATTTTTGATACTGAAAATGGCGCGCGGAAGAAATTATAAACTATTTTCATTCTGGCAGTCACGCAAACGACACCTTAAGTCTGCAAATCAGTTTCAAGCCTAGACTAACTACGCCGAAACTTAAACAGCCTTGTCGTTATTAAAAAACTAATAGAAATTATGTCGAGCGTACATAAAATTGCCCTCCAACTCTTGGAAGTTTAGTCGTCTAGCGGTGCACTTCGAAAGAAGTTTTATTATCTTAATAAAAAGTGAGCGTTGAAACTTTCACTCTATATGAAGAGCAACAGCGAGTTTGTCTGTTCGCAATCAAGAATAATAACGTGAAACATGCACCTGACGTCAAAAGTAAAGTTTTAGGTTACAAAGTCTGTAAACATCAGTTTGAAATCATCATAATAATACATTTATTATTATGTTTCGCATCAGTTTTCCTGTAATGTCCGCGCGATTATTCAGCCAGCCGAGATCGCAGCATGCACGCAGCACGAACAAATCGCTGGAAAAAGACAAAAAACCCTTGTTTTCATGAAAACCACAAAATAGTGAAGTGAGCTTAATATCCAGACCGGCCACAAATATTTGTTTCATCGACAGACATTTGTCCTGGTGCAGGGATCATGCTAGAAATTATTTTAGTTATAGGAATTGCCCTTGTTGCCTAGGATGAGCACATATTCCAAAGCAGCTGCAGACGAGCAAAGACGAGGGCAAACGCTAAATTATCATAAAAAAAATAATGTCAGAAGTGTCGGGACCCTGGCTTATTTTTAACAGCGATATTTCGGAATGTCTCCGAGGCGAGATTTAAGTTTGGTAATTAAAACTTGTGGTTCGTTAGACATGGAGAGCCGCGCGCCAATTTACCCTGCCACGCTTATCGTCACATGCAAAAATATGTACCACTCACGCTTATCCCCATCTAATAAGACTCATTTTCGTATAAAATATTCATCTTTTACTTGTCAAAGCAAGTGATTAATTTTTTTAGATGAAGAAAAAAAACTAGAACTGGTGTCTCATAGTTAAAAGTTAATTCGGTACTTCATAGTAGACAGAGTTTAGTATGGTAGAGTTATGTGGCGTTACACAAAGGCAAAGTGGTGTTTCTCTGTTAGGGAATTGCCTCTAAAGGAAAGGCCGTAGCTTAAAACACTTCATTGTTTATTTGTTTCTTTTTGCTGACAAATGTTCTTTCTCCCTGTAAACATGTAAAAATATGTTTATAAAACCATGTAGTGAAATACCAAATCCAATAAAGTAAAAAATACAGGGTCACTTTAATTTAAAAGGAGGATTTAAATGTAAAAAACAAAATCTAGAGACCAGTATGAAGATGCATCTTAGATTGATTGACATTTTATTTAATCAAAATATCCATATAAAAATTCAATACTTAATAGGCTCACGTAATCGCGTAAGTCCTTGCCTTGCAATACAATACTATGTTTAAAGCGATCGAAATATCACTGTTTGCCAACCAATTTTATGTACTTTTTCACCCAACGAAGCATTATTTTGTAAGTTTAAGTCCTGAAGGTTTTGAGCACTTTGTTAGACAAACACTGGACACTTGTATTGATGTAATTACCAAAAAAATCCAAAAGTACTTTAATCGTCAAAAAAAATCCCCTCGGTCCGCCAAAACAATAAAGTTCGAAATACTTCGCTCGAGTTTCCAACTTTTTGTCAAGTCACATAAGCTAAAATAGCACTTAACCTTAATAGGGGCAACCATTAATTCCCCGCGAGATGCCTTAATGCTTTTGTCGTGGAAAATGGGAGTGAATAGGTGAGTGACGTCAGGGGACACAATTTTTTCACTAATTTTAGGCCGTGGCCCGTGATGAATGAGCCGCCCGGCGAAGGTCATTGTGAGGTAAACATTTCATCGCGATAGCAATCTCTCAATTAGTTGAACAAATAACGGGTCCTTGCTGGCCATTGTATATGCAGATGGGAGGGGAAAAATGGAAAATTATGTTTCCTAATTCCTTGCGCGAAGCAGTCCCGCTGGGCCCGAATATGTTTTGGTATTTATTTTTTTAATCAATTATTAAAATATTGAAATAAAGCATCGGCCCCTAAAATGTTTAGCCGATAAGTGAATCTTAATTTTTTGGTATTTTCAACAATGCACTATTTTCTACACAAAGATAGAAACTAGAAAAATTCGACCTGATCCCAGGATCCCGCTTGAGTCCTAGGATCAAGTCGATTTTTTCTAGATTCTATTTTTGTGTGGCTTTAGCCGATTTTCATGTGAATCACTCTACTTTACGCTGCATTATTTTTAGTGCTTGAATTTTAAACTGGATTTTACAGTTTAGAAATAATAACGATTCGCGGTAATTAGTCTCCCTAAATTCGAGTTTCAGAAATATTACTAAGAAGCAGAAAAACGCTGCCGTAAAAGTATAGTGACTTTTACAGCAGCGTTTTTCTGCTTCTTCAAACAGAAATGGCAGTAAATTCTGTCCAATTCTTATTACAATTCCAAGGCGGGGGTCCTTGACAAAAAGAGCCGTGTAGGCAAATATGCTGAGGTTACGAGAATCGAGCATTGGAATTGTGCTCTAAGTTTTCCCTACGATATTCGTGTTAGTCGAATCGGAAAATTATTCATCAAATCAATTCGAAAGGCCAACCCCTCTTTTCCTTGAAGAAAAACTTGGTAATTGGCCATTGGAATAACAGACACTTGCGAAAATTCAATTTTTGCATCTCAAGAACGTATCTTTACTTTGTACTGAAGTGATCCTTCAGATACAGTTCAGCATAGATAAGACGTTAATTTGCTGGTTTTTCCATTGCTACCGTTCTTCTAAATTATTATTGTGGTTAAGAGGTGAACTTAGATGACTTTTGAAATTAATTGCCATAAATTTCCGGGACCTTTAAAAAACTGACCTTTTATCTTGAAAAGTACCCTTTGCTCAGTTGTAATCTTTTGAAATTTATGAGCTCAGAAAAAGGTGAAGCCATTTTGGGGATCACTTTTTGGAATAAATTAAGTCTTCACTTACAAACTTATAAAAGGAAACTATACTTTGACATTTATCAGGCATTTACACTTAGAGTGTATGTTTGTACGCTTTTTGGCCGCGGCTTCGCCCGCGTGGATTTTATTTTTTTGACATGAAAACTTAATATTTCAAAACCAATATATGCTTTTAGTAATCAGGGATAATGTATCTTTTGAACAGTGAAACATTTTTTTAAATCGGTTCTCTAGTTTCGGAGATTACCTGCCTCAAACATACAAACTCACAAACGCTTATCTCTAATATTAGTATAGATTACTGAATGAGTAAACGTTTTCTGTTTCGTTTAGTTCATTGTATTTTTAGTAAATATTATCATGGTAAACGTTATGGCAGTCACAGGTGACCAGCAAACTATTTATTAGGTATCTACTGCGACTGGTTTATTGACAGTAAAACTATTCATTCAATATTTGAATAAGCGCACGTCCATGTAAGTTTAAGTTTGAAATGCGTGACAAGTACTGCCAAAACCACTGTAAATAAAAGTGAAAAGCCGTAATTGTAAGTTGTGCGAGTCGTCACTATGCAGTTAGTCGAGTTCGTTAGCGGGATTCGTTTAGCGCGGTGGATGGATCGCGTTCGTCGCTGATTGTCGGCGAGAGGGAGATGTGAGATGCCACAACTTTCTTTTGTCCGAAACTAGGTAGACTATTTATTATTAAGAAGTTTCAGACTGGCGCTTTTTTCGGGCGTATACGGTCGTATTGGCTTACACGTACGTTATATTTCGCGCTTCAAAAGCAAACGCACGTACTCGGGTTCATTACAGCGTGTTCGCTCGAACCGGTAGTGGTTTCAGTACCTATATAGATTACTTATACAATCTCATAAGCACGTCTTTGCTTGGACGAGTTACGCGTGTTTCAAAAGGAGCTTCTGTCCACGCTTACATGAACTTTTAAAAACGAGCTTATAGGTGCGTATAAAACGTTAGTCTGAACGAAAACTTGTGACATGAACTGACAGACCTGTATGACATTCGCTAGTG
The DNA here is from genome assembly GCA_947369235.1 of Udea olivalis. Lineage (NCBI taxonomy): Eukaryota > Metazoa > Arthropoda > Insecta > Lepidoptera > Crambidae > Udea > Udea olivalis. The sequence continues at coordinate 13,589,161 of OX376351.1, forward strand.
ACGCGAATTAGCTATGAACTTGACACTAGTGGCACTAAAACAGTATGTATGTACACGTCACTACTGACTACAAGCATAGTAAAAGGTCTTCGTGAGATAGAACGTCTTTGGCGTGGCATTCTTGTAAATATGTATTTGTTGTTAAAAGAACAATAACAATGCCACCATTGTCGCCCAAAATCAAAGAGCACGCGGCAAAAATTTGTACATAATTTGTGAGTGAAATTTTGCGCATAGTCTAGTTCGTTAGCCGGATTCGGTTAGGGCGGTCCATGATCGCGCCACGGACATACAATTAAACAAATATCTCTTTTGACGCTTATTGTGACGTCATCATTGTGTTTTGTGACAGGAATCCACCATTTCTCAACCTGTTTTGAGGCGAGGTGGTACTGCACAACATTTCCCGGGGGAAGCTGGTGAGCGCCACGCGGAGCGAAAATAACTAAAATAATCGATCAAAAATTAATAGACATAATAAAAAAAAACCATCGGATGAAATCCCTCCAGTTATCTTTAAACTTTGTTTTGGTAAAGGATCCATTATCAGATCAATTATTTTTGTAATAAAACCAAAAATAGAAGACAAAATGTCACGAAAAGAGGTAACTTTGTGAATTTATTCTATCGAGCCAACTTTATCAAATCATGTTTCCACCGGATGAATTCCCTGTATATCAGTAAATTTTATTAGATTTTAATTTCACTGTTTACTACTTCAAAAGTGAATTCTAAAAACGTGTTTTGTGAACCACCTCCCCTTAATGTAGTTCATAGAAAAAGGAATGCTAAGTGTCAATCTTCTAGATTTTGACATCCGCTGCTATAACGATTGCGCGTTTACTAAATGAAGCAGCGCGTGTAGCGGCAAAGAGGTGCAATGCACTCATTTTGGATATGCGATAAAATGACTTATGATAAGAAATTATTCATTACACATAAAACATATTGCACATATCTTAAAGTTTTACAAAAGTTCAAGAGTTTTACAGATTAACATACTTTTTGGCGATCTTAGTGCTAGAAGAAATTTCTTTCAGGCAACCTACAGGGGCAACATGCCAGAAAAGATAAGAAAGTGTTTTTGCGTCATCGATTACAATTCATGTCTATGATCGCGCCCGTTCGCTGATTGTGGGGGAAAGAGGGTTGAACTTACAACTATATTTACTGGGTCACTGAATCGAGACTCACTTTAAACTAGATTCACAGGGTCAGTGTTACAGTTCATCTATACGACGACGACACGATTGGCGTGGTACGCTGTTGCACGGTCTCGCCGTGGTGGTATCCGGAGCTATATTCTCGGTCCGGTCAACGAACTGTTCTAAATTCTATGCTGTGGTGTGCTGGAAGACGCTCTTGGACGCCATCATTAAAATCAAGTCATTGCTACAATTGGGTAGTTGACAACATCATCAAATTCTAAAAATTATGAAAAATAACCAAAAAATACACAAAAAAGGAGCTATGTAAACTTTTAGTTCGTTTACTTAGTACAATTAATTTTACGGCTGTTTTAACTCGGGTGGGCAAGTCAGATTTTAAAAGTGTAAAATAAATAAAAATAAGTATACCCTGCGATGATCCACACAATCTATAGTAACTGTTGTTAAGCAACCATATTCATAAACGCCAAATGTGATATAGCTGCCGAACAAGTGTCTTGCAGAACGCATAGAAATAGGCGACCTGTGACGTCATTATCTTGCGACAGTTTGTAGGTAGAGTTTGCGCAAGTCCAAAAATATGATTTTATAAAATTGTCATATCTCGGGAAGTTTTCGTGTTTTTGAAATATTTTTTACCAATGTTTCTATTAATGAGGTCTTTCTAGACCACCTCAACAGAAAAAAATATCAACTACCCTATTATTGATGGTTATTGGCTTAATCACTACGCTTGCTAAATGCGGGTTGGTGAAAACAAACCCGAGCTTTCGACAAAACCGTAAACACAGTACCTGACCTGGGATTTGAACCCAGGACCGGATTCCGGCCGAGTTCGTACCATCGTACCAGCCGGCCACGGAGGCCTAATAACGTCACAACGTTTGATCAGGCCTCTGTCACTGCATGTACTTGCGTGCGATAGTTACCTTCCAGCCGCCGGGTATTCCATGACTCATTTGTCAACAGACGCGCAGAGCATTTGTACGCGAATTTTGCGGTTGAACTGACGCGATGACGTACTATAAGTACTGACTACTGAAAACTATATCGAAAGAGGTGACCCTGGCAATATAGGTCTGTCACATGACAGCACGCATTTATTTTATTCAGTGCAAGATTTTCTTAGTCTTAAAATATGTCTAAAGTAAAGTGACGATGACCTACTATTCAAAAATGATTTGTTACACTTGATGTCATTGACTGGACCAAACTATTTAATAATTATCTGATAAATCACACTTGACATTCACGTAACGATTGCTTTAATTTATGTTTTTATCGTGAATGTATTATTGTATTTAATGTATTGATTTTGTTATGATATCACTTTGCACAAACTTTTCTGACATTTTGTTTTTTTCTCATCATTGTTGACATTTATTTTGTTTGTTTGTATTGTAATTTGACAGCTGGCTTGGTCATGTCATGGTCTATGGTCGGCCATAGACAAATTTGGAACTCTTATTTTATTGGCGTGGGCTTTGGGCAGGTTTTTATCGGACTGCATTATGTTAATTTTTTAAAAATTGTATTTTGAATAATGTGAATTTAATAATTTCGAATGCAATGTATGTAATGTTTAGACATAATAATAATATTTGCATGTTACCTAGATAGCTAAAGAGGAGAAGCCATACAATACTACTCTAAGATCTTCCATGTAACCCTTCTTCATGTGCGAATAAATGATTTATCTTATGTTATCTAGGTTTAGGAAATTGTCATTTTTCTATTAATGTGATTTATCTGTTACGTAGTAACTATTAAGTAATCTGTGGTATGACACTATAAACTAGCTCATTGTTTAGAAGTGGTTGAACGATAGTCGTGTAGATAAAACACTTTAATCCGACGCGTTTGCGCCATACCGAGTATATTCCTGGCTTAATATTCCACCTACAACATAATTGTACAACAAAGTAATTATTGTTCGCTTAAGTGTTACGTTAATTTGGGCGCGACCGGCATAGCAATGAGATGTTTCGGGATTTTAATGATATATCCCTACACAGAGTGTGTGTGTGTGAGTAGGAGTACGTGCGTGAACTGTAAGTTGATATTTAGTGAGAAGATTTTGACGAAGGAAAATCATTTCTTGAACCGGTGTAGGCAGTTAGTGATTTAAAATTCTGTAAACTTCGAATATTTTCTTGAGCTTCGTGTGCTTAGGTATTTTTACGTTTCTTACACATCGTCGATCGTCGCGTTGTCGGCATTCCGGCGACTAACCATCAACACTTCTCGGCGTCAGGGATCGACTCGGACACTGTAGACAATGTTCCAAATACTTATTTATTCAATGTCGATTGTATATGGCCAATATCCCTCATAAAGGTAGAATAATCTATGTGATAATCAAATCCGGAATGTATAGAGCGTTACGGGCAGTAATAACACATAGTTAGCAAGTCCGGGTACCCTTAGTGACGTCACAAATATCATATTGATATAAGTCAATTAAGTTCCCTTGGTAAAAAAACTCCAACAGTTATAGATTATGAGAAAAGCACAAACAATATTCATACATGAAAAAAGTCAGTAACAGGCCAATCTGCTACCAGTGCAACGAACCCTAGTTTAGACAGTGGGTTTTGGCATCTTAATTGGGTGTCTTTTTGAGTGTAAATATCCTTCTATGTGTTAATTTAAGGTAACTTGCTACAAAGAGCTCGGGTGTTGTCAGCGTTATATATTATTCAACAATTCATGCTAATTGAAGCCACAAATAATTGATTTTGATGTAACGACTGAGGCTTCTTTTTGTCACTTCTAGGTGTTATTATTTTAACGGTGCGTTTACACCGAGCGAGCAAATGCTCATTCTATTCAACTCTATGAAATTTTCTTTGTCTGTCTCTGTGTACGCATTCGCTAGCTTGGTGTAAACGCATTGTTAACGAGCTTCAAAGAGCTCAGGTGTTATCGGCGTCGGTACGCCAGCCTCCACCACGCCACCTCTCAAATTGTAATTTACTGGGAGTTGCCCATTATTGCAGCAAACAAACTACAGGGTGTCCCTGAAAGAAAGAATCAAATCAAAATAACGCATAGTGGGGTCATTTCTGACCCTTTTACCCCTATCAATATGAGTGCGATTTCTAACCGTTAAAAGTTTTGATTAATTTTAGTTTTTTCGGAAAATCAACTAAGTCTATACTAAAAGAAATATTTTTAAAAAATGTATCAAAGGTACTCGCTCATTTTTTGCAAAAGGTTAGCAGGTAAATTGTCTCACTTTGTCTAGTTATTTTATTGAGCTAGAAAACCCATGTCAATATAAAAACTTAAAATATTGCAAGAAAAAATCCTAATAAAAAAAATACTTCATGTTCAAGCAGATGTCGTGAAAAAAAAAATACTTCTGAAATTTGTTTCAGTATTACAAAAAGTTGCTCATTTATTACAGATTTTGTAAAGGTATACATTGCAAAATCATTCTCTTAATTTCTAAAGTTGTGAGTATTTCGAACAAGAAAGTCTTCTTTGGAGATGGTGTTGCAGACAGCAACAAAACTTTATATAGATAATAGTTTTTACTTTTTATTCTTCTAAGTTTCAAATAAATCGATCTTCTCTTTTTATAATCCACGAAAAATGTTTTTTATTTACAAAATAATTCAAATAATACAAAAATAATTATTAAATGTGCGTTTATCGCAACCTTTTGGTGCCGAAACATTATTATAATACATTTACAGTTAATACAGTGCGTTCAGTCAGCTTATTCAAGTTTCAGTCTATCTTCAGTTTGCAATTTAAAGAGTTCATTTCTGCGCATTTCCAGTTTTATAACAGTTATCCATATTATTTATACATTTCCATACATTTATTACAATGGATAAACAAGTTTTAAATGAAGAAGTTCCCAATATAAGGCGGATTAATGCTCAGCGCAGGCATTGCAAAGCTGTCATTACGACGTGTGAAAATTACCTAAACTCTCGAGCTGACTACAATACTTCGGAGGTAAAATCAAGGCGTTCTGCTTTAGAAGAAGCGTATAAGAGATATTTAGCACTCGGAGAGGAGTTAGTGGCACTTGGAGGGGACTTTCCTCTAGAGGAGGACTCTTTCGAAGACAAATATTTCGCGGTACTGGGACGAGTCCAAGATATAATCGACCATGCGATGTCATCCACGGCGTTCAACTGCAGTCCCTACTTATCTGTGCAAGGATCCACGAGTTCACCGTCGACGTTCGGGAACGCGGCTGCAGACAATAGAAATACAACCCTTTCACGGTAACCTCGCTTCGTACAAGCCCTTCATGAAGCTTTATTTAGCACTCATAGGAAGTAATGCTGGATTATCAAAGGTACAAAAACTTTATTATTTAAAGGGTTATTTAAGAGGTGAGGCTCTTGATTTGATTAATAATTTACCCTTGATTGGTCAGTCATACGATGACGCAATAGGTCTTTTAAACCGTCGCTATGACACCAAGGGCATTTTAATTAAAAACCATATTTTTTCAATTATTGATTGGCCTAGTGTAACAAAAGGTTCTGCACAGCAAATCCGGTCACTCGCTTCACAGATTTTACAGCAGTTGAGTGCATTAAAAAGTTATAAACAACCTGTCGAAGCGTGGGATGCAATCCTTGTGTGCGTTATCTCTCGAAAGTTGGACACCTTAACTCTTAGATTGTACAATTCTGAGCAGGATTTTGATGATGTACCTACATTGGAATCTTTGCTCACCTTCCTTGAACGGCGAGCGGTAACCTTAGAGGCCAGCCCTTCAATGAATGAGCTCAATTATGTGCCAAAGGATTCCAATTCGCGGTCATTTCACAGTACTAAGTCTAATGAAAATGTAAAATCTTTTCCTAATTCTTTTTCGAAAAACAACCAATGTTCACTGTGTAGAGCTGACCATAAATGATAAAAATGTCCTAACTTTTTACTAATGTCTGTATCAAACAGAATTAAACACGTGAATGATAATAAGCTCTGCTATATTTGTTTGAATGTCCACATTAATCAATGCAGGTATAACTTTAAGTGTTCATCATGTAAGAGTCTACCCATAATACATTAATTCATACAGATTTAAAACTTCCGAATCTTCTCCCATGCACACTTTGCAAAAGAAAGCCAACGATTCACAGGTTTTATTGCCAACTATTAAGGTCTTGCTTAGAAACGCTAATAATGAGCGTGTTGTTGCTCGAGCGTTGGTGGATTCCGGCAGTCAAACTTCATTTGGTACTCAAGCGCTGGTCGGCATGCTTGGCTAAGATACCTATAATTGCCCGCGGCGCATCGCCACTATGTGGTAACAAACAAACTGTGTACAGAAGGGGGTTGATCTGTGCCTGGAATCTTTAACAGAAGATTACAATATTGCAGTTTCATGTTCGGTTGTCGATCAAATCACGACACTTTTACCACCTTCCAAAGCAAGCTTTAATAATTTGGTGGTACCTTCTAATATTATGTTGGCTGATACTGATTTTCATATTCCAGGAGAGGTGTCTCTTTTGCTTGCTGCAGACATATTTTTCAAGATTATGAAAGATGGCAAGATTGAAAGAGGGCCAATGGATCCTAATCTTGTCAATACGCGGTTTGGATATATCGTATCTGGATAATCAGGTGATTTCCATCCTTTATCCTTTCATAATAAATCGGTCACTTTGCACTCTAGCTTAACGCCTGAGTTAGAGGTAGATCAACTTGTTAAGAGCTTTTGGGAGGCCGAGCAGGTCCCTAAGGTATACAATGAATCATTGCAAGAGCATGAACTAAGTGAACAACAATTCATTAGTTTAGTCACCCTATCCAAGGAGCGGTTTGAGGTAGACCTGCCGCTCAAGGTGGACTTAAAAACGGTTGATCCTTCCGAGTCTTTCCCTCTTGCCTTGCAAAGATTTGATAATTTGGAGAAGCGCTTTGCTAAAGACCCAGCATATCATGCGCTTTATGTTAACTTTATTAATGAGTATTTAAGCTTAGGTCATGCAAAGGGTATAGATTTTTCAAAATGTGATGCGTATACATTGCCGAAATACTACTTACCCCATCATGCAGTTATTCGTCAGGATAAAATAACCAACAAAGTAAGAGTTGTTTTTGACGGCAGCGCAAGGGGTAAATGCGCTGAGTACAGTCTGAATGATATTTTATGTAACGGTAGTGTTGTTCAAAAACAATTATTTGAGATTCTTGTTTTATTTAGGACTTACAGTGTGGTTCTAATGTGCGATATACGTCACACGTATCGCCAAATTCTAGTTTCTCCCAAATACAGGGTCTTACAAAATATTTTATGGCGGGAAAGTCCTAATGAAGATTTAAAGTGCCTTCAGCTACAAACCATCACATATGTTCTGTTGATTAGTTGAGCTGGCCAACATACACGGAGATAGGTATCCACTAGCTGCTGCCGCTATACGAAATAATACGTATGTACATGGACGATGTCATAGTTCCGGTTCCTTTGATCAAAAAAGGCAATTCTATTAAGACAGGAGTTAATTAGTTTATGGCGCGTAGGTGGTTTTAAACTTCATAAGTGGTGTTCTAATGACTTAGATTTGCTTTCTGATCTGCCGAAAGAGCAGTTGTGTTTTGATCCTGTAGACTTTGGTTTGATAGTTATGAGGTGCAAGGTGATCAATTTATAGTCGCGGAGCCCAAGGCTCAACTATTTGACCCTCCTACAAGAAGGAATGTTTTAAGCTACGTTAGCAAATTTTTTGATCTATTAGGTCTCATCAACCCTATATTTGTAAAAGCCAAATTATTGCTTCAGAAAATGTGGCAATGTAAGCTAGACTGGGATACACCTTTCAATCAAGAATTACACGATTTATGGTTTGAATTTTTTAATCAAATGCAAGGCATGTCAAGTATTCAGGTACAGCATAATGTTAAAATGTCAAACGCTGATTCAGTGCAACTTATAGGATTTTGTGATGCTTCTTCTTTTGCTTACGGTTGTTCCATGTATGTAAAAGTTATACAGGATGGTAATTATAATGTCAATTTACTGTGTGCCAAGTCTCGTATTGTTCCAATTGACGGTGAGCTTACAATTCCTAAGCTAGAGCTTAATGCTGCTGTTTTGCTTTCTGTATGTATTCTATTTACTGATTCAAAGATTGCGCTAGGATGGATGGATTCACTTCCTGTTAAGCTTCCAGCTTATGTGGCAAATAGAGTCCATGAGATTCAAAAATGCAATGCAACCTGGCTTCATACACCAGGCACTCTAAATCCAGCCGATATTATTTCAAGAGGGTCTTATCCGGATGAATTGAGAACTAGTGAATTATGTTGGCACGGACCTCAATTCTTAACAGGAACTGAATATCATCTTCATATGTCTAATATAGAAATGCCATTGAGTTTGTGTAATAATGACGCTAATATCTGATGCCAATTAGTGATAATTTACAGAACTAATTATTTGTTTTATTCAGGCAAGATGCTTTTCAAGTTAATTTTCATTTTCTGTTTATAAATAAGCTTTAAATTTATTATTTTATTCTGTCAAAAACATAGTTTCAGTTTTGATAAGGGTAACTTGCGCGCCCGCACTATGTTGCAGACAGCAACAAAACTTTTTATTGATAAAATACCATTTTATGTTTTGAGTTTCAAATAAATCGATCTTCTCTTTTTTATAATCCACGAAAAATTATTTTTATTTACAAAATAATTTGAATAATACAAAAATAATTATTAAATGTGCGTTTAACGCAACAGATGGTAATTTTTACCTATTGACCTTTTTTTGCAATATTTTAAGTTTTTTATTCTAATTAAAATAAGTTAAAATAAGTGAACAAAGTAAGACAAATCACCTGCTAACCTTTTGGCAAAAAAAATAAGTGAGTACCTTTAACTAGAGTTAAAAAGGTCAGAAATGACCCTGTATATTCATTTAAAGGATCTGCACCGAAACGCGATCAATTATGATTTACAGTGTATAAGGATGCAAAAGTTATAAATGCAGATATTTCTAGAAAGTATGAAGAAATCTTAAACAAATGAAAAAATAAAACCTCGGTTGGGTAAACTTCATTGTTTTGGGTATGTTTATTGCCAGCCTGTTGCATTAAACAGTTTATATTTTTAAATTATTTTCATGTGAAGCATTTTTAATAACAAAAAAGATTATTGTTAATGTTTTTGGTTTAAAACAAAAACCGCTTTAAAGTTTTTCTTTTAACTTAACACATTAGAAATTAAAGAAAATAAGCACAATTGATACTTTAAACAACCGATGAGCAACTACCAGGTATTCTGAATATGGTATGAAAATTAGGTGAGTGAGAGCGGTTAAGTGCCGGCGATGACGCAAATGGCCTCATTTGCTTGCCTTTGAAGGAAAGTACCACTTTTTGTTTGGTATCACTTGCCAATGGGAATATTTAATTGCAAGTAAATGCTTGGAAACATTTTTTGTTCTAGACTTGCCATATTAAAGCGATTGACCATTCATTTGTTCGTAGCTGCCAGATCAAGCAATAAAGTATCAGAAAGTTTTGAAAAAAATAACTTCGGAATATTCTGATTTCTTTTAGCGGTTGATTCACCTAGTAATATCTTCAAGGATTCAATTTCTTCTAGATCTGGGTGATTGGTGGCACGTTTGCTGTTTCTGGCTAACATTATGTCTATTTATATTAAGAAGAGTCATATTCCACTTTATTGATTTAAGCTCCATATCCATCAAATAACTTGGAAAGCCTTTAAATTTCTAACTGCAAAAATAAAAATTAATGATGAAATAAGTAGTTCATGAAGTGGCCAACTTCTAAATTCATTTTTATATCTACTTCATGCTCTTACACCTGATATAAAACACTACTTGAAGTTAAGCATCCCTTATATTTCATATTTTTTATACAAACATATAGCCAGATGACATTAATTTAAAGTATTGATGCATTTTTGTATAATTTGGTTTATATTTATTTGGATCGAAATTAAAGTATCATTGAAGAGACACTATCGAGGAATTTATTAGATTAAGTGATATTCTAGAATTCCTGCATATCTGTATTTATATTTATAAAGTACTCGTACTACGCTTTTCGTTCCCCTTTTAATCATAATTGAATTCCACTTACATAAGATGGAGTTCAAACGGAAATTTAAAGCGTTATACTTTGAACATAAATGAACGGAGAAAATGATATCCCATTACGATAAAGTGATGATAAATAGCCAAGAGCTATGGTACTTCACGGCATTATCACTGGGGAAGTCATTCAGAAAGTCTTAAAAAGGAATGACATAATAAGGTGGCTGACCTTGAAAGTAATAGGTCACCACAGGTGGATTTATAAATTGATATAATGACTGAAGATAATCACATAACTTGTCAAGTTTATTACCTAAATTGGGCGTAGCGAGCAATTTCGTAAATTATGATCTATCATTTCCAGCCAGTCAGCGGTTATCTGTCAATAATGGATCTTCTAGGCTCGATATTTACTGACGAATTTTCTCGATAGGTAAACTCAGTTTAGGGAATCAACTTGATTAGCTATACGCGATTGTAACTTATTACCTGGGTTACAATTGCTTAAGATTAAAACGTTATAAAATACTAAATATTTCTATTTCTTTTCTTGTTAAGAGAAACTGGTAATCATTATGATAAGGAATGGTCTTACCGCTAAATGATGAATGATAATGAGAACGAGCACAGGTGATTGATGATCGAACACGAACTAACGAAATATTACATGCGAGGTAAAAATGCTGACGACGGACGTGAAAAACAGTGCGTACAGTCTCGTAAAATTTAAGGATAGGAATAAGGAATACAATACTAAGTTTAATATAAATACCTATAACCTTGTGTATTTTGTTTATTTGTTTGCCTAACGGTGCGTTTACACCAAACGAGCAAATGCTCATTCTATCCCCTCTCTCTCTCAAATTTTCTTTGTGTTAACACTTAAACAGAGACAAATAAAGAAAATTTCATAGAGTTGGGATAGAATGAGCATTCGCTCGCTTGGTGTAAGCGCACTTCAGCGCATAGAAATCAGTCTGAAATCAAAAGGTCAAGATTAGTTAAGGCCAGATTTTTTGATAAGCATTTAATCAGCTTCAGCTCGAGTTTTTCAAACCGTCAGTCAGCTGAATACAATTGAGCGGGCGCGTTCCTCAGTAACATGCCATAAGAACGATGGTGAGCTGTGGGGTATTCAATAAAGCTTATAATTTTTCTTTATGGTTTATTTGACGACCGACTTGGTGTAATGGTTAAGAAGTTGGCTACTACACCAGAGGTCGCGGGTTCGATCCCCGCACAGTACAAACATTTGTGTGCATGAACATGTCTGTTTGTACTGGTCTGGGTGTCTCCTATGTATAATAAGTATGTATTTACAAAATAAAATGTATTTAAGTATGTTTATCCGTTGTCTAGTATCCCATAACACAAGCTTTAATTAGCTTACTTTGGGGCTAGATGGCGCTGTGTGGAATAATGTCCAGGGATATTTGTCCAGGGATATTTTATTTATAACCTTAACAATAATATACTTAAAGTTGATGACGTTAGAAGTAGTAGCGTCATTGAAGGAGTCTTTTAATTCCAACTGTCATGGTAAGCACCTGGTAAAGCACATCAGCAGTTCCGACAACAGGATTGGCGTAGTGCGCTGTAGGTTTCGCGGTTTCACGGTTTCTCGCCTCAATTTCCATTTGATGTGTCGTGTGTTTGATTCCCGGTCGAGTCAATTCAGGAAACGATCTTTTCTAATTTGGCTTGGTTCTGGGTGTGCTAGGTGACGCCCCTGGCCGAATTACTGGTCTGGTGCCTCGTAACACAGTGATATTTATCCTTACCTTAACCATGATAAGTTGCGTGTTGTCTGACGCAAAAAATATAAATTAAAGGGTGTTCGAATTGTGAGTTGTATTTCATATTTCCAGTAACTACGTCACTCACTGCTATATGCACCTTACGTGTGCAACTATGGAATATTACTATCTACAAGTGTATCTTTGTGCCTGTACACTGAAAATCTCCCGAACTGTCATCACGTCGAGCCATCCACGCCGGTCACGTACCGGCCCCAGTCGAGATCTGCTCTCCTTATCACTTACGGAATATTACGCAAATTGCCTCCCGCTTAAAATTCCACTCGTGATGTTATTGTTTCCTATCTGAACCGAGCCCAGGTTCGCGAGTTACAAGTATGGAAAGTTATTGAGGTACGCGGCCTAAACGCAAGGATTTCGTTTTGTTTTTGGTTTTTGAAAAGACGGTCAATGAAAAGCTCTTTTTACCTGTTTACGACTACCGTGATTTATTTTGAGCCTTCTAAAGGCATGCTTCCCAAACCGACAACAGTTTTTTTTGAGTCAGTGCGATGCGCGCTCGGAAACGGACGTGTGCCACTGTGCAGTAAGAATTTATAATTCACGATATTTTCGCGTAGTTAATGAGAAACGTCATTGACACCATGGACGAGGTCAGCATTTTGCAGATCTGCAAATCGAACTTTAACGAAGACGAGATTTGCAGTGGCAAGGCGCTGCTTTTTAGACCCTCGGAAACGCCGACCAGATGCCATCTCGCCAAAGGAATGGGATCCAAAAAAGTGTGCAGGACATCATTACTCTGCTGAAGGCACGTCGTCAGGATCTACTCCTGACGACGTGCCTTCATTCGTGGCGAAAGAGCTGCACAAGCTTCCTCCAGTCAGGTTCGACCATGTCGATGCTACCAGGCTGCTGAAGGACATCAACTTCCTTAAAACTCGCTTGGTCGATGTTGTAAGCAAGTTAGAGGCCTCAATTAATACCATCAGTGAACTGCGTGCTCAAGAAGTGTTATTAAGCAACACTGTTTCAGTGAGTAGGATACCTGAAGCGTCTGATATAAACACTCGTCGCGGGGCGCAGAATGCATTCGTCGGCAGTTTTGAGTCGGCGCATAATATGAGTGCGTCACCGGCCGTCGACACCTTGCGCGATGCTCCGTTACCCGCCGCTTCATCTTCCGCCTCGCCGGTGACGATACGCGTCTGCACGTCTACTCCTCAACTTGCTTACGCCGCTGCAGCTGCCAGCCGACCAGTCACCACCTTCCTACAATCTGAGCGTCGGTGGCTGACTCAAGAGGGTAAGAAAAGTAACCAGGAGTTTATCCAGGTTGCTGCGCCTGCTACAACACCGAAAAACCTTTGCGATGACGAGGGCTTCCAAAAAGTGGAAGAAGGAAGAAGAAGAAGCCTGTTCGTCATCCCAATACAATTTTTTTACGCGAACGTTATCGTAAATTTAAAGTGGCAACTCGTGGTGGTAGACGTACAGCCTGCGTCACACGTCGCCATAAGTAGTTTTAAGTTAATATTGTTTATTAAATATGTATGTGAGTCTCTAAGGTATTCATTCTATGGGCCAATTACACACATCAAAAGTGTCTAGGGATCAAGCATTTTTATGCGGATTTCTTGAGATTGAGATGTGGCTTTGTAATAAATTTATGATTTTATAAATTGATATGGATCCTTTTTGGTGCATTTCATAATTTGAAACAGGAACTGTCAATCAAATTCGAGTAAAAGATGAAAATCAGCTGTCAATATTTTCCCTATAAAAACATACAACGCATTGAAGACATTATTTGTGCTACTGTTTCCCTACTACTGATTAAAACCAACGTTATTATGGAGCGGCGACGTCATTTAAGCAGGGAAGAAATGCTCAGAGCCGTGGGAATGATAGAAGCTGGTTCCCGGCAACGTACTGTGGCTTTAGCTCTGAATACAAGTCAGAGTGTTATCAGTCGACTTTGGACACGTTACCGAAGCACTGGTACCGTGGCTGAGCGCCATGGAGGACGGTATCGCTGCACCACACGGAGACAAGACCGATACATTCAAATCACAACTCGAAGAGCTCCAACAATAACCGCCATGATGTTAGCCGTGAGGCTTCATCACTCTTCAGGGAACTTAATTAGCGACCAAACAGTCAGAAACCGCTTGCATGAAGTGATCCTTCATTCCCGAAGACCGCTAAGGGTACCACCTATAGCAATGCACAATCGTAGGATTCGATTTCAATGGGCACTTGAACACAGAAATTGGGCAGAAGAACAATGGCGTTTCGTGTGCTTTTCTGATGAGTCTCGTTTTGGTATGAGACCGGATACAAGACGTATACGACACTGGAGAACCCCTGGACGCCAACAGCGATTAAAATCTTGCCAGGAAGTCCATCCTTATAGTGGTGGAACCATCATGGTATGGGCGGGTATTTGGACCGGCGGAAGAACTGAGTTGATTTGGATCAGAGGCAACCTCAACTCTCAAATTTATGCTGAGACGATTGTATCAGACGTCATCGTTCCTCTAAAAGTGCAAATCGGTCCCTTATTTCAGTTATTGCATGATAATGCACGACCGCACACCGCAAGAGTTGTAAGACAGACTCTCGCCGCAGCTAACATCAATGTCCTGCCCTGGCCTGCTCAGTCGCCAGACTTGAACCCGATTGAGCATGCATGGGATATGCTACAGAAAAGAGCTCTGCCGAATATGGAGGGTACCCAGTCGCAAGAAGACCTTTTTTTGTTGTTGCAACGAACATGGGCGGCCATTCCACAGCGTGATTTGGATGAACTCATTTTGAGTATGCCAAACCGATGTTCTTGTGTTGTTAGTGTTCGCGGTAGAAACACGGATTATTAATTGTTTAAGTTACCCAATAAAATTTTAAAGAAAACTGTTATTTCAGTCTTTTTTTCGAACTTTAATGTTAGTGGTTCAAATGTCAAAAATCCCTTTATTAGGAAAATGGCAAATTTCTTTATTAATGCAAAGGTGACTTGGTTTATCGTTACTGTAGACAAACGAAAACACTTTATTTGATGAATCCTTAAAGAAAATTTTAATTAATATCAATCAGGAGAAAAGTTATTGCAAAAATATATGTTGATCCCTAGACACTTTTGATGTGTGTATATTTTGTAAGATCTAAAAAAAATATTTTGTAACCTGAAATAAATGAATTAATATACATTATTATATCTGACTACGGTCAGATATAATTCATCAATCCAAATCAATCATCCTCTGATCCAAATCAACTCAGTTCTTCCGCCGATCCAAATATCCGCCCATACCATGATGGTTCCACCACTATAAGGATGGACTTCCTGGCAAGATTTTAATCGCTGTTGGCGTCCAGGGGTTCTCCAGTGTCGTATACGTCTTGTATCCGGTCTCATACCAAAACGAGACTCATCAGAAAAGCACACGAAACGCCATTGTTCTTCTGCCCAATTTCTGTGTTCAAGTGCCCATTGAAATCGAATCCTACGATTGTGCATTGCTATAGGTGGTACCCTTAGCGGTCTTCGGGAATGAAGGTTCACTTCATGCAAGCGGTTTCTGACTGTTTGGTCGCTAATTAAGTTCCCTGAAGAGTGATGAAGCCTCACGGCTAACATCATGGCGGTTATTGTTGGAGCTCTTCGAGTTGTGATTTGAATGTATCGGTCTTGTCTCCGTGTGGTGCAGCGATACCGTCCTCCATGGCGCTCAGCCACGGTACCAGTGCTTCGGTAACGTGTCCAAAGTCGACTGATAACACTCTGACTTGTATTCAGAGCTAAAGCCACAGTACGTTGCCGGGAACCAGCTTCTATCATTCCCACGGCTCTGAGCATTTCTTCCCTGCTTAAATGACGTCGCCGCTCCATAATAACGTTGGTTTTAATCAGTAGTAGGGAAACAGTAGCACAAATAATGTCTTCAATGCGTTGTATGTTTTTATAGGGAAAATATTGACAGCTGATTTTCATCTTTTACTCGAATTTGATTGACAGTTCCTGTTTCAAATTATGAAATGCACCAAAAAGGATCCATATCAATTTATAAAATCATAAATTTATTACAAAGCCACATCTCAATCTCAAGAAATCCGCATAAAAATGCTTGATCCCTAGACACTTTTGATGTGTGTAATTGGCCCATAGAATGAATACCTTAGAGACTCACATACATATTTAATAAACAATATTAACTTAAAACTACTTATGGCGACGTGTGACGCAGGCTGTACGTCTACCACCACGAGTTGCCACTTTAAATTTACGATAACGTTCGCGTAAAAAAATTGTATTGGGATGACGAACAGGCTTCTTCTTCTTCCTTCTTCCACTTTTTGGAAGCCCTCGTCATCGCAAAGGTTTTTCGGTGTTGTAGCAGGCGCAGCAACCTGGATAAACTCCTGGTTACTTTTCTTCCCCTCTTGAGTCAGCCACCGACGCTCAGATTGTAGGAAGGTGAGAAAAGTTATTGCAAAAATATATGTTGATCCCTAGACACTTTTGATGTGTGTATATTTTGTAAGATCTAAAAAAAATATTTTGTAACCTGAAATAAATGAATTAATATACATTATTATATCTGACCGTAGTCAGATATAATAATGTATATTAATTCATTTATTTGACCGTATCAGGCCGATGTCATGTCTCTCTGTGTTTATTTTAATAATTTTTTTGAATATTTCTTCAAAATATTCTGCTTTTTAAGTATACAGAACATTTTTTATATTGATTATAACCAGGCTGTGTATCTAACTTTGATTAAAGGACATATTTATAGGCATAATTAGGAGAAAAACATAAGTCTTTTATGCGCAGAATCCATTTTAAATAATAGCTTTGATAATATTCAGCTATATTCTTCCGTAATTTCCGGCTCCTTTGATGCAACTTGTCGGAAAACTTATTATGGTAAAACTCTGACGTTACGGGAAATCACGTTGGCAAAAATGAAATTACGAAATAATAGTATTAAGAATACTTTCAAACAAAATTACCCCTCAAAAGGTAAATATAACGCACGTAAATTACCCGAGAAGAAAACGCAGTAAAATCTCGATAACTTATAGCTTTATGTTTATTCTACCATAAATAAATTCGAATGTTGTGGGGTTCATCCCTATTTTCAATGGTGAATATTGATGCTATACAAGTGTTAGAGAGCACCTGCCAACGAGTTTGGTTTACAAATATTGGACATTTGGAATCGGAGCGTTTTCAACGACCAATAGTTTTGAAAAAATAACGGAACGTTCATGACAAGTGGGTCAGTCCGAAGTAGTAGATAACATTTAGTTGTGAAATATTAATAAAAACTGTGCAAAATATTGGAAATTTGAAAATGGTGTCTCGGTAAGCTGATTAAACACCGAATTGGTTTAATTACTTAGCTAACTCGCAACTTAAGACTCCTAAGTTGCGAGTTAGCGAAAGAGCAAAATTGTGATCTTGAGCTAAATTTCGTGAGATCAAACATAGGAACTATAAGTTTGTCCAATTTAGGATGATAATTTTGACAGTTCACGCCTATAAAGTATTGCATTTCTTTCGGTAAAGTGTACTACAGATAATATCGTGCCTTGCAAACGAATAGCAATAGAAAATATAAAATCGGTTGTGAAATAAAATTAATCTAACATTAAAAATTAAGATTAAGGGCGGCTAGCACAATATTTTATTTTAATACAGTATAATTTTGATTAGTATTAAAGTTATTTGCAATTATCTGTTAAAAACATTAATTAAATATAAAAAAGATTTTGAACTAAAATATTATTCGATGTTTCTAAGAGGCAACACGACAGCCAGTAATGAAAGTCAAAGTCAAAGTCAAAAATATTTTAAGAGTGGGGAAAAGTCGTTGAGCATACGAAAACAAATATACTGGAAGAATGGGAGCTCGATGTAGACTTTGAAAGCGTTTCTGAACAAGAATTGATCATGAACTTAAGGGACAGTTCTTCTAGTGATAATGACGACAATGATTATGAAAGCGATTTAGGGTTTGCACCATAATATAAGTTATGAATAACTTCAAATCCTAATACCTGCCCTAATTAATTCACTGATATTTTTATTTTTATTTAATTATCTCTTTAATGTACATATAAATATTCGCATAACATTTTCGTTGTTTCTAAAACTAACGATTCCAAGTTCTATGAAATAATGAATCGTTAATCGAAAAGATTCACTAACGATTATAAACTACCCCATTTCTATTGAAAAGCTGTCATAATTATCATCCTAAATTGGACAAACTATAATAGCTAAGTTTCACATTTAAATGCACAATTTAGGCAGTCAATGCACAATTTATAAACATAATTATAGGTCACGATGGATCACTCGTTTCGCAAACACCGCATATTTACATACAAAACCTGAATGATAAGCAAATTCCCAAGCTTCACCTTTTAAAACTTATCACTCGCTAAATATGGCAGTCTCACATTCACACCCTCTAGAAATCACCCCTCTAGAAATCATCCCCTATCTGCACTAAGCATCGCTACGGGGCCTTAAAACATGCTCAACTTTCGATCTTGATTTTACTCCCCGCGTAATAAAAATATGAGCGGGCCCTTACATTTGAGCGAAATACAACTACCGGGCGGAAACATAAAAATGGCTGAGGCCTGATTCTGAAATCGCTCGCTAGCAGGGCGTTTGTGCAGGAAGGCAAAGGCGAGCGGTTCCCAAACTGCATCCTCAAAAAACTACTGTCGAATTCTACTGGGTGTAATATTTTTTTTTTTTATGAACTGACTACAGTTACGTAGATTTTTTAATAATAATGCCGTAGTACATATTTAATGTATGTTAATTTTTTTTATTTCAAACTTGATTGTATGGTTATATTTCATAAGTTTGTATCATTTTAGATGTAATGATTTAACATATGTAATGTAGTTTTTGTAGTTATAATGATAATAGTAATTCTAAAATAACATTCAATTTAATTTACTTTGACTTAGCCTTTTCTTTTTTATAAGTTTAAACTGTTCGTATTCCTGTCTCTCCTTCATTGTTCCCTCGTAGTTTATACGCCGTCTTGTTTTTCGTTTTCATAATTAAATTTAACTATGGTCCCGGCAAGATGTTCCGCTCAGTAAGGTATTAAAATTCAAATTTTGCTAAGAAAATAGAAAACTTGGAAAAAATCGAAGTTCGAACTTTGAAGTTATCGAGATTTAATTTTTATAGTTTTCTATCTTCAGATATGAGAATAAGCATTGTAAAATGCTAAAATAATCAAAGTAATATTGATAGGAAAGTTTGAGAGACAGTACCACACAGGATGTTTGCCTTCCGGACTAGCTAGATAAATGTTTAAGATCCGAGGTGGAAGGGATGCGGTTAGTTTCGCTTTCCTTTGTTACCTATTGGGAACTTGGAATAGTCGTTTCGGCAGATTTAGGGGCCACACGCACTTAACTTGCAAACTAAGTTTGAAATACAGATGCGCTAGTTAATCATCAGACTAAGTAAATATGCCGTAAAGTTTAGATGACATTAAGGCGTACGCTTCTAATCGCTTCTTGTTTTGATAGCTTTGCTATTTTAAGTGAGCACCCAAATGTGTATTTTGCTAATTGTTTGATGTATACGTTGTTACGAAATGTGTGGTTTTCCTGTTTTTGAGAAGGCAAACAGTTTATATTTAACCATGTAAACGAGTAAGTACTCGTAAAAAGGTGATCAGTATTATGAGACTGTTTTAACTAAGAAACATTTTTGTCTGAACCTTCCATAAACTATAGTTAAAATAATAAAAAGGTGTTTTATATTTTTTATGAATAAGGAGTTCATTGTCAAGCCGAGTGAATACTAGGTTAGTCAATGGCCAACGTACGATCTTTGCCTGATAATACATTCACTTCGCGGGTGTAAAATCTAGCTTCGAATCACCTGTAAAATATTTATAATCTATTACTAACCGTCTTACTCGTAGTATCGAGCATTTAAACAATCGAATACGATTACGTTTTTACAACTCTTTCTCCAGTTCATGGTTAAATAAAAATTGCTTCGTCGCACTTATGGCTGTGGTGGTCGTAAAGTTTTTTTTTATGACGTCATGACAATATTCTTTTTATCCCTTGAAAATTTATGAGCGCGTCTCTTCCGAATATAATTTTACCATATTTGCTTTTCATGTAAAACGATATTAATATTTTTGATTTCAATACTTACTACTATGTATTGAGTATGAGCATTTTTACTATGGCATTTATATGATTGGGGAAGGAAAAGAAGGTAATTTGGGAATTCACCCATGGTAAGTGTAACAAGTTTACACTATACCACGTTAGATTGCAGAAAGAGAGCGTATTTTCTTTAGACATTTTTTAATATTTCCTTTTGAATATTTGATTTCCTTAAGTAGTGCTAATTAAGTGTTTGTCTCAATATAAATCCTAAAAGTTACCTATGACAAAAAAACCTATAGGATACCTGGCCGTTTTCAGAGTAAAAATCTGGAAGAGTAAAAAAGCGTGAAAGCGGTTACAGATTAGCGTTTGATACGTGCGTACAAGCTAGTTTTTGGAGGCGCATGTACATTACTACCGGTTCGAGCGAACACGCGGAAACATGCAAGGTCCATGTACGCGATTTCGGTTTCTACCGAAACGACCGTATACGCGCAGATTAAAATGCCAGTGTGAAACCGCTCTTAGCTGTAGTTTGTCTCATTACAAACCCTCAAAGTTGCCTATTAAAAACCTGGTCGTATTCATGTAAAAATCGTGAACAGTTAAAAGTAGCATAACTTGCGATGCAGGATTGTACGCGAACTCTCTGGTCGCCGCGCCCCCGCTATGAAATACGCGTTTATTGCTTGTTTACGAGCAGACTCTTTGCTCAGCGGGACAATGATGTTTGCATCTAAGCCCGGGGGACAGGTGAAGCGAGGCATTTACTTTTAACATTAAATGCATGAAATAAGCCAAGCTCCTGTTAACCAGTTTTGGTCTTGAGGACTTAGATAGGCTCTAGATATCAAACTTCGAGATTGTATACCTAAGTCCTTAAACTGTTGACAGAATTAACACAAGTTAGGCACAAGTTTGTTAAAAAAAGAGAAGAGAATCGCTTTCTCTATCGCTTCTACAATGGAGAATGCTCTGACGAGTTATTCCAGCTTATCCCACCCTCACCTTTCCACTCCCGTACCATGCGTCGTGGGTGACGCCGTACTACGGCGTCACCCACACACAATTCAACATTTGTTGGCCCGAACTAAAAGGTTCGGTGATTCATTTCTTTGTCGTACCATCCAGACGTAGAACGCTCTTCCGGCACATGTGTTTCCTTCCTCGTATAGTCCCGGGTTCTTCAAGCGGGGCGTGAAAAGGCATTTCTGCAGGCCTTCAAGGTGAGGATGGCCAGCCCAGTGATTCGTTTGAATGACTGGGCTTGTCAACCTCATATCTGGACCTCACGACCGCTTTCCATCAGGTGGAGTGAGGTCATCTTGACGGGCAATGTAAAAAAAAAAAGAAGAAAAAAGAGGGGATTGAAAATATTTTAGGGTAAGTACCTATATTATTATCAAAAATAATTATTCTAAGCTAGATCTGCAAACTTTAAGATACCTGCAGTACTTATATTTTATTTGTTTTAAATAAGTTGATTTGTCAAAGCATTGAAATATGACAAAAATTGTATTCTTTCTAATTTTTATTTGGCAACGCGACTTGCTTACCAGTCGTGCGCATGTTGACAGCTTGTCAGCCAGTAAAAATGATGCATCAAATCTTAGCAATTATTGCTTCCAAAATCACGATTTTCTTGCGATCGAAGGCCAAGCGAAGGGTTAATGCTTGTACTTCGGCTTTTTTTAAAAAGCCACGCATGAAGTATATGATTGCCTTATATTCAACTCTATAGCTTCCGCGTCGACGCGACGGACGACTTGACGAATCGACGGTAGTTTTTATAAAATATATCGCCCTTTTTGTTTTGACAAAAGTTATGAGTACAGGAAACTTGTTTTGGTAAGCCACGTAGGAGTTAAGTTTTATAAGACCGACTTGGTTACTTTACGATGTAATTTATCACTTTGATTTAATTACCTTTAAGTTGGGCATTTGATCCCAATTTTGGTATCTTTTTTCTACAAGAACATTTCAAACTATAACTTTGTCCTGTAACGCTGAATAGGAAGTTCATTCAAAATAAATTTTACATTATATTTTTTACTTTGGATGATGAGCATGAGCAAGTAACACAAAATATCACAAAGACATTGTTGTCATCAGCCCCTATCTGCCTTCAATCAAAAAATCAGTTTTAAGCAGCAGTTAGGTTATAAGTAACAGTAAAGTTTGAGTATTCAGAGGTAAAGCACTGAAGTTGGAGTAAAAGCCATTAAATTATTTTGTAGGTTGTTGAAATGTCGTTTTCAATATTAAACCTTCCTCTACCCGTTCACGTTATATACAGGGTGTCCCTGGAAGTAAGGATCAAAGCGAAATAGCGCATAACTGGGGTCATTTCTGACCTTTTTAACCTCATCTATATTGGTCAGATTTCCAACCGTTAAAAAGTTATGATAAATTGTAGGTTCTCTATTGGAAAGAAAATCCCCTAAGTCCATACAAAAATAATAAAAAAAAGTTTTATCAAAGGTACGAACTTATTTTTTTTGCCAAAAAATTAGCAGATGATTTCTCTTACTTTAATGGTTATTTTATTGAGCTAGAATATCCATGTCAAATTAAAAAGTCAAAATATTGCAAGAAAAAATCTTTATCAAGAAAATCACTTCATGTTCAAGCAGATGTCGTGAAAAAAAAGGTACTACGGAAAGTTGTCGAAGTATTTAAAAAAGGTTTAAGTTATAAATCACATAAATATTCCAATAATTTTCAAAGTTGTGAGTATTTTCAATAACAAAGTCGTTTTTTTTGAGTTTGTATTTTAACTCTATTTACCATTTTTTTTTTCATGAAAATCCATATAGTGTTACTTTCTGACAAATAAAGGACGGTTATAAGCTTGATACTATTAATTTTAGTGAAAAAAACAAAGCAAAAATTAAAAATAATATTTCTTGAAAATTAAATTTGATAATTCCTCGTAAATTTATTTATGATGTCGCGTTTTTTTGCAACTGCAATATTAATTTCTAACTAATTAGAAAATCAGAAGCTACTATTAGTCAAAAAAGTGGAATTATTCATTTCCATAAGTTGGAAAAATATTAATTTTTACTTGTCTTCTTTTTATTGCGGTTGATGATACACAAAAACAACAAAGGATAATGATTTACTAATAACTTTCATACTACAGAAAATTGATCATAAATTCAATTTTCGTGGAGTTATCAGATTTTATTTAGTAGAAAATATTTGTTTAATTTTTGCTGCGTTTTTTTCACTAAAATTAATGGTATCAAGCTTATAACCGTCCTTAATTTGTCAGAAAGTAACATTAAATGGATTTTCGATGAAAAAAAGATAAATCGGATTAAAATACAAACTCCAAAAAACACGACATTCTTATTCAAAATACTCACAACTATAGAAATTACTGAAATATTTCTGCAATTTATACCTCAAAAGAATTTGTAATAAATGAGGAACTTTTTTAAATATACTTCGACCACTTTTCGTAGTACATTTTTTTTACGACGTTGATTTTTTATGATTAAGATTTTTTCATGCAATATTTTAACTTTTAAATTGACATGGGTATTCTAGATCGATAAAATAACTATTTTAAAGTAAGATAAATTACCTGCTAATCTTTTGGCAAAAAAATAAGTTGGTACCTTTGATAGCTTTTTTTTATAATTATTTTTGTATGGACTTAGAGGATTTTCTGGAAAAAAATGAAACTTATCATAACTTTTTAACGGTTGGATATCGGACCGATATTGATGAGGATAAAAAAGTCAGAAATGAAACCAGTTATGCGCTACTTCGATTTGATCCTTACTTCCAGGGACAACCTGTATGTTTTGACTATACTTAACATTAAGAAATTTGATTACAAGAGAGTTTGACCTAAAAAGCTTTATTCATTAACATATTTTGAAGCAAAACAATTTCAGGCCGGAGGTTCCTGAAAGCCATGTATTTCCTAAAGGACATTGTTTATTGTTTTCTGAAAATTTCTCACCCGCGAGCAACTCATTAATTATTTGATGAAATAATATCCTAATAAGGCAGAATCAACCTTGTAAGCAGATTTCCTTAAACTAGTTTTCAAATAAAAAGTTAAAGGGTCTTTCGGGAATTTGTTAGTTCAATGATTAATTACCTTTAATGCCGCCTAAAGAAGAATGACCACTGCCACAGTTATCATTATTTTTATGTAAAATGAAATCTGTCCCATTTTTATACAGTTAGGAACCCTTACATTGATTATGGATTTTACGCTAGTTAAGAGTATCTATAGGTAAGGGTTTTTATATTTTTTCACTTCTCATGCTCTAAAAGTAAGCCAATAGCCCTACGAAGCGGGCCTAAAGTGACCACTTTAGCCCCTAGGGAGTAAAAAGTAATTAGTTTTTTAATTTCCTTCATGTGATAAAGACAAACTCAAACAGCCAGGGAAAATGTTGAGAGTTTTTTAGTTTCATGGTTTGTCCGCAAAGAAGGTGGCCCCATGTGTTTTAAATTATAAAACTGATCACGGAAATTTCAGAACATTTGTCAAGTGTAAAGTTCGGTTTTAAATGTTTTTGTACTAAATTGACTATTTTTCTCGCACTCGGAGTGAAAAGTACAGTTTGCACCTCGAGACTAAACGCTAACTTAATATACCCTCGCACGCTCGGGAGTCAAACCACCTCTGGTATGATTATGGCTTCGTTTAGTCCCTCGGTGTAAAATATACTATTAAAAAGTAAAATAATATATTTGAACCCTTTCTTTTGAAACCTTTTGAAACCTTTTTCAGTTCAGTAATTGCCTTTCAAATGAGTAACTAAAATGAATATTGCATCCAATAAATGATTACATGAAAAACTTATCCTCAAGTTTTGGGGCGCTAAGTATTTAATGATTTTATACATTTACTGGACCCTGGACGTGGGTGCTGACCATCAAAAGGTCAAACGTACTTGCACCTGTCGTAGTCGCTACGACAAACTACGTCTACGTTATCCGCCTTGACCATACAGTAATCATAACCGTTACCACAGATTAGATAATAGTTACTACGCCGTAACGCAGAGTGCATGAGAATATTTCCCAAAATGTTGAGGCTGCAACTCTGGCAACAGATAACTTAATATATCAATTTAAACTTTAAAAAAATAAATCATTGAGTTTGTTGAATTTCATTCGAATAGTTGTCGCTATCAAGCGTATCGTTTCAGTTTATTATCATATTCATGTATGTTGAAAATTTGACAGAATCAGCGTCATATTTACGATTCAATCAGAAGTTTCGATGACATTTGTAAATTATTTGATTAGTCCTAGCAAAATACACAAAGCCAAAATAATTTAGCTATTCTAAATCAAAACAACAGTAGCTCAATTATGAACCCTAACTTCACAAGTACAAAATTTAATTTGTAACATTTTGTTAAGTTATTATTTGTGTGTTAGTGTCACAAAATAAACATAACACTACAGTATGTATTCCCATCAAGTATCTATACCGATCAATTGTGTTTGATACTGTATATTGAGGGCTTCTCTTCTGTTTAATAATAGTTGTTACAATTTGGCCTAATTTGTAGTAGATAAATCAGAGCAACTAATTTGAATTAGCTAGCTTCTGCAAATGCTATAAGAGGCCTTACGTGATCTTACTTCTGAATATTACATCATTCGAGACAATATTTAGCTGATAAATGATTTTTTATTTTTAGCACTAAACAATGCTCTGTTTTCTACACAAAGATAAAAACTAGAAAAATTCGACCTGATCCTGGGACTCAAGCGGGATTCGAACCCGCGACCTTTCACAATCCGGGTGACTGCTCTTCCAACTGAGCTACCGAGGACGTTAACAAACCCGGTGAATTTATCTAGTGTATTTCACGTTGTAAGTAGTTTTAATATTTAGCTGCTATGGCATGATATATATTTAATTGTGATGCCTAAGAAATAACCAATGCAACCAAAACTACTAAAAAAATTACCGAATACTTTTTAGTTTTAAATAAATAAATAAATAAATATCTGGGACAATTCACGCCAAGATCATCTGACCCCAAACTAAGCAGAGCTTGTACTATGGGCGTCAGAGACTGATAAACATTCTTAAATATTTCTAAAAACATACTTAAATAGATAATAAAACCCAGTTTTCATTGTATTAGGTACCACATTTTTCACGTACTACTACTACTACTCATATATGCGCCAGACAACACACCCCTTGTCATGGCCTCGAAGTAGGCCATGACAAGGGGTGTGTTGTTATAGACATCCCTACTTCGAGACCAGTCATGGAATTAAGCCAGCCAAACACCCAGACCCGAGCCAATTTAGAAAAAAAATCGCTTCTTGAATTGACTTGGCCGGGAATCGAACCTAAGCAATGCAAGGCCAGAAACCGTTCTACAGCGCACTACGCCAATCGTGTCGTCAATCATTAATCCTGTTATGCGAACATAACATTTCAGATAATTGGAAAACTATGGTAACGTTCCAAATACCTACTAAAACACATGTTTTTTGTTGTTCATTGATCTGGATGAATTATTTACTAATGAACTTATCTCAGAAATCGATCCATTCAAGCATTAACGAAAGTAATTATTATTTCCCAAAACAATTAGAAGTTTGAAAGCTGCTCGAAGTAGAGCCGAATATTAATTACAACTAATTAATTAAATGTTTTATGAATTTCAACCCAACATTGTTTAGAAATCGTGTGATGTTACAACATAGATTTAAAATGTTATGACTGCTTTATTTTATAGAATTGTTAGGAATTTACTAGCAAATTAAAAAGCACTTCATACCATCAACAGCATAGGTTTAATTCAGTATTTTTTTGGCTTCGTCAATATAAGAAACTAGCGACCCGCCCCGGTTTCGCACAGGTGCATGATTATAGACAATGCGTTATCTCTACTAGGCACGAATAGAACTACGAGTATAGACCTTCCTCTTGAATAACTCTATTGATGAAAACCACATTTAAATCCTTAGCTTAATTTGAAAGATCTAAGAGTGTACAGACGGCGGGGAGTGGCTTTGTGTACTATGTAATTATACTATTTATTACCTAATGCAGTTGAAGTGGCAGTGGGCAGGGCACATAGCACCGGGAGGAAGATCGTCAGGTGGGCCCTCTACGACGCAGGTGGCGGGGAGTGAGGAGATGGCGGTTTGCACGCCTTCTCCCTGCTCCCTAAAAGCAGCTCCGGGGTTCACCCCATGCTCCTGTCTGGGGGTATCCCCGTATACCGGGATGCCCCTGCTGCGTGAGGAGGCCCGGCGTGAAGGCTGGGCCGTCCGCCAGGGACAGCATGGTAATCCGAACTAGGCACCATGTCGTCCCGTCAAGACGATGAGATATACCGGGGGTCTTTTTAGTGGGTTTGCCGTCACCTTCAGTGACGGAGAGTCCCACACTCCCCCGCTGCCCCACCCAGGCAAAAAAAGGGCACATAGCACGAATAACTGATGGCCGTTGTGGCAGAAAGGTTCTAGACGGAGACCGTTTCAAAGTAGACGCAGCGTTGGACGCCCGCCTGCAAGGTGTACGGACGACCTGGTAAAGGAGGCAGGATTCCGGTGGATGCAGACCGCCTGCAACAGGTCGCTTTGGAAATCTGTAGGGGAGGTCCATGTTCAGCAGTGGACGTCGCGTGGCTTCGAATGATGATGAAAGTGCTACTGGAACTTTCATCTGTCTCTGACAGTCGGTTTTTTCCAGGTGAAAACTCTATCCATTAAACGGATTTTAATGTATCTTTGTACTGTTAGATATTAATATACAAAAGCCGATTTTATACTTTCTTTACTTTGGATTCAGAGGTACCTGCAGAGTTAATTTCGGATGAAACTTTACGCACAGTCGATAGTGTGGCTAACACAATTTTTATTCTTAGCAATAAAATCGAGTCACTCGATAACTTTAGTAGGGAATATCTGAAAATGAACTCCTATAACTTTGCCTAACTCAATTAATTGGTTTTTAATAGCACTTCCTTGTATAAGCTTATGATTTATTGAATTCTCATGGGATTGTATTACTTTCGACTAGCAGATTTTTTTAAAGTGAGTGTTTGAAAAAAATATTATTTTAATAGTTTGAATATCTACATTTTCTCATCAGTTTATCATTGCTGAAGCTTTAAAGAATAAAGAAAAGTATCTCAAATTATTCATAGAAATTATAATTGTTTGTGGTAGTTCTCATTATATAATATAAGTACAAAGCTTTTTATAAACCGGAAACAGCGGAAACTCAGCAGGAAAATCCCTGGCGCTGAAAATACAGAACTACATTCTATCTGAAAACGATACCTTTATAAAGGGTTATCTTTGATATTTATTTTCCCTTAGTTATCAAAAATGTTTAGTAAAATTTAAAATAATTGCCGAGAAGTCTATAAAAAAGAATTTTATTGGAATTGTTTGATAAAATCATAATTTAAATAAATCATATTTACTATTAAACTTCATCATCACATACTAGGAATAAAAATAATGATTTTTTTATTTTTCTATTGCAATACTAATAACTATATTCATTGAATTAAAACAACTTGACGGCTTCTACTCGCGGAATGGATATTTTAGTACATTTTCTAACCCGACGTTTAGATTCCATCACAGAACATCTTATCCTTTATTTTATCTTATACGAGTATTTTAAATAATATCTGAGTCATCCCGTGATCACGACTGCTGTCAAGGAGAGAAAATGTAAAAAAATATAAATTCCGCGAGTAGAATCCGTAAAGTTGTTATATCAATGCGTAGTGTTCGCGTGAATATAATAAAACAATATAACTATATATAATATACGAAAAAAGGAAGGGAAAGGGAAAAAAGCAAGAAAACTTTAACGATTGCTTTGTTTGAATAACATGATTTATATATAAGGTAGTTAAAAACGTAAGTTATATATGCGGGCTATTAACGATAATTTGATATTTTCAAATACATTTACAATGCAAAGTTTCCATGTTTTTCTCAGGAAGTGAATTAGTGTAATTCTTTATGAGAAAATAAAGTTCTTAAACCAGAAACCAGAAAGTTTTGTGTATGGGCTCAAGTCCCACGCGGTACCAAGGACCGAATTGATTTATCCACGCGATTCACAGCAAAGTGAGGTCCCGTATGTTTTCGCCTTATTGTAGCACTAGCTAATGCGTTAGCGTATTGCTTTGTGCGAGACAATGCCGCTTTTAGGGCACAGCACTTCCGTTTTTGGATAAAAGCATGCAAACAATGCTCACCTGAGCGAATTAAGTCTTGTAATGTACCTACCTACGGAACGCTTTAGTGAAACCTTTATTTCTCGTTTCCCTTCAAGAGTTATAGTTATTTGGGGTTTGAAGTTCTTAAAAGGTTCTCGGTTTTAATCTGAGCATGAAGAGGTGTGCCTGACGCTCTCGAACAACCTATTCACACACAGCTTATGATGAAGGAAAGGTGGGGTACCTACAGCGGATTACTTTACCCGTAATTGAGCTACCTATTTTACCGAAAACCAGAGTGAAGATAGCTTTAGCAGTGTTGTGTTCCTGCTGGTGGATAACCCATGTAATATTTTTTTAACTCGGTAAACTCATTTCATCCTACTCATTATACAAAAGTTATTCTATTATCGACGACACGTTTGGCATTGTGCGCTGTGGCACCATTGGAGATGCCCCTGGCTTAGTTTCCTATCTGGCACCTCGTAACCCAGGGATATGTTCTACTCACTTCGAGGCCATGACAAGTGGTGTGTGGTCTGGCGCATCAAAATGTAAATAATATGTAATGTATTCACAACTCACAACCATGTCACCAGCATTGTCATCATTCGCAGCCATAAGACGTATGGATCTACTGCTGTGCATAGGCCACTTCTAAAAATGAAGCGCAAGAGGCTATACAACGGCAATGTCTTTAAAAAAATATTTTTTTTTATCACTTTCTGGGGATAGGGATCGATGAAGGGATTTGGGGAGGGCTTTGCCCAGTAGTGGGAAAATAGAGTTTAGGTTCACAAATAAACACTTTCTATCAATTCTCCAATGTAATGTGTAATTCTCGAAAATCTATTAGATAGATACTGGAAAACAGATATCACAAAACTTTAACGAGAGCCGAGACCTTACAAGTCTCCACAACTGCGACACGACAAATATAATAGTACCTACTACAATCTCAAGTTTGGATCACAAAACTCTAATGGGGTACTTGTATGGGTGTACCCCTATTGAAGAGTCGAGGGTCTTTCAGGAGAGCCCGGTCATTTTCTGAGCTCGTTTATTTAAAATTTGCTATAGATTTCACAAAGCTTGAAAGCCATGTTGAAAATGTATCTGAATTCGAAATACAACAGGTAATTTCCTCGATAATAGGATATGTCAATTTTAGTTTCAGAACTGAATAATCGTTTATTCATGCGAGTTATTAATTGCAAGCTTTTTTTCCTGCAACTTTTCCTATAGTATTTTTTATTCTTCGTCTTTAACAGTCACAGTAAAGTAAATTCGAATAACTGTGTGTGTACCATGGTATTAAAATAAAACCGAATTACGATTATTATTTAAAAAAAAATCGAATAAGGACCCGCAAGCATCTTTGTTTTATGTGTGTTCATCTCTCGGTTATATTGACTATGAACGTGTTATGATGAAAGGGTACATTGTCCAACGCCGACAAGAGTGTAAGGCCCGTTTTCTAAAACAAAATCTATACTTGAGTATAGATCTGAGTGACGTTTTTGTATGAACTAACGTTTTCAAATCTCTACTCAAGCACATACGAGTATCAATGTTTGAGTATGATTCTAGAATACGGGCCTTATAGTTTATATTAAAATGAACTAATTATTTAATGTGGCTGTGTGGTGCCGGCAGAGTAGAATAGCACCACCCCATTTCTTTCTGTGGGTATCGTAGAGGGCGATCAAGGGATCAATCGGGAGGTGGGCAGCAGCGCCTCTCGTGACGACAATATAGGCCATAATAAGTACACTGCGGTCACCAACCCGCCTGCAAAGCGTGGTGACTACAGGCAGAAAACCCCCCATAAATAGTTCCCAAAGTAAACGGCCCCCAGTTCCCGGCCGCCCTGCTATTCCAGGTCACGGCAGCGGCCTCGGTCACGGTAGGGTAGGGGGTGCTAGAAATCCCCGGGCTACGGACGGCTGCCAACAATTGACCCGTGCAACGTACAATGGACGCAGTCTGCGGCTGGACGAGAGCCTCCAAATCCTTGAAGTGGAATTAGAGAAGCTACGGTGGCATGTTCTCGGGTTATCGGAAGTTCGAAGAGAGGGTGAGGACACGGTAACCCTTGAATCAGGCCATCTATTCTACTTCCGGGAAGGGAGCCGACAATCCTAGGGTGGCGTTGGATTCCTCGTCAACAAGGCCCTTCGTGACAACGTGCTGGAGATCTGCAGCGTCTCGACCCGGATAGCGTACCTTGTACTGAAACTGACCGAGAAATATTATCTCAAGGTCGTACAGGTATATGCGCCGACGTCGAGTAGCTCAGACAAAGAGGTGGAAACCATTTACGACGATGTGTCAAAGGCCATACAGTGCACCACCAAGACCCATAACACGACGACACGGTTGGCGTAGTGCGCTGTAGCACGGTTTTTCGCCTCGATTTCCGTAGTTCCCCGGGTTCGATTCCCGGTCGGGTCAATTCAGGAAATGATCTTTTCTGAATTGACTCGGGTCTGGGTCAAGGAAGACGCCCCTGGCGTATTTCCTTGTGTGGTACCTTGTAACACAGGGATATTACTCCCTACTTCGAGACCATTACAAGAGGTGCGTTGTCTGGTACATATTTATTATATTTATAACACCGTTGTCATTAGGGACTTTAACGCCAAAGTGGGAGAAGAGTGCGATGAATCTTGTTTGAGACCGCATAGCTAAGGGCGCAGAAACCATAGTGGCCAAATGCTGGTTAACTTCCTCAGCATGCAGGTGTTGTTCTGTATGAACACCTTTTACCAGAAAAAACCCCTAAAGGAAGGGGAAGAGCCCTGACGGTAGTACGAGGAACGAGATTGACTTCATCATAGCCGACAAGAAGCATATATTTAGGGATGTCTCAGTGATCAACAGGTTAAATACCGGTAGCGATCACCGGCTTGTTAGAGGCACGCTAAATATTAATTTCAAGCTCGAACGCAGTCGCATGGTGAGGTCTATTCTTCATCCAACTGTGCCCCGAGCTGGATATGATGCGTTCCAACTGGAATTGCAGAACACATTTGCCACACTGGAGACCCCGGCAAATGTCGGCGAGGACCTAAATAGCATAATCGGGGTTGTACGCGAAGTGGGAATGAGGCATTTTCGGAAAAGGCGAACAGATAAGAAGTCCAAACTTTCAAGTGAAACCCTGGATCTGATGCGTTTTAGACGTGAGACACCAGAGAAAGCTTTGTCAGATCCGCAGTCATTCCACAAAAGATCAGGAGCTTGGTAAAACGCGACCTTCGCAGCTTTAACAACCGCCTTTGCAATTGAGCGAAATCGACCAAGACACTGGGAAAGAGTCATCTGACAAAGTTAACTACCTCGAATGGTGAAACCGTCACATTAGCCCCGGAGATACTCGCTGAAATTGAGGACTCCTACGGACATCTGTATGCCTCGCATTCACCGAAGCCTCCACCTGACTGTAATGGGAAGGCTCCCGGTGAGGACGGAGTGAACTCTGAGCTCCTCAAAGCAGGAGGAAAACTTGTTATTAAGGAGCGAAAGAGGCTATTCAACTCTGTCATTACCAATGGGACTACCCCAAAGGCGTGGAGCAGAGGTGTAGTGGCATTGTTTTCCGAAACCGAAACTCTTCACCAACGCACTGGAGGATGTCTTCAAGACACTGCAATGGGATGGACTCGGCCTTCACATCAATGGTGAGTATTTCACACTCCTCCGCTTTGCTGACGACATAGTGATAATGGCAGAATCGCTGCAAGACCTGCAGAAAATGCTGTCCAGTCGCAATGCTGCCTCGAGACGCGTTGGGCTTGGGATGAATTTGGACAAAACAATTTTTTGGACTAAGGTCATGTTCAACGAACACATCGTCCCTGAACCCGCTTCCGTCGAAGGTGTAGCCCTTGAAACGGTCCAGGAGTACATGTACCTGGGTCAAAAATTAAAACTTTGAGGGTGAAATCACCTGAAGAGTTCAGCTTGGATGGGCAGCACAAAGTTGCGTAACATCTTCGAGTCACCTTTGCCACAATGCCTGTTGTTGGAGCAGTCGTCGGGCTGCGGAGCGGGCTGCACTGCGGGTGGCGGTGACCGCAAGCGGACCCCCGCCACGATCTTTCACTTCGGCTTCGATAATCCTAGGCACCGGGCGCGACCCCCCATAATAGCTTAGAGTCAAAGATTGCATCACGAAATAAACCTATATAGTTCAGTTCGCTATCTCATTTAATTAAAGTCCCCAGTTAGGACCCTAACACCTGTAGACCAAGGTGTTTGATCAGTGCGTCCTACCGGTCATGGCATACGGAGCCGAGACGTGGAATCTGGCAGTGAAACTAGCCCACCGATTAAACGTTACTCAGAGAGCTATGGAAAGGTGCATGCTAGGAATCTCGTTAAGGGACAAGGTCCGGAACGTAATAATCCGGCTAAGAACCACAGTGACTGACGTAGTCCAGAAGTGGCAGTGGGCTGGTCACATCTGTCGCAGAACTGATGATCGTTGGAGTAGACGGCTTCTCGAGTGGAGACCACGACTCGGCAAGCGTAGTGTGAGACGTCCACCGGCACGTTGGACTGACGACCTAAAGAAAGTGGCTGGTAGTGACTTGATGGCAAAAACGAGAGATCGGGATTTGTGGCGCGCCCTGGAGGAGGCTTATGTCCAGCAGTGGACTCTGCTATAGGCTGAAAAGAGAAAAATAATTATTTTATGTGAAATGAAACAAAAAAAATCACTATATGTAATCTCCAAAATGATTTCATTGATTAGATAAAGTTCTTTTAGAAGCTCTGCTTTAAGCTTATTCCATTAAACTACAGCGTTCATTGTAGGTAGTGTGCAACTTTGGCTAAGCTCTCCAAAGAAATCTGATCAATCAGTTTCGGGTGGATTCTGTGGTGCTTGTTCTGGTTTCATTCGGCCTTTATGTATGTGTAGAAATATACAACCTATGGTCTGAAATATCAAACCTGTAACCTCTGTTGTAGTTTGGTGCAATGGAACAGTTAAGTCAGTATCTTATATTAATTTAAAAAAATAGCATTATGATAAAGTGGGGTATGTAAGACAGAATTTATTTCGTGCCGTGATTAGTTTCTTTTGAAATTATTCATAATTTACTTATTTTATTTTAGAATAGAATATTCATAAAAAAGCATTTAGCACCGACCATAGCAAAAAATACCCAAACATTTGAAACATTCATGTTCATGTACAATGACAGGGGGCAGGCCTTTACTCAATAAAATAACTAAGATAACTATCGATCATGCTATAGCATCTGTAAGTCGTCACCACTGTAAGGCACCTTTTGACTTAAAGAATGCTTTCAAATAAGATCAAAACAGATTGCACCTCAAGAACAAGCATCAAAGTAAACCCGGGTTATCAGTAATGAGCCCAGCTGATTACCCTCACCCAAAATGAAGTGGAGCGAGTCCGCGGATCTGTTATCGTCCGCTCCATCTCGGGTAGTGTTGCCATTTCATGGTTCACTATCGATATTGTATCGATAAATCGAAATATATATAATTTTTAATTTTAAATCGAAAAAATAAATTGAAATATATATAATATTAAATTTCAATAATAAAATTGAAAGTATTGAAAAAACTATCAAAAGGCCAAATCAAATTATCTGACCAAAATTGTATTGGAACATCGATTCTCGAATAACCACAACAGAGTTTAACCTAATACCACAAACACGAGTAATCCTTAAAATCTATAAACTATTGATATTATTTCCCTTCAATACCGCCTAAGTATCAATACTATTGATTGTATCGACTTTATTGATATGTTTTCACTATCATCTTACTACAGCAGTTAACACGATATCATTGTTAGTATGATTGCGATACTATCAATAGTACTGGTGCCTATCAAAAGTAATGACTAAATGAATCAATAATTGAAAGTACCAATATTAGTATCGACTGTGCAATGAAATTTTAACTACCGATAGCAAAACAATCGATATTTCGGTAACATTAATTTCAGGGTGTCATTAGTTAATGTTGCGGCCATTCCCGAGATTTCCCGTGCTGTAATCTGGCCGCAGTCTGAGATTCGATGCTCCGATGTTATCGGTCTCGTTACCGCCGTCGACACCCAGATTGACTCGCCGCCTCAACTTTATTAGCTATTTGAACTCGTGAAACGAACCGTAATGCACTCTTTTATCAGTCTTGTCACTATTATTTGTAGAAACGGTCCAAAGAGACTATTTATACCTACGTACGAGTATTATGAAGGTCCATTGATCATTTTATTTTGTCTACCGAAGTCAAACTTAAAGCTTTGACTTACCAATTCCATCTGCTGTTCCATTTCACACACCGTCCTTTTTCAAGTTTAAAAACAATTGGTGGATTTGGCTCTCAATGGTGGTCCAAATGTCATTCGTTAAGTACTATAATACATTTTGTAGCCATGATATTTTATAGCATGAATTAAATGTACCTACGCTTTAGTAAAATGATTAACCAATTAATTGCCTTCTCCATTTAATTTACCTGTCAACTATCTGAATTGGCGATAACACAATGTGCTGTCACAGTAACATGAAGCAAGAAGTAGCACACATTCCCACTTCTGAAATCATTCTATTTTTGAGTGTATTTTTACCTACTCAATTGTTCCAACCCAAACCAACTCCTTTATTTAAAACGATTAAGATCCATTTTTTTCTTGAATCAAGTTATCACAATCAGATACAGATGAGAAGAAAAGTTATTGAAGTCCTGCCTTCTCGATGTTATCGCCCTCGTTACCGCTAAGACCGCCCTTCGCCACTCGAGGCCGTGGGTGACTCTACATTGAACTTTATAGGCACTTGAGGTTGGTTCAACTACCACCGTTATTGACAACGGGCTTGCAGATAATACTTCCTTATAGCATGGACCTCAAAATAGGGTCAGTTTGGTTTCGCTTTGACTGCTGAAACGTTTCAGTGGTAAACCTTCTTGACATTAGAGATTTAATCATGAATAGGTAAGGTGGGTTCATAAAAAAAATGCGTTGTATTTATTATGTTCATTGAAAAACAAATACTGATTCGATGATTGCGCTTTTTTTTCTGCTTAGAACATTTGCATTATACTGGTATGCCTCGCTATCCATGTAAACCTCCTGTATCCATACTGTTATTATAAAGAGGTAAGCGTGTGTGTTTGTATGTTTGAGGTAGGTAATCTCCGAAACTACCGAACCGATTTTAAAAATTATTTCCCCAATATAAAGTTACATTATCAGGGAGTGACATAGATTTTTTTTTAATTTAGGCTATATTTTGACCGGAAAGACAATCTACGCAGGCGCCAACGGACAGCTAGTAATTCATATTGACGATGACATAATTATTTTAATGATGAATTAATCCACCTCCATACTGAAGCTGTCCAAATGAGCTGTACAAGCGTTTATTTTACACCAGTACACGCGTGGCCTACTATATTAGGCTAATTTAAAATGACAACAAATGGTTTTGTGGTTAACGTATAAGTTAAGAAAAGAAGACATAAAACTAAATATAATGAATTATATACTTGAAATTCTTATGTAACTAGTAAAAAACATGAACTACGAGCAATTTAACAGAAGAAAATTTAAAGAAATTGAACTTCTGTTAATAACCTTAATTATTTTTTCTAAATATGTAAATTTATCATTGAAATATATATTTTCACATAAACATTGACCTGCCGCTAATACAAGTTTAAATTTTTTTCATAGTGGTAATGTACTAAGAATCTTTAAATAACTTTGGTACACCAATACCCGAACGGACTATTATAGTAGACCCAATTAAGAGCCATATTTAAAAAAAACTTCGTGGGTGATGAGGTCAGCTGAAGTAATGACGTATTAGCAAATTTCATAATTGAGGTTATCTTAGAATCGGACCGTTTTTACATGCAAAACTATCAAGTTATCAACAATTACGTTACTGTGGTTTGCCATATTAGGCCAGGCGTGTACTGTAGTGTTAAAATTCCATTAGGTATTCCATTTCCGAAATGTATCTGACCTCAAATCCTCATTTAATGTTTGCGACCAAGAGCATATCGATGTCCGACGACCGCAGCGAGCGAGCGATTAACACGTCTGCAATGGGAACATGGGCTAATTTAGAACTACTTTTAACATTAAAAGGATGCAAATGAAACTGAATAAGAGTTTCAGCAGTTTTGTGTCATTAGATAGGAAGATAGGTCATATTAATTAGGATTTTAGAAGTCATCTTCAGTATTCTTGCTTAACGACGGAAAAAAGGTCAACTTGCTGATTGCTCAATATGAGATGCAGCTGTGTGCGTATACTAATGTATATTTGGCGTACTGGGCGTTTCCTTATTGGATAATCTCTGACGTTACAACCAGCTGTTAGGTTGCGGAAGCTAATTTGCAAGGTAGCTTATTCAAACCTCAACATTGGACACATAGGAGTGACGAGATAGCCAGGAGTGCACGTTACAACTTCAGAATTGCTCATAATAGAAGTCCAACAGACCTTTTTACCATAAATTAATAGGCCGAAAATATCAACATTACTTACGTTTGTCAAAGTTTACATTAAGAGTAGCATGCCACTTGAACCATTTAATAATATATTACATGACTAATATAGCCAAGTTCGCAATTAACACTTCCTTAGAGGCACCCTTGTGATTTTCAGTGAGGGTTGTTTTGAACTACATTGTGTTAAGCGAGTGAAGGGTTTGGCCTATTGGGCAATCTAGACATTCCTTGGAGCCGAACCTTGAGAGACAGGGACAACTAGACCAGACCTTAAGTGAATTTATGATTTCAGGTGTAGGTAACTGTTTGAGTATTTCAAATGTATTGTAGGTGCGTTATGTTGTTTATAACAAGGAACATTTGTTACATTAACTAGGTAGGTAGGAACTAGGTATTTCTTACATTGTGTTCTCTTTTCTTGATATTACTAAGTAAGTAAGTAAACTTAAATGAAAACATATCCAAACGATTTATTATTGTAATTAACAGATTTAGAAACACACCAGTCCTGAAGAAGAATTAAGTATTCAACTGAAATATCATTTTCAATTTTCACACTATGTCCAAAAATGTTCTATAAGTTGATTTTAAAATACCCACAAATTGATTAGAAAAACTCTGCCCCTCTTATCATCTTGTTTACTATTTTCGTTAGATGTCTTGAACCCTCCTCACAATGGAAATAGTTTTGGGCCGAAAAAATACGAGAGGCCCGGTCACTAGAATGAATTTTGATTTCGTTTTTCTATCCGACCCACGGTGGGGATTATTGTTCATCTGTTCTCACCCCCATTCCAGTTATGCAAGCTTGCCTACACGACCCATTCGAATAATGCGCACCTTCTCTAAAACAGTTGGTCTGGAATATTCCATTGCTTCAGAAATGTGTATGCCTGAACGCTGATTCGTAATCATTCACCAGTACTTCTACCACGAGTTGCCAATTTGAATTTACGTTATTGTTCGCGTAAAAATTTGTATTGTGATTTGACATGAAATGACATGACAATGTCAAATCCAAATACAATTTTTATAACGCGAACGATAATGTAAATTTAAAGTGGCAACCCGTGGTATGCGTACCGCCTTACCTCGTCACAAGTCGTACAGAAATAGAAGGGCACTGTTGAAACAGCGTCAATCATCGTTTGGTCCCTCAGAGGGCGACTAAGCAACGGAGGGAAGTGTGTGAATTAATTAGTCCCTTCGACTGGCCCCTAATGGACTTTTGTTGTGCTCAAGACAGGCGACCTCGCAAGAGTTCCTTCATAATGGATTCTTGAGTTAGATTTCAATTGAAACAGGTGCTAATAATTATATTATGTTTGTATGTAGAGTAGGAAGAAACTGCACACAAACGCTTATTATTTTAAAATAGATATATGTATGAATACGAGAGACAGGGATTTATAACAAACAGAATATAGCTACCCGACTGAATGAAAAAATCTACTGACAGAAATCCAATGCTTTATGAACTGCTTAAGCAATGTAATCAAAAACTGATACTCATTCATTTTACGGTTAAGTAGTCGTCGTACTAGCGGTAGGTACACTCCAAAATTCAGTTAAAACCTGCAAATGGTGTTTTTTCCCAAAAAAAAGATGTCGCCATAACTCCTCCCCTTTTTTTCTTTTTATCCGTGCTACGGGTCTAATTGATTCGTATGGACTGAAAATCAATCGTTCCGATTTTCACGTCTCTAACACCATTTGCAGGTAAATTTAGCGTACCGCTAGCACTATCGGCAGGTGCATGGGAAGTGATGTATTATTTAAAGTCTAATTTGTAGAAGTACATTGTTATGTCCTCTAAAAGTGTTCTATTATTTACTCTGTTACACCCAGAAATGACACGCAAAATTGAGCATCCTTCAAATTGATGTTGGCCTGTGACATGTTGGTAGATGTGAAAGAGACATCATAACATAACATACCATCACGACTTTATCCTAAACGGGGTAGTCAGAGGCAAGTGACTGTTGCCGTCATGGTGAACGGAACACTCAGAAGCCTTTTTTTTCACCAATCGTATTAGAACCCAACGTGGTAGGTGGTGAGCCTTCCGCTGCCATCCGGGTTGATTTAGTTTTTTATCGATGTTTTCCATCACCGGAGAGTTAGTCGGAAATTAAACAATAAACACAGAGATTTTGGTTTTGGCCTGATTTGAATTCGGGACCACACGATCCGCGATCCGTGTTGGAGTGCTTAACCACTAGGTCACGACGCTCTCGAGGCGAGGCGTAAATTAATTACTAATACATTAATCTAAACTAAATGATTTTTATTTATTTATTTATTGAAATTACAGAGAACACTTGCCTTAAATAAAATCAACAGTCATTCCCTCATTGTATCGTATTTCCACCCACTCACAGGCTGTCGGTCGACATGTGCTGCAGGCGATCATTAGGCTAGCTCTGGCATATTGCAATTTTCGCACTGATTTATACGATATCATTCGCAATACCAACATGGCCAGAACCGCCCCCTACCGGGCGTCTTCATTAGTATGCGTGTGTAGGTCGGGTCCATAAATACCTGGAACTGAGTTGTTGCCATTTTATTTGTTCCTTTTTGAGAAAGTTGATGCAGATTCAAAATCATCGATTGCAAATTGCAATGTATATGTTTTGATTTATGGTTTTTTAAATGATGTTTTCTTTGTCTGCGAAGACTTAGTACCAAATTTGCCTTTGTTTGGCCCAGTCCCGAATTCTCTGAAGAGCCACCTAAATTGACAAAGCCCCTGAACGGATGTCTTTCTGCAAAATGGCACTATATTGAATAGTAGCAGGCAAATTAAAATGTTGCTTTAGCACAGGTGCTGGGTAAAAATGCAGCAGAATGTTTAAATTTCCATTTTTATTTTACCAGCAAATGTATTTTTTAAACATAAAAGTGAGAAATTCGATCATAAAACCATTTTCGTGCAAGTGTGAGGGAGTGTCCACGTGACGAGCGATTAAAATTGTTTACACGGCTAATGAAAACGGCGCGTCGCGTCGCCGTGACGCGGCGAGTGTGGCCGCAGGGGCGGACTCGATGAACCGCTGCCAAATTTACATAAGGTACTGATTTGATAGCATCGTAAAGCTCTGCCTAAATTGTGCATTGTTAAACATAAAATTATTTATGATTTTTTTTATTTGTTTTATGTGTAAACAACATATTATTCATCTATCTATCTCTAAAGATAGCAACTAGAAAATTTCAACCTTGGTCTTAGGGATCGATCGGGACTTAAACCCGCGTCTTCCGTGCTCTTGGTCCAAGGTAGCGTTTCAGTGTATATTTTTAGGTGGCAAATCGAGCGTTGTACCAATGCCAAAAATGAAGAAATAAAACATCTAAAAACAGTATAAGTCTTGAGTTCTGCATGGAATCGCTCAGTGTTCGGTAACCTGTAAGTTACCACTTTATAGAAATACTATCTTTCCGCCCGCGATTTCGCCAGCGTTATCGCAATATATTATAGCCAAATTATATATTTATTTTGTAAATTGTGGCCTATGTGTTATTCCGATGTATAAGTTGTATTTCTGTAAAGTTCCATCTAAATCCATTCAGTAGGTTTTGGATGAAAGGCTAACAAACACACACACATACATGTTCACAAACTTTCGCATATAAAATATTAGTAAGATTTTGAAATATCATAACTTACGTTACAAGACTAACCGAGCAGTAAATACTTGAGTGATCTGCTTCTGTGCATTCTAAAATAGCAACATATAAGGTGTAAAATGTACTTACCTAGTAAATATCGTATTTATTTTTTAGTCATAAAAATTTAGGGTATAATACTAGTTTATTTTCAAGAAATAATGCAATATTTAGAAACAGCGAAAGAGAAACATTTATTTGGTGACAAAACAATACAAATAAAAACAACTAAAGAGTGCAGATAAAATAGGGTGACACGTTTTGACACCAAAAAGGCTTGTACGTACTCAGCATACGCCGGGGTGTCATAAAAACACCGCGACGCTGATCCTAGTAATTTCCTTTTTGATATAAAAAATAGCGAAAAAAGGTTTTCCGGCACTAGTCTGACACCTTCCCGTAACACTGGCGCCCTAATTCCGTGCCTGGCGGCACTGCGATAGAGTAATTAAAATTCTGGTAACGCCGGCCAGGGAGTGCCCAGGGCTGGGTATGGACGGATAAAAGATTTTTAGTAATTAAATTCCGCTATAAATCAAACAAAACTCCTAAAGAAAGACACTAAATCATATTTAATAGTAGAAAAACCGATTGGGAAACACTGTTTAGACACGATATTTATTCTAATTAAATTACGCCTGTAATTCCACAAAATAAAGATATAAATTAAAGAAAATGAAACTTCAGGCGAAGCCGCTGGCGAACAGCTAGTTATTTTTATTCATTTATAATTAAATTCACAAACATTGTGACTGAGGGTCTCAATAACTACCTACGAGTAACTATTAACTATGCACCAGACGACACACCACTTGGTCTCGAAGTAAGGATAAATATACCTGTGTTACGAGGTACCAGACATCGAGCCAGAGGCGTCTCCTATGACACCCAGACCCGACCCAATTTTGAAAATATCGTTTGCTGAATTGACCCGAATGGGACTGGAACCTGGGACACCACGCAAGTCAAGGAGAAACCATGCCACAGCGGACTACGACAACAGTGTCGTCAACACATGTCTAAGAAATTGTTTTTAGAAACTTATTTATATAACAAAATTATTGCTCAAATTATTTCCTTAAAAACACACTCAGTATCCTGTTAAATATTAATAGAATTCGTTGAACTTATGGGTTGAAATTCTGAAAACTACCTAACAAAGACATCAATTTATGAAATCTGATGAATCTTCCAAGTCTTTGTCCCCAAAACACTTTCAAACTTATGTTATTTTTATCGGTTTCTCCCCTATTGTGAACACAATCAGGAAATAAGAGAAAAGATAAGGATTTATTCTTTTGGTATTTGTGAAGAAATCTTCCTCTTCCTTCCGAATATTTATTGGATGTGTTGACTAGTGGGAAAGAAATGTTTACATTTGAAAATAAAAAGAAATTCTAGCTTTATTAATGCAAAGTTCAGCTGTCACTATTTGAAGTGTGGAAAGCTTTCGTTTTTAGGCTTTATTTCAGTGAGTTAGTTTCGCCAGTGCCCTTTCACCATCGGAGCACAAGACGCACATCAGCCTTCCACCCTCACGTTGTGGACATTCCAGCCATACAGACAAAACTTATTGCGGATTGCTTCATAATGCGAACAGTAAAGGAGTGGAACTCGCTTCCTGTGCATGTGTTTCCAAACCAAAACAATCTGGGTTGCTCCAAGGCAAAAGTGAACAGGCATTCATTTACTAGGCAGACATGTTCATAGATCGCATCGTCATTTACCACCAGGAGCGATTGTGATCAAATGACTGTCTAGTCAAGTTTGTAAAAAATTCGAGTATCCGATATTATTAACTCTAATTGGCATATATCTTCAAGAATCGAATG
Source organism: Udea olivalis (assembly GCA_947369235.1). NCBI lineage: Eukaryota > Metazoa > Arthropoda > Insecta > Lepidoptera > Crambidae > Udea > Udea olivalis. Next base: position 13,632,508 of record OX376351.1, read on the forward strand.
AAAATATATATATTAAAACTTATAAATAAAACTAAAACTCTCATGATTGTTTACGATATTTACTAAATAATTTACCGAAAATTTTAAAGATTCATTGACTATCTTTTCTCAATAGAAACGACTTAAAGTACACGGAAGCGTTCGACATGAAGCTGCATCAAACGACGTGTCGCAGCGACACTATTCGTTTCTATGTATTTGTATGAATGATTCGTGTCGCTGACTACGGATGGTATTTCATACAAATCTATAGAAACCAGTAGTGTCGCTGCGACACGTCGTCGGCTGCAGCTTCATGTCGTCCGCTTCCAACTTGTACCTTTACTTTCACTGATCATGTAATTATAGGATACCTACCTAAGTATAAGAACTGCTATACCTAAACCATGAATCTCAGGACTACCTAACCAGTCTGGTCAAGTAAAGGCAACGAACTTAGCTAAATTGGCTCGGGTGTCACCCAAAACAGCCAGACTGTTTTGGGTGACACCCGTAACTTAAGACCTAGTACTTAATAACACAAGGACATTCATGCATTTAAAACCATAGCAATTCGTGTGGTGTTTGGCGCATATTTATTTATTTCATACTAAATTTCCGCCCGTGGCTTCGCTCAGTTGAACTTCATTTTTAAGACATCCATACGTTCTGAAAAGAACCCCCATGCAAAATTTGAAACTCTTGTAGTTTCTGAGATTTCGTGATAAGTGAGTGACCTTTCGTTTTTATATATTGTTAGAAATCAGAAGCAGAAAAAAAAACAAATATTGAAAACGTTATTTATTTAAATCTTATTTAACAAACCTAAAGAAAACTCAATCAGAGGAACAGAATCTAGACCTAAACTGAAAGTCTAACACTGAATGCCTTAGTAAAAAAAACACTACGCGACCGATGTGCACGCTTCAAACGCTCGGAAGTCGGAACTAAGTGAGCGCCCGGCGACTCGTTGCGTTGCTCCTTTTATAAGAAGGTGTCAGTTAGGTCGCCTTTGGGTTGATTACTAAAAATATGTAGATTTACTCCCAGCTAAATTATTTCCTTACATACACACTTGTTTGTCACATAAGTGTGCTGAATCAGTCATGCATTGTATGTTTAATACATTCTGTATTTAATCTTCCTTCGCTTGTTAGATAAATAAATAAATATCTGGGACAATTTACACCAAGATCATCTGCCCCAAACTAAGCAGATCTTGTAATATGGGCGTCAGAGACTGATAAACATACTTAAATATTTCTAAATACATACTTAAATAGATAATAACACCCAGACACACAACAAATATAAATGATGATTCATAAATGTTTCCAAATCTCGTATAGTTCTAATATGTATGAGGCACCCTGAGAAACAAGTGAAACTTGATATTTTTCGTGTAATATGTTCGAAGATAATTAAATTTAGTAAGTTATTTTGGAGTTGTGTGCCTAAAGTCTCGTTTCGGATTTCTTAGGAGTGTTTTCAGACGATGCGTGGAAATTATAATGCCGACAATACCAAATTGGGCTACACTTATCTGAATTTAATAAAAGTGTTTTTAAGAAATGTTAAATAAATTCACAATGCTGAAAATTAAATTTTCACGAAATCCATTGAATTTGGTATGATTTTCTCGAGTGTCCAGTACTTCAGTATATTCAATACCTATCGGAAATATGGTTAATTAAAATTATGGTACGAGTAGCTGTAGCTTAACAGGGAATAATTAGGTCAAAGGTATGATAATTAAATGAATCCTAATTAACAGCTCAGGGCGATTTAAATTATTATTGATGGTGTCGTTCGACTAATAACAACGAGTTGGCGATTAATTATTACTAAATTAGGTGTTATTTTGCTGATATTTTCAGTTGGAGTACATCGTTCATGTATCATTAAATCAATGTTAGTTCATATATTATTCAATAAACACCTTGACATTATTATTTTAGCAGAATTATAAGTTATACAAAATATAGTTTTTAATGGAATGTCAGGGTCTACCATGAGTTTTCGTCACTTAAACTACGATAGTTGACTGCAGCAATTTGTATGCCATTTTTAGTTCTATTTCTACTCACTAAAGGCGTTGTATCGAATTCCCATACAAAAACGTCAAATGTGACGCTAGCGACTGTCATCGTTATAAACTCATGTGTGAGTACTGCCTCCCGATTCAGAACGAAATTATCTACCGATTTGATGAACCTGTTTTAATTATAGTAGATTACTTGCCTGGCAGTAGCATTCAATTTTTCTATATGTTAAGGCGAGAATTCAAATCAAAAAATCCTTTGTGGTCCAAGGCCTACTCCTCCTAAACGGATGGGCAGAAAAATTAAAAAATATATATAATGAACTCGAATATGCCATCTTCATTTTGTTAGTTTGAAATTGTCGTAGCATTGGAATTACTATACAAAAAAAAGCTTGAAAAAGAGTCTATGTAAAACTTTAATTTGCTATGGCTCCTAAACTATAAGTGTTACCTCTATAGTTTCTACAAAAAAAATAAAGGCCGTCAACTTTTCTTTAAAGGGCTGGTCAAATACTGTGGCCATTATCTGAGCCTCCTTAGTAATCCTAGCGTTATTTCGTATTTCGAATCTCTTTGATGAGTGGCTTCTCTTGATTGATGTTTTCATGTAACGAGTATTTCCCAGTCGTGCTTCTATTTCTACCTAACAGTGCTATATTGTGATCCGGAGATAATTTCACCAACTTCTACTTTATTCTGCAAATAAACGATTTGGCTGGTTTCATACATTCCATCAGTCACTTACATTCCCTAACACAATTAGGTACCGATATACCTTCATTTTTAACCTTCCACTGTGCTCACAACGTAAAATTTCTACGCAACGCCTATTAAACCGCGAAAGCTCACCATTTCCACGTTTCTCAGCGTGGTTTCAAGGAGAAAATAAGGGAACAAAACAGACGTGACCTTTCTTAATCAGGCTATTATCATTCCCACTGGCTTTTTGCTTTCTTCAAAGCCAACTCGTTGGCAAAAATAAGTTCACCCTTCGATAGACGCAGCAGATAGCAAGTCAGTAATGAAGATAGCCGCAATCTAGATGTTAATAAATTGTTTCCACTCGTTCACTTGCGGTCGGGAGAGGAGTTCGCATTTTTTCACTTACTTCTTTGTGAAAGAAAGCTGACTGAGCCGGAATAACTGCTCGCTTAGACAGGAAGCAAAAGTTATGAAGAAAATTACGAAATAGAAAGGATTTATACAAATACATTTTTTTATCCCAAAAGTAATGCAGTTCAAGTTAGCGGTACATAATTGAAGATATATTATTAATACAATTATATATACAGGGTTACTTTATAAACACCATCCAAAATTTTCCCAGGCATTGATGCCTGCTTGCGAAGACAGTTTTTTTTTAAAAAGGGGTAGGTCTTTCTAACTTTTACTTTATTATATTTTTTTCGAACAGATTATTCGTGCGGTGTGGGTCCTCAGTCAAAATTAAATTTCAACTTCTGAATAAAGCGCGGGCGGGGAGTTGAGAGGCTGCGAGCCCGTTGCCACTCACGTCGCGCAGTATCATCGAAACTAGTATTTTTTGTACCTTTGAGTAGTTATAAATAACATTAATAACTCAACATTTTAGTACTGAAGGTTGTCAAACAGAAAAATACTTATTTTGCCATTTTCTCTATAGATCCTCGTAATTCAATTTGGATGGTGTTTATAAAGTAGCCCTGTATTTAACATTTTAAACTTTCTTGTTGCATTTTTCACTACAAATAAAAAATATTTTTATGGTAAATCCATTTACCATTAAATTAATTTCGTTGCAAAAACCCGATAGTGTTTATTACAATAATATATAGTAGTTCAGGGTTTCAGGTGAATATCAGATCCAAATCTCCCGTTAACCCACTGGTTACCAACTGGTCGTGTAACTACACGACTTAAATTTTGTGTAGGTACCGTGACTAGAAAAAAAACGTTAAATACCCATTGACTTAACGCGTACTTAGTTATTATTCCTACTTTTGAAAATGAATAAATAATTGAAAAGTATTAAATTATTAAAAAATAAATATGCTTCAGAGACTAGCCAAGAAATTAGGCCAGGGGTTCCCAGCACACCCAGACCCAAGCCAATTTAGAAAGGATCGTTTGCTGAGTTGACCCGACCGGGAATAGAATCCGGGAAACCACGCATGTCAGGGCCAGTAACCGTGCTACAGCGCACCAAGCTAATCGTGTCGTATTGATGCTATATTATCGTTAAAGAAGGGTTAAACAATTGAGCATGTTTTTTTAACTGATAAAGATTTCACATAAAAGATTCCATTTATTACTCCTATCCTTTGAGTTACGACTAAACAAATATTATGTACAAATACTCATTTCACCAAAATTTTTGGATGAAATGAATTCAATTAGTAGCGATTCCTAAAATAATCGCAATAACGTAAAGAAATAATTTTTCAGCTGAGACTGTTTAAATTAATATGGATCGCTAACCCTGCTTCTGTGTTTCCGGATACTTACAACCTTGGTATCCTCAATGTGAATCTTCCAGAGTGAATAGGCATTTTCTGGGTAAACGTGTACCACCATCGGCCTTGTCATCGCTTACCGCCAGGTAAAACTGAGCCTAACGCAAACCCATATTTCGAATTAAAAAAAACAATTGTTTCCTGTGGAGTAAGAGTTCGTTTAATCTAGATGTTAATAAATTGTTCTCAGTTCCAGCCGCTACCTCGCGGTTGCGGTACCGGCCACACCGGCAGGCTGTACTTAACGATGTTCGCGGTTCAGGGGCCGTATTACAATATTTTGCCACTATCGCCGCGTGACCGTTCACGGTTCTAAAATGCTTACATTGTATTGGTATTACGATGTCACTTTTATGAGCTACGCAACTGTAAAGTTTTAGACTGGTACTATTTGACAGATAAACAATGGTTTGAAACGTCAAATAAAAGTTCGTAATACCAACACGCCGCGCAGAAGTTCAGTTTGCATAACGTAATGGTCACGTGACTGGAAATAAGAGATCTTAATACCAAAATACCAGGACGCTCAATTCACGGACAAATGCGAGCAAGCTATAAAAAATCGTAATAAGGCTCCTGTTCTATAAGAGCTTCAGCAGATTAGACTTCATGACACAGAATATACATATCCTAAGCAAAACAACATACATACACTCACGACTTTATCCCAAAGGAGGCAGTCAGAGGCATGCACACTGTTGCCGTCAAGGTGAACGGAACAGTCGGACGCAAACCTATTCACCAAGCGTATTAGATACCAACGACATGGTAGGTGGTGCCCGTGGCTAAGTGACGGCAGCGGATCGGCAACGATCCGATGTTCAGCAATGTAGTCAGGTCAGGTTATGGATAGGGGACCATCCCGACCGAAATTAAGTGATGTGTTTTTCGGGCATCTCCGTGCTTCGGAAGGCACGTTAAACAGTTGGTTCCGGCTGACGTCGCAATATATCAGTCGTAAAGCCTAGTCAGAGGACTAAAAAGGCGGCTTGATAACACCTGACGGTAAGGTTTATCACTGGCCTTACATTCACCTCTCCAACAATCCGCACTGAGCCCGCGTGTTGGAGTATGGCTCTTACCACCTCATAGTTGAGGTGAGGCCTGTGGCCAGCAGCAGTAGTAGTAGGTGGTGAGCCTTTCGCCGTTATCCGGCTTTCTTTGGTTTTTTATCGGTCTTTTCCATCACCCAAGAGTAGTTACAGATTTAACAATACACACAAATATGGTTCAGGCCAGATTAGAACCCGGAACATCACGTGTTGCTAGTCCGCGACGACAAACCACAGTCTCAGTCAGGCAGATTTTTAATTCATTTAGTGCCACAGTGTATTCATGGGAATACTCCTTTGGCAATCGTAGAAGTACTTAAGCAGATTTTCTGATGTTCACAGAAAATAAATTAAATAAGTAAGACGAGTAAGTGATACCTGAATGAACGCATCTTTAATGAGATGAAATTGGAATGTTACTTGAAGTGTGTTTGAAAGTTGGGATGGAAAATAATAACAACCAATACCTACCAATACCTTCTTTCGTGACCAGCTGAGTTCGTGTTTTTCTTTTTTACCTCTTTATTTAGGTATTCTACTTAAATCATCAATGCAGAACATCAGAGTTAAGGATGTTGGTACGATCAGCACCATAAGTAGCTAAACACTCAAGGGCGTTGTCAAAGTAGCTAATCTGAGAGTTTCTACTAATCTGGCTTTTGACAGCGAGTTTACCAATTTGCCTAAATCGATTTTAAGATCATTTAATACAGCCAGGAACTCCCTACCATGAGTTTACACTGATGACAGTCTCCAGCGTTTGGTATAGCGCCTCTAGTGAATATAAATGGAACTAATAATGGCTAATAAGTGGCTGTAGTTAAGTATCGTAGTTTATGTGAGGCAAACTCATCGTAGAACTACTGGTAGAACAAACAGATAGCTTTCAACTGGACCATACCGGATAATGTTTTATTAGCTTTCCGCCCGCGTTATATATTAAGGCCAATACACAAAAAAATCTTACAAAATTTTAGCCCATGTGTTATTCTGATGTATAAGCTTTATTACTGTAAATTTTCGTTTAAATCCGTTCAGTAGTTTTTGCGTGACAGAGGTACAAACATACAAGCATCCTCACAAACTTTCGCATTTATAATATTTGTAAGATAGTAAGAAGTAAGATTTCAATCAGATTTCAATCTGAGCTAACATAGCGGTAACTGGAGGCTGGTAGATACTTCATCAAATCTGAAGCAATTTCTAGAAGTTCGCAATATTTTAGTCGACAATAAAAGATTCCATTCAAAAGCCGCAATAAGTTGATAAGTCGGCGAAGTGGAGTATCATCTTTGAATTCACGCTAATGGAATCACATTTAAATGTTAGCTTTAGCGTTTGAGCTTTTAAAAAGTTCTGCTTACTTTTAAAGTAGTTTTATATGCCAATATAAATCCATCTGATTTTGGATACAACATTTTGTAAACATAAGCAAAATACGAATGAAATATTACATTATTTAAAGTAAAGATAACATAATATACACGCGGGTATTTATTTATAGAGATGATGTCAATTGTGTTATCTCTTGCAATTCGTATGGATTGGTGCAGGAAAAGGCGAAACATATATTTTGCCACTCCCATGTTAACCCTGCGAAACGATTCACAAAATCTTTTCACACATTGCTAAATCAAAACCGAAACCTTTGCACATGAATAAAACTAAAATTACCTTGCGTTTGACCACGTCAGCATACATATTCAAATGAGATGTACAGGTATCGTTGTTTTGTTGGACACCTGCCGAACGAACCGGCTTAACTCTAATTCTTTTTGTTGCAGTGGTGTTGCCAACTGGATCATTTTGGCTTGAGTTCACATCTAAATCCCCGGCTTATAAATTATCTGATGAAGTGAGGCCTACTTGGGCTTAGAAGTTTTAATAAAATTTCAAACTGAGATGAGCCATGGGTTAAGACAGTGACCAATTTGGTGCTCAGAGACAAAGAACGACTTGAGATCGTACCCAACTTCAAAACTGGGACCCATGTGTATACAATTTATCTACTTTAGCTTGCAAGCGTATTCGGTGAAGAAAGAATTATTGTTCTACCCTCTTCAATTCATCTAGAAATTATATTTTTTATAAAGTTTCATTTATTAAGAAGTCGTTCACTGAGTTTCATGGCGGGTTTTCTCAGAGAAAACAACGGTCCGAAGGCGATGGTAGAGTTCCATTATAATGTATTTAGTAAGTAGTCTATGTAGATCGTACTAATTTATTTATTTTTATCCTCTAGTATTTTTTGATGATTCTAAAGCAAGATTCTTAAGTTTACTTGAATAAAGATTTTATGATTTTGACTTACGCAGATATTCTACAGAGGTTACTTGTCTTACTCGTAGTAACTTGTTCAACTAGTTAAAAATAATAAGCTGTTTGTATATAATATACAGTTGTCAGTTTGTTGAATTTTAGGAATATCAACATTATATTTTATTACTTCCTTTTCGAAACCCTACTATATGAAAATAATGTCACGTGTAAAAACATATTTCCCGAAATATTTTCCTAAAACTTTTTGGGGAGGGTTCTTATCTTCCTAAGTAGCATACCTGTTAAATTATTCATTAATTTCACAGCACATATTTCGCATTTGGGTCTGTAAAACCTTTCTTCGATATTGTAGATAAGGCTTAATGATAATGAGATGACCCTTGAAAGGATTAAAAGTGCGCGGTCGAGGGGAAAGGGAACCAAAATAAACAGAGTAATGTAGTCTTAGTTGATGTATCGAGTGGGTACATCGTAAATATTTCACCTTCCATTAGGCTTAGCATTTTAAATTTTATGCAAGCTAAAATTTCAAACATCTACATTATAGCACGTTCTCGCGAAAATCGATGATAAAGACGACAGTCTATTCCAAGGGTAATAGTAAGCCAGTATTGCCTGGCCTTATATAGAAAAATAGAAAACAATACAGGGTATTAGCAGCTTGCAGAGGTAAACTGCTTTAAAATTACCTATTTGCCACCTTTTAAGATCATCAGGTAGGTGTATACAGGCTGTCCCGGGTAACCTGTACCAACGAAGGTCTGTGGTCTGGGGACCCCAATACCTATCGATTGACCCCTAGTAATACGATATTCTGCGATTTTTGGTAGTTTTTGAATTATGATTTTTTCTACGAATTTTTTGAAATTTTTGGGTTGTGTCACTTTTTTCGTTACTGCGGCGCAAATAGTTGCACCTGATTCTGAAGGATTTACATTTATAGCACTGAATAATAATTCAGAAAAAAAATATGAAAGTGACAAAGTGGTAAATACTATTTTTTCCATAAGTTTTGAAAGCCATTAAGAAAAAAGTTACATACATTTTTTTTTCCTGCTTAAAAACTATAGAAATTTATCAACTATTCATAATATACATTTTCAATATTTTTTTACACCACAAGGTGGCAAACAAGCTTACAGCCCGCCTGATGGTAAGCAGTTACCGAAGCTCACGGAGCCCTGTAACACCAGAGGCACTACTTGCGTGTTGCCGACTATTTAGGAGATACCTATTAACCTCATACTGTTATCCCCCGGGAACACCTCGGCAGGAGCTCATTCGACAATCGGATTCGATCGAAGAAATTCCTCTGAAACCGCACTGTGCGCGACCATTGGGCACATCGACCCTGTCGATGGCGAGCGGTGCGATGATAAAAAGTAGCTGTGGGCATCATTTTAAACAGTTTCTCGAAACACACCCCTTTTTAAAAGCGGTAGAACACACATAATGAGGCAACGTCTCTCCCCAGACCTAATGATTCTATATCATTTGCGAGTTTGTCCATGTTCATTTAAAGTGTCAGAAGAGTAAAATTTAAGATCTTATGGTAGCAAATAAAACGTAATTATAAGTAAACAAAATGCATTTTGAAAAAAATATATCAAAAAAGTTTTTAATCCTTGATGTGCAAAAATTGTACACCGTCAAAAAATAATTTTTAGAGAATATGAACTTGGATGATTTTTTTGACAATAAAATTTTTGACATCACATGACATGAAAGGTTGGTTTTAAACAAGAAAGTCACCATTCTGAGAACTTTCTGTGATGTATTTGTACAAAAAAATGCGTAAGGCTTACTTTTAATTAAGTTTGCTACCTTGGTATAGTGAATTTTACACTTCTGACACTTTGAATAAAAATTTAAGTATGATGCGCTTAAATTATCTCATTGATGAAAGTTTTTGAAAAAAGTTTGGAAGAAAAAGTTCATGTAACTTTTTTCTTAAAATGGCTTTCAAAACTTAGGTAAAAAGACAGTATTTAGTAACCAAAAAAGCGACACAACCCATATATTTTAGAAAAAAAATCATAACTCGAAAACTACCAAAAATCGCGGAACATACACATACTTAATCGATAGGTATTGGGGTCCCCAGACCACAGACCTTCGCTGGTACAGGTTACCCGGGACACCATGTATAATATGTGTAATGCTATTATTGCATTGTCATGTGGGTAACTTATAAAATATCTGTACAAGCGGCCACCTACCTACTATTTAATAAATCAGTGTTCATCCAGCCACCTGTGTTTCACTACATGGTGACAGCGGGGAGGCTAGTAATAATCATATTTACTAGTAATTTACAATTTTGTGGCCGTATTGAGTCGCGCAGTGAATTACCTAAACATAGTACTGTGTAATTTAAATATGGAACACGCGCGCCCACCGCCGGAATTGCACATTGAAGGGAGTCCGGCGGCACGGGCTGACATGTGGCGGAAATGGTGGAAGCAGTTCGAAGTTTTTCTCAAAGCATCTGGGGTCAATAAGGAAGGGTCAGATGTTCAGGCGAGCTTGCTGGTGAACCTCATAGGAACAGAGGGCTACGAGATATATTCGACTTTTACATTTGACAAAGAAGAAAGTGCTGACGACCTTCAATGTTTGAAAAATAAATTTGATTTGCATTTTGGAGCAAAGGCGAATATTACGATGTTTCGTTTAAATTTTTTTACTCGCAACCAGACAGGGGGAGAATCAATTAATGAATATGTAACGGCACTGAGACTTCTAAGTCGGAATTGTGAATTCGAACATTTGACGGAGGACCTCATAAGAGATCGTGTGGTATGTGGGGTCGCAGATAATGTGGTTCGCGATCGGTTATTACGCACGGAAAAATTGAATTTGCAGAAGGCAATGCAAATATGTGAGATGGCAGAAATGTCCAGCGAAGAAGTTCGTCAGATCGAGGAAGCTACGACTAATACTCGTGTGGATGAGGTGTCGAGCGGCTGGCGTGGCGGCCGACGACGCGGAGCCCGGCCGGGGCGCGGGGCCCGAGCGGGACCGTCTGGAGGAGGCGGAGCAGTGACGCGCGCGAGGAGACCGTGCTCACGCTGCGGAAGCGTATCTTGTGATTATCAGAACTGCCCGGCGACTAATGCTTCATGCTTTGTTTGTGGAGCTCGAGGGCATTTTGCAAGAGTTTGTGTTAATAAAGTGATAGGTAAACGAGTGCATAATGTAAGCGTAGAGGACGCTGCGGAAGATTCTAATGACGAAATGATGTTCGTGAATGTGATAAGTGAACGTAGTAAGGCGAGAAGTTGCTCGCTGAAGGAATGGATAGAGGTCATTGACTTTAATGGTAAGCGTATTTATTTTAAACTGGATACCGGTTCGATGTTAAACATATTAACGATAAGTGATTTTAAACGTTTAGGTTTAGCTCCCGACTTATTATCTAAATATAATAACAAAGTATATTCCTATACGGGTAATAATATACCTATTGTGGGAGAGTGTAATCTTGTAATTAAATTCAAAAAAGAAAACTATAACCTCAAATTTGTAGTTGCGAACATGAGTTGTCAAAACATAATGGGATTAGACGGTTGTGTAAAGATAGGCGCAATTAAAAGGGTTGACAGTATACGAATTAGCAACAGTTACTCAGATTTATTTCAAGGGTTAGGAGAGCTACCAGGTGTACATAAAATTATCATAGATCCTTCAGTGCAACCTGTCATATGCTCGGCACGTAGAATTCCAGTAGGCCTGAGGGACAAACTGTATACGGAACTTAAGAGAATGGAAAAACTTGGAGTTGTGCGCAAAGTGACTCACCCTACTGAGTGGGTTAATCCTATAGTAATAGCGGCAAAGAAGAACGGGGAAATACGGGTATGTCTAGACCCTCGAACTTTGAACCTTGCGATACGGCGATCTCACTTTATGTTACCCACTGTGAGCGAGCTGGCCGCGCGGCTGCATGGCGCGCGCTACTTCAGTGTTCTCGACGCTAGGTGCGGATTTTGGATGCTGAAGCTGGATGAGGCTAGCGCAGACCTGTGTACATTCAGTACACCTTTTGGCAGGTATCAATTTCTAAGACTTCCCTATGGCGTCAGCTGCGCACCAGAAATATTCCACGCAAAGGTAAGACAACATCTGGAGGACCTGGATGGTACAGACTCTTTCATAGATGACCTAATTGTGTGGGGGTCTAGTAGAAGCGAGCACGACGAGCGGTTACAGCGTCTGTTACAACGATCCAGAGATATAGGTATCAAATTTAACAAAGATAAATGTAAATTTGGGTTAACGGAAATTATATATCTCGGACATGTTTTTGATGCACAAGGGATGAGGCCGGACGTCTCTAAAGTCAAAGCTATTGCAGAAATGCCTAATCCAATTGACAGAAAAGCTTTAGAGAGATTTTTAGGCATGGTCAATTATCTAGCAAAATTTATTCCCAATTATTCGGAGTCAGTAAACGTACTCAGAAGTCTTTTAAAAAAAGATTCTGAATGGAACTGGGATGAAGTGCACACAAATGCGGTAAAGTTATTAAAACAAAAGATTACATCAGCTCCTGTCCTTGCATTGTATTCGAGTAATATACCTATCGTGTTGTCGGTGGACGCGAGCGCTGTGGCTCTGGGCGCCGTCCTCCTGCAGCAGGACCGGCCAGTCGAGTTCGCGTCGCTTACGCTCACCGACACGCAGTGTCGATACGCGCAAATTGAGAAGGAGATGTTAGCTATCGTGTTTGCATGTGAGCGGTTCCATCAGTATGTTTTCGGTAGGCACGACGTGGTCGTACATACAGACCATAAACCACTGGAGGCTATTTTTAAAAAACCTTTGTCCAGTGCTCCGGCTCGTTTGCAACGCATGTTATTAAGAGTACAGGGTTACGACGTCAAAGTAATATACACACCGGGTAAGTATATGTACATCGCCGATACGTTGTCTCGTGCTCCGTTGTCGGAACTAATGAGTGAAGACGTAAGTGAACAATTAGAGGTGCAGACGTGTTTCATGTTGGAACAAGTTCAATTTAGTGATAACAAATTGAATTTAGTTAAAGACCATTCGAGAAAAGACCCGGAAAGTATAATCTTAATTAATTATATATCGAAGGGCTGGCCTAGGTATAGATGTGACGTAGACAATATCGCTCGTCATCATTGGTCGTATCGCGAATGTTTGCAGGTAGTAGATGGGTTAATTTTGAAAAATAGTACTTTATTTATTCCAGTTTCGTTGCGCGCGGAAATGCTTCAGCGCATACATGAAGGGCACCTGGGCATCGAGCGGTGCAAGAGGCGCGCGCGCGATGTTATGTTCTGGGGGGGGATGGCGCGCGACATCGAGCGTGCCGTGCGCGAGTGCGCCGCGTGCGCGCTGCTGGCGCCGCCGCCGCCGCGCGAGCCGATGTTAGCACATGCTATTCCCGATATTCCCTGGCTCAAGTTAGGGTCCGACATCTTTGAGTATAGAAAAAAATATTATTTGATAATTGTAGACTATTTTTCGAGTTTTGTAGAAATCAATGAACTAAATTCGATTAGCAGCAAATCCGTGATTACAGCCATGAAAGAACAATTTGCGAGGCATGGAATACCGAATGAATTAGTAACTGATAATGGGCCTGCGTATAATTCAAAGGAATTTAAATCGTTTTTACGAGGGTGGGAGATTGCACACCTCACTTCGTCACCATTATACCCGCAGAGTAACGGAAAAAGTGAAAGAACGATTCGTAATATCAAAAACATGTTAAAAAAATGCTGCAATAGTGGTGATGATTATCATATGAGTTTATTAAATTTTAGGACAACTCCTAGGGAAAACATTGATTCACCTGCTCAAATACTAATGGGAAGAAGATTAAACACTCGACTTCCTGTTCATAAAAGTGTCTTACTTGAAAGAGTAAATAATAAAAAAAACTATGACGCTCTTTTGAATACTAAAAGTAAGCAGAAAATTCATTATGATAAAAGAGCCTGTAAACAAAACCATCCTTCATTAAAGAATAATGAGGAGGTTGTATTGTGCGATGGTCAGAATCGTAAACCCGCGAGAGTTGTGGAGCAGTCGTCGGAGCCGAGGTCTTACATATTAAAGGACACAGCTGGCCGAAAATACCGACGTAATCGACGACATATTGTAAGTAGACAGGTGAAACAGGAGGAGGCTGAGCGAGACCGCGGGCCGGCGACACGCGCGCCGGCGAGCGCGGAGCCGCTGTCGGGGATCACGCCACCCTTAGATGTCAAGGTAAAAAACGCCCCAGAATCAGTCGTATGGCAAGGTCCAATTACAAGGAGTAAAGCTCGTCGTCTGGCAAATAAGTCGTTGTAAACCTTAGATTAATTTTGGTTTAATCTAAGTTGTAAACTTATAACGAAAAACATTGTAAAATAAACCAACTTATCCCAATGTGTTATTCAAACTTAGGCGATCTCCGTATTTCTTTTTTTTTAGGTTTAACTTAAGTTTGTTTAACTTTTTGTAATTTTTGTATTTGTTTGATGTTGCAGTTGCGTACTCATCCGGTCGCAGGATCTAATCCTATTAGATATGTTCAGTGAAACGAACGAATAAACTAAACATGATGCCAAGAACAGATGAGCACACAAACTGTTATGTTAGGCAAGTGTGTTTTAAATCAAAGGAAGTTGTGAGAACACCCAGTCGCGTTTAAAGTTTTTTTTTTTTTTTGTGTACCTACTTCAAATATATGTTTATACTTACTTATATAATAGCTTATATAATGTATAGTGTGAGTATTGTGTTTAATTACATTAGGTAGGTACTACATTGATAGTTATTTTACTTTCTTTTTTGTTTTCTTTAAAGAAGTAAAATAGATGAGAGTATTATACTATCGAGTACATTAGCACTTATATTGCATGAAAGATGTAATGCTATTATTGCATTGTCATGTGGGTAACTTATAAAATATCTGTACAAGCGGCCACCTACCTGCTATTTAATAAATCAGTGTTCATCCAGCCACCTGTGTTTCACTACAATATGGGTAAGTAGCTAGGTAGATAAAAGAGTCAGGCTTAATTTTTTACTATCCAGATGGTAAGCACTCAAAATAAAATGTATGCCTTTCGTTACACGACTATTAATCATTTTGTTATAGTTATATCTAGGAATATCTACCTCCCCAAATTTAATTAAGTCATAACTTAGGGTATATTAAACCGAACAATTTTATTACCGAGTAACGAAGTTTCGTTATGAAAATAGTTTCTCATCCTAATATAATACATGGTATAACAATTAAGGTACAATTAATTTGTGGCTCTATACTTAATAATTGTAGTTTTATATTATTTCAGGGACAAAACAAGCTTTTTAAATTAATGACATAAGCTTTTGTACGTATTATTAAATATTTTCTAAATTAGGGTGAAACTTGCACTCAAATCTTCTGTATTTTAAAAGACCTACCTAAACAAAAAGAAAAACTACTCAGTTTCATATCATTCAGTGATAATTTATTCGTCACTAAACCTAACACATATTACCGTTACAGTGATCATTTTGTATGCACAGTTTTAATTAGGAATTCTGTGCAAATTCACTGTGCCTTTCTAGGTTAGCATAATTTTGGCCTAGGTCAGAGGATGACATAAGTGCTTAGACCAGGGAGTGTAAAAATCATAGAAGCAGCTCTTTAGCTGGTCAATATATACAATTAAACAGTATCTGATGTAAAACAGATATCACATAGTTATTTTTAGGAATGTCATCTTAAAATAATAGTACAAGTAAAGTGAAGTAAAAAAATCATTTATTCATTTAAGCTTGTACAAAGCACTTATGACATGTCAAAAAAAGTATATAGAAATAATAATAATAAACGTAAATAAAATAGTACAATATTAGTACACATCGTGAATATACATAATGTGAATCTACCACCGGTTCGGACGTTGCCTCTTATCGAGAAGACTCCGGCAAGAAACTCGATGGTTACTCTTTTTAGCTTTGTTTGTTTTACAAAAAATAAATTCAGAGTACAGTCAATGCGAGTAGAAAAAAGAACACAATATTGAGCAGAGGAGCAGATTATTCCTACTATGAACACAAACTTTTGTCGTTCAAGTAATCCTCTACATTATAATAACCTTGTTTCATTAACTTTGCTTTAATTGCAGATTTAAACTTGTGAAGAGGTAGATCAACAAGACTTTGAGGTATTTTGTTAAAGTATTTTACAGATTGACCCACAAATGAGTTTCCCACCTTGTGTAGCCTAAGACTAGGAGTTTTCAATTTGTTTTTATTTCTGGTATTATGTTTATGAGTATCACTGTTTTTTTTGAACAGATACAAGTTTTTGCGCACATACATTATGGTATCTAAAATATACTGAGCATGCATGGTTAAAATATCGATCTTCTTAAATACTTCCCTAAGCGAGTCGCGTGGTCTAAGTTTGTAAATGGAGCGGATGGCTCTTTTTTGAAGTACAAAAATGGTGTTCAAGTCTGCAGCTGAACCCCACAACAGTAGACCATACGACATAACACTATGAAGTCTTATTTTTCTAACAGCACAAGCAGCGGAACTGAGTCTCCCTGCCAGGGCCGTTATATGCGGACCCCATTGTAACTTAGAATCTAAACTTATTCCTAAAAATACAGTAGAATTTGTTAATTCTAATGGCTCGTCATTCATAGTTACAATAGTATCAAACTGTCTCACATTGGGCATAGAGAATTTGATGCACTTTGTTTTTTTTGCATTAAGTAATAAATTATTACTAGTGAACCAACATAGTACTTTTGAGAGAGTATTATTTACATCGTCAAATGCTTGCTTACCTCTGTCGACTTTAAAAATCAACGAGGTATCGTCAGCAAATAATACTATCTCACAAATATCTTTGACATAGGTAGGAAGATCATTTATATAAATAAGAATAAGCAAAGGTCCTAATATAGATCCCTGGGGCACTCCCATACGTATGGTGGCACTGGAAGATGCAGTTCCGTTGATACTAACTTTTTGAGTTCTATCTGTAAGATAGGATTGTATTAATTGAGATGAGATACCTGAAACACCGCAATGTCTTACACCGTATGGTCCACGCAATCAAATGCTTTTGAAAGATCACAAAATATTCCTACTGCATCTTGCATGTTTTCCCAAGCATCAAATATGTGTTTGATAAGTGCTACACCTGCATCAGTTGTGCTCTTGTGTTTAGTAAAACCAAATTGTTTCTCATGTAGTAAGTTATTTAAATCAAAGTGTGAAAGCAGCTGGTTCAATATAATTTTTTCAAAGATTTTACTGAGAGCTGGTAGTATAGAAATGGGTCTATAATTAGATTGGTCACTTTTGCTACCAGGTTTAAAAAGCGGGATGATCTTACTAAATTTCATTAAGTTGGGAAACTGACCTTGGTCTATGCAATTATTAAAAAGTTTAGCTAAGTGGGGTGATATCGTATTAATGATTGACTTGAGTAGATTAATCGAAATACCCCACAAATCTTCGGTATTTTTCATATTAAGTTCCTTAAATACCTTGAGGATGTCATGAGAATCAACATGATCAAAGCAGAACTGATTTGTGCACCCATCAACACTAGATGTTAGCAGGGACTCAGCTATATGTGGACTAGAATTTAACGTGCTTGTAGTTACAATAGGTATATTTAAAAAAAAAGTTTCAAATGTATTTGCTATTTCAATCTCAGATTCAATAACATTATTTTGAATTTTGAGAGAGAATGAGTGATCGCGAGGTTTTGATAATGTGAACGATACTGAATAACGTACGTCTACCACGAGTCGAAAATTGTATTGGGATTTGATATGACATGACATGACAATGTCAAATCCCAATTCAATTTTTTTACGCGAACGATATCGTAAATTTAAAGTAGCAACACGTACTGAACCTTTTTGGAATGCATGGCTTGTCTGATTGTATGTTAACTACTGAATTTATTCGATATACGATAATGGCTAGAAAAATACAGAGCTTAAAAAAAAGAAGCTATATTCATACTTTCTGGTAATATTAGTATAAATAAATCTATCCCATCTATCCCATAACTCACACATTAACGTTATGTGATATATATTAAATACCCAGAATACACATAGTTTAACTTAATGGTTTTCGACTTAATGTTAATAATAAAAATCATTCATTTGCTCTCACAAACGTACAACATTGAAATACAATTTCTCTTATAAAATAATTGCCATATCCCTTGTGTGTGAGAGACTGGTGCCTGATATAGGTTTGAGTAAAACCCGTGTTACAGGTCACCAGTGGTCCACCCCCCAGAGTTGGTCTGGGTAATACGCGATAGTGATGATGGTTGATGAGGAAATTAGGTGTGTTAATTATTGAAAATTCATTACATTATTAGTGAATAAATACATTTAGGTTAGTAATGAGAGTGAGTTTATCATGCGAGGTTAATCTTTACCTAAAGAGTATTTCAACATTACATTTAGGTTAGATGATTATTTTTAGTGTTTTAATTGATTATGTAGTTTTTTTTTTAATTTGTATTTTGTGTGTTATGTTGTAATGTTATTTCTTTGTTGAGAACACCGTGGCCTAGTGGTTAAGCACCCCAACTTAGACTCTGACTCAAACTCAAACTCAAATAACTTTATTCAAATAGACTGTATCAGTACTTTCAAATCTGACGATTTCCTAAATTTGACAATTTACAGCAAAATATACTAAATAATAGACATAAATACCATAATAATATGGATATGTAAATAAACAGTATACAGACATAATGTGACTCTACCACCGCCTCGGAGTTGTTTCTTTGACGACCGACTTGGTGTAATGGTTAAGAAGTTGGCTACTACACCAGAGGTCGCGGGTTCGATCCCCGCACAGTATAAACATTTGTGTGCATGAACATGTCTGTTTGTACTGGTCTGGGTGTCTCCTATGTATAATAAGTATGTATTTACAAAAGAAAATGTAGTTAAGTATGTTTATCCGTTGTCTAGTATCCCATAACACTAGCTTTAATTAGCTTACTTTGGGGCTAGATGGCGCTGTGTGGAATAATGTCCAGGGATATTTATTTATTTATTTATTGCTGAGAAGACCCAGCGAGAAACTCAGAAGTTACTCTTTTAAACTTGTTTTGGGTTTATAACAGGAGTTAATAAAGTCCAAGCAGTGTGTCATTTTGATACAAATAAACCTAAAAGAATATAAAACAAAGAGAAAAAACCAACCATAAAATAATATAATAACAAAATTCATTTAAACAATTTAAAAAGAAAAATTGTTAGTCAATCGCGTGGTCCTGAGTTCAAATCTGGCCAGAACCAAAATCTTTGTATTCATTGTTAAGTTTCCGACTAACTCTCCGGTGATGGAAAACATCGATATAAAACCAAATCAAGTTGGATAGCGGCGGAAGGCTCACCACCTACCACGTTGGGTTATAATATCATTGGTGAAAAGTGGGCTTCTGAGTGTTCCGTTCACCATGACGGCGACAGTCACTTGCCTCTGTCTGACTACCCCGTTTGGGATATGGTCGTCATGGTATATTTGTACGTTATTTCTGTGTCATTTACCATCAATCATCCATACCATAAAACCAGCAAATCCATTACATAATAGATGTCCTTAAAAGCAAGTTTTAATAAGTGAAATAATTGTTCCCTATGAATATGCTGCATCAAGCATTTCAAGGTTTACGAGATGTCAATTTCAGAGCATGTAAATAAAGTATCTATAATTTTTTTGTTCGCTGGTCAAGACCACAAGCGATGCTCCCTGAATGTATGCCTGCCTTGTCTATTTATGAACTTCTTAAAATTCCATGCACTTCGTGGCAGTGTGGGCAAGAAAATGTGTGTGAAATAGCATACTTGGTAACTAATTCTTAACTTGGGTTGAAATTAAGTTAACCTTGTGTTTATTTAATGCTTTTAATTATACTGTTCAATTAATCTTCATATTTCCTACTTTTTCATCGACAGCAAGATGAAAAAGCTTTGGTAGGTATTAAGACAGAACATTTTTATCTTATTTTCTTCTGTGTTTTTCGATACAGTCTATCTGGATTACAACTGACTCCTCTGACTTTTCGGAGAACAAATACTAGGTTTTCGTGGTTTAATACCTCGTTCTCAAATGCTACGTATATGCATAGCAATCAAATAGTTTCGCCTCAATGTATGATTTTATACATCATAGATGCTCTAGAGATGTGGTGCTGGAGGAAGATGCTCGGCATATCGTGGACAGAGTTCCGCACCAACGTGTCCATACTCCGGGAACTCGGCATCACGAAGCGTCTGTCGACCATAGTACAGACGAGCATACTGCAGTACTTTGGCCATGTCTCCGGACGGGACAACAATTCTATGGAACGGTTAGTTGTGCAAGGGAAAGTAGAGAGAGGGCACCAGACCGCGCGGCAGATCACCTATGCGCTGGACTGATCAAATAAAATCCGCAGTGGGAAGCCGTGTGTCAGACTGCGCCAGATAATCTGCAAACAGAGATAAATGGCGGTAGATCGTGAAGTAAGCTGTGTCCGCCTCTAAAAATAATGTGGACGCCTCAACGTGACTACGACCGCTCTGCCAAGAGCGAAACGACAGAGAAGAAGAATGATTTTAATGCGATAAAGACACTAATTAAAATTTCTGATAAAATTCATAAACTGCTCTCATTTTTTATTTTGCCCATCAAGATGTCTTCACTCCACCTGGTGGTAAGCGGACGTGATGTCCAGATATGTGGTTGACAAGCACAGTAATGCAATGCAACCACTGAGGCAGTCACCTCACCTTGAAGGCCTGCCAAAATTCCTTCGCACGCGCCGCTTAAAGACATACGCTGGAAAAGCGGTCCATGTCTGAATGACACTACAAAGACGTGTCACAAAACTTTTTGGTGCGGACCAACAAAATACTGGATTGTCTGTGAATTACGCTAAAAATACGATTCTAAGGAAAATGGTAAAACCGCAGAAGGGACCAAGTATATTAATATTTGGTAAAGTGCGTCGTGCATCGGTAGTTCAGACGGCACCCACTCCCGGTAATGGAAACTACCATTATAAATTTCCAGCACTAAGAGCTTGTCACATCGGAGACATTGATATTTTTCTTGTGAGAAATCGGAATTCGCGGTAAAGTGCACTCCTTTGAAGCCATAAAATTCTGTGAATCATAAAAAATGTAGCGATCCATTTGGAATTCAAATTGGGAAGTACACTTTATATTACCATTGTTGACAGTAGGTAAGTCGCTCAGTTTTGTTTGAACTGGCCAATTTTGAGGTGCTCTTCTTCGAATCGATAAATGCATTGGAAACCTACTGCACCGAATTGGCAGTTTTGAAAGAAAGGTGCCCCACTATACTGCTTTGAACTGAACTTGATTTTCAACAAATCCACCGGATTTGCATCAACTGTGTGTTTGATCCAGCTCGAGTGTTTCCTCTAAACAAACCATTACAATTAAAGTTTCAATTTAGGCAAACACCGTTTCCAATACGTCCGTAAACATAAGCGCTTAATCAACGCGTAAATGCTGGCCACTGATGATGTGATGCCACAGTGTTGCGATCATCGATTTATATGATTCCTTTAGCGAAGTACCAGCTATGTCAAAGATGGTCGCGGGCTTGCACCAGTTCAAATATCTTTGTATTAACTTAATAAAGGTTAGGACTGGCTTTGTTATCATTATTGTTATTGTAAACTTAAGCTGATTTTTATTTCTAATTGGGCTCGTCTAGCCACCCCGCATCGATGCTTTTATTCATAAAAATTCAATTTGTTTCTTAGGGGGATCCATCACTTTATCGAAATTTATTACAAAGTATTTCATTCCCCATAAAACTGTTCGCAAATGTTTTTTTTTTCAATAAACAACAACTCATCAAATTAATACATCGCAAATTCATTTCCTCGAATAGTCTTTACCTTAAGTAATAAGTTTATTTCTTCGAATTTTATTTACACATTTTGTTCATTTCATCGATGCTTTGTTATATTGATGCTTTGGTTCCCATAATTTAATTTCCACCGAAGTTTTATATCACAAAATAGCTTTTTTTACAATGGAAACACGAGATAACCAGCAATCAATTATACTAATGATATTGAAGAACGAGTCATTTGACCCCACGTAGTCTTGTCTGCCCTTCCTTTAGTGTTATTCAGAGCCACGTAGGCGCGTAGGAGCAAGGCGGACCGTGGGCTGAGGAGCAGGTGCCGAAGCTGCGGTGGTGAGCGAAAGCCATCTGCGACGATTATCATACGTGTAACTGCCGCAGCTGCGGGGCTGCCGGAGCCGCAACAAAAGTCAAATATGCTGCATTGCTATTTGCAGAGACATTGACATTGTATCTACCCACCACTTTAGAAATAAATCAATGCAACAGAACTTGAGTAGGCCAATATGCGCAATGAACATATTTCGATTAAAAGTGATGAAAATGAAATGATAATATAAAATTCATGCAAAATGTGTATTCAATGAATGGTTGTTCGGGTAACAAAAGCTCAATGGAAAAGTTTTTTCGATGAAACGTTTTTCGTTTATGTGAAACAGCATTGATTAGTTATTACGCGATTTAAAAAAAAGGTTTTGAAATTCGTGAAATCGTTTTCCGTGAAATGAAATTTGATAGTAAAAAATTCTCTTTTCTAATAGAGACCCGTTTTAGTCAAAAACCTTGCCTACCTTGTTTTGACACTAAAATTTTCTCTTTCATTTTGCGAGCAAGAGAAAGAACACCCGGGGCCCTAGCCAAGAGGAACACACTACATATTTGAAAAGTTTACGAGAATTACATCAGCACTCGTCTGATCGAGATGACATTTGATGTCAATTCCATACATTTTTAAATTTGACATGTCGAAACGAAAGTAGCGTGTTGCTCTTGGCTGACATGTCATGTGACAGGACTGTACTGACTGTATTGACGTCTCTGACTTCTGTGATGTTTAACGGACAGGTATACATTTGAGGTTTGCTAAACTTTTGTCATTTCTGGATTCGGGCGTAAGTTAGTAAAATTTGATTATGTGCGACTGTTCCCGAACTTGAATTAAACAGACCTACTGTTCAATTAAAACTCTGTGTTTTGTTTTTCTGTATGCCTACCTTTATATTTTGTAGCATCGTTGTGGCAATTTTTCCCTCGGCGCGATAAATACCGTCTAGTTCTGCGCTAGATCTGGATTCGATGGAGATTAAATACAAATCAGCAATATCGAAGCAGAGGGAACTAGATGGACGATCTCGTTACGCTTACCATAAGGTTTTGCTTGTTATCTGAAATCGGCGTTAAGAATCTTACGGCTTCGAAGATAAGAACCATTTTACGTTTTCACAGACATATTTTCAGTTCGTACACATGCATTATAGTGATTAGTGAGTTTGCCAATACCTACATGCGCCTTTAAACTAAATCTATTCATTTGAAATATTGATACATTATTTCAGATGAGTAGATTTAGTTTTTGACGTGACAACGTCTTAAATTAGGTTGCGGCTGGGAGTCACTTATGAAAAAGTGTAACGCTCGGTAACGTTACGATGAGTCACCGAACGAGAGAGAGGCCCGCCGAATGCCTTGCGTCTCTCTCCCACTCAACTATGATCGGTCTGCCGCAATTCTTATTTTCATTCAATTCCTTGTTCCTATTGTGCAATTTAATTATATTCATATCAATAAATATTCTACCGAGAAAAAGACGTTGTCACGTAAAATCTTCGCCCGTAAAACCGACTTTACAGGCAACCATTTTTTTTATAATAACTACAAGTTCTCAGCTTAGGTTTTTTATTTCGGTGGCTTATTGGCTTACTTAGTCATAATTGTTACCAAGATTACATTAAGGGTCATTCTTGTTCATTATGTCTACCATGAGTTTACAAGAAGATCAGCCGCTAGAGGCCGCGTTGACCGCTTTAATTAATTTATTTAATGTATTTATTTATTTATATAGCATGTACCTTGTAGGCTTACAGAGCAACTCCAAGACGCCAAACAATTTTACAAATACAATTTACATTCACAGATTACAATAGTCATTCAAAATTAAAATTAAAATTTATACCAGTCAGAAAGATATAAATAAAAAATACAATGTCAAAGAAAAATAATAATACAACTTACATTCACAGATTACACACAACGTTAACGTTTAACGTTTGTGTATGGGATTTCGGAACACCTCTAGTGATTAGAAATGGAAACAGAAGTGGCATACAAAGATCTGTACGCCTACCATGACTTTTATGGTATCGATCGTTAAAAAACTTGATGTAATTGTTACGCTATGGTATCGTTTCAAGGATCCATTTTGACTGAACAGAGGCGCTGTACGAAATCCCAATACAAATAATAAACGTGAACGATCACGTAAATTTAAAGTGGCAACTCATGGTACTCGTAGACGTACTGAAATCAATTAACGTTTACGTGACAAAAACTCATGGTAGACACAAAGGGTCATAGGTAATCATCAACCGCAGTATTTCTTTCCCCATTTCTTCCCCTAACTGAAGGTATAGTCACTTCGGTATATTATATCCGTTCAATTTCGGTCACCGCTCTTCAGATTGATCGATAGCTCATGCAATTTTTGCACGAACGTTATTATGTTGTGTGAGTAAGTGAGTATACAGGGTGATCCAAACATACACGTCAATAATTTTTTTTAGCTTCCTCACACTCAGGAGTATCCGAAAATACCCCGTGTATGTTACCCGATTTTTTGTAGTTTTCGAGTTATGAATTTTTTGATGAATTTTTGAAAATTTCTTGGTTGAGTCACTTTTTTGGTCAGTGTAGCGCGATCTGTTGAGATCAATGCCTGAAATCTTTATTGAAAACCACATTTCTAACTTTTTAAATTCCAATTTTTTTTTAGAGTTATGGATGTGAATTCATGAGAACCATCTAGCGCTATTATTCAACAGATCGCGCTACAGTGACCGAAAAAGTGACTAAACCCAGATTTTTTCAAAAATTCCTAAAAAAGTTCATAACTCGAAAACTACAAAAAATTGGGTAATATATGGGGTATTTTTGTATACCCCTAAGTGTGAGGAAGCTAAAAAAAATTTGTTGACGTGTATGTTTGGACAACCCTGTATTTATTTTTGTAAGCTAGTTCGTACGCTTGGTAAACGAAAATTTAACCTTCACAAAGAATTAACCAAAAAAAACGAGTATATAGTATATATACTAGTATATATACTAGTATATAGTATATATACTATAATATAGTCCAGTATTTAATATGGCCAAACACGGTTTAATTTTATTTTTTTATTGAAGCCAGTTTACACGGTGTGCAAGTGTGGGGAATAATTTCTTATTCACTTTTGATAGGTATAATGTTTTTGTTAATTGAAAAGATTTCAAAAAAACTGTGCACTGGTATATGCACAGAAACATTAAATCGATAGTTCTGCAATACTACCTTCTTAATAGGCCCTCAATATTACTAAAACGTCGGTAGATTGTTCAAAAAAAATGTTTTTATATTCTGGTCATCGCAGCTTGCAGTCACTAGCAATCCAGCAATGTGCACCATTTCCGTTTTTATCGCCAAATCGCTCCGAGCAAAACGGAAAACGTAAATTCATAGCAATTTTCGCAAAAAGAAAATACACGTTATTATTTCCTTTGTTAGGAGGCGAGTTGGTCTCAATACGTTGACCGAACCGAAACATCCATCACCATCCACCAACCCTTTAATGTTGTTGCGTATTTATTTACCCTCCGACCAAAACAACCCTTTATTTGTATAGTTTACATCTTATGTTGGTTATGCGCACCTACACATTTTATTTATTTCTTCTTACAATTAAAGTTTTAACATTGTTTGCTTCGCACCCCTAAACCATTACTGGTTTGTCTGGGTACTGCAATTCCTCTTATCATTACAGGAACACAGAAACGCAATATAAAGTGCGTCCAATACAAAAACATAAAATAAAAACACATTCACGGGTAGTTGGACCCTAATCCGTACCATGTAGCTCACCTAAACTAAAAAGTTACTCACGAGTAGGTACATTGGAATTTAGCAATCGAGCATAGACAACAGAAACAAGTTAATTAAATGCGTACAGGTTGCTTCCTTTTGTGGTATTTAGTTGTCAATTGAAAAATGGACTATTGGATGAAATATTGTTTTAGTTTATACCTAATGTTACTTTTACTTACCGAATCTTTAGATACCTTTGGTAACTCGTTTATCAGTCTTGGAACTATATATGCTGTGGTTCTTTCTCCATAAAAATTACTCGCACCAGTAACACAAACATGCCGCATAGCTTTTTTTCGGGTATTTTTCGCATGATTAATATAATTCGAATTATAGACAAAATAATTCTCCGCAAGTAGCAACATTTTTGTCTTTTTTTGAACTGAGAGTACATTACAATGTTTGAATAGACCCAGCTCATCATTTCTAAATTTATTTTTTGTTTTAGAAGAAACGATTATTTTTAATATTCTTAGCTGAAGGCTGTATAATGTTTTAACATAGCATATTGAATGGTTTATTGTCTCCGTATTAGGGGGACTTATCAAATATTAAATAGGCTATCAACCCCAGCAAGTTTTTTTTTTTATTTAGGTCAAGAGTTCTATTTTTAAAAACAATGTAGCCTCATTCCAAAGAATAATGAGAGACATTTTTATATCTGCGAATATTACTCGCACATTTATATGTCTATATCTATATATACTAATATTATAAAGAAGAAAGATTTGATTGTTTGTTTGTAATGAATAGGCTCCGAAACTACTGGACCGATTTTAAAAAAATATTTAACAAATAATAGTATATTTTATATCGAGGGACTAAACGAAGCCATAATACACACATCAAAAGTGTCTAGGGATCAAGCATTTTTATGCGGATTTCTTGAGATTGAGATGTGGCTTTGTAATAAATTTATGATTTTATAAATTTATATGGATCCTTTTTGGTGCATTTCATAATTTGAAACAGGAACTGTCAATCAAATTCGAGTAAAAGATGAAAATCAGCTGTCAATATTTTCCCTATAAAAACATACAACGCATTGAAGACATTATTAGTGCTACTGTTTCCCTACTACTGATTGAAACCAACGTTATTATGGAGCGGCGACGTCATTTAAGCAGGGAAGAAATGCTCAGAGCCGTGGGAATGATAGAAGCTGGTTCCCGGCAACGTACTGTGGCTTTAGCTCTGAATACAAGTCAGAGTGTTATCAGTCGACTTTGGACACGTTACCGAAGCACTGGTACCGTGGCTGAGCGCCATGGAGGACGGTATCGCTGCACCACACGGAAACAAGACCGATACATTCAAATCACAACTCGAAGAGCTCCAACAATAACCGCCATGATGTTAGCCGTGAGGCTTCATCACTCTTCAGGGAACTTAATTAGCGACCAAACAGTCAGAAACCGCTTGCATGAAGTGAACCTTCATTCCCGAAGACGGCTAAGGGTACCACCTATAGCAATGCACAATCGTAGGATTCGATATCAATGGGCTCTTGAACACAGAAATTGGGCAGAAGAACAATGGCGTTTCGTGTGCTTTTCTGATGAGTCTCGTTTTGGTATGAAACCGGATACAAGACGTATACGACACTGGAGAACCCCTGGACGCCAACAGCGATTAAAATCCTGCCAGGAAGTCCATCCTTATAGTGGTGGAACCATCATGGTATGGGCGGGTATTTGGATCGGCGGAAGAACTGAGTTGATTTGGATCAGAGGCAACCTCAACGCTCAAATTTATGCTGAGACGATTGTATCAGACGTCATCGTTCCTCTACAAGTGCAAATCGGTCCCTTATTTCAGTTAATGCATGATAATGCACGACCGCACACCGCAAGAGTTGTAAGACAGACTCTCGCCGCAGCTAACATCAATGTCCTGCCCTGGCCTGCTCAGTCGCCAGACTTGAACCCGATTGAGCATGCATGGGATATGCTACAGAGAAGAGCTCTGCCGAATATGGAGGGTATCCAGTCGCAAGAAGACCTTTTTTTGTTGTTGCAACGAACATGGGCGGCCATTCCACAGCGTGATTTGGATGAACTCATTTTGAGTATGCCAAACCGATGTTCTTATGTTGTTAGTGTTCGCGGTAGAAACACGGATTATTAATTGTTTAAGTTACCCAATAAAATTTTAAAGAAAACTGTTACTTCAGTATTTTTTTCGAACTTTAATGTTAGTGGTTCAAATGTCAAAAATCCCTTTATTATGAAAATGGCAAATTTCTTTATTAATGCAAAGGTGACTTGGTTTATCGTTACTGTAGACAAACGAAAACACTTTATTTGATGAATCCTTAAAGAAAATTTTAATTAATATCAATCAGGAGAAAAGTTATTGCAAAAATATATGTTGATCCCTAGACACTTTTGATGTGTGTATATACCAGGGGTGGTTTGACTCCCGTCCGTGCTCGGGAGTCAATGAAACCGAGGGTATATTAAGTTGGCGTTTAGTCGCGAGGTGCAAACTGTACTTTTCACTTTTAGTGCGAGAAAAATTGGCAATTTACTACAAAAACATTTAACAAAATTAAATATCCCTAATAAAATAAAAATCACAAATGTTTCTTATTCCTCCAGTCCATAAAACTTTCGTAAGTTTTTAGGTAAATCTTACGCGATTTTGGCGGCAAAAGATTATCTATTTGCTGACATTCTTAATAAATTTACAGTCAACAAAAATTTACGCGGACAGTTTTTTCTTGTAAACCAGTCACAGATTAACAATTTAAAACACATGGCGCCACCTTCTTTGCGGACAAATCATGGAACAAAAACTCTCAACATTTTCGCAATAAAGATGGTCCGTCCACACTCCACAGATAATACTATATTTACTGGCTGTTTGAGTTGGTCTATGTCACATGAAGGAAATTAAAAAAACTAATTACTTTTAACTCCCTAGGGACTAAAGTGGTCACATTAGTCCCGCTTCGTAGAGCTATATTGGCGTACTTTTAGAGCATGAGAAATGAAAAGCTTCATTATACAGCGAGTGACTGCTGTGTTTTTTTAACTAGGGGTTTTTTGACGACAGAAACACACGAGTCTACACGGGTGAAGCCGCTGACGGACAGCTATTTATTATATAAAATGGTGGGATAGAGCTAAAAAGGTCAAAACAACTCCAACTGTGCACTATTTTGATTGGATCCTTACTTCCCGTCAGGGGTCTCCTGTATATTTGGTTTATATTATTTCCCTGTAAATTATATTTTTACTTCATATTAATAAAACTCTCTACCGAGGTTTCCCGGAGGAATAAAGTATGGGGTCATTTATGAGGAGATAAATAGATAGATATATATTTATTGTACAAAAACAAAAAGAGACTTAAAGCTAAGTAAAATTTAAAGTAACTTAAAGTGACTTAAAGTAAGTAGGGAGAGTTATTAGGTATCTCCTAAATGGTCGGCAACGCGCAAGTAATGCCTCTGATGTTACAGGCGTCCATAGGCTTCGGTAACTGCTTACCATCAGGCGCACCGTAAGCTTGTTTGCCACCTTGTGGTATAAAAATATATATATTAATAATACGAACCACTGCAGGCCCAGCCCATAACCCAACTATGTGTTGATGCAGTTAGCAACTTGAGTAGCTTACCAATTTGTTACCTTGACATACCGGCTAATTTGACATTTCCGTCAGTTCGTCACATGCATGTTTGTCATGGGTGGGGATAGAACCCACGAACTCCGGCGCTGAAGGCAGGATCGCTGCCATTGCGCCAACAGACCAGAAATTGTAGTAATTGTTTTATATTTTAATCTTTTTCTAATTTATTGATAACCCATTAAGTCGAATGTTTACTTTAATCTCTACTTTTTTTTCCGAAATGGTATCTATTTACTTAAAAAAAAACTATTTCCATGATGTAAGTACGCTGACAAAAAAATTTGCTGGCTAAAGTGGAATCAAAATAAATAACAAATATAAAAATTATGTAAGTATATTGAATGACTGAATGAAGTGACTTCTACGAACTGGCTGTATTCACTAATATTTTATATTTATCACAAACAAAATTTAGAACACGTACCATAGAAATTTTAGTTCGGAAGACTGAGAATATCAAGCTAAAGTTCATGCATGCGGTCTGGCATCCATTATTCCGGGTGCAAAGTTGTAAGTGCCGACCACCGCGTCCCTTCGGGCAGAGACCTGATTCAATTCACCTGTTCGTCGGTCTCTTTGACAGGAACTACACTCCAAATGGATCATATTGGCAGTTTAGGGTTGAACCTTTGATACGTGACGCACATACGGTTGTGTTGTGTACATATTATATTTGATAAGACTGTTTGAAACTGATTGGCTGGTTGTGACGTAGGTAAAGGTATGAAATATTACTTATTACCAGTTTGGTTAAGGCTATGCTTTCCCAAGAATGTCAATATTTGATCGACCTTGTTTGGAAGATAACTACTAAATTAAAAGATGTTGTAGCCAATAAAAAATTGTACGAGTAGGTCAGTGTCTTTAACTAAGGCAACAACTTTTCCAAAACACGATATAGCATAATTTCACTGAAAAAAAAATCGCAAAGACCTCAACATGTATTTGTAAAACGTTGTTAAAACGTGGCAGCACGAGGCAGAGGTATTTTTCTGTCAGTGAGACAGCTGATTGGCCACAGACCAACCACAGACAAACCACTTCAGCATTTTATTTTTATTTATTTTTAACTCTTTTCTAGCCCTAGAACACTTCTTACTAACACATGTTGATTTTTTTTCTTTAATATTATATAAATATAAAAATCTATCTCCAATTCAAGCACGCGTACACTTCACATTTTAATTACTCTCCCTACTACTGTCTGTACGACGGACGATTACCACAATAATAGGCCCTTCCAGAATACCAGCGTCTCTGTAGTGCTCGCGGTACAGTGCTGAGGCAAGGACCTAACTAGCCCACTGTTTATGTCATTGGTATAGTTTTTAGATAAGTTATTTGTGTACTTTAGTTTATTAGTGTCAACTTCTGTATGTCAAGCTTGGGCTAATAAATAATTTTTCTTTCTTTCTTTCTAACTTTTTCTTTCAAAGAAGTACGTCGCCGATTTTTTTGTTTAACTATCAAATATTCATTATTAACAGAATATATATATATATAGGTCTTTGTATATTCTAGGTCGACAACTTTTAAAACTTTTTAATTTGTCTAATGTTATTTCATAATAAATTTATTACTCGAAAACAGAAGGAAGCCGCGGCGTTATTCCGTTCGCGCAGAACTATTCAGTGGCCCACCGAATGCTCTATCGGAAGGCGCGCTAAATCCCAGCCTTGAAGTAACAAATGTGGTCAGGTTCACTTTCCAAAATAAAACTTACGGGTCGCGTGTCACCTAATCCGTTATCGGCTGAGCAAAGTCAATTTGCCAAGAAAATCTTGGCTACAGTGAAACATCATTTCTAGAAATAGACAAAAATATAATCAATTATTTATCTTCAAGTATGGATTTAGAAATATTACAGTATGTTTATCAATCCCCGACACCAATAGTAGAAGTTTCGCTTAGCTAAAAGCCAGATGATCTTGGTGTAGGTAAGATGTAGGTACTTAGTTTGTCCTGGTCAACACCGCTAAAGTTTTAGGAAAAAATCGCAGAATACAAACGTAGCAGACATCGTAAGAATTTCTTATTAGTCAAAAGCTACTAAATATTCTCAAAAATGTCACTTCTTCATGCATTTTATTATCCAAGCCATTCATATAATTAATAGCAGTTTTCAGTGAAAGAAAAGGAATGTGAATCTCAGTTTATCATTATCATCATCACAGCTTTGATTAGAGGTGGTGGATAACAGTAGTCACATTTTGAATTGTCACATCATTCTAGTCCTTGGGTTTGCACTATGCACTGACTTCTGGAAGTATCAAAATGTCAATTTTTTACGCCAAACGTAAAACTTTAAAACGGTTTTCAACAGAGCTTTCAACTTTGGAACATTGTGTAACATGAAACAAAATAAACAAGTAACATTTCTAAAACCATGCACGGAAATATTGTGATCGGCTTCAACCGTAGACATAAATTAAAACAGACGATGCACGGCACTCCGTCTGTATGAAAACCAAGTGTCACTTTTTTGAGGCTTATCATGACGGCACGATGGCGTTGTAGTGTTTTTATGTACTCTCAATTCCTCAATCAATTTTAATTCAAACATAGACAAGTGAATGATACATGTAATCTTGATTTTGACAACGCTTGAGCGGGGACTAAGAGCGATTTCAGACGAGCGTTTAAGTTTGTTTTAGGAAGCGCTTGTAAGCTCGTATAAGCGCGAGCCACTCACTGACACTACTACTGTTTCGAGTGAACACGCCGCGAACCGTAATATGCCAGGTTGTTCCAAAATTCGGAACGCGCATTCGGTTGTTTACCGCCGAATGTAGCGCGCGTGCAAGTGCGTATGACGAAACGACCGTTTACTCGCGAAAAAAAATGCACTTCGTGTACTAAATTAACTCGCCCGCGCGGCGATACGATGAAGTTTTGCTCGAAGATCGCTCATCCGCGATATCCTCTGTGGAGGTGCCTCCTACGTGAAGCAGCGTCAAAAGAGCTGCATTGCACTACCTTTTGTCACGATACTTCGAGTCATCTACACTGAGTATGCCAGTGGCTCCAACGGTCACCCGCGTGAACGCAAAGCAACAAGACAAAGGTACAAACCAATTTCGCGCGCGCCGCCGATACCCGCATTGTTTGCGAACGCTCGATAAGTTAAATGAAAAGCAACTTTTGATTGCAACTGACTGCTCGCTGAATTACAGAGGTCGAAAGTAGACTGAAAAATTTAGGAGTCTCAGTTGAAATCGAAAAAGTTTATTGCGTACGCGATTTGAGGTTATCGGATTCTTTGTGAATGTGTCGGTCCGCCAGTCAAAGGATTGCGGAATTTTGATTTATATATTATTATTGAAATGGTCGTATTAAGCAAGGCAAACAATTTAGTACTTTTTAATTTTAATTGCTACCAATGCTACTATATTTATTTCAAATTGTTTACTGTGTAAGTTGAAATTAGAGCGTCATAGTTTCAAACTTTGCTACTTACATTAATAAATAAATTATTAGTGGTAGGTGCGCTTTTTGTATAAGACAAGAAAAATGGCCGATGGTCTAAGTAGTATCTTAGAACAGTATGAAAGAGCTCTCGTTTGTCTGAGTTGATGTCAAAATTTCATTCAGCTGTTCCTTTAAATTAAATCCAATCCCTGTGAACTTTTTGATAAATATTTTGACATAGGAAATTTAAATCAGAAGAAGTTAGTGTTAACTAAAACATTTTCTAATTTTCCTCATAACTTTAATTTGTTTATAGTGTTTGAATAATAAATGTCTTTCTTTAGTATTTTACTAAAGAAAGACATTTATTTTTAGTATTTTACTAAAGAAATACATTTATTATTCAAACACTAAAAACAAATTAAAGTTATGAGGAAAATTAGAAAATGTTTTAGTTGAATATTGAAGTTAGTATTCGTATAGTAGTTTTATTGCAAAAATAAACCGTACAGAGTTTTTCTCGCAACAGTTTTCTCATAAGAAATAATACAAGATGAAGGCCCGTCACAGCATCCTTTGGAACGTTTCCAACTTTATCTTATATTAAAAAAAGTTGACGGTACATCTTGTGGCAGTAAACTTAGAATAAATGTGGAGTTTATTGCTTTTTCAGAAGTATACAATAATTGTGCTACCATTGTTAAAGTATTGAACTATAAAAACATCATTTGCAAGCATAGAATACCCACTGCAGTTAAACACGGTCATGCGTTATAGTTTTTCATCGAAATCCTGTACGTCTACCACGAGTTGCCAATTTAAATTAACATTATCGTTCGCGTATAAAAATGTATTGGAATTTGACATTGTCATGTCATGTCATGTGTCATCTCAGTACAGTTTTTTTACGCGACCGATGATGTAAATTATAAGTGGCAACTCGTGGTAGACGTACAGCTACCGTTATCAGGTAAACCGTCCACTTTGCGTCCTACACTGCGCTTGCTTTCAAAAAGGTCTTCAAGACAGATTTTCTTCTGCTCCAATGGTCAGCACATACCTACGTTCTTCAGGCTGTGTCCTCTTAATATCACTTCAAATAACTATCCTGCTCAGAAAAATAGTACCTACGAAGTCTGGTGACAAACTTTACGAAGGGATTGCTAGAGGTCGTTCCTATGCACATTTTTCCTGCAATAATTACTGCGCAGAGCTGTTGGTTCAAATAGGAGAGTTTTTCACAGACTGGCAGGAGAGCTGGAGGAATTTCCACACAGGAGTTCTACGCTGTGACATTTTTAGTCGCCCTGAGGTACGACTCGTAACTAGAGGCGAATAAAGTTTTATTACACGTCGCGCTGACACGTCGCTCGTTAGGAACTAGACACAATGGTGGCGATTTGGCTGTACCAGTTTCCAAACTGACTTTCTCTTTTTCGTTGTATACAGCTGTTATAAAAATTTATCAAACATCATATTTTACATTTTAGAGGCATGCAGTATTTGACTGGTAAAGGATGCTTAGCAAAATAAAATAAGAATGGTTTTTTGAGTATTCATTGGCCGCAATAACGACAACGAGGAAATAGAAAGCAAATACATCGAAGAAATTTAATAAAAAAAACTTAGGTCGAGAAGATCCCTAACTGTTAATTAAATTATGTTAGTGGATGGATGCAGGCAGTCTACAATTTTATTTACATTTATATGGTCTTGTGCTGCGAATTATGATGATTACACCACTGTAGCTTCTAAGAAATAAGTAAAACTCTCATTTTAGTCATTAAACCTGTAAAAATTAAAATTCTACGAGTAAAAGTCATATGTTTGTTTGCTTTATCAAACTCTTTAATGAAACCAGGTGCTGTTTTCACCAATTTTTAAAGTTGTGTTCAAAAAACCATACACGAACTATTCCTAAATTTTCAAACATGTTTCTGCTGTCTGTGTTTTCTAATGCTGTTGCAAATTTTATGTTTATATTTTCTCAAACATCGAGAAGTTCGAAGAAAGCGATCTTTTCTTAGTCACTCAACGGATGTCCGGTTCGTGATATATTATTCTGTTTATGCACTGGTTAGAGACCCCGTCGATTGCAACTTTGTTTACTAGGTTATAGATACGAGTATCTTGAAAATACGTGTTTAATGGTTATCCCTGTTGAAGTTACTAGTCTTAGTATCAATTTGTAGAAACAGATATTTATTTATTAATTATTTATTGCACGAAAAAGTACAATTTTGCACACATTATTTAAATAAGAAAAAAAATACTGTTCTTTGAATTCAATAACACGGCTAGAAAAAGATGTCGATAGTTAATGATGAGAATATTTATAATTTCACCTACCTAATTACACTGGTATCAAAGTGACAAATGATACGATTCAGTTTTTAACAACATTGGTACGGTCAACAGCAAAAGTAAATGATTATTGAACTAAGTTCCCATTCGGTTTTATGAATAAAAAGCTACATTCAGCTTCATTAAATTAATGAAATATTTTAATTGTATTATGCTTCATAGTTTTTGTAAAATAAATTTTTGTGATATTGCTGTTGCAAATGGTTTTCTAGCAGAAACCATTGAGTTTTTTTGTGTAATACGTGATATTCGGTCAATTTTAAATGAAGTTTCGATTCGAATTCGAATATCTCATTGGTTCTATTTTACAAACGTGCATTGGACTTTTCTATACCAATATTATAAAGAGTAAAGATTTATTTGTTTGTTTGTATTGATTATGCTCCGAAACTACTGGACCGATTTTAAAAAATATTTTACCATGTTTTTAGGCTACATTATCAGGGAGTGACAGGCTATATTTTGGCGGGAAAGACAGTCTACGCGGGCGTAGCCACTGACGGACAACTAGTATATTTAGAACTAGCTGCCTCGACAGATTTCGTTATGTCAAAAGTAGTACCGACGTCGGTCTCCGACTTGATTTACATACTCGTATACTATTATTCTTCACTAAATGTTTTGTTCAATCATAATAAAATATAGCCAATGTCGATCCCTGATAATGTAGCTTTTAAGTGGTAAAATATTTTTTTAAATCGCTCCAGTAGTTTCAGAGTCTATTCAATACAAAAAACCAAACAATCAAATCTTTCTCTTCATAATATTGGTATAAAAGTATAGATACCACTGAAGAAACTGTTGCCGAACTAAAGGTGGTTCCATGTTCTTCCATTTTTTTCACTGCAATAAAATACATCACACTTAATATTAGGTTTGGAGTTTTACGTTTTGTCTTTTCTGTAGCTATTTTATAGCAAGTTTGAAAGAGGGTTCGATTCCAACTTCGCTTCGAAATTTTGGAAACCCATGTAACATTTATTGTATGAAGTTTTTGTTTAAACATACCGGAAGCGAAGAAGTTATTCCGGCGAAAAAAGTTATTTACCGTGAACTTTGTTTCAAGAAAGAACTTGTACGTTGTCTGGGACGTCTGTCAGAAGGCTTTGAATTATCTTGTGGGACCTAAAGTTAAGAAATCCCTAAACTACAATTATGTCAATAAAACTGGAAGTTGCAGCTGTTTAACAATTTTGAGAACTCGCAGTTCTCCTTTTTATGTTTGTAATATTATATTTAATATTTCTTTTAGTTTCAGGAATGTTTATAAATAAGTCTACAGCAAATTAGCATTTGAAACGTCTGATAATAATGCAAAATGCATTAATAATGCAAGTTACATGAATGTATGTTGCTTTTGTTCACAAACTGTACTCAGTTTGTAAACAAAAGCAAACTTAGAACTTAGAACTGCATTCCTTGAGTCGTACTTTTAGGGTTCAAACTGGACTTCCTTTCATTTTCTGGCTTGTTTTTGAATGCACATAAAATTGTTGGCAGAATTCACTTTTCCGCAAACCGCCACGGTCCTAGTTCAAAATACGTAGAATGGACAATTTCAGTGCGACCGAACGAGTCGAAGTTCGTAGCAAGTTTGCCGATTTCCGCCTTCCGCTGCTAAATGGCAGTTGCGGTGAGGTCGCACCTCTAGTTGCCAATAATCAAAGAGCTACTGATCCTTTTCACTGGACGGTAGTTTTGTAAGGCTGAAAGATGGTTGCAGGATTATAGCCCACACCCGGCTGCTATATCTATTGGGAGGCTATCCTTAAATATTTAAGATAAATGATAACAACTTACTTATAGGCGCTTGCCTATAACATTGATGAAAAAACGTTGGCTTACAACGTAAAATACACTAGATAAATTCGCCAAGTCTGTTAACGGCCTCGGTAGCTCAGTTGGAAGAGCAGTCACCCGGATTGTGAAAGGTCGCGGGTTCGAATCCCGCTTGAGTCCCAGGACCAGGTCGAATTTTTCTAGTTTCTATCTTAACTTACTTAACATCAAGTAGAAACACGATAAATTTCACTTGGTCTTTGGTATCAGACGGAACTTGGACAATGAATCCCGGGAAAACGCATTGGATATAAAGCTACCAGAAACAAACCAGAGCGGCCCAAGTGCGTTTTTTGGATTCTGGCATTGAAATAAACTCGTATAAAGTTTTACTATACATTTCAAAATCCAAATTAAATGCACTAAAGCCAATCTGGTTCTGGTGGCCTCATATATGGTTGCAGTTTCAGTTTGGCAGTATGTCCTTTCTTATTTATTTCTTTAGGTACGCTATACGCTCTGAAAAGTGCATAATCTCGTAGGTATTGTTCAAGAATTTCATTCAAAAGAAACCCCACATCTCGTCAATTTCGCTAAGGTTCTTTCCAGCCTTACCAAAAATCTGCTTCAAGAATTTAAGCATCTCTTGAACTATTGGTGCCAAGAACCACGCCAAATTCGCCGAGCGACACCGGAGTTCCTTCTCAAAACTGCTAAAAGTATAATCTGAAAGTAAGTTTTCGGCGTCGGAGGAACGAACGGATACGCATAAATAGGGACAGTGAAGTTCGGCAGTATTGAAACAATGTTATCCTTGCATTGAAAAAGTTTTGTAACGCGATCCAAATCAGGATGTGACCTAAGGTCTTGTTTATAGAGAGCACGAAGACGTTAAGCAAGCCTTTGTTTCTATTGAAAGCGATTAAAACAAGTGTATGTTTTTGGTGGTTTAATTACACTAGGTTTAGTTTGGAAACAGATGATCTTGGTGGAAGGTATCGAAATCATTGATGAGTTGACTCTAGCTTGCAGAGGGAATACATTTCGGCATGGTGAAAGAGTCGACCGGATAACGGAATGTTGTTATTAAAATCCAGTCCAATGTTATGACCAAATAGGTTTTTTTTCAGTTTTTCTCGCTGCACATAAAAATATAGCATTGTGTATCCTGTACAACATATTAAATTTAAGTGCTTCAATTTATAACTGTTTGAATGCTTTCAACGATTCCGCTATCCGCTTCGCCTCGTGCTATAGACCTAGTGTAAGACTCCTGCAACCCTCCGAACAGGGTGGACCGATTTTGCTCGGACTTTATGATACGTCTAAACTAATGATTACTAATAGTGACACTATTGGAAGCTTTGATGGAAAAAGTTTCATGATCTGGGCCGGAAGCCGGTTCTATTTGCTTGATAAACAAATACGAATATTTAAGAAAATCTCATAAAAGTTTTCTTATTTCAGGCTATTGTAATATCTATAGTATTCATATGAAAAGATTGTACAGTACCTACATGGATTTCAATTTTATTTTAGGGTATATAAAATACTTCATACGTGGATGTGACTGGATTTCCGGTCCTCGAAGTAGTACAGTATAGCATAAAATAAATATTGCCTATTTTGTAAGTGGAAATGATGTTGAATTTACATGTTTTACGTGAAACGTGTTCGTAATTGAAGGGTTTTATAAACACACACGTCACGAAATCGAGTTAACCATATCATTTTATTGTGTGTTCCCTATTATTAAAATAATGATAGTTCGATAATACAAGGGATTAAAATAATTCCTGATTCAAAGTCGAATTGTAGTGTCCCTTTATATCAATGTTTTCATGTTACTTAAAAATCATAATGTATCTATAGATACTTTTACAATTATTTGTGAATATTTGATTTCGACACGAGGGTGACCTACTGTTTTAGTGTGATTGACTGCTTTTTTCTATACATTAACGCTATATGCCCACAAAGAGACTGCTTCGGACAGTTTTTAAGTAAGAGAGAAAGAGTTATTCCAACTTGTTCCATCCTCACCCTTCCACTCCCGTACCACTCGTGCCGGATTACAGCGTCATCCATACACAGTCCAGCATTTGTTCCCACGCGCAAAGAGGTTCGGTGACTCTTTTCTTTGTCGAACCATCCAGACGTGGAACGCTCTCCTAGTGCATGTTTTTTCTTCCTCTTATAGTCCCGGGGTCTTCAAGCGGGGCGTGAAAAGGCATTTTTGCAGGCCTTCGAGATGAGTATGAGCAGCTCAGTAATTGCTTTTCAATGCTGCGCTTGTCAGCCTCACATCTGGACCTCACGACTGCTTTACATCAGGTGGAGTGAGGTCATCTTGACGGCCACTATATAAAGAAAAAGTTTAACAAACTCAAGCGTTGATAATACAGATTGATGTTTATGGGCAGGCTTAGTGATTCGTCATTAAATTCAGTTTGTTTCACCGTTATTAAATGCACTTTAATCTCACCTTAAGTAATCACACGTTGAAATAATAGCGATAACATAAGTGAGCTTGTTATATGTACTGCAAACATGAATTTGTCACACGCACATAAAATGTTAATTATGAGTTCGGTCCAGCCTTTATGACGAAACGCTTTTACGCTAAATTGAAAACAACTCATGGTTTATTCACAACACGCAGGCTATCGCGATGCCAATATAAAAAGACCCGTTTGACATCCCCACCCGATGCACCTACTGAATAGGAGCTTTAAAGCTCGGGGTCCAGTTATAGCGGTCCCAGTTATACAATACAGTGACTTTGGGATGTCGTTTAATACAGAAGTAGTGTTTTAATTCATTAGTACGGTTTGGTCGGTTTTGAACTCTGGTGGATTTATCTGATGCTTGTGGTGAAGGCTTTATGGGAGGATAAATAGCGTCGATTCATGAATAGTATTAAATGTTATAAAATAATTGAAACCCGGTCACTGTACCAACTTTTCGTAGGTACTGAAATAAATCTAGGGTACCTAGTTTATGATAATATTTGAAAAAAAACCACATGCACTCATTTCTCTTTGTACCTACGAGTATTATGCCCCATGAAAAGCTATACTCCGAACATAAGTACGAACATAACTGGGTGTCGAACGGGATTTATACCGACGTCTTTCACCTATGCGGCTGCTTTTACGGCTGAGCTTCCGACACCAATAATGAACCTAGTAATTTTTTTAGTATCTTTCATTTATTTCAGTCATGTTGAAATTAAGTTATTCGAAGTACACTCATTTTCTGTAGATAAGAAATATAAGCATTGTAAAAACACTAAAATCAACGCACAGTTCAAAACTAGCTTTTCTTAATTTCAATCACATTTTTGGTTGCAACATACTTTTTAACTATCTCTGGTAAACGTTTACAAACATAATTCTCCAGATCCTTTGTCTATTTCAAACCATGCTAAAAACACTCTCCAAACAAACCATTAACCAACCTTCCTGTTAACTGTTTAGCTTTACCGGTCACAGGATCCCGATACCGGGCTTAGTGAGCTTGAATAGAAAAATTTATCGTCCACCTACAATGAAACACTTAATCCAATCCTGGTTCCTGCGATTTCATTCTGTTGACTTACACGTAGATCCGGTACACAAAAGCCCGTTGTTCCTCTTTCAGAGAGCTTTTATAGGGTTTGTAGTATAATGAATGGACTGCACTCATGTAGAATTCCCAGCTTAACTCAGAGGTGTTTCTTTATTTTTAGATAAGATACGCTTTTATGTGAAACTTTTTATAAAGGATTTTGTTTAAAAGTATATTACTTACTGGAAAAGTTTTACAGCAGCATATTTACTGAACGAAATGATACAATGATGATCTTTGTAATATCACAGTTTCAGACGTCCACCTCTGATCATAAACTGTGAAAGGAGCCGATTGCAGTATGTCTTTATTCTCAAAAACTCTAAAACTTTTTACAGACCATCTGACAATCATGTAAAGGGGTAATGGGTAATGGCTACTCAATTGAACTAAATACATACCAAGGAAAGGTGAAAAAGCGGCATTATGAGTCCGAGCGAAGCTATCTAAACGCAAGGACGCACGCCCTTTGATAAAAGTTACCTAATCACGACGAACCACGAGTGTCGTTGATTGTTCTTTTTCTACTTTAAATAATTAACAGTGTGTTGTGTTACCCCGATATCGGGGTCCCGGTTCCGGACTACAGTACTGAGTAGAAGTATGGCTCCTGCACCGCTCTTGTGATAAGCTGCTGAATACTACCGCGTTATAATCCCGCTACCTGGACATATGCAAATTAGGACGGCCGCGCTCCACCGGACGTCAATGAACAAGGACAGTGGTTTTGATTAACTTAGGACTTTGTAATTTTTCGGTTGCCAATTACGAATCCACTACCTGGGTCTACGTATTTTATTTTTAGAATTATAAACATATATTTAAAATTATTATTTTATTACTTACCCACCTAATTTTGACCACCTTCCTAAAAGGGTACGGTACATTGGCAACGTGCGACGCAATTAGGATTTAAGAAGGCTAGTTTTCAATAGCCAGGTGCAAAATAAGGTCATTATTGTTCATGTATTGTAGGTAAAAAGACTTTCAGGCGTTTTCCCCGTATAATGTTCCTGATATCGACGGCTAAGAACCAATACCTCGTATTTACATATTGACTATTAGAAAATGTCTTTTTGATGTCATTGACGTTAAGGTCGATAGCTTGTGTTCCACTTCCTAATGCCAAATACTTAATCTCTCTCGCTCTCTTCAGTCTTTTCCCTCACTGCTGAAGATCGTGTCTCCTTCTGATTTTGTCTGTCCGCTGCTTCCATCGGTTGCGTTGCTACGATCGCCAGTTGCTGCGACACCTGGTCTGCCCATCGCTTGGGACCTCGGCCTCTAGGTCTTTTCCCTTCAACTTTTCCCGTCACACTGCTTTGTAAACAATATTATCATAATGGATATTTAACTTGATGCATTGCTGGATGTCCTTTTATCACAAAAATATACCCAACAGGTACATCATGAAAAGAAAACCTTCCTCTCCAATTTCTGCATCTTTTTTATCAGCTGTGAGGTGAGATTAGATCCTTATAGTAACATTTCAGAACACTTATTTTAGTGGAACATAACTGAAGAAATAATACTTCAAGAAGATATGTCAGAATTGTTCAGATATTATCTCGACTCCGATATCACTTAGAACAATTCTGACCACTCAAATAAGTTTTTTTATTAGGGTGCTATAAAACAGTGATAAAATTATTGCTGGCCGCTAATAAAAAAGAATGACACCACGGTTGCACGAAAAGTTACTAAGACCCCTTTGCGTTCCACACTGTACCTGCCATAAATGAGTATTGAAAGATGTTACAACTTATCTGCTTTAACGACAGCCAATTTGTCGCGCCATGTATCTTGACCACTTCCACCACAAAATAAAGAGTTTACAGAAAGCCCGCTTTCGCCTTATTCTGGTACAATTATCTAAACTTGCCTGACCGCCTAGAGTTGCTAATATTCTCGCTCTGAATTTTTAAAATAAAGTAGGTAGATTTAACTACTTCACAGAACCCGTCAAAACAAAATAAATCATGTGAAAAACTCACTGTGCCTGTATGCGTGATCAAAATGGCGGTTTGTTTTAAGCGAACCATCTGTCCGGGCACCGCGTATGCGTAATTTGTGACTTCCACCGTTACTGACTAACCCGCTGCGCTCTGTAGGTGACTTCAGTTCTGGTAATTTTCATTATAAAGCGAGTACAAGTAGAAAGTAAGTAAGATATGAGCATGGATTATTAAACTTATCTACTAGTCTTTATTAAAATCAAATCATCGCTGTAATTAATCGCCCAATATCCAAATGCGTGTTGATTTGGTATACGAGTATGTTCTGATAAACCTGTGATCACACTTTCCCCAAACTGAGATTTGGACCTCTAAATATAGCCCTTTAACCACATCCTAGGTACCGAGAGGTTGAACATAGAACAGTGTTCATTAAAGTTATATTTAGTGCCTACATCACAAAATATAATTAACTTTGCTGTAACTGCTAAGAAACGACAAAACATTTGAGTTCACCCCTTAACTCTGTTGATAGAGGTTCAAAGCTGCCAAAAACGCAATTTCAAAGGCGGAATTTGTTTAAAACTTCGCCGATCACCAGCTTCTTAAGTGAAACTGTAATTCTGACAAAAATCAATACAAATTATAACAACTAATTGCTTTCAAAGCACTTTGTGTCCCTTAAATAATGTTATTAAAGACGAAAAAGCCCTTCAAGACTTTAATTTTAGGACCAGTAATCGAAAGTAATCGAAAAGCAGATTTAGTTTTGATTGATTTAGTTCAAACTGAAGAAACTTCTTTAAAGTAACCGTTCCCAAAAAAAACTTGCACTTTCAGGAATTTAACTACTTATAGAGTTAGTGAACAGGATGCACTGCGTATCGTCGAATGATTGTAAAGAAATAATCTCATGTTCATCGCATGTCATGAATCGCCTTAGAATATGGTATCGCCCGCTTATTCCCTGAATCATCACTCCCCGCTCACTCCCACAGCACTTGAGTAAATAAACGAAGAGACAAAGCTTCAAGAACCGCGCTGTGGTGACACTACTACCCGTACGTCATAGGTGGGTTGCTGATTAAGGCGCCAACTCACGCCAAAATCAGAAATTCCGTCGTGGTTAAAGGCCTACTCCTCCTTAACGGATGGGCGAAAAATCTAATAAATATGTAATATTATATAACTTAGACATGTTATCTTCATTCTGTACGTTAGCAATTGTCGTAGGATAGAAATTACTTTCTTAAAATCAATCTTGAAAAAGGGTCTTTGTAAAACTTCAATTTGCAATGGCTCCCAAACTATATTATAAGTGTGATTTGTATAGTTTTTACAGAAAAATATCGTACCGTCCTGGTTTTCAAAAATACCTCCTGTGCTCCAAGAAAATATCGTTTTTAGTGTTTTGTTGCGAGCGTCCTCGCGCGCAGGTGTCTGCGGGGGCGACGGGTGGCAGTACCGCACCGGTAAATCAGAGGTAGACAGAATATCGACGAACACATAGGCCTTAACATGTCGGTCAATAGTGCAGTTTAATCGCGGGTTTCACTTATA
Organism: Udea olivalis; assembly: GCA_947369235.1. Classification (NCBI taxonomy): domain Eukaryota; kingdom Metazoa; phylum Arthropoda; class Insecta; order Lepidoptera; family Crambidae; genus Udea; species Udea olivalis. The sequence continues at coordinate 13,676,685 of OX376351.1, forward strand.
TCGGGCCAGAAGCAAAACCAAAATATTTATGTTAATTGTTAAAGGACATCGCTCTTTCCCCATACATTGAACGCCCTAGAACGCACAGCAATGAGAAAATATTAGTTGTGTTCGAAATCATTCACAAATTCTCATCAGGCACTTGCTGAAACATGGACAACTTTAGGAACCGTGGCCTTCCACATAATGTATAAGATTTTGAGGTTATACTTAATCGTAAACGATGTACACTTTTTGTTATGTTCTGATAGATATATTATTTACCTCTATGTAAGACCATAAGTGATATGAATTAAATGAACCTATAATACAATTATTTATAACAACTTCAAATAAAAAAATCATTGACTCTCGTATTCATTTTGTTATTAGAGTGTTGGCAGATAATACATTGAACAAAGAAATAACAAAAAGTCGGCGTAACGAATTTAAGTTCTTATATGCTTGAGACGAAACACAATTAGAGGAAATAACTAAAGGAGAATAACTCCATTTGTTAGTATTACTTGAGATAGTTGGTCATCACTTTTGAAAAACCGTGCACCAATCATATCCACCACCCACCATTACAAATTCTGTAGTAGTTACAGAATTTTTAATTTTTCGTTTCTAGTCACATAATGTCCGTTTACTCTAAGTCTCCATTCTGACTTACTCTCCGATGATGTAAGACATCGACAAAAAATCAAATCAACTCAGGTAACGGCGAAAAGCTCACCACATACAACGTTGGGTTCTAAGACCATAGGTGAAAAGTGAGCCGTTGACCATGACGGCAACAGTCACTTGCCTCGACCACCCCGTTTGCATGGGATATGGTCTATGTCTACTTATATTTGGTGGATCGACAAATACTCCTGCGGGTTTTGGGTGGATGAAAAAACTAACGATAGAGACTAGGAGTAACTGTATGAAGGTTCTACCAAAATTAATGTATTGGCACTTAGCCACAAAATGTGGAAGATTTCAATTCATTTTGGCCTAAAGAGTAAAAATAAAAAAAGGTATTAAATAATTCAAAGATGCTATTGCTATTTTGCTATACTTAAACGAAGCTTTCGATAATTTGCAATTCTCTGGGCCTCAGACTCGCCAGCTAATAGTAGAATGTTGTTCTGTCAATTGCAACGTCACTTTGAACAACTCTCTCCAATACGTAATTAATTTCCTGTTTTAGCTTCAGGAATTTCAAAACTAAATAGTGATTTCGTACCTATGTCGTACTCAATTGGAGAAATTATTCAGACGACTGAATATGTCACTCTGAAGTGGGTTGCCGTTCAATAAATTAGTAATTCGGTTGATCTATAAACCACTTTTATATTCTGCAGTGGAAAAAAGGCATGCGGACTGTGTGGTGTGGCGACCATAGTCAGCAGGTTTTTAAACACTAAATCACAAAATAAAGAGTTTACAGAAGGACCGCTCGCACCTTTTTCCTAAACTTGCGTGAACCGCCTAGGGTCACTACTATATTCGCTCTGAATTTTTACAATGACGTAAGTAGGTTATACCTACTCGACAGAACCGGCCAAAAACAAAATTCATCATGTGTTTTTTTTTTTATAATGCCCGTCAAGTTGACCTCACTCCACCTGATGGAAAGCGGTCGTGAGGTCCAGATATGAGGTTGACAAGCCCAGTCATTCAAACGAATTGCTGGGCTGGCCATCCTCATCTTGAAGGCCTGCAGAAATGCCTTTTCACGCCCCAAATTGCACCAAGTTCGACAAAAACAAAAACAAACAGTCGCGACAGTTCGACTTTTCGACTCACTGAAACTCACTGACTTCGCCTGTAAACTCACGTCTCTGTGTGCGTCAAAAATGGCGTATTGTTCTAAGCGGGCTATCTGTCAGAGGCGCCGCGCCGCATGCGTAATTTGTGACTAAATATACCACATCAAGTACTATAGTTGACTTGAGAAATTCGTATGCCATATTTGGTTCCATTTATAATCATTAGGGGCGCTGTACCGAAAACTCATACAATAACGTCAACGTGGACGCTAGCAACTGTCATTGGTTAACTCATGGTAAACAGACATACAGATTTGGTACTGGTACCTGTTAAATTCGCGTGGCTTATTGATATAAGTAAAAAACATAACATGTTTCGTTGTTTTATATTTTCTGTAATTAAATAACACTCAAAACTCTAGTTGTTCTATAAAAAAAAAATGGCACAAATATCTAAGGTCAGAGCTTGTCGTAAATTCATAACAACTTGAGGGGTCAAATGTGTTTGGTCATCCCACAATATAAATCATGAAAAATGTATGCGCTGCTACGCCAGCCATCATCATCAAGTTGTGATTACGACCCGAGGGGAGATTTTATACATCTTTTGTATCTGATGGATTATTAATTCGGACTTTTTAGCATATAGTAAGTTAAGCTGCTATTTGCAAGTGTGAGGATTATTCATGGATCACGTTGCATAGTCACGCCATCCAGTTGTGCCCGAAATCCCTACTAAGAACTTCACCTTGGGTCGACGTGGAGCGTGTAGAGTAGTCATTGTACATGTAGAGTCACATAACCAGGCCTGTCACTGCATGTACTTCGCGCGATAATTACCTTCCAGCCGCCGGGTATTTCATGACTCGTTTGGCAGATGGTTGTCAACAGCAGCGTGGAGTATTTGTACGTGAATCTTGCGGTTGAACTGTCTCGATGACGTACCTACTGTAAGTACTGACTATTGACACAAAATAAAGAGTTTACAGAAGGACCGCTCTTGCCTTTTTCTATCAACTTGCCTGATCGTCTAGGGTTGCTACTCGCTACTGTATTTGCCAGATAAGCGCAATTTGACAGATACCACCAAAAATAAAATACATCAAGTGAAAAATTGCACCAAGTTCCCCTTAAAGGAACCCTTTTTATAAATTATTTTTGTTAGATTAAAAGGAGTTAAGATGGGTGAATACGTATAAAAGTATTATATTATAGGAAGTCACTTACCGGGGTTCAGGTGCAACCTGCTAGCCTAATGGGCTTGATCATACAGTCCTACCTACCTACCTAGTAGGCTGTAGATAACACCATGAGCCACCGCTTCGGCGGTCACCTGTCGGCGGCGCAGCGCGGCGGCAGCAGCCGCGCGTGCCTCGATAAAAGAATATACCAAAAATACTGGTGTTTTATCAATGCATGATAAGATAAGTTACGGAAAAAGTAAAAGCCCATTTCTACTGGATTTGAATGTGTTACGAATATAACGGTTTACCTACCCATATACTTATACTACTCGTACATAGTACTACTAACTTGCAAATGTTATCTTTTACTTACCTTTTAAAATTATTTGGTAACTTAAAAAACGTATAATCACAATTTCGTGTGGTGTATACATCCAAATACACTGCAACAGAAATATCTGCGCGAAACCACTTTTGACGATTGAACTATAATGTAAGTATCTGACGACGTACAAATAATATCTCAATGTTTTTGACAGTGCTACTGACCGCGACACTGAAACTCACTGACTTCGCCTGTAAACTAACGTCTCTGTGTGCGTGTGTCAAAAATGGCATTTTGTTCTAAGCGGGCTATCTGTTAGAGCGCCGCGCATGTCTAATTTGTGCTATTGACATCTTTATCGAAAGAGGTGGCCCTGGCAATACATACCTGTCACATGATAGCACGCATTTAGGATTAAGAAAATTGATTTTTTTCTATGGATGTGATTTATCTGTTACGTAGTAACTATTAAGTATTCTGTGACATAACATACATATAACAAAATAATATAAAGAAATAATGTATTGAATGTGAGTCATCGTTGCACCTAGGCCTTTTCTTTTTCATGAAAAGGGGGTATTTATGATATTAACATAAATTCTCGTTTTATTTTTAATATTTTTCAACATTGGATTTATTATGGCTACGGCTGTGGCACCAATAAATCGCATGACAGTAAAAAACTGCGAACTCTTTCATTTAGTAAAAACAAAGCACTGCAAATTCTCATCCAGCATCAAACATAATACTCGTCAATTTTATGTGTGTGATTTTTTTCGAAAAAATAAAAGCTTTTTTATACATTCAATCCACGATCCCAACCATGTCGCACAAAGAGCATTCGGCTTACATCTGTCCAGTCAAAATAGAACACGTGGAGTTTGTTGTAAAATTTGCGATTTACCCCAACCATGGAGCAGAATTCGGATATGTCAACAAAACGTAATAGTGATTCCAATCACTCGCCCGCTCAACTATTTTTGGGGTCCGTGGTTTGGGACTAAAACCCTTTGTAAGCGTTTGTTGCACGAAAAGGCACAACCAGCCACGTTTCAAGCCGACTTAGCTATTAGGGATAGTTATTTTTTACTCGTAACTAAATTAAACCATATCTAGTGTGAAGATATTCGCCCGAAACTTCCTCAATTACGACAAACAAATAGTTTATGATTCAGTGACGACTGTCTGCTGCAGATAACAATTCTATCGATACCCTGGCAACTTGCAGAGGCTGGATCTAAGTGGGTTGCTTATCATATAAATAACTTTTTCCGAATCAAGATTAACCCCAAAGCAGCCGGATAAAGTTATTCTTCACCGCTCTTGATGCTAACCCATGCCGGCCTGCTATTGTTAACTTTACTATTTAGGATCCAGAGGCCAAAACACAGCCATTGTATAATATTTGTATTATGTATATATTTAAGGGCTTTTTCCTGCGAAAGCTGCGATGCAGTAAGTACAAGCGACCTTAAGTAAACCTAAACCGGTCCTTGCGGCTGGATGTTCTGGGACTCTTCTTACTTTCAACGCGAGTGACAAATGTCTAGTCCACGCTCACGAAACATAGCTGCTATTGCAAAGCATTGAACCTCCTCAGGTAATGGTGTAATGTGACATGATACTTACTACGCTGGCTCAGTTATAGAAAGTTGGTCTTGATCTCCGACACGAGATGTTTGCCTCTCTACTCTATCCTTAGTCCATGTCGCCAGTCGAGCCGTTGTCGGTTTGTTATAGCTATTTTGGCCTATTCTATCTATCCAACGATACCAGAATATGGATATGAAAAAACGCCTTAAATTGGCATGCATTTAGTTATTAGCTAAATTGTGAGGCAGAACCCTGACAGGTCGATGTCGGATCACCCTCTCTATTTTTTCTGTTTCGCCGGTCGACAGAATGCGTTTTAATCCGCACTGCACTCTGCGCAATTGCATGCCTTACCAAACGCGTGCACCCACATGTTAATCAACGGTTTTGTGAACACCTTTCACGAGGCTTTTCTGCTGAAACGGCATGAAATGCTATTAACATGTAAAAAGATTTAATATTTGCTTTAAATCTCAAAAAATGCAGCTCCTAGAGTGAGCAAAATACAAATGATGTAGTAGAACTTTATTGAGCATGCTAATTTTGATATTTTAAGAATTTTATAATCAGATCTTCAAAAATATTTGTGTGTGACTGTGTTATAATATGCAGAAAAACCTTATAATCGATTTAGATTTGCTAGAGACACGATAAGAGCATGGTGCGGCGGCGCCGGTACGGTGGCGCAACGTCATCCTACAATCAAATTACAATACCATGTTACACGAAACGCGTCGTGTTCGTCGATTGATGGGACGACAAAAAATATAAAAGCGTGATCTAGACACGCAACTGGGTGATTGATCCACTATAGACCTAAAACGAGACTTTGCTGAATAATTATAAATAACATTTAACCTTCTCAAGGAAAAACACACTATCAAAAATCCTCGGTGGTATAAAATTACACTTTCCCAAAATTATTTTATAAACATAAACATGTTTTCAGGCCCTACCACGAATCCTATTTTCTTCTACAATAAACGACTACCTATTCTACAAAAAAGATGCAAGCTTCATGATAACGGCGCATAAATTTCCCATCCATCACAAACCACGATAAGTTGTAATATGGTCTGCTGTGAGGCAATAAATTTTCTATATCGAAAAACGGAGATTAGACCACCTCGAAAGGTGAGCATATCAACGCCGACAGACTTAATTTTAGATATAAAAGGAACTGTCGGTTCGTATAGAGTAAATTCATAACTCACATGATAAACAATTTATTTAAAATCTCTGGAAATATAAGCTTAATGGAGTGTATTCGAAAATAAAAACACTGCTACAATGAAAATACAGGCAAAAGGAAAACTAATTAATGATGCACTCACATTTATGCATTGTGTTGTGGATAAAAAAAACCACAGGTAGTTTTTTGGGTCGCAATACTGAGAACTTCGAATTCGAACTCGCATCCAGCAATTACCTTCCAAAACGTAATACGTGTATGAAAATAAAGGTGTTGCTTCTTTCATTCGGTTTTTTTTCTCTAGGTATATTATACATGGTGCCTATGGTGTGCGATAAAGTACGATGTAAAGACATTTTTAACTGAAAATTAAAGACGGTAAACACCAAAGAGACGTTATTTATAATTATTCACAATAACTAAGACCCTTTGTCGACGCCATTTTGAATCCAAGGTAGCTCTGCAGTTGAAGGGATATTTTTATTTCAAAAAAAGACAATCACTGAAACATTGTCTTGTGCACGAGGAAAGAACAGATTTTAAAATTAAAAATATTTTTATTCACATGGTACGGTCATTTTACGCAAAAAATAGTGTGGGGAACACGGTACATTAATCATAGTTATAGTTATATTAATAGATGTATTATATAGAATTGTCAACTACTTAATTCTGTTGATCATACTCGTAACAATAGATTTAAGTAGTTTTGTATTTACCTACGATGAGTTCCTTGAAACCCAAATTAACGAGCAAAACTTTTCATCGAAAAATATCGACTACAGTCGAAAGCAAGCAAATATCCAAATATACTGTATGTACGTTTCAGTCTTCGAAAATATCTGAACAAAATGCAAGTCAACAAAGAGTCAGAACAAACTCTCGCTTATATATTTTTTTTTTTTTTATATTGCCCGTCAAGATGACCTCACTCCATCTGATGGAGTGAGGTCCAGATATGAGGTTGACAAGCCCAGTCATTCAAACGAATCACTGGGCTGGCCATCCTCACCTTGAAGGCCTGCAGAAATGCCTTTTCACGCCCCGCTTGAAGAACCCGGGACTATAAGAGGAAGGAAACACATGTGCTGGAAGAGCGTTCCACGTCTGGATGGTACGACAAAGAAACGAGTCACCGAACCTTTTAGTTCGGGCCAACAAATGTTGAATTGTGTGTGGGTGACGCCGTAGTCCAGCACGCGTGGTACGGGAGTGGAAAGGTGAGGGTGGGATAAGCTGGAATAACTCGTCAGAGCATTCCCCATTGTAGAAGCGATAGAGAACACTTAGCCTGGCAATGTCTCTACGCAATTGGAGAGGCTCAAGGGTCAAAGTTGCCTCTGGGTTTCCAATAATACGGATAGCACGCCGCTGCAACCTGTCAAGAGCTTCGAGTAGGTACTTAGCGGAACCGTCCCAGAGATGAGAGCAGTATTCCACACACGAGCGAACTTGTGTCTTATACAAGAGACAGAGCTGCTCAGGCGTGAAGAATCGTCTCACTCTGTTCAGGACTCCGAGTTTACGGGATGCAGTTCTAATGACGCTCTCAATGTAGTCCCGCTGGTTTAGGTTGCTACGAACATCCATGCCAAGGATGTTTAGGCTATCCTTAATCGGTAGTGGGGTGCTCTGAAGAGTGGGATGGGAAAGGAAAGGCGACGCCTTTGCTGTGAATGCACACACCTGCGTTTTCTTGGCATTGAACTCGACAAGATTGCATGCACCCCATTCTGAAATGCGGTCCAACACTCCGTCAAGCTCAACAACAAGACTTCGCCTCTTTTCCTCGATGTCAGTCTGCTTTAAAGATAGAAACTAGAAAAATTCGACCTGAACCTAGGGACTCAAGCGGGATTCGAACCCTTCCACGAACGTATAAAGTGTCCATGCATTGTATATAACTGTACGCATACAGGTTGACGGAATAATGGACGTTGAATGTGGCTCTGCTACGGAGCATACTCTCTGGCAGAGCCACATAGAAAAAATACTCAGGATAGATATAAAGTACTGGTTTCCATGAAAACTGATTTACGAATACTGTTTATTAAGTACGTGTTAAAAAGGCGCTTAACAAGTCAGTAGTTTAAGCTATATATATACACTTTGTTAAAATTTTCGTATAAAACCCCTTTTTAAATTGATTACTCGTAGCAATTTGTACAAAAGAATTTGCCATTGAATCAAATTAGAAACAATATTATGGAATAAAATATATTACTGATTAAAATAATTTGCACTCTCACACAATACACTCTCAACACATCGGTGGCTTCAGTGGCATCAGTGGCAGTACTTTTTCTATGTGGCTCTGCCAGAAAGTATGCTCCGCAGCAGAGCCACATTCAACGTCCATTATTCCGTTAACCTGTATGCGTACAGTTATATATACAATGCATGTACACTTTATACGTTCGACGAACATTGTTTTAAGTTAAAAATGACTAAGATCTATAAAGGTGGCTCTGCTGGAGAGCATGACACAAACCAGCGGATTAATCGCGCGGCACTATAGCGGCGTACTGTGAGAGATTGATAGTGACATTCTGGTATTTTAAAAACCATATTTTAATGTACAAATACATTAAAGCTATTCATAACATGTTTTGTGCATTTTTTACTCTTCCAAAGAGTTACGAAACCTCGTAAACTTGTACCGGAGTTGGCTCTCTAAAGGACAAGGAATATGAAAGCATAATTCTACAAAAGAAAAACCAACTTCAAAAGAAACTATTCCAAAACAAATTAATGTGTACTTCACAGGATAAATATAATTGCATATTCTTCTAAAATTTATACGATAATATAATTTAGGTACAATTATTGTTATTGTTGGAGTTGGTGTCAGCCAGGGAAACGAATATACTTAGCAATTTACCTATTTTTTACATCTCACGTTTGAGTATGTATGCAGGCGGTTACAAACCTATCTTTTTTGACACCGACTACAACAATAGCAATAATTGTACCTAAATTATATTATCGTATAAGTTTTAGAAGAATAAATAAATAAATATCTGGGACAATTCACACCAAGATCATCTGACCCCAAACTAAGCAGAGCTTGTAATATGGGCGTCAGAGACTGATAAACATACTTAAATATTTCTAAATACATACTTAAATAGATAATAACACCCAGACACACAACAAATACAAATGTTCGTCACACAAATATTTGTCATGAGTGGGGATCGAACCCACGACCTCCGGCGCTAAAGGCAGGATCGCTGCCATTGCGCCAACAGGCCAGTTGCAATTTTTTTTTACTTTTTAGTGCATGTCAATTTGTTTTGGAATAGTTTTTTTTAAAGTTGGTTTTTCTTATATTAATAGTTTTGTTTATTTTTTGTTTTTAGTGAATCCGTTCTTGTTCATTATATACATCGAAAAAGTATCGTTCATTTGCTCCTAAGAGTTGAAGCGTTCCGTTACTTTGTCATAGATCCCATTATAAGAACCTAACCAAACTCTCACCAAACTACCCTTGAAGTACATCCTTTCCAATAAAAAAACATCGAGGAAATCGTTTAGCGTGAGATTGAGTTATTTGTCCATTTGTCGCGCATATACCTTATCCAAATTTAAGACTTATATGGTTTTCTCATGGATGCCACTGAACTGGAAAAGCACCGTCAAATCAAAAAAGAATTATCAAAGTCGGTTCACCCAGTCGAAAGCTAAGAGGTAACAAACATAAAAAACGGTCAAATTGAGAACCTCCTCTTTTTTTGAAGTCGGTTAAAAATAGAGCATACCCTCTATTTCCACTTTAATGGATCTTGCAATTCCAGTTACAACCGGCCGTATCCAGATTTTGCCAGATCGAACACAAATGTGACCGTATCAAACCGGGTTGTTCCGGGTCGTTCTCCGAAACGTCGGGAAATTGAATAGCACCCTAATTTTCCAGTCTATTCGCACACAGTGTCTGTGAGTCGATAGTTACTCGTACGTTTTTATATAGTAAAGTTTCTCAACTTCAAATAATAATTAATAAAAGAATAGCTTTCCTTTGTGTTAAGGAATACTGGAACAATGGATAAATGAGAACGTACACATTACCTGTATCAATCACCTGGATAATAATTATTTATGCTAGCAAACGTTTATCTATAATATACCTACTTATAAATGAATGGTAAGGTTGCAACATAAAATCTTTTCAAGACGTGGAAGCACTAAAATAGCATGTGTGGCTTTCCGTTATATACACTCCAGTAAGAGACGCTAGTTGCTATTTGTGAATACTCCAAAAGGTATATTTTCTTTATTCAAGTTTATGATGTAACTTCCTAATTCAAGGAACCAGCGAGGGCTCAGTTTCCTCATAAGGAAATTGTGCCCGTACTTCTAACAGTGTTTGTAACAGATGACGCCATATTTAAACGTTAATTTTCACCCTTTCCGATGCTCATCACGTGTTAAAAAATGTCCTCAAAATAATAAACTATGTTAAAACACAGAGCAAGCGCGGGGTCCCGTACGTGTCTTGCGAATTTTCGGCGTCAGATGTGTTCGACGCTTTTTCGTTCGGTGCACAAAAAAGTTAAAACATTTTTCACGACGGCCATCAACACGCGCGTTGGCTACGTATTGGTGGAAATGGGGAAGTGATGACGTCAGTGCTATGATTGGGTGTGCGTGCATTCCTGGCGTATAAAGATAGATAAAGATAGTCCATACATGGGTTTAATTTACATCTAGACAAAGATTCAAGTGACACAGATTTGTGTTTGTTCTGTTTCTGATTGTTATTATCTAAAATAACATAACGTTTTCATGATTTTGCTAAAGTTTAGTCAGATGTTCATTATTTTGTGAAGATATCCAATAGATATCTATAGAAGATTAGGGACTTCTTCAACGTGCAAAACAAGTACCTATTCCATAATAGGCGCTTGGAAATGCAACATTTGCATATTACCTTCTACAAACAGCTTTGATAAGACCAAAAATATGTATATCTTGATAAAGTTAAAGTTTTCCATATTTTCGATCTAGGTTAGTAAATATTAGGTTTTATAGATAAATTACTCTCTCTATTCACTATGCCTTATGGAATATATATAGTCCTCCTCATTGATTTCGACGACGGCGTCCCCGACTATAATTCTTCAATAAATGAACATTTAAGAATCAAGCCTCCGCATGTGGGCTCTAATGTGACTGGCAAGACCAAATCCATGTTATATTTCACTATGTAATACTCCATGTTTACATTAATAACATCGCCAAACTTGTTTATAGTTTACTTTTGAAAAGCCTGAAAAAATAAAATTAATCAATCATTTATTTGAATATATATATATTGAATATATTCATTTATTTAAAAGAAAAAATGCTCTCTGAATCTAACGGAGCGTTTGATTAGGTACTTGGATGTTTATTGGTATCCCCCCAATATTCTTCAGGCTTAGATAATAGATCTTTTGTATGTCACATTTTAATCAGTAAGATTTCGTTACGACTGTAAGGGGAGTCTGGGTTCTATTATAGACTATTTGTATGTCCCCTTCTGTACCGAATGTCTTGTCTATTAGCGTATTATGTAAAGTAGGATAATACTCACTCGTAATTTGGATTGTAGGATTACCTACCAGCTAGGGGAGGTTCTGATGTGATATTTGTAAGTATTTCCTGGTGAAATAGTCACGAAGAAGTACGAAGCTTTTTATGCTAAGAGCTTGAGCTATTTGTACTTTTTTATTTTTTTTATTTATTATCCAAATCACAAACTTTACAATATTTTAGTATAAACCTACCTACTGTAATCCCATACAGTGGGTTTATGTGTAGGCGGTTTGAGTCATTTACTTAGCACATGCAGGGCAAGCAAATAATCGTAGGTTCATTGATACACCAGCACAAATGTATGTTTTTGGTACTTTCGTTGTTCTTAGTAGGTATCTTTAAGACAAGGAAAAATCTTATTTGGGGACCAGTGCAATGTATATGATACTCTCTCAGTTAAAACAACAGTCAAAAGATGTCTTTCCAGAATAATAAAGATTAGAATTTTTGAGCTTTTTGGATGATGAGAAAAAGTTTCTGAATACTTGATTAGCAAAGTTTTCCCTAATGAATAAAAATAATAATTTTACGAGTCTAAAACATTAAAATCAATGCTTTCGAAGTAAGGACAAAAAACGGACGAAACTTCACTGAATTGTCCAACTCTTTTGACGAAGTTGTTGAACAATTTCTTTTACTTTTTATTCGGTGTACCAACAAAGAAGCGATATTTCTTGTGAGACCGAAAGAGCCGAAACTTATTAATAAAAAGGCAAAGAAGTAGTCTGAGTATTAACGGATGCCAGCGGAGCCGGCCAAAATGCAAAATACTGCAGAACTCTGCATTATAATAGCAGTGTTGTGTAATGCTGGTGAAAACATCGGCAAATGATCTGACTTATTCATAATTAGGCTCAATTTTTTACTTTATTAGATTGTTGCCGGAACGTCCGACGAGAACATTTAATTTTTGGATAGAGTTTAAAAATAAACAGCTAAATGGACAATATCCGAAGGCCAGTATGGCAATGGGGAGGGGTACATAAGGGCCGGAATGCGCGAACGGTGATATCAAAATTTAGTTTGGAATGTGAAAAAACATTTAACAAAAACTGGTTCAAGTTGGTTTTGAAAATTTGCTTGCTGTGCACGCACAATGTGCACTTATAGTATAGTCATTATGTTCTAGAGAAGAGTCTTGAAAATAGAACGGTATTTTAAATCGGTGAAATACCAAATCGGAATTAATTCCGGAGGTTCTCAATTCCGCTGATCAACCAACACTAGAAGAGGCTCATGAATACCATTCGCTGTCGAGATCCGCGGAGTTGTCTTATCAATTTTGAGAGCAAATTCTGCTTTGTTTTGTAAGCCCCGGGCGATGTAAACTTAGGAGTTAACAGTGCCTCTTGAGCGCTGCTTAACGCTCTGAAACGGGTTTGTGATCAGAGCGATTATTTCTGACGAATAAATTTGAGCTGTGATTTGCAATTCATCTAATATCATCTGGTTCACCGAATACTTATTTGAAGATCTGTTTTGTAGAAATGAGGCAGTAAAAATTAACGAATTTATAGCTACACCTATACTACTTTAAAATTTGGGAAAACTGCCTAATTTGACTTGTATGGTAGTGTCCAAAAATATCAAAGTATCTTAAATGTTTGTTAAGCATAATATGAGACTATTAGTATGAACAATATTTCGTATTAAGATCACAAATAAAATGAATAAGAGAAATATAAACAGAGAGAAAATAAAATATATTTAAGTAATTTTGTAATTGTATTAATTAATTTACTTTATGTGACATTTGTATGCCAATAAGGCTGATCACAGCATGTGCATTTTCTTCTATTAAAAATAATTTTCCAAACAGAAAGATATTAAAAGCTAGAGGACGTCTGATTGCAATATTGTTTGCTAAATCTGACAAGCGCAACTGTTTATTTGCAGAAATATAATGGAGTACAAAATTTTCTTTATTTTGCCATATTATTTATAGGTAGTTGTTGTTTTAGTGCTTGTAAAATTTGGCTATTCTTCACCTTCAAGACATTCGCTCTGTTTTATATCTTAATGAAATATTAAACTAACCAACCCCAGTTTTATGTACAGCCGAAAGCATAAATATCTGTACGTTCTAGGCTTCAAGTACCTATACAAGTCAACAAAGAGTCTGAACGAACTTTCGTATAGATATTTGTGGCTAATATTTTGCTCAGATATTTTTGGAGCCTTGGAAACGTAAAGATACGAGTATTAATGCTTTTGACTGTATACTTATGTTTTTACTAATGTTCTTGAAGTTATCTAAGACAGTGATTTGAAAGATGCACCGTTATATAATCTGTATAAGGCAGTAAGTAGTCTGGGCTTCATTTTACAAGAAAGACTTAAGACTCCATAAGACATTTATTTGAAATTAACTTTACTAACTAATTATGAACCTGAAGCTCCACTTGAAACGGATTATTAATATTTTATCCTTAGATAAAACTATTACATTTAATATGTTCAGTAGTTAGAGAAAATGTCCCAATGAAACTAGCGGTGAGACGATCACCTTAACTTTGGCTGACTTGGTGGGTGGATTGAAAGTGATCTTGCTTTTTTCTCCGTAGGCTGTGGGTTTGAATCTCGCAAGGATTCATGTGACGAACATTGGAGTTTGTTCTGGGTTCAGGGTTTTGAACAACTTTAAATAAACATACACCCAAACTAAGAACCATGTTTGAAGTGCAGTCTTAACATCAATAGAGGCTTCTTTTTCTAAAATTGTATTTTTAATTTACATGATTATTGAAGTAATTTTTAATTTTATTTTGAACAAAGGATGATTAATTTTAATATTATCTCATAATAAATTAATTTTATTCAAAGAATCTGATTTTAGTTAATTGAAATTTAGTTTACGCCTACGATATTCGCTAGTCTGAAGTGAAGCCTTTGTATATTATGATCTCGGTACAGCTTCTTTATAAAATAGTTCTGAACCCAAAAGTAACATACAAGTTGCCGTAGTTAACTATTGTTGTTAACGTGACGTAACCTCATACGTAGACGTATTTTTTAAAATACACTAACGTTTTATACAAATAAATAATTTTGTTACGAAAATAAGCTGGTTCAAGAGATGCAGATGTTAACGTCTAAATTGTACATTGCTGCTCAAAAGTATAACTAACCTGTTAATTGTTTGCAATAAGTATCTTTTATCCTATAGCTAATGTTATTATTTTTGCTAGAACAAAACATTTCTCATCCAAGAAGCGTTTGCAGCGAACAGTTGTGAAGATGTTGCCGGCTACTCTCGAGTACTGAATCTTATTTTGAGTGCTTCACTCGCAAGAGCTGTCTCGGCTGGAGTTTATAATGAAGATTTTGTTTTGTTTCTTTATTTTGGGATGTTTTTGCATCTATTTTCTTTAGCAAAACTTTACTAATCGCAGATGGTTTAATTTTCCTAACATTGTTATCTACGATCTATGCCTTTTCAGTTTATGTTATAGTTTTGTAACTTTCATGCAAGCAAAACGCTTATAATAAAAGATACAAACCAGTTTATCATTGAATAGTCTGACAAATCTTGGTTATGTTTGAGCAAGGTTTGAAACGATTTATAACACGTTTCAATCCTTGCTGGCAATACATGCGTATCCCGTAATGTTCAACGATAACGGTAGCCTGCGACAATAGTAGCACACATGGCCACATGCAACTATAGGAATTAATTGTACGTTGCCAAATAGTCAGCAAGACCAACAATGGTTAACCTAGGCCCCTTAGCTGCCTTGACAACGGCTTCGCGAAAACACTGTCTCGATCACAGGACAAACTCATGAATATTAGTACTGGAGGTAATTCGGATCCTCATCACTACTTGGGTTGATTAACCAAGAGTCAGTTATTTAAAGCAATTGAATCTCCACTAATACCAGCAATCTGCATAATAATGAGGGCCGCGATTAAAGTTTTTCGCCGCGACTAAATTCACTTTTTGCTTCAAAGATTAATTTGAGATAGCGGCAAAATTATGTAGTCTGAGGGTCTTATTGCTTCCGCACTTAATTTGATTGCCGATAAAGTGGTTTGGGTTAACTTTTCGAATGAGAGAGCATTAAAACTGTTTCGTGTGTCGAGCGCCTTCAGGAAGCCTTTGATAAGAGATCAAGCGCATACCTATTCTTGGGAACTATACTTATTCTAATTTTATGTTAGAAATAGTAAAACGTTTATTTTTAATTTAAAATGGAAGAGGAGGTAATAAATTTGGGCCACACCCCAAAATTAAAGGAATCACTCGGAAGTTACGAAAATGAATTAAGTAAGTTAGTTCTACCACAGTTGGGGCACTCAGAGTATATCTTACTAGATATACCTTATCAAAATAATGGTAGACCGGGATGACTTATAATCCGCAATATTAATAAAAACTTAAAACTAACAAAAAAGGAATGAATGTATCATTATTAAATTTTTCAGCTCAATATAATTTTTGTTGTCTTATCAACAAACAACCGTTAGCTAGTCACAAATAACGAACTCCGTTTTATTTGCTTAGCGTATTTTTAACTACGACTAACTTGTTTCATCAATGGACGCTCATAAGTCACTTGATGACCTTTAAAAGATTTTACAATTAAAATGAAATTTGTTCGCCACCTCATTCTCCAGAATATTAATTATTCCACACACGTTGGAGCTGACATGTCTGCACCAGCCTTATAAAGTGATTTTCCATGCCCCGAGAAGCAAAAAAGCTGAGAGCATTAAATGAAGTTCAACCATAAGAATAAAGCTTAATTTTGAGGTTTTATGAAAACGTAAAACTTCTGAAATCTGACTGTACTTAAACAAAATGAAATAAAAGAACTAAACATTAAATTTATCTGAAAGTGCGGCTGCGGCTATGTTTCCATTTAAAGAAACAATAACGCAGATGAACCTAAAGGGGTTTGAGTAACTTTGTATGGACCGTGTGGCGTCATTTTTTAAATTAGCGGCCAGCAATCATTTTACCACTGTTTTAAAGGAAACGATGATAGAAACATTTCTGAGTGGTCAGAATTGTTCTAAGTGAAATCGGAGCCGAGATTTGATTTCTTAAAGTATTATTTTTTGCGTTCGTTTCTGAAAATAATAGTTCAGAAATGTTACTTTATGGAGCTAATCTCTCCTAACAGCTGTTAAAAAGGATGCAGAAATAGGAGAGGAAGGTTTTCTTTTCAAGATGCATCCAGCATTACTTCAAGTTAGATAACCATAGTTGTAATGTTGTCTATATAACAGTAAATGTTTAGTCTTTGGAATTAGGAAGTGGAACTCAAGCTATCACGAAAAACGACCTTAACGTCAATGACATCAAGAAGATAATTTGTAATAGTAAATCTGTAAATAGGAGGTATTGATTCTTAACCGTCGACATTAGAGACATTACATCTGAAAAACACCTGAACTTAATGTCTTTTTCCCCCTGGCCATCGTAAACCAGCCTTCTTAAATCCTAATTGCGTCGCATGTTTATAAGGAATATAAATATTGCCGGTTTTTTACCTTTAACTTGGTATGGATCAAGTCCAATTGGGTGGTTAGTTAAAAAATACAACACCTAATATCTCAGCTCCGGTACAATATACTTTAGTTATTGTGCTCCATATAAAGTTAGTTTTCCTCGTTATGTTATTTTATAATAATAAGGTTTGGTGAGTGGCCACGAAATTTCAAAAATGACGCCAACGTTACCCATACAAATTTAAAAATAATTAATAACTTTATAATAATTCTCACTTTAAAATCCGCTCTCAGTGATATCTGCTCTCGGAAGGAAGACCGCCAGATCGATATTGCTAATTATAACTTGGTATAAGTTTTCTGTATTTGGGTAGCAAATGTCATAACACTATAAAGCGACTTTATACATATAGTTGATTTATAAGCTGTAAAGTGCTGACATTCTCAGCAATGTGAGTCATAGTTTTATGACAGACTCAACAGTACTTTTTCTAAACCTATTTGGTCTGACCTTTTTATACGGCAAAATCATTTTCTTTTTCTGCTCAACTTATACCATAGGTAGTTCTTCAATTGTTCCGCATAAAAAAAAGGAACTCAAGCTTTGGATGTTCCTCATATAATTTACCCCTACATTAACGAATAGGTACGCAAGTGTCTACTTATAGTCCCTTCACAGATCCGATTTCAAAGGGGGGAATTCAATTTGAGAGCTAATTAAGCGTAAGTCTGCGCCTGCTCCAAGGAAATATGTTCATTTATCTGCTGGAATCCGATTTCAAATAATTTTCAGTTGGAGCGACAATGGCGCTGTATGAATGGCTTTTAATTACCGTTTCTTGGTGCAGTGTCTCTGATGCTGTTGGACAACAAAGGAGTTCGATTATTTGCACGAGGACGTGCGTCATTGTTCAAGATAATAACTTCAGTGTTTGCGGGAGATTATATGGTTTGGCATCTATCAGGTGCTCAACTGCTTCGCCGTATTCAGGATTAGGGGCCTAATGACAATCGCTTATATCCAGGCTAGCTGACTCCCTAAGTTAAGGTTAGCGGGTAATTTCGTCAGTAAATATCCAGTCTGGATGATGCTTTAGTGGCAGATAGCCGCTGACTGGCTGGAAATGAAAGATATTATTACGAAATTGCTCGCTACGCTCAATTAAGGGAAATGATTTGACAAGTTTTAAGGGATTGTAATAAGGTCCCTGGATTATAAATCGGAAATCACCACCCGTAAGCCCTTATAATCATATCAACGAGTATGTGTAGACTAATAAACTCGTAAATAGTGCAATTAGAAACTTCAAGTCCCCTCTGGCTGTTATATGAGAAAGCTAGTAAGTATTATAACTCACAAATCTGGCAAACAAATGATTATTTCAATCGGTTTTGTAATAGCTGAGAAAAAATGGAATCCCTGTCACTCTAATTTCCGATGCGTCACCTTAATTTCAATGATATAGGTACCTACATTACAGGTGATAAAAATAAAAATTGTAAGAGTTCGCGGTAAAATCACGCTAATTACAAATTAAGGTGTTAACTTTTTGTTATGATCAATTTTATTGGCCGTTTGGTGTAAAAGGTAGAGAAAGACCTATAGCATCTAAGCTCGTCGGTTTAATGTCCTCCAACGAACAACATTTATACGACGAATTCTGTATTTGTTCTTCATCTGGGTTTTTTCCCCAAGTACGTATTTAAATCGAATCAGAGACCAAAATTTTTTTATTTTAAAATGCTTAAATACGAGTATTTGGTGTAGTTTGCTTAATAATATTATCGTATTACAAAATTGTCTTGTCTGTTCTTTTTCAACCTTCAATGCAATATGCCTTCAATAACACTGGAAAAAAGTATCACACCTAATTAACCGTATCCATTTTAATGACTGCACATTTTTGAGAGCTCCATTGTGCAGAAAAAGGCACTGAACAATTTGAGAGGAATTTTAAAGTTGTTGCGTCAGTAATTGGGTAAGGGTGTCGAAGTTAATTGAATAATTTTCACATTAACACACGCATCGCCTGAACTCTCCGTGTAGGGCTGCCAACTAGCATAAGGCTGCAATTTTCAAACCGCTGCATTTTTGAGCACGTAAGGTAGAATGATGGTTACGCACCATTTCATTAAACGACATCTATACTAATAATATAAAGCTGAAGAGTTTGTTTGTTTGTTTACTTGCTAAACTCAGGAACTACTGGTCCGATTTGAAAAATTATTTCAGTGTTAGATAGCCCATTTATCGCAAAAGGCTACAGGCTAAATCATCATTCTACGCGGACGAAGTCGCGGGCAGAAGCTAGTAGAAGATAATTTTAGTCAGTTTTAAGAGTAGAATAAGAAAACAAAATCCTTATTTTTTTTTAAATACTTACCTTTGACAATTTTAACTAACAAATTTGAATATTTCGTTGATCTAGCCGGTAGTTAATTTTCTATTAATTTTTATACATTGCGAACTCATGACGTCACAAATGTAAAGGGATTCATGGTAAATAAATTATGAGGAGAAAATTACTGATTTAATGTACTTACGGCTGAAACAGAGCTCGCCGTTCATCATGTAGAATCTTACGAGAATGTGAGAATTAGACTTAAGATACAATTTATTTTACCAAGTTCTGAAACCGTACGATCATAGTGAATGGCTATTTTAGGTCCTATCTACCCGTCTGGGCAATAGGCGTAAAATAATGTACGTATTATTAATAATAACTTTGCGGAATTTTAAATCTGCTATCTGGAAACACCATTAATACCATGCAGTAGAATCACCTACCTAAAAATCTCACCTATGATACAGATCGCGTCATTTGATTGGTGTTGATGGATAGATTCCCAACCAATCACGTGTAAGGACGTTTATACGACCCAATGGGTTTCAATTGTGAGATGTCAATTTGATTACCGTCAAGAGTCCAATAAGAACCTGAATCTACTCTTTACGTACGTTGGCAATCTGGGGTCATATTAATGACCTCAGATTGCCAACGTATTTAATTAAAAATATCCTAGATCCTTTGCCTTTCAAAATAAATAGGGCATAAAATACCTCGAAATGGTTTTCGATTTAGGACATGTTTGTTTGAACAAATTGAAGCTTTGATTATTTTAATTTGAGTATTCGCTCCTAACAGTATGTCAGATGTTGTACAACAATTGAGCTGAAATAATAGCGGTAGGTATGTTTAACTTAAGCTATTGCTTAGAAGCCCTAATTTTAATGAATTAAGTGCCGTATTGGAGCAATAACACTTGATTACTTCTCGAAGTGCTATGCACATGGCGTGCAGAGCTCATGGCCGTTGAGACAAAAAATTCGCTTTGACATTCAACGACAAACGCAGTGGGACGCCTACGCGTAAGTCCCTACATGAACGGACGACCAGATAAATCTTACAGAATTTCAGTGCTCACACCGCCTTCAACCAGCCACTCTGCAAATGAAAAAGATTAAGTCTAAATTCAGCAGCGGACTTCTCATTACTGCGAAGTAGTTTTTTGAGTGTAATAACCAAAAAGTGGCAGCCCTATCTAGCTTCGTCTAATATACTAATTATTGTGTGTACTTACGCACTTTGACGTTGTTAATTTCAGACAGTGAATACTTTTCGCCCTAAAATTACAAGTAAAATTCTCAAAATTATACTTGTAATTCTATTTGAGAAAGTTCTGGAGCAATTATTATTTAACCCATCCGACCAGCTGCCTTAGAAATTATATTTCGGATAAAAGCTTAACCATTTTTAAAATTAGCTTTCTAGTCAGAAACCGCAGAACACATTTTTATTAGTTAACATTCTCGGAAAGATGATGAATATTTATTCAGTGGTTGTAATTCTAAGCTCATCTCCTAGATAGCTGGAGACTTGGTATTTTAAGGCCCTTGTATTTGTTGATTTTCCGTCTTTATTATTATTATTATTATTATTTCGACTGGGGACGCTGGCAGTGGGCCGGGTGATCGGTCCGCTGGTTATGGGCCATTTCACCCATTTCCCCGGCCCCCCTTGCAGGGGGTCTTTAGGTTGTCCCATTTTTACGGCGTCCCGTCGAATCTTCCTGTTGCTTTGCAGAATCTTGCTATCTGGCCCACCGTCAGTTCTTTCAGATTTTCTTCATCTAACGAGTCTGACCCTATGAGCTCCCACCGTATGTGTGAGTACATCGGGCATTCGGCGAGTAGGTGGAAACTCGTTTCCTCACTGTCCATGCACTCCATGCATGTGGGGTTGTCTTTGATGCCTATTACTGTTAGGTGCCTGTTTAGTCTAGAGGGCCCTGTGGCGATTTCTGTGACCAATTTTCTGTCTTACTCTTATCGGTAACTGCCGCCCGTCGCCCCCGCAGAAACCCGCAGGCGCGCGAGGACGCTCGCAACAAAACACTGAAAATGTTATTTTCTTGGATCACAGGAGGTATTTTTGAAAACCCAACGTACAGATTAAAGAATACTTGATAGCCTATGTTTTTCTGTAAAAACTATACAAATCAGATTTATAGTTTAGGAGCCTTAGCAAATTGAAGTTTTTTTTTAGTGTCTTAGGAAAGTCCTGGGCGCCATTATTCTGAAGTCTCTCTCTGTCAGTGTTGTGTTGCTCATAACTTCAAAGTAAGATAAGAACGTCAAAACATCAATGAACATATTTCAAAGATCAGATACAAAATGCTGGTTTCTAAAAGGATTTATCTAACTACATAATTATTAAATCTCATATTAACAATAAAGTGAAATCTCTACACATTGCGATAAAAAATATAGATAGGTATCTGGGGGAATGAATTGTCATGCTAAAGCACTAATTGTGGCCATCCGCTATGATTGGTGCTTCGCCCAGTAATTGCCGGCCATTTTGAACTAAATCACTGCCCGCTTTGATTACCTACTTACGTCAGAAATTTTGTTATACATTTCGAACTTTGATCAGATATACAAGTACTGGTTTCTAATAGATACCAGTTATTAAATCTCATGTTATCGAACTTAATTTATGTTATTATTGAATTAATCAAATTCAGTAAAATCTGAACAGATAACCCCAAGAATCTGGGGAATTCATTCTAAAATAATAAAAAGGAATTTCTGCTATGAAATATTCAACGGAAGTGTTATACTTGTTTTATCAAACAACAGACCACCGTTAATAATAAAAAAGAATGAAATTGTCATGCTAACGCACTAATTGCGCCCATCCGCCATGATTGGCGCTTCGTGCAGTGATTGCCGGCCAATTTCAAGTAAATCGCTGCCCGCTTTGGTCAGATACGTCATAATTTTCCTACGCATCTAAATTCATCAAAAAAGTGCTCTTTTTCTTGTCTTTCCATACAATTTTAACAAATTTTAGTTTATTTTTAATTAAGCACGTTCTTTTTATGCAAATCCTCTAAATTAATTTTCACCGTTATCGTTGAAAATAGGCCTATTTTTCTAGCAGAAGACGTCCTTTGGCTGAATGTGTAGGCCACCTATGGATTTCCAAAGTTAAGAACAGCTTTAATTTACCTCTTTTTACTATGAACTTACATAGTTACTTTTGAAATAAAGGTCACGAAAGGTACACCTATTACACATAATATTAAATACTGGCTTTTGCCTCTTCCCAATTCTGATACGTGTCGTTCACGTATCTGATACGTTTTATTTAAATGAACTCATCTCGATAACTTCATAAAAGACAGTTAAAATGAAGTTATTAAGATTTTAATTTGGCTGAGTTTATAATTTGATTCGAAATTTATTTTGAATTCCTTACTGTTTTAAATGAAATTGATTTATAATTTTTAATAGATTTAAGTACCTTACTTGTAATTTTATTAAGATGAATTTATTGTTTTTATTGGATTCATTCACATGCTTTACAATTTTAATTGTTAATAATTTATATATTTGGAAAGCACCAGAGGTAAAAGTTAGAAAATAGATTACTTTTTTGATAAATGTGTATTATTTCTTTAAAAGTAAAACTGAGAGATAAATGTCTTTAAACCTAACTGTAAATTTTCCTGATAAACACATAGCGAAAGTGAAATGACTGATAAACTTTTTAAAATATAAGATAAGATAAATATACTTAATTGAACAACTACAAAGAAAAAAATTACAACAGTGCTAACAGCAACAATTAATTACTATTTAATTATTATTTTGTCTAGTCAAAATTTCATTTTAGTTCTTTTAACGCATAACCGAAGAACTGATGCAGTGCATATCAGAGCAGTTATTATAGACAAGTATACTAATTTTAAAAATGTTCAGCTACTTTTATTGCAGACCATATGGCTTTGTAATGAATGTTAGTTTCATTCGCTCGCATGTTCACAACTCACCAGAATTAATTAAATCTCCGAAGCGTTAATACATAACAATACACAACCTACACAATGGGGTCCGTAAGTTTGATTCATCTGCTGTTTATGACGTATACGCATGCGGAAATAAGCCAGCAGAACTGGCATCCGAAATTGGCCCATTGTGCGAAATCGATCAAGGGATCGTTTGGTAACAAAGGCCTGAGAGTAACGCTGAGGGCCGTTTCAGGCCTCTAACGAGACCATTCAAAACTAACAATAGTTGGGCGTCTTGGTGAAATCCAAACCTAACATTGCATAACGATTTTTTGTTATTTAAAATCGTCGATCATCGAAAATCTAGTAGGTGCAAAAAATTATGACACTATGACCTAAATTAGGGTTATGACAGTTTAATAATGCAATTTATTTTATAATGATATTAATGTACTTTTGTGAATTTATTGTTATGAGCTTTTATCAGCTCTATAAAAGAGGAATTACCAAGGGAAAATATCAGTCCAAGTATAATTTTTATAATAATGAAACAATCGACTGGCCTGTTGGCGCAATGGCAGCGATCCTGCCTTTAGCGCCGGAGGTCGTGGGTTCGATCCCCACCCATGACAAATATTTGTGTGACGAACATTTGTATTTAGTGTGTCTGGGTGTCTGGGTGTTTTTATCTATTTAAGTATGTATTTAGAAATATTTAAGTATGTTTATCAGTCTCTGACGCCCATATTACAAGCTCTGCTTAGTTTGGGGTCAGATGATCTTGGTGTGAATTGTCCCAGATATTTATTATTATTTATTTATTTAATGATTATTGTTTATTAACCGAGACGGGACAACCACAAATTCGTTCATGACATAATCTCAAACATCATTTCTCCGTGACCTGAATGTTCATCGGTAAAAGGAATTCGAATCTTCCACTCCATGGTTTTCCCATCATCATCATCAGTTTTAAGGTATCCTTTTTTAAACATAGGGTTCACAATTGAGATCAAGAGGTATCAATTGTGGGTGGCCTACATGCACCGAATTGTCTTTGTTTGTAACAAATAATCTTTTATAAATTGGCTTGGGTCTGGGTGTGCTGGAAGACGCCCTTGGCTTAATTTCTTGACTTGTACCTTGTAACAAAAGTGGTGTGTTGTATGGCATTTAAAAAAAACTTAGACCGTTATCAGGTCTCCGTTCGCTTCACGGGTCGACTTCTAACCTTGTATTTGTCCTGATAATGCCAAAATAAGTGCCCTGCACACTGCCTTGTCAACTTGCCTCTATACTACGTCATTGACGTCAGTATTACAATATTCTTCACAAACATCAGACACGAAACGCAGACACCATTCGCAGTTTCTTCAGTAACAATAATGAGGAGAAGAGCTTTATTGGTAAGCTCTACCCGCCATATTAAAGTCTACAGGTTGTCTAGACTGGAATTCTACTCCCGACAAAGATTTCCTCATATTTCACATTTCCTTTGATTCGATCTCCTTTGGAGTGGTTTATAGCGAATGCTCACTTGATGCTTTTGCACCTACTTCTCGATTTATTTCTTCGTTTTACTGTGAAAGTTTTATTACCTATGTTTCGAGCTCTCGATCAAATTTTATTTGAGTTAACGACTGCTTCTGTTATTCGAATTTCAATAATTTTTCCAGGTTTCCTTTCAGAAGAAATGAACGTGTAAAATAATTCCCAGCATGACTGAACCCAAACTATATAGAACTTGTGCTATACTTGTCCGAGTCTGAGACTGATATATTCTTAAGTACGTTCATGAACTGAGAAGAAACCATCAAACTTTAAAGAATACAATCAAATTCAAACTCTTTGTATCGTTTTGTTAAATCAACAAACAACTACGTGAGCACCTTACTTAACTAATATTTTTTACTGCACATGCAAACAAACAAAAGATTTTAAATACTGATTAACTTGATACAAAACACAGAGCCACATACATGTCTGGTAAATAAAAAAAAACATCATGAATTGACCACCACTATCAAAGCACCAGCAAACCTACACAAGGAAAGAAAAAACAAAATATAAAACTTTTCCAACATGAAGTTGTTTAACATAAAAACTTTGCTCAATCTCAAACAAATATCTTACTGACTTCGAGATTCGCAACACACGTTTAAGACTCGTCCCTATATCAGGCAACAATCAATTTTTAGAACTTTCAATATCCTGACTTGAAAGAAAGAAATGAAAATAGATCCAAATCTATTTTATTTCCTTGAATGCCCAGAAAAAGATCGCGGTCCGGCCGGCCGTTTCGTTTAAACTATGCATGAGGGTCTCGCTCCAATGTGTTCCCTCACAAATAAAACTGTATTGTCCAATATTGTACCGTGATGTTTGGAAAAAATAGTTCTTTATTCAGTCTACGCCGTATCTGGGCGGATGAGCCTTGAGCACAGACTAAAAACATGTAGACTGTCACTTGCTGCCTCTTCTGTATTTCAGTGAAAACATTTAGGATGACATCAAAATCAAACGTGTATTGCTATTATGGTCCATTCTATCCCTAATCTTGTTCTTTGAAAGTCAATGGAATCAATATTGATTCCAAATATAATACTACTAGCTTTCCGCCCGCGGCTTCGCTGGCGTGGACTAACTTTTCTCACACGTTGGGTTACTTAACAATGTTTTCATACGGATCCCTAACGTTTTGCACATACCAAGTGAAAATCACACGATTTCGGGGGTATAAGCGCGTACCGCGTCTCACCCCGAGCGCCAAAAGCCGCGTCCCGTGTCCAAAAATATAATAATTTTGCGTGCGTATTTTTCAATTTCACGATATTCAGGCGTACTAAATTCTGTTTCTGCATCTTTTTAATCTTTGCCACTAGGTTGGTATTGGCAGCTTATTTCCGGCGCTAGAATCGACTTATCTGCGAAATCTGCTTTGGTAAGGCCAGGCTTGTCAAGCCGCGGCCTGTGAGAAAGAGTGACCCGTATCAAAGGAGATAGTGGGAGGGGGGGCTAGATTAGTACTGAACGAAACGTTCATAATCTTGCCGGTGGAGTAAGGCTGTATTAATAGAGCTTTCGTTGGCGATATTTTTTTAGAAAGCTTACTTTACTTGTATTAAAATTAGTTTTTGTACAAAATTCGGCGGCGAGGAATCGTTATTTCTTTTCCGTTGAAGGTTTTATATCATTTAGTAACCTTGCCAAGGGCATATATATCTCCTGGGGCCTCATAACAATCGCTTACATTCAGTCAAGTTGATGCGTTAAACTGAAGGCGAGTAATATTCAGCTTCGAAGTTGCGTTGGTGCCAGGTAACCGCTGACTGGCTGGAAATGAAAGATCATATTACGAAATTGCTCGCTACGCTTAGTTTAGGGAATTAACTTGACAAGTTATAAGGGCTTGTAATAAGGTCGCTGGTCTATTTTTACAATAAAATTCGTTCACTATTTTAGAATTCAAAACGCAACAAAGGGCGGTGTAGTTTACATTAACATTAGTAATACAACCCACCCGCGTTAAGTAAAGAGAACAAAAGAAAAAAATACCAATGTTACAAGTAATATCAGCTTATATTGTGTTATGTTATTGTGTACCTGTAATGTGAATCTTTGTGAAATTTAATCGTGAACCAAATCATCCGCTTATTTATTGAATAGGTATTATCTTCGGCTTTAGGTCCCTGAGGGTTTTATTGAAATGCTAAGCTTCAGAGGTGACAATTCCATTTAGACAAAGCGCTAAAAGGATTTCAAGGCTGCGTGTACCTTTCACTGGAATCCTTCGTGAAAGCATCCACGTGTAAAATACATAAACGTGATAAAAGGTTTGTCAAGCGAAATATTTCCCTTTTCGATCTATTGATAGATACGGCTTCATCGAATATCTGTTCAACGGGAAAACGATTGTCGATGGTTGTTCGAGAAATATTATGAATTATATTCTTATCGTTACACGTAAGTGCTACAAGGGAATTCCATTTTCTTTTAAAACGAAAAGGCGGGGTCTGTAATTGATTACCCATTGTTGGTTTCAACGTTGAAATTATATTTTCTTATTTGGCTTTAGTTGGGCAATAACTTTTTTGCTATGTTTAAGACACATGTGTACTTCTTACCCCTGAATTCAGAGTGCCGAGTGCGAGTTGCAGTGAGAGAAGGGAATAACTTTACCATCGCGTTTGCGTGAAAAAAAACGCGAATTTGTATGGTATCGAGTCAACGCCATCTAGCGGCCTTATTGTTGCCCGAATTCGCCGCGAGATGGCGCTGACTCGATTCCGTACTAATTGACATTTACGTGCTCGCAAAACGCGATGGTGAAGTCATTTACTTCTCTCACTGCAACTCGCACTCGGCACTCAGTACGTCTACCACGAGTAATCACTTTAAATTTTTGTTATTGTTCGCGTAAAAAAATGTTTTGGGATTTGACATTGTCATGTCATGTCATGTCAAATCCCAATACAATTTTTCACGCGAACGATAACGTAATTTAAAGTGGCAATTCGTGGAAGACGAACAGGACCGTAACCCATAGTTGAGCGCCCTTCAAATTAATGCTGTCCTGTCATTGTCAGTAATAATGACATATACAAGTGTAAATGTACGCCGCACGTAGCTGTCCTTAAATTGAACGGGCTGCTCAACTTTGAATGGAGTTTCAGAATTCGGGTATCAGTGTCTCTTAAAAAACTAGCCAAATACTCGTTAACTATTTTGCAAAATTACTACCGTGCGTCGCTGTAAAGTAGACATACACTCTACCTTGTGGTCTCACCTAAATTTGACCTAAAGAAACGATAAGATACAAAAGATCCTGCCGGTACAGCAGGATACACCCAAAGGACCCCCTAATTCCTCGGCCAGTCCATCGATCAGATAGAAGGACGGCCACCTTTCTGCGAAATACGAGCAAGGGCCGAGTGTTTACTGCGCGTCCAGAACTTAGCCTACAAATAAACTTACCTACCTCTGCACAGTCACGATAATCAAAATGTTCTCATTGTTGACCCTTATGGCTTCGAGTTAAGGTGTCTAAATGTAGAATTGGTAATGCTGGTGACTGTACCGTAGACAGACCAATTCGGGCCTTCGGCCGTCACGCTACGTGCTCTCTCTTGTAGCGTGAGTTCTTTCTTATACATGGGACAGCAAATGCCGTCAACCTCTGCCGTCGACGTTGGCAAGACGTGTCGCGAATAGTGGTTATAGATAGTCATAAAAGGCTGTAAAAAAAAGTAGGTGCCTACAAGGTATGACGACTGTTTGATGAAAAGCTCAGTTGCTAACACATGGAATTAAATAACGAACCCCTGAGTTGCTAGTTATAAAATAAATTGCACCAATTTAGTGGTCACGTGATCCGCCCCTAAGGTGGACGCAGACTGAGTCTATTAAATAATTCAGTCAGCAGAAGTGTCGCCTGCAACCCTTTATTGATTCTGATTAGCTATACTTTGTTCTTCGATATTTCGATGCAATGTAGTATTCATGCAAAGATTGGTTGGAACACGGTAATAAGCTATTTGCGTAATATTAGCAGAAATTATAATTTAAATGTAAATGAGGGGCTTTTATTTATGAATTAAAGTGCTTTACGTAAAATCGATAGGGATTTGCTGAGTACTTCTAGAAAGGATCGATAAAATCAGAATTAATGCCTTTTAGAGCAAATAAGTTCTGGAATGAATGATGGAAAAGGTGGACGGGTGACCTGAAAGGTTACAGGATTTCTGTGTTGGGAGCCATAAAATCTAAATCTATCTCAATAAAGGCCTATGAACTATATCAAAAATAGCCATTGGCGATTGGCGTCAATTTGGCTGATCCTTTTGATCGTGCACATTACACACTGACAAGGAAAATACATGTAATGTATACACACATATTTTATTCCGCCAGAAATGAATGTCAAGATTCAAATAGATTGACAGATATTTTATAAACTTTCTTTCAGCTGCCCCAAAAAGTCTAAAGTAGGTCTTTCAAATCTTAACTTTTAAAAATATTCTTTATCTCTTTATAAGGCCAACTTCAGCACTAAAACTTTTAACTGGGAGATAACTAAATTAGACAAGTGCTTTGGAGTGGAAGACCGAAAAGAAATAAAAGATTCTTTGACTAAAATATATTTGGGATATACCAAATTCAAGTTGTTAAATTAATTGTTATTCAGGTAACATTAAATAATACCATATTAATTTTTCTGTATACTTTCTGCAGGTCAATCATTGTCTATGTTTATGAAACCGTCGTTTTCATATGAACATATTTAAGAAAAAAATTCGAGAAATATCATGAGCATTTAAAATCTCGTACTGTGCATTTTTTTGGTTCATTATATTTAAATACAAGATACTAAGTGGCATTTAATAACTGACTGCAGATATTAAATAACTTAATGCCGACCCTAAATTTGCTCCTCAAAGGAATCAAATCAATGGCCGCCACAAGATGGTGTCGGTACTAAGCCGTGAAGGCTCAGTTTAGGCTGGATAAGCCTAACTGTTTACATTTCAATACACCCGCGCGACCCCGAGAATAGTTTTGTCTTTGGGATAATGATCGCAGAGTTCATCCTTCCTTGACAGCAATTAACGTCCTAACATTTACACCATAATGCTATTTGAACCTACTTGTATTAGCATACATACATTCGCATACAGCCTTCTGTATGCGAATTTATGTATGCTAATATTCGCATACAGCCTTCTGCCGTTATCCGGATTAATCAGTATTTTTTATCGATGTTTTCCTTTCCGGAGAGTTAGTCGGAAATTTAACAATGAACACAATTATGTGGATCTGGCCAGATTTTAATTAGGGACCACACGATCCACGAACTGGGTTGGGGTGCTGAACCCCTAGGCCATGACGCTCTCCTACTTGTATTAGGACAGTGATTACTGCTTTGATTTCCAAAAACAAGTTTGTATTCATCAATTTGAGGCATAAACAATGGAATGAGGAAAAAAAACCACTCATCATTTCCTCCGTTTTTTTTTTTTTTGTTTCCCAATCACAATATCACCAGACAAACAGAGATATTCTGATAGAAGAAATAATACAATTACCCATTTAACGTAGTTAGTTTCAATGACATTAATCTAATTTTTAACGTGAAGATCAATCTTTAAAAAAAAAGTAGAGTAAATCAAAAATATATAAAACAAACTACGATACCATCTTTATCACACACTTCACCCAGTCGCAGATTATTTAATAGAAACAAAGAGCCATATCAGCTGCAGATAGGTGACATTAGTAGGTATGTGACTAATATTATGTAGGTAAGTTGCGATTATTAGGACGTTATATTTGGGCGTGAGGAGGCAACTTTGGGTTAATTAATTACTAGTACGAGAGGCGACGGCCAAGATAGATGGGACGACAACTCCAAACAAAATATCACCAGGAAGGCTCATAATTAATCATTAGTCTCTCTCTCTCTGTCAATATCGTTCGGTTATGTTCTCTTCTTCGATTGATAATATTTTTATGTAAGTACATAATATATGTAGCAGTATGAACAAAACTGTTTCATGAAGAGTCTATGGTAGAAAACCATTTTGACGCGTACGCTTATGTGTGTAACATTTACAAACACAACTAGATGAAATATAGTTACATACTATATTTAGTATCATAATATTAAAAGAGTAAAGCTCACCTACTAGAACGTTGCAAAGATAATATGAACGCTCAAGAAATGCCTTGTGTATAACTTTCTGATCTCACATCGCGCTTAAAGCGTCTAGGATCTAGGATAGGATCGAGTATAGGATCCTGAACGAATTGACCCCGACGAAAACCAAGGTGGTAGTCATAGTTGAGATAGTTAGCGAACTGAAGTGACAGTAGGCGGGCTTCTACGCAAGTAGAGCCAATAGGCTGTTTTAGAGTAAAAACGGTCAGTCCACCAGCGACCATCCACTCGAGTGTACGGACGACCTGATAATGATAACGATGCACATGGTGTTGATGATAATTATGCTGAATGCGTAAAGCATATGGTCGGGTCTGGTGGCGTTCCGACAGTAGACGCTTACGTTCTGAAGAAGAAGGTACAATAATTGGTTAGGAAGTGGCTGTGTTGTATCGCATAAAAACAGCAAAGACGTATTATCAGGACAAATAGCTTTCCGTTTTCTTTTGATTAATAGCCATGTTGATGATTTTATTTCATCCATTTTTATTTGTATTCATGAACTTCCTTTTAAACACCAAAAGTTTTATGAAACTTTACCAAACTTCAGCAATTAGCTAAACATCCTGTTTGCAAGATATCTATCAACACTACTATTATTGCTACTAACAAACGTCTCGGTGGCGACCATTTTTCCGTTTTGAACTTACATCTCACCATAATCATCGATAATGATCTTAATATCGAGTATCGATCATTAAGAGTGAGACCAATAAATTTTGCTATCCCTACAATTTCCTTTAGAAAAACATCAAAATGAAAGTAGGTAGAACACGCAAAGAGAGCAATTCTGAATCACTCTCCCGGCTCTCGTTATTTACTCATTAAAACTTCGAATTGAAGGCGTTCCCAATGGCGGGTGGAAAAGTAAAATAAACTTTTCAATGATATCGCTGGAAAGATGTTTACCTTCACATTTACCGTGCCAGTTGGAATTTTTAATTCTACTCCTCGGTTCGAGATTAAAAAATAACTTTACTTCCATTTGTCGTCTCGGCGCGCGACTCTTTGATCAAGCGCTTGACAACTCCGAGCCTACTCTCAATCCGAATTAGAATTTGGTATAAAAATAAACAGCTACAAGTATTATTTAGGATCGTAGCTCGATTTCTTATGGAATAATAAGTCCATCGAGTTTTTTTTTACTAACCGTTGAGACGCAAAAGTTTAATTCTGTATCACGGACGAGTAAGAAAGTAAGGAATTCCAGTTGTGACACTTGTGGGAGAAGCACTTTGACATTTTCAAATCTTTGTGTGTGTGTCACGCGACTGTCATGGGCAATGAAAGATCGCAAAATGGTGGCCTGGCCGGCCTTCAAGCACAAATCAGACATGCTTGCGCATTATCGCCGCGAAGCCATCAACGCGCGCCTCCGCGAACATACCTGACGCGCTGCAGCGCCACGGCAACCCCAACAGCACCCTGAATGCGTTATTATACTTGACACGCAGATCGCTGTATGTCCGCTGAGTAAATTTGGTCCACAGGCTGCACGTATAAAACGACTGGCAGAAGGATCGATGCATATAGTAGCGAGTAGCAACCCTAGGCGATCAGGCAAGTTGATAGAAAAAGGCGAGAGCGGTTCTTCTGTAAACTCTTTATTCTGTGTCCGTGTTCTGTAAGTAAAAAAATAGCTGTGACGTTAGATATACGTCTGACAAGTCAACTATGGCACTTACAACGAGGCAAAACTGCATTGATTTAATAATTGAACTCTCACTCCATTTATAGTATATATAGTAAAAGTGTAAAATTTATGTCAGCACGGTTGCCTTACTAAAATCATTTTGATTTTAAAATATAGAAGCGACCGCAGAATAACTCCACGATCTGACAAATAAAAATATCGATTTCATTTTCTTTTGTGAGATTCGGTTTGTAAATCCAATAATGGCGACTCGGCAGACGGGTGTCGCCCCGGAATTTAATATTTATCACAAACAGGACCGAACTAAGACACCCATTATTCCTGCTTTTCATCTGACAACTGTGTTTTGACGTTTCTTCCCATTCCCTCTTGGATGTGGTGTCAGTCAACGTCGAAGAATTTATCCATTTTTGGAACGCATGCATATGGCAGGATACGACCGTTTTGATATACGAGTAATAAGGTTTGTAAGTGCATTATGGAAAATAAATTTTGGAAAAACAATCCCTAATCTTCCAATATCTACATTGTTTGCCGTATCTAATTGCGTTAAATAATATTGTAGTGCTGTATCAATAGTAGATCTAATTAGTATAATATTATAAAGTGTATTTATTTAAGGATGTCCTAAGACCAAAACAAAGCTGACCTTGGAATCACCTATAGAGTTGGGCACAAAATTATCAATTGAATTCAATTCGTTTTCTGTTCGATATTCTCGATTTTTCAGATCAGTTCATTAGTTTAACGCTTATTTTAGTTTTCTTTTTTACTGACTGTTATTATCGTACATTGAATACTGATATAGTTTAAAAAAAGATACATATACATACAAAAAATATATTTATTAAAAAAATAACAATTTTGATAAAGTATTCAGTATGTGTAGTAAGTAAGTATTACTCGTTAAAGTATAAATCGTTTTTAAATCGGAAAATAGTATGCCTGTTTGAATCAACAACTGTCGAAATTTGATTGAAATCATCGTTACATTGTTACTTTAGTGAGAATCAATATGACAGCTTTCTTACTAAAGCAGTAATGTAACGGTTGTTGTTTTAAACAGCTTTACATAATCAGCCTACTGGATTGCTGATGTTTTAGTTAGTTAATTATTAACTTTGACTAAAACCTTATTTTATGAACATAATTTTATCTTTAAGAATCTTATGCAAAATTCTACAATTTCGCAGGAAAAAGAAATGGTCGCCTTTTTTCTCATTTGTTTTTGAACTGTCATTTTAGTTCTTTTTATTTTATTTTGTGATTAATTTTTAATAATGACTAATACTTTTTGTTAATATATCAAAAAGAAAAACAAAGGCGATACATTTGACGCAACAATAGAATTGATCCTGCGTACAGTACTGTTTAATTAGAATGAAATAATAAACAATCTGCGATTTCTACGGACTAGCAGTGTGGCTGCCCGTTGCCTATTTTCCGTTTCCCGATAACAATACTTTCACGAGTAATAATACTCAGTAAATACTTTATCGATAATTATCGATTGAAAAATTGGTTACTTCAATTGGTTCATTGTTATACCCCATCACTAATAAATCAATTGAAAGCTGTCAAAATCGGAACACAAATTTTGGTTAGGTTATGGATAACTTGATTGTTTTGCAGTTTTCAACGGGAATTATGTGATATTTACTTTGAAAAAGGATGCAGTGTAATATGAATAATGAATGAATCACTTGTAGTGTGATAAAATTTGAGTGATTTCTTTGGAAACTCAAGATAAGTGTTCAAGGTCAGGTTTGTTTTGGTCTTAGGACATCCTTAAATAAATACACTTTAGAAAGAACATTCAAACATTGCGCATTCAATTATACCACCGGTAAAACTCGCACCGCCATGAAACATAATTCAAACCAAATTAGCGAGCTGTCAGCCTTGTTTGAAGTTCCCATCAAAATAAGCTTGTCCCCAAACAAATTACTTCAATAAACAGAGAAACCCAATTATGTCACGCATTAAATTCCTTGAAGAAATCACTGTTACGATTGACGCTCAAGAATCAACGGTCCCCTCTGTAAACGGGCACCCCTAGGGACACCCTGGGGCACGGACTTTATTAAAGAGGGTCCCTTACTTATTAAAACCGTGAGTGCAGTGGAACCCAAACACCTCCGGGCAAGGAATGCCCCGCCTTCAGCCACCAGCTGCGTTCAAATGCCTGCTTACAGAAGTGTTTTAGGCAATCTTTTGAAATAAACTCTAAATTAAGCACTTTAGATGTCAAAGTTGCAATCTTGTGAAATGCAAGCTTTCTACCATCTGGTGAAAATTCTTCTGTTTTCATTAAAAGGGGTTTTTGCTATGTTGTTTGAAAAGCTATATCGAAAATTCAGTAGTTTAATTAATTTCACTAGTAATACTATCAAACCACCGCCGTCACTGCGTGGTGATAAATTCAAATCCATGATTGTATCGGTGACTGGATTTAATGATGAAAAGCTGTACCTAATACTGGGACAGTATATCGACTAATAACTTTTTTTATAATAAATATCTAGGCAGTTTAAATAAATGTAAACGCTGTCGGAAATTTTAAAAAGTAACTTTCCACATCACTTTTTCGAACTTACGGCATAAATAGTCTCATTCCAAAAGTAAAGAACATGACGGAGTTTTAAACAACAAAACGGAATCTCGTTTAAAAAATAATTTTGAGCTGCAAAATAAAGGGTCCATTCACTAATGGATTGTTCCGAAAGCGATCCCTCGGAAGTGTAAACTACATTCGAATTAAGCCGAGCGGGAGCGGGACAAAATGTTTTTTCTCCGTGAACTGCACGGATTTGTCCACGCACCCTCTTAAAATGAATTATTCAAGACCTTCCGGGGTACAAAGCTAAAGTTCCGCGGACGACTGTCTGTCCGTCTGTCAATAACGCGTTTTAATTGTTTTTTAATTCACTATATCCGTCTACATTTAAACCCGGATTGAAAGCTTTAAAGTTAGATCGGTTTTACGGAATTGGTCCAGTTAATAGTTTAAATCTGTCCATTAGAGTGGATTAATAAGTTTATCTTTGAGTTTGACCTATTTAGTACCCACTTACTTAATACTTAATTGAAAGCTTTTAGCTGTATTTTGGTTTCGTATTAAATTGTTTTTAGGGTTATAAGTACAAAAAGATGGCGAGACTTTAGGATAAATAGTTCCAAGAGAGGCAAATTTTTGCTCCAGAAAGAGACTGCTGAAGGGATTTAGGATTTAAGGAAGTCTCTACCCAGCAGTGGCGCAGTACTGGCCAAGCAAAAAACATTTATAATTTCATAGGCTATATATATATATATATACATATATATATTCATAGGAGGTATATTCTTGAAAAGGCCTCCACAAGTCATCAAATATTAAACTTACCGAAGTTTTGACCTGTATCAGAATTAGAGGCCACTAACGATAATGATAAAGCAATGGATGTTTCAGAAAAATGTCAACGTCTAAACGAATCTGCTTCTTTTTCGGCCTACATCTGAATTTCCAGAGATAAATTTCATTATTTATTAACATTATAACTAAATAAAAGAGACTCTAATATCCGGCGATACTCCATTTCGTCGATCACTATTCGACTCACGTCATGGCAGACACAAGGCCGCTCATATGAGATATATTTTTGTCGGGTTTTAATAAAACTTACTTCTATCTCGTAAAGGCCCGTAAGGTTTGACGCGGCCTGTTCTTTATTGTCCGGATAAAGGCACGAGGTGGGGGTCCCTATCCATAGAATTCCTACGCATTGAAAAAAGTAATTTCACTCTGCTTTACGCTGGCTTTTACGGCGGAGATACAGTCAATGCTTAGAGTAAATTACTAAACATTTTTATGAAATGAAATAAAATATTTATTTACTTACAAAATGCTTTTTTTTATTCCTAACATATTCTTTCCTTACTATGTTCAACTTGCATTTTACTAATAAATACCTGTTATTGCAGAGGCGACGTGGCTTATTAATAAGTACATAACTTTTCTTAAAAGTATTATGTTTGAAATACACTAACACTGACAGAAACATATGAAAAACTATTTTTAAAAAGTGAATAAAATATATAAATCTAAAATTTGCCTACACTGCTAGCTTTTCTGACGGCTAGCTAAAAGCTTTCGTCATGGGAATTAAGACGTCGCTACAATTTATATTTGGTTTATCAACACTCTTGCCAAGGGTTGGCAAATTCGAAAACAGACTAACTACAAACACGAAAACAACATCCCAAATTACTCGTTACTAAGTATAGTTACTATAGAAAATATGTAATTGGGGATTTCAGATATTCCGACAATTCATAGCGGACGTGTATCAGATAATCTCTTAATAGGATATCGACATATGCCATAATCCACGAACTCACTTATATAATGTATCGGTACAATGAAAGATAACGGATATTTACGAGCTCTAAATTCAAATGCAGCTCGCTTTCAAATGACTAAATCATAATTAAAGTATAAGGTGGTTTTCTTTTTTAATTAGTTAACGTTAAAGTAGCTGACTAAAAATCCAGTATTAAGGGTTAACACTAAAGAAAATCTATGTGATTTAGTGTTTTTATTTATTTGGAGCAATATTTTAACCAACGTATTAACCGCCAAATGATCTCTCAGATGAATGTGCGCCGGACACGTCTAGACTAATATTATATAGAGGAAAGATTAGTTTGTTCGCTTGTAATGAATAGGCTCCGAAACTACTGGACTGATTTTAAAAATTATTTCACCAATATAAAGCTCCATTATCAGGGATTGACATGGCTATAAAATTTTTTTTTCTATATTTTGACGGAAAAGACAGTCTACGCAGGCGAAGCCGCTGACGGACAGCTTATAGCAGGGGTTCCCAACCTTTTTTTGTCTACTGCCCACTTTAAGAATAAATTATTTTTTAACGCCCCCCTTTTTGAACATACTTAAAAACCGCTAAGTACTTATAAATGATTATTGAAACGCAAATTTATAGTATTCGGACAGAGTATCTTTTATTGAAAATAAAACAAACATAATCAATTCTTATATAAAAACTAATGTGAAGGTTGAATCTGATGCTGTTCAATAAGTTTGTTGATATCAGGTTCCAATTTACTCAAAAACAGCCGCAAGTCGCCACGTTCGGTAACACGCAAACGATTTCTCTTTTTAGTAAGCAGCGTTGCCACAGCACTAAATCCACGTTCACACAAATATGACGATGGGAATGCTATCAAAAATCGTTGAACAATTGACCACAATCCAGGGTACAATTGCGGGATCGGTTTTTGTAGCCAAAATTCTTGATATCCATTTTTGAACTTGATTTTTATTTCTTCGTTTGTTGTCAATTCTATAAGTTCTTCTTCCAGCTGAGGTGACATTGCTGTGTTGACATTTGAAAACGGATCCAACACCCAGTCTGGTATTTCCAAGTTTGAAATGTCCTGGTATCGTTCGGTGAAGTCAATGTGGAGGTTTTGCAAATGTTGGCAGTAGGCAAACAAGTCGTCGTTACTGCAGTATACTGATAAATTCGGAAAATTGTGAAACTCACGTCTGCCCATATTCTTTTTGTGCAGAAGCAGTTTGGCTGCGAAAGCAGCAACGACATTTTTTGTTTTAATTAAATTTAGTTCATCGCCTTGCAGTTGGAGGTTCATGTCGTTGAACATTTTATACAGGTCTGTCATGTAAGCTTTATCATTCTTTGATGTTATGAGCTTGTTGCGCAGTTCTGTATCTTTAGTTTCCAAGAACTCTATCATAGAGTCAAACAGGTTGTAAAATCGAATCAGACAATTACCTATTGACAGCCAACGTACTTCAGTATGAAGCAACAAACGGTTGAAATCTTGTCATTAGTAACACAAAGCTGATGAAATAATCTATCATTCAAAGAGCTGCTACGGATTTTATTGACTGCTTTGATGACATATTGCAGTGATTGAAATAGTCGTTCACTTAAGTTTCTAGCAACCAAATGTTGTCTATGAATAACGCAATGTATAGCAAGGACATCTGGAATTTTATTCTTTAAGTATGCTATGAAGCCTTTATGGCGCCCTGTCATAGCCGGAGCGCCATCCGTAGCAACTGATATAATATTTTTCAAAGGAATCTCTTTCTCTTCACAAAACTTTTCCAATGTATTGAATATGGTTTCGCCTTTTGTATCTGTCTCCAAATTTCTGGCAAGCAATAGTTCTTCACGTATTTTCTCATCTTTAATAAACCTCACGTAAGATAGCAACAACGCTTCATTAGTTGGTAAAGTGGACTCATCGAGCTGAATTGAGAATTGACTAGTCCTCAGATGATTGCACAATGATTCTTCAATGTTTTCAGCCGAACGAATTTCATCAATTCGTCTTTGCACAGAATTATTACTCAAAGGAATTTTTCGGATAATATCTGCGGCCGGTTTATGAAGCACAGTAGTTATTACTTCCTTTATTGCTGGCAAAATTAACTCTTCTCCGATGTTGTGTGGTTTGCCTTTTTGAGCAATTAACAAAGAGATATTGTACGAAGCTCGAAGTCCGCCGTCATCTTGCTTAGCAGCCGCCGAAAATAGTTTTGATACACTTGGCTGAATATTATGCTTCTTCTCTAGGTCTTGAAAATATGCTACATTCTTTCCAACAGGAATAAGACAAACGTGCATAAACTCGTTTATCTCATTCGACGCCCAATCGTACTCGACAAGCAAGAACAAGTATTATAGAACCAGCTGATTGGTATAGGAATGTACAATTCGGATTATTTAACAAAAACTTGTTAAAACATGATTGCCCGCGGTCTTTTATATCGAACCGAGTTTGAGCTATATCTTAATTAATATTAGTTGATGTTCACAAGATGTAGTCGAGAGTCGAGAGCTCAGTCGGTGTCTAAGAGTCTTCCTAGCTAGGTAGATGAAATTATAAATCGACCCCAAAGCCCTACACAATGCCCCCTTTTTTTTCTGGGTCTCTTACCGCCCCCCTTTAGGCCTGCAGCGCCCACAAGGGGGCGTTATCGCCCACGTTGGGAAAGACTGGCTTATAGTAACAAGGAATAATTTGCAACTGCGACGCTGAGGCACAAAAATGATAAGTTTCACTCACACAACTCTGGCGGTTAATGGGTTAAGGTCATTTTATGAGTGCAAATATTGATGACTAGCTGTCCGTCAGTGGCTTCGCTCGTCATAGACTGTCTTTCCCGTCAAAGTATAGCTGAAATAAAAAAAAATATAGCCTTTGTCACTCCCTGATAATGTAGCTTTAAATTGGTAAAATATTTTTTAAAATCCTTGCAGTAGTTTCGGAGCCTATTCAATACATACAAAACAAACAAATCTTTCCTCTTTATAATTTTAGTATAGAAAATGACCATATGGCAGAGAAAAGAAATACGAGTATATTCCAAAAGCCAATTTTTTTCCATAAAGAAATAGGTAGGTAAGTACGTTCGAAATTCTGTCATAAAAAGCAAAGTTAATCACTCACCAACAGGTGAACTGTTCGCAGATTTTCCCACATTTATCAACAAAGAAAAGTTGGAAACTAAACTCAATTAAGACACGTCAATTTAGTTGGCTGTTTGAAAAGCTCTCATAATTGCTAGCCTATTAGACTTCCTCTTCGGAGTGCTAATTTTACCTGAATAAGCGTTAAACTCTGACCTAATATCCTTCTTAGCTTTAAAATGTTGAGTTGACAATAATATGCTTAAGGAAATGTAAGTTTACAAGTTTTTCATATTTATCATGAAGCATATTCTAAATTTTTATTAATTTCGTAATATTCTAGAGCGTCGCGGCCTAGTGGTTCAGCACCCGAACTCAGATCGTGGATCGTGTGGTCATTGTTAAATATCCGACTTACTCTCCGGTGATAGAAAACATCGATAAAAAACCAAATCAACCCGGATAACAGAAGGCTCACCTCACCACCTACCACGTTGGGTTCTAATACCATTGGTGAAAAGTGGGTTCTGAGTGTATTTCAATGAAATGAAATTATGTCTTACATTAAATTATTTAGTAGGAATTTCTGACTCCTGATATCCATTCAGTAAAAGCTTTGCCTAGAATCAGGGTAGCTACCAAGCTATGTGTGAAAAGTATCTCTGAGATCAAATTATTGTTTTCATGTTATTATTAGTATTTAATGTAATGATTTAAAAATGAATTAGATACAATGATTTTTGATAACTAATTACTCAAGTTCTTGTAAATAGCTGAATACGCAATTTTGATTTGCTTTCAACGTTTTGCGTTTTCTGTTTACACTGTATCAATGATAAAGTGAAAAGATACAGATGGTAAAAAATCACTGATTTAAAGCAAAAACTATCGTCGTGAATGTCTCGTTGAATTTTTATTTTTATTTTTTTATTTAAAATGGGTTTGCGTTTGGCCTCAGTCTCGCCTGGTGGTAAGCGATGACGAGGCCGATGGTGGTACACGCTTACCCAGAAAATGCCTATTCACTCTGGCCTTGAAGACACCAAGGTTGTAAGTATCCGGAAACACAGACGCAGGGAGAGCGTTCCACTCCCTAGTGGTGCTTACCAGAAAAGACGCAGCAAACCGTTGGGTACGGACTATCGGAAAGTCAACCACATGGGGGTGGAAGCCCTCCCGGCGTCTAGTGGTCCGGTGGTAGAAAGTAGACGGTGGTATCAGGTTGTGTAGTTGCTGCGCACACTCTCCAAAATACACCTTATACAACCGATAGACAGGCGACTTTACGCCGATGCTCCAAATTAAAAAAAAAATGTAATTAATAAGGAAAACACGCCATAAATAAAATATGATGGAAGCATTTTCTACTTTGTGAAAGATGTCTTAACATTGAATGTTTTATTTTTATTTTTTGTAATATATTAATTGACCCTTGAAAGACATCCCTTAATTTTCTAAAGAGAGAACTAATTGTTTATTTGTTTTTTACGCTGTTCAACGAACTTAAAAATGATACTTAAGGGTAGATGCAAAGAGACAATATTATTTGTCAATTCCTATTTCAAGCCCGTTTACCCTATTTAGATCCTATTTACGGAAGGTAACGCGGCACACTCATACCCTCACACACGGACACTACCGTGTGATATGGCCCTTTAACTGCGTTGTTGTATGAACCTTTGCCACTTTACAGAACCTTTCACGTAAGAAGAATACTAGGCGACTGTGGAAGAGAAACATTAATTCACTAACAATTCAGCATTTGTTGGCCCGAACTAAAAGGTTCGGTGACTCGTTTCTTTGTCGTACCATCCAGACGTCGAACACTATTTCAGCACATGTGTTTCCCTCCTCCTAAAGTCCCGGGTTCTTTAAGCGGGGCGTGAAAAGGCATTTCTGCAGGCCTACAAGATGAGGATGGCTAGTTCAGTAATTCC
Organism: Udea olivalis; assembly: GCA_947369235.1. NCBI lineage: Eukaryota > Metazoa > Arthropoda > Insecta > Lepidoptera > Crambidae > Udea > Udea olivalis. Next base: position 13,718,793 of record OX376351.1, read on the forward strand.
TTTGCAATACTGTGTGTACAGAATGAAGGGCCATTATCACCAATTTCACCCTAAATTCACTAACTACGCATATTATAGCCTCACGGGAGCTATACGCAGTTGTCGTTCTGTAAGTTATTGTTGAGCGCCCGCAGTCCCTCGACAAACAGTGGAATGTTTCGAAAACTTTTAATGGCGATCAAACAATCGTTTCATTTCGCGAGCGGGTTGCGGGTTTTCCTGTTTTAAAAATTCCGCCCCGTCATAATGCCCCATTTGCTTAATGTGGACAGTCGTCTTAACTCGCTTTTGTTCCATTAGGCAATTGGTTGTTTTCACGGGCAACAACCATTCAAAGATCGAATTGGAAAAACTGGAGGTTCAGTTTCCTGATTCAATACCTCGCTCTCGATCGCGTTGATTATTCATTTACATTTATTATTTATTATAGAAAGCGATCTCTTCCAGCCCTTTAACCCTCGTGTCAGTATGTAAAGAAGAAACTTTTCAGTGTTTTCCGCGAGCGATACCTATGCAATGATGTAATGATCAGCCGTAGTAGACTTCGTAGTATCGGAGCTCGTAGTATGCAATCTTGGCGATGAGAGCGTAATGCGTATCGTATACCAGAATAACAATTCTCATACAAATCCACTGATAATTTGATAGTTTGTTGCAAATGTTAAGCATGTTACGAAATGTTTTATTGTAGAAATACGTGTAAGACCTACCTACTTACGTGGGTATACCCATGGACAATTCCTTAGATTTCTTATCACGAGATATGGATTCCACACACTAACGATTTTGAGATCTTGCTAACTGTATTTCTTTGCCAGCAAGGGTTATGTTTATACAGGATGGTCCAAATATACACGTCAATAAATTTTTTTTAGCTTCCTTACACTTACGGGTGTCCAAAAACGTATGTTACCCGATTATTTGTAGTTTTCGAGTTATTTATTTTATTACGAATTTTCGAAATTTTCTGGGTTGAGTCACTTTTTCGGTCACTGTGGCGCGATCTGTTGAGTAAAATGTCTGATAATTTTTTAGTATTAGAGGAATAGTAGGTTTAGTGGATTCAAAAGCATTTACGCCCACATCGCTTATATAAACACTAGAAAAAAAATCTGAAATTGAAAAAGTTAGAAAATCTGTATTTTACCTAAGTTTTAAAAGCCATTTAAAAAAAGTGGCATAAACTTTTTCAACCGAATTATTTTTAAATACTTAACTACTCTCTCAACTATCTATCATGTAAATTTCAATGAGCTACTTCAACGGCATCATACTTAAATTTTCACTCAAAATGTCAGAAGTGTAAAACTCAAGTAATTAGTTGATCAAATAAAACTTGATTCGAAAGGTGAATTATTTTAAACTCGTTCAATATTAAGACCTAGATACACTTTAAATACACACATCAAAAGTGTCTAGGGATCAACATATATTTTTGCAATAACTTTTCTCCTGATTGATATTAATTAAATTTTTCTTTAAGGATTCATCAAATAAAGTGTTTTCGTTTGACTACAGTAACGATAAACCAAGTCACCTTTGCATTAATAAAGAAATTTGCCATTTTCCTAATAAAGGGATTTTTGACATTTGAACCACTAACATTAAAGTTCGAAAAAAAGACTGAAATAACAGTTTTCTTTAAAATTTTATTGGGTAACTTAAACAATTAATAATCCGTGTTTCTACCGCGAACACTAACAACACAAGAACATCGGTTTGGCATACTCAAAATGAGTTCATCCAAATCACGATGTGGAATGGCCGCCCATGTTCGTTGCAACAACAAAAAAAGGTCTTCTTGCGACTGGATACCCTCCATATTCGGCAGAGCTCTTCTCTGTAGCATATCCCATGCATGCTCAATCGGGTTCAAGTCTGGCGACTGAGCAGGCCAGGGCAGGACATTGATGTTAGCTGCGGCGAGAGTCTGTCTTACAACTCTTGCGGTGTGCGGTCGTGCATTATCATGCATTAACTGAAATAAGGGACCGATTTGCACTTGTAGAGGAACGATGACGTCTGATACAATCGTCTCAGCATAAATTTGAGCGTTGAGGTTGCCTCTGATCCAAATCAACTCAGTTCTTCCGCCGATCCAAATACCCGCCTATACCATGATGGTTCCACCACTATAAGGATGGACTTCCTGGCAGGATTTTAATCGCTGTTGGCGTCCAGGGGTTCTCCAGTGTCGTATACGTCTTGTATCCGGTCTCATACCAAAACGAGACTCCTCAGAAAAGCACACGAAACGCCATTGTTCTTCTGCCCAATTTCTGTGTTCAAGAGCCCATTGATATCGAATCCTACGATTGTGCATTGCTATAGGTGGTACCCTTAGCGGTCTTCGGGAATGAAGGTTCACTTCATGCAAGCGGTTCCTGACTGTTTGGTTGCTAATTAAGTTCCCTGAAGAGTGATGAAGCCTCACGGCTAACATCATGGCGGTTATTGTTGGAGCTCTTCGAGTTGTGATTTGAATGTATCGGTCTTGTCTCCGTGTAGTGCAGCGATACCGTCCTCCATGGCGCTCAGCCACGGTACCAGTGCTTCGGTAACGTGTCCAAAGTCGACTGATAACACTCTGACTTGTATTCAGAGCTAAAGCCACAGTACGTTGCCGGGAACCAGCTTCTATCATTCCCACGGCTCTGAGCATTTCTTCCCTGCTTAAATGACGTCGCCGCTCCATAATAACGTTGGTTTTAATCAGTAGCAGGAAAACAGTAGCACTAATAATGTCTTCAATGCGTTGTATGTTTTTATAGGGAAAATATTGACAGCTGATTTTCATCTTTTACTCGAATTTGATGTACAGTTCCTGTTTCAAATTATGAAATGCACCAAAAAGGATGCATATAAATTTATAAAATCATAAATTTAATACAAAGCCACATCTCAGTCTCAAGAAATCCGCATAAAAATGCTTGATCCCTAGACACTTTTGATGTGTGTAGCTGTGTTTGTTGTGCGCAATACACATCACATTACCCTATCGAAAGCCAAATGTATGGGCGTCCCATGCCTTACGAAGCATTAGTTTCACAGTTCTATACTGTTCCGAAAATTCCCTTGAAAGCTGTAAAATGTACAACCTAAAAAATATGAATAGGCCTCTTATTCATTCACGCACACCCATGAACATGAAGGCAAACAATTTCATTTTATCATTAGACTGGACAGCCATGAGCGTTGCCGTCGTCTCAGGACTGGATGCCACTAATCATCTGTAATTGAATGTCACGGCTTGAATGAACGACAGGAAACATTATGTATGTCGTAGGTTTATATGGGGTAGGACGGATAGACGACGGATGATACTTATTTATATACTAGTATACTATTGAATAAATAAGTAATAGTATCACAGAGTCATTTAGTTTCTCTATAGCGAAAACTCCAGAAGGGCCTGCTTTTTTTGTCGGAGAACTCAATTGTACGTTTTCATAAAATATGTTTTCCATCGATTCGTTTTAAGTTAATTTTTTATTGTTCCTTTTTTTTGGTCAAACGTAGGTTGAATAAATTGAATTTCATTCATCAAATTTTTGGTTTCATAATAAATAAATAAATAAATATCCCGAACAAATTACATCATCTGACCCCAAATTAGGCAAAGCTTATCCTATTGGGTGTCCTGACTGATAAACGTACTTAATATTTCTAAATACATACCTACTTCATAGATAATAACACCATAATAATGGTACTTTAAGCATTCCGTGTTAACACTTACCACTTGACATCAACCAACAAGAAACATTGTTAAAGTGTGAGATTATTAAGCAATTGAATAATCAATATTTTGTCAAAAGAACCACCTCTCAAGTTTTCACGGCACAGTTTTTTTCTTAATTAAATAATTTCCTCTGGGTCCAGAGAATTATGTACGGCACTTTGGTTCGCTTTCCTCATTACGGATCTGATCACGCAAAAAGACACCAAACATCGCTCTTACCATAGCGCGCTGTGAAACTCTGAGTTTACAGGGGTACCAGGTTCCTCAGATACAGCACAAACACGAATAATCTTCATAAAAATGTTTAACCCGGCTGAGGATGGACCCCTTGTTTTTTCGGGTGATAAATGCATTTCGCACTATCCCACTGCCTGGGTCGGACAGTGGGGGAGTGTGGGACTCTCCGCCGGTGAAGTCAGCGGCATGCCCACTACAAACACCCGGGTATACCTCGCCGGTATGGAATAGGGCGACATGGAGCCTAAAGGATTACGACGTCGCCCCAGCGGTCGGCCCAGCCTGTGCGCTGGGCCTCCTCACGCTACCGGGGCATCCCGGTATACTGGGACACCCCCAAACGGGAGCACCTTGGAATAGGGTGTGAGCCCCCCGGCTTACACCCCGGTGCTACTTTTAGGGAGCAGAAGGAGGGCGGGCGAACCGCCGTCTTCTTGCTCTCCGCCGTCTGCGTCAGAAAGGGGTCCGCGAGAGGATCATCCTCTCGGGCCCTCTTCGCGGTCTCCTTCTGCTTCATCACCTCCTCGCAAAAGGTGATCATTGCCATCCAGGCCTCCTCACTCCCCAACATGGCCTGAACTACGGCCGGGAGTGAGAGGTCCCCCCTCCAATGGCGGCCACTGAGGATCGACCCCTGACTTTTGGCGATATAGGCATCTCTCTAACCATTACGCCAATGGGTCGTTCTATTAATATAACCGGCGTCTAGGCACCATATTGTTTCCAGATCATAAAATAAAGTCCAACCGGACTAAAGATGGCACATAAAATATAAGATAAACTCCGTAAGAAATATGCGGATACATTTATATCTATTCGCTTTATAGGTTCATAAATATAACTTTTATGAAGTTTTTACGACTTGTCCTCTTAGTACAGCCAGTTCCTTTTTAATATCATTATTATCTTACGTCTTGAGGAACGAAATGATAATGAAATGAAAGATTTGATCTATTTCGGTTGCCTAGGCTTAAAGATAACTAGCCTATTTCATTTTAAATGGAAAAGGTTTTATCTCTCTTAAAATAGATTCAAGACCTCTCAATTCTTACAAATATACATTGATCAGGGTTTTTAACACGTAATAGAAGTATTAATATTACTAGAAGCTAGACAAACGTCCACGTTAAGAACATTAACTATTAGTTTTAGATCTGTATGTCGGTGTAAATATTATGTTTAAAGGGGTGAATATAAAAGTACTTACAAAAAGCAGCCTAAGGGCGGTTTAAACCAAACTACCGAACGCTCATTCTATCCCCACTCTATCAAATTCCATTTTAAAACCGTCTTTCAGGAAATAAGAATGATGTGCCTACACTATTACTGTCTAGCCTAGTTTATTTATAATATTATTTTTCGCCATGTATCGATGGTAATCTGTCTGTGTACCTATTCTAAATAAAATAAATAAATAAATTATCTTTGGTTAAATAGAGACAGAACATTCTTTCGTTTCTGTTTACACTAAGACAACTTTATAGAATGAGCATTCAGTCGTTCGGTCTAAACGCACTTAAAGACATCCATAAAATGTTAGTAGGATGTCCACACGACCGCATGTAAAGCTTTACATGGAAGCACCTTAAACTGCTTAAAAAAAACCCATTTTAACCCGTCATTACATTCTAGCTTTGTAACTGAATTATATCGAGTAAATGAGTAGGTAAAACTGATAGTATTATTTTTTGTTGTATTTATTTGTTTATGCTGCCATTTATATCTAACTACATCAATAATATTCTTCATATCTGTTGGTGTGTAAAATCCCTAAGGGATTATTAATTAACTAGCTGTCAGTCCGCTGACTTCGCCCACGTCTTTTACGTCAAGATATAGCCTAAATAAAAATATATGTATAGCCTATTTCACTCCCTGATAAAGTAGTTTAATATTGGTGTAACAATTTTTAAAATCGGTCCAGTAGTTACGGAGCCTATTCAATACAAACAAACAAACAAAAAAACCAACAAAAAAATCTTTCCTCTTGATAATATTAGTATACTCGTGGACTAGACTACATAGATTTTGCTCAAAGTTGAAAAAATAAGTTACAGTTGGTTGTAAGCTGAGTCGTAAATACCAGAAAGATTCCTCATTAAATCTTATTTTCCGAAACCATTTGTTTCGGAGAAATAAATTTACTTAGCAAGTTCCACTGGAGTTCTGTAATCTAACAACCTGTAGCGGAAACCGAGTTTCAAGTTCCGGCGTCGGAGTTTACTGAAGTGGTCTAAGACGTTCCCTCCACGAGCGAGTGAATCGCGACGATTTTATCGTCAACTTATCTCTACTAGATGACGATTTCACCTATAACGCATCGCTACAGGTTCACTATAGTTTTCGCAACTATTTGTCGTATATCGCCGCGAGAACGCTACTTGTCGTTGCGAGCGATGACGATGTGTGTAGTGACGGGCCCACGAAGATACATTGACATTTGCTGGCATTCACCTACTCGTGGGATCGCTGCGATAACAACACAGTGTGAAGACATGTTATGTGTGAGTAAGTGTATAATAATATTGCCACAGATTACTTAATAGTAACTTATTTATTTTACGAGTGGACTGCAGGTAGCCTCGTCCTGAGCGTTTCCCTTCCCCCTCACTTGCCGCGTGCCTGATCTGCGTCACTAAACACGTCCGGTCAGCAGTTGTTAATGTTTAGTATTTTGCAAAATTTGCAAAAAATGGCGATGTAGACGGATGATATACCATAAAAATGTGTGCAGGGGTATTTAAAATATGCATGTCTTTTAAATTGTAAAGACCTTAGGTACAAAACTAACGGTGTCCGAGATAAACTAAACACATCCACTAAACAGAATTGGCCACTTTTTGCACTACACACCTGTACTAATCAATCGCTCCTACCAATCACCTGCACTCGCACTCCGGAGCGCTGCAGTAGTTATTGAGTTAGCAAAAGTACTCCTTAACCATGAGTTTACGCCGCCGATGGTCGCTAGCGGTTACATAAATTATTGAATAGGGTATTCATATATTTTAAACGAAACAGACTGATATTGAACAGTAATATCTACATAGAATGGGATGTATACAAATTAACAAGGAAGTCTTACGTTAGTATAAAACCGAGAACTAATTAAATATTTGATCAATGAAGTTATATCTGTTAAAATATTAGAGTCCCCAGAAGCAAACCATTAACATTATTGGTTGATTTTCAAATTACCGTCTTAATTTCTCAGAAAAAACACACTAGAACGAATAAACATTTTCATTAGATGGCTTTAATGAAAAATTATTATCATCATAAAATAAAATAAGCAACTGATTTATCGTTTTCCTAAAACCGGGGACTGACCTCCAATGAAATATGAATTTAAGAGTGCGAAGGTAGGGTAAGGACAAAAAAGTCCCTCGTGTAAATAATTCAGCGAATTTGAAAAGTAAATGCGCTCTTACGGCGGGCGTCTGTCCGTCCGGCTGTCACTTACATATGACAGCGCGGTTACGTACCAGAAAAATTACACACGCTAAAAACTGGGTGGAATGAGAATTCTTAATGTCATTGTGAGCCAGTTCCAGCTTCTAAGCAATTTGCGTCTGATTTCAGAATTGTATGGCAAGGAGATCCCAGAGCTCATAAAGAAACAGCGAAACTTAATGAGATATGACTTGGGCTATGCCCTGTCTATATCCGCAAGATCAAATTAGAAATGAGGAAATGTGTAGTGCATAGGCACAAAGGATATAAATCCTTTCAATTATTCAATCAAAGGAATCCGTTACTGTGTGTACGAATAGAGAGAGATAGAGCAGGCTGGCATAAGCACCAACTAACTAATACACCCAATAGATCCAAAGCCACCAACACCCAGCACAAGTAAATTGAAGACGCAGCTGGGGCAAAAAACTTTGGAATGGCACCCACTACCTGCGGAGAGGCATGATCAACACCTACGGAACCAGAAAAGGTCAACATTGAAATCCATTTAGATGCTCACTTTTGAAGCCTTCTAATATTTATTTTAACTGTGGACTTAACCTTGAAAACTTTAGGCAAGTACAAAGTTTTCATTTGAGTATCTCGTAGTTTTCTGGTGATGCTGAAACATTAAAATCCTTTTTAATGTTTCAGACAAATTACAAATTCTAAAACAATTTTGTTTTATATTTAGTATCGTTTAACCATTATACAATTGAATATTCTAAAAATGTACATTTTTACCTCGGTTGCTGTTTTATTATACTAGCTTTCCGCCCGCGGCCTCGCCCGCGTGAGCTTCATTTCTGTAACATGTATGAATACATAAAATTCCTTAGAAATTGTATCCTATGTGTTATTCTGATGTATAACTAATATTACTGTGAAGTTTCATCTAAATCCGTTCAATAGTTTTTGCGTGCAAGAGTAACAAACATACACACACACATCCTCACAAACTTTCGCATTTATAATATTAAGTAAGATTAGTATGAAGTAAGATTTTTACAAATAGAAGAAATGTAAATTCATTCGCCATTGCCAAAGTGTTCGTTATTCGAGAGTGCTTTCTTCAAGCTCACTTTTCAGAATGACTCTAAAATTAAGACGCATCACACATAGCGTAAGAAATATGTTTGAGGTAATGACCCCCAAGAATCAACCCCTGGCCATTTGCCCGCCTCTTTCGTGTTCAACTACTTAATGGAGATCTGAAACTTATCCCTTTGTATGTACTTGCGTTAGACCCCGTCGTTAAATATGGCCGGCGACAGCAATGATTAAAATTACGTACGTTAACAAGTAGCATTGAATTTCTGATCTGTAGTGCGATTCACTCAGGTGATCAAACACACTTTTATTATAAACACACAGTTTATATAAACTTGATTTTAAAATCTCACCAAACGTTGTTTATTTCATGTTCACGTTCATCAAAAAGGCGACATTTCGTCGTAATCCAGTTTTTTACAATGCAAAATTTGAATCTCACAGCGGATTCCCTGCGTGAGGTTTGAAATAAGTTTTTCTGAATAGGCCTACTGAAGCTATTGGGATGCTAATGTTTAGCTTAAGCTTTTGAAATGCCTAAAAAGTCCCAAAACTAACGTTTTAAGACTTTTTAGGCCAATCTTATGTCTCACAATCTGCGTCTTGGTATACCTGGGTCTGGGTGGGAGAAACAGACCAAGAAGTGGCAAAAATAAAGTTCAAAAAGTAAAAACAGAACTGAAAAGTTTGATACAAAAAAAATCACGTAAACATTTAGATAATTGCACATAATATTCATATAGTCATGTTCAGAAGATAATCGTGGCACGTTGTCATATGCCACAAGAAACTTCATGGCCAAGTGTCTCTAAGACAAATAACTAGGTAAACGCAAGTGGTTCTTTATTTAAAAGTAGTCCAAGGGACTGCTTTTAACAGTTGCAAGTGTTACAGCTTGATATAAAGTTCCAGAGTTCTATTCACTGACCTTTTGTCACGAAAACTTTCAAAACAGAAAACAATCTATCTTAAAAGTTTAATAGTCCCGTCTACAAACTGCAAACAACTACCACTCAATAAATAAATAGAGAAACAGTGCCGCGTACAATCTCATTCGCCGACTCCAATGAGCTGAATGAAAAAGTCCACTTCTCTTTGAAAAGAAAATAAACAACCGTTTTCAATTGGCATACTTTCACCGACTAAGTTTGCGAGAACAAAAGTACAGGATTGTACTGTACACAACTGTGCTGCGCTTATTGAGGCGGCAAATTGAGCTAGTGCCAATTTTAGTTTTCAATTCCGTAGAATGAGTTAACTACTGGGACAAAGCGTTTGCCTATTTAAATGCTAATTCTTCGATTTTTTTAAATGTATAATCATTATGACTATCGTTAGCAGTCAATGCAAAGAAAAAAAATAACAGAAATTGTGAAAGAAAACAGAAAGAAATGCACATGGAGTTGATGCTTGTGAGCGGCCTCCACATCTTGACAATTGTTAAGGTGGAAAAATCATGTTCACAAAACTCAGAACCTTCCCGAATGACTAGGCCAGTCCAGCCTGAGGTAAAGTAAGGCTGTAAAGGCTAGCTAAACAGGTACCACATGGGGCAAACACCATAAGAAAGGTTTCGCACTGTGTTGCAAATCATTCTTAGGGAACCCCGCTTGCCCGCCGAAGTTCCGAGGTAGAGTATTCGTACATACCTTGGGGTTTTAGTAGGTAGGAGTTAACCGTAGCCTCTCCCTACCTGTTATTATGTTAACGGCAGAACAACGAGCCGTTGCAAGCACGAAACATGTTTATTATTTTTTGTCCAACACGTTAAAGAGAAGTCCAAATCCAAAAAAAACGGATTGTATTAACATTAATTTTGTTTATCATTATTTATTTAATCGTGGATGCATACAGGCTTCGCATCTATTAAACATTTTCCAACGTACTCCGACCTAGTTCCACAAGCTTGAAAAAACATTTTTGCACCAATTTCATTCCACAGCACGAACCGGAACCATATTAAATTAACCTGCCTCAGAATATAGCAAGTAAAACGTGAACATAATAAATCTCTCGTCCGTACACCGTTTAATATTCTTAGGTAACCGCTTTAAAGTTGGTTCTCCGTAAAGCGGTCCCTCCGGGCAGCTGCTTGTGATTTGTGAAAAATAACCAAGTGTCTAGTTATCAAAGACAGTGTAAAGCGATCAATCATGCACTGGGTGGCAACTAGTGGCGGCGCACACTAAAGACAAAACTGCACTGCACTGCATGTGGGTTGAAACCTCTCGACCAAAATGCATGTAACGAACATTGTTCAAATATGTTTTCAAAGCACTTGGCATCGAAAAGTACCTAAATAAAAGTTGAGCACCCCACAAACTGATGCTTTTTTAATCTCATAACACAGTACAAGTACTAGGTCTACAACACTTTATTTTTCTTGACAACATCATCAGATTCACAGTACTTATTATTAAATAAACATTAAGAAAGGGCATTAAGAAAACGATTAGTTTGTTAGCCTGTGTAACGAAAATGAACATTTAAAGGAGTAATGAAGATAAATAAAAAAAAACTCGACAGTGTCCAGGTTGAGGTGGCGGCCAAAATTCGTGATTTCCGTCTTATTTTAATATGTTGAAGTTTTTGAATCGTTTGTTTTTAGTCTTGTAACTGTCGATGGTCCAAGTTCTAGCAAGTGGCAACTCCATATACCTTGGCTAACTGCAGGGTATATGGAGGAATATAAGAAGGCCTTTCCCCAGCAGTGGTACATTATAAGTTTAATAATAAAAATGTGATCACTCTAAATTAATAATAAAGACTGATAATACCTGAACCAGACTTGCATCTGCGCTAACACCAAATTATTCACTTAAATAATTATTCAAAATGGCAATCAAGCCAACATCATTATTAAATTTGTACGAATAGGGTCACTATTTAATATTTAACGTGACCAGGTGTCGTAAGTGTGCGTTATGAACTTTTTGTTACCCCTCCCTCCGTCTCCTACAGATAAGATCCACCCCAACAAATGATAGGCATGACAAATTGATGAATTACCCTCCCACTAATTCATTGATATTATTTTGCCATTTTATAAGCAACTTTAAATAGATTACACTTCACTAAGAATTAGTAAGTAAAATAAGTCATCCACTGCTAAACATAGGCCTACCCTGTAGATTTGTCATCATTTGGTAGGATTTTTCGAATACTTGTCACGCCTTACCACGAGCCCTGAGTAATATCGAGCGGAACATCTCATACACCAACTTCTTATTTGTATTTAGCTAAGGTTGACAATCAGACGTCATTTCTGGTTATAATTAATATTCCAATAAAAAATGTGATTTAGGGGCAGGCCGTTCTAGCGACTTGATGAGGGTGCTGATCATTACGTCTTGTGCACTCAGATACGAAGGCAGTATAGAATGCACTTCATGCCATAAATTACATAATGAAGGTCACTCTATGTATTTAGTAAGATACCAGTTCTTGGCACTATCTTCATAACATTAACAAGACATGCTCCTGAATTTTGGAACGCCACTCAAAGTTACGCTGCCTGTGTACCTATATATAAATATGAGACAACTTTCATACAAAGTTAGATTTTCTCTTGCTTACTCAGGGAGGAAATCGACTGTTTCATCAACACCACATTTTGTGCTTTGGGAATTTAAACCTCAACCAGTACCTACGGGCACTCTGCACTGAACAGGTCGTCACTCGTCACTTTTGAGCCGTATCGGCATCCCTTTGAGTGTCACTGTCTCATTCAGGCCCAACATCATTCGAAGGCCTAACTTTGACTGACCTTCAGAGCGGTTCAAAAGAGCGCGGCGAGCTCGTTTGTGGAAGCGCATGTAGCGCGAAAGAAATCGCTTGTCGGAAACCGCTTTTAGAGCTCCTCTGTAATCACGATTGCTGTAAAGTAATATGAATGTCGTTGGGTTGATAAATTCAATAATAAGCAGTAGTAGAACTATACTCCATTCAAGAGCATTAAACAGAAGGAAAAAAGGTTCTTTTTAAGGTACACTTTGTGGTCAAAGTACAATAAACATCATTACTTTTAACATTTATGCCAAATTTATTAAAATCTACTTATATAGCAGCTGTCACACTTAATTGTTCTCATCTAAAGTAAAGGAACTTCAGAATTTATAAGCTTTTGCTTAAATAAATTATTTTGTCTTGCATCAAACTATATTGTCGATGTAAAAACCTAAAACAGGCAGGGGTTTTCATTTTTACTGTCACTATAACTCTACCAAATCTAAAATGTTACATAATCCCTTCATACGTTGTGGCGGAAAGGGTTTTCAATTTTGACAGGTTATACTCAGGTATGTTATCGTCATGGCAACATCAAATGCAAATTGCCATTTATTTTAGCCCCCCTGCTTCTTATTTCTAATGTTATAATGAATGAAGTATAGAACAGTTTCGTATTTTAATAACTAAAAGATTAATTAGGTGCCCTTCAATTAGTCGGTTTGTCTGAAAAGTGCCATCGTAAGCACTTCTTGTTATTCCCCTCTCGTTCCCACCAGAGTTGCAACAAATAGCCGTGACTAAACAAATGATAGCCGAGACAAATTGTCTAGTAGAGGCACAAGGTTTCTGCTCCCCTAAATAATTGTGTTTAGCTGCGAAGATCCATTAAATCAAGATGTTGAGTTGTTACCATTTTGAAAACCGGCATGTTTTGCGATAGTAGGTATGTCACCAAGTACACAGTGTACACACTACAGGCAGACCAGCACGAAAAGCTGAGATATACATTTCAAATAACTTAATAGAATCACTTTTCTCGTCAATATAAATATGACCAACTACTGAGTGAACTCTGGCACGAAGAGAGCAGGGGCCGTATTACAGTTCCTTATAAGTTCTCAAGTTCATTCTCTGGAATTAACGTAGGGAGGAATTTCGAAGTATGATTTTTAATTCCCAGCCAGTCAGCGGTTATCTGGCACTAACGCAATACAATCGCTTACATCCAGTCAAGATAATTTCGTAAACTGAGGGTAGGGAGCGCTTTCGTCAGTGAAACTCCAGCCTAGAAGATTCGTTATTGAGCCAGATAACCGCTGATTGCTATTTACGCTCACTTTAGGGTATGAACTTGACGAGTTATAAGGGGATTGTAATAAGGCCCCTGGACCTCAGTCGAAACGATCAAACAGACAGAATTCCCAAGCTTTAATTGAAATATCAAACATGAAAAATCTAGCAGCATTAAAAACATTGAACTAGCTTTCAACTTCGTTACATGTCGCAGCAAAACCAACGAAACAGATGCACTCTAAAGATAAAAGATCTTTTGGAAACTGGAGCGTCCCTGTTATTCACTTGTATTAAGATACAAAAGTAAATTTTACATGAGAATCTGAGTTCCTCGGGAAACTAAAATGTAAACTTTACTCGTATGTCTACCCTGAGTTTACACCAATGACAGCCGCTAGCTCCCGCGTTGACCGCATTGACATTTCAGTACAGCACCAAAAGTGATTAGAAATGGCATACAAAGGAGTTTGAGTAACTTTGTATGAACCCGTTGCGTCATTTTTTTTATTAGTGGCCACCAATAATTGTACCACTGTTTTATAGCACCCTAAGAAAGAAACGTTTCTGAGTGGTCAGAACTGTTCTAAGTAATATCGGAGGCGAGATATGATTTCTTAAAGTATTATTTTTTGCCTTAGTTTCCCTAAAATAATAGTTCCGAAATGTTACTTTGTGGAGCTTATCCCACCTAAAAGCTGTTAAAAAGGTTGCAGAAATAGGAGAGGAAGGTTTTTTTCAAGATGTACCTGTTGAGCATATTTTTCTAATGAAAGTACCTACCTACATCCAGCAATACTTCAAGTTAGATATCCATAGTTGTAATGTTGTCTATAAAGCAGTCATTGTTAAGTATTTGGCATTAGCAAGTGGAACACTGGCTATCACGAAATACATTTTCTTTTAATCCATATGTAAATTGGAGGTATTGCCAGTATTGCTTCCTAACCGTCGACATTAGAGACATTACATGGGAAAAACACCTAAAACTCTTTTTACCCACAATACATAAACAATAATGGCCTAATATTGCACCTGGCCATTGTAAACTAGCCTTCTTAAATCCTAATTGCGTCGTATGTTTATAAGAATTTTAAATAATGCCACATTTTTACCTTTTTTGTCCTATGCATCAAGTTCAATTGAGTAGTTAGTTAAAAATACAATACCTAATATATCAGCTCCGATATACTTTGGCTATATGTGCGTCATATAAAGTTTGTTCCCCTCAATATGTTCTTTCATAATAATAAGGTTTGGTGAGTGGCCGCAAATTTTCAAAATTGAGGCCAACGTTACCCATACCCCTTCCTGAGGTCAACACTTGTATTTTACGTAACAGAAACTCGTGGTAGACATACTGTTTGGCTTTTTGTCTTATCGGTGACAGTGGGCTGGTGAGTTTCAAGCTACATGGTTTGTGCCACGTCTTGCCTGTTTGTCGTTCTTATTTTAATTGATAATTAAATAAAACATTCAGAGCCTGTCAGTAAATGTTTTTCAGCAGAAAATCTGTACTGATTCGGTGCAGAGGCTGTACCAAAACGAAAACGCACCGAGCCGGTGAGGAAGAGGCCTTCTACTTTCATAATACGCGCAGCGAAAGAATCGAATGGCCTGCCAGCATGGATCTGTGTTTTCAGTCGAAAGAAAAAAGTGGATAGCCAACTATCGAGCTAGCTAGACCATAATATCTATTCTCTCGCGATAGATTTTGGTCAAAAACGAACCCATATAATTCAAAAAAGAACGAAATTGATCTACACCTAAAGCACTGAATTATCTTTCACAGCAAAACCAACGAAACATATCCGCTATAAAAATAAAAGATCTTTTCAAAACTGCAGCGTCACCGTAATTCACTAGCATAAATGCAGATACAAGAGTAAATTTAACATGTGCACTCCCCCTGCGTTCCTCGAAAATGAATAATGCAAACCGTTTGGCTTTTCATCGTATTCAAATGTACCAGTTGTTATTTTTCCTTGGAATCATGCCCCGGACTGGACACAGTATTTCATAAGTATCTTCAGTGCATTGCGTATAATAAATTAGGCTGTTTCATATTTTATCAGCAGTGGCTTTTTGCTGTTATATTTTGGTTTGGTTTTACAGTAAGTTCAAAAATGGCAACGTTTGATTATTTTTAGTGAATAATTTGACGGCACGATTGGCGTAGTGTGCTGTAGCACGGTTTCTCGCCTCGATTTCCGTAGTGTCCCGGGTTCGATTCCCGGTCGGGTCAATTCAGGAAACGATCTTTTCTGAATTGACTCGGGTCTGGGTGTGCTGGGAGACGCCCCTAGCTTATTTCCTTGTGTGGTACCTCGTAACACAGGGATTTAATAATCCCTACTTCGAGACCATCACAAGAGGTGTGTTGTCTGGCGCATATTTATATTTATTTTATTTAATTTCATGGTTTATGCTTGTACCGGGCTTCGAAATTTAGCTTTTCAGCACCGAAACAAAGCAATCACAAAAATGTAGCATTGAAAAATGCTAATTACACAAAATAATAGTTATTTCAGTCTTATTACTAAGTACCTATTTTAAAAAACCCACCTACATTAGTCAGTGCAGCTTAAGTAAAGGTGATATTTCGAAATTCATGTTGCTATAGAATTTCTTACATAATATGTGTACTTAATAAAAATAGGTTATTCTTCTAAAAAATTCACTTTGCGTTTTTGCTCTCATAAAAGCAATTTAGTTGCGACCCAGCGACGGAATGAATTTGATGAGGATTTGCAAGAATAATGGAGTGGATGCATTAAATATGCATAGCACAGCTGCCGCCTCTAGATATGTGACGCGGGTGCATTTCTATATGCAATTACCCTAATAAATAATAATAATTAATTCTGCCTATCTTAGTTCTAGGACAACTATAAGTTAGGGCAAGAGCGTAACCTACGGTTTCTGACACGTAACTCGTAGCTAAAAATACCTTTTGGAGGAGTCGTTAGCACGAAAAATGATAATATACTTAAAACAGCTGTTTGATGTCATACATTATCTAATTATTGTTGATGATTTAAGCAAAAATAGTTCAATTCTGATATTCGTATCAGGCAGTGTAATTTTCGTGCCGAACTGCAGTCACTCGAAGTCAGGAAAGCCAGTGGAATTCATGCATGGAATTCCAGCTGTGGTGCTGAAGAAATGTGCAGCGGAGTTGTCTCCAGTGTTCACTAGCCTGTATCGCCTCTCCTACAATTCGGGTCTTGTGCCGCTGTCTTGGATGGAGGCGAACGTTCAACCAGTTCCCAAAAAAGGGGACCGGTCTGACCCTGCCAATTACCGTCCAATAGCCGTAACCTCAGTTTTAGCTAAAGTGTTCGAGCGGATCATAAACACGCAGCTCATCCGCTACCTAGAGGATCACTCTCTCATTTACGACCGTCAGTACGGCTTCCGACCAAAACGGTCTACGGGTGATCTTCTAGCGTACGTAACACACATCCGGGGGGAGGCTATGGACAAGCATGGGGAATCTTTGGCCGTCAGCCTTGACATTGCCAAAGCTTTCAACCGTGTATGGCATCGTTCGCTTCTTTCCAAGCTTCCGGCATATGGTCTGCCACCTCGCCTATGCGACTGGGTCGCCGGATTTCTGAAGGGACGTAGAATTCATGTCCTTTGCGATGGTCGAAAATCACGCTTTCTCCAGATTAATACCGGAGTGCCGCAGGGCTCCGTCTTGTCGCCGACGTTGCTTCTTCTGCATATCAATGACATGTTAACTCTTGGTAATATTCATTGTTATGCGGATAATAGCACGGTCCACGCGCGTTATTTCGAGCGCCCTGGGGCAAAGCAGACTGACATCGAGGAGAAGAGGCGAAGTCTTATTGTTGAGCTTGACGGAGTGTTGGACCACATTTCAGAATGGGGTGCATGCGATCTTCTCGAGTTCAATGCCAAGAAAACGCAGGTGTGTGCATTCACAGCAAAGGCGTCGCCGTTACTTTCCCATCCACTTTTCAGAGCACCCCGCTACCGATTAAGGATAGCCTAAACATCCTTGGCATGGATGTTCGTAGCAACCTAAACCAGCGGGACTACATTGAGAGCGTCATTAGAACTGCATCCCGTAAACTCGGAGTCCTGAACAGAGTGAGACGATTCTTCACGCCTGAGCAGCTCTGTCTCTTGTATAAGACACAAGTTCGCTCGTGTGTAGAATACTGCTCTCATCTCTGGGACGGTTCCGCCAAGTACCTACTCGAAGCTCTTGACAGGTTGCAGCGGCGTGCTATCCGTATTATTGGAAACCCAGAGGCAACTTTGACCCTTGAGCCTCTCCAAATGCGTAGAGACATTGCCAGGCTAAGTGTTCTGTTCTACAATGGGGAATACTCTGACGAGTTATTCCAGCTTATTCCACCCTCACCTTTCCACTCCCGTACCACGCGTGCTGAACTACGGCGTCACCCACACACAATTCAACATTTGTTGGCCCGAACTAAAAGGTTCGGTGACTCGATTCTTTGTCGTACCATCCAGACGTGGAACGCTCTTCCAGCACATGTGTTTCCTTCCTCGTATAGTCCCGGGTTCTTCAAGCGGGGCGTGAAAAGGCATTCCTGCAGGCCTTCAAGGTGAGGATGGCCAGCCCAGTTATTCGTTTAAATGACTGGGCTTGTCAAAATTCATAATTCGAAAATGCTCTACCTATTCAAGTAGACTATCGATTTACAGTTCTTTCGAATCGTCATTTAACATTGAAAATTTAGTTTTAATTTAGTTTACTTTAGTATAAGCATACATAATATTAATACATACATAATATTAATACTAAAAATAATACATCAGATAAAGCGACTCTACCACCGGCGTCGGCAGTCTCCATAGGTATTTGTGGGCCCTGTTGTACCAATGAAACCTTCAAAATTATATTTTATGATTTGACAACAAAAGACTAGGAATTTATGTTATAAGAAGCTGTAATAAGAAGAAGAACAAGTTGCAATAAATTTATAAATAGATGAGATTTACGTGGTGAACTAGTCTCTACTGATTTAACAATAAGACTCAAAACCTAATTTTATAAAATTCAGAAAATATTAATCTTGACACAGTACAAAATACTTAACATTATTTAGGCGCTAGAGTTGAACTTTGCATATTCATCTAAATTTGACCTTTGAAGTATTTACTAACTTATATCACCTTCGTTACTCTATTTGACATTATAAGTTAACAAGATAGCAGTTAAAATACTAAGATCATTCCACTCAAATAGTTAACATTACGTCTACCACGAGTTGCCACTTTAAATTTACGTAATCGTTCGCGTAAAAAAAATGTATTGGGATCTGACATGACATAACATGAGAATGTTAAATCCCAATACATTTTTTTAAGACTTTGCCACTAACGTTAATTTAAAGTGGCAACTCGTGGTAGACGTACAGAACTTAACACTTGTCATATACCAGTTTAAGTATGAGGCAAGTGTAAAAATAAAACAGGAATCAAAGCCATAGCAATTTCTGTAGCATTCAGACCTAAATTAAGTGAAATTCCCCGAAAAAACCTACCCTATGAATGCAGACATTTAGCTACAAAATCTTTCCAACTTACCGAGCCCCTTAAGCACTCATCCCCGTATCAGTTACATAATACGACGACCAACTTAAAGGCTTTTCATTGCTCAAAACAGCAAAACATTTTGGAAGGGCCCCTAACAGAGTACCGTTACTAAAGGCGAGGCTTCAAGGGCCCTTCACGCACGGCATAGAATATTGCGTGCCCCAGTTTTAGTTTCATTCACACCACAATCGTAGTCAAGGATTCTGCTAACGATGTAGGTTTTGTGCCGATGTGGAACACGCTTAGGGATTAGATCGAGTTAGCAAGTAGTTATACGTAAAACTCGAACCTTCAACGAAGGATATGTTTTCAAAGAACGAAAACAATAGTTGTGTTTTTTGTTATTACTTTATCCAGGCTAATCAATCTACTCGTCTATATGAAAATTAACCGTCTTTCCAAATATCCAAATGTGTTGCTAAGCGCAAAACTCCAGAACGGCTCGACCAATTGGGCTATTTTTGATATATTTTTTGTTATGGCACAAGAAAGGTTCTTTTGGGGAGAAAAAACTTAATAACTACGAGGAAAATAAGATAAACAACACTTTTCTTTTCCCCAACAAACCACTTTGCCAAACATTAAACACAAAATAAAGAGTTTACAGAAGGACCGCTCGCGCCTTTCCTAAGCCTGCGTGATCGCCTACAGTTACTATACTAAATAAGCTCTGAATTTTTAAAATAAAGTAGGGAAGTTATACCTACTAGACAGAACCGGTCAAAAATAAAATTCATCATGTGATTAGTTGCACCAAGTTCGACAAAAACAAAAACACTTGCGACAGTGCGACTCGCCGCGTAACCGATTCTCCCCGGTATCGCCTGTGAACTCACTTTTTCTGTGTGCGTGATCAAAATGGCGGTTTCTTCTTAGCGGACTATCCGTCCGAGCCGCCGCGCCGCATGCGTAATTTGTGCATTTGATATCAATTAAAATTGCAGAACGAAGAAGTCTGTCGGAGCAGCTACGAGTTGTGAGTAAAAATGTTACAACAACTTTTTAGAATTTGTGATTGCTATAATTGTAAACGACAATTTATAGTTTTTGATACTTTATTTCAATCTGTGCCAATTCATGGGGCGAATTTGTACGAGTAGATAGGATTAATATGACACAAAGAAATACCTGTTTCTGATCTGCATTCTCAAACATAGTCAAACGAACCACATGTTGGCAAGCATGTTGAATCCAATTTCAGCACTTCAAGCGTGTTCGAAAAAAATATCTGTATTAAATTTCTATAACTCAGTCACTTTATCAAGCACTCGGAAATGGTATGAACAAAACATTGTTTCACATTCGTTCTAGGAATGAACAACACTATCTTGCCAAGTACCAAGGTGGCTGGTCTCCGGATTATCATCATTAAGAAGCTCATTGTTTGAGATCTAATTTAGAGTCTTTGTTGCTGGAGTTGGCAAGTTCCCACTGGAAACTTGGCAGAATCTGACTGACCGTTCAAAGTAATGTAGTGCTTCCGAGACCTGTTTTATATGTATGGAGCTCTGCAAAAACGAGATACATGTGTCTGATAGCATTGTTTCAATTCGCGTAATTCGTAGGCTTCCTTAGCATAACTAAGGAGTTTAAATACGTTTTTTGCCGAAAGCTAGGGTGACCACAAAATGCTGGATTTTCTTTTGGTTGAACCTAAGCTATACTTTGGAACATTAAATACATACCATCACGGCCTTATCCCAAACGGGGTACTCATAGGCAAGTGACTGTTGCCGTCAAAGTGAACGGAACACTCAGTAGCCCACTTTTCACCAATGGTATTAGAACCCAACGTGGTAGGTGGCGAGCCTTCCGCCGCTTTCCGGGTTGATTTGGTTTTTTATCGATGTTTTCCATCACCGGAGAGTTAGTCGGAAATTAAACAATGAACACAGAGTTTCAGTTGAGTTGGGTAAAACATTAAATACATAATTAATATCCTTTATTTGGCTAAATGTGAAAAAATATTTAATGTCAGATTCACTTTAACTCTAGATATAAAGTATTGTTTTAATGGGCTTTAACTGTTTTACGCCCGAATCCAGAATCGACAATCACAGTTGAGCGAACCTCAAAATTTATACCTGTCCCTTTCACATATACTAACATGTGGCAAAACAGCATAAACTTGAAGAGTGCTCGACCTCGATTGTCGTTTCGGGGCATACGCCCGAATCTACAAGCGTCAATCAGAGCTAAGCAGTCCTTACATGTATAGCTGTCCCTTTCATTTCTATTCACATGTGACAGGGCAGCATCAATTTGAGGTGTCCTCCACTTTTGATTAGCGCTTGTAGATACGGGGGATAGGCTGATAAATATGGTAAATCTGCGATTTCAACTCGATACATTTAAGTTCATCAGCCTGTTTTATCTATAGTGATTAATATAATATATGATGATTAATATTCTTTTTGCACAAACCAACAATGTAGTTAAATGGGATTATCGCTACAAAGTGATCTCTCTCAAACAGTTTTTAGTAGTCTTTTTGCACAGGAAAACAATTTTGAGTATTAAAAAGCAATAAAAGTGAGAAAGAAATGTAATTCAAGTTATAAGAATAATATCTGAATGCTTTTTTCCTTAAAGTAAAACTAATCATAATAAAAAGCTCCCTGCTAACATAACGGAAGCAGTATCGGAATGTAACCACTCATATCTATCATAGTGTGACGTTTGTTTAATATTATTTTGCGTCTTCCTCGTTTTACGTAGGGCTGTGTGCTGCGATAAAAAGTTGGCCCTCGTCAGATACGCGCGGCGAGCGTGAACGTTTGACAACACCCTATTGGGCGCTATATTTAAAGATCACGAACAGCTTAAACGATTTTTGTTGATGTCCAACGGTTGATTAGTAGTACTTTGTAATACCTAAAAAGAGATAAAGATTATCCATTTTATTACTAAAACAGAACAACTGCACAAATCATGTGGAAATTGTACCACTGTTGTATCTATACAAAGCGCTTGGTGAAAAAAATATATTTTATGGCCTTAGCAGCTATGGTCGAACCTTCAGATAGCACCTGGATCATATTTTCAACTTACAGTCTAGAATAATAAAAGCTATTGTACCAGAAAATGTTAAAGCTAAATTTAAAGACATTCTTGAACTTTTCAATCACTGTAAAATCATCCCTGTTCATGATCAGGTAAAATACATACTTTTTTAATGATATTAAGATAATATTAGTGAAAGTAGGTCAGACCATGCTAGGCGACCACCCAGGTTAACATTACCAATATACTGTAATCAATATGGAAAACAAATGTTGCAATACGAAATTCCTAGGTTGATGAATGAACTTCCGATAAGCATTAAAACGAAATTAATGAAACTAATTTTAAATTTAAATTAAAATATTTTTTTTTTAAGTTATCTTCATCATAGAATGTAGTGTCACTATATTTATGTACACACATTTCATAATTTCATTGTCATTGTTTATATTATTTTTAATAATGTTCGGCGCATTTGGCGCCAGTATGTTTTCACTATCTGGAACTTGTTTTGATAACGCACACGTACAAGCGTTTCTTCTAGCGATGCGAATCAGAGGTGCGCAGAAAAACCATACATGGTTTATAGCGTGCTTTTTAATTTGAATTAGTTTATGAAACTTTTGTAATTGTTTTAAATAAATAAATAAATAACAATTAGAGGAAAATCTTAAGAAACACAGTTGCTTCTTAACGTTAATACAGAGCTTCAGAAATCAGGTAAACCGCTGGCCAGTTCCTAAAGATACTTTGAAAATTGATTACTTAAATAAAAACTGTAGAACAGGAAGAGACAGCTCTAGGTCTCCACATACTCGTAGTTCCCAATTTAAACAAGTAACCATTAAAATGCGAAAGGACGTTCTAAATAAAAAAAAATAAAAAATATAACGGAACGCGTCTGACGATTTCTGTTTACATCACAGTGAAATTGAAAGTATGGAGCGGGACTTATTTCTAAGGGCACTATCAGTATTCGGTTCAGTGGTTTGAGTTACAGTTGATCTCTGCCTGTTTCAAGCGGTTACTTCAGGCTGCATTTTACCATCTATTTCATAAAGTTTAAAGTTTTCACTTAGAATAAAATAAGTGAATAAATAATTACTTTCATCTTGAAAAGTACTTTGTGCACCAATAATATTTGTAGAAAATAAATTAACGTTAAGGTTTCGTTGATTTGGATGAATTATTCAATTAGAAAAAGTTCAACTTAGATCCACAAACACAAACCGTCAAAGTCTAGGCTCATTAGCGATGTCGCGGTCGGCTCCCATTCAAAATAATAAGTTAAAGATAAGATATACTTTATAACATATTTGCTCGTAAAGGGTCTCTTATTTCACCAATTTCAATAACGTAATGTATCTCATTACGCACTTGTGCGGTAATGTAATGTAAAACGCACGAGTTTTTTTTATTATGGTAAAACGTACGGTTTAGCAAGATGCTCCGTCTAAAACGAACGGTACTTTTTTAAATTTTAGCAAAGAGTTTTTATGTCAGAAAAGAGGTCAACATTTAATGAATAAAATTAACTTTGGGAGATGAAATATAATAAATAAATATTTAATTCTTTAATTTATTTAATTTTGACAATAAATTACAACCATCTGTAACAAAAACACAGAAATATTAATTTACTTTATTAGTAATACTGGCTGTTTTTAATGCCTTTTGCCTTAAAAAAAGCGCTGATGCGCGCGCATCGCTAATTTGTGAACAAGTAAACATTTTCTAACTGCTCTAGCAAGTGATTAAAGATTTTATTTGTTTTAGAAAGTCCGATTTTTATTTATTTCCTCTCAAATATGTTATAAAACGTCTTATGACATACGTGCGCTTTGATAATTACAGCCTCTGCTTTCTTGTAGCCCTCGCCTACGGCTCGGGCTAGCAATATCGCCTCGGCTGTAATTTTCAACTTACCGCACTTATATCATAATGTACTATTATAACATATTTGGTCGTAAAGGGTCTCTTATTTCACCAATTTCAATATCGTGTTGTATCTCATTACGCACTTGTGCGTTATTGTAATGTAAAACGCACGGTTTATCATGATGCTCCGTCTAGAACAAGAGTACTTTTTAAAATCTTAGCAAAGAGTTTTTATGTCAGAAAAAAGGTCAAGATTTTATGAATAAAATTAACTTTGGGAGATAAAATATAATAAATAAACATTTATTTCTTTAATTTAATTAATTTTGACAATAAATTAACCATTATGTGTCTTCTAAAACACAGTGTTGGCTGTGAAGAAAGCAGTCCTGACATTTGTCATAAATAATGAAAACTTACCAAATTTTACGTTGTTTTTACTTTGTGGTTTGACACCTGAGGGCCGAGTCCGTAACTTACTCGGCTTTGCAACCTGTCAAGGCTGTGAAATACAATAGCGTTTTGATATTTGCCGGTTGAACGGCAAATTTTTTCAATAAAATAAAAAGTGTTTAAAAACATGAAAACACAGTGTAATCTTGGAAATAGCTAAGCGTGATTTGTGTTACCCCTGATGGGGAACGTGTAGAATTGAACCGAATTGTTCGGATTCGTTTGCATCCTCGGAGGATGAAAACTTTTTTATTTTTCATTTAAAAGTCGCTATTTCAACCGAATACGAATCGATTCAACATTGGTGAGTCTTATAATTTATTAACACACATATTTATCCTTCTCGCATAAGCAAAAATGCGTGAACAGACATTATCTTGACTTAATAGGTACCTACTCAAACAGAGTGTTAACGTTATCTAATATCGAGTGTAACAGAGGCCTCACTGAGCTGTGTCTTTACTTGGGCTTAGCGTCAACTATGACGAAAATAAAATCACACATCCTGTGAATCCCAACGATATAAGTTACAATAGTTTGGATCTCAGCTACAAAAAGGTTTTTGACACATGTTTCAATGCAATAATGAATGGTTAGCCCACAAGCTTTAAAAAGTTAGTGTGACTTTTATTAAAATCATTGCGCTAAAGAGAAGTCACTCTTTACCACCAATGCAGCGGATGCAAGGTTGGGCGCACAATTGAATATGACTTACACCTTAAAGCCTTTTCTGAGACCCATATGGCCTGCCTCATAGTTTATCTTAGGCTTTTAGAACAGAAACAGCTTATTCAACAACAATTGCAAGATGTTTTGAAGATGTTTTCTGCCAACCCAGCAGAGTTACTTAAATGTGATCAATTTGGCCTTTTCTTTTTGTCCAGATTCTGCTTTCCCTTAAGATGCAGAAGTGACACTGCAAATCTTGGGAAATAAGCAAGTAAGAGTGTATAAAATTAATAGTGGGCAATAGAATGTACAGTCAGTACTCTCTGATAAGATATCAATGTAATGCTGAGCTAAGAATATGTTTTATTCATAAAGCTTGGTCACTTGTTTTTAAAACTCTCAAGTATGCAAGAGTGAATATTGGATGTGGTTAAATATTGCTAAATGATTTTAATACAGAGAACCTTTAACTAATTTAAAATTATCTGATTAACTGCATAACAGACATAATCACCTGTTCCCTATTGTTATTTTTAATGTCGCAGGTAAAGACTTAAGTACTTATACTAACCAGGATTAATGTAGTTGCTAAATAATATGCAACTTATTCGTACATATATGATACTTATTACAAGTTTTAATTGAATTACAATGCATTTATCAACATTGGCTCCAAAGACGCCTTTTGGTCTCAATAACCATTTTACAAATTCTCAAAATGAACTATAGTGGATGTCTCAAGGACAATGTTTCAAATCAGTACTATTCAAAATGTGTTGTAATTTTAGTGTTCCATTTAATTCTCCCCCATTGCAGTTTCCTTACAAATATCTTAAAAAAGATAATAATAATAATAATAATAATAATAAATAATCTTTATTGCACAAACAAATACTTACAGCACGTAAAAACAAAAAAGTAAATATTTAGTACAATTTAGGCGGCCTTATCGCTACAGAGCGATCTCTTCCAGACTACCTTCGGCAGAGAGATTTAAAACAGAGGACGAGTTAGGCTGCGCAAAAGCTATGGAAAAAAAATATAGTAATTACATTTGAATATTATGCTAATATAAAAATAAATAAATAAATACATCTATGTAAAGATGTTTTTGGTAACCAAAAATCAAGAGTGAAATGAGGCCAATGATTCAATGATAATTCAACTCAAAGACTGCGGAAGTCAAGTCAAGTCTAGATGCACATGTGTGGCAATAAATCACTTTCATCTAGTTTTTCATTCAGATCTAGTGAACTTTTACACAACCAGGACTGGTGTGTGAAAATCGACCTCCAAATACCTTTTCTGAACTACCATTAGCAGAGCCTCGCTGATGGTTGATTTACAACTATTGTTATCATCTGGCATCTCTTTAACTCTACAGATTTTCTTAGTGTTGAATTGGGTTGCGGAAACCCTCTATGCCACAGGTGTTGAGTGATAGGGTATTGAAAATACCAGCGTCTAGTCCATTGGAACAGGTCAGTTCTAGTCACTCAGATTGCGGAAATACTGAGATGCTAGGGACTTGTGGAAAGCATAATAATTATCCAAAGTCTATTTTATGGCCCACACAAGAGCAGGTATACACTAGAATACTCTCAGAAACACAGATCAGTATAAATATATTGATTAAAAAAAAAAGCAAATAAAGGAATTTCAAAGGGCAACCTTTGAGTCTTGCAACATTGACCGTTCCCGGAGGACGTTTTCAAAGTTGCAAAATGCGATTGATTCTGAGAGGATTTTAGGGAGGACATCTCGGAGAGTGAAGAGTCTTGTCTGAGAGTGAAGTGACACTGTTCACCAACTGAATTTATGGCTAAGTGCAATATACTCCGCTGAGCGCAGTGCGCTACAAAGAAGTCAGACACTTTCTTACCACCAACGCAGCGGATGCAGGGTGGGGAGCTTGATTGAACGACATGTGCTTATGAGCTTAAGACATTAAGTTCAACTCACATTTAATATGGCACTCCTGTGTCAAGGAGTTGTGTGCAGTGTATGGTACGATCCTATACCAACACAATGCATTAAAGGTAGCCCACATTCTGGAACAACTGAACAGCAAAACTGGTAGTATGCCATGCCATTAAGACATAAACAGTGGAGGCGCTCAGATCTCTGGCACTCCTAAATTTGGCCACCAAACTTCTGAAGCAAAATTGTTGACCACCTGTTCAAGGTGGGGTGGCTCTCGACTGGCATCTATTGCCCCTGGCCGCGGAGGCCATATTCAACATATGGGGATCCAGAAAATTATTTGTTTAAAATGCCACAGCTGCTGTTCTAGGCGATGTCGCTTAAGACACAACAGATGAGTACCTAATATCTTATGCGACGCCTTTTGTCGTCCCTGAGACTATCTACTGATATGAGGACTTTCAAATCCTAACCTAATACTGCTAGTTTTAGCACACTTTACTAATGTAAAGTGCATATTACATGATGTAAAACAAGAGTCAGTCATCATAGTTGTTCCCCAGTGGCCCTTCTTTTTCTTCCAGCTTCCCCGAACCAGATAACTATAAGACCTATCACCTACAAAGGATCTGCGGAAGACCTTAGTAGATTGAACAGTTCCAAGGCCCTTCCCATGTGAACAAATGGTCCTCCTGCTATGGAAGATCGGGCGTGTATAGAGCGAATCTCCCACATAGTTTCTGTGAGAGAACTCCATCTTCATAATGGGCCCCCATAGAGGTACTATGATGATCTATAACAATTTACTGTTGCAGCTGTCACAATATTATAATAAACCCACTGACAGGCAATAAAAAGGTAGCTATATTCTTGGGAATACTATTTTTTGAGGATAAAATAGCCTCAGTGAACTAAAGGCCTATGTGTATAGTGTAACTCCTAGTTGTGTGCCGCATCAGTAGTTGAAACAATTTTTTCTTGCCAAGATATTTAAAAAACTCTGGTTTTAATATTCAACTAACATTTTGAATGAGTCTTGAAGGACTATTCAGATTCTCTGTCTTGCTTTATGGGCGTAGAATGCATGACTGCTATATTGGACCCATACAAGACATGCTTTTTTGAAAATCAGTTGAAGTCTAGTCTTGAATAGACTCCAGTGCTACGAGGCCATCTGGATGGACCGTAATTATGCACACCTGTCAAATACAGGTAGAAAAAGGTGAATTTGTGCCTCTGGGAAGATAAAATCTCAGAATTAAATTTATGGGTGCATGCATTCTAATAATCCTTCCCGAAACTTTATGCATAATTATGTGACATAGTGACATAGTTGACATCAGGTCCATAACTCAAGAAAAACTGCAAAATGCACTGCCCTCTAAAGTGATGAAAATGTTTAGTAAAAATCAACCCTGCATTTTGCAAATTTCAAAAAAACCCTCCATTTTCTAAGATTGATTTATTCTACTCACAGAGGTTTTATTGGTCTGCAGTAGCAACCCTTTGGACTTGAAAAGAAGACCATGGATTTATATCCTTAAAAGAGTGAACTGAAGGTTTTAGGTAACATTACTGCCTGAAAAATAGAAGTGCACTTCTCAAAGCAATTATTGTGCTGATTAACTATGTGATATTTTTTGGAGTAAGTACTTACCTATTCAGATTATTTGAGAATGTTTAAATCTCCTCAATTTTCTTTAAAACTTAAAAAGAAGATCAACTTTATTTAGTTATTTATGCTTAAATCTATCTAATTTTATTCCAAAACTGAATTAGAAGATTACTTTATTTTATTATTTAATTTGTGAGAAATCCATATTACAATTGTCTCTAAGTAGGTACCTAGATTGTTTGGTAAGTTAGATTCATTGATATAGATCAACATAACTGGAACGAAAGGATGCATGACTATCTCTACACACTTAAGGTTTCTAAGCTTGGTTAGAAATTGTTTTGTCGATATTTTTCTAATAGATGAATAAAGAAAGAATCGTTTAAAATAATAAAATATTTTTATTTTTAATGATGTTTTTGAAGTCAACAATATTAATTTTTTATTCAACAATAGCGTTTTGCTTGACACCAGCAGATAAAAAACAGGTCTTCACAGCCAACACTGTGTTTTAGAAGACACATAATATAACTGTTTTGCATTACAACAAAACAACTATTATGTGTTGGAGAAAACACAGTGTTGCGGCAAGGCCTTGCTGGTGAGAAGACTATTGAATTTCACAGCCTTGACAGGTTGCAAAGCCGAGTATGTTACGGACTCGGCCCTCAGGTGTCAAGCCACAAAGTAAAAACAACGTAAAATTTGGTAAGTTTTCATTATTTATGACAAATGTCAGGACTGCTTTCTTCACAGCCAACACTGTGTTTTCTCCAACACATAATAGTTGTTTTGCTGTAATGCAAAACAGTTATATTATCTGTAACAAAAACACAAAAATATGAATTTACTTTATTAGTAATACTGGCTGTTTTTATGCCTTTGCCTTAAAAAAGCGCTGATCGCTAATTTGTGAACAAATTAAAAAAATTATAACTGCTTTAACAAATGATTAAAGATTTATTCGTTTAAGAAAGTCCGAGTTTTATTTGTTTCCTCGGAAATATGTTATAAAATGTCGTATGACATACGTGCGCTTTGATAGTTACAGCCTCTGCTTTCTTGTAGCCCTCGCCTACGGCTCGGGCTAGCAATATCACCTCGGCTGTAGTTTTCAACTAACCGCACTTATATCTTAATGTACTATTATTGTACAACAGAAGTACTTTAAATTTAAAAACTTAGCCCAGTACAATTTCAAAAGGTATATCCTACTAATATTATAAATGCGAAAGTTTGTGAGGATGTATGTATGTATGTTTGTTACTCTTTCACGCAAAAATTACTGAACGGATTAAGATGAAACTTTACGAGTAAGTTTATACATCAGAATAACACATAGGCTACAATTTATAGAGATTTTATGTATACATGTTACAGATGAACTTCACGCGGGCGAAGCCGCGGGCGGAAAGCTAGTAACCTATAAAATACTTAAAATGGAGCACTTAACACGACTTGATAAAGGTCGCATCAGGATTCCAGTGGTTGTAGGCTGCTGATTACCGTGCACTTTGAAAATCTATGGTCGTCAGTGAACGACTTATGGCTGCGAATGATGATGAACATTAGTGGCTGAACACTAGTACTTTATCATAGTAGGTAACTAATCCTGCTAATTTTTAGGCAATCTCAATAGAGGTAACCACTATGTTCGCAGGCCTCTGGTTACTCACGCAGTACATGCCGCTTCTACGGAACCGTTTAACTGTATGCACTGGACCGGTGCCAAACATTCAAATTGAAGCGGGTATGCAGTCGCGACCATTCAGATGTTATCTAGAGTTGATCTGAAGTAGCGTAATTCTAAAAGATTTAGTTTTATTCTTATGTGGCCTGTTGGCACAGGGGTATGGATGCCCCCCCCCCCCCCATGAACCTTCGCCTTGTCGTGGCAGGTGGAACCACCGGGAAGCTAAGAGGCATGGCAGTGCGGTGGACTTTCCACCCACCCACTGCCTGCCGCCGGGCGTGGTGGTGGTATGGTGCCTACCGCTGCCTGCCTAAAGGGACGCCCACGGGCACGAGGTGGGGGCCGCCGTGCACAACCGTTTAGAGGGAGTCAGTAATCCGCGGCTGGCCCCCTGTGCACTGAGGCTCGGCGGGGCCGCACCGCCAGATGCGGCAGCGGATCAACCTTTTAGGTGAATCGTGGTTGCGGACCTAGTAGGGTCCGCGTACGGTGGGAGCCAGCGGGCTTGAGTACAGGGGTACTTTTGCCCGCAATGCACGGCTGTCACCGCGACGGCGGAAGTACCTGTGTGCTCCAGGTACTTCCGTGGCCTCCCTCCTTCATTGGGGGGTCGGCTGGAGGGGGCCCCAATACGGGGAGGCACTGGCGGCGGGGCGTTGCGAAACTTTTTAGGGACCCCGCCTCGCGTGGGGTTTTAGTCGGTAGAAGTCCGACATAACCTCGTCGTTCCCCCGGCGAGATATCCATAAGGATTTCCCCACGATAATAAAGAAAAAAAATGGGTAAGAATGCCACCTTGAGCGCCGGAGGTCGTGAGTTCAACTCACAACCTAAACAATCATTTGTGCCGGCTCTATGATATTTTCTATTCAGGCACCTATGCGTTTAGAGATGTTTGAGCATGTTTATCAGTCTCTGATATCCGTAACGGTCAGCCTCGTAAGTAACTTATCAATGTTGATTCTTTTCATAGTAACTAATCTGGCATACTGGCCATTTCTTAGACACCTTCAACAAAGATAATCTAACAAGAAACTAAAGTGTTAAGTTACTTCCATTGCTGACTGTACATGAAATAAATCTAGTTTCAACCACTCAAGGTGCTGAAGCCGCTATGTTCGCAGGCCCCTCGTTACTCACGCAGTACATGCCGCTTCTACGGAACCGTTTAACTGTATGCGCTGGACCGGCGCCAAACATTCAAATTGAAGCGGGTATGTAGTCGCGACCATTCAGATGTTATCTACCTAATATCACCGGGCGCCATCTTTGAGTTCATTTGAAATAACATCATTCTAAAACAGTTACTTAAGGTGCTATCACTATCATTCATAGTAGTTGGGGTGACAGAGGGGTTTCGGAATCTATTGGCCTCTGTTGCATATAACTTTTGTAATCTCTTGTTGTTTGCCTGAAAGAAATGAATTTTATTTTTATCAACACTTTGTTTTTCTCCAACCTATTTACAATAGAAATTAGTTGTAATCTCAGTTACATGGACCTTAGTCAAGCGCAATGGGGTGGGTGGATTGCTGCTGAGGTTGCTCCAGATTATTATTATTATTTAAAGAGAGATGATTTGAACTGCATGATTTTGTAAATAAATAAATAAATCTAGGACACATTTAAAACGATTAAGTCTAAGCAGAGCTTGAACCAAGGGTATCGGGAACTGTTTAACATATTGTACTAAAATATTTCTAGTTTCATACTTAAATTGGTTTTTTTTATATATTGCTCGTCACGGTGACCTCACCCCACCTGATGAAAAGATATTAGGCTGACAAGCACAGTAATGCAAAGGAATCACTGAGCTGGCCATTCTCATCTTGAAAGCCTAATATTAGCCGAAAAAGAAAAAAAAAGTTACGTCATCCTAATGTTAGTCTGGGTGGAAAATTAACCCACAACCTTCTGCGCCACTGGCAGGCCTCTAGTCATTGCGCCAACGGGATAGACCAATTGAATATTGTGTGCTATGGGGAAATAACAGTTTGGCACGGGCTTTAATCGACTGAAAGATATTTACCAATTATTCGCTAAGCTATATGGATGGATAGCTACAGCTTAACAAATGCTTAGAGATTCGCCAATAAACAAGATTACTAGAGTTAACACTTGCAACAAAAGTTCAATTCTCAATACTGACAAGTCGCAACAATGCGTGGAATGTCCGAAATCTCAAAGTTACGTTTGAGCGATAGTTGACTGTACAAACCTATTTGTGAAGCTAGACAAACTTCTATTTGACACAAACATTGGAATCCGAGACAAATATCTCTTACATCGACAAACATTTAACACAGAGGACGCGAAACTACGAATTATTTGCCTTCTCTTTAATTTGTAACACAAACTACGAATGACATTATTCTTAAGTCGGTGTAGATACGACGTATTACCAAATTGTTAAACAAATAGTATGTTTAGAGTGCGCAATAAATTAGATTGTATCACATTTATTTCGGTTAAAAAATCCTTACAGTAGGTATGTATGTATGTAGTTACAAACCTACCTTGGCTGACACAGACTCCTACATTTTTTCTAATTTGCGCCCACTTTCTGAAAAAGTATACCATAGTATCTACATTCTCAAACACTACAATTTAAGGTCTCATATAAATTGGCTTTATTAAAAGCCAACAAACCGTTTTAATTGAATTCACAACCGACAGCTCAATTAACGCAATGCTAGATCGAAAATTAATTGTAAACCAATAAACAGGTACAGAATTAATGTCCTGGGATAAATTTTGTTGCGACAATTTATTTCATTTAGTAGGTTCAGGTTAAAATAATTAAATGGAAATATCCATTATTATTGGGAACTATTGTGCGCTCACAATGGACTGTCACAGTGAACACATTATTTATCCAGGTCCGATGTTCATGAATGCGTGATCAGGCTGAGTTATGATTTGGAAGTGTTAAAGTGAATTTAGCAAAACGTGAAATTCGTATAATGAGAACAATTAAATTCGCTTCGAAAACGTTTGACTTTACTAAATAAGTAGTTAGAATCCCCAGAAGCAAAACGTCATCGTAGCTTAGCATCGGCTATCGTTAACAATAACGATTGTGAACAGGATTTAATATCCGGCCGATCATCACGCCGCTGAAATCTTTTTAACAAGAAGAGAGCGTATTCTCATTTAAAAGGCAAGCAACGCATCTGTGACACCTCCGCTGTTGCAGTTGTCCATGGGCGGAGGTGATCACTTTCCATCAGGTGACCTTCCTGCTCGTTTGCTCCTTATAACATGAATTAAAAAAAAACATGTAAAATATAAATACGATTTTTGATTTAGAACTTGCATAACTATTATTTTTTATTAATTCACGAAGGGACTAAGTGGAAATGTTGGGTGGAGAAAGTCTAAATATCATTTCAAGAGTAAGTGGAGCTGATGTACAAGGCGCGAGGTTTCCGAGTCCTTCTGGCTAGAGCTCGGTGTCGCTTACAGGGTTCGCCTCGTTTGGATGTAGCTCGACGACTCGGAAGTCTTTTCCAGAACTTGAGCCTTCTGAAGAGCTCGATCGATCTCGACCCTTTATAATGGCTCGAGTCTTTTTTAGCGCTCGAGTCGTTTTTTACGTGGCGAGTCGCGCTGAAGTTAGTTTCCGTTTGGAGTCTTCCTTTTCAAAGCAGGCAATAAAATATGTGTTTGTGGGATATAATATGTGTCCAGAAGGGCATTTTGAAAATAGAGGTTTAAAAGACAATTTAGACAATTTAATCGCCATAAAAATATTATAGTGAAAAGGTTTAAGAAGACTCGAGTTCTTTTGAAGGCTCTAGCTTTTTTGATAGGTTCGAACTCTTTTGAAGGCTCGAACTCTTTTGAAGCCTCGAGGCGCGGGTCAGGGAGCTCGCGTCTTGGCTGGGCTCAGGACTACGAGCTTCCGAGCTCTATTTTTTAAGCTCCGAGGCGGATTGGCCGTACTCAGTAAAAAGTAGAGCTCGACGCCTCGCGGTTTGTACATCACTGTTCAAGGGCCTTGTAACAATCGCTTATATCCAGTCAAGTTAATTCCCTTAACTGAGGGTAGCGAGCATCACCATCATCATCATCCGTGCGGTCTATCCCGGTTGTGAACCCACACTGGCGTGTGAGGTCCCAGGGTCCGCCTTTCTTATTTTCTTGGCCCTCTTCGCGCGGTCTTGTGCATCCTCAGTGGTTAGTTTGTTGGCACGCATGTCACCCTTAACGACATCGACGGTAGCAAGCAATTTCGTCAATAAATATACAGCCTGGAAGATACTTTAGTGCCAGATAACCGCTGGCTAGCTGGGAATGGAAGATCATGTTACGAAATTGCTTGATACGGCCAGTTTAGTGAATGAACTTGACAAGTAATAATGGATTGTAATTAGGCCCAAAATAATTTTATCACCATGATTATAATGACTTACATTGTTATCTTGATGAACAAGAAGAAAATCATATGTAGTAAATTCCTGTCCCGCGATATTCTTGTATCTGACTAGGTTTAACAAAGATCTACAAGGAAATATGTTCTATTACTGTTATATGTCAGTGTTCTGGTTCGCGTGTATACTTACCAATAGATTCAGGCAAGCTTAGAATGTTAAATAAACCAATCATGCATAAACATAATAGCAACAGGAAGCTTTGTAGTAGGTGGATACAAAATGTAGACCAAAAAACACCGACAAGTAGATTGGTATCTTTTATTGTTGGTGGAGGAGCTTGGAGTATATTACAAAGTTTACAAGTAACTAATCATACAATCGCTCTAAATATGCTGCTTGCCCTTTCCATGAATTGATGTAACAGCTCTAAGGTTGTAGACTCCAATGAGATTGTTCCCTGTTTGCGAACGAAACGATCCTATGCAAACAATGTTCCGCATTTGGGTTCGACATCCGAAAATACAAGAAGGGAGTCATTATTCAATCAAGCGAAGGGTTACCAATTTGCTGCTATTAATAACCTATTTATTATTGCAGAACATTATTTTTGTTTCCTTCCTCGTATAGTCCCGGGTTCTTCAAGCGGGGCGTGAAAAGGCATTTCTGCAGGTCTTCAAGGTGAGGATGGCCAGCCCAGTGATTCGTTGAATGACTGGGCTTGTCAACCTCATATCTGGACCTCACGACCGCTTTCCATCAGATGGAGTGAGGTCATCTTGACGGGCAATATAAAAAAAGCGCCTGAAAATGATCTTTCGGTGCTATAATTTTCCTAGCGGAGTGGTCAAGCTTCCCGTTTGGTAAAAAATATTTTAGTAGAACCTTTGCAAAAATAGCTTTGTGCATCTCGGGGCCTAAAGTTAATAACTATGATACTGTTTTATTCTGTATCGGGCATTAGCTGTTATTTCGATTTCCTGTAATTTTATGACTAGAACAAAAGTCTTATTGGTATATTGGAGCAAGTTAAACTTGGTTCTTTGAAGAAGAAGTGAGCATAAGTATGAGGTAAAAGTGGAATGACCGTAAACTATGTGGACTAATCACTTTACGTTTGCACAGCACAAACATCAAAGAGATAACTTAAACTCCAAAGAAACCCTTGAAAAATACAACAATTCTCATAACAATATTTCGTATAGTTAATCTTACACAACAAAAGGACGTTCATTTTAGTTTTAGTGACAGCTTTATAGAAGCCCAAAGTAAGAACACTTAAAGGGTCTTTGGAAACTATGTTAAATTTATTCAGAGATTCTACAGCTCGGGACAGACACACTTACAATCAATTGGGCGTACAACATTTTCCAATTCCATCTTCCAATTTCCAAGGAAATCAAATTAAACGAAAACTACACTTACGAATTTTATATAGTTATTATAGATGCTAGCCTGAAGAAAGACCTTTTCTTGGAGAGCTCCAGGTTGTAGAGTGCTTCGGAATTTCTTGTTAAACTATGTACTTAGCTATTCGTATAAATATGAAGGACAACATAGCAATAAAAAAAGTAAAACATAAAGGAAAAAGCAATCTGCGTCTAATGGCGACTATTTATAAACATACTGCTGAAACATTATCAATGATGAGTTTTTTTGTGACATCATTAATAAAACATTTGAAATTCCCATACAACCACAAAAAAAGTTAATCGCACGTCCAGTCAGTGTGTCCCCCTCTATTGCCAATAGAGACAGTCGTCGTCCCGAGATCGGTATCTGGTGCAAATTGGTTTTGTGTCACGTCTATCGTATATTTGAATTGGTTTTAACCTCAATATGAAATAGCTTTCCGGTTGATCGTTTTTTTCTGTTATTGGCACATTGACGCCGGTAGGATTTCTATTCATACGCTGAATAACGTATCTAGTCCAAATTTTATGTTGCAGGAGTTTTCGGCCATATATGGACTTATTTTGAATTCTACTCATAGGTTTGTTCTTTATTTCGTTTTGTCATATTTTTGTCTGTTTCGAATCAATTCAAAACATTCATCAAAGAGAGAACAGAATGCAAAATACAAGTACTAGTATGTACATGAATATTTTTCTTAGTAACAACTATTTAGTAACTGTAGATACTTACCTATTATTGTAATTTGTTTCACAATGACATCTGGTATTAACCACTATCGCCTTCTTAAAGCTTGAAAAGAGTAAAAATATTGATGTCACATGAGTACAAGTCAACTTCATCGAAATTCGTATTAGACATACAGAGTCAGTAAAAATTACTCAAATTTAATGTTATATAATAACACAGCTCGTGCTTCAAATGGTTTATTTTTGATTAAAGCTCGTCAACTACTCCGTACATAATACTAGCTATTAGTTTCTACACAATTAATATTCAAAGTGGTTTTAATACGGCGCACTGCAATATTGCAGTCATTCGCGTGATTACGGTTTTCACTATAATTATAGTTCGTAACACGACAACTTTCTTTTAACTAATTTGGTAATAAGTACTAGTATTGTCAAAATAACTCATAATAGAAAAATGTGTTCGAATTATTACTTATTTTGAACTATTTTAAACTCTTTTTAAAATAGCTTCTAACCACGTATGTGAATGGAACATTGACTCAAAATAAAAGCTTGGAAAATCATTTTTAATTAATGTATTGAGTTATGATAAAACTCGTAGAACAAACGTTGTTGATGTTTTTTTAATAACCCTGTATACTCTAGAAAGCTTAGATGAGACCAAAACGTCATTAAGCTGCTTTAATATTGAATTGAAACCTATTGAAACCTCCATTTGTGAAAAAACATTAAAATACCATGTCATTTTCATACTTATGGCTTACAAGTGGAAAGTTAGTGGCATGTTGTTTTATCTATGCACTTTATAAAGTGATGTAATAAGCCTATATACTGTCCCACTGCTGGGCAAAGGCCTCCATCATTGAAATCAAGTCATCGCTACAATTGATGGGTATTGGCATTATCAACACGCTTGCCAAATGTGAGTTGGTGATCACAAACCCGGGCTATGTTAAGAAAAATCCGAAAACACGCTTTGCCCGACCCGAGAATTGAAGCCGGGACCTCCGCGACACACTTTAAAATGTGAGAAAATTTTGAACTAAAAAAATAGAAGCACATTCACATTTATTTACAGCATTTTTTCACTAGATTTATGATATTACATTAGACTTAGACAAGCATCATTTACAATATTTCAAAATACTTACATGAGATAGCAAATGCTTTATTCCTACGTATAATTTCCTTTCCACCACCCTCCAGGTCAGTAGTTCACGCGTATATCCACTTTTCCTTTCAAACCCACAGCCTGTTAGCTCTGGGGGAATAAAAAAACGTGGGGGAAATATAAAATGGTATAACGCAGGTTATACAGTAGTGCCATTTTGTAGCATTAACGCGGTTTTAATGAGACGATAGGAAAGCTTCAGATGTTATTTCCTTCTGGTGCTTTGTGAGACTACAACGTTTTAAATGTCAAGTCTAAATGAAGCACAAATAAATATACTTTCAATAGGAGATATTTTTTGTGCCTTTCCGGTAAGTGCTGGCCAGCAAAAAAAAGTGGTACGTATAGTTAGAAATAGTTATCATTGCACAAAAGTCGTAAGGTTGTCACAAGCCAAGTTATACGCGTTTAAAAATTCCTAATTTTGAAAGTGCGTGGAAACATAAAATACTCTATCTATACTAATATTATTAAGCTGAAGACTTTGCTTGCTTTTTTGTTTGCTTTAACGCGCTAATCTCAGGAACTACTGGTCCGATTTGAAAAATAATTTTAGTGTTAGATGGCTCATTTATCAAGGAAGGCTATAAAGGCTTTATATCATCAATCCACGCGGACGCAATCGCGGGCAAAAGCTACGATAGATATTGCTAGAAGTAATGATTTGAAGCATTTTTACTTTAGCGCAAAATAACTTAGCTATATTAGCAGTATTCGCGTTTCGTTCAGGAAGGTAAGAAGATTTCACCGTAAGTCATTTGTTGCCGAAGAATAGACACGCCAGTCACGTTGTATAGCATCTGATTTTAGTGATGGATAGCGATGAAGAGGAAGTTTTATTTTTATTAGCCTTAATTGACTCACCAGTTGAGCCGCGTCGACTGGCTAATACCATAGCGAAATCGCGCAGTATGTTACTCAACCCACAGCGGCAGCGGATACCGCTCAGATTTGAATGGGCCATAAACAAAAAAATACCTTACTCTGCTTATATTAAAACTGATTTCAATTCAAAAGTGTCGACCAACAAAAAAAAAGCGTCGTATAGTTATAACTAGTCTATTTATTCATTTGCAAGTCACATTACAAAATGTTAAGGTGGTATTAATAAAGTAACTAAGGTTTACATGTGAGGCCCCGCAAGGGCATAGCAATAGGAGAGGGCTAACATTGTTTTAAAACTTTTGAATTATGAACATATTCTTAAAATTAATAACATTATTAACATTATTAAAAAAATCAATAACATCACAAATTTTAAATTATAATAACATTTGGTGGTGAGAAACTTCTTTAATTCTTTATTAAATAGCGTTGGTTTTTCTATATTTTGTAAGTAATTCGGTAAATGGTTGTGAATCTTAATCATCATAGGATGAGGGTTTGATGCAACTAGCTTTAATTTTGAAAATGGTACTTTGAGTTTATTTAGATTGCGGTTATTTCTTTTGTTATTTACTACGGGGCAATATAGGTCCGGGTGTTTCCTCACAAACTTACAGGATTCACAAATGTAAATACAGGTAAGGGTAAGTATTTCATATTTAGCAAAATGTGGTCTACAGGATTCTATTTGAGTTATATTTGTTAGTATTCTCACACACTTTTTTTGTAAAATAATGACCTTTTCCGCATCACAACTGTTTCCCCATAAGATTACGCCATAGGAAAGTCTAGAATGAGCGTATGCGTAGTATGCTGTAAGGGCAGTCTTAAAGTCAGTTACTCGTTTAAGGTGGTTATATTAGTGTTTAAGTCATACGGAGCAACTGTTATTATGGCAAAAAAGTCGTCTGGCTGCCACAAGCCAAGTTATAAGAGTGCAAACATTTGTAATTTTCATACATTTATTGATTTTTGAAAGTGCTGGAATAAATAAAATAATGATAGATATTAGTAGAAGTATTGACCTGAAGCATTTTCTTTAGTTTTTACTTGTTTGTATTATGTATTATGTAAAATGACGAATTTTAAAACTCGTACAACTTGGCTTGTGACAACCCTACGACTTTTGCGCCATAATATAACTGTTTTGCATTACAACAAAACAACTATTATGTGTTGGAGAAAACACAGTGTTGGCTGTGAAGAAAGCAGTCCTGACATTTGTCATAAATAATGAAAACTTACCAAATTTTTCGTTGTTTTTACTTTGTGGCTTGACACCTGAGGACCGAGTGCGTAACTTACTCGGCTTTGCAACCTGTCAAGGCTGTCAAATTCAATAGTCTTCTCACCAGCAAGGCCTTGCCTCAACACTGTGTTTTCTCCAACACATAATAGTTGTTTTGTTGTAATGCAAAACAGTTATATTATGTGTCTTCTAAAACACAGTGTTGGCTGTGAAGACCTGTTTGTTATCTGCTGGTGTTAAGCAAAACGCTATTGTTGAATAAAAAAAAATTGTTGACTACAAAAATATGATTAAAAATAAAAATATTTTATTATTTTAAACGATTCTCTCTATTTATGGATCTATCAGAAAAATATCTTCTTCTTTGCCCTCGCCTTATTCCGTTACGCGGGGTCGGCTTTCTTGATCTTGAGGCTATTATCTATTAGAAAAATATCGACAAAACAATTTCTAACCAAACTTAGAAACCTTATGTGTGTAGAGATAGTCATGCATCCTTTCCTTCCAGTTAAGTTGATCTATATCAATTAATCTAACTTACCAAACAATCTAGGTAAGTAGGTACTTAGAGATAATTGTAATATGAATTTCTCACAAGTTAAATAACAAAATAAAGTTAATCTTCTAATTCAGTTTTGGAAAAAAAAAATATTAGATAGATTTAAGCATAAATAACCAAATAAAGTTGATCTTCTTCTTAAGTTTTAAAAGAAAATTAAGCAGATTTAAACTTTCTCAAATAATCTGACTAGGTAAGTACTTCAAAAAATGTCACATATTAATCAACACAATAATTGCGTTGAGAAGTGCACTTCTATTTTTCAGGCAGTAATGTTACCAAAAACCCTTAGTTTACTCAAGGATAATAAGCCATGGTCTTCCTTTCAAGTCCGAAGGGTTGCTACTGCAGACCAATAAAACCTCTGTGAGTAGAATAAATCAATCTTAAAAAATGGCTGTGCCTAATTTGCAAAATGCAGGGTTGATCTTATTAAACATTTTCATCACTTTAGAGGGCAGTGCATTCTGCAGTTTTTCTTGAGTTATGGACCTGATGTCAACTATGTCACATAATTATGGATAAAGTTTCAGGAAGGATTATTAGAATGCATGCACCGATAAATTTAATTCTGAGATTTTATCTTCACAGAGGCACAAATTCACCCTTTACTACCTATATTTAACAGGTATGCATAATTACGGTCCATCCAGATGGCCTTGTAGCACTGGAGTCTATTCTAGACTAGACTTCAACTGATTTTTAAATAAGCATAGTCTTGTATGAGTCCAATATAGCAGTCATGCATTCTACGCCCATAAAGCAAGACAGAGAATCTGAATAGTCCTTCAAGACTCATTCAAATTGTTAGTTGAATATTAAAACCAGAGTTTTTTAAATATCTCTCTTGGCAAGAAAAAATTGTTTCAACTACTGATGTGGCACACAACTAGTAGTTACACTATACACATAGGCCTTTAGTTCACTGAGGCTATTTTATCCTCAAAAAATAGTATTCCCAAGAATATAGCTACCTTTTTATTGCCTGTCAGTAGGTTTATTATAATATTGTGACAGCTGCAACAATAAATTGTTAGAGATAATCATAGTACCTATATGGGGGCCCATTATGAAGATGGAGTTCTCTCACAGAAACTATGTGGGAGATTCGCTCTATACACGCCCGATCTTCCATAGCAGGAGGACCATTTGTTCACATGGGAAGGGCCTTGGAACTGTTCAATCTACCAAGGTCTTCCGCAGATCCTTTGTAGGTGATGGGTCTTATAGTTATCTGGTTCGGGGAAGCCAGAAGAAAAAGAAGGGCCACTGTGGAACCACTATGATGACTGACTCTTTTATTACATCATGTAATATGCACTTTACATTAGTAAAGTGTGCTAAAACTAGCAGTATCAGGTTAGGATTTGAAAGCCCTCATATCAGTAGATAGTCTCAGGGACGACAAAAGGCGTCGCATAATAAAATTAGGTACTCATCAGTTGTGTCTAAAGCGACATC
The DNA here is from genome assembly GCA_947369235.1 of Udea olivalis. NCBI lineage: Eukaryota > Metazoa > Arthropoda > Insecta > Lepidoptera > Crambidae > Udea > Udea olivalis. Next base: position 13,760,929 of record OX376351.1, read on the forward strand.
GCCTGGAACAGCTGCTGTGGCATTTAAAACAAATAATTTTCTGGATCCCCATATATTGAATATGGCCTCCGCGGCCAGGGGCAATAGACGCCAGTCGCGAGCCACCCCACCTTGGACAGGTGGTCAACAATTTTGCTTCAGAAGTTTGGTGGCCAAATTTGGGAGTGCCAGAGATCTGAGCGCCTCCACTATTTATGTCTTAATGGCATGGCATACTACCGGTTTTGCGGTTCAGTTGTTCCAGAATGTGGGCTACTTTTAATGCATTGTGTTGGTATAGGATCGTACCATACACTGCATACAACTCCTTGATATAGGAGTGCCATATTAAATGTGAGTTGAACCTAATGTCTTAAGCTTATAAGCACATGTCGTTCAATCAAGCTCCCCACCCTGCATCCGCTGCGTTGGTGGTAAGGAAGTGTCTGACTTCTTTGTAGCGCACTGCGCTCAGCGGAGTATACTGCACTTAGCCACAAATTCAGTGGTGAACAGTGTTAGACAGGACTCTTTTCACTCTCTGAGATGTCCTCCCTAAAATCCTCTCAGAAACAATCGCATTTTGCAACTTTGAAAATGTCCTCCGGGAACGGTCAATGTTGCAAGACTCAAAAGGCAAATAGGCTTTGAAATTCCTTTATTTGCTTCATTTTTTTTTTTATATTACTATTAATGTATTCATACTGGTCTGTATTTCTGAGAGTATTCTAGTGTATACCTGCTCCTGTGTGAGCCATAAAATAGACTTTGGATAATTATTATGCTTTCCACAAGTCTCTAGCATCTCAGTATTTCCGCAATCTGAGTGACTAGAATTGACCTGTCACAATGGACTAGACGCTTGTATTTTCAATACCCTGTCATTCAACACCTGTGGCATAAAGGGTTTCCGCAACCTAATTCAACACTGCTGAGAAAATCTATAGTGTTGAAGAGATGCCAAATGATAACAATAGTGATAAATCAACCATCAGCGAGGCACTGCTAATGGTAGTTCAGAAAAGGTATTTGGAGGTTGATTTTCACACACTAGTCCTGGTTGTGCAAAAGTTCACTAGATCTGAATGAAAAACTAGATGAAAGTGTTTTATTGCCACACATGTGCATCTAGACTTGACTTGACTTCCGCAGTCTTTGAGTTGAATTATCATAGAATCATTGGCCTCAATTCAATCTTGTTTTTTGGTTACCAAAAACATCTTATTTAAGATTTTTGTAAGGCAACTGGAATGGGGGATAATTAAATAGAACTCTACAATTACAACACATTTTAAATAGTACTGATTTGTAACATTGTCCTTGAGACATCCACTATAGTTCATTCTGAGAATTTTTAACATGGTTATTGAGATCAAAAGGCGTCTTTGGAGCCAATTTTGATAAATGCATTGTAATACAATTAAAACTTGTAATAATAATTAAGTACAAATAAATTGCATATTATTTAGCCTACGTTACTCCTGGTAAGTATTAGATAAGTACTTAAGTCTTTACCTGTGACATTAAAAATAACAATGGCGAACTGGTAATAAATTTTATTATGTCTGCTATGCAGTTAAACCGTTAATTTTAAATTAGTTGAAGGTTCTCTCTAATAATAATAATATATTCTTTATTGCACACAAAACTTACAGTACAGAAACAATTTACAATAAATGAAAGTACAATTTGGGCGGCTTTATCGCTAAAAAGCGATCTCTGCCAAGCAACCCACAAGCAAAGGAAATTTGGCGAAAAGGGCAAGTAAGTGCACGAAGAAAAATAATAAATAAAATAAGTTTAATTATAAATATCTACACAGTATAGGACTAGGTTTATATATTCACATGACACATACATACTATATATAAAAAGTAGAAACAAATGTGACGTTATTTAAACAGACAATAGCAATCAGCTCAGTTGCAACTAAAATGATCAGGAAATATAAAGGATAAAGAAGAATAAGGAAGAACAATAAGGACCGATGTCAAAGTGCAAGGAAATGTGCTTTGACCCTTGCTTTAAAGATGGATAAGGATTGGGACTCTCTGATTGATAGGGGTAAGGAGTTCCATAAACGTATGGATTTCACAGTAAATGACTGTGTGTAGGAGTGGGAAGAATGAGGAGGGAATTGAAGGCGGAGTTTCTTGGAAGAACGCATTTCTCGTCCACGGATGGGATACAGAAATTGGAACCGCTCCTTGAGATAACGGGGTGACATTGGGTTGAACAGAATGTTATATAGAAGGAAAAGGACATGAGAATCACGGCGAAGACGAATGGGAAGCCAGTTTAGCTGGGCCCGATACTCGGAAACATGGTCGTACTTGCGAAGTCCAAAAATAATGCGAATGCAAAAATTTTGAAGCCGCTCAAGTTTATTTAGGAGATTCTCATTAAGGTCTAAGTAGCAACAGTCGGCATAATCTAGAATGGGAAAGAGTAAGGCTTGTACAAGAGCAATTTTGGTGGGTATTGGCAGAAAATTACGAAGTCTACTTAGGGAACTAGCAGAAGCAAACATTCTCCTGCTGACCTGACCAACTTAAGTTGTCCAGGCCAACGTACTGTCAATGTGTACTCCTAGGTTTTTCACTTCCTTACTGAACGGAATTTGAACACCATCAAACACAATTGCTGGCAAAACACTCCAATCAATTCTAGCAGTTAGCCACGAACTACCAACAATCAGTGCTTGAGTTTTTGCAGGATTAACTTTAAGCCCGAACGACCTGCTCCAATTAGAGATCTGTTCCAGGTCATCATTTAAGGTCAGAACGACGTTTGGAAGTTCAACAAGGCTGCCTTGGGAGTAGATTTGGAGATCGTCTGCATATAGGTGGTAAAAAGAAGAGATATTATTGGTTATCGAATTAATGAAAGTAGCAAAGAGAAGAGGGGACAAAACGCCACCTTGCGGTACACCGGCACTAACGTCGCACCATGAAGAGAAAGAATCCTCAGCCCTAATGCGTTGCCGGCGCCCATGCAAGTAACTATGAAACCAGTCAATTACCATTGGAGATATATTGAGAGAACGCAACACGCCGAGTAGGATGTCAAGATCAACAGTGTTAAAAGCATTACTGAAATCCAGCAGAATTAATACGGAAAGGCATTTAGAGTCCATGCCAAAGCGAATGTCATCCGTGATCTTGACAAGTGCAGTAGTCGTACTATGACCGGGACGGAAGCCGGATTGGAAATTATTTGGGAGCTGGTTCCTAGTCAAGAAACCACTAAGTTGCTGGTGAACAACGCGCTCTAGTACTTTTGACAGGAACGGTAGGATGGATATAGGACGATAGTCAGTGTATGCAGTAGGTTTGGATTTTTTTGGGAGTGGTATTATTTGCGCATCTTTCCACAATTTTGGAAAAATACCGGTGGTGAGGGAATGGTTGAGGATACGGGTGATGACAGGAGAAAGGAGATCAAGAAGGGGTATAATCATTTTACGACTAATGCTATCACTACCCACCGCATCAGAAGCGATAGAGTGAACGATCTTCTCAACATCACAATCGTAAATTTGACGAAAAGTAAACGACATATAGTCAGGTGCTGGAAGAGATGAAAGTTGAGTAAGTGTGTTAGACTTTAAAGTACTATCAATGCAAGTAGAAGAAGAGAAATGTTTATTAAGAAGGTCGACATTTACGTCATTTGGGATAGAAGCTTCACGGGTTCTTCCAATTCCAATAGACTTAAGAAATTTCCAAACTTTTACTGGATTTCCATTTTCTACAGATTTATGAATATGGCGTCGTTGAGCGTCCCTACACAACCTATTGCAGCGATTCCGAATAGCTTTGTATTTATCCCGGTTTGTCTCAGATGGGTTCAATTTGTAGTGACACTTAGCTGAGTTCTTTTTGTCTCTTAGTGCCTTTAGCTCATCAGTGAGCCAGGGTGCAGGAGAATGTTTGATTTTGACTGGATGGACTGGAGCATGTTTGTCGTATAGCTGGATGATAAGAGAGTTAAAAAGAGAAATCTTCTCATCTACACTCCCAGCATTGTCGACCACGGACCAGTCCATGTTAAGAGAATCGCGTCTTAAAGATTCAATGCTCATTCCACCAAAATTACGTTGCATAACAACTTTTGCCTTAGCTTTTGGAGGACGAATTCTGTAGGACAGATATAGAAGATCATGGTACGAAAAAGCATCTGCATGATGTTGGCCGTGTTTGGCGACATGGTCAGTAGAAGAAGTTATGATGAGATCTAGAAGAGATGGAATACTGTTCGGAAGAATGAAGTAGAAGAATATTTAAGTTTGAGGCATCTATTATAGATGTGAGACGAGAAGTGCGAGAATCTTGCTTCAATAGGCAAGTGTTGAAATCACCCATCAGAATGGTATGCTTGTATAAGGGAGTCAGGTCCTCTAACAGTTTTTCAAGGGAGGAAAAGTAGTCTACTCTCTTAGAAGGGCTGTAAAACACGCCTAGTAGAACTTTAGAGTTAGCAAGGTTAACCTCAAGAAAGAGATATTGAGATGTATCAGAGGAAGAAGTAGAAGGCGAAATTTTGATTACAGAATAAGGTATATTAGCCCGCAAGTACATTGCAACACCACCCCCGGATCGAGAAATACGGTCATTCCTTACAAGAATGAAACCTGGGAGCGAGTACGTTGTGGATGGGAGGGAAGGATTAAGCCAAGTTTCAGACACAAGAATTGCGTGAACATTCTTGGTATCAAAGGTTGCTAGGAGATCAGTGTAATGACCTGGAATGCTTTGAGCGTTGATATGGACGATGTTAAAATTCTTAGTCACATCAGAAAAAGTAGAATTAAGAGCCTCAGAAAGAGGTAGAGAAGTGGAATGAAAACTGTCATTGTCTTGTGAAGAAGAAGAAGATAAAGAAAGTGATCACTTTGGCTACCCGAACCGTTTGCTACATCCATTAAAAAAAAAAATACAATAAAAATAACAAATAACTCAATATTCTATGGCTACACTATCAAAATTATTATCTAAATGTTCCTCTGCCTGCCAGCTGTTACATTAATTGGACAAAAGAAAGCTTATTTAATTTAGCAAAAAGTGAAAACAACACTAAATCAAGTCTCTAGATGATTATCTATTTTTTTGCTATTTTTTCAGGTTTGTAATATTACGCGGAAACTGGGATAGCGTCGGCACGTGTATCCAAGGTGTGTTTCTTGGATTCGCTTGTGTGAAAATAACTTATTCAACTAAGGCGTATACATTAAGCTGTACCCCCAGTTATCTTTAAACTTTGTTTAGGTAAAGAACACATATTATCAGATTAATTATTATCTAAACTAAATTCGAAACACAGTCGATTAACAGAATCCGACAGAACGTTAAAATAAGACTGTTAACGTGATTATTACGCGAAATGTAATGAATGACATTATCCAAGACATCTGTCAGTGTCATCACGGAACGGAACCAAAAATAATTCTGCCGCACGCTATTTTTAGTACAAATAAAGTAAAGTGCGACGGTATACTACAATTTGCACAAACAAAACCAAAAAAAAAGAAAGCCTCATAGTACCGAAAAGTCCGAACAAAAACAAAACACTTGACAAACACAGATTATGAACACAAACACCAAAAGTTATGTGAGCGAGATTAAGGAGCTAACCACTATTTCTTGGCGTTGCGTTTAGGCCTTCCACTGCCAGCCTGAACTTGCCTCCGGCCCGCAGCTACAGCACCTCCGTCGGCCTCCACCCGAGCGTCTGCACCCAGGGCACAACTGTGCCTGTCAAGATCCTCCAGTGATACAATTCTGTGCTGCTGCCCGTCCGATGCGAGCACAACGATGTCTCCGTTGCGCGTCCAGCACCGCTGGACACCAAGGCGTTTCCGAGCCTCAATAAATGTTCCATGACGAGCTCTGGTCAGGAATTCTGAGATTGTCACCCCTGTGCCTTTTAGACCAGTCTTAGCGAACCAGACCTTGTCTCGATCCATCACCTGACAGAACTCGACTACAACTGGTCTGGGCTTCTCACCAGCGACCCGGCCCATCCTTTGGCAGCGTATGAACGAGTCCCGGGAAAGTGGCAGCCGGAGGCTCTCCGACACAGCCTTCAACAAACTGCTGCAAGTGTCCTCTTGCTCGTCCTCAGGAACTCCATGCACAAGCAAGATCTTTCTTCGGCCCTGCATCTCAAGCCTGTCGCACTCCTGTCTAATCAACTCAACCTGCTGCTGCAGGTGTGCAACAGTGGACATAATAAATGTGCGAAAGACCTTGAACTCCTCGGCTAATGTTGCCACAGTGGTTGTTGAGGATGCCAACGGCACAGCATTGTCCAAGTTCTTCTGAAACTCATTTATTTGCTTTGAGCACAACAACTTCACCTCTTCTAAGGACTTTTGGAGGGACTGCATAATAGTAGTTAAGTGAAGTGTAAGTAAATTGCTTGAGAAACTTTTAGGTAGGAGTGTGCTGGCAGGTATTTACATTAACAATTATGCATAAATAAACGATTTTATCGCTTGTGAATATTTAAAATCAATTTAAAATACAGAGACCAAAATTTCTTGACTATTCTTTCACACCTACCCACGAAAAAAAAAAAAAAAAAAAAAAATCTCTATTAAAATAATTTAGCAATATTTAACCACATCCAACAACCACTCTTGCATACTATAGAGTTTTAAAAAACAAGTGACAAAGCTTTATGAATAAAACATATTCTAAGCTCAGCGGTACATTGATATTATATCAGAGAGTACTGACTGTACATTCTACTGCCCCCTAATAATTTTATACACTCTTACTTGCTTATTCCCCAAGATTTGCAGGGTCACTTCTGCATCTTAAGGGAAAGCAGAATCAGGACAAAAAAGAAAGGGCCAAATTGATCACATTTAAGTCACTCTGCTGGGTTGGCAGAAAACATCTTCAAAACATCTCGCCATTGTTGTTGATTAAGATGTTTCTGTTCTAAATGGCTTAAGACAAACTATAAGGCAGGCCAGACCATATGGGTCTCAGAAAAGGCTATATGATGTAAGTCATATTCAATTGTGCGCACAACCTTGCATCCGCTGCATTGGTGGTAAGAGTGGCTTCTCCTTAGCGCAATCATTTTAATAAAAGTCACACTGACCTTTTAAAGCTTGTGAACTAACCATTCAATATTGCATTGGAACTTGTATCAAAAGCCTTTTTGTAGCTGAGAGTCAAACTATTGTAAATTATATCGTTTGGATTCACAGGATGTGTAATTTTATTTGAGTCATAGTTGACGCTAACCCCAATTACAGACACAGCTTAATAAAGCCTTTGTTACACTCGAAATTGGATAGGTAGGTACGCTAACACTCTGTTTGACTAGGTACCTACTAAGTCAAGATAATGTCTGTTCAAGCATTGTTGCCTATGCGAAAGAGATAAATTGTTAATAAATTATAAGACTCACCAATGTTGAATCGATTCGTATTCGGTGGAAATAGCTATAAATGAAAAATAAGAAAAGTTTTCATCCTCCGAAGATGCAAAGGAATCCGAACAATTCGGTTCAATTCCACACGTTCCACATCAGGGGTAACACAAATTTTGCTTAGCTATTTCCTAGATAACACTGTATTTTCATGTTTTATACACTTTTAAATTTAATGAAAAAATTTGACGTTTAACCGACAAATATCAAAACGCTATTGAATTTGACAGCCTTGACAGGTTGCAAAGCCGAGTAAGTTACGCACTCGGCCCTCAGGTGTCAAGCCACAAAGTAAAAACAACGAAAAATTTGGTAAGTTTTCATTATTTATGACAAATGTCAGGACTGCTTTCTTCACAGCCAACACTGTGTTTTAGAAGACACATAATAACTATTGCTCCGTATAACTAACTAGTTCTAACTATTCGTATCACTTTTTTCTGTTGGCCAGCACTTTCAAAAATGTATAAAGCCAAACCATCACCTTTTCACCAATTTTATTTTCATAATGAAAGCTAGAGCTAAGTGGTGATGCTAGTTCTTCTACCTGAATATGATTTTTAAGAGGATACAGAAGCGCCGTTTTTCCATACAAACGTAGTCCCCTGATTCCTTACTGGATTTTGCTAGTAGAGGAATATTTTTTTCCCAAAAAATCTTTTGCCACTATTGGTATGTCCCTATGTTTTCCTTTTTTTAATAAATTAATTATTAAAAGAGATATGAACCTTCAAAAATCTGAAAGAATGGCCATATTTTCTGCTGTGTTCAAACATCCAGAAAACTAATTTGACTATTTCTTCTCCTTTCGGCCTCAGTCTTTCTTTAATTTTTAATGAAATAAGTAACTTAATCGGTCAACTTTTCGGAAAGGGATTAGGGGACTACGAAACTTCGGTCCGATTTGCATCTGTCTTTATCGCACTCTGTGGGGTGCTCGAGGTTTTACAAAAACCAATTTTTCGATTATCTCGATCGTGCTGTGTCCTCTTAAGGCAAGCAACGCATCGGTGACACCTGAAGTATCACCTATGCGTTGCTTGCCTTTTAATCGGGAATCCGCTCTATTCTTGAAGGCTCCGATGTCATATACCTTTGGAAATACCGCCGTAGGAAGATCATTCCATATCTTGGATGTACGCGGGAATTAACGCAAAATACGCACTATTGTTGAGTGCATTATGAGTCCATTATTAAAAAAAACATACGAATAAGAAGACACTGCATGCAGTACAGCGACATAATGAACATTCCCGTCCCAAGTCAAAGCGGGAAAATCATAAAACAATTCACTCAGTCCCTATCAAAAATTATGTAGGTATTCATCAAAAATAATCGCACCCTCTTTCAATTCCAACACCACATAACATAACCCTATGCGCCATTACACCAAATGAAAAACCTTTCCCAAAGCTTGAAAGTAATTAGTTCGACGTCGCTCTGTTGTGTGTTTAATTATTGCATACATTTATTTACACATTAGGTTAATGGCAAAAACAAGTCCCTCATTCGGGATAAATTGTCTGTATCCCTTAGGCCGACCCGAGCTGGGCCTGGGGTCGTTTGTAACACGTATCGTTACTTAGGCCGCACGTTTTGTACCAAAGAATTCGAGGCATTGTCCGAATCTTATCAAGATTGTAATCCCGGAGGAAAACTGCTGATAACTTTCTTTGAAGATTGTGTTTTAGTAATCTCTTTATTCACTAAAAATCATGGTAGGCGTAGGTTAATTATTTTTATTACTAGCAATAGTAGGTAATCTTGTGTGCTAGCTTTGTTAATTAATTTAAACGGGACTTACTGTATTTTTGGTCTTTTTATCTTATGAGACAGGATGAACCTGAATTTAAAACATAAAGACCGATATAGAAGGCGGTTTTAAATGTAGATCCTTCAAATTTTTGTAATAACGATAACATTATAGTATTACTAAATGACTAGATATTAAACTGTAAATATGTATGGTAGCAAAAATACAAATTTCTAGTCTTTGTCTCAACATGAGAACTGATTCTTACACTTGGTGCTATAGAAAGGACCTCTGACTATGAGTAGGCGGTCAAAGAACAAATCCTAAAGTTTCGATTTACGGTTCTTCGAAGACTGATTCATTTCTTTCCGAAGAAGACAAAGAGAGTTTACGCAAGTGTTGTTTTGAGGTTGATACGACAAGATAACTGCTCCATGAAATTACCACGGAATAAAATGTGTTTTAAAATTTATCTCAAATCAAATGAGCTCAAACAGTTAATGGAAAATAGCAATCAGGTTGTTAAATGAACCGTTGTAATGGTTTTACCGCTGAAGTGGAATTTTTCGTTATAACAACAACCATGGTGTTTATGTATTGAAACCACTTACTTTCAGTAGGGTGAGCACAATTTGCAGGCAGCGCCAATGTAAGTACGTAACGTTATGCAAAGTGTTCAATGATATAGATTTTAGGCAACAGTAAATTTTTAGTATCTGAGTAGTGAGAGATTTGACTACCAGATGTACGAGTTCAAGATGCGGCTAAATGACTTGTCTTGAAGCAAACTCGATAGCAAAATAATGAAACGTCAAATAATTTGTGCTAGAGTTAGTTTTATCACACTTGTCATTGCATAAGTTAAATTAAATGTTTAAATGCGTAATAATACGCAAATTTAATTAAAAAATTAATTTATGAAATTTCGGCACAACTTGAGATTAAATCAACTGTTATATAATAAACATATGCGAGCTAAGTCAAAGTTAGCGGATATTAAGTTAAGTGGAATACCACCGCTATTAATTCTGGGTCCCCGCCAATATCTCAGTTGGTTGATTAAATTCCGCAAGTTACAACCTTCCTCAAACGTCGTAAAGTTTACATCGATTGCTGTATAAATTCATTGGTGTGAGAATTTCTTGTGATTTGGACGCGTAACCGTGGAGGCAGGGACGAGCTAAATGGTTTAGTTAAAATCACGTGGGATTAAATAGGTTGTAAGTTAAACGTGTGAGTGAACAAAATAAACCTATATCACCATTAACAAAGTAATTTAAAGTAGCGAATATACCCGTAGATAAATACGGTGTAACGGTGCACTCTGTCCAAAATACACCTTATAAAAAACCGATAGACAGTCGCCTGTACGCCGACGCTCCAAACTCTGAAGTTTGGTTACAATAACGAGCGCATCGTCGCCTATGAGTCTCCTAGCCCTTCGGTCCGCTGAGTTCAAAGCATCCAACTGGTACTTGGCAGATAGTAGTACTATGTACGAGTATTATAAGTATATAAGTAGGTAAACCATTATGTTTCGTAACATATTCAAATCCAGTACAAATGGGCTTTTACTTTTTCCGTAACTTATACTATTAAGGAACTGAATTGAAACTCTAAATATGTAACTATCTTTTAATGTAGTAATACTCTTCTATGCATATACACAAAACCATATTCTAGCACGATGTTCTTCGGTTTAGTTTAGTTTCGGCACCTTCCCATCTCGGCACCTTCAAAGGTGCCGAAATGGGAAATTAAGTGTGGTAAATTCCCATTTCGGCACCCAGTCATAATTTATTGCGAATTTTGTACTTTTAAAGTACAGTCATTAAAGTTTATAAAACATATGTGATTGGTTTCCGTAAGAATTCCTTTTCCTTTGATTTGATCAAGAAATATTAATTTTGACACCGATCGACCAACTCGAGTAAAGTTAATCACTCATTCATAATATAATAATTTGCTATTGTCGATTCCTGTGATATTTTATTTTTCATTAATATTTTGTAACTATTAACACTTAAAACTGGGTCCACTACATACGATATTACTTAAGACATTATTGAGACTGTTTAGGTAAAAACTAATTTTCGTTATGTGCCATTTATAACTAAAAAAACTTATGTGTCATGGTTGATTCGTATGATATTTTATTTTTAATGAGTTATTTTTTTTTATTACTTGAAGACTTGTTTTGTAACTTGTTGTTTTGTGAGGAACAATACATACATAAATTATTACTACTTTGAATATTTGTAAATAAAATGTATGTACAAGGTTGATTTTTGTAATAGTTGAATGATAATGAGGAATATATATTTTATAATTTTGATAACCCAGTGTTGTTTACCAGTAAACTAAGCATTTATATTCAAAATATGTATATAAACAGCACTCGTTCTTTTATTCGGTGACTGTACCACCGTAATTAAAATTTATACAGTTCATAATTTCATGGATGCCGAAATGGGAAGGTGCCGAAACGAAACTAAACCATCTTATCATGCATTGGTAAAACACCGGTATTTTTGGTATATTAGGAGGTGGCTCAGCTTGTGCTGACCTAGGATCCAGATCCTAGGTCAGCACAAGCTGAGCCACCTCCAATTGCTTTCTGTGTTTTATTTTTTATGTTCATGGTGATGTTTGTACGATTAAAGGAATAAACGCATTTTTATTTATTTATTTTTATTTATCCTTTTATTGGCACGCGCGGATGCTGCATACGCGCCGCGCCGCCGACAGGTGACCGCCGAAGCGGTGGCTCATGGTGTTATCTACAGCCTACTATTTAGGTAGGTATTTTTCACTTGATGTATTTTATTTTTGGCGGTATCTGTCAAATCGCGCTTATCTGGCGAATATGATGTAGTAGCGAGTAGCAACCCTAGGCGATCAGGCAAGTTGATAGAAAAAGGCGAGAGCGGTCCTTCTGTAAACTCTTTATTTTGTGGCAGTACTCCACGACCGAACTTGTGCTTGATACAAATGAAGCAGCTGTTCCGGTGTAAAGTATCGCCGAACCTTAAAGAGGATACCAAGTATTTTGGCAGTGGTTTTTTAGATTCAATAGAGCTACCAAAGTTGAGGTTAGAGGAGAGTTCCATACCTACCGGTGTAAAGTATCGCCGAACCTTAAAGAGGATAATAAGTATTTTGGCAGTGGTTTTTCAGATTCAATAGAGCTACCAAAGTTGAGGTTAGAGGACAGTTCCATACCTAGGAGCTCGAGGTGGTTGGTTATTGGTATGGGTGTATTCAGGGAAGTAGGAGTCAGATGAAATGGACTCCGTTTGGCGGATAACAGACAAGCCTGGCTTTTGTTGGCGTTGAACTCAACAAGGTTAGCTTCGCCGCAGTTCGCCGCAGTTCTGCGACACTTTTTCGCCGGAGGTACTCCGACATTTATAGCCAATAAGTCAAAAGAGCAGCCATCAATCATGCGATAATTGCTGCACTCCTGCACCGAGCCCTTGCCCTTGAAGACTGGCGTGATAATGCTCAGTCTCCATTGGCCAGGTATCTTCCTGGTGAGGAGAATGCGGTTAAAAAGGTGGGTAAACCCACACCACGAGAGCCCATCGATTTCCACGCTTCGATAGGGACCAAATTGGGAGCAAATCGACCAGCATAGGAGCTGGTCGATTTGCTCCCAAAACAGTGCCTTATCCGAATCGCTACAACCGACCTGCGGTGCGTTGGCACTTATCAAATTGGTCCTGACCCCTTTGATAAGCACCCTCACGAGCACAAGGCGGTCGCTAACGCGATTTACTTCCAAGACACTATTCTGGAATTACTCGGACAGCACCACCCCCACTCCATTGGCCCCACCAGGAGAACCCGCGTAGATCAGCTTGTAGCCGTGCCCGATGTTCCGGGACCTGTTGCCTCTACAGCGAGTCTCCTGCAGGAACGTCACAGCCACCCTCCGCCTGGCGAGCACATCGGCCAGCTCACGAGCGCGTCCCGTCAGCGTGCCAACGTTCCACGATGCGCAGCGGACCTTCCTCTGGACTAATGTCTTTAACCGGGCCCACCCATGGCCAGGTAGCCCTAACCCACTTAACACAGGAGTAGTTTTCCGGCGACGCCCTATCCAAGTCGGGTACTCTAGGCTGACTTTCCATTGTTTTTGGCTTGAGTTAGGTTTACGAGAGCGACTGCCATCTGACCTCCCAACCCACAAAGGGGAGCCGTCGCCAGAGCCTCCTTCGTTGATCAGCAGGGTGCACCAGCTTGCAGGCGAGGTTGGCTTGGGGCCCGAAGATGTTGGAGGACCCCCTTACACCCCTAAAAGAGCAGCCATCACTGACTACCCTTATTAACCGTTCACTCAGGAAGTCAGACATCCAGTCACACAGTGCGGTGGGAATCCAAACCCTGTCAAATACCTTCTAAATGTCTAGAGAGACAGGGAGTGTTTCGCCGTGTTTCTCGATGGCTTCGACCCACAAGTGAGTTGCATTTGCAAGAAGATCACCAATTGATCGTTCACGGCGAAACCCGTACTGTACTGTTGTCCTCGAGGTACGCCAGGAGCTTGCTGCTTAATACACGTTCAATACTTTTGCAAAGTATGGAGGTGATTGCTATAGGTCTATAATTGACAGGGTCGGCTCGACTACCTTTTTTGGGCACATGTTACATTATCTCCTCCCCTTTTATTTCCGTGCTACGGGTCATATTAATTAGAATGACCTGAAGATTAATCGTTCCGATTTTCATGCCTTTAACACCATTTGCAGGTTTCGACTGAATTTTTGGGTGTACCGCTAGCACTACTTGCGAAATCGATATCGATATGGCATACTACTAAATGATATAGTAACTATGTTGATGTGTGAAAAGTATGCAATCTGCCAGGAACTATGTAGATTTTTTCAATTGCCTTTAATTTTAAGATTTTACTTACAAAGTTACTAGGTATATCACTGACTGAATATGCTTATAATCATATCAATTTTGTAAGTCTTTTGATAATTACCAAAAGTTAATATCAAATTACGTCATCGTATGTCGATCAGTAGTCGAACTAAATTGCTGACTGAAAACAAAGAAACATAATTCATTACGATCGTCGCTAACAAATTGACTGATCGTGCGTGCCCAAAACTTTACTACATTCTAAACCTCAGAGGGCCCAATGTGACTTTTTGCACACCCGTGTATGATGAATTAATGAATGGGGTGTCATAGAGGGTGGTCAAGCTATTAGTTATACCAGACAATTTTGAGCTGTGAAAAATAGGTTTAGAAAACAACAATTTACTGTTGCATTTTGTGTGTTACATTTTTTACACAAAAATAACTTTTAGTTTAGAACTGGTATTATTTTAGAAGCAAAAATATTTTAATGGCCGTTTTGCGCTGACTAAAATAAAACGAATGGGTACTTATTTAAACTATTTGAAGAATGAAAAAGAAAGGTTATAATAAAAGTGCATTTTGATGTGTAGGAGTAGCAGGAAGAAAAGTCAGGCAAACTAACTTATATCGCAGATATCCTTTTTGATGGTTTGTATGTACTTATATAAAAGAAAAGCATTTCCTCTTCGTATTATTTATTTATATAGTCAAGTGAATTTGACTGTGGATATGTGAATAGATGTTTCAACTTTCCTCAATCAAGTCAGTTGACATACAATTTCCAGATACTCGTATACTGTCTTTCAGATACCGGTTCTACACACAACAACATGGTCTAGGGATATATAAAACTTTTTTTAAATAACTTAAAAAGTACTGGCCTTACAAAAAAAAATATTCATGACAGATTATAAAAACATTATTAAGTTCCTTTTTTAAATTCAAATTTGTATATAAAAGGTTTTGTTTTAAGATGAAATTTTCATTCATTGAATTTCTTCCAAAGAAGTAAATCTTCACGAACTTCTAACTTGATTAAAACTCCATAAATTTCTATAAATCTTTGTCAAACGCATCTCCGGTGTTCATTTAATCATGCCACGTAGACACTTGACCAGGAACGAAATGTTAAGAGCAGTGGGCATGATTCAAGCTGGTGCTACCCAAATTGCGGTTTCTGCTCCATGAGGACTTTGGTCCAGGCTTTGGTCACGTTATCCTGTCATGGGGGAAGTGGTGGAACGGCACCGAGGACCTCAACGCATTACAACACATGTGCAGGACCGATTCATAGTAAATGCTGCACGAAGTCAACCAAATGTAACGGCGATGCAATTTGTTCAAAGGTTCAGAGTGAGTATAATTTGCTGGTAAGCGGTCAAACTTTGAGAAGACGACTGCATGAAGTCAACCTACGTGCTCGTAGGCCACTTTGGGTACCAACGCTAAGGAGAGGCAATCGAGGAAGAAGATTACAATGGGCTATTGCACACGAAAACTGTAACCATTCTCAATGGTCACTTGTGCTTTTCACTGATGAATCCAGATTTGGATTTCATCCTGATTCGCGAAGAGTACGCGTTTCGAGAGAACCTGGACGTTGGAATCGACTGCAGCACCCACAACAAGTTCATCATGCATATCAAGGTGGTACGATTATGGTTTGGGCAGGAATTCGTCTCAGCGGTAGAACGGACCTCGTTTGGATACAAGGCAATATGACTGCTCTGAAATACCGAGATGAGGTGCTAGAGCCTGTAATCTTGCCCCACAGACAGCAAATGGGACAAAATTTAGAGCTAATGCACGACAATGCCCGTCCACATACGGCGCGTATCGTTACAAGTTGGTTTCAACAGCATGATATCCAAGCTTTAGACTGGCCTGCACAATCCCCTGACTTAAATCCTGTTGAGCATGCCTGGGATATGCTTCAGAGAAGAGCTCTTAGGAATTTCCCTGAAGATATTGTGCATGAAAACCAGCTTTTCTTGCATCTTAGCAGGACTTGGGACAGTATTCCACAACAGGATATTGACACACTTGTTTTGAGTATGCAGAACCGCTGCAGATGTTTCAGGAGAGTCTTACGTGGATCCACGGATTATTAATTATAAGTTTTCAACAATTAAAACAAAAAAAATGTTGTTTTGTTTAGGTTTTGATGTTTCAAAAATAAAGTTAAGATTGAAATTCTGTCTGAGTTTTTCCTCTTCTTAAAAGTTTTTTTTAAATTTAACTTTATCTAAAAGTTTATTTATCAGATTAGATAGGCTATTAAACAAGGTTTATTTTAATGTGTAGGTGTCTTAACAAAAAGTTAATAGAATTTTAGTTATTTAGGTTTAATTGAAATATCCCTAGACCATGTTGATGTGTGTATAAATTATTAATAATTATGAAAATATAATGATCGGACTTTATTTTTTCACTTCACTGCTTAACTAAAATGTACAATTAAAAGTTAGCGCGACCAACGTAGTGTGGTTTGACAAGTGGTCGTTGTATGTGTGCAAGTAATAATGTCCGTCTGTAGCCAATGGGCTTTCAGGCTCGTGTCTGCACCTGTCTGAGCACGCTGTTACGCTTAATTGAGCTGTGAGAGAAAGGGTTCAGTAGATTTATGGACCTCTGAGCTGTTCTTCGAACAATAATTTTCAACGTTTAGTCTGTCAATTTGATGTTTCTAGTAACGTGTATTATTTGTCGGGCGATACAGTATAGAGTATCTATATCTAAGCTTGAAAACCTTTGCTTAAACTCAAAGGCAAACCATTTTATAAATGTAATTAAATTAAATTGTGTAAGCCTAATGTTTTTTAACCATAAAAATATGTATTATAGCTTAGCTGAAGAAGCAATCAAATATTAAACTAAAAGTGTGGGCAAGCAGAAGAGACGATAAAAAACAACAGAATTGCCTTTATAAAACTAAAAGACAACTTTTTTTGACGAAGTAGAATTTGTATCGAGAACGAAGGTAGACATTTTGAACATTTCTTGTAAATAAATAATTAATAATTAATAACTATTTCTTTTTGTTCTATTAATTAAACTTTCAAATGTTTATTCTTTCTATTATTTCTTTAGCCTTCCTGCAGTAATTTTTGGTTAGATGACAAATTCATGAACTTCAGGAATGATAAAATGGCCAAAAAACAGTTATTAATCTGATGGCTAATTTCAAGAATTTTCCACCTCGCTGTCTTTGAAGGCTGGTTTTAGCCAAAGTAGCCCAATAAGTACTTTTTTTTTGTAATGATTAAGAAAGCTGAGATTCTGGAGCATTTTTGAGCTTTTCTTAGAAACCATACAGTCACCCGCTTAGATTTTTAATTTAAAGTTGAAAATTTAAGTCTTTATTCATCAACCGTACATTTTTGGTTTTATACAAACATTTTCATCATTTTGGTCAAAGTTATGAAACTGATTATTTTATGCATCAAAGTACAATTAAGGATGATTCAGTTGGGCAAAGAAAAAAATTAAAAAGTCTTCTACTTTTTAAAAAATAAAAAATTTAAACTTTTAGGTCCGAAATTCTCAGAAATTCAGAAAAAAAATCATAACTCGAAAACTATGAACAATCGCGGTACATACATGGGGGTGATTCGGGTACCCCAAAGGGTGCTCTATCTGTGAGCTTCTACCGAACACTTCTTTTTGGGACACCCTGTATTTCCTTGAAGTGAAACTAACAGTGAATTATGTCAAGGAGAACGACAACAGTTATATTTTGTTTTCCATCATTCGTTACCTGTATCTTTTTACCTTTAGAATTAAAAAATACTCCTCATTTTTGAAAATTAGTATGCCTTTTTGAAATCCTTACCAATAAATTAAAAAGGAAACCTTGTATTGCGACTTTGTCTGTCCATCTTTCCAACGTAAGCATTCCATGGTCTGATGGACCTGAATCAATCTTACCTGCTTCAGTGATACAGATAACGAAGATCTCAAGGTACCTAATGGCGTGGAAAAAAAAATGAATAAACTCAGCAGTGCGGATAACTGACTGCAATCGGTTAATAATTTATACCTTAAACGAATACCATTATGCATAAACGCAGACAACAAATGTCTATGTAGTTTATTAAGACAAAAGACACACAATACATATTTACAGGCCTTTGAAGACGCTTTCAGACAACAACTATTTTCCACTTAGGCTTCAGGCTTTCAAAAAAGCATTGTGTTTCTATACACAATTATGGTGCATTTCTTTTTTTTATAAGATTTTTTTTTATTAGTTTTCCTTGCGTTCATATAAAATTAATTCACACCTTTGAGGTTGTCGACCAGATAACAAGTAATATTAAATTCTACAGGAAGGAAAACTTTTCTAAGATAAGCTCGGGACGTAATTTCGTTACGCCGTTTAAAACTTTACGTTTGGAGGGCACAAATTTGCAACAATGTTTTAATTAAATAATTTTTCATGTTGCCTACGCAGAACTCCGTTTCTTGGTTATTAACCTTGCAAAGGGTTCTCGCGAGATACGGTCCCCAAATGTTTTTGTTCAAATTGACACGTCAAGTCTCTTAACGAAGGGTATTTGCTAATAGGAAATGTCTTTTAATGGGTAGTTTTGTAACCAATGTCATTAGTAACGTGCGTTACTGCCTATTCACAAAAGCCAAAAAAACTAATTTATTCATCACTGTTGTAAGTTAAAAACATCACGTTTTGCATAAATTCAAACATAATTAGGTACTTATCCTAAATTCCTCTCAGCATTGTTCTCTTGAAAACATTTATATATTATTTTGTCTAATAATCCACATAGTAACTTAAGTATTTATTTGTTTCACCCCAAAAATCCATATAAAAAGATGATATTATAAACAGATCAACATGACTCTTATTTATGTTCCGTACATGAATTTGATTTGGCTGAAATATGGATATAAATAGTAAAAAATCACAATGATATTTTTAGAATCCAAAGCATACATAAACAATATAAAATCTGGTTTCCATGTTGAATAGTTTATTATGTTAGATGTGGAAGTATAGTGCCCTCTATTATCAATCCGGATCATGTTATATCTGGACCCATAAATATGCTATATATCTAATTTTAAGACCTTTATTATACTTATGGAGTGTAATAAACTCATTAAATTAAATTGAATTAAAAGCCGTAACGGATCAGAAAAAATACCCTGTTATATTAATGTTAGATGTGGTAGTATAGTGCCCTCTATTATATTTTCATGTTCAATCCGGACCCATAAATGTACTATGTATCTAATTTTAAGACCTTTATTATACTTATGGAGTGCAATAAACTGATTGAATTGAATTAAAAGCCGTAACGGATCAGAAAAAAATACCCTGCGCAATAAACAATAAATGACTTTCCTCAACCGCCCAGTGAAAATTAAAGCCTAACACTAGGTAGGCCAGAAGAAAACAACATTCTCAGACAGATAACTTTAACAATGTTGGTCGCCGCAATCACAGTAATGTCCGCCGCAAGTCGCGGGCTCCGCGGCCATTTAGGGGTCCGTTGAAAAGCCGGAACAGCAACGATCCATCACGGAGAGTTACGACTTGCGACGCGACGCGACACTCGCTGCTCTGCGAGTTAGGGTCTTCCCTTACTAGTAAATATGAGGAAAATTGTAATTCGTACTTGTAAAGTTCTTTTTCTTTTTCTTTTTAGAACAAACGAAAGGATTTATTCGTTGACAATTTACCGTACAAATGAAGAAGCATTAAAATGTATCGCGCAAATATGGCGAATCAGGCTCTTAATTTGTCGAGAAAGCAGATATCAAAAAATCAGTTTGGTCGTCACCAGTGACTGATATTGTGGCCTTCAAAAGCGTTAATATCTATGGGTGGAAAGGAACATATTTCTTTAATTTCATAACTAATCAAATATTAGTATAAAAATAATTGGTAAACAGAAGTATTAAAGTTTCCGTTAAAATGTCCATGTACAATCTAAGTCAGCTTAAACATTTAACAAGGACAGCATCCTTACAGCTTATAGTCCATAGCTCTGCACTCAATATATGGTTTACCCCCAGAGGACTATCTAATGACTTAATAAATACAAAGTGGCAGAGTAACCAAGGAAGCCACAGAACAATTTGGTTGTTTACCAACCGCGGCGAGACGAACATTCGTCCAGTTGTTTTCCTAATCGCAACTTGTTTCTTCGACCGAGTGAACTGAAGTTCATCGTGACTGGTTCGTACGCTTTTGGGGTTCCGCATTCTGAAACAAAAGAACGGGATCAAAGAAAAAGCCAATAGTTGTCTCCCCATGAAAGGTGGTCACATAAAAAATAATAAATATCTGGGAAACCTTACATTAAGATCATCTGACCTTGGGGTCAAAGTGACTCTGATTGGTTTGGAGTGTTTTTAGAACAAACGAAAGGATTTAACGAAGGTGGTTTGGTTTGGACCAATCAGAGTCACTTTTGACTGACAACACATTTGTCCCGTTTGGCGTGGAGACATCTGGTCCGTAGGGTCCTTGCGCCAAAAAGTTTTTCGGGACACAAGCCCAAAAACTAGTGGCCTAAACAGAAGAGTTGGTCTTTCCTCGCTCAAAGGCTCAGTATCAGCCATCTAGCGAGCAAACGCAGCCAGCGTTCTAGGATCTTTGCCCCATGCCCCCTGTGGCTAAGCAATGGGCCTGCAACTACGAGTAATCCAATAGACTAGGATTATAGCCCCGCCAGGCCGTGATATACAAAGAGGATCAGTCGTAGAGTTCTAACTCCTCGTTTGTGCCACGGATTAGGTGATAAGTCCATCAAACCACCACGCTTAAACCCTCTAGTTTAGCATAAGCTACGGTAAGCGATTACCACCAGGCGGTCATCGTGCTTGTTAGCATTCCAACTACTAGTAAATGTTAACATTCAATAATAAATAACTACTTACGAACAACTAGCCTTTTTAAATAGAGGTATAAAAGTAACTCAGACTTTTACCCCTCTGCGCAAAATAGACTCACACTTAACTGCTTTTTGCTGCCTCTCAACAAACTCAAACCAACCTAACAATTAAGTAAGTACTTTTTCCTCTTCAGGCGAAAATAAAATTTGTTGATTCAAGTTTTCAAAGCGAGGGAATGTTGACGCTGTTATTTTTCAATTTCTCATTGGAGTAAGATGCTAAATAATTAGAAGATTATCATCATATCATAAGTGCACATATTTATAAATTGTATAGTTACGATTAGTTGGTTACAAACAATTATTATTAAAAGTATATATCACTAATTTATCATCACATCTAAATGTTTCTTCTTTTTCTTTGCCTAGGGAAAACCTTTTTTATTATCGTTGTTTAACTTTAGAAAGTATACTTACTTACTGCCAGGCTCACCTTACATTAAATGAACAGAAAATCTTCAGATCTTCAGGTTAGTTAGCCCCTCAAATTACTAATAATAATCACTGAATAATTATCTGTTATAAAACGACTTTAATGAAAACAACAAAAGCTCATTCCAGTCATCACTTTTAAGTTTCTTGCAAGAATAAAACCATTACGTAAACGAGTGAGCAAGCAAAGGAAACCAAAAAAAAAACTGCTCGTCACTTAGCCGCAACAAAGTTGCGTCTGTTTACCGTAAACAAGTTGTGTTTAGGAGCTGTTTATTTTGACGTAGCAGTCGCTGTAGTCGTAAACATCCGAGTGCTGGCGCCCTCTAGAACTTGTGACGTAAAGTTAACATGTGCCATAGACAATTAAGTCACAGGTTTCATAAAGTACTTCTGAATTAACCCTTGCTAAGGAATTGCTTCAATAAAAAGGGGTTTTTAACTTTATCAGTGAAGGAAAAATGCACTCTTATAGGATTTGTTTGCCTCTATTTCATTTTCTTAAATAATTGATAGAAACCTTACCCAAAAAACAGTAAAATAAGTTATTTTTCAAATCAACGTTTACGCCTTTAGAAACGCCTAATTTAAATATAAATATCTTCTTTATGCATTTCGTGTTTATAGAATAACAAGACCTGACTGTTTATAAAAGTTCTGTCAAGTAAATAACGGTAATTTTAAAAAGAATAATATAAAAGTTTTTTTGCATAGAAGATATCTGCATTTAGACAAAACAAAATCATCCGATTGTAGTTAATACACAGCACAAGCATTTTCACTCAAAAGACTTAAGCAAGAGATTCAAGAACGAGCAGCACTTAAACTAAGTCACTGAACCGTCTGTTTCCAAGCAATATAAATTGGGACTCTTTGTTACAAGATTTAAACTGATCACCATTCAATCCACGCGACGAAAGAGGATAACTTTATTCTCTTACTTTTCTTTTTAAAATTAAAGGCATCACAAGAAATTGAGACTAAAATTTGTATTCTCCTAGAGCGGTCGACTGTTTTTTGTTTATTTCTTAGTAACTTTTTTATTGTCCTTGTATTTTTTGGGGGCTCCAAAGCGCCTGCAGAATTTTTATCATATTTTCGGTAGACTTTGACTTTTATTTCTCGATCATTGTTGACATAATCGACTCGGCTTTGTTTTGTGCCACCGCAATTAACTAAACTTAAATAGTGCATTTTGAAAAGATTACTGCTGGAACGAGACTTTCGATTAACTTCTAATTCAAACCGTTAGCTGTTGCTCTGTTCTCTCCTTGATGACAAGAAAATATGCAATATGTCACTTTACACATCGTGGCAATCCCTGCTAGCAAATTAGATTGTGTAACACAAACAAATTTGAGCTAAAATGATAAAGTTCTACTAACCAAACCCCGAATTGTAGGCAAGAATTTCAGGACTTGTAATTTCACCAAACGTAGTAGGTAGTTCATATTCAAACGCGCGGCCCCGGTAAATATTTTCTTCATTACTCGCTTATTTTTATTTATTTTCTTTTCTTCCAGGCCGCGGTGACGTCCGAGGAGGTTTTATGTCACCTCCTTGAGAACTAACTGTAGCAAGCTTATGGCCATTTCATTAATGTACTTGTACTACTTGTACTAGCGGTTGTCAACGACTGCGTCCGCGTGGTCTAAGCTTGTAAATGATTTCAGTTATACATCGGTGACTGTTTTAATATACTATGTATTATTCACGTTAGGAACCTTGATGACGCTTCAAGGGTACAAATTAAATCTTTGTCCAGCAGACAGCGCGTTTGTTTATTTAGATCAAAAAAGTAAACAAAATGTTAAACAAACTTTAATATACTGCTTGCCGTTACCAGTCAAAACACGAGCCCAAAATATCACTAACCAGACCGTGATCGAACCCGCTTCCAATTACAAAGGGCAAATTGAAAACAAACTTCACTCTCAACCGGACAACTGCAGCTAAACCCAAATAAGTTTAATACCCTTGGTTACGGACTTTTACGTGGGGTAACAATATACGTATACATCCGCTAACAAAGTATGGAAGTGTCAAAACTATCGTGCGAAATTGTTTTGTTACATTGTCCCGACGGGGCGTTGTTTCATAATGTCCCATAAACTTGAACGTAGAGGCGCCAAAGTTTACTGGCGTAAGCGATAAACTGGCTCTTTTTATTCAAGCTCGTCAAATGTTTTTTGTAGTTACTTTATCTGAGTGATGAACTCATTTAATGACAAGATCATCTTACCTATAACTAAATCGTTTCAGTCAATGAACCTCTAGCGCTCCACGAGCCACTACACAAGGTTTCAAAAGATAATTGGAGCTAGTGCTGGGCCTATGCAATACCAGCTCAACCATAGATCTTATAAGAGCCAGCAAGACTGCCGTAGAAGAGTCGGAGTAGTTGTCGCACAAGATACAGGGTTGGCCAAAAATATCTGCATTGGCAACACTCGATTTCTCAAAAACCGTTAGAGGAAGGGGCACGCGGG
Organism: Udea olivalis; assembly: GCA_947369235.1. Lineage (NCBI taxonomy): Eukaryota > Metazoa > Arthropoda > Insecta > Lepidoptera > Crambidae > Udea > Udea olivalis. The sequence goes on from OX376351.1 coordinate 13,784,820, forward strand.
TGGTGGGACATTTTCACAAAAACAACGACGCCAATGTAGAATTTAAAAAGGATTACGCCTTGTAAGTGAGTGTTCTTAAAACAACTTGCAATAAACGTGTATCAATAAATAATTATCAACATAATAACATTTGTCCTAGTTGTGTTTCAATTCATGTTTCTAATATGTAAAAATGTATGGCTCACTTTGCATAAGCTACAGCTATCGATAAGAAGAAAAAGACTATAAGGTTTGATTTCCCATCGCGTCTTCTTAACCCTTGGACCTCCACCGGCGCGGAGCGGCCCGTCACGTGCTCCCTGAAGTGCCGGCAACAGAGCATGCAATTAGGCGACGTTTTGTGCAAATAATTACGACGGAATCCGGCCGCCCGACACTACGGGACTACGGTTTGCACCTCTTAATTCGCGACAAACAGGTACCGGCGCTGAATGTGCTCTTAATGTCGAGTAGATTTGTCGAGAAAGTTTCTGGTGAATAAATTAACTGACCATGGAGTTAAATTTGAAACGAAATTTGTCTGGCATTAGTTTTGCTGTTGTTTTTAATTGATGATTGTTTTGTAATTATTCATTTTAGATAAATTATTAACTGGGTTACAGGTTAAGTCGACCTAAATTCTTTAAGGGGTTGTAGTTTCCGACATTCTGACGGAATTGATTTGACTATGCCCCAAACTCAACCGTGCTTAGGATATTGGACTTTGAAGTTTAAAAAAAATCACAATAAATGAACAAACTGCAATAGACGATTTATAAGTCTTTCAGTAATATTAAAAACCAACTGTGGCAGTCATGTTGCAGATGTGTCTTAAAATATTTGTGTTTCTTCGGCTATTCAACGAAGTATCATTAAAAAAGACTTAGATGAAAGACTTCCAGGCATAACGTTTTTGAGCCTAGGGTATATATTTTATAGATACATTTTCCAATTTTCATTCAACACATTCTAGGTAGGTAATTTTCTGGTGACAAATTTTTCCTGGCTTTTTTGAAACTGTTTTTTCCAACGTATTCGTATGAAAATTGTGTGGTTTATTTTACTTTGGTTACGCAGAAAATGTTTTTATCTGTGAAATACACTTAAAACAAAAGCCGAAATAATACCGCAGTGTGTGGCAAAACGGAACAGTAACGCCTATACAAATAGCATTGGATTTGTCACAGTTTTTTATCAGTAGAATTTCGGGTTTCATCGTTATGGACAAACCTGTTAAGTTGGGTTTTCAATGTGCATTAAAAAAATGTGAAGCTAAAAATTCAAGGCAGCTTTACGGCTGTTGTTTGGTATCTACGTATGGAATCGAAATAGACCAATTAGTATTTTTTGCCAATTTTTTTCACGCTACTAGTGTAGGATTACGGATAAACGCACTGCCACTCAGCGTATGTCGGGCATAATATACCATCACGACTACATACCAAACGGGATAGTCAAAAGCAAGTGACTGTTGCCGTCTTGGTGAACGGAACACTCAGAAACCCACTTTTCACCAATGGTATTAGAACCCAACGTGGTATGTGGTGAGCCTCACGCCGTTATCCGGGTTGATTTGGTGTTTTATCGATGTTTTCCTTCACCGGAGAGTTATTCGGAATTAAATTTAGGTGAAACAAACATTGAGGATGCAGAACAAAACTATTGTTTTTGTTTTAAGTTGATGCTGTTTAGTCTAAGTGTTTATTGTTGTGATTATTGTTTGTTGTTATGTACGAAATAAAGTCGTTTTTTCATATTATTTCACTTTATCTTGTTGTTATTCATGGCAAGTAAAGTAAAGTAAAAGTAAAAAAAACATTTATTCATTTAAGCTTGTACAAAGCACTTATGACATGTCAAAAAAAAAGTATATTAAAATAATAATAATAAACGTAAATAAAATAGTACAATATTAGAACATATCGTGAATATACATAATGTGAATCTACCACCGGTTCGGACGTTGCTTCTTATCGAGAAGACTCCGGCAAGAAACTCGATAGTTACTCTTTTGAACTTTGTTTGTTTTACAAAAAATAAATTCAGAGTACAGTCAATGAGAGTAGAAAAAAGAACACAATATTGAGCAGAGGAGCTGATTATTCTTACTATGACCACAAACTTTTGTCGTTCAAGCTAAAACCTGCATTCACGTCGCACCTTGTTTGAAACTGTGACGGTTCACTTTTCTAACCCTTTACCTCTGCGAAGGTGCGAGTCGCTTTGTGAATGATCGATGCCAAAGATAACCTTCTGGAAGCTGATGCGGTGCTTTGAGCTAAACATGTTAGCCGCGGGCGATTACGGCCTTAGAATAGAAACCGAGTGGAGCATCCTGTTGTGATGCCAAAAATATTTAGCCGTTTCGGCTAAATTTGGATGTAGCGCCAGTGCTCAATGTCAAGTTCTTGAGACAAAATGTATATTTATGCGGTGAATGCGTTAAGAACTTTTATCAGAAATTACGAACAATATTCTTAAAATGTAAAATGTATTTATTTAAAATGATTAACTGGAAGTGGAATTTGGCATCCCATTTGCATTTAGTATGGTACTGTGCTTCTGGATAAGTGTTGTTATTCTAAGATTACGGTATGCTCTGTGTCTCTCAGGAACTACTGGAATGGTTTCTAGTAATACGGTAGCATGTTAAAAAATGACAACACCTTATAAACCGTGAAAATAATAAAATGAGGCAGAATATAAGGGCATACCGTAATATGTTTGTATATCAGTAAAATCTTGAAATAAAAAGCCTAGCAATTAGATTTGTCCAAACAGATAGTCATTAAAATGAATTACAATTTGGTTCAATTGTTTTTTTTTTCACAGTTCTAAGTGATTGCAGGCTTGAGTAATAAATATCAATTTTTACTTTTACAAGTTAAAACAAAAAGTGTCTTAACAGGCAGACGGGCAAGTAGTTGATCATCAAACGGTACTTTCTACTTCTGCAGTACGGAACCCCAATAAAACACAAAACGTTATATACCTTATCAAGAACAAGTCTATTCGGCAGAGAGGCAAGGCAGGGAGGGGGAAGGCGCTAACAAAATAAAGCCAGTGTTTACGGCGCACGATCATCGGCAGAACTAGTTTTGTTGTCTAGACAGATTACAGACGGAACCGTCTGAGGTTATGCGGTTCACCGAGATTACAACGAGGTGAACCTTGTTTATGACAAGTGGAATTTCTGCTAAGAAATATCGGTCTATTCTCGTCCTCTAATATGACGAATCTGTTAATGTAATTCGGAACGATTCTAAACATAACAACAAACTATCACGACTATATCCCAAATGGGGTAGTCAGAAGCAAGTGACTGTTGCCGTCATGGTGAACGGAACACTCAGAAACCCACTTTTCACCAATGGTATTAGAACCCAACGTATACTACTTTCGCCATAAGATGATATCCCTGACAGTTCATAATTGTCAATTATAATGCTGTAACGAATGTAATTTAATCGAGTTGGCAAAGAAAATGGAATCAGATTTACCAATTTTAAATTTTTAAGTAAATTCTTAATACACGGGTTATGGCTAATAAGTTATAGAATAAAACGCGATATCTCGAAAATAATAGTTAAAAATAGCACACAAGGCAGACGCACTGGTACTGATGCGAATGACGTGATTACAAATTACAAAATTGTCACTCCTATTCATCGATTTTTTGTCGATTCAGTAGTGTCAATACACTATTGAATGGCGTTCCTTTTCACGCATCAGCCGCTGTAAAGATATATTAATTTAATTTCAAATACTTCGTTTATTAACGGTTAATAATAATAACAATAATTTACTTGATAAGATTCGAAAGAACAATAGTTTTTAATAGTTTATAATATTTTATTTTGCAAGTTTCTTTTCATTTAGTTTGAAATAGCATGTGTGACACGGAACAATAAGAACTGTCAGGCATATCATCTTACACTGAAAATAGTATAGTAGGTGGTGAGAGCCTTCCGCCGTTATCAGGGTTGTTTTGTTTTTTTATCGATGTTTTTCATCACCGGAGAGTGAGTCAGTTTAACAATGAAACAAAGACGATTTTGGCCAGATTTGAGCTCGGAACCACACGAACTACGATCACGAATTAGGGTGCTTAACTACTAGCCCACGACGCTTTCTCAACTCGTAAGTACGAATATTATTTTCATCATCATCTTTTTAGGAAAAAGGAAAGCCTTGTCATTAAAAACATAGAGCCTAGTTCGGATAACAGCGTTATGTATACAAACGTATAGATAACTGTTGCACTTAGAGCTATGAGCTTCTTATTTTGTATTTTTAAATTGTCTGAAAAAAATAGTATTTATCTACCTATTGACCTTTTTAAGGTATGTTTACCCCTACCAGATGTTTGCATTTTCAATAGTAAAATTGTGTACTTTCGATTTTCATTTTGGTATTGTTTTATTAACGTTATATTATCGTTTTCGAAAAATCCCCGCCAGTTCCGGAGCTATCGGGCAGCGAAAGGCGTGGCAGATAGGGCGTGCTGTTTACTTTGCGCTAATGCATCACGCGGTTATCAGCGAGCCGCATGCGGACTACCAGCTTACTCGCTTGCCAAATGCTGGAAAATTTCCACCACTCCGCTGAGTTATAGTTGATAAGGCTAGATGTAGAAATGAGCCGCTGACGCGCGAGGGTGAGTTATGGGCAGCGTTTGTCTGTAACTCTTTGTTAGTAAGACTTAGTGGAAGATATGGTAGATAGTAATGTCTTATGTTAAATACTGACTTGATATAGCGTAAGTTAAATTGAAGAAGTTGAAATACAGATTTAGTAAAAGTTATTTGACTCGGGGACGAATAAAGATATCCATATGCTAATAAACGAATAATAAACACAAAAAAAACATAGTCGAATTGAGAACCTCCTCCTTTTTTTGAAGTCGGTTAAAAAGGCAATTAATGATCAAATTTAAATGATATACAAACAAGATCAAACTGAGATTGTGAAAAAAGGATCAATGCTACGATCTCGTAGCGAGAAACGTTGGACGGTCGTATTTGGCGACACGATTGGCGTAGTGCGCTGTAGCACGGTTTCTCGCCTCGATTTCCTTAGTGTCCCGGGTTCGATTACCGGTCGAGTCAATTCAGGAAACGATCTTTTCTGAATTGACTCGGGTCTGGGTGTGCTGGGAGACGCTCCTGGCTGATTTCCTTGTGTAGTACCTCGTGACACAGGGATATTTATCCCTACTTCGAGACCATTACAAGAGGTGTGTTGTCTGGCGCATATTTATATTTATATTTTATCGTAGCACTTTATGGCCACCTATTTCAGTATGCACATTTAATTACAAAATAAACAAACACGTGTATTTTTAAATATTTTGTTAAATTGAAATTCAATATTTGCGACTGCGACAGCGTCAGCGTCGCATCAGTCTTTGTTGCGAAGGTTTTCAATCATTGCTAATTGGTGAACATTGCGCGTTGAATCTTTTATTATCTGCATTTGTTGGCATGTTGATGATTTATTGGCAGTTCATAATGCCTTTGGATTAGTCCTTGTGCGTCATAACGTTACTAAGGACAGACTGGTCAGTTACTTGTTATTTAGTACTTGACACATACATAACATACACATACCATCACGACTTTATCCCAAGCGGGGTAGTCAGAGGCAAGTGACTGTGCCGTCATGGTGAACGAAACACTCAGAAGCCCACTTTTCACCAATGGTATTAGAACCCAACGTGGTATGTGGTGAGCCTTCCGCCGCTATCCGGGTTGATTTGGTCTGTTATTAGATGTTTTCCGTCACGGGAGAGTCAGTCGGATATTTAACAATAAACACAAAAATTTTGGTACTGGCCAGATTTGAACTCGGGACCACACGATCCACGATCTGAGTTCGAGCGCTGAACCACTAGGCCACGACGCTATCACTACTACGATTTAGTACTTAGGGTGTTTTTAATAAGTTGCGGGTTGTATCACGCACTAGGGATTGCTCCTCAAGTATGGAGCACGAGTGCCAGCGCGGCGGGCGTAGAAGGGCAATCCCGCACACGGACCTTGTTAAAACCACTCTTAGTTTCATGAAGACCTTTCAATGAGCTTCGCCATTGATACTTGAACCTTTTGTTAATAACTAACTAACTTTTAACTAACTTTTGTTGTCGTCAGTTTTTAGAACTTGTTAATAAATTTATGAATAATTTGGGTACACTAATGATATTTCTTTATAAACCATATACAAAAAAACCGTCTCTGTATATACCTCTCAGTCTATATTAGCAATTTTTAATAAATCAAAACCCTAACGAACTAAAACAAAATCCCACCACCAAAAACCAGTGGGTCTGTCAGCTAGGCCAAAACGCTGAACATGTCATGAAGTACATCCGAGTCGAGAGTCGTTTATCAGTCGGTCGAGTAGCGACGCGTAATTAAACGTTACACAAGACACACATAAGCCTGAAGGATGGCAAACATGATACGTTGATAAAAACAGGAACGCTAAAAAAATTAGTACACTTATATTTGACTAGCCACAAGAAAACAAGATCAAAACATAGCAAAACAGGGAAAAAACGGTTTACAGTAAAAAAAACACTTTGCATAGCTGCAGTTCTTTTGCAATGGTTTTTGCCTGTTCATGGCGCTACCAAACTACACTATAGTAGGACATCTCAATTATACCCTAAGCGCGGATAATCTATATTCTTTAGCTGAAGACATACATTCCTGACAATCTGACCAACCAAGGCAAGAAAACCAATTTATGACTTCATCAAAACATGTCATGGCTTTGACAAAAAATCCTTATTGGCAGAAAATATCATCTGTTTCAGTGCAATGCACGCTCCATTAAGTGTAGGTCCTCCTCCGAAACAAAATTGAACTGCTATGTTAAGTAGGTATTTTTATTCGTGACTGAAGCTGTGCTGAAAATATCACGTACATTTCTATATCTTTCTCCTTCGGAGATTAGTTCTCTATCTAACTAGTCCGTGTGTAGCCGCGTTCTGCGACCCACGACCCGAACAAACAGTCTGCCTCAGACAAGTGAAATGAAATGGATAGGAACGAACTTGCACGATGGTTCGAGTGTCGGGTGTCGCGGCGACGCGCGATTACCCCGTCTCCCGGGTGCACCACTTCACATTCATTTGCTTTGGCTGATTGTGAGGAAAAGCAGTGAAAACTTGGCCAATCTTGGCAACCAAAGCTACAATGTGACGTGTCGGCTAAAACTTCGACGCATCCTGATACAAAGAAGTAGGTCAAGTTACACCAAGACCATGTGACTGTAAAATAACAGAACTTGAAGTGATAAACATACTATAATTATTTTAAACACCCTTATAAATGGGTTTATTTATTGGTCAAGCAGGTCAAGTCAAAAAGTTAAGTGCTATACCTAACTCGAATTCGTTGTATTGTTAACTGATTTTTTTTAAGAATACGCTGAGATTAGTTGTCCATTAACATTATAAGTTAAACTCTTAAAAAAGCTTAATTCATTAAACTTCCTTGTGAGACCTTCTTACTAAGCAAAATCATATTTTGAATTTATTGTTGATAGTTTTACCGTAAAATCAATTCCTAATTTATTTACTGAAGTTGAATTTCGTCAGTGAAGCCTAATTGATTTATTTAAACACTTCAGAAGATGACTTAAAAGGCACTGCTACAACTTACAATGCACTAAACATCAACCTAGAAGAGATGTTGTGTGAACTACATTTATTGTAGGTACAAAGAATCAACCTTTTTTTTCTATCGCTATAAAAAAAGGGTTTTCTCATAATTTTGTCCCAGCCCTTCCTAGCAATATTTATGTTAACAAGCAATGTATTTTAGGAATAACTAAAAATTTCAGACCCTGTAAACCGTCAAGTAGAAAATTAACCAGACCAAAAGTTCATAACGTAGCTGCGTTTCTTAATACAATTTAACTACACAATGAACAATGGCGAACCCTCTTCTAAATAAACGGTTCAACCAAGTCTAGACGTCTTTATAGGGCCCAAAAGGCAAATTAAACTAATATACTACTCTGCCTAAATACTCGAGATGAATATGCCGAGAATGCCAGGAGCCTCACTACCCTAAAGTATTAATAAATCAATATTAATCATACGTCAACGTCTTATTTGTATTTGTCCAAGGTTGACATTCAGACGTCAGTTCTGAATAAGCTCCCTTTAAAATTACTATAAGTGGTCTTGGATCGGGTGCTGTTCGTGAAGAAAAGCTGTAGTTCATGAATCAGGCAGGTGTGTGAATTTCACATTTAGTAATGTATCAATTTTCGCAATCGACTCAATGTCTAGACGTTTTTACGACGTGCAGAAAATATATTTTTAGGAAATTATCTTTACTTTTGAGTTTATTGGTGATATCACTATTTGTATGTTGACAACACTAGCCGATGCTTGCCTTTGCTCCTGCCGAAAAAAATACAGGGCCCTATTGCACTGGAATACCGGAACCCTACTACTTTTTCAACGGGTCTTTTACGTAGTTTAAAATGACGCTGTAGCGACTACGCAAAGCGTGTCGTGGCTTTGCATAGTAGCGACACACGCTGTGGCGAAGTGAAGCTAAAATGACTTTTTATCGTCACAAGTCGCTTCAGCGTCATTCGAAACGACACTCTTGTCCAGTCACCCGTGTCTAGCCGTGTTTTGCCTCCAAATTTGAATCCTAATCACGACTAAACTAGATAATTCAATCCTTATTCACGACCGTCAGTACGGCTTCCGACCAAAACGGTCTTCGGGTGATCTTCTAGCGTACGTAACACACATCTGGGGGAAGGCTATGGACAAGCATGGGGAATCTTTGGCCGTCAGCCTTGACATTGCCAAAGCTTTCAACCGTGTATGGCATCGTTCACTTCTTTCCAAGCTTCCGGCATATGGTCTGCTACCTCGCCTATGCGACTGGGTCGCCGGATTTCTGGAGGGACGTAGAATCCGCGTCCTTTGCGATGGTCGAAAATCACGCTTTCTCCAGAATAATGCCGGAGTGCCGCAGGGCTCCGTCTTGTCGCCGACGTTGTTTTTTCTGCATATCAGTGACATGTTATCTCTTGGTAATTCATTGCTATGCGGATGATAGCACGGTCCACGCGCGTTATTTCGAGCGCCCTGGGGCAATGCAGACTGACATCGAGGAGAAGAGGCGATGTCTTATTGTTGAGATTGACGGAGTGTTGGACCACATTTCAGAATGGGGTGCATGCAATCTTCTCGAATTCAATGCCAAGAAAACGCAGGTGTGTGCATTCACAGCAAAGGCGTCGCCGTTACTTTCCCATCCTAGTCTTCAGAGCACCCCGCTACTGATTAAGGATAGCCTAAACATCCTTGACATAGATGTTCGTAGCAACTTAAATCAGCGGAACTACATTGAGAGCGTCATTAGAACTGCATCCCGTAAACTCGGAATCCTGAACAGAGTGAGACGATTCTTCACGCCTGGGCAGCTGTTGTATAAGACACAAGTTCACTCGTGTGTGGAATAATGCCCTCATCTCTGGGACGGTTCCGCCAAGTACCTACTCGAAGCTCTTGATAGGTTGCAACGGCGTGCTATCCATGTCATTGGAAACCCAGAGGCGACTTTGACCCTTGAGTCTCTCCAATTGCGTAGAGAAATTTCCAAGCTAAGTGTTCTCTATCGCTTCTACAATGGGGAATGTTCTGACGAGTTATTTCAGTTATTCCATCCTCATCTTTCTACTCCCGTACCACGCGTGCTGGACTACGGCGTCACCCACACACAATTCAACATATGTTGACCCGAACTAAAAGGTTCGGTGACTCGTTTCTTTGTCGTACCATCCAGACGTAGAACGCTCTTCCAGCACATGTGTTTCCTTCCTCGTATAGTCCCGGGTTCTTCAAGCGGGGCGTGAAAAGGCATTTCTGCAGGCCTTCAAGGTGAGGATGGCCAGCCCAGTGATTCGTTTGAAATGCTGGGCTTGTCAACCTCATATCTGGACCTCACAACGCTTTCCATCGGGTGGAGTTAGGTCATCTTGACGGGCAATATAAAAAAAAAGGTATTCGTTCTAGAAATCTTCTTTGCATAGTTCATTGTCCTGTTCAACATTCTAACAATTTTTTGACGACACAGTTTGCACAGTGCGCTGTAGCAGGGTTTTACGCCTTGACTTGCATGGTGTCCCTGGTTCGATTCCCGGTCGGGTCAATTCAGGAAATGATCTTTTCTAAATTGACTCGGGTCTGGGTGTGCTGGGAGACGCCCCTAGCCTAATTCCCTGTCTGGTACCTCGTAACACAAAGATATTTATCCTTACTTCGAGACCATGACAAGTGGTGTGTTGTCTGGCGCTATTTATATTTATCTAAAATTAAATGTATTGGGATATGACATTGTCATGTCATGTCATGTCATGTGTCATCCCAATACAGTTTTTTTACGCTAACGATAACGTAAATTTAAAGTGGTAACTCGTGGTAGACGTACTGATGTCTACCTTTTTGCCATAGTGAAAAACCATGTCAAGTTTAAACTTGTTTTACCCAAGTAAACTCAATTTAAGGCTTATGCTGTTACAGGAAATAAAAAAAATACTACCGGCTTGCGATTCACGCGGTACAAAATGAAACGAAAAATAACTATTTTTAAGATTGTTTTTAACTTTCACTGCATATGAAAAGCTGTGTAGTAACTACCGGGTTAGCTTTCTAAAGGATATCATTTTTAAAAGTTTAGTCTACACTCGAACCCCTTTTTTCACACCAATACTTTCCTCTCTTCTTCATTACACTTTCTTCATTTTTGTTTTACCTACTTTCAACAAAGAACGTTGTACTTCATCGCCTCGCTACTAGGAGTAATTTCTTGTTTGTCAGGTGTAAATATCTCATCCAGTAGTGTTTATTAAGTTAAAGGAACCCCATTTCAGGGCGCTACGTCTAGACGGACCTGCAGGACCCAAAAGGCATTATAGTGGATTACTTCAATACGTTGGTTATTGGTGAAATATTGGATATTCAGGTTTAGGATTATTATATGAAATTGAGATAAATAGTACTTTCTGCCAAATACATAATCTTACCCTGCCGCGTCTACCTAAGCGCAATTTAGGGTAATAAGGAATAAGTGGATATTGCCTGGGTCTTTATTTATCAGTAGAGTTTTTAGATGAAACCTTCAGTAATACACATTTTGTAAAATTATTTCTAAGTGAGTAATTCCTAAATATTATTTAAAAACATATACAAAAACGCTGTTTTTCCTTACAAAGTCCCCTGTTTCCTCCCTGAATAATGCTAGTAGAGAAATATGTTTTTTCCTTAAAATATATGGCTATTGGCATGTCCCTATGTTTTCCTTTTTTTGATAATTTTATTATGAAAAGAGACATGAGCCTTCGAAAATCAAAAAAAATGGTCTTATTTTCCGCTGTGTTCAAACATCCAGAAAATTAATTTGACTAGATTATATCTTTTTCTAATTCTAACTAAAAAAAGTAATTAAATCGGTCAAGTTTTCGAGGAGGGATCAGGAGACTACGGAGCGTCGTTTTTGTGTACTTTTAATAGGTATTTCGGTCTGAGTTGCAGTTGTCTCTATCGCTCTCTGCGGGGGGCTGGATGGAGGATAGCAAAAGACAGCAATAGATTATACGAGCTATTTTTCAATTCTCTCGCCCGTGTTGTGTGTGTGTTGAGTTGCCAAAAAAATATGTGGTTTTCCATGTCGGGTCAGCTGGTTCCAAGCAAAAAACAAGTTTAGAAGTTTAAAATAAAGCAAGTTTAAAACATTACCACAGTTTCTTAATTATCTATGCCAGCGATAACTATTACATGATAATCAAAAATACCCCCAATCAACAAATCCTTATTCCCTGCCAACGCCATTAGACGATGCATTTGCCGGAAGAATTTAATTGAGTTGTATATCCCTTTATCCAATACTGGGAAGCCGATTTGGCAAGTAAAATTAAGATTATATTATTAATTATTAATAAATACTTTAATTTATATACTATAAATGCAATTAAATGTTTTCTAATAAATTTTAATGTTAAATTTATATTTGTAATTAATGGTGAATTAAATGTTCATTTCTTGATGCTGCCTTATAGAAATCATTTCGTGCTGAAAACAACACTATGAGGTGTAAATCTAGCCTGCAAAGCAAAGAAATGGACTTTTGATGGTAACTTAAATTAATTTTATGATAATCTTGTTCTCATTTAAGTGGAAAATCTTTATTCGCAAAAAAGATTACAATAAAAAGAAGTAAACTTAGAACAAAACCTAAGATTACCCTTTGTTCTTCGAAGAACTTAGTTGCTCATGTTAGTAAGACGGTTTTAACAGTGCTTTAATATTTACAATATGTTTTTGCGAATATCTCATTTAAAGCAATGTTGAAAACAATCTGCTTATGGATTTATTCACACACAACTAATATTTATATCTGACCATATTTTTAAGTTTGATTTGATGGCACAGATTATCCATTATCATCACTTAGTGGCAAAGTAGAAGAAGGGAATCCAATTTTCAGCAAAATTATAATGATTCTCACTAAAACTAGGCGTCAACAAAATATTAAATTGAGGTTAGAAATACGAAACTCAAAGTTATTTTGACTAAAATTGGCACCAGAATGGCTTGTTCTTTTGCAAAATGAAGAGTTAATACAGTTGGCCGAAATTGCAATTTACACGTGAAGTCGTTCATCGCTTACGAATAACGGTGAGCAGTATTATTGTGATCATTGATCTGATTTATTAAAAGTAACAGTAATTACCTTTGGGACACAATGGTTTAAAACTCAAAATCAAATGGCATGGCCTGTTTGCTCTGGTGTGGGCCGTTCGGAAAAGAGCGTCAACTAATTGCGCCAACGAAATAACCTAAGAGTGACAATAGTACATGGGTTTTAAGACATTTATTCTCACTAAAAATTATTAACAATTCACTCACATGAGAACATAAAAATAAACATTTTGTTTGTTCCGAAAACGTACACAAGAACGGTAGCTTAACTACGAATTTATTACAATATACCGTCAAACAAACTACAAATACGAACTAGGGCGCTGATGGTCGGCGCAGCCACGAATATACTCGTGAAGTGCGCTCGCTCCCAATGCTAGATGTGACTTGTATTTGCAAATAGCTAAACTTAATTAATTGTTTTACGGAACGAGTTACAAGAAAAATAAGAAAGCTAATTAGTTTCAGAGCCAAACTTCGAATGTCACGTAACTCATTATGCGCTGAAGTTCCCAGTTGGACATGCCACGCAGCCAGAATAGAGAAAGGGTCTGAATAAGTTTAAGAAGTTAAAAAATATATTATTTGCCTCACTTTAAACGTCAGTTGGCAATTTTATTATGAAAAAAACAAACTGGAAAAACCTGAATATTTTAAAATGTTTGTTCCTTGTTTATTTAATTTTGGTTTGCTAATGAAGTGACTTTGGGCTTGAGTTGGCTTACGTACTCGTTTACGTACAACCTTCAAATATGAATAGTACATTATGGTACAAGTGTGTAATGTTGGTGATTACCGCTGAGGCGCCATTCAGACCCGAGCCGTTAGGTGAGGGTCTTAAGAGAGCCGAGGACGGTGATCATCAATACACACGTGTATCATACGACGTTTTTCAACACACTTGTGAAGAAAATAATACTAAAAAAACGTTTTATTAAGTAGATAAAAAGTTTATTTAGAGAAACAATTAGTAAATGTGCAGTTAGGAAAATTATAATTAACTATTTTTGATGGCATAGCAGATCAGATATATTATTTACTGAAATACTTTCATGTTCTATTGTTATTTGAGATGGTTCATTATTCGTGTAGGTAGGTGAAATCCAATTATTCGATGTACTTGGTGTTTTGCCAGTAGGACGCGCCTTAGAATCAAGTCTCATTATTTTTGTGATTTTTGAACAAAGGGGTATGGGTGATGTTGGCCTCATTTTTTAAAATTGCGGCCACTTACCAAACCTTATTTTTATGAAAGAACTTATCGAGAGGAACAAACTTTATATGGAGCAGATATAGCTAAAGTATATCGGAGCTGAGATATTAGTTATTGTATTTTTAACTAACTACTGAATTAAACTTGGTCCATACTAAGGAAAAGGTAAAACAGCAGCATTTTTTATAATCCTTAAAACTAGTTATAAACATGTGACGCAATTAGGATTTAAGAAGGCTAGATTTCAATGGCCAGGTGCAATATTAGGCCAATATTGTTCTTGTATTGTGGGTAAAAAGACTTTCAGGTGTTTTTTCAATGTAATGTCTCTAATCATCGTAGCCTAGTGGTTAAGCACTCCAACTCGAATCGCGGATAGTGTGGTCCCTAGTTTAAATATGACCAGAACCAAAATCTTTGTGTTCATGGTTTAATTTCCAACTAACTCTCCGGTGATGGAAAACATCGATAAAAACCAAATCAACCCAAATAGCGGCGAAAGACTCACCACCTACCACGTTGGGTTCTAATACCATTGATGAAAAGTGAGCTTCTGAGTGTTCCATTCACCATGACGGCAACAGTCACTTGCCTCCGACTACCCCATTTTGGATAAAGTCGTGATGCTATTTCTTCTTAGCGTGTCGATGGAACCCGAGAATTGATTACATCGTAGCAGCCCAGAATTCAGCCACTTGTATTGCGGATCGACTGCCGTCCATTAAATCCGCTGGCGTGCAGGTGTTGGGGCACGCCGGGCACGATGTTAAGTGTGCCATAGTTTGCACTGCACCGCAAACACAGTCCACATCGGAGCTTACCGAAAATCCCCACCTGACCAAGTTCTCCTTACTTCGGCCAACCTGAGTCCGAAGCCTATTTAAGGACTTCCAGATCGGCCATGGTAAATCATGTCCAGGAGGGAGGTTCTCGGCAAGCGGGACAAAAGGAGTAGGCAGAGAAGCTTTTTTGCGCCAAAGTTCACATCTGGCCTGTGCGGGTTCGGTAGAAAGTGGGGCGACACACTTAACGTGATGCTATGTAATGTTATGATGTCTCTAATAACGACGTTAAGAATCAATACCTTATATTTACATATTGATCATTAGAAAATGTATTTTGGAACGTAAAGTAAAGTAAAGTAAAAAAATCATTTATTCATTTAAGCTTGTACAAAGCACTTATGACATGTCAAAAAAAAAGTTTATAGAAATAATAATAATAAACGTAAATAAAATAGTTAGACGACCGACTTGGTGTAATGGTTAAGAAGTTGGCTACTACACCAGAGGTCGCGGGTTCGATCCCCGCACAGTACAAACATTTGTGTGCATGAACATGTCTGTTTGTACTGGTCTGGGTGTCTCCTATGTATAATAAGTATGTATTTACAAAAGAAAATGTTTTTAAGTATGTTTATCCATTGTCTAGTATCCCATAACACAAGCTTTAATTAGCTTACTTTGGGGCTAGATGGCGCTGTGTGGAATAATATTTATTATTATTTATGTCCAAGGATATTTATTATAGTACAGTATTAGTACACATCGTGAATATACATAATGTGAATCTACCACCTGTTCGGACGTTGCTTCTTATCGAGAAGACTCCGGCAAGAAACTCGATAGTTACTCTTTTGAACTTTGTTTGTTTTACAAAAATAAATTCAGAGTACAGTCAATGCGAGTAGAAAAAAGAACACAATATTGAGCAGAGGAGCAGATTATTCCTACTATGACCACAAACTTTTGTCGTTCAAGTAATCCTCTACATTATAATAACCTTGTTTCATTAACTTTGCTTTAATTGCAGATTTAAACTTGTGAAGAGGTAGATCAACAAGACTTTGAGGTATTTTGTTAAAGTATTTTACAGATTGACCCACAAATTAGTTTCCCACCTTGTGTAGCCTAAGACTGGGAGTTTTCAATTTGTTTTTATTTCTGGTATTATGTTTATGAGTATCACTGTTTTTTTTGAACAGATGCAAGTTTTTGCGCACATACATTATGTTATCTAAAATATACTGAGCATGCACAGTTAAAATATCGATCTTCTTAAATACTTCTCTAAGCGAGTCGCGTGGTCTAAGTTTGTAAATGGAGCGGATGGCTCTTTTTTGAAGTACAAAAATGGTGTTCAAGTCTGCAGCTGAACCCCACAACAGTAGACCATACGACATAACACTATGAAAGTAGCTAAAATATACTAGTCTTGCTGTTTCAATATCAGTCAAGAGTCTTATTTTTCTAACAGCACAAGCAGCGGAACTAAGTCTTCCTGCCAGGGCCGTTATATGCGGACCCCATTGTAACTTAGAATCTAAAGTTATTCCTAAAAATACAGTAGAATTTGTTAATTCTAATGGCTCGTCATTCATAGTTACAATAGTATCAACCTGTCTCACATTGGGCATAGAGAATTTGAAGCACTTTGTTGTTTTTGCATTAAGTAATAAATTATTACTAGTGAACCAACATAGTACTTTTGAGAGAGTATTATTTACATCGTCAAATGCTTGCTTACCTCTGTCGACTTTAAAAATCAACGAGGTATCGTCAGCAAATAATACTATCTCACAAATATCTTTGACATAGGTAGGAAGATCATTTATATAAATAAGAAAAAGCAAAGGTCCTAATATAGAAAAAATATACATCACAAAACAGGTACATCTTGAAGTGAAATACCTTCCTTTCGTATTTCTGCATCCTTTTTAACAGCTGTTATGTGAGGTTAACTCCATAAAGTAACATTTCAGAACTATTATTTTAGTAGAACTTAAGCAAAAAAGAATACTTTAAGAAATCATATCTCGCCTCTGATATCACTCATAACAATTCTGACCACTCCCAGATAAGTTTCTGTGTAAAGGGTGCTTGCTATAAATCAGTGATAAAATTATTGCTGTCCGCTAAAAAAAATGATGCCACGGGTCCATACAAAGTTACTCATACCCCACCTTCTTGTTTAGTATGGAATCTTCTACGTATGCTTCTGCTACATTGCTAGATAGCCACCCACCATGACGCTTCAAAGTCATTATAATAAAATCGGTCCAGTAGTTTCGGAGCCAATTAAATATAAACAAAAAACAAACAAATGAAAAAAAAATATGTGTCTGGGTGTTATTACGAGTATATATTCAGAAATATTTAAGTATCTTTCTGTCAAAAATATCAGTAGATTATGTCATTATAATTTAAAGGAGAAAAAATCTTTCAGCTCATAAAAACTTTGCTCATTAAGCCATATCAGCTCCTGAATTAGCCAGCAATATAGCTGCAGTTCTTCTGAAACTATGTCCAGTGTTACAGTAGTACTCAGCATCTGCTAAACCTAAAACCTTGGCTTTTTCTTTAGGCATAGAACCAAATTTGTTTATACCTATAGATACATTTACCATTCTGGTAATTTAGAAAGAACGGTCAGTTTATGCTTTTGGTGAACGCAAACTTTCATTCTTCTTAACAATTTCATAGAATTAGAATTACTTTAATGTGCATGAAATAAGGTACATTCGCAGATCTTATTGCTAATATCTAAATCAGAGCTCCTATTTCGACTTATAAAACTTTATACACAAGTGAACAAGAACTTTTAATTGCAACCATCAAAAAACAAAAAAATTAACAAAAAAAAACAACTTAAAAAAAAACTATTCCAAAACAAAGCACTAAAAAGTAAAGAAATAATTGCGTATTCTTCTAAAACTTATACGATAATATATTATAGGTACAATTATTGTTATTGTTGGAGTCGGTGACAGCCAAGGAAACACTACAATATACCTTTTTTTTACATATCACGTTTACGTATGTATGAAGGTAGTTACAAACCTACATTGGCTGACACCGATGATGAAATTTTAGTACGATAATATATATTTTTTTTTTTGAGTTTTTAGGTAGTATACTTTCCATAACGTTAAGGGCTTCACATCTTATATCGGGCGGTGTACAAAATCATTTTCTTCATAATTATACTGCATTCATTATAACATTAGAAATAATAAACAGGGGGGCTAAAATGAATGGCAATTTGCATTTGATGTTGCCATGACGATAACATACCTGAGTTTAGCCTGGCAAAATTGAAAACCCTCCCCGCCACAACGTATGAAGGGATTATGTAACATTTTAGATTTGGTAGAGTTATAGTGACAGTAAAAATGAAAACCCCTGTCTGTTTTAGGTTTTTACATCGAGAGTATAGTTCGATGCAAGACAAAATAATTTATTTAAGCAAAAGCCTTTATTATTTATTTAAGATAAATTCTGAAGTTCCTTTACTTTAGATGAGAACAATTAAGTGTAACAGCGCTATAACAGTAGATTTTAATAAATTCGGCATAAATGTTAAAAGTAATGATGTTTATTGTACTTTGACCACAAAGTGTACCTTAAAATGAACCTTTTTTACTTCTGTTTAATGCTATAATGAATGGAGTATAGTACTTGTTGACATTTTAATTGGCCGACCGACTTGGTGTAATGGTTAAGAAGTTGGCTACTACACCAGAGGTCGCGGGTTCGATCCCCGCACAGTACAAACATTTGTGTGCATGAACATGTCTGTTTGTACTGGTCTGGGTGTCTCCTATGTATATTATGTATGTATTTACAAAAGAAAATGTATTTAAGTATGTTTATCCGTTGTCTAGTATCCCATAACACAAGCTTTAATTAGCTTACTTTGGGGCTAGATGGCGCTGTGTGGAATAATGTCCAGGGATATTTAATTAATTTAATTTAATTAATAAATAACTGTTTTTTCAACAGTGAAAACGAGTTGTGAAAAATTTTTCGCAATGGCGGAATAAAATAATCAGTTTTCCTATGCGCGCGCATCTTACTATGGCGATCGGCCATAGAGTCAAATAATGAGGTTGCTCTTTCTTTTGGCTTTTCGCGGGTAGCGTTTTAGCCACGTACAAAATAGAGAATTTCAAGTTTTCTTCA
The DNA here is from genome assembly GCA_947369235.1 of Udea olivalis. Lineage (NCBI taxonomy): Eukaryota > Metazoa > Arthropoda > Insecta > Lepidoptera > Crambidae > Udea > Udea olivalis. The sequence goes on from OX376351.1 coordinate 13,803,709, forward strand.
TTACAGAAAAAACAAAAATTATATTTGAGTGAAAGTTTTTTTTTAAACACGTACAAGTTGAAATTATCTATTTAAATACGAAGTTGGATAAAATAAGTAAGCAATAGGTACATTAATTTATTTGTACTATTGAACACGATCTTGTTTGTATCGAAACTTTTTTTAAAAACCAAGCAACTCAACCAAAAAAATTCAAAAAACTCTATAACTCACTTGAGAATAATAGCTATGAAAAAGTCACAGTTTGATTACAGTACGTCTATCACGAGTTGCCACTTTAAATTTACGTTATCGTTGGTGTAAAAAACTCGTATAGGGATGACACATGACATGACATGACAATGTCAAATTCTAATACATTATTTTACGCAAACGATAATGTAATGTCCGTACAGGTGTCATTATGTGCCTAATTGCGGTGAAATTAGAGCCTCTTTATGAGCAAGTGTGTTGAAAAATAAATTAAAGTAACAAAACATATAATTCAAAGCACAAATTAATGAGGTAGGTAAATATTATGACCGCTTCATCTTAATTTGAAACAACTAAGCCAATAAATAAAAAAACGGTTGGTCCATATTTTTTTATTTTTGAAAAAATCTGATTTCAAAATATAAAATAATTTAAAAAGCCATGTAATAAAAAACACCATCTAATTTTATCATAGTGTAAAAAGTCGTACTCTTATTTATAAATAACTCAACCTGCTGTAATAAAAAAGTAAATCAACTCACTTAAGAGATACCGACAGATACCACAAAGTCTGAACCAGGTCACCGTCAACCGACGTGTACCTTTCATGTTTCTCGAGCGATTTCCCCTAATAGCAGGGCTGCGAGCGTAGTCGTCACTATATCAAAGTACAAATTCCGTCTCGTCAAAATAACTTCACTACACGCGCACGGCTACGGTATGAAGGGGGGTTCATATCACCAATTGGGCCCTGAATTCGCTCAGTGCGCTGGTTCTGGCCATCGTATCTTTTTCGTTGAGGGGAACTGTAACAGACCCGTGGCTGACGTCATGCTCTGACCCAGGTGCCGATAGGTGGCAGGAGGAGCACAGTCTTGGTAGATATCTGCACTTACAAAATTTACAAACACAGTTAAAGCCATTTGTGCTGATTCTGTCTGGATATAATCATTTTTAAAGTATCTACTTCAAAATATTCACTGTTTACAACTGCCTTGCGAACCTGGGATTCCAGGCGATCACAAAATGGTAAGAACTCTATAATACACTCTGCAAGCCCTATTTGGCTTATGTTCAGAACATAGCAATTATGAGTTTCGAATTCCAACTTATAGCAACAATAATATTTTCGGCGAGGGCTTGCAACACGCCGTGAAACGTAAGGTTAGTGGTTGAAAGATTTGGTTTAACAATCAATTGTTGTATTTTTTTCAAGAAACATGATGTCAAATCAATTTAGAGCTATAAGGTACGTACAGAACTAAACTTCTGGACACCACAACTCAAACCTCCTCAAGTCTTAATGAAAAATATGATGTCTATCTACTCAAGAGAGTGAACCACAACCACATCATCACAAAATAGCAATTCGATTGGCCATGATTCGATGCACATGCTTTTTCGCCATCACCGCTGTATTAAATCGAATCGCCAAGTACGCCTACTTACCTAGCAGGCGTAAAAACATTTTTTGTTGTTTTTGCTATAATAGTAACTGGCGACCCTAGCAATAGCTAATAAGAGGAGTTCCGGCGGCCAACAGCAAAACAAAAGGTGGTCGAGCGAACGCGAGCGGCGGAATAGGCTCGTTAACTTTTCAATTTTCCGACATAAGCTGAGTAATAGCGCGACGCCGCGAGTGCGGGCTCCTGGACTATTATTTACCGTGCTCCTGGACTATTATTTACCGTGCTCGTATTAACTGCACATGCTATGGGGATTTTCCGATCCAGAGGAATCTTGTTATGAGTTGAGTTTCTGTAGGTACACAGGGTACACTGGCAATTTTTGTATTTCTGCTGGACAGGATAAAGGTTCGTGTGTGTCTGTATTTTTTTGTGTCTAAATGTGTTGTGTTATTTTTTTTTGCTATATATGCCCATATGCTTAGTTTGGGGTCCAGTTGTAACGATGCCGTTTCCCTTCAGTCTCGTGGACGTTACAACCTCCACGATCGCTGGAAACTTCATGGTTTAACTGCTGGCCATTAAAAGTATTTTGTACTTGTTTTCAAATTTGATTCAATTCGATTTTTGTTTCGCATTGCATGCGCAGCTTTTTTGATTCAGTCCTACCAAAACCATCGTACTGAACAGTTTGTGAGCATTTTACCAGATTACCAGTTTAACTAGTATAACTTACGTGATGGTGTATTTTTAAATACTCTAAATAACCAATTTTGTAAACAGTTAAAACAGTTATAAGTAACAGGAACCCGTGTATCGGGGTAAGCATATCATACCTATTTACTTACCTATTACTATTAGATAATCTATTACCTAGGACTCTTTGTATTCATTTATTGTTATTTTGTTACAGTTCTTCTTTCCTACCTATACTTTTATCCTATTTAATACACAAGTCACTGGATTGGCTGATCTTTTATTAACTATTCCACAACTACATCTACTTCTAAATATTGTGTGACGAATCCCGGAGCTCCGGCTCCTGTATTGCTGGCAAGCATCGAGGATTCCCGTCATACAGTAACTAAATTAATTCACATTTGAGACTATGATACGTTACGTTACACCTATATCATCTAACCTCAAACTAAACAGAGCTAGCTTGTGTAACGGCTGATAAACATATTTAAATACTTCGAAATACATACATAGGCACGTTAATTTATAATAAAAACCAAAATCAAAACAAACACAAATATATACTCTTACTAATGTTTCTCCGGGCGAGGATCGAACCCAAGACCTGCGCCGTTAAAGATAGGATTGCTACATTGTGCCAACAGGCTGGTACAGATGATCACGTGATCAGTAGAATTAAGTACTGATAGTGTTTGTTTTAGATGTAGCTTTCACCTGAGTGTAAAATTAAATATTTTGAAATTAATCTCACATTTCTTTGCAGTTAGTTTTATGATAAACATAATAGTAAACATAACAGTTGTGGCAAAAATAATTACCTAAAAGACTTCGTTCGTCTGTTTTCTAGGCAAAAAAATAAATCCTAAAACTCAGTTAGGAGTTTTAAAAGCAGAAGGTAGTGTTGGACGGAACTATTAAGGGACTTGACTAGGTTTTTTGAGACTGGACTCGTGAATGAGAGCTCAAGCCTTCTGTCAGGAACAAGATCATGGGTTATTTATTTATTCATTTAATCTTTATTGCATTTAAAATGTACAAATGGCGGACTTAATGCCAAAGGGCATTTTCTACCAGTCAACCTCTCAGCCATAGTCCGGAGAACTCAAGTATTTTTGTTAGTGACAGGACTCACGAGTTTTCACAATATGACTCAAAAGCTTTTGCAGTTAGAAAGTCTTTATTAGAACAAAGTGATTTCCATTTTCATTCTGTTAATAAGTTGTAGGGAAATGAGGATATCAGGGTCGTGGTGACGCTCAAGCGCGCTTTGAACTGTGATTACCTGATCTACTCTTGAGTTTAGAATCCGTTCTTGAGTACGTTGCTTATTCTAAAACGAATTTCAAACAGGTCTCAGTTGAATCGAGTTTTAAACAAGATTTGAGTAGAGTTTGCTTTTTGTCTATGAATCAGGCTTGTTTTCGTTTACAATAATTCATTTTTACCTCTTTTACGTTCCATTACAAGCAGATATTATGTGTTTATTGTAAAAATTAAACCGATACACAATGGATTTGCACCAAGAAAAGGTTTAATCAAGCCTTTCAATACTTAACTTGTTCATGTAATGTAATTATTACACTGTAACTATTTGAATTTGAGTTAGGGACTCGTATAATCTGTGCTTGGATTGTATGTGTGTGTGGTTTACTATACCTACCCCTACATATAGATTTGCATACGGACCCACTTTGATTTTTTATAGGTGCTGAATTTCTTTCTAATTATGGTTAATTACAAATTGTAGTTAATCCAGGAATGAGAAAATGAAATTATCTTTATTTATAGAGGTCGTCAAAATATCCAAGGATCTACCTTGAAGGAATCCACCGTTTTTGACAAGCGAAACTCTACTCAAGCGTGGTCAGGAGGTCACTTGCGTGATCACAGATCAAATCTCTACTTGAGCGCCGATTCGCACCTGAGTAACGTTTCGGAATAAGTCTAAACTGTGATCAATGAATCTGTACTCAGGGGCAGTTCTAGAATAAGATCTCTGCTTAAATCGAGTTTCAAGTCAAGATTCACGCTTGAGCGTCCTTTTAGAACACGGGCCTTAGTTAAAGTCATTGTCAAAAATCACAAAAAGACAAGGATTTTGTAAGGACTCAAATTTTCCAATGAGGCTCAAGTCTTCTTTGAAGAACTAGAGTTCTTTAATATAAACTCAGTTTTCTTAGTGGAGTCTTTTCGTAAATATTCAGCTGACACATTTTGGAACTGTGTCCTGTTCGCAAAATATTATCATAAATAGAGAATACCTCCACCAATATTGAACCGCAAATGGAAAACATAAAAACATCCAATGGAAAACAACTCTCATCAATTTTATAAATTAACTCCTGAACATCCATATTAATCCAAACTTAGTACGAAACCCTCGTATTACAAATTAATTTCTGCATTAAGCCGAGCTTCATCAAAACGCTATTTGAGCTATGTAAAAATGCAAACCAAACATGTGGTGGGTATTTCATAGAGAAGTACACACAGACATAAATCTAATTCAATATCGCAAGTCCCTCTGTCTGAATAAAAACCAAGCAAGCCTACTTCGTTGACGCCTAGTGATGTCACGATAGCACTTTAGAGACACTCTCCATTTATCAATTTGTTTTTAGTCTGGTTAACAGACAGAGTGTTAATAAATGATACAACAGTAGAGATTAGGTAATAGCTACGAGAGCGTGGACAAAGTATAAGCCTAAACATGCGCCAAAAACAATTGGCATATTCTGGTTATTAGGGTAAATATCCACGGTATAACAATTCACCACTATACTAAATTCCAGACAACGGTTGAGCTAGGGGCATCTTCCAGTTCCCTGCGGTTAGGGGAAGAGAATACTACCGAGGTATCCCTGCCTGTCGTAAGAGGCGACTAAAAGGGCCCTTGGGGTCGCGAAGCGCACGTGGGGGGGCCTGCGTGTGTTTCGGTTTGCGATCCCGAGGAAGACGGTAACGCGTGTCTTCGGACACAGTGGTCTGTGTTATCGTGCACTGGAGTTGAGCTTGCTCCTCCCGAGGCTGGCTGCCAGGCGGCCTTGCGCGCCGAAGGGTCCTGCGAGGAGTCTCTCCCTCGTTGGGGATCCCGGGTCCCTTCCAAGGGGCATCTTCCAGCTTAACCAGACCCGAGCCAATTTGGAAAATTAAACTTACTCATCAAACCCAGGGCACCATTCAGGTTAAGTCTAAAAGAAGCGCTACAGCGCATGGTAACGTTGAAAGATGAGCATCACATTGCTTCTCCATTAAATACGCGAAGTGCATTCAACCTCGTCGTGTATTTCGATGTATGTCTTTGTTAGTGCAGTATGAATCGCGGCGCCATTACATGCGTTATTTGATAAAGCCGCGGATAATGAAATATTCGTGGAAATGTTGGCACACAAGCGCGAAATAGAATGCAAGAGTATTTTTTGATGGTAATAATTATTGTTTTCAAACTAATGATTTTTACTTTAGAGGCCATTTTTATGTGCATTTCAAGACATGGTAGGATGTATGAGGTTGACAAGTAGCACAACTTAGTGTCTTCTACAACTTGGTAAAGAAATTGTCATCAATCTCTAATGTTTGCTTATAAACAGTACGTTAACACGCGTATTTTTATTGTTTCATTTGAATATAATGTTCGCGTGAATGTCAGAAAACATAAGCACAACATATGCGTCTGAAAAATATTTTCATAAATATAGAATAGTTACACCAATATTGAATGGACCGCAAACGAAAAACATTCATCATTATATTAACTGTAAAAACCTCATATAACCTCACAAGAGATTTAAAAGCACTATTCGGACCTGCAGCATTGCATTATGGAATACCGACGAAATGCAGCGGTGACTGCGTGCGTTATTTGATAAAGCTACGGATAATTAAATTTTCGTGTCCAAATGTGCCGGAGGCGAGAAATAAGTTGACGTCACGGCGTGTGAGCAACAAAATGGCCGCGCGTACGCTGGACAATTAAAAAGCATTTAGTCAACACCAAAATGTTATTCTAGTTTTCAGCCAGCGGGTTTTTAAAAATGTTAAAATAAACAAAGTAATAATGAGTTTTTAAATCGGTCCATTTAGTTTGTGACAAACAGACATAAAAACAGAACCTTTAACTGCTTAGTATCAGTAAAATGCTGCCACAGATGCTGTTATATTTCAGAGACAAACTAAACAATTAATATGGTTCAGATACTTATATCAAATTAATATATTGTTTTTGTAATTTCACCTCCTAACTGATGAGTTTTTTATTATTAAGATGAGGGCAAACAAACCTACAAAAAGTGATTATCACAGCCGTTGATAACTGGAGATATCTTTAAGATTTAGAGGTTGTCAGACTGAGAAGATCCCCTGTGACCCTGTCGAACTCTTTTAAAGAATCCAAACGTGTAATTGGCAATGATGCCCAAACTTTCAACACATACATACATACTCGTATATATATACCATAATGATTCTATCCCAAACGGGGTAGTCAGAGGCAAGCAAGTAACTGTTGTCACTTGTCATCATGGTGAACGGAACCCTCAGAAGCCCATTTTTCACCAATTGTATTAGGACCCAACGTGGTAGGTATGTTTTGCATCACCGGAGAGTTAGTCAGAAGAACAATGAACACAAAGATGGGACTGGACAGATTTGAACTTGGGACCACACGATGCACGATCCGAGTTGGGGTGCTTAACCCCTAGGCAGTTCCCGAAAACGTTTCGGGACTAAAACTAAACTTCCAAACCACAGTAAAATACTCTACTTGTTCAGTTGTTACTTTATCACGTTCGAAAACCTGTTAAAATGCCAAATATACATAAGTAGTAAAACGCATCACAAGCACACGAGTACAGAGTGTATTAGAAAACATAGACATAAACTGAAATAGATAACGCAAGTCCGCCTGCGTGAAAACCAAGCACGCCATTTTATTGGTGCTCTGACGCCTCTGTGTCGGGGTTTAGCTAAATCTGGCAGAAATGGACTGTGTCTACTAGTTCTCACCAATGACATCCGCTAGCGTCCACGTTGACGTTTTTCTATGGGATTTTTCGGTACAGCCCCTAGAGATTAGGAAATGGAACCAAACTTCTAAAGTCAACTATCGTAGTTAAACGGACGGAAACTCATGGTAGACATACTGAGGTTGACTGTGAGTGAATGACTATTCTGAGTTCTATAAAAGTATAAAAGTGTAATCCGGCAGCAGCCAGATGTAGCTCCTTTTTTTTAATCGAGGAAAAAATGCTTTGCGCACTATCCCACCGCCCGGGGGAGCGGTGGGTGAGTGTGGGACTCCCTGCCGGTGAAGCTGGCGGTATACCCACTAAAAGAACCTCGATGTATCTCTACTTTGCTTTAGCGGGACGACGTGAGGTTCCCTTAGGATTTCGGCCACATCGTCCCAAGCGGTCAGCCCAGCCACTGCCGGGCCTCCTCACGCCACGGGGGGTATCCTGATACACGACAGATACCCCCCAAACAGGGGCACCGTGCAATGTGGGTGAGACCCCTAGTGATAGGAATGCCAAATGATTGGAATCAATTGGCATTCCTATCACTATGCGGCAACTTCATAGACAGAAGAATAATAAATGTAACATTCGCCGAAAGAATATTATTGCACTTTCTTCCCCCCCGCGTCATCCATTTCAATATATTTGTGTAATTAGGAAACAACTGAACGGGAAACAAAGACACATCGGGAATGGGCGGAACAGTAATTATCAATTAATTCAATTCGGGTGGCGGACGACATTATTTTTTACTCCGGTCAGACATTAGCGACAATCCCACTTAAGCCTAATGAACAACTTCATTAATTTCAGTCCCCTGCCGATGTCACAGACGGTTTGTGATGACGACGCTTCACTGAGAGCGGTGAAACGCAAACGCCTTATTACAATAATTAATAAATCAATGGCTGGGACAAATCACACCAAGATCATCTGACCCCAAACACGCAGAGTTTGTACTATGGGTGTCCTTGAACTCCAGTCAAAGTAAAGTATATTTCTCAGTCTTTACTGATAAAATACCGAAATATTTTTTAGTTTATACCTAAATACACACATCAAAAGTGTCTAGGGATCAACATATGTTTTTGCAATAACTTTTCTCCTGATTGATATTAATTAAAATTTTCTTTAAGGATTCATCAAATAAAGTGTTTTCGTTTGTCTACAGTAACGATAAACCAAGTCACCTTTGCATTAATAAAGAAATTTGCCATATTCCTAATAAAGGGATTTTTGACATTTGAACCACTAACATTAAAGTTCGAAAAAAAGACTGAAATAACAGTTTTCTTTAAAATTTTATTGGGTAACTTAAACAATTAATAATCCGTGTTTCTACCGCGAACACTAACAACACAAGAACATCGGTTTGGCATACTCAAAATGAGTTCATCCAAATCACGCTGTGGAATGGCCGCCCATGTACGTTGCAACAACAAAAAAAGGTCTTCTTGCGACTGGATACCCTCCATATTCGGCAGAGCTCTTCTCTGTAGCTTATCCCATGCATGCTCAATCGGGTTCAAGTCTGGCGACTGAGCAGGCCAGGGCAGGACATTGATGTTAGCTGCGGCGAGAGTCTGTCTTACAACTCTTGCGGTGTGCGGTCGTGCATTATCATGCATTGACTGAAATAAAGGACCGATTTGCACTTGTAGAGGAACGATGACGTTCCCGAAGACCGCTAAGGGTACCACCTATAGCAATGCACAATCGTAGGATTCGATATCAATGGGCTCTTGAACACAGAAATTGGGCAGAAGAACAATGGCGTTTCGTGTGCTTTTCTGATGAGTCTCGTTTTGGTATGAGACCGGATACAAGACGTATACGACACTGGAGAACCCCTGGACGCCAACAGCGATTAAAATCCTGCCAGGAAGTCCATCCTTATAGTGGTGGAACCATCATGGTATGGGCGGGTATTTGGATCGGCGGAAGAACTGAGTTGATTTGGATCAGAGGCAACCTCAACGCTCAAATTTATGCTGAGACGATTGTATCAGACGTCATCGTTCCTCTACAAATGCAAATCGGTCCCTTATTTCAGTCAATGCATGATAATGCACGACCGCACACCGCAAGAGTTGTAAGACAGACTCTCGCCGCAGCTAACATCAATGTCCTGCTCTGGCCTGCTCAGTCGCCAGACTTGAACCCGATTGAGCATGCATGGGATAAGCTACAGAGAAGAGCTCTGCCGAATATGGAGGGTATCCAGTCGCAAGAAGACCTTTTTTTGTTGTTGCAACGAACATGGGCGGCCATTCCACAGCGTGATTTGTATGAACTCATTTTGAGTATGCCAAACCGATGTTCTTGTGTTGTTAGTGTTCGCGGTAGAAACACGGATTATTAATTGTTTAAGTTACCCAATAAAATTTTAAAGAAAACTGTTATTTCAGTCTTTTTTTCGAACTTTAATGTTAGTGGTTCAAATGTCAAAAATCCCTTTATTAGGAAAATGGCAAATTTCTTTATTAATGCAAAGGTGACTTGGTTTATCGTTACTGTAGACAAACGAAAACACTTTATTTGATGAATCCTTAAAGGAAAATTTTAATTAATATCAATCAGGAGAAAAGTTATTGCAAAAATATATGTTGATCCCTAGACACTTTTGATGTGTGTAGATAAAAACATGCAGACACACAACAAACACAAAATGACCGGTACGTGAATGTTTGTTGAACCCATCCGGCACTGATGGCATGATCGTTTACTGTACAGAGGCGTTCACATCAACTTCATTGCATAAGGTGCCTTTATAATATAAAGGTTGATGTGAACGCCTCTGTACCAACAGGTCTGCTAAAGGTAAAACGATTAAGAACTAAACTTAAATACTCACCATATTTTAATGCAGATCTATATAGATTTGGAAATTGGTGTTTATTGTTCAGGTACTACCTACACGTAGTGTCGTTTTTTTTGTCTCCGAGTCATAAAAATTAGGTGCCTAGTGCTTATTTAATTCGAATAAATAGGCAAACCTCATAAAACAACCTTAAGTAAAACATGATTCTCCAAACAAAAGCTCTTTTGTTCTATTGAGGAAACTAACTCGGTTCCTGCGTCTAATGTAACTTTATGGCCAACATATTCCTACCTAAATGTCCTTCGTCATTTGTTCAATATACTGGTTATTAAAAAAACCGCTTACCTGCGAAGCAGACATATTAAATCTGTTTAGAACTTAAGAGGATCCTCTACCCGCGAAGTGACAAAATAATGGCAAATAAATAAATACCAGTAGCAATTCAAATCCCCTGTCGCTCACAGTGAAGGCACGGCCTCTTCAGAGCAGGCCGTAACCCCTAAACAAACTTCTGTAGGCGATTAGCGTAAGACTCGCGAACGAGATTAAATTTCTTTATTTTTTACTCCCCTATTCGCTCTTTTATTGCTAAGGATTCTAATTTATTTGAGTAGGCATTATTAAATTGGACAGATATTCCTGGACGTCCCGTTGAATGTAAGAAATATTTCGTCTTCCGTTAATGGTAGGGATATAACGGCTTCATAGCTTCTTTACGCGATTTTTCGTGCCTCTTTTTACCTTTTCATTTACATAATACACTTTGAGGATGTCGATCTTTTGTGAGGAACGCTGGCGAAGCCTCCTTTTTGTTTTAATTACGAAAGAATGAAGATTTAATGATTAATTGCTGGCTCTTTGTAAGTCTTAGATGCTTTTTCCTACACTGGGGACCAAGTTATCGTGACGTGATAAAAATTGAGTTCTTACTTTCTTTTATTAAGAAGTTGTGATTTTTAAAGCTTTTGAATATTTGGAAGCACAATAACATGATAAACTAGCCCTTGCTGCCTCGAGTAAATGACTGATTCTATACAAAGTTGAGGGGCCTTATTACCATCGCTTATGACCTTTCAAGTTAAGTCCCTAAACTTATGGGAGCGTGCAATTTCTTCAGTAGATACGAGTATCAAGACTAGAAAATGCGTTAGTTCTGTGTAGGTCTTGTCTATAAATTTAATGATTTTTGTAATGTAATATCGGTGAAATGCCTGATGTAAATGAACTTAATTCAATTTAGTGCCAGGTAACCGCTGGCTTAACCGCTGGCTGGCTGGAAATGAAAGATCATAAAATGAAAAGTTTAAGGATTGAACTTGACAAGTTATGAAGTTTAAAAGAGTACGTACTGAGTTTCTCGCCGGGTCTTCTCAGTATAAGATCAACTTCCGATGCGGTAGAGTATAGAGAGTATATGAGAGAGTATATGAGTGTATTCATGATAATATAGTATTTTAGTCTATTATTAAGTTTTTTTTTTTAAAAGTACTCGCTTCAGTTTATATACATATAATTATTTTTTTTGTTTATTTTTTGTTTGGGATTGTAATAAGGTCCCTGAGAAAACATGTAGCTATTAAGTGAATGGCCATAAGCTAGCTGTGGCGTGAATCAAAAATCACTTTTTTTTTCCTTTATTTGATCACAGTTTTTTTTAATATTTTAAATATTTATTTTGTCCACCGTGTCTGTGAGTAGATACTGACACTGTCTGTGAATGATCTGTTTCGGGTGTATATAACAAATATATATGGATAATATGTTTTGTGTTTGAATATTTATATCGTTTACGTTTAATTAGCATCAGTTTAATTTTATTTTAACAAGTAAGCAGTTTCAAATTTGAAAATATATGAATGACGACACGATTGGCGTAGTGCGCTGTATCACGGTTTCTCGCCTCGATTTCCATAGTGTCCCGGGTTCGATTCCCGGTTGGGTCAATTCAGGAAACGATCTTTTCTGAATTGACTCGGGTCTGGGTGTGCTGGGAGACGCCACTGTCTGATTTCCTTGTGTGGTACCTCGTGACACAGGGATATTAATCCCTACTTCGAGACCATTACAAGAGGTGTGTTGTCTGGCGCATATTTATTTATTTAATGACGAAATTTTTAAACGAGTTAAAACATGTTTCTTTATTTAGTAATTTGGGAAAATCATTAGAGATAAGATAAGATAAATATTCTTTATTGCACTTTAAATAAAACATTACAGGTTGGCGTTTACAAGATTATGATAAAGCAATTAGGCGGTCTTATTGCTTAAAAGCAATCTAGAGATTCACAAAAAATTCATGATCTAGTCTTTTGCTGGAAAAGCGGCTGCAACTAGTGAGCAAATAATCAATAGATTGTTTGGACGTGTCGTCACATGGGCATTTGTCTGTATTGACCAGCATGAAACGGTACAGGTATTCGAGATGAAAGCCATGGCCTGTTAGGTACTGGGTGAAGAAGAAATTATTGCTCGTCATACTCCAGAGCTTCTCTATGTAAAATAAAAACTAATCAACTATCAATTGTGACGTTCCCAAAAAATGTATTTAAGCCGATGTATGACGGCGAAATTACCCCTTATGGCTACAGTTTGGTGGGTGGGGAGTGCGGATAAAGACTGATTTTAAAAGCGCCCGAAATTTTGTTGAACACTATATTATTTGATTTCAAATACAGAAAGAAACAAAGTGGTAAGAATTAGGGAGGGAGGTTGTTATTAATTATTAAAATGCTAACATGTTTTTTTTTCCCTAATCTATATGCCTTTATACCCACCCTTGTGACCGTAGCCTAATTTTTCTTCCGTATCAACGCCTGCCATTTTGAATACATTCAATTGTCATAAAAACCCAACCACACCGACAACATTAAGTGGTATCACGTCGTGGTACCAGCAAACGACATCAATGTGCTGAGATATATCTCTGCTAATCCTAGCTGTGTCCTAGCTACACCACGTGTTTGCCTTTGGCGTTTTTGAATTAAGAGGTCTTCACCAAAATTAAAATAACGCTCATGAGTGCATCGTGATTCATTGTAAATTTTGGGGTATTCTCATAACGTTTTTGAAGTTCAATTAACTGGTCGGATTGTCAATGAAACTTTATATTTCGATTAATTAAAGATCATGGGTATACTCACATTAATTTGAGTAGTAATTATGCTTTACCTAAAACAAAAATTCGTCGTAAAATTGGGATACTATTTCAGAAAATTAGGATTCGTTACAGTTATCGTGATAAATTTTGCATATTCTAGTTCATTAAGTGTCAACTAAATTATATGTCTGACTTTTTGGTCGTTTTTTCAGCAACTATAGTAGGGTTTAATCATAGATTTAACAACTTGTAGTTAAACGCTTTTTCGTAAATCGACGAGGCGGGATGTCATTTTGGAAAAAAAATATATTTACAAATGTGTTTCATTATGTGTCAATACGAAAGCTTGGACTAGATCTTGCATGTATTGAACCGTCAAAATTATTTTCCGAAAGTCGTAAACTAGGCGCTTCAAAAGTTGGATTAATGCGCTCAAAATACGAAAGGCCTCTTAACCGTACACTCATGTTACATGTATTATCATGTTCCTACTTTACACCTCAAGTCAAAGGCATAAGGTTCAAATGTGCACACATTGGTGCTTGTGACTGTACCATATCGCTCTACAAAAGTGACCATAAGCCCGCTTAACTTGGTTCAAAAGCGAGACGTGGGTTAATATAAAATTTAAATTTACTAAGCTGTTTAACTCCGCGGTTCGGATGATTTATAATTGTACGCTGGGTGTATATTGTTTTGTTCGGCTTTTGTGTGTGTCTGTGGAGATTCAGTGAAAAGCTGCTCATTTTATTACTATTTATCACAGCGCCGAATGTCATGATTTTAAATTTTAGTCGGCATATTTTGGGAAAATGCTTATCATTTCGCAATTTTAGTACACAGTTAAAATTAATTTAATGCAAAATGTACTTACACAATAATTCGGAGTCAAATCTAATTGACTAGTTGAAAAGTACTTTTAATTACTTATACCACAATAAATTATTTGCAGCATTTTATTCAACCTAAAAGTAGTTTATTTGATTGAGAGAGTATTTATTTGACTAGCTGGGCAATATCGCTATAACGGCATTCATCGAAGAACGAATTCTTATTTATTTAATGTTTCGTACACAAAGAGAGACAAATTGGGTATGGGAACAATTTTTTTTTTTTTTAAATACCTTTTACTGTTTTAAGTAACTGATGTGAATATTTCGTTGATCTTGCCAGTAGTTATTTTTTTATTAATTTTTAAAAATTGCGAACTCATGACGTCACAAATTCACTTAGTGTTTCCACATGTGTTTTTTCCCGGATTCGTGGTAAATAAATTATGAGGAGAAAACTACTGATTTACTGCACTTATGACTGAAACAGAGCTCGCCGTTCATCATGTACAATCTCAAGAGAATGTGAAGTAGACTTCAGATACAATTAATTTTGCTTCAGATACAAATAAGTTCTGAAACCAAGCCCTACCTGTAAGGGTTGGGATTATAGCGAATGGCTATTTTAAGTTCTACCTACCCGTCTGGGCAATGGGCGTAAAAAATATATTTCACCTGGGGGAATTTTAAATCTGCTATCTGGAAGCCCCATTAATACCATGCAGTAGAATCACCTAGCTAAAAGTCTTACGTATGATACAGATCGCGTCATTTGATTGGTTGATGGATAGATTATAAACCAAACTCGTGAAAGGACGTTTAAACGACCCAATAGGTTTCAATTGTGAGATGTCAATTTGATTACCGTCAAGAGTCCAATAAGAACCATAATATACTCTTTGCGGACGTTGACAAACTGGGGTCATTCATTTGACCCCAGTTCGCCGACGTATTTAACAAAAATATCTTCGATCCTTTGCTTTTAAAAATCTTAAATATTAAAATAAGGTATAAAATACAAATACCTCGTAATGGTTTTCGATTTAGGACATGTTTGATTTTTGTTCCCATACCCAATTGAACATTGAAAACAACAAGGATAACAAAAGGACAGGTTAACTTATATTATCTCCAGAAAGAGATTTCTTCCAGCAGACCATGGTGACAGAAAAGTTCATACAAAATAATCCGCAAATGAGTAGAATAAGACAGAAAACAAAATAATTTGCAAATTAGTAAAATTCGATTTTTTTTATAGTACCCGTCAAGATGACCTCACACCAGCTGATGGAAAGCAGTCGTGAGGTCCAGATATGAGGATGACAAGCACAATAATGCAAAGCCATTACTGAGCTGGCCATACTCATCTTGAAGGCCTGCCCTGGCACCGGTTAGTGCAGTGCTGATCCCGAAACGCGACCTGACCGAGATAGGTCAGAGTTTCTTGGCGGGTTTCACTCAACTGCATGGTGGTAACATCAACCGGCCGACATAATATGTCTCCCACCTGAAGAGCAGATGGTCTGCTGCAGGGCTCCCTTAGTCGCCTCTTACGACACCCACGGGAAGGAGATGGGGCGGTGGAAAGTATTATTTTAAAGTGCCGCCACAAGCACGGCACAAAAACAGATTGAAACAGAAAACATGAAACAAATAGATCAGCAGGAAATTAACTCTGTTAGCTAAAAAGAACTCGATACTGCTAATTCTCCTAAGTAAATAAAATGCCAAGTTTACCTAAGATTCAAAGTTTACAAGGAATTATAATAACGGTGCTATTTATCTTGTGTGTTTTATCTTCACCACAATGAAACCGCAGGCATCCCCAAGCCGGTGCGAGTAATTACCACGATCAGCAAAATACTTTACAATATCTCATATTGTTTTTGTATTCTGAAGGCTTGCTCTGAAGCAATAAGCTTTGGGTTACTTAGCTCCTTTTTATAATCGTTCAAGGGCTACAGCTTTAACATGCTTAGTTATTGCTTTATAAAATACTGGACTTTTTCATTTTATTTTAATTAAAATCGGAAAAAGCTTGTCGTAAAATAAAGTACTTAATGAAGTGTTTGAGCTAATTACCTACTTTATTTGCCTAAGGAAAAACATAATGATCATATTATACCAACTTACCAAGTATACATACATATTGCGCCCCAACGCATACACGGTTTTGTTTAAATCGTCCTATAGGCGAAAGCGATTCGATCTTCGCCGTCTTCACGCCTTCATATTTTGTAATCGACAAGCCGATTTGCATAATCCAGAATTATAAAGCATCTTGGTATCTCGTATGGTAATTTCAAACGTGGTTTAGTTGTGAGAATTCGTGCTGCCTTTGCTTCAAAGAACAGTGGAAAATTAATAAGATGTTTGGTATTAAACCTATACTAAATACATTTTACACATGAGAACGTCGTGGGATAACACACAAGGAGCTCGTGAGTCACACACTTCTGAGTTCAAATTTGTCCAGAACAATCTTTCTTTTCACTGTCCGGCTAACTCTGTCGTGATGGAAAACTCCGTCGGGTACTGATTCGCTTAGCGTAATGTGGGCATTTGAGTGTTCCGGTAACCAGGATGAAAAAGTCGACTTGAATCTGACTACCCCACTTGGGATATCGTGAGCATATTCATGAGCGCAAGCTTAGGCCGTTAGACCATCCGTAGGCTATAAGGGCACAAGTCCTGCCTATAACATATTTCTGTTTGTACGGTGTCTAGGAGTTAACACCTAAATACATATATGCGAATTTAAAATGTCACTGCAAATACCTACTATTCATAATACAAGCTTTGCTTAGTTTGGTGTCAACTGTTTTTATGTAAGATATAAAAAAGTACATTTATTGGTCTCCTCTCTTAATCAATCAATATCCAAAATGAGCCAAATTAGAACCATTATTTTCAATAATTGACTCGTTGATATTCACAAAATATTCGTCATAAAGTATTATGTTTGCCAGCAAATAATAATTGGCTGGCATCAAGTGGTTGACTGGTTGCTGAAGACACGGAAAAGCTTTTATCTTTTGAAACTTACGGGGAAAAATATTATCAATTTTGAATATTAAAGAAGAATTGCTTTTAAAATAATTAGGTGTTTTTCTAAATAAAGTCAGTCAGGAGGGGCCTGCGTAAAGAATATCGTTTGATTAAGTACATTGAACAGAAATAATTTAACTTTCAGTTACAATACTTGAACAATTATTACGATCGACGTGATACGTGACGTTTCTCTAATGAAATAATTAATACTTACTCGTTTTATTACTGCTTTCATCTTTACTGGCAAGACCTGGGATGAGGTTAGGCTGAAGGCTGAGAGGGGGCTAGCTAAAGTTAGTCGCTGGCCCAGTGAGAATCTCCTCACTCTTAACACCCAAAAAACAAATGATGTATGCTTCGCTCCATACATAAGTTCACAGCCCTCACCCGATTTTAAAATTAAAATTCATTCCTGTACTCCTTCTTTCCCCTTGAATTGTGATTGCCCAACAATTCAGAAAGTTAGCTGTGTTAAGTATCTTGGAACAATTGTGAATCAGAGGCTAAGTTGGTATCCACACCTAGAACTAACCATAGGGAGGGTAAGGAAGCTCATTGGGGTTTTTAAATCTCTGCGACACGTGATGAGTACCGAACCCATGAATAATATATATATAGCACTAGCCCAATCCGTAATCATATATTGTATATCAGTGTGGGGTGGAGCAGCTAAGTCATACTTTATAGATCTAGAGCGTGCGCAAAGATCCCTAATCAAGATAATGTACTTTAAACCCTTAAGGTTTCCTACCAAAACCCTATATGAAACCTCTAAGCTACTCTCCGTTAGGAAACTTTACACTTTACACATGATACAAAGATACCACAAATCTTTACCCCTTGACCAAGTCAAACTTAGGAAAAGAAGGTGTGATCTCGTAGGCCCTAAATACCCCGCACGTACAGTCTTTGCTAGAAGGCAATATATTTCTCAGGCTCCTTACGCCTATAATAAAATCAACCGTAAACTTAACCATGTTACTGTATGAGTGTAGGAAAACTCTGGCTGAATGGCTCCCTAGTCTTAGCTACGATGATTTTGAAGACATTTTGGTAAGATTGATTTGAACTTGACAGAAACGCACTTACCCAGACACAACATAAATCTGTAGGTATATTAGACTTACTCACTCACACAGCAACAACTACACGTACACATACACACGCACACACACTCACTCACACACCACACACACACATATACACATACCACACGCGCGCGCGCGCGCGCACACGTACACACACAGACAAACATTTCCCCCTTCTCATTTATTTTTGTCGTATTTAAAAATGTAAAAAGTTAAGATTATTGTGTTACTTTTATAGTACCAAATGTAAATGTATAGTGTATGACTTTGTAGGAAGAGCGAGGCTTTCCCAACACAAGTATCTTTTGATTACTTTCTGGGAAGCCCCGGCAATTTATTTGATAAACATTTTCTTTAATAAAATACTTTTTTAATTTTTAATTTTTTAATTTTGGATTTTCTCAAACTCGTTCCACAACAATAAAATCACTAAGACAGTGTTATCACCAAAATCAGACCCTAAAGCAATAAAATGCCCTTTTCCTATGTGATATTAATAGTAATAACTTATCGAAACAGGGTGACCTCTATGGGAGGTGATTCCCATTAAAGGTCGTTCCGATAATAGCAATATGTTCTGAAGGGATAATAGAGCTGACGTGAATATGTGTAAGGGTTGTCACTTAAATCAATCTATGTTTATTTTACACGTCAGATATTTCGGTAATGTCATTTTTGTTCAAATGAAATAAATGTTGCATTAAAGACTTGCTCGGAAGACAGGTAAGTGATTATTTGAAGTTACCAGTTTCTTAGATAATTACAAAATTACAAATAGCAAAATTATTTATTTTCAATAAACACAATTTTACATTCAAACGGTTTTACATTCAAGAAACTTAAAAGTAGGTAAAAATGGTTTATTGTGGAGTTAAAATGTCAGATTTAGCAGTGGCACCCACACTAGACATAGTCTGTGTCGCAGGCATCGGGAAATTACTATTATTATTTTGTTTTGTGTTTAGGTGAACAAATATATGCACTATTTTTATCTATGTGCTATTGTAGCATATCGTTTTGGATGTTATTTTTGTAACTTAAACTATAAATGTCTTAGTTACTATTTTGTGCCGCTGCTTACCTTTTTGTCAAAATTTGCTCTTCTTGCGGGCTGTCTATACCTGTTGCTGTAAGCAAGAAGATTACACGAACCAGTATTATATATTTATGTTTTTGATTAATACCAATCTGTATTACATAAGTACACTTATATTTGAGTATTAACTCAATGAACAAATAATTATGCATTATTTGCCAATTTCATACTGACAGCCCTAAACCCTGACCTTCCTGCGGTGCCTGCCCCTCCAACTGTAATAAGGATTTAGCTTTCGGATTCGCAATTAAGGGTGAAACTTTTAATAACCAAGAACAATTTTATAGGAGCAAAGGATCTTATTTGATTTACGGTCAGGTCGTAAGGGCGGTTTTGATTGGAAGGCTTACAACTTCGAGGCTTCGGAAGATAGATCACTGTGGGGATTTATATTGGCATTTTATTACTTATGCGTTTGGACTTACACCCTTTAATTTCTATGACTTAAGGGTATAGACATACGCCTCATTGTTTCATTGAATAAATGTTTTAGTTTAAGTTTTTGCAAACGGCGGAAGCTTTGGATCTAAAATTGTAGTACCTAAAAGCTTTAAAACAAAAGGAAAGCTTACGGCTCTGCTGCCTACAGAACAAGCTCTAATGAGTTAAACGTCATATAATCTATGTCCAGATTTCTGAGTATATTAAAACAAAATGTATGAAGCTGCAGCGCTTTTTGGAACTTTGTGTGAATGCGTTCAAATCTTTCAAGTTTGTCACACCGTGAGGGATGTGTTTTACTAAATTACACTGCTTAAAAAATCCTGTCTTATTTGATCTTAGTAAGAGTTTAACACTTAATTTGCATTTTACAAATGTAATTTATAATTAATCAACAACACAATGCAAGCCCTCATAAGAATCACTTCAGTGTTGATTTTAAAATTTAATCTCACGAAGTAGGACTACTCTTAGCGCTTTAAGTTCAAACAGCAATAAGGAGCTATTTTAAGTATTTACTGTAGTAATTAAAAATGAGGTCTTCTAAGTCTTTATGAAATCCTTGTAAAAATTAAAAACGTAACTAAATTATCTAAACTAAAGGTTTGCTAATTATATTACAGAGTTATTTGGAAAAAATGTAACTGAGCAACTAAAAATAACTGAAATGCGTCACAGATTCCATGTGGGTGACAAAACGCTCAATAGTCATTTTTCGCATATTTAGACGCTCGAATAGTATTATATTTTTGGAGGTTAGGTTAGTATTTTGCTTAATAAATGCTCCATCCATTTAATTTTTAGTGAAAAGTATTTTTTGTGGCCATTACCCGATGATAGGGTGGGTTTACAGTGGCGTTAACATCAACCTTTACAAAACCATTGCAAAATGGGTTTTGGGTCAGCAGCATAAGGTGCCCCTATGTAAAGGGCGATGTGAACGCCTCAGTGCATGAGGAGTTTGGCTTTGACCTGGCGCTGAAGATCGTGGCTTCGATACCTTCCGAGAACAAATATTAAGGTGACAATTATTTGTGTTCGTCCGGTGTCTGGGTACTGGGTAATAGTACACAAATTCTTGCATAGTTTGTGGTCAGATGATCTTCACCCTTCGGATCTGTATAGAAGTTTAAAGTCCTAGATTTTTTTGGAAAAGAAGATGTGAAATTACTAGCGTATAGATTATTCGGAACCTGGGCCAAGGCTTCCATCATTGGAATCAAGTCAATTGATGGGTAATGGGTATTAGTTTAGGCACCACGTGGCTCGAAAAATCCGAAACACACTTTGAATTTCAAAACACTCTCTCGTCAGGTTGCAGCGGCGTGCTATCCGTATTATCGGAAACCCAGAGGCATCTATGACCCTTGAGCCTCTTTAATTGCGTAGAGACATTGCCAGATTGAGTATTCTCTATCGCTTCCACAATGGGGAATGCTCTGAAGAGTTATTCCAACTTGTTCCATCCTCACCCTTCCACTCCCGTGCTGGACTACAGCGTTATTCACACACAGACCAGCATTTGTTCCCACGCACGAAAATTTCGGTGACGTTTCCCTTTGGCGAACCATCCAGGCGTGGAACGCTCTTCCAGCGCACGTGTTTCTTTCCTCTTTTAGTCCCGGGGTATTCAAGCGGAGCGTGAAAAGACTTTGTGCAAGCCTTCAAGATGAGTATGACCAGCTCAGTGATTGCTTTGCATAACTGTGCTTGTCAGCCTCATATTTGGACCTCACGACCGCTTTCAATCAGGTGGACTGAGGTCATCTTGAAGGCACTATTAAAAAAAACACATCGTGATTTGGAACCAGGACCTCCGATTTACTGGCCGCGTTTTCACTGTAATAATGAACTTAAATGTTGGCTCAAATAAGAACTGCCGCCTAGGATTACCTAATAAATTTAATTGTTTCAACCAATAAACCAAAGACGAGCCTGACATGTATTAAAACCTAAAGCAAGTCAAAATTCTATGCAAAATGTGTAAAATCCGTAAAATCTTCGTCGACAGAGTGACTTGGCAGTAAAGGCGTGACTCCACACTTCGCGCGGGTATTAGATCAGAGCTTAATTTTCATTTCAATTTAGCCAGAGAACGGCTATATCTTGACATATTACTTTAAAGGGTGGAATAAATTTTGCTGAAGGAGATTTAAAAGACAAACACTAGAGATTCTGAGCTACAATCTTAATCATTTCTATAACTAGTTGACAGCGACATCGTCCGAGTGGACTTAGCTTTTAAAAACTTTCGATTGTTTTTGAAAAATTAAGTATTTGTGTTTAGTATCGTTTTCATTAAACATCTCAATTTACTTTTACAAAAGATACTGCAAAAACATTTTTAGATTGGTCACTGTTTATCAGAATAAATTAAGTATAGTCAGCTCAAACGTGTCACTGTGGTATTGGTACCGTTCGCAAATAGTCTGCCAGTTCACAACAATGCCACTCTGGCTAAGGTTGACTGTACACAAGTTACATAATAAGGTGCTCCCTCATTTAGAGCATTTGCCTGTAATTTAACAATACAGAGTCGAGCATTCCATCAGTAAGGGAGGAGAACCGAGCATAACAATAAATAAATATAAATCTTGGAACTTTCCTTTGTAATAAATTATTCTTATTCTTAAATATGCGCCAGTATGTCTACGTGACATGACATGACAATGTCAAATCCCAATTCATTTTTTTACGCGAACGATAACGTAAACTTAAAGTGGAAACTCGTGGTAGAAGTACAGACAAGACAACACACCCCTCGCAATGGTCTCGAAGTAGGAATTATTATCCCTGTGTTACGGGGTACCACACAAGGAAATAAGCCAGGGGCGTCTCCCAGCATACCCAGACCCGAGTCAATTCAGAAAAGATCATATCCTGAATTGACCCGACCGGGAATCGAAGGCGAGAAACCGTGCTAGCATAATACGCTAACCGTGTCGTCAGACGCCTGTAACAGTGCGCAAACTGTAATGCTACAGATTCGCGCATTACGCGCGTTGATGAGGGAAAAGCACCGAGCATTACAATGCGCAACTTGATGATACTATGTGTAACATTTTGATACAACTTCCTTGAAGTTTTGTAAAACTTTTTGTATTACTAGTATTGTAATGTAATACTCAAAATCGAATCGGAAATGTTCATTACAGGCAAATGTTGGTCATGTCAGGGAGGCAGTACTGTAATGAAACCTTACATTACAGGTAAATGCTCCAGGTGAGGGACCACCTTTACGCAAGAAACATACTTAGCCATCTATTTACTCTGGTCTCTGGCGTGAAACACATTTCACAAACTTCGTGTAAAATACCTAGTTCAATAGAAATAGTTGCTAGTTCGCCTAGTAGCCTCAACAGAGCTGATGTCATGCGCACCTCGCTAATTGGGTCACATCACTCACATCACCGAACTGGATTGGAATTGAAATCAAACTATTAGAAACTAATATGAACTGAAAACGTTAGGTAGAAATTGATTTCTCCAAAGAGAAAAGTAGTGTTTCGGTTTATCTATAGTTTCCGTCATTACCACGAAATGTGTGCAGTGAATAGGATATTAGACTGAGTATAGCGTGAAACTGTAAAAACGAGAAATTTTATTTATTACGAATTCTGTAAAGGTATAATAATAAATAGTACACGGTCTTCCAATAATTTCCTACTTAATTATTTTCTCGAAATGCATTGATAAATATGTACCTAATGCCTCCGTGCCGTGGCCGTGGTTTCAGGGCTCGGCCCAAAACCCGGTGTCTGTTTTCAGATTTTTCGGATAATAGCCCGGGTTTGTGATCACCAACCCGCATTTGATAAGCGTGGTAATTAAGCCAATACCCATCAATTGAAGCGATTACTTGATTTCAATTATGGAGGCCTTTGCCCAGCAGTGGGGCAGCATATCTAGGCTACTTTTGCATTGATAGGTGTGCAATAAAATATGTCTGATACATCATACAAGCCAACAGAAAATAAGTCTCTCCCATCAAAAATCCCAATAAAAAATCTTTTTTGATCAAGCAATAAAAAAACAAGTATGAACTGAAAACTAATATGAACTGAAAACACGGTGTCTGTTTTTAGATTTTTCGGTACATAGCCCGGGTTTGTGATCACCAACCCACATTTGATAATAATAATAATAATAATAATAATCGTTTATTTGCAAGAATATGGTAAATTACAATTGGTCTTAATCTAAGTTTCTCTCCAGCATATTCTACCGAATTGTCGGTGTGCAAATATTAAAACGTCCAGTTAAACTATACAATAAAAATTAAAAATTAACACAATTTTACAAAACAGGTCAAAATTACAATAAATCTTCAAAATAATTACTTAAACGATTAGGCGTATTACTGGATGTCAAATTTTATCATTAAGAAAATCATTAATAGAGTAATACATTTTGTTAATTAAAAATTCATGCAATTTATTTTTAAATTGGCCAATCGGTAGGGATTTTAGGGAATCTGGCAATTTGTTGTATAATCTCACAGACATACAGTTAACATTTCTTGAGTAGAGTGATAATTTTTGGGGTGGAACAACCAACCTATCTACTTTCCTGCCTCGATAACCTTGTCTCTTATTGGTTTCGAATAAAATATGGTATTTTTTCACAAATATCCCGATTTCCATGATGTATAGACAAGGAATAGGTAAAACATTTAATGATCTAAACAGCGGCCTACAGCTGTCCAGATAGTTTGCTCCACAGATCGATTTTATACACTTTTTTTGAGCCCTAAAAGCTCTTGGCATATCTACGGAGTTTCCCCAAAGTATTAAGCCATAACGCAACACGGATGACACATATCCATGATACGCTGTCAGAGCGGCTTCTTTCGATACTGTTTGTCTAATTCTGTGCAACGCATATACAAATCTGTCAATTTTACTAACTAATACATCAATGTGAGCCTTCCAATCGCAAAACTTATCTATTGTTACTCCCAGAAACTTAGTCAAATTTTCATTTTCTATCTTATCATTATTAAAATGTATGTCCAGATATTTTTCATTGCTTCGCTGTGTTCTAAAATATATATATTTTGTTTTGTCAATATTGATCTTTAAATTATTGTCTTCCAACCATTGTTTTACCCTTTTAAAACAATTGTTAGTTATATTTTGGAGTTCTTTTATGTTTTTAGATTTAACGATAAGAGTGGTGTCGTCTGCGAATAGAATGCACTGTTGATCTATGACATCAGGCAGGTCATTAATATATATTAAAAACAGCAAAGGACCCAACACACTGCCTTGGGGCACACCACAGCGATTAAAGCAATATGTAGAGTAATGCTTCTCTTTTGTCTTTTGAGAGATCTTTTCAATTTCGACACATTGTTGGCGGTCTGACAAGTAACTTGCTATCCATGACAAAGCTGTACCCCTTATCCCATATCTTTCTAGCTTAGCGAGTAGTAACTTGTGACATACAAAGTCAAATGCTTTGCTCATATCTAAGAATAGAGCTAATGTATGCATACCGTTGTCCAAATTACGTGTAACTTCCCGTACAAGATGAAAACAAACTAGTACAGTAGAGCATTTTTTACGGAAACCAAATTGTTCGTCTTTAAATAACCCTTCAATTGACATAAAAGTGTAAATTTTGTCAAAGATCACTTTTTCAAACATTTTAGAAAATATTGGTATTAGTGTAATGGGTCTATAATTACCTAGGTCTTCCCTAGATCCAATCTTATGTAATGGCTTTACTATAGATCGCTTTAGCTCAACAGGAAAGCGACCCTCCAAAAGAGATAGATTTACTATGTGTGTCAGCGGCCGCACTATAAATGACGCGCTCTTTTTAATCGTTTCGGTATTAATATGATCGTAGCCTGTAGAAAATGTATTTTTTAGCCCGCTTATTATTTTTAGCATGTCATTTTCATTAACAGGAGTCAGGTATATACTTTTATGGTGAAAGGGTATCTGAATTGGTACATCTTTTGTGTTATTATTATGAACCATATTCGTCTTAGTAGTCAGATCTATAAAGTAATTGTTAAATGAGTCACATATTTTTTTAGGTTCCTGTATAAAGTTATTTTTGTCTGTCTTTATCATGTCAATTTCCTTTCTTGTATCTGTACTTTGTGCATAATTCTTTATTATGTCCCACGATGTTCTACATACATTATTAGACTCTTTGATGTATCTTGTATTCGTTTTCTTTTGTGCTTCATTTATACATTTTTTCAAGATTGCAGAATAAGAATTGTACCGCTTTTTGTCGTTTTTTTTATTAGTCGTGCTTAGTCTATATTTAAGGTATAGCTGCCTTTTTTTTATACAACATCGTTTTATTCCTTTGGAAAGCCAATTATTCTTCATTTGCTTAGCGACTCTTTTTACTTTTGTTAGGGGAAAACACAAATTGTGAAACAAAACAAAAAGTTCATAAAAAATCTGAAAAGCTCTTTCCATATTCGTTTCTAAAAGAACCTCACTAAAGGATAACCTAGAAATACATTCCACAAACCTATCCATGTTATCCTTGCACATGTCTCGTCTATATTCAAACCAAAATTTAGCTTTTTTACGAAATTTTAGATCTACATCGTGTTGAAAACTTATGCTTTGGCCAGTTTCATGATCGGACAAGCATAAGTAGTGTAATTTAGGTGTTACTTTCTGAGATAAGTTACTTACAATGAGGTCCAAACAAGCATTTTTGCGAGTAGGTTTATTTATGTGGCTGATTAAATTGTAATTCCTAAACAGACTATTTAATTCCTTTGTTAGTTTACTGTCCTTAATTAAATTTATATTCCAGTCACCACACAGAATGAATGTTTTGTTGCGCTTGCGCGATAGCGTTTTCAGCAGGGATTCTAATTGAACGAGGAATTCTTCAGCTTTTGAGGACGGTGTTCTATAAATGCACACTATAATAAGGTGATACTGAACCATTTCCAACGCACAACACTCAAATACGTAGGGCATAGCCTGTGTGATTTCTATTTTACTAAATTCAATATCACTCTTTAGAAGAATACAAGTGCCACCTCTTCGTTCAGTTCGGCAGAAAGATGAGGCCAATTTATAGTTAGGTACATTCAGGTTTTTGCCAGATCCCTGTTTTATAAAAGTTTCTGTTAAGCAAATAATGTCAATATCACCTATTTCTTTACTCAATTCTTCTATTGTAATCGCTAAGAGATCTTGTTTACTAAGCGCACTGGCTATGTTCTGGTGAAATAATGTAATGTAATGATAAGCGTGGTAATTAGGCCAATACCCATCAATTGAAGCGATTACTTGATTTCAATTATGGAGGCCTTTGCCCAGCAGTGGGGCAGCATATCTAGGCTACTTTTGCATTGATAGGTGTGCAATAAAATATGTCTGATATATCATACAAGCCAACAGAAAATAAGTCTCTCCCATTAAAAATCCCAATAAATATTTTTTGATCAAGCACTAAAAAAACACTCATCCAAAAATCACGTGGTTCTAGAAATCATATAGCGAAATAGCGACAAGCTCAAATACCAGAATCCACGCGTTCTGTTTTCAGTTTCCGGTCCACAGTCCCGCTAGATGTCAATCGCACCTCGCGCTAATTGGGTCACATCACCTCTCCGGATTCAAATCAAACACGCTTCGGAACGTCGGAACGGCCGAAGCGCGCTAGGTAGTTTAATTTTTGTTGCCTAGTGTTTATGACATTACAGGTAAGCTGCCGGTAGTGATAATGTATTAGTGGAAATGGTTAAAGCAGGAGGTAAAACTGTGATTAAGACCCTTGCCAAGGACGCGGAGGACATCAAGACTCAAAATGGCATATTACAGAACACTGTTAGCTCGCTCAACACACAAATTAACATACTAGACAAAATGCATGTATGAACAACGTAGAAGTGCAATGTGTTCCAGAAAACAAGAATGAAAACTTGAATACAATCATAATGCAATTAGCCAAAACAGTAGGTTCAAGTTTAGAAGAAGAAAATATATTGCGATGTTCTCGTGTGGCCAAAAGCGATAAGTCGAATGCACGACCGAGATCAATGATTGTTCAATTTTCCTCGACTCGAGTTCGCGATAGTTTTCTGGCCGCTGTGGCTACATTCAACAAGCAAAATAAACAAGACAAATTAAATTCCTCGCATATCGGTATTGCAGGTGAAAGACAGCCTATTTACATTATGGAGCACCTATCAGCTGCCAACAAATCCCTTCACGCCGCTACCAGGATCAAAAACAAGGAACTTGGATATAAATATGTCTGGACCCGGAACGGCAGAGTTTTTATGCGCAAAAGTGATGACACTTCGTATATAATTATCAAAGACAAAGACTTTTTGAATACGCTGCAGTAGGTTTTTTGGTGCATGCTTTTTAAATATATTTAAAGTTTTAAAATTCAATCGCTTAAGTATATATTATCAAAACTGTAAAGGTCTAAGGACAAAAATTAAGGAATTTTATGAAAGTGTTTTATGTAACTCTTATGATATTATAGTTTTAACTGAAACCTGGCTTTAAGACAATATATTTGACCGAGAACTGTTTGATGACAGGTATGTTGTTTATCGACGCGATAGAGATGGTTTAAGTAATGGAAAGGAGGATGGCGGCGGAGTATTAATTGCAGTACAGAATAAGTATAAATCTAAAAGATTAAAACATTTTGAGAACAGGTATGAAGATCTATGGGTAGCAATGGAATATAATTTTTCTAATTCGACTAAACAATTAACTATCTGTGCTGTATATCTCCCGCCACTTGTAACCTTATCACAAGTAGATAACTTTTTGGCCAACTGTAATCGAAGCTTTGAAGGTCCATCGAATAAAGGTTATATAATATTGTAATAGGAGATTTTAATCTTCCGCAAATAAAATGGTTAGATGATAATTATTTTATGGTTGAAAACTTTTCTGCAAAGTCTACTATAAAAGAAAGTATAAAAGATTTCCTGACTTTAAATGAGTTTAAGCAATTGAACAGGGTGGCTAACGTGAGTGGTAATATTTTGGATTTGATACTTACTGATATCCCAAACGGCAATGCTATATTAGCAAGTGAAATCTTGTCGAAAATTGATTCAGCTCACCCTCCTATGGTTCTCGAAGTTTCTACTGTAAGCCAAAGTAACCTACCTTACAATAAATTAAGTAGTCGGTATAATTTTCACAAGGGTAATTATGAGTCAATCAAAAATGAGCTTAAAGATATAAATTGGTTAAGAAAATTCAGCCCTAAAAATAAAACCGTAAATGATCACGCACTGACACTCCATCAAGAAATTTGGCAAGTTATAAAAAAATACGTTCCAATAAAAAAACAGTCAAAGTTCAAGTACCCACCATGGTTCACAGTACAATTAATAAAACTGTTGCGTGAAAAAAATAACATTAGGCGTCGCTATGATAAATATAAAAATCCTTTGGACAAAATATCATTTGATCTGCTCAAAGCTAGATGTAAAGTGCTAGTAGCTACATGCCATAACCGCTATATGCAAGATATGGAGAATAATCTAATAAAAATTCCGAAACTTTTCTGGTCATACATGAAGGGAAGACGGAACGGCAAAGGTTGTTACCCCAGTTCTATCTCTGACGACGATAAAACGGGTACAAGCAGGAAGGCTGTATGTCAGCTGTTTGCATCGTATTTTGCATTAGTCTACAATGGGGCACAACCTGATACAATTAAGGATGGCACCCCTTCAGTGGACTCTGGGAATGACTGTTTCGGAAGTATTCAATTCACTCGTGATATGGTACTAAAGAAACTAGAGTCTCTTGACGAAACTAAAGGAGCGGGATCCGACGACATCCCTCCATTTTTTATTAAACGGTGCTCCGATGTCCTGGTGGACCCTCTTCTTTTTATTTTTAATAAATCTATTGCCACTGGAATATTTCCGTCGCAGTGGAAGATAGCAAGGGTTGTACCTGTACCAAAAGGCGGAGATTCCAATTCTGTGAGCGACTATAGGCCAATATCTTTGCTTTGTATTTTCGGAAAGGTCTTCGAGTCCCTGATATGTCCACATTTACAATTCTATTGTAAAGAAAAGTTTACCCCATACCAACATGGCTTCATAGGGGCCAGATCGACCGTGACCAATTTGGTTTTGTTTGAGAGCGCACTGGTTGAAGCCTTTGAAGCACAGGGTCAAACAGATGTAATCTACACTGATTTTTGCAAGGCGTTTGACAAGGTTCTGCACTGTGTTTTGTTGAAAAAGTTAACGTCATTTGGTTTTTCGGGATCTATCTTAGAATGGTTTAGATCATACCTCACAGATCGTTCTTTTCGTGTTGTCGCTAATGGGTTTGAGTCGAATGTATTTCGCATTACATCTGGCGTACCGCAAGGCTCCCATTTGCGACCAATTTTGTTCAACATTTTCATAAATGATTTACCAAAATGCCTAGAAAACTCTACACCTTTCTTATACGCGGACGATTTGAAAGTTGCACGGTTAGTAAGAACGAAGGATGATGCTCATCTTCTGCAGCAAGATCTCAACAAACTATCAGAATGGTGTAGTAATAACGGTATGCAACTAAACGCCAAAAAATGTTCGCAACTAGTGTTTACGCGTAAAGTTAGCCCGTTACAAACACAATATTCAATTGGTGGCATAGATTTAAAAGAAATGAGCACCATCAGGGACCTGGGCGTCTTGTTTGATAAAAAATTAACATTTGTTCCGCATATAGATGCCATCGCAAAGAAATCATATAAAATGTTAGGGATTATAATCAGGAACACAAAGATGTTCAAGAATCCTAAAATGAAAATAATGTTGTACAACTGTTTGGTCCGAAGTATATTAGAGTATGGCAGCGTGGTATGGCGTCCACATTACGCGGTGCATATGTTGCGACTAGAACGAGTTCAAAAAAGGTTTATGTGGCACCTGGATTACTCGATAGGATTGGCTAAAGAAAAACGATCATATCATGAAAGACTGAATCATTTCTGTATGTTACCATTAAATAAAAGATTCGATCTGATAGATATTAAATTCACATACAATATATTTAATAACAACATTGATAGTCCTACACTTTTAGACAAATTTAGGCTTAGAGTGCCTCGTTGTAACCCGCGTCAGCCAATTACACCACTATGCCCTCCACTTCGCCGTACTGTTCATGGTGCTAACGCTGCTATACCACGACTCTGCAGATTAGTGAATCAGCATAGCAAACATTGAGATCTGTTCAATGATTCACACTTAACAAAGAAATGCTATAAGCTGGTGATGTTAAATTTATGTACCAAATATGTAAAGTTTTAGATATTGAGTATCAAAATTCAGTAAGTAGTTATGTAAGTAGTTTTAAGTTATTAGTCTGTTTACTTTTCCATGTGGTGTTTACCAGTAAATAGTTTTTGTATTTAATTTCTTTAAGTATTATAAGTTGTTTAAGTGCATGTATCAGTACATCAAACTGTTGGTAGACCTAAATAAATAAATTAATTAATTAATTCACTCTTTAATAAATGCCTCGAAGAAGGAAAAATACCTAAAGAATGGCAATGCGCAAATGTGATCTTGCTGTTTAAAAAGGGTAATAAGTCTGATCTCAACAACCATCGTCCAATCAGTTTGTTATCCCAGCTATACAAACTCTTAACCAAAATCCTTACTATTCGACTTACAAATAAACTAGACTTTTACCAACCCAAAGAGCAGGCCGGGTTCAGAAGCGGATACAGCACCATGGACCATCGAAAATGCCACAGAATATAACATGCCTCCGTGGTTGGCTTTCATCGATTACAAGAAAGCATTTGACAGTGTCGACACTTGGGGTATTAATCAATCACTGCAGAACGCTCGTATAGACCATAGATGTTCGAGGCTCATTGACTATATCACCAAAACATCTACGATGAAGGTAAATATTCCGCCGGAAACCAGGGCAATAATCATTGAGAAAGGAGTTAGACAGATACTCTTTCACCAAAACTATTCACTCTCGTCCTGGAAGATGTTTTCAAAAACCTTTGATGAAAAAACCTTGGTCTAGGGATGGAAGGCAAAAGGCTGAATAATTTGCGGTTCGCGGATGATATTGTCCTGCTCATTGATAGTCCTACCGATCTACAGACCATGATCCAAGATTTAAGCGATGCTTCATTACAAGTAGGTTTGGAAATGAACTTAGGCAAAACCAAGATCATGACTAATTGCACTGAAATTACTACAAACATAACAGTAAACCAAACCACTATCGATAGAGTGGAGAAGTATATTTATCTTGGTCAGGAAATTAAAATGGGCAAAGAAAACCAGGGCAACGAAATCAGTAGACGCACACGTCGAGCATGGGCCGCATACTCCAAGATAGAATTTGCTCTTAGGATGAACATCACCGCGGAACAAAAAGCTCGCATATTTGACGCATGTATCTTGCCAGTTCTCACATATGGTGCTGAAACTTGGATTTTTACCAAAGACTACATTAATAAACTGCGAGTAGTAGAGCGATAGAGAGAAAACTGGTAGGAGTTACACTGCGAGACCGTATGACAAATAAGTGGCTAAGAGAGCGAAGTAAAGTTACTGATGTTGTCCAGCGAGTAACGAATCTTAAGCGGTAATGGGCAGGCCACGTCGCCCGCAAACATGACTCCTGTTGTAAGACGGTTGTTGAGTGGAGACCATGGGGAGAGAAACGCCCGGTAGGAAGACCCCAATTGCGATGGAGTGATGACATCAAGAGAGAAGCCGGATCGATGTGTAGACAGGTGGCTCAAGATAGAAGAGATTGGCATAAAAGAAAGGAGGCCTACACCAGAAAGATGGTAGAAAAAGCCTGAGAAGAAGAAGAAGAAAGAAGTGTTTATGAAAGCTTTAGGGTTTCACCAAACTTTTAAAAAGAGGGGGTCAATAAGATTTGTTTCCCCCTTCAAACTTATTTCGTTTTCAAAGTTGGACGGATTTGTGCTTACTAGTTTGCATCGGCGTAAGGATAAGATAAGATTATCTTAATAAGAAAATCTTTATTGCACATCAAACAAAGTATTAACAGAATGAGTAATACACCTGTAAAGTCGCGTTGGTTTCTTATCGGGTGTATTTCGGAAAATGTGCGCAGGAACTATTCAACCGGATACCACCCTCTACTTTCTTCACCAAACCACTAGACGCGCCGGGAGAGCTTCCACCAATAGACTTTTCATCAATCTGCACTAAACGGTTTGCTGTATTTTTTCTAGTCAGCACCGCCAAGGAGTTCGCCAACGCTCTCCCTGCGTCTGTGTTTCCGGATACTTACAACCTTGGTGTCTTCAAGGCAAGAGTGAATAGGCATTTTCTGGGTTTGCGTGTATCAACATCGGCCTCATCATCGCTTACCACCAGACTAGACTGAGCCAAACGCAAACCCATTGTAAATAAAAAAGTTACTATTTGTTGGCTGCCGGCTGAACACGTGTAGAAGCTTCTTTAAATATAATATGGTACCCAAAAAACCACTTTCCTGCTCACACAACAGCTTCCTAAAAGCAAATTTGTTTTCCTGAACCCCGGGCTTTGCGTAAAAGTTACATTTGATCCTATCACCAAAACCAACATTTGCAAAAATGCCTCGTGCATGCCCTGGCATTACAATAACACTCGCTTTGCCTCTTAGTTATTTTAATTTAGTCCGAAACACCGGTGTTCGTGGAATTTTTGCCCAAACAACTAGTGTTCAGTGATGTGAGAGGGCGATGGTATAACATAACAAAGTACAGGAGGTACACTTCATATAAAATCGTGTGCCAGCGACCAGACTGCATAAACAAAGTTAAACTTTTGTATTCTGTCAAGTGTTTTTTCATGTGACTAGGCAGTCATTTAGCCTTAGTGGTCACTTACTTGATGTAGTATACGAAGTGATAATTAAGATATCAAAAATAATAATTTTAATAGTAAGAAATTCAGTGTGATTGTGATATTTGCAGTAAAACTATTTTCACTCGATGAAAATGGACAACCACTTGGTTGGTGTTACTGATACCTGCTGAACAAAAAGCAATCAACAATTAAATATAAAGCAGAAGCCCTCGTGACCAGTGGCGTATAACAAAGAGTATGTCATTATGGCCTATAATTTTATGTTTTTGTACGTTTGAGGTATGTTGGCGACAGTCAACCTATTTATTTATTTTTAAAATGTACTTTTCTGGAGTTTCTCTATCTTTTGTTTTTCACAATATTGTTACAATGTTTTGTGAGTGCCTTAAAGTGTGTGTGCATATTTGGTAAGTAAACAGTATTATATAATATCGGTTTCTATTTTGCCCTCCTTCCCCGACCGGCTACTCGTATAATCCTATTTTATTTACAGTCCTTCATATTTAACAAGGTACATAGTTTTGAAGCAAGCTCTTTGAAACATATACTCATTTGTCTTTGGTAATGAACGGTGTACCTGATGCAAATGTGATGTTCGATACTAAATAATCGATGTTGCTTTGTTTTCTAGAAAATGGGCATCCAGTGATCCCCTCGGTGTACCTACCTCTCTACTCTTTGACAGGAGCTTCGGAATTTGTGTCAACCCTGTAGGCGTCCGGTAATGGGCAAACTTTAGACGGGCAGCGCTTTGTTTAGCGCCGAAATACAGCTTAATTATCAGCGAGGCAGCCCTAATTACGTTACGCGTTGACGATGTGAAAAAGGCCAGTTCGGGGCTGACATAGCCGGACTTTTGTACGCAGAATTGGATTGAAGGGTAATTGCTGCTCCATTTTGTACTCGCAAATAGGAGCCGTAGTAAAACAAGGTCCAACTTTCAATAAACAGTATTTGGTGGCACGTGGAAGTTTTGATACGAGTGGGACTTTTAGTATGAAATACAGAACCTACATATAAATTTCTCGTTCAAAACCTGAATGTTGAACCGAAAGTTGTAAGGTTTACTTACAATAACTTTAGGTCTTAATGTAAAAAAAAAATATTTTTGAGTTTTATTTTATTTTTGTCTATCTTACTTTTTTCGACTTAAATTATTTTCGACTTAAATTATTTTCACTAGAAGGCGTCGTGGCCTAGGGGCTAAGCACTCGAGTGCTTAGCTGGTAACTGGATATCCAGTTTGGAACCTGTGTGGTCCCAAGTTCAAATCCGACCAGAACCATTTTTAACCAACTTTTCGATAGTTTATTGGAAACACCGATAAATTACCAAAGCAACCCGAATAACGGCAGAAAGCTCACCACATACTTACCACGTTGGGTTCTAATACGCTTGGTGAAAAGTGGGCTTCTGAGTGTTCTGTTTACCATAACAGCAACAGTCAACTGGCCTTTGATAACCCCGTTTGGGACATAGTCGTGATGTTATAATAACAACAATAATAAATATCTGGGACAATACACACCAAGATCATCTGACCCCAAACTAAGCAGAGCTTCTACAATGGGCGTCAGAGACTGATGAACATACTTAAATATTTCTAAATACATACTTAAATAGATAATAACACCCAGACACACAGCAAACACAAATGTTCGTCACATAAATGTTTGTCATGAGTGGGGATCGAACCCACGACCTCCGTCGTCAAAGGCAGGATTGCTGCCATTGCGCCAACATATTACTTTCTCTCAAAATAATTTTGCCTCAAAGTCCTGAAGAAAGTTCGAAGAAAACCGTTTCAAGTCATTTGAAATGAATCTTTAGTACTTACAGTATTAACTCTGAATCTCATTCCATACCTCTCAAAATGCTTGGTATTTTTTTCAAGAGTAATTTGCTGATAAAAAGCGGTTTCTAAAAACAAAAGAAGGAAAATGCGTAACAAAAACCGATAAAGGATAAATCTCTCCCGCGACGAAGTCGAACTATCCGAAAACACATCCAACCAAGGGACGTATCAGCTTATCGCTTGACGACTAGAACTGCACTCGAAGCGATTTGTCAAACTTTCCCTACCGACGAAAACACTGACTTTTAGCGGCCACCAATATCTGACCCCCCTGCGTGTACCTAGTCGCTACATCACTCCAAACGCGGGTAGTTCTTTAAAAACTGGTCATAACAAGCGACAGATTGAGAGTATCATCTCATGTATAATTCAAAAACGACGAGTTTGAATCGAGAACGTACTAACTTGGACCATAATGCATTTCGCCGTTGTCCCATATGAAAGATTGCATTGAATAAATGAATATTTGGTGGGAATCGGCGCGGCGCAATCAGCCGCAGCGGGGCACAGCTGAGATCCAGCTTCGTGTAAAGAGCTCAAAGTTTTATTTTACGAAGTACTTCTATCTACTCTTTGTTAAATGTAACTTTCAAAAGAACTAATCATAGCTAATGATAGTTTAAGGACTGGCAAATACTTTAATTTAACATAGCATTATAAAATCTTGTTGGTTAATTGCAGGCTAGTTACGATATCTTAATGGCTAAATATACTTAAAAGACCTAATCCTATATATAATCAACAGATATTATTAAGTGAAACAGTATGGATTATCGTGTTCGCGTGATTTAACACATTCGCATCCTTCATACGCCATACATTTCGTTAGTGAGCCCTCGGTATAACAGATGCGCCGTGTAAGCACGACGTGTGTAAAAGTATAAAGCAAGGTAGGTATAAAGCATGTTCATTCAAAACATTTTCCTATTCGTTTTGATCCTTAGAAATTAATGTATCTTAAAACTTTTTAGTGTTCCATATTATTGTTAATTCTCTCACTATTTGGAAAAATACACCGACTTAAAAAAAAATACGCGGTTAGCAGCGCAGTTCTACCGGTTTGAAATAACTTTACAGCAACTTTAATACTCTCGTTTTGTCGAGTGAATCATGAATGTAAATTGGAGGCTTCCAGAACCAATTGTCGCAACCGCTAAATCAAAGAATTTTTAGCTAATAACGACTTAACTAGTATTTCAAATGCAAATTAACTTGTTGCAAATGGTGGGTTGCACACGGAAACGTTTACTTGTCCGAAGTTTACTTGTTCGAATTTAATTTGACCGAAAACGGTT
The DNA here is from genome assembly GCA_947369235.1 of Udea olivalis. Lineage (NCBI taxonomy): Eukaryota > Metazoa > Arthropoda > Insecta > Lepidoptera > Crambidae > Udea > Udea olivalis. The sequence goes on from OX376351.1 coordinate 13,840,429, forward strand.
AACCGAAGTCTTTTTTGTCATCTGTGTTGTTTGCCAGATTTTTAAACCATCGAAATATCATTTGACATAAGTATTGACCTCTTACTCTGATATCATGAACAAGATAAGAGGCCATAAGTTCAATGAAAACTCAATTTTAATTATATTTATTGGAAATAGAGGTAGTTTAAACAAAAAACAGCTGTTAGAACATTGTCATAACCTGTGTTTATTAAATGTTAGGAAGATTATAATGTTTACACTACCTTACAGTAGAGGTTTGCCACAGACAGAAAATAAGATGAGGTACAAAATGAATTTGACATTAGATACTGTGACTTTTCATAACAGTAAATTAATGAATGTAATTGACATCAACAGATTAATTAATATGAATAATTTGCATGTGACATATAATAATTTTTATATTTCTAATTATTTTAAGCGACAAATAGCACATTCGCTATCCTCTTTTTTTATTTCTCCAGCCAATATTTTGGCTACTCAACCTGCTTTTATTGAGCAGGCAGACTTGTCGACTTTGGAACATGTTCCAAATCATTTAAATTAGATATTAAGACAACAGAGGAAACCTCTAGCAAACCTCCATCTATGACAAAATCTTACTCTAAGTCCATACCACGCAATAACTCTTTCTCACTTAAAATTAAAGATAATATTATTAAGTCTGACGTTGATATAGCTAATACATTTGAATCATTTTTCTCTGAGATACCTTTTATTACTACCAGTAAACTAAATTCTAGTTCACTGCTAGCTAGTTATCTCCTCACATCAAGTGTTAATGAGTGCGCCACTAGTTTTTGCTTCGATCATATATCTCCTCATACCATCCTCAAATCGTTTAAAGAACTTAACATAAAAAAACGGAGGATTTATGGGGTATTTCTGTTGATATACTTAAACCAGTCATAGATGCCATCTCCCCTAGTTTAGCGTTACTTTTTAATAACTGTGTAGACAAGGGTGAGTTCCCTAATTTAATGAAATTTAGTAAAGTCATACCCCTTTATAAGTCAGGTGAGAAAAGTGACCCATCCAATTATAGACCTATTTCTATTCTACCAGCTTTAAGTAAAATTTTTGAAAAAATAATATTGAATCAATTACATTCTCACTTTGCTTTGAATAAATTATTACATAGTAATCAATTTGGATTCACTAAAAATAGGAATACAACCGATGCAGGTGTTGCGCTCATCAAACACATATTTGATGCGTGGGAAGGCAAGCAAGATGCAATAGGAGTTTTTTGTGATTTATCAAAAGCATTTGACTGCGTAGATCATGAAATCTTACTGATTAAGCTAAAGCATTACGGTGTTTCAAATATTTCACTTAGCCTTATAGAATCTTACCTCACTGATAGAATACAAAAAGTGAGTATCAATGGTACGAACTCTTCCGGTGCCACCATACGTATGGGCGTGCCCCAGGGATCAATATTGGGTCCTCTGCTGTTTTTAATCTATATAAATGACCTGCCTTATTTTGTCAAAGACCTATGTGGGATTGTATTATTTGCTGATGACACTTCTCTAATTTTTAACGTAGATAGAAGTAACAAAGCACTTGACGACGTAAATAATACTCTTTCTAAGGTACTGCATTGGTTCACGAGTAACAATTTACTGCTTAATGCTAAGAAGACCAAATGTATCAAATTTTCTATGCCCAACGTAAGACAGGTCGATACCATTATAAACATGAATAACGAGCCATTAGAGATTGCGAATTCCACTGTATTTCTGGGAATTACTCTCGATTCCAAGTTACAGTGGGGTCCGCATATTTCTGCCCTGGCAGGAAGACTTAGTTCGGCAGCTATATCGCTATATCGCAACAGCAAGATTAGTGTACTTCAGTTATTTTCACAGTGTTATGTCGTATGGTCTTCAGTTGTGGGGCTCGGCAGCGGATCTCAACACCATCTTTGTTCTTCAAAAAAGAGCCATCCGCTCCATTTACAACCTTAGACCACGCGACTCGCTTCGTGAAGTATTCAAAGAGATAGATATTTTAACTGTGTACTCTCAATTTATTTATGATAATGTAGTATATGTCCGTAAAAACTTGCATCTCTTCAAGAAAAACAGTGATGTTCATAAACTCAATACCAGAAATAAAAATAAGCTCGTAACTCCCAGTCTAAGACTGCATAAGGTAGGGAAATCATTTGTTGGTCAATGTGTAAAATATTTTAATAAGATTCCGCAAACTCTTGTTGAACTGCCTCTTCACAAGTTTAAGTCACAAATTAAAGCTAAGTTAATGAAGCGGGGTTATTATAGTGTTGACGATTTCTTAAATGATAAGAATTTGTGGTCATCTTAGGTATAATCTGCTCCTCTGCACACTTTTTTGTTATGACTTTACTCTGTCAATTCCATTTTTGTGTATAAAAACAAGATTGAAAAGAGTAACCATCGAGTTTCTTGCCGGAGTCTTCTCGATCGGAAACAACCTCTGAACCGGTGGTAGAGTCACATTATATTTAATTATGATATGAACTATCATAGTATTATTTTATGTAAGTTTATTTTTATTCAGTATATTTTTGCTACAATTTTTTTCTGTTACATGACATGTCATAAGTGCTTTTTATAAGTCTATATGAATAAAGATATTTTTTACTTTACTTTTTACTTTTTATCATTTTACTGAATTACGTTTCACCGATTTTCAAAATAACTTTTTACTACTGGCCGAAGTCTCTCTTGAACTTTTTTCATTTGCCAGATGATTTATTTGTCATACTTTTACTTCACCGATACATTTTACCGAAAATTGGCGATCGAAGCGAGCACGGCTGCATTTAAGTAAGCTGGTTTGGATCCGAAATAGGTAGACCCCGACTTGCCGTGGTCACCTCGCCGTGATACTAGTACAGTAGAGATTCAAGAGCCGGAGGCGCGGAGGGAGAGCAGCTCTCAACCGCTGTAGTGAATCTCAGGCAGGCGTGCGAGCTGAAGCGGCTGAGCTGCGCAAGCGAGCGTTGGTGATTGTGATTTACTACGCAAGGGCGAAAGGGCACTTCCCGCAGCGCCGGAGAAGAGGCAATCCTCATGCAAGCATGCTTGCCTGCTTGTTTGCATGCTTGCATCCATTTTAAAATGCTTGCTTGCTTTCTTGCATGCTTGCTTGCATGTTTGCTAGCATGCTTGCATGCATGCATTTTACAATGCTTGCTTGCTTGAATACGTTTTACAATGCTTGCTTGCGTGCTTGTTCACATGCTTGCTTGCATGCTTGTTTGTAGGCTTGTTGCATGTTTGCATGTTTTCTTACATGCTTGAATTTACAATGCTTGATTGCATGCATGCTTGCTTGCATGCTTGTTTGTAGGCTTGTTGCATGTTTGCATGTTTTCTTACATGCTTGAATTTACAATGCTTGATTGCATGCATGCTTGCTTGCATACTTCCTTGCTTACTTCATTGTTTGCCGACTTATGTATGCTTAGTAAAACGAAAAAGGGTCGTGATCGGTAGTTATTCTGCATGTATATTTATTCATTGAACCTAAATTACATTATTTCTTAGATATTTTTAAGTTTCACAGTGCTTGTTTTTGTAATAAAATTTTCTCTAGTTTTGAATCTTTAGAAATACCTAATTGACATTACTTTTGAAAGTTCTATTAAATATTTCATTGCACTTAAGTAATAAAATAGTGCTATAATGAGTGTTCGGTAATATGATACTTCGAACAAATGTTAATTCGGCCAAGCATAAATTCGGTAAAAAGTTTTTTGATCAAGTGAAACGTCGGAGTAACGATGAAAAACGAATTGATAATCGGTCAACTGATACAGTGGGTTTGCCACACAGTTTCTTGCTTTGTCGCTGAACAAACGACAGATAAACGTATCTTTAAGGCAAATAAGATCTTCTGTACATCTACCACGAGTTGCCACTTTAAATTTACATTTTCGTTCGCGTAAAAATTTATATTGGGATTTGACATGACATGACTTAATAATGTCAAATCCCAATACATTTTTTTACGCGAACGATAATGTAAATTTAAAGTGGCAACTAGTGGTAGACGTACTGGCTCCATATAATGATGTTCCACTATCGATGACGTGAAAAAAATGCATAATTCCCGTCACTGGTATAATACAAAGCCGCAATAAAGGTCACTATTTGTAGCAAAGAACGGCGTATCCTAATCATTTTGTGCTACCAGCACAGCTACCCAAATTAAAACTCTCCAAACACAGACCGGCTGGCCTCCGTCCAAAACCCGTTAATGGAATGCCTGTCTGTGACCCAACGCTCCGTCTAGTGCACTTCGGTGGAAAAATTATGCACCAATCCGACAAAAATGGCCTTTGATTAGTGTTTGAGAAATCCTAGTACAAAAAAATGTTACAATGTCAGCCTCCTTCAGTCATATTCTCATATCGCAGGCAGGGGCCTTCAGACTTGAAATCATTCACCATAATATTAATGAGGTCATTGCTTCAAATAAATCTCTAGCTGTAGCTGTACATACAAATAAAACCATCATCTGCAGACAATTTTGTTTTGCACAGTGTATCATTATTAGATAATTAAAAAATATACTGGTTTTAATTTTTGCAATTATATTTGTCTATCTCACACACTTCTGCACAACTTCTGTAATGGTCATTTCATCCATACTTCATTCATACCGTATCGTGCATACTGGTTGCTGACTTGCAATAAAATTAAAACATTTCAGGTGAAGTAGAAGCCGAGTTTTCTTGTGACCAAAACTTATTACTAGGTATCTTAAATTCATCAAACTGGGTACTTGTCTTGGAATGAACCATAACTCCTTTATAGTACCTAATTCATTGGTAGTACCAAAACTTCTTTGCCTTTGTTGTTGGATAAAACACGCATTTACCTGACAAGTGTGTCAGGTAAATCATTTTTCGTACATGTTGTCCCTTGTAAAGTATTTTCGATTACAAACGAAAATTGAACATACGAGTACATACATGGTAGTCAGAGGCAAGTGACTGTTGCCGTCATGGTGAACGGAACACTCAGAAGCTCACTTTTCACCAATGGTATTAGAACCCAACGCGGTAGGTGGTGAGCCTTTCACCGTTCCACGATCTGAGTTGGGGTGCTTAACCCCTAAGCCTCCACGCTCTCTATCGCCATCTACCTCTTTATAATAAATTGAAGTGACATAAAATCCGCATCCAATTTATCCGTCAGACAAGATCGTCGACATAGCTCTTAGATTAAGATGCTGAAGTGGCAGCGGCTTGGCCACATATGCTTTAGAACCGATAACTGATGGGCTGAACGTGTTCTTGAGACCGCATCTCGGTAAACGCCTTAAGGCCAGATGAAGCGACGGATCGCGATAAGTTGCTGGCAGGAAGAGGATGCCCCATGCTGAGGATAGGGCCCCATGTATTATGTTTAGTCCATTTCTAGCAGTAGACCAATACGGGGTGATGATGATGATGAATAGGTCTGCGGCAAAATATCACGACCTTAGGTGGTAACCGACGTAGATCTCTTTTTATCTCAGCAGATGTCATGTCCTCTAACTAGGAACTACTAGAACTAAGAAATTAAGACGACTAGGAATATTTTATTTTTAATTTGAGGTGTTACGTTTCAAGTGAATGTGTAAAACTAGCAACCACTGAGTGAAGTTTTAAACTTCACCGTCTGTGTTCTACACAACGAAACTTTTATGGCAGAGAAGACATTAAAATTTCATACATTTACTACCAGAAAGACGTATCAACGAAGAGAAATTCGGCTGAAAGAATTGTGGAGCAATTAGGGGCCATAAAATGAAGTCTAAATTCATGCCAATTGAGAATATGCCCACCTACGTTACTACGTTCTTTTTAATGTTACTGCGTAAATACATAGCAATTAGGCACTCTGCCTACGTGCTGACGAAAATATAAAACTAATAACATTTTTATAATCTGTCTAGCGCTTCACAGACTATATAAAGCCACGTGTAATGACTGAAGCTGTCATTAGCCCGGCTCCGCAGAAGATTGAAAATTTAACGAGCATCGTTCCCTTGATGGGCCATCCGCCCCGTCTTAATGCCTCTTTGGTTGTCTATTTTTAAATTGGCGACATGTGATCTTGTAACCGCCATTTTTGTTGATAATTCAGTTTAACGCGGTGATAATTATGGGCTTCAACTTTTAGTAAAGACTAAGAAATTGTTTTGAGTATTTTAGCTATTTATGGCACTAATGCCAACGTAAATATCCATTTTTTCAATTCCAATTCCAATTTTATTTATAATAATTACTCGTTCATTCATTCTTTTTTCTGAGTTCCTATTAATTTTATTTTTAGCTATTTATTTATATTATTGTTTAGGAACCTACCTACTTTTACTGTATCTTCAATAATTTATTCAATTTTTTATTAATGAAAGTAGGTTTTTCGTCACAGTTGCTTTATTTAAAGTAAAGTAAAGTAAGTTAAGTAAAATAATTTATTTGCGAGAATACACTTGGGTAAATAAGATCTTAATGTAAACCTAGACATAGTATTTGGCCTGCTAGCATGCGTGCAAATTCTTGTATTATTATAAGAAATATTTTTTGTAATATAACAATTTCGTAACTTGATAGTTAACATTAATATGTTAAGTTGTTAACACCAATAAGAACAAACTATTATTTTATAAATCTTTGAACATTAGGCAGTATTAATTATATAATAGGTGTACAAACATACAAAACAAAACTTAACAATGGAGTTAAAGTTGCTATTAAGTATATACTTTTTCTTATATGTTTACATTTACTATATTAATGTTGACACCATTAAAAACAAATATTTATTTGACACATCTTAGCAAATACATTATTTATTTTATAGTTGGTGTATGTACACACATAAAAAATAAAAACATGACAGTTAAATTAAAGTTTCTTATAAGTATTCAAAATTTAAATATTTTTACATTCATTATTTCTACCATTAGGGATCAGGATCATATACGAACAAAAAATAAATTAAATTATACTGTGAAATCTTTATCAGGGTAAAGATATTCCTTCAAATTATAAAAACATTGAATATCCAGCCATTTAGTGAGGTTATTTTTAAAATTATTCCCTTTTAGATTTTTAATAGATAATGGTAGTTTGTTAGACAGGAGCAGACCATGTGAATCGATCAAATGATCCCGTTTTTAACGCGATCTAAAACTAAACGTTAGATTGAAAAGTCGTGGACAGACATCCAATATTTAAAAGAAGTATTTTTTAAGATATCCATTGTTCAGTTTTTCAAAACAATGTCTCATTTGGAATTTATAAAAATATATCAATTGGTGGCGCTAGTTGGCGGCTAAAATCGCTTTAAGTAATTGTCAAATTAGGAAAGTGCCACCTCGCCCCAAAATAACCTAAATGTTTCTTTTTAGATTTTTAACCACATAGACCAGCACTAAACACACCTCGTGTTAAATAGCGCTTTACCGGTAATCCACAGGGCCTTGGTTGGAATTTCAGGTCGAAAGCAGCATGTTTTGCCAACACGTATTTGGTTAGCGTAGTGATTAACCGAAAGCCACGTATTCACTGGGAGACAAAGTCGCTCAACAGTCGCGAGTAGTCGCGGGATATTTAAGCCACGTATTCACTAGGGGACATTTCTCCCGCGACCTTGTCGCTCGATACGAATTCTACGTGTCGGGCGACGTCGCAGGAGAGGTCGCCCGACTTCACAGGCGACATCTACGTGTCGCGGGACATGTCGCGTGTCGACGCTCTGGGAGCGTCGACCTTGCGCGACTTCGTGTCACTCGACGGTCGCCCGACAGCATTTGAGTATTGAGGACGCGTGTAGCTCTGCGATATCTGCGACTATGGCAGTAGTGTAGTATGTCGGGTGACATCGCGACCACAACTTCGGTATGTGGACGAGCAAATTGTCGACCGACATTGTCGCCAGACAGTCGCACGAGCCATGTATGCACTAGGCGACAAAGTCGCTCGACATGGCACGAGCAGCCGATACGCGACATGTCCCGCGACACGTAGATGTCGACCGCTCCCGAGAAGTCACCCGACACGTAGAATTCGTGTCGAGCGACAAGGTCGCGGAAAACTTTGTCCCCTAGTGAATACATGGCTTTACGAGCGACTGTCTGGCAACAACGTCGGTCAACAATTTGATGGTCCACATACCGAAGTTGTGGTGCCGATGTCACGCGACATACTACACACTACGGCCATAGTCGCGGATGTCAAGACACACAGAGCGACACGCGTCCTCACTGCTAAAATGCTGTCGGGTGACTGTCGAGGGACACGAAGTCGGGCAAGGTCGACGCTTTCCGAGCGTCGACACGCGACATGTCCCGCGACACATAGATGTCGCCAGCGAAGTCGGGCGACCACTCCCGGGAAGTAACCCGCCACGTAGAATTCGTGTCGAGTGACAAGGTCGCGAAAGAAAAGTCCCCTAGTGAATACGTAGCATAAATATCCCACGACTGCTCGCGACATGTCGAGCGACTTGGTCCCTTAGTGAATACATGGCTTTACGTGCGACTGTCTGGCGACAATGTTGGTCAACAATTTGATCGTCCATATACCGAAGTTGTGGTCCCGATGTTACGCGACATGCTACACACTACTGACATACTCGTAGTCGCGGATGTCGAGACATACAGAGCGACAGGCGTCCTCGCTGCTCAGATGCCGTCGGGCGACCGTCGAGGGACACGAAGTCGCGCAAGGTCGACGCTTTTCGGGCGTCGGCACGCGACATGTGCCGTGACACGTAGATGTCGCCTGCGAATTCACACGACGTCTACCGCGACGTCGCCCAACACGTAGAATTCGTGTCGAGGTCTCGACAAGGTCGTGGAAGAAATGTCCCTTAGTGATGCATGGCTTCAAACCCACTAATTGTAGCAATCACTAGTTTTCATTGATTGAGACCCTTGCCCAGCAATAAGACAATGATATAGGCTAATTACTTTACCACTATTTGTACATTATAACGAAACAAAACAAATTAAGATCAAAATTAATTTTACTTTAAGCTGACGCGCAAACAAGAGAAAAAAAGGCGTTTACATGAATAATTCCGTCTTCGAACAACGTCGAAAAGATGTCACTGATTACACAATTTTGTGCCAACAATTTCTAATTCGGAGTATTTACCAAAAAGAAGTCCATCTTTTCACTTGTCTGACGTATTTTTACGCTCCGAGTTCCTAGGTGTATTACTTTAAGTATCTGTTTGTGCTGAAATTGTGAGGGGAAAGACTCCTTTACGGTCTTATTTTTGCTCCACCGTGTTTGAATGTAAATGAAAATGTAGCAAGTTTGACTGTGTTAGTACCGCTATCTTGGTTATTGGGAATCAAATATACGAGATTGCCAAATGTAAATTGGATACTGAAATCTTGATCAAACCAATATGATTCACGTTTTTATAACAACGTCGCACAACAGAATGTACTCAGTATCAAATGAGAAATAAGGAAATCCGCAAAATAACTTGATCGACGTAGATTTGCGAATGAGTAAATGAAGGTGGCATGGCTCAGGATTTGAGTGTATGCAGGCAGCCTGCAACTCTTCTTGGAAATTTATTGAAATGTCTATCTTCAGCAATAGACGGTACTGCACACACAAGCTGCCGTACAACGTGCTTATTTTTAATACTACAAGTTTGGAATTAAACCTTTACAAGCTCCGAGAGAAAGTCCACTTTGTAGTGATAAGATTGCCTGAATTGTACATTTAGGTGTCTACTGCGATTGACTGCAATATTTATTTGTTTGTGCAATAAAACATATTTACAAGCCTGTAATGAAGGCTGTACTCGTTCTGCCAAACATTGTCCGACTGTATTCCTCCTCTCACTCGCTTCTGAGCTAAAAATCACCAATTGAAAACTATCTAAATTGAATCCACAGGAATCAATGATTGGTGACGTAAAAATTAGGAGAGCAAGAGCGCGATATACTCCTTGCACTTTTTTATACTGAGACGTTAGTTGATAAAAAAGAATCATTCTAATAACTACAATATTTGACTGTACCAAATCGAAAATACCTTCCCAGTACCACATCGGCGACAAGTCTGCACCTTAAAGACTCTACAGTAGCAAACAGCAGTGAAAACTATTCGTAGCAACGTTTATTCCGTTTGTGGCCTCCGTACAACTGAACTAACCGCCCTTGTGGGACCGTTCGGAATGCGAGCCACTATATTGAATGGTAAACTTAAGTGTGTAGTTCTGTGTTTGAATAAAATCGAAACAGTGCTTTTCTTAAGACTGAACTGGATTGACTTGCGGTTAGTGAATTCTATCAATTTACTTCTGAGGTCATGTGCAGCAAACGGTAGAGGAGGATTCTACTACTATGCTCGCAACACTTTTTTCTTTTGGTGCTGGACTATTTATTGGGATTTGGCGACTAAGCCTTTAGATCTCATACCGAGATAAATAAATATTTGTTCAATAAGAGTTGTGTTTTCCTTTAAATTGTCTTTGATGATTCGTCAGGGAGATTTCGGAATATGTAGCCTTACTTTTCTGTACCAATACCCATCCATTGTAGCGATTACTTGATTTCAATGGTGGAGGCCTTTGCCCTGTAGTGGGACAGTTTATAGGATAATTACTACTTACTTTACTCTTCTGTCACGACAAAAGGTTGTTCCAAATTGAATATAAGATCAGATTTAAAGGCTCTCACCCCTATCCGCGTCTGCACCCCTGTCCAAGAATGCACATAACGCGCCCCGCCTAATATCACGCGACGTGATGTATGGAACCCTGTGAAGTGCTAAGCATAGCATTCACTGAAAGTGATTCGGAGTAAGAAAAATCGCCACTTTTTTCTGAATTCAGATGGCTTGTAATTTTAATTAAAGTCGGTAGCAATATGTTTTTTATGTGCTTTTTTTGACTCTTAAAACTTAGGTATCCTATTTCGTGAGGCAACATCCCTAATGATAATCCCAACGGTCCTAAATCATTCTTTTTTAACCTTTTTATAATGATATTTACAAATCTAAGTGAAATAAGTTGTAGTTGTAGTAGCTTTTGCTTATTTTTACAAACTTAGGAAATGCATCTGTTAGTTTACCTGTCATTCAGTTATAACAGTCTGACATTCGACGAAAGATACTCCTGAGATGAGATTCCATTTAGAAAGAGAAATTGGGCCAAATGTTTTGGTGCATTTCTGATTAAGAGCTTTATGGACAACAAGATAAAAACAGAATCGTGAGAGAAACATTTAGTGTATAACATTGAGATTAGTACCTACTCATATAGGATGCAGCTCCAAGTTATTATGGATCTGTCGATGAGATGGATAGTTTTCTTGTCTATTTCCAATTTTCCAAGTTTGGGGAAATTGTATGTATCTATTTCTGCAACACCGACGACCTGGCCGACCAAGACGCATATGGCGTGACGAACTGAATGTCTTCGCCAGGAATTGGTGTGAAAAGGTCAAAGTTTGACGTATGTAGATAGGGGGACGACAGGGTGCCCAGCAGTGGGATCCTAGCGGCTAATTTAGATTTAGATTAGATTATTTCTGTATCTGTTGATTAGTAGGTATATAAAACATGAGTAAGTAAGTAGACTTCATATTTCTAGTTGGGATATGACAGCCTCTTTTTAATAATGGTAAATTAATTTGTTTCAGTTATTTTAGTGTGATTTTAAAGCCACGTTTACTCGTACATCTGTAACCATGATAAATATAATCTCAGGACAAAAATACTCAGTGTGGAACAAGCTCTACAACAAAACAGAGACGTTATTTTCAATGCGCTGCCCTTAGAGGTAATTGACCCCGGAATGACCACCGTTATGGCGTGTACAACCTTCCTATATCTTTTTCTGAAGTGAGGACCCCTGCTAAAAGGAAACGTACGATTAACTACCAGAAAGGGATATAATTATTTTGCATGTTTGAACTTCTTTCGGATAAGCTCAGTGTTTTTTCACCAAAAGCGCTGTTAGTAAAAACTAAGAAAAAATACTACTCGGCTTGTCTGAAATTAAAGACATGCCTGATAAGGCGCAGGAGGTCTCAGTCAATCTAAAGATAAGGTGAATTACGTTACTAACTCAATATTTAGTATAAAAAATCTAGATTTATTGGGAAGAATCAATTGCAATTAACTCTTAATTGTAATCAATCGCACTGTCCAACGCAATCTCTCCAAGACCGCAGTTGACGAGAACCGAAGAGAGCTTGGGTCGAGGCATCCTAAGTATGAGAGCACTCCCTTGAGTATCAGGCCTAGCATCGGAATCCTTGGCGTGGACATTTCGAGTGATGTACAGTTCCACATTCATCTGGAGGGTAAAGCCAAATTGGCTTTCAAAAAAACTGGAGTGCTAAACAAAGCAAAGCAGTATTTCTTGCTGTCTCAGCGACTTCAACTTCACAAGGCACAAGTGAGGCCTCACATGGAGTACTGCTGCCGTTTTTGGGCTGGAGCACCCCAGTATTTCCTATATCCTCTTGACCGTATACAGCGAAGAGCCGCTCGAATTGTCGACGACCCTGTGATTTCCGACCGCTTAGATCCTTTGGCCCTACGGAGAGACGTTGCATCTCTCCGCGTTTTCTACCGTCTTTACAATGGGGAGTGCTCAGAAGAATTGCATGATCTTATACTAGCCGCTGAATTTCATCATAGCACGACACGTCATAAGTCGAAATTCCATGCTCATCACCTGGATGGCTGGCGGTCTGTACGTTTTTCGCGTCTATTTCTCCCGCGTACATTCAAGATATGGAATGATATGAAAGGAATATGACATCGGAGCCTTCAAGAATGGGAATACGCTCTCTATTCCCATTCAAAAGGCAAGCACCGCATCGGTGACATCTCTGGTGTTACAGTTTTCCATGGGCGGAGGCCGGAGATGATCACTTCCCATCAGGTGACCTCCCAGCTCGTTTGCTCCCTATTACATAAAAAAAACTTTAAAATATTATGAAAACTAAACAAAAAAAATCTTGATGTTGTAACAGTATTTTTACACACTGTTCCTTAATCTCTTTTTAAATCTTCATTTCCATCGTTTTTGGGTCTGGACCAGTTCGAAATGACATCTGTCAGGTTACTGTCAGACAGACAGACTAATTGTTAATCTATGGTGCAAATGTCATCAAGCTCCAATCACGGCTCGCCACAGACAGCTATATTTTTCTTCCCTATTCGCCTACCGAACCGCTTCCAAGATGGAGTGATTTGTATTTTTTTTTGGGAAATCTATGCGAATCCCCAAATAGTCTCCTCCTTTTGGACGGGAGAACTTTAAAAGTTAACCTGATGGGTGTAATAAATAAATAAACGGTAAGATTTTGTTCGATTTTCCACTTACAATTATTCCACGCGATCGTACAAACATTTCGCAGTTTCCACACCTTTTTTCTAACCTAATTGTGTTATTTTCAGCCTTTGGTGTCTTAGGGCCATCACATTATTGTTTTCCGTAATGCGGCCATAATAATAAACAATTTTTAAAGAAAAGAAAACGGTGAGATTAATGAAACTAACTTCTAACCTAATTTGTAGGCAGTAGGCTTTCTTTTATTACCATTTATTAATGTGGCTTTTTCCTTCACAGCCTACGGCGTTTTTTTTTATCTAGTTAAATTCTTCAGAAATCTTGAGGATTGAATTCAGTTCGTTTCAAATGTCCGAGGGATGAGAGGATGATGTACAACATTAGGAATTGAACTCATCTGGAGAGATCATGGAAATTCGTAAGCGTAAGACCGTAACACCAGGTACCATACCTCATTTATTTACGAACGAGATGCAGTAGCCGCATCTCTCGCACAAAATTTGTTCTAAGTTTCCCATGTGAACACCAGTATGATGCAATAACTTAATTTCTTTTACAACTTAGTACCTTGTTCTACTCATAGTTAATGTAATCTAAAATAGAATTAACCTTGCTATATTGCTTGTAAACTTTTGACTTGTAAATTCCAATAAATGTTTAGAGGGAAAGTTGATTTTCTGATTTTCTGATTTGCCATGCCCGCCTTGATGATTAAAAGTGCCAATGCCTACTGACAGACTATCCCAGGGGTTTCAATTATTTTGGCTCACATCCCGTTAGGCATAACTCAATAATACAAGACCGTTATTTTCTCAATTATAATGTAGTTTAACGACACTCAAAGGAAAATCCACGACGTAAACTCATAACTAAATGCGTCAATCAATAGTTTGGTTGTCAACGTTAACAAAATCACAAAAAAAATCTTTAAAGATAATTATTAGCTACCAAAACCCTCTCACCACGCTAAAACACACTCCCCCGATCTCAAGAACTCGTATTTCACTAAAACCCGATCTCGGTAGTTGCGACTTGCGAGCCAAATTAGAACTCATTGTGACCCCCAAGACCTCGATGAATAAAATAACTGTAACTCTCTTTCGGGCAATTGCTTGGCGACAGTCTTTTACCGTCTGCAGACGACGCATTCAAAGGTTTACGAGATGATTCTATATTAGACGTTTTGGCTAGTTTAAGAGGTTTACAATGCAACAGTCTAAAAGCTTTTAACGTCAACACATAGTTATTTAAATCCTCTTTTCTAAAACGAAACGGTTATACCTGCATAAACATGAGCCGACATCACATGTAATAAATTGGTCTCAAAGTGGTATGCCATGGTAACAAGTAACAATTAAAGTTACCATAGAACAGTAGAAAATCTGACGAAACTTTCCAACACAAATACCGACTGTGGGTACTAGCCGCAATCCAAAGCAAAAAAATACTCAAATATATCCTTTTAATACCACTATACTTGACCATGGTTGACGCAATGAGTGAAGACTAAGCTCTTGCCTAAGCCTAAGGTGGTAGGATGTAGGACTACACACGCGAACAAAAGTATGGAATCACTTACTTGGAATTGACTCCGTGCGATCTTGAGTATTTAATAACTACATAGTTAAGAATAATAAAAATGGTACCATTTTAAAAATATTTTAAAACGACGATTCAGAAACTGATTAACCATCTACGAGCAGTTATTAGGGCGAGAGGAGGGAACCCAAAAGATTTTTGATGAAACTTGATTTTAAGGCCAAATATTTTTTGTTGTTTTCTTCATTTATTATTTTTCCATATTCCTTATGTTTTCCTAACTCCTGCACTTTATCCGGAATAGCTCCTTAAATACTGGTGTGATTTATAAGAATTTGGTATCAATTTTTAAGTTAACAGTTTAACCTTTAAAATGGTATCATTTTTATTATTCTTAACTAGTTAATAAGTACTCAAGATAGCGCCGAGTCAATTTCAATTAAGTGATTCCATACTTTTGCTCGCGAGTGTACATTATTACGTGCGGAGAAACCGTTGTGCCTAACCTCTCTTACAATTCGTGTGATGAGTTTTCATTGGTTCAAAAGATTCTGTCTTCGAATCATTTATGAAGAAAACGTTCTTATGATTTTGGTTGGAAGTTGAAGAGTTACGACGTTTAAGCATTCATACTCTTCAGCTATCGGTTATACGATTCAGAATCACGCATTAGCTTCTTCATCAAACCACCGTTTTATTACCCATTCAACGCGAACTGCAAGTCTTAGCATTCACTCGTAAATCAATCGTCGATTTAAGCTCCAATGAAGATTTAGTGAACTGCTCATAACTTCAGTTTGGCGACTTTACGACCGTACAAGATATCGGAGAACGCACGCCCAAACTATATCATGTTTGAACGTAAAAACTTTTTCATTGGCCACTAGATGAGATACTGCAGCGCTTTAGTTCCAAATACCGACTGCAGTGGACAATATATCGAGGAAGTTTTTATTAGAAGCCGATTTGGGAGCTGGTCTTTGTTAGTCGTTGCAAACAAGCTGTTCTTTTGTTCTATGCTTCTCTTACTTCGTGAGTCACCATGAACTACGCCCCAATGTTATAATTTTCCGGTTTGTAGATTAAATATTAATGTTAGTAAAATTTAGGAAGCAAAATATGTTCTGTCATCGTGATCTAAGATCTAATGTAAAGAAATTAGCCTGTATGCTATAATCTACTGATAGAAAAAATTCTAAGTCACTAAAATCAAAGTGATGTCTTCAATTTTTAAAAATATACTTTAAAATCAAACCAACCGAAACTGTACCCAAAAAATCACAAACGCTATTTGACGACCTGGAAAATTTAATTACCACGGCTTAAAAATACTAAGGTCTCTCGTACTTAAATTAGAATTTATTTTCGCTGTTGGCCATCAGTATGTCTACCATGAGTTGCGTTCAGTACACCTACCACGAGTTCCCACTTTAAATTTACGTTATCGTTCGCGTAGTTATGTATTTTTTACGCGGACGATAACGTAAATTCATAGTGGGAACTCGTGGTAGATGTACAGAAAGTATGGCATATTTGGTTCATTTTTAAAAGCACTAGGGGTGCCTGTATCGAAATTCCATATAATTACGTCAGCACGGTTTACGCGAACGCTAGCGGTTGTCATTGGTGTCAAATCGTGGTAGACATGCAGTTGGTACCTAATTCATAAAAATGTCTCACTTACGACGATTTTATTATTTAATGAATAAACATTACTAGATTAAAGGAACAATTGTTTTCTCTCCTAGGACTGATCCAATAGGAATAGAGCCCTAATTTTCCGGAGATTAACAAAACCACCCACATGCCACTCGGATTGAACAGGCGAATCTATACTCTAATCTAGAAGGATTAAGGCTTATGTACGGAGATAAGATTGATGTTGTAATCAGAATCTTGTTAAAGCTCGGGAGGAACAAACGCGTGATACAGTCAACCACGGCTCTTGCGTAACTACCTACGGGCATAAATATTAATCACTAGCTTCTGCCCGCGACTTCGTCCGCGTGGAATGATGATATATAGGTATATATAATATAGCCTTCCTCGATAAATGGGCTATCTATCACTGAAGTAATTTTTCAAATCGGACCAGTAGTTCCTGAGATCAGCGCGTTCAAGCAAACAAAGAAACAAACTCTTCAGCTTTATATGATTAGTATAGTTCATGCCATGGCAGTGATCCTGCCTTTAGCACCGTAGGTCGTGGGTTCGATCCACACCCCACAAATAACCAACATGAATGTGAGGAACACAACAAGCTCTGCTTAGTTTGAGGTCAGGATGATCTTGGTGTGATTTGTCCTAGAACTCCCAGATATTTATTTATTTGTTACTAACGATGATTATATCATGTAACATGTTTGATAGGCGATGAAGAAACTACTTATGTAATAATTAAAACCTATAACTTTGAAGTTAACTTAGAATTTTTAAGTTTTCATACAAAATCAGGTATTTATATTTATATAAAATATTTAACATAACATCACCTACTAAGTTTGCTTTCTCATTTTTCTACCGTATAAATGATTATACAATAAACAAGTGTGACTAAACCTTATTTGAGGTCACGCTTTATTTTGCTCTCCTAATTTTAACAATCCAATTTAAATCGGCAAATCGTTTTCGTACAAAATATAACCGCAAGAACCAACAAAGGAACGACAAAATTAAATTAATAAAATCCTAAATTCTAATGTAAAAATATTCCCAATCACATGTTGCGGAATTGAGTGGTACCTACGTAAAATATCTTCCAATAAATAATAATGTGTGTGTAGTAGGCAAAATGCTAATTTAAACAATTTCCGGACCGACCGCAATTTATGGTCGTGAATTTGCAAATACCATGACAAATATGCGAATTGGAGCAACGTTTGTAGAATTTAGTTAAATAATATCTAATTCAGTGGGCGTGACGAAAGAGCTCAAGAACACCGAAGAAAATTGTATTACCTCTCATATTTTAGTTTTTATAATAAGGTTTAGTCCAATTGTATTCTGATTCTGTTTAGTGTAGGTACTACTCGATATAACCTGTTCAGTACCAAACTCAGCTCTACTTAATACAAATTTAAAC
Organism: Udea olivalis; assembly: GCA_947369235.1. NCBI lineage: Eukaryota > Metazoa > Arthropoda > Insecta > Lepidoptera > Crambidae > Udea > Udea olivalis. Next base: position 13,858,375 of record OX376351.1, read on the forward strand.
AAAGATAACATGTTATATAAAATAAAGTATCAAGTATATTCGCATTATTTCACACCTAAACAAGTGCTCACGATAGACACGAACGGCGCAAAAAGGCATTAACAAAAGTAGAGAAACATAGGTATTTTAAAACAATAAAAAATTTACTAATTGGTTTTTTTACGAACAGATCCGAGGGGATTATTACTAACTAACAGGCCGTCAGCGGCTTCGTTCGCGTAAACTGTCTTTCCCGTCAAAATATAGCCTAAACTTAATAAAATATAGCCTTTGTCACTCCATGATAATGTAGCTTTATATTGGTGAAAGGATTTTCAAAATCGGTCCATTAGTTTCAGAGCCTATTCAATACAAACAAACAAATCTTTCCTCTTTATAGCTTTCCGGCCGCGTTAACTTCATTTCTGTAACATGTTTACTTAAAATCTTAATAAATTGTAGCCACACATAGCCCACATAGGCTACAATTCTGATTTATAAGCTGTATTACTAAAGTTTCATCCAAATCCGTTCAGTAGTTTTTGCGTGAAAGTGTAACAAACAAACATACATACATACATCCTCACAAACTTTCGCATTTATAATACTAGCTTTCCGCCTGCGGCTTCGCCCGCGTTATCGTTATATACTATGGCCAAATTACATAAAATCTTCATAAATTGTAACCCATGTGTTATTTTGATGTATAAGCTGTATTTCTGTAAACTTTCATCCAAATCCGTTCAGTCGTTTTTGCGTGAAAGAGTAACAAACATACATACATCCTCACAAACTTTCGCATTTATAATATTAGTAAGATTAGTAGGATATTAGTAGGATTAGTATAGAACAGGATAGTAGTTACTTACCTACACGCAGAGCTAGACGTGCAATACCTTCCTACATTGTTAGGCAATAAGGAAACTCTCTAAATCTATAAATAGCCTGCAGCATATCCATCACGTTCGCGGCACACCCATCGTGAAATTACGCGGAATGAAAAAATCATTCGTATGGTTATTGTATTTTATATTTTAGCTTTTTCCTCTCCGGAGGGTCCGCACTTCAAAAGGGATATTATGGATCTGTATTTCTAACTAATGCCTGTCTCCTGGCTTCGAATGCACGAGTTCTCCAATAGTCTATTTGCTTCTATTATTCTGAAGTTTCCTTTGATCTTTTGTGGAGGTCTGCTTACTTAATTTGTTTTTTTACACCATGCTTTTTCGCGATGGTTAATGAAGTCATAAAAGTACTTTATAACGTAAATATCTCATGGTCTCGCACTTATTATTTTATCTTTCACCGATATATTCGAAAGCGTTGCTTAAATAAAAAGTTTACCCACTAAACTTAATCCGAACAAACAAACTTGCCGATCCACATTCTATTAGTATGTAGTGATGATGGTATTTTTATATGAATCGCGGATGTATGAGTAATCCTCCATTTGAGATGAGATGAATCCGATATCATTGTGGGGCCTACAAAAGGAAATATGGCTTCGATTCTGGCACTGCCCTTAGTAGATAAGATTTTTATTTGTACAATCGTAATCTACATGTATTGAAATAAAATGGAATAATTTGACTAGCCTGTTGGCGCAATGGCAGCGTTCCTGCCTTTAGCGCTGGAGGTCGTGGGTTCGATCCACACCCATGACAAACATTTGTGTGACGGACATTTGTTTTTGTTGTGTGTCTGGGTGTTTATTATCTATGTATGTATTTAGAAATATTTAAGTATGTTTATCAGTCTCTGACGCCCATAGTTCAAGCTCTGCTTAGTTTGGGGTCAGATGATCTTGGTGTAAATTGTCCCAGATATTAATATATAATATATTAAAATAGTGCACTGGTTAATACACATCATTAAGTAGGTTGAGAATTAAGGTATTGTACTGACATATTTTTTTATCGGTTCAATGATTAGGTTTGTCTGTTAAGTATTATATTATGATTATGTAAGTTTGGCGTAAGACTTAGGAAACATTTAAAGCAACCTACTGTCCACAAAATGGAAGGATGGATAAAAGTTGGAAAAGCTGGAAAATATGGGCCGCCTACAAGGAGGTCCATGGACAAATCCCATGTTACGCAAAACTCTCACTTACCTACATCAATATAAAGCCAGTACTTTTACACGATTGGCGTAGTGCGCTTTAGCACGGTTTCTCGCCTTGATTTCCGTAGTGTCCCGGGTTCGAATCCTGGTCGGGTCAATTCAGGAAACGATCTTTTCTGAATTGACTCGGGTCTGGGTGTGCTGGGAGACGCCCCTGGCTTATTTCCCACTTCGAGACCATTACAAGAGGTGTTGTCTGGCGCATGTTTACATTTATTTATTTTATTCTCCACCCTGGAAAGTAATATTTTCAATACTTAGATAGCCTTTATTTCCCTCTAAGGTCCGTTTTACCAGAAGTCATTAAAATGAGTGCTTACGTTCAGACGTGAAAACGTTATGAACAGACCGAGTGATTTACGAATTTATAATATTTATAGATTGTTAGTGTTTGTAAATACATTCAGCTTATATTCGGACATGAATATATGTCCGAAATATAAACTGCGTTGTTCACGGGGGGGTGAGAGTGCCCAACCCCCGATAATGGCCGTCCAGTGCGAAGGATTAAAAACATCGTTATCTGGCGAAATGAAACACAAATATTGCGTTGCGCGGACCTCTGTCGGATTATTGTTGGATTATTTGATGTTTGAGCTATATAGCTTTGCTAGTTGATAGTCGTATGATTGGAAAGTATACCTAATTGTAAAATAAATAAAAAAAACGCATTGGCTGATGTAGGACACGCTGCAGCCAGACCGAAGTGAAATTGGGTAGGACACGTCAGCAGAACAATAGTTATTGGTGGATAAGTAGTAGTAGGTAGGTACTCGTAAGAAACCAACTTCCATCATTGAAATCAAGTTTTTGCTTTAATTGATTGATTGATTCATATGACGTATTGGCTTAATCACCACGCTTTCGAAATACTGGCTGGAGTTCACAAACCCGGGTTATGCTACGAAAAATCTCAAAATACCTTTATTTTGCTCGACCTATTTCACCAGTAATCTTAGAATAATAACTTATAGAAGGATAGTCTTCATACAACCGCCCTGTCAAAAATAAAGCACTAATCCGATCCACACATTCGTGACTATTACTTGCTTACGCGCGGCGCGCTTTGACATTGAACATTGCGGAGCTGTAATGAACACTGCAAATTCTATGTAATTATTCTAAGCCAGTAAGTATAAGCTAGATTATCAGAAAACAAACGAATATTTCCCCTTAGTAATATTAGTAGGTATAGATAGTCAAAGCGGACGATGTCGCAGGCAAATGCATAAACTATACTTATCCGTTTGTTTATAGAAATAGAAATAAATTTATTTTGACACTTAAAATATACACGGGTATATCGGTCTCTGACTAGAACACAACAAGTGTACAAGCTCTCTTCTGTTTGGAGTAAAAACCATCTCAAAATACATTTTGCTCGACTTGATATTTAACCCGAGAACTGGTCTAGATGTTTGTTACATACATACATACATACCATCACGCTTTTTTCCCAACGGGGTAGGCAGAGACCACATCGTTTCACTTGCTACGGTCCTGACACACCTCTTGCGCTTATTCCACTCTCATTAATCCTTTCTTACATGCTCGTCGATTATGGGTACTCCTGACCTGACCTTTTCTGAGCACGTCTTGGACTTGTCCTAAGTACGTCCGTCTAGGCCTTCCCCTTTCAACAGCTCCATCCACCCTCGCCTTGTAAATTCATTTCATTAATCGCCTTTCATCCATCCTTTCCATATCCCCAAACCATCTTAGCATTCCCATCTCAATTTTTATGACAACATCCTCTTTCACACCACATCGCTCTGTGATGTTTGTTAGATAATTTTTTTTTTTTCATTTGAATGCATAGGTATCCTTTGGTTTGGGTAAATACTCGTAGGTATCCGAAAACCAGCAGCTGTTGCTTCAAGGAGTTTTCTCATAGCAGACCGAAGTTTGATAAATGGGCACTATTTATTTATACCACAGCATAGGTAATAGTCATTAAGCCAACTGCAAGCTTGCGATAGCGAAATCCGATTCGAACTTTCATTGTCGTATCAGACCATTATTTTTTATCCATTATTCATTGTCCATTCCATAATTTTATGCAGAATAGCACTTATTACCTGTAGGCACACGGTAATCTCGATTACCATAGTCCAGCGACGGGTTTTCACTTGGCTTCCTCCATACGTATATTATTTATTCAGCTGAATGGCTTCATTTGCAAGCGGAAATATCGCTGAGGTAGAGAGGACCGGACATAAGCAAATACGATTGCCAGTTTTTTGTTGCGACTCCCTGGAATTTGGGGATAAGTTTTATTTCCATCATTGCACAAATCCTAAATGCGACACGTAGAATCAACTCGTATAACTTAAAGGTTTTCTGCCCTTGAAGAAAGTCAATATTTACTGCTACTCTCATTTAGGAACCTAACGATGTCATAAAAACAATCTTAAACTTAGATACCTACCTATTAATCATCTAAAAAAGTTACTGATGATACGAAGAAACTAAAAAGTCCTCGATTCAAACGGATTTTAAATACTTACCTAAAGCTGTTTTTTTTTCAGAAAGCAACACTAACAACCTCCATACCCGATCTCGAATCGATCTCTCCTCAATAGTGCAGTCATTGAAGCATTATTGCTCCGAATTTTTTTACTGTGAACCGAATTGTATACAATTTTGGAATTAGGTTTATCTTACCCTTAACTTCAAAAGTGAAAATGATTTGAACTCCGCAACCACCCTGGGGGTGAATTTTTTTTTTGCAAAATAACCTCGGATATCGATAGAAGGCCTAATTTTAAGTAAAAAATCATCTTTAAAGTTTTTCAAAAAATCCAATACTTTTCAAGTTATTGGCAATTGAAAATTCGCAATTTTTTTACGTTTTTCATCGGTTTTTTGCAAATATCTCCAAAAATATACGTTTTATCGAAAATTTTACGAAAAACAAAATTGTAGCAGGTAAAACAATGAACAATTTCGTTTTTTATAAAGTATTCTAAGTGCAATATTAAGCTAGATATTAAAGATCAAAGCCGTTTTTTATTTTGTCTGAAATTTAATCGATGTGGTGCCATCTAGCGGCGAGCAGATGCATTTTATGCATTCTAATACAAAAGGGTTTTGTAGTGCTTGAAATAAGCTTTAAAATGAGCACTATTAAAAGTCTTTTGCACGTAAAATAAGTGAGCTGTATTGCAAATAAGGGGAGCATCTAATGTTTTTTCTTTTAAATCAATGGGTTTCATAAGTGCCATTTCCACCAAAATTAAAATTAATCGTATTCCGCCTAGAATTAACTTTATTATGAAGAGTTTGATAGATAGTATCAGTTTGGCTGCTTCAGGACACATATTTTTCAAAAAAGTCACGATTAAAAAAAAAACAAATTTTTAAAAAACCCACTTTTTTTCCATAATATCTCAAAAATGACGACAGATACGTATAAAAGTGTACGGATTAAAAATTGAGGTATTTTTCTGACAAACAATTTGTTTTTTTTGTTTTTTCTGTCAAACTACACAGAGATTTTTTCTGTCAAATCACAGCCTCTCTTAAGCCCTTTAACCCTTCACCGTTTTAGAAAAAGGTTTTTTACTATATATTGCAATAAAGGATGTTGTAGCTCTCTTAATTACCTTTACAATGGTTTTTTATAAATTGTGATAGCATGAAAATTGAAGGAGTTATGGTCCAAAAACTTATCATATTTTTTTCTACTTAGTAACTGAAATTTTTTTTTTTTTTCAAGGGGTTGAAAATGATTTTAATATGAGGTAATTATGTTAGAAAATACTTTACAATTTCACCACTTACTATTAGACATGTTTTCTAGCGATAAAATGGCTCAATGTCAATTTTTCCATTAAGGGGTTGTTTACACCCCTTAAAAATAATAGGCGGAGTTCAGATCATTTTCACTTTTGAAGTTAAGGGTAAGATGAGCCTAATTCCAAAATTTCATGCAAATCGGTTCACAGTTAAAAAATTCGGAGGTAAGACCGTATTTTTCGCTTCAATGACTGCACTACAACTGTCTTCAACAATGATCAACAGACATCCTGACACAGAACCTAAAATATCAGGTCTACCTAGTTACAGTTTTACCTTTAGGTGGGTATAGACTAGAGCATTTGCTACAGCATTTCATCAGAATGTAAAATTTTTACGAATGGTACATACAATACAAGCAAATGATCAGTATTCTAAAAATATTTCCATGTAATGTAACGTTTTTACTTGGTTTTTAAGAACAAGTTGTAACAAAACATTGATCGTCATTATGTTCGCAATGTGCCTCGAGTAAATTTAAAAACGACGAATGCTCGATGTTCTGATACTTGAAGTGAATACTCAAATGTATCAGCGCTTTAAGGCTGTTCCTAAATGAAGATAGAATCCCTATTTGTAGGGAGTCGCACCCTTCTAACACAGCAACACCATCCAAAAATCGCTTAAGCACCAATCCATACCACTGCGACGTTTTCTCATTGGGTGCACCCGCTTCCAACGAAACTGGACGCAAAGGCTTTACAAACGCTACCGGTTTCGAATGAAAATAGGGAGAACAGGAAAATACATTTTTAAAATAGTGCATCCGTTGTGGATTTATATGCGACTTCCTTATTTTGGCTTTAACAATGCATATGTATAGGATTTGATCAGTTTATTTTGTGTAGGTACATCAGGCAAAGCGTGTTGAGTCATCATCATCATCCGTGCGGTCCATCCCAGTTGTGAACCCACACTGGTGTGTGGGGTCCCAGGGTCCGCCTTTCTTATTTTTTCAGCCCACTTCGCGCGGTCTTGTGCATCCTTAGTGGTGAGTCTGTTGGCACGCATGTCACCCTTAACGACTCTGTCCTTAACTCTTTGCAAAACCTCTTTTGCTAAGCGGCAGTTCCGGGCTCAATCTTCACATTTGTATAACAAGTTGCACAAAATGTATGTACAAAATTTACAATTTAATTTATCGGGATTGTAAAAATACTTTAATCAAAGGGCTGATGCCGTTGGATTACAGTAAGACAGAGGAATTACTTTGTTGCATAAATTAAATCCATCCCGTAGGTCAATCATGCCAGAACACACACCCACACAAACACACACACCCACGCATGCATACGCACGCAAATGCGCGCACCAACGCACACACACATACGCACATACACCATAGTAATAGCTTTAAGTTTGGTATTTTTCTCCGAAAATTTTAAAATTTTAAATACTAATTGTGTTAAATAAAATGTATGCCATTGTTATGGAAGAGGGGGGCCTCCTGACACAGGTATTTGCACATACCTACTAGGTAGGTCCCAGCCATGGAATATTGTAAAAAACTGTAGAATGCTGAAATAAACAATTTAGTTTTTAATTTTAATTTTTTAACGACGTCGAGCCACCGCTTCTTGGGTCGACCTCTTCTACCGGTACCTGGCGGGGGCGGCAAGGCCAGACATTTGTTGCCCACGTAGTTTGCCGATCTCCGTGAGACATGACGGCGATGACTTGATTTCAATGATGGAGGCCTTTGCCCAGCAGTGGGACAGCTTAAAGGCTAATTACTTACTCATAAATTACCAAAAATCGCGTAACATACATAGCGGTAATTCGGATAGCCCTAGTGATGCTCTACCACTAGGCATCGATTATTACTACTTTTTGAGACATACATACTTTATAAGGTAGGTAGTACTGTTTGTAAATGGCTTTGTTGCATAAATAAAATAATTTATTAGTGTTTGAATTCCAGTTTTGTGAGAATTTATCGTACTATAATAAGGTAAGTAACTCGTAAAAGTTTTACTTTTCTTGCAATATTTAAATAAAATTTCTGGAACTGTGATATTCAGTTTAAGAGATGTTTCCTTCCCAGAATGCTTAAATTATGTAATGTCCTTGCTATATAGTATGAAGTTCTTTTATAAAGGTCATTTCACCTTGGTGTTGCATAAACCCGTTGACTGCGATAACCGCTTACCGTCAGACGGTGTGCAATCTGCAATGCATGCTTTCTTGCAATGGGGTTTCGGATTCAATGATTGGATTGTTGGAGTAAGACAACGAACTCGGTCTATGGACGTTATGTGACTTGTAGGTATGGCACCAAGTTCATAAATCCGCATTAAACCCTCATTCAAGTAGAATTGAAATAAACAGTTCGAAACTCCATTGAAAAAACAGTATACGTAGCGCCTGATAGAGCGGTTGCCGCAGCCTATGGACGCAAGCAGTAGCACCAGGGCCATCAGTCGCAAGTTGCCAAACCCTGTTAAGCCAACATTTAACTCTTGAAGAATTCTATGCATTCTATACTTATAAGTATGATAGCTTAGGTATGGCAAAAACCCCGGCAGGGAGTTCATTCTTAATCATTTAGTAGCTTAGGTATGGCAAAAACCCCGGAATTTGGAAACATTTGAAACTAAACTGTGCCTACGTGGTCATGCGAGATCCAGAGTGTGATGATGAACTTCCCATAACACATTACGAGATGTACATAGTAACTGATAAAGTTCAACTTCGATTTGAATAACAACAATCGTTATAATACCTACCCTTGGACCAGTGCTGTTTTTGGTGTACATCAACGACTTATGCAAAATGAAGCTCAAAAATGGGGACTTATTCATGTTTGCTGATGACACCGCTATAGTTTTCTCTGGTTCCTCTTGGGAAAGCGTGCGTGAAATGGCAGAAATAGGCCTATCTAGAGTTACAGCCTGGCTGGAAAACAGCCTTTTGTCCCTCAATACAAGCAAAACAAAATATATTTGCTTCAGCATAACATCCGCTGGTAGCCCTAAGGACATTTTTACTCTACCTATTCATACGTTTCCCTGTAATCTTACCGTTAGAAAACCACGAAATTGTAACTGTTCTAACCTAAACCGTGCACATTTCATCAAATACTCGGGTGTCATAATCGATGAAAACTTGAACTGGAATTCACATTTTTCTCTTATTTCCGGCCGTATGAGAAAACTTATTTTCGTTTTTAAAAACCTTCGTACTGTGGCAAACCTTTCTCTTCTACTGAGGATTTATAAAGCACTTGGAGAGTCTATCCTAAGTTATTGTATTTGCGCCTGGGGTGGGGCAGCAGAGGTACATCTTCTGCAACTTGAAAGAGCACAAAGGGCTGTGCTGAAGGTCCTCATGTCACTACCAATTCGCCACCCAACGGCTTTGTTGCATGATATGACTAACACGCTGTCTGTGCGCAAGTTATTTGTTTTTCAAGCAATTCGCAGATATCACTGTAGAACACTGCCCTCGGTTCCGGTGTGTAACAAAAGATTAAACCGGTGCCCGGTACCGTTTTTCAAAACCCGTTTTGCTCAGAGATCTTATGCATTTTTAGCCCCTAGAATGTACAATATCCTACATAGCAAAATTAATCTTCGGCAATTCAGCAGTAGAACAATAAGGCAACCACTTTTTAAGCATCTATTGAAAATGAATGAGTGTGACCTGAACCGTAACCACATCCCCTTGGCCTGACTTTGTTGTTACTAGTTAAATAATGATGCTCATATACTCCTGTTGTACCTTGGTTTTGCATATATGTATATAACAAGTGAGTATCGCAGTTTCTTGTAATGAACGCAGTAAAATATCTATTCTGTCTTTTTATAAATATGTATGTAATTTGCCTTTGTGTTTGTGCTGTAGCCCTGTGAGAGCGACACTTTTATTATATATATATATATATATATATATATTCTTGTTATTCAGAATGAGAGTGACATCTATTGTTTTAAATTTTAAATAGTTTTAATTTTACTTCATTATATGTTAAGAGAGTTACAAAAATATAAACTTAGTTTTTATTGTAAACTTCACGTTTAAGTTACTTATATTTTCTTTATTTTACGTTACTGTTTAATTTTACTTATGTAACTATTTAGTTTAGCACCTAATACAATTGTTTTACTATTCATTTTAATAATGTTAAAAAATCTATGAGGTGGAGAACCTGGTGTCTTGTAGCACAGGTTAATAATAACCTATTTCAAGCACCAGTCTTCACATTAAGTGTTACAATTATGAACATAACTGTACTATCTCATTGTTGTCTTTCTTTCTTTTTGTGAAGAAAATAAAGATTATTATTATTATTATTATTATTATTAATAAGATATACAGGGGTGGCCACAAAATTAGGGACACCAGTCGATTTTCATACTAAGAAGTAAATTTGAAGCCTTGATTCTCCGCCAAGGATCGACTGAGCTGTAATCTGATGAAAGCCATCCATGGAGTGAATGGAGGAGATCCAGATCGCCATACACACCTTCAGATCTGATCAACATTTTAATAGGTGTAAGGATGTTTTAAAAAAACGCGTAAATAGCATAAAAATGTATGGAAATCCTAAAACAGAGAACTATCTTTTGACCCAGAAGGATCTTTTGAATGAAAATCGACTGGTGTTCCTAATTATGTGGCCACCCCTGTAAAAGTAATTTATTTTATGATACTTAAAAATATATTTTGTTTAGAGAAAGGCAGGGCACAAACGTGGACACTTTTGTCTCTTGTGTCAGATACAAGTTACCGATGAATATTTGATTTCTATAGAACCAGTATGAAATGGCGCATACGTAAACTGTATCCCGATCACAGCTACAGGACACAGCACTACGGTTCCCTGTGGTGGTGTGCCGTGTCGGCAACAAAGTGTCTACGTTTGCGCAGCGCCTTATCTAGTAAATTAGGCTGTCCGACAATAACGTCTACTACTGCGAGTGAATGAAGAGAGAAATGAATAGTGTTTTTTAGGGTTCCGTACCTCGAAAGGAAAAAACGGAACCCTTATAGGATCACTTTGTTGTCCGTCCGTCCGTCTGTCTGTCTGTCTGTCAAAACTCTTTTTCTCAGGAACGCGTGGAGGTATCAAGCTGGAAGTTACATCAAATACTCAGGTCTACTGTCCCTTGGAGCTGTGAAAAGTCAAACTTCTAAGCCAACGAAATCAAAAGATAAAGCCGTATGCCGCAAATTTCCGCAAATTTTCGACACTCGCAAGGGAATCAAAACTTACAGGGGAAACCTTCCCGTGAATTCAGAATCTTGAAATTCGGTACGGAGCAACGTCATAAAGCACAGATCAAGGAAAATTGCGAAAACCGTAAATTTTTAGTTCCATCATTTAAAAAAATATTTTTAATAAATAAATATACCTACAGGTTTGTACGGCACCCTCGGTGCGCGAGTCCAACTCGCTCTTGGCCGGTTTTTTCATTGTAAGAGGTGATCACTATCCACCAGTGCCTACTGCGAGTTGCACAGAAAGATTCGAATGACTAAACTTCATCGCGTTTTGCGAGCAAGAAATGCAAATTGGTGACATCCCAGAGCGCCGCGTAGTACCGGCAAAAGCGGGCAATGTTTAGGCCGCTAGGTGGCGCTGACTTGCTTCCATACAAAAATTCTCGTTTACGTAGGTACTCGCAAAACGCGGTGGTGAAGTCATTCGAAACTCTGTGCAGCTCGCACTAGGCACTCGGGTGTCCCTCAAGCTTTTTTATATAAAACTAGGGCCTATAATTTCACAAAAATATTGCCTATGTCTACTATCACAGATAATGCAGGATTCTAACGGTAAAATATTTTTTTCAAATCGTTACAGTAGTTTTGGAGCTCTTTTTAATGCATCCTACAGAAAAACAAAAACAAACAAATCTTTCCTTTTTATAATTATTGGTTTTAGAAAACACTGGAGCTGTGTTTAATTTTACTAATAATTCATTGAAAAGAGCGAATAAGGGCCAAATTTTTCAATCCTCGTTAATGAAATTTATCTGTAGAATAAAATTTTATTCAAAGATTAACAAGATTTTTAATTTTTCAATGGTCAGATAGATGGTATCTATTATGGACCGATTTTTCAATCTTCGGTTATTGAAATTTATCTGTAGAATAAAGTTTATTCGAAGGTTAACAAGATTTTTAATTTTTCAATGGTCAGATAGATGTTATCTGTTGAATAAAGCCGCGAACTGAGGAATAAAGTTATCTGCTTCTTGAGGAGCTGGATAAGATTTATGTATGCGTGTTCTTTGACATTTTGAGGTTATGTGGTGTGTCATTTTAGATTATTTTCATTTTGATAAGGAGTTTTAGAGTGTTATTAGAATCACAAACTTTTTACCACAACTCTAGACAACAAAAAAGCTGAGGTTGGTTTTCTTATACGTCAGTGTCAATTTGTCAAACATCATATCGTTTCATTCTAACATTGCCTTACTGGTTTGAATACACTTAAGTACATAGACAACCGATAGATCGTTATTCTTTAGATATAAGACGATTGAAAAATTTAAACATCTATTCGCTTGATAAACAGCCAGTTAATTTTATACTTCAGTTAGGGGATCCCCTAGGGGATCATCTAGGGAATAAGCTAAGAATTGAAAAATCGGGCCTACTAAGTAATAAAAACTTCAAAACTGCCACTGTCCATGGGTGGTTGTATTTTTGAAGACCACACATGGTTTTATTGATATTTCTGTTTTAGAAAGAATCATTGTGTTTTTGACTTAAGTATGTATAATATCGCCTGATGTTAAAAGACAATTCGAGAAAAGCAAAACCTCGATGGAGGGGATGGTTTGGCAGACATTACAACCAATTATCAAAGTATCTGAAGTAGCAGATAAAGTCTCTTTGTACTTTAAACTAGTTTAAAATGAAATTCAGAAATTAAAAATACATTATTTTATTCATTAACCTAACCACACTTAGTACGAATAGTTTTCTGGAGGATGGTGCGGCGGGAATGGCGGATGTCCGAACGGCGGTGGTCCCCTCGGCGGAAACTGGGGGCGGAAAGAGGGAGGGGGTGGCCTCCAGGGCGGGGGCGGACGGGCCCCAGGGGGCGGCGGCGGCCCGAAGCCGGGGGGGCCGAAGGGCGGAGGCGGGAAGTGGTGGAATGGTGGCGGAGGGGGCGGGGGCCCTGGTGGTGGGGGCGGGCCTGGCGGGGGCATTGAGGAAGGCGGGGGCGGGGGCGCTGACATTGGTAGCGGGGGAGGAGGTCTTGCGCCCATAGGGGGCCCGGGTGGGGGCATCGGGCTGGGCGTGGGGGGCGGGGGCGGCGCCATCATCATCGGTCCCATCATGGTCGGAGGAGCGTCCGCGAACAGCTGGTGAGGACGGTCCGCGTGCGATAGAGGGTTTTGAGCTGCGAGTAGTCTGTAAGAAAAAATTTACCAGTAAGTAATTTGCTATATTTCGTTTCATTGCTGGGCAAAGGTCTCAGTTACACAATTGATGGATTGGAGCTTAATTGGGCATGGGAACAAAAATCAAACATGTCCTAAATCAAAAACCATTTTGAGGTATTTGTATTTTCTACCTTTTTTAAATATTTAACATTTTTAAAAGCTATAGCGACATCTATCTCACCACATACGAACTAAATACAGACGTATCCTACATCGCGATATTAAAGTTATCCGAGCGATTGAACCTAAATACAAGAACCCGACAACAACCGTCGGGCAGTAGCCCACCAGACACAACACCCGTCTGGTCGGAGGATCCTCTCTTTTCAATGGTGGATGAGGAACTTAACACCCTGTTCCTCACACTCCCCAAACGGATCTAGGAAATGTTTAATTAAATATGTTGGCAATCTGGGATCAAATGAATGACCCCAGTTTGCCAACGTCCGCAAAGAGTATATTATGGTTCTTAATGGACTATTGACGGTAATCAAATTGACATCTCACAATTGAAACCTATTGGGTCGTATAAACGTCCTTTCACGTGATTGGTTTATAATCTATCCATCAACCAATCAAATGACGCGATCTGTATCATACGTGAGACTCTTAGCTAGGTGATTCTACTGCATGTTAATGGTGTTTCCAATTAGCATATTTTAAATTCCCCCAGGTGAAAAATATTTATCCACAAAGCTATTTTTAATAATACGTAAATTATTTTACGCCTGTTGCTCAGACGGGTAGGTAGGACTTAAAAAAGCCATTCGCTATAATCCCAACCCTTTCAGGTAGGGCTTGGTTTCAGAACTTGGCAAAATAAATTGTATCTGAAGTCTACTTCTCACATTCTCGTGGGATTCTACATGATGAACGGCGAGCTCTGTTTCAGTCGTAAGTGCAGTAAATCAGTAGTTTTCTCCTCATAATTTATTTACCACGAATCGGGAAAAAACACATGTGGGAACACTAAGTGAATTTGTGACGTCATGAGTTAGCAATGTTTGAAAATTAATTAAAATTAACTACCGGCTAGATCAACGAAATATTCAAATTAGTTTCAGGAAATATTAAAAGGTTTTAAAAAAAAAAATTGTTCCCATACCCAATTACTGTTTTTGTCAAATGCATGTTGACTATCACAAATTTGTGCTATGATAAGTAAAGTTTTAAACTGTGATTTTAAACTAATGATTTTAAACTATGAGTTTACACCGATGACAGTCGCTAGCGTCTGTGATGACGTTTTCTTATGGGATTTCGGTACAGCGTCCCTAGTGAATAGTCACGGAACTAAAAAGAGCATACAAGTTACTGTAGTTAACTAACGTAATCTAGAGGTAAACTCATGGTCCCTGCCATATTCCTTTCCTTGTTACCCTGTACAAGTTCTTTGATTTAGTAACAAGGGTGTTTGTAAAGAGGATACAGAAGCGCCGTTTTTCCATACAAACATAGTCCCTTGTTTCCTCCTTGGATATTGTTAGTAGAGGTATCATTTTTTCCCAAAATATATAGATATTTAGGCCACTATTAGCATGCCCCTATGCTTTCCTTTTTTTGATAAACGAATCATTATAAGAGTTATGAGCCTTCGAAAATCTAAAAAAATGGTCAGATTTTCCGCTGTGTTCAAACATCCATAAAATTAATTCGAATAGATTATATAAAAAAAGGAAAACATAGGAACATCAAAAACCTATTTTAAATTTTTACTAAAAACAGTAATTCAATCGATCAAGTTTTCGAAAAGGGTTCAGGGGACTACGAAGCGTCGATTTTGTGTACTTTTGATAGGCAATTTCGGTCCGATTTGCAGTTGTCTCTATTGCACCCTGCGGCGGGCTCGAGGTTTGCAAAAGACAGCAATAGATTCTACAAATACCTATTTTTCAATTCTATTGACTGTGCTGTGTCCTCCTAAGGGTAGGAATTTAACCAAAGAACTCTGGCACTACTGACAGCATCACAACCAATTAGGTCAATTAGCCATTCAAAAAATCTAATTTATACTGCTTAAATCAAATTGAATGTTTATATTGCTCAGTATTTATAAGTAAACTAAAATAATACCTTTCTGCCGCAGATCCGTGCCTCTCTCCCTTGACATCCTTCTTGAAGGCATATGAGACTGATATTGGCCTGTTACAAAGGTACTGGTTATTCATAGCTTCTATAGCAGCATCTGAAGCTTCAAACGATGCAAAGTTTATGAATGCAAAAGCCTTCGAATTGCCGGTTTCAGGATCTCTCATTACCTGAAAAGATCACAGCAAAATTTAGTTGTTAAACTACAAAAGATTGGCACAAAGTGATGACTTTTTATATTATTACTTATTTAAAATATATACTTGTGTACTTAGGCTTGTTCAAGCATAGATTTTATCTTGTCAGTTAATTCAATTCACTTAGATCTTTTCATAACATGTAGAATGCCATAACCACTCACGAACAAAGCAATTTCATGTTTCAATTATGTCTTGCTAGGAGGAATAATGTTATGCAAGGTTAATAAATAGACATTAATCAGAAGTAATCTGTTTGGGCTTTAATATACTCCAACACCATACTACATTGTTAAGTTTGGTTTATTCTAACAATAACTTCTTTATGCTTACTACAAGTTTTAGCTAACAAAATCAACAATCTTTACCTTAGGAGTCTGCAATATAACTCCAAATGCAGAGAAAGTGTCGTACAAAAGTTTCTCATCTACTTCGGGATCCAAGTTTCCTATGAAGACATTGGCTCCCACATCTAAGTTCTTCTGATGGGCTGATGCTTTGTTTACCCTTACTGGCTTTCCATATAGTTTTATCATATTCATAACCTGAAATAAAGAAACACTTCATATTTGTTTTGCACTGTCAATTAACAGACTTTTAGGGTCTATTTCATTAGGACACCATGCCGGCACCAAACAACCTAATGTGTGCAGCTGTATGAAGGGTATCTCTTGTAGTATCAGTTTGGTTGCGCAACCAATATGTTGCCGGCAACCGAATCACCTACTGATGGTGCAACCAAGGTGTCCTAATGCAATAGGGGATACATTGACTAACTCAGATCACCAATGAACTAACAAATTAAAAGTGAAATTGAAAGTAATTTAAGCAAATTGTTTACAGGGTTTTCTGATATAAAATTAGCTAAATATACATTTCTATAAACTAAAAATAACAAAACCTTAATAGCGTAATCAGCATCCTCTTCGCCCATGAATTCCACAAATCCATATCCTTGATGAGTTTGTGTCACACGATCCTTCGGCATATGCACATTAACTGAAAAAATAAAATAAACAACATAATTCCCAAGTGAGACATCTTTTCAAGGTAGTCATGGTCTATGACTACCTCGAACTTGATAAGAACGCTGCAGGAATAAGAGAGATATTTTTTAATCAGTACGTCTACCACGAGTTGCCTCTTTAAATTACTGTTGTCATTAAAATACTCTACTTACCTAACCTTTTAATTTTTATTCAATTCTTACTATTTACAACAAACAAAATAATGTTACTAAGTTTATTTATGAACAAGTTTGAAGATATAATGAGACAGCATCACATACATGTCCCGTTGGCCCAAAGTTACATTTTCCTTTGTGTTATGGAAACCAGGAACAACAAAGGTAGCATACAAGCAGACTTCACACAAATACGACGATTCATCGGGGGCTTGTGATCTGGTGCTTTACTCGTCATGGAATTGTTTACTTACCAACTGGTCCAGCCTGAACAAACAATTCCCAGAGAAGTGTCTCTGATACTCTATCATCAAGACCTCCCACGTATATTGTGGCATCTGAAAAAATAATTAAAATGATTTAGAAAAAACCTAACACCCTAAGGTGAACAAACATCTTTATTACTCATGAAAGTATGTAAGTATGTTTGTGCAAATTAAGTTTAGCCAGTAATATTATGTACTACAGGAAAGATTTTGATTTCATACACCAGTAGAAATCGTCTACAACTGATCTATCATCAAAATATTCAACATAACCTCACAAATGTTAATAACAATTCAGTTTGAGGGTGCATAGGGACGTAAAAAGATAGATAATATATGTTGGGTCTATAGATTAGCTATTTAAGTAATTATTTTAAATGTTAACATTGCTCAAATATTTTTAAATTTTGAAATACCTTGATTTCTTTCAGCAATTGGCCCCGCCGCCATTTTTGTTTGACAGGACGTTGGCACTTTGGCAGTAATTGGTGGCAGACACTAACTGACAATTTGTTTTTTAAAGATTTTGGCGTCAGCAAAATTTCGTCGAAAAATGCTTAAAATAACGACTAAGTTATATTCGTGGAATTATAAAACAATCAATCCGTGCAAATAATGCTATTTCATGGCAAATTATGAGTTAATAATAATAGCAAACACTTCAAATTAATGACAACGTCATTCACATTTATTATCAAGGTGTTTTATAAGGATGGGATCCGAATCGGATTGATCTGGAAGAGGACCAAAGTCAAAGACTTAAAGACTAAGCGAGCTGAAGTGGCAAAGGGCGATCGCGACGTGATTCGTAGGACTAATGGAAGGTGAATGGAAGAGACGTGTTTTGGAGAGGAGACAGTGGACTGCACGGCTAGCAGGGCTGGCTACCACTAGCTACAGTGGTCAAAATGTAATTGGCCTGTTTTGACAGCAAGCAAATACCGTAGAATGTAATTCAGCAATGGTCAGCATTAAAACTTCGAATAAATAAAAACAGTTTTTGTTTTGCATTGGAATAAGCACTTAATTGTATTATAAAATTTTATTATTTTTTTAAATACCTTTTACTATTTTATGTAATTAATTTGAATATTTCGTTGATCTAGCTGGTTGTTCTTTTATTATTGATTTTTAAACATTGCGAACTCATGACGTTACAAATTCACTTAGTATTCAGACGTGTGTTTTTTCCCGGATTCGTGGTAAATTAATTATCAGGAGAAAATTACTGATTTACTGCACTTACGACTGAAACAGAGCTCGCCGTTCATCATGTACAATCTCACGAGAATGTGAGAAGTAGACTTCAGATACAATTCATTTTGCCAAGTTCTGAAACCAAGCCCTACCTGAAAGGGTTAGGATTATAGCGAATGGCTTTTTTAAGTCCTACCTACCAGTCTGGGCAATGGGCGTAAATTAATGGACGTATTATTAAAAATAACTTTGTGGAAAAATATATTTCACCTGGTTGAATTTTAAATCTGCTATTTGGAAACCCCATTTATACCATGCAGTAGAATCACCTAGCTAAAAGTCATACGTATGATACAGATCGCATCATTTGATTGGTTGATGGATAGATTATAAACCAATCACCTGAAAGGACGTTTATACGACCCAATAGGTTTCAATTGTGAGATGTCAATTTTATTACCGTCAAGAGTCCACTAGGAACCATAATATACTCTTTGAGGACGTTGGCAAACTGGGGTCATTTATTTGAACCCAGTTTGCCAACGTATTTAATTAAAAATATCCTCGATCCTTTGTTTTTAAAAATGTTAAATATTTAATTATGGTATAAAATACAAATACCTTGAAATGGTTTTCGATTTAGGACATGTTTGATTTTTGTTCCCATACCCAATTGGGTATAGGAACAATTTGTTTTATATATATTTTTTTTGAAATACCTTTTACCACTTTTACTATTTTATGTAACTAATTTGAATATTTTGTTGATCTGTGTCGTCTAGTATCGAAACCCGCCAGATCCATTTTAATGAAAAAAAAAGGTATTAAGCTCAATGGTTAATTTATCTTCTTAGAAATCTATGGTTCCAATTAATGAGTTCGTATCAATCCCAGCCACATCCCTTTCAAATCCTGGTCAAAAACTGTATTTAGTATCAAATCCCGCTAGATCTTCTACGAATGAGGTTCGTTCTCCGCCAGATCCAAATAGACCAATTAGAACACCGGATTTTGACAAGTAACCGTCATGGCGTTCTCGGTATTAGTATGGTCGCCCGTACATTTCTGTCGTGAATTGCGTGCTGTATTTTAGCGAATTATAAGAAAAATAATGGCAGATTTACTAAAAAAAATAGAAAAAGTTTCGCCTCATCAGGCAAGGAAGCGAGGTGTGAACAAAGAAAACTGGAAAAGAGAACGAAAACGTCGAGAACTGTGAGTTCAAATTTCATTGAAATTGCTATACAGGTTGTTCAAGTGTCCGTTTTGTATTCAAAAGTATGTATGTAGGTAATGTGATTTTATTTTATTACATTAGAATTGCATTATTTGCTTATTTCATAAACAACTAACGATCAATTTAATTGAATGTGTGTGAAAAATTAATCATTCTTGACCAAAAAAACTTTGCAAAGCCGTGGGTGAAACAAATTAACAATAGGTAGGTACGTGACTATGTCTACCGAAATGAAAAAGACTCGATGACATTAATTTTATTTGCGAGGTTACGATAGTTGTCCTTATTTGTTAACTTATTAAATATTAACATAAAGTTTTTATTTTCAGATATGCTTCTAAATCCTTTCCAAATCTTCCACAGTGATCGGGTCTCCTTCGTTTCATCAAAAAAAATTTACCAAATGAACACTTCCCAAACAATTTTTCGCAAAATTTCATTTCCCAAATTATCATTTAGCAAATAAATTTTTCGCAAATTATTGTAAACCAAACCTAATGTTTGCCAAATGAACGTTTGACCAATAGCTCGTTTACCAAATAATATTTTTACCAATTTTCATTTGATCAAATGTTTAAGTTGCCAAAATATATTTTACGCAAAATGTTATTTGCCAAATTTAACGTATCGTAATTTTTTAGTTTACCATTACTCAATAGAAATGGTTTGTGTTGATGTTATAATTATTTGCGAAAAATGTATTTGCTAAATGATAATTTGGGAAATGAAATTTTGCGACTCAGTAATCAATTGCTCGCAAATGATTTGCATCTTTATCTCAGTTGAAAAGAGTATAAATATTAAATTACAATATGTTTTGTTGCATGCATGCAAACAAGCAGGCACACATGCAAGCATGCATTTTGTTTGCCTCTTCTCCAGCGCTGCGGGAAGTGCAGCCCTTTCGCCCTTGCGTATTAAATCGCACTCACCCACGCTCGCTTGCGCAGCTTCGGCTTGCTGGGCTGCTTTCCCTCCGCGCCTCCGGCTCTTGATATACACTCTAGTGTAGGGCAGACTAGTATCACGGCGAAGGACCACGGCCAGTTCGGTTTAACATACTATTTTTATACATAGCCGACATTCAGATACTTTATAAAATTTGTAAATAAATGAAATAAAATTGATTTAAGTAATATAAGTAAAGTAGATAAACAAATATATATAATAAAACTATACCCTAATAAGTTATACACTCAATAATGTTTCTGTTCGATAATGACTTGACATTTGACTTGTTTCAGACAAATTCAAGCCCATAAACTTACAAAGAAGTACGCAAATGACATCAAATTTAACAAACAAGTAAAGTGTTTATTGGCGTTAAGTTATTTGCCAGAAGATGAAATCACTCTATATTTTAACAAGCTAATAGAAGGTATAGAAGATCCTGATTGGAAGCAAATCGCATATTGGTTTGAAGAAAATTATATCAGCGGATCATGGAACACGCCACCGAAGTATCCACCAAGTTTTTGGAGTTGCCATATTGTGAATAAAAAGCAAATACCAAGGACTTCAAACTCTGCGGAGGCGTGGCATCGAAGAGTAAACATTCTTATTGATAAACACCACCCTGGTGTGTATCGCTTAATTAAAGAATTAAGAATTGAAGTTTTATCAAATTTAGCTGACATTGAAATTATACTATCAGGTGAACCTCCACAGCAAAAGAAAAAAAAATATTCAGATAAAGGCGACAGAATTAATCGAATTCTGCAACACAAGTCCGAATACTCAGAAATTCAATTGTTAATGTCTATTGCTAAAAACTTAAAATTGTAAGTTAATATTTTGTTTCGATTAAATGATTTACAACATTAAAATGAAAGTGCATTTTTATTATATAATTCCCAAAAACATTTTCTCTGTATATTTTTTGTCATAACAAATCATTTGACTAAATGTCTATTGTCTGAAGATTGTTTGCCGTAATAAATCATTTGGTAAAAGACCAATTGTCCAAATGACATTATCCATACTGATAATCTGCCAAGTAAAAATATGTCCAAATGAAAATTTGCGTACTAAAATCATTCGAAATGTTGCATTGTCATATTAAAAGGTTGCTAAAATTTGTTTGGGTAATGAAATTTTGGCAAATTTCTTTTGGCAAAACGGCAGGATCCCCAGTGCGATCATAAAAAAATACAACTTTTCACTGCTCGACAATAAAGATGCAAGATATTGCTCGAATGCACCGTAATTTCTATAAATTGCAAAAAAAAATTGATCAAGATAATTTTATCCTCCAGCACTGCCGTATTGCAAAATGTTCTAGAATGAGACTTAAAAATGAATCTAGAGAGCCAAAAAGTCTCAGTGTAGAATACTACATAACGATTAAAAATCCACTTAAGCAGATGAGGATCTACAAATCCGCTTTTCTCAAAATTTTAAATGTGGGTAAAGATAGGGTAACAGGCATTTTACAAAGGTCTTTTAAAGAAGGAGGGAGTACAGCAAAGGAAAATCGCGGTGGCAATCATAAAAGAGTAAAATATGCTGAAAAACGGAGAAGGGTGGAGCAATACATAGAAAGTTTAGAAGCTGCAGAACCGCATTATTGTAGAGCTAAATCGTCTATTAGACTGTATTTGCCACCAGAACTTAACATATTAAAGCTCTGGAAAATGTACCAAGACCAAGTTCAAGACACTCCACAGCTTAAAGTTAAGCAATCATTTTTCCGTGACATTTTTAACAGAAAGTATAATGTTGGATTTGGATCGCCATTAAAGGATACTTGTTCGCGATGTTTTGAGTTGACTAGAAAAATAGAAACTGCATCCACAAGTGAAGAAAAGGTCACATATATAACCCAAAAGCGAATACATACCTTAAAAGCTAAAGCTTTTTATGCTTTATTAGGGTATTGCTTTACAGGTTGAACCTGAACATGCTACTCGTACACTCTCCTTCGATTGCCAAAAAAATAACCCGCTACCTAAACTGCCCGATCAAGCGGCTTATTTCAGCAGGCAATTTAATATGTACAATTTTACAGTTGTTATCGGAACTTCCAAAAGTGCTTTAGATAATGTACGTACATACTATTGGTGTGAAAACGAACACTCAAAATCATCCAACGAAATTTCTAGTGCCGTCTTTCACACACTGACCAATCTCGTTATTCCTGAAAACATAAAAAAAATAAGACTGTTCGCTGACGGCTGTGGAGGTCAGAACAAGAATACAACTCTTTTGGGCATGTGTTCAAGATGGTTATTTTCTCATGTACCATCACATGTAAATCGACTGGAAATAATATTTCCGATGGTAGGACACTCGTTCTTACCACCGGATCGCATATTCGCAAAGATTGAAAAGGAGACCAAGAAAAAATCTATCATATGCGATCCAAAAATGTATGTGGACTTATTCAAGGAACATGCGACTGTTTTTCATTTAGGTGATGACGACATCGAAGTGCGTGATTGGAAGAAAGAAGTTACTAAAGCACTAAAACCTCCAGGAAATTGGCATTTCAGGTTCAATCCATCGAAACGTTTTATGCTGCACAGGGGTCGACAGAACGTCAGTGTGCAAGGAGAAGAAAACTATCGTAATGAAATTGGGCAACCTAAATATGTAACAAAACAGGGAAAGAAAATCTGTGATTTGGCGAACCCACAATTTTGCGAAGAGGCAATAAAGTAAATATCAAAAAAATACAAGATGTGGCGAATCTTTTAAAAAAACATTTCGGTGAAGACTGGAGAACTGTTGACAATTTGAAATTTTATAAAGAGATGGAAGAAAATAATAACAACTTTGAAGAACATGAGTACCTTCAATGTGTCGCACTTGAAGAAAGTGAAAATTTTATATAATTACAATTTACTAAATTTCATTACTACGTAAATAGTTTTATTTATAACTGCTTAATATCTATTTCCTAAATTATCACTCATTTATTAGTGTCACTTTTGGTTTCGTAATAATTAAGTTAAATAAGACCGGAGACGCGTGGCGTCTCCGGTCTTAACCCGTGATTTGACAGTGATCATAAAAAATGGCGCGCCAGTGCTCGGGTCCGCGCGTAATGCTCTAAGTACGTTAAAAACTAAGTTATAGACAAAAATAAAACACTTTGGAGTAGAAAACAGGCTTGTAATACGGTCTATCTACTGGTCATATTGCGTCACGGTCTTTTTTGTAGACCTTTTTAAGGTGTAGTAGTAGGTGTAGTAGTAGTGTAGTACATTATTTAGATCGATCTCGTAGGGTTCAGCCAAAGTTTACAATGTAAGCGCAAAAAAATGGGTTTATTTACGACATCACATTAGAAATCTCTAAAATTATCAGTGTTTCTCTACTTTACCATGTATGCCACTCGGCGGCGCGTTCCTATAAATAGTGCGTTTATTACATTAAGTAAAATCAACTTATAGGCAATGTATGTATATGTCACCGGCAATCTGTATAATTCAGGTATTATATACAATGTCCAGGCAATGTATCCCTAGGGGTTGTACAGTGTACATACATGTATTTTTACAGAATACATTTATTTGTAATTAGTTTTGTTAGATTTCATTCACAAAAAACTTTATTTAAGATAAATATTTCCGCTCTGTAAGAAGGGGGTTTATTAGGTAGCGAGAAGCGAGCCTGCCGCGGCAGCGGCCTGTGAGTGTCAGAGACGAACTGGCCTCTTTTTCTTTATGTCGTTTTATACTTTGATATTATAACTAAAGTAAAAATATTTTGATAAAAACCCACCCAAAATATATGCCAAAGGACGATTCTGACAGTGAAATTATTCATAATTCCCGGTAAAAGTGATAAATTCAAGCTATCTCAAACTTTGATTTATTAAACTGCCCACGAGTAGTCTGTCATTTTTCATAATAGTCCGGCCAAGGTAATTAATTTATCTGACTGACTAATGCACTTGGTCATTATTCATTAGGACCGGCCCGTAATAATACTGCCCAGTTAATCAAGTAGCTCGTAACGTATAATATGTATACATTCTGTAGTATATTAAGTATCAGCATTGCAACCGTGCGGCGCCGGGGCGAGTCGCTAGTTTTTTTTATGAATTATTGAGCCACCATCAAGCTATCCACTTTTGGCAGATTGTCCGACTGACCTTTCTAAAATCCTTCTTCCATCGCGTTTATCTTATAGGATTTTATATTTTTTTACAATATTACTAAAAAAGGATAGCTACTTAATGTTAAAGATTCATAAATTAACTAATTTCTGCAAAAGAATCACAACGCACACAGTGCGCGCAAGTAGTTTTACTCGAGTTTCAAAAGGGCGGTTTGCGGCGCGGACGGTACCACTGGACTAGTGACGTCGCGCACGAAGCGCGCGACATCTCGGAGATTTAAAAACTGATCTAAACTTCTCGCAGCGATAACTTAGGTAATACTGCACGGATTTGGATGAAATAAAAACTAAGGTAACCTACGTCGTCTATACTTTGATGTTAATTATATTTTGGAGTAACATTTTAACCCTTTTGTCACCCTCATATTTACATACACACATCAAAAGTGTCTCAAGCATTTTTATGCGGATTTCTTGAGATTGAGATGTGGCTTTGTAATAAATTTATGATT
Organism: Udea olivalis; assembly: GCA_947369235.1. NCBI lineage: Eukaryota > Metazoa > Arthropoda > Insecta > Lepidoptera > Crambidae > Udea > Udea olivalis. The sequence continues at coordinate 13,883,417 of OX376351.1, forward strand.
TTATAAATTTATATGGATCCTTTTTGGTGCATTTCATAATTTGAAACAGGAACTGTCAATCAAATTCGAGTAAAAGATGAAAATCAGCTGTCAATATTTTCCCTATAAAAACATACAACGCATTGAAGACATTATTAGTGCTACTGTTTCCCTACTACTGATTAAAACCAACGTTATTATGGAGCGGCGACGTCATTTAAGCAGGGAAGAAATGCTCGGAGCCGTGGGAATGATAGAAGCTAGTTCCCGGCAACGTACTGTGGCTTTAGCTCTGAATACAAGTCAGAGTGTTATCAGTCGACTTTGGACACGTTACCGAAGCACTGGTACCGTGGCTGAGCGCCATGGAGGACGGTATCGCTGCACCACACGGAGACAAGACCGATACATTCAAATCACAACTCGAAGAGCTCCAACAATAACCGCCATGATGTTAGCCGTGAGGCTTCATCACTCTTCAGGGAACTTAATTAGCGACCAAACAGTCAGAAACCACTTGCATGAAGTGAACCTTCATTCCCGAAGACCGCTAAGGGTACCACCTATAGCAATGCACAATCGTAGGATTCGATATCAATGGGCTCTTGAACACAGAAATTGGGCAGAAGAACAATGGCGTTTCGTGTGCTTTTCTGATGAGTCTCGTTTTGGTATGAGACCGGATACAAGACGTATACGACACTGGAGAACCCCTGGACGCCAACAGCGATTAAAATCCTGCCAGGAAGTCCATCCTTATAGTGGTGGAACCATCATGGTATGGATGGGTATTTGGATCGGCGGAAGAACTGAGTTGATTTGGATCAGAGGCAACCTCAACGCTCAAATTTAGGCTGAGACGATTGTATCAGACGTCATCGTTCCTCTACAAGTGCAAATCGGTCCCTTATTTCAGTTAATGCATGATAATGCACGACCGCACACCGCAAGAGTTGTAAGACAGACTCTCGCTGCAGCTAACATCAATGTCCTGCCCTGGCCTGCTCAGTCGCCAGACTTGAACCCGATTGAGCATGCATGGGATAAGCTACAGAGAAGAGCTCTGCCGAATATGGAGGGTATCCAGTCGCAAGAAGACCTTTTTTTGTTGTTGCAACGAACATGGGCGGCCATTCCACAGCGTGATTTGGATGAACTCATTTTGAGTATGCCAAACCGATGTTCTTGTGTTGTTAGTGTTCGGGGTAGAAACACGGATTATTAATTGTTTAAGTTACCCAATAAAATTTTAAAGAAAACTGTTATTTCAGTCTTTTTTTCGATTTTTAATGTTAGTGGTTCAAATGTCAAAAATCCCTTTATTAGGAAAATGGCAAATTTCTTTATTAATGCAAAGGTGACTTGGTTTATCGTTACTGTAGACAAACGAAAACACTTTATTTGATGAATCCTTAAAGAAAATTTTAATTAATATCAATCAGGAGAAAAGTTATTGCAAAAATATATGTTGATCCCTAGACACTTTTGATGTGTGTATTTATCTGTGTCTGAGATGTCAATTAGATTACCGTCAAGAGTCCATTATAGACTTAATGTACTCTTTGCGGTCGTTGGCAATCTGGGGTCATTTATTTGACCCCAGTATCCTTGATCCTTAGCCTTTAAAAATGTTAAATATTTAATGAGGTATAATAAAATACATATACCTTGAAATAGTTTCCGATTTAGGACATGTTTGTTTTTTTTCCCCATACCTAATTGAAGGGCGCGGTAAGTGATTTGACAGAAAATATTTTGGGTTTTTTTTTAATATTTTCACGCCATGCCAAAGAAATATTATGATACTTTTAATCATTTCGAAACGTCTCAAAAACATATTCGTTCTCAGTCCACTTTTTTAATAATAGTGATGTACCAATTCTTTCTTTAACTGGAAAGTTCGTTCACCGGTACGAATCACTTTCACCTAAAAATATTAATTTAACTTATTAAGCACTGACTATTCTGCTTAAATATAAACAGCATGCAAAATGTGAGTAAAGAAATCATTAACACTTTAGATACAACAATTCTTCAAACATTCACGCAGTTTACGCATCATTACGTACATGAGTCTTATCTTGTGCTTATTGGGAATATTGTTGTAGACCATAATACACATGTTATAGCTTTTTTTGGTATAACGAGGCATCAGGACAGAAAGAAAAAACAAAAAATAGGTTAAAGTAAGTATTAGTAATACTAATAGGTACATAGGTATTTGTTGTCTAGTATCCCATAACACAAGCTTTAATTAGCTTACTTTGGGGCTAGATGGCGCTGTGTGGAATAATGTCCAGGGGATATTTATTTATTTATTTATTGTGTGAATGAAATTATTAGTGAATAACCGGGTTAATAGCTATGATGAGCCCCTCACAAAAGATTTTTACAAACAAATGTAAAGTTTAGTTGAAATTACAATTTCCCGCGTAAACGCCAGGTTACGTGACTTTTACTGAAATGTATTACTTTCATTGGCTTTAATTAAAAAGAAATAAAAAACTTTTTTATTATTTTTTTGCAAATTTTAGTTTGTTGCTTTTTATATTTTCAACTCATAGCTCGTCAACTTCCTACTTTTAATTTCTGGCTTTTTATTTTATTTGTATTATTTTTAAAATATTTTTTTCAATATTTTTTGTGTAAAGAGCACTTAGGTAGAAGTCACGTGACGATTTTTAAGCTGATTTCTTTCGGTTACGTGTTTAAAGCTTTAATCTGCTTTCTTATTTTCAGCCTATAGCAGCCCACTGCTGGACATAAGCCTCCCCCAGGGCGCGCCACAAAGCCCGATCTCCCGTTTTTGCCATCCAGTCACTACCAGCCACTTTCTTTTGGTCGTCGGTCCAACGTGCCGGTGGACGTCCAACACTACGCTTGCCGAGTCGTGGTCTCCACTCGATAACCCGTCTACTCCACCGACCATGGGTTCTGCGACAGATGTGATTGCCACTTTAGTTTGCCACACTTCTAGACTACGTCAGTCACTTTGGTTCTTAGCTGGATTATCTCGTTCCGGACCTCGTCCCTTAACGAGATTCCTAGCATGCACCTTTCCATAGCTCTCTGAGTGACATGTGATCGGTGGGCTAGTTTCACTGTCAGGTTCCACGTCTCGGCTCCGTATGTCATGACCGGTAGGACGCACTGATCAAACACCTTGGTCTTCAGGCATTGTGGCAAAGGGGACTCGAAGATATGACGCAACTTTCAAAATGCAGCCCATCCAAGCTAGACTCGTATGGTGATTTCACCCTCAAAGTTGTGTCTACCTACCTAGCTGTAATTGTTGTTAAGGTATATGTACTCCTGGACAACTTTTGAGGCTACACCTTCGACGGAAGCGGGTTTAGAGACGATGTGTTCGTTAAACAATGGTTAAACATGACCATGTTCTTGTCCAAATTCATCCCAAGCCCAACGTGTCTCGAGGCAGCATTGAGACTGGACAACATTTAATGCTAGAGTTAAGGTACTTGTAAAACAAAGAGAATGCAATAAAAATGCTTGTTAGCTCGGGTAATAAAATAAATCTCGTAAACCAAACAAAATCATCAAGGTCGCGAGCTCGCGACGTATGTCAAAGCTCTGACGTCACGGCATACCCGTCAGTGTTTTGTATGTCAATGCCGGCGCATTTAAAAATGGAGATTTGTTTTGTAAAAAAGAAAATATAACGAACGTTTTCAACTTTGAAACATATCCAACAAAGTCATTGTTCACCTATGAGCTACACTATGCAATACTTTTTCGTCTTAACATCATTACAGTTAATTGACTAATTCTAATAACACTACGTTTGCTGTCTTGATCTTAGGGGATTAGGGTTTTTTTTTTACTTTCTTTCTCTGTATGGAAAAAAGTGCAAATACAAACTCAGTGATCTTTTAGCCGTTATGACTTTTCTATTTTCGATAGCTCATTTCTAAACGACACTGTCATCCGTGTGGATCTTCCACTGACATTTAAAAAAAATTGACAGATGTAGATCTGTGGCAGATAGATTCTGTTATTTCTTTTTCCCGTAATCTGTGGATTCTGCAAGGGAACGACCGAGAGTAAACGCGCGTTCTTGTTGTTTTTCTACTTTGTTTGTTTGTATTTTTCCATCATTCAGTTTTTGTTTAGTTTTCATTCGCTAACTAAAAAATGCAAAGTGCTACGGACGTGATATCTTCGTTGTTCTGGTTTAAAGATGATACAGAAGAAGAAGATAGGGAACCTCAAATAATAGAGCAATTCGTACAGAATGTTGAAGATTTTAGTTCGCAGTACGGAAGCGAAATCAGTGTTTCGTATACCGCTTTCAATCTCCGTGGGCCGCCTTCCAATTTTCCAGATTATGGAGACTATCCGCAAGCTTTCGTAATGGTTAGATCTAGCCTTGCGCTGTGTTACAGAATAATCATAATAACTTTTATCAACTTTTATGTTCTTTGTTTTAGAAAAACGAGTGTTTATTTATGTTTCGTACAAAATTAAGCCAAATGTTTGAATATGGTGTTTATTTTTAGTTTTTATGAACTTTTTTTACCTAAAAATCAAAATAATTCAATCTCTACATACAGAGCAGGAATTTTTAATGGTTTAGATTCCAAAATCATAAAATTAGTAATACAGTCAAAACCGAATACAACAATATTGTTTATAATGTCAGATCGGTTATAACAACCGAATGGTAAGGTCCCGGCCGAAGCCCTTTAAAAAGTAATAAGTATAGTGGATATAACAATATCAAATACAGCGACATATTGCATAAAACAACGAAACTTTGTGGATATTCATCGGCAATAACAACCAACTGTTTACTTGTTGCAAAACAATACAAACAATTTTTAACCTTAAGAATATTTTGACTTATTTATTTATACTAGCTGCGCTCTTTTCTATTTGACCTTGCAATTATTGCAAGTTTCATGATTTATTTAGTGCGATAGTTGACGTGACAGTGTCTATCACGTGCAAAGTTTTGGTTTAGATTGTTTGTTTACGCGTTACCATGTCGCAAAACACTACAATAAATACCTAGCAACATACCTATTTTTTACATCTCACGTTTAAGTATGTATGTAGGTAGTAACATATCTTCATTGGCTGACACTAACTCCACCAACAATATCAATAACTGTACCTACATTATATTATCGATAAGTTTTAGAAGAATACGCAATTATTTTTTACTTTTTAAGAATTGAGGAGTTCCGTTACTTTGTCATGGATCCCATGATCAGAACCAATCCAAACTCACATCAAACTACTCTTGAAGTTTAACCTTTCCATTAAAAAAGGAATCATTGAAATCGGTTGGCGTGACATTGAGTTATTTGTCCATTTGTCGCGAATATAGTTTATCTAGATTTAAGACTTAAAAGGTTTTCTCATGGATTCGATAACACTGGCAGAACTAGACCAAATTAAAATGGGACCACACGTGAAGCACCTGCCTTTAAATAAGAAAAGAATTATTCAAATCAGTTCACCCAGTTGAAAGTTCTAAGGTAACAAACAAAAAAAAACATACAGTCGAATTGAGAACCTCCTCCTTTTTTGAAGTCGGTTAAAAATGGCCAAATTTTTTTATTTTTAAACTATATTTTGACAGTTGACAAAGTCCATGTGAGCAAAGAGCTATGGAGGACAGAATCTACGCTTATTTAGATATTCTAAAAAACTGACTTACATCTTTATCCATTTTTTTTTTTATTCTTAACAATCATAACTTACTAAATGCCAAAAAGCATTTCATACCAGTACAGTTGTTAAAAAGCAAGAATTTACATTCGTGTATTCTTTAATGTGCCTCCAGAGAACCTATGGAACATGGTGGGAGGAGGCACCATCAGCTCAGAAAGACTACATGCCTCAGAATAGTTCAGCCATCACAAGTCAGGACTTTGTCGGTGAGTTTATTATGAATTTCTTTGGTAGTCTGGTAGAAGACAGTTACAGATCATCAGACAGAACAATGTAATTGTCAACAAGATTAAATTATAGAAAACGCCTATATTGTCAAAAAAGCATATAAAAGTTTTTTCACAAACAGAACGCCTTGCGTTATCTATTCAGATTTATTTTTCGGGTAAGATATACCTATGCAAGAACAATGCATACCAATCAAAGGTCATCATAGGAACGCAAAGAAATAGACAGCAAATGAGGTCGGAGGCGGCAGTTTTTAGGAAGCGTTTTGGCAAAGTCTAAAAAATGGCTTCAAAAATTGCTATATCTCGGGAAGTTATGGTGTTTTCGAAATATTTTTTTACGATTGTTTCTATTTTAAAGAGGTCTTTCGATAACACCTCAATAAATAAAAAGTCAAATACCCTATTAAAATCTGACTTTGACTTTCTGGAAAGGGCAATCCTCCCTCAGGTATACTGGCGAAAAATATATCATCACATCAGTGCAACACTAGACTCTTCTAGTTCGTCGAAATTAATTTCATTTATTGAGCTTGCCAGCTGTTAGTTCCATGATATGTCTGTTCTTGCTAAATTCAATGAGCATCAACATTTCTTGTTCGTGAATCTACTGTATGTGTGTATCATTATGAAAACAACGCTGCTTTTGGCAGAAGTGTCGTTCGAACGAGCAGTGTACCCAATGGAGGTGGCCATCTTCGAGACTTACAACCCCGGGGCGCTGGTGCGTATTTGGGCGAAAGCACAAACGTCTTGGACGCTACTGTGGGAAGGAGAGCCCGAGTACGTTGGAGATACGCCAAGGATCTTCAGCCCGCCCATAAGACAGATGAACGCTCCTACTAGGTAAAAAATAAATAAAAAAAGACGTGTTTATTTTGAACAAAAACAGGCCTTTACACCTCTGTCGTCTGCTTAAGTAGGCTTGTCGTGGAGAAGTATATGAAACCGCCATTCCCTTAGAGATATAAATAAACCCTCTTCGCTATGTTATGTGTAGAAACGGTACCTTCTTTCATGGTTTTTGCTAGTAGGAAATACCTATTCTTTAACATCTCTCTGCCTTTTTGAATTTTTTCATTGGCATGTATGTAATCGCCTAACTAATAATTCCTTCTTGTCAAACAAAATAGCACCAAAAGTACTGACTTGCACACGAAAAACGCACTTTATGTATTTCAAACTGAGCATCACTTTTCTGGTCTGTTTTCGGAATGCAGATCTAATAATTTATTCGTAGGTATTCTGAAAGGAACATCATTTATTCTAAATTGAACATCATTTTATCTGTCATGCATTGCATATTTAAATAAGCACACATAAAATGCCGTCGCCTGTACATAATATTTTTTTGTATCTTTGCCGAAAATAGATAAAAAAATAACAAATGCACGCGACTCAGTGCCCCTCGCGTGTGCCTCTGTTACTTCGCATAGCTCTGTCTCTCTCGCACCCGCGTCGTCGTTGCGAAGGAACGAGCCGGTAGCGCGGTTAGAAGAGTTCGCGCCAAAACACTTTTCATAAAAATAGAAGATAAAAAGTATCTATTACAGTTAGGACTTAGGTGAAAAGTATTTCAGTTACACAGATAGTTCATTTGTAGAGTGCATTTTGGTGTCGGAAACATTACATATTAGATAGATTAGCATTTTTGTAGATCAGTTTTAGAAAAATTGTTTTATGACTGAACAATTTAGTGTGCAAGTCAGTATGTAGGTACTTTGATATGCTATTAATAATTTTGTTTCAAGAAAAATAAGTCTGTTGTATGAACTAGATAAGAACTAAAGTTGTGAATAGATTTTAAAAAATACCTGGTTTTGATATAGGTACTTTTTAAGTTTTGTAGAGAATATGTTTTGTCTGTAAAACAGTCATGTTTCTTATGTGCATTCAGTATTTCAGTTTATTAGAGGAGATTGTTATGTTATGTTTGCATAATGTTATAACAGAGGTGCAATTGAAAATATCCCCTTTTCATTACCTTAGTTTCTCTATTAAAAAGAGCACTTAAGCCTTTTCGCGTGTGTGACTAAGTCATCGCATTCGCAACCATTTGTGCTCCGCCCTGCATTCGACTTCTTCAAGTGGCTTTTTTTTCTAGCCAATGAAACAACTGATATGACCTGATATCTCTAATTCCAGAAATCAAAAGCCAGGTATAACGAGCTTTTATTGTTAAAGATAAATATGTATGGGCCATACAAAAATTAGCAGACGAAAAAGATAGAACAAGCATTAGAACGAAGTTCGATTCCCTCCTCAAGAACTTTGGTCATATTCCGCCTATTTTTAGTGAAAGCATTATTGAGAATGGAAATTCGCAGATGTATTTGCTATTTCAAGACGTTTTAGCAAATGTTATGATGATAAATCTGGCGTAAACTGAGTCTGTTTGTTTATAATAAGCCAGTCCTTGTGGATATTTCTTATTTATACTGACGCTTTGTAATTAAATATTCCAGCTTATTTTCTTGAAAGTTAAGTAGGTATCGTATCTGGCGTTTCAGTAAAATGCAACGTTCTTCTTTATGGGGATTTGGCTTTGTCCGTGTTTTTCTTGTACTTTTATTGGTATGGGCATAGCATGGGCATTAAGGCATTTACATGATGCAAAAGGCATTCCATTCGACGCTGTCTCCACAAATGTCAGATTGCCATTAGGCCGAAGAAGGAAACATGACGACACGATGGGCGTAGTGCGCTGTAGCACGGTTTTTCGCCTCGATTTCCGTAGTGTCCCGGGTTCGATTCCCGGTCGGGTCAATTCAGGAAACGATCTTTTCTGAATTGACTCGGGTCTGGGTGTGCTGGGAGACGCCCCTGGCTTATTTCCTTGTGTGTTACCTCGTAACACAGGGATATTAATCCCTACTTCGAGACCATTACAAGAGGTGTGTTATCTGGCGCATATTTAAATTTATTTATTTATGCATAGCTTAGATGAGAAAGTTTAGTACTTAATAACTGCCTAATTGCAACGACTTCAACGAATAATGTTAGTTATAAATTCTGGCTTTTATAAATCTCACTCGCCTTAACAACTTTTAGGAAACTGCGTTTGTCTTTCTCGTCCAAAATATCTCAGTGACTATAGACAATCATTCAAAATCAGTTGTTTCTTTTGTCAGGATACTAAGACTGGAATTCAATCACAAGCTGCTTCCGTACTACACAGAACTAGACGCTGTTCTTCTCAAGGGAAAGGAACCACCAAACTTGGTCCGAATGAAAAACAACTTCTCATACTCATCGCTTTTCTACAAGAAAACTCAACCCGTGATTGAAAAAGGTAAGCGTCATGGCACCAAGTTTTTTTTTAATCCATTATAATTCTCCTTAATGTGGTAAAATGGAGAAGCCTTGGGTTCATATTCCAAGCAAAGAACACTAGAGCAAAAAGTTTTCTAGTTTTGTGTAATAGCCACTTTATGATCATAAGCCAGCATTTGGCAAGCGTGGTAATCCAGTACCCATCAATTATAGCGACGATTTGATGGCGACTAGCTGGTCCTAGCACTGCGCGAACTAAGCTTTTACCTTTTTATTTATTTATTTATTTAATTTGTGTACAAAAGGTATTACAAACATATTACAACGTGAACAACTACATTAGTCGGAGACTGTGTCGCAGTTATTAGCGCCCACCTCGAACTTTACAATACAACAATAACAATTTAAACACAAAAATACAAAATACATTGTGTGTGTGTGTGTGTGTGTGTGTGTGTGCGCGCGCGCGCGCGCGCGCGTGTGTGTGTGTGTGTGTGTGTGTGTTTAATGTACTACATTTTGAATCTAAAGTGGATGGATCCTCTAATTTAAATCCAGCTTTTTTAGAATCATCATCATTGTCATCCGTGCGGTCTATCCCGGTTGTGAACCCACACCAGTGTGTGGGGTCCCAGTGTCCGCCTTACTTATTCTCTTTGTGTGTGTGTGTTTAATGTACTACATTTTGAATCTAAAGTGGATGGATCCTCTAATTTAAATCCAGCTTTTTTAGAATCATCATCATTGTCATCCGTGCGGTCTATCCCGGTTGTGAACCCACACCAGTGTGTGGGGTCCCAGTGTCCGCCTTACTTATTCTCTTGGCCCACTTCGTGTGGTCTTGTGCATCCTCAGTGGTGAGTCTGTTGGCACGCATGTCGCCCTTGACGACGTCGCCCTTGACCTCTTCTACCGGTACCTGGCGGGGCGGCATGGCCTGACATTTGTTGCCCACGTAGTTTGCCGATCTCCGTGAGACATGACCATACCAACGAAGGCGGCACTCCTGCAGCTTGTCTGCGATGTCACGAACACGAAGGCTGCCCCGGATAGAATAAGTGTCCTATAAATGTAACCATCACTTTGCGTGATGCTGAAACATACAAGCGGACATACACAAATTCTGAAAATGTTTTTGATATTAAGTGTTCTTTATTTCATACATCGCAATTGATAATACCGGTTTGCATCGGTTACTGTTTTATAATAATTATGTAGAACTATTAAAACCCGTTCCTAATTTAACCTGTGTCTATGTTAAATTAATTCAGATCTATTTCTATCACAGAATTTACCAGCAAGTTACCAGCAGGAGATAATTAGAAAATATTTTTTAGTGAATGTTAACCTCGGCAACAGTCAAAAGCTTGCTTAATCTCGAAATCTTTGATACGGTTTTAAACTCAGTTTTGATAAGTAGGTGAAAAAGCTTTATTCTTCATGAAACATTTTTTTGTAAGTAGGTACTTACTTGAAAGAGTTCGCATGTGCTGAACGCCTGCGGCTCGGCCTTCAAACTCATACTCGACCTGCAATTGCCTATTTCGCTGCCTTTGCAATAATGTACTATTCTTAAAAAAATGCAAGGAAATAAAAAGGGCCTTTTACATAATAAATTTAATTAATATTATTAACAAAATAACAACTCCGCTTTACCGCCAATTTGTTTTTTTTTTATTTTACAATTTGTGCCGAAAGGTAAACGCATCTGTGGCTATACAGCCACGAGAACGCAATGTGTACGATAGATGAAAGAGTTCTAAATTCAAACAGCACACCGTTTCATACAACATTGCCGGCGCGCTCTTCGTTCGAAATTCAAAGAACGCGCCGGGAAGTGATTTTGGGTTTTCAGTCTACGTAAATATGATACTTCGCGTGTTCTTTATTCAAAAGTAATGACAATATTTCCGAGCATGTTTAAGAAAAATATTTTTCATATCATATCAGACGTATTGGGGGTTAATGTAAATTGTAATCTTTTATGAAATTGAATTTTAAATCAACTGCTTCGGTGTTTTGTCTAAATTTCAATACCGTGTCTCTATACATATATTATTTGCTGGCTGTGTGATAGAGACAATAAAAAGTACTACCCATTTGCCATTTTTTGCGAGGCTTCATTGTGTCATGCATTTTTGAACGGGGCTGCTCCAAATTCGAAAAGCATTCAATTTAATAGTAGAGATTTTTTGAATATTCTTTAACAAATCAAGAATCGATGCTTTAACGAAAATAGTTACCCTGCCCCCTAAATTGGACTTATAAGTCCAATTTAACTACATCCTGAAATTCATCATGGACAATTGGACAAGGTTACCTTTGGTCGCGAAAATAAATCCTTTTATCGGACTAAAACCAACTGGTGTTAAAAGTCGCGAGCAAAAGCTAGTAGATTATAAAACATTATTATCAATTGAATAAATTTTCTGCAAAGATGTCTTTGTTACTTACGGAATGCCGACTTCAGGCTTACTTAAATAAAATCTTTTCCTGGTTTCAATAAAATGTTACAGGCACGTGTTTACAACTTGTAATCTGTTTCGCCATTCATTGCCTGACTACCTTCATTGCGAGATCATGATCAAGGCCATATTTACATAACAGTAGATTGCAAGGAACTGCTTCTGCTGCGTTTTTAATTGGAACTGCAAGTATTGTATCAAACTGGCCAGTAATTGTGCAACTTGGTTTGTTTTTTTTATGCAAATTAACCGCTCAGATACCTTCCTCCCTTTCGTTTTGCTGTGCCATACGGTTAAATTAACATTAAAATATCGCTATTTTAGCTACAGTGGTAGTGTTGCCTGAAATTACTTCAAGTCGCGAGCAAAAGCTAGTAGATTATAAAACATTATTATCAATTGAATAAATTTTCTGCAAAGATGTCTTTGTTACTTACGGAATGCCGACTTCAGGCTTACTTAAATAAAATCTTTTCCTGGTTTCAATAAAATGTTACAGGCACGTGTTTACAACTTGTAATCTGGTTCGCCATTCATTGCCTGACTACCTTCATTGCGAGATCATGATCAAGGCCATATTTACATAACAGTAGATTGCAAGGAACTGCTTCTGCTGCGTTTTTAATTGGAACTGCAAGTATTGTATCAAACTGGCCAGTAATTGTGCAACTTGGTTTGTTTTTTTTTATGCAAATTAACCGCTCAGATACCTTCCTCCCTTTCGTTTTGCTGTGCCATACGGTTAAATTAACATTAAAATATCGCTATTTTAGCTACAGTGGTAGTGTTGCTTGAATTGCGATATTTTAATGTTTATTTAACCGCTCATAGTGATAGTCAATGTTACTGCGTACTTTTAAAAATTTATGACTAGGTATCTCAGTTTCTTCATAAACATGTTGATATAAACGCGTATTAAAACTCCTCTCAAATTTCACAGAGATTTTTCGGTGGTTTACCGTAAAGCAGTAGCCACAAGCCAATTTTAAAATTGGCCTGAAATTACTTCACTGCCATAATTCCAGACTATAAAATCTTTAAATTGGGTTGATTTTATGCGAAGTAGCACTAATAAATTTCCAAACTTCAGTGTTTATTCTGTCATCCTATTTTCAGGATGATTAGTTCAGTTTCGTTTACAGTTGCTCAGTTCAGATAGGGTCTGTCCCCATCAAAACAATTGTCCCATGAGACGTGCGTCTATGCGTTTTTTTGTCTTTGTAATTTTTTTCATGAGTAGGTACTAGAACTTACTTAAGACTTTGTTTTCAGGCCAGCTGCTAAACAGGATAATGGCGTCGAACCTCCACGAAACGGTGGTCCCGCTAAACAACGTGTCGCTGACAAAACAAATCGACACGGGTCCGTCTCTAGGCGACTTCCATCGATTACCGGTTAGTATTAAATCTAAGATGTATGTAACTGGCTATTTATATTTTCTAAGAAAGTTAAGTACATTAGCCATCTTCATGTGCATCAGCGCCGAAATTGATAGGAGTAGAAGTGGTCGCCATGACCAAGAGCGGTCGCACCAATCACCATGCTCAATTCGTATATAGACCAGCAGTTAATGTTAATGATATTATTGATTTAATGATAAAACATTGTCTGCTAGACTGCCATTGGGCGAGACTAAGAAGTTGTTGTTGATGCACAGTATCAAAAAACTGTAAACAAAAGTTGCACAATCTTGTATTATTATTACTTTAATTAAGGCAAAAGCGATAAGTAGTTAGAGACAGACTTGAAACTCAAAACTATCCATTATAAATAATCTTGCAACACTTTATCAAACGTTCGCGAAAAAAAAAGTTGTTTGCGGAATACTTCTGGCATCAGCTATGAACTCTCCAACGCACGAAAAGTACAATCAGCAACATAACTAACTGAACGCTTCAGTATTTTTCATGGTGACAAATGTGTCATCAGGATGGAATTTTTATAGCAACAACAACAAAACGACGACGACGTTGTTTGTGCGACAAGGTCGGGACTGAAATGTTATGATACTTTTGTTGCTGACCGTACGAGGAGAATATATTTTAATATTTGAGTTTTCAAATTATTCCAAGTTTTTGTAGAATTATTCTGGAACTGCCATAATTTTTTTTTTGATGTATGGATATTTCAGAATATATCGAAGGCAGATTTTGTCTTGAGCGAAGTATAAATGGACGTTTGTAATTTCACTAAAGTGGCACCTACAAGTGCTTCTAATTCAATTCTGTTCTCATGTCACTGCACGTTTGCAATTCGTGTTTGTTGTTTATTTTTACGGAATTTGAATTAACCACAATGTTAAATTAAAAAGATGGACTTCAAAACTTTCCATTGTTTTTGAACAAGTTCTAACAGCAACCTACTGTTCAAACAGTGATAGAACAATCTATAACAGTCACTTGAAAAACAACAACGTGATAAAACCAGTGCTTTTCTAATCATGATAAACGAGGGTGTTGAATCAGAATAACAGCTGAATAGGTATTGTGGGCAATAAATTCACTAAGTAGGATAGACCGTGCCAACCATGACCTGTGCTAACCGATTCATCTGTACTACCGGCAGTGACGCGCGATAAGTGGTTATGTTTTTGTTGGCGAGCGACAGCTGGATCAAACCTTTCAGATATATTTACATCGTTCTAGATTGTTTGTAATATCATATTGTCGTCTGTTATCTGGTTTTGTGTTGTGAAGGTCATTATAAGTTTTGGCTCCCGTATTTCGGCTTAATTTATTGTTTTAGCCGCCTTAGAGCCACCGCACACCTTATTTAAGTAAGTATATTTATTTTGAGATATTTTGTATAAAGTTTTAGTATGTCCGTTTCGTCCCTTACAGTTTCAATAGGTTAGGTACATAACATCAGTATTGTTATCGCTCCGGTAGACGCTTTCCAATTCCTCTACTAATTTTACTAGCATTGTAATTGCAGTGCTGACGTTTTTCTGAATTTCTGAACTAAAGAAGTTGGGTGCCAAGCCTGGTATCACTTTTTTATTCATGGAACGTTCCAATAACGGTTATCACCAAACAGCGTTTGACATTTTTTTATGTTATTATCTAGCTTTCCGCCCGCGGTTTCGCCTGCGTTAACTTCATTATGACCAAATTACATAAAATCTTTATAAATTGTAGTCTAATTGCAGAATAACAGCAATGTATAAGCTGTATGTATAACTGTAAAGTTTCGTTCAAAGCCGTTTAGTAATTTCTGCGTGAAAGAGTAACAAACATACTGAAAAACTTTCGCATTTATGGTATTAAGTAAGATAATGATAAGTATGTAATCTTAGTAAGATATTACATTTTAATCCTATGTTTCTTTCTAAATGATTTTCTAAACAAACTGATACGAAAGAGTCGGGTCACACAAGCCACCGTTCTGGCATGTTATCCTGGCGCATAAGACCAAAACATAAGCCGATGATAATTTTTGGTTGATATAATTCTAAAATACGCCAATAAGCCACGTATCTAAAAAAAAATCTGTACTTGAGTATAGATCTGAGTGGCGTTTTTGTATGAACTGACGTTTTGAAATCTCTACTCAAGTACAGATCAGTGCTTGAGTACGATTCTAGAATACGGGCCTGAGTCTTATTTTTCTTAGTTTCGCCTAAATGATTTGCTACTTGTCTCTTTACCCTTAATAAGGCATTGCATAGTAAAAAAATCATTGGTTTTCGCCCGTATGCCTAAGGATTAAGGTTCAAATCCGGGTGGTAACTATTTATATATAAATATTCTCCCGTGTAACACCTAGATACCTGATATAAAGGTTAATGTCACTATAAATAAATCGAGATAACTGCAGTAGGTACATATTTGGTGTTGAGATGAACCAGATTAATCCCTGACATCTCAGGGTCAATGAGTAATCGTCATTTAGTCCTACTAAGCACACTTAACTCTTTTATGATCTAATACTAACTCTTATACTTAAGTCATTAATCAGTGCATAAGGCATTCCCGTGGACATACTCGTACTATTTAAGTACTCCGTTTGACTTTTTTTCCATGACGTCACACCATCATTCGTAAGCGCGCTTACACGTTTAATTCACGCCAAGTTAAGACCAGAAGGCGATTATACATAATATATGAAAAGTCGTGGACAGACATTTAATATTTGAATGGTATTTTTTGAGATATTCGTTGTTCCGCTTTTAAAAACAATGTCTAATTTGGAAGTTATAAAAATGAATCAATTGGTGGCGCTAGTTGGCGGCGATAATCGCCTTCTGGTCTGAACTTGGCGTGAATTAAACGTGTAAGTTAAATTATCTATAAAACATAATTTTGAACATTTTGTTATTTCCAGGATGAGACGATACTTTGCGTGATGAAGTACTTAGACATGCAGTCGCTATGCCGCTGCGCCCAGGTCAACCGCCACTTCAACAGACTGGCGTCGGACGCTATACTGTACCGATGCATCGACCTCAGACCGTATTGGCATTGCGTGCAGTCACAGGTAGGAAGTTAAGATCTTGCAGATGATGCGATTTACTAAGAGTTAGGGCTCTGCCACAACTTTAAGGATAGATCTCTTATTTAGATGTTTGGTGGAGCAGCTTCTGAATTTGAACCATTTTTGATTCATAACAACAGACCTGCAATAAATCTTATATTCTGTTGAGAACGAGAGCGTGGGGACGAGTAAATATACCTGTGGTTGGTAACACACTGATTTACGCACGCACACATACATAATAAACCCCCTTTATTTGAAGATACAAGGTATATGCATTATTATCTAAAAATAACTTTTGTAATCTACGCCTGGAATATTTCGCAACAACACGTGAGCCAGGATAATGACGCTGAATATGTTGGGGTTCAGACGAGACACCTTTATACATATAAACATAATTGAATATTATGTTTCCTGTAATGTTTGTGAAAATTTCCCTATCTTAATACATGACTTTACCTATTTGTAGTGTTGCCCAAATGTAAGAACAAGACGAGACTTAGCCAGTCTTGGTCTTGGTCTTGCGCCAATACACCTGGTCTTGGTCTTGGTATTGCGCTCCCAGTCTTGGTCTTGCAGCAAGAGTCTCGCTAGTCTCGCAATTACCTTTATGCCTATTGCTATTTATAAAACGTTCATTTATATCTTATAACAACGTAACAGAGTAGGTACATTTGAGCTTGAACTAACGTAACCATAGTAAAGACCAACTAAAATAATAAATGTCTAAACATATAATGAGAAATTCGAAAAATTATCTGCTACCGGTTGGGGTTTGAACCCACGACCTAAGCGATCCGTGCCGATGCTCTAACCAACTGAGCTATCTACCGTGACCTACGGGAGTAGGACCATAATAAACGTTTAAATTTAATTAGCTTACATGTGTTTAAAGATGGTTAAAACAGATAATAAAACCAATTAATGACATTAACTTGACTTTTAACTTAACTTTAACAATTTTAGGAACATTATACAGAAGCTAAAAAAAAATATTGACGTATATGTTTGGACCCCCTTGAATGTCTAGAAAGAGATACATAGACAGCCAAGGCCTGCAATGGAATAAAAGAGTTAAACAATTTATACAATATACCATTTATTTTAATAAAAAATAAAATACTATACAAATTAAATTACAGAACATTATTTATTGAATTAAACTTTCATTTAGATAAAAATACAACACAAATCAAATTACAGAACAGTACACAATAGCTTTGACATTACTATTTCTTTATATTAATTCTTTTGACCACGAATTAATACAAAGTAACCATCTGGCTGACAGATCACTCAGCCTATTTCTATGTTTTCTAATTACTAATGACGCTTTAGAAAATAATCTCTCAGCAGATACTGAAGTGCAGGTATTGAATGAAAATCACGGGCAATCTTCGATAAAGTTGGATATTCTATCTCATGTGTCCTACACCACTCTATAATGTCTTCCGAGCTGGCTGCTCTGGGTTTACTTAGGTACTCCTCCAACTCGTCAAAAAAAAAAGCCTTGAAGACAAGATCCAGATCCAAATGACGTTGAGGGACATGCATACAGTTTCTCAAAGTCTATTACGTCTTCATGTTCATCTTAATCAGTCCAATTTTCCAATTTTTTTAAAATATTTTTTGGAGTCCCTAAGCGTATACCCGAACTCCAATACTCCCAGAAACGACACTTAGTCCTAACTGCAACACGCAAGAGTCTCGCAGGATTAGTATTGTTCTTCTCGGTCTTGGTCTTGCGAAAATGCAAGAACAAGACCAAGACTGCAAGATCACGACCGATTTTGGGCAACACTACCTATTTGTTTAACAATAGATCCCTTTTTCCATGCATGTTCTCTATTATAGACAAAATGTTTGTACAAAATGTGCTGGTGACAGGTACTATGAACCGAGTTTCTGTAGTCAAACAGGTACCTAAGCAATTTGATATTGGCCTATCTGAAATTCTGACTAGTTAAAATTGAACCTTGAATGCTTTTTTTTACAATTTTTACATTAATTTCGGCTTGACCATTGCTGGAGGTGTGATATGCTGGGGAAGTAACGTGTGCGATACCGTTGGCAACGCAAAATTATCGAGAATCTTGTGACGTAAATGCTGTACCGTTATCACTCACAACACTATGCGGTAGGCCGAATCTAGATATGAACTCACATAGTTTTTCTATAACTGCCAACGATGTCGTCGTGCTATGCATATTCTAAACCCCCACCCATTTCGATGCATCCACTACCACTAAATAAGTAGGCCCGTTAGTAGGTCCCAAAAAGTCAATGTGAATCCTGTAAAGTGGTTCACGAGGAAAATCCCACGGAGATGTAGGCGCACGAGGGGGGATGGACGTAATTGGAAAAATCGCAAGAACCTCGAATCCCGCCCCCGAAGAAGACTCCCGCTTGAGTCCCTAGGATCAGGTCGATTTTTTCTAGTTTCTATCTTTGTGTGAAATGGTGCATTGTTAAATGCTAAAAAAAAACTCTTATCGCAAGAACCTATTAATCCATCGAGAGCATATCAACTCCCGGGAATCAAATCATTTTTCTTGCCACCGCTTTTGTTTTTTACACCTAAATGGGAACTGTGCAATTCTTTTAGAACACTTTTCCGTAAAATGGCGGGAATTTTTTTTTGTGACCCCTCATCCCATTGAGTGTTCCCATCCCATCGTCCCGTCGTCGTCGATGCACCGTCCGACGCCGGTAAATTGTATTGTTAATGTATTGTGTCTAGCACATATGATATAGTGATTCATTTTTTGCACTCATCATTACGCACACATACGCCTCAGTGGGACCACAGTGTGTGGGTTTGTGATCTATTCCCAGTTGGCAATGGTTGTGGTTTAGTAAATAACTATCAATTACAGTAACGACTTGAATTTCCTTCATGGATGAAAGTATTCAGCCTCCAGTGGTGGATCTTGCAACCACTCTCAATAGAAAAGATGGCCTGGGCTGACTTTACAGTACTGGACTTTTTTTTATATTGCCCGTCAAGATGACCTCACTCCACCTGATGGAAAGCGGTCGTGAAGTCCAGATATGAGGCTGACAAGCTCAGATATGAGGCTGACAAGCCCAGTCATTCAAACGAATCAGTGGACTGGCCATCCTCATCTTGAAGGCCTGCAGAAATGCCTTTTCACGCCCCGCTTGAAGAACCCGGGTCTATAAGAGGAATGAAACACATGCGCTGGAAGGGCGTTCCACGTCTTGATGGTACGACAAAGAAACGAGTCAGTGGATCTGAAATACTTAGGGTCCAGAGTTTAATTCCCTAGCTCTGCAAAGTATATTTTAAAATTAAATAAGAGAGCGTCTTGGCCTAGTGGTTAAGCAACCCAACTTGGATCGTGGATCGTGTGAACCCGAGATGAAATCTGGCAAAAACAATATTTTACTTGTGATAAAATAAGTACATCGATAAAAAACCAAACCAACTCGGATAACGGCGGAAGGCTCACCACCTACCACGTTGGGTGCTAATACCATTAATGAAAAGTGGGCTTCTGAGAGTTTCGTTCACCATGACGGCAACAGTCAATTGCCTCTGACTTATTTGGGAAATAGTCGTGATGGTTTGTTATGGTATATGTATTTTGAAATTTAGGACCAAAGCCTGGGCTTGTGATCTCACTGTCACATTGCCTGTAGTCCTGGCAGTGTAGTTTTTATTATTATTCTGATGTTAAACGATGATAAAAATCTTTCCATAACAATAGCATCATGCATGCTAGTTGCCAAGTGCCAACTGGCTGACCTTATAATAAATTAAGTTGAAGGTTAAACATTGCATTCATGTTACGAGTATAATCAAATTATCTAAGATCGTGATCTAACTACTGAAAACATGTTTTGGCTTAGTAACAATATTAGGTTTAAAAAAAATAATGAAAATGCTGTTTGTGAGAGTCTCTCATATGAGTCTCACATAATTTTGATTATCAGATATGTGTATGACCTATATAGACACTTATGTAATATGTGTCGTTCGGGCGTTCGGGCGACGTCCTGAGCTAAGCTGTAACACGCTTAAAAACTAGAACCTCGTTACTGTATCACGTAAGTTATTGTTACAGCTCGCTAGTGAGTACCCGGCTTTACTCGTGTCGTTTTCACTATTAGCCGACGGACCAGAGAGAACGAAAGAAAGGAGGTCCCCGCGAAAAATAAAGCTCAGCGGACTTTAGTCTGCGTTGAGGGTGGTCACAGTATTATCTTCTTTTTTACTTCATGTTGATTGCAACACAACGTAATTTCAGTACTATGCCTCCATAAAGTGCCCTTCCCTAAATTTCTGGACAACGGATAGCTTTACACGCCGATTTTATTTGGACTTACTATACACAAAGCACGAAATAACCAACAATCATTGCCTTTGATAGTGGTGGGTGGCACTAGTTTTATGGCCGTTTGGGTAAAAACGTAAAATATGTATTTTTTTTTGTTGTTTAGAGTTTAGGGCACCCACGAAGTATTCCGTACATGCAAGCTGCTTACAACTAGTTAGGTTTGACTGGCCTGTTGGTGCAATGGCGGCGAAGGTCGAGGGTTCGATCCCTACCAACATTCATGTGACGTGTGTTTGTTGTGTGTCTGGATATTATTTTCTGTTTAAGGGCCCTTACACATTGCGACTTTTTACAGCGATACAAATGCGCGTTTAACAGCCGCGCGACTGTATCGCGACCCTAGCGATCAACTTGTATTTGTATTATATATTATTATTATAGCGTTTGCTGTATTGCGTTCGGATCGAAAGCAGCCGCGCGTGAGTAGCGATGCACACGCACGTTTGCATCGATTCAGACAACGATTGTGGCTGTCGACGCAGTACTGAACGCTTTGTGTCGTTGCGTTTGTATCGATCTGCTCAGGGTCAACTGGTGATCTTCTTGCGTATGCCACTCACTTGTAGGGCGAAGCCATCGAGAAACACGGCGTAGCACTCGCTGTCTCTCTCCACATCTCAGTCTCAAAAGCAAGCTTCATACGGAATTCCCACCGCACCGTGTGACTGGATATCTGACTTCCTGAGTGAACGGTCAATAAGGGTAGATAGTCATTGATGGCTGCTCTTTTGACTTATTAGCTATAAATGCCGGAGTTCCTGGAGGGGTCTGTTCTCTCTGCGCCACTTTTCCTGCTGCACGTTAATGATCTGTAGTGCCCAGGTATCTTTGGATATGCAGACGACAGCACCGTTACGAAGCGATATATATCCAGTGCCCGCGCCTGTGTCGCTAAGACTGAGTCTCTTATAGAGGCTATGGTTGAGCGGATGAACTCAACACTAAAAGCAGTGTCCGACTGGGGCAAATCTAACCTTGTTGAGTTTACGCCAGTAAAACCCGGGCTTGTCGTTTGTTTTGTTCTCCACAAAACGGAGTCCATTCATTCTGACTCCTACTTTCCTCGAGCTTCGAGGCATGGAACTCTCGACTAACCTCAACTTTGGTAGCTCTATTGAAAAACCGCTGCAAAAAAACTTGGCATCCTCTTTAAGGTTTGGCGATACTTCACACCGGAACAGCTGCTTCACTTGTATCAAGCACAAGTTCGGACGTGTATGGAGTACTGCTGCCACCTGTGGGATGGCTCTGCCAAGTACTAGTTGCATGCAATGAACTCAGTGGACCGAAGAGCTAGGAGACTCATAGGCGACAATGCCACCATGTACTACCATCGGCCTCGTCATCGCTTACCGCCAGGCAAGACTGAGGCCAAACGCAAACCCATTTAAATTAAAAAGTATGTATTCAGAAATATTCAAGTATGTTTATCAGTCTCTGAAACCTATAGTACAAACTCTGCTAAGGTTGGGTCCAGGCGTCCAGGTGATCTTGATGTAATTTGTCCAAGATAATTATTTATTTATTTATTCTGGGTATCATGCGTGGAAGCCCTTTGTCAACTGATCTTGTAGATCCTTATAAATCTATTATTACTAATGATGAAAGTTAGAGCTCAGAGTGAGTTTACTATGAGCTTGGCTTTTATCTAATGTCATTATTCTACTTCTGCAGGTACTAGTCACACTATCAATGCGTTGCAAGTTCCTGCAAAAGCTGGACTTGTCCTGGTGCGGAAGCCATCGCATGATCCAGCCCCATTATGTGGTCAAGTAAGTCGTTGACAATGATGTTGATCACTTCACGTTTCAAACCATAAGTATGCATAATTGTGCTCGCAGTTGACAATTAAATGTAACAATGGGCATAGTTTTGATTTTACAAGGCTGTATTTGCGTTCTAGCTCTGGTAAATGTAAATCATACGTCAATGAGGTACATCAGAACAAGTATTTTTTTTCCTTTTGTTATGGAAACACTGACGTGCACGTGAATTAAAATTAGTCCGTCAAAATATTGGATTGAATAGCAATAGCGAGTAATGATAAACAGAATTATGAATAGTAGGAATAATCTGCTCCTCTGCTCAATATGTATTCTTTTTTCTACTCTCTTTGACTGTTCTCTGAATTTAGTTGTTGTAAAACAAA
Organism: Udea olivalis; assembly: GCA_947369235.1. Taxonomy (NCBI): domain Eukaryota; kingdom Metazoa; phylum Arthropoda; class Insecta; order Lepidoptera; family Crambidae; genus Udea; species Udea olivalis. The sequence continues at coordinate 13,906,044 of OX376351.1, forward strand.
CAAAGTTCAAAAGAGTAACTATCGAGTTTCTTGCCGGAGTCTTCTCGATAAGAAGCAAGGTCCGAACCGGTGGTAGATTAGCATTATGTTTATTTACGATATGTACTATTATTGTATTATTTTATTTACGTTTATTAATATTATTTCTATATACTTTTTTGACATGTCTTATGTGCTTTGTACAAGCTTAAATTAATGAATGGTTTTTTTTTACTATTGATTTCCAAATAAACTCATTTCTTTCTTTAAACTGAAGGAAGGCCTCATTTTCAAGAAAATACTATTTCAAAACAATTAAGTGTGTTCAGGCACACATATTTATTAATACGTCAACCTTTCAACTGAGCAAAGACGGTTTAAATCTGCCGCCAATTTGACCAGTGTAACAAGAGCGCGCGAGTCTATGAAGGACGAGGTCAAGCGACAGTGGCGCCAGGTTACGCCTAATGGCGGCAAAAGGAAGAATCTCTCTCTTGCACGCGAAGCAGCGACGGTGAGCACGGATTTATACTGCTCCTCGGTTTTATAATAATGTGTGTGGCTGACTTTTCTAAACTGAAACATTTACAAGATTTACAAGGCTGGCCAGCCTAGTGCAGTGCTGTGTGTATAAAAAACTGTGGCGTCAAGGTGATCACTGCAGAAGCCACGCTGGAGCTTCGGATTTTACGGCGGTAGCAGATTAGGTACGTACGTTTTTCTCAGTGGTTATCTAAGGTTGGCGGTGTGTCTGAATAGCTAGAACTAGGGTTCATCGGTTGGGCTATCGAAGTAGTTAACATAATTTGGTCCTTCGAGCCGGATAATAATAATTACGGATTTTTATACGGTTATAACTCAGTTGTACTTTGGGAAGTACTTGTATTTCGGCGGTTTTGATACTTTACTCCAGTTTTGTAGAAAATTTACTTAAATTGGGGTAAAAGAAGTAATTTTTCAAGCATTTTCTTAATTTGAAAACGTGATTTTATTAGCAATTCAAAATGGCGGTCAAGGCATTTGAAGTGAAGTTCAAGATTGAATCGGAGTGGTTTTCTTACACGGCCAGTATGATCAAATCAAATGAATACTCATCAGGGGTACTAACGGCTCGTATTCGCAGGTTAGATGATCATTTTAAGGTCATATCGGAGTCTTATGAGAATTTGTTGAATGCGCTAGATGACGAAAAAAAGATGGCGTACTACGATGAGCAATTCAAAATGGCTAATTTAAATTACAATGAGCTTGAGGCATTTTCGGTGAAATTACCTAAGGGCGATGGTTCTCATATATCTACGGAAAGTGCGGTGCATTCCAGATTACCGGCACTAGATTTACAACATTTTGATGGGGATACTTTTGAGTGGTATAGTTTCATAAGTATGTATAACTCTTTGGTACTTTCAAGGAAAGATCTTTCAAAGACAGAAAAATATCATTATTTGTTCAGTCATGTTCATAAGGAACCACGCTCTCTTATTCAACATTTAACAATGACAGATGAGTCCTTAGACACCGCTTTAGAAATCTTAAAAGCTAGATTTGACAATAAAAGAATGTTAATTGATCGTTATCTCGGCCGGTTAATTAATTTACCTACTTTAACAAACGCACAAAACTTACGCGTAGGCATATTAAATCCAATGCTTGAATGTACTAGGTCTTTGAAAAACCTCGGATTGCCAGTAGAAGACTATTTGCTTTTATTTATAATTTTGTCAAAATTACCAACAGAAACAAAAACTCGTTTTGAGCAATTACACGGCGGGTTAAGCAATTTTTTGCCAGATTTTAATACCTTTATTTCATTTATACAGAAAGAATGTCATTTCATTGATACTGCTAATTTCTCGAACCCCGTAAAAAATATAACGGACAATAATTATAACGATCGTAATCGTAAAATGAATTTTAACTCGGCGGAACATCGTAAACTAGTAGTAGGGTGCCTATTCTGCTCTAATTCGAATCACAAAATATTCGATTGTTTTAAATTTTCAAACCTGGCTCGTGATGAAAGACGTGCATTTATAAGATCTAAAGGATATTGCTTTAGATGTTTTGGTATTCATTCGGCGGTTTCATGTACTCGGAACATTGCATGTTCTTACTGTGGTAACTCAGGTCATCATAAATTAATTTGCTCCGCAAATAAAAGTAATAGTTTATTGAACAAAAACAAGGAATATAACAAAAATTCACGTCACGTTACTGTAGGTGTATGTGATGATAATTTTTCGATTCAAGAATGCAATGATGATATCGATCAAAACGATTCAGGCGTAAGCGATTATTTCCAGAATAGCACCCCGCCTTACGCGCCTGTGTGCGATCGCGTCGACTCGCGCGCTCATGATTGCTCATGCCGAGCGGGGCCGAGCGCCGCCCGACCGTTGACAGGTCAAGCCGAGCCGCGCGAGTCTCAACCAAGGTCGCAACCGCGGCGCTCTGCATCGCCCTCGGACGAGCAAACTCGGAACTTTTCTAAATAGCAATTAATGAGCAGCAATGTCGTTTCATCGAACCCTAAAGTGGCGGATAATGTTTTGTTACCTACGGTTATTGTTTACGTAAAGTCGGCCTTCGGTAGTTATGTGCCAGCGCGTGTTTTATTAGATTTCGGTTCTCAAATAACAATAATTCGTAGTGATTTTGCTAATTCATTGTCTTTGAAGCGACATAGCTGTTCAATTTCTATTTCCGGTATCGGCGGAAGCGGCAATAGTAAACTGAGTAATCAGATGGTAATTTTGAATTTTAAACCTAAAAGTGATACAGATAAGGATTTGATTTGTTCGGCGGTGGTTATGAAAATACCAACAACTTATGTTAATAAAGTTATCAAAGATTCGATTAAAATTAAATTATCTGGTACCGATTTTTCTTATCTGTCAAAAATTGATATCATTTTTGGGTGTGATATTTTAGGTGAAGTAGTTAATGGTAGTAAATTAACGTTGCAACCAGGGGGTCCGTATGCGTTGGATACTATTTTTGATTATGCTGTTTTCGGTCCGATTCACAGTAAAAACTCAGAATCGGTAAATAATGATAATATTTCAGTTTTGGTGTCTGAAAATTTGTTTTCTAAGCAAGAGTCAGCGTCTTCGGTTTCGGCAGACAATAAGTCTGAAAGTTCGGTTTCTCGGTACAATTCGGCGGTTTCGGCAGACAGTAAGTCTGAAAGTTCGGTTTCTCGGTACAATTCGGCGGTTTCGGCAGACTTTAAGTCTGATGGTTTAGTTTGTAATAAAAATTCGGCGTTGATAAATTCGGTTCATTTCCGGTCAGATATGTATTTTACAGGTATTACCCTTGTTGAAGCGGTAGAAAAGTTTTGGGCTCTGGAAGAGCCACCTTCGGATAAAATAATGGATCCTTTAAATGTTGAATGTGAACGATTATTCACAGAAACTACTACTCGCGGTTCGGACGGCAAATATACAGTGCGTTTGCCACTTATACCTACTCATGATCGGTTAGGCGATTCTAGGCAAATGGCCTATAGGAGATTGCAGGCTTTAGAACGTCGATTCAAAGTACAGCTAGATTTTCGGGAAAAATATGTTAATTTTATTAACGAATATATACAACTCGGACATATGGAAAAAACGGATTTCTGCAATTACTCGGATGAACACTACTTTTTGGCGCACCATGGCGTCTTTAAATCATCAGGTGACACTTCTAAAATTCGTGTTGTATTTGACGGCAGCGGAAAAACTTCAAATGGTGTTGCACTTAATAATTGCCTGTACGCGGGTGAAAAATTACAAAATGACATAACTAAAATAATAATAAATTTTAGATTTCCAAATTTTGTTTTTACCACGGATGTTAAAATGATGTTCAGACAAACTTGGGTCCACCCGGACGACCGGAAATATCAGCTGATACTCTGGAGAGAGAACGAAACGGAACCGGTAGGCGTTTACAGGCTTACCACGAACACTTACGGACTTAAGTCGAGTCCATTTGTGGCGATTCGTTGTTTGCAGCAATTAGCGAACGACGAGTGTTCCGCTTATCCGAGAGCTTCCAAGATCTTACGCCATAATAGTTTCGTCGATGATTTAAATGGAGGAGGTGACACGTTAGAGGAGGCGATAGGTGTTCGCGATGAGCTTATAAGTTTGATGGCCACTGCTGGCTATGAACTCAGAAAATGGTCTGCTAATAATCCACGATTACTTCAAGACTTACCTACTGATCATTGTGAGATACCGAGTAATTTTGATAAAGACGAACATTTCGGATGTATTAAAATTTTAGGTATTCAGTGGGACCCAAGAACTGATTGTTTCACTTATAGGGTCAATGTCCCTACCGAAACCAAGATTACTCGGCGTACCATATTATCCTCAACAGCTAAGTTGTTTGATCCACTTGGGTGGATAAGTCCTGTCATTTTTAGAGCTAAACTAATATTACAAGAATTACTCAGTTCTGGAGATAGCAGTAATGCTGTTGAATGGGATTCTCCGGCACCTGATAACCTCGTACAGAAATGGCGTGATCTTCTTTCCGACTTGCCTAAGTTAACTCTGCTTAGTATTCCACGTCGCCTGCGTTTATATGACAGCAATAATAATAAGTACTCTTTACATGGGTTTAGTGATGGATCCTCAGCAGGACACGGCGCCGTTGTATACTTGCGTACTGTGAACGATAGCGGTCGTGTATCAGTTCACCTTTTAATGGCTAAGTCACGCGTATCACCGCTTAAGAAAAAGATGACAATTCCTCAATCTGAACTTAATGGTGCAGGTTTGTTGGTGGCTCTACTAAAACACATTTATGATACATTGATCAACGAAACAGGTATTCTAATTGATAATGTTTTCGGATGGTGCGATAGTACCATAGTTTTAGCTTGGATTCAAACGCAACCTCATAAGTTGCAAGTGTACGAGGGAAATCGTGTTTCAAAAATAATAACATCAGATGTTCCGATCACTTGGCGTCATGTGCCGACTGAACAGAATTGTGCGGACGCCGCATCACGAGGTACATCCGCTACGGAGCTGCTTAACCACCCACTCTGGTGGAACCCTGATTGGCTTTACCATACACCTGAAACTTGGCCTTCTAAAGTAACTGAACTTCCTGACGATTCACTTCCTGGTCTTAAAATAAAACTTGTTACTAATACAGCGGTTTTACATGAACAGTTTGAAATATTTGACAGGTACAGTTCCTTTGATAAATTAATTAATGTCACAGGCTTTATACTACGTTTTATTCGCAATGCTCGCAACAATACCTCTAAAAATGTTAACAAATACCTTTCAGTTGATGAACGTAGATATGCACTTCAAAGACTTATTCAAATAATTCAGGCAGATGTTTTTAAAGACGAATTGGATTCTCTCAAATCAAATTCTAAAATATATGAATGGCGAAGCCTACCACCGACTCTGACAACACCGTTGCTGTCCAAGAACAAATTCGTTGAGAAATGCACGCTTTGAAAAATGTTATCTCTGTATTTTCGTCTGCTTATCAGTGAAAGCTGTGCATTTGGAAGTTGTAACAGGACTTTCGGTTGAGGCTTTTGTTGACGCCTTTACAAGATTCGTTTCACGACGTGGCTTACCGTCACTCGTGAGGTCCGATTGCGGCACGAATTACACCGGAACTGACAAATATTTAAAAGAGTTATACATTTACTTGCGAAACCATAATTACGAAATTAGTCGAGAATTAGCTAAATCGAACGTTACGTGGTTGTTTAACCCACCCAGCAGCCCTAATATGGGAGGTATTTTTGAAGCAGCAGTCAAGTCAGCAAAGTCACATATGCGCAGAGTTCTCGGAGAACAAAAGTTAATTTTTGAACAACTTACTACCTTTTTTACCCGAGTAGAAGCCGTTATGAATTCTCGACCACTGACTCCACTAAGCTCCGATCCGAATGATCTGGAAGTGTTAACGCCCGGGCATTTCTTGATAGGCGAGCCTTTGGTAGCCTTACCTGAATATAATTTTGAAGAAACTCATATTGGCCGTCTTAATCGTTTTCAACTGATGCAACGCCTTTCGCAACACTTTTGGTACCGATGGCGCGACGAATACCTTCATACACTTCAGTTACGACATAAATGGACTGATACGACTGACCCTATCAAACTCGGTGATTTAGTTCTGATAAAAGAAGACAACTACCCACCATTAGAATGGAAACGCGGTCGTGTGGTCAAATTATTACCCGGTAAAGATAAGATAGTACGAGTAGTAGAAGTCCGGACTAAAAACGGTAATCTTTTGCGGCCTGTCTCTAAACTCGGTAGACTTCCACTTACTGATTAGGTCAACCAAGGCGACCTTGGTTCGGGGGGGAGTGTATGTTCAGGCACACATATTTATTAATACGTCAACCTTTCAACTGAGCAAAGACGGTTTAAATCTGCCGCCAATTTGACCAGTGTAACAAGAGCGCGCGAGTCTATGAAGGACGAGGTCAAGCGACAGTGGCGCCAGGTTACGCCTAATGGCGGCAAAAGGAAGAATCTCTCTCTTGCACGCGAAGCAGCGACGGTGAGCACGGATTTATACTGCTCCTCGGTTTTATAATAATGTGTGTGGCTGACTTTTCTAAACTGAAACATTTACAAGATTTACAAGGCTGGCCAGCCTAGTGCAGTGCTGTGTGTATAAAAAACTGTGGCGTCAAGGTGATCACTGCAGAAGCCACGCTGGAGCTTCGGATTTTACGGCGGTAGCAGATTAGGTACGTACGTTTTTCTCAGTGGTTATCTAAGGTTGGCGGTGTGTCTGAATAGCTAGAACTAGGGTTCATCGGTTGGGCTATCGAAGTAGTTAACAAAGTGAATATCCGTCCATCGACCAGTGTCGATTGTTGGAGCTTTTTGGGTACACACAGTGTCAAGCTCCTTAAAATCTTTATTTTTATTACTAACACAAAAAAAGAGGTTTTTTGTTCAGTTTGAAGACTAGCTCAACGGAATTGCGGCGACCAATGTTAACAACATTAAAAAAACCAAGGTAACATTGTTTCACAGTTTCCTGAGAGACAGCGGCGCGGAGTTAACACATCTGAGAATGAATTGCTGCAAGTTTGTTGACAACTCGGTGTTAAGAGCTATTATTGACACGTCTACTTATTTACAAGGTTCGTATCTACGGTGTTGATCAAGCCATTCTAAATTTTAATAATTGCCGCTTAAAAAAAACTCGAGCCATAACGTACCCTAAATCATAAATACATTTAACTGTTGTATTAATGAAAACAACTGAGTGTAGGCATTATAATGTGTTTTAGTTTACAAATCATATATTTTTTTTTTTATCAAATTCACATTTTTAATTACACCATCTGTGTAGATATTTATATATTTACATTTTAATTTTGAGATGTGAGAACTTGATGTGACCATGTATCTGTTAGGTTTATGTTTCAGAGCCTAAATCCTGAGTGGGCTGTAAGTGTAAGTATTAAACCAGTTTACATTTTTTACTGAGTGTTTTTTTTCAGAATTATGCCTACGGTCAGTTGTTGGCTGTTCAGACTGGATGTGCCTGTCGTCGTTAAAGCGGCTAGAACGACTTGATCTATACAGAACTGATATAACCACCTCGGCAGCCGTCGCCATCGTCAGATCTAATCCAGGGTTGCGGCATCTTAATGTTGGTATGCATAAAATAATTTTATAAACTAATGGACTGCTAGAGCCACCTCCATATATCCGATTGATAGTTGCTCCTTGAAGATTTCTCGTAGTCGAAAAATCCGCAATAGCCACCAAATACATAAGAAATACCCGATGTGTTTCTAAGATGAAATTCCATTATTCATTCTTCGAGTTTTTCAAAATCCGCTAATACGGTATCGCTCTGCAGAAGTACGAGTACACCAAATGTTATTTTTATTGAATAAAGCTGATTGGCGAATTTGGCGTTAATGTAATAGAATTTAAGTAATTTGTACAGTCAATAGCAAAATGCCGTCATTTCACTTTCGCCGTAATCCTTGAAACGCAGCAGCAGCCTACCGACTGCTCTTTTCGCGTTCGCCACTGCGCCAGAAAGTGCCTGTCGTGGAAGGCGGGATGGTAATTTGTGTGAAAGGCTATGTTTGCGAATAGGCGTTTTTAGCCACAATATAAAATGTTCAAGCGGCACTGAATAAATCGTCTGTGGCAGACTTAAAGGCCAATGATGATTAAGTAATTTGTATTGCAACCCACGTAGTTTTCTATGTCTCTGTCTTTTTGCGAAAATAATACGAATTTATTAATTTAAGTTGAAGTACCTAACTTTCGACATTGCAAAAGTGTCGACATTTTGACACTTTTGCAAATAAAGGATTCTACCATGAAAACTAACTGTTTCAGTTGCTGTATCATTTATTCAAAAGACAGCTAGTGCCATAAATGATACGTAGTCAAAAACTTAAGAACACTTTCGAAGGCAAATTTCGAAACGACGGACGCCAATCAAAAAAACGATTTTAACATGTGAATAGGTTGTCTATGAGTCCTTATATTATATGACCCATTCGAAAAGTATTAAACTAGATTAGATTATTTTCATCGACAGAAACCATAAAAAAAGTCTTAGTAATCAATGTCTACTGTAAGGGCTACAGCTTTTTGGGGTTGTAGAACTGCAGGTCTTATGTAGTTCAAAAGTATACAACATTAAAAATGCGTTTATTGCTTTCAGCTATGCAAACATCATCATGAAATATAATTAAATCATATGTTAATGTTACTCTATTCATAAAATGAAAGCTATTGCTAAAGATAGAAATCTAATAAAAAAAGAGAATTTCGGACCTTGTCGATATCGAGCAGGATTCGAACCCCGATATCTTTAGATATGAAAACAAGCATTGTTAAATGCTAATAGTAAGAATTCATTACTGTTATTTTGTTTAAAATATAGGTACAACGTTTTATTGAAAAATCGCAAAACCTCAGACTACCTAAATTATTAAATTTAATTTTACGCGTCTTATTTACGAAGATTAATATCTTTTTTGTTTTCTTGTGTTTGTTGCAAATTAAAAAGTCTATGGGAATTACGCGCGATCTAGTGCGACATTGCTGCAGTCCCCTATTTTTTATTAGTGGAATCGATTATACTCTCGATTCTGAACAAACAAATTTCAGGTTTTGCGCTTTGTATTTGATTTTGAAGCATGAACTTTATGGCATCCTCACAATGTCGAAAGTTAGGTCCATTGTACGTATACTAATATAGGGTCGGGTATTCAAGTCCATTTTCTATGGACATTCTGAGCGAGCTGTCACTCACAGACTGTCACTCGTATCCGTTCCGTGTCCGTGTTTACTTCGTCGTCTTTTATGTTTACTTACTGTGCTTAGTGTTAGTTACGCTTGAACCTGGCTTTCGGTTTTTTGGATGGTTTTCTGCCTATCGTGTAGGCAGTGTTAATACATTGAACTTCTCGTGCTATTTGGACTGTTGTTACGTTAAAATAACCTCAAATACATCAGGTATGTAAACCCTACACTTTTTACATTATATTTTACTCAGTTGACAGTACTATTTATAAGAATCCCTTGCATTAGCAACCTACGTAGTAATTCATTCATGGTTCACCTTTTATTCTACTGTACACTCAGGTATAAAACCAAAATTAATGCTTTTTAATTTTTGTTTACTTGTGTTTAGTAAATAAGTAAAGAAACTATTTTTTTTATTCTGAATTTATTTTAGGAACAATAATGGTGGTGTGCATTTTATGTTCATCTGACATAGATGAAGGTTGCCAATATTATTCTATATGTTATATGGGTCTAGAAGTATTGTCTACAATCGAAAATGCTCTTGGTTATGAGGTGAGAACTCAAGCTGTATACAAGCTATGGTCTATTAATTTAAGTTGTATTAAAAAAAACAATCATAATAATGAAATGATTCTTTAAAGGTGGATATAAATGATAATATTTGTGGACAATGCTTTGCAAACATAATGCAAGCCATCCGTTTCACATCTCTTATTTGTGCAGAATATGAGTTACGGCATTCTTTCAACTTTATAGTCTGTGTATGGTGTCAGAGGTCCCTATTTCGAAGGTGTACTCATGCCCTTTCATCCCATGAAAGACAATTTATTGCTGAAAGGATATCACCACGAGATGTAAGTAGTATCTGTCTACCAATGTAGGGAGAGATATTAAAGTATCATTATTCATATTTATGAATCAACTAGTCTTCAAAAAATAACATCTTAAAATAATCTGTTCAAGTTATTTTATATGTAGATGTTTTTATTATAATTGTTATAAGTTAACTCTGTTATTTTGTTCAGGTACCTGATGGTGCCTTGGCATGCAATGCATGTTGGATAAGAGCTAGAAAGACTCTGAAGCAAAACCAACCAATGCTTCAAAGTGTCTCTGATGTTGAATCTGTTCCTACGGTCAATGCAAATGCTTGTATTTGGTGCCTCCGCTCTCTTGCAAAAACACGACGACATTTGTTGTCAGAGGGACCAGAACGAGCAGACATACTTGCTAGAATTTTTCCTAGAGAGGTAATATAAATATAACCATTTTTTACTTAGGTACTGCCTTTCCACCCGTGTGAACTTCATTTTTCTAACATGCATGCTTTATTTATAGGATCTTATCCGACTTAGATACTTATCGTTATGTAGTATGGCCAAATTACATAAAATCTTTATAAATTTAACCTGTGTTATTCTGATGTATAAGGTGTATATTACTGTAAAGATTCATCCACATCCTTAGTAGTTTTTGCGTGAAGCAGTAACAAAGGTACATACTCACAAAATTTCGCATTTATAATAGTTAAATTCAATTAGTAAGATTTCGTTTCCTGATTTCAAATATAATCTAATAACATTTAATATTTTGACCAGATTCCACCAGGGTCACTTGTTTGCTATGCATGCTGGGTTGCTGCTCGCAGAAATGTGCAAAAGGCTGCAAGTATAAAAGATACAACTCAAGACCCAGTATCCACAGACGACAAGCAGAGTGCTTGTGCATTATGTGCTATGTCATTATTTCGACGGCAAAGACACAGATTGCAAAATGGATCCGTAAGAGAAGAGTTGGCAGCTAGAATTTATCCTTGTGTGGTAATTATTTTTTCTGTCACTGTAGGCTATTTAGATTCTCTTTATCTTAAATAAATAAATATAAATATAAATATGCGCCAGACAACACACCTCTTGTAATGGTCTCGAAGTAGGGATTAATATCCCTGTGTTACGAGGTACCACACAAGGAAATAAGTTAGGGGCGTCTCCCAGCACACCTAGACCCGAGTCAATTCAGAAAAGATCGTTTCCTGAATTGACCCGACCGGGAATCGAACCCGGGACACTACGGAAATCAAGGCTAGAAACCGTGCTACAGCGCACTACGCCAATCGTGTCGTCAAATCTCAAATGTATTTCTCAATCATGATATTGTCAATTTCTTTTATACTTGCCTTTTTTTCAGTTGTCTGAGCATGAATATGTGTGCTCTTCTTGCTGGACACAAATGCACAGAAATGCTAACAATACCGAAATTCAGGAACATGTGCAGCAAGAACGAACCTCCTCGATGTTGCTGGATCAGTTCACACACACAACAAGTTCCAGTAGTCATTGTTTTGTACCATCATGTACCAATCCCGAACGATTATCTGTGCCCCTCTATCTACGCAAACAAATACTGAAATCCCAAAAAGTTTTTATAACAGATAATGCAAGAATTTGTAATGAACACAAATCATTAAATGATTGGGAGTTCCTGCAACAGCATGCATTTACAAATTCATTCACGAAAACCGAAATGCAGTCAATGTTGGACTTGAGTCTCCGAGAAATTGAATTCTGAAATCAATCACTTTTAATCAAATACTTGAAACATTGTCATGCAAAAGCCCTAAAATGACATGAGGAATTATTAAATCTCTCACTGGAGACTCATAGAGGAATATACTCACTAAGCCTGAGTACATCTTCTATAATTCGCATGCTTAATGCAGCCCAAGAGGTAATGCTAAACTCATTTGTGCCTCTACATGAAGGTATTAACCACACAAGATAAGGGTTGGAATTCGGAAACAGTAAGGAGAGGATACCTTTTGTAATTTGTGACAGCAAGTAAGTACCAATATATCTTGACAAATTCTGACTCCTTATTTATTTCAAAAATAACATACTTTGCACAAATATTTCAATTTAGTAAAACCATTTTTTACTAGCGATGGTCATACAATTTATATATTAGGGCCTCTCGCGAAGTAAGTAGCTTAGTCTGATGCCAATGTTATGAAAACCTTGTTCCTTAATGAAAATGAGGACTTCACAGTTTTACTGGATAAATTATGTTTTCATTTTGGACCATGTGAGATGCTATCTGATTTCTGGAGTCTCTAGGATACAAAGTATACCTACCAGAATACCAGAATACCAGAAAAAAAGGTTAAGACTCAGTTGCCAACTATAAAGGCAAAACAAGTTAAGATGTGTTGGCGTTTAAAAAAGAGATTTCAAATATAATCAGGCAGATTAAAATATTCTTAAAATAAAATAAAATATAATTTCTAATAAAAACGTGGTCACGAGCGGACCACGTTGACGTGCAATTGTCGCCGAAACGTTGAGAAAAAATAGGTAAAACAATTTACCGTAATTTTGTTTCGTTGCAAAAACCCGTTTTTATTAGAATTAGTTAAAATGCAACAAGAAAGTTTAAAATGTTATTTGAAATATAATTGATTTCAATAAGCCCAGTTTACTAGTATAAGATGCACAATTTCTATGTCAGACCTAATAATTTATGCATTATGCCAAATAAAACAAGCCAGAAGTTAATATGGCCAACATATTAGACAATGTGGTTCAAGTCAGGTAGAAGTATCTGACACTTAAAGATGAAGGTTTTGTCACAAACCACTTCAGCCCTGTTGATTAGGGGTCGTATGTAGGTACAAAGTCTCGCCATCATTCCGGCAAACCTTATTATTCATATTATTGCAATTCAAGGAAGCAGTCTGGATGAAATTGCCATGTTACAAAGCGGAATCTCCGATCTATGCATAAGAATAAACTGTATAAGCCTTTAACAAGATTAACATTAGTTTCTATTAATGTCTTCATGATGTGTAAAAAAATAAAATCTTTAATTATTTACCAGATGAGTTTGAAGTGTACAAATTTGCAAAGTTTAAAAAGTCATCAAAGCTTGGTTAGTTAAAAAGTTCTACAGTATACAAGAATATTTAAATTATAGATAAGTTATCTATGTATGTCGGTGTCACATGTAGTGGATTAGTTGCAATGGTTCTGGTTACTTGTGTATACACTTGTAAAAGTAGATATAAGATCTCTGGTTTGTTATTTAGCAATAAGATCTGCTATTGTTTCTTATTTCTTGCACAATAAAGTATTTCTATTTCTATGAGAAAATAGTTAGTTTTGTAGTTTAATTTCAGGACAACAAACTTTAGGATGTTGTGTTCATACAATTAACATTGACTGGTATTCAGGATGACCTCGGTATCAGGTTACGATTGCAGCTCCGGCTTCATTCTTTGATGATATTTAAATCAGGGATGACTTGTAAAATGGGATACAAAATTAAAAAAGTAAAGTTATAAAGCTGTTTTATTGACATTACAATCCTAAACTACCTCCTTCATCCTCAGGAAATCTTGGAGCCATGTAAAGAAAGCCTTCTATGTAATTGAATACTTACTCAAAAACTGCTTTACGTTTTTTTTCCAATTTTTGGAATGTTGTACATAATATAATAGAGCTGGCTAAGACTTCATACATATTGGGATATCTTCTTTCAGGATCCTGCAAGATGATATCTGCCATGGACGAAGTGGCATTGGAATTAGGCGCAAACTGCCCAGACCTCATATCGGTGGACTTCTGGAAGTCATACTCGCTGACACCGCACGGTATAAGAGCTCTTGCAAACTGTCGAAACTTGCAGGAACTTGATGTTGGCTGGTGGTAAGTTACGCTTAATTTTTTTGGTTGTTTGACACAACTAAGGTATTTAGATCTATAGGTATCTCAGTCAGCAAAAGCTAAATGGTATCACCGCGTCTGGATGCTGCCTAACGAGGGATTTTCGAAACGCGTTCTTTTTCAGCGTTCTTAATAGATAATTTCGCTTATTGCGTTATTTTGTACTCACTACTATCCGGAAAAAAATTACATAAGGACATAATAATGCGTTGTTTGGTTTATTTATAGACTATAAACTAGATCAGATTTGTTAGAACGCTGCACTGATAACTTTGTTCCATCTTTTCAATGTCGACCGGCATCACCATCACGTTTTTAGAGTATACAAGTTATATCGCTTCCGTGGTCGAATGGTCACCGAGCTCGGCCCGAAATTCTGAAGTTGGGGTTCAAATCTTAGATTAGGCAGAGCGTGTTCTAATTTTTTTCAGAAATTAACCCCGGTTTGACCATTTTTTGGCAAGCGTGGTGATAAAGTCAATACACATCAATTGCAGTAATGTCTCGATTTCAATGATGGAGGCCCTTGTCCAGCACATTTTATATTGTGTACTTATATTTCCAGTCTGCAAGCAGGCGGTTCAGGCGAGTGGTTAGCCTGGCTCTCAGGGGGCGAGCTCCGCAAACTGTTCCTTGGTGCTCTCCGCGGTGTTTGCGATAGAGACTTGCGCGCGTTGCTGCCTTCGGCGCCGCGGCTGGCGCAGCTGGACCTGCTCGGCGTGAGAGCTGTGACTCCTGACATCTGCGACGCGTGAGTTCAATATTGAAAATCGAAAAAAAAACGTATTAAAAATTCAGCTACACCTGGCAACCCATTACTCAGAACTGTCATTTACTATACTATACTCTATTCAGGGTTTTTATTTACTCGCATAAAAACTTTTGTCATAATTTATTCAGGCATAGTGTTTTAGGCTTGATATTTTGGCATAACGACTATATGCATAATTTTATTCGCATATTTTTTTAAAGCATCATCATATATGGCTTGAAGAAAACTTAGCATATTATTCTAACGCATAAAATTAATGAGTAAAATCATAAAAATCTAGTATACTTTGCACTCGCCGGCCGCTGCCGCGGCACGCTCGCTTTGCTCGCTCGGCTTCGTGCGATAGGTTCATGTACGAGGAGTGATCCAAAAGTAATGATAATCAAAAATAAACACAATGAATATAATAAAAAAATAAATTTATTTCTCAACATAGTCTCCTAGCAAGTCTATACATTTAGTCCATCTCTTTTCTAAACCTAAAATTCCCTTAGAAAAAAATCTTTATCTTGACTCTCAAAAAAGTCCTCAACCGCGTCGCTATCATCGTCAATTTTCTTGCCTCGGAGGTGTTCCTTGAGTTGTGGAAAGAGATAGAAGTCACTGGGGGCTAGATCTGGTGAATATTGTGTTCCACCAGCTCAAAGCCCGCTTCCTGAATGGCAGCCATGGCAATTGCAGCTTTGTGAACCGGTGCGTTGTCTTGATGGAACAGCACTCCAGCCCGCAGTTTGCCTCGCCTTTTCTCCTTAATAGCCTCCCGCAATCTTCTTATTTGTTCTGCTTAGTAGGAGCCTGTAATAGTGGCCCCCTTTTCCAAGTAGTCCACTATAATTATTCCTTCAGCATCCCAAAAAACAGACGCCATAACCTTCCCTGCTGAGCTTGACACTTTGAATTTCTTCGGCGTCGGTTCATCGGATCGTTTCCATGTCATCGATTGTTGTTTTGTTTCAGGATCAAAATGGTGGATCCAGGTATCGTCCATGGTCACAAAACGTGACAAAAAATTATCCTTGTCTGCCTGGAACTTTTCGAGATTTGCTCTTGACATGTCGACTCGTTTCTTCTTTTGCTCGTCGTTTAACATTTTCGGTACCCAACGCGCGGAGACCTCACTCCCTGTGACCTCAGCTACATGCCTGATAGTCACTTTTCGATCTTCCAATACAACTTCTTCAACTTTTTTCACATTTTCTTCAGTGAGGGACGTCGATGGGCGTCCTTCGCGGTGTTCGTCTTCCGTCGATGTTCTTCCCAGCTTAAACTCCTTAGCCCAGCGTGCAACTGTGGAATATGGAGGAGAAGAGTCCCCTAACGTTTCCACCAAGTCGCTGTGTATGTCTTTGGTAGTCACTTTTTTCAAGCAGAGGTATTTAATGACAGCTCTTATTTCGTGTTTTTCCATTTTGATGTTCACTCCTAGACAGTTCGTATTCAAATGAATGTAGCTCCCGGGAATCGTGGCCTATTTATATGATTTTTTTTTCCTGAACTAGTGGGTAACTGAGCAAGTGACTGATATTTTTTTGTATTTTTGTGTGCACTAGAAATAATTGATTATGATTACTTTTGGATCACCCCTCGTACACCTAACACGCTCGTCGCTTCGCTCCTCGCACCTATTAACCCATACTTGTTAACCTTTATGAGAAAATAGCCCAACAGATCGTTATTCTTTAAACTCATCATGCCAAAATACGATTATGCCAAGGATTCATTATGACAAATAAAATTATGCAACATTGAATATGCCTAAGAAAATTAGTCAAAAAAAAATATGCGAGTAAAATTTATCCCCTTCATTTATTATAGCATTAGATTCTAATGATTAGACAGAAGTACAAAAGGTTCTTTTAGGGTACACTTTGTGGTAAAAGTACAATAAACATGATTACTTTTAAGATTTATGCCGAATTTATTGAAATCTACTTATATAGTAGCTGTCACACTTAATTGTTCTCATTTAAAGTAAAGTAACTTCAGAATTTATGAGGTCTTTGCTTGGATAAATTGTTTTGTCTTGCATCAAACTTAATCGTTGATGTAAAAACCTAAAAGAAGCAGGGGTTTTCATCTGAACACATTTAAACTGTCACTATAACATGGCATATAATTGGCATAATGCGGGATTCAGAGTGCTCCGTTCATTAGAACGGCAACGGTCAACTTACCACTTACTACCCTGTTTGGAATTATTTTTTAAAACGTTTTTTATAACGTAATATTAAAAAAGATATAACAATATGTTTTTTTAAATGTGTTGTGTGAATATTCATGAAAAAAATATATTTTTCAGGATTTTAGCTGACTGCCACGAGCTAAGGTTGCTGGATATAAGCTTCTGTGACCAAATACACGAATCTCAGGTAAGCTTAGAATATTAAAATAAAAAGTCATTGTCAATTAAGAAAAAAATTATAAAAGGTTTTACTTTGTCTATTTACAGGTACTTGAATGGCGCGAACAATACCCTCACGTCAGCATAAAGCGTTCATTCCAGTCAGCAAACCTCAATACAGCTCCTAACCCTCTCTTCTTAGCACCCAGTTTAGAGTGAAGAAAAAAATATAACAGAGGATATATTTTATAAGTGAAGTTAGCGCAAGTGACAAAACGTTAAATAAAGAGTTTTGATATAAAAACGTCATAGCACCTTTGTTGCCTAGCAACGCTGTCCGTTGTTTCTAGCCAATATACATATAAAAATACGGTTGTTGCTAGCGCTAAACTGTCTCTTTACAGGCTCAGTACAGCTATTAATATCAGAATGCTTTTATACGTGGTAAGTGCAATGAATCTCTTTTTCATTCAATAATCATTGTCTTTGTTATAATGTTTATTTTATTCGTTATTCAAACGATCTTTGTGAGAAATATGGGAAGATTCTGTACTATAGTCTGTTTTTCTTTAACAAACGAGTACAGAAAATTTTGACTGCGTTGCTATTGGTCCACGGAATCGACATAAAGTCCGTTACACACAAGTGCTGTAGTTACATGTACATTCAGTTGAGTCGTCGACTACCCAAAGTAGTAGCTAAAGTGGTTAGACAAAAAAATAGTCGTCATTTGTCAATCATGTGATAACAAGATCGAAACAAAAATGTACGAAGTCTACAATCTTGTAGACAATATGTTAGAGCAGTTTATTATTGACGTATCTGCAGAAAGTTCATCAAAAGGAAGGCTTAACGATAGTTTTAAAATTAAAAGAATTGTATACTAATTATTTGGTTAATACGTTTTAGTGCATAATATACCAGATGATTATTTAAAGACTTACATAAATGAAATAGCATAATCTGTAAGTGATGTAGAAACTATCTCAGTGAAAGTAAAATTGATTTAATTAACTTTCATTTCAAGGTCATCATACAAATCAACAGTCAATATTTTTTGTTTGAAAACCCTAAAATTAAAATCAATTGAAAAAAATCTAATATTCACTCACTTACATAGTTACTAAATTACTCACTGAGTATGCTATATTGTTTTTGTAAGCCTTGATAATCCTTTGTAAAACTAAATAAAGTATAAAAGAGTAACTGCTGAGTTTCTCGCCGAGTCTTCTCAGTAAGAAACAACTCCGATGCTGTGGTAGAGTCGCATTGTGTTCGTTTTTTGTATTTTTAAATATACATTTTACTATAGATTAGATTGGATTAGATTAGATTATTTATTTCTTATTACAAAAATTCACATTAAATTACATTTGTTTATGGTCAATTAATGGATTTTCACAATAAGATCGTCAAAAAATAATAAAATAGAATAAAACGAAAACAAAATAAGAAATAAAATAACAAATAATATAGTTTTTAAAAATAAGAAATAATATAGTATTTATGTTTATTATTTAGGATATAATTTGTTTTGTTTTGACTATTCATAAGGACTTGTACAGACTAATTGAATAGAGATAATATTTGAGTTTGAGTTTATTACATCATATTACAATATTGTTTTATTTTATTGTTATTTATTTATGAAAATATCATAAAACGCGAACAGAAAAATTGTAACGAATGTACTAAGTACGAGTAGGTATGCAATTTTTTAATTATAAAATAATAATTTAATTTTCTCTTCAGTAAATTTTAAAAGTATTTAATATGAACGGGCCTTAAAAAAAAAAAAAATAGAACATGCCGTCGGCCCCACCCCTAACAATGACCCTTCTCACTCTATCAATATCGGAAATGTGCGAGAAACATACGCAGTACTCGTTTGTTTAAAAAAACAGACTTTAATAAGAACACTAACTAACTTTCCTGATTAAGTTATTAGATACCTACTTATTTTAATCTGACGTGCAGAATTAAGTGGTATCCTGATTGGCGATCCCAGTGGATAAAATATAACGGCGATAAGCATTTTTAATATCATTATGGTTATGAATTGTATATCCGTGTCAAGTCACTAAACTTGTAGCAGCGGAAAAAAAAGAAAACGAAACACGTTAATGCTTTTTTTGAGAAACTGGTGTTGAGTTTCTTCAATAAAGCATCGTAATATCCTGAAAGCTATGTATTCTATGGTGTTCAGACTTTTTTACTTAAAGAGAATAAGAAAGAAAACAATAAAGAGAAATAAAGAAAACAGAGCCAAGAGCAATACAAAACATAAGTTTCGAGCTGAAACGTTTAAAAAGTCTGTGACAATGAGAGTTCTGACACACGACCTCTGCCGTTAACATTCCGTCGACTTTGACGTCTGTTGACGCTTGCAATTGTGACGTGTCGCGTCTGTCATTTCTAGTAGTCCAGGAGCTAGGCAGCGCACAAAATGAGCTGAGCTCAGAAATTGATTCTGAATTGCTTATTATTAGTGCTTTCAAAAAAAACATTAGAGATTTATAAGATTACCGTAACATTCGAAAGCAATTAAAAACTTTTGGTAATTTTTTGTTATTAATGAAAAGAGTTCTATACGAAATCAATACAATTTCTTCAACCTGAAACGATATCGGTTCTTTCCCTTCTGTCGACGACGACAGACTGAAAGAAACAAGCGTTTCTTTAACGAAGTCCATTTACACCTGGCTCCTGTACAAAGTGTGCGACGCATGCCGTTGACCAGATGCCGTCCGTGTATGAGAACGCTAAATGTCATTTTATATGTCATTAAACTTGTGCTAATGTCAGTCAGTCCGATACATTGATTTGACATGTAGAAACGATGGTAAGCGTGTTGCTCGCGGCTAGAACTTAAGTTCGGCAACTGCTTGCGTAGTTAGGAAGTAGGTCAGAGACGAAACAGGGCCCTAGGGGTAGTAAAAAGGAGTAAAGATAGTAAGAAATACATATATATATCTATGCGCCAGACAACAAACCTCTTGTAATGGTCTCGTAGTAGGGATTATTATCCCTGTGTTACGAGGTACCACACAAGGAAATAAGCTAGGGGCGTCTCCCAGCACATCCAGACCCGAGTCAATTCAGAAAAGATCATTTCCTGAATTGACCCGACCGGGAATCGAACCCGGGACACTACGGAAATCGAGGCGAGTGCTACAGCGCACTACGCCAACCGTGTCGTCATCGTCAGAAAAGATGCCATGTTAGGATGTGTATTAAGTTGCGTGGTATACTGTGGATGGACTAGACGCGAGCTTTTGCACCCCTTCTCACAATTATACTAGAACTGATGATAATTACTAACTTGTTAATGCTAATTTTAAGAAAAACTGATTGTACTTAGTGTTAGATAATATGTATATGTCTGAAGGGTCTGATATCGAGCATATTTTTGATAATCGATTTATATTCGTAACGTCCTAAATGTTGAGAGACATTACATTACATAATAAATAGTAGTCATTCGTTTTTAGTTTTGTTTGTGTTTTAAACCGTTTTTTCTATCTCAAATCGGCATAGAACTTAAAACTCTTGATAATTGGCTTTAATAGTGCTATATATCTCAAACTATATGAAGAATAACTTTGCCTATATAAGATTAAGAATATATGTGAGAGACTGAAGAAATTTTAATTGTAACTCTGCTGTACCGTCAACCACTAATAAACCATCACAATACCAGCATAAGCTGAGCTACCATTGCTATGGGGACTATACTAAGGCGTTGCGCGTTGCCTCCACGAGCGAAAACATCGCGCGATATTATCTTTGTTCGACTTAGTTCTATACACTCTCAAAGAACGTGTCTCTGCACGGCGCTGTTATCGCAGCGATGAGAGTGGCTGAATAAAAATAATAAAATGTTATTTATCTCCACAAACAAATTGGTACTGAAAGCTTAAAATAACAAAAATACATGCAGTGTTTGTAAACTAAGCAGTTTCGCAATTACGCTGCGACAATGTCTTCGCGATTCACTCGCTCGTGGAAGTGACGATACCTGATATTGTTTACTCCTGTGCCGTGATTGACTGTACGTCACTGTTGCGCACTAATAAGTACTGTTGTTTTATGCATTTATCATTTTTATCTTGCGTTATGTAACATTATAAAGGATAAGTTAATTTTTATTTTTTAGCATTTAACAATGCACTATTTTATACCTTATCTTCTAATATATGTTTCTATCTTTGAATAAAAAGGATTTCTTTGTATGATTTCGCATATACTGGCTGTCCTGCTGCACTTTATTTTATATATATTTACATATCCATATTATTATGGTATTTATGTCTATTATTTAGTATATTTTGCTGTAAATTTGACGATTTGAAAGTACTGATACAGTCTATTTGAATAAAGTTATTTGAGTTTGAGTTTGAGTTTGAAATAAGGAACTAAAATAAAATCAATTATGAAGTCAATTGTTTGTTAGTCAGCAATTTCTATCACAAAGTTTTGACACCGTTTTTAGAAAGAAGCTACCGATTCGTTGCTGATGACACGACTGTTTTTGACTTGTGGCGGGTGACACTAGTAATAATAATAATAATAATAATAAAAACGTTTATTCTCACCATAGTTTTACAATTTTAGGTTTACAATAATATAACACACACTATAAAAAAACAAAGTACAATGTGGGTAGTTTTAAAGTTAAATACTACGGTATGGTCACAGTATAGTTAAACCTGCACAGTGAAGTAAACTATGACGGGCTAATACCTGAATTAGGTAAAACCTGTGGCTCAGGTTATTAACCCTCCACCCTTTGAGGGGGTCATGCAAAATAGTTTTAACCTGTATTTAAACATTGAAATGATATGATACTGCACTTAATATAGGAAACAAAGCAAAGATAAGATGAAGTTATTTGAAAAGCATAATACGTAATTATCGGAAAGTATGACCAATAATTGAATTTACACTTTACATCCGTAAAAAAATGAGTGAAATTATTTTATTAGTATAATTATTATTCAGATTAGTGATGACAGAATAATTAAGCATTTTAAGTTGAATTTAGAATCGGATTATATTTTCAGTCGCCTGGTAGTTTAATGAACTAGAGGCGTGTCATTTTTAAAACGATTGTTACTTCCTCAAATTAAGTTTTGGAAGGGTCTGTCTAGAACAACTATCTTTATTTTCCACGTACTTCTAGCCCGTGGTGTTAGCTTCTGGATATAGTGTGAATTAAAAAAATTCAGGGGTTGACAACCTTTGTTGCATTATAATTGAAATATTAAAAAAGTTGCATTAAAAACATTAATAGGGAGTGCGGTTTTTTTTTCATCGATGCTTTTAAGGTGCAATGTAACGTTAGTTAGTAACGTTAACGGTGCGATGTAACAATCAATACTTACATATTTCAAAAATATGAAAATACCAGAAAAATCAAAATGGTTAAGGAGGCTCAGGCTGGATTCCCCAAAAACTTGTAAATACGTATTTTGTTACACAAAGTTGCGGAAAAAATACCTTTTGTCGCGATCCGTGACAACCCTCTGGAGCGTCTCAAAGAACGCTACGATTCGCTATTGGTTTATTTTTGCCGAAAATGAATAAATTGGCTTATTATTATTACTCACTCAAACTGCACGTTATCTTGTGACAATTATTAGTTTCTTCCTTCTGTAATGAAAACTACCTACCTACGTCATTATGTAATATCTTTAGGCAAAGAATATATAACTACTATTTTATCTATGCTTTAGGTAACAAAGTATCCTATTAATATTATAAATGCGAAAGTTTGTGGGGTTGTATGGATGTTTGTTACTCTTTCACGCAAAAACTACTGAACGGATTTGAATGAAACTTTACAGTAATACAGCTTATACATCAGCGGCAAGCTAGTGTTTTTATAATTGGCTTATATTCAGCTTAAATTTTATCTGTAAGTGAGGGGGGGGGGGGCCTCACGATGTGAATTTCCACCCCGCTAATTGTCTTTTGTAATAAATTAATAACCCCAAAGACCAATAAAATGTTTCTAGAAACTAATTTCTTGTCTTATTCCAAGAATACAACAAAATAAATTAAGCAACATCACAAAAGGTTTGAAACATCTGAGAATGTAAAGTCACTTACCTTCCATTTCAGGTAAAACACGTAGTTAACCTCTTAAAAAACAATTTAAATTACGTATCGAGCCGTACACTAAACATGAATCAAGTCTAAACCAGTGAAAAAGTGAAAAAAGCATGTGGGTTTTTCTGCATGGCGGCTGACACGACAGTTGTGTCATAGAAAATTTGTTCATAGCCATGGCGAAAAGTTTTCGAGAATGGACATCGCAACGAATCAGTTAAAAAAACCTTTGAAAATGTTTAGAATATTATTCACACACAATATTATTTACTTCTCAGTACAATCTATGCTGTGACTGGATTTCACATGCGTATGAACGGATTCCTGCTTGTGTTACCAGCATTGTGTATAATCCGGCATTGTATACAATGTCTAAAACGTTCAGGCAATGTATGAAATATTATTCATTTTATACTTTGCCTAGGCATTGTAGGTATACATTGTCTAGGCAAAGTATGCAATGGATAATCAAATTCGTCATATTTCATACGTTGCCTAAACGCACCCGGCATTATATACATTGCCTAGGCATTGTATACAATGCCTGAATTATACACATTGCCGGTAACATATGCATGTAATCAATACTACAATAACGAATGCATTTAGGAGTATCAAAATTATGTGAGCTTCCTGTCATAATGTGATATGAGAATAAGTTCCAACCGAAATTTTGACGACACACTTGGGTACACGCGTGTATTAAAAAAACGGTGATATTTATTGACTGAATTCAAGTGATTTATCAAATATTCTTCGTTTATTATTATTATATTGGGCGATGAAGTGACTTTAGCTTGTAAGCAAAGGTCTTCGATAAATTGGCAGTTATAATATTGGCTGCAGTATTGTAAGTCTAGCTACACCTTGTAAAATAGGACGATAAGTGAATATATATTTTTAATAAATATATGTTAAAAAAATTATTACCTTACTGTTAAATTCAATTGTTTCTTTTTATTCACAGCAAGAACTTTACTTATCTAAGATGTGTCTTGCTTGTGCTTGGACAGTATTTAACCTGTGGTTTTTTTTATACTCCATACAGTGATGCTCCAACCACTTTATTTATTTATGAAAAATAACGATAATAATGTCAACGGAGATAGCAACATTGGATGCAAAGTTGTAGTAAATTGCATCCAATGTTGCTATTTCCCTACTGTATTTTTGAATGAAGTTTGTGCAATGTCCCAAAATTAAAACTCACGTGATTGTATTTTACAAAATTTTGTAGTTACGTTGTTTTTTTAATAAAAAGGTATTTAGACGACACTGGTTGTTTTAATATATGTATTGAGTCCTCTAGATCTGAAAATCTGAAAGAGACTATAATTTTCAAGTTTCTGAATCATCGTCCCTGCCCTGCACACCGATTTTTGCTTTAACGCAATCATAGGCAGTGCGATGCGCGCTCGGAAGCGGTCGCGTTCCGCAATTCAGCACAGTCTTGAATTACTTATTTGATTAGTTCGCGAACTACGCTATGGGTTCCAAGCAACTCATAGCCAACGAGCTTTTGGTGTTTATTCTACACGCCATTGACACGATGGACGAGGTCAGCATCATGCAGATCTGCAAATCCAACTTCAAGGAGGAGGAAATTGTCAGTAGCAAGGTGCTGCTCTACCAGACGCTCAGCAAAGCCGACCGAATGCCGTCTCGCAGGAGGGACGAAAAAGGCGAGCGAAGTCTCCAGGACATTATCACGCTGTTGAAGGAGACCGACCCGGACGACGTGCCCGCTTTCGTGGCGAAACAGCTGCATATGCTGCCTCCCGTCACTTTTGACCACGTCGACGTCACCTGCTTGCTGTTGGACATCACAACTCTGAAAGCAAGCCTGGCTGAAGTGAAGTTGAGAGTTTAGGTTTCGGAATCTACGATCTCCGATCTGCGTGCCGAATTATTATCATTAAAACGTTACCATTCGGTAAGTAGGTCAGCCGTAGCCTCGAATGTCAAGACACGTCGCGGAGCGCAGAACGCATCCATCAGCAGTATTGAGTCAGCGACAGCTATGTTCGCCACTCGCAGTTGTCGAGCGTGATGCACCGCGCCCCGTTGAGCTGACGTCAAGCGCTAAGTCATCTACCCCCACCGCTAGCTACGCCGATGCTGCCGCCGCGCCTTCTCGAAGGCCTCAGGGGAAAAAGACGAAGTCTTGCAAGCTCCCTTGCAAGTCTGTGACTCAGTGCCGAGGAAGGAGCCATGCGATGAGGAGGGTTTCGTGAAGGTTGAGAGGAAGAAGAAACCCGCCAGTCGTAACCATCGAGGCTCTGCACCGACTGAACTGGATTGCGCCCTGCGTCCTGAAGTACCGGCGACGCAGCTGTACGTGTCCAGATTACACTGGTCTACGAAAGTCGAGGAGTTTGTAGACTATGTGCAAAGAAAGTCCAATTTCAGCCTAAGGGTCGAACGGTTGGAATCTCGCCGCAAAGTGAATTTTGATTCTTTTGTGGTTAGAGTGCCGACCCACCATCTGGCGACCTTCATGAAAGAAGACTTCTAGCCGCAGGGAGTCGTGTTCCGGAAATTCAGAGGACGGCTGCCTGCTGACAATGCGCGATACACGTCGCTGACTTAACGTGTAAATTAGTTTTGGAATTAATTATTATAACTTCTTCTTATCGTGTCGATGGCTATATCCTTTTTGACCAAAACTCCGCCACCCTAACGGCATGGTAACTCATATGTAGGTATGTTTGTCTGTAAGGTATTTGTCTATGGGCCTCTGTTATACATGGTGCACACTAAAAGTTTTGCACTTCTAGCTAATCGGAACTATTTGAATTTCGAATGTTATATTTTTTTAAACGTTGCAACCTTCTTAGTAATAAAAAAAACACTTTGCGGAAAATCAACTGTGATTTATCACACATCAAAGTTCTACGTACGCAACGATAATGAAATTAAGTAGAAAAGATTTTAGAGCGATGATTTTTTATTATTTTAAAAGTTCTCTCTCTCCGCAAGACTGCCGCTTGTCTTCAAAATGCTTTTGGCAGAGAAGCACCTTGTTTGAGCACCGTGAGGCGATGGTTTGCTGAATTTGAGAGGTCGAGTTTCTTTACATGACGAATTTGCCGCGGCCTTCAACTGCCGTCAACAAAAATAATGTGGCTACTGTTACTGTTAAGCGGCTAATTGAAGAAAACCCGCGGATTACCTATGAGACGATTCGAGGACTATTGGGGATTGGTATGAGCCAAATTCAGAAAATTTTACACGAAGAATTGAAAGTTCGGAAACTTTGTTGTCGTTGGATCCCTCATGAACTGACAGCGGAGCAGAAGCGGGCTTGCGTGGAATGGTGCTCACAGATGCTACTGAAGTACGACCACGGACATTCTAATGCTGTTTATGACATTGTCATAGGAGACGAAACGTGGATTTATTGTTTTGAATCGGAAAAAAAACAGCAATCTTGTGAATGGGAAATGGGGAAAGAACAGGCCAACAAAAGTGAGGCAGGCGAGAAACGTTGGTAAAAAATTTATCGCGTTTTTTTTCTCAACTACGGGTCCCATCTGTACAATTTCACTTGAAGATCAAATAGTGTTAATGCCGAGTGGTATTTTACCGTTTGTTTACCCAGGGTGTTAGAAAAAGTTCGCGAAAGACGACCCAAAAGCCGCGTTCACCTACATCATGACCACGCTCCTTCACACACGGCCAACAAAACAATGTAATTATTAGCTTCCGAAAAAGTACAATAATTATATTATTATTATTATTTAGGTAAGTAATTTACGGGCCCATGGGGACCCGGTCCTTTGAGGCTTGCGTGGGGCCGAAGCCAACACGTAGAGACCCTTTTGGTACCAGTTAATCTAGTTTGCAATGGGTACCTACATCTGCCGGGTTTTATCTCTCGATAAATATTGAACATCTACCCAAAGACAACACCGGGTAGATGCATGAACTATGGACAATGTGGAAAAGTAATGAAAACCGGGCTATGAGGATGTAATTTTCAGTGGACTAATTCCTGGGCTACGAGTATTATCTAAGACAGCGGACGTCTGCCATGCAAAATGTCTCATAGGTTTTGGTTCTCCTGGCAGACGGTGACTTGCCACTCACTTAATGGGCTACCCAAAATGAGCCGACACAAAAGGACGGCAAAGGTGGCAACATGGCCGTGAGCGGCTCAGGGTGTCGAGAGGTGTACCTACACCGCTTTCTACGGGGTGGGTTAACCACCCCACCAACTCGCGACTTATGCATCTTTCACTTCCACCCTGCGAGCATTCCGCTCTAACGCCCCACTCTGGACGGCCGGTTAAGGCAAGCCAGAGGTGAGAGTCCTGCGGCCCCCCTTGGGGTCCACTCCTACCGGCCAATGAAGGCAAGTGGAGGCGGAGGGCCTGACCGACTCTCGGGGGAACTCGGGTCCGTGGTGTCGCTACACACCAACAGCTCGCCACAAGCTGCCCTGCGGGTTAGCGTCGGGATGGTGGTGGCCCGTGGTGTCGCTACGCACCAACAGCTCGTAGAACTGGCCTGCGGGCTTATTATTGTTATTGGCACGGGCCACCTTAGCAAACCCGAAAACAAAGGAGAATGCCCATTGGTATGCCCACAATAGGTACACATGGTGCCACAAGTTTGACACTTAAATAATTCCTTTTTTTTATTTTCAATATTGTTTTTATTAATAATAAATTAAGTACTTACTCTCTGGATTTTTTTGTAAGATCAAAAAGAAAATTTAGCTTTCAGTTTCCGTCTTAAGTAACTACCATACCGTTCAGAAATCGACATCAAGCCTAAGACGTTAGTAGGTACATGATAAATGCCAATAACGCTTTTTAAAGAAATTTCAACCACAATTCCGCCAAACACCACGCACGTCCATTATAATTTATTATCCGTAGAATATAAAATTGATTATTTACAGAAATCGAACCAGTAATGCTAGCTGTCAAAAGTTAAATAATTTGTTGGACGGAGTACACAAATG
The DNA here is from genome assembly GCA_947369235.1 of Udea olivalis. Lineage (NCBI taxonomy): Eukaryota > Metazoa > Arthropoda > Insecta > Lepidoptera > Crambidae > Udea > Udea olivalis. The sequence goes on from OX376351.1 coordinate 13,934,212, forward strand.
CATGTCATTTGACTGTCTGCCTATCTGTCATGTGGTTCGGGTCTATATTTAGGTACTCGCATACCTAAAAACTTTTGATATCATTTATTTAGGCATAGTGTTTTTAGGCATATTGATATTTTGGCATAACAACAATGCGCATAATTTTATTCGCATATTTTTTTAAAGCATAATCATAACTTTAAGGATAAAGATAACTTAGCATAATATTCTAACGCATAAAATGTGAAACGCATAAAATTAATGAGTAAAATCATCAAAATCTCGTATAATGAGATGAGAACGTTTTTTGGCCCCTTGCGATAGGTGCATGTACTCCTAACACGCTCGTCGCTTCGCTCCTCGCACCTATTACCTAAAGGCCTGCGCAGACGAAGGATTATTCGCGGCATACTTTTTTCACCGTCGAGATAGATGCCTTTCAAACTGTATCGAGCAACGCACACGACAGACTAAAAAGTACGCCGAAACACCGCGGACGCCCGCGGAGCGTAGCGGATTAAAGTGCGCGGGCATCAGCGCAAAAAATAAAACGAATGAACTATGAGTATTTAACGCACACGGCGGATTTTACTCCGCGTTAAAAATCGATTCGAAATAAAGGGGTGGACCCAGTATGCCCTTTTAAAACGTCTTCACTTTTGCTAAAACTTCATACGCGGTAAATACGCGGGGGATCTTGTATTCGCGGAGCGTACTTTTTCTCCGCGTACGTCGTCTGCGCAGGCCTCAACCCATACTTGATAGCCTTTATGAAAGAATAAAAATGGCTAAATACTATTATGCGTTTCCTCAATAGCCCAACTGATCCGTATGCTTAAAACTCATTATACTTAGCCCCCATTTCAGTCAACTGATTTGAAATGTTTGCCTTGTTATTGACCGATTCCTCGATGTAGCCTTCAGCTACTGTACTATATCTCCATCCACCAGCTGTGGCTGATTATAATACATCGACTTGCCGCAAAAGGAATGTCAAATAGAAGGTGACATTTGACAGTTATTTACTTTCAGCTAGTGTTGCCCAAATGCAAGACCAAGACGAGACTTAGCCAGTCTTGGTCTTGGTCTTGCGCCAATACGCCTGGTCTTGGTCTTGGTCTTGGTCTTGGTATTGCGCTCCCAGTCTTGGTCTTGGTCTTGGTCTTGCAGCAAGAGTCTCGCTAGTCTCGCAATTACCTTTATGCCTATTGCTATTTATTAAACGTTCATTTAAATCTTATAACAACGTAACAGAGTAGGTACATTTGAGCTTGAATTAACATAACCATAGTAAAGACCAACCAAATTAATAATTGTCTAAACATTTAATGAGAAATCCGAAAAATTATCTGCCACCGGGTGGGTGGGGTTTGAACCCACGACCTAAGCGATCCGTGCCGATGCTCTAACCAACTGAGCTATCTACCGGGACCTACGGGAGTCAGTCTGTTCCATAATAAACGTTTACATTTGATTAGCTTACATGTGTTAAAAGATGGTTAAAACAGATAATAAAACCAATTAATGACATTAAGTTAACTTAAATTACAGAACAGTATTTATTGAATTAGACATTCATTTAAATAAAAATACAACACAAATCAAATTACAGAACAGTACACAATAGCTTTGGCATTACTATTACTTTATATTAATTCTTTTGACCACGAATTAATACAAAGTAACTATCTGGCTGACACATCACTCAGCCTATTTCTATGTTTTCTAATTACTAATGACGCTTTAGAAAATATTCTCTCAGCAGATACTGAAATGCAGGTATTGAATCAAAATCACGGGCAATCTTCGATAAAGTCGGATATTCTGTCTCATGTGTCCTACACTACTCTAAAATGTCTTCCGAGCTGGCTGCTCTGGTTTTACTTAGGTAGTCCTCCAACTCGTCAAAATCTAAGCCTTGAAGACAAGATCCAGATCCAAATGACGTTGAGGGACATGCATACAGTTTCTCAAAGTCTAATACGTCTTCATGTTCATCTTAATCAGTCCAATTTTCCATATTTTTTTATATATTTTATGGAGTCACTAAGCCTATACCCGAACTCCAATACTCCCTGGAACGACACTTAATCCTAACTGCAAGACGCAAGAGTCGCAGGATTAGTCTTGTTCTTGCTCAAATCTTGCACGGTCAGTCTTGGTCTTGGTCTTGCTAAAATTAGGCGGTCTTGTTCTCGGTCTTAGTCTTGCGAAAATGCAAGAACAAGACCAAGACTGCAAGACCAAGACCGATTTTGGGCAACACTACTTTCAGCCCTAGGGCTGAAAAAACATTGCAGCCCTGGGGCTGAAAGTGAAGCTTTCAACCCTATGCTCAGGCAACTTCAAGCGTACTTTCCGTGTATGAGTAATAAAAAGTTATATTTAGGTACATTAGATGTACACACAAAGGGTTGTAAACAAAAGGTTATATTTTTCATACAGTAACGCGTCAGGAAGAAAACTTTCATTTAAAATATTATAACTAAGCACTTTTAAAAACTTCATTTCCAGTTTTCCTAAATTTATTTAGAGTGCGGTTATAACCTTTTGAGGAGACGCTCTTCAATTAGGCATCTGATGAAAAAATAAAAAATCATTTGTGAAAGATTTAATGGTAATCCTATTTTTTCAGGTTCATGTGAAAACGTAGTCTGTGCAGTGTTTTGCTTGCACAAAATGCTGAAAGGCATTTTGTGCAAGCCTGCACCGGCTCCTATATTAGCACTTTAACCTATGTTACCTACTATAGCTTAGTATCTGAGTTGGGGCTGCCAAAACGATATCCATGCACCAGCCCAATTTTTAGATAGTGAGTAATATTTGATGAGTATGTTCATGAAAATAAGAAATAAAAAGAAATCAATCTAAAAAAAGTTGTCTTTATTTGTACAATTTCATGACCTTTCCCGACCCCAGTACCCTTTTACCCCTACAAAATAATCATGTTTAGCAAAGAACGCCAGTTTCTTTCGATTAATCTGTCAAAAAGGTGACATCGAATCTATTCAAAGTCTTTATTTTTGCTAAATACAAGTACAAAATTATACTGCCGCAAACTGCAGAGGGTTGCAAAAATTGTTGGGGTATTGCGGCAGAGTAAATACGCGGAGTAGATTATAAACAGATGTACATATTCGGAGTACATCACAAATATCACAATACAACAACCTTTGACATACGTTACATGGAACCCAAAAGTAAACAATACAAATCTACTCTTAGTTCTATTTGGCAACTGCATCAATGTCGATACAGCATGCAGGTTGTTTTCCAACACACCCCCTCAACTAATGCTTGATCGCATAGCTCAACTGATGATACTAATCCTAACGCGTTTTAGAACGAATCATGTCTTAAGCGTGGCAAAGGTTTGGTGAGAATATACCAAATGCTTTAACGTGATATACGATTTATGTTCATGAAGCACATCCCTAATAAAGAAATGCCTGATATCAATGTGCTTACTTTTCGCATGATAAACACCAGGATATTCAGCAAGGCAAATCGCGGCTAAGTTATCAGCATGCATATTTACCTTTGACAATTGATGAAGATGAAGCTCCTTCATCAAGACATTCAAAAACACTGCCTCCTTGATAACTTCAGCTAAACTAACAAACTCAGCCTCACAGGTCGATGTTGCAACAATACGCTGCTTTTGTGATGCCCAGGAAATGCTAGCTCCACCTAAAATAAAAACATAACCCGTGTATGATCGTCTGTCAACTACACTGTTACCCCAATCGGCATCCGCATAACCTTGTTTGCATTGACCCGTCGGTTTGTACCGCAAACCGTTATTTAACGTACCTTTAAGGTACCTTAGAATTCGCTTTGGTGCTATCCAATGAACCTCTTGAGAGCTCTCCGCAAATTGTGCCATCTTCGCCGTAGCATTCGCGATATCTAGCCTTGTCGTGGCACTCAAGAACATGAGCGCTCCAATGAGTTATCTGTATGGAAAAGATTTACCTTCCTTAACCTCATCGCTCATTGACATATTTTCCACTTCCATCGGTGTTTTAACCAGATTACAGTTTACCATGCCAAATCTTTTTAAGATAGTTTGTATATATCTCTTCTGTGACAAATGATATTCATTGCCAATTTTCTTTATATCAATTCCAAGACAAAAAATGGCTGGTCCGAAGTCCTTCAATTCAAACTTTCCAGCCAACTCCTGCTTGAATTTGCCTATGGCAATTCTCTCACGCGACGCAACTAAAATGTCATCGACGTAGACGACAACAAATAAATCAGCTCCGTCTTTGTCACACCTATGCTACTCGTATAAGCAAGGTTCACTTACTGTAGGTTTCAATCCCATTTCTCTAAGCTGCTTATCAAGTTTGACATTCCATTGTCTTCCCGCTTGTTTCAAGCCATATAAAGATTTCTTCAAAAGACAGGTATCACCCCCTGCTTTAATATCTTCAAGCATTTTTGATGCCTTTTTACCTATACCACCACCGTCACTTTTTAGTTTATCTAAGCTTTCTTTAAGCAACTCTGGAATCTTCATATAAATTGTTTCATCGAGATCTCCATTCAAGTATGCTGTATTGATATCTAACTGATCAATGTTTAATATTCAATTCAACTGCTATAGCAAAAAACAGCCGCACCGTTGCTATTCTCGCAACTGGAGCAAATGTTTTGAAATAATCCAAGCCATATTGTTGGCTGTATCCTTTTGCGACAAGTCTGGCTTTCTTTTTCTCTGTTAGGTCAACAGTTAGCTTCGTTGTTAATACATATCGACATCCCACAACATCTCTATCAATAGGCTTCTTCACAATCTTCCATGTGTCATTATTCACTAAACTTCTTATCTCTGACAAAATCGCTTCCTCCCATTGAACCTGTTTATCACTTCCTAGGGCTTCTTTAAAATCTCTTTTCAAATCCACTCTTCTTTTTCTGATAAACATACATCGCCCCTTCTATTTTGCCATTGAATTTGGTGTTGCATCTGGAACTATCTTCTTCCATGATTTTCACCCTCAGTTGCTGAGGTGTTGGCAGCTCTTCTCTGGACTCGATTGCACATCTGAAGTTCTCATAGCTTACTGGCAAACTATACAGCAGCATAATCGCTAACAAATCGTCATGTATCACGATGTCCATCTCCTCGAGCTTGTCTACTGCCTCAAAAAACAAATCGAGATGCTCGGTCACCTTCCGATCCTCACTCATCCTCTTTAAGATGAGCCTCTACATTAGGGTTGCCTTTTTGGCAGGGCCAAGTGCCTGGCAAGGGCCTCGTGACGCAAACAAACTCTCCACCTTCAACCAAACCTCACGTGCAGTCTCCAACCTTTTCACATGGCGAACTACACTCGGATCCAACGCTAAAATCAACTCAGATCTCGCCTTTCGGTCTGCGACCTTCGATGTCGATAGTGAGCTCTCATCCGTGGGTTTTGATTTTTCGCCACTTACGTACTCCCAAAAGTCGTGCTTTATCAGCAGCGTTTCCACCTGTATTTTCCAATCATCATAGATATCCTTGGTCAATAATTCGATACGTACACTGGCCATTTTGTATTCGACTGACAGTACTTTCACGAAATATTTTTACAATAACTATTTTACTGAGTGATAGAATTAGAAACTGTGTAATAAGAGAACGATGTGGTGTGAAAGAAGACGTGGTTACTAAAATTGAGATGGGAATGCTGAGGTGGTTTGGTCATATGGAAAGAATGGATGAAAGGCGATTAACGAAACGGATTTATGAGGCAAGGGTAAATGGGACTGTTGGAAGGGGAAGACCCAGAAGAACGTTTCTTGACCAAGTTCAAGATGTTCTCAGAAAGGGTCGGGTCAAGAGTACCTTTAACCGACGAGCATGTATGAAAGGACTCATGAGAGTAGAAGAAGCGCAAGATGTATGTCAGGATCGTAGCAAGTGGAAAGAAGTGGTCTCTGCCTACCCCGTTGGGAAAGAGGCGTGATGGTATGTATGTATGTATTTTACACTATTTACACACACGCTATTGCTCTTAGCAATATCTGGGCCCATAACCTTTGTTGGGGTATTGCGGCGAGTAAATATGCGGAGTAGATTATAAGCAGGTGTATATTCGGTGTACATCACAATACAACAACCTTTAACATACGTTACATGGAACCCAAAAGTAAACAATACAAATCTACTCTTAGTTCTATTTGGCAACTGCATCAATGTCGATGCAGCATGCAGGTTGCTTTCCAACAAAATAATAATGTCTGTAATAAATAGAACTACAATTAATAAGAAAAATAAGCTATATTATATTGAGGGACAATAAATTTAGCAATACAAACTTCCTTAGTCACTTGGGCATTCTCCTATAATAAAATACATATCTACATGCGATACGCCTATGTGTCCGAGTGGTTTCAGAGCTCGTCCCGAAACCCGGAGGTAACGGGTTGAATTCCTAGGTCTGGCAAATTGTGTTTTCGGATTTTTCGGAACGAAGCCCGGGTGTATGATCACCAACCCGCATTTGGCAAGCGTGGTGATTAAAGCCAATACCCATCAATTGTGGCGATGACTCGATTTCAATGTAGAGGCCTTTGCCCAGCAGGGGGACAGTAGGTATTCATGCTACTTACTTTCTTCTTGGGCACAGTGCAACTGTTTTTATTTTACTTAAAGTGGCACCCCTTTATTTAAACAAGAAAGACGTTCTGTGTTTTTTATTGAATAAAAACTTCTTAACTTCCCAAACTATCATATTCTTCACTAAGGCGCGAAAAAAACGAGTAAAGGCATTTAGGACCAGGCTGGAGTCTTTTTTAATTTAAAAACAAATCTCACCAGGTGTAAATTGACTTAGACCAATCTTGTCTCAAATTCATTCTGTAGACTGTATACTTAAAGCACCGCCTATATACAATGTGTCCGGCATACTTACCTCACGCCATTTGCTAAGGTCGTTTCGCTAAATTTATAACGTAGCCGCACTTATTTTATCGGCACTACGTCTTGCTTAGTGGCCCTGCGTTACCGTGGCCTCGAAGACTGCGATTTATATACGGTAAATTTGTCTTACTTGACTCATTACGCTTGATTGGATGCTACTCCCAAGACATGCTCCATTGCATAGCTACTTGAATTTAATATGAGGTATTAATCACAGTATTCAATGCTTTAAATCCAAATGTAGCCCATGCAGTCGTGCATGGTCAAATAGTAATGCCTTATCATCATCTTGAAGTTTTAACTTGTAAACAAAGCATGTACGGGCCATATACATGATGAATATTGACGAACTAGCAAGTAAATATAGCACGTATTATTAGTAACCTTATATAACTGTTTTTCACGGTAAGAAATACCTAGTATGTTTGAAAATTATTGCTTAATATTATCAGAAAATATAAAATCAACATTAAATAAGCGGTTTTGTGGTTTCAGTCAAATTTAGCATTGACCGCCAAAAAACGTTGACAATCGATCAATTATCCTGATAAGCTTGCTGCGTTGGTATGGTAGGTTTCAATTTATTTTATGGGGTTTCGTAAACTAAGTACTCGCAAGGTTCAGTTTTACACTACTAAACAGGTCAAAAGGGATTCAAAAGAACGCTCTTGTAAAGGTATACTTACAATACAAAACTGAACTGGTATCTAATTTGAAAGTGTTTAGGCTGCAAATCTGTAAACATCATCTACAGGCTAATAGAGCCATTTGCAAAAGACTTGCAAATGAGTTCCAATATTTGAACGCAAGTGCTCATTTTAACTTTGTGCCAGCCTACGCTGCCCACTCAAACCTTGCACCCAAAAAGGCTTTGATCTCTGTCGACTGTTGTTTTAGGACGCCTCCGATGCGTAAGTGTTTTCCTGTAATTACCTATGTGTGATGAATTTGAAATTGGGTGGCGTTATTCGAACAGCGCTGACGCTCTTGATACTCGTAACTTCCAATAGCGTCGTAACGCTGTTACGAAACGTGGATGTAGATGTAGGTTGTATATTTATTTTTCGAACGCCATGTGGTAAAAAGGCGAGTTTTTTTTATAGAACATCGGTGGCAAACTAGCATACGGACCGGACGAAAGCCGTTACCGCAGCAGCCAATGAACACTTGTAACGCTATAGGCACCACTCGTGCGTTGCCAACCTTAGCCTTCTTACGGAACTATTATTTTGTATAAAACTAGATATTAAGTGCATTATTTTGTGAAACTGAAAAATCAGCTTTGTTAAAGTTAACCATTGTTGTACAAACAACAGTAACCCACCGAGACAATGGGCCAGTAAAAATATTATGTTCCTACTGGCCTACTAATTAACAGTGGAGCTGTTTACACCAAAAATCATACTTCCCAGACTAAAGAATCAATAAAACAAAAAAAAAACTACTGAATATTGTTGTGATATGAAAAATAAGTATTAAGCGATTCATCTTTGAAAATAAATTGCAATCAATTCACAAGATTTCTTATCACTGGTATTACCTACCTTTTGTGATTAAAGTTGAAAGGTTATCGCGAACTAAGACACTCGCATTATGTATTGTAATATTAACCTACCTACTTAGGTACTATCTATACACAAGCACGCTTGGATATTGTATTGAGATCCATTGTATTGTAATGTTGACGGTATATGTGAAATGATCTAGCTGGTATTGTGGTATGATTGTGAACCGACGTCTTCACAAACAAGGGATTTATTATGTGAATATGATATAAATACGTACAAATCTGTTATCAGATTCAGTGTTTCCGATCCGTGTTTCTTAGTTTATATTAACAAATTCTGTAAGGTGAGTTAACTTTTATTTGAATTCTAACTTCTAGGGAATTGAGTTTCATTTTCTCTGCGTGTATAATGGTGGGAATATTCTAATTAAATTACTCGAGTAACCGATTGTTGCGTAAAATAAAACACTTAATTATAACTTATCGTGATTATTTTTGGCTTCATGCGGTCAACTGATTAGTTTTATACCGACTTCGCGTGTTAGGTCCGTTAGGTTTGCCAAAAACGCTGGTAGGTTTTATGTGGGGGAAATGGTTACTACACAAAAATGTAAACTCAATGTTCAGCTTACTTCAAGAGCGGAACGCGTTTGAAAATAACGCGCGTATTGAGCTCTCTGGCATGTTAATTGAATTAGAGTTTGTATCTCGAATAAAATTAATTGATAATGAAAAATTAAGTTCAAAATGCGTATGAATGTATAGGCTCCACCTACGTGGCCGAAAGGTATGAAGCTCGGCTTGTTTTGGGTTCGAATCACAGGTCATGCAAAGTATTTTTCGAAACCCGTATTTGGCAAGCGTGGTGAAGCCCAATACCTATCTACCAACTGTAGCAATGAGTTGATTTCAATAATAGAGGAGAGAATCATTGCCCAGCATTAGGACCGTATAGGTTTATTTCTTTTCATTTTTTTTCTGTCAGCCAATAGTATGTGAACTGATAATACCTAAATAATTAAGACTTACGTCGGTCTGGGCACTTGAGGCCCTCTTGGGCACTAGGGCCCGGGCATGTTGTCAGGCTTGCCCAATGACCCAATAAACCAATGAACACGTCAGCTGAACTCATTGTGTGTGTCTCATTATTTTTAACCGACTTCAAAAAAGGAGGAGGTTCTCAATTCGACTGTATGATTTTTTTTATTTATGTTTGTTACCTCATAACTTTCGACTGGGTGAACCAATTTTGATCATTCTTTTTTTATTTGAAAGCTGTTGCTTTCAATTTGGTCTAGTTCTGATGGTGACATCCATGAGAAAACCATATAAGTCTTAAATCTAGATAGACAAAATGCGCGACATATGGACGAATAACTCAATATTACGCCAACCGATTTTGATAATTCTTTTTTTATTTGAAAGCTGATGCTGCCCGTGTGGTCCCATTTTCATTTGGTCCAGTTCTGCTGACAGTGGCATCCATGGGAAATCCATATAAGTCTTAAATCTAGATAAACCATATGCGCGACAAATGGACGAATAACTCAATATCAAGCCAACCGATTTCAATGCTTCTTTTTTTATTGGAAAGGATATACTTCAAGGGTAGTTTGATGAGTGTTTGGTTAGGTTCTGACTATCGGATCCATGACAAAGTAACTTAACTCTTCAATTCTTCGGAGCTATTGGACGATACTTTTTCGATGTATAAAATAAATAAGAACTAAGTATTCACTGAAAATCAAGAAATAAACAAAAATTTTACTAACTAACTTAAAAAAAAACTATTCCAAAACAAAGCACTAAAAAGTAAAGAAATAATTGCGTATTGTTCTAAAACTTATACGATACAATTATTATTAGGTAAAATTATTGTCATTGTTGGAGTCGGTGTCAGCCAATGTCTGTAACTACCTACATACATACGTAAACGTGATATGTAAGAAAAAGGTTCATTGCTAAGTATATTGTAGTGTTTCCTTAGCTGACACCGACTCCAACAATAACAATAATTGTACCTACATTATATTATCGTACAAGTTTTAGAAGAATACGCAATTATTTCTTTACTTTTTAGTGCTTTGTTTTGGAATAGTTTTTTTTGAGGTTGGTTTTTTTTGTTATTTTTTTTTATTTTTATCTAATTTTCAGCCATGCTTCTTCTATTTCTACTGTCATGGCTTCTCGTTGTGGCCCGGTCGGACCACCACGCACGGACAAACCAGCTACCAGACCGGTCTACTATTGTCCATCTGTTCGAATGGAAGTGGAAAGACATCGCTGATGAGTGCGAGAGGTTTTTGGCTCCTAAAGGCTTTGGAGGCGTACAGGTAGACAGAGTAACTTACTAACTATGATTTAATCTCATATTTAATCGTTGTGGGGGCTAAATGATAATGATAATTTATTTGCAAAAAACATGGTAGCTAAACAAAGGTGATACAGATATAAAGCGCACATGTAATCCATTTAATGTAGCATGCAATTAATTAGCATTTAATGTTTACAAATTGTTATGCAAAAAAAAAAAAAAATTTCAATAAAATAACATGTAATAAGTCTGGGTCAAATAACAAAACTAGAAATTACAAAATTGATACAATTTATAAGGTTAAAATATGAAAGTCAAGCCATGCCAATTAGAATCTAGGTACGGTCAATTCAATCTTTATTGTCGTTTATTTTTTCGTCAATGAGCCATTTATAAATCTTCAATTTGAGTTAATAGTAAAAACATCTTTAATGTCGTTGGGAATTCTATTATTATACCTGAATACACATATTTAAACAATTTTTCTTGTATTTGTCCGATTTTGGAATAAGATTTAATACAAGTCTATCAGGATTCGTTTTCAATCTGGTGTTAACTGCACTTTAATTTCGGAATAAACTTCCTGTTAGGATTAGAGGTTATTCCAATGAGTTATATAAATGACTCCTTATATAAGATATTGAAGATGTTCTTACAGAGCCGGCCACTAGCAAGTTGTGTCTGTAGGGTTGAGATGCGCGTTGCGAGAAAATGTTGCCAAGCTTCATCTCAGGCAATTTGTATTGACGTGAGAAAAAGTGTGACATAATTTTATCACGGTGCGCATTAGCGCTGATATTGCACGGATACATAGGCTACGCTATTTACCATAGGTATTATTTAGACAATTTAATCACTCTGACACTCACTGTTCGAATTATGCATAATAATGATATGGGTAGACATGGGTCATCTATTCAAAGGTGCTCCCTCACTTGGAGCATGCGCCTGTAATGTTCCGTTTCAGTTTCGATTATTTACAGTACTGCCTCCCTGACATGACGAACATTCGCCTTATGTAGGTACATTTCAGATTTGATTTTGAGCATTACTTCACCAACACCAACGTAATGTTCGAATCTGTACCATTACAGTTTGCGCACTGTAATGCTCGGTTCTCCTCCCTCACTGATGTAATGTTAATGCTCGACTCTGTAACCTTACATTGCAGGTGAATGCTCCAAGTGAAAGAGCACATTTGCGTGACATTAGGTAGGTACACATGTAAATGGACGTGTCAGAACTTGTTGAAAATTAAATTTTAAAACTATAGCAACAGCAGCAGAATCTGAATTAAGTACCTATTAAACATGCTAAGAAGATTTACCACATATCAAACAGGTCTCACCACCATCAGAAAACCTCATAATCCACCTACCAGATGGCAAGCGGACCTGGTACGAGCGATACCAGGTCATGTCGTACAAACTGGATACAAGGTCAGGAAACAAGGAAGATTTTTTAAATATGACAAGGAGATGCAACAGAGTTGGAGTCAGGTAAGACATGCATAAAAACTAAGCAAGTAATAAAGGGAGCTTTACATTTACACACCAGCACATTATATCGGCGAAGGTGGTTCAGGGTAGTTATCATCGTCATTTGAAATGAATTACCAGAGTTCACTGCTAGATTATCTTCTTCTTCTGTAGAAACTCCATTTTGAATGTCGTCTTACATCCTCGAAAGTACTATCTGGCACTCATTATCGTGACATTCTGTACATAAAAAAGAACAATCCTTAAATAGCTGAATCGAAATAGATACTTACGTAAACAGTCGCTCACGGGTCGAATCGACCCGAACCTGCTTTATGCGTCAGTCCTGCGCACACACCGAGATAGAACTGGCCGCTGCGCGAAGGGGAGGTAGATTACAAGTTGGTTTGCAGGTACCAAGAGCGGCGTTGTGATTCAAACAACGGTAAAGATATTATGACCAAGTTATTATGGCGCTGGGTCCTTTCGACCCAGCGCGAGTCCTCACGGGGTGATAATGAAGCATTCATCTGCCTATACGATTTTAATATTTCTTAACATTATTTGCAATCGTTTAAGCATGTTGTATCATCGTAGGATAATTTATCAGTAAAAGGGAATAACACAAATTCGTTTAAAATGTCCTTTAAATCAGAATAATTATAATTATTGTCAATCGATTGCACGACGTCATTCGATTGAACATTGAAGCTATTCAAATGCGAGAGAAATAATAGCTTAGACAGAACTTGAAATTAGTTTTCTTGTTGATATTGGTTGCGGTATTGAAGTTTGCTACACTAGTAGGTACGGTGCCTAGAATGGGCATGATTGTCTAGATTTCTAAGTTGTGTTTTGTTTCCCTAGCATCTACAAAGTAAAAACATTAATATTCAAAGTCCCGCACCTATGCACGCAGAGTTATTTTTAAAAGTGTCAACTAGCAAGGGTAAACTCGGAATGAAAAAGCTTCTGTTTAGAATTTCACATATTTTTTTCTTTTGGGTCCTGCCTGTCTCCATTACGGCTAATTCAAGTAGGTAGTAAAATATATGTTACATTTATCTAAAGAAATACTTTATTTTTAGATCTTTTTATCAAATAATTAGTCTACTTACTAAATTTAAAAATAAAATCATTAGTGCTATCTCCTCTATCACATCAGCGATAGATTTATACATACATACATACCATCACGCCTTTTTCCCAACGGGGTAGGCAAAGACCACATCTTTCCACTTGCTACGGTCAGATTTATCTAGTAAAAATATACATTATTTATAATACTAAAACAAATACTAACACATCTGAAGTTATTAAAATGAACCTAAAACTAAAAACCTGAAAAAGTGTAATTTAATAACTAAAATATATTATTAGGAGTCCCTTTAGGCAAGGTTCCGAAGATACTAGCACCGTTCCCTCTTTGAATAGCTAGATTAATTCTTTGTCCGAGGTAGCTGCCAGCTCTTCGGTCTCCTGTGATGTCGACTAACCTTTTTGTTATTTCCTTAAAAAGCCTTATAGCGCTAGGACCCCACGGACCAAGGGTCTCGACACCGAATGGAACAAAATCATATTCCGAGCCTAGACCCCTGTATTTGCATGCTTTACCTTTTTCAGCCGCTTCACTAGCCGCACCAGCTCTCTAATATTAAGTATAACTGTAAAAAAAAAATCTTGCAGCCTCATTGAACTTCTAACTGGGTTGATAAATACCGTTTTAATAAAATCTATTTTACTATTGATTGAAATGTTCTTTTTCATTCTTTTCGGTACATTTTTACCATGGGCGGTACACAGATTTAGTAAACTCATCTGTGCAGATTCACTACTCCCTCTGACATCTTGATATGGAAATCGGACTGCGGCGGCTATTAATAACTCACAACTAGTATTTATTATTCTTCATTGCTCATGAAAACCGAGTGCCTACTCCCGTTCAACTTACGATCGAAGTTTCCAGCGCTATTCCGTTTTCACTATTGCACAGGTATACGAGAGCAGGATAGCGAACGAAACTTCACAACAGCTACAAACGGCGCATTATCGGGCAACCACGGGGTTTACCAAACAATTTAGGTAAAAACATTTAACAATTTATTATTTTAGAATCTACGCAGACGTGGTAGTAAACCACATGACTGGGGACCACCCTACCAACAGCGGTACGGGAGGCAGTACTGCAGACTTCAAGAACTACCACTACCCAGCCGTTCCGTACTCTCAAGAACACTTCCACCATCCTTACTGCACTATTAATAATTACAATAACGCCGCTGAGGTTTGTATTTGTGTCTGTATGTTTGTAGGTATGTTTACAAGTAGTATGGCCATTTCAGGCACTCCAGTGTCCTAAGTTTGGTAGCCCAAGACTGAGTTGTTTCTTACTCTAGGGTTTTAAGCCAACTTGAACAGGTTTGACACTGTCAGGTATAAAATCTAGGACAAGCAATGAATTAAATATTTTGCTAATTCCATCAGCAGGGTTAGCAGGAGCAAATGCTAAAAAGCACGAAAGCCTACGAAGGATCTAGGAAGAATAACACTTAGGCCCGTATTATAGAATAGTACTCAAGCACAGTGCTTGAGTAAAGATTTCAGAACGTCAGTTCATACAAAAACGTCACTCAGATCTATACTCAAGTACAGATTTTGTTTTAGAATACGGGCCTTAAACTCTTCTTGATTCAGTACTGTTAACGCTCAACTCAGTATGGAGACAGGATAATCTATTCTTGCAACCATAAGGTCCATGCAAGTTTTCACACCATATGGCGTTATACGTAATTGAATCGCACAATGTTTCATGTAGCACGTATATAGTTCGAGGTAATATTTAAAATGCTCTAAATATTTACATTCCCAGACCAATCAAGACTTTTTGGGATTTATTTTGTACGAGTACTTTGTTTACTTTTTTTAGCATTTTACAATGCTTGTATTCATATATATCTAAAGATAAAAAAACTAGAAAAATACATTTATTTCTCGAAAAACATTTTTTGTAGGTCTCTCTCTATCTCTCTCTATTATTCATATACAATTTTTTTTATCTTTAGATCTTCTTGATATACTTAGAAATTTCAGAAGTTCGTCATTATTTTTAATCAATCTGATATAGTTTAATCTACTTAAACCTAAGTTGTTTTCAGTAGTCGTATTAAACAAATTGCAAATCCCTATTCCCTCCCGATAGCTTAATTAAATGCAAAAACAGCCTGTATGCAAAGTACGAGTATAATGTCACCTAATGTTTATAATATTGTATTAAATAAATAAATATCCCTGGACATTATTCCACACAGCGCCATCTAGCCCCAAAGTAAGCTAATTAAAGCTTGTGTTATGGGATACTAGACAACGGATAAACATACTTAAATACTTAAATACATTTTCTTTTGTAAATACATACTTATTATACATAGGAGACACCCAGACCAGTACAAACAGACATGTTCATGCACACAAATGTTTGTACTGTGCGGGGATCGAACCCGCGACCTCTGGTGTAGTAGCCAACTTCTTAACCATTACACCAAGTCGGTCATCAGCAGTATTATATTAAGCTTTTACTATAAATGGTAAATCTTTTCACTTAATTCACATCACAGGTCCGCAACTGCCAGCTGGTAGGATTAAAAGATTTAAATCAAACGGTTCCGTACGTCCGATCAAAGATATACAAGTATTTCAATAAACTTATACGGTTCGGTGTTGCTGGAATAAGGTATAGAAAGGCCGAAACTTTTAATTGTTTGGTGACTATGAAACTGAATTTGTGGCTAACACGTTTTATTATTTATTGATTGTATGCCTTATTAGATGATAAACACGTAGTAACTTCTTTCTTTGCATGCTCTGTCGCTATTGTTGTTGCAATGTAATCGTTTTTCTTCACTGATAACCACAGTTCTTCACCTAATAAAACCCTGATCGATTTGTGACTAACCCTTACAGGTCAGGGGTTGTGACTTGGTGGGCTTGAAAGATTTGAATCACGGTCTTCCTTATGTTCAAAACAAAATTGCTGACTTCCTAAATACGCTTCTCGATCTTGGTGTAGCTGGTATAAGGTAAGTTTGCTGATCATCAAATATGCTTAAAATGATTTCTGACAAAACAAGTTAGCTGAATAAGTATACGTCCATTGAAAAAACCTTTGGCAAAAAAATGTGAACTGAATAACTACGAGTAACTTTGCCAAATTTTAGAATTGACGCAGCAAAACATATGTGGCCCCAAGATTTGAGAGAAATTTACAAGAAGCTCAACAATTTAAACACGGATTTCGGATTCCCGCCGAACACGAGGCCTTACATTTATCAAGAAGTGATCTACTACGGTAATGAACCGATAAAGCCAACGGAATACACGGCGTACGGGGATGTTACAGAGTTTAAGGTAAGAAGAAGGCGGAAGATGAACGCAGTGTTTTCCTCTTCAGTTTAAAAAAATCATTTATTGTTTACATTTCCGCGAGTAACACCTCACCAGTCGATGCACCAGTTGCGGTAAATTGTGTTGTTGTTCTATACATATTGTGTATACCGTGAGTAAACACATTAAATTGTATTTCATTCATAAATGAAACCAATAGTTTCAACACATAGGTAAACTGAATTAAATAACGTATGGGCTTTATTATTTTCATTGTTGGTTAATTCAGCATGTTAGACGAGGCAACAAGACGAACAAAAAAAAAAAAGTTAACTAGGAAGTATAGTTATACATAAAAACTAAACAAACTTAAACATTATTACAAAAATTTCCATGAAATAGGTATAGTATAGTCATCATCCTCATCATCATCATCATCCGTGCAGTCTATCCCAGTTGTGAATCCACACTGGTGTGTGAGGTCCCAGGGTCCGCCTTTCCTATTTTCTTGGCCCACTTCGCGCGGTCTTGTGTGGTGAGTTTTTTGGCACACATGTCACCCTTAACGACGTCGAGCCACCGCTTCTTGGGTCGACCTCTTCTACTGGTACCTGGCGGGGGCGGCATGGCTAGACATTTGTTGCCCACGTAGTTTGCCGATCTTCGTGAGACATGACCATACCAACGAAGGCGGCACTCCTGCAGCTTGTCTGCGATGTCAAGAACACGAAGGCTGCAAGGGAAGTGGGTGTTACGCACGCGATCTTTGCGTGAGACTCCACATATCCACAGCAGCATCTTCATTTCCGTGACGTGCAATGAAATGAAATACCTAAGTACGTTGATGTGAATATAGGTGCTATGCTAAATATAGTTAAAACTTAAAACAAATCTTAAGTGTAACTAATAAAATGTATTTCTGTGACGAGTGCGTGCAAGGTCCACGACGTTCAATTGAACACGTTATTTTCATCTTGTTCCTGAACATCAAAGGAACATGATTCCTTCCAAGCGCAATACAAAGCTGAGAGCTTATCATCCATTACAATGCTTAAGTATGCAGCTACTTGCGCCTAGTTTCGAAGCCTATCAAGTTGGCAGCTTTGTGGGATAATCCAACAATTTACGCCTCGTTCACCCCAAGAACATAATTGTTAATAATTGTCTATCGATAAGTCTATGGTGGTGATATCAAACACAGAATAGTCCCGTGACTTGCGAGTTCAGAGTTTGTGGCCTAATCGCGTTCAGATCACTTAGGGTAACTTCTGAGCGTAGACAAGCCATTTACTTCGAGAGTTCACTTTGAAAATAATAATAAAGGGTGAAGTTAGTACCTATATACTGTACTTCGGCGAAGTAGACTTATAATTGTGCATTTTGAGAAAGTTCGAAGAAGCAAGTTTGCAGTTTAGACAACTCATTTATAGATTCTTTTATCTGTAATTAATTACATCAGGAAAATTTTGAAAAAAAATTTTTTGTTGCTTTTTCTAACTACAAATTTTAAACACTATCGGGTTTTTGCAAAGTACCAAATTGAAAGGACAATTGATTTACCTAGTTTAGCCTTTTTATCCATTATTAGGATCTAAGTGCTTGCGTAAGTAGGTACTTGTACAGTCAGATTCAAGAACATAAGAAAACATAGGTTACTTTAAATAAATAAAGTACAGTCCTTTATCGTGATTCTGAAGAGGTACTAATTATGCATAACTGTTCAATCCAAATGAGGTAAATATCCAAAGTTAGTTAAATACAACAGCAGAGGCTTTCATTTATCGGGATAATGGTTATGTAAAACGTTAATGCGCTTGTTAATGAGAATATTCATGCGGGAAACATTAGTCTTGTTTACTTTGAGAATGATAGATGAATATAAACTTCTAGTTTGAAATAGAAATTGTTATTGATGATTTTTTTGGTTTAAAACAGGCTTGTGTTTGGCCTCAGTCTCGCCTGGGGTAAGCGATGACGAGGCCGATGGTGGTACACCCTTCCGTAGAAAGACGTACCCAATGACAATCTTGGTATCTTAGTTACCAGAGTTAATAGTGGACGCAGGGAGTGCGTTCCACTATATTGACTATTACGACCAAGTATTAAAAGGCATTTAGTTAATCATTTTTCTAATTAATCTTACCCTGGCTACTTTTCAATTATAAACTTTACTGAATATTTTACTAAAGTACTGAATCCATACTAATATTATAAATGCGAAAGTAACTCTGTCTGTCTGTCTGTCTCGCTTCCACGCCAAAACTACTAAACCAATTTTTTACCGAAATTTGGTACACAGATAGTCTAGCGCCTGAGAAAGGACATAGGCTACTTTATAATTGGAAAAAAGAAAATTTAAAGTATCATTTTCAGAGCTAAAAGCATAAAACTTGTATTTTAGGCTGTTGATTAGATATAAATAAATCTGGCATACAAAGTTTGTAAAAATGTTAGATACCCTTAAAAATTTGCGAATATCGACCTCTAAGGGGTTCTTTTTGGGGTTGATAGTTTGTTTGTACTTCGTTACTTTAAGTGCTAGAAGTCTCCAATTTTGCATAGAGGTTCTTTTTGGGACGTGGGTGCTCACTAAGACGGCATTTTTTGAATAACAAGTATCTATCGTAAGTCTGAAAAAATCCCATATGTCATAAAAATGAAGTTCACACGGGCGAAACCACGGGCGAAAAGCTAGTCCATTAGAACTAATTAAGAGTTTCAAATGAAAATTGACTGTTTAAAAATTACTAAGGGTAATATTAGCAGATTTACAGCATAAACATTAAAAACACAAATTCTCCCGACTTAACAAGGCCTCTCAATTTTAAGGTGGGATCAGAATTGAAGAACGTGTTCCGAGGTCAGAACGCTTTGAAGTGGCTCGTGTCCTGGGGCGAGGCATGGGGTCTGGCGCCGAGCGAGTCTGCTTTGGTCTTCATAGACAACCATGATACACAGAGAGGAGGTGATGTTCTGACTTACAAGGAGTCCAGAGCTTATAAGGTAGGTAACTCATTTTTAACACCTTTAGTATTTTGAGGTAGATGCTTTTTTTTGTTGCATCAACAGATATTGAGAGCTGAAAAAGAAACCTGGAAATCATTCGAGCTATTTTTGAGTTATAATTGGTGCAAAGAGACATTTGCTGAAAATTTTCTTCGAACTCAGTTGGTCTAACTACTGGTCCGACTTGAAAAAAAATTTAGTGTTAGATAGCCTATTTATCGAAGAAGGCTATAGCTATATATATTTATGTATAGGCTATATATCATCACGCTAAGACCAATAGGGGTGGAGCAGAGGAATGTAATTATTCGCGGGCAGAAGCTGGTCGTTTTCATAAGTCTTTTATCCGTATTTTAAAATTGGCCATTTTCTCTTGCTTAGGTTAAGATCTTAGCCTACTTAATGTTAATTTCATTCGCAGGCAGCTATAGCATTCATGCTGGCGCATCCCTATGGAGAACCGAGGATCATGAGTAGTTACTTCTTCGACAAAAACGAACAAGGTCCACCAAATGATAGCCAAGAGAATATTGTTTCTCCAACCATTAATCAGGTAAATTACTATTATATTTTTTAGTGACCTCGACATTATTAAATACCTTATTACCCAAATAATTTACCATATAAGCTCTTCTTCACGCCCACCTATTTAGCTATTTATTTGACAAAAACGAACAAGGTCCGCCAAATGATAGCCAAGAGAATATTGTTTCTCCAACCATTAATCAGGTAAATTACTATTATATTTTAAGTGACCTCGACATTATTAAATACCTTATTACCCAAATAATTTACCATATAAGCTCTTCATCACGCCCACCTATTTAGCTATTTATTTGACAAAAACGAACAAGGTCCGCCAAATGATAGCCAAGAGAATATTGTTTCTCCAACCATTAATCAGGTATATTACTATTATATTTTTTAGTGACCTCGACAATATTAAATACCTTATTACCCAAATAATTTACCATGCTCTTCTTCACGCCCACCTATTTAGCTATTTATTTGACAAAAACGAACAAGGTCCGCCAAATGATAGCCAAGAGAATATTGTTTCTCCAACCATTAATCAGGTAAATTACTATTATATTTTAAGTGACCTCGACATTATTAAATACCTTATTACCCAAATAATTTACCATATAAGCTCTTCTTCACGCCCACCTATTTAGCTATTTATTTGACAAAAACGAACAAGGTCCGCCAAATGATAGCCAAGAGAATATTGTTTCTCCAACCATTAATCAGGTATATTACTATTATATTTTTTAGTGACCTCGACAATATTAAATACCTTATTACCCAAATAATTTACCATGCTCTTCTTCACGCCCACCTATTTAGCTATTTATTTGACAAAAACGAACAAGGTCCGCCAAGTGATAGCCAAGAGAATATTGTTTCTCCAACCATTAATCAGGTAAATTACTATTATATTTTAAGTGACCTCGACATTATTAAATACCTTATTACCCAAATAATTTACCATATAAGCTCTTCTTCACGCCCACCTATTTAGAGATGAAAAAAGCCAGGAAAAACGTTTGCTGCCATGTATTTTGTACTCTTGTGTCAGGGTTTATAACTTGTAAACCATTAGGTATACTTATAAGAAAACAATATGTAAACTGTTATTAGTTCCATTCCTATGCACAAGAGGCTCTGTTACGAAATCTTATTCAAATACTTTTTCTATAGACGTTAGCAAATATCGTGAGTGTAGGTATCTCATGGTACAGGTTGTCAAAGAGTACCTATTCACATACGAAGAAATGAGTTTTATACATTTATTTTTGACACTATAAGCTAACAACTTGAGGGCTAACGCAGTAAAACCACAAAACCTAAAATGTACCCAATGGAAATCTATATCTACTAATATTATGATGTGGAAAGATTTGATTGTTTAAGCGAATTTTAATTTTAGCATTTAAATATGCACTATTTCCTACACAAAGATAGAAACTAGAAAAATTCGCTCTGATCCTAGGGACTCAAGCGGAATTTGATTTTGTTTGTTTGCATTTGATTGTTTGTTTGTTGGCATTGAATAGGCTTCGAAATGGCTGGACTGATTTTAAAATTCTTTCACTAAAATAAAGCTACATTATTAGCAAGTAACATAGGCTAAGTATATATATAGTTATATATTTAGGGCTATATATATATATAGTTATATATTATACCGGGAGAAATAGTCTACGCGGGCGAAACCGCTGACGGACAGTCAGTGAAATATAAATGAAATCAGGATCACATAGACTACCTTCTATGTGACCCGCCCAAATAACACATTTCTTTGTCGTGTGTCTCATAACTGGGGAATTTTCCCCTGCCCCATGTGTTTAATTCATAATGTAGCACGGGTTCTTCCACACGGGACGTTAAGTGGCAAATTACGGGCAGAGTGAGCGGCTAGCGGGGCTATGCCAGACGGACTTGCTGTATCCGCTCTTGCACTTCACTTGCCACTTACTTCAAGTGAAAGGGGAATTTTTCTGTGGAGCCTATTTAAATAGTGAGAAGTAATACCATAGTAAAAGGAGAGAGAATACTACATTCTTTTTAACATTATATATACTAATCTATACAAATATTATAAAGAGGAAAGATTTGATTGTTTGTTTTTATTGAATAGGCTCCGAAACTACTGGACCGATTTTAAAAATTCCTTCCCCAATATGAAGTTACAGTATCAGGGAGTGTCATAGGCTATATTTTATTCTTCTTCATCGATACACTCTTGATAGAGCGGTCGTGGTCGTCGTGGAAGTGGAGAGGGCGGATAGAACACGCCACACGATGCCTCGCCATCTCTCTCGACTTAACGTCATCCTACTGCACTCGTTAATGGAATCGCCCACAAAGGACTTGATCTGACCAGTCCAACATGTAGGTGACCTCTAGCGCGATCTGGTGCCTTCTACCTGCCCTTGGACGACAAGGCGCTCTATGGACAGGCTGTCGCGTCTAGAAACGTAATCAAATAATGTTAATACGCAAGACTGTACTATGGAAAACAGACGCTTCTTTATGCCAAGTTCTTGGACGTTTTGGTTTTTGGATTTTATTACGATTGAACAAAACATTCAGTGAAAAATAATACGAGTAGTATGATAATGTAAATCAAGTCGGAGAAACGTGCGCGAGATGTGCTGCTTCACCGACGCCACGACGTGCAATTACTTTTGACAGAACGATGTCTGTCAAGGCAGCTAGTTAGTTATTAATAGCCTTGATATTTCCTCTGCTGTAGATTCACATTATTTGCCATGATTTCCTGCAAATAAAACAGACACACTCCTTAAGTTGGCGGTAAATTCTAGAAAACCATGTTTGATGAAATATTTTTCCATACTCCCAGTTTCTTATTGAATTTATTTAATCTTTTATCTCCAACAATAACAAGGGGTTCTGTAATCTTCACTTTTTCAGGGCTTCCTTTATTGGAATAAGTTTATTTTTGTTTTTATGTGCCAGAATTAGGCATCAGCTTGAAAACTTGTTTGGTTTCCCACACGGCCCTTGTACCTAATGGTTGCCCTCTGGTTTGGCAAACAAATATGTCATAAAACTTTCAGGATGACACATGTGGCAACGGATGGGTCTGCGAACATCGATGGCGGCAGATTTACCAGATGGTGGCGTTCAGTAACGCTGTCAGAGGCACCATCATCCACAACTGGTGGGACAACGGGAACAACCAGATCGCCTTCAGTAGGGGAAGGAAGGGATTTGTCGTGTTTAACGTTGAAGGAAGAGACTTGGACCAGAGGTTGCAGGTGAAGGTTTTTCATTATACTGTCTGCCTAATGGTAAGCGGTATGGAATCGCATGAATACCTACGTGCAATACTATAGGTTTAAGTCATGCGTTGCCGATTCTGAAAAGGTGCTCGCTACCTTGGAGAATTCACCTGTAATGGTTTACCGTGACATGACAAACATTCGTAATGTACATGACATGATTTTGAGCATTACATTATAATACTGCCTCCCAGAAGTTCTATCAAAATATTACACATTGTATCATCAAGCTGCGCACTGTAATGCTTTGACCTCACCAACGTACTGCTCGAATCTCTAACATTATATTTTACGCACTGTAATGTTCAGTTCTCCTCCCTCACCGATGTAATACTCGACTCGACGATACATTACAGGCGAGTGCTCTAAGTGAGGGAGCACCTTAAGGCTACAGCTTTTTTAGGTTACTTTCGTATAGTTAGCAAAAAGAAATAACTAGTCGCTTCTTAATTCAGAACTGTTTCTTTTCATGAATGTAGTGTTTTTAACAATAAAAATCGACATGATTTCAGATTAAAGTTCAGAAAATAAAGTTCACACTGAAACAATAAAATTAATTTGGCAGACTTAATTGACCCTTTATTTATCAAAAAATGTATCTATTTAATAATTGATGGCTTAATAATGAGGTAATCATTACGCGGCACCTAAAGCACTGGTAATGAAAATGTGACGTCAATCATTGAATTCTCAGACGTCTATCAAAGTTAAAAAACTTTTTTATTTATTATCACTTGTCTGTGGTGAGTTAGTGACGTTTCAGTTATTGCAGGTACATATAACGTAACATAACCTTAATAAGCCACGAAGCAACGTTTTAACTTAATGCATCGATAGGGCCTGAAACAACAATAACAATTAGAATTTAACACAGATTTTGCATCGATTGCTGATAGTTTTCTGAACAAAAAAATACGCAGATTACGTAGTTGGAGCGTATTTTTATTCACAGTTACCTAGAGCTTTCAGTTTTTCAACTCAATCCCTTTTCCATCAGACTGGTTTGCCCCCGGGAGAGTACTGTGACGTGATAACAGGCAAGAGACGAAGACAGTCCTGCACGGGAACCAAGGTGACTGTTGCCAACAATGGGACCGCCCACATTAAAGTCCCAGGACACGCTGAAGATTTGCATCTAGCTATACATGTTGGAAAAGAGGTAAAATTTATGCTGCATTTAAAAAAATAAACAATTTATTTATTTATTTTTATGAGTATGACTAACTAGTATTATTACTATATATACTATATATATATTACTTAGGAAAGCGCATAAACTCTGATCCGCAATTTGAGTGATGTGTTTCAAGAGGGAATCGAACTCACATCAACATACAATATATTTGGCTATTCTGAAAAAAATCGGGCTCGAATTCACTCACGTGACATTCATACACTACCCATTCACCCATATTGGTATATGGCCATATACACACAATTTTTAAACGCATTTAATCAAAATATATATAGGTATTCAATTTAATATGATAGCAATTTCGCCAGAAAGGCCAGTACGTCTATCACGAGTTGCCACTTTGAATTTACGTTATCGTTCGCGTAAAAAATTGTATTGGGAATTTACATGACATGACAATGTCAAATCCCAAATTCATTTTTTTACGCGAACGATAACGTAAATTTAAAGTGGCAACTCGTGGTAGACGAACTGCAGTCTTTATTTTTATTTCATAGCTTATGAAAGTTATACCTCACAGCGGGATTAGTGAGCTAGATTCGAAGTGAGGTTTTCAGAATAACCCTACTGGGGAAGGCCTTATTACTTAAGTAAAGTAAGTAATATTAATGTCAAGTTTAATCCCTAAACTGAGCGTAGCGAGCAATTTCGTAATATAATTATAATTTCGTATTTCCAGCCAGCCAGCGTTTACCTCAATTTAACGTCGCGTTTGCGATCAATCCTGGTCGCAGTGGTCAATCGCTTTGCCGACATCCTAATGCTAAACGAAACGAATACCTCAATTTAGGAAATTAACTTGACTGGATATAATTGTAATAAGGCCCCTGTGCAGGATAAATCTGCAAAATTATTAGGTTTCAAAGGTCTAATGATGACGTCAGGTTCGATGTGGAATCGATTTCTACAAAAGGCTGTTACTTGATATTTTAAGCAAATTATTTGTGACATTAAACGGTTGGTCGTAATAATTTTGTTCCAAATTCCAAATTCCAAATTATTTATTTGCAAGAAACATGGGTGTATTTTATACAGATGTCAAAATAAGAAAATAAATAGTGTCACCATATTCAGCCTGATTCGGCAAGCAAATGTACACATAATTAAATTAGTTACAAATGTTACAATGGAAATGTATTACAATTAGATTCAAATTCATATTTAATTCAGTTACCATATTACAAAATTAGTCACAAGTTCAAAATAAAATCAAATTAAAAATAACAATACCAATAACTAGTCAAGTTCATGCAATGTTAACTATAATAGGTAGTCGCAGTAGAAACATTTTTACCTGATGTTTAAAAGAAACAATTTCTGTTACATTCAAAATGTTTCTGCCAATAACTAATTAGGTTGATAAGATATGCGAGTATGTACCCTCACGTCGTCACTGAACATCATGTTGTCGATGGCACTCACAACGTCAAACATACGCTCCTCATTCTACTCGTATTTAGTTCTCATATCAGCAATTAGTGAACCTTAAACAACCTACGGTATTGGTATACAATCAAACATACCTATTAGTTGGTATTTATAATATCAATAATTTATTTATTGTAGCTTAACAGTTATAAAAGATACCACCTGCACATTAATAAGTAGGTACCTACTGCATATTGTGTTATCTGAATTATTCATACTTTTTCGGTAATCGAAATTAAACCTGAAAGTTCTAGATGGTTACTCTATATAAATCCTTTTTTTCACTATTTTTTTCATAATCTCGAGTGGATACAATGGGTATTAACCCTCACCTGCTGTGCGCCATTCAATGACACTTTTCACATCTTGTTTGCTTTCTCAAAATGGCGGCCGTACACAACTAACTGATTAATTTATTGTAGTTGGTTCTGTGCCACCCTGTATTTAAATATTTTACCATACATATTTCTTATTTACAACACGTTAGAATGTTCACATGATAAATGTTTTTTTTCAGTCCTCCCTGCAATCGTAAATAATAACGGACCAGCGAAGAATGAGTCTCTTATTTTCTAAATAAAATAAACATAACCTAATGTCGTCGCTATATTTTTTAAGTCTAAGTCGAAAATCTTATCGAAAAACTCATTGCGTTCTACCCTGATGTATTTTTCAAAACTGTTTGACATTAAGTTTATTGTGATGTTATGAAAATAAAAAATGTAAATCAAACTTTGCTGTATTTTTAATTGGTTTATGAGTACTTTAGGAGAACCATAAAGCACTATTTTGAAAAAGGTTTCGGATGTGATTTTATTTTTACTCGTTCAAATGTAACGACATAATATCTTTTTGCGGTTATATAATATTTATATTTCTTATTACTCCGAGGTTGCAATTACTTGGACTGGCTAAATGATTAGTGAGCTAGCCTAATGCACCGGGAGTCGCGGGTTTGGTTCTCAGTTCTCACCCAGGACGAGCATCCATGCGATGAACAATATTTGTGTCTGTGCCATATCTGGTACTGTTTCTAGTAGGATATTGATCTCCTGACACTCATTAGAGTTAATTATAATCATTTTTATGACAAGTAGATTCTTTGTAATATATTACTTTTATATTGGAGTATTGCGATGTTTCTTTAATTCCTATCCTAACTTCCATTTATATTTTAGAACTTTGCAAGTTAATTCGCGGAAATCCGACAATGTTTACAAAAGCTAAAGATCACTATTCAAAGCCACGCAACTTAAGAAACCTAAATAAACTAGTACTACCTGACACAAAATTGAACATAGTCCGAAATGGTGCGTATTATATGGCCATCAAAGTCTATAATAGGCTGCCTTCCTTTTTGAAGGATATTGAGAAAGACTCTGTTTTCTGTAGAAGCCCTAAAGAGCTATTGCTGTCCAAATGTATTTACAGTATGCAGGAGTACTTCGAACTGAAAATGTAATTTTAATCCTAAAACTTCATATTTGTCACGATGTTTGTACCTAATACAACTAAATATATTATGTAATAAGATGTTTTATAAAAAGATGCTATTAATACTAGTTATATAATAAGATGTTAAGTATTGATAACTTTATTTGTTGAGAGAGAAGGTGCTCAACGGCATTTTTGCAGTGCCCCTACGGGGTTCATGTTTTAGTACTGGTGTTCTACATTTATGATCTTGTAAACCTACATGGAGTAATAAATGATATGACTATGACTAAGACTATGACTAAATGTCGTTTTTGATTCCGATGAAATGGCGG
Source organism: Udea olivalis (assembly GCA_947369235.1). NCBI lineage: Eukaryota > Metazoa > Arthropoda > Insecta > Lepidoptera > Crambidae > Udea > Udea olivalis. Next base: position 13,961,996 of record OX376351.1, read on the forward strand.
AAGTCATTCAACATCATTAATCTAAGTATAAGAACAACGTACCTAAGTATAAGAACGTATCGATGCACGCAGTAAAACCTTAGTGTTTTGAGTTCTCACTTGAGTTCACCCTTTACTTTAAGTCAAGTCCATTGTTTACGTACATTAAATAATATGAAAGTTTAACAGTGTTTTAAAAGTTCAATTTCAAGTTTAGCCTATTTCCGAGATGCATTGAGTTAGTAAAATATACTATTGTTAACTACCGTCAACAATAGTACTACCAGAACAGCTAATATTTTTGTTGTTCTGGTTAATTAAACATTTTGGTAATTTACATAAGAACCGGTTAGAACAAAGTTATTCACTATACGTAACAGGTAATCTTTTTATCGTGAGATCAATCCGTATCTGCCACTTATCTGTGTAATTACCGCGATAATTACTCAAAAATAAAACAAAAATGGATTGTTTTATCTTTGCCTATATAAGGGAAGGTACAGCGGGAGGTATCGACCAGAGTAATTCTAAAAAAGTGTCAATTAATAGGAGATCTAACCCACATCGACAGGTAAGTTGAAGTTTCAAACTCCTAATTGAATCACAATCTTATATCCGAGAGGAATAATTTATACTTTGGAGAGTTCATTATCTCTGGCAGGGCTTGCCAACCTTCGCACGTAAAAGTATTGAATGAGTCATAAAGATTATAATATTTAAATCGAATATTCGAGTCCACCTATTTGATTTCTTTAAGTCAGTAAAAAAATATTATTATAAATAAATCGTATTAATAATCTTATTTCGCTTTCCTAATATGGTTGAGGCTTGTTAGAACCTGATATTATACTTTTTCTAAAAGCCAATAACTGCAAATCGTATTCGTAGGTAGGTTGAATTCAATGGCAGCAGAGATTAAAGATGCTTTTCGTAATTGAAATTGAAATCATGGTAAAACATTAAGGCGTTTAAAGTTTGAGGAAAGAAAATTTTAATTAAGTCTATATCCTATCCAATTTTTGGATCTTTTAATACCAAGTGTTTGCTATTCCTATCTTATTAAATTATAAGCTCGTTAATACCCAATGTAAAAGTTTGCAAAGCAAATGATCTTCAAATTCGTTAAAATTTGTTTTTCAAGAAATCTTTTAAATTAAGATAACGCTTATTTTCAACTAAGGTGTGTTTTTAAATATTTTATCAGCTGTAAAATCTGTAGTTTTTATTTGCATGCATTTTTAAACAATAATATGGGTTTTTCTACCAATAAAGTACTATGTAGTTACTAAATATACCTAAATATGAAAAAACAAAAAAATTAGGGCCATTAAGGCACATATTGTATTTAATTTTAATTCCACCTACATTGAATAGTGAACGTTTTCTAAATAGTCAGTATTGTTTCAGTATAAGATTTGCGACCCCAACCGGATAATAAAAAAAATTCTAAGAATTGAAATTAAAGAGCCTAGCAAGCATCACTCATTTTCTACATGTAAACAACTTTAAAAAAATATGGGCGTAGCATTTTAGTATCGCTTATTATTATCCTCGTAATCACACGGAATCTTTCCCGCAAATAGATAGATACGAGTAATACTTATAGACATTATCTGGTTGCAATTTATTTAAGAAAAGAATTAAAGTTGACGTAGCTGCCGAGGGGGTCATTAAGTTGAAGGGGTAGTAGGCAGGGCACATGAGCAAAGAACAAGGCAATTTCGTGAGGCAACCGCAGTGTGGGAGTACCTGCAAGGTGGACGAACGGCGGGTAAAGGTCGCAGAAGTCCGGTGGATGTGCTCCTGCACAGGGCTCAGGGTGATTATAGTCATACATCATACGTCTGTGCCTGTAATATCACTGATAATTTTTGGTTCATTTCTGACACCGTGGTACTTTTAGTCAAATAGGTGAACTGGCCCCGCGATTCGAGAGGGCCAGATCCTTGAGCCCTCGCAGGACACCTGACACCGATCGCTTTTGGAATCAATTGGTTGAAATTGGCGTACATACCGTTGTATTTCCTAGGATGTTCCGGTTTGTGGTACTCCTGGCAGGGCTGACCCTGGCGATGGGTTTCAAGAACCCACACTATGCGCCTGGTAGGTCTACTATGGTCCACCTGTTCGAGTGGAAGTGGGATGACATCGCTGCTGAGTGCGAGAGGTTCCTTGGGCCTAATGGCTTCGGTGGTATTCAGGTAAGCTTGGATTTACAATAAAAAACAGTTAAAAGATATGTTTCAGAAATGAATACTTCCCAATTTCCTATCCCTAAAACAGTTTTAGACTAGCGCGTACATGCGCGCCTTTTCCCACACTTATAACTCGTACGAGCGTCGATGAGCTTATAAGTTCGTATAATCCATATAGATACGTAACTGACTCACCACTATTGGTTTGAGCGAACACGCCGCAATAAGCCCGTGTATAAACGTATATTTTTGTAAAGAACGATGTTTATTCCGGTTATTAAAATCTATTGGTTGTGAGTAACTAAGTCAGCGTAGAGTTAAAACTTTACTATATCCTGATTAATTGCACTATAAGCAAAAAATAACTTATCGCATGTCATATAATCACAATACCGCAGATATTTTCCTGCTTCTGTACTATAAAAAGTTTTATTATATCTACGAGTATTAGATAGTTTAGCGTCATGTTGGAACATGCAAAAAGACAAATCAAAATTTCAGAAGTTCACACATTCACATCATCTATTCTAATTATGCCTGTGGTTTGAGCTTATCACAGTTTGCATAATATCACTTTGTAAACTACCATGTCACCATAACAATAAATGTTATTTATTTCCAACCTTCCCAGGTATCCCCTCCAAATGAGAACCTCATCATCAGGTCTCGCAACCGTCCGTGGTGGGAACGCTACCAGCCCATCTCTTACCGCCTGGAAACCCGCTCTGGTAATCATCAGCAGTTCGCCAACATGGTCAGGAGGTGCAACAACGCTGGGGTCAGGTTAGTTTGATTGCTACGCAGAAAAGGCTCATATTCCTCGTCAGAAGATCGCCGTCAAATGGACATTTAGGACAAGAGTTTCTTTTTTGCTAACCCTCAGAATAAATCTTACAGAAAAAACTGTTAGCGTTGATGTTAAGAAAGCGATCATATTGTGAAACAATTCATTCTGAAATGTTCGGTATGTTTATCATAAGTTGACACCAATGATAGCCGCTAGCGTTCGCGTAAACCATTTTGACGTATTTATTTCAGGAATTTCGGTAGAGTCATTTGAAAAGGAACCAAAAACGGCATACAAATTTCTGAACGCAACGATCACCGTAAACGTAATGGCAACTCATGGTAGACGTACAGTTTTAATCACTATAATTCAACATAGCGAGCTGTCAATTAGCGTTTTTTTAATTTGAACTGGTAATAAAAGAAAGCTACATAGGTTAATGAAGAACAGAGGCAGTTTCAACAATGCGCTGTGACAGGTACACTGTTACGCGTTAGAACTTCAACTTTACTAGTTTCAGTCTTGTATATTTTTCAACCTTTTCAGAATCTACGTCGACGCCATCATCAACCACATGACAGGGACCTGGAACGAGAACGTCGGTACCGGAGGCAGTACTGCCAACTTCGGAGCATGGCACTACCCAGCGGTGCCTTACGGCAGAAACGACTTCAACTGGCCTCACTGTGTTATTCAGCCACATGACTACGCGACTAATGCTGTCAGAGTACGTAAAAATTATATACCCATTATCTGCCAAGTAAACTTTTTAAAATTACATACCTTACCTAAACGCACGGGCGTGATGTGTGGCACTCAAGGTGTTAAGGATTTGAATACTTTACAGAATCCCCAGTGAGTTTGCAACAGGAATTGTGATATCTGACGTAATTTAGGTGTGGTGGGTATAACACCAAATGCAAGGCAGTCTTCATATTTCATGTCGAAGTACCTATAAAGTGTGTTCCCTTCTTATGTAGAAATTACTCTATATACATTTGTTCATGTTAAAAAAAATATCTTCCATCGCTAAAACTGTATCTGTTTGTGGTTAACTGGTGGAGAATGCCATAGGTCTGCAATTTGTCCTTTAAATTTTAATATAAAAAGATTTAATAAATCAATATATGATGGTTGTTGGTCTAATCACGGCGCTCGCCATATACGGCAAGGTTATGCGCCTAAAAGTTAGAATAAATTTTTGCCAATCTGGGGAATCGAACATACAATCCAGGATTTTGAGCACATCAGTCATATTTCCTCTTATGTTGCCAGCACAAGGACAAAGGCATCACACAAGCAGCTCCCTTGTGAGTTATGAGCTCTGCTTCCTTACTCAACAACATGAACTTTACTGTACACTGCCCAAGTGGTGTTTCCCTATGGTATGCCCTACCTCTCAAGCACTGTACTGTCCCATTATATGTGATAGTGTCCAATCGTGACCAATTTTTCTTTATCCCCTGGACAGTTAAATTGTTAGAATGATGATGAATATTTCAACGATGATATTTTTGTCACAGGTCCGCAACTGCGAATTGTCTGGTCTTAAAGACTTGAACCAAGGATTAGCACACGTTCGCAACATGATTATCCACTTCATGAACTCCCTGATCGATATGGGTGTAGCTGGCTTCAGGTAAACTATTTTTTTTAATAAGCCATTTGATATACTGTATGAACAGAGATACAACATACATTTTTAAGTAGGAAGATCCAACTTGAGCTAAGTGTTCTCTTCCTTAGGGATTGTGACGGCATGCAAATGTGGAAAGTTGAATTAATAATTCAATGCTAAGGAGATCTTAAACTAAAATCATTTCACCCCAAAACAGCAAAGCAGTTTAAATAAAGATGAAACTACTCTAACAGTTTATTGTGGGGTCAATGCCTGCTTATTTCTCATATTTGTTTATTTGCTTGTCACATGGTTTTACAGATGGAATAATAAAAGCCAGTACATACAATAAACACATGACACCCCGCTGCGGCACCGCAGTATAGATTAAAGAAGGCGTCACACAAAGTAAATCAAATAAAGAATAACAAAGACAAGTCATGAACCCACGAAACAAACAATAGGTACAATACAACCGTTGCAAAGCATTATCTGTAAAGAACTCGTCGAGTGCATAGTATGCTTTTCCTATAAGGTAGATCTTAAGTTGGTTTGTGAAAGGCTTTATTTATTTGATATCTTTTATATTACAAGGGATTTTATTATAGATTTTAATGGACATCCAATGGGGACCCGATCTGATTAGTTGAAGGGGGTTGCCCACTGGAAGTTTTCATTTATTGCCATATCTATGTAGAGCTTGTCTAATCTTAAATGAGGCGCCCCTCTACCGCCTTCACGCACACAATATACATTGATCGTTCAGTAGGCATTTGGATTAGAACCTAGGAGCATGCGTCGTTTGTTCGCAAAAGTACACTCGGCACATCTAAATTAAGAAAAAAAGTAGTGGGGCGCGTCATATCAAATTAGACAAGCTCAAGACTGCTATCTGCGTACAGCATACTGACAAGTTCTTTTCTCACAGAATCGACGCAGCTAAGCACATGTGGCCCAGCGACCTCAACGTCATCTACAACAGACTGAGAAACCTGAACACAGCCCATGGCTTCCCTAGCGGTGCTCGTCCCTTCATCTTCCAGGAAGTCATCGACCTTGGCGGAGAAGCGGTCAGCCGTAACGAATACACACCTTTGGGAGCAGTTACTGAATTCAGATTCGGTCTGGAATTGAGCAGAGCGTTTACTAGAGGCAACCAGCTGAGATGGCTATCGAACTGGGGTCCGCAGTGGGGTCTTCTTGCTTCGAACGACGCCTTGACGTTCATCGACAACCATGACAACCAGAGAGGCCACGGTGCTGGTGGCAACATTTTGACATACAAGCGGTCTAAGCAGTACAAGGGGGCTATTGCCTTCATGTTGGCTCATCCTTACGGACAACCCCAGTTGATGAGCAGTTTTGCTTTTACCGATACTGAAGCCGGACCTCCGATGGACCGTTATCAGAACCTTGTTTCTCCTTCTATCAACTCTGTAAGTATTTTTTTGGTTCTATGTCATTATTATTTTTCTTATAGTTAAGGTAGTAAAGCCAAATTCTAACCAATAATGAGTCAGCTTTCAAGTTAGTATATTTTTAGGTATGAGCGCCCGGAATCTCGACTTCGGAACTCAGCGGAGCACATCAAAGTGTGGAATTACTACTCACCTGCCTAGATAGAGTCAAACAACTATGTAAATAATCAAGAGAGATTGGCAAAAAAAATTCCAGCTGCTCCTGCTATTCATTATGGTCATACCTCAGAAAGTTTTAGAATGCATATTTTTTATCCACAAAATCAAAGTGACCGACGTAGCCCAGCAGGTAAAAGTTTGAGTCACAGCCAGTTGGCAAAGCACATAATGGATACCATTCGATTTTAAATAAAGCATGCCACTTGCAAACAGTCGTTCTGGACATGTATGTTGGAGGTCTATGTTGATCAGTAGACATTTTGTGGTCGCTTAAACATAATAATGGGAATAACTTAATTATTTTTTCTGATTTAAATAGGATGGTAGCTGCGGCAACGGATGGGTGTGCGAGCACCGTTGGCGCCAGATCTCCCAGATGGTTGCCTTCCGCAACGTCGCCGGCAACACTGGCGTCAACAACTGGTGGGACAACGGCAGCAACCAGATCTCCTTCTGCCGTGGCCGCCAAGGATTCATCGCTTTCAACAACGACCACTTTGATCTGAACCGTTCACTGCAGGTATGGTATTGTTCGTAGGTTTTGATTTACTAACAAGAAACCTGGTTTTTGACTAATTTAGTTTACCTGATTTGTTTATATTTTTATTAATATGATGCACAACAGCAATAAACTATTCAAACACATTTATTCAATCGAAGATTTTGGGTTATTCAACATAAATGACAATAAATATACAATAAAATTCTTGAAACGAATCAAATTATAAAATTACTATAAAGAAAATAATTCATAGTACCTTCATAATTTCAGTATAGTATAGGCGCCGCGTCCAGAGCAACATCCAGGGATTTGAGGACCAGAGAAAGACTGATCTCGACAACAAACGTGATGAAATAAAGGCCAGACCACCTACGGCTATTCAGTATAATTATAGTAACGGAGTCCTGACGTGTAGTGCATGTGAACGCACCTTTAGGAATAAGATCGGTTACTGCAGCCATCTTAGAGCACACGAGCGGGCGTCACAACTGACCCGCAACCAGAACTAATACAGTCGCTGTAGTCGAAACCGGCTAGAAAGGATGATGATGATGATGATAGTTATGAATGATTTAAACCACGACTTAAATTAATCATGCTACAATGAATGATGGTTCATGTACCGACAGTAAAATCGTTCAGCAAATGCCCTCAGGATACTGTTATGTTCAGTTACGGATCATTCTTCCTATGTTTGCATGCAAAAGCATACACCACAAGCCAAAAATAGCCGACCGAATATTGATAGCTTTCAGTTGGCTTCCGAAGCGCAGGCTTCATATTGTTTCGAATTAAGTATTCCATATTCGTGTAGGTGCTTAATCCTGGAAATTATTCCATTACAGACGTGCCTACCAGCTGGTCAATACTGCGACATCATCTCTGGCTCCCGCAGCGGTAACCGTTGCACCGGCAAGACTGTCACCGTCAACAACAGCGGTTACGCCCACGTCACGATTGGTGCTAACGAGTACGACATGATCCTTGCCATCCACGTCGGAAACCAGGTGAGGATATTACCAATGACATTAAAAAAATTAGAGTGGTTAAAACCGCTTCCTATAAGCCTGCCATGAGTTGCCACTTTGAATTTACGTTATCGTTTGCGTAAATATTTGTATGGGATTTCGTACAACAGAGGATGTTGAGTCGAAATGTAACTAAACAACGGTAACATAACGTAACAATAGCATCTTAAGGTACCGCTTTTTAATTCCATTACGACTTAACTGAGGCATACAAGGCGAAATTCCAGACAAATACTTCACGCAAACGATAACGTTTTAAAGTGGCAATTTAGGGTAGACGTACTGATGTAGTAAATCAAGTATTTCGAAGCGCAATCACTAACTTAAAGCTATCTTGCTCTTGTAACATTCTCTATCTGTTACTTGTGACTTGTGAATTTGAGGTTATAAACATCGAGAATATATTTCTCACGTGCAGTTCTACAAAATTGGTAGCAACTCAAGCGCATAACTCTGCCAGTTCGTTTTACAAAAAAAAAGAAATTATTCCTAAGTTACCTACCATTGATGAGTAGTTGACTGAACTAACTAATTCTCTCTGTCAACTGCAAAAGTTGCTACTTGATAGTGCATATTTATTTTCCGTGAAAAATTTCCACATATTCCACTATCTAAATTACAGTCGACAAAAACTGAAGTCTCACATGCAACATGAAAGTTTAAACCGGTTTTAAGCAACACTGTAGAGTTTCAGTCATGCACTGAAAATCTGCATACAAATTATGGTTAATCGGATATGCTAGTTAAGACTTTTCGTGTAAGTTAATGTACAAATTGGCCCGATTCTTGCATGAAATTACGGTTAGAAACAATCATTTATTGACGACACGATTGGCGTAGTGCGCTATAGCACGGTGTCTCGCCTCGATTACCGCAGTGTCCCGGGTTCGATTCCCGGTCGGGTCAATTCAGGAAACGACCTTTTCTGAATTGACTCGGGTCTGGGTGTGCTGGGAGACGCCCCTAGCTTATTTCCTTGTGTGGTACCTCGTAACACAGGGATATTAATCCCTATTTCGAGGCCATTACAAGAGGTGTGTTGTCTGGCGCATATTTATTTATTATTTATTTATTTATTACTATGATTGCCAAATGACAATAGCGCTTCTATAATATCTATCAATGTTAATATTAATAACATAAATCAAATAGGTAACAAAACCACGATATTCTAAACTGTGACGCTCTCCTAGTGGAGGCGCCATCATCGTATTCTAGTTTTTAACGCCCGAATCCACAAACGTCAAGCAAAGCTGAGCAGTCCTTACATATATAGCTGTCCCTTTCATTTCTATTGACATGTGAAAGGGCAGCATCAATTTGAGGTGCCCTCAAGTTCTGATTAGCGCTTGTGGATACGGGGGTAAGAATACCAAAGTTGAATTTCACAGTGGATTTCTCAAGCAGGGTCCCGTGCAAGTTCTTAAGAACCGCTCTACTGATCTTATGTCTACCATGAGTTTCCGTCACGTAAATATAGTTGTGTCCAGACACTGAAGTATGCCATGTTTAGCATTTTAAATCACTAGGGGCGCTGTACCGAATTCCCATACAAAACCGTCAACGCGGTTTACGCGGACGCTAGCGGCTGTCATTGGTGTAAAGTCATGGTAGACATACTGATAATATATGATGATTTACGGCATCCTCGATAAATGTTTTTTTTTGTTGAAAATTTGATAATTGTTTTCTTTTATTTCAGTCGAGGCTGTAGGTGCTACTTTGGTGACAAGAGAGTTAAAGACTAGAAAGTTTAACTGTGAATTCTCGGTAAATAAATTTACCTGTAAATATGACAATACACTCGTATTTATAATAAAATATGCTGTCTTTTTTACGCCTTCGAATGCTGATGGTAAAATATTTATTAGCTTAAAATATGCTAGAATTACATGTAACACTAGGTTCCAAATGTATGTAGCTGTACTGCTTCAAATAATACAAAACTTCAGGTAAAGTAATCAGCATGACTGTGCTGTCACACTGGGGTGAGGGCCTTGTTGCAATCACACTAATTGACAAGGTGGGTTATAAAAACCCGGCCGTGTTTCAAAAACCGGATGAAGCCCGAGGGAGTAGAAGTTACTTTACTAACTACGCGTCTACTGAGGCTGTCTAAACTGAACATGTACTGGAAAAACCAAGGACGATTACCGAGGATACTGAAGCGCTTTTTTTCCGTACAAACCTAGTCCCCTGTTTCCTCTCCCTGGATACTAGAGATATGTTTTTTTAACAAAAAATCCATTGCCACTATGGACACATGCCGATAGGGAGATTAGGGTTTTCCTTTATTTAATAAATTATGTATTATAAGAGCTATGGACTTTCTAGATCGAAAAAATTGGTTAGACTTTCCTCTGGAATCAAACATCTAGAAAACTAATTTGACTAGTTAATATAAAAAGAGGAAAGCATAGAAACACGGCCAAAGTCATTATTTTATTTTAAATGAAAAAAGGAACTTAATCTGTCAACTTTTCGAAAAGGGATCAGTGGACAACGGAACGTCGATGTTGTGTACTTTTGATAGGTAATTTCGGTCCAACACTTGTCTCTTTTGCACTCTGCGGGGGCTTGAGGTTAGCACGACACAGAAAAAGATTTTACAAATACCTATTTTTAAAATGTCTCGCCTGTGCTGTGTCCTCTCAATTTTTTTAAAACGGGCTGAATTTTACCGTGTTAGCTAGAAACCTGCCTATCATCATTATTCCACTGCTTGTACTTTCTCATCTTCTATTGTACCATTTTATCTTTGAGGAAAACCTAAAGTAAGTAAAAAAAGTAAAGTAATTAGCCTATGTATATATTGTCCCACTGCTGGCCCAAGGCTTCCATCATTGAAATCAAGTCATCGCTACAATTGATGGGTATTGGCTTTAATCACCACGCTTGCCAAATGAGAGTTGGTTATCAGAAACCCGGGCTATGTTCCGAAAAATCCGATTGCACACTTTGCCCGACCTTTGAATTCAACCCGGAACCCCGAATCCCGGAATTTTAATGTACTACACACTATTAAATGAAATATTGTGAATTGCTTAAAAAGCACACGTTTTATCACTTACCCGATTTCATTTTGGATTAGACGTCAGGTGTAACAGCCAATTCGAGAAAAACAAAACAGTCAATACCTATCATTGCTACTGTTTTTTCATTAGACATATATTTACACAGGTACGTCCAAATCCCAAAATAAAGGAGCTTCAGTCGGCCAAGCCACCTAACCAAACACGCCACCGGACATCTGATAAATTCGACATATCGCAAACACAGCGACGACTCCAAACATAATACAGTGGCCAACGAAGACACAAATTGTACTAGATGATGTATTCGCATTCGCATGTAGGTTTTGACGACACGATTGACGTAGCACGGTTTCTTGCCTTGACTTGCGTTGTGTACGGGGTTCGATTCCCGGTCAGATCAATCAGGAAACGATCCTTTATAAAATAGCTCGGGTCTGGGTGCGCTGGCGCCCCTGGCTTAATTCATTGCCTGGTACCTCGAAGCACAGGGATGGTGCATATTTTGATTTATACTTCGCCTGACAAAAAGGAGTGCACCTAATATAACGCTGCATCTATTAGTTAATACTCAACCGTTGGCAATGGATGTTATTATATACTGATTATGACATCCGTTGCCAAGTCATGGTAGGCATACTTGCCTACCATGAGTTTAATTAAACCAATGACAGCCGCTAGCGTCCGCGTAAACCGCGATGACGTTTTTGATGTGGGATAACGGTACAGCGCCCTTAGTGATTATAAATGGAACCAAAAAAGGTAAACAAATTTCTGACGTCAACTATTGTATATTATATTCATTCATTATAGCATCAGACAGAAGTAAAAAAAGTTTCTTTTTAGGGTACACTTTGTGGTAAAAGTAAATAAACATAATTACTTCTAAGATTTATACCGAAATTATTAAAATCTATTTATATAGCAGCTACCACACTTATTGTTCTCATTTAAAGTAAAGTAACTTCAGAATTTATGAGGCTTTTGCTTAAATTAATTATTTTGTCTTGCATCAAACTGTTTTGTCGATGTAAAAATCTAAAAAAAGCAGGGATTTTTATCCGAACACATTTTTACTGTCACTATAACTCTACCAAATCTAAAATGTTACATAATTCCTTCATAAGTTGTGGCGGAAGGGGTTTTCAATTTCGCGAGGTTATACTCAGGTATGTCATCGTTATGGCAACGTCAAATGCAAATTGTTGTTCATTTTGGCCCCCCTGCTTCTCATTTCTAATGTTATAATGAATGAAGTATAGTTTACGTGACAGAAACTCATAGTAGACATACAGGTAGATTTACGGTCACCAATCCTCTTCCTTTTATCTACTGTTCTGAAATCCTAGAACTTGGTGGATTAATTAAATGATCTCTATTGCACAAACAAGCAAAAACCACAGGATAAACAGTGTAAAGACATCAAATATACAAATAAGGCGGTCTTATCCAGGCAACCTTCTGGAGAGTTTTTATCCGAAATCAGGTGAATTCCGGTGAAAACAATATCGTGACATCATAAATAACCAATGAAACATGTTTAATTTTCCTACAAACGGACCGCCTTGCGATATCTACTTAGGTATAAGTCTGTGGTGGCCAACGTAAATATTATACTTGCGCCAGAAATAAGCGGATTTAGCGAGCACAAATTGATGTTGTCGGATTATTGACGGTCGGACATGTGGCAGGGTGCCTGTTTACCACCAAATGCACCTCATCAAAATCATCGCTTGACCTACTGATGTGGCCCAAAGGGAATGTGCGCGAGAGATAATCAAATCTATATACACAGATGTGTACATATAGTCTAAATATGGCTGTTTAATATGGCTCTCGCCAACTATTAACCGAAAAGTCGATTTAATAAAAACACACATAAACATACCATCACGACTATATCCCAAAAGGGGTAGTCAGGGGCAAGTGACTGTCACCGTCATGGTAAACGGAACACTCAGAAGCCCACTTTTCACTAATGGTGGATATGGTTTTTCGTCCTTATGTACCCAACGTAGTAGGTGGTGAGCCTTCCGCCGTTATCAGAGTTGATTTGGTTTTTTTATCGATGTCTTCGATGATCCTAGTCGTGGTGCTTCACCACCAGGCCACGAGGTAATTTTATAAAGTAGCATCAACATTGCCTTCATCTTTTCCCTGAGGCCTTATTACGTTCTCTTAAAGCTTGCTCGCATTTGTCCGTGAATTGGGCGTCCTGGCATTATGGTTTAATGATCTCTTATTCCCAGTCACGTGACCATAACGTCACGCAAGTTCAACTTCTGCGCGGCGTTTTGACGTTTCATACCATTGTTCATCTGTCAAATAGTACCAGTCTTAGATAAAATCGAAATTGATAACTAATCCGTTGGGAAAAAGGTGATTTTATGTTTATGTTTATCTAATATTAATTGATTTAGTATCTATAGATTTATTATTTGATTTAATCTAAGGTACCAGTCAAAATTTTTTTGCTCTAGAAAAAAGTGACATCGTAATACCGTAATACAAAATGAGCGTTTTTTCTTTACGGTCACGCTGCGATAATCCCAAAAGATTGTTATATGGCCCCAGGTCAAAAATTTAGAAGACCCGCCAAATGGTAGGTAGTGGGTATTTCTGTTCAAAATTGAAACAATAAAAATGGGTATTTACAGAAAATTACAAAATCTCTGTACAGCGTCCGAAGTTCTGTGCTGTGGACTATGTACAGAGATTTTGTTTGTAGGCCTCAGGATTTTTTTTACACAGGTTCAACATTTACGAAGCCTAAGCTGTGGTGTGCAGATGTACCTACATAGAAAAAGACAAAGCCTTTGGACATAATTAATTTAATGTCCCTATTATGTACATCAGTAATCCCATCTAATGAAAAAAGACAAGGCAATTGATTTTGTACTGGATACTTAAGGCGGAGGTTTTTCTCAGAAGGGACTAATTGCTGCTATTATTACCAATACTTCAGTCAAGGTAATGCATTTTGTATCGACTCATTGGAGGAGAAAAATGGGCAGTTATCTTACCATTGTCTACCGTATCACGACATGAATAAAGACGAAATTGCCTAGTCAGAGTAGCTAGGAAATGACGATTCTTCTGTTCATTAATAATTCAGCGTTGAGGGTAAATAATATAAAGTTGGGTAGGTAACTTTGCATGGCTCCGTAGATTCCTTTTACCCATTCGAAGCCTCTGTTTTATTGAAATCCTTTCCGACTTTTAAACTCGAGTTAAATTTGTCCGATTCAAAATCGATTATGTTGACTGACTTGAATAAATAAAACACTGTTAAGTCCTACTTATTTAATGTCATGAACGCTTGATTGTTCGCAGGGTAACCATATTTTAGTATTCCAGTAAAAAATAAATTCTTGTATTTATATATTTATTCATACGTTCATTGCATAGTCACTATACGAGAGTTGTTGTAACTAAATTCCCTACTAGGTATGTAACTGATATATTTTTTAAAAAAGTACGTGCTTTGGAGAAAATAGAATTTACTAGTAGATTCGTTTTAAATATAGTTATGGCTTATGGTGTTATATTTTACAGACTTTCAAAACATTCTGACTTTGCAATGAATATACTAACCTTTTGCTATCACTTCTGAGCTTTCCACATTCAGTTCGATGCTGTACTGCCATCTTCTTCATGTCTTCTTTCCACCTGTCATAGGTACTTGAGAACTTGTCTGCTGAGTCATTCGACACCCATTTTCACGGTAGTTAGGGTATAGTGAATTGATTAAAAATACTTGAATCCAAAGAAGACTGCTCACTAAACTTGAAAGCTACTCATACAAACAAGTGGTCACCCTGCGTAACACAATTCAAGACTGTATTTCTAAACTCCTAAGACCAAAATCAAAGTTGACTTCTTGTTTTATTTACACTGATCGCTTTAACTTTGAATTGACGCAAATGAACGATAGAGAAACCCTTTCCTTGGATTCCATTTTTGAATAAATAAACTGTTAATGAGGAAAATAAGATGCTTAAGATTTATTTGTAACATTCAAATTTGAATTTAAATTCATTCATTCGTCATCAAAGGTAGTACAAGCTGGTATGGTGATAAATTAACGAGAAGCTCCATGATGCGCATTCAAAGGCATACGAAAAGCATTACAATTTAACAATTTTAACACAACACAATAAATAAAAAAAACATAAATAAAAAAAATCAAAACATGACAATAAAATATGAAATAATATTTTAAAAATTGAATATATATTGAAATTAGGCTGATAAAGATTGCAGGATTCGGGTGGGTGGTCTTCAGCTCAGTGGTTACGAGTACCAGTTTAGTCGCTAAAGGTCGAAAAGTCTTCAACAGACTTTTTGGAACTGGTCAAAAAGTCTGTTGAAAAACTATTTCTTTCACAGACTTTTTGACCTTGAATAAATATTGTGATTGGGAAGACTGGTTTGTGTTATCTTTGCTGTTTCTGTTTTCAATGAGACACGGAAAACGCCAAATAAAGTCTTCTCATTAATAATTGCCTGCGACAGCACTCCGTGAGAGTGATGTCGTAGCGCCGTAGCCCCCACAAATGACTACGATTTTTGCAAAAACTACTACATTGACTCTGTATTTCTCCCGTAAAGAAAATAGTCTATGTAACTCGCTGATAATTTAGCTTTAAATTGGTGAAATAAACCATTATTTTGTAAGATTATCCATTTCACAAACAAAAAATCAAATTGAATCTTTCCTATTTATAATAGTTAGATACTTCTTTTTAGTGGAAAAGTGGTTAGATACTTCCATACTTCCAGGGCGCCGTTTTGTCGGAGTTCAGGGTTTCAGTTCCAGAATACAAGTTTTGTGATTATTAGTAGTCAATAGTAAAATTGTTTAGTGAATAAGCCTTCAGCGGGTTTCTGCGTGAAATGGCTAGATAAATATATAACAGTGCTCATATGTTAGTATTTTACACCTACAGCTCTAATTAGTATGAGGATACCATTTTGCCTTTCCGAAAGCTCAAATTCACCTGAACAAACTAGCTAACTTCGCCACAAAACAAAACTTATAAGCAACGGCATACTACGCCGCGTGAGCCCCCGGCCTCAGTCGACCGGTGGCGCCCCCGAGAGCGAACGTGCCACGTGAAGCTCCGCGAACCCGCGCTCGTCGTACATTTTTAATACCCGACCAATACTGGGAACCGAAATTAAAATCGAAATTGGAACACATCGATTTCGGCGATTAAATTTTTTTTTCTAGTGTCTGTGGCAGTGAAACTCTGTGGCCAGATGGTGGCTCGGTGCGTTGTTTGAAGCGTGTTAAGCAAGTTTTTGAAGTGTACGCGTGCCGAGTTCTCTGGGCGGGCGTCCTGAGATTCTTATTTCGAGGGGGTAAGTTGTATATTTGAATGTTTTATAATTTAGTGAAATTAAGTTTAATATAGGTAAATATTTCTTCAAGTTACCGAACCCCGAGCTTGACCGCAAATTACTCGTACGTCCAACTTGTAATCTTGGTGTCGGAACTGATATACTTATGAACCTAAATACATCGTAACACCCAGACACAATATTAACACAAATGGTCTTCACTTTGATCTGGCCTAGTTGGGTATCACACCGACATTCAACTGATCCAACTAGCAAGAGATCCCCCTAAGGTAAAGAGTGACAAACTTATTAAAAGTAATTTTACTTACCGACCCAAAGAAAAGGGAATATTTTTTGTAAATCAACTGCGCTGTATTTTTCCTAAGGGATGTGATATAAAACATGTTTAAAAAACCATTCAAGTAACTTGGGCTCTAATTTACCTACTTATTTTTTTTATCAACGAATAGGTTGTGTATTATTATTCACTCGGATGAAAACTTAATTACTTACCTACAAAAAAAAATCAAAATTGTTTACAAGGAATTTCCTGTTTCCACGTTTTTACATACGCGACTTTTCTAAAGTGGCAAATCACAAGATAGGTTTTAATCGTAAGGCAATCCGTGCGCTATATGCTAGTATCAACCTAGTAACTATCACAAGTGATTAATCTAGACCGACTTCAGCGTACTAGTAAGCAATTCAGGTTTTTGATTTCTACGTCACCAACGGTCACCCAGCACCCTGCAACGGCAAAAGCCAATTTTTATCAAAAGCAATTTAATCATATTTCTAGTTAGCTTGTACAGTCAACCAAAATTCAAGTGTCTCTCTTTGGTCTTTATTCCCGCGTAGTTGGTGTTTTCGTAGCAATGAGGGATCATCTTAGGCTGGCCATAGTACGCTTTCACTGAGGTTAACTGTATCAGTCGAACAATGATTGATCACAGAACAAACTTGGACATAAAATGGTCGTGAAGATCAAATAAGTTGGACTTTGATTGGCACTCGCGGATTGCGTCTTTACCGGTAAACGGAACGGAATGAATAAACTATGAAGATAGACCCATTTCTAGTACGTCTACCACGAGTTGCCACTTTAGATTTACATTATCGTGCGCGTAAAAAAATGTATTGGGATTTGACATTGTCATGTCAAGTCATGTGTCATCACAATACATTTTGTTTACGCGAACGATAACGTAAATTTTAATTGGCAACTCGTGGTAGACGTACCTACTGAACGAAGGGTAAGTGACTGTTTTCTTTGCATTCAACTTGAGCTTTAGTATGGAGCATGGTATACTAAATAAATCGTTATACAGAATTATTCAAATTTAACGATAGAAACATGAAAAAATCGACCTTATCTTAGGGGTCAAGCTGGTATCCAGCCCGCGTCTTTCGAAATCCAGATGGCTACTCTTCCGACTGATCGTGTCCATTTACAGATCTGGCGAGTTTGTCTAGTGTATTTTACATTGTAAGCCAACGTTGTTTCATGATAGAGAATTGATATAATACATACTAAAAATAAAAATTCACTTAATTCTATTAAATTTTTTTTCTTATCACTTTTCGTTCTTCAAACGCTTGGATGATATCTTGCAGGTACTTTATTACTTAGATTCATATATTTTGCTCAAATATAATGGTTATATTCACTTACATTCAGACACAAAACCATCAAAATGTTGTGACTCAGGCCATTACGAAAATCAATGGACTAGTGTAGTTAAAAAACAACTCTGAGACTAATTCCTTGTTATGGACTCTCACTTCGTCGTTTTGAAGACTCATGTCTTTTACAAGAAAACTTGAGTGAGGATTCAAAGGAATCTAAGGACTTACAGGACTGTGATCTACTAAGATTCGTCTTTGATTCAGATTGTGTTTGGACTACCAAACACAATGAAACAAACAACTAGGCACGGCTTATGTCTCGCAATTAATACTAGAATTAAGTCTTTTAGAACACTACGAGTACCTAGTATTGACGAGTATGATGTGGGTGATTATGAAAACTGTAGAACAAACCCTAAAATTGTCTCACTGTTGGACAAAGGTCTCATTGACATCGTTTGAATAAATCTGTTTATTAAACACAAATTATTTGCTAAGCGTTTCATTCTAACAATTTGCGCCGTTTGAATAAGTGTTTCGCTGGTTAAATTGACAATTCAAAGGAATTTGATTGTGCCGTTTTGATAGAACTGTTAGATGGTGAGCTAGATTTGATGGATGATTGATTGCGGCTATTTATTTAGCAGGTACTTGTTCATTTCCCCCCTTTTTTAGTAGAGAATAAGATGTTAAAAAATAACATTATTTAAAGCTGGTTTCAAACAAGGTTGTTTGTTTGCATGCACTGCACCCGCGTAAACTGAACGTCTTCACATTCAATTTAAAATACCGTCCTAACTAAGTTTCATAGGTTGCATAAAAATCCACCCAGTATTCGCTCTCACCCAGGAATCGCCCGTAACCCTGGAAAATACAATAACAACAATTTCTTTTTCTGTAATCATTGGCTTTTATAATTTTTGATATTCAAATATAGTATAATATGAATTTGAATACATAAATTCTATATGCTATTTCCTTAATTCTGTTTATATGCCTATGACTTAAAAATCGATTTGTATAGGAAAAATGTCAATCCCGTCGCTCTCATGCGTCCATATCGGCAAACATTATGCTTTACACAACTTTACTCACGTCATAATCAACGCGCATTGTTTGTAATATACGCGTTATATCCGGATTAGTACTATTTTAGCATTTCCACGGCCTCCCGGACGGTATGAACGAACGCTAACGAATGTATGAAGATATTGACCGAACATGATGTAAATATTACTTATTGTACACTAATAATAATAACTTAAAGAAAGGACAAACATTGTACAATTTGGGCGGCTTTATCGCTAAAAAGCGATTTCTTCCAAGAAACCCACAATCAACGCACAATTGTCAAGAATGGCAGGGCAAGTAAGTCCTTGAAAGAAAAGTTCAGAATAATCTAGGAAGAAGAAAGAAAGATAGAATTTTTTTATTGACCCATGAATGCAACAATTTCAACACAAAAGGTACAAAAATATTTAGAACAAAACACAGATCAAAAATATAACAACGAAATAGTAGGCAAACCAGGGGGCCGATCGCGCTAAAAAAATTCGACTGAAACGTAATTGAACGTCAACCAAAGCGCAACTTTTTGAACATTCCGTATCGCGCTAATGATTTGACAGCAAGTTGAGACGCTACGTGGTCCAGGACCCTGCCTTAGCATAAGCCACTGCCGCAGGCACGCACGGCAGAGACGCCGGCATTCGGCAGGGGCTGCTGAAGTCATCCATCCTTTTTTTTTGTTTAATTTAAAATTTTACACAATATTTTTACTACTGGTACAAGTGATAAGAAAAAATATCCAAATAAAAATTACATTATTTACGTACAAAGCAATCAGTACAGTTAAAACCAAAGTACAAAAGAAAAGGCAGAAGGGAGGGGGAAGTGAACTAAGATTTATTTTTTCATTGAGAACCCACATGGGTAGTTTCATTTGGTAATTATGGGTTATAGCAAGTTATGAAGTAATATAAAACGTTAATTTGAATGTACGTAAGTGTTGAGCCTAGGTATTTTAGCCAAGTCACTGCGGGTTATAAACCACCCTTATTAAATAAAGTTATTGCTAGAATTACTAATTCACCACACTTTCCAAATGTTCTTTCATAAAAAGCCTGAAAAAATAATGACTGACCTGTGATTCAAACCCTTTCGGACCGAGCCTCTCACAACCATGGCGTGAATCTTATTGCGTTTATATTTAAAAATATTTTATGAAGCCATGATACCCATCCACTGTAGCGATGACATGATTTCAATGATGGACGCGTTTGCCCAGCAGTGGGACAGTAAATAGGCTTATTACTTTACTTTTCTTTACTTTGCGTGTGCGTGAATGCGGTGGAGGGGCGCGTCATTTCAGATTATACAAGCTCTATCTATTGTATTATTATTTGACGACCGACTTGGTGTAATGGTTAAGAAGTTGGCTACTACACCAGAGGTCGCGGGTTCGATCCCCGCACAGTACAAACATTTGTGTGCATGAACATGTCTGTTTGTACTGGTCTGGGTGTCTTTTATGTATAATAAGTATGTATTTACAAAAGAAAATGTATTTAAGTATGTTTATCCGTTGTCTAGTATCCCATAACACAAGCTTTAATTAGCTTACTTTGGGGCTAGATGGCGCTGTGTGGAATAATGTCCAGGGATATTTATTTTTATTATTTGTTGATCAGGGCGGTTCCAGACATGCGCCTGGAACGCGTTTGGTACGCATGCAACCGCGCAAAAAGGCGCCTTGTACCACACGCAATACTCTACAAGCGTTGACGTGCTTGAATTATACAACAATCTACGCGAATCTGGGTTTTTGGAGCGCGAAATGTATGGTAAAAACATAAGAACTCTACTAATTTTAATAGCTTTAATCTTCTATACTAATAATTTAAAAGCAAAGTCCAGTAGCTTTAGGTTTTGACACCTAAAGCTACTAAGGACCGATTTCATAAAATCTTTCACCATTATTTATTTATTTAGACTTACAGCTAAGCCAACACGTTTACATGCTAAAACAAAAAAAATATAAAAAAGAAGAAAGCAATACCAAATACTTTCATTTCATAAACAAAAGAACTAAAACTTAAGTCCGACAAATTGTACTCTTTCTTTGTGCAATGAAGAATAAATAAATAAATAATAAAACTATTAAACGGTCTAAATTTACTTAACAAAATTAGAAAGTTAATTTTTTGAAGCAATCTGGAAACCGAGTCTTTAAATATTTCAGCATCCTGGAACTCAGATAGAACAAAATTGATTAAAGATTATAAGGCTTCATTATTATCAAGTAAAATAGGCTACATTTTAGGCTACATTTTACCAGGAGAAATAGTCTATGTGGCTGAAGTTGCTGAAAATTGGTTTAAAAATAAATACCGTAGTTTGTAATTCCATACATACATACGAAATTCAGTCTGCACTGTCTAGAAGGCAAACTCCGGGGAATGCTGAATGTGTAAACATGTACCTACTTACTAGTACTTGAAACTTAAATGATGGATCTCTGCGTTAACCACCATCAACATCGAATAGTTTGCGAAAATGACTGGTTAATAATAGAGAACGTCGTGGCTTAGAGGTTAAGCATCCCAACTCGGATCTTGGATCGTGTGGTTCCGAGTTCAAATCTGGCCAGAACCATCTTTGTGTTCATTGTTACAATTTAGACTAACTGTCTGGTCTTGGAAAACATCGATAGAAAACCAAATCAACCCGGATCACGGCGGAAGGCTCACGACCTACCACGTTGGTTTCTTAAACCATTGGTGAGAAGTATAAGAAGAAAACTTTTTTTTTAACCCACGCAAGATTTTAGTGTCAATTCATGTGTGTCATACATAAATTGACACTAAAACTAAATACAAATAACTTATCTTAAAACTCTAACAATGACAGCGCGAGTAGCGTCCTAAGTGTCACTGGTTTCTGAAAACCCCGTTTGGTATATAGTCGTGATGTTGTGTGAATGTGTAAAAATAAAGACCTTGCTGTCTGAAAATTAATTTCAGGATGTTCAGCGAGTGACGTAAGTAGCCTACGTCACTCGCTGAACATGCTGAACATGCAAAAAGAAAATCGGTTCAGTAGTTTCGGAGCCTATTCAATACAAACAAACAATGAACTCTTTTCTGCTTATGATATTAGTTTGGATATTAAAACTTAAAAAAACAGTTTTAACTTGATCGGTTCATTGCACTCGCTTATTCTTCAATCTAGTCAGTAAAGGTAAAGGTAAGTACCTGATTGGTTCACAGCTACTTTGTGTGCATTTCTGAAGTTATTGCAAGTTTTGCTTCACATCTATTTATTTTCGTTGAAACAGCAAAATTTAGATTCCCAGCCACAACACCGTTGACTGAACAAGCATGCCGACGTCAACACAAATTAATACAATATTGTTTTTCCATACCATTTACTCGGTAACACTTAATTATTCATGTAACTTTGCCCCATCGATCGTTGTGCCTTGATAAAAACATGCGATAGTATTTAAAGGGACATACATTTTCATGTTTTTGTGGGTACGCTAAATCTTTTGGTGTCAGGGATGGTTCCGTGATAGAAAGTTCGTTGCCAGAAAATTATTTAATTGATAATTTAAAAATTAACGGTGCTTCTCTTAGAAGAAGAAGGAGATACACTGGAGATTTAACTATAAGTTATACTAACCAACAGCGGTATAATGCTCGGTTCCACTAGACCAAAGCTATAAGTTTCAACATAACCTCCCCGTACATAGTTATTGTTCTAATGGAGTAGTAGTAAACGGATGATACGAAGCCAAGATGTCCAAAAGTTGTCACTAACAACGCCAGAAGAAGTAAGTAACATAAATTACAGTTAAAATTCAAGGTGAGGATGGCCAGCCCAGTGATTGACTGTTTGAACGACTGGGCTTGTCAGCCTCATATCTGGCTCTGCAAATAAGGCCATTTTCTGTTGACCTAGATATATTTATATATTTTTATTTATTATAACCCAATTCCAAAGATTATGTAGAAGTTAAGATAGGAGAATGGGCTGTGTAACTACTAATCAATACTAAAAGTATTGAACCTAAAACCAATAGAAAAAAAAAGATCCAATCAATCACTTCAATCAGTCACCTGTCGGCTACCGACAGCGATAGACGTTCAACGTCAAAGCTTACACGTTTGCAGTCTTCTGTCTGCTACACAGGAGATAAATGGGAACAAGCGTCTTCTTCAGGTGTGCATTCATTTCGTTTTCTACATTGTGTTAATAAAGTTTTCATAGTATTTTCGATGTGTTTTGGTTTTTTCACATTGTTATTGCTATGTCGTTAGTTTAATGTATTCATGATTTTTCCAGGTGCAGACATAAATGTAAATAAGACAATTTCAGAGGCTACTGGCGTGTCTATGACAACTATTAAAAAGTAATGTGAAAGCGGCCGTGTTTGATCCCACGTCTAATAAATAATTGTTATTTAATTACTTTATTTTTTTATTTATGATACTAAAACAAATACTAACACATCTAAAGTTTTAAATTTCCTAAATAACAACACGGAGATTTTATTTATCATGTGTTGAGGTATATCACCGCGAGTAATGCCGTGTGTACCCGTGCGCACCCGTCGCCCCGCGTCCCGTGAACCATTAGGAGGGTCGACTTTACGGCGGTTAACCTATAGTGATTAGGAATGGAACTACAATGGCATACAACTTCTGAAGTCAACTATCGTAGTTTACGTGACGGAATTCATGGTAGACATACAGGTTTGGGAGGTATGTTTACATTTTCTCCTCTTGTGATTCAAATAGATTTTGCGACTGCTGATTATTCCTCGTCAGTCGTAAATATTATGGTTTCATATAATTCTGGACGTATAGTTGACTGCTTTATGCTTACATCGCTACCAAGACGTTTTAATAGGAATTATTGGTGCCGTACCAAATTCAAAAAAATAACATGTGTAGGTGGGTAGATGATGTCCGAGCTGGGAGCTCTTCAAAAATACTGCCCACAAGATAAAATTACTCTTTATGCATTTCAAATAATTATTATATTTTTAAGGCAAGCCATTGGGCCACAAATAATAGGTTATAGAAAACATATTTATAAATTCTTCGCATTTTTTAAGAAAATTCAAAACATTTTTTAATATAGTTACTATAGTAGTTACTTTGTTAATATAGTTATATTTACATGAAACTAAAGTATGTAGGTGCCATTTTGTTCCATTACTTTTTGACATCTTGTAGGATATGATCCCATTGCTATAGGAATTTTGAAGCTTCTGATCAAAATACCGCGACAAGTGGTTTTGGCAGTCCTCCCGTGATGTTAACCTGATACTGCCTAAAGAATTCTAAAGAGACCGAAAGAGGCGGAAATCTGAAAGTGCAAGTTCAGGACTATACGGCGGATGCATTAACACCTCCCAGCCAAACTCTCTTAATTTTTGCTGAGTGGCTAAAGATGTGTGAGGTCTAGCGTTATCATGATGAAAAACCACAACCTTTCTGTTAATTAATTCCGGCCGTTTTCTCTCAACTTCTTGCTTTAATCTCATCAGTTGTTGGCAGTAGAGTTCAGAATCGATGGTCTTGCCTGCTCAAAATGAATAATGCCCTTCCAATCCCACCACACATACAACATCACCTTGTGATGCTGTGTGTGTGGTGCTGAACGGCCTTTGACCACGACCTTTTTCCCACGTTCTTGTTGTACGTGATCCACTTTTCATCACAGTTTCTTCAAGAATGGTTCGGTTTCATAACGTCGTAATAAAGAATCACAAATGAGTACACGGTTCATTAGGTTTCTTTCAGTGAGCTCGTGAGGTACCCAAATATCGAGCTTTTTTGTGTACCCAGTTTTTATTAAATGCGCCAAAACTGTTTTGTGGTCAATTCCCAGTTCTTCAGCTACGTCGTAGCGACTGATATGCCGATCTTGCTCCACTTTTTCAAAAATGGCATCCATTTTATCCGTAATAGGGCGACCAGAGCGACGTGCATCTTTGACACCAAAATTTCCGGATTGAAAACCCTAAAACAAATTTGTGCTACTTTCACAAACACTGCACTTGGTCCTTAAACATCGCAATTTTTTTTACGGCTTGCGTTGCATTTTTACCTTTTTGTAGTAAAATTTTAAAATGTATCGAATTTCTTCATTAGATTCACTCATCTTGACAGTAAGAAAAACAATTGAAAATCTAACATTTTCGTAATATGAATTTGGAATTGAAAATGAAAAATGTTCATTCATGTAACAAGGCAGTTTTACAAATAGGGGTGGACTCCTTCTAGTAAGTGCAGTAGCACCTGTGTCAGAGGGGGCACTCTTCCGTAGCTTATTTGTACATTTATAACTTTATACGTAGTATACTAGAATAACTTTATATAATACAATGTGTTTTTCTTATTTTTATTTTAAAACTACATAACAATCCAGTTTTTTACAAAAAAAATCTCAAGTGCAATTATTTACAATATATTGTACCATTTTTTATGCGTTTTATACAAAATGAAATACTTACTTATCTAACTTAATTAGTTTTAAATATATTATGTAAGTATTTATTATTGTACAAAGCTTCACAGTGCGAGCGCGCGCGCGTGCGTGTGTGCGTATGGGTGGTTGTGTGTGGGTGTGTGTGATTGTGAGCGTGTGTGTGGGTGTGTGTGATTGTGAGCGTGTGTGTGGGTGTGTGTGATTGTGAGCGTGTGTGTGAGTATGAATGTGTGAGAAAGAGTGAGTTAAATAAGGGTAATGTGTGTAGCAAGCAAAGTTAGTCAAAATTAGCTAAGACTAGGCTAAGTACTCTTTCAGTTTCATCGTAGTCCAAACATTTTAACCAGCTAATAACTTTCATTTTACATCTTCCAAGTGTCAGGAAATAAATATTTGGTTTCTCATTTAAATAATTGTATACTTTAGCCGTTATGTAAGTGAATTGCATTTGTGCAAATCGTGTGTGAACTCTAGTAATAGTAAGCAAATTTATCTTAATTATCTTCTATAAAATTTTAACTTTTAATGATACCAAAACCAGCCTGATACAAATAGTATAGCCAAAGAGATTATATAACTAGTTCATACATACTACATATATGCGAAAATACTTATTAAATTAATTATGAACAGAACCCCTTCGCCACAATTTACTATGTTATGAACATTTTCAGAAGGATTCAGTTGGAACGAGTTTTGTAGAGACACGTGTAAGTTATTACAGGAGTAACTTGGTAAAGAGCGTAGTGAAAGGTCTTAACCGTATTTATTTGCGAACTTATCATTTACTATTCAAAGTGCCTGCCTTCCGGGAAGTTTACGAAAACTACTTTTAACACTAAGTGAACATGAACAGACGTCTATTAGCTGATCAAAAGTCCAGCAAAACATACCTAGCTAATGTCAGAACTAGTTACTGTAAAATAGCATACTTTTATACATATTACAACAATATTATTTTTTAATATTGACTGGCCTGTTGGTGCAATGGTAGCGATCCTGCCTTTAGCGCCGGAGGTCGTGGGTTCGATCCCGACTCCTGACAAACATTTATGTGACGGACATTTGTGTTTGTTGTGTGTCTGGGTGTTATTATCTATTTAATTATATATTCAGAATTATTTAAGTATGTTTATCAGTCTCTGACACCCATAGTACAAGCTCTCTTAGTTTGGAGTCAAATGATCTTGGTGTAAATTGTCATAGATAAAAAATAATAATAATTGTTGAATAGCTTTTAGGATGATAAGTATATAATTTATTTCAAGTAACAAATTACATTTCAAAATCTTACATACATACAGTAGTACCTATATTAGTAGTAGTTCGTATGTACCTATATTCTTGATGGTATCACTACTATATCCCAAACGGGGTAGCGGGCAAGCGACTGTTTTCGTTATGGTCAACGGAACTCTCAGAAGCCCACTTTTCACCAATGCTATTAGAACACGACGTGGTAGTTGGTGAGCCTTCAGCCGTTATCCGGGTGGATTTGGTTTTTTATCGATCACCGGAGAGTTAGTCGGAGAGATAATATTGAACAAAAAGACGGTTCTGGCTAGATCTGAGCTCCGGACCACACAATCCACCATCCGAGTTGGGGTGCTTAACCCCTAGACCACGACGCTTTCAAAATTGAGAACCTTAACCAAACCTAATCGACTCTTAAATAAACGTTAGATCGAAAAAACATCTTGAATACTAACATAATTTGCAAGTAGGTAATATGGTAATCATATTTAACATACATGGATTTTTCCATTACTGCTTAATTCAGCCAGTCTGAACACTGCTGGCTGTTCGTAGTGGTGTGTTCAGTTTGGGATCAGAATACGATCTCGATGTGAGCTGACCAGATATTGATTCATGTATTAATTTATTAGTGAAATACTGTAAGATGTTATTTAAACAAATGCAACTAGGGTAATTTGTTTAAATAACATCTTACAGTATTTCACTAATAAATTAATACATGAATCAATATCTGGTCAACGGCGTACAATCAAAATTTTAATCGCTTTGAAATTACAGCCACGTATGAATTTAACCAAACACAACACCAGTCGTTATGTTAATTATTATAACAATTTATCAGAATAGTTAAAATTGGAAAGAATATCGTACGTTCAAAGACAATAGCTGATATAAAAAAGGATTATTGAAAATACTAATGGGACCACGTTTTTAGCAATTAATTGTACTCTACACAAACACTTTAAAACTGCTTCTTCTTGGATCAAATTTGCTCTTGATGGAGGATATCCCAGATACTAATTAATTTATATTGTTTTTTTATTTTGTTTAAAGGCGTTACCGACCTACTCAGCAATAATCCTCATATATGAAGGTCAACAGTACAATTTACTAGCCCACGCCGATACGTCACAACATGGCGGACTACCCTTGAGTATAACTTCACGGTGCGTGTACGTAATTCACATTTTTTTGGTAATTGACCGCTTAACAAATTGCTTTCGAAGCAAATAACTGAACTAGAGCCTTTTTCCTTTCGCAAAATGAATTATACGTGCATCAGTTGTATAACAATTATTCGTTATTGGGCATGATGGTCAGATAAAATTTATAATAAATTTCTTATTCGTCATTTTTCGTGATATTTAGCAGCGTTTAGGCCACCTCTATAATTATTGTACTTTCAGAACTTTTATTACCATTTTTTTGTCCGTTGCTAAAAAAGAAACTTAGCTAAGTCAGCGTCAGTCAGCAAATTCTTGATCATATTTCCTTATAAGTCAAACAATGTCTCGTTTGAGTTTCTAAATTATATACAACTTCACTGTTGAAAACTTGAAGGAGAGCTTCTTTATTTTATTTGTACTTTACTCGTGATATAAATCAAAGTGAAAATAAGATCTACATTTTTGAAATAAAATATTGGTTCGCCATTTTAGCACTACACAATTATTTGAAATTATGTGAACTTTTATTTAGAATTTACCAATGCACTATTTTTACACAATGATAGATACTGGAAAAATCTCACTTGAGTCCCTAGGATCAGGGGCCCTACTCCGGTACAAAATAACGAAGTTTCGTGAAACTTTGGAAGGGTAAAACAGACACAAAAACAAGAATGATTTAAATGGTTTTCATGTATTTTGTACATTAAAAAATGGGGCACATTGCGCGGTGCGATGGGATCTAGAGAAATACATGTAACAAATCGATAGAAAGTTATATTTGGTGTAGCACTAGTTTAGATAAAATATTGCATTGCCCAAACGGCAGACTGCGGAATAAACGAGGCAGCAGTAAAAGATATACAGTTTTATATCGTATTTAATTTATTTTACTATCAATGATTTTTTGGAACTGGCTGTTATTTTAGACAATTAAAATCAGTTTGACTCTCAATTCAGGCAAAGGCAGGCAAACAGGTGCTTTGATATAACAACCAGAATTTGCTGATAATATAGAAGACATGCAACCGTAGTTGATACACTTCTCAGTGGTGTGCCACGCCTAAAACCCTATTTTTATAGCTGTGCACTTTGAGTTGTCAAAATCGTTAGGTTGGCAGTATTGAATTAAACCCGCCCGCTAACTTCCTCACCACTCTGCTCACCCGACAGCGCGTCAGCGGAGTTGGGAGTAAAAAAAGGGGGCGGGTGAAATTCAATGCTGCGAACCTAATGATTTTGACAACTTGAGGTGCACAGTTAAAAAAATAGGGTTAAACAACAAATCTTATCACATTTTAGATACCACCCTTCAGTTTTTAGTACTTCTTTTACATTCCTTTTCTTCCTTACCTGTGACACTTTTGTAAGTCATCTTATATAATCATCATCATCATGGCTGTGAACCCACACCAGTTTGTGGGGTCCCAGGGTCCGCCTTTCTTATTTTCTTGGCCCACTTCGCGCGGACTTGTGCATCCTCAGTGGTGAGTCTGTTGGCACGCATGTCACGACGACGTCGAGCCACCGCTTCTTGGGTCGATCTCTTCTACTGGTACCTGGCGGGGGCGGCATAGTCAGACATTTGTTGCTCATCTTGAACTAAGAACTATCGTATCCTACATCGCGATATCAAAGTTATCCGAGCGATCGAACCTAAATACAAGAACCCGACAACAACCGTCGGGCAGTAGCCCACCAGACACAACACCCGTCTGGTCGGAGGATCCTCCCTTTTCAATGGTGGATGAGGAACTGTACACCCTGTTCCTCACACACTCCAAAATGGTGACCCCGACGTGATCATCACTTCCTCGAGCTTTCGAGCAGCGAGTCATACAGCCAGCCTTCTCAGCGACCTTGGCACAGCACACTGCACTTCGGCCGGTCAGTAAGCAGAGACGCACTTCTCTCCTGGTCGACGCAGCAGCCAGCCACTACGCAGCACTGCACCACTCCGACTCACTGGAGCATTTGCAGCATCACCCCGACTCACTGGGGCATCACCGCAGACAGTTCCAACTCACTGTGAACTATGCGGCACCTGGCTCCGACTGTCATTGGAACGTTCCACTATCGACCTCCGGTCTCGGAGGGGAGTGATGTAGCGACATCTATCTCACCACATACGAACTAAGAACTATCGTATCCTACATCGCGATATCAAAGTTATCCGAGCGATCGAACCTAAATACAAGAACCCGACAACAACCGTTGGGCAGTAGCCCACCAGACACAACACCCGTCTGGTCGGAGGATCCTCCCTTTTCAATGGTGGATGAGGAACTTCACACCCTGTTCCTCATGACCCCATAACTATTTATATATAATTATTTTTGACCCCATACTCACGTAGTTTGCCGATCTCCGTGAGACATGACCACACCAACGAAGGCGGCGCTCCTGCAGCTTGTCTGCGATGTCACGAGCACGAAGGCTGCCACGGATGTGAGTGTTCCGCACGCGATCTTTACGTGAGACTCAACATCCACCGCAGAATCTTCTTTTCCGTGACGCCCAGCTCCTGCTTGTGTCGCTCTATTAACTGCCACGATTCACTGCCATATAAAAAGACTCGCATAGTGATGGCTTTATAGACCTGCCCTCGACCTTCAGCTCGATCGGCATTTTGGGGACACAAATGACACCAGTCACCTCACGCCATTTGGCCCAAGCCGCGGAAATTCGGGCTCTGACGTCGCGGTCGATGTCCCCGGACGCGCTTAACACAGATCCTAGGTATTTGACACGGTCCGTGCGCTCGACCACTTCATCGCCTATGCGGACGGACTGGGGATCTGTGGTGTTGCAGGCCATGTACTCCGTCTTCGCCACATTAAGTTTCGGACCGCCGTTTTCAAGTGAATTCCTTCACTTATTCACCCGTTGTACCAGCCGTCCCCTGTCCGAATCTGCTAGCGCATTATCATCACCATACATAAGCAACCAGGGTGGTTGCTCGTGGTGGTCTCGGATGCTGTTTGACAGAACGTCTAATATTACACTGAACAGAAACGGGCTAAGCAGGGAAGGGAAGCGTGTCACCTCTTTGTGCTGCTTGTTGAACAGCTCGTAGAAATAAGAGCGCCATCTCTCCTTCACCGCGCGGTCCTCGGTCATTATCAAGTCATCTTACATAATGTTATTTTCTACTTTATAATATGGTAAGTATAATTATTTTTAATTGCAATAGAGACCTCAGTATAATATTCCCCTAAAAATACATATATGACCACTTCATGCTGATAAAAACCTACAACCACATTTTATAATAAAATATAGGTACATTTCGTAGACTGTACGTATGGAAAATTTGTGATTGACTAGGAAAGAGTTACACCAGCACTACGCAACATTTAGGTACTGGCTTTGAATACTACCGTGCCTTTGCACGTCTGTCGATATGTGCCTGCAATCGACATCACCAATCGTATATTTTATAAAATAACATCGAAGGACTCCGTCGGCTTCACATTTCAATCGAGTCAGTTGCACAATTGGACGCAATAACGCTTGTAAATACAAAACCAATTACCAGGCGCGTTGGAAATTGAAATATGATTTCACTGCAAGCTGGTTTGGTTAAGCAAATTATACTTTTCACGAAGCAGTTGGGAAAACTGCTTTTAAATACGTCGTATTAAAAACATAAAAGGTAACTGTTTCTGTAGAGAAATGAATGTTATAAATTAGATGATAAATTATCACTACTGCGAAATGGATTATGAAGTGAAATATTTTTACTTTTATTACACAGGTAGGTTCGAGAAAGTTTTACTACTGTTCTCTGCGTTCCCTTAAGATATAATTCAATCAAAATTTAAAATTATCAAGTGAATAAAAATACAATATAAATTATTTTTGTGAACTTTATCAATTGACTCCATAAAGATAACCCAGGTCTCACAGTGGAACGATGACCAAGGGAACGAGATATTACAGTCACATTGTAGTTTGGATTCTCGAAAAGGTGAATCGAGCTAGATATTTAATGTCAATGTCTGGTGAGAATTTTAAATAATGTTTCGAAGCGAAATAGGTAAAAATTTGTAAATCCACACACAAGTGAAGATTCTGCTAAAATAGCAATGAGTTCTTTGTACCGCCACTAGTACGAGTACAACCGGTTTTTCATAGCGTACCATTCCTTTCCGCGGAACACCGGTTCAGCTAACACTTAATGGGTTAATAGGGGTTGACAAAAACTCTTACAGGTTCACGTGTGGTTCTTCGGGCGTTACAATAATGTGTCGAAAGGCGTTCCACTGACGTGTAACTATCATCACAGTATATTTAGGCTACATAGATATTATAACATCAATTTGATGATTTTAAAACCCGGAGGTCTCGCGTTTAATCACAGGTCCGGCAAAGTGAGTTTTCGGATTTTTCGGAACATAGCCCGGGTTTGTGATCACCGACCCGCATTTGGCAAGCGTAGTGATTTAGCCAATACCTATCAATTGTAGCGATGACTTAATTTTAATGATGGAGGCGTTTGCCCAGCAGTGGGACAGTATTACTTTACTTTACTGATGATTATGGAATATGATATGGGATGACGACACGATTGGCGTAGTGCGCTGTAGCACGGTTATCGCCTCGATTTTCCGATTCCCGGTCGGGTCAATTCAGGAAACTATCTTTTCTGAATTGACTCGGGTCTGGGTGTGGTGGGAGAGGCCCCTGGCTTATTTCCTTGCGTGGTACCTCGTAACACAGGGATATTAATCCCTACTTCGAGGTCATCACAAGAGGTATGTTGTCTGGCGCATATTTATATTTATTTATTATATTTATATCTACCCGCAAGGTGAACGGACGAGCTGATATAGGTAGCTGAATTGCGTTGAATGCAGGCCACCTGCAGGCTGCAACTGGTCGCTTGGGATATCTATGGGGAGGCCTATGTTCAGCAGTGTACCTACGTCTTATAGTTGCTCGTAGAATCATTGACGTCACGTTCAATAAGTTGGGGCGGGGCCACTTGCTCATCATTGTATTTAAACATCGTCAGTAATGATAGACTACACTTAATAGGTGTACTCGATTAATGTTTATCAACTGTTAAACAATATAGATGTCACCCCCGTCCTACCTGATAATTAGCCTGCCAGTAGCAGTCTCATGACAGCACTAGCCAATCAAATGGTGTAATATGTGGTATCTGTCAAGGATCTGCAGATTTTACGCCATTTGATGGGCATCCGCAGTTATGCTGTGAGAAAGATAGTAAAGTAAGACTTAATTTTCTACTCCGCGCACTGTTCGGAATAATCCTATCTTGAGACCTTGCTTGGGGTGGAGAGGTTGGACCAATCTCTCAGTACGTTTGCTAGATAAAGTGGAATGTGTGATATTAATAATAGTAATAATAATCATCTTTATTTTCAGATAACATGAAATCCAACATTACAGAATTTTAAAGAAAAACACATTAAAAAGACACAGGAAGAAACACAATAACAACTCAATATTTGCATAAATTAGCCGCACAGTAATTTTACGAGATGCCTTATAATAGGGCAATCGTATTTTTCGGCTATGACCCCCAGAATACTGTTGGTACTGCTCCGCACTCTGCTTAATAGTGAGGCAGCCGTTTTACGCATTATCGCGTCAAACCCGTCCGTGCGAGCCTCGCAGAACATGCCGGACGCGCTGCAGAAACGAGGCAGCCCCAACAGTACTCTGAAAGCATTGTTGTATTGCACTTTCAGTGCCCTCAGCGCCCTTTGCGTATAGTTGACCCAGAGGGAACTCGTGTAAAAGGATTGGCAGTATGTCCTAAATAGTGTTATTTTTACTTCACTACTACAACGAGAAAACCTCCGAGCCAACATATTGCTCCGGGCCGCCAAAGTTCTTATATTGTTGTGTTGTACTACTCCAAGGTAATATGAGTCCAAAAAAGAATTGGCGACGTTTAATATGAGACGATATTCCAACATTCGTGTTTAAATCAGAAATGAAAAAGCAGTCAAACTATAAGTTACAGTACAATCATTTTACGAGCGCGCGTGCCGACGTTCTTAATACCGAACAATGAAGTTTAATTTCGTTAGATTCACGCGCGCTTTAGATGCGCAAGAACTATTACTGGCAGGTAAATTGAAGTGGCAGTGCGCCGTACGGTCGTTGTTTGACTTGTCTGAGACCGAGATCTATAGTTATTACTTAGCTAAGCACAGACTCGTCACACTAAATTATTGTTTGACTTATTGAGTTTTGTTACAATTATTACCTACTTACGAATACCTAAGTTAGTGTTTTACTCAGACAAAAATAATTTAATATAATATAAATACAATATATAATAAAAACGTATATTAAATGAATAAATATGCGCCAGACAACACACCTCTTCTCATGGTCTCGAAGTAGGGATAAATATCCCTGTGTTACGAGGGACCAGACAAGGAATTAAGCCAGGGGTGTCTCCCAGCACACCCAGACCCAGGCCAATTTAGAAAAGATCATTTCCTGAATTGACCTGACCGGGGATCGAACCCTACGGCGCACTACGCCATTCTTGTCGTCAATATTATATTCAGTACTAACTGACTACTACAAACAGGTAAATCTTGAAACTAAATAGCACTGAAACGGTGCCCAGTCAGCTTTATGACGGGGAACCGACCTATTCGGCAGCTCTTCGCTGGTCAACCGTGGTCACCAGCCATATCGTTATAAAGTAATTGGTATAGACAGATACAGCTGTTGAAAGTCTAGGATAAGTCTAAGTTTCGCTCTATAGATCTCGACCTAAATGTAAAAGTTATTATTTCCTGAAAACAGTATTTCATGGCAAATGCATTGTGGGTTGTGGGAACCAAGGTCAAAAGATTTTGGTGGATGGAGGTCACTCTAGATATATGGCTTATGTAGCAGTGGAAGTTTTAGGACTAATGATGATGATATTCTGCCTAAAAGTCTAAACCAAGTCTTGGCTTCAAACCACAAGGCTTCAAGGCACTACTACTCACTATTTAAATTGCTAGTAAGTTTCTCTCCGTATAATAGCAACTTGCTAAACTAATTACTTAGTCAAGATACGGCCTATCAAGGACAGTAATCGGATTACTACCTGTGAGTAACGAAATTTCTGGCAAACTACTCAGTAAGTAAGCAGTTTACGTACAAAAGGCATACGAAACATATACACTACACGTGTAGAACAGACCTTTAGATGATGTTTAGATGGGTTCTTACCTTCCTTTCCCTGAGGGCACATAATGTCAGTGGCCGGATCAAATCTGTTGGTTTACCACCGAAACTCATTCTGGGTTATCTTATCTAACTTTTACAGTGAGCCCAGCTGGAGCTAGTGAATTGGGCCCAGGCATTCACTAAGTGAGGTATTTTTTTCTGACATTGTATGGTAGGTAGAATTTTATACCTTTTTGTTGTGACTTCATGTTGTCATTTTGCGCTTTGGTTTTCTTATTATTTTCAATACATATGGCGATTTTCTCTACTTTAATAAGCATTTATTGTATATAATATGTAAATATAAGAAACCGACTCCAACAATAACAATTATTGTACCTACATTATATTATCGTATAAGTTTTAGAAGAATACGCATTTATTTTTCCACTTTTTAGTGCAAATAAATTTGTTTTGGAATAGGTTTTTTTGATGTTGTTTTTTTTTCTCTGCCTGATGCCTTTTTTCTTGCATAAAAAAAACAGTTGCCTTGGTTTCGGAGGAAAGCAAAAACCTTGGAATTTTTAATTTCCTCCGGAACAAAACAGGCACTGGATAAGACAAAATAGTAGAAGGAAAAAGCAGATCAAAGGGAAAATAAAATAAAAATAATGAAGTAATAAGAAGAAAAAAGTACTATCCGATTTCAAAAGATTCGTACATACGAGTAGGTACTTGGTACGAGCAGTTAGTTAATTTTATTATATCCAAGGATTCCGATGGTATCGTGAAAAGCTTAAACAATTAAGTTAGAAAGGAGTTAATTTAATAAATGGCCAGCGAGACCTAACGAGGATTTAGAAAGATTCAATATCCATCTAGATCCAAGATTTGCAGTTCATTCAGTGGCCAGTTTACTAGCAATGGAAAATATATGTTATCCGTTTACAATAACGTTCATTTCGTTATGCTTTGACAGAGCGATTTTTTATTAGGGCTAGCAGAATTTTGTTTATACACTTTCATGTCGAGATTGCAAATGGCATTGCCAAGTCTTGCTATTTCCTGATTAGTAAAAATCTAAGGAATTTTATACTTCGCTTTACCTTATTATACAAACAATTGCGGTTTGAGTACACTTGTATTTAAGTAGATATATGTACTAAGTCGTAGCTAGAAAGGCTGAATAACCAATTTCATTATTACCTTTTGCAAAATATCACTTGCAGGCTGGTAGAAAATAAATACACATGGAGAATAATAAACCATTCTCGGGTTAACGGCCTTTAGAAGTCCATTGCTGGACTTAGGCGTCCTCCTTTATGGACCTCCTTTCGACAAAACTCTAAAATTCAGACATTCATTAATCAAAAACCATGGTTGGTGAGGCTAGCTAACTGGTTGGCTGTATGAGGAGTGAGGGTATGAAGTCTTAAGACTGGAGATAGAAACTGGAGAGTACATAAAAATGAGCCAAACCAAAGATGGTGGATTTTCATCTTTGTATCAACACAACATGTGTCAAGCAAGTCTTTTAACGAACGAACGTGTTGACGAGTTTTTAATGACATGGTAACTACGGTAAGGATCAATAATTTATTCAGTCCCGGATTTAGTTTCGTGGGATGACTCAAATGCTTGTCATTAACGCGGTAGATGTTATAGCCATTGTAAGTGGTTAGAGACGAACGAGAACAAGATCAAATTTATTTAAAAAAAGGCAATTTTAAATGTATTGTGTTCTGTTTCACCCTGGTTGAATTGAAGAAAAACTAGCTTTTGCCCGTGTCTTCATCCGAATGCTACACTGTTAATGTCTATTTTAACTTTTTTTCTTTTTTTCGTGATGAGATCCGTGATGGGGATATCCGCGAAAGAACCAAAGTGACCGACATAGGTCTTCGGATAACCAAGCTGAATGGAAGGGTCACATTGCCCGCAGGACTGATAACCGCTGGAGCGTAAGGGTCCTCAAATAGCGACCACGAACTGGAAACCGCAGCGCAGGTAGGCCACCAACGATGACATGGTGCAAGTCGCAGGAAGCCGCTGGATGCAAATAGCTCAAAGCTTCTCGCCGTGGCGTTCCGAGAGACTTTCTATTATTTAACATTTGCAATGCTGTTTTTATTTCTAAAAATATAAATACTAGAAAATAAATGGGCAAATAATCGAGCAGGAATTGGACCGATATCTTCCGCTAACCCGGCGACTGCTCGGACCACCATCCGGTCTGATTCTTCGAATATTGTATTTGTCTAGTACGTTTTTCATTTTAAGTAGATGCAACTGACTGGTGTACAGTTAACATTTTGAACTTTCTTGTGGCATTTCTCACTACAAATTTTTAACGTCGAGTTAAAATAGGTAAATCCATTTACCATTAAATTTGTTTAGTTGCAATAACTCGATAGTGTTCGAAATTTGTGATGTACAGTTACTACGAAAACTGAATTAATAATGGTTCGGTTACCTCTATCACCTTTATAAAAGACTATTCACAAGTGAAAATGCTGCAAATGAGAATTTGTGAAAGGAATTCCATTCGAAAACCGGGTCTCAATAGTTTTCATATCGTCCGATTGTGACTGCCTCGCGTGTGTTTATTTCTTTCTTTCGGCAAAATATCTAGGCTCCAATTCACTAAGGCTACTTTTATTCTAGGAAAAATATTTTGTTTTAAGCGTTACCGCGATATTTTAAGAGATTCTTGGAATCCTTTTAGCACTCACTTGTACAAGTAATTGTGGACTTTATTGTAGAGTTAAAATAAGTATTTTGATTAACCATTTGCAAAATGGCTAAGCGGTGCTTTCATTTTTGGGACTTTAGCTTCAGGTCTTATACAATACTTACGGGTACACGGGTTGGGTTCAATACTTAAATTGGAATCGGCTGATATAACTATCGGTCTAACCGGGGATTGTGTTTGCATTTTTTTTTATTGCAATTGTGTAGACTTTCGACCCGAACCCGATTGTCGAGTGCGTTTTACATCATTTACTTCTGTGCTTATAGCTTATACATGTTCTGAGCTTATAGCCCCACCGGTGGCTTATGTAATGAACCTCTCGTTTGAGCAGGGTGTTTTTCCAAACAGACTTAAACTATCTGTAATTAAACCTTTATTTAAAAAAGGAGATTCTACGAACATGAGTAATTATAGGCCGATCACATTAATACCAGTTATCTCAAATTTTTTTGAAAAAGCTATGTTGACAAGATTGGAAAGTTTTTCTTACTAAACATGATGTACTCGTATCAAACCAATTTGGCTTTAGAAAGGGTGTCTCAACCACTCATGCCTGCTTTTCTTTAGTTAAAACAGTTACAGAGGCTTTTGATAACAAAGAAGCGGTTGTGGGGCTGTTCCTTGACATGAGCAAGGCATTCGATTATGTTTCTCATCCCCGACTACTTTTGAAACTACAAAAACATGGCGTCAGAGGCAAAGCCCTGTCTTGGCTTCAAAGTTACTTGTTCGAGCGTTTTCAGTACGCTGAGATAAGTCAAATAATTGGCAACAAAAAACATGTTTCTCAATCTGCACGCAAAATCAAAGACTCTGGCGTACCGCAGGGGAGCCTTTTGGGTCCCTTACTATTCTTATTATATATAAATGACCTCCCGAATTCAATAAAACAAGAATGTATTCTATTTGCAGACGATACTACAATAGTTATTAAAAGTAAAAATAAAAAATCCCTTGAGACATTAGTCTATGATGAACTGTGTCATGTCATAGAATGGCTCGAACAAAATGACTTAAAAATAAACCTTGACAAAACCAATACAATTAATTTTAGACCATACAATAATAAGGACATTTCCATCAATATTAATTACAATAATACGAATATTAAGCAGGTAAGCTGTGCAACATTCTTGGGAATCACGATAGACGAACACTTAAATTGGAAAGAACACATTAATCAACTTTGCACAAAATTAGATAAATTTGTATTTACCCTACGTCGGTTAAGGCTCACAGCAACTCAAGAGACTGCTTTATTAGCTTATCACGGATATGTTTCTTCAACTCTACGATATGGTCTTATTATGTGGGGCCACTCGGTGGATGTAATAAAAGTCTTCAGGGTTCAAAAGAAATGTATTCGGGCTTTATGTGGTGCCGACTACCTTGACCACTGTACGCCATTATTCAAACAGCTTAAAATTTTACCCCTGCCATGTCAGTACATTCTTGACATTTGCTTATTTGTCAGGAAAAACCCACACCACTTTCCTCTTAAGGGCGAAGGGCTTGGTGAAAACAGGGGAAGAAGAGATAAAAATAAGCTATATTTGCCACTCACTAAGCTAAAAATATGTTCTGATAATGTGTACTACAAGGCCATAAAGATATATAACAAACTCCCTTCTACTATTAGGAGTATGACATTTAATGATTTTCATTACACTTTAAAAAAGTGGCTGATGAAAGAATGTTTTTATACCATTAACGACTTTTTGAATTTGAATAATAATCTTATAAAATTAATGGACGCCTAAATAGAAAGTTAGTATTATATTGTAATTGTATTGTATTGTAGTGCCCTTGAATTATATTTAAATAAAATAATGATTGTGAATCAATGTTAATATGGCAAACAACGAATGTATGTAAACAACGAATTTTAATGTAATAACCTGTAAGTAGTTAGGTAATATGAATATTTCTACGCCACTAGTGGCAGATTGTGCTGGACATCTTCTAATGTAAAACCTTTAACTACCACTCTCTGAGAAATAAATATTTTCATTTCATTTCATTTCATTTCGTCTGCGAAGCCGTGACGCATTGTTTACAAAATTAGACAAGTTTAAACAGTCATTTAAATTGATGTACATTGATCGACAAAAAGGCTTTGAACAAGAATACTTTTAAGTTTGTCAAACGAAATTTCGACCAAAACATACATCCTTCAACCCTAACTTTTAACAAATATTTATTTAGCCAAAAACATAGTTCATGACGATTCCTAATAAAGTTTGTATGGAAATATATTACCATAAAGTTCCAACGTCAGACTCTTAAGATTATCAGCACTATTATGAAGTATTATGGAGGGCACCGAGTGCGTTTGACAGGCTTCCCTCGTTACAAAGGTTATTAAACTGATATAGTGTTTGAATTAAACTCTGGAGAAATTGATATAAACTAAACAAGTTTTCGGAAGGAGACTTCTTGGTTATTATATTCTCAAACACGTATGTTTGGACCTTACGAAGTCAAATCGTTGGATTAGACTCCAATGTTTTTTCCAATTATTAAAATCCCCGGTTCCCGGATCCCGGTTTCAAATCCCA
This sequence comes from Udea olivalis, assembly GCA_947369235.1. Classification (NCBI taxonomy): domain Eukaryota; kingdom Metazoa; phylum Arthropoda; class Insecta; order Lepidoptera; family Crambidae; genus Udea; species Udea olivalis. Next base: position 14,002,125 of record OX376351.1, read on the forward strand.
AGTCGGGCAAAGTGTGTTTCCGGATTTTTACAGAACACAGCCCAGGTTTGTGATCACCAACCCGCATTTGGCGACGTGACTAAGCCAACATCTATCAATTGTAGCGATGACTTGATTTCAATGATGGAGGCCTTTGATCAGCAGTGGGACAATATTTGTACTACAATATGGGCTAACTACTTACCATAAAAACCACCAAGACAAAAACCAATGAAAGAACAGATAAGCGAGAAACAGCACTCAGATCTTTTACAAGACTTGTGGGCTATGTTGTCGTCTAAATTTATTTGTTATTTTATGTAAGACTGACTGTAATATTTAGTGTTGACATACAAAATTATAAGATAAATAGCCCGGCGTTTCGACTCCTCTACAGTAGTCGTGATCACGGGATGACTCAAATGTTATATGTCAAGAAAGTAAAATTGTTTACATAGCAACCGTCACTCAACTACCGTCATTTTCACTTTCATCCCCGGGAACGTTAAAAATATGAATTCCGCGAGTAGAATTCTTAAAGTTGTTTCATTTCAAAGTGTAGTGTTCGCGTAAATAGGTATAAGAAAACAATAAGATTCATAGTTTTAAATGTGATGTATCTTACACGCAAAGTATGCAACGTCCAATGTATCCGGCCTTCTAAACGAGATTAATGTTCGCATTCATAAATATAGTATAAAACGAGAGTTCGCTTCTCGCCTTCTGTACACGATTTTCATAAATAATCAAACTGAGCCAAAAGACAAGTTACTTAGTCAGTACATGCATATAAGTAATTGTATAAAAAACACAAAAGTAGATATATGTATCTACATTGAACCCGTCCGAAGCCGGGACGGGTCGCCATTGTGAACTGAAAATATGTGTGTGTGGAGAAATGTGACGTGGGTAAGAGAGAGATACCCTATCTACGAGTATACTAATATTATAAAGAGGAAAGATTAAATTGTTTGTTTGTATTGAATAGGCTCCGAAACTACTGATCCGATCGTGAAAATTCTTTCACTAACAGAAAGCTAAACTATTCAAGAGTGATATGGGCTATATTTTATTATGATTGCGCGTGAAAAATAATAGTTTATGTAAATCAATTCCAAGAAAAGCGGGCTAGAAAGCTACGCTTCAGTCTTCGTTTAGACTGCGATTCGTTTGCGTGTGCTAATTATTAAAAATGCCTTCCGGTGCATTAATTCAGTGCACAAATCATTCAAGGCGTAAAGGCAAGACACACGGAATCACTTTTCATGCATAAGTACACCAAAATTATATTTATAAAGAAGTGTTTTATTTATCATTAAATATATGGTGTTTTAAAATTTAATTCGTATATCTTGTATATTAGGAGAATAGTCGTAAAATATATCGTAAAAATAATAGTATTAAATTTACAGCTTTCCTAAAGATGAATTTGTGGAAGCATAAATCGGCTTGTGATTGTTCGAAATCAGAGAAAAATAATTCAATTTTAGTTGCTTTGTGAGCAATTACATTACAATTGCGTAAGTTGTGACCTTAGGAACATGTGACGTCACACGTTCTTATCGCTTCGCTATACTAAATCTATGGAAGTACGTCAACGTTTCAAGTAGCCTATACTTTATTTTCATGATGTGCTCTTGTGACATTATGATGTTTCTCAATGTAGAAATTAACATTTCCAATAATACTTTTAGAGCTTAAAGAAATACATTATAAATTCCATAAATATGTGTAACCCATACTATAAATATGATGAATAAATAGTTTAAACACAAATATTTATTTATTTTACATTTGTTTGCTAACGCTACTTTCGATGTTGTGAGGCCTTAGCGTGGCCGATGGCGCCCGATCGCGCCTGTGTTGACAGTGCGCTCCTCTTGCTCGCACTAATCAAGAGCTCATTGCTCTTTCTTTGTCGTTCGGTGGCATATTGTTTCATTCATAATTAGCGCTGTGTGAGTGCAAGCCCATATTTTATTCGACGTTTGTAAGAACGTACCGCATCTTTCTCTTTTTGATTGAATCTAAGGGGCGAGATATGATAATGGACACCAGCTGTTAAACATTGGACAAAACGAAGTCTGTTAGGCAGCACGTTTGTCAATAATTTTTGATTCACAAGTTGCAAGACAATCTGTTTCTATTTAAAGTAAATACCAGTGATTAAATCAAAAATAAATCAAGTTAGTTTTATTTAACTTCAGCAAACACGTGGAAACAGTAACATCACAAGCAAAGACAGGTAACATTAATCATCCATTTATCTACTTAGTGAATCAATCATCGTTAATTTTGAACGGTAATGTGACGTTGTCAATGCGTTGATTTGCTTCTCGGAAAGTTCAAACGTATGATTCAGAATAGATAGATACTCATTATGTCCGCGTAATTTTTTGGTGTAAATAGGGTTGTAAATTTGACTGCTTTTTTGTTTAAGTGTTATCGAAAGACCTCTCAGAAATAGAAACATTGGTAAACAATATATTTCGAAAGCACCAAAACTCCCCGAGATATAGCAATTTTAAAAAACCATTTTTGGACTTGCTGAAGACGCTCCCTACAAACTGCCGCATGCGAATGATGTCATTAGCAATCTTATTCTAAGCGTTTCGCAAAACATTTGTTCCGCAGGTATATTAAATTTTGCGTTTATGAATATGGTTTCTTAACAAAAGTTGCTACTCGTATAAATTGTGTAGAATGTGGATGATCGAATGGTATTTTAAACTTTCAAAAATGGATTTTCCCACCCAAGTTTGAAAGGCCATAAAATGAATTGGTATAAAAGCTTTTGTCTGGTGTTGTTATCAAATAGGTACCCTTTTATTTCACTTTTATGGAGTTTTGAAATAACTTGATAAATTTCAGGCTGAATGCTCAGTTATCGGTTTCATTAGAACCCATGTTGTGAAACATTGTGTGTGTTGTGTGTTTTTGTCTGGTGTTCTGTAGTATTATGTTCTACTTTATGATGAAAGCAGAAATGAGAATTAAAATCATGACGGGAAAAAAAACTATAAATGATGACGCAGTCGCGCAGTGCACGCAGCGTGATGAATAACCTATGTCACTCGGTGATGTTTATACTCGTATTAGTAAGATAATTTTAAAAATTGGTCAAGTAGTTACGGAGCCTATTTAAAACAAACAAACAATCGAATCTTTGCTTTATCATCTTTATCTCCAAACTGACCTTTTAAGTTATAGTTATTTATGATAATAAACACTTTGAAGCTTGGTTTCTGAAAAATAATATTTCAATTGAACTAAACTGAATTATATAAAAGCAGATTATTTTTGGTTTGGAATAAAAATGATGATATGACGGTCACTAACGGGATTTCTACCATGTACCTTTTTGTTTAACTAATAACTATTCTCATCATGATGATGACCGTATTGATTTCTAAAACACAACCCTTATCATTGCAATAGATAATATAGTGTAGTTCCTCAGTAAGTCAGCTTTTCAGTCGATGCACTTAGGGTTGAGAGCCTTCACCCTCACCCCCTTGTCCGGTGAAGCAGCGAAAGCCATCAGCGGCTTACAGCTGAAGTCCATCAGAAAAAAAACGATGCATTATGTCCGACAAAGACGAATTAATGATGATGACTTTCATTGCATTGTCGCTGAATGAAAGCACCAATCAATATCCAGTGCAATTACATTAACTCGTGTTGATCAAAACTCGAGCTCCTTCATTATTGTTTACGTCGATTCAATCGCCATTTCATTGAATTGTTACAAAAATGGCAGGTTCACATTCACATCAATTATAAATAACTTAATTCGAAGACTTAAAAGCTTGATAAAACTACAGATGAATCTAAATCAAACCATTTTAAGTGATAAGTTAACTTTTATTTTTAGCATTGAACAATGCACTGTTTTTACACAAAGATAGAAACTTGTAAATTCGACCTGACCCTAGGACTCAAGCGGGATTCGAACCCACGACCTTCCACAATCCGGGTGGCTGCTTTTCCAACTGAGCTACCGATCGGGCGAATTTATCTAGTGTATTTTACGTTATAAGCCAACGTTTCATCAATTTTATGAGGCAAGTGCCTATAAAACACTCGAAAGAAATATTTTTGCAAATATTTGACTTTCGATTAATTAAGTCCTAGGGTCAGGTGGAATTTTCTAGTTTGGAAAGTGATACGCTGCGTATACGACTTGGCAAACAATGATAGGGAAAATATGCCGTGACGAATTTTTTGACATAATTGAAGGAAAAGTTAAACGTCAAGGAAAAGTCCTGGGAAGATTGCCGGTTGCTACACCTGATTATACTTGTAATAGGGATGACAACGACTGCAGAGGTACTATCACTTATTAATATTCTAGGATAAGTACTTGATTTTTATACAGTTAGGCAAATCAGGATAGAAGGAATCTAAGCTAAGAACCGACCGATTGATGGTGGGACCATGCTGCTTAGGTAAAAACTGATCCCAGAGGTAAAATCCACAGCCTTATATTTGGCTAGCCGCTGCGAAAAATAAGAAAACAGTTAAATAATTATGTGTTTTACAATCACATTGTTAAAGTCAAAGTTTAGAAATGGATGTAAAAAAGAAAATAACGCGTAGTAAAGTACATAGTAACCCGTTGTGTACGACTATTTGGTTTTTCAGGCACAAATTCGTCGAAATCGATACGATGAATAAATTATTATGGAACGAAATTACCAGTAATAATACAAGAGACTATTAGACTTGCAGGTGGTATAATAGGCAGTGGGAAGGAATAAAATCAATGTCATAAGTAGTTACTAGTTCACTGTAGGCACAAAATAAAGAGTTTACAAAAATACTATTCTCGCCTTTTTCCAACATACTCGTAGTTACCTAAACTTGCCTCACCGTCTAGGGTTGCTACTATATTCGCTCTGCATTTTAAAATAAATTAGGTAGGTATTGAATCCTGATTTGTAAGAACAGAATCCGTCAAAAACAAAATAAGTATATCAAGTAAAAATTGCACGAAGTTCGACAAAAACAAAAACACTCGCGACAGTGAGACTGGCCGCGACACCGATTCTCACTTGTATTGCCTGTGAACTCACTGTGTCTGTGTGCGTGATAAAAATGGTGGTTTGTTCTGAGCGGACTATCTGTCCGGGGCGCCGTGCCGCATAAGTAGGTAATTTGTACTAATAGGTACGCTTGTTTGTGTTTATGTGGATGCGTGGGCAAACACACACACGGTTGTGAACTTTCAGTGGTATTAGTAGTACTTTTTGACATAAGGACAAATAACACCTCCACAACCAAGTGATAAAAACCATTGATCTGGTATTCCGGAGGTCCTGGGTTGAACTCCTAAATCATACACAGTGTTTTTTTGTTTTTTTTTGTAATGCCTGGGTTTGTGATTACCAACCCGCATTGATAAACGCATTCTCTGCCAAATAAAACAGACAATAGGATATCGATTCGATCGAATTCGTACCCAAACGCACCGGTGCGTGGTGTTGCAGCGAACGTGTAAAGCGATACCCCATAAATCGTAGCGATAACTCAATTTAGATGATTCAGCCTTTACCCAGTGATTTAACAGTACCTATTTGTGAGTTATAGGTTTTTTGACAAGTACAAATGTCTAGATCATAAAAAATATTAACGAGAACTGCAATAAAAATGTCTGAGGAAAGCAAAACTAGAAAGCACGTAGGTATGTCGTGATAATTTTGCATGATAGATTAAATTAATTCTTGGAACGAGCTAACTTTATGAACTACGTTTACGTTTACAGCCTAGCTTAATTAATGATTTGTCGACTAACTTTAATACTAAGCCCGTTATAATGCTATGAACTCTAAAAAACTCTGACTTGTAGTAGTCAATTCGGAATTTCACCTAGTTACCAACCCCCTTATTCCATTCGCTATGCTTTGTTGATTATTAGGTATTTATAGCTTGTTTATTTTAATTGCAATATTATTGGTTGGTCAACACTTCATTTTTGACAAAAGTAGAAGCGCTATACTATACCTACTTGTATTATTTACAAAATATACAATAATTTACAAATATCGAAACACCCAGAAAATTTTGTAATTTTTCTATTTTTAAATGTCAATCTCATTTCTTTTAGCGTGAACAATACAAGAAATATAAATATAAATTTAAAAATATAAATATAAATATGCGTCAGGCAACACACCTCTTGTCATGGTCTCGAAGGAGGGATAAATACCCTGTATTACGAGGTACCAGACAAGGAATTAAGCCAGGGGCGTCTCCCAGCACACCCAGACCCGAGGCAATTTAGAAAAGATCGTTTCCTGATTTGACCCGACCGGGAATTGAACCCGGGGCACTGCGGGATTTGAGGCGAGAAACCGTGCTACTGCACACTACGCCAATCGTGCCGTTAAATAAATAAACATGTTAGTAAAAAATTGCGCAATTATAACGCAAGTGATTTTGATAGTAGGTACCTAGTCTACCTACCTACTGATTGCTTCTACTTCACTATTGCCAAGAATTTAAAAAATATAAGGGCGATCCCGATAATCCGCGAGTTATTGTTCGCGTAAAAAAATTGTATTGGGATGACACATGACATGACATGACAATGTCAAATCCCAATACATCTTTTTACGCGAACGATAATGTAAACTTAAAGTGGCGACTCGTGGTAGACGTACAGAACTGTCACCGCCTCGTACGAGTATTAAAAAGGCGGGCGACGCGCTGCTATTTAATTTTGACATTGTAAAATATTACTATAGGCTACACTATTCAATGCTCTAATTTGAATGGCAAGTTAATTGCTGGGTTGGGGCGGTGTTGTCGCTGCGCTGTGATGGTGTACTGTGACCTTAAGGATATCCGACGGCTACCAGCATTGCGGCGTTTGTAATATGCTAAAATCTTTCGTTACACATGGAATCACAATTTTCGGTTTTAAACATGTGTGAATACTATTTGTGCTTCTTTGTTAATTTGTTACAACCATTTACCGAACAAATAAATATTTTGAAGAAGCTCTTACCTCGGGATGTTGATATCAATAAGATCAGATTTAGCCGTGACATCTAAAATATTTGTGGCATCAAAATGGTTGCCTCGACTGGCCTTCTATGCGTAATTATTAAGGATGTTGCCTAATAGCCCATGCAGAAATTCCACGCTCTCAACATCGCCACCTGTGAGCGAATTCTCTCCATTTTAAAAGACTCCCGTGACAAATCGTAGTTAATTTTGTCATATAGGTCAACTATTCCTATATAGGACGTATCTACTGATTGCTATTGATCGTGGTGACTTGTTTATGTGTCTAAATACAATACTTTCGGCTCAGGGACGGGTCATTGAGGCACAATCGATAAAATTCGTCGGTAACCTGCGTATAAGTAAATTATGGGGTAGCACGTGAGTGGCGATGTGTTTTTTTAACGGACGACCGAGTTTTTCGGTAGTCTTTTATTATGTCTGACAATTTAAAGGTATTATTTTGAATGAGTCAACATCAAGCTTACTTGAGTATGTACAGTTGAAAGTAATCATCTTCATTCGTAGCCATGAGACATCCAATGCTTAAAATAGGCTTAGCCTATAGATCTCCAGAAGCTCCGGTAACAGGCGGAATCCGCCGTAATAAAATAAAATAAAATAAATAAATATCTGGGACAATTCACACTATGATCATCTGACCCTAAACTAAGCAGAGCTTGTATTATGGGCTTCAGAGACTGATAAACATACTTAATTATTTCTAAATACATACTTAAATAGATAATAACACCCAGACACACAACAAACACAAATGTTCATCACATAAATGTTTGTCATGGGTGGGGATCGAACCCACGACCTCCGGCGTCAAAGGCAGGATCGCTGCCATTGCGCCAACAGGCCAATCAAAATAAATATTAAATAGTTTTTCATAAAAATTAATTCAAGACTTTAGCACAAAGGTCCGTATTCACTTTGCTCAGTAGTTAGTTCCGGTGATTAGTGCAGGAGCTTAGGTGTTAAGAGAAAACACGTGTTGACAGCGATGGATTATTGCGAGTGATTAGTAACCTGTATCCACACGTGTTTTCTCCTATTCACTAAACACATGCACTAACTACTAAGCAAACTGAATACAGGCCTTCACTTTAGCTACTGTATATTTTGTCTTTACTCACGTATAATTTCATAGATAAGAATGAAAAAGAATAAGCAGTAGTCTTAGTCTTCATTAGGTATTTATAAGTGGTAAGTTGTGACGTTTTATTCTTTGGATATACAAAAGCATAACTAAAGCATAACTCTTTTGTCTATCCAATATGGTTTATCGTTTATAATATAGTTTTATTATATTTCTACAAACCAAATTTTTAATTACGTTACCTCAGTAAATCAATCAGCATTTCTGTGGGCCTTTACGATGGGGATGGCCAGCTCAGCCTTTGTCCTTTGCATCACTGTGCTTGTCGGCCTCATATTTGGACCTCACGACAGCTTTATATCTTTTACTAGAAATTTGGGATTCTTTATTAATAACCCACAATAGATCACGGTTAAATTATTAAGGTAAAATTTTAACCTTAATAATTTAACCTTGATCTGTTGTGAGCTCCAAATATGAGGCCTACTAACTAATGGTTTTGGAGCTCATATTTTTTTAGTAAATCGCATTTGAGCTAGGACATTTTAAAAAATAAACCTACTTAGAAAAACTATCTACTTTCAGGTGCACTTAGATCAATTAAGGATTTAATTAAATATTATCACAGGCTTTGTAAAAATTGCTTATGTAAATTGCTTGTAAAACATTTTGTTTTACAATCCAATAAGTTAAGTTGAAAAAAACACGGGTTTTACCGAACAGGAAAATGTTGGAAAAATTACTTGAAGAGGCAATTTTATGTTTTTCAGTTTGAATTTCACGTATTTCTCTCAAACTAAATAAAACGGAACGTTCTCTAATCTTTGAAGTTGGCACGTTTAAGAAGTTGGCTTTTTTATAAGTTAAAGCATTTTTCTTTGTTTGATTTTTCAACCCACACCACGCAGTAGGCATCGCGTAAATCATGTTAATTTAAGAGGTCTCAGATCACATTCTAAGGCCCGTATTCTAAAACAAAATTTGTACTTGAGTATAGATCTGAGTGACGTTTTGGTATGAACTGACGTTTCGTAATCCCTACTCGAGTACAGCTCAGTGCTTGAGTACGATTCTAGAATACGGGCCTTAGTCTTGCCACAACAGAATGGCGTGGCCTGGGGGGTAAGCACCCTAACTAGGATCGTGGATCGTGTGTTCCACAGTTCGAATCTGATCAACCATATTTGTGTTCATTGTTAAATTTCTGACTAGCTCACCAGTGACGAAAAACATCGATGAAATGCAAAATCTACCCGGATAACGGCGGAAGCTTATCATCAACTACGTTGGGTAATAATACCATTGCTAAAAAAATGGGCTTCTGAGTGTTCCGTTCACCATGACGGCAACAGTCACTTGCTTCTGACTACCCCGTTTGATATACAGGGTTACTTTATAAACAGCATCCTAATTGAAATATGAGGATCTATGGAGAAAATGGCAAAATACGTATTTTTCTGTTTGATAACCTACAGTACTAAAATTTTGAGTTATTATAACTAGTAAAGGTTAGAAAGGTATAAAAAAATAGTTTCGTTGACACTGCGCGACGTGAGTGTCGGCGGGCTCGCAGTCTCTCAACTGCCTCTCAACTCCCCGCCCGCGCTTTATTCAGAAGTTGAAATTCAATTTTGACCAAGTAACTACGCCGCACGAATAATCCGATCGAAAAAATATTGTAATGTGGAAGTTGGAAAGACCTACCCTTTTTTTGAAAAAAAATATCTTCGATTGATGCCTAATGTCTGGTAAAATTTTGGATGGTGTTCGAAATACTCGTATAACCCTGTATAGTCGTGATGGTTTGTATGTTTACGGTATATCAGTACGTCTACCACGAGTTGCCACTTTAAATTTACATTATCGTTAGCGTAAAAAAATTGTATTGGGGTGACACATGACATGACATGACAATGTCAAATCCCAATACATTTTTTTACGCGAACGATAATGTTTATTTGAAGTGGCAAATCGTGGTAGAAGTACTGAAAATCTAAAGTAAGGTACTTGCTTCGCAGTCACTGCGCCTTCTAACGGCAAATAATGATTTAGAAAGTTAAAGACCTAGATAAGGGTAAGGCCCAGACAAACTCTCCTTAAAGTTCAAGATTTACTTAGTACGTGGGTAGGCTTTATTTTTTTTGATTTTCAGTCGGGTATTTCATTATTTATAATATAAAACAGCATTTTCTTACCAAAAGTATGATATTTCGTCCGTTACATTTTTTTACCGATGGTTATTTCTACAACTGGAGCTCGGACCGAAATTACCTATTAAAAAGTACACAATATTCACGCTTCGTAGTCCCCTGATCCCTTTTCGAAACCTTGACCGATAGCATTAGTTTTATTAATTTAAAAAAAGGCTTTGGCCGTGTTTCTATGTTTTTCTTTTCTGTAATTTATATAATATAGTCAAAACAATTTTCTGGATGTTTGAACACAGCGGAACATCTGATCAATTTTTTAGGTTTTGGTAGTTTCATATCTGTTTTCGTAATTAATTTACTAAAAAAAGGCAAACATAATGACATGCTAATAGTGGCCATCGATTTAAAAAAAAAATCTAAGCATTATCTAGAAAGGAAACAGGGGACTACGTTTGAATGGAAACACGGCGCTTCTGTATCCTCCTAAATCACAATACAATTCGTTGTTTTTAATTCTAAAAGTCCACAGCGCTTGTGATCTCGAGGTGAGAGCAAACATGGAAAATGGAGAACGAGTTGGTATTTAAATTGTGGACCACAGGTTATTTGAGTTAGCCATGTGTACAACGCATTAGCATTTGAGAGGATACTTTTAACGAGTAAAAAGTAATTTTAACAACATTGTACTTTTGTACCCGTGTGTACTTAGCAAACTTTTTTGTTGAATAAAATTACGAGTTGTACCCTTGAATTTAAAACGCTCTCTGAAGTTGTTATTTTTCTAATTGCGTACAATATAGTGCTCTTTAGTTAATTGGCCAATTTACACACTGACAAATACTCAAATTGTTCTCGATTAAAGCGCCATTTATCAGTAGGGGCGGCTACCATGAGTTAACTCCGATGACAATCGCTAGCGTCTGTAGCGACGTTTTTTTATGGGTTTTTGGTACACCTGTACGTCTACCACGAGTTGCCACTTTAAATTTACGTTAACGTTCGCGTAAAAAAAATGTATTCGGATTTGACATTGTCATGTCATGTCAAATCCCAATACATTCTTTTACACGAACAATAACGTAAATTTAGAGTGGAAACTCGTGGTAGACTGTAATAAATAGTACTGGGACGTAAAATGGCGTTTAAGTTGCTGTAGTTAACTAACATACACGTAGTTTACGGAGTAAACTCATGTTAGAGGTAATGATTGACCAGTTTGCGCACTGACACTACGGTTTGATTTACAATTCAAAAACTCAGCACTTTCATCTGTTTAAGCGCCATCTACGAGGCCACGTGCTAGAAGGTAGTACATAGTTGGCGCCGCGACCGCAGAGAAAAAGATTGGAGACCGCGACCGGTACTTCTTAGCATTGTAGTATAGCATTGTATTCGAGACTGGAGACAGAGACTTGAGATCCTAAACAGAAAATACTGAATTTAAATTTCAACAGGGTTATACTTGGAATTTTGTGTGCAAGCTTTTTAAAATAACTTAATACTGCCACTTGTTTGTATAAAATCCACGGTGTTAGGCCTTTAATGTTTCTTCTGGGACTTACCATATATTATAATAATAACAATACAGTCTGGATGTTAATCAAATCTTATTTTGCAAAAGTAGAATCCCATCAAAAATATTCATATGGAGAAAACATGCGAAGCCGCGGAGTTACTTACTTTAATAAGGTTTGGAATCTCGTGAAGAGCCGCCAAGTCTCACTCAACAGTATTTTAATATTGTTTTTCCCATTTTCTGTTACTGAGACTCCGTGGTTCATGTTCATCAAAGCAAGCTTAGCTTCTGGTACTGCCTGTTTTTTTAAATAACAACATACCATTTACAAGGAATGCATGGGTATGCTTGGTTTGGTAAATTCTGACACTAGGTCGACTTATAAAAGAACTTAACCCACAACATAGCGTGGCTATGATCCCTGGCAGCTATAATGTACCTATTAGAAATCATCTTCAATTTAAAATTATCCGCAATTTGATTGTTGGTACTTTAAAACCATTTACGGTCATGATGGAATCGGCCAGAAAATAAATATACCTATTCTGTAATGTAATCTCGTACGTCTAAAAAATTTAAGTGGAGGAGTAATATTAAAGACAGACAAACAAAACTTTATCCAAAGGTGTGAATTAAAATATACATGAAGATAATTTATAATTTGGATAGTATTGAGTTGAAAATAATAAAGAAAAGAACTTTCGGGTTCAGATAAACTAAACTTGTTTCGCGATAAGTACTTCCTTCACTTGGCAGGAGCACTGCCGTGTCCTCAGATGCTTCACAAATGACATGAACTTTACTGCGATGTTTAAAATGAAATCCAAAAGGAAACAAAAAACGCGTACACAACCATTTTATGCTAAATCGTTTATTGCTTCATTTTTTTACACAAATCTCAAACAAAGCTTTTGAAGTAGATAAAATATAGAGAAAAAAATAATATTTATACTTTCGTTCCGTAGCTCATTTTTGTACGATTCCTTGTATAGTATCAAGTAAATGATTTAACTCTACTTTCTGTTACTAAAGCAAAAGTTTGATAGCACTAAGAATAAAAGAGACAGCTTATTCTACGGTATTTAATCACCCGGTATAGGTAACTTGCCTGGCTTGTAGTCACACAAAGAGTCTTGCAAAAAGCCTCAGCGAGAACGTTACACTAGTTGCTATAAACTATAATATTAAATGCATTTGGTACAAATACCGAGAGTCAAAACACTTGGGCCCAGAATAGATATACAAGAAGCTCTCGGATTTATTTTATCTCGTCTGTACTATCTGCACTAATTATTATAAAGAGTTAACCGTTTGTGAGTTTGTATGTTTGAGTTAGCAAATCTTATTCATTTATTTATTTAGAATAGGTACACAGACAGATTACCATCGTTACATGACTTTATATAATATTTTGTACACAATAGCTAGACAATGATCCAAAAAGTGTGTACACAGCATGATTAATTGTTATTTCCTAAGGACGGTTTTAAAATACAGCTCAAAGATAATAATAAAAAGTAAAAAGGTAAAAACTAAAAGTAAAAAAGAAAAAGTTGAAGAGTTACGATAGAAGTGAGGAGAATTCCTGGCCACTAAGAAAGTCAGATATGACCTTTTTATACTTTGTGAACCTTCGAAAGACCAAATCTTCGAAACTACTGAACTGATTTCAAAAATGATTTCACTGTTAAAAAGCTACATTATCCCTGATTACTATAAGCATATATTTGTTTTGAAATAATTAGTTTTCAGCCAGATCAATTAACACTTATAAAGTAATCCGCGAAAATGCGCTAACGAAAATCTTTTTGTGCGTGCGCTGACCTCACTGTTGATTATACATAATATACATGCATACAATGTCCTACATAAATATAGGTTTTTAATTGAATCTATAAAAAATATTTTATAAATAGGTAGCTATGAGGTATGTTATGTGTCGCTCGCGATGAGACGCGGCGCGCGCATATACCCCGCAACGAAACACCCACGAAACCCGTGTGATTTTTCACTTGTTTATTTATTTATTTATTTGCTAATATGCACATTCACATTAAAGATGGTCATTATAATTATTAGTACAGTACATAACCACGTAACGGCATTGCAAATATAGAACACCTAATATTTTATGAATACCAATTACATTTCATGTTAGTATAATAAAAAATATTAATTACCTATCTATTTAATACATTATGAATTATATTAAAGTACATTAATAGCGTTAGTACATTAACGAACAGAGTCAGATAGCGAGACTTAAACCTTCTTGTCGTCTCTGAACTCATTCAATGAATAGTAGAATTTGTTAAGCAGCAATGTCTTAAGTCTAATCCTAAATCTTTTTGCGCTGATTTCACTTTATAAGTTACCCGGAAATTTATTAATTATATTAATAGCTCTGTACTGGTACTACTACACTTGGTACTCACAGTGCAAGAAAAAGAAGATTTTTTTGACGGGAATGACAGTATACGCGGGCGAAGTCACGGACGGACAGATAATTCTCAATAAAGTTAATTTTTTAATGCACCCTTTAATTAGCCTACAAAGTAAAAGAAGTTCACGAATTAGTTATTCTTTTGGTAAAAGAAAAAACTGTAAGGCTTCCAGAAAAAGCCTCTGATGTCAGGCCGAAGAAACTGGACACTACCAATTAGGCATTACTTGGTTGGCATCACAAACATAAATACTCGTATATATAGATAATCCAAGGCGCTCTGTTTGTTTAAAAACCAAAAGCGCGACTTTTTTGACCTATTTTTAATTTATTTATTTATTTACTACAAATCCACAGCACTTAAATTAACTTAATATATGTTATAACTAGACAAATCCTACTGCCAATTAAGGATTTGAATTTTCTAAACTAAACTAAACGTGGTGGTGTTGAGTTCGCTCTGCTTGAAAAGATTGTGTATTTGTGTGTGTGTGTGTGTGTGTGTGTGTGTGTGCATGTATGTGTGTATATGTGTGTGGTGTGTGTGATTTTGTGTGATGTTGCAGTAGAAAGCTACACATCTATGTCACGTTTAAGCATTATAATAATTTCTCGCTTATGTGAAACTTTGGTGGAGTTAAACAGGTCTATACTGGAAAACTGATCATTGTAGCATGATTGGATACGGCGAACAATAGCGTTCTGAGCATAATTTGTGCGATTGAAGGGGGTAGCCCTATGTGTGAAATCCGCTATTTTTCAATTGATTTTTAATTTAGTTTAATGAGAAGTTAAAACCTGCTTGATTTAATGCTCGAATTCAGAAATGTCAATCAAAGTTACTCAGCTTTAATAGCGGTCTCTTTCAACTGATATGTGATAGGTAATATCAAATCAAATCATTCATTGCAAACTAAGTGTACATGTGTTGGTCCATTACCTATGTTTATTGCTTACAGCTTGGTTGCTCAACTTTGTCGTTTGTAGATTCGGGGGTTAGACATAGGGGGACTTACTTTCGTTTCGACATGCGAAATGAATGGAACTGACATCAAGAAAGTAGCTTGATGGAATTGGCTAGCAAAAAGCAACGCGTTACTTTCGTTTCGATATGTCAAACTGAAAAATTCACGGGAATGACACTAGCACTCGCCTAATCGAAATGACTTTAGTTTTGATGTCAGTTCCATACATTTTGAAATTAGACATGTCGAAACAAAAGTAGCGCGTTGCTCCTGGCTAGGCCACGAATGAAACTGCGTAACACGAGGTGTACTGCACTATGTTCATTTATGAGTTTGTCTGTGTTATCTATTTGAAATCATGTCTCTGGTTGGCATACTTAGACTTATCTTTCCCTTTGCCTTTTTGTTCTGTAGGTTGATTATCTTAGCGACTGAGTTTTTTTCGTGGAGTAGATTTTTTAAGAAAATGCTCAATGGTCCTTTAATCTTTTGGCCATGCTAAGGGACTTTGTATCTGTATTTTTTATGGCGAATTAACAACGATGGGTGTTGTGAAAAAATTGTAATCAGAATGGAATGTTATCATAATAATTTTATTTAAGCCATTTTTTTTATCATCGCACGATACACCTTAAGATACAATTTCTTGGTAATCATCTGGATGATACCACTAATTTCATACGTCACCTCTTACCGCGTACCTCTGAAATATGGACCATCTCCAACGCCGATCGATAGTTCTAGAAGTATGGAACATGGGTTTCAAGAAAAGATCGTATTACTTATAAACGGCATCGCAACGGTAATAAATCATAAAAGTTAAACTAATGCGGCATAGTATGATAATGTATCCGATCCATTTGTCTTAAAGTTTTTGTTCCTATTTCATTTTTTATAAGGAGGCTGGTGACGTTTCAGAATGAATAGAAACTCCACCCATTTTTCCGTCACAATACTTTCCTACATTCAGACATGTCATAGTATAAAAAGCCACTACAAAACTAAACGATAGTTAACTGGTAATTTTTTTGCGATCTCCGCCTCTAGACCTAAATGTAATGATAAAGATTAGGCCAGTTAGTAGGCGGAGGGTCGGGTCGAGTAATGGTGTTCTGGTTAGTGATGTACAAACCTCGAGGCGTCGAGTTCTACTTATGAAGCTTCGAGGCGGATTGGCCGGACTCAGTGAGGTCGGTAGGCTCGTAGACCCGAGCCCAGCCGAGTAGCGAGCTCCCTGAGCCACGCCTCGAGCCTTCAAAAGAGTTCGAGGCTTCAAAAGAGCTCGAACCTATTAAAAGAGCTCGAGCCTTAAAAGAACTCGAGTCTTAAAAGAGCTCGAGTCTTTCTTAAACCTTTACACTATATATATATATATATATATATATTTTCACGATGATTAAAATGTATTTTTCTGGTAAAACCCTTTTTTTCAAAATCCCCTCCTGGTCACATATATTATATGCCACAAACACATATTTTATTACCTGCCTTAAAAAGGAAGACTCCAAACGGAAACTAACTTGAACGCGACTCGCCACGTCTCAAGACTCGAGTTCTGGAAAAGACTCCGGAGTCGTCGAGCTTCATACAAATGAGGCGAGCCCTGTAAACGACACCGAGCTCTAGACAAAAGGACTCGGAAGCCTCGAGCCTTGGACATCACTAGTTCTGATATTTCGAGTTTATTAAGACTAATTGGAAAGCATACAATGTTTTATTCATAGAAACGGAACTGAATTGTCTTGACGGGCTTTTGTTATTTATATATTGTATATATATATTAGTATTAATTAGGTATGTATAAGCTAGGGAAAATGTAGTAACTCGTTGTTGATTTAGTAAAAAACCTTTCAAACCTGTTTTGATGACCCCAGTATTGTAACTTCATGAGAACATTAAATCAACAACATTTTATAGAAAGAAAGTGACTACCAACACAGCAAATTTGTATGTCTACCATGAGTTTCAGTCACGTACCTAAACTACGATTGTTGACTTCAGTGTATGTCATGTTTGGTGCCATTTCTAATCAGGGGTGCTTTACCGAAATCCCATGCAAAGACGTCAACGCGGCTGGCTGTCATTTGTGTTAACTCATGGTAAACATAGATAGATAAATAGATTATTTCTTTCTCAAAATACACATTAAATTACATTTCTTTATGGTCAATTAAAGGATTTTCACAATGAGATCGTCAAATTTTTTTTTTTATATTGCCCGTCAAGATGACCTCACTCCACCTGATGGATAGCGTTCGTTAGGTCCAGATATGAGGTTGACAAGCCCAGTCACTCAAACGAATCACTGGGCTGGCCATCCTCACCTTGAAGGTTCCTTTTCACGCCCCGCTTGAAGAACCCGGGACTATACGAGGAAGGAAACACATGTGCTGGAAGAGCGTTCCACGTCTGGATGGTACGACAAAGAAACGAGTCACCGAACCTTTTAGTTCGGGCCAACAAATGTTGAATTGTGTGTGGGTGACGCCGTAGTCCAGCACGCGTGGTACGGAAGTGGAAAGGTGAGGGTGGGATAAGCTGGAATAACTCGTCAGAGCATTCCCCATTGTAGAAGCGATAGAGAACACTTAGCCTGGCAATGTCTCTACGCAATTGGAGAGGCTCAAGGGTCAAAGTTGCCTCTGGGTGTCCAATAATACGGATAGGATACAGAAATTAAAAATTAATTCAAATTAAATACAAAAAGTCCCAAAAAAAATGTCAAGGCAATCACAAAATTGAATATAAAATAAGATGTCGTCAATATCAAGTCAAAAGTAAAAATAAACAATGCCAAATAATGTTACACAAACTATAAATTTAATAAACAATTTACAATCAATTTAAAATGTCGTTTTAGGTCATATAGATCATTTATTACGCTTAAGCTGTTGTTGACTTCTGTATCTGCATTGAAGCATTACATCAATATAGGTAGAGTTACACTGACCTACTTACATAAAATTTGGAATTAAAATCAGGAAATATTTTCGTTAAAATAATATCTGCAGCAGCGAAATCGAAAAGTTAATCCTTCTTTGAAATGCATTATGCAAACAAAAGCCACTGAATCAAGGTTATGTACGGAAAGCAGACGCTGCAGAATTGTTTTATTTTCGTACTGAGCAAAATAAATGTTTTGTAAAAATGTTTGTAAAGAATATAACCAGTTGACAGCTGGCTACGCAAACGGTTAAAGTGCGGTTTAGACCAAACGAGACGGAACGCAATTCGCAATTGTAAGGAAAATTTAAGTGTCTTCATTATAATTAAGATCCTATAGAAATTGAACAACGAACCGCTTCCGCTTGGATTCTGCGGTATGATTAAAAAGCCTTCCTTTTCCAAAGAAGAAGGTCTTTTTAATTTATACCACGACCATCAAAATACATTTACATTTTTTAAATTTGTTTTTATATTATATATATATATTTTTTTACATTTTATAATTTGCAATATCGGTGATCTACTGTCAAGTACAGTTAAAATAACTAAAAGAAAGCCCTATGAAGATATATTTGTATTTTCAAATAAGCATACTTTGCCTAACGACTTCAAACTGAGATATGTTAAAATATGATACATTCGCACCGGGCCTAGATGAATTTCATATCCAGAAATTATGGGTGATGACCCTTTTTTGATAATATTTTCAACATTAATCGGTCGTTGTAAATCTGACTTATCAAACAGATGCGTAAAACAGCGAATAAAATACAAGCGATTTCCTGTTGTGTTTATACGCGAATGTCTTTTCGTCACGTTACGTCACTACTTTCACGATTGCCACGATCCATTTATTTTTGTTAGCGACCGCAACATCTGTTATAAAATGTTCCAGTAATTGGGTACTCAGTTGTGAATTTATTTTTGACATGTAAAAGTAAGCAGAGTCGGTTTATTACACTGAATACTAATCGCCAAAATGCTCTGTCCTTTAACATTTAAGTATTAAGCGTTACGTGAGATCGTATCTGGTTTTCTTAACTATTTTGTTAAATTTAAATGATATTGAGCAATACATTGGCGACTACCCAGGTATTTGATGTGTCAAAGTTTTACTACATAGCATGCAGAACACACACACATACATAAATTATTATTTTTCCTGGAAAAGAATAACATACAGTAATAAACGTTGCCAATCTGCTTCCAGTGCATGCTGTGGACATGTCGAAATCACGACCCAAACACATAAAAAATGTTGTCACTTGAATGTGTCCTAGGTAAAAACAAAAATCACCTGGTATTGAAGTAAACCTGCAGAATCAATACTATTTCATTTCCGTAAACATACCACAGAAATCTCCGTGTAGGTAATTAGTTTCATCCGGATTCGCATCCAATACCGGCTGACGGGCAAAGGGTTGAACACACAGAATTGGAAATCAATTCGGCAGAGAAACCAACGGAATAATACCTTCAAAGCAGTGACAGGCACACCAGATACACGCTTACATCCGTCGTAGTTTGTATAGACTGTCTTGTAGAATATACGAAAACTACCGGAGCTGAAACGGCAAAGGCTCAATTTGTGATCACACTATTGTGTCGTCACGCATTCAAAAGTGAATTGACTGAACAAATATAGACCATTTATTAGGAAAATTGCTATAGAAATTAAAAACAAGTGACTCGAGAAGTAAAATATTAAACTTCAAAAAATATACTATGAAAATCGTTATATCTAATTGCACTTTTAAAATCAGTTTCTCACAATACAGCTTGCGCCCGTCTTTAGCGATATAGTTTTTTTTTCTTTCATATTACTGAGATATCGCATGGGCGTTATAGACCCGTAGCGCTAGGCTATTTTAAGGTCATAGGTTTCAAAAATTCTAAAGTTGCTTATTTCCTGCCTGTAGATAGAATCGTACCTAAGAAGCTTATTATTGCGTTTTGTGTCACATCTACTGTCGCATAATCAGCATTTCGACTATTTGTATGCCATATTTTTTATTCAAAATAAAAATTTAAACTAAAAAATCTTTACAATTTCATATCTAGTATAGCCTGCGGAGTGTGCAAACCTGATTTGTGTCATCTTCATCCAGCGCAAACTGTCTTGAAGTCAGTTTATGTAACAACAGTTACAACTCTCGCACCGTTTCGTTGGAACAAAGCTTTCGTAGATGAAAATGACACAAATTAATAATTTCTTGTTCTATTACAACATAATAAATAAAAACACGTAAACTTTAATAACTTGCATTTTCTTTTGTGGCTTGTACAGAGTCGTAATAAAAAAAAATGTCGTGGATAAATTCGACACAAAATGCGTTGTATGTACAACAGATATTAGTGTCCTAAAACGCATAACCTATTTAACCAACTGTAATATTCTTTTAGAGCTAGTCGAGTGACATGTCAGGTATTAGTTAAATGTCAGGGTTCCTGTGGACAGAGGTGACACAAAACGCCTCTGTGCATCAGTTACTACTTCGTTATCATCATGAAAGTAAAATTTTCACTCACTTCCTACTAGATGGCGCTGCTCCGTAGCGCTCTTTGCTGTCCGCTGAACGCGGGGGGTTAAGACTTTCCTCCGATATTATTATAATATACCTATAATTATTTTACGGGCAGTGTATCAAATGTTATCTTATTATAATTGTAACAGATTTTCGTGGACCACTATCGATAGCTGATCTGTCATTCAGTGGAAAACTACTGGCTACGTACCTAATCCAGAATCCGTGTTTGTTGCAATGCTATGCAATTTATATTGAGGCAGTAAACATGTGGTAATGAACTAATACGACATTGGTTGTACAGTCAGCCGTAGAAGTCACGAGACATTGAATTAATTTAAATTCAGATTTGTAACAGTACATAATTTCTATGGCAACTCAAACGATGTTAAGGATACTTGAGCAGCTGTAATTTGAAGTATATCAAAGACGAAATGTTGCCTAAGCTATGCTGCTTTGTCAGCACCTCCATTTCAGAGAACCACAGCTAAGTGACAGCGAGTAAGCAGTGAAGTGTGAAAGCGTTCGCTCGGAAAGTGGAAGATCCAGGCTCCATTAGAATTTGTCGTTATGAAATTATCAATATAATATAATATATGATATTAATCAAGTTATATGATATTAATCAAGTTATCTAGTAAATTTCAAAAAACAATTACAGAAAAAAACTGTTTTCTAACCTGTTACCGGCCCAACGTAACGCCGGCACTCAATTTTATTTGTTTCAAAATATTCTGGCGCATAGGGCTAATAAAAACAAATCGATGGAAAATCACAAATTTCACGTAAAAGATCTATTTGCGTCGAAGACTCGACTGTTTGGTATCCTAAGTTGTTTGGTACCCGACCACCCGGGCATTTCAATTAGTGGCGCATGTTCCTCCGTGCCGCAACACGGACCCGGATTAGATTTTAGGGACAGTCTGGGATTTTATTTAGCCTTGTTTTGTTTTTTTGGTCCAAGTTCTTTGTCTCTATTAACAGAGATTGAGAGTTCACGGCGATCAAAATCTTTTCTTGAATTTGTGAAGATAATTTCATTCAGGCTTTTCATTTATGGTTCAATGTTTTGCAAAAGAGACACATTTAAAGGAATTGAAGCGACAAATGGGAGAATTTAAACGTTTAGCCTTTCATTTGTTGCAAAGCAAAACTGTGTGTTCGTTGTTTGTTGAAATTTCTTCAAAAAATAGACAATAATTATTATTTACTAATGTTTCCGTTTCTTTTCAGGTACGTATTTAACATTTTATCTTTAAACCGTTAACGTTAGGTAAGTCATAGTTTTTAATACATTACAGCAACATGTAACGCCATGCACCACAGAGAAAAAAAAATCATTTTTTTTATTTACTTGTTTCGCCCTTTTAGCTATCGAAATTATCAGCGTTCCTTTGTGGCAAGATTGAGTCAAACAGTACCCAATTGGTACTGTACAAAGATTGCATATCCATGGTGCTGAATTTTCCTTTTGATGTGATTCAGTTTAGTGAAACAAACTAAGCTAGGCATTTCAATTAGTGACTATAATGGTGTTACGACCGCAACACTAGTGCCTTAGCTGCAACAGCTATGTGGTTTAGCTCGAACGTAACCTCATTTTGCAAACATGAAATACGCAGGTTTTTTAGTCCGGCTTTTCATTATGGTCCTTCTTTTAAACTTAACAATATTTGAAAGGCGTCAGTGATCATGTTCATAAAAGGATCATGCCCATCAAAGTATGAAGCACGGTACAGAGAGGCATCAAAACCAAAGTCGTTTTAAACGGTTCATAAAATTACCCTCTATATTAGGCAGTTGTTATTTTTGGAATCAACACCCGGGTTTTGATGCTTTTATTGAAAACGTATTAAACTCATAACAAAGAAAAATACACAAACCAAACCAAAAATGTATCCCCATTGCGCCAGTTACTTCCACTTGCTATTAACAAGCACGTTCCTACTGTTCCGTTTTACAGGCATATGTATCGCCGCCTTAAAGCAAAAGTCAAAGAATAAAAATCAGTATTAATGAACAATTTATTTGTTATTGGAACCGAAAAAATATCGATTGTGGTTCTCGATCTATGAACTTATTTATCATGGCAACATCTCCTAACAACCAAAATGAGATCCGGTGATGCAATTTAATATCTTTTTAGGATCAATAAAAAAGTCCCCGGTTCAAAAAACAAGGTAAATAATTTTAACATAGTTTTTATCTTGAGGCCAGAGACAAACATATACCTCAAATGGGCATTTTCCTTTATAAATCGGCTGTTCTTTTGAGTAGAGTTATCGTTCAATGTTTTGAACTGCTGTTTTTTAGGGATCGCAGACGTTGTTAACTTGTTATCGTGGATACTACTACTTCCTAAAATAGAACGATAAACAAATCAATAATTGCATAAAGAGAAAAAAACAAATAAATAACATCAAAATCAGACAGCGGTGTTTCGACATCTGAAAAACAAATTGTATCCTATGCCTGATAACACCGACGCTGGTTTGCAAAACATTTGTGATTAGAAAAAAGGTGTAAGGTGGCCAGTTTTTAAAAGTAGAAGTAGTTATATGATATCATCAACGCCAACTACATTATTCCTAGTCCTAGCTCCTAGTCAATGCTACATATATAAACAAAATGCATATAATATGTGTCTTCTCCTATTTAATAAATTACCTAAATCATTGAAAAATCTTGAAGATCATCAATTTAACAAAACCCTAACAAAATGGCTGCTTGATAAATGTTTTTATAATTTGAAAGAATACCTGTATCATGATCTAGATTTTGTAGTATAATTTACTGTCTTTGTAGTTTTAACTTATTTTTATTTTGTACTTAACTAAGTTAGTTTAGTATAGGAATATACAGCTAGCGTTTTAATTTTACAAGACTGGGTTGAATACTCAAGTTAATTAGTGTATATTTCAAATTTTATTTTACTTATTTACTATGTGTAAGTACATTCAAATGTAGATAAGTTAAAGTTTTTATTGTAAAATAGTTTTGAATATAGTACTTTGCTACTGTTTGTTTGATTAAGCAAAAAAAAATTATTTGATTTTTTATGGTACTTGCATAAATATGTAATACTAGCACGAATAACAAATGTTTTACTCGTATGTACTCGTAGTACGAATAATTTGCACGCCTGCCTGCAGGCCGAATACACCGTCCAGACATTGTTTTACCATCGTTTTTTTCTCAATGTATTCTTAGCAAATGAATGATTTACTTACTTACTTACTTACTTACTTACTTACTCAAATATGAACCGCATAAAGGCCACTAGACGAAATTTAAAGTGCAGAGGTTCTATCCAAGATACTCGTAGATAGGTTTTAACATTACTCATGTCTAAATTATGTCCAAGCCTATATTTGGCATATCTCCAACTATATGTTACTATTGGCTTGATCATATCATTAATGTCGAGCGCTGTGAATAATATCGCAACTGGTCGGCCTCAGTTCTCAATGCAGAACCTTGCGCCAAATGGTTCCGTAAATTTCCGACATGTCGAAACCTTGTAGCGTTTTCCTCTCTGCTACGAGCTCTTGTGTGCTACGTCATCGACTACGAATATTATGCCCTGTAGCATAAAGGTAGGATAAGTTTGAAAGTAATACTGAGCCTAATGCCAAATAGAAGGATGGACATCGTTTCGATTAAATGAAAGCAACTATTACACAACAGCAGAAAAATTGAGTTCGAATTTGATCCACACTGAACATAATATAAGAGGTATACAAGCAGCAGTAGGTAAACATATCAGCAGCAATGAATGTGTTCATAACAAATTCAAGGTTGTACAATATAAGGTTTTTGCCACCGATAGGGAATTAACATTATAATTCAAATTGATGCTAAAATTGTGGAATAAAGAGAGGAAGTATAATATTAAGAAGGATTTGGAAAGGTTTTTACAGGGTCCGCAACGCGCAAGTTACGTCTCTGGTGTTGCGCGCGTCCAGAGGCTGCGGTGATCGCTTATCATCAGGCGGTCCGCTTGCTTATTTGTCACCGACGTAGTATAAAAAAAAGTTACGTGAGCCACATGTAAAAAAAATAAAGCAGACCTAAAATACTTTGAAGCTCTCGTTCGATTGCTATCTTGATGTTATTTGTATTTGTGCAGTTCGTTTGGCTTGCAGCTATGATTGAGCAGAGTTTTTGTTTGTTCTGCAAACACATTAGTCTGTTTATTTTTATTATTTTTTAACAATGACTGTGCACAAAGAACTGTGTTGTTTTATTGGGAAAGGTTTTCGTTATTGAACATAAATATTTTTTCTAAAGTTACTTTATTTATGATGGATCAGTTTTACAAAAATATGTTATTATGTAATTTGGGCCAGCGTGATGTTGGTACACTGTGAAAACTTTAGTTTGAATGAGAGAGATGATTCTGTCATTAAAATTATGTAAGGGAAGTTTTAAAAGACATCACCTTTACTATTAATATCATTAAGAGGTAAGATTTGATTGTTGTCTGTTCGTAATGAATAGGCTCCGAAACTACTGGACCGATTTTAACTTTATTTTTAACTTTAGGATAACTTTACTGTAACGAATGAAATTTTGTAACTCTTCAATTTTGTAACTCTTAAATGAATAGACAATCTTTGAATAACTAATCGTTCTAAAGAGCCGAATTATATAAATTGCTAATTAAAAGTAGGTTACAAACTTTGTCTTTCCACTTGCCTATTAACATTATTTAAAGTGATAGGAAAAATGAATGTTTTGGCCCTAAATGGTACTTACTTACTGGGCTGGCTCAGCGACCCGAAGTGGATCTTGGCCTCCGATACGAGAGTCCGCCACTTTGCTCTATCTCCAGCCAGCCGTCGCCAGTCGCGCCGTTGCAAGTGGCTGAGATCCTTCTCGACCTGGTCTATCCAGCCCTAAATGGTGGGTTTGAATTTTTAAAATTTTCCTATTTTGAGTTTGACAATAATTGTAAAATGCTCAAATCGAAGGATAATTTTATATAAAGCGGACTTTGACAAGGCTTTCGGTTATGTCATGCAGTAGACGCCCTATTGCACACTGCCTAACATGGACTCATGTGAAGGGTATAATGCACTGAATGTTTCTTCCTTCTGTGATTGCTTGCGCCAATTTATCCTGCAGATTAGCAGAAAAGGACTTTGCCTTAAAAACTGCTTTTCTTTTGCTAAAACTGGGTTTGCGATCTCCAATCTGCGGTCAGCAAGTGCGGTGATTCGGAAACATTTGTTTGTTTCCTCATCACCACGAGCTCGTTTGTCATCGTTCGTAGTATAGAAATAATAGTAATACACAATAAAGACTACTAGTAGTCTTTATACGCGTATTCACGGCAACAAGAGCTCAACTTATGCTGGCAGTGTTACGCTCTCTTTGGTTGACTGTACACCTGATAATAACTCCGGATTACCTAGAAAACGATGTCGAGCCATTCGATACAGTCCAACTCTGTATTTCAAATTGATTTTGAGCTTTTCGGTACAGCTGCATACGAGCGCAATATCACAGTAACTGTTCTATTCAAGATAGTTAATTTTTCTCGGCATTCGTTCGCTTTCAATGCGTAAAAATCGCTGTCCTATGAAAATAGGAATATAAATATACACTAAATCTAGGTTTAAAACTGGGTTCTGGACACCTGGGATATGTGGGATTTGGAACTCCTGGGAAAACAGAGACCCCTACCCACTTAAACCTGACGGTAGTCATCTTCGGCGCAGAACGGAAGGGACCCGGGATCCCCAACAAGGGAGATACTCCTCGCAGGTCCCTTCGGCGCCCAAGGCTACCTGGTAGCTAGCCTCGGGAGGTGCAAGCTCAACTTCAGTGCACGATAATACAGACCACTGTATCCGAAGACACGCGTAACCGTCTTCCTCGGGTCTTGTCTTACGACAGGCACGGATACCTCTGTAGTATTCTGCTCCCCTAACCGCAGGGAACACCTTTCAAGGTCTGCCCTAACCCACTCAAATAGATACTGAACAAGACTGCATTGTAGAATAATCTGGGCTTCCATTTTAAAACTATTTCAACCGTAAAAGGAACGGCAAAAGCCATTCTTTTATCTTCTCAGGATAACAAGTAGAATGCATGCATTTGCATTTTAAACAACCACACTGCAAGTACAATAAGAATTTTGTTATGTAAGATAAGATAGGGAATTCTAAACACGATTATGTTGCCGGCGTATATGTAAGCAATTACATAATATAACACCAGTCAATTACGTTTGAAGATACCTATTTTTAAGTTGATAATTTGCCCTGCTCCTATATTTCTGTGACTCTGAAAAAGTTAGATGGCGTCAAAACTTTTCACTTTTAATTCAATAGTGATATTCCTTTTGGAGGAACTTTAAAAGATTATTGTGATTTTCTATTTCTGACTCGATAGTCACTAAACCACATTCCAACTTTCCAACATTGGTGTACTAATAATGCCATAGGAAATTAAGTTACAGTGGTTTAAAAGCACATGGAAACACAACATGCGCGGTTATGTCAAACATAACATACCATCACGACTTTATCCCAAACAGGGTAGTCAAAGGCAAGTGACTGTTGCCGTCGTGGTGAACGGAACACTCAGAAGTCCACTTTTCAGCTATGGTATTAGAACCCAAAGTGGTAGGTGGTGAGCCTTCCGCCGCTATTCGGGTTGATTTGGTTTTTTATCGATGTTTTCCATCACCGGAGAGTTAGCCGGAAATTAAACAATGAACACAAAGTTTTTGGTTCTGGCCAGATTTGGACTCGGACCACACTATCCGCGATCCGAGTTGGATTGCTTAACCACTAGGCCACGGCGCTCAATGAAGATATCAAAATCAACTGTTAAAAGCATTCATGCTTGCAATTCCTAACAAGCGAGCAAGCAATTAATATAAGTACACAAAATCAACGCTTCGTAGTCCCCTGACCCCTTTTCTAAAACTTCACCGATTGATTAACTTTTTTTAGTTCAAATTAGAAAGAGGCTGTAGCCATGTTCCTATGTTTTCCTCCTTTTATATAATCTAGTCAAATTAATTTTCTGGATATTTGAGCACAGCGGAAAATTTACTCCAGGAAGGAAACTAGGGACTACAATTCTACGAAAAAACGGCGCTTCTGTAACCTTTAGATACCTACCAGCTACTACAGAACTACACTTGACACTCCTTGGAACTATGATAGTTTCGGAACGGTTAGCTGAACTTCATGAAATTCCCGGGTTCCAGAGCAAAACTGATCTCCTACCGTGGTTGTACTGGCAGTTAGAGAATTTACGATTCAAAAAAGTTCGCTGTCTATCACATACGAGTATTTGGTGATCTTGAAACGCATGGTATACGTAGCGTGTTATATTATTGTTGGTTGTTTTTGAGTTCGTGTTATATTATTGTTGGTTGTTTTTGAGTTCTTCTTACTTTTATAGTAGAATCTTTCAGACAAACTTAACTTTTTTCCATGAACTGTTGACGCAAGAATTTATTGATTTTTCTTTCCAAGTTCGGTGTAGAAATCTATTCTAGTCTTGTTTCTTAGGATTTGTTGTTGCTTTTTTGCCTTAAATGCGTCAGTCTTCTTCGTATCATTGCATAACTGTGAAAAACAGCTCATGACTTTTAATATAACTTAAGCCGAATTATTTCGTTTACTGGTTAGTCAAATGGATAAGGTTATGGATGGCACATTAGCACTGGCTAGTTTTATTCTATAAGTAGTACCTATTTACGTTGAAGCGGGTTGTCTGCCCCGGTCTGCCGGCTTTTATCGGCAAATGCGCCAATAAGCGCTTACAGATTGGCAATCTATTTTTTAAGTGAATTGTGATCGACCTTGAAACTCTGAAGGTGGCGGTTAAAGCCGCGGCCGAGACAGGGGACACTACTTGTCACTCACTATAGTTGTGTAAGCTGGAACAGAGACGCGCGACTGTACCTGAAGCAAAGTGGACCGGACTTTTTACGCGACAATCAACCACCTTCACACTTGGCTATAGGCGTAGTTCCTTAAGAGAGTTTGTTTGAAGAGTACTTAGTGCTGATAATATACATAAGCTGCGGAGTCAGTGTCTTTTTTAAGCCTAGCGCTGCTGATTGCATTTCTTACCAGCATTCAAAACGTTGCAAAATAATCTAAGTAAAAAAATAAAAAAAAAAAAACGTACAGTCGAATTGAGAACCTCCTCCTTGTTTTGAAGTCAGTTGAAAAAGAGAATCACCGTTACTTATAAATAAAATAAATCATGACCAATAAATCTCGCCTGTGGAAAGCATTCAACGTGAGTGATTAGGATTATATCTATCGTGGTTCTCAGCAATATACTCTGTCTATCTTAGTAAGTTAACAAATTATTTTACTGTACATTATTTTACAATATTATGACCACTTCAATGTAATTGAATTGACATTAAAAAACCTGACCCATACATATATTTAGGAGCCTTATTAAAAGACGTGTCTAGACAGGTTTTTAGAGTTTTTATCTAAAAATAAAAGATACATTCTTTATTATCAGTCATAAACTTAACGATTTATATCACACTCAAACACCAAGGCGTAATATTCACAGTTACGATATTTGTAGTTTTCAGTCTTATTTCTCTCAAACATAAAAAAACCCCAACAGGCGACTTATTCACAGGAATTAGATAGTACGTAATAAATGTGATACCTATATTTGGCACATCTTAAGAATTCTAATTTAATCTTGGGAATTTAACACTAAAGAGGCACCAAAATCAATAAAGATAGTCAAAAAAATATTACAATTAATTCTAAATAAAATTCAAAACTTTATTCTAAATCAAAATCTGTAGGTACTTAAATAAAAGATTTCTTAATTTGTATCATTCCTGACTGTGATGTTTGATCTTCTTGGTTAGTTTGTTGTTTTCATAGTCTTGGGTTAAAGCTTGCTATAAACTGATCTCAGACGACCATTTAGATAGAGAGTATAGGGTATCAAATAATTTTTCATTAATACGGACTGATATAAATTTAGTATCAGATTAGGTTGTAATTTTGTAATGGTACCGATGCAAGCAAAAATTAATAAATATGCCAAAACAAATAAAATCAAATACTTACTAAAATGTGACAGAGCTCAGCCCGAGATCCGGAATTCTTGGGTTCAAATCCCAGGTCGGGCAAAGTGTGTTTTCACATTTTTTCGGAACATAGCCCGGGTTTGTGTCCATCAGCCCCCTTTTTTATTTGGCGAACGATGTTCGGTTAACGAATACTTTATCTGTAACCTTATTGAATAATATTTACCATTATTACGAATTTTAGTATTTTTCCCATACGTTCAAACATCCAGTAGCTATGACATTAAAGAAACCAGGATGTTATTTTACAAAAACAAAATTTCTCGATAAGGAAAAAAATTAATTAAATCACTTGTTCCATTTCAAACATGCAGTTCCCAGAATACGACTTTCCAGGGAGTCTCCTCTTGACATTGTACGAGACGCGCCTTTCATTATCTATGACACGACGCTCTCTTGTGGGCTTTGCTCTACTATGTCAGCGAGAAGTGGCTCTATAGTGCTGACATACAGTTCATTATGAATGCCAAACTGTCATCTTGAAGCAGATTATAAATTATCATTAATGAAAGTACCAGTTTACGTCTTGGGAGTGCATGGTAATGATAATTTGGTACGGTCGTTTTCGGTCATTGCGACCACTTCAACTTTCATTCAGTCCAGCGCTGATGCTCACAAAGACAAGTTTCGCCGATGAAGCTGATTCTCTTAGTCGCACTGGGCCTTCGTTAGTTCACCAATTTACCATCAACATAATAAATGTCTGCGGTTGGACGTGCCTTTAAGTCGTCGTTTGTAGCGTCAAGATCAGATTTGCGCTAATCTTTTAAGACGCAAACCACAAATTACGCTTGCGGCGCGGCGCCTCTGACAGATAGTCCGTTTAAAAAAAACAGCCATTTTGATCAGGCACACAGACACAGTGAGTTTACAGGCGATAGCGGTGAGCATTAATTTCAGTGTTGCGGCCAGTCGCACTGTCGCGAGTGTTTTTTTGTTTAATGTTGCATTTGGTGCAATTTCTCACATAATGAATTTTGTTTTAGGCCGGTTCTGTCATATAGCGAGGGTCTTTCTGTAAACTCTTTATTTTGTGCGCAAACCTGACCCTGGCCAGCGTCGCCGTTCAAGGTTCTGTGCTGCCAACTGCGAGAGCTCAAATGGCTGGGCTCGTTTTTATATTGTTACGTAGGCGTTTAAGCTGGAACGTTTGGCATGAACATAATGGTGGCACCCGCCATGGCGCATGACGTTCTCGCACAACGTCACCAATCTGGCGTTTAGGATGTATATGCCGTCATTTATTACCAGTATGTCTACCATGAGTTTACACCAATGATAGCCGCTAGCGTTCACGTGGACGTTTTGGTATGGATTTAGGTACAGCACCCCTGGAAATTATAATGAAACCAAAAATGGTATCCTACACATTTCTGAAGTCGACTATCGTAGACGTGACGGAAACTCTCTCAATTCAACTCAAATAACGACGCACTGCATGAATAAGAAGTAAGGCAACGAACGATTAAGCGATCATTGTATACAAATCGTTTATTGTTTTAATGAAACCCTGACCCACCACTCCGTTGCCCGTCCAGGCGTGCCGTAAGTCACGTCTGCAGCCACATTTCACTCGCGTGATCGTTCCCTGTGCATATTTTATGCATCGCCTCGCCAACTGTGCCTTAGAATGTTTTATTATTTTTAGGTACACTCACAAAACTCAGAGCGTATTTGGTGCAATAGGTCAGTTCCGATCGATGGATGGAAATAGATGTTGTTAATGTTCTGACCTACATCGACTGATTAATATGCGCTTCCTGATTCTGGAATCATTTGCATCGGTGTCTCAGATGCTACAGTGCTTTTTGATGCGTTTCTAACTCTTGTAATAGAATCCACCACTTTGCAATGCCTTACAAGGCGCAAATGTTTGTGTAGGTACTGCATATGTTTCGCAAATTGAATAAAAAGGCAAAAAAATATAGGTCTAGTCTGTTCTTAACTCAGTTTATGATCCTGTTGCTAATATTGTATTTATGTAGGCTTTCAAGGTTATATTTTAAAGAAGAAATAAGAAAAGTTGTACCAAGCAATATAAGATATTTTGCTTGAGTTAATACTTTGATCAGTGTTGAAATAACTTTGAACAAAAGAACTTCCTAACCTTTAGGCATTAAGTTCATAGTGACGTTTAAATGAAAGATAAAACATTAATTTTGGGGTCATCACGGGGAAGGTACATTTTCAATGGTCCAGGTACAAGTTCGCAATTTATGTCAGCTTACGCGAAACACTTTGCTTGTGAAATTTTCAGTTTCTTCCTGTTTAACGCATAGTGGTCGAGTTCCCTGAAAAATATTAGTATGCGTTTCCTGATGCTCTCGGGATAGAAACGTTTGCGATTGCGTTGGACGTCTAAGAGTCAGATGATCTGCCGCTTTCCGATCTAAATCTCTCCTAATGGGATGTGTTGTCAAAATGTGTTTCGACGTGATTGGCTTAGTGCGCTGTAGCACGGTTTCTCCAGTTCAATTACCGATCGGGTCAATTCAAGAAACTATTTTTTTTGAATGACGGAATGTGGCCCTGGCCCAAATCCTTGTCTGGTACCTAGTAACACCAGGGTATTTATCCTTAATTCTGGTGTTGACAACATGACAATTATTGATGTGTACCTAATACCTTTAAGCGAACTAGTATATAGTATACTATGCTGCCTAAATTGTACAAATTGTTCATTTAAAGTAATATCACTGTTATTTTTTTTCTATTTTGTGCAATAAAGTACTATATCTATATACACTCGTGCACCGTATTGACAAATATGCGTCTATGTGTGCGCCTCGTGGATAGTACCGCTAAAGTAAAACAACTAACCGCTTCATTACACAATTCCATTAGGCTCACCAAAGCATTTAAAACTAATTATCTTTGCCTAATAGTGATTTTGGAGAACAAATAATTACCCGTGAACCTCACTGCGCATATTGGAAATACAATGTAGCAATCTGTGCGATATTGGGTATTTCAAACACGTGTTTACAATTGGGTGATACTAGTAGTATTGTATTAGAACCAGTGTTGTAGCGATACTATACTATTTTCACTGTAAGATGATATGCCTGACAGCTCTTTATTGTTTCGTGTCACGCATACTATTTCAAACTAAATAAAAAGAAACTGGCAAAAGAAAATGTTATAAAATATTAAAAAACTATTGTTCTTTCGATTCTTATCAAGTAAATTATTGTTATCATTATTAACCGTTAATAAATGAAGTATTTGAAATTAAACTCATATATCTTTACAGCGCCTGATGCGTGAAAAGGAACGCCATTCAATAGTGTATTGACACTACTGAATCGACAACAAATCGATGCAGATGAGCGACCATTTTGTAATTTGTTATCACGTCATTCGCATCAGTACCAGTGCGTCTCCTTCGTCCCTTGTGTGCAATTTTTTAACTATTATTTTCGAGATAACGCGTTTTATTCTATTACTTATTAGCCATAACCCGTTTATTAAGAATTTATTTAAAAATAAAAAATCGGTGAATCTGATTCCATTTCCTTTGCCAACTCGATTAAATTACATTGGTTACAGCACTATAATTAACAATTATAAACTGTCAGGGATATCATCATACGGCGAAAGTAGTATAATGGTTTATCGATAGAATCATACCAGAAATATCACTCATAATTTAAATTTAATAATAAGTGTAAATACGTTTAAAGTGGTGCATATTTTTACAAGTGTGAGGGTAATATTCCATAAACTATTACACTTACCTGCACTTTAAAATTTTGATTTGTATTTACAAAACATGATTAATTTATAATTTAAATATGCTGCGAAAAATAACCGATACAGCTTTAATTTTACCTCATTTAAAACCAGTATTTTGTAACACTATTGATAATTCTATGAAGAAGACATTGAAATAATTCCAAGTAGTTTTTGATAAAATTCTCACTTAGTTTCTATTTGCTTTATGTTTTAGTATAGTTAATAATACATCATCTTTGACCTATCCGTTAGTAGGTTTTGAAGGTAAGATGGTAGTTGTATAAAAAATGCTACCAAATTCACTAACGCACGTTAAATAGAATCGTTTGATTTATGTCATGAAGTTCAATTATCGATAGTGCATCTATCGATAGTTGTACAACACTAACTGAATCATCGGGTATGGTCAGATATCTTGTTAGAGGCCTTTGTCTGATGAAATTGGCACAAACCAAGTTAATGTGAGCTTTGGCGCAGACTCTAATTGACCAGTTGTGTAACTCTTGGCTTCGCTAGTCAGCTGGCAATTTATAAATAGCTGTGCCCTAAGGCTTTGGAAGTAGTTGTTACATATGAAAAAAAATGTTTCGGGTGAATTTTCTGATCGGTCTTGGATACACTTGACACTGACACCAATGAATACCTTTTCGATAAAAAAGCCTGGGATTAAAGCTCTCTGTTCAGTGCGGGATCAGTTAACTCTTGTAACAGTTATTAATTAAATACCGGACTTAAGAGTATTAATGACCAACAATTTTTATTTTTGGAATTGTATAAATGACTTGGTACATCCTATTGTTATATATTCTATAGCTTTGATGTACTTATTAGGTTGTTCTGTTTATTAATGTTAGATTTTTTTTCAAAAAAAATCCGTAATGTTTGCCTGTAAGATGACGTTGTTCTAAAGTACCTATGTAATTATTTTTTTTTGATTAAAAGTGGGCTTGCGTTTGGCCACTGTCTCGCCTCGATGACGAGGCCGATGGTGGTGCAAGCTTACCCAGAAATGCCTATTCACTCTGGCCTTGAAGACACCAAGGTTGTAAGTATCCGGAAACGCAGACGCAAATGAATAGATATATCTATCATCCTCAACTGAATTCTAACATACATTTCCTTTAGCAAGTTATGTTTATTCTACCTCCGCACGTCGTCAATGCAAATTGACTTTGATGTATGGCTCGCCTGTTGCTCAAATAGAGTGAGTGCGGCTTGGCAGGAAATCTCGCTTTGGCAGAGATTTTTTTGGAAAGTGTCTGTGACTTATGAAGGCCCGGCGTGATGTTGACGGCTTGAGGTGAATGATTGCTCTTTTGAACCAGTTACGCAATATTTAAGCCTTTCAGGCCCGATTTTTCAATTCTTAGTTTATTCTCTAGATAGCTAACTGAAGTATAAATTTAACTGACTTTATTAAGCGAATAGATATTTTTGATTTTTTAATCGTCTTTTATCCTACTATCGTACCTATCGTTTGTCTATGTACATATATCGCTAAATTCACACTGATTATCCACAAGCGAGATGCACTTAAACAATCATTGCAATCTTAGAATCTTCGATCAACAATATACTAGATAACGTCAAAAACGGCCCAGAATAACGTCCCACTTCAAAAGTGGGAACTTATTTCTTTTTAGTTCACTTTTGACTGCGCCAACGTGCTGAAATGCCACACTGCCTGAGTTTGCTTGTTAAAACTGTAGAAATAACCGTCGAAAAAATAATTATCGACGGAATATCATACTTTTGATAAGAAAATGCTGTTTTATAGTATAAATAATGATAATAAAAAACCCAACTAAAAATCAAACAAACCTAACGTAAAGTAACCCATGTTGGCCCATGTTTGGCCAACATAAAGGCGGATGCTTTAGAACAGTGAATTTTATGGAGTATTTGTATACTCAATTAATTTTTTACATATTATAAAATGTTATCTTTATTCATAGATTTCCCGGCGGCTCACTTATCTGTGGCCAGAGGTTGTGGGTTCGATCCCACCCTATGACAAACATTTATGTGACGAACATTTGTGTTTGTTGTGTGTCTGGTTATTATCATCTATTTAAGTATAGATTTAAAAAAAAAAATGTTTATGATTAATTTAAGTATGGTTTTAACTGTTTTTAATTTTTTTTAATTAAATAAGTGAATTTTTAATTAATTTTGATATTTGCAAAGAATATTAAAATAACTTAACATAACTTAGTGTGAACTATACATTGCCAGTCTCTGCTTCACAGTAAAGTTGTAGAAGCGGTTTCTCAAAACACGCAATGAATATTTAGTTTTAATCGTCGCTTAGCGTCGTGTTGCGGTCTCCAATATATTTTTTTGTAATAATAACTTGTAATTATCATTAAGCTGTAGTGATAAAAAATACAAAATGCGACTCCATTATACCATGTTCGGGGAAGTAAAGTCAACAGTGTCAAAAAATCGATATGAAATAAGTAAAATTTTGTGTCACTTATTTTTTTCTTCATTGCTTGAAGTATGAGGTTGACTTTGAACATAAAAATCGTCAATAAATGTCAATATAATGAAAACTGCGTTTTATTTCTTACGTACGTATAAGGCCTAAATTAGGTTGATCTTTTGTCTCATTCACACTATGAATAAGACAAGAGATAGTAAGTAAAACGCAGCTCAAAAATGGCACCGACTGATTGCAGTCGGTGCCATCGGTCGGTGTCGGTGTTTTGAAACAAGACAAAAGTGACGTTTGACAAATTGACATTAAGTGTAAGAAAACCAACCTCAGTTTTTTTTGTTGTCTAAAGTTGTGGTAAAAAGTTTGTGATTATAACAACACACCATAACTCCTTAACAAAATGAAAATAATCTCAAATGACACACCACATAACCTCAAAATATCAAAGAAAACGCAAAGATAAATCTCATCCAGCCCCTCAAGAAGCAGATAACTTTATTCCTCAGGTAGCGGCTTTATTCAACAGATAACATCTATATGACTATCTGACCATTGAAAAATTAAAAAAAATCTTGTTAACCTTCATCATCATCATCATCATCATTTCAGCCGAACGACGCCCACTGCTGGGCATAGGCCTCCCCCAAGGATCTCCACAACGATCGGTCCTGCGCTGTCCGCATCCAGCGGCTTCCCGCGACCTTGACCAGATCGTCGGTCCACCTTGTAGAGGGCCTGCCCACGGAACGTCGTCCGGTACGCGGTCGCCATTCGAGAACCTTTCCGCCCCAACGGCCATCGGTTCTCCGCGCTATGTGTCCCGCCCACTGCCACTTCAGCGATGCAATCCTTCGAGCGATGTCGGTTGTTTTTGTTCTCCTGCGGATCTCATCATTTCTGATTCGATCGAGCAGGGAAATACCAAGCATCGCTCTCTCCATTGCTCGCTGGGTGATCTTGAGCCTTCTTATGAGACCCATAGTAAGGGACCACGTCTCGCTCCCATAGGTCATTACTGGCAACACACACTGGTCAAAGACTTTTGTCTTGAGACACTGAGGTATTTCGGACGCAAATATATGCCGGAGCTTCCCGAACGCTGCCCATCCGAGCTGGATTCGACGAGAGATCTCTTTCTCGAAGTTGGACTTACCTAGCTGGACTGTCTGTCCCAGGTAAACATAGTGGTCAACAACTTCGAGTGTAATGTTCCCAACGTTAACTGGAGCGGGTGCAATATGGGCATTCAACATGAGTTTTGTTTTGTCCATGTTCATCTTAAGACCCACTCTTTGAGAAGCATTACCGAGATCTTCGAGCATTATGTTCAGGTCTTCCAAGGTCTCAGCCATAAGAACTACATCATCGGCAAATCGCAGGTGTGTTAGGTATTCGCCATTGATGTTGATGCCGCGTCCTTTCCAGTCCAGAAGCTTGAAAATATCCTCCAACGCAGCCGTGAACAGTTTCGGAGAAATAACGTCTCCTTGTCTCACGCCTCGCTGTAGTTGGATCGGATTAGAGCTCTGGTTCTGTAATCGGACCGACATGGTGGCGTTCTGGTATAAGTACCTTAGCACCTCAATGTACCTGTAGTCTATTTGGCACCTTTGGAGAGACTGCAGTACTGCCCAGGTCTCAATCGAATCAAAGGCTTTCTCGTAGTCCACGAACGCTAAGCAAAGTGGCAAGTTATACTCTTCGGTCTTCTGTATAACTTGCCGCAGCGTATGAATGTGGTCTACGGTACTATAGCCTTTTCGGAACCCTGCTTGTTCGGGAGGTTGGAAGTCGTCAAACCTGCGAGCGAGACGATTCGTAATGACTCTCGAAAACAGCTTATAGATATGGCTCAGAAGCGAGATGGGTCTGTAGTTCTTCAAGAGAGTTTTGTCACCCTTCTTGAAGAACAGCATCACATCGCCTCTGCCCCATGCCTTTGGCGTTTTTCCCTCGAGGATGACAGAACTGAAGAGCGTCTGGAGGACCTTAAGTATCGGCTTACCGCCCGCTCTCAGGAGCTCGGTTGTGATTCCGTCACCACCCGCCGCCTTGTTGTTTTTAAGCTGCTTGAGAGCCATCCTAATCTCGTACAGGCTGACGTCCGGGATATCTTCGGTATAGTGTCGGGTAAGCTTGGCTCTAGGATCTTTAGCCTTGCTTTCAACAGGTGTTTGCGTGGAATATAACTGTCCATAGAAACTCTCAATCTCCCTCAGGATTTCAGGTGTTGACGAAATGATGCTACCTGCCTCAGTTTTCAGCCTCGTCAATTGGCTTTGCCCAATAGACAGATCTCTGGCGAACACTTTGGAGCCTTTATTCCGCTCAATTGCCTCTTTAATACGCTGGGTATTAAATTGGCGAAGGTCGCTCGTCAAAGACTTAGATATCTGTCTATTGAGTTGCCGATAACGATGGGCATCCGCTGAGTTCTGTAGCTTCATTTCGTTTCTCTGATCCATGAGTAGGAGAGTCTGACTGGAGAGTTTCTTTGATTTGGGACGGCGGGTTTTAAAGTGCTTGGACCCTACCGTACGGACAGTATCCACCACCATGTTGTACAGATCGTCCACATCGATGCTGTTCTCAAGGGCTTTGAAGCGGTTTTGAAGCTCGAGCTGAAAGCACTCGGGGTTTTGAATTTGAGCCGGTATTGGTCGGAGCGTGGATTTTATCAGTCGCGCTCTCTCAAGCTTTAGGTCGATATTCAATGTGCCTCTGACCATGCGGTGATCGCTTCCTGTCTTAACAGCGTTGATCACAGTGACATCATTGAATATATGCTTCTTCGTCGACATGATAAAATCGATCTCGTTTTTGACTCTACCGTCCGGACTGATCCAGGTCCATTTGCGGCTTACGGGCTTCTTGAAGAAGGAGTTCATCATAAAGAGGTTCTCCCTCTCCATGAAGTCTGCCAGCATCTGGCCCCTGTTGTTCCGTTGCCCAAATCCAAATTGCCCCACTCTCAACTCATCACCGCAACGTTGCCCCAACTTTGCATTAAAATCCCCCATCACAACCGTGTAGTGGGTTTTATAGCTATGCATGGCTTTAGAGATCTCCTCATACATAGCCTCCACTTCGACATCGTCGTGCTTTGAGGTCGGAGCGTAGACCTGAATGACATTCAGCGAATATCGTTTCGATATTCTGAGTATCAGGTACGCTACCCTGCTCGAAACACTTCCGATAGTAATCACGTTGTTGACAAGGGATTTGTGGACGATGAACCCGACACCACCTAGGGACTGTTGGTCGCCCTCCCGGTGGTATAGTAAGTTACCGGATTGCAGGATTATCGAGTCCTCCCCCTCTCTTCGGACTTCAGATAACCCAATGATATCCCAATGTAACTTACTAATTACCTCTTCCAACTCTATGAGCTTCGCGTCGAGCCTCAGTGTGCGCGTGTTATATGTTGCCAGGTCGAGTCGTCGTTGTTGGCAGCCGGATCTTACCCGGGGATTCCTAGCACCCCCTGCCCTGCCGTTACCATAGCCGCTGCCGTAGCTAGGAATAGCAGGGCCGCCGGGGACTGGGGGCCGATTTCCTGGTTGTGCAGCCATTTTGGGGGGGGGGTTTGCCATAATCGCCACGCTTGGCAGGCGGGTTGGCGATCGCAGTATGGCCTGCTGTTATCCGGAGACGCTGCTGCCCATCTCCTTATGGCAATTTTCCCTCGGTCGGCTCTTACGACACCCACGGGAAGAGAGGGGGTAGTGCTATTCTTTTTTATGTGCCGGCACTACACGGCACTAGGTTAACCTTCGATAAACTTTATTCTACAGATCAATTTAATTATCTGAGGATTGAAAAATCGGCCCTTAGGCAATAGAAAAACCAAAATGGTATGAAGTAAGGAGGGTTATGTGGAACTTAACGGCTACGTTTTCGCCTAATTCATGAAAGGTTACCGTCATTTCATAGTTAAGCTAGTATTTCAGTTTTGGGTCGAGATTCTTGACGGTCACACAACAAAAGAGTCGCTAACCTACATAATTTTAGTCATCAATATTCAATAAAATTAAACATCTGACCTATCTGGAAATGATGTCCGACGAGTTTTATCGAGAATTCCAGATAAAATACAATCCTTCATAATAAGGCCCGAGGAGTGGATTTCTGGGTGATTGAGTTTGGCAAATAAAATATATCGATATACTCACAGACAAATAAAAGGGACTGCCTATGGCTTTAAGGATAATCCTAACTTCCTTTATTATCAGAAATGTGAAAGTGATCCTTTTTTATAAACCGAGTCACTTTCAAATTTCTGATAATAAAGATTCACATACACAAAAAATCTTTGGAACACTACTCAGCCATATTTAGAGAAAGATGGTAAGCCTTATTTGTTGTGTAAGGTTGACGGAAACCAGCTGGAGCTGGAGCCGTGATAACTGCCACCACAAGCTGAGCTTTCGCATACCACCGGCGAGGTGCTGATACCTTCTTACCAGACATAATCGCGAAAGGAACCTTAATTCCAATGACATGACACAGTAATTTGAAAAAATAATTAAGGCTATGCTTTCCCACTTTGACAATATTTTATCGAATTTGTTTGAAGATAACTACCAAATTAAAATAAATTTTAGCAAATAAAAAATAATACAAGTAGGTCAGTGTCTTTGACTAAGGCGACAACTTTTCCAAAACACGATATAGCATAATTTCACTGATAAAAAAAAAACATTTAGATGTAAGTCGACGATTTTTTGTTTTACTCTCAAATATTCATTATTTACATTTTGCACTTAAATAAAATATATGTAAATAGCGTTCAGGTTCATAATGTCCCTTTCCCAGAATGTCCCTCAGTGTCAAAAAGTCCCTTTCCCGGAATGCCCCTTTCCCGAAATGTCCCTTTACCGAAATGCCCCTTTCCCGAAATGTCCCTTTCCCAAAATGTCCCTTTCCCAAAATGTTCCTTTCCTGCTATAAATCGAGAATGTGATATAATCGATTGCTTAAAATTTTATCATGGGATAAAATTAAATAAAACGAATCATAATCAATTTATGTGTAATATTTATAAAAAAATGTATAGAAACTTGTGATCTAAACTATATATATGTGATCTAATCTAAACTATAGAAATATTCACGAGATAATCAAATAAAAAAATAGCATATAAAACTTTGATCTAAATATTAAGGAGAAAAAATCACGTATATCAATTATTCATGAAGTTATTTAAATAGCGAAAGTCCCAGAAATATTAATTTCTTAAAAAATTGAGGCAATGTTATATGTTTTTTTTGTAGGTCCTGTAAGTATTTGTTATATTTTTTGTCAAATTGTATATCTCGTAGCCTTCTACGATTCGGCATCTTTTTGAATAACATATCTTCAATGCGTCTATCCCAATATTTACATTCTTTACGTAATTTATAAAGAAAATAATATAAATTGGGGTTTTTCGGAATTCGGGCATTAACACGTCGGTGCCACCCTTCAAGTGCGTTGGTTGTGCGATGGCGCTGACCGGCGCAACTTAATACTGCTGGAGATTTTTTTGGGTACCAAGTAGATTCGAAATATCTTTGAAACCGCCTCATTTCTGGAGAATTTTCAGCCTTTTCTAAGATATAGTGCCATGCCTCTGGTATATCATTTTCCGGAACCAATGGAATGATCGCGCTCATTCTGGCGACATTGCGGCCGTCACGCGTTGTATCCAATTTAAATTTTTTGACGTACTTCCAAACCACGTCATTGAAATGATGGAAGCACCCAGTAACTTTAGCTTCCGGAAATACTGTTGACAAAGCATTCATAATCGCGATTTCGTAATCAGATTTGAATGTTTTTATTTGGATTTTTAATTTATCCTTTAGGAGGGTAAACAGGCGAACATATTATGTCTGTTCTGTTTTATTTGGTAGAAGGGCACAAATGACCGTACACAATGTTAGTAATATTTTCATCAGATTCTAAATCCAAATGCATGACGAACATCTGATAAAAAGGCTTTGGCGCGGATTTAAAAGTCCCATCAGCATAGTAAGAACCAGGGCGTTTAGTACATTTTTTTGCTGTATTCGTTGCAAAATTAATATTTTTTCTACACTACCATCACTGCAAACCAGGAAATCAATGGCTAATACTTTCGGTATCTGTATCGATTCAGTATTATTATGTGTTAGTAATTCTGTGTCCAAATACTTCTTCCGTGCTCTGTATAAGGAACTCTTAAGGGAACGAAATGTTGGTATTAAATCTAGATCACTAGTACTTTCCTTTTGTAGCTTTTCTAGTGAAGATTCACACATTTCTTGGACTAATTTTAGTTTTTCTTTTTTTACGTTAATAGAAACGCGATCTTCAACACAAGAATGCCTTGTCTCCCGTAATAAATTTTTCCTGGTTTTATCTAATGTTACTGATGCAGTACATACCGTTCTATTTATACATCTCCATAGTGTGCTCTGATTTTTGTTTGTTCTGTTTTTATTATACTGAAATCCGTTTAATACTAAAGTCAACTTTCCTTTTTGATTGCATATAAATTGCAGCTTCTCTTCATTCATATTTACACATTACATTTATAGTTTTTAACAATAAAACCCGAACTCGGACCGCAATTTGTATCACCTCAAATATTTAATCTTC
Organism: Udea olivalis; assembly: GCA_947369235.1. NCBI lineage: Eukaryota > Metazoa > Arthropoda > Insecta > Lepidoptera > Crambidae > Udea > Udea olivalis. The sequence goes on from OX376351.1 coordinate 14,044,658, forward strand.
TGCAAAGAACTTTTAACTTTTACTTCATAACTTTTTGAAACTACCCACATTTTTTACTGTAATTTTTGTTGATAAATGCGTTTCGTTCATGCAAAGAAAATAGTTTAACAAACTATGTATGTCATGAAATAATGATTAATTATAGTAATAATATTCCGAGAAAGATATGTGATATCATAAAAAATAGTTTCATTGTGTTACCAGACTAACATAATTAATAAAGATCAACTTGTGTTAGACACCAAACTATAATTTTGTATTAAAGATAATTTGATTTAAAAATTAAAATTATGATACTAATTTGTATCACGTGATTATTTCTATTGCTGCAATATGGATTGAAAGTTATTGTATGTTTTTTTAAATATTACACATTAATTGATTATGATTCGTTTTATTTAATTTTATCCCATGATAAAATTTTAAACAATCGATTATATCACATTCTCGATCTATAGCAGGAAAGGAACATTTTGGGAAAGGGACTTTTGGGAAAGGGACATTTTGGGAAAGGGACATTTAAGGAAAGGGACATTTTGGGAAAGGGACATTTCGGGAAAGGGACATTTTGGGAAAGGGATATTTCGGGAAAGGGACATTTTGGGAAAGGGACATTTCGGGAAAGGGACATTTCAGGAAAGGGACTTTTTGACACCGAGGGACATTCTGGGAAAGGGACATTATGAACCTGAACGGTAAATAGGTCTTTGTATATTCTAGGTCGAAAACTTTTAAAACTTTTTAATTTGTCTAATGTTAATTCATAAAAAATAATTACACGAAAACAGAAGAAAGCCGCGGCGTTATTCAGTTTGCGCAGAACTAATCAGTGGCCCACCGAATGCTCTATCGGACGGCGCGCTAAATCACAGCCTTACAAGAAAGTTAAAAAGTAGAGGTACATGACAGTACGAACAGACCACAGTGTAACTGACGCTTGAGCCGTAACTGACTAAAGCATGGGTGTCTGCAACTGATATACATACTTAATACCTGAGTACCTTTTATAATAGTATATCCATACTTATATTAATAATGCAACAGCAGCTCTATCTGTTCTATACATTCTTACGTCTAATTCGCTGAACTATTTTTTTTTGATGAAACCGCAGGCAAAAGCTGGTATGATGATTTATTCCATTGGTATCTATTAATGGATTCATTTCGTGAATAAGCCTCAGCTGCGATTTGTTAGTTCTACGAAACGAATAATTGCAAATCGTTTTTCTGTGAATCGAATGCTCTCCGGATTGCAATATTTGCGATTTGTAACTCTACAAGAGGTGTTCTGCGAACAGAATTCTCATATTTTTCTGAATTGTATTTAAGCCCACGGTTAATTTTTTGTAACGCATCTTACAACGAGTTATTTATATATGAAAAGCGAGACCTCTACTTATACAAGTTACTTTTAAAGAAAATATTTATTATTTCTTGCTTGAATATTCTAACAATTGACAGTCGTAAAGCAGAGCACTTTACTTAGGCCCTTTTCATTTACTTTTTTCAATATTGGTTTTTACGGCCCTCGGAGCTTGACCTTTTGAGCCTTTTTCACTGTCACTAAAAAAAGGCAACTGGTCGGTGGCGCAGAGTGTTACAATCCTAAAAAATATTTGCACTGGTATCGATATTATCAAAGCTCATAGATATCACACTATTGCATAGTTTGTGCTATTTATACAACGGATCAATTACCTACTATTAACTATCTTCAATATTTAATCGATGGTATCGGTACTAACAAATATTTTGATTTATCAAATTATGCATTTTATGCAAAAATATACTGCAATTATCAAAATCACTTTATTATTAATTTAAATAAAAAAACGAAAGAGGTGCTGTTGATACTGAGTCGTTACATTATTTTCTAAAAAATAAAAAAATATTTATAGGCCTAAATAATTGTATCTAATCAAATAGGTCGTTAACGTATGACACAAATATAGGGTTTTGTGCGCCACTATACAAAAATATGAATAGGAAATCATGGAAATATCGAAGCGACAAAAGCATTCATTCATTTCTGAAGGTAATGATTATGTTGTAAAGAACTGGGCCACTTGTGGAGTCTGACTCAGCTGTTTTGGAGCATTTCTTTTTGATGTAGGTAGCTAATCGTTTACTGATTACAGGGCCTCTCAAAAAAAGTTTAAGCTGAATCGTAATATGAAAAAGTCATAAAAAAACCTACAGTATGGTCTGATTTTCTGATTTCAGAAAAGTATTATGAAATTTTGGTCTAAAATACAATTTTATTATTATTTTTATAAATCCCATTAAGGTAAAACCTCCTATTACGGCAGTAACCTAATTCAACTCCAATTACGGTGGTATTTTTATTTACATGATATATTCTCATTGAAATTAGTTTGGGTACACGAAAATGGAATTTACTAGTTCAAAGTGTTTTGCTTTATTACATATCTGACATTTGCGAATATAACGTAGACGTACTCTTCAGAATAAGTCAGTCTCTGCCACGGCGGCGATCTGAAAGGACGTTCCTATATAAACGCGGAGCGACTCAGGTAAGTTACACTCATATTAATATGATTGAGTTTTTCATAGGAATGTACTGTTCAATTTCATCAGTATGTTATTTATATGATAGTTTTATTGTTGTTATTACTATATATTTAGTGCTTTTTATATTTGTAATAGAATATATTACACCCAAGAAAAACAAAATAAAGCAGTAATAGGAAACGAATGTTAAAGGTCAATCCTAATACGATGGTATCATCCGTATCAGGGAAAATAGAGTGTCAGAAGTATTTGCTTATAAATTTCAATATAATAAGTTATTCAATTGTTTAAGAATTTAGTTAAAATTATGTTTAACCTTAATATTAAATAATAATAGTATATTCTTTATTGCACACAAAACTTACAGTACAGAAATAATTTACAATAAATGAAAGTACAATTAACCTTTTTTATTTAAAACCTTTTTCTGTGGTATGTTTTATCCTCTAGAAATCCTATTTAAAAGTGAAAACTGTGATTGAGAGTACATACTTACCTCCATAAAAGGAACTTCATAGAACCTGTTACGGACCTAAAATGTGATTCCTATTTTAGGGTTCAGGAAAAATAATTACGTAGGCTTAATGAAAATAAGAAAATAAACTTCTATTTTTATTTTTCGATCGTTCTTTTGATAATTCTGAAACCAAAAACGTACAAAGTAGAAGTAAACGTAAGTAGAGAGAGACTGTGAAAATAAATAGTGCAAAGCCAACGGTTAGTGTTTGACGGGACTATTGTGACTATGGAACCCACGGGGATTAAAAACAACATGACAGAACTATGCTATTGGAGTTGCCAAATCACTAAGGGTAAAATATTTTATTTTTATTTTTAAATATGCGCCAGACAAAACACCTCTTGTAATGGTCTCGAAATAGGGATTAATATCCCTGTGTTACGAGTTACCACACAAGGAAATAAGCTAGGGGCGTCTCCCAGCACACCCAGACCCGAGTCAATTCAGAAAAGATCGTTTCCTGAATTGACCCGACCGGGAATCGAACCCGGGACACTACGGAAATCGAGGCGAGAAACCGTGCTATAGCGCACTACGCCAATCGTGTCGTCAATATAGACGATGATTTGTTTTTATAATATGTTTTTATATAAACTATAAACTTAAAAAATCCTTTAAATGTGACATTTACACTCTATGATATTTAGTGCCCAGGTTTCATTACCGTAGTTCCCGATCTTATAGGAAAAATAGTTCAGAGCCTAAACATAAAACAAACCAGTAGTATAATGTTAATGTAAGGAACCCCAGTACATTTAACGTTCTGATTCTGACCCTCTGTTGTAGGAGCCGACTACCGCCGTAATTAGCTCGAACCTTAGTTATACCTCCGTTATAGGGAAAATCGACCTGAGCACTTAAATATATATTTTTATGTATTTAATCACTTCAGAAACATACAGTGTCAGAAGCAATGTAAAATACAATCTATCTTTCTGTCGAAACAAATTTTTTTCATTCTTAACGTTATTTGTAAATGCTTATTTTCCTTTCTCCCTTTCAAATGTTGCCATTTGCCTCTGTAATAGGAACTTTTACCTTATTTGATATTGGCACAGCCACGCTCTTCTACTCTCCTCGTCCAGTGGATAGCCAGCCTAAAATGGGTAAGCTCCTTTTACGAATAATCAGACACAGATCAGCCGATTGGATCTGACATAATAATTTGTTAGATATAGAAATGGGTATTCTTACATTTTATTATCATCATCATCTCATTATCAGGTTTGGATATCCAAACCTACAGAAAATCAAACATTGGATGACTACATTGGGTCTCGGAAACTCAATCTGAAATCTTTATTATATGAGCCGTGCGGTGCCAGGGCGCGTTACTAGCGTAGTATAAATTAGTTAGTCAGGAAAGCTACTGTTGAATTTTGCTAGCACGCTTGGTAACGACAGTGACGAGTACATTATGTATTTTACCGGAAACTTGCTGGAAACTTCAACCTTCCTTCTGTCTAGGACAAGAAGTAAATGAAAATCAGGGTAAGGTTTCGCGGTTTTATTCACCGAGGTTAAATTTGTGCTGAGAAGTGTCAAATAGAAATAGAAATAAATTTATTTTGACACCTAAAATACACACAGGCTACACATTAATAGAGTTGTAGGAATTACGATTATTTTTAGTAATTTTAAGGAATATTTACAAATTATTATTAGATTTTGTTTGTAATTTTTTTTTCTGTTAAAGATATTTATTTCATAAGAATGTTATTGATTAATTATTTAAAATTAGTGAAGCATAATTGAAATTTATAATTGGTATCGATTAATCGTTGAATTGGCAACATCGTGTGATTGGTATCACTCGGCAAGTTTCGCAGTTCGTGACGGATAGTGGCAGTGAACGGTTATAAAGGGAACTTAATATTCAAGTGCGGTGGAAGTGAATGAATGAGCATAGTCAAGAGCATCGTTGTTTTATTCAAGTATACTACAGAGTGAAGGAATGTGCGATATATTAAACGCGATTGCCAGTGTTAACTAAAGAGCATAATTATATAACCCAGTTTTCATAACTGTGCACTTCGAGTTGTCAAATTGTTAGGTTGGCAATTAGATTAAAATCAGATAACAATGTAATCTATTTTGATTTAATCTAAGGGTTGGCAGCATTGAGGTTTACCCGCCCGCAAACTTCCTCACATCTCCGCCGACATGCTGGCAGGTGTGAGCGGAGTGGTGTCGAAGTTTACAGGCGGGTGAAATCGAACTCAAGACTAGTAGCGTTTAAGGTAGCAAATCTGCACCTGCCCTATCAGCATAGGCATGCAGGCTTAGGCATGCAGGCTGGTCAAAAAAAGAGACAGGAATAATAATTGAGCTTGGTGGGAATCGAACGAACCAACTGTGTTAAAGCTGACAGGATCACTTTACTACTTACCAAGCACACACCAAGTAGCCAACTGATTAATTATTTAATATGCCTGTAATTTTTTCTTCCCTCGTTTTTCTTTGCTTGATGTGTGCCATGCTGTATTAAATTATTTATTTGTACTTATTATTTATTATTAAATTATTTAGTTACTAACTAAAAAAAGCTAACCTGCACCTTTTGCATTTTGGGCGGCTGCACTTCCAACTACCGAGGATATAAACGGACCTGGCAAATTTATTTTTTGATTTTCAATAAATATAAAAGTAACTATCGGATAATTCAATTTAATTATTAGAATTTTCATTATGCTCAATTTTTCATCCCGAGGTGCCCGTGGCTAAGTGACGGCAGCGGATCGGCAACGATCCGATGTTAAGCATCCATAACCCGACCTGACTGGCGTCAGGTCGGGTTATGGATGTGTGACTATCCCGACCGAAATTAAGTGATGTGTTTTTCGGGCATCTCCGTGCTTCGGAAGACACGTTAAACAGTTGGTTCCGGCTGAAGTCGCAAGATATCAGTCGTAAAGCCTAGTCAGAGGCCTAAAAAGGCGGCTTGATAACATCTGACGGTAAGGTGTGATAAACTGATAAACTGGCCTTACATTCACCTCTCCAACAATCCGCACTGAGGCCACGTGTTGGAGTATGGCTCGTACCTCCTCGTAGTTGAACTGAGGTCTGTGCCCAGCAGTGGGACGTATAAGGCTATATTTGCTTGCTTGTTTTCATCCAAAGACACTATTTACTTCAACCTTAGACTTAGGGATCCAAGGATTTCCGATGAAATGAGAATTCAAGAGCTGTACCTGTACCTTATGTATGTACAATTAGATAAATAACAGGAAACCTCCTTCAGGTTTTTCAAATCGTTTTCTGTACGCGGCGCAAAATCTACATTTACGCTTAAAATGGGCGATTTGTTTGCCCACGAGACTTCGTACTTTGATGATAACTAGCATGTATTCACTCCACTTCGCGAAGTGCCGCTGAAGTTTACTTCTCACTTCCGAAGCGGGGCTAATTGAAATACAGCGAGCGGAATTGGATGGACAACATTGTTAGCGTTGTTTGTACCGAAACTTGTTGCGGTGTGTTACATTTGAGTAATCTAAAACGACTGCGTTCATAATTGCATATTTTCCGAAGCGCAATATTTAGAAATTAGATTATACATACATACACATATATATATATATATATATATCGTCTTTAGATGTAGAGCTTACTGGGCTGAACTACTCTTACCAATTAGCTAACCGTGATCATAATACTAGTAATAACAAATGGTTAAGATAAAATTGTCTATAACGTTTATAAAATTACGCTTGGGAAACGCGATAATCAAATAAAATTACAGGCATGCTAGAGATTAGGTAGCTCAGCTTGTTAAGAGCCATTTCGTATTTTGAGCGCATGATCCAACTTGTCAAGCGCCTAATTTACGAATTTCGGATGAAAATTTTGACTGTTCAATACATACATACATACATACCATCACGCCTTTTTCCCAACGGGGTAGGCAGAGACCAAATCTTTCCACTTGCTACGGTCCTGACACACGTCTTGCGCTTCTTCCACTCTCATTAATCCTTTCATACATGCGCGTCGATTATGGGTACTATGTTCAATACATACAAAGCATAGTCCAACCTTTCGTATTGATACATAATAAAACACATTTGTAAATAATTTTTTATTTCTATTTTAATATGATTAATCTCGTCAATTACAAAAAAGCCTTATCGTGTCAACTTCTGGTGGCTAAATCTCTAATTAAAGCTCAATATATTTGCAGAAAGAAATAACCAAAACGTCCGACATATTAGTTTTGTTGACATGATGAACCAGAATATGAATAATTAATTTAATAAAGAATAAATTGAATAAAGCATGATTACTATTGAAATACATGTCAGTACACATATGATCTTTATTTAATCGAAATATAAAGATTTATTTACAATCCAATCAGTAAGTAGACTTAAAAACGTAATCCGAATACCCCAAAATTTGCTATAAATCACAATGCACTCACACGCGCTATGACCGTGCGTAATTTTGGTGACGGCTCCTTATAGCAATCCCCCAGTTAGTAGTTAAAGACAGAGTCGTGGTTACAACACAGTCTAATACCATAACTAATACTAAGTTCATTGTTTCTATTTGAAAATCGAAATGTGCAATTATTTATCACTTGGATTTGTCAACCTGACATGAAAAGCTAGCATTGAGTGAGTGGCAGTGGCAGGGCTCATAATGCGTATATCTGACGTCCGTCAGGGCAGAATAGTTCCAGAATTGAGACCATTTAATGGCGAACGCAACTTGGGTCACCCACGCAACCTTATTGTGTTGTATTTTTATCATGTTGCACAACATTGATTCACAAAAGGTTAGGTAGGTATTACGGTGCGGATGCGCCATTACTGGTTCAGCCAAGCGCAAGAGATACCTCGTGTGTGTAAGCATTTTGAAACTGCACCTTCCGTCGATGCAATCCAGTTATCAGTACAGTCACTTAAAGGCTCGACAGGCTTTGTATTACCAGGACCACTTGATTTGGCTTTGCATTATAATCACTGAAGTATGCTTTTTACTCATCAATCTATATTGGTCGACTGATGGACATATTCTTTCGACAGGGCGCGTTTTCAGCTTAACCCATCCATTTACAGCCAGCAGTTTTTCTGGGATTCCTACACTATGTTTGCCGAGGCATCGCCTTGTTTCAGGAATCCGTTCATCCAACGGTTATATGGCACATGTGACACTGCCACATGAGCTTGCTGAAGAGGACTAAGGCGATGACTTTGATTCTTTGTCGAATAGCTTCGATAAAGTAGAAGTAAATTAATGAAATCCAAACGACGTACCCAGTGCATTATAACAGCGGAAATAATTACTGCTAAAAGTTTACACCTCACTTCCGAAGCGGGCTAATTTAAATACGAAGCGAAGTTGGATAGCCAACAATGTTCGTTTGTTGCCGAATTGTGCTGCTGACGTCACCAAACTTTTCTCTGCAGATCCTAATTGATATTTTGACGGCGCTATTAAAAATAATTGGAGTGAGTTTTTCGTTTTTAATCAAATTGGCAATCTGCGAAGTTAATGCTGAAAATGAAAGCTTCGATTCTGGTTACAGCGGGAAAGGGTGAATGTCGGACGCACTGAAAGGTTAGCACAAGTGAATCGCTCGGAGTCCGCAGTGCGCAGGAACTAGCACGTTTCTGATAGTACTTAAATAATAATATGGTGATATTTTTTTTGGCAAAAGTATAGGGAAACTGACCAGAATCAATTCGTAAAACGAGCGAGTCCTAGAAGCCTGTAATTTTGTCCAAGTTTTTTGATACCTCCGTAAGTTGGTTTGGAGGTAAATCTTGGTTAGGAGGTAAAAGTTTTAAAATACTCAGACATTCACCTTGTGATTATCAAGAGACTCACAATAACGATACGGTACACTCAGTAGGTAAGTGATATAACAATGGAAGTGAAAATTTGATTGTTTCAATTGACTCTAATTTTAAGGTTTTCATACAAAAAATAATGACTGTTCGACCGATTTGTATAATGACCTTAAAATTAAAGTTAATTAAACAATTTTAATTTTCACTAAGATAGTTTCTCATCACCTACTGAGCATGACATATATTTTTTTTAAGTCTTTTGATAATCACCCGGTATAATACGAAACCTTCTTAGTTTGCGTTCGGGTAATCTAAGTTGTAGATATCCCGGAGGGGCTAGCCAAGAGCAACACGCTACTTTCGTTTAGACAAGTCGAACAATTGAAAAATGTACGGTAATGACTCGTCTAATTTGACAGGACATGACATGACAGTCAATAATCCCAATACATTTTTTTTTACGCAAACGATAACATAAATTTGAAGTGGCTACTCGTTGTATCCGTACAGATGTCAGTAACATACATTTTTAAATTATCTTAGTTATGGCCTCGGATTAAATAATTAATAGCTCTTCATCGAAAAAATAATAAGAGTACTGGCAGCAATTACTCAATCAGTCACTCAAATTCCAGACTAAAAGGGTGACATTCCTTTAAAAAAAAATCGAAGTAAACTGCTCAAATTTAATTCACTTCTGCTCTAAAAAGGTTCGGGGCCATTTTCTTCATCGCCACGATATTACAAATCGAATCTCAGGGCCGGACTCGATTTACATTCTTTTTAGCGAGAGGTTTCATCGAGGCCAAGGCGTTGCTTACTGACTTGGTTGAATTAACTACGCATTTGTCAGCCGATAATTTCCAGCTACATTATTTTGGCGTCATTCATTTCAAACCAATGTCTTTGCTCGTCATGTTGACATGTTACCAAAACTAAAAATGAAAAAACTGGAAAAAAACGATTTGGGACCTTGTAGATCTCAAGCGGGAATCGAACCCGCGTCTTTCACAATCCAGGTGACTGCTCTAACCAATGAGCTGCCGAAACCTCAACGGAACGAACAAATCTTTCCACTGTATGATTACGTTGCAAATCAACGTTATGCCATCAATGTTTCAAGGCAAGTACCTATCTATATAAACAATCTAAAGAAATATTTTTTTCACAAATATTCAAACTTTCGGCTAAGAAGAAATATGCTATTTGATTATTACTTTTATTATTTTAGCATTTTAAAATGCTTGTTTGACATATTTGAAGCAAGGAAAAACTGGAAGAATTTCAGTTTCTTAAAAAAAAATCCAGTTTTTCTCATAATTATCATCATCATCACCCTTGCGGTCTATCCCGGTTGCGAACCCACACTGGTGTGTGGGGGGGTCCCAGGGTTCACCTTTCTTATTTTCTTGGCCCACTTCGCGCAGTCTTGTGCATCCTCAGTGGTGAGTCTCTAGTTTTTGTTTCTTTCTGCGTCTTTAATATGAAAAACAAAAATAATAAAAGTAATAATGTTATCGTAAATACTTACGTACGTTGAAAATTCTAAATTCCTTAGTTGAAAGGAGAAATAAGTTAAATAGCATTAAAAAGCATATTCCATCTTACCCGAAAGTTTAAATAAAGGGTGTAAAAAGACCCTTAACGAAGCCGAAACCTACGTATTCTGCGCATCATCAGGACCATTTTTTCTTTTGAGACCATACTTGGGAACTCAATAGTTACCAAGTTATTGAAGGTCAAAGTCAAAAAAAATCTCAAGATTTTGTTGAACACAAACTCTATTCATTATTACTTAACTTTTGTCCTAAGAATCATTATCAAAATTTCAAGTATTTCCTAACAAAAAATTGCTTCAGACGTTCCACTCGAAATGTACATCGTGCGTACCCCTTTATTATGAGTAACAGACACGCACAAAAGCGCAGGAGCGGTCTGTTGAACGCGTTACATTGCGTAGTCCGTTTTTAGGTTTAAAATTGACACCTAAAAAAAATTGTTTCCCATCAATAATTGTTTTTTAGTGACTTGATTTAATGGTCTGAATGCGTAGAAGCCGGCTTCGTTAAGGGGCTTTTTTACACCCTTTATTTGTTTAAGTAAATATTTTTTTCGGATGTTTGAAGGTACTGTCTGTTACTGTACTGTTTGGAAAGATGTGGTCTCTGCCTACCCCGTTAGGAAAAAGGCGTGATGGTATGTATATGTATGAAGGTACTTGCCATAAAACAAGCATTATAAAATGCTAAAAATAAACAAAGTAATAGAGAAATAAGTTATTCATAAAGTACCTTCTTGGCAGAGAAAAACATTTTTGGGTCGTCTGAGTGTTCTTTTCATCTTCTTTGCTTTGATGTCCATAACATATGAGTAAACCTCACTATCTATGTGACTAAAGCATTGCATGAAATGTAGTTTCAAAAAATACATTATTTCCCCCCTTCTTTATTATTTATTTAGAATGATTAGTTTAAATTAACGTTTTTTTCATTCCTTAGTATAACTCTGATTTCACGTAAGCACTCGAATCAAGGACCAACGATGGAGGTTACAACGTAATACACGCTTTGCCCGCCGGGATATTGGAAAGCATTCTACTGGCATTGTCCTCACAACGTATATACATCTAAATAGATGACGCGAAAGTTTGTATTTCACATTAAAATGGATTTTAATGCTCTTTTTTTGGCTTTGCTTTATTAAGTCCTCATTGATTTACAGGTATGGTAATTCAATTTTTAGTGAATGCTTATTTTAGCATTCATTAATGCACAATTTTCCACACAAAGATAGAAACTATAAATATCACCATACATCAAAATGATAATCAAATAAACTAGACAAATTCGCCAGGTCTGTTCTTTAACAGACTGCTGAGCTATTCATTGCCTCGATAGCTCAGCTGGAAGAGCAGCTACCGGGATTGTGAAAGACGCGGGTTCGAGTCCCGCCTGAGCCCTAGGATCACGATGAATTTTAGTTTCTATCTTGTTAATTAAATTGTGATTACTTGCTCTATTTATGCAAATAAAGACTGAAAGCACCCATTAAGAAATGGAAAATACTTATCAATAAAGATTTCGTTATATCAGTGAGCATCAAAAACTGACTAGCTTGGTTTTACATTCAGACGGAAGGATTGGCGTTATCTATTCCGATTAATATCTTTGGTTCTTACATAAATCGGTGTTTCTTTAGGTCAACGCACTAGTTAATGGAATGGAACCGATTTGGCGTCCATTGGACGTTTAGGGCAAATGTTTTCATTCACTTTGGAACTGATGGAGACAAATTCGTGACTGGGGTTGGTAAGATTGATGTGAACGAAGTTTGTGGAAGACATTTCGTTTTCACATTTGATGTTGTTTTAATTCTACCAGTGAGAGTCAGTGAAAGTGTCTATTTGCAAAAGTTTAAGCAAACAAAACAATTTTGGCGACACGATTCCGTAATGCACTGTAGCACGGTCTCTTGTCTTGATTTGCGAAGTGTCCGGGGTTCCAACCAAATCAGGAAACGATCTTTTCTGAATTGACTCGGGTCTAGGTGTGCTGAGAGACGCCCCTGGATGAACTCCTTGTCTTAACACAAGGAAATTTATACTTAAATCAACACCAATGAAATATTTTGTGTTGTCTGGCTCATATTTTTTTATTTGTTCAATATAAGCATAATTAAAACTTAAGATTCAAATAACACACTGCGTTCACAAGTATATTTGAAGGAGTAATTATATCATAATCATAACGACCATCAAACTTGGCCAATAGCTCTTCTTGCCAAAATTTGGTAGAGCTTGTCTAAGCTGAAATGACGCGCCCCTCCACCGCATTCACGCACGAATACTCGTATACATTTTAAATATGAACGCAATACATATTATTATAAACATGCTACTATAATTGGTCGTTCAGTAGCCGGTTGGACTCAAACCTAGGAACATGCGTCGTTTGTTCGCAAAAGTACACTAAGCACATCTAAACCAACTTAAAATAGTGGGGCGCGTCATTTCACATTCGACAAACTCATCATCATCCGTGCGTTTATCCCGGTTGAGAACCCACACATTGGGTGGTGTCCCAGGGTCCGCATTTCTTATGTTCTTGGCCCACTTCGCACGGTCTCGTGCCAAATTAGACAAACTCTAGCACCCTAAGTCGAAGAATCTGAACTTATTCTTCTCCCTTTCGAATAATCTTCTCAAAAGCGATCTATTTGCTCTTTTATCACTGATTAATTTATTTTTAATAATGCTTCCTTGATAGCCTTGCTTTACAATGTTTTTGTAAATTCACCTTTGACTTTTTGCTAATCATAATTAAAGAGCTTTATATTTTTTACATTTTGCGCAGTTATCAAAAAATCCAGAATATTACTTACATTCTACTTTTGTTCGAGAAGAAAGGAATCTAATTTGTGTACCTTCGCAGCTATTCATACATTTCTTTCATTGGTATTTTAATATTCGGCAGTCCTGAGCAGAGGAAAAGTTCTTTCTGTTCAGAATTTTGTCAATTTACTTTCTTTTATAGCTACTTGTTTGACTTATAAATGTGAATTTGATCGTACGCACGATTGACATCATAGAAAAGTAAATTATTTGTTCGTAATTTAGTTTGTTTTGTCTATTAGGTACGCCAGCAGTTAGTAAGTCAGCTATACGTGTCTTCTTCTTATTTCTTCTGTTCAGCCTATAGCAGTCCACTTCTGGACATAAGCCTCCCCCAGGGCCACAAAGCCCGATCTCCCGTTTTCGCCATCCAGTCACCACCAGCCCCTTTCCGTAGGTCGTCGGTCCAACGTGCCGGTGGGCGTCCAACACTACGCTTGCCGAGTTGTGGTCTCCACACGAGAACCTGTCTTCTTCACCGACCATCGGTTCTCCGGCAGATTTGACCAGCCCACTGCCACTTCCTTTTTCTACACTTCTGAACTACGTCAGTCACTATAAACATGTAATGTTTCTTTTTCAACTACAGAAAAAAGGAGGAGGTTCTCAATTCGACTGTATGTTTTTTTTTTAATGTTTGTTACCTCATAACTTTCGACTGGGTGAACCGATTTTGATCATTCTTTTTTTATTTGAAAGCTGGTGCTTCCCGAATGGTCCCATTTTACGTAAACGTGATATGTAAGAAATAGGTTTATTGCTAGGTATATTGTAGTGTTTCCTTGGCTGACACCGACTCCAGCAATAACAATAATAGTACCTACATTATATTATCGTATAAGTTTTAGAAGAATACGCAATTATTTCTTTACTTTTTAGTTCTTTGTTTTGGAATAGTTTTTTTTGAAGTTGGTTTTTTTTTCGTTAAAATTTTTGTTTATCTGTTCAGTTCTAATTCAATTATTACGAGCCTGCAGGTAGACAAGGCTCTTCTATTTTTCCCCACTTGCTCTACGGTTTCGAGACATAAGGCCTTATTACAATCTTTTATAACTTATCAAGTTCATTCGCTAAACTCAGCGTAGCGAACAATTATTACAATTATTAGAAACAGGAAAAGTTTTAAGTGGCTTGTCCTGGATAGGAATCGAAAGGTGACCTTCGGCGTTATAGCAAGGATCGCCACCAATAACCCAAAAGGCTAACCACGTGGACCTCCAGAGTTATCACTTATTAATCACTAAGACCTTATAGAAATTCTCATAAGGCCTAACTCATACGTAGGGCGGTAAATTACCGCTAATGAATAATAATCTCTTTCAGTATAAACTGAAACAAAAGCTGAATTGGCTATGCAAAGCTTAAAGAAAAAGTTAGGGTTTATTTAACAACAGTTTTTCGGCTTTCTTTTGTTTTTATCGGTGTTTTTCATCACTGGAGAACTAGTCGCACAAAAATGGTTTTAGCCAGATCTTAAATCGGAACCGCGCGGGTTCCGGACTGGAGTACTTGACCCCTGGGCCACGTCGCACTCGCATAAGGTCAAGAAATAAGAAAAAGATTTTAGCATATTAAAACGCCGCTATGCTGGTATCACAGCGCGGAAACAGCACCTCTCCAACCCGGCAAATAACTTGTCATTCACCTGCCTTTCAAATTAGCGCATTGAATTGTGTGGACTTTAGTATATTTTACAATGTCAAAATCAATCAATCTTGCAGGCGCACTGCAAGCCCGCTGTCCGCCTTTTTAATTCTCGTACAAGGCGATGACAGTGCTGTACGTCTACCACGAGTTACCACTTTAAATAAAATTTACGTTATCGTTCGCGTAAAAAAATGTATTGGGATTTGACATTGTCATGTCATGTTAAATACCTATACATTTTTTTACGCAAACGATGATGTAAATTTATAGTGGCAACTCGTTGTTGACGTACAGTTAAATCGGAGTATTTAAAGTTTTAACTCCGTTCTGTAAGACACGGGATGATGAACCGTTTTTGGTTTAAAACAGTTGGGTTTGAGCCCGCACAAACCACACAACAGTCTTTTAATCGTATAAACGTGTTGGCTTAACTTAGATGTAAGTTTATGCTTGTATTCGTGTAAATCGGCCGATAGTTGGTCAGTATTTTAACTATCATTAGTCTGTAGTACAAATCAAAGGCAGCTTGCCCGACAGCCGTCTGTCCCTTTAAACAAATGATTGGTATCTATGTTTAAAGAATGTAAATAATTAATATTTCTCTTTGATGTCACAGCTAAAGCGTATGCTCTCGTTACTCTCCCAATTTATTGAGCTGCTTATAAGTATTACTAATTAAGTAAACTGAAAACTGAAAGAACTGTTTTGGCACCTATTTACTATGGTCATAATATTCTGTCAAAATCAAAATCAGCTAAATTCGTTCCCATACAGGACAAAAGCCTCCCCAAATAAGATGGTTTCAAAGCCATTAACATACATCTTTTTCATACACTACCTTTGTATGAACCTTCTGCACAGCTTTTTCCATTAGGGTACGCGACCGGTGCGCGATTACGCCTTTAAAATCAAAAATAATTGTATAAAATACTAACCAAAGTAAAATCCCAGTAAATAAATAAATAAATAATAAATATCTGGGACAATTCACACCAAGATCATCTGACCCCAAACTAAGCAGAGCTTGTATTATGGGTGTCAGAGACTGATAAACATACTTAAATATTTTTAAATACATACTTAAATAGATAATAACACCCAGACACACAACAAACACAAATGTTCATCACATAAATGTTTGTCATGGGTGGGGATCGAACCCACGACCTCCGGCGTCAAAGGCAGGATCGCTGCCATTGCGCCAACAGGCCAGTCACAGTATTTAATAGAATTTTGGTGTTTTTATTCATACAGTCTTTTATTATAGCATACAATCCTGTAAGCAGCCGAGAAATGGAATGAAACTGATTGGAAAGCAATTTGAATCTCAGTTGCATAATTTTTTAATCGAGAATTGTTTTTATTCCATTAGGGAGTTTCTAGACCATGACAATGTTAATTAATATATTCCATATTTGACCTTAGAAGCTTTGATTGAAATATTGTATAGGATTATCTTCACATTTTATTTTGTATGATATTGTAACATTTCTATGCATGTAAAGAGGTAGAATATGCTGCGCCAATACCAATTTGACCTAACATCATATTATTGTACCTTAATCTATGAAATAAATCATTCATTCATTCATTCAAATATCCTACAAACATTTTCGGTATTATATGAAAACCGTTACATGCAAGCCACGGAAGAAAACAATACAAGAATTTGCAATAAGAAACAAAACGTAAAAACAGGATCAAGACAATTTATGTTAAAATATCTCCGGCACGTATCACAAAAATGTTACGTAGAGTATTATCTGTCTGAGGGCCGCTTATAAGCTTAGAGTCGTATAAAAATTCATCGTTTCATGCGGAGTTCACCCTGTATACAGGGTGTCTCTGGAAGTAAGGATCAAATCGAAATAGCGCTGGGGTCAATTCTGAGCTTTTTAACCATATCAATATTGGTCCGATTTCTAACCGTTAAGAAACTAGAAGCTAAATAGAATCTGGATTAGAAGGTTAACAAAATTTAAAAAAAATATCTTCTACAAAATGAAATTTGATAATTTCATGCAAATTCATTTTTGATCACTTCCTGACGGATAAATGACGTTAGTTGTTAATCAATAACCCTTCGTTTTTGTTGTGTATCATCACTCCGTAATGAAAATAAGTAAATGAAAAACAAAGAAAAAAATTCCTCCTAATGGTAATGAATAATTTCACTTTTTGACTAATGGTTGACTTACTTCTTTGTCTTTGACTTGCTTCTGATTCGCTAAATAGTCAAAAAGTCAAAAATAATATTGCAGTTACAAAAAAAACGCGATAGAAAGTGATCATAAATGGATTTTCATAGAACTATCAAATTCCATTTTGCAGAAAATTATTTTAAAATTTTTGTTCAGGTTATATTTTATTTTCCAATTATTTCAATAGTTCTAAATTTGAAACCATCCTGCAGTTGTCAGAAAGTAACATTCAATGGACTTTCTTTAAAAAAAAAGTTAAACAGGTAAACATGACAAACTCCAAAGAAGACAACTTCTTTAAAAATACTCACAACTTTAGAAATTATGAGAATAATTTTGCAATTCATACCTATAAAAAATCTGTATTAAATGAGCATTTTTTTAAATACTTAAATAACTTGCAGTACATAGTACTTTTTTTACGACATTTGCTTGATCATGCAGTAATTTTTTTATTCACTGATAAATATTATTTATTGTACATCAAATAAACCATTACAGGTACAGTATAAATAAAAAAGAAAACCTTAAAATAAATATAACTAACAACTACTAAGAAAATTTTGCACCTGTGGTAAGGTACCCAAGATGCTGACAGGATGTACCAGCTCTTGGGTCACCTGTAGTTTAGATCAATTTTTTAGTTAGATTTTTTTAAAAGGTTCTGTGCACTCGGACCCCACGGACCCACGGATTTTTTTATTAAGATTTTTCTTGGAATATTTTAAGTTCAATAAAA
Source organism: Udea olivalis (assembly GCA_947369235.1). Taxonomy (NCBI): domain Eukaryota; kingdom Metazoa; phylum Arthropoda; class Insecta; order Lepidoptera; family Crambidae; genus Udea; species Udea olivalis. Next base: position 14,062,485 of record OX376351.1, read on the forward strand.
TAACTAGTCAAAGTAAGATAAATCACCCGCTAATCTTTTGGCAAAAAAAATAAGTGTGTACCGGTGATTTTCTGAAAAAATCTAAAATTGAACATAACTTTGTAATGGTTAGAAATCGGACCAATATTGATAGGGTAAAAAGGTCGGAAACGATCCCCGCTTTGCGCTATTTTGATTTGATAATTACTTCCAGGGACATCCTGTTTATCAAGTGATAAACAGGGTGGCAGAAAACTACAATGCCAGAAATCCTAAAGCCTTGCGCATCAACTTAATTAGAGTGAAAGTATTATTTTTTAAGTGTGATTGTTTCCCAGTTAGTTATTGACATGGATTTAGTTCAAATCTATGCTTTTAACCACTAGCTCAATTAGCCGTCTGGGATCATATTTAGACAATTACTTTTAAAACTGGTTGGCATCTATAGCTACTTGAATTTTTTTAAGTAACGCTACTTTAGAAAGAGGAGATTAATTAACCGGCACCTTAATCGTTCTGGTTTGGTCGTGACAAATTTAATATTCATAAAATCATTTTTTTTTATAATACTACAATCAAAACATCTTTATTTTATTAACACAGTTGAAAGCTTTTAACTTTTAGCACTATATTTAAATTTACAGTCAATAAAACGAGATTATGTAGTTTTTTAACAGAGAAAGACAGATAGAGATAGCCCTTTTGAGAAATAGTTTACAAGCTATATATAGCTAGCTATATATATAGAAATAACTAAATACATTTAATAATACCTAATTGTGTATTTTTTAATCTACTTTCATTTTAAGAACCTGTCTGAGTAGATGTTTTTTGATTTGTTTTTTAATCACATGAAGTTTACTTACTTGGCTCTTTTTACTTATTTATTTATACTTTACTGCACATAATTAAGAGTACTTACGGCGGACTTTATACCTAGAGGCATTTTTTACCAGTCAACCACACGGTCAGACAGAGATATTATAGGCAGTGCGAAAGTAATTGAAATCTAAGTTTACTAAACTAGTTTTCTTTTTAATAAAAAAATATTAAATGAAGAATCGTTACGTTACTACGCTGGCTCAGCGACCCGAAGTGGATCTTGGCCTTCGTGATTCCGCCACTGCTCTAACTCCACCCACCCGTCGCCAGTCGGGCCATTGCAAGTGACTGAGAGGTGACATTAAAAAAAAGTTTTAAAAAGTTTCGTGCTTAATTTAATACAATAATTTAGTCTATGCATGTGTATGGTATGTATGTGTACCTAAATGGTTCTTCATTTAAGGAAAATAATAGCACAAATACATTAGCACTTAGTACTTCACAATATTAGTTTTAATGTCAACTTTTAACTAGAACTAAACCCTCTGTCTATTGTCACATAGAGGAAACATCTAATAAACCATTTACGAATTTCCCGCTGACCACATTACGGCCTAAGTATCGCGTGACGTGTTTAATATTTCCTATCACTCCGATAAATGAGATTTTACCTCTGATAGAGGTAGGGGCACAGACATACTGCGAAAAAGAGGACACAAGACAAAAATAGAGACCTTCTATTCGCGCTCTACTGTAATTATGGCACGGATGTCAAAAGATAGTGTCGTGGCACAGATTGCATAATAGTTATTAACGTAACCGATAAATCACATAAATAGAAAAATGGCAATTTCTTAGTCCTAAATACGTGCTGTCGTGGCACAGATCAAATAGTTACTTACGTAATAGATAAATCACATTAATAGAAGAATGACAATGTCCCGGCAGTTGGTAGGTAATTCTCATGCGCATGTTCGTGAAGTGACAGGGCCCTGGTCGTTGGCCCACGAATTGAGCACGCCAACTTGGATCGTGGATCATGTGGTGGCCAGTTCAAATCTGGCCAGAACCAAAATCTTTGTGTTCATTGTTAAATTTCGACTTACTCTCCGGTGCGGTGATGGAAAACATCGATAAAACGGCAAATCAACACGGATAACGGCGGTAGGGTCACCAGTCACCACCTACTACGATGGGTTCTAATAACATTGGTGAAAATTGGGCTTCTGAGTATTTCGTTCACCACGAGGGCAGCAGTCAATTGCTTCTGACTGCCCCGTTTGGGATATAGTCGTGATGGTATGTCATGTTATGTTATGTCAAAATCAAGTTTCTAATTCCTCTGCCTGTCAACACGAATGAAACCGATTGAGAAATAAGAAATGCCATCCCTAAAGCGTTACCATGACGTCACAGTAAGCACAAAATCAGGCAAGCTTGGTTTTCGTACAGAAAACTGAAGATATGCGTTATCAATGCATTTTATGTCTGTGGGTAGCGACCCTGCGTGCTTTGTGTTGAACCACATCTAAGAATACAGCAGTTTAACGTTTCAATGCGTTGTTTGGAAATAATATCTGTTTTGAGTTTCCGATCGATTGTAGTTTTCAAAGAAACAAACTTTGTTTCTTTCCTACAACAAGCAACGTACAGCATACATTCTACGTTACTCTTATCCATGAATAGAAACAAGACTGTATGCAGACATACTTAGACTTAGGGTGCTATCGTTTTTCATAATAGTTAAGTAGGTTTCTTTTATATTCAGTACGTCTTCCACCACTTTAAATTTACCTCATCGTTCGCGAAAAAAATTGGATTGGGATTTGACATGACATGACAATGTTTCAATTGTCAATTCATAGTGGCAACTCGTGGTAGACGTACAGGTCATTTTTTAGAAAATATATTAACTTCTAATGTTAAACTATACAGTTGAGTTTATTAGAAATTAAAGTAGGAATTGTCTGGCAGCATCGGTTGTAGGGCTGAAGGTAGGTAGGGTTTTTCAGGTTTTACTGTGGAGACCATGAACTGGAAGACGCAGCGTAGAATTGGTATGCCATTTTTGGTTCAAGGGGCGCTCCGTAGGAAATCCCGAACAAAGCGTTAATTAACGCGATTTACGCGGACGCTCTCGGCCGACATTTGTGTCAACTCATGGTAGAAATATCGAATCCAATCACTATGGCATCCAGTGAAGGAGGACTGCACTGGACTTTTAAGGATTAGTGACGACTTTAATGATTGCATCGAGGCCGAACATAGACAAAGCTTTTGTCCGGGTGTGGATTGAACCTACGTCTTAGTGAGACCTAAGACTGTTTTATCAACATAGCCATTAACGAGTGCTATACGTCTACCATGAATTACCGATTAAAATTTACGTTATCGTTCCCTTAAAAACATGTATATATTGGGATTTGACATCTCATCACATGACATCAACAAGCATGTATGAAAGGATGAATGAGAGTGAAAGAAGCGCGAGAGGAGTGCCAGGACCGATGCAAGTGGAAAGATGTGGTCTCTGCGTACCCCGTTGGGAAAAAGGCGTGATGGCATTTATGTATGTATCTATGGCATGACAATGTTAAATCCCAATACATTTACGCGAACGGTAACGTAAATTTAAATTGGCAACTCGTGGTAGACGTAGTAATTCATCTTCTATTAATCTGCTATTGCTAAAAAAATACCTATTGCGAATATTTCTTTCTATTCACAATCGAGAAACATAAAAGCTCACGCCGGATACATACCAAATTTAATATCTCCGTCGATTTGAGATGAAGTTGCTATAAAAACGGCTCCCAAGAGGATCTAATTAAATGAAGGAAACACGAAGCGAGGAGATTATTGAGTTTTTCTCCGGTTGGAGGAAACTAGTCCACGTAAATGCACTGAATTACTTAGTACTTGTTCATTTGTTCGGATTACAAGTAGAACTAATAGCCACTTAAATAGAAGCTGATAACTTTGAAATACAACGTGGCTTCAAGTGCTTCCTTTGCCCCAATCATGAGTTTCCGACATGCGATAGTTTACAGCAGAAACTTGTGAACTCGTGGAAGTGGAAGTGAAAGCAATAATAACCGCAAAATTATTGATGACCGGAAATTAACATGGCGTGCGAATGCTTAAACGCATGGAAAAACACACGGCAACGAATAACGCAATAAATTATAAACACACTTTTTTCTTTTTAAGCCGAACTCAGTTTCTTCATCACATTAATAATACAAACTGAAAATACTAATAACGCTGTTAAAAAATTACTTAAACATCAAATAAAGATGGGCATACGTCGAGGTGCCGGACATAGGTACCTACAGCACAGCACAGCCGTATAATAGCCAAAATCCAGCCACACGTTTTTTCACAATAAGAACCCATACAAAGTCTCGAAAATATGTTGACATATTTTGCTGTGCCAAGTAGGCTGTTCTTGAGTATGTGGATATACAAGTATTCAAACGTCCTCATAATATGGTATGAATAAATAAAAGTCACAAATTAAAGAGTTTACAGAAGGACCGCTCTCGCCTTTATCTATTAACTTGCCTCGCCTAGGGTTGCTACTCGCTACTATATTCGCCAGATAAGCGTGATTTGACGGATACCGCCTAAAATAAAATATATCAAGTAAAAAATTGCACCTAGTTCGACAAAAACAAAAATATACAAAAAGGGTCCAGCTAGATTAAAGGAGTTAGGATGGGTGAATACGTATAAAAGTATTATATTATAAGAAGTCATTTACCGGGGTCCAGGAGCAACCTGCTAGTCTAATGGCCTTGATCATCCAGTCCTACCTACCTAGTAGGCAGTAGATAACGCCATGAAGCCAACGCTTCGGCGGTCACCTGTCGGCGGCGCGGCGCGGATGCAGCAGCCGCCAGTAAAAGAATATACCAACAATACTGATGTTTTACCAATGCATGATAAGATAAGTTACGGAAAAAGTAAAGTAATGGATTTGAATGTATTGCGAAATATAATGGTTTACCTACCTATATACTTTGATACTCGTACATAGTACTACTAACTTGCAAACGCTATCTGAGTTTTACTTACCCTTCATCATTATTTGGTAACTTAAAAAACGTATGATCACAATTTCGTGTGGTGTTCATACAGCCAAATACACTGCAACAGAAATATCTGCGCGAAACCATTTTTGACCATTAAACTATAATGTAAGTAAGTAGGTATCTGACGACGTACAAATAATATCTCAATGTTTTTGACAGTGCGACTGTCCGCGACGCTAAAACTCTCTGACTTCGCCTGTAAAATCACGTCTCTGTGTGCGTCACTGTGCGTGTGTCAAAAATGGCGTGTTGTTCTAAGCGGGCTATCTGTCAGAGCGCCGCGCATGTATAATTTGTGTAAAAGTGTAACGCATCGTAATAACAAATATTATAAACCTAGTTCTGAAAGATTTAAAAACCTTTTTACTATGTATTCAATCCTATTATTTACATTTCCTCATTTCTAGAAAGAGCTTTAATTGAAAAAGGTCTTTACGTTTAAATTTAACAATGACTATGGCCTCCAGTTTTTAACTTTGCCATCGTTAATTGTTTCTTTCAAAGAAAATTTGGGCTTTACCTCCATATTTTCATTTGCGTAGGTTTATTAAACTTATATTTCAATGCAGGGTGCATTTTTTCTGACAATCATAATTGTTATTAAGTATATATATTTATATTATCTTATTATAGCCTCAAGAGGACATTAAACGTTCAACTTCGTTAAACGTTTAATGTCCTCTTGAGGGCTTGTCAAAGTTGCCGTTCCCGGCGAAGAAGACATTCCAGAATACATCCCGGTCGGTGTTGGAGAGCCGGAAGCGGATGCTGAACAGCTACTACCAACATTATACGTTCACTGCTGAAAATAGGAGCTACATAAATTATCAGCAAGTTTCTTTTGCATTGCATTCACCGAAATCTTAAGACTGATAAGGTGGTATATCTGTATTAAGCTATTTTTTCGGTCAACTTACATCCATACATTTACTTTACTTTTAAGCCTGATTTAATTAATTTGATTTAATGGTCATCAACTATTAATCAGGAGATAATTATATCCTACCCCAAAATGCATACATTAAATTTTGCTGGTGATTGCTTGTATCTGCTGTTAAATCATCAACATTCAATTGTCTTTTGCCGTCGACGGAGAGACAATAACATCTTCTTGGTAAGTGATTACTTGTCTCTAAGACCACTCTTGGCCAAATTAATTCAACGAAGACGTTCTCAATTGAAGTGATTCCAATCTCATGAGAATCACGCTGAATCAGTGCATTATGTTGTGTCAGTTCAATGCTAAGCTAAGTCCCTGAAATTTACTTTGATTTCTAACGTTTTCATATTGAATATCAACATCCAATGTTACTTTGTTACAAACATGTTATCAATTGCTGCCACTAGATTTTCACAAAGTAAATGGACTATTCGAAACAAAGGCTACCATCATTAAAATTATATCATCGCTAAAAATAATTGTTATTGGTTCAATGATTACGCGTTATACCGCAGTTTCGTAATCTCAAATCCAAACCACAACGACAAAAAAACATATTCTAGAAATCCTCTAATTTATTCAATCATTAAATTCTTTTGATTTATAAAGACAACAGTGTGTGGTTTTTTTCGTACCTAAAAATACATTACAAGGGACAACATTCAAAAAAGCAAAAGTACAGGTTAGCTTATCTTCAAAAAGAGATTCCTTTCAGGAGGCCAAGTTAAAAGATACAATAACGAAATATAACCGAAGAAGATAGATATAAATCCAAATAGGTACGTCATAACATTCTTGAACGAATGCGATAGCAAATTGTAGTCTACAAGCGTATACATCCAACCACTTTCTTGCAGTTTCCACGTTTATTCGCAGTCCATTCTAAAGGCATTGCAATTTCCGAGCCACTTAACTAATACAAACATCAGAAATCGCTGACACATTACGTGTTGCTACAATGGATTACTTGGTAAACGCGCTCAGCGGGCATTAGGAAGCCGTGTCCGGACGCGAAATCGATCGGTTCATTCAGTGTTTTGAGCATGCTTCATTCGTTCCAATGTTTTTGTCAGTCAAATTTTATTGAGTCACATTATACGCTGTTCTGGGTTATGTAATTATTTATGTCTACCATAAATTTACACCAATGATAGTCGCTAACGTTCGCTTTGACGTTTTAGTATGGGATTTCGTTACAACACCTCTAGTGATCAGAAATGGAACTAAAAATAGCATACAAATTGCTGAACTCAACTATCGTCGATTACGTGACGGGAAACTCATGACATGATAGACATACTAAAATTTTAAAAAGAAAACTTACGTTTCCAAAACCAATTGTTTTATTACGAGTATAACGGGAGACTGAAGTCGGTAGAACCCAAGAAGCGGTGGCTCGATGTCGTTAAGGGTGACATGCGTGCCAAGAAACTCACCACTGAGGATGCACAAGACCACGCGAAGTGGGCCAAGAAAATAAGAAAGGCGGACCCTGGGACCCCACACACTAGTGTGGGTTCACAACCCGGCTATACCGCACGGATGATGATGATGATGATGATAACGGGAGACTGAAGTCTGATATTTAAAGAGGGATATGGCATATCAGCTGACATAAAACATTAAATTAACAGAAATAAGATTGAGTAGGAATCAGGACCGATAGCTCGTAAGTATTAAGTTTGTCAGCATTTTTAGACTGGCTTGTTGGCATAAAATTCAGTATTATTTATTATGTTGTTAAATTCTCTTCGTGTCTTATAAATACCTTACTATGTAACCAGTTCCTGACTACAATAGAAAAAGCGCCGCTTACTGTAAAGTATTATTTGGATTGCTTTTATTTTCATAAGTCTTTTTTTTAAGGGTTACGCTTTGCCCTTAACATTGATTTAGGTACAAAAGATAACCATATTTGGACTATCTTTGTGTTTCCTGTTACATAGTACATAAGATGACGGCGAGATAGGTTCTGGCTTCTCAGTATCCATTGTACGAGATTCCATTATTCTCACTGTGGGGACTGTGACAGAAATGGCACAAATGTTCATTCATATTGCCTCACTTTTATTCAAACTACTCACTGTGACCGATAGGGACTGTTTTCATTTCAATGAGTTCCATTCTGTGAATGCCAGCTTTGATAACTTGTGCGCTATGTTTGCGTAGGTAGATGCATTGGAATTTGTAACGATTGAATAGCACAGATTATTACAAGCCTACGACGTATCTGCCAGACTAAGCTAGGATAAACGCTTCAAGTTGAGTAGAAAGTGGTGAGGGTGTAGGCTTACACATTTCTACGAATGACACATTATTGGCACAGCAAAACCGCTCAGACTCTTTTTGGCATGATTAATGTAAAAAAAACATATCTCTGTTCTCCATCTTACTGTTTTCTGATCAATTTTAATCATTTTCATATTTTTTGTTACAATTTGTATAGATTATGACGATATTTTCGTGAATATGCTGTATTCGGGGATTAATCTGCTGGCGTCCGTAAGGTTTAGCCCTCGATGCTTTACACGTGATCCCTGGGTGGCGCTAAATAAGCAGAAGCTTATGTGGTAGAGCCTAGCTACAGTCTAACTGGTGCTCATAAATGGGCTGGCTCAACCGGTGCAATACCACACTCCTGCAAAATACCAGCGTGAAGCAGAGATTACTCTCTGTGTTTCGTTCAGGTCAGCATGAGCCCCGGCAGCCCCAACCCCTTGCCCCCCTAATAGGGCAAGGGTCCCATCTAAAAGGCAAGCAACGCATCGGTGACACCTCTGGTGTTGCAGTTGTCCATGGGCGGAGGTGATCACTCTCCATCAGGTGACCTTCTAGCTCGTTTGCTCCCTATTACATAAAAAAAATTAAAAAAAAATATTGCCGTTGTTTGTACGTACATATTTGGCAATTCTCAATGCATGTCAACCCTTCCATATTCTTTTTCGCTCATCTTTAGTTCAAACGAAATTCCGGAGACAGAACATCCTCCTTTTTATCAGCGGCCATCCGCTTCTGTCTCTTTAATCATCGGAAGAAATTAAACAATGAAAACTGGCCAAATTATAGTCTTGACTTTCGCACACACTTGACAATCAATTTGCGGTTTAAACAAGATTGCTAGGGCCACAACTGGAAAAAAAAGATCAAAGGGACTATGGAAAAACTCTATCCCTTCACTGAAAGTTGCTGCTTGCTGCTTGCCATATAACCATGATGGAATAATATTACAAAAGAGTGACGATAGTTATTGGCAAAACAATCTAGTAAATAAAAATCATTTCTGGGTAAAAATGCCGGATTACAAACCGAAAAAATGTATCTGGTCACATAAATGTGGTTATAGACTAGAGCATTTGCTAGAGCATTGCATTGTGATGTAACGTTTTTAGTATAGTACAATGCAGGTAAATACTCAGGTTTATATAACATTCCAATGTAATGTAACGTTCTTGTCGAAATGGAATGAATGGTCGACGCTGTGTTTGACGTAGCTCATGGCGAGTTAGCATAATTATACCTGTGAAATTTTTGCGTGCACTGCATAGATTAGAATATGTACTGACGTATTGATGTCCCTCGCGCTCGTGCGTTCGCTCGATAAAATGCTACATCAAAACGCTCGTTGGTATTTAAAATCAAGTTGTACAAAATATACATATAGTTCGACTAACGGTGCGTTTGCACCAAGCAAGCGAGCGAATGCGCAATCTATCCCATCTTTATGATTTTTTTGTGTGTCTCTGTTCACTCAAAGATAATTTGGGAAAGAGGGGGTTCTGTTACAATGCTCTAATCTAGCTCTCTAACATCTCAATAAACAAATAAAGACAAATGCCAAACATTACGTATAGGAACATAATGTGCACTAATTAGGCACACGTGCTTACGGAATGTTCGTGTTGTGTAAATTTTATTCACCTCAAGAACTTGAGTAGATACGCTATTTAAGCAATGTATAGGATAGTACCAAATATGACTTATTTAAATAATATATACTTGTTTTAAATTTACTCAGACTGTCTGAGTCGTAAAACTCATCATCATCTCATCGCAAACAAAGTCCTAATTGTCAAACTTAGACTTCAGTCCCAGTCTCAGATTCCTCAAACTCTCGTTGAACTGCCTCTACACAAGTTTGAGACTCAAACTAAATCTAAATTAATAAAATGAGGTTATTATAGTTTAGAAGATTACATAAATGACAAGAACTTTTTAGGTATAATTTGCTCCTCCGCAAATTGTTGCTTATTATGATTGTCTTTACAGAGTAAAGTAAAGACCTTACCGAGTAAAGTCAATCATTAATCACTATTTTCGAAAAGAGTAACCATCTAGTTTCATGCAGCATTCTTCTCTATGGAAGCAAACTCCGATCCGGTAGTATATTGTTACCATATTTGTGTTACACAAAGTTATGAAAATTGTGCATCGTTAAATGCTAAAAATAAAAAATAAAACACTTTTTATGTTTGTTATATTACTATCTATTATTATGTTTTCGGTAATAACCTATCATAGTGCTTGTAAAAGCTTTTATGAATAGAAAATAATTTCTTTCTTTTTTCACTCATAGAAATGAGATCCGATTCGCAGACAGCGTATACGTTTTACTCGCAGTCTAGGCGCCGTCGTCGCGCGTTCTTTTGTGTTTGTTCACGGTAACTATTCAAAGTACGAAACGACTACGGCTGAAGCCTTCTGCTTGGCGAAGCTGCTATATTGAAACATTACAATTTATTTACCAGCTTTTCTACTGTGTTTTTAATATGAAAAAGCTGCAGTATTAAAAAAATATTTTATATTTTAACACGTTTTACAATAGTTACGTCACTATTTTATAATAGAGCTTGTTTTAAAGATATAACACTACTCAGTGTTGTTTTTTATTTTTATCATTTTACAATGCACTATTTTCTAAACAAAGGTAGAAATTAGATAAATTTAATCTGATCATAGGACTTAAGTGGGACACGAACCCGCGACTTTCACAATTCCGGGTGGCTGCTCTTCCAATCCAACTGAGCTATCGAGGCCATTAACAGACCTGACTAATTTGTCTAGTGTATTTTACGTTGTAAGCCAACGATTTTGAATCAATGTTAAGAGGCAAGCGCTTTTTAACACCCGAAATGAATATTCGTATATATAGCTATAGAATAAGTGTTTTTTTTAAGCATTTACCAATGCACAATATGCACATACCAATTCTAGTTTCAAAATCCTCACAAACTAAAAAAAATACCTGATTCTTGGGCTCAAGTGAGATATTATACTATTACGAAATTAAACAACTAAAAATATTCAGGGAAATCCCCGTGGTAAAGATGCTTGCAACATCAGCTAGTTGTTTGGCAAGTATAGTCCTTGGGTAGATATACTCATCGTGTTGTCAAGGCGCATTTCATCTTTTTAAAATATTTTTTATGTAATCTAATTACCTTCATTACTAACCTTCAGCTTATTCACAACATAATGCCGTTATGAAATAACGGTCACGTGAAATAAAACCTCACCTTATTTTTCTTAACAAGAATCCTCAATGCGAGTTCCGTTGCCAAGATTAAAGAGCTCTTACTAAAGTACCTACTTACTGCGCTGAAATTAATTAAGTCTTACTTAAGTATGAAGCTCCTCAAGAGTAGGTGAATATCTTAGCCATAAATCTGAATAGATGACGCTAGTGTTTGTACTTCGCGTGTTAAAAAGGAGTGCAAAGCACCGCTCGACGCTTCTTACTTTAGTTCACGTTTAACCGTTACGGTAACGAATGTGAAAACTTGTATACTTGTGTACTTGTTTAGGGTTACAGGTTAAGTCCACTTATATCCTTAAAGAGGTTGTAGCTTAATAACATAATTTGTGACAGATTTGACTGGTATCCCTTCCTATAGCCAAAGTATTTTTCGCCCAATTTCACTTCTCAAAAAAACTGATCGCCTAAGTTTAATTTCCCAAATGAATCTTTAGCAAATGTACTTCGTACCTTATTCATTGGTCAAATTATCATTTCGCAAAATTTTACTTAGTCAAGTTTTATTAACCACTATAGCGTCCACCCCCCACGAAGCTAGCGACGACGGCCCCAGGGTGTACGATTGCACGAGACTTTGCACCAAGCGACTAAAAAATGTGGTAGCCGACATACAACTGCAGCTATATCGACATAAAAAATCCTATGAACTGGTTATAATGTTTAGAAGTAATAACAATGAGTAGAACTGCTTTAATTGTAGCTAAAATGGAGAAAAAAAAGTTAAGAATTATTTAAAATCGGCGGTACCAGTTATTTTGCCCAAATCGTCACTTCACATACTTACTCAAATTATAGCTAGTTATTGATTATTATTAACACAGCCGCGGCAACGGCTGGCGAGTGCCAGAACCGAATTGTCAGCGAATGAAATAAGTGGCAAAAAAGTGTTGGTTACAATTGTTTGATATTCATAACATATAATCATAAACCGCTTTGTATTTTATGCACCACTCAAATTGATATGTAAATAATTTACTTAACAAACTTGTATAATATACCATCCAAAATTTTGGGAAGAGTATGTTGTGCCAAATGAAACATTTGATTAAATAATATTTAGCAAAATGAAACATGACCAAACAATTATTTGGTTAGACAAAATTATTTTGTTAAAAAAGAGATTTGCAAGCAAGTAAAAATGGCGAAAAGTGTTTTGGGAAAGGTTTTTTGCCCAAACATTAGTTATCCGATTTGACTATCAAAAAACTCTACATCCCAAACTCAACCTGTTTTAAGATATACGAGTATCATTTTTTAATGCTGAAAATATATTTAAAAAACTTTTAGAAAATTATCTTAATTATAACGTTACTTTAGCGTCCATAAAGTGGCACACTTTTTGATATTTGTCTGATCCATATAGATGTATGTCTGTGGTGAATATAATATTTTATTCAGTTAGAGTTATTGCTGCTGTTAAAACTGTTTGATAATATTAAAGCAGAGCAAAACTCTGCAGAGAATGAGATGCTATTTATTTAGCAGATAAGCTAAGGGCATGACAGACACCCTTGAGATATATTTTATTGCATATTTCAGCATAATTTTCATAGAGCGGTAAGAGAGTAGTGTTTTTTTTTGCGCGTAGATTACATTATATTAGATTTATTTATTATCATTATTAAATTCCACGTAATTTTTTTTTTTTGGTTCACAAAACTGGATTTACACTTTTGCCATCAGTAAAAAGATTCATTCCTTCTATGTAAACACAGCATGCATTTTTGATAAAATTAAGTCTCGAGTATTTTACCGCTAATTGAGAGAATAGAGATAGGGCAGTAATTGTATAGTTATTTAAATCTCCAGATTTGTGAATAGGAGTTAAGTGAGCTGATTTCCATTCGGTTGGAAATGTTCCTGTATCTAGTGAGCGCGTGAAAAGTAACGTCAAGGGCTTGCACAAAGATTTCGCGCAACTTTTGAGGATTATAGGAGGTAGTTGATCTGGCCCCTCCTTTACTGCAGTCTAGTCCCTGTAAAGATTTAAGTACATCTGATTCAGTTACTATTGATTTTGTCACTAGCCAAGGAAACACTACAATATACCTAGCAATATACCTATTTCTTACATATCACGTTTACGTATGTATGTAGGTAGTTACAAACCTACATTGGCTGACACCGACTCCAACAATAACAATAATTGTACCTACATCATATTATCGTATAAGTTTTAGAAGAATACGCAATTATTTCTTTACTTTTTAGTGCTTTGTTTTGGAATAGTTTTTTTTGAAGCTGGTTTTTTTTTTGTTAAAATTTTTGTTTATTTCTTGATTTTCAGTGAATAGCTCTTATTTATTATATACATCGAAAAAGTATCGTCCAATTGCTCCTAATAATTGAAGAGTTCCGTTACTTTTTCATGGATCCCATAATCAGAACCTAACACTCATCAAACTACCCTTGAAGTATATCCTTTCCAATAAAAAAAGAAGCATCGAAATCGGTTGGCGTGATAATGAGTTATTCGTCCATTTGTCGCGCATATGGTTTATCTAGATTTAAGACTAATATGGATTTCTCATGGATGCCACTGTCAGAACTTGACCAAATTAAAATGGGACCACACGGGCAGCACCAGCTTTCAAATAAAAAAAGAATGATAAAATCGGTTCACCCAGTCGAAAGTTATGAGGTAACAAACATAAAAAAAAAAACATACAGTCGAATTGAGAACCTCCTCCTTTTTTTGAAGTCGGTTGAAAAAACAAGCTCATACGCGAGTATCAAACTCTAGACTGCTCTTAGGGATTGGCGTAATAGAGCTCTGGAGTTCCGAATGTTATAAGCAAGAAGAGCTAGTGGCGTATTAGTGTTTGTTGCGTGTCTGGTTGTTTTTATTTATTTATTTATTCTTTATGGCAAAGAACAAGAGTACAAATGGCGGACTTAATGCCTAGAGGCATTCTCATATGAGCATGTATTTAGAAATACTTGAATATGTTAATCAGTATTTAGTGCCCATTAGTTTGGGGTCATAGATGATCTTGGTGTAAATGGTCCCAGATATTTATTCATTTTATTTACATAATTGAAAATATAAGTTAACTCGTAGTTACATTAACTCAAATCTTCGTTAACTTGTTGCTTAACCGTATTTTTAAAAAAAAAACTGAAAGGCGTCCACAGCTTTAGTCTATGCTACTCGTAGTTTAGTAGTGTATCTATAATTATCTTCGTTTTTAAGGTATTTATCTATGGACCGATAATGTTTAGTTAAGATCTTCAAATGTGATTTGTTGCCTGAAAATTAATGATATTGTATTGTATTGTGATAGTCGTAGTTAATGTATGGATTTAATTTCAACATTAATATTAAAATATCGGTTTCCCGCGGCAGATTGTGCGGCTGAAACTCACAGAACTCCGTAGCTGGTATGCGAGGCTTTTTGGTCAATGTATTTTTAATATGAAAAAATGGTAATATTTAACGGCAAAAGTAAATCTATCTTTTCGTTACGAATTTACGCATTTACTTTTGACTTTGAATAAAGAAAAGTTTCTTTTGTCAAAAGAATACGCTTGGCGAATGCAAACATTTGCACCCACGACTTGCGGATTAGTGCGGAGCTTACAACAACTGCACTACAACTGAGCCATCGAGCCAGTTTACAAATTATCAAACATTCATCCTAAACCTTTTGAAACGGGTTTGTTGAATTGGTGAGAAGAACACAAAAGGTAGTGTTTTGTACAATAAAAAACCTATGGCTATTAGAATACCAAAATATCCACATCAATATCGAACGTGAAGTATGTTTTAACTGAAAATTTACTTAATTGCGTGGTCAAACTCAAACTCTCCCACTCAAGCGTTTATTTGCCAAGAACACAGTAAATAAAGATGACATTTAAAAGTAAGTAGCGCATGTGTTCAGTCTGCTCGCAGACGTGCAAAAATTCAATTATAAAATGACACATTATTGATATCAATTAAATTAAATTGTTAAATTATTATTACATTAGCATAATTATTTTGGGGATTTTACATTAAATTAAATATTAGTATGTTGTCGCCAATTAAAATATTCATTACAACTATAAAAACATCTGTCCAAAAGCCAGTTAGTCAATCTCCTTTTAAATATTGGCCCTTGAAGTGTTTTTAACTCGACTATTAACAGTTACTAGTAGACCCCCTGTTGCTTGTTTCATAAGAGGAAGTTTAGCATAGTTGCCCTATTACCGTCAGCCAACACAATGTGGCGGTATTCAGTCGCTAAATCTATAACCAACTTTTAAACCTAGCGGTGTCCTAAAACACTAAACAACCAATCTATTAAGATAAAAATGAAAGGTCAAATGTGTCAGCTGAACCCAAAACTAAGCAAGACTTGTACTTAAACATCTCGAATACCGAAATAGATAATAATATAATAAAACATACATGAACATTGTTGAATACAAATAAATAAATAAATGAAGATTCTACACGGAAATGTTTTTCTGTGGTGGATATCGATCTCACGACCATTGGTGCTTGGTCTTAGACTGGATCGCTACGCACAATAATGTAAACTTAAAGTGGCAACTATTGGTAGACGTACTGCCCCCCGATTCAGAACGGAGTTATCGACCGATTCGGTAATTTTGTTTTAGTTATAGTAAATGACCCGCTTAACGTCAGCAATCAATATTTTTATATGTTGAAGCCAAAGGCGTATAGTTTTCAAAAACTAAATAATATTAAAACAACCCATACTTTTAAAAAAAATTAAAGAAAATAACCGTATTGGTCGATAACTTTGTTCTAAATCGGGGGGCTGGTCAGTCACGCCGAGTCAAGCGATTGTAAATCTGTTCATTATTAAATTATTAATTTAATTTTAATTAATCCGGAATTTAACCTATCAAATTGCTGCTGCGGTAAGATGAATGCACAATGTTCTTATTTTAATTATACGGTGGTTACCAATTATCGAATGGGTGTGTTACACAAAACATTGTCGTATGGAATACGGGGAAATTTTATTTATTATTACAATCTGGGCTTCCATGAGTTCCATGTATGGTTATGAAAGTTGCTTGTTATTAGAAATTTTAATGTGAACAAACAATGTACCTTTAGGCCCGTATTCTAGAATCGTAATCAACCACTGATCTGTACTTGAGTAGAGATTACAAAACGTCAGTTCATACAAAAACGTCACTCAGATCTATACTCAAGTACAGATTTTGTTTTAGAATACGGGCCTTAGTATGTTACATTGTATGTGCAAGTATAATTTACCAAATACAGTTGCATAGCGTGAAAGTAAACCCTATACATTATGTCGAGCTTGTCACCGACACGAATCGAAATAAATATCACAAGACCCTCCCTCTGTTTAAAAACCAACACTTTCTGTCCCTGGGGCAGACAATGCAAAAATTATTATTATTAATACGACACGATTGGCGTAGTGTGCTGTAGCACGGTTTCTCGCCTCGATTTCCGTAGTGTCCCGGGTTCGATTCCCGGTCGGGTCAATTCAGGAAACTATCTTTTCTGAATTGACTCGGGTCTGGGTGTGCTGGGAGACGCCCCTAGCTTATTTAATAATCCCTACTTCGAGACCATTACAAGAAGTGTGTTGTCTGCCGAATATTTATATTTATTTATATTTTATATTTGAAGAGAATATGGCCCCTTTTTTGATACGGTCAACGTGACTTTTCAAACGAGGAAGTGATTAATTACGCCGTTAATTACTTAGTTAACCCTCGATACTGCGTCGGAAAATCAATCAATCAAAACATACTTACCACAAAGTGTACACACGTTATCGCTAACTTTAAACTAATAAACTGTGAAGTACTTTGTCCGTTACCCTAAAACTTTCAAGTGAGGTCGTGAAACCACAAAAGTCACCTAACCAGGTATTATAGACTGTATTAATAGGGATGTAAAGCTGGAAATAGCTTGGATTTGTATAACCTGTGATTTTGGGCTCGATAAACGGAAATCTAGACCTTGACCGAACTGACGACCTGAATTGGTAGTGGTAACCAACGAAATGTAAATCATATTTATACACGAACAACAACATAATTTTGTTTTGACCTAAACGTAATAATTAGCAAAGATCCCTTTAGCACAGTTTATCACAATCTGTTTCGCTAGTTTTTGTTGTAGAGACAGTTTTGTAAATCATACTATTCTACCTAAATAAGCATACTTATTTCAGAATATTCAACTATTAGTTCCAATAAAAATGCTAGTGTTCTATTAATAATGTTCAGCAAATAGGATCATATTAGGCGATACGATTGGCGTAGTGCGCTGCAGCACGGTTTCTCGCCTCGATTTCCGTAGTGTCCCGGGTTCGATTCCCGGCCGGGTCAATTCTGGGAACGATCTTTTCTGAATTGACTCGGGTCTGGGTGTGCTGGGAGACGCCCCTGGCTTGATTCCTTCTGGTACCTCGTAACACAGTGATATTTATCCCTACTTCGAGACCATTACAAGAGGTGTGTTGTCTGGCGCATATAAAAAAATATTGTTTACGCCGCCGAATACCGAGGCCATGTGTATTGGTAACTCTTCCCAGTGCCTGCGACACGAACTTTGTCTAGTGTGGGTGCCATAGTTTATTCAACTTGAAAACTCCACAATAAACAATGTAAATAATGTTATTGCAAATTAATAATTTTTAGTAGTTTCCAGTTTCCATAACATAAGAAACAACTAAAATTTACAGTGGTGTTTTGTTACATTTTTATACTTTAACATACGAAATATGATGTTAGTAAAAAATCTTAAGCTTCATAACTGTACTCAATAAGACATTACTTCAAATTATTTAACACCTTTTGATTGTAATCCAATTTTATATGGATAGAACTACGCAAAAATTGCAGCAACGACCTGGAACACTCGTAATAACAGGGTGAACAGAATTTCCTAATTGAGTTCAAAAGCTGTTGGTTCGAATTTTATTACATTGAACACAGTATGTTGATAGCTCACTGGTTGGAACTGCGTTTTATTTATTTGATAGTGTATTTATTGTCTTAGAGACATATATATGGTATATAACATATTATGGTGTATCTAATATATAGTGGGAAACATAGAAGTTGAATAAAATGAATCAATAATGATTCGGCGGATGCGGCCAACATATTCTGGAAATTAAAGGTGAAAGACTAAATTCCCGAGTTGAAGTTTACCTGCTGCCACTTTGACCCAATCGCCTTCTTTCCAGGTAATTTCACCTATTTAATTCATACGAAAATTCATCGCTACTAGCGATAAGGCCGCCTAAATTCTACACTTATTTAATTAACTGTAACTGTAATATTATGTTTGTGCAATAAAGTTTATCTTATCTTATGGTCAGTGTATATAATGTTTTCTTACACAATTTTTTTTCGACGCCTTTTTAAATTTTATTTAAAATGGGTTTTGGTTTGGCTCAGTCTCGCCTGGTGGTACGCGATGACGAGGCCGATGGTGGTACACGCTTACCCAGAAAATGCCTCACTTTGGCCTTAATGGGTAAAAAAACCTTGGTAAGGTTGTAAGTATCAGGAAACACAGACGCAGGACTACATAGTTCAATAACATAACACATACATACATACCTTTTTCCTAACGGGGTAGGCAGAGACCACATCTTTCCACTTGCTACGGTCCTGACAAACCTCTTGCGCTTCTTCCACTCTCTTTAACCTATTCATACATGCTCGTCGATTATGGGTACTCCTGACCTGACCTTTTCTGAGCACGTCTTGGACTTGTCCTAAGTACGTTCGTCTAGCTAGGCCTTACCCTTCCAACAGCTCCATCCACCCTCGCCTTGCAAATTTGTTTCGTTAATCGCCGTTCATCTATCCTTTCCATATGCCCAAACCATCTTAGAATTCCATGTAAAAATAATAGCAATAATAAAATTGAAAACCGTTATTATATTACGCATCGCATGCAATTATGGACGTCAGATGAAAACGGTCTAACATGTTAAATAAAATGTACTAAAATAATTTTCACTAATCAACCAACAGAGCTGTTTCCGTGAACACGGTCCATACTAATGGAAATGACATATATAAGCGTCAATCTATTAATGGATGCATCAATTCCATACTTCCATTATGCAATTTAACGGTTTTTAAATAACTGTAACTAAGTAAATGAAATGGTGCATTTTTAGTATTGTACAAGTTTTTGTAATTTTCAGTTAGTAGTAGTTTTTTGTTGTTATATAAATTTTAGTATGTGCTTCAGTTAAAATGTCTTTGTATTTTGTGCACATAAGTGACGCTAAAGTTATGTACTTAATTAGTTATGTGACCAGCTACATTTCGTACCTATTTCGTGCTCAAATTAAGAATAAAAAACATTTTTACAGTTAATGCTATTCTTTGCATTTGAATTTCAGTTTGCAAGGATAAAGGGCTAGATGGCGCTGTGTGGAATAATGTCCAGGGATATTTATTATTTATTTATTAATTCATTCAAATTGTACTGTCATGTAAAAAAATATGAAAGACATAACTGCTTGCGGGAAGAAATCAGGTATTAGATACTAATGTTATACACAGTATATTCTGTCAAAAGCAAAGCCAAAGTAAATCCACATTCTGTTTCCACACACTAACTTTTGTTTTCCTTGTCATAAGCAACTTTTAACATCTGCGCAAGTCAAGGCCGTGAAGACGCACATGAAGAAGAGCAAAAAAGCTGGACACTATGCAGCAGATCATTCTAACAGCATAAGCTGCCGAACTAAGTCTTCCTGCCATAGCAGAAATATGCGGACCCCGAAGAGTAATTCCTAGAAATACAGTGAAATTCGCAATCTCTAATAGCTCGTTAATCATGTTTATAATGGTATCGACCTGTCTTTTAAAACACTGCCTATAGACCACAGTTTACTAGAGTGGCCGATTGCAGGCAAACTAAATTCACAGATGTTAGATTTTATACAGGTCGTTTGTCCACCCTGTGGGTTTGCTACGCAACCGCAAACTTTCAAATGGTTTTCATTCCTGTAATTTTCTGCTACAACGCCCTTCAGTTCATAAAAAGCTATAGTCAGGTTATTTAAAGCCTCCTGGACTCTCCGTAACTACCCAATATCAGCTAACTAAAAATAAAAACTCTCAACCCTCACGCCACGATGTGAATTTATTGCCAATTTATTACTCGTCCATTCTAAAGGCTAGTGTACACAGGATAACAATAAAAAAGGGATTTTGCACAAAAAGAGGCCATTGTTTCTATCTATTCATTCTTTTTTGTTAAATGCAATATCATGGTAAGAAAATACATTTGCGCAGAAACTTGCCCTATAAAATGGCTTAAATTACTTTCGTTATGATGAGCGTTTCATGGATCCGTGTTCACAGGCATTTCTACTCTACCAACTGCGTCAGAGTCAGTTTCACGAGACAATGGGTCAATGGACAAGGCACTTTAGGGAGATGTGCGTTCCATTCCCACATAATGCTGTTACTTTAATCAGCACATAAAATGTGTAAAAAATATTTCTCCTATGGTAGAAGTGGCGTATGATTTACAAATAAAACCCTGATAGAGCTTTTAATTATTTTTTTTAACCTCACTATGAAAATTTACTAATTGCTTCGTGTAATTAAAGTTTGGTGGTTAAAATCAAGTAAACGGACTCAAACCAAGGTCAAATTCAGTATTATTCCTTTTGCTGGATTTGAAACGAATAGCTGAAACGTGGGTTGTGATTAAAACTTAGAAAAAAAAAGTGGATTTGAATTTAAACGTTATGTAACTCCATTGCCAATTTGCAAGTTCCTAAGCCGCGTCTACACGATTAAGCGCTGCGAAAGTACTGTGTATATACAATTAGGAGTACCATAATTGAGTTCGTTAGAACAAACAAGTTGTGTAAGTAATTTAATTTATTTACAAATGAAGCATGTTGTATCACGCAGGAGCTTGCCAGGTGGTTTTAATGGCAACGAATATATTTTTAAGGAATTCTCTTCGACATAAATAATCTCTTCGACATATTTTAATAAATTACACATTTAGGTTTAAACTAAGCAGATTATAGTATGAATGTCTAAGTCAGTAAGTACACCTACCTAGAGGACTATTCCCAAATCACTTATTTTCTACTAGACAAATATGTATTTACCCACACCTGTGAATTTCTCATGTAAGTGACTGTATTGTTTTTAATGAGGAAATGAATATTCTTTAAACCTAACGTCAGAGACTGATACAAATTTACCTACATAATCTATACATTGAAATACCTATTAATGACTTTGAACACACAAAAAGCAGTTAATCACTTGATAATTTGAAATTAAACTTCTTAGGTACATAATAAAAAGCTGGGTTTATTTTTTGCATACTTAAATCCGTTCTCAAATAAATTCTACAAGTGACTTTGTCCGCTCAAAAAAAGTGTGAGTTGAAAAGAAACCAATTCTTGTAGCTCCATTCACATCCCAAGCTCGAGTGGCTTAGTAAGACTATAATAACTATTCTTTAATATTGTTGTCTATTTGTTACAGAAGCGACATGGCATGAGCGGCCGGGTGGGCGCGACATGCGGCGCGCGCCGCTCGCGCAACCCGCCGCCGTCGCTCTCGCGCTCTCGCTCTTGCTTCGTCTCGTCAACGCTGGTGTGTATTTATTAGAAATTTATATGCGAATAAATTTAAATTGAAAGTTGGGCTACGAAACAAGGAAATAAATGAGACCTGGTAGACTTTTAAATGTCCTAAAATCTGTTATTTTTTAACAAAATAACACGAAACGCCACATACTCGTGGAATTTGTCGATTTTTATTTCATTGTCACCTTTTTCATATGACAATCTTTACCTTAGTTTTTTTTATTTAAATTGGTTTGCGTTTGACCTTAGTCTCGCCTTGTGGTAAGCGATGACGAGATGCACCACCATCTCGTTATCGCTTACCACAACACACTTACCCTGAAAATGCCTATTAACTCTGGTCCACCTAGACACCAAGGTTGTAAGTATCCGGGAACACCTTCAAATAACTCAGGACTGTGAAATTTTAGGGTATCATATCCTTAGATTTATTTGAAGATTTGTGTGTCATCTTTCCACATGTAGCTTTTTAGATTTCAGAAGTTCGAATTCCTATGCATACTGTCTGCACCTACTATTTTCATTTGTTTTTCAAACGCCATAACTTCAATGTGCACTCGGCTTTACGATCTGCTCCCGCTCTGACCGGGTCTGACCGCCTCCGACTTTTAGTGCCTCGCCGCATATGAGGTGCAGCTGGATATTAGAAGTAAAACCGTTATTTGGGCGCACGGTAAAGACTGTGGCCAAGAGCTAATGACGTTATCGCCCGTTTCCAAGAATAAAAAATTGACAGCAAAATAACTGACTATAAAAATCACTAAACTTTATGCTAAGATATTATGTCAGAGGGCCCTACAATTTTTTTTAGGTCTATGTCAGCAAATCCTTTTTCCTTTTCTGCCAAGATCATCAACCTCAAACTAAGCTTAGCTTGTACAAAGGGTGTTAGAGACTGACTAATTAGGTTTAAAGAAGAACAAATGTATTTCTCATAAAAACTAAATAGTTCACTTTAATGAAATAAGTACATACATTAATATTAAATACAAATGTACCGAAATATCACGTATAGAAAACCATATACAAGTAAAGGCAAGATCAAATTTTCGACAAATAACTAACGGAGTTCCTCAAGGCAGCATTTTGGGGCCATTGCTATTCATTCTTTACATCAATGATCTTCCGGATGTTACTAAAAATGATTGCTTTTTATTTGCAGATGACTGTACACTGCTATTCAAAAATAAAAACATTAATGAACTTGAACGAGACATTATTAATGTCTTTATGACATAATTAATTGGATGAATAAAAATGAGCTTAAAATTAACATATCTAAAACTAAAGCTATTCAATTTCATACATATAAAACAAACAAAAATAATATTGACATACACTACAACAATAATAAAATTGACATCGTAGACAGCACAGTATTTTTAGGCATAGAACTAGATGAACACTGCAGCTGGAAAAAACACGTAGATAATGTTTGCACTAAATTAAATAAATTTGTATTTGCGCTGAATAGAATCAAGAATGTTGCGTCTTTCCAAATAGCTCTACAAGTGTACCACGCATATGTTTCTTCCCAGCTGCGCTACGGTATAGTAATATGGGGAACAGTGTGGACTCTGAAACAGCTTTTAGGGCCCAAAAGAAGTGCATTCGCGCCTTATGCGAGATAAAACAAAGGGAATCGTGTAAACCCCGGTTCCAACAACTCAAAATTCTTCCTCTGCCCTGCATTTACATACTGGAACTTTGCTTGTTAGTGAAAAAGCACCCAGAATTCTTTATAAAATGGGACAAATTAAAATCTAACATTAGAAATTCTAGAAAACACAAATTAGTAGTACCAAATTGTAATTTAGGCTTATTTCAAAGGAACGCGTACTATATGGCTATTAAAATATTTAATAAGCTACCGTTAGCAATTACTGAAAAGCCACTTGATAAAAATATATTTAAAAAGAGTATTACTCAATGGCTGCTACAACACAACTTCTACTCCATTAATGAGTTCATGGAGAGATAATGAATTTAAGGGGACATAGTAATTTTAAACAATTCAATAATTTGTGATTATGTAATAATTATTTAATATTTTGTAATCTATTAATACTGACATTGACATTTGAATTTATTTGTATCTTGTACATTCGAATGCTAAATGATTTAACAATTCTACTTCTATTTTAATTTCCGATTATTGTAGTAAAAATATTCTTAAATAACATTAGTTGGCATAAGTCTAATATAACTAACATATAATTAACATTTGCATGCCTACATAACTAGGGTATAATGTTGTTTTTACCTTTTTATATCATTGTCACTCATCCCAATGTACTACACAATGTTAAGCAAATAAACGTTTGAGTTTGAGTTTGAGTTTATTATTACAATTATTGTCAATTTATATAAATATTATTATTACACTATAACAATATTATAATTATTAGAATTGCTAAGTTATAACTAAATATTAGTTCCATATGGCTACATGACCATGAAATGATGTTCTATATGAATTGATGATTGGCCGACCAAGACTTGAGACTGAGATTGAGATTTTCGATCTGACCCCGTACTTCCTGTACCGTAGCAATGACGTCTAAATGTTACCCTGGACAAATACAAATAAGACGTTTGCGTATGAATAATATTAATTCAATATTGCTCTCAGTTTGTGAAGCTTGGCAAAATTTTCACTGGAGTTTCAAATGGGATTTAATTTACGAACTGGCGAGGTAGTATAATATGTCTAGTTGGCTTTGTTTATAGTCTGTTTAATAGGTTTATACAACAAACAAGCGAGAAAGGAAGCGCATGTTATTAGTCGATAGTTCACAATTATTCTTCCTTGATGATGCCTAAAAATAAATATAGTTATAAACCATACTGACTTAATGCAAAAACAGCTATCTAATGAATTAAAAAAAAATAGGTCAAATTAACTAATTGTTTTCAAAGTAATTGTATTTTAAATTACTAGTAAAGGGGTTTAAACCTTTATGGCATAGGTCACCAGCCGCCATTTTGATTTTTTTTCGATGTTTCCGCGCACGATAAAAGTGGTATAATGTATGGATAGAGGAAATATGGTACCCTAAAGTCTCACGTTTTCGAGTTATTTAAAGGTAAAGATCGATTTGAAAAGGGGTGTTTATGTTGTTTATTTCTAGCTAGTAAGATAGTTCCATTTAAAAAGGCGCGCCATTTGTGATGCCAAAATCAACTGTCAAAATAATAATTCGTTACATTAGTTATCTAAATTTTCAGTATTTAACATGTATGAATACAACTTGTGCTTCTCTATTTTGTTGTTACAACCATTTACAACAATAACAAACATTTTGAAGCAGCTCTTATCTCGAGAAATTGAGATCTGTAAGTTCATATTTATTTTAGCCGTGACATCTAAATATTTGTGGCATTCTTCAGGTTAAAACTTGATCAAACCGAAAGATAGAAAACTAGGAAAATTTGAATTTCGGTTCTTGAAGAAATCAGGAAGGATTCGAACACGCGTGCGCAAGTCAACGCTATTTCATAGCTGTTTTTAAGGCCGTTAAATATTTTTACAAATATGTAATCTTTCGGTTAAGATGAAATATGCTATTTGATTACTACTCTGATTATTTTAGCATATTACAATGCTTGTTTTCATATTGAGAGGTATAAAAGGTTTGAAAGTACTAGCATGTACTAGGAAGGTTCGTTCGGGTCAGTAAGATTTCCGTAGCTCAGTGGTTAGAGCAGCTACCTGGATTGTGGAAGACTTTTGATTTCATCAAGGGCCAAAATTGAATATTTCTTTATTTTCCATATGAAAACAAGTATTGTAAAATGCTAAAATAAACAAAGTAATTGATCAAACCTTTTTCAAACTAGTTTCGATAAAAAGCCAACTTATAAGAGGATATTAGGAAACAATAAAACAATTTTCTGAGTAAATAAAACTTTGAAATCACTAAAAACAACTCGGAATAGAAAATTATAACTTTTTGATTTGCTCTACCTACAAACTCTCCTATGATTTAGTAGTAAGAGGACAAAATAGTAAAAACTATACAGAATTCGTTTTGATGTAGTATTTTGGGTTAAAATGTATTGTAGGTTGTAAATTATTTATATGTGGAGCAACAGGGCGTTACTTCAGTAATAGACCATATCACTACTGATAGAATAGAATAAATTATCTGATGTCAGACGCCGCGTCATTTCAGAGTAAAATAGTTAAAAAGTTGCTTGCTTTTTTTTTTCAGTTGCTTTTTACCAAACTGTCGTTCCACTTAACCGTACGTGATGAAATGAGCCGTTATTCAGTCGTTGTCTGTGTACGTTCATAATCTACGCGCTTTAGCTTATCATTCGTTCGATCGATATCATTAATTACTATTACGGCCCTGTCACATGACATGCCCACGTGTTTGTTCCCATTTGTGTACGTCAAGCCGTATGACGTCGGTGTTGAAGCACCATCACAAAATAAGAAGTTTACAGAAAGACCGCTCTCGCCTTTTCCCAGTACAATTACCCAAACTTGCCTGACAGATTAAGGTTGCTAGAGCTTGTCTAATCTGAAATGACGCGCCCCTCCACCGCATACACGAACACATAAAGTAAAGGAAAGTAAAATAATTAGCCTATATATTGTTCCACTGCAAAGCCTTGATTTCAATGATGGAGGCATCATTGAAATCAAGTCATCGCTACAATGGATGGGAATTGGCTTTATATAAAAAATAGATACATACAGACGCAATAAAAAAGTAGTGTAGCGCGTTATCTCTGGTTAGACAAGCTCCACTATACCTATCTGCTCTGAATTTTTAAAATAAAGTAGGTAGGTAAGTGAGTGTAAGCCCGATTTGACAGAACAGAACCCGCTAAAACAAATATATCATGTGTAAAATGGCACCAATTTCAACGAAAACAAAAACACTCCGACGAGTCGCCAGTGCGACTGGCCGCGATACCGATTCTCATCGGTTTCGCCTGTAAACTCACATGTGTCCATGTGCGTGATCAAAATGGCGGTTTGTTCTAAGCGGACTGTCCGGGGCGCCGCTGCATTCGTAATTTGTGGCACCTGTTGGACATTTGTTCTGTCCTGCTGCCTTATGTATTATGTAACCTCAAGAAATATGATAGTTAACTACAGCCATTTGTGAGGTATTTTCAGTAACTTTACTATTCGACGACTACCGAAAGTCCATATAAAAATTTAACAACGGACGCTAGCGACTGTCATCGGCGTTAATTCATAGAGGAAACGGTTCTGGTCGACTCAACTAGGAACGATCTTTTCTAAATTGACCCGGATCTGGGTGTGCTGGGATACGTCCCTGGATTATTTCTTAGTCTGGTAGACCGTGTCTTAGCTGAATTGTCGCGCTCCTCCACCACATTCACGCACTAATATACATTTCAAATATGGATGACAAATACGAGTAATATACTCGTACCTACATGCCTCTGTTATTGGTCGTTAAGTTCCCGATTGGACTCGATCGAACCTGGAAGCACGCGCCGTTTGTTTGCATAAGTACACTCGGCTCATCGAAATCCTTAGATTAAATCAAAACAGGCCCCCGTCGCCTAATTTCACTCGACGCAATATGCAATTGACAGGACTTTACTCTGACGCACGCCTGTCTAACTACGCTATGGTCACAAATTAGATAGGCGCGGCGCTCTGACAGATAGCACGCTTAGAACAACACGCCATTTTTGACGCACGCACACAGAGACATGAGTTTACAAGCGAAGTCAGTGAGCTTCGGTGAGTCGGAAAGTCGTACTGTCGCGAGTGTTTTTGTTTTTGTCGAACTTGGTGCAATTTTTCACATGATGAATTTTATTTTTGACCGGTTCTGTCAAGCAGGTATAACTTACTTAATTCATTTTAAAAAAATAGTAGTAACCCAAGGCGGTTCACGCAAGTTTAGGAAAAAGGTGCGAGCGGTACAGAAGGACTCTTTATTTTGTGCTATGGTCCCCCATTTTTAGTTGTCAATTATATGCCGTATCTTCTGCTATTTGATTTAATCTAAGTCTAAATGAACTAAACTAATACACAATACGCGTACACATACATAATACATACGTGTACTTGAATAGATATTACTCAAACCAGGGGTAATTCGCATTTTCATGTTTCTTAACTAAAATGAACTATCATTACGATACCATTTACGTAATATACTTTAGAGTATTTATTAAGTAGGCACTGATCAGTTATTAAGCTAATCAGCGTCCTTAACAGACAGATCATATTTAAAATATGATAATCGTAGCTAAAATATTTCAGGCCGCCTCTTATGTTTTTGCTGGATCCAATTGATATCGTGATATATTCTCGCGATAAAAGCACACACTAACAGCAATTGATCGATTTCCTAGCTATATTTTCTTATTGAAATATTATGAGGGTCACAATCTACGGAAAGGGAATAGGTACCTACTTTTAATTAGGTTTTGTAATTAACACACATTTTAAAGTCTCTTGTAACAATGTTAAAACAGTCATACGCAGAAATAACTTCTGATTGTCAACCCTACCTAAATACAAATAAAATGATTTTATGAGTATTATTGTTTCATGATAATGTTTTTGTTTAAATTATTTACTGATAAGTTATGGGAAAATATATGTACAATTTTACAAAAAAGTTTAAACTACATCTTACATAAACTCAAAATTACTACAATAAGTAAACAAAAAATGAACTTATAACATGTATATTTAAAAAAAGTATGGGCCGTTTGGCAATATCCCAGAAAGCTGTCTGCTTATTGCTTCTTGAATGTAACATCGTCATTGTGTTTATTGAAAAAAAAAATTATATCTTTTTTATTGTTCTAAAGGCTCATGGTAAGGCGCCTGAATCAAACTGTTAACTGGCAAACTATTTTCAGGTATTATGCCGTAAGTAGGTACTTATGGCCAACCAATTCTCAAAATTAAAAGCGTGTGATTGGATAGTCCGACGAAATTATTTGCCATGCTTCGTTTTGTCATTCTAAATTGGAATTTCAAATCCTACAAATCGAATCACGAACTTCGTTAATTTATGTAAGGTAGGTACTATTCAAAATTTACTTAACAAGTACTTGGTAGTAATTTTCTGATTGATTCGTTTTTAGTGTTAAAATAATTTAATTTCGATTCGAGTACGACTATTCATTGATGCAATAAATTTTATTTCGATTGTAAGTAGGTCTTTAATTAGAAAAAGAATATTAATTAAATAATAACATTTAAAAAAATCTTTTTTCTTTCTTATGTTTTTACTTGTATTTTCTTTATTTGCAATTTAAGTGAACCCTTTTAACGGCTGGCCTCAGACCAGTACAATAGTACTGGTCTGAGGTACACTGGGTGAGGTTTGAAATGGGTTTTTCAGAATACTGAAAAACCCATTTCGAACCTCACCCAGTCCCATCCGCCGTGAGATTAAAATTTCCCATCGTGTAAAACTGGTTAACGAATCGCACTACAGATCGATAGTCTGGTCTGCCGCGGTTTATTGTGGCCCTAAATTTGGCGACACCAGCCTTTTTTTATTTTTATTTAAAGTCGCAGAAAACAGAGTTAACATGATTCTCCTTTCCACAGGTTCAATGGGACCAGGCGTGCCAGAGAACATAACTGTGACGTTCCTCAACCCGACCACGGTGAAGGTGTCGTGGTCCACCACCGCTGACCTGGTGGAGAAGTACGATGTCACATATAAGCCTTCGGACGCAAGGTAAGCATGTGGTTTCTATTGGTTCCTTGAGCTTTGCCTTTAACCTACGCTTATACACTAGCTAGAAACATGTCTTCATGATTTCATTGGGCTATAAGGTTCCCGATGGTTTAGACAGCAGATTGACAACAATTACCCATGTTGCTACGCACACTAGGTTAGTACTCACTTCGTGTAGGGACAATATGCTTCGGACATCTTTGGTATGTGCAGTACGTCTACCACGAGTTGCCACTTTAAATTTACGCTATCGTCCGCGTAAAAAAATGTATTAGGATTTGACATGACATGGCATGGCAATGTCAAATTCCAACAAAATTGTTTACGCGAACGATAACGCAAATTTAAAGTGGCAACTGATTATCAACAAATGTTGATTGTTTTATTTGTTATTTACTCAGAATAATAACAGTTAGAAGGAATTTTCCAAACGGTGCGCCAATTGTGATGCCAAAATCAATTGTTGAAATTAATATGGTTTTGTTGCTCATGATAAGCAATTTGCAATTTTAAGCGATTATCTTTCGCACTGCCTTACCATATATCTGTCTGGCCGTGCGGTTGAGTGGTAGAGAATGCCTCTAGGTATGAAGTCTTTAGACTCTAAATTCTGTGCAATAAATAAATAATAAGCATGTCACTGAATTCTGTATTTAGCTGTCACGGCTCTAATATTTGTGGCATCTGTTTGTGTGTGCTTTTTATGTTTATCTGTTTTTTTATCCGAACAATGTCTGAAGTCGATATAGTTGATGGGATCAATTTTTAAAGTAGATTATTAATATAATTGTTGTTAAGTTTGCTACTAATTCTAATTCTAAGGCTTGGTGAGAAAAACAACGCCATTAATGTTATACATCTGAAACTTAATAACGATTGTAATTTGGCGATACAAACAATAATTGATTGTAATTTGTTATATAACATAGCTTTATAATGATTTAATAATGTGAATGAAAATACTTAAGTTATTCCATTTAGAATAATTAAAAAATGTATGGCTTGATTTCTAGGCAAATTTTAGAGCAGTATTTTAGGATTTAAGTAGATAAGATAATTTTTATTTTTTGCATAAAACAATGCTCTATTTTCTACACAAAGATAGGAACTAGAAAATAGAGCATTATTAAATGCTTAAAATAAAAAAAAGCACTTATCCTATAGCTAGTTTCATCTTAACCGAACGTCAAACATTTGTAAAAATATTTCTTTCGGGTGTTAAAGGCGCTTGCCTATAACATTGATATAACAACGTTGGCTTACAACGTAAAATACACTAGATACATCCACCAGGTCTGTTAACGGCCTCGGTAGCTCAGTTGGAAAAGCAGTCACCCGGATTGTGAAAATACCGGGTTCGAATCCCGCTTGAGTCCCAGGATCAGGTCGAATTTTTCTAGTTTCTATCTTTAAGTAGCTAGTTAGGGTACATCAGTCTGACACTCAATCCTAGCAAATGTAATATGAAGATTAAATATTTATTTGAATAAACTTAAACATGAATGTGAAAACGTCTGAAAAAACAGGTTTAAGTGTTTCTTTTTCGAGATAAAAGATCTATGTACAATTTTACATACAAAGAAAAAGGTTCACACTCATACTACTTACTCTCTTGTGTATACGCAGCTCGATGAATCCAAAAAACAAAATTATACTTTTGATTGTTATGTAAATATTTATTTTTGTCCTGAAAGCAGAGCGTCGTATAAAGTAAAGGTTGTTTACTAACTTGATTTTATGATCAAGTAACAATGAATTAAAACGAAAAGAAATATGCCTAATAATAAAAGCATATACAGTCCACCACTCTCAGAGTCTAACAGTGCATTGCCTACCGTCTACGCCTCCTAAGCGCGTTCATAGCAATTGGAGCTCAGCCTATCCTGGCTATGTTACTATCTTGCTTTGGTCGACTGTACATTCTAAACCAAACCGCGATAGAATCACGTGCCGTCGATATAATCTAATTTCAGGCGTGATTTAACTTAGTCTACCCGGGGACTTGAAAGCAACTTAGTATGAAATTTTGAAATGACATTATAATACTTTGAAATTGAAACTCGGTGTAACGGCTGATTGTGTTTCGATTTATGGGAAAAGTTGATAATACCCGGCATTAGTCAGCAAACAGTAGATTGGCCCATTTCTGCATTGGTGAAGATGCGTAATCTGCCAATCGTGAATTCGATTCCCAACCAGAGGCCTTACTACCAGTCGCTTGAATTCAGTCAAGTTAATTCCCTAAATTGAGGGTAGCAAGCAATTTTGGTAGTCAATATCCAGCCTAGAGGATGCGTAAGTACCAGATAACCGCTGACTGGCTGGAAATGAAAGATCATATCACGAAATTTCTCGCTACGCTCAGTTTATTTAATGAACTTGACAAGTTTTAAGGGATTATAATAAGGCCCTGAGACAGAAAGTCATGATATGGTAGAATTTTTATTTGTTCTGTGCCTGGGTATCGAATATTGGTGTGTATTGAAAAGTAATTGTATGTGAATCAGTGTATGATATTCATAATATGCTCTGTACCGGAACCAGTAGCTAACCACTGCAGTAAAGTTTTGATATCGGATTTCGGTATTGCATTTAGTGAATAAAAATGGAAGTACGAGTAAAATAGCATACAAGTTGCTGTAATTAACTACCGTAGTTAATGTGATGTAAACTCGTGGTGAAGGTTCTGTAGGTTAACCATGAGTTTCCGTCGCGTAAACGGCGATATTTGAAATTCAGGAATGTGTATGACATATTTAGTTCCATTTCTAATCACTAGAGGTGAACTCAAACTCAAATAACTTTATTCAAATAAACTGTATCAGTTCTTTCAAATCGTCAAATTTACAGCAAAATATACTAAACAATAGACATAAATACCATAATAATATGGATATGTAAATAAACAGTATACAGACATAATGTTTCTTGCTGAGGAGACCCGGCGAGAAACTCAGCAGTTACTCTTTTAAACTTGTTTTGGGTTTACAACAGGCGTTAGTAAAGTACAAGCAGTGTGTCATTTTGATACAAATAAACCTAAAAGAATTTAAAACAAAAGTTCATTTAAACAATTCAAAAAAAAATTTGTTAGTCAGTACATACTAGGTACCTATTGACTGGCCTATTGGTGCAATGGCAGCGATGCTGCCATTAGCACCGGAGGTCGTGGGTTCGATCCCCACCCATGACAAACATTTATGTGACGAACATTTGTGTTTGGTTGTGTGTCTGGGTGTTATTCTCTATTTAAGTATGTATTTAGAAATATTTAAGTATGTTTATCAGTCTCTGACACCCATACTACAAGCTCTGCTTAGTTTGGGGTCAGATGATCTGGATGTAAATTGTCCCAGATATTTATTTATTTATTACAATAAAACATCTGTTACAATAGAGCTATTTAACCCGCATCGAGCAGAGCGCTTATACCCAGGCATTTTTATCTATAAGGTAGTCGTTTGTAGTATAATAGCCCTTTTTAATAAAGGTGTTTTGATATTGTGGTTTTTGGATCTATGTAAAGGTAACTCACAAATGGTTTTTGGAATGGTGCTGTACCGAAATCGAATATAGATAGTAAATACGTTTTTTAATTTATATAGGTATATTTTGTATCAAATTATCAATACATTGCATGCCGAGGAGTCTCCATTTAAGCATAGAAAATGCCTGTAGTTTAAGGCTCCGCTCTTCCCTTGCATTATAAAAGTGAAAATAGTTTAATGATATTCATATCATAACAGAAACTAAATAAATAACGCAAACATTAATATTAAACGATCAATTGTATGTAGTGTGTGTGTGTCTGAACTCAAATGTGTATGCAACACTCTAATTTAGTACTTAACTAAGTTATACATTGCAACAGTAATTGTGTATCATTATAATATAAACTGTGTAACTGCATCCCGTAAACTCGGAATCCTGAACAGAGTGAGACGATTCTTCACGCCTGGGCAGCTCTGTCTTTTGTTTAAGACACAAGTTCGCTCGTGTGTGGAATACTGCTCTCATCTCTGGGACGGTTCCTCCAAGTAACTCCTCGAAGTTCTTGTCAGGTTGCTATCCGTATTATTGGAAACCCAGAGGCTACTTTGACGCTTGAGCCTCTCCAATTGCGTAGAGACATTGCCAGGTGAAGTGTTCTTTATCGCTTCTACAATGGGGAATGCTCTGACGAGTTATTCCAGCTTATTCCACCCTCACTTTTCCACTCCCGTACCACGGGTGCTGGACTACGGCGTCATCGACACATAATTCAGCATTTGTTGGCCTGAACTAAGAGGTTCGGTGACTCGTTTCTTTGTCCTACCATCCAGACGTGTAACGCCCTTCTAGCACATGTGTTTCCTTCCTCTTATAGTCCCGGGTTCTTCAAGCGGGGCGTGAAAAGGCATTTTCGCAAGCCTTCAAGGTGAGGATGGCCAGCCTAGTGATTCGTTTGAATGACTGGTCTTGTCAGCCTCATATCAGGACCTCACGACCGCTTTCCATCAGGTGGAGTGAGGTCATTTGGACGGGCAATGTAAAAAAAACCATGTAATCATGATTTTTTTACATTCTCATTTACTTTTATAATAAATAAATATTAATTTAATAATTAAAGAAAGCTCAACGCGGACGCTAGCGGCTATCATTGGTATAATCATGGTATATTGAGTTCGAGGTCTGACGTCAGATGATAGAACGTCTAAACCCGGTCTTTCGTCATGGTATTGTATGACATCACTTTGTATGATGTGGTGAAAACGTTTTCATGCCTAAAAGCCCTTCACATAAAAGCCTGCTTTGCTATTAAATGGGGCGTCAGCTGTGGCAGTCTCTAAATGTGTCAAGAGCTGATTCGCCCCGTCAGCCAACCAATATGCTCGCCATCAATTACCACACGCTCCATAATTTGTGACTAAGCATTTTTAAGCTATTGCTAACGTAGGATTTTTTTAATTCTAGTAATGGTAGACGTGTAATTATGTGCGCTGAAAATCGTGAGTTTAAAAATATTCTCGTTGGTTCTATCTAGATAATCACAAACAATTTTTTATTGAAATTAGTATTTACGTATTTTCTATGTTGATTATTGGAATAAGAGTCTGTTCTTAGATTTAATAATTTAACAGGCCCAAAGCGTCGTTCGCATAAAATAATGTAATGTTGATTACAATTCAGGCGATATTAATACTAAAAGCTATTTTGCGACGCATAACCAATAAAAAAAATTTGTTATGTTAATTAATAACACATTCAAAAATTGAATAATTCATTAGCTGTGTTCAGTTCTGTCCGTAGTTGTATAATTTAAAAGTAACCTAATATACAGGATGGAATTTTTTAACGCCACCTGAAGCGAAAATACTGGAAGCATTCCTTTATTTTTAAAAAGAAACAGAACTGCATTTCCAGATTTTCGAAAATTCGCTTGCCACACCCGGGAATCGAACCGGGTAAAATCCGAAAAAATAACACCCTGTACTTTTACGGCATCAATCGATAGGGTCAATAGTGAGGATCAAATCTCTGTAACAAACTTGGTAAATAAAACACAAGGAAAACCATGAAATCTAAACTTATAAGTTAAATGGGATAAGACTTTTACTCAAAAGTCCATCAGATTTCCTTGTGTTTAATTTACCACGTTTGTTAGAGAGATTTGATGTCTGAGTTTTTTTTTCAGACGTTTTTGAGTTCCTGGAGTGTGATGTCAGATTCCAGTAGATTATATCCAGTAGATTCGATTCGAAATTAGGTGGAGCATTTTGGACATAGTCGGGGGCCAATGATTCTAGAAGATCTTTCTGCTTTTCGATTGGTGGATACATCTTGTTTTGTTTGTATCCTTTCATCCATTTAACGCGTTTACACATTTCCGAAGCCGATGTTGATTCATTTATAGAATCATAAAATCTATGCCAACTGGCTGATTTAGCATCACGAATCATTTTTTGTGCTATGTTTGTTTTTTCTTCAAGCATTGTTAAATTTCGCGGTGTTGGATTTCGTCGAAAAGCAGAGAGTGCTAATCTACGTGCAGCAACGGCCTTAGATAGGTCAGCATTCCAATAGTTTTTAGGTTTAAACTTGTTGTTAGGATCTTTAGAATACTTTTTATACGGAAGGTGTTTGTCAATAGCATAGGAGATTTGTATAAGAAAGTGGTCATACATATCTTGTACATTATCAGAGTTATAGTTGGTATCATTGAAGGTCTTAGGTACAGTTTTTTCATACTCCATCCAGTCAACACACAGTTTTTAAGTTACGTTTTTTAAATGAGATAAATGGGTTAATTAACTAAATAATTAATTATTAACCGAATTTTTTATTACCAAATGATCGCTGCCCAAGTTTTCATTTAATATAATTTAATACTTGCCAATAAAGTTTTATTGCAAAATCTGTTAATGCAAAGGATACATCTGGAGACGTTTGTTGCATCAAACCATTAACTAAATTTATTCGCATATGGTCGCCATTGTAGAGAAATAAAACCATTTTCCTCCGACGAATCCATGATTTAAGTACCTCTAGTATCTGACCCCACAGATCAGTTGATGTGATGCCCGTTAAAATCGCCTGCAACCAAAGTCCTTTCCCTGAATAATAAAAAGATGTCATCCCAATCAGAAACATTAGTGTGAATTGATGATGGGCAGTAAATGCCAATAATACATATACTGTAAATCTTTACAGTTAATCGATCTAACAGAAACCACTTCAATACATGTATTGCTTACATTAATTGGATAATGTGACTGAATTGATTTGTGAACTATTATAGCGACCCTGCCAGAACCATCCCATCTATCTGTTCTGTAGGTGACAGCCGCTAGCGTCCGCGTTGATTAGAAACGGAACCAAAAATGGCAATTATAAATTTAAAATATATTTTGTGCCGTTCTGGTGGCGGCACTTTAAAAGGATACTTACCACCGCCCCATCTCCTTCCCGTGGGTGTCGTAAGAGGGGACTAAGGGAGCCCTGCAGCAGTCCATCTGCTCTTCAGGTGCAGGTCCCTATCTACTCAACTCGGGTAGGTAGGGTTTTCGCAGCCGGAACTACGGGTCTGGCTGTTAGGATCAGGGTACCACGGGTGTTGGGGGTCCCAGCTCTGCCTTTGTTAAGGTAGGCCCCAACTTGGAGTTGGATTCGTGGGGGCATGTGGTTAGTTGCAGAGGTGGGGCATGTTCGTCTGCTCGGTAGTATGTACCGAGCGTCCCTCCTCGCGCGCAACGAGTATCTAAATTCACTGGTCTAGGGCGTTGGGCCGCTAAGTGTTTAGATGCGGGGTTAGTGAGGAACCCTTATAGCGGCTTGCTGCTCCTCCGGTACTTGCCTGGATAGCTAGGAGATAGGTATCCGCTAGATTGCCCATCCGGCCACCCTGCTGTAGCTAAGGGTAGATGTACGGCAGTGCATCGAGATGTGAGCGTGCTATACAGCTCCGGCACCATTCTGGAGAAATGGTAGTTGGCTTCTCTGACGTCCCTAGCGGGGATTGAAGCCGCTAGCGTTCTTTGGATGCGCGTGGTGAGCGACTATAACTGCTCCGGTATCATTCTGGATAAATGGGAGTGGGTAATGCCACGGGCTACTCGCCTATGAGTACCGTAATGTGTAATGCATCGTGCATTGTGCTTTATGGCGGCAGGACCTACCGCAGATGGTCCCTAGTACACTTCACGGTGTGCTAGGAATAGTGTGCCTTTCTGCATAACCACGAGGTTGGTCGGGGGGGCCACTAAAATAAATCTCAGTAGTTTGAGAAGGGACTTGCTCTTCAGGTGGGAGACATATTATGTCGGCCGATTGATGTTACCACCATGGAGTTGCGTAAAACCCGCCAAGTGACTGTGACCTATCTCGGTCAGGTCGTATTTCGGGATCAACACTGCTCTAACTGGTGCCAGGGTTCAATATGAGTATGGCCAGCTCAGTAACTGCTTTGCATTATTGTGCTTGTTACGCTCATATCTGGACCTCACGACTGCTTTCCATCAGGTGGAGTGAGGTTATCTTGACGAGCACTATTTAAAAAAAATAATATAAATATCTGGGACAAATTACACAAAGATCATCTGACCCCAAACCAAGCAAAGCTTGCTCTATGGGTGTCCGAGACTGATAAACATACTTAAATATTTTCTAAATACATATTTAAATAAATAATAACACCTAGAAGATAATATGCTCGTCCCATGAACGTTTGTCATAGGTGGGGATCTAACCCACAACCTATGGTGCTAAGGGCAGGATCGCTGCCATTGCAATATCAGTATCTACCACGAGTTGCCACTTTAAATTTACGTTATCGTTCGCCAAAAAAAATTGTATTTTGATGACACATGACATGACATTTTCAAATCCCAACATATTTGACGCAAACGATATGAAAATTTAAAGTGGCAACTCTTGGTAGATGTCGGTATTGGCCAGTTAAAACTATCGTCGTTTACGTTAAGGAAAGTCATGGTAGACATATCAGTCATGTCATACTTTATCAAACTGATTTGACGACCGACTTGGTGTAATGGTTAAGAAGTTGGCTACTACACCAGAGGTCGCGGGTTCGATCCCCGCACAGTACAAACAAATGTGTGCATGAACATGTCTGTTTGTACTGGTCTGGGTGTCTCCTATGTATAATAAGTATGTATTTACAAAAGAAAATGTTTTAAGTATGTTTATCCGTTGTCTAGTATCCCATAACACAAGCTTCAATTAGCTTACTTTGGGGCTAGATGGCGCTGTGTGGAATAATGTCCAGGGATATTTATTTATTTATTTATCAAACCAATGCGAAATCTCTACAGATTTCCACCAACTATTTTGGTAGTAGAATTGTCTACCGTTTTGCACTATCGACTTAAGCCTCTGAATATTTATCAGCGCCGCCCCAATTCAAATTGAATGTTGAATTTATGGAGACTGAAGCTAAATGGAATAAAGTACGCCAGGTTTCTTAGCTGACTTTGCGAAGTATTGTTTTGTATTAAAGTTACTGATTTTAATGAATTCAACTACCACAGTAAGAAAAACTATCATTTACTTTTTCATTATTTGTATAAAAGTCATTTTGAATGACAATTATATTCCCATCAGCATAGGTTTCATTTCTAAAACGTATAGTCTCGTTTCAGAAATGAACCCTTGCTGCTGAATTCAGGGGACATTTTACGATACAGCGAGCACAAATACTGCTTGACTTATTTTGCCCAAAAATAAATTGACATGTCGACACGTCCAATTGTAGCTAATAATACCTACCACTGTTTAACCAGTCTGTTATAATTGCGTATTCTTCTAAAACTTATACGATAATATAACGTAGGTACAATAAATTATTTTCATTGTTGGAGTCGCTGTCAGCCATGGGTTTCCATGGCGACAGCGACTCCAACAAACAGAAATCGTATTTTGATTGCTACTTTAGGAATATTTTTTTCATCTTATGTTTAAGTAGGTGTGTATTTACATCCTGCAGAAAGAGGGTAGGCCCCCAGGTGTCGCCGGCGCGTATCGGCCGATCGTCCTGCTGGACGAGGCTGGAAAGGTTTTCGAGAGACTCCTCTCTTTCCGCCTCGTCCAGCATCTAAACGGGAGGGGCGCAAATATTTCCGGGCAACAGTTCGGCTTTCGTGCGGAGCGCAGCACAATAGACGCGCTGGCGCAACTCAAGGAGGTTATCGTTCGTTAGCGGTAAGCCTGTATATCGCCAACGCCTTCAACAGCCTGCCGTTCGGCGTGATAAGGGAGGCACTTCAGTATTTTGAAGTGCCTACTTATCTCGGCAGGCTGTTGGAGGACTACCTCCGAGGGCGAGAGGTCCTCTATTAGGGAGGAGGAGCATTGGTTCGTCGCCCAATGCGATGTGGGGTTCCCCAGGGATCCGTTTTAGGGCCCCTGTTGTGGAACATGGGGTATGGCTAGGTGTTCCGCGGCGCGCTCCTTCCGAGGATGCGCGTCATATGTTACGCGGATGACACCCTGGTTATTGCGGGAAGTAAGTCATATGAGGAGGTGAAAAAACTGGCAGAAGTCGGCGCCAGTCTGGTGGTTGGCCGCATCGAGGCGTTGGGCCTGAGGGTGACCCTTGGTAAGACCGAGGCTCTCCTCTTCTATGGGCCTCGGCAGTGGCCGCCTCCCGGCGCGGTAGTCCGCCTCAACGGCGTTGATGTGAGGGTGGAGGCCCAGATAAAATATCTGAGCCTAGTGTTGGATGGGCGGTGGCATTATTCCCGTCTCGCGCTGCGAGTGCTCTGGGTCCACTCTCTCGCTCTACGGAGCGCCAATCTGGGCGGGTGCCCTCAACGCTGAATATAGGCGCCTGTTACGGGCGCCTCAGAGGCTTATAGCGTTGAGGGCTACACGGGGTTACCGTACGGTGTCGGTGGGGGGGGGGGGGGGCTGCCTGTGCCCTGCCAGGCATGCCTCCCTGGGAGCTGAAGGCAGATGTTCTCGCTGCTGTGTACCAGTCCCGCACAGCAGCGAGAGCAAGAGGAGATCGCCCGCAGTTGAGGGAGGGCGCCAGAGCGCGCTACTGCTGAGGTGGGCGGATGACCTGGCCGACCCGCTCTTTGGCCGACTAACCATAGAGGTGATCAGGCCGGTCCTCGACCAGTGAGTACGTAGGGAAAAGAGGCCTCTTACGTATCGGCTGGTGCAGGTACCTGACATGGATCCCCCCCATGAGCCTTCGCCTTGTCGTGGCGGGGGGGCTTAGTACTGGTGGTAGGTGGAACCACCGGGAAGCTAAGAGGGCTCAGGCATGGCAGTGCGGTGGACTTCCCACCCACCCATTGCCTGCCGCCGGGCGTGGTGGTGGTATGGTGCTACCACTGCCCGCCCAAAGGGGCGCCCACGGGCGCAGCGCCTTAGGGCGCGAGGTGGGAGCCGCGGTGCACAACCGCTTGGAGGGGGTCAGTGATCCGCGGCTGCCCCCCCCTGTGCACTGCGGCTCGGCGGGGCCGCACCGCCAGATGTGGCAGCGGATCCACCTTTTAGGTGGATCGTGGTTGCGGACCTAGTAGGGTCCGCGTACGGTGGGAGCCAGCGGGCTTGAGTACGGGGGTGCTTTTGCCCGCAATGCACGGCTATCACCCCGACGGCGGAAGTACCTGCGTGCTCCAGGTACTTCCGTGGCCTCCCCCCTTCATTGGGGGGTCGGCTGGAGGGGGCCCCAATACGGGGAAACACTGGCGGCGGGGCGTTGTGAAACTTTTTAGGGACCCCGCCTCGCCGCTGAAGTGTTGAGTTCGAGTACCGTGGGGTTTTAGTCGGTAGAAGTCCGACATAACCTCGTCTTTCCCCCGAACGACGAGGTATCCATGAGGATTTCTCCACGATAATAAAAAAAAAAAAGGTACCTGACATGGATGTTTCGGGAAGTACCTGCATGACATCGCCCGGGGGGAGCCCACCCCGAGGTGCTACCAGTGCGACGCCGAGACACCGCCCAGCACACCCTTGAGGTGTGCACTGCTTGGGCGGTGCAGCGTCGCACATTAGTAAATGTGGTCGGCACCGACCTCTCGCTCCCGGCCCTAATACGGGCCATGCTGGCGAGCGAGAGAGGGTGGGAGGCGATGGTCTCCTTCTGCGAAGAGGTGATTTCGCAGAAGGAGACAGCGGAGAGGGCCTGGGAGGAAGATCCTCAGGCGGGCCCTCTCCGACGCAGACGGTGGGGAGTGAGGAGACGGTGGTTTGCACTTCTCCCTGCTCCCTAAAAGCAGCACGGTGCTCCTGTCTAGGTGTGTCCCCGTATACCGGGGATGCCCCTGCTGCGTGAGGAGGCCCGGCGTGAAGGCTGGGCCGTCCGCCAGGGACGGCATGGTAATCCGAACTAGGCATCATGTCGTCCCGTCAAGGCGATGAGGTATACCGAGGGTCTTTTTAGTGGGTATGCCGTCACCTCCAGTGACGGAGAGTCCCACACTCCCCCGCTGCCCCACCCAGGCAGCGGGATAGTGCATTATGCATTTTTCCCCCACAAAAAAAAGGTGTGTATGTACAAACCTACCTTGGTTGACAGCGACTTCAACAATAAAGATTTTAAATCTTCATTATATGATCGTATAAGTTTTTGAAAACACGTAATTTTTTTTATATTTAGTGCAAAATATTTTTGTTTTTTAACAGTTTTTTTTGAAGTAGAGTTTTTTTTGTAAAAATATTTGTTTAATTTTCGTTTTTTAGTGAATAGGTTCTCGTTCATTTTATACACTCTCATCAAACTATCCTAGAAGAACATCCTTTCCAATAAAAAAAGAATCATCGAAATCGGTTGGTGTAATATTGACTTGTTCGTCCATCTGTCACGCATATATTTTATCCAAATTTAAGACTTTTCTGGTTTTCTTAAGAAGCCACTGTCAGAACTGCACCAAATTATCATCAAAATCGGTTTACCCGGTCAAAAGTTCTGAGGTAACGAATATAAAAAAAACATACAGTCGACTTGAGACCCTCCTCCTTTTTCGAACCCGGTTAAAAATATACTGAATTAAACTCTTAAAATATTCATTCAAACTTTAAAATACATAATAAAACTCACCGTAAAAGTGGCAGAAGTTTAGAAGCAGGAACGGATTCATAAATATGAAAACTGGAATTTATTAATGCATTCCGCAAATCGAACCAGGCAACGCTGAATGTGTAAAAACTGAAAGCTAAAAATGACGTTTTGGTTCAATGACGAGTACTGGAGGATTTATTTTAAAAGATGAAGACGTGGCTTCATTGTTTTTTATCTGGTAACTTATCAATGAACTTAAATATGAGCTACCTAAATCGAATTTAATGCAAAAACATGTTTAAACGGTTTTGCGTTTTTAGTCGCATCTGCAAACCTACACTCTCCTCAACTCATGGGAAATATTATACCAGAATTTTGATCAGGTTCATCATATTATTATTACAGTGATGATTTCTTCAGGGATGCTATACCGGATCTACGGCCTGCAACACCCTTTGGTTGGCGTTTTGGTGAATACCCAAGACGATACCTAACTAATTCTACTCATTCGGCCTCTCCCATTTCATCTTGCCTAATCTGAAAATACTATATAGGTACCTATGACAGAAACTTTAGATTTTTACACTGTTTTGTACGG
Organism: Udea olivalis; assembly: GCA_947369235.1. NCBI lineage: Eukaryota > Metazoa > Arthropoda > Insecta > Lepidoptera > Crambidae > Udea > Udea olivalis. Next base: position 14,105,260 of record OX376351.1, read on the forward strand.
TGGAAAATGGATTTTACTTGTGTAAACTTTCATTTTCTGCTTCTACTGCCGTGAACATTCTACGTGAAAAGCATCTCTGCAAAAGTTGTGTCAACGGCTAAAAATCCACGTGAAAATCCCGCAGTTCAAAACGTGTATTTTTATGACAAAATGCGAATCCTCAGAACGGCACATAAAACGCTCCAGATCATTTCGGCAGTGGATGAAAGTATAATAAAGGCTTTGTAACACAACCCGTTGCAAACACAACAGCACACATTTGTCTACATTGGCTGTGTTATATCCCTTATTTGTTTTTAAGGCTCGTGTTTGACGATGACTCTAAATGTATTTTCTTCTTTCTAAAGCAGCGCGGAGGCGGCGCGTCGTTGGGGAACATAATATTATACTGAAGTTGTTTTCCACACAACAAAATCCAACTTATCACAATCGCTTGTATCTAGTCAGGTTAATTACCTAAATTGGGGATAGCGAGCCAGTTCGTCAGTAAATATCCAACCTAGAGGATGTTTGTCGTGGCAGGTAACCGCTGACTGGCTGAAAATGGAGATCACACAAGAATACTGACCGAAATTGCTCGCTATGCTCAGTTTAGGGAATGAAATTGACAAGTTATAATAAAGGTATTATAATAAGGCCCCACGATAAACATTCAAATTGTATTCCAACCATCCAGGCTCATCACCTGGATGGCTGGCGCTCAACAACCGGACGTTATTCGCGTCAATTTCTTCCGCGTACATCCAAGATAAGGAATGATCTTCCTGCGTCGGTATTTCCAAAGGAATATAACATCGGAGCCTTCAAGATGGGAGCGCATTCCCATTTAAAAGGCAAGCAACGCATCGGTGACACCTCTGGTGTTGCAGTTGTCTATGGGCGGAGGTGATCACTTTCCATCAGGTTACCTTCCTGCTCGTTTGCCTCCTATTACATAAAAAAAACTTAATTGTAAGTAAATATCTAAATAACAAATTTGTAAAGAACACGCAAGGATGGGAAAGAAAATGGTCTTCCTGATGGAAAGTGTTACACCAAGTAATCCACGCGTTACCTGTACTGTACGATGTAACTCGAAACTTCGTGAACTGAAAAGCCCCATGTTCTTAGCATTTAGTCACATACTACACGTTAAGAACGTGCGTGAAAGTATTATCCTTACTTTTTTTCTTTATAATAAAGTAAATTTTTCCTAATAAAAATATACACAAGTCAATATGAATAATTGTTGGGTAACCATTTTATTTTATAGCCCTGCTTAATATACTGTAAACAGTTAGGTATGCTAATGCTTTCAAAAATAAAAAACTTTCCGCTCCTGAAACATGAATTTCTCAATAATATTTCAGCGCCAACACAATTATTTTTACACAATGAGATTGACCAAAGGAGAACGGTGAATCGGCACTCGCATTGTGTTTCCCGGCCGGTCTGTTTACCCGAATTTCCGGGAGTTTTGTAGCCATTGTGTTAGACTCTTTGTTGCCGACTGTACCTTTCAATTAAATTATCCAAGCGTGCACCCCCTTGTCGATGGGAGGAAACAGGAATGTGTTTCTTTGAGGCTGAGTGTAGTTTGAGAAATTGTGTGGATCAAAACGGGTTGAATAACTATTATTTGTATAACAAATATCTAAATGTTCACATTTCTAGGTCAGTCATGGCTTAAAGTATACGTTTTTTTTATTTGAAATGTGTTTGCGTTTAGCCCCAGTCTCGCCTGGTGGTACACGATGACGAGACGGATCGTGGTACACGCTTTACCCAGAAAATGCCTATTCACTCTGATCTTGAAGGTACCAAGGTTGAAAGTATCCGGAAACACAGACGCATGGAGAGCGTTAGGGAATGGCCCTAGCGGTGCGGACCAAAAAAAAACGCAGCAAACCGTTGAGTGCGGATTGCTGGAAAGTCAACCACATAGGGGTGGATGCCCTCCTGGTGTCTAGGGGTATGATGGTCGAAAGTAGAGGGTGGTATCAGTTTGTGTAGGTCCTGCGCACACTCTCCAAAATATACCTCATGAAAACCGATAGCTGGCGTCTTTACGTCGATGCTTCAAACTCTGAAGTTTGGTTCTAACGAGCGCATCGTGGCCTATGAGTCTCCTAGCCCTTCAGTCCACTGACGCATAGCCTTAAAATGCTTGATTTATTATTCTGTGTTGCTAATATTAACTTAAAGAGCTGAATATGGTATCTAGAAAGACTTGTCATAAAACTTATGATAAGGCTTGCTTGATATGCTGCTATAAGGTCAACTAATAAAAAGAGGCTACAACCAAAGAGAGGATGAGTTTGGTTTTAGGTGTTGTAGTACAAAAAGTTCAGAGCAGCATTGGGCCAGTGGACTGAGCACAAAGCGCGAAGGTATAACTAACTGATAATAACATTTCAGCCAGAAATCGACTTTGTAATAATAATAATAGGAAATTCCTAACAGAAATTTGTCTTTATTGATATTTATGTAAATATTTGTACCTTATTGAACTTCTTGTTGCACCTTATCGTTCTTCTACTTCTTGTTGTTTTCATATTTTTTATCTTACCATAATTGTTAGGGCAAATCACTAGTTTCCTTGTTTTTCAAGTGTTCTTACCTAAAAACGTATCGCTGACAAATAACGAAGTTAGAAATAAAGTTGCAAAAGCTGTGAGCATACGAGTAAGTTTCCTGTGTTCGGGAAAAGTGCAGGCCTAACGTGGTGTGGCAGTTCGCCGTGACCTGACTTCCGATGCCAATAGACTGGACCTAGATAGAGCCTTCAAACCGGAAAACCGAGAATATTACGTGTAGAGTGGATATCTCCGCCCATAATATCATGATTGAGCTGCCCGTCTAGATGCAACCGTATGTAAATCAACGTTATTTATAAAACAGTAAATAACAAACACTGCTTTGTCAGTGTTGTGTTCCTGCTGGTAAATCAGTATGTCTTCCATTAGTTTCCGTCTGATCCGTATATATATATATATATATATGCGCCAGACAACACACCTACACACCTCTTGTAATGGTCTCGAAGTAGGGATTAATATCCCTGTGTTACGAGTTACCACACAAGGATATAAGCCAGGGGCGTCTCCCTGTACACCCGAGTTATTTCAGAAAAGATTGTTTCCTGAATTGACCCGATCGGGAAGCAAACCCGGAAATCGAGGCGAGAAACCATGCTACAGCGCACTACGTCAATCGGGTCGTCTAATACAAGAATGTCAATGTGGACAACACGGACGCTAGCGGCTGACACTGGTGTTAATTCATGGTAGACTTGCAGCTAGCTCATTGTGGGGATGTTATGTCGATGGTTGGGTAACCTTATTTAATTCTTCTTCCTGTATAGACTTAATCAATACAAGGTCGGTGAAGCATTAGGAATAGCCCTGGTTTTTTTCGTGTTTATAGGCTATCTTACGGTCAGCTGAACAACTTTTTATCTTTCTGAAAATACAGAAGTTCTGGTAAAGAGGTGAAGGCCTTACAGGGTGTCAACGCACGAGTGCATAGATTGTGGTAACTGCGTACCATCAAACTGTCCCAATAATTGTTAGCTTCCGACGTTGTATGAATAAAAATGAATGTAACACTTATTTTAAGTGTCTCTGATGTCATTTAAATAAATTTTGCGTACAAATAGCGTGTTGGTTTTGGCTACCGCCTCTGTTGCAACTTTTCGCCTGTCGTTCACCGAGTCCTAAGTCCTGCGGAAATAAATATTTCTATAACAGAACATATCGTGCCCCGCAACTATAAAGCACAGAACACGTTCCACAAATACACAGATTAGAGAGCTTCGAACCATTTACTTAGCAATGACGTCACATGTATTGATTGTGCGAATGTACACTAGTGTTAGAATTAACACGCAGTGGTGCGGTCTGTGACAACTTCCCACTGGCATATGTAGGTCGCATCAACAAATTAGAATTTATTTTTTCATCATTTAGTATTTGCAGAATGTACTTTTCCTATCTATTATCAAAAATTTAAAAATTCTCGGGCCTTGGTATCGAGCGGGACTTGAACTTTTTCCAAATAACTCACCAGGCAGCCCCCCCGATTCAGAACGAAGTTATCGACCGGGGTAGTCAGAAGCAAGTGACTGTAACCGTCATGGTGAACGGAACACTCAGAAGCCCACTTTTCACCAATGGTATTAGAACCCAACGTGGTAGGTGGTGAGCCTTCCACCGTTATCTGGGTTGATTTGGTTTCTTATGGATGTTTTCCATCACCGGAGAGTTAGTCGGAAATATAAGAATGAACACAAAGATTTTGGTTCTGACCAGATTTCCAGATTTGAACTCGTGACCACATGGGTTGTTTTAATTCTAGTAAATTACTTGTCTGGGGGTAGCATTCAATATTTTTACAAGTTAAAGCCAGCTTTCGTTTTCGTGAACCAAAAAATATGTATAGAGAAATAAAATAAAAGAATATAACCGAATCGGTCGATAACTTGGTTCTCACTGAGCGTAGCAAGCAATTTCGTAATATGATCTTATATTTCCAGCCAGTCAGCTATCGCATCTTCTGGGCTGGATATTTACTGACGAAATGGCTAGCTTCCCTCAGTTTAGGGAATCAACTTGAATGGATATGAGCGATTGTAATGAAGCCCCTAGCGAAACCTCTCGTGTATTTCATAAATAAGTTGTAAGCCAATGTTATAGGACAAGCGCCTTAAAACATGTTTGCCATTCGGTAAAGATGAAATATTTCCACTGAGAATTTTCGATTATTTTTTAAACAAAGTTGGTAGCAAATAAATACGCGTTTCTATGAAATGTACCGATGCAACACTGGAGGTAACAAAATCGGGCCCTGTAAATAACTATTCAAGGCTCTTTAGAGAACCAACTTGTAAAAATGTAAGTATGTTTTTCTGTTGATGTACCTTAATAAATAAATAAATAAAACGAAAAAAATATCAGGAGCAAAGATCACCTCATATTTTAAGCGTCCTGGGAAGGAAATATCTCAGGAACAGATTGTAGAGAGTGTGGATAAGCTCCCTGACAATGGCGAGGGGTGATGATACGTAGGAATACCGCGCTTGACTTTAGATAATGAAACGCGCACTAGGTCCTTTGACCCCAACATAGCAGTGGTCATTACTTTGATTATTTTAGCATTTTACAATGCTTGTTTGTCATATCTAAAGATGAAAAAAAACGTTTTTCATCTTAACCGAAAGGACATCGCTCGTTCCCCATGCATTAAATGGTCTGGAACGTACAGCAATGAGAAAATACTAGTTGTGTTCGGAATCATTGACAAATTCTCATCAGGCATTTGCTGAAACACGGACAACTTGAGGAACCGTGGCCTACTACAGAATGTATTAGATTTTGAGGTTATAATTGATCGTAAATGATGTACACTTTTTGTTATGTTCTGATAGATATATTGTTTACCTCTAGGTATGTAAGAACTTAAGTGATATGAATTAAATCAAAGTAAAAAATAATCAAATAGCATAGGTAATTCATCTTAGCATAAATATTTGTAAAAATGTTTTTACAAATATTTAAACTTTCGGTTCATAGGTGTCATCTTGAACCATTGATGGAATAACGTTGGCTTGCAACGTAAGCATCATATACTGGAAATATTCGTTCGTCCCTCTGAGGTTTCGGTAGCTCAATGGTTCAGAGCAGTAACCCGGATTGTGACAGCCAAGGTCCGAAATCGTTATTTTTTCAGTTTTTCTAACTTAGATAGCAGTGGTTGTCAAACACTTAAATTATATATTATTCTCAATCAAAGGGCATCAATTTACAGAATTATCATAAAAACTCTCCTTAGATTTAAAGATACTGGTTTAACGTGTATTTTAAATAAGTCAGATATCGTGACTAAAAGGAGCAAAATGCGAGCAAAACCTTTACATGTAATTAAAAAGCTAGTGTGATCGTAACATAGTAGATTAAGCTTTAAGCTAATTTTAAAAGTGAAAGCTACAGTAGGTACATTCTGTGGTATCTTAAGGTTGCGATTTCGAATCCCACCTGATTCCCAGACCAAGTAGTTTTTTTCTAAATTATCAAAAAGACACAGTAAAGATACATTTTACTAGCGTCATGTTATCAAAACTTATGTAAATGGAATCAGCAAACCAATAGATTTTAATTCGTAGCATATTTACATTGTGGTTCCGCTGCCTTCACGGTTAGCTATTGATTATACAAACGTAATGAAATTAACGTTGGGTTGGCGTTCGTGATAACAATGCCACAATACAGTTTTGTACTGCCGCATTTGTTAATCTGATGTAGGAATGCGAATTGCTGACGTTTTTGCATAAAAGCAAGCAAATATTTCACTAGATTGCGCTGTGTGATTGATTTGCTTTGTTCAAACAAAGTACAACCACTATGTTGGTGAGTGCTCCGTAACTCGGTTTCTTGCCCCGATTTCCGTAGTGTCCCGGGTTCGATTCCCAGTTGCTCAATTCAGGTAACGATCTTTTCTAAATTGGCTCGGGTCTGGGTGTGCTGGCCCTTGGCTTAATTTCTTGTCTGGTAACTCGTAATAAAAGCGTATTTATTTATTCATACTTCGAGACCATGACAAGTGGTGTGTTGTTTGGCGTATATTTTTTTATTTATTCATTTATTAAAATAGTAGTAATAGCAAACCAGAAGGACAAGACAAATGGATAAAAAAATATTAAGAAAGGAAAGTCTCACAAACAGTCTCAGTAACATATTTACTCTTAACCAGGTAAAGTCATCGCGATTTTTATTCTTTCTCTGTAAAAAACCGAGGCGTATCCATAAAATATTGATCGTTTTATTTGCTCAGAAAAAGTAATAACTTCAGCTAGGTGACTGATTTCATGACAATTTATATGTCAACAGTAGTGCGACTTATTAATTTTCGAGTTAATGAGCCTACAAAAATACTCAAGATAAACATTGACAAATTTGTCTTCTGATATCTTGTACATAAGAGGTTACGTTCATTGTAACCAGCGCTTAGTAACAGTCCCTTTTATTTACGGGTACTTAAATCCGGTAATGAGCAATAAAACAGATGGCAGGAAAGTAACGGAAGTAAATAAAATAGGGTAGGTAGCAATTTTGAATGGCTGGTAGTCGTCATGTGGTTATTTTCTAGACACTTTCCGTGAGTTTAATTAAAGCATATTCTGCTTTGTTTTACTAATAAAATTTATATTTTTATAAGGTTTCCCTTCCCAGAAATGAAGAAAACATGAACCATATGAGAGCCAAGACGATACAAATCTTAATTTCTGCTTGTAGAAGTTTATATTTGTTAGTTACATTTTTATCTCAGTTTGTACGTACACAAATAAACAGTTACCTACACTAAACTTCATATACGACAGAAAGGTGAAGTTCGTTCTTATTTCCCAGACTTCTACGGCAGACCAAAATGATGTAATAATAATGACCGGTTTAGTGTAACAAATTAATAATAACAGTGAAACGACGTATTTACATAAAATAAGCGGGTACTGCACTCAATCACCTGGAAGGAAATTAGCACCAGTTTCCGCAATAAAAAATAAATGAACGAAAACAGTCCCATTATGTGAATGGCTCGTAATTGTGAGAACTTGATTCCTTTGCGTACAGTATTATTCTGGCTGGTATATTAGTCAATCAAATAGCGTTTTAATAGGGCACTTATCCAAATACAGCCTTATACGTCCCACTGCTGGGTACAGGCCTCACCTCAACTATGACGTGGTACGAGCCATACTCCAACAAGCGGGCTCAGTGCGGATTGTTTGACAGGTTAATGTAAGGCCAGTGATAAAGCTTACCGTCAGATGTTATCAAGCCGCCTTTTTAGGCCTCCAACTAGGCTTTATGACTGATATCTTGCGACGTCAGCCGGGACGAACTGTTTAACGTGCCTTCCGAAGCATGGAGATGTCCGAAAAACACACCTCATATTTTCAGCAATCTGCCAAAGGTGATGATAGTTCGTGCCGTTCACAGCTTCTGTAATTTCCTCCTCATTTGACCGAATATTATTCAAAATCTTTTACTGTCCAATCTATTCGCTTATGGAATTCCTTGCCCTTCTCTATGAGGTCTTCCAAATCCCTACTTATTTTCAAACCACGGGTCAAAGCATATTTTCTGTCACTCATTTGACTCAAACTTCGCCTTAATGATTTAGTGTTGCTAATTAGGTGTATGTAATAATCCATACAAAACCTTAATGTTTATTCATTTAGGTATGTTTATGTAAGTTTATTTATTGCTATCTTAATAATTTGTATGTCTATTGTTTTAGTCAATATGTTTTTTTTATTTTTTTATTGATTAACTGCTCATCTTGCACCACCTCAACTGTTTACTCTTTTTTGTTTCTCTACCCAGAGGTTGCCTGGAAGAGAACGCTTCTAGCGAAAAGGCCGCCTAAATTGTACTAATAAGTTATTTAAACTTTATTTTTGTAACTGTTTTATTTGTGCAATAAAGAATATCTTATCTTATCTTATCTCTTAATTTCGGTCGGGATGGTCACCCATCCATAACCCGACCTGACTGGCGCTGCTTAACACCAGATCGGTGCCGATCCGCTGCCGTCACTTAGCCAGGGCACCTCGTTAGCCACGGGCACTTAGAGGGATCCGAAATAGCGAGATTGAAGTGTGGTTATTAAAACTACAGGTAGCAACAGTACCACTGTTGCTAGTTACACAATAAGTGGTATAGTTTCTTTATTTTCAGTCATTTTACAGTAGTAGGTAAACTGATGAATTCTTTATGTTTGATGTTCAAAATATAATTTTATTTTACTATGCAACGCTGCCGGTTTCAAATATGCATAAACTGAGCTGCCGGTTTTTGAAAGCTTGTAATTAAGCCTACAATTTCATCATCATCATCCGTGCGGTCTATCCCGGTTGTGAACCCACACTGGTGTGTGGTGTCCCGGGGTCCGCCTTTCTTATTTTCTTGGCCCACTTCGCGCGGTCTTGTGCATCCTCAGTGGTGAGTCTGTTGGCACGCATGTCACCCCTAACGACGTCGAGCCACCGCTTCTTGGGTCGACCTCTTCCACCGGTACCTGGCGGGGGCGACATGGCCAGACATTTGTTGCCCACGCAGTTGGCCGATCTCCGTGAGACATGACCATACCAAAAGCCTAAAATTTCATAATTACACAAATGAAAAAAACTTTTGTTTCTTATTCGTTTTATTTTAAAATGGTTCCGAGCTCTGACGCTTCAGATCCGTACATTATCACTGCTAGCATTGCCGTTGGATATCCGAAATTTGATCACCTAAATTCCTGTTGGTTATCTTATTTTTAGTTATTAGTATGTTTTAATGCTTTACTTTACATCACAATACCTACCTACTATAGATATTAATTATTGAAATGAAAATTTATTGCTTAAATCAAAAATCCCGTATCTCTACACAAATGTTCTCAAGGACGAATAAATAAATAAATATGCGCCAGACAACACATCCCTTGTCATGGTCTCCAAGTGAGGATAAATATCCTTGGGTTGCGAGGTACAAGACAAGGATTAAGCCAGGCGCGTTTCCTAAATAGACCCAACTCGGAATCGAGGCGAGAAACTGTGGTACAAGCGCACCACGCCAATCGTGTCGTCAATAATAGTCGGGAACAGTACGTCTACCACGAGTTGCCACTGTAATTTTAGCAATCGTTCGCGTAATAATTGTATTGCGATTTGACATGACATGACAATGTCAAATCCCAATACATTTTTTTACGCGAACGATGATGTAGATTTATGGTGGCAACTCGTGGTAGACGTACAGGTTTAAGCAATTATTATAGCCTACACTTACAGAAAAATACAAAAATACAAAAATGTTTATTCATAACACAAGTCACTATCTATTACAATGCTTAATATGGGTCTCATCCTTTCAAGTTTTGAAACCTGTATTAGGATGAGACCGCTCTTCTTAAAACAAATTAGCCATTACAATGACTTGTTACATGATTTTTAATTTTTATTAGTTCTATAAGTTTTTATTATTAGTTCTATAAGTTCTTATTGAAAGTTCTATAAGTTATGTTCTTAGTTAATTTCATTATTCGTTCTATAACTTTTATTATAATCTAGTTCTATGAGTAATTAGTTGGTTCTTAATGGTTGGCTTTTTATTCATAAAGTTTTTAAACATTCAAAATATTTACCACACATATCCATTTAAAAACCCATTAAATACTCAATAGATGATGGAAGTGTTACGTGTCATGTCTAAACAAAGATTCGGCGCTGTCACAATCCAGCAGTTTAGGCCAGGAAGTAACTAACTTTTACACTCAAAGTAGTATTTACTGTAAAATTTGAGTTGCCTATTAATTTTATTATATAAATAGATAGATTGTGAGTTAAACCGAGTGCGAGCAAATATACACTTGAGAGTAACTGCTGCCTAAAATTGGTTTAAATAGAACTCCCGAAGCTACATGTCGTTTTAATAATAAGCACACCGCATTAGCTTTAGTTCTATTAGACTAGTTTCAATTTCCTCTTCACTCTTCCTTCTACCCCCAGCTTGTCGATAGGATCCCGCGAAATTGACTCATTGCTCGTTAGTTACAGAGTGGTTCTGGAGGTGGCGGGCAACTCCGACGCTGTCATCCTAAGCGGGCTAGAGGCGGACACGCAGTACCAGGTGACTGTGGCCGCGCTGTGGGGCGGTCACAAGTATAGAAGCAGGCCTATAGTCTTCCGCACGCTGGGTAAGTTATCATAGGTGTACGCTTACATTAATTTTTAATAGTACCTAATCAAATTTCATTCAAACCGCAAATCTTTCTTCGTTGGGAAAATTGAGAAATTTACAGCTTTTTTTGCAGTTTTTGTGATAAATTGTGCATATTTCGGTTCTATATGTGTCAACTATACTATATGCCTGACGTTTTGGTCGTTTCTTTAGGCAACTATAGAGATTTAGGCACTTAAAGTTGACACGATCAGGCTTTTTAGTAACTCGAGGTGGCGAGGTTGATATTTTTTTATAAAATAGATTTTATTTACAAATGTGTTACATTATGTGACAATACGAAAGGTTGGACATGTTTTGTATGTATTAAGCAGTAAAAATTATTCCGATCCGAAGGTCGTAAATTAGACGTTTGAAAAATTGGATCATGCGCTCAAAATACAAAATGGCGCTTATAGAACACTTTTCCATCGTAGCAAATCTCAAGAAATCTTAATCGAGTCTGTACGTTGCCACAGTGTAAAAAAACCTTTTCAAAGTGCACACTGAAGTGTGAACGAACTGCTGACTGTGCTTTTACGTTCACTCGATTCCCGTGAACCCTTCCCCAATGGGATTGCAAGACATGCGAGGGTCTCGTTAGTTGCTGGGCGTTGCACAGAATTAAATGAACTTGTGGATCTTGGAAAGTTGTAACTCGCCGACCGAATTTACCGGGAATGTTCTTGTTTATTTGTTCAACTCATCGGTACAGCAAATTCAGTTCTGAAACAAAATACTTAGCGTTGCCCAGATTGCTGCTCACTAGTTTGTTAGAACGTTATTACGAGTACGCTGTATTAATATCAAATTAATTGAAGTAATATCAAGATTCTACATTATATCATCGATATTGCAACTGCAAGTCGACTTGTGTGTATACTATACATTGTAAAAGGGAATAAATGTATGATTTGATTGATTGATAGGTATATTATCAGAAGTTATAACAGTGTATAGCAAATTTTATAATACTTTGTGTTCTTATCTGTCATTTTTCGTCTACCGAAAGGTGACTGGCAGATCCTGCTTTTTAAGGCTTTTAATAATATAAATAGTCATGTGTCGAATATTGAGTCTTGTGTCTGGTCATCAGTGTTTATTATAGTATATATTTTAAAAATATTAAGGTAGCACATAATACATCTGGCAAAATATCCTGTTTAGACATAGCTTAGTACAAGTTCTACTTAGCTTGGAGTTTGAAGATCGCGTTTAGAGATGAACTAATATACTTCAACTTAGCTAAAGCATGGAGTATTTCTAAAGGGTTTTGAAAAGGTTCTCAGTGTCGCAACGCGTGGTAATACTAAACTGTTAAAATGATTGCGTCCATAGGCTGCGGTATCTTCTCAACAATAGGGACGCTTGTTTGCTTTCGGCATTGTTTTGAAAACATTGTTTTGTTCTCAAAAGTTTGTTTCTTAGTAGGACCTACCTAAAGAACTACCAAACGATTGTTTTATTTGGGCCAGTTCGAACCCAATAACTTTTGGGATCAGCTTGAAGTTCAAACAACTCCCAGCCGAGCCATTATTCCCAGAATGGCGACAGGATGTTTTTGTTGAACCACATAAAACTGGAATAGTTCAACTTGACTGTATTAACAGCACCTCTGAGTTACGAGTAACTGACAGTTAGAAAAATACTAAGGTTACTTTGACTATAACAGAACCGTGAAACAAGCATCTTACTATAATTATAAATGCGAAAGTTTGTGAGTATATATGTGTGTATGTTTGTTACTATTTCACGCAAAAACTACTGAACTGATTCAGATGAAACTTTACAGGAATACAGCTTATACATCAAAATAACACATAGGCTACAATTTACAAAGATTTTTGTATTTTGGATGTAATATATAAATATAATATAACGCGGGCGAAGATGCGGGTGGAAAGCTAGTTTAAACATAAAACGTTACATTCTAGTTTTGTCTACCATGAGTTTTAGTCACGGAAACAGCAATAGTTGACTTCAGAAATGTTTGGTTCCATTTTTAGCGCCCCTAGGCGCTATACCGAAATCCCATACCTACTTGAAAAAACGTCAACACATCATTGAGTCATCAGAGTGCGTTTTTCATCTAAGACAGCACCATATATATCGAAGGTATCACAAACGCCCAGACCCAGGTCTCAGGAAGGTGGTTAGACAGTTTAACCTGCGACCCTGCTTGTCTGTAGTTGATAGTTGACAAATGTAGGCAAAAACGCTCCTTAAAGCAGATGTTGTGCAAGGTATAACGCATTAAACGATAGAGATGGCACCGTTGGTTTAGACATCTTCCACGACAGGCTGCCAAATCCACCAAAAACTGAAAGTGTAAATGTGAGATTAATAAATATATTTTAAGCTAACTAGTTAGTTCCTAACTGTTACTTTCTTCATCTGTTTTTGTTTTCACGATACTTTTTACCACCGCACCGCTCGCCACCGACAGTGCGTTCATCCTCGCACTCTGAATCCGCAATGATCTCGTACAGTTAGGTTTCGGAGATGTTTCCTTCCGAGGACGCTTAAATTGTGGAATGAACATGCCGAGGTTTACCCGATGAGTTATAGTATTGAGTTCTTCAAGAGGGGTTTGAAAAGGTTTTTGCAGGGTCGACAATGCGCGAGGGATACCCGTGGTGTTGCACGTGTCCATAGGCTGCGGTAACCGCTTACCATCAGGTGGTCCGCATGCTTGATTGCAACCGACGTAGAATTAAAAAAAAATGTGTACACCTATAATAGGTACTTATATAGAAAAATGTATTTTTACTGTTGTTTAAAAATGGGTTTATGTATGTACTGTTGGTGTGCCATTTACATAAATAAATAAATAGTTGGAGACCATGAAATCTTACAAAACCAACTATATCTAAACAGTTGTGGCAGTTTTGTTTCACAAGTTTCTCAACTAAACTTACAATTTTTTCTCTTTTGAGAAAACTAGAAGACAGGCTATCAAATTCAGAACTGTCAAACAAAGATAAACTTACCTGAAGTTTGGTAAGTCGTGATAGTTTCGAAAAATAGTCCAAAAAAATTGCCCATTCTATTGGGGCAGTTATTATTTTGAATTGCTTATCAAAAAGCATTAGAGATTTTTTTTATTTTTATTTATTTGTTTAATAACAAAACTATTTTCACAGTTTGTCTGTGGGATCATGAGTCTCTAACTTATTTAACTTAAACTTAAATGCTAAGGTAAATTAGCTAAATAATATTTTTTGAGTTTTCTTTTAAATACTTTTATATTTTGTTCTCGGCGTATGTCCTCAGGCAACCGATTCAATGGATATGGTATCCGTTTCTTTAATGTTCTGTCACCAAAATAGTATTAACTTTAGGTATCTCAAATTTGCCCGCGGACATAGACCGGGTGCAATGACCATGATTAACCAATGTTGGGCTAATCTCCTGACTGTCGTGATTATTTATTACTAAAAGATATTTATGTTTCAAGCTGACGGGGAGAATTTTATATATCTTAAATAATTTATAATAATTTCCTTTGCAATTTGCTTTAGTTTTGTTATTTACTAGTAGTTTAAGGAATCTAATTTGTAGTACTTCAAGCTTATCAATGTGTGTTTTGAATGTTAGTCCGTAACTGTCAAGAGCGTAACCCAAAACTGATTCAACTAATGAGAGGTATAATAATTTTAATGCACTAGTAGGAACCTTGAATCTTAAGTGATAAAATTTACCTGAGAGTAATCTTAACTTATTACAAATGTAGTCTACATGATGTATCCATGAAAAATTATTGTCTACTTTAACACCGAGATAAGTAACACAATCTACTTTTTTAATGGGAGTACAATTACAACATTCAAAACTATTATGTAGGCACGAAATACTATGTGTATACATGAAGGGATGAAATATTTCATCTGTAAATTTTGTTAATAATGTATTTGTACTTTTTCCCCTTTGAAACCCATGTTGACACTCGTTTAGTATTTTATTCTTCTGCAAATAATTCCCAAGTTGATTTACTATAGATGTTGGGGGAGTTAAGCCCGGACCATTTGCGTCTCCACCGGTTTTTTCAAGGTCTGCGCTAAACGTGTAATGATAGAAGTGCAACCAGAGATTTCGAAAAATACCTTTTTTTAAAACGATTTAAAATATTTTATGCTTGTATCACATAATTTTATCGTATCCTATTTTGCTATTTGGAAATAAAAGAAAACATTATTTGCATCTCGGCAATACTTAGATGTGCATGTAAATTACCACACTGTTAAAATTGGTAAATAACATAATCAATCAAGATAATTACACAGTAAAAATCAGAAAAATATTTCAACACATTTGATATTTGCTATTACTGATCATTACGATTTGTATTAGAGTTAATCTTTCCATGTTTTAGAGGAAGGCGTAGCAAAGGAAAAATATCAATACACCGCTACAATTCATAGGACATGGCCATATGTTAAAATATGGCAACTTTTATTTATTGATCAAAAGCACACACAACTCTTAAATAAGGCCACGTGACTCCCTCGATTGTTCCAGGCCTATGAGTACCTGTGGCGTAATCATTGATTTGCGGCCTACATCAGACATCTGAGTCCCTTTTGAGTTAAACTACCTATATAGCGAAAATACCTTTCTGCACTGTTTTCAGACTACTAAATCGTTTTTTTTTAATTTAAAATGGGTTTGCGTTTGACTACAGTCTCGCCTGGTGGTAAGCGATTACTAAGCCGATGGTGGTACACGCTTACCCTGAAAATGCTTATTCACTCTGGCTTTGAAGACAGCAATGTTGTAAGTATTTGGAAACACAGACGCAGGGAGAGCGTTCCACTCCTAAGCGGTGCAAACCAGAAAAGCAGTGCGGATTGCTGGAAAGTCAACCACATGGGGGTGGAGTGGAAGCTCTCCCGGCGTCAATCAGAGTGTGGAACCAAGTTGTGTAGATCCTAATTACCTAAAAATTTGACTAGTAGAAGACGTTTAAAATTCTGAACAGAGGCATTCAAATTTCAAGTGGTATACAGAACATCACGTGTTAACCGTTCTCCCAATAGTTCTAGTGTACACTTGATGCGTGCCGTGCGTGTGTTGAGGGCCTAATTCCCACAGGAGGCGTTGACAAAATGGCGTGTCTGAATATGGCCTAGTTTAGATGCATGAGTATTTCGTGACATCGTAAACGACAGGAAAAGATTTAAAATTCATAACCTTTGTTTTAGCTTGACGGACTACTTTATAAATATTTAGTTAAGTAAAGTCAGGAAAGGTACAATGCCTTAATTGCTTTCAAACAGAAAAAAACAGGATAAAGAGAAAGTCAGGAAGTAACTACATAAAAGTAAAATATTGTTGCTGCTAATACAGTCGTGAGTATGACCAGTAAAAAGGCTGTGTACTTATACAGTTTGTGCCTATTTTATACTCTGCCACTAAAACATTAAAAACATAGAAGCGTATTCGAATGGTTCGGAACTGAAATCAAGGATTTTTCTACCCTTTTCTCTCATCGTTATCCACTACGTAAACAGGTGTTATGAGACCCACATATTCAGGTTTCTCACAAGGCTAGTGTCGGGTGTTATCACATTTTAACTGCTATAAAGTGATAACACCCGGCACTAACGTCCTATTAAAGTACTGAGCTCTGGGAAAGTCAAACACATATTTGATTCACTTTAAATCTTTTCCTAAATGTTTGATAAGAACGGCTTCTACATTTTCCCATTCTCAGAAATTTTGTAGAATCTTCAAAGATTTATTACGCAGACGGAATTTAATTTGACAGCTTCTAAATGCAGAATTTGTAATGTTGGATTGAAAGTTAAAAAGGTGGGAAAAGAACCGCTATTTGAATACCTAATGGGAAACAGGGTGCGGTTAAAAAAAGGCAACGGTAAAACGAATGAAGCAATAAGAAAGTAAATGAAGAGGAATTTTGGCCCATTAATCCTTGCCTTAATAAGGAATAATGAGCTGTCTCTTTTGGAGGATTCACTTAAAAAATAAAGCTGTTGCACTAAAAATAGCAGTTTTCCGCATTTTTTAAACTTTTTTACCGGTATAGTAACCGGTAAAAAAGTAAAAAAAAAAATATTATTACGCTTGATAATAAGCGATTATTAAATCATGTAGACACTTGCATTGCATAGAGCCTATCAAAAAAACAACAAGACTTTATGTTACTATATCCTTCTTTATTTTTTATTTTCGTGGGGAAATTGTCATTGATTCGTCGTTCACCCGCCGCCCGGGTGAACGACGAATTTATGTCGGACTTCTACCGACTAAAACCCCACGGTACTCGACCTCAACACTTTCAGCGGCGAGACGGGGTCCCTAAAAAGTTTCGCAACGCCCCGCCGCCAGTGCTTACTCGTATTGAGGCCCCCTCCAGCCGACCCCCCAATGAAGGGGGGAGGCCACAGATGCATCTAGAGCACACAGGTACTTCCGCCGCCGCGGTGAAAGCCGTGGATTGAGGGCAAAAGCACCCCCGTACTAAAGTCCCACCGTCCGTGGACCCTACTAGGTCCGCAATCAAGATCCACCTAAAAGGTGGATCCGCTGCCGCATCTGGCGGTGCGGCCCTGCCGAGCCGCAGTACACAGAGGGGGCCAGCCGCGGATCACTAACCCCCTACAAACGGTTGTGCACCACGCCCCCACCTCGCGCCCTAAGGCACTGCGCTCGTGGTATATAACTTTATTCAAATAGACCTTCACAGTAATTACTTTTAAATCGTCAAATTTAAAGCAATATATACTACTATAATAATATAGATATACAAATATACAGTCTATAGACATAATGCGACTTACCACCGCGTCGGAGTTGTTTTTTGCTGAGAAGACCCGGCAAGAAACTCAGCAGTTACTCTTTTAAACTTGTTTTTTGTTTACAACAGGCGTTAGTAAAGTACATGTGTCATTTTGATACCAATAAACCTACTGAGTGTCTAATCTAAAGAATATAAAACAATGAAAAAAACAATCATAATAGAATATAAACTTAAGGCCATTTAAACAATTACAAAAGAAAAATTGTTAGTTAGTATAAACGAATTATTAACTAGATATTAAGTACAATAAAATATCTGTTACAATAGAGTTATCTAATCCTGCAGTTATATTCCTAAATCAACTTGGAAATAATCTGAAAATGATATTTCCTTTGTTAATGTTTTCGAAACTTAGCAGCCAATGTGTTGCTCTGGCCTGGGTGAATACACGTTACTGGCTTTTTTATAAATATTTTTTCTCGTTAACCAAGAATGTAAACGTAATCATGAATGCAAAGAACTTGAAGCACAAAAAGGAATAACAAATTTACATGCAAGCAAAGTGGTCGGGAATTCCTAATTATGATGTAGTTTGCACAATTCAAAATATGACGCCATTTTGTAGAGCTGCAGGTCTTCGTAGGTTTTTGTACTAGCTAACCCTTGTTAGCTGAATTTCATTTTACAACAGAGAAGCGCACGCTTTCGCATATGAATACAATACTTTTAACAAGTGAATTTGTTTTCCTAACACTGCTAAGTTTCCTTTCCACACAAGTTTTACTGTGTTACCTATGCAGAACCTCAATTATACAGTCTACTACAAAGGCTAGTCAACGTGTTTTGACTACTTAATTAATTGCACTGTGTTCCATTTTTAGGGTTCCGTACCTCGAAAGGAAAAAACGAAACCCTTATAGGATCACTTTGTTGTCCGTCCGTTCGTCTATCTGTCTGTCAAGACCCGTGAGGGAACGCGTGAAGGTATCAAGCTGGAATTTATATCAAATACTCAAGTTTACTGTCCCTTAAAGCTGTGAAAAAATCAAACTTCTTAGCCAACGCAATCAAAAGATACAGCCGTTTATGCCGCAAATTTTCGACACTCGCAAGGGAATCAAAACCTACCCGTGAACTCAGAACCTTGAAATTTGGTACGAAGCAACGTCTTATAGCACAAATATAGGAAAAATTGCGGAAACCGTAAATTTTTAGTTAGATCATATAATAAAAATATTTTAAATAAAACTTTTGTACGGAACTCTCGGTGCGCGAGTCCGACTCGCACTTGGCCGGTTTTTAAGCTTTTTTAAACTCTTCTACCACGTATTAATAATAGTGGTTGAAAGAAACTGGTGGATGCAGACCACTTACAACTAGCAGTTGGCTAAAATAATATTCAAAAAAATATAGGTACTTGAATTGAAACCTAAATGTCTGCGTCTTGACTTAAGGGAGCTCTAAATCTAGCGACACTGCACTGCAATCTTGTTTTCAACTTCCGTAGCAAGCCAATCATAATATGGACCACCTAACGATAAACCGTCACATTACGGCCGAAACCACACTATGACAGGTGACAGGCTGCCTGTCCACCGAAGCGGAGCGAGGCAGCGGAGCGGAGTTTTGGCAATTTTCAACTAATAGGATTGAAGGTTCCTTTAAGCAGTCCCATTGGTTGAAAGTTGACAAATAGGAACCGAGCATCAATGAGCATCAATCCTTATACTGACTCGATCAGTGATCAAGCGGGTCCGGCCGTTATGGTCCCATTCCGGTTTGCCCCCGGCCAGGTTGCACCCACATTTAAAAAGTTGTTATTCCGGTATGCACCCGGCCGCGTTGCCCCCATAGTTTCTCTTTTTGGCATGATATTCGAATCAGTACGGTTAAGTAGACAATTGTTATAAAATAAATGAAAATGAAGACCAACATCACCAAAAGTCACTTCCTTGTTTGTATAATCATATTTATTCATAAAATTAACAGCCATTATGGCGAAACTACGAATCAAACAAAATATAGGTAAATATCACAATCATTTTGTTGATAATATGAAGATTTAATGTGACATTTGTCACATAAAATCTTTATATAATCAACATTAATATAATAATATGTTTATAGAAAAAAAATATGTATAAAATATAGCAAAATCAACAAAAATATCACTATAGGATTACTACTTATTGCAGGATCATGTATAAGTATGCAAAATTCTGGACTATTTATGTCTTTTACATTTTTGTTTCATTATAACAAAGGGGCGAATTTTGGCCAAAAACGAAATAATAGAAGTTTTTTTCTTTTCATAGTCAGCTGTCAGCCTTGCAATAGCTACGTCATACTTTTTACTTTTCATGGTCCTCTTAGCTAATGATATTCCATTCTGCTGCAGTCTGTATATAGAAATATGTAAATAGATAAATAAATGATATCCTTGCGCATTCCCGCACAGCGCTATCTAGTCCCAAACTAAGCTACTCAAAGCATGTTTGTACTATGGGTACCAGAAAAAGGACATTTTACTGTATTGTAATTACATACATTTATGTAAAATAAAATAAATATTTAAAAGAATATAATTAAATCCCATAGAACTGTACTTAATTATATTGTTATATTAATTGTATAATATATATGTTAATCATAAGTTATCCAGTACATAAAAGTTTTTATTTTTATATATGTAAAATAGTGAATATGATATGTAATACCTCTCTTGTTAGCACAAGACGACGATACGATACGACATAGCTGTCGTAGGTGCAAATATCTAGTTCTATCATTTCTAAAAATGATAATAAGGAAGGCTGACAACCCAGGTAGATATGAATTCTTTGGTTCCAGGCTTCCACTAAATTGGTAGTTCTGTGACGTTCCTTAAAACAACACCACTTTCATCATCCCTTCAAGCTCCAGCCACTGCTCAACGAAATAATCGTTGAATTTTATGACTTGTTCATCTGAGTAACTGAAACCAAATTTCAGTAGGTACGAGTATACATATAGCTATTGTCATAAATCTTAAAAATTAGCACGTTTTTATTATTTGTTAATAAAATTATATTATTCTAAAAATAGAACAAACATTTTAATGTAGGTACCTGTTTTCCATTATGGCTAACCAACCATCTTCTATATCTTCCTTAGGAAGGAATGCTAAACTGGCACATTGCTTAACATATTCTGCGGTCTCTTCGTGTTCCATTAATCCCAAAAATTTTGCTTTTCTGTATAAGCTTCTTTGGAAGTGTACAAAACATCCATGGATGGTTGCTTCTGGAAAAACTTCACTAATTGCTAGGATTGCAGACATTTCAAAATCTAGTATGAATTTTGTTGGGTTGAAGTCCGGTAAATTTTATTTTATTAGAGTAAACACTTTTTCATATGTATCTTTCTCTTTATTAATAAGCAGTACATAAAACATGGGAACTACGTTGGTTTCATTTGTTTTTTTGCACCCAACGTCTCCAAGTATGGTAAATATTTGTTTGAACGGATTTGGGCAGCAATCAAAGGTACCATCGCAGAAATAGTCGCTCACGTTCTTTAATTCAGTCACAGCCTTCTTCGAAGTAAACACGATTATTCTGTTGTCGATTTGTTTGTAATCAAACAAAATATGTGTTCGAAATTTCTCAGGAATGATGACATCATTTGGCTCTTTAAATCTAGTTTTTGGTACTTTCAAAGCTCTGTTGCGATGATCATATAGTGTGGTCCTAACGTCTGTAAAGATTGGAATATCTGTATCGAAACCTTTATTCTTCAACTCTGCAGTCCGCGTTTCAAAAATTTTTTTTACTGAATTGAAATTAGTTGTTACTTCCTTCTTTATTTTGTCCATGACTATACCCACTTCATTCTTAATGAAGTCTGGTTTACAGTGGCTAGAATGTCTCATTTGCATTTGCACATTATCACATAGGTTAATTAATTTCACTGAGCCGGTACATTTTTCATGTCTCTTTTTAGTACACACCCACACACTTGAAAGTTTACAATTTCTTTTAAATATGTACGAATGTCCCGCATGTAATAACGTATTTCCTCCTTTTTTATTACTAATCATTACGCTGTAGTCCTTGAGAGGACGAAGGACCTTCACTCGACATTGTGAAACGACACACTGACTGCTTGACCTTGCATATTTGCAATATTCGAACATGAGCGAAAGGGATGCACTTATCGATTGTTCGGAAAACTCGTTTTTCAGGTAAAAAATGACAATGGGCGAGCGACCTTTTCATTGTTTCCGGTCATCTATCTTATCTAAAATCATCTAAGGTTACAAAAACTCGTTCGAGCTCATGTAGGTGGTCTTTGGAAACCAGCATGTTTTAATTAAATTAAGTTTGCGATGTTACATACCGTTTTAAAAAACTCGAAAACTATTCTTACCAATTCTAAAACAACGATAATATACTCACAGCACAAAATAAATTTAAGGTAAATTAAAAACACTTTTGCTTTCAACAGTATTTGCGCAAGAGTCTTGTACAAAAAACGATGGTCTCAAATCGAGGGCAACGCGGCCGGGTGCATACCGGAATAACAACTTTTTAAATGTGGGTGCAACCCGGCCGGGGGCAAACCGGAATGGGACCATAACGGCTGGACCCGATCAAGCTAAGGCCCACGCACGCACTTGTAGTGTACCTGTCACAGCCAATTTTATGAAGTTTTGTTTTTGTTTTGCTTAAATATCCTCATGTACTGTGGGCACATGGACACAAATAGGAATCACTGTTGCATTGCCGGACCTATTAAGGAAGTAAGAACTTTCATATAGTCAGCAACAATGAAAAATGTTAGGTAGCTGACCACACAAGCAAAAAAAATATTACGTTATTTAGCTGATCCATTGAAGCTTTTTCAATTAAAGGGTTTTCAGTGAACTTTTATTTTATATTAACTAATTCTAATCAAAACGGGTTTTTGCAACGAAACAAAATTACGGTAAACGGTTTTACCTATTTCTCTCGACGCTTCGGCGATATTCTGTCTCGAAAAAAACCCGGTCACTGTGAGTGTAGTTTATCGACCTGACTGTGCTGTACTCCGGACATAATTATTGAAAATGTGCGAGTGGATGAGAATCTTTCACAGCGCCGAACTAGAAAATGTAACAAGAAAGTTTAAAAAATGTTTTTTAACTTATATATTTTTCAGTTTAGGCCCCGTTCAGATGTACGCGCGATCGACGAGCGTTTCGATGTATATCGATTGTTATAAGGCACAATCAACAAACTAGCTTACTTCTCAGCAATCGATGTATAATGAAACGCGCGTCGATCGCTCGTACATCTGGACAGGGCTTTCACGTATTTTTAGTCCTTTGCGTCCCAAAAAATTTTGATGTAAAAATGCTAAATAACTGACTGTCCCTCAAAGTTAAGCACCCTTACTAGTGTAGCTTGATATATTCTGGAAACAGTCTTCAGGTTCAAGAATATATAAATACTAATATTCCAAACAAAGTTGCTGATGGTAACTTTACGAAATTCAATCAATCGATCGCTTGCTCGACTAGCTGTACCTCCAACTTAAATTATACGTACAGTATTCAGTTTCAAAGAGTAGACATAATGAGTTTGAAAAGTTCTAGCATGTTATTATATAAAGACAACAGAAGATCAAGTTACCTCAAACTGTAAAATTTTTACAATCTGTTTTTTAACAACCTTGGATTATTCATGTTTGTGAACCAATTTTTTTTTTGGCGCCATTCAACACACCTCTTGTCATGGTCTCGAAGTATGGATGAATATCCCTGTATTACGAGGTACCAGACAAGGTATTAAGCCAGGGGCGTCTCCCAGCACACCCAGACCTAGGCCAATTTAGAAAATATCATTTTCTGAATTGACCTGACCGGGGATCGAACCCGGGACACTACGGAATTAAAGGCGAGAAACCGTGCTACAGCGCACTACGCCAATCGTGTCGTCAATTAAACTATAATTATAAACAATAAATGGTTAGAGGACAACATGAAATAAACTTATTTTACTTTCTTGATGACTTTACAAAGTTAGGAACTAGAAAAATTCGACCCGGGACTCTAACCCGCGCCCTTTCACAATTCTGCTCTACCAACTGAGCTACCGAGGCCGTTAACAGACCTGGCGAATTTGTTTGGTGAATATTCAATACTCTATACTCAATCATTTATTGCAAAACCATAATGTAAAATAATATGTTACAGTAGTGTTTTAGAACAGTGTTATGGACCCTGTCGGGCACGCAACTTTGGGTTAAGAGAGAGGAAGTGCTTGTTATATCATTAAAATCTAATTAAATTAAAATACAGACAAAAGACGTCACATAAATATAACATTTAAATGTTTAAATTTTCATGTTTCATTTAAATTTGAATGTTAGTGTTGATAACTTTTTAGTAGTTGGCAAGAGGGTTTGCTTTTTGCGTTTGGGGTAGATCGTAAACGTCACATTTTTTTGAGGGTTTGCGTGATTATTTAGTTAAATTCAAATTAAGTATAAATAATCTCTCTATTATTGAATGCACCTTTTAATTTCATGACTATAACTTTAACTGTGTACAGTTAATTATTAGGTGTCTTATCAATGTAAAAAAAAACGTTTTTTTATTAAATTTAGCAAATAATTGGCGACTACCTAATTGGAGACAATTCAATGTGTTTTTAAATATTATTATGCACACAACAATGGAGCAAAAATTTAAGTTTGATTCATTTCATTGAAATAATCCCGAAAATCTTACAAAAATGCAACGTTTTCGATCCAACCCCAACTAACGCTCACAATATGAATTTTGTATCAACTACTTATTGTTTTTTTTATCTTACAAGTGATACAAGATACAAGTACCGTAGCTTAAACATAATCAGTAATTGAAATCCTTACAACTTAGTTTGTAACAGCATTTTGCCTTCTCCCCAAATGCAATATTTGGGTTACACTATTTTATAGGTACACAAAATTGTTTAAAAATATGCAATTTTGCATATTTTTAAACCATATTAACAATTGTTTAGTATTAAACATGATGTATAAAAGGTTTAAAATTATGCAGTGTTGTATCTATTAAAAAGGTATTTTGTATCTATTAAAGAGGTATTAAACCTCATGCAATAGATACAAAACTGCATAATTTGTGCAAAATTTCATATTATAAGCCGTATAAACAATTGCCGAGTATTAAACATGATGTTTAAAAGGTTACAAAGATGCAATTTTGTGCCTATTAAATAGCCTCATACTTGGGTAAACTACTGTATATCATCATGAGTAGGTTCTTATTCCAAAAGGATGCCAAAGAATCCCCAGTCACGATGTAGATTCAAAAACTATAACTAAGTGAAAATTCTGTCACTCTCACGAACGACTAATGATAAATGCTATTATTTGTGTTCGCTGTTCATAAAATAAAATGGGAATTTTCAGCAATGTACTGCGAGAGAAATAAATTATTCATTGATCACTCAAATATTATCTTATTGCATTCATTTTGGATCGAGAATAAAATATTTTAATCTATTTTCACCTAGCTTTCAATGATAAAAGTTTTTTCAGTTTAGTGATTTTACGGCAACCATAAAAAAGTTAGAGTGCTTTATATCATGGTCACATTCACCTCATTATATTTTAGTGGTTTGGACGTTTCTCTGACCTTATTGGAATAACTAGGTTTGGTGCTAGGCATTTTATGATCTAGAATAAAACAGTAAAAAATAGGTACATTTTATGGTATCAATTGCGCAAAACTACATGCAATAAAACCTAGTTTCGGACCTTCAAAAGTCACAGTATGACTTTGTTTCATTGCTCATTTTGTACGACAGTTACGTATCATCAGCCTTTTCATTGCTGTATATAGGCCTACCCATTGACCTGCTAATTATTACTTCAGCTTGACTATGCGATAACCTATGTCAATGACGTCATTGATGTCGTCGTTGCAGATCCTATCGCGCAAATAAACGCCAAGCAATATATAACGCACTGAGCAATCCTGAGCTTATTCAGGAGGCCAACTGTTAAAGACCACGTCTCAGTGCCGTAGGTCATCCCTGGCAATACTCAATGCTCGAAGACTTCAGTCTTCAGCCTCAGCGATGTACGGGACGTAAAATTGTACCACAGTTTCACCATTAGAATCATACCATAAGTCGTTGAGCACTCAATACCTTGTCTCATTAACTCTGTTGAAGTTGTCATAGAAATTTTCAAGGCAGTCAAATCTATGGCACAGGAGTTAAATGTTGATTAACTTACTGGACGGTTCAAGTCCAGTCTTCTTAAGGATTCTGACTAGCCTATTGGGGCAAAGGCAGCGATCCTGCCTTTAGCTGCCTTCAGCGTCGGAGGTCATTGGTATTATATACTTCTATCCCCACCCATGAAAAACATTGATGTGACGAACATATTTGACTTTTATCTATTTAAGAATGTTTTTAAAAATATTTGAATATGTTCATCAGTATCTGACACCCATAGTAATCGCTCTGCTCAGTTTGGTGTCAGATGAATTACAGATATTAATTTATTTATTAAAACAAATGTAAGCTTGTAAGAAGACCTGTCTTTAACACCACATAATTAGAAGTAAAGCTTTTGTTTGAGAATGAAATCTAACACCAGTGAAGACTCATTACTCGTATTCTCTGCCTTCCACTGCAGTTCTGTTTTGGCGCGGCGCCAGGTGGCGTTTGCTCACTGCATTTGAACTTCCGGATGGCAATGTGCGTTAAGGTGAAGGCCTTATTCTGGATAACTGTTCTGTTTTTTATTTTTTTTGACTAAATTATAATCAGAGCCACCTTATAGCTGTTACTTTCTGATGGTATATTTTGCACTTGGAAAGAAACAGAAGATTTAAGTCTGTATTTCGATTTATACTTGTCACTTTAAATTCCTCTGAGACTGAGAAAGTTTGCACATCCCAACATATACTCAAACCATGTTATTTTCAAACAGTAAAAAACACCCGATAATAATTATGTTAAAAATTGACAACGCCAAAACAAAAAAATGCTAAAACTGAAAATCATTCTTGCGTCCAATTTAATTTATTCATATCATTTTACTAATAGCTAAATGATAATATGTGTCTTTTTCCTATTCTATGAGAGCGAAACTTAAAGAGCAAATATTAATTACAGTGACTACTAAATGAACACAAAAAGTAAATATGAAAACTGTCAGCAAGTAAGTTCACTCATTAATTTTAAGTGGAGGCTACACGGATGGCGGCTTGTGTGCGTTTATTTACAGTTTCGCTTCAGTGCATCCTAAGCTTCAGGTTGTTTGCCATCTAGTTTAATCTCCAGAGACTGCTCAGCGATGAGATTGCCGTCTTGAGGAACTATATCATCTTAAATATTACGTAGTATTAATATTGATACGCCTTAGATATTGATATTTTATGTTTTACTGAACATTGGCTGACTGATGAAAACTATCAGTCTTTTGTCCTTAATAATTTTAGATTATCAAGCGCGTTCTTTAGAAAAACCACTATTCATGGTGGTTCATTAATTTTTACTGCAAATAGTTTGAAATGTAAAGATCGCACTGACATTGTAGGCCTGTCCATAGAGCGTATTGTCGAATTGTCTTGTGTTGAGTTAGAGGGCTTTGTTGTGATAAGTGTATACCGTCCCCCAAAAACTAACTTAGATAGATTTGAGACAGTTATGGAGGAAGCTTTGGGTAGGTTAAGTGCTAAGTCTAAACCCATTATTGTGTGTGGTGATTTCAATATAGATTTGCTAGTAAACTCATCTGAAAGGAATAGGTTATTGTCGCTATTTAAATCCTTTGGTCTGGATTATCAATTCCATGAACCCACGAGGATAACAGCCACAACATCTACTTGTCTGGATAATGTTTTTGCAACTGTGTACCCATTGAAAAGGCAATAGTAACTGAATTAAAGTCTGATCATTGTGGGCAGAAGATAACATTTTTAGATCTAACTAACAATAGCGTTAATTACAGGAAAATAACATGTAGACCGAAGACGGGTAATCGCATTAATAGTTTTAAAACTAATATAAAGCATAAAGTATCTTCCATTCCTTACAAGCAGGGTGACCCTGATGCAGTCTACAAAAGACTGTTTGATTGTGTTAAAAATGAATTCGATGCTTGTTTTACCACCAAACAAGTTACTTGCAGAGTTCAATCTAAGTTTTGTGAATGGGCCACGCCTGGAATTTACAGGAGCAGACGTAAGATGTATGAGTTGTACGGCATGAAAAAATACAATTTCGATCCACTTTTTGTTGAGTATGTCAAGAACTACTCCAAAATATTCAGAAAAGCCTGCACTACAGCTAAGGCATTGCACATTCGTGATAAAATATCAAAGTCCACTAACAAAATAAAAACCACTTGGGACGTCATAAATCACGAAACAGGTAAAGCTAAACAGCGCGATACCTCATACACTCTTAATTTTAACAATAACATCTTACAATCAGAAGCATCTGTTGCTGAAGCATTTGATAAGTATTTCAGTAATATACCTGTAATCACTACAGCTTCATTAAATTCCTCACCAACTAGAGCGGAACATTTGTTGAAAGATAATGTATCTTGTTGCAGTGTATTCTTTAAATTTAAACATGTTGAGTCACTAGATATAATGAAAGCATTCAGATTAATTAATTCAAAAGATACCGCTGATCTTTGGGGTATATCAGTCAAAACTGTTAGCCACATAATTGACGTGATTGCCCCTTATTTAGCCGTAATATTCAATGATTGTGTTGATGAAGGTGTTTTTCCAAACTTAATGAAACACAGTAGGGTTGTACCAATTTTTAAATCAGGCAACAAACAAGACCCAGGTAACTTTAGGCCTGTTTCAATCCTACCAGCTCTCAGTAAGATCTTTGAAAAAATCATTCAAGAACAACTATTAAGCCATTTTTATGAGAACAATCTCTTACACAGTGAACAATATGGATTCACGAGAGGCCGTTCTACTACTGATGCTGGCATCGCACTTCTAAAACACATCTTTAGGGCTTGGGAGAATTCACAGAACGCTCTTGGCGTCTTCTGTGACTTGTCCAAGGCCTTTGATTGCGTTGATAGCGATACACTTATACGCAAGCTTGATTTTTACGGGGTTAGGGATAATGCTTTAGATTTAGTAATTTCGTACCTTAGTTTAAGAACTCAAAAAGTTGATGTTAACAGTGTACTCTCTACAGGATCACAAGTTAAAATGGGGGTCCCTCAAGGATCCATTCTAGGTCCATTACTATTTCTGATATATATAAATGATTTACCTTTTTACTTAAAAGATATTTGTGATGTTGTATTGTTTGCAGACGATACATCTTTAGTTTTTAAAACTGACAGAAATAAAAACCTTTTTGATGATGTTAATGACGCACTTTCAAAGGTTTTACAATGGTTCACAGTAAATAATCTACAGCTTAATGCAAAAAAGACTAAATGTATTAATTTTAAGTTGCCTAATGTTAAAGATAACCCCATTAGTCTAAAAATTGATGGTAATACTATGAAGCTTGTAGATACAACAGTTTTTCTTGGAATCACACTAGATTCAAAACTGCAATGGAACCCTCATATAACAGCTCTCTCAGGCAGACTTAGTTCGGCTGCATTTGCAGTGAGAAAAATTAGGTTATTAACAGATGTTGATACTGCTCGTTCAGTTTATTTTAGTTATTTCCATAGTGTAATGTCTTACGGCATTGTACTTTGGGGTCAAGCGGCGGATATACAAACCATCTTTATCCTCCAGAAGCGAGCTATCAGATCCATCTATAAGCTTCGTGCACGGGCTTCACTTAGGGAGATTTTTAAGGAAATTGGTATCCTCACTGTAGCGTCACAATACATTTACAACTGCATTGTTTTGGTGAGAAAAAATATTGGTCTCTATGCTAAACACAGTGACATACATTGCAGAAATACTAGGAATGAGGATAAAATTGCACTTCCACTCTTTAGGTTACAAAAAGTTTTAGGATCCTTTATGGGGCAAGGTATACATTATTACAACAAAATTCCAAAAACAATTTGTGAGTTACCTTTACATAGATTCAAAAATCACATCAAAACGGCTTTATTAAAAAAGGGCTATTATACTACAAAAGACTACCTTATAGATAAAAATGCCTGGGTATAAGCGCTCTGCTCGATGCGGGATTAAATAGCTCTATTGTAACAGATGTTTTATTGTAAGAGTTAATAGGTACCTAGTATGTATGTACTGACTAACAATTTTTGTTTTTGAATTGTTTGAATGAATTCTTTTATATTCTTTTATGGTTGGTTTGTTCTTTTTGTTTTATATTCTTTTAGGTTTATTTGTATCAAAATGACACACTGCTTGTACTTTACTAACGCCTGTTGTAAACCCAAAACAAGTTTAAAAGAGTAACTGCTGAGTTTCTCGCCGGGTCTTCTCAGTAAGAAACAACTCCGACGCGGTGGTAGAGTCGCATTATGTCTGTATACTGTTTATTTACATATCCATATTATTATGGTATTTATGTCTATTCTTTAGTATATTTTGCTGTAAATTTGACGATTTGAAAGTACTGATACAGTCTATTTGAATAAAGTTATTTGAGTTTGAGTTTGAGTTTAGAATAATAATGCATAGAAGGTTAGTCTGTGCACTGGGACTTACCATGAGTGCTCTAAATGAAGTTCTTGTGGCATGTTCCTCTGCCAATTTATTTTGTGAGCAGAATTATATGGTTACAACCGTAGATTAAATCAAATAGCGAAAGATACGGCATGTCCTTAAAATTGTCAACTAAAAACGGAGATGATGCAAACTACTCGTTAATATAATAAGCACACTCACACTGCTGTGATTCTATTTATGAGTAACTTTGTGCGATGTTGAGGGACACAAACAAACGTATTTGTTTTGACCATAGCGTGAGCCAGACAGGCGTGCGTCAGATTAAAGTTCTGTCAATCGTATATTGCGACTGAGTGAAATTAGGCGACGGGGGCCTAATTTAAGCGGTCCACGCGCTAGAGGCAAGTCACCTATCTTCCATTTGATTCAAAGGTTACAACATTTTCAAAAATCACAAATAATATTCATGTTACAAATAGGTATACATGTAAAACAAAAAATATTTTGAAAGTTTATTTTTCCATCACAACTATAAATTAATATAAATATTAATAAATAAATATGCGTTAGACAACACACCTCTTGTAATGGTCTCGAAGTAGGGATCAATATCCCTGTGTTACGAGATAACAGAGAAGGAATTAAGCCAGGGGCGTCTCCCAGCCCACCCAGACAAAATATCGTTTTCTGAATTGACTTGACCGGGGATCGAACCCGGGACACTACGGAATTCAAGGCGAGAAACCGTGCTACAGCGCACTACGCCAATCGTGTCGCCGGTACTATACTATACTGTTGTGATGGCAAAATAAACTGTCAAAACATTTTAACACAAATAAACGTCTTAAATGAGCTTCTGTCACGAAACTACAAAAGTTGACTTCATAAAGTATGTCATTTTTGGTTCCATTTATAATCACTGGGGGCGCTGTACCGAAATCCCATACAAAAACGTCAACAATCCTTCTGTACGTTGATATTCTAAGATAGAAGTCAAATAGCAACACCGAAAGTTCGAGATGATTCTTGGCCAAAATTTTCAGTTAAAATTTTCATTCGCATGAATATACTATGTTGGAAGTTTTCCACACGATGTGAGTTAGGATGAAACCATTTTCACGTTAAGATGAGAATATTCGTATTGATTCATTTTACTTCTTACAGTATTATTTTATTCAGACCTTTTGTCCATATTATGTAGTTAGTAACAATTTTGATCTTAAGAGGTAGTGTTAGTCGGTACAATAGTGACTGTAATAATAATAAGATATCAACGCTTTAATTTTGTAGCTAAGTTATTTTGATAGCTTGCTGTGAAAGTTATTTAACTGAGAGAGAATTCAAAATTGATTATATACGCTTGAATAAGAAGCGTATATAATCAATTTTGAATTCATCATTCACATTAAGTAGAAATATATTCATAATGTCGAAAACACAGTATAGTTGAGTATAGTCAGGCCCCTGTCACTTCACGAACTGTGCGTGAAAATTACCTATCAGCTGCCGGGACATGGAACTCCCATTTGGCAGTTGGTTGTCAACAGCCGCGTAGAGCATTTATATGCGAATCTTGCGGTTCAACTGACGCGATGATGTATTGTAGGTACTGACTACCGACATCTATATCGAAAGAGGTAGCCCTGGCAATAATTGTGCCTGACACATGACAGAACGCATTTAGGATTAAGAAAATTGTCATTTTTATATTGATGTGATTTAATAGGTTACGTTAGTAACTATTCTGTAATCTGTGGTAATATTGCTAATCACTTCAGCTAAATTGCTTAAATCGAATGTAACTCCGAATTCCATCTGATACTTAAAATTTGTCCAATTTAAGATGATAATTTTGACAGCTCACAATAGGGATGGAGTAGTTTATAATCGTTAGTGATTCGATTTGATTATCGAATCATTATTTCATTGAACTTAAAAGCGTCAGTTTGTTTTAATGTGCAATAAAGAGATAATTAAATAAATATCTATAATATATTACGACTTTAAAAGCCCTCAAGTGAATTTACTTGAGGGCTTTTATAGTAAATTAGGTAGGTGTTACAGGATTTAAAGATATTTATTATTAATATAATGGTGCACAGTTGCACACCCTAAATGACTTTCTTATTCATCATCGTCAACATCAATAAATGAACTGTCCCTTGAGTATGTTATCAATTCTTGTTCACAAACGATGTTGGTTCACATCGTTTAAATGTTGGATAATTTTTTTTCACATCCGATTTTCTATATTTTTTTGTTATTCGTTTGCGAGGCACTTCACTAAGTGGGCGGTACCCGTCAATAAAATACGATATTATTTGTAGTGAATAGAATGCAATACTCCATAGGCATGAACTGTCAAAATATCATCCTAAATTTGACAAGGTGTAGTTTCCGTCACGAAAACAACGTTAATTGACTTCAAGAATTTGTATGCCATTTTTGGTTCCATTTGTGATCACCCGGTATCCCATACAAAAACGTCAACGCGGAAGCTAGCGGCTGCCATTGGTGTAAACTCTTAAATGTGTTTATGTTTGTACTGTTGGTCAGTGTTGGTGTGCCTTTTCCATAAATAAATAAACTCTTGGTAGAAATTCAGGTCGCTTTTTCTAGTGTTTCTATCTAGTTAGTAATCTATTTTCGCGCCCAGATGCTGCCTCGTCGGAATAGCGACGTGGTGCAAAGTGCAGGAGAGTGCTTTGACCGATTTCTAAAAATGGCCGTGACATTTAGTTTAATAGGTCTTTGTGCGCTGCGTCTGCTCAGGCCATTAGTGACGCATTGTTAGCATTGGGCCTACATTAGTAGTTATATTAAGGTTATATAACTACTAATTTAGGCTCAATGCTTTCCCGACTCATGGTAGACATTCAGGTCGCCTTTTCTAGTGTTTCTATCTAATTAGCAATCTATTTTCGCGCCCAGACGCTTCATCGTCGGAATAGTGACGTGGTGCAAAGTGCAGGAGAGTGCTTTGACCGATTTCTAAAATTGGACGTGGCATTTAGTTTATTAGGTCTTTGTGCGCTGCGTCTGCTCAGGTCATTAGTAACGTATTGTTAGCATTGGGCCTACATTAGTAGTTATATTAAGGGTATATAACTACGAATGTAGGCCCAATGCTTTCCCAACTCATGGTAGACATTCAGGTCGCCGTTTCTAGTGTTTCTATCGAATTAGTAACCTATTTTCGCGTCCAGACAATGCATCGTCGGAAAAGTGACGTAGTGCAAAGTGCAGGGGAGAGCTTTGACCGATTTCTTAAAATGGACGTGAAATTTAGTCTAATAGGTCTTTGTGCGCTGCGTCTGCTCAGGTCATTAGTGAGTATTGTTAGCGTTGAGCCTAAATTAGTAGTTATATTAAGGATATATGCTACTATTATAGGGTCAATGCTTGCCCAACTTTTAGTAGACATTCAGGTCACTTTTTCTAGTGATTCTATCTAATTAGTAATCTATTTTCGCGCCCAGATGCTGCCTCGTCGGAATAGCGACGTGGTGCAAAGTGTAGGAGAGTGCTTTGACCGATTTCTAAAATTTGTGCGCTCCGTCTGCTCAGGTCATTAGTGACGTATTGTAAGCATTGGGCCTAAATTAGTAGTTATATTAAGGTTGTATGCTACTATTTTAGGGCCAATGCTTTCCCAACTCTTGGTAGACATTCAGGTCACTTTTTCTAGTGTTTCTATCTAAATAGTAATCTATTTTCACGCCCAGACGCTGCATCGTCGGAATAGCGACGTGGTGCAAAGTGCAGGAGAGTGCTTTGACCGATTTCTAAAAATGGACGTGAAATTTAGTCTAATAGGTCTTTGTGCGCTCCGTCGCCTCGGGTCATTCGTGCCGTATTGTTAGCATTGAGCCTGAATTAGTAGTTATTTTAAGGTTATATAACTACTAATTTAGGCCCAATGCTTTCCCAACTCATGGTAAACATTCAGGTCGCTTTTTCTAGTGTTTCTATCTAATTAATAGTCTATTTTCGCGCCCAGACGCTGCATCGCGGAATAGAGACGTGGTGCAAATTCTGCGAGAGTGCTTTGACGGATTTCTAAAATTGGACGTGGCATTTAGTTTATTAGGTCTTTGTGCGCTGCGTCTGCTCAGGTCATTAGTGCCGTATTATTAGCATTGGGCCTAAATTAGTAGTTATATTAAGGTTATATGCTACTTTTATAGGGCCAATGCTTGCCCAACTCTTGGTAGACATTCAGGTCACTTTTTCTAGTGTTTCTATCTAATTAATAATCTATTTTCGCGCCCAGACGCTGCATCGCGGAATAGGGACGTGGTGCAAAGTGCAGGAGAGTGCTTTGACCGATTTCTAAAATTGGACGTGGCATTTAGTTTATTAGGTCTTTGTGCGCTGCGTCTGCTCAGGTCATCAGTGACGTATTGTTAGGATTAGGCTTACTTCGTGGTTTTTAGACCCCCAAATTTGTGATGTTTTTTCAGGGAATTGATTCTTAATCTCATTTTTACGAATATTATTCTTCAATAAGTTATTTATTCCATTATTTATTCTCGTTAAAGACTTCAGACGTCGAAGACGTTTCAGCTTAAACATTGTTTTAATTTATCCGATAATATACATTTTAACATCGTAACATGTTTTACTACCAAATGCTATGAGTTGACTGTGTCTCTGAATTGTGTTTTTTTGTGCCATGAAGTCTGATGATACATAAATATAACATACCATCAACACTGTATCCCAAATGGGGTAGTCAGAGGCAAGTGACTGTTGCTATCATGGTCAACGGAACACTCTGGAGCCCACTGTTCACCAATGGTATTAGAACCCAACGTATTAATTATGGTGTAAATAAGTTGTGAATATTTTTAGCTAGTAAGTTTTTAATAATTTGATCTAAAACGAGTTTAAAAGTGCAGAGCCGCGAATTACCTGGCTAATTATATCTAAAACTAGCCACTAACTAGGGCGTCCATTAACGAAGGAGATAAAAGGCTATTTGCAGTAGAATGTTTCGTTTAGATGCTGTTTTAATGCTGCAGGAAATAGCACCATGTTATAGTTTCTTTGCTTATTTGGTCTGTATGAGTTTCTGTTACCTAATCTACGATAGCTGACTTCAGAAATGTATATATCACTAGCTTTCCGCCCGCGGCTTCGCCCGCGTGTCGTTATAAATTTATTATGGCCAAATAACATAAAATCTATATAAATTGTAACCTATGTGTTATTATGATGTATAAGCTGTATTACTGTAAAGTTTCATACAAATCCGTTAAGTAGTTTTTGCGTGAAAGAGTAACAAGCAGACATACATCCTCACAAACTTTCGCATTTATAATATTAGTAAGAAGTAAGATTTTTGCTTCCATTGATAATCATTAGGGGCGCTGTAACGAAATCCCGCACAAGAAGTCAACGCCGACGCTAGCGCCTGTTCAGTCTTGTAAACTCATGGTAGACATACTATTAAGCTTAATCTCAAAGCTTGAAAACTGAAAAGAATTAATAAAATAAATAAATATCTGGGACAATTCACACCACGATCATCTGACCCCAAACTAAGCAGAGCTTGTAATATGGGCGTCAGAGACTGATAAACATACTTAAATATTTCTAAATACATACTTAAATAGATAATAACACCCAGACACACGACAAATACAAATGTTCGTCACACAAATATTTGTCATGGGTGGGGATCGAACCCACGACCTCTGGCGCTATAGGCAGGATCGCTGCCATTGCGCCAACTGGCCAGTCGACAGCTATACTGTCACACTGTCAGATTACTGCCGCACTACGATTAACCACATGTTGCCACGTTAAACGCTGGTGTGGCGTGTTATTAATATAATCAAAACTTGAACATATAGAATTAAAATTAAAAGCAATTCACACCACTGTGCATAAGCACATAACAGAAACCAATTATCTAAGACTATAACGAACTAAGTATCGTTTGTCATAAATGATTGGTCACTGTTATCCATTTGTTATTTCAAAATATACCTACCTACAATAAGTAAAGATAAGATAATTTAAAAATATAGATTTGCTTTATTGTTTTTAGATACTAAATTTAGCATAGAAAAATGCCAAAGAATATTTAAATGTTGTAAAGGAAGTGTGTAAAAGTCGCTATTATGTTGTTTTTTTTCATTATGATCCGTTTGGATCCTTTTTTCAAATTAAAATACAAACCAATTTCGTATTTCTAAAAACACATATTTAAAAAAAAACATCTGTTACATCGTGAATAGAATGTCAGCTGTTGCAATTTGAGGCTGCCTGCAAAAGGTCCCTGAGGCACAGTGCGATTCTAGTTCAGTTTCCGATTTCAGATGTTGGATAAAACTTTAACGACTACAACGAATGTTTTTCCAATACTTTAAAGTATCCAGAGAAATCATATCAAATTCGAAAGTTTTAACTGGAACGTGAGAGGATTTCGATGACAGCTTAGAACTTCGAGCTAACTGTACGTTCACCACGAGTTACCTCTTTAAATTTACATTATCGTTCGCGTAAAAAAATGTATTGGGATTTAACATGACATGACATTGATAATGTCAAATCTCAATACAATTTTTTAAGCGAACGATAACGTTAATGTAAAGTGGCAACTCGTGGTAGACGTACTGTATGTCTACCATGAGTTTACAACAAATGGCAGCCGCTAGCGTCTGCGTTAATCTTACAAGAACGTAATAAAAGTAATAAATAATAACTACAAATAAATAAATATGCGCCAGACAACACATCCGTTCTCATGGTCTCGAAGTAGGGATACATATTCCTATATTACGAGGTACTAGACAGGGAATTAAGGCAGGGGCGTCTCCCAGCACACCCAGACCAGAGTCAATTCAGAAAAATCCGCCTGAATTGACCCGTAAACCCGGGATACCACGGAAATCGAAGCGAGAAACCGTGCTACAGTGCACGCATTACGAAAATCGTGTCGTCAAAAGTGAAGTGTCGTCGTAAGTGGTAGATATTTCCCCTATGGTTTAGCCTACTCAAGACCATATCTTTTCATTTGCTACAATCCTGCCACACATTTTGCGTTTCAGTGAATCCTCTGATATCTATAGGTGCTTATAGATTTGACCATTATCTTGTATCAAAACGCCGTGCATTCGTTGTTTTTGAATTTACTCGAACGGCAATATAAACATGACGCTCGATGGTTTGTTAAAAGTGGTTTTAAAAAACCAAGCAAACCGTTACATTGGATTTTTTATTTATTAATTGTGAGAAACATTACAGTCCATGTAAAATGATATACTAAACAAAAACCATAATAGATTTTACAGCGCATTTTTGACACAAATAAAAAAACATGCGTAGAAAAAGTTAGGGTATTACAACATTCCGTTACGTTGAAGTACTTCACTATAATAAAAGTAACATTTCTGCATAGACAACATTAGAAACATCAAATTTGTACAAACAGTTTTTACTCACCTACAGGCGGCTCCAAAAAGTCTTTTTTTGGTGAATATTTTGAGTTTTTTTGATTGAGTGTTTTTATGAGTTCCTTAGAAAGGCTGTTTATTAGTACTGGTACAATGTATTCAAAAGTTCACTTACCATGATTGTTTAAATATTGAGGCACTATTAATTTAAAAATTTGTCGTACTTCATGGAAATGTTTTAGAACACTTAGCATTTGCCATTTGCAAAAGCTCTTGTAGCCTACCCACCTTACCACCTACCTTAATCTCCTACGACCATAGCTTGGTCGGATTTACGATGTGAAAGAATTTTCTCTAAGGAATAATGTTATGTCTCTAATAATACGAAAAGACAATTCCATCTCGGGTAACCTGTTGCAGCTTGGCAAACATCCAAGAAGGATCTTGTAGGAATAATATCATCAGAAATGTAATAGACTCTTCAGGTGATATGATATTTTAACAGTTAAAACACAGTTTCTGGGACTTAGACTTCACTGCACACATAAACACTAATCAGAGTTCGATCAGACACTATAATTATTGTTCATTTTTAATGAGATAACTACCTTAAGAGAGACCGCCTCCGTGGCTGAGTGGTTTCAGAACCCAGCCCGAAACCCAGAGTGTGTTTTTGGATGGTTTGGAAAAAAAAATAGCCCGGTTTGTGATCACCAACCCGCATTTGGCAAGCGTGGTGATTAAGCCAATACCCATCAATTGTA
Organism: Udea olivalis; assembly: GCA_947369235.1. Classification (NCBI taxonomy): domain Eukaryota; kingdom Metazoa; phylum Arthropoda; class Insecta; order Lepidoptera; family Crambidae; genus Udea; species Udea olivalis. Next base: position 14,143,557 of record OX376351.1, read on the forward strand.
GCGATGACTTGATTTCAATGATGGAGGCCTTTGCTTAGCAGTGGGACAAAATATAGGCTAACCAGGTACTTTACTTTACTTTACTTACCTACCTCAAGTAAGAGAGTTTGACCATTTTTTTTTGCGTCAAGAAATGCATTTAGGCATTCCAAAGGCCCTAGGATCGGGACACCTGGGATATGTGGGACTCAGAACTCCTGGAAAACAGAGACCCCTACCCACTAAAACCTGACGGTGGTCATCTTCGGCGCAGAATGGCAGGGACCCGGGATCCCCAACGAGGGAGAGACTCCTCGTAGGACCCTTCGGCGCGCAAGGCCGCCAGGCAGGCAGCCTCAAGAGGAGCAAGCTCAACTCCAGTGCACGATAACACTGTGTCCGAAGACACGCGTTACCGTCATCCTCGGGATCGCAAACCGAAACACACGCAGGTCCCCGCGTGCGCTTCGCGACCCCAAGGGCCTTTTAGTCGCCTCTTACGATAGGCAGGGATACCTCGGTAGTATTCTTCTCCCCTAAACGCAGGGAACAAGAGAGTTTGACCTATTTTAACTGGCAATAAAATGATAAATAAAATTATTAGGACTAAGACGATTTTAAGTACTGGAAGAAGAAGTATCTGTGTCAGAAGGAAAATTACTCTTTTTGCAATTGCTTAAAGTTCTGACGGATATGTGTGTTCGTTCTGTGGCTGTCTGTTTGTGTGAAATTTGCTTATTAGCTTGCGATTATTGAGGTGGTAAAATAGGTACTTACACCTATTAAAAAGGGATTTGACAAACATTGATTAACATAACGCTTTTGCTTGCTTGCGTTATTATAAACGGTGCTTACGTGCAATGTATAATATAAAACAGAGAGACTCTTGTAGACTGATCTTTCTGAAACTAAAAATTCTGTTCGTGCTATGTTTGTACATCTACGAGAGTGCAGTATTTGTTAAAGCGATCTTGAATTTGTTTGAGTCTAAGACACGCGCGCGTTATCAACATTAGTTAAATAAAATAGCCATTAGGACAGCCTTGTTCAGACAAAGTATCTTGTGCAACGCGCCACACATATTATTTAGTAAAATTCCCGAGTGTATTCGAAATACTGATGATCTGATAATGTTCAAAAGTAAACTTTATCAATTTATAACAGAGAAATGCTACTATAAAATTAGTGATTACCTGACAGACCGTACTATTTAGAAGCGATGCATAGTACAGTCCGATTTATTAATAAAGACATTAAACTTGTATTTTCATTAAATAAAATTCATGACAATGTCATTTAAATGTATTGATTGTTGTATCCCAATACGGCGAGACACAGATGATTTGCTTTATTTAAATTTTATCACCGTTTTGTACCTGTGATTCACAATAAATAAAATTTGAGTTTGTGCATTTTAAAATATTTCAATGGGACATGTTTTACAATTAACTACTCAGAAGTATCCACGTGTAAAATCTTTGGTAACAGTGTCAACTGTATTATCATATGCACTTCCGATGTAAACATTTACATCAGAAATGCACTCTTTCTGAGAAAGAGTCAGCCCTACCGCCACATTTGAGACGGGCATTAGTTCCTAATGCTGGTTTCGTGTCTGCCAGACGAAACGGAGTTACATTTACAGTGCGGAACAACCGCTGAATGGGAAGCAGTAGTGTATAAAAATACGAGTGTTATACATTCTAGTATTTTCTATCAGAACTCGTGAGTTTGAAGCTTCAAATCTCTGGTTGATTCCTTCTTTTGTTAAATTCGGTGAATGCTTAGGAAAATTGTTATTTCAGTGAAGTTGTGATTGAAATATCTAAACAATGCAAGGGACACGTGAGTTTGAGCTCGGCGGCCCGAGGAAATTTATCACAACGTTTATAAATCCCTATCTAAAATTTTCCGATACTTTTATCAGGCGATTTCAGATTATGGTTACATCATCCCTGACTTAAAAATCGAAACATTTGAATTTATTTATTGACTTGATCACGCCAGAGGTTAATTCCATTATTAGGTATGTTTGCGTAGTGATTTCCCTTTTTTAGCAAAAAAAAAACAGGAAATAAGCTAGTGCAGGAGCTTATTGGAGACCAGTAATTTGCGAACATTGACGACCGACTTGGTGTAATGGTTAAGAAGTTGGCTACTACACCAGATGTCGCGGGTTCGATCCCCGCACAGTACAAACATTTTGTGTGCATGAACATGTCTGTTTGTACTGGTCTAGGTGTCTCCTATGTATAATAAGTATGTATTTACAAAAGAAAATGTATTTAAGTATATTTATCCGTTGTCTAGTATCCCATAACACAAGCTTTAATTAGCTTACTTTGGGGCTAGATGGCGCTGTGTGGAATAATGTCCAGTAAAACATAAAGTTGATGGATTTCAATTGAACGATATACTAACATACACAGGTTACGTGGAAAAAACACAGGAAGCAGTCTGATGTTATTTCGATGTGCTCATTCCGATGTGTGATCTTGGCAGTCGTCATGTTATGGAGCATGTTACCAATTCAATAAGTCAGTAAATACTGATTTATTTTACTTATTTGGTAATCATAATAAATATTAACACATTGAATACGACAAACAAGCGTCTATCTGGTACAAAAAACAAAATACAACTTATTTTTCATAATTAAAAAGCCTGATTGCGATGTTAGCGTCGCTTGAAATAGGTATCATAGGAAAACTTTTCTGCTCTACCGAGTGAACGTTTATTACAAAATAAAAATATTATGGCTTGCTCGGTGTGTTATGTTAGTGAAAATTGCGCTATAGATAATCACCCGGTATTCATTGAAAAATATTAGCACTGTTGGCAGCAGTCAAAAATAACAGCTGAGTTTGGATGGAACGACCCAGCTAGGCAGAGATTCGTAGAGCGTGCTTAGCTTACACTTAGAACAGCTGTACCTTTCACTCTGTATTAGTAACTTCTTATCGATATTAAATTATTTTTCTTAGTTGAACATAAACTTAGGTATTAGTTAGAAATATTATATAGATTATTGTTATTAATTTCCAGTTGCAGCACCACCTGTATTGTGCTCTACCAACACACACATACACACACACACAGTCACACTACACATTCGGTACCGTATCTATTGTCTATGTATTGTATTACAATTATTACACTATACAATATATTGAATCACTCACCATTTATTTTTATCTATACTATAGTATTTATGATACTTATATGTATATGCACACACGTATGTCCGCCACAAATGTCCGTGCGTCATCTCAGTCTGGGCCTACTGAAAATCAGCGCCTGGGCCCATAAAGCCCAGGCTATATGCTGAGTGAGGTCCATTTGTCTTTTTGGGCATCGGGACACCGCTGTCTGATGGTATGATCTTTTTTTCCTGTTACCCATTTGTTTTGTTGTTAATGCCTACTTCTTTTGTGTTTACTTTATAAATGTAACGATGTCCATAAAGTTAATAAATGTTTTTCTATTACTAAATAATTATAACAATACTCATTATGTAAAATAATTATAAGTGTGATAAGTCTGTGCTTAGCTAAGTAACGACTATAGAACTCTGCCTCAGCACCCCGTCCCATCTAAATGCTGGAGTGGTTCTGCCGGGTTCTGCACTCTTTGCCGCGCCAATGATGGGCAAAGACCTCCATTATTGAAATCAAGGCATCAGCACAATTGAGATATTGGATTCATCATACTTGCCATTTGGCAAGCGTTAGGTGAAAAATACGGGTCATGTGCCGAAAATCAAAAAGCACACAGCTAGACTGGGATTTGTACACGGCACGACACCCCATCTTTTGGGCCTAGCTCTCTGCCAGAGAGGCGTTTGGTAAAAGTGTATTTATAAATATCCCCTGGACATTATTCCACACAGCGCCATCTAGCCCCAAAGTAAGCTAATTAAAGCTTGTGTTATGGGATACTAGACAACGGATAAACATACTTAAATACATTTTTCTTTTTTTGTAAATACATACTTATTATACATAGGAGACACCCAGACCAGTACAAACAGACATGTTCATGCACACAAAATGTTTGTACTGTGCGGGGATCGAACCCGCGACCTCTGGTGTAGTAGCCAACTTCTTAACCATTACACCAAGTTGGTCGTAAGTATATGAAAAATTGGGGAGCCTTACGATCTATGTAGGTACCATAGGTTACGGTATATATGTCGTTGGGTTTTTAACTACACCGGGTGATTAACGAAAGACTTACAAAAACAATAAACTCTCTAAGTGATGTAGAATCTATCTTTTTTTTTTATATATTGTCCGTCAAGATGACCTCACTCCACCTGATCTAAGAGATAATTAAATTAATATAATTTACTTTAATTTTAAGGTCACCATACAATTAAGTCGACAAGTCAGTATTTTTTGGATGAAAACCCTAAAAATTAGCGTCAATGTTTGTAGGGCTCTGAATGTATTTTAACAAAAACCAACCCAATCTTTTGTTTTCTGTGCAGAGCCCCCGAGGACCTCGCCGCAGCAGGACGGGGGTCTAGCGGGCACACCGCGCTCCTCGGTGGCCCCACCTGATCCTTCGCCTACCTTTCCCACGGTGAGTGAGGGGTTCAGGAGCATTGCAACATTTTACTAATAATACTAGCTGTCCGTCAACGGCTTCGCTTGCGTAGACTTGTCTATCCCGTCAAAATATAGCCTTAATTAAAAAATAATAATAGACTATGTTACTCCCTGATGATAATGTAGTTTTATATTGATGAAAGATTTTTTAAAATCGGTCTAGTAGTTTCGGAGCCTATTCAATACAAACAAACAATTTCTTCTTCATAATATTAGTCAAATTTAGTATAGATAACGTCAACGCCTTAGAATAATAACGTATAAAATAATAGTCTTCATACAACCGCCTCCTCAAAAATGAAGCACTAATTCGATCCACACATGCGTGACTATTGCTTGCTCACGTGCGGCGCGCGTTGACATTGAAAAGTGCGGAGCTGTAATGAACACTGCAAAGCGGTCCGTTTGTTAAGGGTGCTTCAAAATGGGCGCGTGAATTTGGTTTCTATATGTAATTATTCTAAGGTCAACGCCTTAGAGCGACGCCACATTTCTTTGTTACGTTGCGTCGCGTCGTGGGTTTATATGTTAATTTCAGTTAAAATTATTAATAGGAAACTGTACTGCTGTACATTTGATAGTAGGGTTCACGTTTTAAGTACAGCGTAGCGCAAGTATGATATGTATAGTGCGTTATTGCGTTGAGACGGCGAAGATATTAGAATACGACTTTAACAAAATGTAGTTACCTATAAATATAAATATATAAAATATAAATATAAATATAAATATGCGCCAGACAACACACCTCTTGTAATGGTCTCGAAGTAGGGATGAATATCCCTGTGTTACGAGGTACCACACAAGGAACTGAGCCAGGGGCGTCTCCCAGCACACCCAGACCCGAGTCAATTCAGAAAAGATCGTTTCCTGAATTGGGTCAAAACAAACTGGGAATCGAACCCGGGATACTACGGAAATCGAGGCGAGAAACCGTGCTACAGCGCACTACGCCAACCGTGCTAAACAACCTATGCTAAGCGTATGATTCAATATAGCTCATAAAATTATAAGAATGAACAAATAAATTATTGAAGTGTATAATTTTGCGAGACAACGACAGTATCACAAACATCCAAACTTAATAAATATTAGAAGCGAGAATCTAACCAATGAACAACACTTCAGGGCATGACTCAACTACTGCGCTACAAAGTCATTCAAATAAAAATAGATGCCCTTTCACATAAATAACTTGATGATTTTATGTCACGCTTAATATTTGAGGTATTAAACCGATAATATCATCTTTCTACGTCATAGTTCATATCTAGGTCGTAACGAATACACATACGCCCATGCCTTTCAGTTTAAGTAAAGTTCTAAATATAGACTGATGAGCCGGAAAACATAGTTAGTAAACACTTCATTAGATTGATTAGTAAAAAAGGTATGAACATTAATACCTATAATATTGTGAAGATTTTAATTACTAGTGTTCTTATAAGAGATATTTTTTGTCAGAGGCTTTGATGCTCTAAAAATGTGAATCTAATTTAAAGTACTGATATAATAAAAAAATAAGTTCATTAATATAAATATGTATTTTGTTGTGTTTCGTATACAAACAGATGTATTTTGTTGTCTATAATTAGTATTGTTTTTATATCTATTATTGTCTTAGATGAAAAAAAACTTCCTAGTAATGTTTCATGAATAGTTCGTGTGAATTACACGAACATTGTTTTTTGTTTTTGTGTTGATTGCATTTATCAATATTGTGAACTTTAACACTTTCATTTTCACTCAAAGAGCTTATTGATAACTAAAAAGGACCCTGCACAAAATGTAAAAGCTTTTTGGTCGATTTGACATCGAAATCGTAAAGTATAGTCCATACAGTGTGATCGATTGTGCAAAGTAACAACGTTAAATACCTGTTTTGATTGATATAGTTAAGGCTATTTAAAAGTTTTAACCACATTTGAACTGATGCAATGTAAAAAAATCAACCAGATATATTTCCTATTTATTTCGTTCGGGTCCCTTCAAGCTGAGCAGCAATATAACGTATAAAATAACATATATATAATATTAGCGTTTAGTTTCTTTACAAAAAGGATAGCTAAAAATTTCTGCTCACATTTTTTTTCTTTCAACAGATACGAGGGGTCGAGATAGGCATCGTAGTGATGGTGCTCTTGGTGTGGGTGGGGGCGATAGCGTTATTCTTCAATAGGTGGGGCAAGATCAGAATGCTTTTGCCCTATCAGCCAGATTATAAGCAGGAACAGTTGAAGGTGAGTTAATTATATAGATATACCAAGGTAGTTTTTATAATCAGCATCTTTAGTAACAAAAAACACTTATAACTTTTAGAATTTTTATCTCAAGGCAATATTAATATTACATATCTCACAATCTAATGTTTTCAATATTAAAATCCGTCTATGTGTCAAATCAACATATTTTTGAAATTAGGATTATTTCATACGAAAGAAATACCCAGAAAGCTTTTTAAAGTTCGAGTAGGTTTAGCTGTGTAAGCCAACAGATAAAAATAGATAATGATAAGAACAAAAAACACTTGTACGAGTAATTGACAGCATCTGACACAAATTAATATTTTTTAAGTCGTCCGCAAATAAGTTGTTTCCATAGAGGATAATTTTGACAGGTGGAACAGTGTCCTTCCCAACTACATCCAACGCCGATATAGGATAGCAATATGGTGTGTTCTCATTTATATCCAGAAATTGCTATTTCCTTGCCAATTCCCGTAAGACTTCTTTTCCTCTTATACCTCATATTATATTGTAATCCCTACTATTATCCTCTTTTAGTAACAAATTTCGTCGTAACTTTGTAACGATAGCTATTGGATACACTAGGCGGTAGTATTAGAAGCCAATCTATAAGTATTAGATGCCTGTAATGTTCTTTTCGTATTTCTAAAAGGACTAAAGAGCTACTTCCCCATGTTACCTTTTTCGCAGCTTGTTAACAAATGGTATTTAGTTTTTTTATCTTAATCTCAATGCTCGTTTACATTCAGCCCGTTTGAAAGGAGAAGTAAATAGGGTAAGTACGTAAACAGTAGGGCAAGTACTAAGATTTCGTGGGATGTGAGCTCGATAGGATTGCGATACGAAGTGTCAAATGGACTCGAAACACTTCCACATGTATAATAGATTGAGTGCTCACTTTGAGACGAGCGAGACCAAACTGAGAAGCTATAGGTTAATTTGTTCCACTTACAGGGTTTCCTTGCTATCTTGCGTTAGCATGTTTCCAATCAGCATTCAAAAATGATTTTACTGTTCATGACTGATGTCATATTATGTCGACAACCTTAGCCCTTTTAGCACAAAATATTGTAGCCAGCTGTAATTTTTAGTTATAAAACATTACACTCAATGCTTTGATGCCCAAAACTAAATTGGTACACTCAGCTAAGTGAGAACAGTGCTAGGGGCAGAACGTAAATGAGTGGTCGTTCGTGTTTTCAAAGTTTTCCTAATGTTTTGTTTCTTACCAGGTGCCAGGAAGCAGTGCTTTAGCAGCAGCAGCTGCTGGGGGCACATGTGGAGCCCATTCGGCTCCATCAGCATGTTCGGTAATTATAAAAATTATTATCAGTCCCTTTTTTATTCTTGATTTGATAATGCTTATCTGGAAGGACTATATAACCTAATCATATTTAGTGAATTAAATAATTCAACAGTTAATTATGTTTTCTTATGTCAGGGGTTTAACATGTAAGTTACACGATGAGACCGATATTGTTTTTTAAAACATTTGAATTATACAGGTTAACTATTCAACTAAATTTATAAATATATCTATCTTTTTATTTTGTTTTGTCGTAAACTAGGACATTGGTAATATTAGGAGCATTAAAACATACGCATAAAATATATTTCTTGAGTCATTGACCACAATCCTACATCAGTATCAGTTCAGAAAAGGTTTTTTAAAACTGAAATATGAAAACATGTATTAATTGAAATTATAGCACGTTTATTGTTTAAAGCATTATAAAGAAGGAGCCCATGAACTGATGTTACTCCACAAATCCTCATCATCATTATCATTATTCCTATCAGCCATAATTCAGAAGATGTTAAAAGAAGAAAGCAATTTTCTGGTGCGAACACAGTGAGGTTCACAAAAATTAAAACGACAATACACCCTATTTTACTTAAACCGGGAAAGAAAAAGAAACAATAGCGGGTGGTGGAACTTAACAATTTGTAGTTTACAAAACTAAACAGCCAGTGTTACTTTAATGTAATAGTCCCGAGTTCAAATCCGGCCAGAACCAAAAATTTTGTGTTCATTGTTTAGTTTCTGACTAACTCTCCGGTGATGGAAAACATCGATAAAAAACCAAATCAACCCGGATGGCGACGGAAGGCTCCCCACCTACCACGTAGGGTTCTAATTCCATTGGTGAAAAGTGGGCTTCTTAGTGTTCCGTTCACCACGACGGCACAGTCACTTGCCTCTGACTACCCCGCTTGGGAGAAAGTCGTGATGGTATGTATGTATGTAGGGCCAACCAAGACAGGCTCAAGAGCTGTGTGCTGCTGCGGCAGCACTGGTATTCTGAACAGAGTGCCGAGTGCTAGTTTCAGTGAGAGAAGTGAATGACTTCACCATCGCGTTTTGCGAGCAAATAACGCGAACTTGCATAGCATTGAGTCAGCGCCATCTAGCGGCCTTAATGTTGCCCGATTTTGCCGCTAGATGGAGCTGACTCGATTTCATACTTATTGACATATCCGTGCTCGCAAAACGCGGTAGCGAAGTCATTCACTTCTCACACTGCAACTCGTATTCGACACTTAGAACCCTGAGAGGTGGAATGTCGCCTGACGTCGTATACACATACATAATGATTTTATAATATAATTTTATGATGGCACAGTGGCGTAGTGTCCCGGGTTCGATTCCCGGTCGGGTCAATTCAGGAAACGATCTTTTCTGAATTGACTCGGGTCTGGGTGTGCTGGCAGACGCCCCTAGCTTATTTCCTTGTGTGGTACCTCGAAACACAGGGATTTAATAATCCCTACTTCGAGACCATTACAAGAGGTGTGTTGTCTGGCGCATATTTATTTATTTATTTAATTTTAGAATTAAATACTGTAATAGGTTAGAAGAAGTAAATAGTGATAGGTGAAAATGAAAAGTGTAAATTGTGGAATTACATCGTTATAAACTATTATATAAGAACGCCTTAACTCTCTGTACACAACGTGTATATTCCCGGCCTATGTATGCCTCTCATATATTGGACGTTCAACTGCCCATCACGACAGTAGATAAATAATTGTGAATAGATAAACCACCATGTGACTTACTTCGAATTATTTATTTATTAACTTCGAATTATATACATATATATTTTTGCGAACTCAACACGACAAAATTGCCTTTACAGTGTGTAAGGTTTAGTTCGGAGAATTCAAATCCTTAATTGGCAGTAGGATTTGTTATAACCAGTGTTAAGTTAATTTAAGTGCTGTGGATTTGTAGTAAATAAATAAAAAATAAAAATAACTAACTTTACTTTAAATGTGTTCTGGAAATTAAAATTCATGGCAAAATTACAGATGATGTAACACAGCTGAAAGCTAAATCATTCTCAACTGCACATTTTGAATGTTCCTACAAAAAAACGAACTCATTTGAATATGTACATTCAAGCCGTATTAGTCACCATGACACCACTTGCATAATTATGTCACGCTACTGAGACCCAAGAGACAGACATTTTCATTCCTACCTGCAATATACAGTACACCACGAGTTTTATTTGCTTTCAAAAATATTAGTTTGACAGAAAGGGAAATATCGTGATAAGAAGCGGTTACAATAAGATTACTAATAATAAGTTTTGCGTTGCAAATTTGTCACGGAAATTCAATTGTGTGATATTAAAGTAATGTTCCAATTTTAACAGGTTTTTACTTAAAACAAGTTGAATAAAATTTTAGGTGAATTTTATTTTCAGCATTTAACAATGCACTATTTTCTACACAAAAAAAATATCCTAATTTCATTCTGAACTATTTTAATGTTGTCATTAATACCGCAGAATTTTGGACCCTTTGTAAAAGAAGTTAAAGTTTATCAAAGACTGTCGTCATATTTCGTAATTTGATAATAGCTTACCATACTTCAGTTATGCTTGCTTAGTGTATTTAAAGTGTGATGCGTCAAAAAAGCTACTTAGAGGGCAAGCCACGAGGTATGCCTCTAGGGTTGCAAGTGTGAAAATAACAAACGAACATTATTAACTAAGATCTTTAACTTCGAGCAAGACTTAACACGGATTGCATGTAGAAAAAAGCCCATTCGCCTAGTTTCCTTACGAGAAAAAACAGCTTTAATTAGAAAGTCGAGCTTTTTTTTGTACTAACTCTGGTAGCTCAAGGTAAGACACCGGATTTATTTGAGCTTGCAGTAACTGAAACAATGGTGGCGTGATTCCATAAACCGCATTGCAGCAACGACAAGGTCGCGGAAATCCTGCAGCTTATGGGCTGTGTTCCACTAAGGGCACCTAAAGTTACACCTAGTACACTACGGTCAATTGTTTCCACTAAGACTTCAAAAAAAGTCTCAGTAGTTCCGCCTACAGGGCCTCGCGTATTCAGAGAGCAACAGAGGCTGAATGGGTCTGAAGTATAATGTTAGGAGTTTTAGGTATCCAACTGAAATCTTACCCTGGACATTATGTATACGCACATACATCCAATAAAAAAAAACTTCTTAACTTAAAATTTACCTATTCTGTTTCATATGATGTAGCAAACTACAAGACCAAAGTTTATCTGTTCTTCAGATATTTACAGCTAGCTTACAACACATCTGTCCTAAAATGCACTAACTTTTTCAGGATCTTTTTATGCTCTCTAAATAATATATATAACTAATTTTGTTTTTTATCAGTTGGTACTTTTATAAACTCATAATAAATATATCAAAATGATAGTGTGACTGATATATGTGTATCAAGCTAGTGAGCCTAGTTCGTCTACTGCGCCGATTGCTCAGCTTTCAGGTGCTATTCACGGAGTGCGCCTATAGTTAAGCTTTCAGGTGCCATTCACGGAATGCGCCACTTATGAAGACTATATTTAGATCCCATTGTGGCAGTTAATGACTTCGACTGATCAAATGATTGCGATGCTGATAAAGCTCAGCATTGCGACGTAGACTTAACCGCTCGACATGGATTTTTTCCTCATAAACCATTATTAAAACCGAACTTGCTTCAGTTCCGACGAGAAGGGCTTGTCGATCAGTTGAGTAATTTGTTACTTTGATTACCATCCTTTTTATAATTCAGTATACCTCGATTTCATTGAACACTAAAGATTTAAATAGTGTGTGTCAAGCAATGATAATTTTAAACCCATAGAATGTAAGAATAATAAATCAGATACATTTACCGGCAGTTATCGTGAGTTAACACTTATAACTCACGATAACCTGCCGGCTGCTGATTAGTGTATTATTTATTTTAGTAATTATAACTACTAAAATAAATAACACTAACATAAAATAAATTACTGCAATAATGTGTATGTTTACGTTGAAATAATCATAACTAATCGATAATTTATTTATTCATGCACTTGGCCGCCCTGAGCATATGGACTATATGAGCCCTGCCTACTGCCTCTTCATCTTACTCACTGGGCCATGTCAATGCATTTAGTTCCTCTACATAATTCTTTCCTCGTTTCTGATCTGCTCAAACATGGGTAAAGATAAACATGTGGAATAAATTCAGCATCTGCTGTTTTACCAGCCCTGATCCAATTCAAACATAAAACAGTCTTTAAACTTCTAGGGAGTGCAGTTTCATGATCTCGAGCCCTGGCCATTTTCGCTTTATGAGGACTAAGTAAAACATGATAGGAGCCGCAATCACTGTTGGTGAATGCTAGGGTTGTGGTTGGCAGACATTCTAAAACAAATATTGTTTAATTTTTTATTTTATTTTTATATAAAATGGGTTTGGGTTTGGCCTCCGGCTTGCCTGGTGGAAAGCGATGACGAGGCAGAAAGTTGGACACGCTTACCCAGAAAATGCCTATTCACTCTGGCCTTGAAGGCACCAAGATTTGCCGCTGTACTTGTAAGAATTGATCTACTTTAAGCCATGATCATTGTTTCACTGCTGAACATAGGCCTACCCTATATTAAAGAGTAGCCAATCACGTGGCTTTTAAACGAATCAACTTACAGGATTTGTGGATATTGTGTTAGGTAATTTAGTTAGTATTTGGTTCATATATATCCCTTTTGCTGGTTGTATTGTTTTGTAAAAATAACTGGTATACCTCTCGCCATGCCTCGTGACCTCGGACTTCCCTATGAGACCACAATTAAGTGATCTTGCAGAAGACGGCGACAAGAGTCATACTTTAAATCAATTTCAATCACAGACATGAGGTCTGAGGAAAACATTGGGAATAGTACATCATCATTTTCTAAATCGAAATATGTATGAGTTTTGCAGACAGATACCTACCTACCTGTACCTGTTGTAATAACCCAATGAGTGAATGTAAGCAGTAGCATTTTGTATTTTTATATTCAAACCGCAACCCTGGTTGAAATGCGTCCATTCAAACATTTTACGGATGTGATAAAACTTGTTGTAAAACTCATTTTATTATATGTTATACTACGTTTCTTTGTTCTGCGCAAATAAAGAAAACGTTGTCATTTTCCCGATTACTTTTAAATTCCATTTCATTCCAACTAACACTAAATTTCGAATTAGGTCATTAAAATGTCTGTGTGCTTACTACGTTGTTAAACCTTTTTGAAGTCTTCTTTTAAACTAAGTTGAAACCAGACGTCTACCATGAGTTGCCACTTTAAATTTACGGTATCGTTCGCGTGAAAAATTGTATTGGGATTTGACATGACATGAAATTACATGACATGACACGACATGACAATGTCAAATCACAGTACATTTTTTACGCGAGCGATAACGTAAATTTAAAGTGGCAACTCGTGGTAGACATATATTACTGTATGTCTACCACAAATGACAGCCGAGAGCTTTTGCGTAAATAGCGTTGACGTTGTTGTATGTGATTTCGTACGGAGCGCCCCTGGTGATTTAAAATGGAACCGAAAAAGGTATACAAATTTCTGAACCGAAAGATTGCCGTAAATGTGATGGAAATGTATGGTAGACTTACTAGAAAGCATTGCCGAAACCGTTATTGAAAAAAAGATTTTTAAAACGGCACAAACAGCTTCTTGCACAGGATGTTGTTTTAGCGCGATTATTTATGGAAACGAATAAACCCGGCTTATTCCGCAATCACACTACTGGGTGGCTAGCCAAGAGCGACCTGCCACGACGATTTCTACAATAGAAATCGTTTGAATGTAAGGGGATGACTTAAGCGCCAGCGACCGCTAATGGCATTCACATACATTTGAACGATTTCTATAGTAGAAAACGTCGTGGCGTGTTGCTCTTGGCTAGCTCCCCTGATCTATTCGTACTCACAAAATTAAAAACAAAAATAATTGGGGATTGATGGTTGTCTCAGAAATCCATTGAGAACTAACCGTAAGTTATTATGACAAAGTCCACGCTAACTATAATGAGCCCATCAATTAGAACTTTACCAAAGTTGGGCACTCGTTAGAGACTTGTCCGGTTCCCACGGCGTCATTATGGCCGAATGTCTCTACTTAGGCTTAGAACGACAATATTACTAAGTAAGTAGCTTATAATACGAGAAAAACCAGAGGCCTGAATCCAGCTATCTCGGTGCGTAGTGGCCTACGGATAATTAGAAAATAAAATTAAATGAGTTGAATAAGGCGGGACCAGTTAATAAGTGCTCTTTAAAGAGAAATGTTGTTTTTTAACGAAAGAAACTTGTAGGAAAATTTCATTAGCCTACTTTGTACATATTTACATTTTTTTAACCATTTAATCAATAATAATTCAAAAAAATATGTAGCACTGGTAATGTTTGTTCCGTAAAATATTAACTATCGGTGTCAAATGTTAAAAAAACATTTTTTTATCAAACTATAGCGTCCTAATTAAACAGCATCCTACTAACTTTAAATTCCGAAAACAAAAATTTAAATGAATGCGTCGGACATTATTTAAGTATAAAATGTTATGTCTTAAGCTTAAGTTAAGGTTAGTTTAAAGATACAAGAAATTACGAGTAACATCAGTATTACCTCTAACTACCTATAAGCCCTTCCTGATCAATTTCACACAGATACATCAATCAGTCACATCACTAATGATTGAGATGAATCATTACTGACGTAATATAATTAACTGATACGTAATAACATTGACTGTTATCCAGTATAATCCGGTTAAACCCGGTCTACAGCGCAAAAAATGTAAAACCGGATAAAAAGCCGGACGTGGGCGGTGACAAATGTGGCCCCGTTTTTTGCTGGTGCTAATACTACACAGTCAATAACGCTTTTATTTATTTTTCATAAAAGTACTTTAGGCGGGAGGTTTTTATTGTTATGTGTTTGCTCTCCAACATTTCTAATAAAATAGTCCCAATAAATTCAAAGGTCAGGAAGCCGTTAGACACAAAATAAAAAGTTAACAGTAGGACCGCTCAAGCCTTTTTCTTAAACTTGCGTGACTGCACTACTATATTTGCTCTGAATCTTCAAAATGAAGTAGGTCGGTCCTACATGATAGAACCAGCCAAAAACAATTTTCATAATTTGAAAAAATGCACCAAGTTCCAATAAAACAGAAACTCTCACGACAGTCCGACTGCCCGCGATACTGATGTTCACCGGTATCGCCTGTGAACTCACTGTGTCTGTTGCGTGATCAAGATGGCGGGTTTGTTCTAAGTGGACTATCTGTTAGAGGCGCCGCGCCGCATGCGTGATTCGTGCTTTGGATGCGTACGACTCAAAGCTTCTCGATATGCTGGCCTATAGGAGAGGCCAATATACGGCCTTTATATACGATTTGTATAATAATGATGGTAATGTATTTTATGCTATTTCCTAACAAGGTAAAGGTCAATTTATTTTCTTTGATTACCAAGATACGTAATTAGGCATTAGCTTTCAGAATCGTCTTCATTTTAATAATTAATCTTAAATGACTAAGACAAGCTTTAACCTGTGGCTTCTTTCGCGTCTATGAAGTGAAATTATATTAGATTTTTTTGTTTTTATTTGTACGTATAAGTACCGAACTTCCACCTAGCCAGTGGTGTCTAAGTGATGCTAGTGAAAAATATTACATATGTTTGTTTTAATTTTATTATTCATTTATTAAAATACTTCATTCTTGTATGACATTCATTCCTTTCAAGAAATAAAATAATTAATATTCAATTTTATTGGTTATGATTTTGTTGTTTGATGCTGGTCACACCGATGCAATGCGTTGACATTTACAAATTTTGTTGACAAAATTGATACTATTCATGAGATCATTGTAGGTACCTACTTTTCCCTGTTAAAATAGAACTAAAAGTATATATGCAAACATACCATTTCGGACTACCATTATGTACGCGCGTATAAGCTCGATTATGGAAGCATATATAGTGCGTGATGTAGAGCACGTGTAAGCGCGTATGCCGAAACGACCGTATACGCGCAAAAAGAGCGCTAGCCTGAAACCATTCGCCATTGTACATTGTTCATGAGAATGGCTATCCATGCAAGAATCAGGCCCTTGAACCAGTGCAGTGTCGTGTTACAACACCAGGGACTAAATGCAATCTACTAATGCACTTTCATCCTTTTACTAAGCGGGTAGGTCATTGGTGTAAAAATTTGATGAGCCCCTAAATTTCCTCTATCTGAAAGAAAACCGTATTCCAGATTCAAATGGGTAGTAAAAACAGATTCCGTGAACGGTTAGGCAATCTCATTACGGTCGTTATCGTAACCATCAACCGATCATCGATGTCAGTGGTTCCAATATCTA
The DNA here is from genome assembly GCA_947369235.1 of Udea olivalis. Taxonomy (NCBI): domain Eukaryota; kingdom Metazoa; phylum Arthropoda; class Insecta; order Lepidoptera; family Crambidae; genus Udea; species Udea olivalis. Next base: position 14,160,081 of record OX376351.1, read on the forward strand.
GGTAGAATCTTATCCATCTATGGTAATATAAAACTTTAAGTTTTGAATCTAAACTAAATTGCTTTTGAAATAATATACAGGGGAAGTAGACCCAGTAGACTGGTCTTAACTTACCCTTCTATAAACGAGTATATTGAAACGCAGCTTCTAAAGCTGAGCTAATATTCTGCCATGACATATTGCTTTTGTGAAAGTACCACCCATTTTGAAAAATTTTATTGATCCTTTATTTGATTTATTTACATCCATTCAAGTATAAAAGCTTTAAAATTGGCAACCACACACCTGAAAGGCCATTTTACTGGACTTAAATTTTTTTTGAGCCAGTGCTCACTTTTGTAGACTCAAGCACTAAATTACCAGCTGCCCCCGTGTAAATAACCATATCAGAAGTAACGTCTGAATATTAATAACTACATTACGTAAATATTAATTAGATTAGCTAGAACCACTTTTTTGCAAACAAGTGAAAACAGTACCTACTGTGATGAAGTGAATTTTTGGGCTACTGTCAATAAATATTCTTCGTTATAACCGTTTGTGATGATGTTTTCTTAAGAAATAATTCTAAAAAAACCAGAAATACCTTAATTAAATTACTGAACTAAGGTATTCCTTGTAACCTACTCCTCTTGACTTTAAAAAAGTAAGATTATTCTACTAAAATAAACCGTGATGATCATAATGAACAATTCAAAATTACTACACATACACGTTTCACCTGCCTGGGGTGAAGTGGGGTAAAAATAAACATTTTTAAAGCACTTTGCTAAGCTCGTAACCCTCGCTGGACCTGTGTCATGCTAATCAGGCATAAGTATCAATTGACCTCAAAATAAAATGCAGAATAAATATCTACTTATTTATGCTTTTTTGCTAGATGTTAGCAGTGGACCTTTTAGATCTTCGGGTTTTTTTTGTTATTTTTTAAGTTAAAGTCATTAGTTTTCAAATAACTTAACAGTATTGCATGATTTTTTTAAATTACAATATGAAATAAAACGAATAACATTTTAAACTTTCTTTTGGCATGTTAACTACAAAACTTTATCACTACGGGTATTTGCAACCGTTTATTTAGTTTTCGTTGCAAAAACCCGGTAGTGTTAAAGTTTATTTTAATTGAAACGAACTACAGTCAACGCATAAGTTTGCTGAATATGAAAAGATTAAGTGTCTTTGTATTTGATTTGTTGTCTAGCCTAACGTGTCTTTCGTGCACGACATTTCAAATAATGTATGGGGTTTATTAACAAGCTTGCTGACTGCGGGGTGATGAAATATTTTAAAAAAATAACAAATATACGGTTTGTTGAACTGAGAACTTAATTTGCAACCCCGAAAAAGCAGTATTTTAATAATTATGTCTAGCCAACAGGCCAACGTAAACTAGAGAGACTATCCTAGGTTATTGATAGAGTTTTATCAAGTCAATGTGACATGGTTTTTGTCATTGACGACCAGTAGTAAATGTATGTGGAGCGTGGAATTTGGTCGCTGGGGACTGATAGGTTATATGATTAACACCTCCGACATCAATATTTTGTAGAGCTTGGAAATGGAACATACAACCTGCGCGTTCGAGTAGATATAACTGCCCAAGCTAACACGCCAGTCAGTTTAAAGACAGTTCGATAAATATACTCGTAGCTCCTAGCAGCTAATACCTACTATTTCCAAAAATCCTCTAGCGCTGTGTGCTAAGAAAAATTAATCCTATAAATTATTCAGCGCTGAAGCCGTCGCGTGGAGGTTTCTAGGGATTTAATAGGCTTAGGGCTCGTAATCGACTAGCTTACGAATCACCCTTAAACAGTATTAATTCCCTTTTTATTATACTCCCAAAATAGGAGCAAATAGGATTAAAAGCAACGTTAAGCATTATTTATTGAGATTATGAAGCACATTCTATATTATAAGTTGTTAGTTATTTACATACAATTTGTAATCAAGTGCAATAAAAAGTATTTGAAAACAGTCAAACGATTCAACTATTTATATTTTGTGACAATTACAGATGCACTAGGTGTAATTACTGTAATTGTCACAAAATATAAATAGTTAAATCATATTTTTACAAATGTAATTTTTCTAATGCGAAAGTAACCATGTCTGTTTGTAGTTTTTACGTCTAAACTTACTTAAAATTTTGTTGAATTTGAAATTTGAATATAGAGTGCGTTACTTCAGCGGGAAAGTAGCTTCTAGAGTGATTTGAGTAGAACGTAAAATTAGTGAGATATATGCTGTGGATGTGCGCGGCATAAAAAAATTGTGGGCGTTGTGGTTTTGGAAAAAAATGAAAAAAACGATTCCTGCTGCAGTAACGTTGTTCTAGCAGGAAAATTCTAAACGAATGATCGAAGAGAAAAATGTTGTACATTGGCAGATAGCTTTCTTCTGGGGAAACATGTGCGCCAAAAATATAATATGTGGGGCTTCAGGTTTTCGAAATATTGCGTTTCCTGCTGGGGTAACGTTTCGCGGAATCGTGTTTCTCTCAAACCATGGCATGTGCGTCTCTTTAATAAACATTCACTTGTAGCTCTTGATTTGTGCTTGCGGCACATATAATAAGATTTTGAAAATTATTCTTACATTTTCAGTAATTAAGGTGTCTCAAAAATCTGAAAAAAAATCACAGCGCCTAAATGAGAAACTGTATCAACTCGCTGAAAACTGCATTCGATTCCGCTTTACACATCTAATGGTCAGAAAATGTTTCAAAAGTTTACATACATGCTTTATCGAATAAGAGATCGAAATAACAAAACCACCGGTACATAACTTTGACGTCAAAATATAAGAAATCAGTTCATCCTGAGATAAGTGAGTGTTAACCAAAAAACAGTGAGTTTCATAAAATAACACTGTCAAAATTTTCAGCCTCCAATGTTTCGTATTTATAGAGAAATAAACAAAAATCAAAACCTTTCAACAACGACTGATTATCCGACCAAATTCGAATGACTACGAAAAAGCGACGGTTTCATACAAATCAATGACCTTCTTAACTTACTCACAAGATAGTTTTGGCTAAGTACACTGAAGTAGAAAAACTCAACTTAAACAAATAAACATGTACCTAATCTATGACGTTTTATTAAATTATTGAAGATGTTTAAAACTATATTTTTTAAATATCTGTGAATAAAGACGTGTTTGTTACGAATACCTATTACAAAAATAAACATGCAGATACAGTTTATAAATAAAAAACCAATTAACACAACAATGAAACCATACATAAAGTATATATTTTGATTTATGCTTCAAGCAAGATGAATTATTAGCATCCATCAATACCTACCATATTAATCCCTTTTTGACATCACCTTTCGCCGCTGTTTCGCACCCATTGGCCCCGCGCTACCCGCTGCTGGCGTCACGAGGAGTTGCTTTGTCTAGCTTGGAGTGAGTGAGACAGCTAGTAAGCGTGCGGCATTAGTGGAAAAGAGGCGGTAGATGAACGCCACTCTGTTATTAACAGTCATGCGAAGTGTTTTTTCAATATGAAGTGCGTCTGGGCCAGGGTTACCATTGCTACGGCGATTGCCGTTTTTAAGGGAAATTCGACCAAATTAAAGGGAAATTATTGGCGTACGGGCACATCAACTCTATCGCTAACTGACAAAGACTTTTCATGGGTTGTTTTTGTCTGAAGAACGAGTGCAGTTTGTCGCAAGCCAATCTTATTCTTTTTTGAATCGCATAGTTAAGACAATTACCCCCTACCAAACACGGTAGTCAAAAATTTGGCAATGGCAACACTATTTTGCCGAGTCGGAGCTCTGTCGGACGCTTGTTAGCAACTGTGACGTCTGTGACGCTTTATTACTAAACTTGTTGTTGTTTGTTGATAAACAAACAGTTGCAGTTCTCATGGCACGTTTGTTGCGGTGATGCAACCGGCATTGATAATAAATAACAATAGTGAAATTAGAAATTAGTTGAAAGTGGTGTTATAATATTCATATTCAAATAATTGGCACTTATCAAGTTACGATGACGATCTGCAATGGTAAGTATTTAAAGGTATTGTTTGACTTATTTAATTAACACTTACCTACCAAGTACCAATACTAAAATTTAAACTACTATTAATATTTTATAGATGAAAGTTTGTTTGTTTTGATTAGGCTCCGAAAATACTAGACCGATTTTGAAAATTCTTTCACCATTATAAAGCTAAGTAAGTACGTGATTATCAGGGAGTGAATGAGACTTTTTCTTAATCTAGGCTATGTTTTGGCTATGTTTTGTATGTTAAGGCTATGTTTTGATGGGAAAGACAGTCGCTGACGAACATTTAGTCTAACTTCTTACTAATATTAATTTCTAATTACTTTACTAATCTTACTTAATCCTACTAATACTATACTTATTATATTATAATGCGAAAGTTTGTAGAATGTTTGTTACTCTTTCACGCAAAAACTACAGTAAGTACGAATTTAGATGGATCTCTATAGTAATACAGCTTAGACATAAAAATAACATAAAAATAAGCCATACTTACTTTAAGAACATAAATTAAGAGGATAAAATGAGAATTTCAATTTAAAATTAAGCTCTTTCATATAGGCTCATAGGTATAAGCTTTCATTCACATTTTTAAATTTTACTCTAATCTAAGATGAGGTTCTAATTATTGCCAAAAACCGATTGAACGCGATTGTACGGGCAAGAGTTTAGTGTAATACGTCCAGTAAAGAAGGTCATCCATATGTATCAAGCCGTCGCTTTTTCGTAGTCATTCGAATTTGGTCGGATAATCAGTCGTTGTTGAAAGGTTTTGATTTTTGTTTATTTCTCTATAAATACGAAACATTGGAGGCTGAAAATTTTGACAGTGTTATTTTATGAAACTCACTGTTTTTTGGTTAACACTCACTTATCTCAGGATGAACTGATTTCTTATATTTTGACGTCAAAGTTATGTACCGGTGGTTTTGTTATTTCGATCTCTTATTCGATAAAGCATGTATGTAAACTTTTGAAACATTTTCTGACCATTAGATGTGTAAAGCGGAATCGAATGCAGTTTTCAGCGAGTTGATACAGTTTCTCATTTAGGCGCTGTGATTTTTTTTCAGATTTTTGAGACACCTTAATTACTGAAAATGTAAGAATAATTTTCAAAATCTTATTATATGTGCCGCAAGCACAAATCAAGAGCTACAAGTGAATGTTTATTAAAGAGACGCACATGCCATGGTTTGAGAGAAACACGATTCCGCGAAACGTTACCCCAGCAGGAAACGCAATATTTCGAAAACCTGAAGCCCCACATATTATATTTTTGGCGCACATGTTTCCCCAGAAGAAAGCTATCTGCCAATGTACAACATTTTTCTCTTCGATCATTCGTTTAGAATTTTCCTGCTAGAACAACGTTACTGCAGCAGGAATCGTTTTTTTCATTTTTTTCCAAAACCACAACGCCCACAATTTTTTTATGCCGCGCACATCCACAGCATATATCTCACTAATTTTACGTTCTACTCAAATCACTCTAGAAGCTACTTTCCCGCTGAAGTAACGCACTCTTGAATATAGCCAACGTGTGAAAATTCCCTTCCTAACATTGAAAAATAATTCTGCATAGCTTTAAATTCATATATCAGGTTTATCGACACAAGAGAAGAACTTTATTACCTATTGATACACTCAGATTGAGTACTAGCAGAGGCATTCTAAACATCTTGAATGACGTATAAGAGTAACTCGTCTTTCAACAACACGATCAGTAAAACTGGGCACATAAAACCAAAATGCGCTGCAAATACTAAATTACTTCAATTTATTACGCTCTATTGATTCGTAGACGGTTACACTTGTACGAATTGTTTGAAATCAGTTTTCACTAGTGTTGTTAAGCATTTCCTGACAATGAATCTATCGAATTTATTTAATATGTTAAGTTGTGAAAAATGTCCTGAGCAAGTTGACTTTAAAGTTAGGAAAATCTCAATCTTCTGAAGCCTATGTATACTATCGGATATAAATAAAAAAAGATATAGAAATACTTTATTGTGCAAGAAATAAGGTACAGCAGCAGATCTTATTGCTAAATAACAAACTAGAGCTCTTATTTCTACTTTTACATGTGTACACACCTATAACCATTGCAACTAATCCACTACATGTGATACAAACATGCAGGGTTACTTATCTCTAATGTAAATATTCTTGTATACCTAAGAAAGACTTTTTAACTAACCAAGCTTTGATGTCTTTTTTTAAACTTTGCAAATTTGTACACTTTAATCATCTGGTAAATTATTAAAGATTTTAATCAGATTTTAGTTTCGTGGCCTAGTGGTTCAGCACCCGAACTCAGATCGTGGATCGTGTGGTCCCGAGTTCAAATCTGGCCAGAACCAAAATCTTTGTCATCATCATCGTGCGGTCTATCCCGGTTGTGACCCCACACACTGGTGTGTGGGTTCCCAGGGTCGGCCTTTATTATTTTCTTGGCCCAATTCACGCGGTCTTGTGCATCATCAGTGGTAAGTTTGTTGGCACGCATGTCACCCTTAACGACGTCGAGCCACTTCTACCGATACCTGGATACGCAGCTTCTTGTAATACTAATTGACTGATCCGGCGAAGAGCAAACACGAAACTATCCAATTTGGAGAAAATATCAGATATTTGTTTTTTCCAGTCACAGAAGTGGTCTAGAGTAACGCCTTAAAATTGTATTTGTGTCACTTCATCTATAATTTGTCCGATTTAGATTATTCAAACTACGGCTAAAAAAAGGTATTAGTGTGTTTATAGTCCATTTGCTGTTTCTCACAATAGGTAAACTGCACCTTAGTAGCTGGTGTAGCTATGTGCTGGTTTATCTCATTATTAATAGCTTTTGCTCGCCGCGTTGTACGGCCGTACACGTTTTTACTCTTTCTGTTTCCATTCTATATAGCTATATCCTCACTCCAGATGACGGTTATGCTTTTAGCTAAATAAAAAAAAAATGGCATTTTTTACAAGGAGTATTGGGGTATGGTATTAAAGATATTTTCATCGACCCTTTCACAACACTAATTTCCACGTGCATGGCGCGCGCTCGTAAACCACTGCATCTGTTTTATCCGCATTTTGTTGCTTTCTGAACTCACGTAGACAGCATTGGATTAAATCCAAAGAGCATAACGTATGTTTCAGTGTGCAAAGGCACAGAACGCGCAGTAAAACGTTCGCAAATGGCTTTAAAATTGGTTTTGCGGAAATATTATTTATGAAGAAAGCTAAGGATATGGACCAAGTATCTTGTTGGGTATATGCTCAAGGTATATGAGGTTATTGATAGTGAGTATAAAAATGTAATCAGTTCATCTTGCTGACAAGCTTTTCAGAATTTTTCGCAGGGATCTTTCTTCCAAATCCAAAGATTCAATTACATCCAAAAATTGTCTTATTTGGGTGACCCCAAATAAGACAATTTTTGTTCACTGTTTCAGTTAACTGTCTATGAATGTGACACATTCTTCTCAAGATTTCAACGCTTCAAAACAATTGATATTCACATAATCTAGAGGCGTTTGATATTCTTTGGTTGGAAGATCACTGATTTTTATATCTAAAGATAGAAAAACTGACACTGATTTTGATGTCATCTTTCAGGTAAGCAAAGTATTTCGGGTTTCAGGAAACAAACGGTTTCTGTTTCACCTTAAAAAAACACTAAAATCAGTTAAGTTTGTACTGATGTTCAACAAAAACCACTGAACAAATCTACGCTACTTTATGACTCTTAACACATCGGTCGCCAAATTACCGGCAAGCAATATAATATCTATTGTGTCTCGTTCGCGGCGACAAATGTGTTAATCGCAAAAAGACAATAAAAAATAAAAAAAGAGTTTATAAACTATTTATCATGATAATTTTAACAGCTCACAATAGGGATGGGATAGTTTATAATCTCTGGGGAATCGATTCGATTTTCGAATCATTGTGTAACTTGGACTCTTCCGTTTATTTTAATGTGCATTATATAAATAATTAAAAGAAAATATTAAGACTATAAAAGCCCTCAAGTGAATTAAATAAATAAGGTAGGTATTAGGATTCAAAGTTATTTATTACTAATATAATGGTCCACACCCTAAATCACTTTCATAGTCATCATTGTCAACATCAATAGATGAACTGTCCCTTGAGTTTATTATCAATTATTGTTCATAAACGATGTTCACAAAGTTTATAATATGTTAGATTAATTTGGTTTCACAGCCGATTTTCTATTATCTTTTGTTATTCGTTTACAAGGGACTTCACTAAGTGGGCGGTACCCGTCAATAAAGTACGGTATTATCTAAAGTACACTTTACCGAAAATAATGCAATACTTCATAGGCGTGAACTGTCAAAATTATCATCCTAAATTGGACAAACTATAACTGACTAACATTTACTGACATACTACTATACACTGCTGTCATACCTTATGCTAATAGGAACCTTATGTTAATTATATGCGCAAAGTTTGATTAATTATAATAGTACTGTGGCAGCTTGATAAAATTGTGCTCAGAAACAATGTGGTTCGCTTTGTTAAAACAAACAATACGTTAAACCTTGTACCATTGAGTGAACTCTCTAAAGGTTCTGCCAGTGGGCATAAGCTGATATTGTTTCAGGAGATGAATACCTACCATTTTCGAACTATTGTTGTAACCGGAAATGTGTTTAAATGATATCGTACGCTTACAACGCAATCCTAAAATTGGGGAGGGACACTATTGTCGTAATGGTGTATGAATTTCAAACAAGACTCGAATGACATTTTGTATTCAGAACTGATTCACAAACTGAAGAAAATCGGCCTACCCATCTGAAAGTGTTTATATTTTTGGAACAATACAGGAAAAACTTTCAATTATAACCACTTTTAATTTAAGTTAGTTCTAAACGGAATGACTCTTCTACTTTTTGTATGGTAACCAATAGCTTTCATTGATTACCTTCCCTTGAGTAACACTCGTTATACCAACAGTATGTAACGAACATACATACATACATACCATCACGCCTTTTTCGCAACGGGGTAGGCAGAGACCACATCTCCACTCACAACATGAACGTAAAAATGCATTGAATAAATATATCCATGCAAAAACCTGATTTTACAATGATTTTACAAATAAAGTTCGTAAATTAGGATTGTTATCTTCACAGATGGGTACAAGTATTTATTGGACGACCAGTATGTCTACCAAGAGTTGCCAATTTTAATGTACATTATCGTTTGCGTAAAAAAATGTATTGGGATTTGACATTTTCATGTCAGGTCATGTCAAATCCCAATACATTACGCGAACGATAATGTAAATTTAAAGTGGCAAGTCGTGGTAGACGTACAGGTTATGTTCATCTCCTAGCGATTTTAACGATCTCTGGAAAGTTTATGTTTAAGTATTATGCTATTGACATACCCCAGACTCCCTCGAAAAGGGCCTCTCTCTTTCATTAAGAAGAACTTGGAGGGTGCATACATGTCTACTGTCCAAGTGGTAGCATTGCAATGTGGGCAAGAGCCACCATTTTTTTTTATGTAGAAAATCTAAATTATTCAGTCGTAATTTTTTTAAAACGCAGCCTAAGTGGAGCTAGATTTTGATTTCACCTTTTAAGGTCACTAACATAAGAATAGAATATATTTTTATATTTTCGGAAACTCGAAAACAAAAAGGTAACTACCTATAACTATTCTAAGTGGAGTTTTTCGCAAAATAACCATGACATAAAGATGAGTCATGCACTCAGAATAAAATGAATCACGTCCAACCGTGGGTGAAATCTAAATGTTAATTTGTAAAAACAGAAAGCTATAAGCTAGAGAAATTACATGAATAACAAATCTGCGCGTAGGACTTTGGTCATTCACTGTCTACTGTTTTGAAAGTAGCTGACTCATTTCGTGACATTTGAAATGAACTATCATTCACGATGACTATTAGCTATTAACCAAGCGGTTTGGGTTCACTAGACTTTTGTAGTGGCATCATTATGTACACGATACGACTGATGTCCAGTTTAGCGTCAAATAAAAACAAAGAAACGAGTTACATTTTGAAATCTTAGTTAACGAGCGATTGCCAACAGTCCGACACTCAAAAAAATGTTTCTTATAGAAAGGTGATAGCAAGCGATATCGCCTAAATAAATACAACGGCATCGTCACTTTTCAGAAGAAAAAAAAATTGAAAGAATGAAATAAATATAATTTTCACTACTTGCTGCGAGTAATCTATAACTTTGAATCACTATGAAATTAACATGCTGTGACATCGCATACATATGCATAATTTATAGCAAATACCTATTTCAGCCATCAGTTTCAGGGACGTGTATATTTAGCACATATCATTACTGAAAGACAATAAAAGTGTACATAAAAAATCCACCTGTTCACATAAATTGGTCCTTTGATCTGCTCTCGAATATAAAGACTAGGGATAACAAGATGGCGAAATTACAAAGCTTCACTTTGCTAGCAAATAAATTGGCTAAATCCGCTCTTTTACTTACAAATTCAATTCAATTTTGATCAAGAAACCAGAGATTCAAACGTACAGATATCACCTTTCTACTTAATATTGCGTTGGTTATACACATGGGTTGTAATCCTGTGCAATGCCTTTTAGGATGTAATTTCAGACATGACCTAATAATGAAGTATTGCATTGTACTAATGAGTGAGGGAAACTAATTTTGTTTAGACTGATATATATATATAGAATGATAATTCGAAGTCTACTATTTTTACTTGGTTGGAAATAACTTTTAACAAATGCTTGTAGGTGAGATGAAGGTACGAAGAACTGTTCGAAGTATGAGCCGTCTAAACTCAGGTTTAAGCTACATTTTACCTAATAGTTATTAGGGAGCGTCGTGGCCTAGTGCTTTAGCACTCCAACTCGGATCGTGGATCGTGTGGTCCCGAGTTCAAATCTGGCAGAATCAAAACCTTTGTGTTCATTGTTTAATTTCCGACTAACTCTCCGGTGATGAAAAACCTCCATAAAAAAATCAACCCGGATAGTGGCGGAAGGCTCGCCACCTACCACGTTGGGTTCTAATACCATTTGGTGTAAAATGGGCTTCTGAGTTTTCTGTTTATCATGACGGCAACAGTCACTTGTCTCTGACTATCCCGCTTGGGATAAAGTTGTGATGGTATGTTATGTTGATTATTAAGGATATGCGCCAGACAACCACACCAATTGTCATGGTATCGAAGTAAAGATAAATATCCTTGTGTTACGAGGTACCAGACACGGATTTAAGCTAGGGGCGTCCCTCAGCACACCTAGAGCTGTGCCACTTTAGACAGGCTAGTTTTTTTAATTAACCTGATCGGAAATCGAACCCTTTAAACCATTGGTTTCCAAAGTGTTCTAGGTTGACCCCAAGGGGTCCACAGGATATTCGAAGGTGGTCTTTATTGGCTTAAAAAAATCGAACTATTACCATCTTTAGACTAGCCAAAATCCAACTTTTAAAATTAAATTGATTTTATTGGGAGAAGCATAAAATTAATGCAGATGTGGTTGGCGGTATTAAACCTACATAAAAAATAGGAGACGTGTTTACATATACTGGAATTTATTCTGGATCTTACATTATGTAAATTCATAAAAATAAGGAAAATCCGTTTCACTAACGTAAAAATCTTTTATGAATAAAACAATCGCAGGATCCTTCCACCAAAATAACCTAATTCTTTATAACCGTTTGCAATACTTCTCAGAACCGAAGCCTTTGTTTTAAGATTCCTTTTTCAAAGCACTCAAGGTGATACGAAGGAAAACCAAACGTGGTTTCGTTGTTTCTTAAAAAGGATGAAACTTTTGCATTAACTCTACGGACGGGTAGTATCTACACTAATGTTATGAAGAGGAAGGATTATAATAATAATAAATAATTTATTTAACAAAAAACATGCTTGAGTACATACATCGCAAAATATTATGAAATGCCTGTAGATGATAGAATACAGGGTGAGTCTAACATGTTCTGCCTAAATAGGCGTTCAAATTTCAAGTGAGGTCGTGGAATCTTTGTTACACGAGGCTGGATTGAAAAGTATCCGGCCTAACTAAGAAAATAGTAACACACAAAATCAGCTATATTTTAATTTTTCTACGTAATCACCATCAAGTTGATTGCACTAATGCCACCTCACCTTCAAAGCTTTTAGACCATGAAAAAATAAAATTGTCCTGAGAGTCAAAATACGCATCTACTGCTGCTTTGACCTCATTGTTTGTCGAAAAATTCTTAACTCTTAAATGTTATTTTTAGGTTAGGGAATAGCAAGAAGCCTGATGGTGCCAGGTCAGGTGAATTAAGGCGAATGCTGCAGCAGTTCAAAGCTACAGTTATGAATTTCGGCCATTGATTGCACAGATGTGTGAATACGGGCATTGCCTTGATGAAAGAGGACTTTTTTCTGAGCATTCCTGGGCGTTTTTCTTTTATTTCCTCACGCAAACGACGTATGAAGGTGCAATAGTAATCAGAGTTTATATTTTGGCATTTTTCAAGCTAATCAACCATAACCACACCCTTCAAGTCACAGAAAACTGAAGCCATAACTTTATTTACCGACAAAATCGTCTTAGCTTTTTTAGGGGGTGGTGACCCAGGTCTTCTCCCTGTTTTGATTGTTGTTTTATTTTTGGTGTACTGTGATGAACCCAGGTTTCGTCCATAGTAACAAATAGACTGGAAAAATCATCGGGATGGGCTTCAAATAATGCCAAACAGTCGCGTGAAATTGTCAATCGCGTTCTTTTTTGTTCGACTGAAAGCCGCCATGGCACCTACCTCTCTGACACCTTGTGAAAACCCAATTCGTTGACTTTCATGTTTTGTAATTGTTAATTAGAGATGCCTTTAATCTCTGCTATCTCTCTCATTTTTAATCTGCGGTCTTGCAAAACTGAATCAAGTTGAAGGCCTTCCAGGGCGGGGTCGTCTTTCACGCTCTCTCTACCACGTTTAAATTCTGCTTATCCTTTTTTTACAATTAAATATGACAGAACAGAATCCCCTAATGTATTGACCATATCATCGTGGATGGCTTTTGATGATTTAAGGAGGTCCTTAATCACAGCACGCTGCTCAATTTGCTCCCTTTGCGAAAATTATGGCGGATTGCTTGATTTTATTTTTTAACCACAACTAACTATCGCACACGTTTCAAATTTCGCACAGTTAACTAGACTGAACTGAGGTAAATAATTTGGGAAGTTTTGATTTGAAGAATTAAATAATTCTGTATCAGGCCGCGTACTTTTCAATCCATCTAGTAATCACAACAACATGGTCTAGGGATATATGAAACTTTTTTAAATAACTTAAAAAGTACTGGCCTTAAAAAAAAACTATCAATGACAGATTATAACAACATTTTAAGTTCCTTTTTTAAATTCAAATTGGTATATAAAAGGTTTTGTTTTAAGATGAAATTCGCATTCATTGAATTTTTTCCAAAGAAGTAAATCTTCACGAACTTAAAACTCCATAAATTTCTATAAATCTTTGTCAAACGCATCTCCGGTGTTCATTTAATCATGCCACGTAGACACTTGACCAAGACCGAAATGTTAAGAGCAGTGGGCATGATTCAAGCTGGCGCTACCCAAATTGCGGTTTCTGAAGCCATGAGGACCAGTCAGAACGTTATATCCAGGCTTTGGTCACGTTATCGTGTCACGGGGGAAGTGGTGGAACGGCACCGAGGACCTCAACGCATTACAACACATGTACAGGACCGATTCATAGTAAAAGCTGCACGAAGTCAACCAAATGTAACGGCGATGCAATTGGTTCAAAGGCTACAGAGAGAGAATGGTTTGCTGGTAAGCGGTCAAACTTTGAGAAGACGACTGCATGAAGTCAACCTACGTGTCCGTGGGCCAATTTTTATAAAAAAATAGTTGTTTTGTTTAGGTTTTGATGTTTCAAAAATAAAGTTAATATTGAAATTTTGTCTGAGTTTTTCCTCTTCTGAGTTTTTTTGAAATTTAAGTTTATCTAAAAGTTTATTTATCAAATTAGATAGACTATTAAACATGGTTTATTTTAATGTGTAGGTGTCTTAACAAAAAGTTAATAGAATTTTAGTTATTAAGGTTTAATTAAAATATCCCTAGACCATGTTGATGTGTGTACATCATTACAATAAAGTGCTATGTATGATAAGTATTGTTTGTATTGAATAGGCACCGAAACACTGGACTGATTTCAAAAATTCTTACACCAATATGAAGCTACATTATCAGGGACTACGCTATATATTTTTTTAATTTAGGCTATACTTTGACGGGAAAGACAGTCTACGCGGGCGAAGCCGCTGACGGACAGCAGCTAGACAGTTATTTTTGACGACACGATTGGCGTAGTACGCTGTAGCACGGTTTCTCGCCTCGATTTCCGTAGTGTCCCGGGTTCGATCCCCGGTCAGGTCAATTCAGGAAATGATATTTTCTAAATTGGCCTGGGTCTGGGTGTGCTGGGAGACGCCCCTGGCTTAATTCCTTATCTGGTACCTCGTAACACAGGGATATATATCCCTACTTCGAGACCATGACAAGAGGTGTGTAGTCTGGCACATAAAAAAATAATCAGGAAACGATATTTTCCGTATTGACTCGGGTCTGGGTGTGCTTGGAGGTGTGCTTCACATATACCTATTTAATCCACGGACGATGTTTTGTTCGAAACTATCTTGAAACAATGGGTTTTCTATTTGTCTTAGAACGAACAATAGATAGTTACATAATACGTCAACTATAAAGACGTAATGCGAGATTATGAACTTTGTTAATTGTATAACATTCAACCTATCATCATGACTATTATCCCAAACAGGGTAGTCAGAGGCAAGTGACTGGTACCGTCATGGTGAACGGAACACTCAGACCAATTTTTGCTAAAGTTATTAAAATTCGAACGCGACGAACGATTCTGCAAAATAGGCACGTTTTTCATCGTCAAAAATGTATTGTTTTACTAATTTTCTAAAAACGACGACTCAGTGGAAAAAAAACTTTCTTTCGTGAGCCATCTTAATTAAAACAAGTAGGCAAAGATCCTTGTTGAAATTATCTTTTCAGCAAAAATGTACCCTATATTTTAGCCAGGAAAGTTACTTCTTTAAATCTAAGCTTGATATTTACGTGATGATTTTGAGTGTGCTTTATGACGCTTTTACCTTCGACTCGGGTATTTACCAAGTCCAATTTCACGGTCGTTGGTTAAGCCTGTTGCCGACCATATCCAGCTGCATAGTATTGAGTTGTCGGCATGCCCTTACTTCGGCGATTGCATTAAGGCCTCAGCAGAAGCTGCTGTCAAAAAGCTTGGCATGCCATCCAAGGTTAGGCGATTTCACATCAGCGCAGCTGCTCCAGTTATATAAAGTGTAAATCCGGCCACCTCTGGGGTGGATTCACTCAATAACAGCTTGCTGCTCTGGACTCGGTGGAGTCACGAGCCGTGAGGCTCATCAATGATCTGTTTCTCTCTGCCGTGCTGCAGGATCGGGATTGCCTGTCGGTGTTTTACTGGCTTTATTTCGGGGAGTGTGCGAGTTTCACCATCGGAGCACAAGACGCACATTATGCCTTCCACCCCCATGTTTTGGATATTCCAGCCATACGTTTTGCAGACTGTTTCATAATGCGAACAGCAAAGGAGTGGAACTCGCTGCCGTGCATGTGTTTCCAGACCAATACAATCTGGGTCTCTTCAAGGCTAGAGTGAATAGGCATTTGTTAGGCAGACATGTTCCATCATAGATCGCATCGTCACTTACCACCAGGTGAAATTACTGTCCAGTCAGGTATATGAAAAAGAACTAAAAGGTTCGTGGGTTCGATTTTCATGCCAGCTCATAATGCCTGTTGGAGCCGACGGGTTTTTGTGTTACCTTCTGGGGTTTCCTGGTTGTCTTGACGCAGGTGCAAAACCATGCCTTGAGAACAGGGTAAACATGTGTTATTGTATTTTGTTATTCATTTATTGAGACCTAACTGTCTTTCTCGTCTAAATACAGCCTAAATAAAAAAATATTTAGCCTATGTCACCTCTGATCATGAAGCTTTATATTGGTGAAATAATTTTAAAAATCAGTTTTCGTAGTTTCGGAGCCTATTCAATACAAACAATCAAACCAATCTTTCCAGTTTATAATATTAGTATAGATTAGCTGTTTGTCAGCGGCTTCGCCTGCTTAAACTATTTCTCCCGTAGAAATATAGCCAAAAAAAAATTCAGCTTATATCACTCGCTGATAATGCTTTACAGTGGTGAAATATTTTTAAAATCGGACCATTAGTTTCGGAGCCTATTCAATACAAACAACCAAACAAACAATCAAATCTTGCCTCCTTATAATATTAGTATTACATATAGATGCCACTACATGCATCTATGAAGCATAATATTGAATAAACTTGTTATGATTTTGAACCATCAGTCTCTGACAGAATACAAAGCAGTGATGCCAATGCCAGTTCCTGAAATTCCCAACAATAATCCACCGGAATGTTCTTCAAAACATCTTACTAATATTATAAATGCGAAAGTTTGTGAGGATGTATGTACATTTGTCTTCTCTTTCACACAAAAACTACTGAACGGATTTAGACGAAACTTTACAGTAATACAGCTTACACATCAGAATAACACATAGGCTACGATTTATAAAGATTTTATGTCTACTATGTTACAGAAACGAAGTTCACGTGGGCCGAACCGCGGGCGGAAAGACTGAGAAAGATGACATTTTAAGTCATTAATTAGCCAAAAACTCTTTGTCAAAATTTTAAATGGGGCTTCAAACCTCAAACTACCCTAATGTTATCTTCATAAACGACAGAAAAAGTTTTAACGGTGATCAGTAAAGATTTAATATCGAAAGGGTTTACTTTTAAATAAATTGGATATTATTATATTGTAACTTTACGTGTTTGATTGAATTTGTTTTTTTATTTGAGTAACCTTTTTATTTAATTTATGATTTTATTTAATTATTTAAATACCCTACACAATTACAGTCAGATAAAGTTACTAAATGATAATAATAATATATATATATATACAATTAAAAATATACATTTATACAAACTTAAAGAGAACTGTCCACAGCCTCGATCTCAGGGGTGCCCAGAATGCTGGCAGCGTTGCCTCTTTGGATGGCCAGGCTAATACGCTGGCCGAGATACCTGCCAGCCCTCTCTGGTCACCGGAGACTTATATCAAGCGAGTGGACAACCCCCTGAATATTTTATAAGCTTCTGGGCCCCATTGAACTAGAGTTTCAACAGCAAACGGTACGAAGTGGTAGCAGTTGCCAAGTGACGAGTATTTATTTATTTTTATCAACACTGCAGCTGCTGCCGCCGCACCTGCGTTCTGTGCCGTGGCATGGACATGGGAAGAGGCAAGGGTATCAACGCACGTGGCATCCCACACCAACGCTTTGCCACAGCTCCATGGGATGAGCGTCATTCCGTCGGGCCTTTTACCATCATTTCGGCAAATTCCTAGGGGTTCTAGGACTGCCGGAATGCGGGTTGCTACAAAGGCCCTGCGGATAGTGTCAATAATGCTGGCGTGGCGTGTGATGCGTCCGGGGCTTAGGGCACAGGAAAGGCCATGGTGGCCCAGATGCCCAACAAAATCACCACAACGACATCGATGTGACTGGGTGATCCTGGCGCCAAGTCTGAGGGAGACTGTAATGGATAAAAAAATATTATCCAAAACAGGCCCTACGTTAGCAGACGGAAGGGCTTGTAGCCAAAAACCAGACTCCCTTTCGGCGGTGGCAATGAGACGAGCACGGTCTGTGTCATTGGTTTTTGAGTTTACCTATTTCCCTAACAACTCAGGTTACAAGTAAGTAGATACAGGAGAAGTACTTGCCCTAAGTAATAAGGCTTAAGCACCTGAGCTGAGCCAGGATTACAACTACTTATATACGATAAGACATCGTTTCTTACGAATACTATTGACGAAGGGACTTATTATTTACTAGCTTTTGCCCGCGACTCCGTTGGCGCGGACCACTTTTTTCCATAACAGGGAGGGTTGATTTCCTAACCGTGGTTATTGGATTAAAAGTTGAACATAAAACAAAGTCATATAGTTTACTAAAGTTACAGCCATAACATTTTTACGATCTAATGTTCAGCGTGATTATTATAACTGACAACTTTGAGAACAAATTCTGAAAACTTTTTTATTTTTGTAAGTATTGCTTTAAACGAAAGATACCTTTCTACAATACATACACGTGAAAAACGCATCCAAATCGGTTAAGCTGTTTCTGAGTTTAGCGCGCACAAACTCACCGACAAACAGAAAAATGTATTCTACAGATCATTGTTTTTGGTTCATACAATTTTATATGTATAGATACATTAGTATGTCAAATTGTAGTGAGAGACAAATATACCAATATAAACCCAAATACTGCTTAGCATGTTCAGTTTTCTATATTTTGGACCTTATTCTAAGAGGTGCATCCAAAATGGTGTTCTTTAGTGCCCTCTAGAGGGTCACATACTTTTGTATTCGAATCTAAAGTATTTTATGTTTCAATTCAGCATTTCAGGTGTAAGTGTAAAAGTGTCCTTGTAATACATTCAGTAATTATACGTGATTTTGGAACATGTTTTACTTCATTTTCAGTAGGTATCCTTCATATTTAATTCATAAGGATAAATATCCATACGTTTCCAAGGCTTTAAAAATATCTGACCAATCATTAGCAATAAATATCTATACATATGAGAATTCGTTCAGACTCTTTGTTGACATGTTTAGATATTTGTGGCTAATGATTTGCTCGGATATTTTTGAAGCCTCTGAAACGTACATTCATATTTGTGCTTTTCACTGTACATCGCGGTTGGTTTTACCAATAAAAAGTAATGTACAGTTATACACCTGGTGCTGTTTTTTTTTACAATAATCAATTATTAAGAGCGTAATATCATCATCCTATATATAGACAACAGCACATTATTTGCTTACCACTTCATTCCAACTTATTCAGATCTGTTTATCACCTTTTCAGTTTTAAGGTGAAGTTCAAAATCTATTTGAGAAATTAGAAAGTTTTTATTAACCTGATCTGAATACTTTATGTAATAAAGGTTTCAAAATCAAAGCTTTTGTTCCAAAGGATATCAAAGTAACGGTTAGGGTACTAAAAATACTTTGTTTCATCTGGTGAACTTTCATAAGCTGCTTAAGACAATAATGATGATTAATGACTACAATTGTGAGTAAACAAATGACGAACAATGTACATTTATTTTTATTAGGTGTGTGGTTGTCTTATAGAAAATAACCTCACATGTACAATTTCATTAGCTTTAGTATAATGATACCGGTTTGACCTTTAGCATAGGAAGGGTAGGTTAGGGTAAAATGTCACCCTGACATGTTAATTATATTACATGATACTGTCGTAAACGTATATTGGAATTATTATAATCCTTTTCATGGCCGGAACAATTGCATTTATGGATACAGAAGTCACGAACTATTATAATTGCATTGCGAACAAAAAATTGGATTAAATGTGCAAAATCATGATTATATGGACAAAATAAATAACCTTTAATGATTTATAAGATGAGTTCTACTAATGAAGCAGTGTTTCGCAGTTGTACCTAGTTGAAGTCTGCGTTTGCCGCATGTGGTCTTTTTTTTATATAGGACTAGACAGTCATTTGATCGCAATTGCATTTGATGGTAAGTGACGATGCGATCTACGATGGTACATGTCTGCCTAGTGAAAGATTCACTCTCGTCTTGAAGATACCCAGATTGTATTGGTTCAAAAACACATGCGCAGGCAGCGAGTTCCACTCCTTTGCTGTTCGCATTAAGAAGGAGTCCGCGAAACGTCCGTTTTAACGGTTTTTGTAACTATTTTCAGTTGTTGAACGCTAATTATAAATGAATAAAGTATCTCTGGATATTTCTACATACGACAACCTGACCTTAAGCTAAGAAGAGCATATCTAAATATAGAAAACGGACCTGGATGATCTCGAGCGGGAATCGAACTCGCGTCTTCCACAATCTGGGTAGCTGCTTTAACTGAGCTACTGAAATCCGCGATCATTAAGGTCCGAAATTAGACTTTTTTAAGTTTTCTATCTTTAGATAATATGAACACCAGCATTGTAAAATGCTAAAAATAATCAAAGCCCTTCGCAGAGCATTTAATTTGAACCTGTTCTACGACTGATCAACACTTTGAATAACTTTAAATGTAAATTTTATGTATTCACCTATCTCTCAAACAGAACATTAATCACTCATTATTTCATGCTCCTAATAGTGAATTATCACTAATATTTTATTTTCTGACATGAACCCTCATTATCCTCACGAAGATTCGCCTTTCACTTGTTAAGTTCTGAATCAAAACACACTAAGTGCCAAAATTTGGCTCGTGAAAGGAAATAACATCTTACTAAAACATATGCTGTATGTTAACCTATACTGGCGGTCTACCTAATTTTACTGACAAAAGATATATTTTGGTGGAGAATCATATATTACAAGTCTCATGAGACGATTCCCCGTGAATTTATCGCTGACTTGTGCACATACTTTCTTAGTTTTTATTACAGCTGTTAGAAACTATCGCAAAAGGTATTATTTTGGCGTGAATATCTAAATAATAGTGACGTGTTGGTAAATGCATAACTTTGATTATCTCTTTCCCTGTCTCAATGGATTTTCTACTGTTATATTCCCTGGACAGAGAACTTGTTAAGATTATCTATTATTGGGGATAATCAAAGGAATTTGATTTTCATCATCATATTTATTTGAAACATCACAATCATAAGGTGTCATCTTCTGTTATAATTTTGCAGGGCAGTAATCGTACCCCTCGCATATTTCAGCTCATTTGCGTATGCTTCAATATGCTTCTCTATTGATTAGCTACTCGTAAATTGACATGGTGTAGGAAATTTATCTAAAGGAGATGAATATACAGAGTAGTATACTTTTCTCTGTAAGCAAAAACGAAAAGTCACTCAAAGTCTCACGCTTTGACGATCTACTCTACAAATACGTACGTCGTACATTATTCCTTAAATCGTTTGGGTGTATTTTTAAACGGAAATTAGGATTTATTATTAACTCAAGTTTCCCCAATTCACCTTATTTATTTAAAATAAATATTATAACCAAATATCTAATTTTCAGAAAGCACACATACATGTTCACACTGGTACGGAACTCCAATCGTGCTGGCACTGCCCTATCAATAATCGTGACGTGGTTTGTATGGACGCGACTTAAAGCCCTCTTTGCTTGAATAGTGTGGTGCGCAGGACGTCTGCTGTCTCCTGGACCGTTGCTTCCAGTATCCTCGGCGGAGCCCGCGCGACTGTGGGTGTCAGTTCGCTCTTCTTCACGCGGCCACGGAGGATGCCCAACCCAGCTAGCGGAGCCAGGCCCGCGCAGCGCCGCGGGCTTGTCCGCAATGCCAGTGCAAGTGTGCTGGTTGCGATCACCAAGTAAGCTGCACGCTTACTAGTAGGTTGGGGGGTTTGAGTGTTTTTGGTGTTGGTATTTTTTGGCTTGATGTCGTTTTTTGAAGGTCCTCCCGTTTTAAATGTTGGATGAAATGTGGCTGTACACTCTCGCGTTGCGAGTCAGGCCGAGTGCGATATTGTATCTCGCTGGTTGAACGTAAGTTTGGAACTGTCTTGCAGTTTCTCGGCGAGAGTGTACAAGCACGTTAAATTGCGTTGGGTTTACTTAGTGGGTCTTGCTGTTGCCCGCTTTCGCTCGCTTGCAAGTTGCAAGTGTGGCTAAAGTGCTCAAATGCGTTCAGTTCCCACTTTCTGTCATTGGTCCAAAAAATACCTACTTTAAGCAAAAACGCATACAAACTGTTCCAACCCCAGCCTTTGGTTACAAGTCGCGTCACGTCACAACGGTAAATGCCACTCAAAGCACGCTAATCACGATTTGCGATCCGCACCAGTTTTCTAAATCACAATTTTTCTCGATTGAGTAACGGTCGAAAAAAAAACGTTTAACTATATTAGTAAGATGAAGTACCTAGTTACGGTACTTTTGTATATTGCTATGTTTGGAATTTTATGCGTACCGTAATAACGGATTGGGTAAGTATGTTGGTAGTTCAGTGTAATAATTAGAGATTGTGTTGATGATTATAATATGTTGAATTTCAGTAATGCGATATCGTAACTGAACGTAGGGTTGTATACGGATCTACATTTTTAAATGTGATAATATTCACAATATAAAAACAAACTGAAAAGTTTACGAATAAATAAGAACGTATGGAGAAACCAGAGTTTGTTGGAGTGACAAGATAACATTTGGTGTATCTCTGGTTGTTATTGCTAACATACAAGCTTGTATGATTGAAATGTTTATCGATTCTCATTTTTTAAGTTAAGTTTATTCTTGATTATGTATTCAATCTATGAACACACGTTTTATGATTTTATACACTTCACGTATTTGCACACACAACATCTTTAATGTTGGGTATTGGTTTTTGCAGCACCTGTATATAAGTAGCCCGAAAGTATTTGTTTCTTGTATAAAGTGCGATTGAGGACGTTCAAACTATGTACATATAAAAAAACGGTGTCTCGGCAAAACAATCTCTACAATCCCAGTCAAAGTGTGAGTGAACATAGGCATTCTATGAGCTTATAAACTCATAGCAGCTCCTAACATAGTAGCACTCGCCGAAATTCATATACCTAATACTATCCTCAAAAATTATTTCGCTAACGTTACTTATACACTTATTTTCACTAAAGCATAAAAATACAATGTGCGTAGTTAACACAAACACAGTGGATTTCATGAATAATAAACCACGCACTCATTATGTACATATTAAAGCTTTCAATGCATTGTAACCAATAATTTGTATCATTTGAATATTCAATTTTCCATTTCGGATTAAGTTCGCTAAAACTTTACAATTCACACAACGAAACTCAGCTGTTCAAATCTAGATTTCAGTCCATTTTGTTATACTGGTCTGTTTAATAAATTAGTCCATTTCGACTGAACAGCTTTCATTATGTTTTAATTTAATTGTATTAAGCGAGCGGAACTTCAATTACAAATGTACAATCAACCGCAGCTAGATTCATGCTAAAAACGGGGGGCCTACAATGTTGCAAAAATTACGTCATTTCGTGAAATTTCAGACGGCAAGTAAGAAGTAGTGCGTTACGAAAAGGTTTCATTCATTTTGTAGAATAAAATGTAAAGATCGGAAAACCAACAAATCAATAATATCTGTTGATATGAAATAGTCATCAAACGAAAAAGCTAGAACTACTACTACCACATTTCTTACCGACATTAAATAATACCTAACCCATACAACATACCTCTTTACCGTAATGTAACGATTATTGCAAATAATCTGTACCGAAATAAAACCCGTTCAAAATTTGTTTCTCTTTTTTAGTTTGCGGAATTAGGAGACGGAGTACATGTGAGTTGTTATTAATGTGACTTTTTGTAGATCAAAGATCCTTTAGAGTGACGTCACGTTTTATACACATCATGCTCATTCAAGTCACCTTCGATAATCAGAGTGAATGACTAGGTGCATTCCATTAGAACTTAATGTCATATCTTTTATTAGATCGCACGTTCATAGAAGCAGGCTTTATCCACCCACCAATAGACTTGCTAGCGTATTGTATTTATAGCCATGAAGGTCCCATGAGTATACTTATATAGTTTCTGCCCGCAATTTCGTTCGCGTATACGAGTAGTGGTTACTGGTTGATTTCAAGATTGATTTAAAATCTAGTCTATCTTACCCGCTGATAATGTGGCTTGAAGTTAATTATTTATTTTTAAAATCAGTCCAGGTTTTGAGTTCTGTTATTATTATAGTATTAGTGTTATTTAGTGCAGATGTAGACAAAATATGAGTTGAACAAAGTTCTAATTACGACGAAAGTAACTATATACATCGCAATACACCAACAAAAACCATTTATATCATCAGGCCATTATACATTTTCTGATGAACTTAACAAACAGACATGCAGAATTAGGTTAAGGTTACTATAACGTCCAGTCCAGAATAATAGATAAAGTTAGAAATAAACACAAATTCAGTTACAAACAAACAATGCAAAAATTAGACATACCGGGTTGCAAGACACTTTTGGTCGTATGCTAGCTTGCCAACGACGTTGCACAAAAAATGCACAGAGATGCCTACCGATCGTAGATGAGAACTACACCTTTTTATAAGCTTGGCTCCTAAAGTAAGTTGTGAATGTCAGGCTGATCTACGAGTATCATTGACATTAAATCCGGACCTTTCTGTGGCCAATCAATGCTTCTAATCACACTTTACCTTTTGTGGTACGTGTTATAGTAACGTCATTAAGCCCTTTAAGCCTTTGTTTTGTGACGTGGTGATAATTATAATGGAATGAGATTAACGTTAGTGATAGCAAGCTGATATAACGTGTATGTACAAAGTGATTAGAACAAATCACCTTCAAACAAAGTGAAAACTTTAAGTCGAGAAAATGATTGTTCGCCTTTAATACCACTGTATTTTGAGTATAAGAGTGAACCAAGTGTTATCATCATCAAGATGGCAAGATAAGACTTGCAGGTGGCTCAACTGGACCTGAATCTAGACAGTAAATATTCTGTAGCATGGTTTTTAAAGACTTACATAAAATTTCAAGGCATCAGTGCATCTGGCTTTCGCCCTACGCGTCGTTTGCTGGTCTTAGAAAATGACGAGAACAGTACAATACAAAAATAACTACGGTAAATTTAGACCACCTGCTACTGATCGAGAAATCTATGAAGGGGCTGTGTTTTGTGCGTCACATTGATGATTATAATTAATATCACTTTTATTTCTTTATTTCAGTATCATTTAAGGTAAAAACTTGTATTGGGCTAATTATAAATTTTTTGGCAGAAAACGAATAAAGTACGAGTACGTGTGCCGTTTTGTCGTTTTAACTGCGTCACGTATGAATAGATAACGCTATAAATTGTACTGTTCACAAAAATGTTATCCGGTTAATTATTATTTTTAGCCGAAAACCTTATGGCAGGACAAAGTTTTTTCTTTCCGGACTTAACTAGGGGATCGCGTGCCACGATGACAGTTTCAACATAACTTGGCCATCTTCAAAAATTTATATACATGCCATACAATACTACACCTTGAGTAAAGGGGATAAGGTAAATTAGTTCAGCCGAAAGTTTGGAGTGCTTCGTTACACGGTGGAAAGTGAATGTCACAACACAAGCATCGCATGTTCACACTAATGACAATATTGTCACACGCGAATTTACCAAACACTGTATTTAGGCCACGTTTTTAAAGTAATATTACAGGGTTGACGACTTGATGTACGCAGCAAGGCAAAAATAATATTTCTTTTTAATTCATAGAGAATGATGTTACATCTAATCTGTGAAGTGACTTCATAGCCAATTTTTTGTGAAAAAAGTCTAATACAATATGAAAAAATCGGCAAAAATCCGCGCTTTTATTCTTGTATGAGTACATTAGTAGGTAAGTAGTATGTTCCTAGTGTCATCATTATCATCAATGATGTTAGTCTCAAGCCATTCGGCGTAATTTCAGAAGTCGATCTATCATAAATTTAATTTACAATTGCTTCTAAAAAATAATTTAAGGTATTGAAAAGCTTTTGATGTCCATACGACAAAACATAATTAGGTACCTCCCGTAGTCCACTTAGCCCGTGTGGTGCTCATCAACCTTATATCCTTGCCGTTTCATAGTATTGTTAGAAGTACTGATTAAAGTAAATAATTATTCCACCAATCCGTAAAAAAATTCTTCAGTAATATCTTTCTTAAAACAGAAACAATTGCGAATTATTAAGAACAAAAGATGTGAAAAGTTATATTTGTTCAAGCTGCAGGCATGCGGGCCTGATTCCTAACTTTTCTGTTTCGTGATTCTTAACGTAAAAGTTAATCTGACTGCGTAATCTTGTTTCGAACTCACTCTGTAATTTCATTTTAGCTTAGTAATATTCCCTTTCCGGTTTCTTGACGATTTGTTCTGAAAATTAGAAATGGGTGATAACTTTGATAATAAAATTAATTGAAGACACTTTGAGGGTGTATGTAATCATAAATATATTAAGTGGCTCGAATTGTATTGGAGACCAGTTTTGTGTAGTTGATACTTAAACTTGGGACGAAAATAAACCAACTGAAATTACAAATGGCGGATTTTGTTTATACAGTTTAACTTTAAACTTTTTTTTTTTTGTGATATTAAACGTTACTTTCATAAAAATAAAGTTCTGCAAACGGCATCTGTTTCAAATAAAAACGTTATTTGTTTTCTGAAAATATTTATACGAGTTCTATGTACACTTTGAAGTGAAAAAGTCCTCTTAAAACTATATGGAATGAAATAAACCCTGTACCTATATTAATAAATATTGCTCCTAAAAACCAGCTCTTAAAGTATAACTTAAACTTCAAAGCTTTATCAGTATACGTCTTCCATGAGTTGCCACTTTAAATTTACGTTATCGTTCGCGTAAAAAATTGTATTGGGACTTAACTTATATGTATGATTGCTGTTTCTGGGTTTGGGCATCTCACCAAATGGGACAGGTACCTCTTCAAAAAGACAAACATGAGCCAAATCGCTGACGTTCTATTCTTTCACAGCACATGCGCTGGTCGCACACCCACACCCAAAGCCTGGAGTGCGAGGAGCATCTTCTGGCACGGTGCAATAGGCCTCGTGTCAATTCAGCAATCTTCGTGTCTGTTGAGCCTACTGGGTTCGCTGCTTTCGATGCTGGCGAGTTCCTGAGGCGACATGGCTCTCAGTCCAAGCTGTGTCGCAAGGCCAGGTAAGAATAGTAAGATAACAAAAATCAATCTGACCTATTATAGGGACCTTACCCTAGTTTAATTTGTAGGGGAACTTCTACATTGTCTGTCTGTTTATTTAGGGAATTAAAATAAGTGCTTAAGTAAGATGTAGCAACCTTCTCATATGTCCTTGAGTCTTGAGTTCAATTCCCAAGTTAATAAACAGTTTAATATATTTTGCAAAGTATATGAGGAAGCATCATTGACAAGATTAATAAAGATTCCGATACTAGTCGGAGGTTTTACCTAGCTGGATAACCAGAGTATGGGCTGGTTACTTAAATTTCACTCTCTTAATTATATTACAGATCAGCTGATAACATACCTCTTACAAGTATGAGCGATTCTTCAGAGCGTCTTTGCAAGACTAAGCCTAGAGAAGAGACTATCAATGAAGAAGCAAAGTCAGACGACAGCAGTAGTGTCGAAACCGTCAAACATTTCGGTCTACCAATCCTATCTGTGTCCGGACCCTCTCCTCCTGACGAGGACTATGATCAGATAGATGAGTACCTGTAGCATTTTCACACCAGTTTCCAGCTTAAATATGTGCTGGAAAAAATGAGGCCCCCCTGGCCTAGTCCTGCACAGAGTCCGTAGGATGACTGAATTTTGCACAGGGACCTATACGAACTTATAAATATATAACTGTGTCTTGGGATATGTGTCCATGTTTAAGAGTGTGTTTTGAGTGCAACACTTCGAGTTATGAGGGGTTCCTCAAAAAAAATTCTTGAGGTTTCAAGAATTCTAACTGAAATTCTTGTCTGTGGCCACTTAACCCTCAGTGTGCCTGGTGGAAAATAATTGGTTTGCCTGGTGGATGGGACAATAAAATTGTTCAATCATTTATAATTGAATTATGGTTGGTGGCGAGTTTATTTATTTTTCAAATATTGTTAGAGGTGATAACAATTATTTCATGTTTGTTTGAAAGATCATAAATTTTGATGAAAATTAGGCCCATGATGCATAGTTTGAATAAGTGGTAAAACAACTCTTCAAAATAAGCTCGTTGGTACTGTAACGCTAAAATTTTAAACTTGAATGATGATGAATAAAGTCGAGATGGGCCTGACGGACTCTCCCAGGCATATTGACTATGAAAGTGTGTTTAAGTGAGGGACCATCGTCTTTCACTGTGTTTATTTCATGTGACCCTTAGCATTGATATTTTTGTATCTATACTCTGTCTTTAAATAAAGTAAAGAGTGTCTAAAATTACTTAAATTAATAACTAAACAAGCGACTAGATTTTTAAATATTCACAATTATAATATTTAATGATTGCACAATAATTTTACTGTAATTACTAATGTTTATATAACAGTGCCACTCTACATTTTATTAGGATTATGCGTAAAACTATTCTAGCAATTTTTAAAAGTTAAATTGTAAAATTATAGCTATGTACAAAATTAAATTATATGCAGTGTCTCAGAAATTTTCCTTGTAAACTTCATTTTACGTGTGTGTATCAATAAGCATTCGTAGATAATTATCTGTACTTTTATATGCCTAAATTAAATCGCATTTTATCTCATTGTAATTATAATATTTAGTGTCCTGCAAACAATATGACTTCTTCCACGTTTTACTAAACAGTGCAGTTTTAGCAATCTTGTGTAGGATTGTTTTTGATTAGAAAGAACTCTTGCACGATTAAATTTTGCAATTTAAAACGTTGAATAAGTTATATTTCAAAATCGGGATTGTAGTGATGTAGATCAATGAACGATTTGAAGGTTGAATTTTGGTCCAATGATAAATGTATTGCCTGCACATGGTGTTTTAGGGTTAAAAAGGAATTACTACGACAAGTTTGTGCCCGAACGACCAGCGAGGGAACAGATATTGGCTACGACGAGCTTGTCTGTACATAATAGTTGGAGTCAGGTAGCATTAGCATAAGCAGTTGGGCATCTAGTATTTTTGAGTTCGAGTATTTAAGTTCTTTTACAACTCAAGTACTTAGTGGGAATCTTGGTTTTTTATTTTAGCCTTATAATTTATGTTTTTTCAAACAAAATAATTCAATTATAATAATGCACTGAATACAACACTTTTGGACTCAGAACTCGATGGTCAGTATGCACTCGAGAGTAGTATCCGAATTATTATTTCGAATACTACAGAATATGAAGACCTTTTTGGTATTACGAGTCAACGTGACTTAGCACATCTCTATTTGCAACCCCTCAAAGTGGCAATATGTGAATAATTCTAAGGCCTCATTTACGGTGACGCGGGGCGTTGCGCGTCGCGTGTGGCGGC
Organism: Udea olivalis; assembly: GCA_947369235.1. Classification (NCBI taxonomy): domain Eukaryota; kingdom Metazoa; phylum Arthropoda; class Insecta; order Lepidoptera; family Crambidae; genus Udea; species Udea olivalis. Next base: position 14,189,339 of record OX376351.1, read on the forward strand.
GTCAGTACTGAGTACTGACTGACATTATGGCGTGTATGAATGCTGCCGCGCCGCCACACGCAACGCGAAACGCCCCGCGTCTCCGTAAATAAGGCCAAAGGTAGTAAGATCACTAATTTGTAGATACGTTTTTGGTCCATGGTCCCTGACAGTTGGAAACTTAAATACACTCAGAGTAACACAGCGCGCTATGAAAAGAGCTATGCTTGGTGTCTCTTTGCGTGATAAGATACGAAATGAGGATATCCGCAAAGGAACTAAAGTGACCGACATAGTTCTTCGAATAACCAAGCAGAAGTGGCAATGGGCAGGTCACATTGCCCGCAGGACTGGTAACCGCTGGGGAGTAAGGGACCTTGAATGGCGACCGTGAATTGAAAGACGCAGCGTAGGTAGGCCACCCACTCGGTGGACCGATGACTTTTGCAAGGTGCAGGAAGCCGCTGGATGTAATTAGCCCAAAGTCGCTCACTGTAGCGATCTATGGGTAAGGCTTATGTCCAGCAGTGGACTTCTTAAGGCTGTTGATGATGATCAGATACATTTTTGGAAAAATACAAGTATGCTAAGGATGATGTGTCGTGCTACCTCGTCTCCCCTACGTCTTTCTTGCCACTACCGAATCGTGTACAAACTTGTCGATTTTTATAGGATTGGATTTAAAAGGAGGAATTGTAAGAGATAATTAGCTGTATGCATTTTTTTTAATAGAACGTATCTGTTTTATAGAACTCCAATTAAATGCATTCTTTTTGACGATTTTGGTGTTAAATTATGAGTATTTCAATTGTCAATTACTGATAATGTATAAAATTGTTTAAAAATTGTAGAATGCCCTGTTTTTCATATAAATTGGCACTAATATGTAATGTATGAAAATAATAATCTTAGTAAAAATCTTTATCATCAGAACTGGTGCTTGGGGACCAGAAGGACAGCAACATGTCAAAGTAGGCCTTAAATCCAAGTGAAGGGGGTATTTCCAGAACATATACATAATATATATTTATACATTAAATATACAATACCTACTTATTTCAAATCTAAGACTATTTAATTCCCTCCACTATGTATAGATGTATCCTTCAACGATTTTAGTGTTAGTCGGGCACATATTTAGAAAATAGAACCTTTACCTTATAATTTCTAAGGTTATTTAAACTTAACGGCTGTCCTGTATAAATCCTTCAGAGAGCTCTTTGCGACTGTTCGTTCACGTGGCTGCGGACTGACATACTGACCCTTTGGTAAAATAATACCAAAGGGTCAGTGGGTTTGGTCATAGTGATGATTCAATCTTATTTTATTTTCGATAATTCGCGTCTTCGCCGCGTGAGCTTAGCCTTTTCCAACATTATTTTGCCATGCAAAAATTAATATTTCAGAAGTATGATGCTATCTTAACACGTGGCAGCGTGTCAAGCTAAGTTCAAGCTTACAGAACTGGCGAGCAGCACCGTGTGTGATATATATTTTTTTGAAGATAATTGCAGTTTCACAATATAATAAGGTAAATTTTCAGCATCTTTTTTAATAATTATGTAAAATCCTACAAAACTATGTTTAAAAGGGCACATAGGGTTCAAGCGGCGTTTATTTTCATATTATAATGCCGTTCGTTTTATTTTTAAAGCCATGTCGTAATGAAAAAAAAATACCCGCTATCAAAAGTAGTTTTGCTTATCATGAATAACAGATAGTAAAATGAGTTGGATTTAACGACATTGAATTGAAATTATACTTATAAATATTATGTAAGATTGAATAATAATTTAAGTTTTCATTGTAGTGTCAGACATTGTATAATATGTCATTTTTCATAGTTCTACTGAGGTAAAATAATATTAAGACCTACATTTTAAGAGTCGATATAGTAAGTAATGTTTCAAATATTATTATTAAGTAAATATGTACTCATGTTTCTGCTTTCCAATTATTTTTTATCAATACCATTTTTCAAATAATGCTAGATTTTTCACTTTATCGCCACAAAACAAGTTCGACTATTTATTTATTGTATATTTTTATACAGATAAATATAATTTCGAGTATTTTCTAACTATAGATTAAATTAATTAATTTAATGATTGACCTAATATTAAATAATAATTTATATTCCCAAATAAAGTTAACGGAACTACCATTTTCAAGCATTTTTGTAGTAACTAGATGATTAGGAGTATAAATAGATTCATTCATCAAATTATCTCACAGTTGTCTTGTGCCAATAATTTATTCTTGCCTGTTATTTTTTTCTTATAAGACAAAAGAATAGATTGTAAAATATTCTTCATCAATATGTATGTAATTCTAATAATCAATGGTTTGGGGCAAAAGTTAGTGATTTTTCCTACTGCGCCAGGGAAGTGTGTCTGATTCTGATTCGAAACAAGCATACATGTTGGTTCTATGTCTGGTTTGTAAATATCTATATCCTCGTAAGTTAATATTAAAATTAAGTACTATGTTGTCTATCTCTGACACCGATTGTTATATTTGCTTTGCTTAAACGACAGATGATATCTTTATGTGAGCTGTCTTTGAAAATTAAATGTTGATTTGTCAACGATTTCAATTTACTGTTTGAGTAAGATACTAGGATGAATGATTTAGTGTAAACCTTCCCACACCTACACAAAGTTTATATATAAAAAAAAACATAGTTTAGCTTTTACATGAAATAAACGAATATTTAAGATTGTTTGTCATGATGTGTACATATCTAAAGAGATCACAATATAATTATATAAATGCTCATAAATGTAATTGTAAATTATAAAATATATTATAAGAATAATGTACAATTATTATTTACATCCTTACGTCTATTTACTATCACGATGAAATAAAAATTAATCGAATAAGAGCTTTGTTTAATTTATCACATGCGTTAGTCATTATTAGTAACAAGTAAACGAAACCTTTTTTTATCAAAACGGTAAGTGCTATCAATATTTAACCTACCTCCACTTGCCTATGTGTGGTAGTTATCTACCTATTGCTAAGTGGCTCCAAGCTTTCAAAGGTCAAGTAGACAAGGTTCACTATCTACTGGCACCATGCCATGCGTAAGCGATGTAGTATAGCTCGAGAGACCTGCCCCCCGATTAAGAACGAAGTTATCGACCGATTCGATTTAATTATAGTAAATGATCCGCTAAGTGTTATGTTATTTGATATGTTAAAGCCAAAGGCCACTAGTTTTCATAAACCAAATTACATACAAACTACCCTACTTAATGAAATAATTACAAATCAAATAAAATAACCGTATCGGTCGATACCTAACTCTGTTCTGAATCGGGGGCAGGGGCCGTATAATATATTGCCACTATCGTAGCGTGACCATTTACGGTTCTAAAAATGCTCATTGTGCAACTGAAAAGCTTCAGACTGGTACTATTTGACAGATAAATAATGGTATGAAACGTCAAATAAAAATTCGTAATAACAATACGCCACGCAGAAGTTGAGTTTGCATGACGTAATGGTCACGTGACTGGGAATAAGAGATCACAATACCAAAGTGCCAGCAGGACGCTCAATTTACAGACAAATGCGAGCAAGCTTTAGGATATCGTAATAAGGCCCCTGGGCTGCTTTGCACGGAATCATTTTCAATATAAATGTAAAGAAAAACAGAAATTATAACAGAAGATATACCAACACATACTACTGAGAAACGCCACATAGCCATGTAGAAAACATTAAAATCCACAGAAATAGGTCTAATCAGCGATATTCAAATGACATTCCGTTAAGCAGGCTGTCGAGGTCTCATGCTGGCAATAAAGCCGAACAACAAATAGGCCATTTTAGGTGCTAATACAACGATTTTTGTTCAGAATAACTGCTAGATAATGATGAAATATGATGATGACATGAAAGAAGTCCGCGGTTACTTTTTGTCACCTGCTTATCGTCATCAGGCAGATCATTTTTAGACTCTTGAAATAGCATGGTCTTGGACAAGAAATAGCAGAAAAATCTATAAGTGGGCTTTGAAAAGTTTATATCAGGGTCAGTCATAAATAACCGTAACTGTTCTTTACCTACCTACAGGGGAAAGGAGGCTCAATACGGTTGGTTGGTTAACTATCTACTACTAGCTTTCCGCCCGCGTTTCGTTATGTATAATGACCAAATTACATAAAATCTATATAAATTGTAACCCATGTGTTATTCTGATGTTCAAGCTGTATTCATCCAAATCCGTTCAGAAGTTTTTGCGTGAAAGAGTAACAAACATACATATATCCTCACAAAAATTTGCATTTATAATATTAAGTAAGAAATACCTTAAATATTAAAATTATTTAGTGGTTGGTAGTGTTGAATGTGGGCAATGCACTGTGATAGTATATTGGTCGTTTTTAAGCGAACTTGAGCTATTAAAAGTTTGATTTTTATAAATAGAAATAGCTTTAAGTGAATTTTTATTTTAGCATTTAAACAATGCTCTGTTTTCTACACAAAGATAGAAACTAGAAAAATTCGACCTGGTCCTGGGACTCAAACGGGATTCGAACCCGCGACCTTTCACAATCCGGGTGACTGCTCTTCCAACTAAATAAATATAAATATTCGCCAGACAACACACCTCTTGTAATGGTCTCGAAATAGGGATTAATATCCCTGTGTTACGAGGTACCACACAAGGAAATAAGCTAGGGGCGTCTCCCAGCACACCCAGACCCGAGTCAATTCAGAAAAGTTCGTTTCCTGAATTGACCTGACCGGGAATCGAACCCGGGACACTGCGGTAATCGAGGCGAGAAACCGTGCTACAGTGCACTACGCCAATCGTGTCGTCAACTCGTCAACTGAGCTACCGAGGCCGTTAACAGACCTGGCGAATTTATCTAGTGTATTTTACGTTGTAAGCCAACGTTGTTTCGTCAGTGTTATAGGCAAGCGCCTTTAACAAAAAATATAAATAAATTCGCCAGGTCTGTTAACGGCCTCGGTAGCTCAGTTGGAAGAGCAGTCACCCGGATTGTGAAAGGTCGCGGGTTCGAATCCCGCTTGAGTCCCAGGACCAGGTCAAATTTTTCTAGTTTCTATCTCTCATCCAGTACACACCTTGCCTTATCCTATTTGCTTAAGTAATTTAGAATGGGGCGATCGGACTCTTTCCAAGCATTATTCGTTGTATGTTTTATTAGTCTATTTATAGGTAATTTGTATTGATTTATTAACAACAGTAACGAGGAATTCCGTTAATATAATTACGACCGTAACTGTAAGAAAAATCATTAGGCTTGACGTTTAACTTATTGAGCTCTCTTCATCAACAACATCATCAGATTCCAAAAATAATAATTACACTAAAAAAGGGCCATATTACAACTTTCAGTTTTTTTACTTATGTATAATTCATTTTATGGCCCTTCAAACTTAGGTGGGCAAATCCATTTATGAAAATGTAAAGTTATTTAAAATTAAAATATACTCTTCGATAATGTTCACAATTTATAGCAACTTTTGTAAAAAAACCATATTCATAAACGGAAAATTTAATATATTTTGCAAAACGAAATGCAAGCAGCAATTTGTAGGGAGCGTTTTGGGCAAGTCCAAAAATATGATTTTTTGAATTGCTTCTCCGGGAATGTGTAGTTCCTGCACACACTCTAGGAATTCAGCTTATATAAACTTACTATAAAAGTCTTGTGAGTAGATCGATCAAAATTGAAATCAAACATTGCTTGAAAATACTCTTAAGACGTGATATTTATAATCTGTGTGGATAATACGAGTATTGTGACACACTTACTACAAGTTCGATTTACAAGTCAACAATATTTGTGATAAACGAATTACTTTACATACTAATAGGCTAGTTGACTCTTTTTTAAGTAGGTCTTAAATAGTTGATATTTGTTCGAATACACCAAACACATTTTTACTACAAGGTTTTGACACCTATGAAACCGCAAAACTATAATTTAAATAAATGTTTTCCATAAACGAGCGAAAACGCTGTCCGCCATGTTTTGACGTCATACCGATTGTGAACAGACATTATTTTGACATAAAAACGCGTATAGCATAACCACCCAAAATTTTAAGTAAAACCTGACTTCTGCTAGTTTACATGGGAAATATAGTTATTATCGTATTGCTTCGTCCGAGAATGTAAGAACAGACGATGAAGACCTAAATAATGTTGTGGATGAGCTACGGCTAAGACTTGCTCAAAGGGATCCTGAAGCTATATCGACTGTAAACTGTAACTCGAATGTATTTTTTTGAAGATAACTTTAATATAAGTATCTACCTTCTTATCAACGTGCAGAAACTTAATAGTTATTTTTGTTATACATTTTGGTTTCTGTTTTTACGAATCCAGCGTCAAAACAAGAACTTGATTAGGAGTTTTCATCGAAGTAATTAGAATTTTAGAAACCACCACGCTAAATCACTAGTGACTTACGGATAACGGTAATTTGTTTACGATTTGTATGACGTCACATCATGGCCGACGGTGTTTTTGACGTTTCAGGTTAAAAGTAAAAAAAGCATTTTTTTAATTGGATCTTAAATTAATCTCGCACTTTAAAATTGCTCAAATTGATATATATTTTGTTTTCCTAAGCGAAATACTGCAGAAAATACTTACTCATTTACTGTATGCAATTAGACATGAGGCAAGTAGCCTATTGGTTCAAACATTTCACTTCATAAAGGACTTAAACTGGACCATTAAACTGGATTATTCAGCACATTAAAATTTCCGGATTAGGTTGTCAAGAAAATCAATTTCGACAAAAACAGGAAGTTTCGCAAGTTATTATAGACTTTCTAGGAAATGTCTAAACACAAGCATTGCTGCTGGGAAGCTAGCTAGCCGCATAGCTTATATTTCTTAGAGTTCTCTCTCTACCTTCCTCTTTCTACACTTGTCTTTCAACTACTTACAATTGTAACATAGATAAAATAAAATTGTATTTATACCGGGTGATTACCAATACATTACAAAAACGATATAACATACTCAGTTACTTGTGTAGTACCTAACTATGTTTAGTGAAAATTAGTTTTTTTTTTCAATTTTAATTATTTTAAGATTTTCATACAAAAAATGCTGACTGTTCGTCTGATTTGTATGGTGACCATGAAATGAAAGTTTGTAAAATAAATTCATTTTCACTTAGGTAGCTTTAACATCTCTTACTGAGTAATGAGTATGCAAAGTCGTTTTTGTAAGTCTTCTGATAATAACCCGGTATTTCGTACGTTTCGTTCGCCTTCGTCGCCGAGTAGTAATAGAGCTCAGTCCGAAATCCAGAGGTACTGGCCTACTCCGATACAGATTTATGAAGTTTTGAACAATAAAATATGGTTATTAGCAATAAAACATCATCTTGAACGGTCAGTAAGTTTTTTAACGACTGAAAATTCACGTAACTACGTGTTCGACGAACGCGAGTACGCCCTGATTTAAAATCCAAGGTCAGGCAAAGTTTGATTTGTGATCACTAAACCACATTCGGCAAGCGTATCAATTACAGCGAAGTCTGTATTCCAATTATGGAATTCAATGATGCTTAGGCCTCTTCGTACCGCCTCTGCATCGAATCTGTACAGATTTTCTGCTGAATGACATTTCCTGACAGGCTCTGGATGTTTTCGGTACGGTAATGTAAATCTGTACCGAAACGAGTCCGTCTGAAAACTCTCATTTGATAACATACGCTCGGTAGACAATCTTTACAGAATCGGTGCACGAGGTACCGAAACTAAAACGCACCGATCCGGATAGGAGGCCTTTTTGTGAAGTGACGATAGAATTTCAGCGATGATAATTCTCCATTTCACAATTTACACAGTTCAATCGAGTCGATAGACAGAGAAACGTCTAAATCCACCTGCATATGTCACCCGTTGCTGTAACGGTAGATTCTGGACCAAGAGCGAAGCCACATTACTTCGTTGCGTTGCGTCGTCTCAACATTATACTCGTAACTCAATGTACGCCACTCGTGAGGTGCGACATTCTACTAAAACCCATAGACATACCTACCTACCTTAGGCTCGGTTTCTTTAAAATTGTTTCTCATACTTTCATTTCATAGAATAATCAATACGCAGAATAGTTCAAAGAAATTTGAATCATAGTTTTATGTTACAAATAAAATGTATATCATAGAATATTCATATTCTAACACACACATAGTGTTTCTAACACCCGCGTCATCCACATCATTCAATTCAAATATTTTGTAGTTCCACTAGGAGATATCAGTAGGTACCATGAGTGTTAACCGATGATGTTGCTATCGTCTGTTTTCAAGTTTATGTATGAAATTTCAATACATCGCCTTTTGTGAATAGTAACGTAACGCAAAATGGCATACCAGTCGCTGCAGTTGACTACAGTTTACGTGAGTTAAACTCATGGTAGGGTACAGGTAGCTTAACAGACCCTTCAGAATCATAGACCCAAGCAAATTAGACTCATTTGTAATTAATTTGCGTTTGAAACGGCTAATTGATACGCCCCGTGCAGGTGAGCGATTACGGCATAAAGCCGGGATAACCGCATGAATTAATCTGACAAGATTGCGTAAGGGTTTTTCGTCGTTCACCGTAATTGCAAAAGGTAATTACTTCAAGTACTTGTAACGCCTTCATTGTCGAGTGGGTTGAACGGTCGGCTGAACGTCATATCTTAGGCCAGGAAAATAACTAACTTGTAGGGATGACTATATTTAAATGTTGTAAGCATTTGCTTACTTTTTTACCGTTTTACAATATCTCATATCACAGACCTTTGCCTTAATTCATACTTAAAAATAAATGGGCATTATTTATTATTATTTCGGTTTTCGTGCGGGTCTGTCAACGGAAAGTGCCATATTAGGCTTAAAGCATACAGTTAAGTATTACACAGATCGTAAGACACCAGTGTATGGATGTTTCTTGGACCTGTCCAAGGCTTTTGACCTGGTGTCTTACTATATCCTGTGGAAAAAACTTTTAGAATGTAACCTACCTCCCGGTCTCCTGGCTATCTTTCGCTGTTGGTACAAACATCAGACCAACCATGTGAGATGGTCCGATAAACTCTCGGAGCCATACAAGCTGAAATGTGGAGTGAGACAAGGCGGGTTAAGCTCGCCTCATTTGTTTAACTTGTACATAAACGAGCTGCTCGTGAGACTCAGCAGCGCACAGGTCGGTTGTCACGTAGATGGGAAGTGTGTCAATAATTTCAGTTATGCGGATGACATGGTGCTGCTGAGTCCCTCGGTCAGTGCGCTCAGGAAACTGATTTGTATTTGTGAGACCTACCCCATCGAAAATGGACTCATTTAAAATGTAAAAAAAAGTGAGTTTGTTTTATTCAAAGCCGCCAACAAAGATCCTAGCTTCATACCACCTATTAAGCTCAACAACATAGCGCTGGCCAGGATCTCTCATTTCAAGTACCTAGGCCACTATGTTACCGAAGATTTGAAGGATGAGATGGACATGGAAAGAGAGCGAAGAGCTTTGGCGGCCCGGAGCAATATGTTGGCTCGGAGGTTTTCTCGTTGTAGTAGTGAAGTAAAAATAACACTATTTAGGGCATACTGCCAATCCTTTTACACGAGTTCCCTCTGGGTCAACTATACGCAAAGGGCGCTGAAGGCACTGAAAGTGCAATACAACAATGCTTTCAGAGTACTGTTGGGGCTGCCTCGTTTCTGCAGCGCGTCCGGCATGTTCTGCGAGGCTCGCACGGACGGGTTTGACGCGATAATGCGTAAAACGGCTGCCTCACTATTAAGCAGAGTGCGGAGCAGTACCAACAGTATTCTGGGGGTCATAGCCGAAAAATACGATTGCCCTATTATAAGGCATCTCGTAAAATTACTGTGCGGCTAATTTATGCAAATATTGAGTTGTTATTGTGTTTCTTCCTGTGTCTTTTTAATGTGTTTTTCTTAAAATTCTGTAATGTTGGATTTCATGTTATCTGAAAATAATCATAATCATAATCATAATCATAAACATTTATTTGATCTTCTTGTTGTACAAATATCTTAAAGACGAATATGTAGTTTCAAACAAGAACCCTGCAAGGGCACCACAAATATAATTATACATTTTATTTTTACACTTCAATTTTATTTTATTACTTAGCATTAAATTAAAATATACCTTAATAAATTAACATTAAATTAATAACAATATTATTTTTAATCCTGCCACTGCCATACAAATTAGAATAAACAAATATTGCCTGATTTCTAACTAATTTTCCCTATCAAAGAACTCCTGCAGTGAGTAAAAACAATTCTGAGCCAGGTATTTAGTAAGTTCTTTTTTAAATACTTTGGCTTCCAGTACATTTTTTAAAGATTCCGGAAGGGAATTAAATATTTTAATCGACATTGAATAAGGACCAGTGTTTACTATTTGCAATTTAGAATATGTTTTGGCTAGTTTTTTTTTCGGCCTCAAGTTTTCAGGACGGGAATGTTGTGGAAACCAGTCTACATTATTTCTTACTAAAATGCAAGTTTCTAATATGTACAATGAAATTAAAGTTAGGATGTGGTACTTGACAAAATAGCCCCTACAGCTAGTTCTTGAATCTATATTTGCCAGTATCCTTATACATTTTTTTTGTATTATAAACAGTTTCCTGGCGTTCGTGCTGCTACCCCAAAGAACTATTCCATAGCGCAGCCAGGAATCCGCATATGCATAGTATGCGCTGGTTGCCGTTTTTAAGTCTGTAGTTCTTTTTAACTCTCTAAGGGCATATGTGAAGCTTGATAACTTACTAATGACTCCACTTACATGCTCTTTCCAATCTAAGTTGCTGTCCACATTTATACCCAAAAGACTGTGCGAGTTTACGAGTTCTAAAGTAACATTATCAAATTGATAGTCTATATCCAGCGTGCGCCTTTGGTAGGGCTTAAACTCTATGAGTTTTGTTTTACTGAAGTTAATTTCTAGGTTATGGTCACGGAGCCAGCTTGTTAGTATGTTCAAGTTCCAGTTTAGCTGTTGATATAAATCTGAGGTATCTGAACAGGGCAATATAAGGGAGATGTCATCTGCGAAAAGGGTACAGGGGATGTTAAGTACATTTGGCAGATCGTTGACATAAATTAAAAACAGCAAACAGCCAAGTACACTACCCTGTGGTATGGAGTGCTCTAGATGGATTTTATCAGATCTTACAATGCTGACAACCCCAGATTGGAAATCGTTGTACTCTATTTCAACATACTGGACGCGACTTTGCAGATACGACCTAAGCCACCCGTGCGCCACACCTCTTACACCTATGCCATAGAGTTTGCTGAGTAGAATTGAATAAGATACCCTGTCATAGGCCTTGCTCATATCCAACAGAACACCTATCGCGTGGTTGCCACTGTCAATGATTCTCAATACTTCTTTGATGTATTGGTATACTGCAAGACCAGTTGAACGACCCTTTCTAAAACCATATTGTTTATCACTCAATATTCCATATTTTTCAACGAAAGAATAAATTCTTCGGTAAACAACAGATTCAAAAATTTTAGAAAATGTAGAGAGCAGGGCGATGGGACGGTAATTATTGCAGTCATTTTGGTCATCTTTTTTGTACAAGGGTTTGACAATGGCGACTTTTAATAAATCTGGTACTATACCTTCAGAGAGTGACTGATTTATCAATAATGACAACGGCGCAGCAAGTTCATTAGCACATGACTTCAGCAATATCGGAGGTATGTCGTCAAAACCATGACTTCTTTTGTTTTTTAGTTTTTTTATAGTGTTGTGTATTTCTATTTCACTTGTGGGTGATACAAATAAAGAGTTGTTAGTTGTGGCGGTTACAGGTCGACCAGCTGGTGGAGGAGAGTCCTTAGGTGCACCCACCGTAGAGAAGAATTGATTAAAGTAGTTAGCAATGGTTTTTGGGTCTTCTGTAGGCAAATTATTAATTTTTATAGTCAAATTCTTTTTTAATTTATTTTTAGTTTTGTTTGTACGTTCTCTTACTATTTGCCACATTGTTTTACTAACGTTATTTGAGTTTTTGATCATATTTTTGTAATTAATTTTCTTGGACGTCATAACAGCCTTTTTTAGTATTTTTTCATAAAGCTTATAATGGTGGTTTAAAACAGTGCTATTTGTTTTCGAAACAAACATTTTGAGCAACCGCTTATTTTTGCAAGATTGTTTCAATCCGTTAGTTAACCAAGTTTTTTCTTTTCTATTTTGTAATTGAATATGTTTTTTCGGTATATTGAATTCTAAAATTTGACTAATTTTGTCATGAAATATATTGAAATTTGTGTTAATGTTCTTATCCTTTTTTATATAATCTAACCAAGAAATATTTCCTAGGTCTAGTTTGAATTTGTCTATGTTTCGCTTGCTAAAAATCCTTTTTTCCGTAGACCAGGTAATTTGGTTGTCAGATTGCATCGAATGCGTCAATTTTACTATTACACCCTTATGATCCGAAACACCATATTCCTTAGTTTGGATATTTATGTTAATAGTAGTGTTGTGAATGTTACTGAATATCAAATCTATACAAGTTGCAGAAGTCTGTGTGATTCTAGTTGGTTCCTTAACGTGTTGAGTGAAATGAAAGCTTTTCATAAGATTAAGTAAAGTTGCTTTTGAACTATTAGGTACCAACATATTGACGTTAAAATCCCCCCCAATAACTATATTTTTCTTAGAGTCCTTTTTCATTAAAATTTCTAAGAGCTTCGTGAGAGTTTCATAAAATAATTCTGACATTCTATTTCTATCAGGATAATATACGACTACTAAAATTAAATTAAGTTTAGGTATCTCTATTGCACAAGTCTCCATTACAAATTCTACTGAAATATTACATAAATCTCTTCTTTCTTTAAAATCAATATTTTCCTTCACAAGGATACATACGCCTCCACCTTCCCTCTCCGACCGGCAGAAACACGATGCAATCCTAAAACCATCCACCTTTAACAAATCTATTTTTGATGTTGTGATCCATGTTTCCGATAGACAAATTGCTTGGATACATTTATCTTCTTCCATTGCAGCTTCTAATAGGTGTATTTTATTTTGTAAACTTCTAATATTTTGAAACAATGTAAAATTAGGAACGAAAATTATTCGCCCTGTTGGGCAACTCTCTTTGCGAACTCAACTCTGGTTTCTGTCGATTTTCAGGCTGGTGATTGGGTATATCCTGCGAAAGTGATTTATCATCCTTGCATGGGGATTTCCAGCTTGCAGAGGTTGTTAAGGTTGGATCGCGTTCGTTCCCATTAATGAAAAGTCTATTATTTATTATTCTTGCCCGTTGACCGTTTTTTCGCGCATTGATTAGAACATCTACAATTGTTTTTCTGTACTTTAATGCATCCTCATTTAGGAATTCGGAAATGGCTATGCCCGTGCCTTTAAAATAACGACTCCTTTTAATTATGTTGCTAACATAATTAAAAGGAGTCGTAATAAATATTATTATTATTATGTTGGTAGGATTAAATTCACGGGCCCATAGGGACCCGGTCCTTTGAGGCTTGCGTGGGGCCGAAGCCAACACGTAGAGGCCTTTTCGTACCATTTACTCTAATTTGAAATGAGTATTATTATTATTCTCTTTATTGAGCATATTATTATTATTATTATTATCTTTATTCAGTGTAAATCTTAGATATAAAATTTGTATAGTATTCTTACAAAAACAGAGATTTATAACATTAAAAACAACTTATGAATTATAATTATAAAAACTAAATAATTACAATTATAAAACTTAAGATTAAAGTTACAAAAACAATGATTTATAAAAGTACCATAAAAATCTTAACCTAGGGAGCCGCCGGCAGCGGGGCAGGCGAGGCCTAGACTACCGGTGGTTAGGGCTGCAGAGAGAGGAACCTCCTGACAATACGTGCCGTGTCCAAGAGTACCGCCTTCTGTATCTGACCCTTGATCCAGCCGCTAAGCGAAAGCCTCTCGAGGTGTTGTTGGTCGAGGCTCTTCGCTATTAAGCCGTACGCCGAAACCACTATCGGGACAATGATCGTCGAATTAATATATTAATTATTATATTATAATAATAATTATTATATAATAATAATAATTATTATATAATTATAATAATAATTATTATTATTTATTTTTAAGTATGAATTAAGAAGTCTGCAAACTTTTGCAGACTCCTTTAGCAGTAAATGCGAACAGCAAAGGTGTGGAATGCCCTGCCAGCGCATGTGCTTCCAAACCAATACAATCAGTGTCTCTTCAAGACAAGAATGAATCGTCACTTACCTACCACCAGGTGCGATCGCGATCAATTGACTGTACCTATTCTATGAAAAAAACTCCCATTGTTTGTTCTGTGATAAACATTTGTGTTTGTAGACATAGATGTAACCAATAATTTGCTCCTTTTGGTTCCAATGGGTGCTTTTAGATTTTTCAATGAACCTTTATTTTGGGTGGGGATCGTACTCTTAATCAGTCAGTTTGAAAGATCTAACTCTGTTCTAAAAGAACGTGGTAGGGCTGCGCACATAACTCTGCCAGATTACCCAACTTACCTAACTTACCCAGGACAACACATTCCGCATTCTGATAGTAGCAGTCTATTACGGGTAAGCTCCTTAAGGACTTTGTCATTATCAGACATCGGTACTACGCAACGCCTCCACTAACTTCTGAGAGACGTCATTACAAGTTAATGCTATTATGGGTATTACCTGGATTTGTACTTTAATAGGTTTCTTTTCAGCTTTTTTCTTTGTTTCGGACTGTTCATTTATAGTTGTCTTACAATGTCACTATGGGTAAAAGCTACTTACTGGCGATTACGGTTAAAAGTCCCCTAAAATTAAGTGTTATGGCCAATGTGAGCAAGTTAGAAAAAAGATGCAACATCAAGTGACTACAACTTATCAAAAAAGAACTTCTTAAAAACGCTTATTGAATCAATATGACAACACGCCACTTGTCATGGTCTCGAAGTAGGTATAAATATCCCTACGTTGCTAGGAACCAGACAAGCAATCAAGCTAGGGGCATCTTCCAGCACATCCAGACCCGAGCCAATTTAGAAAAGATCGTTTCCTGAATTCACTTGCCGGGAATCAAACTCGGGACACTACGTTAGTTAAGCCGAGAAACCGTGCTACAGCGCACTACGCCCATCTTAGTAGGTAAAATCATCCTCGGATGGCCTTAATAAGCTATTGCTCAAGTGTTGTAACAGCCAAATAACGATGAAGGCACCTCACGTTCTGTCAGGAAGTTCCTTTCGCTGTAGAACCCCTTCCACAGGTTACCTAATAGTTACTACGTAACAGATAAATCACTCCATGGAAAATTTACATTTTTTTAATTTTTAAATGCGTGCTGTCATGTTTTAGGCATATATTGATTGGTGTGGTAGGTAATAATCGCGCGCAAGTAAATTGAGTGACAGAGGCCTGCCCCTACCATGAGTTAACGCTGATGACAGTTGCTTATGTCTGTTGTCAAAGTCTCCCTTGAATGGGATTTCGGTACAGCGCCTTAAGTAAAAAGTAACGAAAATTCATAATAGGTATGTATTCAGTCTATTCGGATAATTTGAACGAGTGAAGCTTGTTTTTTTTAATCAAGTACTCGTCAATATATATATGTTATTTGGTGAGAGAGTATTAGCAAGTTTCTTTTCAATAAAACCTTGAACAGGTACATCGATACACGTTCTTTGAACAGATAATTAAATTACAAGTCTCTATGCTAGTAATAGTTTCATCGGGATTCTTGGAAACCTAATTAGGTCGTAGTGCCTGGCTTGCTTGAGGCACAAGTCCTTCACTTGAAATATATTGAACAGTTTAAACTATTACATTTTGTTGCATTCTTGTAAAACCTATTTTACGATAGCAAACTTTGCAACATAGCAATATCAATGTAAACTGAGCCAACAATGACATAATAATACATAATGACGTCGATATTTAGCAGTCTCGATTAAATACGCTCCCTATACCCTTTTCAGATCAGTACGTCTACCACGAGTTGCCACTTTGGATTTACATTTTCGTTTGCTAAAAAAAATGTATTGCAATTTGACATGACATGACATGACAATGTTAAATCCCAATTTTTACGGAACCAATAATGACATCGACTTAATAACGTTGAAATGTAGCAGTCTCGATTAAATACGCTCCCTGTACCTTTTCAGCGAGGCTAATATGCGCGCCTTACGGGAAGAGTAGACAAAAAATCCTCCAATCAAATTTCGTAATTTCTTGATTTTGTCGACAAAAACGAGAAATGGCGAAATTTGATTGGAGTTTTTTTTGTCTAATCTTCTCGTGAGGCGCGCATCTTAGGCCCACAGATCAGTACGTCTACCACGAAATCCCAATTTTTACGGGAACGATAATGTAAATTTAAAGTGGCAATTCGTGGTAGACGTTCTGTATGTCAACTATAAGTTTACACCAATGACAGCCGCTAGCGGACGGCGTTGACGTTTTTGTATGGGACGTCGGTAGGTACAGCGCCCCTAGTAACCAAAAACGGAGCCAAAAATACCATTTATGAAGTCAACTGTCGCAGTTTACGTGACGGAAACTCATAGTAGACATCTGCACGTCTACCACGAGTTGCCACCTTAAATTTACGGTATCGTTCGCGTAACATTTTATATTGGGATTTGACATTGTCATGTCATATCATGTCAAATCCCAATACATTTTTTTACGCGAACGATAAAGTAAATTTAAAGTGGTAACTCATGGTAGACGTACTGGTGGCCCTATGTATTTTTCCTATTGGTATGTAAACAATCAGTTTATATAGCTTGTTAAATTCCTGAGTGCTAACTTAAAATCCTCTTTTAAAACTTAATAAATTTTAATGAGTAATACTCGCACCGCAGTTATCTTCCAGATTCTCAGCGTTTTACGAGCAACTCAGTTTACGCGCAGCCAATTAGGCAGTTCTTTAGTGGCTGTCTTTATGGATCTTCTGTTCCGATCTCAGCTTTATTTTAAAGGTGTTTTGGTTTTATGAGAGAACAGTTATGTTTGAGCGGTCTGTGGAGTGTTTTAGATGTGGAAAGCATTATAAAAACCTCAGTTTAGGGATTTCCAAGACTTCGTTATACAAAACAAGACAACTACTATGGTTAAACAATAACGATATTGTTAGAAAGCAACCTGCATGCTGTATCGACATTGATGCATTGCCAAATAGAACTAAGAGTAGATTTGAATTGTTTACTTTGGGTTTTAAGTAACGTATGTCAAATGTTGTTGTATTGTGATTTACTCCGAATATACACCTGTTTATAATCTACTCCGCGTATTTACTCTGCCGCAATTTTACTATTTTTTTGTGTGGCCTGTGATAGTACATTATGATATAAGTGCGGTAAGTTGAAAATTACAGCCGAGGCGATATTGCTTGCCGCAGGCGAGGGCTACAAGAAAGCAGAGGCTGTAATTATCAAAGCGCACGTATGTCATACGACGTTTTATAACATATTTGCGAGGAAATAAATAAAACTCGGACTTTCTTAAACGAATGAATTTTTAATCACTTGTTAAAGGAGTTATAAAATTTTTTACTTGTTCAGAAATTAGCGATGCTGCGCGCGCATCGCTTTTTTTAGGCAAAGGCATAATAAAAAAGCCAGTATTACTAATAAAGTAAATTAATATTTTTGTGTTTTTGTTACAGATTTTTATTTTTACGTTACAGATTTTATTTTTGTTTTTGTCAGATTTTGATTTGTGAGAGATTGTAATTTGTTGTCAAAATTAATTAAATTAAAGAATTGAATGTTTATTTATTATATTTTATCTCCTAAAGTTAATTTTATTCATAAAATGTTGATCTCTATTCTGACATAAAAACTCTTTGCTAAGATTTAAAAAAGTACCAACCGTGCGTTTTACATTACAATAACGCACAAGTGCGTAATGAGATACAATACGATATTGAAATTGGTGAAATAAGAGACCCTTTACGAGCAAATATGTTATGAAGAAAGTTATGTGTCGCCCAACATTGTCCGACACGCGTTGAACGTGTTAAAATGAAGAAGGTACTAGGTATAAGCCCGATTTAACAGAACCCGCCAAAAAAATACATCATGTGAAAAACTGCACCAGGTTCGACAAAAAAAAATGAGCGAACACACGTGATAGTGTGGCTGGCCGCGACACCGATTCTGACCGGTATCACGTGTCAACTCACTGTCTATTATTGGAGCATGATCGAAATGGCGGTTCGTTCTAAGCGGACTATCTAATCTGAATTTGTGCTTCTACGCTGGCGCTCTGTTGTCTACAATAAACATTCAAAAATCTCCATGACATACTACGTCAAGAATAATGAGGACTTTGTAGGGTGAAAAACCTAGATGTAATGTTGGGTGAGTCGACAAAACATACAAAAAGTACAATTTGAATCCATAATACTCTCGTCTGTTACGTGGCGGATTTCAGCCACAAAAAAATAAGCTAGGTCTGTTACGTGGCTGAAATCCGCCATTCTCCACAGACACGCTTTTGAGAATTTTTTTCACATACTTTTTTAGTTAGGGCAGCCAGGTTAGGGCCGACAAATCGTTTCCGGTGTATTAGGCTGTATAGTACCATACCCAGACCTATCGGCGTGTAAATTTAAAAGGTGAAGAATTTTGTCGTTGAAATATTGCTGACTCAGAGTGTCACAAAATGGTGTGACATTTAGGTGACATTTTTGATGATTTTTATCGTGAATTACGCGTTTTCAAGTCCAAAATATCGAAAATATAATGTTAATCTTGAATATATCATCTACTTTTCGGAGATTAAGTGCAATTTCATGGAGAATTTTGTAATTGAATTCGAAAAACTTCCCACTGTGCCACATAAGTGCGACTTAAGTATTTTATACCAGCTTTCATTCTCTTAATGCAGATGAAATAACTTATAGAAAAGGTAGAGGAACTAATGCAGAATTAGGAATATATAAAAGAAAGCCACAATTCATAATAGAAATGGATTTATTGCAGTTTTAAAAAACCAAAAAAAAACAAAAAAAACGAAAACGCCGGGTCTGTGAGATGGAGGATTTCAGCCATCACAGACATGGCTTTTTTGACAATTATTCTGCCACAGTTGAGGGGTTTGAATCTGCAATATACTTTTTTATCAGAACACTTGTAAAACTTAGTGCAAAGTGGTGCTTTGAACTGACACAATTCCAGATCACATACTTAGCAAATTAATCAATATCCATTCTGAACCTAGGCAGCGTTGAACGTGTAATAATGCTGTGAAACTCGTGACAACTATTAAACACAGGTCACAGATATCTAGTCCTCTAGACATGACGATTTACAAATTAATCTATTACTTAAATATCATAAAGAGGAAAGATTTTTTTGTTTGTATTAAATAGGCTCCGAAACTACTAGACCGATTTTAAAAATTCTTTCACTAATATAAAGCTGCATTATCAGGTAGTGACTTATGATATTTTTTTTTTATTTAGCTTAAATTTTGACGAGAAATACCATCTACGCGGGCGAAGCTGCTGACGAAAACTTAATACTTTCTTAAATAATAGACAACATAAGTTAGACTGTACTTGCAATAGCGGTTGTATGAATCATATTCAAGGATTTGACAACGTAACAACATTTTAGCTTTTTAGTTTCATACGTTTTTTATCCGCAATAAAAGAACTAAACCAGTATGCGCCAGACAACACACTATTTGTCACGGTCTTGAAGTGGGGATAAATCAATCCCTGTGTTACGAGGAACCAGACAAGAACACCTAGACGCGAGCGAATTTATAAAATATCGTTTCCTGAATGAGTGGGTTTAACTTTTTTTTGTTCGTAAAGTTGAGAAGAAAGCTTTATATCCTTGTTAGAAATTGCTTTGCTCATGTCGATGTCAAAGCAATGTTACAATTCTGAAGCTACGAAATCTTGCTCAGAGTTGCAAAATGCAGCGTCAAACGAGAAATTAATCCTCAACTAAGTTTCAGATATAGAGGATGATGTTTGGTACCGTACCAAAAATAATTAGGATAGTATTTAATAGAGCGACATACTTTTTTTTTGCGTCAGGAAATGCATTTAGGCCCTGGGTTCGGGACACCCGGGATATGTGGGACTCGGAACTCCTGGGAAAACAGAGACCCCTACCCACTAAAACCTGACGGTGGTCATCTTCGGCGCAGAATGGAAGGGACCCGGGATCCCCAACGGCGCACAAGGCCGCCTGGCAGCCAACCTCGGGAGGGGCAAGCTCAACTCTAGTAACACAGACCACTGTGTCCGAAGACACGCGTTACCGTCATCCTCGGGATCGCAAACCGAAACACACGCACACATACTAACCTAATCTAACGACCAAAAATACTATCTGAGCCTCTTAATATTCTAAAATCAGTGTTTTGTGGCCAACATATTGGTTCTGGGGCGCATTTCAGTATTTTTAGTTGCTCAGTTTATTATTTTTCAATTATTGACTGTCTTTTTGAGATTAAGGATGTTTTATTGTGTTTTAGCTGAAACTCTAAAAAGTATATATGGTTATTTTCATTCGAACCTCACTTTGCATCTCAAGCCGAATTTAAACTAACACTGACTCTACCAACTAGAGTCAACCACAGCGTTAAACTATGGGCTTTTGCACCATAATACGCACGTATTATCAAGAAGCTCAGCTCAAAGCGGCGTCACGGGCCAATTGGCTGTAATAGTCTGTTTTCTTTATATATTTCCCATCTAGATATCAGGCTGACAAGCATAGTAATGCGAAGGAATCACTGAGCTGGCCATCCTCATCTTGAAGGCCTGCAAAAATCCCTTTACGCTCATCTTGAAGAACCCTGGACTACAACAGGAAGGGATCACTTGCGTAGGAAGAGCATTTCAAGTCTGGAACACATTAATCATCATATTTATCAAGTTTGATAAACAGAAAAAGAAATAACCAACCTTTGGTCAATTTTTCAGTCACATTTAGGGACTAAATACCTAAGTTAATATTAGATATGCAAGTACAAAGGTAGTAAACCTAAAAAGATGGCGTGGATGTATATATAGCGAATGAAGAATGTAAATAATATCACTAATGGTTTCTGAATTCGAGCGTTAGTAGGTTGTGAATTAATACGACAATGTTATTCTCAAAGCTTCACTGTGCTGTAATATTGTCTTCTAATGTAACTGGTGTGTATTCAAAATTAAATAAGTGCTCATTGTGAGTGTCAGCCCGAGCGTCGCTAATGGTAGGATTAAGACGACATTAAGCACTGTTTGTTATTCAATGCTTGTTAGCGACGGGTTTTGTACAGCTTCGATAGACATGACGCGTCAATGTGGCGCCAGGAAGGTTGAGCCTGTCAGAGACAGAACTATAACATTATTGACATATACAGGGTGTCGTGAATAACATCGGAATCTCTAAGCTGTAGCAAAAGAAACAGAGGTACAGAGGCGTTCACTTTAACCTTTAGAAAACCATTGCCAAATGGGTCTTATAGCAGCTGCATGAGGTGCACCTATGTAACATATGTAAACTATGTAACCTTCCTGTTTCAGGTTCTTAGCCTAGAATTGTATTGTATACGGTTATAGGGAATCATAATAAGATTAATTGGTAATGCCAGCTCAAATAAAAGCTTTACTCTAGGTTAAGTATCGAAAATTGCATTAATTATTATTTGTTGCAGCGTGAATACCTCAGAAAGTGTCTAACCAATCAAATGTTTTTTTTTAGTATTTCTTTATCAAATATTAATGGTCTCATATAATAATCAAAACCATCTTGCAGCACTGCCGCCATTCCAACAATAAAGGCATTTTTCCCAAAAGTGGAGTGGTAGGTGCTATCAAGAGATGCTCATCAAGTTATCGTAAGTTCCAATAGAGATTTTCAAGACTTAATTTGGTAACTCTCCGATTGTGCGATAAAACTTGCTTTTTGCATCGGCAAACTTTAAATATTTTATTCCGATATCTACTACACCCTGTTTAGACAGGTAGACAGGCATTGTATTAGTTCAATAGAAGTTATAGCTACCCTGAACACTTGAACAGGAGGCTAAAACCTGATATAACTGTCATAAATTTAACATTCATGCTGCGTTAGATCTTATACTGAGACATTACATTACCTAAGAAGAACAAGCATTATTGTATTTGTTCAACAGTAAAACTACAGGGAAAAGTTTAATAAGTATTAGGTGAATTAGCTTCAAACATAATCAATAGTGGGTAGTAGAGCCAATTTGTACTCTATAAATGCCTTATAGGCACTACCGTCACTCATCATACCTTACGATAGTCTATACAAATAAAAATTATTCGCCAAATGTGATGCTAATCGTAAAACTCAAGAACGACTCGACCAATTGGTATATTTTTTCTATATTTTTGTTAAGGCACAAAGAAGGTTCCTATGGAGAGAAAAAACCTAAAATGACGAGGAAAATAATAAAATCAAAACTTTTCTTTTTCATACAAACCTCTCTGTTACGTTTTTTTTCTATTGACTGCGACCGACAGGCCAACAACTTTTGACAGAACGAAGTGTAATACTTAAAGAATAGTTCAAAATAAAAAAGATTGATAGAATACCAGAACAAAAATGATTCTATGTTTGCACAATTCATGTTGAACAGGTTACCAGTTTGTTTTATGCTGTGTTGTGTGGCGTTACTCCCATTTACTGCACAAATTAACATTTTCTTAGAGTTTTTAATATGGATACTCAAATTTAAGCACTAACGGTATGTCTATCCTCGAGCACGTTATGGTAAAATAAAATATGAAAGTAAATTTTGCTACTTTGTAACGTATTGTAACCCAGACCATATTTCATCTTAGATTGGTGAAATTTCATAATTTTAATGAAGAGTAGAGATAAATAAAGGGTTCGTAATTTATACGTGAATTGAAGGGGCAATAGGATTATGCCAAAATGTCTTATCTACGTGTTTAAACTGACCGTTAAATTCTACACCTACCAACATCACAGCTTGACCGGACGGATCCCGCTGAATAATTTATAAGGTGCGCATTTTATTATAATAGGGGATATTCGCAATCCCACACTGGCTATAAGTTACGTGAAATATTGATAAGTAAAGGAGTAAGGAAAAAGTTAGTACTTAAGTTCCCTCCTAAGAGGATAAGAAAGGTTAAGGTAGATATCCAGCAAGTGGAAAAACAGGCCCCACAACAGAGAAAACCTTATTTTGATATTTTTTTTGTTTGACACTTATTTATAAAATTGGTTTGCGTTTGGTCTCAGTCTCGCTTTGTGGTGAGCAATGACGAGCCCATAGCAATGCCTGTTCAATCTTGACTTGAAAACACCAAGAATAATATACGGAAACACAGACGTGGGAACAGCGTTTCACTTCCTGTCGGTGACGACCAGAAAGGACGTACCAACCGTTCAGTGCGGATTGCTGAAAAGTCGATCACATGGAAATGAGAGCTCTACCGGCGTCCAGTAGTCCGGTGGTAGAAAGAAAAGGAAGTTTCAAGTAATAGTGTAGCTTATTGACTACCCGTATTGTTATTCACATTACAATACTCTAATAAGAAAAAACAAATTAGCCAATAGTTCCAATTCAGAAAATGAAAATATAATTTTCCTTATTCCGCGACATCTGTAGAGTCCTTAGCCACCCTTGACGCGATGCAGATGGTAACGTTATGGAATGAATCTGTTTCGGCCCCTCATTTCTCTTGGCGGGCTGCCAGCAACGGAACAGTTAAGAACCGCGTCTTACATAAGGCTTATTATGAAGTCACTCGCTTTAACAAGTTTGTAAAATGTGAGAATGGGTTTTTATCAAGGCCGTCTATCTCACTTAATCACAAGCCTTGTCAATTCGGAATCTTGACATCGGACAGCATCTCTTGAATTGTGTACAAAATTCATTAAGATTTGCGTCGCTAAACTGACAACGCGTCTCAGTGTTTCGACCGTTCACCTAATGACAAGAATCTGTCAAAATATCAAGCTGGCAGCATTGACAAGCAGTTTACTACAAAAAGCTTACACAAGATTATTTTTGTAATAGATAACAATATGAACATTTCTTGCTGTCGTCAGTTGCCTTCGTTTGATTAAAAAAAATATTTACTGTCTAAGTAGACAAAATACAAAACCAGGTTTATAAAAATGCATTGTCTCCGTCATTAAACCACAGTGTCTGATTAAATATTGTTTACTTACGGAGTCATCAAAAGTTATTGCCAGCAAAGCGAAATATCACAACGTTTTCCGATCACAGTTTAGTCCCGCAATTTCTCCAATCTAAATCTCGTTCAAAGGTAATATTCCCAACTACTTTAGCCAAATATTGGATCAGCCTGCAATATCGAGCGACATCACAATAAGCGCTCAAAACAGACGACTAGCGTTTTGTTTTTGTGTCAAGGGGTTATGGAAATGACACCTTTAACCTTCTCCATTCACTGTGTAATCCGATGAAAAGGTATAATACGGGGTTAAAAATAGCGTGCACTCTACTTTTACTCGAGAAAATTTTCTTAGGTAAATATTTTTGCAGCCTTGAAGATTTTTCGGTTGAAGTATCCTCATCAAGGGTGACGCCAGGCTTTTTAGGCAGAGAAAAGACGTGCGATGGTAAAAGGTTATATTATGCTTATATTGTCACAAAAAATGTATTCAACATAAAAAAATATAGGTATGACAGTGATATAACGGATGATATCCCAGTGGTATAACGGATTTATCAGATTAGCCAACATTTGACGAGCGTGGTTACAGAATCACTACCCAAATAATCTATACTAACATTACAAAGAGGAAAGATTTTTTGTTTGTTTGTTTGATTGTATTTTTTCCCCAATATGAAGCTACATGATCAGGGAGTGACACACACTATATTTTATAATGATTGAACAAAACATTCAGTAAAAAATAATAGTTTATACCATATCTAGAGTCGGTCCATATGTATTTCTTACATACACGCACTCACCAACGCTAAACACACTAAGAGGGACACCAAACACAAATGTATAATTTATTGCCAAAGTTCTTTAACTTCCATTGTTATTAAAAAAAAATCCTTAATTTTTACTTACTTCAAACGTGTTAACTAAGTAAATGAAGTAGAAGAAACGCGGGAAAGATGTAATTGCCGACGCCGCGACGTGCAATTCTTGTGACAGAACGAAGTCTGTCGAAGCAGCTAGTATGATATAAACAACACGTCATTATCCAGCCATAACAATCCGCAGATGAACTTAAGTGACCGATCTTTTAAATTGAAGAACTTTTGAAGGCAAACAAAGCGTGTAGACGTGCATTCAGCGTGGTCACTTTACGAAACGCATAAAGATTTTTGCCAAAAATTGATAAAGCATAATTGCCTTAATCGTCTTTTGGCATTCGTCTCTAAACCATAACTTGATAACGCATATATCAGAAGGACGTAATTTGTATCGTAAAATCATGGAAATAGCATATTTGTAATAAGCATAAATAAGAAAAGGCATAGGTACTACTTTTGTTTACATAAAACTTTTGTTTGTCATATTATTCAGCGGACATGATGTCCAAAACCTTTCATACATTTAATACAAACAAACCTTACTTGTAGCGCATCTGGCCACTTATGGTGCAAATGATGATGATGAATATATAGCAATGACTTAATGATAGAGGCGTTTCACCGCAGGAGGAAAGTATAAAGGTTAAGTACTTTTCCAATAATAAAATCAACGATATGAAATTTCAATTTTCCCTTGTATGGGTTTATTCTGTAATAAAAGCGTAGCCTCAAAAGATACACAATGGATCTATTGTGTGCAATTTTTTCTTAGCTTTTATGCACAGTAAGATCAACAGGTAGTTATTATCTAAACGAATACATTGTTCACTCAATAAACACTGAAAGCACGGATACTTAGGCCTTAACTAATCTGGGAGGATAAGTGTTATATTAGTATGATTCAGTCAAATTAACATAGATAATAAAAAATAATGAAAGAAATCACTATGACTTATGTCCTGGGTAGAACTGATCCCTCCCCCTCTCCCTTATTTGTATTTTCTACGTCACTGTGTGCTTTTCAGAATAACGCGTCGCTTTAGTAAAACATATAAATTATTTGTTGTTAAGTTTAAGTTATTTGTCAACAAATAACAATGAAATCATCTGGCTTTTTTGAAAGACTCTGGATTTGAGACTATAAATCCAAAATTAAGAAGCATAATGAGTACTTATAGTGCTAGCGGTACGCTAAATTAACCTGCAAATGCTGTTAAAGGGATGAAAATTGCAACGATTGATCTTTAGGCCATACTCCTCCAGATATGATACGGTTGAATATTTTTCAAATGGTACTTAATATCCTCATACCTATCCTTAAAAACGATTTTTTGAAAGTAGTCACATTTAGTATTTTTTTATAATTTTAAACTTTACAAATGTGATAAAATTACTCTTAGTTGAAACTGTATATATTTATAGTTCAATTTTAGATACTGAGTAGGAATCTAACCCGGGATACCACGCAAGTCAATGCGCGAAACCGTGCTACAGCACACTACGCCAATCGTGTCGTCGAAGAGAATGACTATTTTGTAGATTTTAATACTTAAGTTAACTCATTACATTACGTTTTATAAGTACATTGTTACTAACATATGGGCTATGCCTGAAATAAATTGAAATTACTTATCCACCCGTCAGTCTCCATAAATAGACTTTCACAAATAAATAAATATATGCGCCAGACAACACACCTCTTGTAATGGTCTCGAAGTAGGGATTAATATCCCTGTGTTACGAGTTACCACACAAGGAAATAAGCTAGGGGCGTCTCTCAGCACACCCAGACCCGAGTCAATTCAGAAAAGATCGTTTCCTGAATTGACCCGGCCGGGAATCGAACCCGGGACACTACGGAAATCGAGGCGAGAAACCGTGCTACAGCACACTACGCCAATCGTGTCGTTGAAGAGAATGACTATTTTGTAGATTTTAATACTTAAGTTTACTCATTACATTACGTTTGATAAGTACATTGTTACTAACATATTATGGGCTATGCCTGAAATAAATTGAAATTGAAATTACTTATCCACCCGTCAGTCTCCATAAATAGACTTTCACAAAACACTCATATTTTATATTGAACCAACAGGTAACATTTTCTAATCAGGTCAACTAAACATAGATATTAAATAGATAAAGAGAAAATAATTGCAGCTAAAATGGGTCAAAACATAATGGATTGCTGTGGAGTAAAATGAAATATTTTTCGTTTCGTAGAACGCAATTGGACTGAATTAGAGTTGCAACCAGTTATAGCAAATATCGATATACCTTATCAAAACGGCTATGAATATTTTTTTTTACAAACAAAATAATCGCAGCTCCGGTGATTGATAAAATTGATAGAAAACCAAAAAAAATTTTTTTTTGATATAAAAAAATAAATGTTTATTTAAAAAAAAAAAAAAAAAAACCTACCTGAATAACAGCAGAAGGCTTACTCGTACAACCTATCCCGTTAGGTTCTAATACGCTTAGTGAAAAGTGGTTACGTTCATCATGACAGCAACACTACAGTCAACTAGTATTTGACTAATGCGCTCGAGATAAAGTCACGATTTTATGTATGCATTATTCTTAAGTATGGAAGTTCTATAATAGCGGTAGCAAAGCAACCATTGGTTTAGTACTATTATATCATAATTTTTTGGGTATTATTATCTCCTTGACTATGAATTTAGAAATATGTAGGTATGTTTATCAGTCTCTGATACCCATAGCACAAACTCTGCTTAGTCTTAAGGTGTCACAGTTTTTTTTTATTCATTGTAGATATCGACACTAAAGGTAGCGCGCTATCAACAGTTTAACAACACTACGTACAATTTTGTTAGGAAATACTCACAGGTGTTCGTTTCATCCTCCAACTAGCTAACGTGGGTATGTTTAACGAATCGAACACAAGAAGGTCATGCGAATAAAATAAATTCGGAAATCAAATATGAGAAGGATGTGACTTATCCCTTCAAGGGTCTTATGAAATAGATACGTGTACGACTAGATATTATTTCAAGGGAAATTTTACGCCAATCTCATTAGAGAAAGTCCCCTACCTATTATTGTAGCGGTCATCAGCCAGGGTAACTTATACAACTAATTGTTGTAATTGTAGACTCTATTCTTCATCAGTTAGTTAGAGAAATGTATTTTATACAATAACATACACTGATACATTTCATAATAAAAGGTTTTCAAGTGGTGACCCCCAGACTGGTAGAACGTGGGTAGGAATCCCGAAGTGGGAAGATGAACTGTGCAAGTGGCAAGGGGTATTTAGATGCGTGTTCTATGGGGGAGGCCCATGTCTAGTGGACTTCTAAATGCTGTTGGTGATGATATTTTATAAAAGATAATATAATAATAAAGACAAGGATTATTTTGTTCAAAAATATATAATTTAATTTGATTGCTAAGCTAGCTACAAGAATGTTGTTAGACCTGCGGCGAGCGACTAATCACTAGTGTAATTACACACTTATTCATGAGCTCTCAGTGTACCTACATAAGCATCAACTTTACCCCTTGTTGGGTTGTTTTACAGCAATTTACTGTATGGTCGTATCTAAGCCGCGCGTTTAACATAAGCCAGCAATTTAATACAGAAGCGCAGATATTTTAATATAATAGAGACGATAGGTATTTGTCATTTTTTTTGTTGAGGTGTTCGAAAGACCTCCCAAAAATAGAAATATTGGTAAAAAACATATTTCGAAAGCACCAAAACTCCCCGAGATAATATAGCAATTTTTGAAGTCATAGGTATTATTATTTATTATTATTATTTATTATTTTTTTAGGTTGGGGAAAAAGTCTTTTCGCATATAGTATGTATGAACTTGTAATAAAATCTCTTTGGCTATACTATTTGTATCTGGCTGGTTTTGGTATCATTGAAAGTTTAAATTGTAAAGAAGATAATTCCAAATTCAAATTAGGAAAATGTGTGATTTTCATTTGTTTTTCTTACTGTCAAGATGAGTGAATCTAATGTAGAAATTCGATACATTTTCAAAATTATATCAGGACTTGCCCGAAACACTCACTACAAACTGCCGCCAGCAAATGACGCCATTTGCGATCTATTCCTTTGCGTTCTGCTAAACATTAGTTCGACAGCTACCTATATTAATTTTTTATGAATATGGTTCTAAACATGAGTGGCTATAAATTGTGTAGTTTATCGAATGGTACGGTTTTTTTAAAATTTACTTTACACTTTCAAAAATGGACTTTCCTACCCAAGTTTGTAGGGCCATAAAATAAATTGTCCCCAAGTAAACAAACTTAAAGTTTTCATAGAAGCGTTTTTTTAATGTATTTTTTGATAATATTAGATTACTAGCTTTTGCCTGCGACTTCGTCCTCGTGGACAACTTTTTTTCCACAACGTGGAAAATAAATAACGATAATTGAAGTTATATTTGTGATACTCGGAAGTAGCTAACTGCAACAGGGCAAATCTTCTATGTTATGGAACTTTCTATTCATTCCCTGCTTCACCACTTTACTAAACTTATTTATTACAGCTGTTGCCCGTTGAACTTTAGTGAAAAAACCGTCTCTCATTATATATTCTATAAAGTATGTCGGAAACGATCACGCACATTATTTCTTGTCGCGGATGCCCGCGACTCTAGCGCCTGGAGTTTTCTTTACTTCTAGGGTTTTTTTCAGAATTGCTAACAGCTAAAAGTTCCTATGCATTTGTTTAGCCTAAAAGAAAATACACAGTAGAGGGTAGCAGAAATAAGTTACTATCTACTTATTTTGTTATAATGATACAACGCTAATTTACAGTAAGCTTCCATGAACAACTTGCTTCGCGTTTTTCAGCAGAAACTGAAACTGAGCGCTAGCTGTTTGAACTCTAAGAGCTAAGCTAGTTTCTTAGTCAGTTAAGGTCTCCGACTCATGTGTTAATGCGTGAGCCTCAATCGGCAGTGAGACGCGCTTCCGGGTTTCGCCTGAGACCGAACATTTGCAGTCCTACTCTCTGAGATTTCACGCGAGTTTCCTTGTAAGTAAAGGTATCAGACTCACGCGATAGTGCATAAGCGGAGGGATCGGCAGTTAGACCTGCTTCTCGTTATTCAGGTTTCTTCTGAGACCGAGCACTTAAGGCCTGTATGCACTTTTGATATGTGCAGGAGCTTAGTGATTAGGAGAAAACACGTGTGGAATGTGATTGATTAGTGCGAGTGATAAGTACTCTGCGCAGTAAAGTGAATAGAAGCGCGTTCTATTTTTTTGCGAGTAGACTGCAAGTGCCTCGTCCCGCGCGCCTCCCTTCCCCCTTACTCGCAGCGTGCCTTATACTAAACACGTCTGACGTTCCAAAAATGGCGAAGTAGCCGGAAGACATACCTATGAATGTATTTAGGAGTTTGTAAAATATGAATGTCTTTCAAATCGTAAAGACCTTATGATGATGATGATGATGATTGTGCACCACACCCAGCCAGGTTGTAAGCCTGATCCGGTCAAATAGGCAAACCAGGGGACGCGATTTTGTTAGGAGGGACACGCTCTGGGATGGGAAAGGAAGGCCGACTAGCCGCAACCGGCCGACCACAACCAGCCGAGTATGCACCCTGTGAGCCAGTATTGGAAAGTAGGAACAGAGGTTATTTTTTAAGGATGAGCGTTGATGAGTTGGTGGGCAGTCTTGCCTTCGTGGTTAGTCTGGGTGTTTTTGATTTCTTGCTATACTATTATAGTTATGGCTCCACAGGAGATATTGGTTTGCTTTCCCAGCTAGAGATTCTATGGCCGTTGGTTTCTGTTTATGATGAGGTGACTGCATGACCGTTGAAGTTTTTTATTTACCCTGTTTAATTATTCTTAGCCGCTGGTTATTGAGGATGATTAGGCGACTGCATGTCCGTTGAAGGTTTTTATTGCTCCTGTTTCAGTCTTCTTCGCCGCTGGTTATTGAAGATGATGGGGCGACTGCATGTCTGTTGAAGGTTATTATTACTCCTGTCTCAGTCTTCTTGGCCGCTGGTTATTGAAGATGATGAGGCGACTGCATGTCCGTTGAAGGTTTTTATAATTCCTGTCTGATTCTTCTTAGCCGCTGGTTATTGAAGATGATGAGGCGACTGCATGTCCGTTGAAAAATATTATTACTCCCGTCTCAGTCTTCTTTGACGCTGTTTATTGAAGATGTTGAGGCGACTGCATGCCCATTGAAGGTTTTTATTATTCCTGTCTGACTCTTCTTAGTCGCTGGTTATTGAAGATGATGATGCATCTCAGCCGCTGGTTATTGAAGATGATGAGACGACTGCATGTCCGGTGAAGATTTTTGGTACTCCTCTCTGACCCTTCTTCGCCGCTAGTTATTGATGAAAATGATGAGGCGGCTGTATTTCCGTTGATGATTATTGTTGAGACAGTAGCATGTGCGGTAATGGTAGTTAGTACTCTTGTCTTTAAATTTGTAGTCGCTGGGGACCAATGATAATGAGATGTCTGGTAGGTGTAGTCGACGGTAGCTTGCTTCTTTTGTTTGATATTCGTACTTAATAGCTGTCTGAAAAAAAGCTCTCTTTTTTGCAGTTAATTCTTGACTTTGTGTTACTTTATTTAAGCACATAAGACTCATATTACACTTTCACTAAAACCGCACACTACACTTGTGATGATGTTATTCACTATTTTTTAATTTAAATTCAACTATACCTACTTGTTGTATTAACACACACAGTTTTAATATACATACACACAAACCGTATCACTATTTCACAAAGCATTTTCTAATAGATACTCTGGAACAGATAATTAGGCATTTTCTCTTCATTTGGTTGGTCATTTGATCGGCCCATTAATCGGCGTTACCTGAAAACGAGTGTTACTATCTTCTCTGATTGCATGTTGTGCTTACCAGCGAAGGTAAATAAGCTTGTCAGTTGTTTGGTGCATTATTTTCCTACATATATGATGTTACTATCTTCAGGTTTTTTCTAGACTGGAGGCATCTTGAAGCTGTAACTGGGAGCTTAATATTAAGTCGTTAGAAATGCTGTTTGTAAGTTTTATGATTCAGAATGTTCAGTGTATGTAGGATTATGAAGATGCAGATTGTGTGAAACAAAACACACAATCTGCATCTTCAGTGTTATATTTACAAAATAAAATACATTTTCCTTTTGCTTAAACTACTTAAAGACCGTGCTTTAGTAGCTGTATGTTGACCAGATGTTAGGGTCTCCTAACGACCGTAAGTACATAATGCGCAGTTTAGTTTTGGGTTGCATTCTGGCTATTGTTTCTGTGACATTATGCAATGACTGATAGACAGAGGCAGAAAAAAATAGTTGCTTGTTCTAACGAAGCGCACAGCGGGATTATCCTTTGTGTTTAAATGGCAGATGTAGGTTTCCTTGAATGCGTTGCATTAAGTTGAAAGGCCATAAATGTGAATGCAAGCATTTTTAATGTTTTAGGCCGGATGGACGCCTTTCACAATGTCTCTATTGAATGTTTCCGTGATGTGAAAGAAATTTCTCACGAGGTATTTTGCTAGCTAGCCAGATTTATTTTCCAGTGACTGAAACAATCTGTTCTACAGTCTATTAAATTTGACTCCTAACGACGCAAAAGGTACAAATCAAAAAACAGACCTTTGTCTGTCTGGACTGTTTTTTTGTTATTTTGTATAAGGGTGTTATGATGCCGATATAATATACCTATCAGGAGTGCAAGACCTTTAATTTGTGTTGTATGATATCGTGATACGAATTCAATGCTGTGAGATTCGTTCTTTACATTTGGTAGCCACTATCTAATTCTAAAGGAACATAAAAATGGTGTTGCTATGGTGTTGCTGAGAATGATTGGTACCTACTACGAATCTTTTTCCTAGTCTATGTAGAAACACACACACTGTAAACATTCACAGTTTGTCAAGTATCGTGACTCGATAAGATGTGGAATCAAGCCACTTAGACAATACGTCAGTTCCTAGATGTCATAAATAGAACGGGCTCACCGGGCGTCGATTCAGCTCTAACATGTCGATTGCTATGTGAAGGTAACATTCGGCGAGGAATTGTTGAGGTGCAGATGCTAAACAACATAACACTTTTGTACGCACTTTTTCTAGATCACTTAAGCTATCAGCTTTTTATAAATGTCAACACTGCACTTTCCGGAAATTTCAGAGGACTACCTTTTTGTAGTTTATTCACTCTTATTATGAATTCATTCGCGGTTTCTTATCTTTAATTATAACAAAGTTAACAAGACACTTCCCGGGGTGCAGATTCGATGCAACAGCGCGGGTTGCGCTTGCGACGGCCGGCCGAGCCGATGGGCAAGTTTTTACTTTTTGGGTCAAAAACAAGGGGTGACGGGCAAACGAGGGGTGACGGGCGCACGTGTGCGACGTCTCCCCTCTACAAAGGTCCGGACCGAACTCTCCTTTCAGATTGTAAAGACCTTAGATACAAAATTAAAGGTGGCTAAAATAAACTAAACACAGCAACTAAACAGCCACTAAACAGAATTGGACACTACCTGCACTACACACCTGCACTTATCACTCGCTCTTACTAATCACCTGCACTCGCACTAAGTAAAGCGAATACAGGCCTTTACTCTTTTCTCAAATCGAAAGGGCCCTCATTCGAGAACGATGTGTATTAGTCGAGGTTCCCACAGAGCTGATGTTTTTGTAGCACATGATAGGGCATGATATTTATCTGAGCTGAACTTACTTAGGTGTTGTAAAAACTTACTAAGGCCCGCCTTTTCAATCCTCAAATAATGAAATTTATCTGTAGAATAAAGTTTATTCGAAGGTTTTCGAAGTTTTTAAATTTTTCAATGGTGAGGTAGATGTTATCTGTTGAATAAAACCGCTAACTGAGCAATAAAGTTATCTGCTTCTTGAGCGGCTGGGTAAGATTTATCTATGCGTTTTATTTGACATTTTGAGGTTATGTGGTGTGCCTATATTATTGTAATTCTCACGCACACACATTCTAATGGATATTTTTGACCAAATCGACGACACAAAAAGTGTGGAGGAAAGGCAGATACTGAACTATATAACCGCTGAGTATAATAGAAAGATCGAGTTGTAAAAGAGACCTCATAATTTTAGTACATGGGATGAAAAGGAGTTTTAGAGTGTTATTATAATCACACACTTTTTACCACAACTTTAGACAACAAAAACAGCTGAGGTTGTTCTTATTATACGTCAGTGTCAATTTGATAAACATCAACTTTTGTCTTGATTCATTCTAACATTGCAATGATTGTATAAGTACATCTCGCTTGTGCATAATCAGTGTGAAATTAGCGATATAAGTACATAGACAACCGATAGATAGCTATTCTTTGGATAAAAGACCATTTAAATATTTAAAATATCTATTCGCTTGATAAACAGCCAGTTAACTTTTTATTTACGAATTGAATAAAATATTACATTTAGTGTATAAACACTTCATGTTAAGGTAAGCTTACACAATTAGTAAAAACCGCACCGAAATTATTTGAGCCGTTTTAGGGATAAGCGTACACAAACGCACCGACAAACAGACAAAAATTCTAAAAATCATTGTTTTAAGTTCTTTTGCGTTGGTAAAAGCTCCCAGTTATAGTTTTTCTCATTTACCTTTTTTTCGCGGCCACGTCGCCATTTCATTCTTGGTAGGCGTTTAATGCCGCTTCATCCAGTTCAATCTTATCGTGATAACTTTTAAAGTATTAGTCAAGTTGCTTAGTGTATAAGATACATTTTATCTACATTAAATACTTAAAGCAACAAATATATCAAATTTAAAAGTATCCAATTTAATTGCATTAATGGCTCACTATTTTGGATATTGTGGCTTTCACATAACGGGTAGATATAATATTATGCTGTTGCGGACTTTTATTTAGGACAATTTAAGACAAACAATCTACATCCTACTTTACATTTTCTTCATATAACTCCAACGGTTTAGGCAGCGCACGCCAATATGGCTCTCAGCGGGCTGGATTTTTTTAGGCTTGCGATTGTTATGACCAACTTACTTGCCATATTATGACCAAATTACATAAAAGTTTTAAGTGCATGGGGATAGGGCACACGCGCCAGCTCTGTCCCTCGAGCAAAGAACGAGACGACCTGTGCTTCCGGTGTGGGCAACCGGGGCACAAGGCAGCCGGGTGTATGGCGGCGGCACACTGCGTCGTCTGCGCTGAAGCGGGTCGGTCTTCGGGCCATACCATGGGTGGGAGGAATTGTAATCCCCCCCCCCCCTACCAAAGCGATAGCGGCCTTCTGGACCCAGGCCGCCACAAGTGGGAGGCGCATACCTGCGCCAGTGGAAATTGGAATGCAAGAATGAGCGAATGAGCTTCACCCAGCATTTCAATTTCCTACAGGCGAACCTCAACCACTGCGCCGGGGCACAGGATCTCATGATCCAGTCCATGGCGCAGTGGGAGATAGACGTGGCGGTGGCCGCAGAGCCATATTTTGTGGTTCCCCAGACCCAATGGGCAGGGGACACCAATGACTCTGTGGCCATAGTTGTGGCGGCGGGTAGTACCCATTCACGGCCGCTGACAATAAAGGCGAGGGGGCAAGGATACGTGGCTGTCACATGGGGCGACATCGCCATCGTCGGCGTACATGTCTCCCCGAACGTAAGTCTTGCCACACTAGAGTCTTTTTTGCAGTTCCTGACTCCAGTGGTGTTACGGATGGCTCCTCTCCCAGTTCTCGTCATGGGCGACCTTAATGCTTGGTCGTCCCTCTGGGGGAGTGTGTCGACCAATTTAAGGGGCCGGGCCGTTGAGGACTGGGCAGTCAGCTCCGGGTTATCCCTACATAATGTGGGGACATCATTTACGTGTGTGCGCAGGAATGGGGGGTCCGTGGTGGACCTCTCGTTCGCTACCCCTGCCCTCGCACATCGCGTACGGAACTGGCGGGTGCTGAGCGAGGTGGAAACAATTTCGGACCATAAATATATACGGTTCGAAGTGTCCACCTCCAGTGGCTCGGTAGCGCTGCCCAGACGTGAAGGTCACTCTGCATTCCCGCGCTGGGCTATCGCCAAATTCGACAGAGAGCGGGCAGAAGAGGCGGCCATAGTGGCGGCATGGGCGCGACCCCCTCATCATCAGGGGTCGACGAGGCGGCGAGCAGGTTTCGGGACCGAATAGCGGGAGTTTGCAACGCTGCCATGCCTCGGATCAGAGATCCTCCTCCACGGCGCCACCAGGTTTACTGGTGGAGCGAGGAGATTGCTCTTTTGAGGGAGCAGTGCTCGATGTCGCAAAGAGCCTTTACCCGAGCGCGACGTCGCAGAAACCGCGACATTGAGAGAGAGGGCCAGCTGTATGCCGTCTATAACGCCGACAAGAAGGCATTGCAGCTGGCCATAAGACAGGCGAAAGCCAGAGCTCGGGAGGAGATGCTGGAGGCTCTCGATCGTGACCCTTGGGGGAGGCTGTATCACGCTGCGCGAGACAAGCTGCGCTTTCAAGGTCCCCACGTCATAAAGACCCTCCAACCGGAGGTGTTGGAGAGAATAGTAAGGGAGCTGTTTCCGGAGCCCCCAGTGCACATTCCTCCAACGATGTCTCCTCCCGGTCCCGCGAGGGGAACTGAGGATGAGCCGATTCCACCCGTCACCGACGAGGAGATGGAGACGGTGGTCGATCGGTTCAAGGCCAAGAAGAAGGCCCCAGGGCCTGATGGAGTGCCAGGCAAGGTGCTCGCCCTTGCCCTTGGACATCTCGGAGAGCAGCTTCGGGGAATTTACGACGCAGCGCTCATATCGGCAAAGTTCCCCAAGCTGTGGAAGGAGGGGCGGTAATGCCTCCTAGACCTCTAGGGGAAGCTGGAGCGTACCGGCCCATTGTCTTACTGGATGAATGAAAAACTATATCAATTTTATTGTCGAAGTTATGTCATCCACAACAAAAAGCAGCACTTTAATCTTAACAAATATTAGTACAAATCGCTGAAAACGTACGCATGTTGCCTGAAATAGCGCTGAAACCCTTGAACTATCGATGTGTTCAGAAAGCCACGTGCACACAATAAACAATTTAATACAACCTTATACTGCAGCAAGCCCTCCATTAGTACCTTATTAATATTGTATCAAAGCCTTGATTCAGTAGACAAGAATTCACATTACTGGAATGTAAACAATATAAAGCCTGTGCTACACTGGATTAGATTACTTTGATTAGTCACAACTTCACAATCCATTAGCTCGTGTGACTTTGTCTTTAATTTTTTTTTAGAAACACTACTTTGTTATGATCTCGAAGTAAGGATAAATATCCTTGAGTTACGAGGTACCAGACAGGGATTTAAGCCAGGAGCGTCTCTTGGCGCACTCTGACTCAATTTAGAAAAGATCGTTTGTTAACCCATCCGTCAGCGTTTTGATCCTTGACTCATTTAAACTTAAAATTGGATTGATTGAAGTTACGCTGTTTAGACCTTTCTGCACATCCTTTTACACGTGCAGCCTGTGGTCTTGGTGAACTCAAAAAGCTTATAACGCTCTTCGTGTCCAGTATAATAACGCTTTCAGGATGCTGCTGCGGCTACCTTGCTTCTGTAGTGCATTTGGGATGATCGCCGAAGCTGCCTGGACTGTTTTTATTTAACGATGCGCAAACGGTGTGCACTCCTGTTGCGCATGGTGCGGGAGTGTGGAAGCAGCATGAATATTATTTCTAGCAGCTTGGACTGCATTTATGCAAAACATTCTTGTGTCATTTCGGGGGGAGTGGTGCAAGAATGGCCGCTGCAATTTTTGTTTGTATTTTTTTATTACTTACATAGTTTATAAGCCCTCCTAACAACATAAGTCTTTGTTACTTGAAATAAATAAATTCATTCATTTATTCATTGGTGGTGTTCTGTCAACTGTCACTAGAAATGAAATGTATAGCTATACATGTGAGGTATGCTCAACTTTGACAGTCGTTTCTGGATTGGGCCTTAAGTCTTTTAAAGTTGTATTCAAGATTTGAGCATGAGCGTTATTAGTTGATAATATTAATAGTACGTTTTTTAAACCGTATTATAAGTTCTAAAAACGAAGTTGCAGCTACCATGATTTCAACATGGTTAAATTATTGCGGTGTAGGAAGGGCTTTAGTACAATATCATCAATTTTGTTGGACAGGACGATTGTGAAGCAATGAAATCGTACAGTTGACGGCATTGATGTTTGGAATCATGCAATTTAATCGCAACTACTATATTTTGATTAAATGCAGTTGGAATGATTGCCTAAAGTAATCAACGCTATAGATCAACACTAGACGACCGACTTGGTGTAATGGTTAAGAAGTTGGCTACTACACCAGAGGTCGCGGGTTCGATCCCCGCACAGTACAAACATTTGTGTGCATGAACATGTCTGTTTGTACTGGTCTGGGTGTCTCCTATGTATAATAAGTATGTATTTACAAAAGAAAATGTATTTAAGTATGTTTATCCGTTGTCTAGTATCCCATAACACAGGCTTTAATTAACTTACTTTGGGGCTAGATGGCGCTGTGTGGAATAATGTCCAGGGATGTCCAGGGGATAGATTGCGTCGATAATAGTCTAGGTTGAAGTTATTTTCCATAGCTGCAATGTGGTATTAAATCTAATATTGTAATAACCGGTACAACCATAATTATGAGAAACCGTTGTCTCTGATAAAACGAAAAAGTCATTAGGGGTAACTAACAAATGAACAACATGCGCCATACAACACACCACTTGTCATGGTCTCGAAGCCAGGAAAGATATCATTGTGTTTGGTACAAGAAAGCAAACCAGGATTAAGCCAAGGGCGTGTCCCAGCATCCAGACCCGAGCCAATTTAGAAAATATCGTTTCCTCAACTGACCCGACTGGGAATCAAACCCGGGACACTACGGAAATCGAGGCGAGAGACCGTGCTACAGCGCATCACGCCAATCGTGTCGTCAACTGTACGTACATCCATCATGAGTGTCCGCAACTTAAACTACTATAGTTTACCACAGAAATTTGTATGTGTAATTTTAGTTTCACACTGTAATCATTTTAAGTAAATAAATAATAATAATAATAAATATCTGAGACAATTCACACCAAGATCATCTGACCCCAAACTAAGCAGAGTTTGTAATATGGGCGTCAGAGACTGATAAACATACTTAAATATTTCTAAATACATACTTAAATAGATAATAACACCCAGACACACAACAAATACAAATGTTCGTCACACAAATATTTGTTATGGGTGGGGATCGAACCCACGACCTCCGGCAATAAAGGCAGGATCGCTGCCATTGCGCCAACAGGCCAGTCAATCAGTATCATTTCTATTCACTAGAGTCGTTATACCGGAATCTCATACAAAAACGTCAACAGTGACGTTAGTGACTGTCATCGGTGTAAACTTAAGGGGTACTGCATTCATCACTAAAGCGTGACATATAGATAGCTGTATGTTAAAAATAAAAGAATAGCTATAAAATAAGCTCACAAGATTTATAATCTAATACAAGTTTTAGTAGCTCTGTACGTCTACCACGAGTTGCCACTTTAAATTTACATTAACGTTTGCGTAAAAAAATTATTGGGATTTGACATCGTCATGTCATGTCAAGTCAAGTGTCATCCCAATACATTTTTTTACGCGAACGATTATGTAAATTTAAAGTGGCAACTCGTGGTAGACTTACTGATCTATTTATCAAAAATTAACTGAAGTTAGTTAAGAAAAACTAACTGTGGTTGTTGTAGGTCTTGCAGTAAAAATGAAAAGACGAAAAATCTAGACAAAAATATATTGGCGGTAGATCTACACAGCTTTTATACAGCAAGGTAGCGTGAGGCGTGCGTGGAGCTCGTATGTTGCACACTGACCGTTAGAAATTATGCGACGCTAAGATCGCCGTACCGCGCCCGCTCCCCGCACCTCCCGCGCTACCTGTATTACATAACTATGCCTAGTTACAATTTCGAAACTTCAAGCACATTTATTATTATAAATAAAATTATTAACAGATTTACTCGCGTAGCTCACACGACGCACCCCAGTGCGCGTTGGTTAGCAGCACTCATCAGTCAAGGGAATCCTAGCGACGCGTGTGGCGGACCTTGTTAGTACCCTACCCTTCGTTTTGACCCGAATCATTCTGACTCTGCCATCTTTTCCTAGGCACACCTCTTGGATCAAACCTTTAGGCCACATATTTCTAGGTCCATTCGGGTCCACAATGAAAACCATATATCCGACTTGCAAGGGTCGCTGCTCTTGGTGCCATTTCTTTCGTGGGATATGATCTGGGAGAACCTCCTTCACCCGTCTGCTCTAAAACATGTCAGCGAGCCGTTGTGAAATACGCCATTGTTTTCTAAGGAATAGATCTGAGTCATCAAATTTTCCTATCACTGACCCATTAGAAGAAGTTCCTATCAGGAAATGGTTTGGTGTTAGGGCCTCCACACTGTCAGCCTCCACAGAGACGTGAGTCAGCGGTCTACTGTTCACAATATTCTCAATTTCAGCTAACAGCGTGCTCAGGGTCTCGTCTCGTGGAGCCCTTTCTTTAAGTACGAGTTGGAGTTTTTTTTTTTTTTTTTATATTGCCCGTCAAGATGACCTCACTCCACCTGATGGAAAGCGGTCGTGAGGTCCAGATATGAGGTTGACAAGCCCAGTCATTCAAACGAATCACTGGGCTGGCCATCCTCACCTTGAAGGAGCTCGCTCCTTATTAGCCGTTCCCATGCTCCACCCCAGTGTGGGCTACATGGCGGTATGAATGTCCATCGTCCACCTCTCAAATAAGTGCCGTTGTCGGAATAGAACTGGTTGGGCCATCCGCGTCTGGCTGCCATTCGCCGAAGAGCCATGATTAACGAATCAGTGGACAACGTGGACACCGTTTCAGGTGTATAGCTCTCACGGCAAGGCATGTGAATAAAACCCCATATCTCTGTTCGCGACGTCGTCCAACCGTAACTTCCATAGGCCCAAAGAGATCAAGCCCACAATGAGAAAATGGCCGCTGATGATGGGCCATTCTGGCTTGAGGTAAGTCACCAATTCTTGGTATTTCCGGGTTACATTTTTTCAATCTACATAACATACATTTTTTTACAACATTCTTTACTGTCGGTCGTAATCTAATTACCCAATATTTTAGTTTCCATGAGCGGCGTTGACATGGTAATGTCTGACAATCAGTCGACTAACGTAATTTTTCCCATCTAATATTACAGGTCTTTTTATTTCAGGTGACACGTCAACAGCAGCATCGATGCGGCAACCGGCCCGCAGGACTCCGTGAGCGTCGAGGTACGGCGATAAGGTAAGTAGCTTACTAGTGGTAGGTATACTTCTCCCGCCTTTCAGAAGTTCAATCTCCAAGCCGAATGATTCCAATTGTGAGAATCTGATTAATAAATTCTCAGCTCTTTCCATTATATAAACTTTCGATACAAAGCTTTTATGCCATTCTCAATGAAGGCAAGTACTCGCGCTGTAGATCTAAGTAAGCGTAGCCACGAGGACAACTTTGTAGGTTCTGGCACAGGTAAGTTTTGTGTATCTGTTTGTATTACCGAAACATGTTCTAACTCACATTCTTTGTTTTCAGGTTGAATAATATCTACCAGCCACTCATCACAACTTTTAAGTAAGAAGGTAGGTCCATGTAGCCATTCCTTTTGTAAAACAGAGTAGTCATAGTTTTCTCTGGTTGCTATATCTGCAGCGTTTAATTTTGTTGGTACGTAACGCCACTCATTCACCAGCGTGAGCTCATCAATTTCGCCCAAGCGATTTGCCACAAACACATTATAATTGCGAGAATTATTTCGTAGCCAGTTCAGTACAGTAGTGGAGTCGCTCCAGAATACACGACACTCAGCGGACATTTTATGTTCTTTTGTGATTGTGTCCGCTAATCTAGCAGCTAACACAGCGGCCTGCAGTTCCAATCGTGGCATAGTAATAGGCTTGTTTCCAGCAACTCGACATTTACTAGCAATAAACGTTGCGCATACGTTTGATTCATTATCAAGCCATCGCCAGTACGCTACGGCGCAGATTGCTTTAGTCGACGCATCACAAAATATATGCATCTGTAGGTTTCTATAACCAGTTGTCGTGTTGCTATTGTTTCGAAGTATGTGCGTCGTAACGGATAGGTGAGGCGGTGACGTAGATTTCGTAGTTACTAGCGCTACGTTCGTAGCGCCTCTCGTAGCGCTATTAGTAGCTCTGCTGGCGGCCGTCGCCGGTTCAACCTGCGAAAGGGACGTTCGACAGGTTCCACTCGCTGTCTCGCTCGCACCCGTAGCCGCTGCCGGATAGTACCTCGGCAGCTGCACGTTACGTAATGATTTTAATAAACAAATCCATTTATGCCACTTTGAGTAGATTACTTTACTAACGGTATCATCCCAGCTTATTTTTAAACGCCATGTTTCTTGCAATATTATTTTTCCGTTAATTGTGACTGGCGATAAAAAACCGTAAACGTCAAATATAGACATGACAACTCGTAGCATCTCTCTTTTAGTAGGTATCTTGTTACCGTTCATTATATCCTCCGATATTTTCTTAAATGATACATCGAATCTTAACGCATCGTCTTGCGTATGCCATATAAGACCGAGTGTTCGTTCACCGTTGTATTGCTGTCCCATATTGAATTTTACAGCTGCACACCCAAGCGTTTCTTTCGGTAGGCTGTCCAACACTTTCTTACAGTTGCTGTTCCAGTTACGGAGTTCGAATCCTGCTTGCGAATGTATTGACATAATGTCTTTTGTTAATTGAATAGCGGTTACTTGGTCGGGTAAGCTATGGATATAGTCATCCATGTAATGTTGGGTATGTATTGCTGCGGCGGCCTCAGGCGTTGTATTTTCAAATCGCTGGGCGTTTTCGTTTTTTACATATTGTGCAATAAACGGAGATCAATTTGCGCCAAATATTAAGGACGTCATCACGTATGTTTTTATTGGTTCTTTTAACATCTCAGTGTTAACATTTTCAGTAGGGTTGCCTCTTGAAATAAATCGCAAAGCATCTTGATCTTCAGGCTGAATTTTCACTCTCAAAAACATATCTTTTATGTCAGCAGTCACGGCAATTTTATTTTCTCTGAACCGTAACATTATTCCAAACAGTGACATAAGTAGATCGGGCCCTTTAAGTAGATAGTCGGTAAGCGATAATCTAGATGTTTTAGCTGCTGCATCAAACACTAAACGTAGTTTCTTCTTATAGGGGTTGTCAACCCCAAAATGAGGCAAGTACCATGTTTTTGGCGTCAGTTCATCAGTTATTATTTCTTTCGCGTAGTCATTTTGTACTAAGTGTTGTATACGTTCGTGATACCGCGCTGCATATTCTGCATTCTTTTTTATTTTTAGTTCTAGGCTCTTCAACCGCGTCATTGCAATCGGTAACGAGTCGGGCATTACACAGTTGCTGTCTTTCCAGGGTAAGCCAATTTTCCATCTACCATTAATGAGTTCAGATGTTTTTTCTAAAATGCTCAAGGCACGCTGATCATTTGAGTTCTGCCGTGGTTTAGAAGCAGAAACTCCCATGGATTCAATGGAGAAGAAGCGTTGTATATCTTCATGAAGCTCACGGAGGTCAAGGTCGTCACAATGGTCGCCGTGGTCAGCGCTTATGAGAAGCGCCGAATGATGCGCCTGCGCTGATAAACTCAATCGCGGCACCCTCCCGTGTAGGCACCAGCCCAGCGGCGTGCGAGTGGCACACGGCTCGTTTGGGCCACCCACTATGGTATCCAAAGGTAATAATAAATTATAATTGTCCTGCCCTATCAACACCTCAGGTTTAAGAGAAGCACAACACAGTTCATTTTCAATTTTGCGTAAATAGTTATAGTTCTCACAATTAACCAATCGGTAGTCCTGCTGAGGTAGGTTAAGTTCATTTACACTGCGTAAACTGATATTGAATTTTTCACCTAATTTGTTAGATAAAATCAAATCGAATAACTCAGATTCACATAACAGTTCTGTATTGTCCCAAGCACCGCGCACTCGCATCGACTGTTTGCGGCCGCGCAAACCCGCGCGCCTGGCTAGTGCCGCGCTTATTATAGAAACAGTCGAGCCGTCGTCTAGCAACGCGTTGACAGTGAATATACCATTCGGTCCATGAATGTATACGGGCAACACTTTAAGTAACACTGAACTATTGTTTATGTTGA
Organism: Udea olivalis; assembly: GCA_947369235.1. Lineage (NCBI taxonomy): Eukaryota > Metazoa > Arthropoda > Insecta > Lepidoptera > Crambidae > Udea > Udea olivalis. The sequence continues at coordinate 14,233,636 of OX376351.1, forward strand.
TATGAGTCACTGATTCGTCCTGAACTCCGGTTTCAGTCTTTGCGGAAACGTTAGAATGCGCCTGCACTGCGCCACTGATATTGCTATGGCGCGCAGCTGGAACATAATGCAGAAGCCGGTGATGGTGCTCCCCGCACCCCGTGACGTCACACGCGGCGGCGGAACAGGTTTGTCTGTCGTGATAAGATAACAGACATTTGTAACATAAACCAGCGCGTTTCACATAAAACCATCTGTCTTTGCGTAGTGATTTCTTAAACTTTTTGCAGTCTGTTAATTTATGCTTAGAAACACGACAGAAGCGACACTTTTCACTTTGTTCTTTTGTTTCACTTTGTTACAACACAGTTTGTGTGTACCCAGAGTTATTTACACTATATTTATTTTTAGTGTCCCAACGAATATTTATTAAGTTTGCACTGCATGTTGATATCTTGAGAGCCTCCATACTTAGAAAGCCTGACAATAAATCTAGTTTAGACTTCTTTCGTTCAGCTATGAGCGGGTAGCAGTAGTCTGCCCATTTCGCCAACAAAACTGTCGGTAATTTAGCGAGCACCATGTTCACCACATCAAACCATGTAGGTATTCATCGCGTTTGAGTTCGTGCACAGAAACCACAAAGTTCTTTACCTTTATTGAAAATGGCACTATGTCTTTGTAGTAATCTTGGGATAAAGGCCTTAACTTTTTCACTTCATGAAGAATTTTTGAAATAATTATTTCAGGATTACCAAATTGCAGTTCTAGAGTGGACATCACTATTTCAGGTGCTGTAGTGCTTATCAACAGGGCTGAAACGAAACGGATTACTTAGCGGGACCACGTAGACATCTCCTCAAGCGCCACAGATTCTCCTTTTCACTGTAGTTACATATAGATGTGGATTCCTCATATGAGTTCTTGAACAATAGCCATTCCATTGGTTCACCCGCAAACACCGGAAGCTCTTTTGGTGTGCTGATGCGGCTGAGTAGGTTAGCGTTTTGGCTGGTGGATGCAGAAGTTGTGACTAAATCCCTTAGTGCGCTGACCAACTGCTGAACTGGACCATTAGTGCCGTCGGTAACCGGCGGCGGAAACTGCAAGTCTTGTTTTGTTCCAGGGTCGTTAGCCTGCTGTTTCTTCAGTTCGTGCTGACTGCGCTCGAGCCACTTCTCAATATCCTGTTCGCCCTCCTGGCTATTGCACTCCGATGAGTTTGGACTGTATTTTCCGTCAACAGCAGCTAAGTCTGCCGCCAGCTGCTTGTCAATGAGTTCCATTTGTATACGAGCTTTTTTCCTTGCTGCTTCCAATTCAAGCTGCTTTTTTTGTGCCAACACCGAAGATGCAGATGACGAGCTTCTGGTCTTTGATTTTGAAGATTTCGATTTCAATGAAGTGTCGACTTTAGGCATATTCTGTTTGATGATGACTGATTGTTTTTCTTCGGTTTTAATGCTTTCACCACTGGTTTCAGGTTTTCCTAAATCCATCATCTTCAACTTCAAACTATCTTGTTTGTCTTCTACCTTAGTTTGCGCTTGGCCGTCGTCCTTCAAGTCACTTTCTTTTCTTACTGCGAGTGCTGACCATTATTATGCTTCGTGGCGGCGTGTGGAATATCTACGATCGATCCGGCTTCGAAGAACACTGTGGTTGTTGTAGGTCTTGCAGCAAAAATGAAAAGACGAAAAATCTAGACAAAAATATATTGGCGGTAGATCTACACAGCTTTTATACAGCAAGGTAGCGTGAGGCGTGCGTGGAGCTCGTATGTTGCACACTGACCGTTAGAAATTATGCGACGCTAAGATCGCCGGACCGCGCCCGCTCCCCGCACCTCCCGCGCTACCTGTATTACATAACTATGCCTAGTTACAATTTCGAAACTTCAAGCACATTTATTATTATAAATAAAATTATTAACAGATTTACTCGCGTCGCTAACACCAACCAAACAGATCATTCCTGAGTTCTATTTGATGACCCGTACCAAGGATACATTGTCAAAACGCCATCGACGTAATGAAATTTTATAAAAAAACATGGCGCCCAAGCAACTAGCACATAACATAGATTAAAAACTAAACTGGCCGCAAAGCAAATCTACTTCGTCAATGTAATTATTACTCAGTACATGTCCACAGTTAGTCCTCGCATGTCTGTCACACTTGATATGGGTCCGTTTTACGACTAAATTATTAAGGTCACGCTGTCAGGGTTATGTTTTTTAATATTTAGAGAATGTGTTATCTTTTGAACTCTGTCGAACACATTATGCGAAAATCATTTCGGATTTTTTTCGTACATAAGCTTACTTAGAAAGCTACGCTGCCGTTTTTTATAAATTGCTGAACCAAATAAAAAAAAGAATAAGCTTCATTTTCCAATCTATTAAAAACCTCAAAAGGTTTTTAGTTGATTATAAAATTGAGGTTCTAACTAAGAAGTCTTAAATGCGGCTAAAAACTCATCTCCTGTGCAACCAGGATTGCACTGCAGCTTGCAAGAGCAAAACAAGGTATCACGAAACTGAATTAAAGCAAAAGAGGACAAAGCGGTCGTAATGTAAAGCCTGAAACGGGATAAAAGGAAGGACGGGAGAAATGGCGGACGCTTAAGCCTGGATACTAGTTTCGTTACTTGGTTTCGTTACGTGGTAAAAATGCAGTTGCATTGGGGTAAATTGCTAGGGAGCGCAAATGCATCAGATTTACTTTTAATTAAGTTTTCAAATACGGCCTTATATACGTCCCACTGCTGGGCACAGGCCTCATCTCAACTATGAGGTGGTACGAGCCATACTCCAACACGCGGGCTCAGTGCGGATTGTTGGAGAGGTGAATGTAAGGCCAGTGATAAACCTTACCGTCAGATGTTATCAAGCCGCCTTTGTAGGCCTCTGATTAGGCTTTACGACTGTTCTCTAGCGACGTCAGCCGTGACCAACTGTTTAACGTGCCTTCCGAATCACGGAGATGCCCGAAAACACATCACTTAATTTCGGTTGGGATGGTCACCCATCCATAACCCGAGCTGACTGGCGTTGCTTGACATCGGATCGTTGCCGATCCGCTGCCGTCACTTAGCCACGGCCACCTCTCAATTAAGTTTTATTTGCTGCGAACTTTAGATAGATCGTGAACTTTACACTTCTGACCATCTTCTGACACTTTGGATGAAATTTTAAGTATGATGCACCTAAAGTATCTCATTGATTTTTTTTATGATAGGTAGTTAATAAAATAGTAAAGTTTTTGAAAAAGGTTTAAAAGATAAATCATTTTTTTTTAATGGCGTTCAAAGCTTAGGGAGATAACAGTAAGTAAAAGTAAAAAGTCATTTATTGGCCCACACACAATGCACACAATATTTTAAAAGAAAAAGAAAAGAAACAATACTTAAGAAACTTAAAAAAAAACAATAGATACGCCTCAATGTGGGGCCAACGACGACCCTGTCTCAGCATATGCCGCTGCAGCAGCGCTGGTATTCTGACAGGGCCTCGATGGGTGAACTCGTCCACTGACATGTTGACACTATATTTTTATATTTGTTAGATTGAAAAGATATAGGAATATTAAGAGAAATAAATAAATAATAATGACAAAGGAAGAGAAAAAGTGTGAATGATTAAGTAAGGTAGAAATAAAAGGGGATTAATTACGGTATTTATCACTTTTTCAGTTTCATATTTTTTTTCTGAATTATTATTCGTTATTAAGTACTTTGATTATTTTAGCATTTTACAATGCTTGTTTTTCATATCTGAAGATAGAAAAACTGGAAAACCTTGAGGTTTTGGTAGCTCAGTGGTTTAGAGCAGTCACACGGATTGTGAAAGACGCGGGTTCGATTCCCGCTCGAGAAGGTCCGAAATCATTTTTTTTCAGTTTTTCCATCTTTATTATTCAGTGCTATGAATATGAATGCTTTTGAATCAAGTAGACCTAGTATTCAGCAAACAATTAAAAAAAAACAAGCATGCACCTCAACTATCCGCGCCAAAGTAACCAAAAAAGTAACACAACCCAGAAATATTCGAAAATTCGTAAAAACAATTATAACTCGAAAACTACCAAAGATCGTGGAACATCCATGGGGTTCTGATCGATAGGTATTGGGGTCCCTAGACCGCAGACCTCCTCTGGTATAGGTTAACGGGACACCTTGTTTACATTCAACTGGTAAGAATTTAAAAAAAAAATGTTTAAATAATTATTTATACTATTTCTATGTTTTATACTACCGTGTGAACTTGCCGTGTGAATAAGTTGAAAACAATAAACATCAATTTCATTGTTAACTGTGAATATTTCATTGCGCTGATATGCCACCAAGTGCGCAGAACTAAAACCATAAATCCTTATGCATTTATGGCAATGTGTCTGACATGAATTTGAATATATTACGCTAAACGATTCGCTCGTACCGTCGGCTCCTTGTTTTATTCATTCGTACATTTGTAACGTGCAAGTGTGGTTTATCGTTCGTGAATTGCAGATGAATGGCCCTCTTTTTGAAGTGTGATGCTTGGCAGCAGAACGCAGACCGCATCAGTGAAGAGCAAAACTCTGCCACCGACTGCAAGTAGCTGAAGTTGTTTGTATGATAACGATTCCAAGTGAGCTGACACTGCCGCCTGCCACAACCACAGATGAATTCAGTGCTTTTAAACGACACACACGATCACATATAAAACAAATAAATATCTGGGGAACATTACACCAAGATCATCTGACCCCAAAGTAAGCAGAGCTTGTACTATGGGCGCCGGAGACTGATAAACAGACTTAAATATTTCTAAATACATACTTAAATGGATAAAAACACCCAGCCACACAATAAACACAAATGTGTGTGGGGATCGTACCGAGTGCTTAGGCAGGATTGCTGCCATTGCACCAACAGGCCTGTCCAATATAGATACGATACGACTAGAGCTCTTTGTCCATAAGAGCGATTTCAGACTAGCAAATTCTTCAGCGTATACGATCCTTTAGCATACGCACTTACACGCGCTACAAAAAACCAAACTCGCAAAGCGGGTTTATTGCTGCGTCTTCGCTTGAACCAGTAGTGGTGAGTCAGTATTTAAAGGGATAATACGAGCGCATACGCGCGTATAAAACGCTGAAATCGGGGGCGTATAACCCGTTAGATAAACTTCCTCATCACTCCGCTCACACCCGACAGCGCGTCAGCGGAGTGGTGAGGAAGTGTGCGGGCAGTGAAATTCAATGCTGCCAACCTAACGATTTTGACAACTCGAGGTCGATTTTGAAAAATCGGGTTATAACAACATCTTTGTATGTTGTTATAACCCGATTTTTTGTTGGCGCAACTGTGGTTAATAGTCGCATTTGGTTACAGTATCTAATTGGTTTTAAAATTATACCTAATATGTCCCTCATAAAATCAGACCTACAGTTTATAATGCTCTAGTCAAACCACATTTAGAATATTTAATACCAGTTTGGGGTTGTGCTGCGAAAAGTAATTTAGTTGCTCTGCAAAGAGCACAAAACAAAGTGATAAAAAAACTGCTTAACTTGGTTACCTAACACCAACACATGAACTTTACACTAAAACAAAACTTTTTACTGTTAAGCAACTATATATCTACAATACCTGCACATTACTAAAGAAGATACTGGAAAGTTCTGTTCAAACTGAGATCACATTTACAAATCAGGCACACAAATACTCACAAAGACGCGCAAATAGATATATACTGAACACCCCTAGGACGGACTACGGTAAACGAAACATCAAATATGAAGGAATAAAGTTGTACAATGCCTTACCTGAAGTAATTAAAAGCTCTGATTCATTGTACACTTTTAATAAAAAGCTCAGGGACCACATTTTTAAAGATTATGTTCTATAAATATTAGCCTATCAGCGGCGACCATCTTATATATATTGTGTAATTAAATTTATAACTATTGTAATATTTCTTATTAAGCGAATTTGTAAATTCTTGGAGAAATAAATATCTTTAAACCTAAACTATATTATATTTAATGTCCAGGGATATTTAAACCTACCTTTAATTGAGTTTTGAATTACTTGTTAAAATACCTTTATATGCGTAAAACAACGCATTACGACTTTTGCTTGAACAATAACCATCATTCTAAATACATAAAACTCAAAACATTTTTCATCTTTAGAAAAGATATATATTTTATGAGCATATGATAAAATATTAGAAATTAAGATATTTATTTAATTTCCGCCTAAAATTTGTTTATAAAAATCTTGATAACATAACTAATTTCCGCTTGGAAAGAATCAATCTTCTCATATTTGAACATCTGCTATGATGTACCTTATAAAAGCTCAAAACATGATTGCTACCATGTAACCTTTTTATTAGGAGATTCCGATATTTCGGCACCGTTGCAAGCGCCATGTTAATGATTTGACTGAAGATCTTGCGGGTGAGCTGTTACTCGTATTAGGATACTTAACGGTCTTCCCTCCTTCGAAATCTTTTATTACGCTCGCCTTCAACACTTTTTGTGGGAACAAAACAAAGACATGAACTTTTTATTTACCTTATTGTTTAATTATTACTACTTACCTACGACCAAACTTAGGTAGTTTATAGTTTCACACCAAACGCGTAAAATCCGAACAAGTTTCGATTTTAACATGACAAATATTCAGTGACTGTTGGGATAGTAATAAAATATTTCGAGCAATCATTATTGGTAAACATTTGACAAGAAATAAAACTGCAATAATAATCATATACAGTATTTTGTTATCCTTCACCATAAAAGCTTCATATAACTGTCTATGGTGTTCGCAGTATTTATGAGGTGGGATTTATTAGTTTTATACGTGTCTCGTAAAATCCCTGTTTGCTATGGTTTAATTACATTTTTATGAACTGAAAGCAGTAAAATCACGTAGGTGATAAAATGAGCATTGGGAAAAGTCGCCCAGATATGTAATCTCCGACAAGATGGTGTAATATATTATTTCATTGGTTCCCAAAGTGGTCCAGGTGGACCCCAAGGGGTCCAGGGGCAACTCGACGGAGGTCTATGATGGCGTTATTTTTTGTCGAGTTTTGGGAATATGGTAAGAATGTGACAAGGGGTCCACCGGAACCAGCTAAATTTTGAAATTGGTCTATGCGAAAAAAAGTTTGGGAACCTCTTTAGGCCAACTTGTCAAAGTATTTTTTTTTAATTCACAGATAATATAACCACACTTCAAAGTACGATCCTGATGACATGGAAACCTCGTGGATGGCAGGTTAGAGTCCCCAACCTGCCACCTTCAACCAGCTACTTCTACTACAGAGTCTAAAAATACGATCTGTACGTCTAACATGAGTTGCCACTTTAAATTTACATTATCGTTTTAGTAAAAAAGTTGTATTGGGATGACAATGTCAAAACGTACAATAGAATGAACAATGGTAGACGTACAGACAACGTTTCCAAAACTTTTTAAGTCCTCATGATCGAAGCGTTTTTTAAGCAGATCCCTAAACTATTTCTAAAGTACACATAACAAGGATTCTTCACGAGTGTCTCGAACTTAAACTTCGGGAGACCGACTGAGATGAAGTAGGAACGAAAGCATGATGAATGTAAACGGTGATACTCGACAGTAGCCTCGTTGAGTGGTGAAGAGAAAATCAGTCCAGAAAAATATAATAACATAAACATAACATAACACGACTGTATCCCAAACGGATCAGTCACAGGCAAGTTACTGTTGCCGTCATGGGGAACGGAACATTCACAAGCTCTCTTTTCACAAATTGTATTAGAACCAAGCGTGGTAGGTGGTGAGCTTTACGCCGTTACCCTGGTTGATTTGGTTTTTTATCGATGTTTTCTATCACCGGAGAGTAAATCGGATTTTGGTTCTGGCCAGATTTCAACTCGGGACCACACTATTCACAATCTATTGGACCACGACAGTCTCGAACAATATTATATTTTGCATTATTTTTGGTCCGCCGTCAAATCTTTTTTCAAGAAAAGCCGTTAAATATACAGTAAAAACTAAATTTTTTAACTGTAGATCAGAGGTTTGAATACTTAGGTATATGTAGCATAGGTATATATGCGCAGCATTATGCTTAATGCTAGCATGTAGAATAATATATTTATACGGTATTTATCTCTATGCTGCATGCTATATTTATAGATAGACGAATAAACGTTAGTCAAACTTATGGTGACCCTCGATATGCGTCAAAAGTCTTAAAATCTTTTACATAAAATTGAATTGTAAAAAACCCACTCTGTGCAGTGTGCTGAAAATATACTCAAAATTAAATCAATCCAAAGTGAATATTCTTTGTCTTTGAAAAGATTTAAAATTGAAACAAGCTTCTGTCTGAAAAAATGGGTTTCATTTGTGTAGTGTTCGTTAGCACTCAGAAGGGTCTCGTCAAGTTGCCCCTGCAAAAAGTTGGTGACCTAAAAAGAATTATTGCAGCCTAAGCAGCGTCTCTAACAAAGAAATGTGCAGCTCTGCTGCGAAACATAAAAAAAGAACAGAATAGATCGCGTGAACATTTGTTCAACAAGCAAACGAGTATTTTATATGCCAGCATAATAAGTTACTTTTAGACATTACAAAATACTGCTCATTATACCTCTTCCATTATTTTTGTGTTAATAGGGTATTTAAATATTTTTTCTGTTGTGGTGTTATCGAAAGACCCCTCAAAAATAGAAACATTGGTAAAAATATATTTCTAAAGCACCAAAGCTCCCCGAGATATAGCAATTTTAAAAGTTTTATTTGTGGGCTTAGGAAACGCTCCCAACAAACTGCCGCCGCCTTTAATGACGTCATTTGCTGTGTTTTTCTTCTGCAAAACATTTGTACGGCACCTATATTAAATTTTACGTTTATGAATACGGTTTCTTAACAAAAGTTGCTAATAATTGTGAAGATTACTATCAAAAATGGATTTTCCCACCAATGTTTGAAGGTCATTAAAATTATTATACATGAAAAACAAAGTAAAAGTTGTCTTGTGGCACTTTTTTGATGTATTTATTATTATTTGAATCTAATCTATTATAACTTTGATTGTTTTAATGGCATACGTCCAAATTCAGAAACGTCATCCAATAGGGATAAAAAATTTAGTTACACCCACATTCTGAATGTGTTTCTGTCCACCTAGTTAATATAATTACTTTGTTTTTCTGGACTCTCGGCGAAGATTGCCAGTGTACGTTCAAACCTAAAATGGTTTTTGTTACACTGTAAGCAGCTTTAGAAACGTTAGCTCTTTTTGTAATTGTTAATAAATAAATAAATAAATTTGAGGAAACCTCAATGTATTCCTGTCCCTTTCACATCTAATGATACGAGTATGTGACAGGACAGATCAAATTGAAGGATGCTCTACTTTTGATCGTCGTTTCTGGATTCGGGCGATAAATAATTAAATTACGAATGATTACGTATGAATTAATTTCACAAAAGTCTATTTGATGATGTTCCGTATTAAATGTAAGTAGTTTTGTTCAAATTCAACGTCAGTGTCTTATTATAATAGGATTTCTGAAAATATGCCACTTAATATTATTGCTTGTGACGATTAGGAAAATCAGAAATATGGAACATGATATTATGACAATGAACATTATGCTAAGGATAAGTGAGCCGTTACGTACACCTAATCCGTTATTGGCCGAACTATCCTTGGCGTCATTGGCCGAACTATGCCAATCAAAACTCTTTTATAATTCTGTCCGCCGTTGGCCGATAAAATCGGTTTTGGTGTACGTGCCTAATCACCAGCGCGCGTAATGTTGCATAAGCAGTTTTATAATGCAGTTTTCCTCAAGATGTAAGTATTTGCATTTAGACGGGCAACTTAGTCTAAGGGCTAGGTCTAGCTGCTTTATTCTCAATTGCCTCAATTGATTTGCTCACTGGCCGGTCGTAATCAAGTAGGCTGGCGTCTCCATTCTAGATCGTTTATTTAGTTCTTCCACAGATTTCCTCATTTATGATAGAAAAGTACCTGTTACCTTTTCCATAATAGTTAATTAAAGTTGACTCAGTGATGTGATTGCTCAGGCTAAAACAACCGCGTTTGTCATCATTTATCAAGGGAAAAAGCCTAGCGAAATTCGCGAGTTTCGGACTTAATTAAATGTTATTATCCTGTAGTGGAGCCGTCGGAAAATGCAAATATTGAATATCAAACATGGCTTTTTGATACTTTGATGACAGTACATAAATGAAGTACAGTCAATTTTAATATGATTAAAAAGAACTCAAATAACACTGAGCATAGACACAGAAGTCAGACAGAACTCGCAATTTTATTTTAACCGGCCAACCGCTTCTGTGTCTCTTTAAACATGACACAACGGAAGAAACAAAAAAAAAAAATCTTACTGGCCAATCAATATAAAAGTTTTGACTCTACTTGACATTGGCGAAATCAATCTGCTAGAAAAGCAAAATTGCTAAGGCCACAAAAAAAAAAAGATTAACGAGCATGGATTTTTAGAAATATAGTTTGTGCGCCTTTTCAGCCTGTTGTTGCAATGGTTTGCCTGAAGCAGCAAAGGACGTGCGCGTTACCAGTAACATTAATTATTTCTAGCAATGAATCAGTAATGATGATACCCATGGTATTTATTTTCAACGAGGATTGTGAAATTTGAACACACACCTTTTAATAACGTTACGAGTATTATTCAAGGATCATGGTTGCAGCATAGTCGAATAGCCAAATTAACTACCTTAAGTAAGTAAGTAAATAAGATAAGTAATTAGCCTTTATACCATCCCACTGCTGGGCAAAGGCCTCCATCATTGAAATCAAGTCATCGCTACAATGGATTGAATTAACTACCTTAATGACCTAGATTGATCTTTTTATGTAAACACTCTAAACATGAAAACTTTTTTCAACATAACACAAGATGTAAGTTAAATGTTGTTAGTCTTTTTAACCATGTTAATTCGAAAAGTTACAGGGGTGGCTATGTAACTTTCACTCTTGAAACTTTCAGTGGTTAAAATATTAAATTTCAAACTCCAGTGAGTTTTTAATGGCTGGTTCAAGCTTACTCGTATTTATTAAATACATATTTATGCGTTTTTGAGAGTCTTTAGTATCTCAAGTATTATTGAAGGGTTTTTACAATTGCTTGTTTTCACCAAAACGCTGAAAGATGCATTTATGAGAACCAAATGATTCTATAAAGTAAGGAACAATTATTACACAATTTAAGTTTTTTTATTTTTAACTAGCTTTCCACCCGCGGCTTTACGCGTGTGAACTTGACAGCAGGGAACAGTAACTTGTAATTTTTTCGTTTTTTCTCTTCAGAACCTTCTTTGTGTCTTAACAAAAATATGTGAAAAGGCCATTTGGTCGAGCTGTTTGCGAGCGTTGCGTTCAACATATTTGGCGAATCTTCATTTTTGTTAATATAGAAGAAGAAGATTAATAAGATAAAGTTTACACCACATGCACGATAGTTTTGCAGTTCTCTGAAAATTTGCCAACAGATTTCTAGAATCCGCTTCTCAAAATTGATTGTATCTCGAGCATTTTGGAAAATTTCGTTATAATGATCTTTCATATCCAGCCAATCAGCGGTTACCTGACACTAACGCAACTTACAAGCTGGACATTTACTGACGAAAAAACTCGCTCAGTTTAGGGAATTAACTTGACTGCCATTGTAATAAGCCTCTTTTTACGTATTAAATGCCGTCGAGCTACCAAGTTAGGTACATTGATTTAGTAACCGCCCTCCTCGTACTCGTTGTCCGGACATTGTGACATTAATGTGTCATCTTTCCTTAAGCAAGTGTCATAATGGCAATTATTACGGTCAACAAACTCCCCTTTCCCTAAAAGGTCGCCAGTTGCTCTATAGACTATACACTTACTCTAACTAAACGTCTTAGTTCCGGCTGCCATGTATTATTTATGCTTAGAATAACCAAAGTTGTTGGGTTTGCAAGTCACGTTTGCATAGTTATATCAGTGTTAAAAATAGCGTGGAATGATGATATATAGCCTATAGCCTTCCTCGGTGAATGGGCTATCTAACACTGAAATAATTTTTCAAATTTTACCAGATGTTTCTGAGATCAGCGCGTGCAAGCAAACAAAAAAACAAACTCATCAGCTTAATAATAGTATATATAGATAAATCACAGTATTTAATACACAGGTATTGGTTATCATCTTTTGAGAAATCGTGGGAATATCCCGAATTATTTTTGAATTCAGTAAAAACTGATTATATTTCTTACGTAACCTTTTATGAACTCATATCCTTTGAAACTGATACGGATTTCAATTATTTTAAAAAAATACTTGTAGTTAGCTGTTGCGAAGTATAAGTAGGTATACATTTAGCTGACAGTCACTTGCCTCAACCCCGTTGGGGTATGTAAAGAGACGTAACATCTCCAAAGCGGGATGGTAGGAATGTTATTACCATGTAATGTAAAATCATCGAATGTATTGTCTTCATCCGTCGGAGTTAACTAACAATCTCAAGTGTTTGTTAGGAGTCTGACATACACAAAACCGGTGGATTGGGCAAAATAAGTTTAAATACACCGGTTCAATACGCCCCTTGATTAAACTTTTACCCAACTACAATTTGTTGTTAGAGGAACAACTCGTTACAATTTATCATTCGTAGCAGACATATTATCTTTCGTAGTTGCTGTTGCAGCAAAAGTTTCGTAGTTACCTTTTTGCTACGAACACATTGTAGTCTACTACAGTTTTACTTTAAAAAAGAAATATGGGAATGGAACCGATAATAATTTTAACCCTTAGTGGGTTTACGTTTATTCTTATACACGGTGTCGGGTTTCATGTGGTCCAAACGAAAACCATCGATAGAGGGGTCCAGGAGCTACTCTAAGGACCCCCATGTATGTTCCGCGGTAATTTATAGTTTTCGAGAAAAGAGCATTTTTCTAAATTTTTTCTTAGTACCCAAAATGATGCATTTTTTTAATGATTTCTCCTAAAGTATTATTACTAGAACCTTGTTATTTTTGTGAATGTGAACAATTAATAGGCTCATTACACCACTACAGTTGTAACTCAGGCTAATTATTTTCTGCAAAAAAAATAAACAGTAAACTTTTTTTATTTGGATGATTTTTTACTTCTTTCTTTAGGGTGGTGTATCTCCAAAAAAGCACATAACATAAAACTTCAGGACCCATTTCAAAAACTTGCCTACTATGTGGACCCACTACTTGTAAAATTTCAATCAGCTACTGCAAGGGCTTAAGTCCCAAATGACCTTCAATAATTAATAGATTCATTACAGAAAATTAGAGGATAACATGAAATAAAGTAGAAACACATCAACGATTTTACAAAAATACTTTATTATGTGTTTTTTACTATAGTAAATGTTCGAAGTGACGTCCACCTTCAGCTATGCACATACGACAACGTTTAATAAACTGTCTTCTTAGACGTTGAAAGGAATCGTCTTTTTGTCTTATTGTCTTTTGTGATTCTCTTAGTTTAGTGTTTAATTCTTCGATAGTATTGTATCTTTTGTCATACACTAACTCTTTGTAGAATCCCCAGATAAAAAAATCGACAGGGTTTAAGTCGGGGGACCTTGATGGCCAGGCGATGAGTCCACCGCGTCCGATCTATCTGTCTGGGTATGTTTGGTCCAAATGATTTCTAACTACTCTAGCGAATTGGCACGGAGCTCTATCATTTTGGAAAAATACTCGCAGGCGCAACTCCAAATTAACATCGAGCAGAGCATCCAGCATAAGGTCGGGCAGATTCTCCCTCAAAAAACTGAGGTATGTGGCACCATTTAATCTTTCTGGTAGAATAAATGCGCCGATTAGTTGTCGGTTAAAAACTCCAGTCCACAAATTAACAGAAAATTGGTGCTGAAAGCTGTGGCGGCGCACCAGCCTTGGATTTGTTCGCGACCATACGTGAGTGATATGCATGTTAAAAACACCACTCCTAGTGAATTTTGATTTGTCAGTCCACAAAATCGAGTCAAAAAACCTGGATCATTGCTATCTCTCCTAATCATCTCTTGACAGAAAGCCACACGTCGGTCTTAGTCTGTAGGTAGCAAGTCTTGGACTTTTCGTAGGTGGAATGGATGGTAGCTTTCCTTGCGCAAAATTCTGTGAACTCTTTGATGGGGAACACCGAGACGCCGACCGATTGACCGCGTACTAGCTGCAGGTTCCTTAGCAATTTCTTCCAAAACGTTTTCCACCAAATAGGGATCTTCTCTTTAAACACCTTCATTATACGGTGCACCTGAACGGCGGCCTTCAATGAATGCATTATGCACACGGATAGAAACACGATGATCTGGATATGTTTCAGGTTGTGGTCCACCTCGTTGTAACAGCCGCTGTTGATACAGACGTGCCGCAAGTCGGGCGTTTCCTCTTGCATATCCATAATAATAATGCATTTCTGCATATTCTCGTGCCGTGTAAGGCATTATGCTTTGAACAAACCCACAAACACAAACACACAGTACGTATTAAGGGCAAGATCTAGTCCAGTAATCGAGCCAAGTCTTCGTTCCAGAGTCGTCAAAATAAAAGTAAATAAGCAATCGAAAAGTCCGTTAACACGCCAGTAGTTAAAAAGGGATAGTATGAACAATGTACGAACGCGAGAACAGCCAAGGGAAGACTAACAAAACAGTTTGTAAACTTGAACAAAGGGATCAAAACTGGTATCTGTAATGACGTCTTATGTCTTAAGACAGATCATCTCAAAGTAAACTTTTTTAATGCCATTGGAAATCAATTGAGTTCATGACTGACGAAATTTAATTTAATATTAAAATCCTCCCATTTCAAAATTATTATTTTTTGACATGAAGCTCTTGCCGTAGCTGATTGAAATTTTATAATATTTTTTTATCTATGGACTGTTAGTGTGCCTTTTCCATAAATAAATAAATAAATAAGTAATGGGTCCACATAGTAGGCAAGTTTTTGAAATGGGTCCTGAGGTTTTATGTTATGTGCTTTTTTGGTGTTACACCACCCTAAAGAAAGAAGTAAAAAATCATCCAAATAAAAAAAATCACTGGTTGTTTATTTTTTGCAGAAAATAATTAGCCTGAGTTACAACTGTAGTGGTATAATGAAGGCCTATTAATTGTTCACATTCACAAAAAAAATCAAGGTTCTAGTAATAATACTTTAGGAGAAATCATTAAAAAAATGCGTCATTTTGGGTACTAAGAAAAAATTTAGAAAAATGCTGTTTTCTCGAAAACTAGTTTTTCGCGGAACATACACGGGGGTCCTCAGAGTAGCCCCTGGACCCCTCTATCGATGGTTTTCGTTTGGACCACATGAAACCCGACACCGTGTATGTATATTCTAATATATTTTTAAAATTAATCATAGAATTTCACAATTAGACGATTTGGACAATTTGGTCGTTGAATGTACAGAGAAATTTGATAGATACTACATATTAAAAGCAATGATTTTTTTTCAATAATTGAATACATAAAGTATAGTCAAGTCACCTAATGTACAAAAGAGTCGATTAAATCTCCAATGAACATCTTTTTTTACATTTAAGAAATGCTTTGCGTACAAGTGCCCAGGGTCTTGGGGGTAGCAAAACCTCCTTCACTATGGCTTTTTCTAAAAGGATGATAAAACTTAATTATATCAAATAGGTACTTTACAATTGGGATTCGCGCGCCGCGCTTACACAAGGCAGTCACGTACTTATTCTCTGCGTGCTTTTAAAATCGTGTTACGCATAAAAATCAAAAGTTTATATTTATGTTTTATACTACAGTGTAGGCGATGAGTTGAGCAATGCGGTTGTGAAAACAGTTTTTTGAAAAATGCCACCGTTTTTGAAATACAAGCAAATATATTTCAAAATAGTAATAAACGGACAAATTTCGTCACCTCTCTCTGCGCCCGCCGCGTGCCGCGACGGACGACCACGGGTGAGTCACCGGCAACGAACAGCCGACGACCGCTGTCTGCGGCCTGCAGACACGCGAGTTAAGCGGACATTACTTACGCGAACAAAAGGGACATTACAGGAAATAATTTTTAAATATTTTTTGAAAGAATTGTAAAGCGCAAGAGTAATACTCAATACAATTTTCTAAAAAATGGCTGATTTGCAATGTGCTGGTTGCCTGAAAAATATACCTCATCGAGAATATCTAACTTGCTCACAGTGCAACGACAAATACGACTTGGACTGTGCAAACGTATCTAGCCAAAGATTTTACAACACAATGACCGTAGACCATAAGAAAATTTGGATATGTCAATCTTGTCAGTGCAAAAAGCCGAAAACAGATAATAGGAATACTCCAATTCGCCATCAACGCCTTCCTGAACTACAAGATAGTTCTGACCTTCACAATACGGAAGCCTAGATAAACTTCCACCAGTTCTGTTGACACAAGTATTTTGGGTGACACTATATGCCTAACCGCCTCTCCAAATGCTAACACATCAGATGAGTTAACCCTCCACAACCTGAGCCAGATGATTGCAGAAAAACTTAAGGAAAATAATTTATCAATTAGAACCCAAATTCAAAGTACTATCCAAATAAAAATAAACAGAGCCATCACACAACTAAAACAAAATATAAAACTCGATACTGATTATCTAAAACAAGAAAATTCTGAACGGAAAATGGAAATAAATAATTTAACTCAAAAAATTGAAACCATGAAAAGTTAAAATGAGGAGCTTAAAAAACAAATTATGGAACTAGGAAACATCGGCATAAAACCTTACTAAGAAGGTAACAAGAATGAAGAGATAAAGAAGTCATTTGTCGTATATGGGGATGAAGATATTTATAAGGAACCAGAAAATGCTTTACAATCAAGGCTAGTTAAGATATTTTTTGACGTCTATAATATCGACCTCACGGGGTATATTGAAGAAATAAGCAGAATTGGGAAATATCAGAACAAAAACAGGCCCTTGATTGTTGAATTAATTAGTAAACGAATGGTCAAATACTTCTTAGATAACCACTATTACTTTCAGGATACGACCATCGCTATAGCCCCTATTTTAAACGAAAAATTGCGCACAGAAAGAAAGTTGATGCAAGAAGAAATGTTAGCTGCTGGGAAAAAAGGCCATTATGCCGTAATACGAGATAATCAACTTCACATTTAAGGGAAAAGAGTCAATTTGAACAAAAGCACAGATTCAACAACAAATCATACTGAAACGGGAAACCAACTTCACAGGAAATCTACCCACAAACTCCAAATGTACAAGTGATCCAACCCTAATAATTCCTTTCGAAACTACAAAACAATTAATCATATCAAGATAAAACACCAAGAGATTTACCAAGACAAGAACACTAATCAACAAGTTCAACAACCCAGTGAGTTTACTATACTGATACAGAATATTCAAAGTTTAGCGAACAAAGTTGATCTTATCGAATCAATAACGAATGAAGACCAATTTGATGCAATTTGTACAACGGAAACATGGATTACTGAAAGAACAAAGGATTATATAAAAATACCTAACTATACACTTGAACCAGTTACAAAGAACGCACTGATATAATGGAGCTATCCGTGGATTATGTCATCGAATGTTGTTCGGTAGAATTAAAACCCAACACTCTTTTGATTGTTATTTATAGAGCGGACCGAGATATTGATACATTTTTCTGCTTCTTAAATAAGCTGCTAGATAAAATAAAATCTGTTAGCCACAAAAATATTATAATCACCGGTGATTTTAATGGAGATATTCTTCAAAATTGTAATTTATACCAAAAAATAACTAATAAGATGCTTGAACTTAATCTATACCAACAGATAAATACCGCAACAAGAGTAACAGCCACTAGTTCTACTTGTATTGATCTGTTATTCACCAATATGTGTAAACCCACCGCTTCAGTAAAAGAGTTTGGTTTGTCCAACCACAGAGGCCTTATTTATAAAGTAACAAAAAAGATTGAAAGTAACAGAAAAATAATATTTACTAAACGCATATACAACCAAAAAAATATTAATTCATTTAAAGAAGCTTTAAAAGAAATCAATTGGAACGATATTAAAACCCAAAATGATGTTAATGGAAATTACAATGTATTACACAAAAACTATGTGACATTTTGAACACAAGAATACCAAAAAAGAATATATTATTAAACTACATAGTAAAAGTTCATGGTTAACACAAGGTATCAAAACCTCATGTAAAAACAAAAGAGCCCTAAAGAGATTGACTACTGAATCTAAAAGTGAAATCCTTAAAAACTACTACAGAAAGTATTCAGCTACCCTAAAAAAGTGTATTAAATCATCTAAAAATAAAACTTATGTAAAAAGCTTAATAAATCGAGTAACAAAACAAAAACAATGTGGCATATCATTAATAACATCACCAAACTAAATTCTGTGTACTCAAATGTTAAAAATATATCTCTCAAATCTCAAAGGGAAGAACACAATTGTCCCGAGAGTGTGACAAATTTATTTAATAAATACTTTGTTCCTGTAGGTGTTAGTAATAATGATAAGTCAATGCAGAAAAATCAATACGATGGCCCGTTAGTCCTTGAACAATCTATTAACTCGATTTTCCTCGGACCCGTCACTCGTTCTGAGATAAATAACATTATAAAAAGACTTCCAAACAAGTATAGCTCCGGCGCAGATGATATTCCTCCTATATTGATCAAAGCTTGCCACTAAGAACCAACACCAGTCCTAACAGAGATAATTAACCAATCTTTGCCAAAGCCAGCCTATGACAGGGTATCCCATTCAATCTTATTATCCAAACTAAACGGAATGGGCATACGTGGCAATACCCTGGACTGGCTGCAATCGTATTTATGTACCCGGAAACAATATGTGCAGTTTGATCACTCAGATGAAAAAACCGGGAAAGAACAAACCGTTAAGTCAGAAGCAATAACCTTAATACATTATATTCCGCAAGGCAGCGTCCTGTGTATTGTTCCTTGTATACACTAATAATTTGCCAAAAATAACCCAAAATAAAACGGTACTTTTCGCAGACGATATATCAATCTTATTTAAATGTTCGAACGGTAACGATTGAGTCGTCAAATAGAAACTACTTACAGTTCACTTAATAGTTGGCTCCCAAGTCATAATTTAGAAATAAATATAAAAAAAAACAAATTAATACAATTCCATCCATACCAAAAACCACCCACAAACCTATCAGTTGCGAAGAACTCTTTCAAACTAGAAGAAGTTCATAATCTTAAATTACTAGGTATTAATATAGATACGCATTTAAATTGGAAAAGTCATGTTAATGAGATAAATGACAAACTCTCTAAATTCATTTACGCCTTACATATAATCAAAAGAAATACAAACATCGCATGTGCGCTAAATGTTTACTTCGCTTACGCCTATGCATGGATGTGATATGGAATTATCCTATAGGGCCATAGCACAGACGCATATGACATAACAAAAACAATGTGTACGAATACTTGCACATATTCATCAGCCGGAATCATGCAAACCACATTTCACCAAACTACATCTTTTAACTTTTCCGTGTATTTATATCTTAGAAGCAGTATTATTCGTAAGGAAACACCACAACCTCTTTGAATTTAATGAAAACCCTAGACGGCAATATGACATTGTTCTCCCTGAACCAAAAATTGAAATGTATAAACGTGGCCCGTACTACAGATGCATAAAAATATATAATAAACTACCAAAGTATATTAAAATTGAAAAAAACGATGATAAACTTAAAAATATACTTATACAATATCTTATAAAAAAGTGTTATTACACAGTCCAAGAATACCTGAGTGAAAAACGTAATTAACGATATTTATTATCCATTAAGTTCAATCCTCGGAATGTTCTTTTTAATGATTTCTATTGTTATAATATTTAGATTGTAAGTAGCCACACCCTAACAGGGTATGTATTCAGTCCATCACATTTATGTAAGATCTTTATGCTGTGAAAGTGATCCTGTACATGTGCTGTATTTAAATAAATAAATAAAATGAATAAATAAATAAATATGCTATTCGGCGTCCATTACGAGTATGCGTGGTATTAGCCTCTTTTTATCAAATCCGTTTCCTTTCATCACCCCTGCAGATGCCGAGCTAACGAGTCTTCTGAATGGTGTCGTAAACGCTATATGATTGCGTTGGTGTGAACTTTAATAAAGTTTTAAGACCTAGGCTTTATGAAGTGAGAATATAGCTTTTTGACGGTCACACTAGATGAGTGCTTTTGTGTGCGGACAGTGCATATAGTGGTTTTAGGGCAGTATTTATCTTTATACAGACGACTACTAGTACATTCACCACTAGTTTATCCATGCAAATAATAATAATTTCTAATAGGAATATATGAAAAACACACGATATGCGTAGTGCGGTGTAGCACGGCTTCTCGCCTTGATTTACGTAGTGTTCGATCGTCGGTCCAGTCAATTCTGGAAACGATCATCTCTAAATTGGCTCGGCTCTGGGAGAGCTGGCAGAAGCCTCTGGCTTAATTCCTACCTCGTAACACAGGGATATTTATCCTCACTTCAAGATCATGAAAAGTGGTGTGTTGTCTGGCCCATATTTGTATATTTATGTTTATTCTATAAATTAGAGTCACTTTGTATTTTTCAGCATCATCATTTAAAATAACTCAGTGAAAAATAATAACTGAATGAAAATACTTCAGGTTTATTACTTTGTTTATTTTAGCATTTCACAATGCTTGATTCCTAAGGAAACCAGAAAAAAACGAATTTCGCCCCTTGAAGAAATCAGACATGATTCGAACCCGCGTATTACACAGTCTGTCTGGGTGGCTGCTCTAACCAATAAACTACCGAAATCTTATTGAACCGAACGAATCTTTCTAGTACATGCTTACGTTGCTGAATCCTAGTGCCTTCACCTTCGCCTTCCCTTGAACACACTGAGGCCCTCGTTGGCCAAGCGTGTAAGAACCCAACCGTTGTCCGGTTTTTTTGGTTTTGTATCGGTGTTATCCATCACCGGAGAGTTATCCGAAAATGTTCATTGTATGGACCGAACATGATTTCGTTCAGATTTGAACCACTCGGAACCACTCAGGAACCGATCCAAATTGCTTAACTGTTGGGATGCTGATTCATTTAAGCATTCACTTGATCAGATCATCGAGCATTCCTTGATTCCTATTTTTATTCGAACCACATGCGAACATAACCTCTGTCACTGCATGTACATGCGCGCGATAATTACCATCCAGCCGGCGGGTATTCCATGACCCGTTTGGTTGTCAACAGCCGCGTAGAGCATTTGTACGCGAATATTGTGGATGAACTGACGCAATACAGACGCGTTTACATCAACCTTTACATAGGGGCACCTTATATTGCTGACCTGAGACCCATTTTGAAATGGTTTTGTAAAGGTTGATGTGATCGCCCCTGTACTGTAAGTACTGACTACTGACATCTATATCGCAAGAGGTGGCCCTGGCAATATCTGTCTGTCACTTGACAGCACGCATTTAGGATCAACAAAATTGACATTTTTCTATGGATGTGATTTATCTGTTACGTTACGCAGTAACTATTAAGTAATATGTTACATGACGCTCGCTGTTTTGTCACAGCTTGTACTTAAAAATAAGCTTGTACTCAAATGCAAAAACGTTACATTACATGGACATAAATAATAATAATCCGGGACAAATTACACCAATATCATCTGACCCAAAACTAAGCAGAGCTTGTACCTACTATAGGTGTCAGAGACTGATAAACATACATAAATATTTCTAAATAATAATCATAAATAATAAATATCCCTGGACATTATTCCACAGAGCGCCATCTAGCCCCAAAGTAAGCTAATTAAAGCTTGTGTTATGGGATACTAGACAACGGATAAACATACTTAAATACATTTTCTTTTGTAAATACATACTTATTATACATAGGAGACACCCAGACCAGTACAAACAGACATGTTCATGCACACAAATGTTTGTACTGTGCGGGGATCGAACCCGCGACCTCTGGTGTAGTAGCCAACTTCTTAACCATTACACCAAGTCGGTCGTCAATACATACATAAATGGATACACCCACACAAACAACAAACACAAATGTTCGTTACATGGATGTTTGTCATGGGTGGGAACCCACAAACCCCCCCATCGAACCCACGAACTCCGCTGCTAAAGGCAGGATCACTGCCATTGCACCAACAGGCTAATCAAGTCAAAAATGTTTTTAGAATACTCATCATTTGCCTGTATTGTAACATTCGTAGAAACGTTACAATACAATGTAATGCTCTAGTCTAAACCCACCTATAGAGCGGTTAGTACACGACGCTCTTCGCCAAGAATTTAATATTAAAATGTGATACTGCTCTAAAGAATTACTTTTGATACCCATAAATAGTAACAGGAGTTTTTATGTGAGGTTTTAAATAATTTTTTAGTTTGACCACATTTCTTTATTCACTTTAATATTTAAAACACAATTTCATCATAAGCACAACAAATATGATAGATAAATACAGACCAGTCAAAAACATCGATACATTTCAATTCTTCCAATAACTAGATATGGTATGGTATATAAACGTTTCATTTAAAATTACAATACAATACTTATGAGAACATTATAAATGTAAATACATTTTTTAATCAAAAAATTATGTAACCCTTACTGTACATCAAGGGGAAATAACAAAATAAAATAAAACTTGCTTGACTGCAATAGTCGTAAAAAAAATAACAAAACGTTTAAAATTTTTACGTTTAAAATTTACTTTGCCAAAATCATTTACATACAAGTTTCTTCAAGTAAATTACATAAAAATTACTGTATTGATAGTCAAAAACTTCAAATGTAATTAAATTATCGCAAATATTAAAATAACAACAATTATGCAAATCTTAAGAATTTTGTATAGTATAATAGGTAACATAGAATCACACAGTATCACTTCACGAAACAACAGCTATTGTGGGAGGGTTGCTTCACTATTAATAATGACTTCGACAACACAACTTCAATTTTTTTTTCTCGGATTTTTTCGGAGCGTTCAAGTTATGAATGCGAACTTTAAACAAACAAACAAATACAGCCGTATTTGTCCCACTGCTGGGCAAAGGCCTCACCCCAACGAACTTATAACAACAATAGTAAAAAAAATGTATATTTTTTTTAAACTTAAAATACAAATTAAATAGCTTTTTAAATCACAGGATATTGTCGATTTTTTTGCAGACAGTTATAATGAACTAATTATAACGGTTAGAAATTATTGAGATAAAAAAATTTGATTGTACTATCTCAATACAACTAATAATAGTGTCTTTAAATCTGTTTACTTCTTGCAGCTGAAATTCACTTACTGAAAGATTACTTACTAAATCTGGTTTGTGCTCTTTAAATATAAATAAATTAATAATAAATGAAAATCAAAGACGGAAAGAGCAGCAAAGCAGTTCATTAGATTGAACAGTGTGATAAGATTGATAATTTTTATGCTGAAGGGGATCAGAATATTAAGAATTGATATTTCGTTAGGGTTTGCAATTGAAAATGTGCTTTTAAGGATAAGACCAGACAGACTTGAATTTAGCACAGCTCGAAAATTGTATGTCTCGGATGGTTAATCCATTTCTCGCAAAAGTATCTTTGAAGATACGTTACGATACGTCGATAGTATATAAGTTTACTGATAATGGTGCAACAAACAGAAGCTGAAGCAAAGAGGCATTAAAAATGTATGTTTTTTATTTAATCCTCAGTATTCTCTCTATAAAAAGTTTTTTGACGATAAAAAATTGATTATCGAGACTTGATTGTATGCATATAAAAGTAGAAGGAATCCTTACCGTTGCCAAAGTCGAAATACATTTGCTTGACAATATTATACACCGTTACAAAAATATTCTTACATCAGACAATTTTGTATAACATCGAAAATACGTTAAGATGAACGGCTCAGTTTGGATAATGACCGTAAAAAATTACACAGACGTGTATGTACAAGACTTGTGTTTGGCATACGTAACAATATACTATTGGAATAGACATTCATTTATACAGCCACGTTATAGTTGGGATCCTATCTTATAAGGAATACTAATTGTCCAGTTAGAAATGTTGAAATGTATTTATTTTAAAATCCTATAAACCTTTTCGGCCACATTGAAACAACATCACAAAAATATAACCTTACATATCGATATTTGGGAGCGCGAACATTTCACGAACACTTACTTTCCATCGCTTTTTTTATCAACAAGTTCATAAACCGTTCATACACAATTTTCTTCATTTCATTATTCTGTATCTAAATCTTATTATTTATCCATTACACCAATATTCGTGTCAACACACCAAGCAGAGGACCAGCCCCTTTTTTCATAAGAATACAAAGAATTCAAGCCTCATTGTTCAGATCGATCCTCCTTGACAGACCATAATTTTTTAGTCGCTAACTAATCTATGCTAGCGTTCATTCTAGAAAACGGAGAAAAGCGCGTATTACCTCGAGTACCCCACCGTGTGCCAACGGCCGCGCTTAGAGGAGGTACTCTCATTGGTCTGGGCGGTCAAATGAGGTATTTGGAGTGCTCTCCACCTTTTTCAATACAATCTTGAAGGCAAACGTATGCTTCGGAGAAACAGACGCGGGACGCGGAGTCTGAGGCGACCGAGGAGGCGGATCAGGGGGCATTTCCGAACGTGTTCTTGTGCGCCGCGATGGAAAATCTCGAACAATCGGCGCTGATAGTGACTCCCTTGGTTGTGGTGACAGACGATTGGGCGAGAGACGACTCGGTGACGGCTCCGGAGTACACGGCGGTAACATCAGTGGAGGCAAATTGGCACAAGGCGATCCGCGAGAACCACGACGCTCCTTCAACCCCATCGGCGGAGGAGATGATACTGGTGTGTCATCTTCCGCAGCCGCAACCACCACAACTGGATCAATCCTAGCTAAAGGCGCTATTGGCGCTAACGACAATAATGGTATTTTTTGCTCAATAGTGTCAGAAGCTATTGACCTTCTAAAGTAGTTCAAACCGTTCTCTATCTCAGCCAGCGCGCGTTTCACAAACGGGAAGGTTTCTGAGAGTTCTGAAGCGGATTTGCGGACTGGAAACTCTGTTTCGCTGTCGCGCTTCCTCGGTCTGCATCGTTCGAATGTAGTGTCTCCAGAAGCTGCCACTGTTTCTGAGACCTGTCTGGTGAGAGCTGCGTGTTTTATCGAGTCCGACTTGGATCTCGGCTCTCGCGTTTTCGGGGTAGGGGAGCGTCTATCACCGAACTTTTTGCTGGCGGCACGCTTAATGGAGGAGAAGAGTCCGAGTTTTTCGGGGGGTTTATCTGTGGGTGCAGGGGTGACGGGGGCGTTGGAAGGGCCTGGGACGGGGTCGGGCGCGGGACGGGGGAGGTTCCCCTCGCGTTAGTTGTGCCGAGAGTCTGACGACGGAACATCGCTCGAGTCAGAGTCGAGGGTGGTGTTGGAGCCGTAGGGGTCGAGGGAGGACTGGACTGACATGGAGCGGCCGGCGCGGCGCACTCGGGCCGGGGACAGCTTCCCAGGGTCTACGCTGGCCGGGTCTGCCTGCAACAACAGGGTTTTCAGCACTCCACTCAGTGTCTTATGGTAACATAATATCTAAGCAGTAGATAAATATATGAGACACGGTAACATTTTTAGGCATTTAAAAATAATGTGAAGACTCAAAAATTGTAGCTACCTACGAATCCCAGATAATAACGGTAGTAATTTCACAAAACAAGGCAGTATTTTAAAAATATTTATTGATATAGGCTTTGGGGGGAGTTAAAAGGTATTAAAGGCGGGAACTCAAGCAAAAATTAAAAAATCTGTCTTGGTCTAGGCTCCTCCTAAACCAATGGGCAAAAAAATCTTTAAAAAAAAATTATAAACTTAAACATATTGTTATCTTCATTTTGTTACTTTGAAATTGTTGTGGTAATGGAATTGTTATACTAAAAAAAATCTTGAAAAAGAGTTTTTGTAAAACTTCAATGTGCTCCTTAACTATATTAGTGTGATCTTCATAGTTTTTAAAAGAAAATATACGCCACTAACTTTTCTTTAATCTATTAGTTGGGTTTTCAAAAATACCTCCTGTGCCCCAAGAAAATAACATTTTTAGTGTTTTGTGGACACCCGCGCGCGAGGATGCTCGCAGTCCTCGCGTGCAGGTGTCTGCGGGGGCGACAGGCGACAGTACCGCTCCGGTATATCAGAGGGAGACAGAAAATCGACGAACACAAGGGCCTTAATCAAAAACGTAAATTCTTAAGCGTTTTGCTTTGAAAATAGAAAATCATTTCTATTTTACTTAAAAAGACACTTTAGTTGCACCACATCACATGTTGAGTATAAATGTTATTAGGTTAAGAAGTAAGTACTTTCACCTACCATTGTTTCGTAGAAGTTTTAGAAAATTCTTGAACAACGAATTCCATTAACGAGGTTTTAATTTTACCTTGATTGTATTTAATTGGTTTTAATATTAATTGCTAATAATTGTCATGCACATTCATGACCTTCATTGTGTACTGAAGGGTTCTCAAACGTGATAAAAAATATTACAAGGTATGAATAGGAAGATCAGGTACTGATGTCATGCATACTACCTGTACGTCGAATGAAAAGTATAGCAATAAAAAGTATGATGTCACAACTTAATTTTTAAAAAATATGTAGAAACCCCCATTCAATTCAGCATTTGCTCATTGCATGTTTTGAATGATGTGTTGTGTTTGAAGTCATGTAAATGGTTTCTTCATCTCGTTTTTTATTGTTAAGATCTAAACAAACATCTCTAAATTGGTGTAAGGACCGCTTCCAGCAGAGCAATGCGGAGAAAAAACCAATACCCCAACATCACATTCTGAGAGAGGTTTTAGACTGGCGATTGCGCGTATACGGGTCGCTTCGGCTAATACGATTGGCGTAGTGCGCTGTAGCACGGTTTCTCGCCTCGATTTCCGTAGTGTCCCGGGTTCGATTCCCGTTCGGGTCAATTCAGGAAACGATCTCTTCTGATTTGCCTCGGGTCTGGGTGTACTGGGAGACGCCCCTGGCTTATTTACTTGTGTGGTGCCTCGTAACACAGGGATATTAATCCCCACTTCGAGACCATTACAAGAGGTGTGTTGTCCGGCTCATATTTATTTATTTTTATTTCACGCTTCATTATACTGGACTCAAATACACGGGCTTATTTCGACATGACATCTTTGCTTGAATCATTGCAGAAGTGATGAGTCAGACAGTGAGCGCTTATAAGCGCGACACCGCTCGAAGAAGTTGCGTGTATGGCCAATAGCGCCCCTATGGGTTCCTGAATGTGTTTCCAGAAACGAGTTTATACGCGCATGTAAATCGCTGGTCTGAAACCTTTAATGTAAACTGCTCTGATTGGCGCAGAAATAGAACAACAGATTCATCAATTTTATTGCAAACTTTCCTTTTTCGTACAGTTCTCTTCGAAATACAACTCTTATTACCTTTTGAATACCGTCTGAGTAACGCACCTGGTAAGCGAGCGCGTTCATGATTATGGAGTAGGGAACCAGGCCCAGAGGATGCACTTCCCTCATGAGTACGTTGGCAGGGATCTTGTGGAACTGGATGTACTCCAGGAAGTTTCCAATCACATCTTTCAGAGACATGTTTGGGTTCGTGTCGCAATATTTCTTGCTCCACATTAAGGCAGCCTGGAATGAAAACGTTATGTTTTTGAGTCATGGCACAGAATGTAACGCAAAATGTTACGAGAGAAATAATGAAAAACAAAGTTATTTGAAACAAACGATATTTATTTAAAACATTCTGGCTAATGATTTTTCGCAATATAAAGCGTATTAATATGTTGATGATTGTTCGCTATGCAACATTACAATTTTGATTTCTTTGCTGACTATTCGTTGCATGCAATCTTATTTTGTTAGGTTAA
This sequence comes from Udea olivalis, assembly GCA_947369235.1. NCBI lineage: Eukaryota > Metazoa > Arthropoda > Insecta > Lepidoptera > Crambidae > Udea > Udea olivalis. Next base: position 14,261,643 of record OX376351.1, read on the forward strand.
AAACAGAACATGTTAGTTGCTATTATAACAAATACTGAACGGATGTGCTTTCCCTGAGTAACCAACACGAGTGAAAACTGTGTTTTTTAAATACTGCCCGTCAAGATGACCACCTGTTTGAAAGCGGTCGTGAGGAGAGGTCCAGATAGGACAAGGCTGACAAACACAGCTATGAAAAGGAATCATTGAGCTGGCCATCCTCATCTTGAAGGCCTGCAGAAAGCCTTTCCACGCCTGCTTGAAGACCCCGGGGACTATTAAAGAAAGGAAAGACATGCGCTGGAATGGCGTTCCACGTCTGAATAGTACGACAGAAACGAGTCACCGAATCATGTAATGCGGGCTAATGCTTTTAAAAAGAATAAGCCAGACATTAGTTTATCCTACCTGAAACTTGGTAAATTCATCAGCGCGAAGTTCATCTCTGGCAAGTATGAGCCGCACGACGTGCTGAGGTAGAAGGGTGAAAGATCCTAGATTCAGCACTTCATTTCCATGTTCATCGACAAATTCTAGTACCTGAAATAAGAAACGACCAATTATAAATGGAAAATTCTAAAATAAGTATGTATCTGAAGTTATACAAGTAAGCCGTGGTCGGTATAACCGACCACAAACCCGAAAATTCATGCACTTCTTTCCTACGTGCATTGAAAGACACATAAACCCGCTTGTCATTGTAGAATGGCTAATGTTTACTATCAGATAATAAACTTAAAGTCCAATAGTAATTAATTTTTGAGGCTCTAATGCCAAGCTAACATGTACAAGATTAAAGAAGCCTCTACTTTAGAGGTAAACATCGCTCTGGTTTTCCCTGAACATAAATATTTTAATTATATCCGAATCAATGCCCAATTAAGAGCTCCTTTAGAAAACTACGACTGTGACGGAAAACTACATAAGAAAATAAAAACTACCTTCTGCACCAAAGACTTAGTACACTTGTACTGGATGTACCGCTCTGCCGAAGCCAGCAATGCGCACACAGTGTCCACAGTGATGCAACACTGCACGAAACCTGCGCACGCTCGTCGCAGCTCGTCAAGTCCGTAGTAGTCGGCTGCGTTCATGACTCCTGGAAGTAAGAGATGTGGAAGATGTTTAGCACACCTGAGATAGTAACACACAGGTAAATAGGTAATACGTTTTGGTGTAATTTACAATGCTGAGTGATTACATAGTTATTTATACAATAAGGAAAATCTTATGGCACACTCAGTAGGCTTTGTAGAAGCGTCCTAGGAAGATTTAAATTTTTAAATGATTTGTTAAATAAAACAAAATAAAAGACGAAATTTGACCTAGTGTCTACATCACATGCCGAACATGTTATATCATTTTTTTTACAGTATAAATAATAATCCGGTATACACCACTTGTCATGGTCTCGAAGTAAGGATAAATATCCTTGTGTTACGAGGTATAAAACAAGGAACTAAGCCAGGGGACTCCCAGCATACCTAGACCCGATTCAATTAAAATAAGGCGAGGGACCGAGTTACAGCGCACTACGCCAACCGTGTCGAAATAAATTCAAACAAAGTTTCACAATCAGAGCAATAAATAAATAAATAAATTAATAAATAATAATAAATATATTCTTAAGGTAGTAAAGACAACGTTATCTAACCGTTCTTCTTAAGTGAGCCACTTCGAAACTCGCTGAATTTGAATATCACAATGCCATCCAAAGCGTAGGAGGACACGGTTCAAATGACGACAGTATAATGTTTGCCCCTTATTCGTAAGAACACTTAAATGATATGTTTTGTTTTAGATATTCATTACGTTGTTGACTTTTATATCTTAGGACGTACCCTAAAACTCACGCGGGTTCTCAAGCACGTCTGTTTGTTTCGAAAAATAGAATGACACGTGCACCATGCTTATACTGCTCGTATTCTTCGATAGAGACACGTGCGTGCGACCTGCGCTAAATTTAGCGTAAATGTGCACCCTCACTTTGAGCATTTGCTTGTGAAGCAACGTTACAGAGTCGAGTATTACATCAGCGAAGGAGATGAACCGAGCATTACAGTGCGCAAACTGTAATGCTACAAATTCGAACATTACGTTGGTGAGGGAAAATCACCGAACATTACAGTGAAAGGAACAAATGAACACTGCAGTCAACAAGGCCCTCAGTGATATTATTCACTGGTTAGATAGTAATAATTTAAATATAAATATCAATGAAACTAAGATAATTCAATTAAATTCTTATAATTCTAATTCTTTACCCCTTGACATAAATTATAATGGTGAATCTATTGACGAAATTGGCGAATTTAATTACTTTAGTATTGATAAAAAAATGATTGCCTTGATTTGTGCAAAGCTTGAACGGTACGTGTTTGCCCTTAAGAAGATTAGACAGACTGTATCTGTGAAGGTGGCATAACCGCGTATCACGGCTATGTGTCGTCTCTCCTCAGCTATGGGTTGATAATGTGGGGCAACTCTGTTGGATTTGATAGGGTTTTAAAATTCAAAAACGCTGTATCCGTGCCATTAATAAGGCCTGGGCCTTAGATATCTGCCGACCACTTTTTTAAAAAAATTAATGTTCTCCGACTACCTTTTAATGTACATTAGAGATGTGTGTGTCTTTACAAAATTCCACCCAGAATATTTTCTGAAGCGTAGTGATATTATCAAACGACAGAAAAGAGATAAATTTATCAACATGTTATACCAACCTGCGTGTTACAAATACATGTATAAACAGAATATATGCAATATGTGCATTTCTATATACAACAGCTTGCCGAACGAATTGAAAATATTATAGCCTAATGTATTTAAGAAAACATTAACGATATGGCTATAAGAAAACTGTTTTTATAGTGTTAAGGAATATACAGAGTTTTGTTCAAAATTATGTAAAAAGCAGCTAGTTTATTAAATATTTACACGTCTGCATGCAGACCGAACACAATGGACAATTTATGCTATATTTGAAGACCTTTCTGACATGTATTCTCGAAGAGCGTCGTGGCCCAGTGGTTCAGAGAGAGTCGTGGCCCAGTGGTTCAGAGAGCGTCGTGGCCCAGTGGTTCAGCACCCGAACTCAGATCGTGGATCGTGTGGATCGTCCCGAGTTCAAATCTGGCCAGAACCAAAATCTTTGTGTTCATTGTTAAATATCCGACTAACTCTCCGGTGTCGGAAAACATCGAGAACAAACCAAATCAACCCGGATAACGGCGGAAGGCTCACCACCTACCACGTTGGGTTCTAATACCATAGGTGAAAAGTGGGCTTGTTAGTGTTTCGTTCACCATGACGGCACAGTCACTTGCCTCTGACTACCCCGCTTGGGATAAAGTCGTGATGGTATGTTATGTATTCTCGTAAATAAATATTTTGACTTTGACTTTGATACAATGTGTAATATGTTGATACAACTCCCCTGAAGTTTTGTAAAGCTGTATTGTAATATGATGCTCGAAATTGAATCTGATATGTACATTACAGGCAAATATTCGTCATGTCAGGGAGGCAGTATTGTAATGTAATGCTCAAAACCGAATCTGGAACGTTACATCACATAAATATGCTCTAGGTGTAGGACCGCCTTAAGCCCAAGAGACCGTAATAATGACGTTCCTAAAATCTACCAGGTTCAAGTAAAATAAATTTGAGTGAAACCTTCTTTTTTAACATAATTCCACGCCAATAATGAGCAAAAGCAGCACAATAACGAAAATAATTACCCAAGCCAGAGTTAAAAAAATGACGTTAATCTAGTAAACTTTTTAATTAATCTGTGCATTGTTAAACAACAAGTTTTATGTCGAGGGAATGTTTCGAATATTCTCTGAGCGAGGTTCGATGTTTGAGAAAGATTCTCTAGAAATTATCTTGCGAAGGAATCTAATTAGGCCAACGAACAGTGCGGATCAGATTATTTTTTAAAAAGTATACGATGTTTTTTTATTACTTATTGAAATCAGAATTTTTAATCCAATCAGACCCAGGGATTTCTAGTCGTTAGGTATTTTGCTAAGAACAAACTTGGGATATTATTTATTATCTTACTTCATAAGGATTATTATAATTATTTCCAATGAAAACCTAAGTTGATGTTTATTTAAGACAAAAATAATTTTATATCGATAAAAAGTAACTGATATAGATAGATACAGCTGTTCAAAGTCTGAGATAAGTCTAAGTTTAAATTAAGCAGGCTGTATAGATCTCGGCCTAAGAGTGTGTGATTATGTTTATGTAATGTTGTTTTTTTTAAACATCAATGTTTTTATTTTCTGTACGTAAATATTTGACGACACGATTGGCAAAGTGCGCTGTAGCAAGGCACCTTGACTTAGATAGTGGATTCGATTCCCGATCGAGTCAATTCAGGAAACGATCTTTTCTAAATTAGTTTGTGTCTGGGAGTCCTGGGAGACGCCCCTGGCTTAATTCGTTGTCTGTGTGTGTTGTCTGGCGCATATTTATTTTATATTTTTTCGTACTGATTTAATACCGATCAGTTTAGAGCACATCGATACATCATCTTGAACGTTATATTACGATAGTAGTTAAGTTATCTGAACTGCTATAGATCATACAATTATAATACTGTTAAAGATCAGACGATTATAAGAACATACATTTGAAAAACACATAACAACTATGAAGATGCATTGAGCTGTTGGCATCTTTCAATGTTTGGTCGACACCTAAGGAACCATCTTTATAACGTTAATTAGTTCTGCGATGTCTACCACTAGAATCCACATTGCTACTTCACCTAGACTACATATTAAAAGAAATATGACGGTCATAGGTTCCATTGGTTCATTCGCAGATCCTCAATTGTTCATAATATGTTTTTTTTACACGCAACGAGACGCTAAACTGAGCCCCAGAAGTCAAGGATGAAGTCAATCGATGAAGTTTTAGAAATATTGAACCAATTACTTTCCAATTTTTCATGTTCATCAAATTGACACTATCAGAGTTAATGAAAAGATAAAAGCGCTTATCAAAAATAGATACCGTTTCCCATTATTAATATTCACCAATATTGAAAAACTGTTTTCAGATAAGCTTTAGTGCTCAAGTGCCTATTGACATTGTTATGTGAGGATGCTGTAGAGGTTTAGTAAGTACCTAAATAAATAAACTTGCACAATATTTAAACAGCATTTCTGAGTCTTAAAATTCAATTTACCAAATGTCTGCCAAGGAAGGCCAAAATCAATTCGGTTACCGACCATCCTAAAAATAATGTCATTTGGTAAGACATTCTTTTGATATTACGCCGCTGAAAGAATGTGAGATTGAGGTCACTTTTATGAAGCTATAACCTTCCACATACTGTCAATCTTAAATATAGAGTATTAACTACATACCCTACTTTATTGTTGGTTTAGTTTTTTTTAAATTACATTACGATCATTAAATTTGGAAAGAGACTGATTAATATTAAATATTTCTAAATACATACTCAAATAAATAATGATACCTGGAATCTGAACACACAACAAACACAAATGGTCGTCGAATAAATGTTTGTCATGGCTGGGGATAGAACCCACGGCCTCCGGTGCTAAAGCCAAGAATGCTACCATTGCATCAACAGGCCAGTCTTTGCAGAGTACTGCTTCCTTAAAGGGTTTTTTAATCAAAACCACATGAGAATATAACCTATAATATAATATAATAATAATAACATAATAATACGAAGGTGTTATCAGTCCGTGTGTGCTATTAATATCTACAGTCGAGACAAACAACCTCTCTCCTTCTATTCATAAAAAAACCTTTTGGCTAAGGTTCATTCTCCTTTAATTTTGTTTAGGCATCGTTTATTCGCCAACGTTCGCGAATGAACAAATGGCGAACATAACTAAGTTACCTTTTACTCCCCCTACCCCCTCACCACAGCAAGTGCATCTCTAATGGAATGTAATTTGGTATCCACTCTATTAATAAATCCTGTTATAGGGTAACGTTTATTGACAGATTTATCGGTCGTTGTTTTCAGTTGAAACTGATAGAGTCCGTTTTCAGTTGAAACTGATAGAGTCCGTCAAGTTTCAACGTTAATGTTACATTTGATCTTAAAGGAAAATATTAATAACATCTCGAATATCGTATCTTAGATGGGGCAACTACCAATAAACTCGAACCAAAATAACACGAAAAATAGGCGGTTATAAATAGGGGAACACAAACCCATTTTTGAAGGGATGAACGTCAAGGGGATAATTGAAAAGGGACAAACCTTTTTGACTGAACAACAAATTACTATAAATATAAACAACCTAATTATAGAACATCTTATGAAGCAATCTTAATGAAATTTAATTATTTTGCTGCATAATTAATACATTTTGAGCCCTAAAATAAATATTGTGGTTTAACTATAATTACGATAACAGTCTTAAAATAGGCCCTTTTGGACAAGATGGACAAGAATAAAAATATTCCACATTTATCTCTATTTTTTTATTACTAGCTAGCCGTCAGCGGCTTCGCCCGAGTAGACTGTCTTTCCCGTCAAACAATAGCTTAAATAAAAAAAAGAATAGCCTTTGTTACTCCCCGATAATATAGCTTTATATTGGTGAAAGAATTACAAACAATCAAACAAAAAAACGAACAATCAAATCTTCCCTCTTTAAAATAGTAGTATAGATTACATACCCAGTAGTGTCCGCGGCTGGAGAGTGACACATCCGGTGTGGATGTACTCGATGAGCTGCCGAAACACGTCGGGCTCGAACTCTTCAATGATCAAGGTCTGATGCTGCTGCGATGAAGGCTGTTTTAAACGAAAATGTACGTTTTTATTTTTGAAATTTTTGTTATCTTTATTTTGTTGCTTAAATTTGTTTTTATTTTCATACTTATGTCATTATCACTGTCACAAGTAAGTTAAAAAGCAAATAGAAGTCATATAATATAAACTCGTAAAAAAATAGCTGTAAGGTGAGCACCTAATTTTTATATTGTGACCACTTAAGTGATACATTAAAAAATATTTACATTTTGACTTAACATGTCCAGACAACAGAATAAGATCATGTAACTAACACAAAATCTTCAGGAATATATTTTAAGATAGTAAAAATTACGGTAGTTGAGTAAAGATTACAAAGAAAACAATTAGTTGTTGCATGTTAATTGTAAGTATTGTGAAGCACTTATTCGTATGTAACTCTCATGTAAATGAATAAAAAAAAAAATCTTTTTTTTGAAAAAATATCATATAATCTACGTCATCCTTTTATCACTCCTGCTGTAAAGTAGTTGAAAAGTCGGGATGAAAAACGTAAAATAAAAAAAAACCGCAACTTGAATTCGTGAAGTTGTTTTGTTTCAATTCACTTTACTTAGTGAAACCAAGAGTAAAAGTTTATTGTTCTCTTCCCTACACCTAAAACGTTTTTTATGACTCATTTCTTCCTTTTCAGTGAGATGTATTGCTTAAGTTTACTGCCACTGAACAAAAAACCAAAGTTTTTAAAAATCGGTTCAGTGGTTTAGGCGTGAAAGCGTAACAGACAGACAAGCAGATATAATATTGGTAAGGATCTACCAACCTGCGTTTTGTTTTTGGTGTGCAATAAAAAAAGTAATTAAAAATATTTCATTTTGTTTATGTTATTTTTTTACGATAAAGAGTCTATTTCTAGAGTTAGTGCTTTCTTTTCTTTCTTTCGATTCTTGCATGGAAATGACGTTGTCAGGCAATCTGCACAGGAAATTATCAAACGTCCATCTTAAATTGCTCCGTTCACAAGGACGAGTCTGTAAAGCGCTGCGCACCGTAGACATCTTAGTTACTGTTTAATCGTTAATAAAAAACATATTAAAACCGCAGCTAGTTTTATATACACTATTTGAGTTAAATAACTTCCTGCTTATAGTTACTCCAGTTTGGAGTTAAAAATACTTACTTATTCTGGCAACATTTACGAGATTTAAAAAAACTAGACGATCAAATTGACATCACACTTGTTTTTCAAGTCATTTCTAAGCAGAAACTGTTCTGGGGTTTTCGGCTAAAGTCTGTAACGTTCTTCGAAACTGAGTAGACTTTCACGTGTAAATATAAAATTATTTTTTACGAGTACTATCTTGTTACGCAGACTTAATATACACACACCGTTTTGCTTAATATCGATGTTTGGACAAATTAATAAAACATGTAAGGATGCGCAGCACCTAAAGGCCCGGTTACACTGCTTAGTAGTTAGTGCAGGTGATTAGTGCAGGTTCTTAGTGTTAGGAGAAAACACGTGTGGACGGCGATTGATTAGTGCGATTGAATAGAACACGCTTCTAATCACATCACGACGGAGGTTACGATTCAATCGCTGTCCACGGGTGTTTTCTCCTAACACTAAGCACTAATCACCTGCACTTACTACTAAGCAAAGTGTTAACAGGTCTTAAAGCTTCAATCATCCACTATTTATATGAAGTTAGTGTTGTGGAATGAAAACGCCGGTATAGCGATCTCAAATGTGCTTTTCCATGACTGAATAAGGACGCGCGCAAAGCTATATAAATCTCTGATTCTGAAACCTTCCAATCAAGGAAGTTTTTTACTTAACCTTAATGTATAAGTATACATTTTTACTAAATTTTTATATAAGTAAAAAATATGGCTACCATTGTATTTTTAAGATATCAAGAAAATGTTGTAACTTTCTGAAATAGTTTTGATAAAATAAATTAATTGCATTTTCAATAATATACCAATAAACGACTAATTATTTACACATGCGTAATAGTGCAATTTAAATTGTGTTTCCTGTTTTAATATTGAATTTGAATTGTAATGGCACGACATCAAAAAAATATGTACTTACCACAGACTTAAATGAAAAAATAAAAATGTGGTCATGTGGTTTAGTATAACGCCAATAACAACAATATGAAACACTAACATTACGAACTTTTAAAACAGAAAAAAAGTAAAATGTCGAATAGAAAACATGCAACAGATTATTGGCACGATATGATTATGCGGTGAACTATAAATATTATTTTAAAATAATTAACGAATAAATAAAGACAAAATATTCAATACCTACTACGAAATAGTGTATCGAATGTGTGAAATGTACTTTAGGAACACCGAATACTGAAAACCGATAAAAATTGGTGGTCCCTATAACATCGTCAATTTGAATTTTACCTCTTGTATTGGAGCCAATTGCTGCGCGAAAGCCGATCTCTGTATTGGAATAGTAAAACAATTCTCGTTAACATTCAATTTCAAAGACATTTCAAGCCTTTTTCTTTTCATTGGCCAATTGAAACTAATAATAGTTTTCCTTTGACTATACGGTTCCATTTCTCTGCAAGGAATACAGGGTGCAAGTAATAGGAACGTTACTATCAAAAGAAATAAGCGTTGGCTGTATTTCAAAGTAGGCAGTGAATAGCTCTTCTGAGAAGAGGAATAAGGCAATAAAGTTTGTAGAATTGCAGGAGAATATTGGAAATACTCGTTAAGCTGCAATCGTGACTTCGCGTTTACTCTTGACTTGTGAAAGAGGGAAAAACTGTTTTATCATATTGTCACTATCACTTGAAAAGTAGTTCTTCAAAGCAATCTATTTATACCATATTACCTGAGTAACATATTAATTTTGTCATTGCTTATTTTGTAAATTACACATTTCCTAACAACCAATTTGATTTGATTTGATTAATTCCGTACCTGTACGTTTGGGGGGTTATGGGAGACTAAATTCAACAATCACCTATGTGGATTAGGTATAGGGATACTATCAGTATCATTTTCGAATGAGACAAAGGGTTGAACATTTAGCATTCCCGTACAAACAGCACGCTTGACAGTGATTGTTTTAATTAGGTGTTAGCTAACCTGTTGTGCGGCATTTTGCAGGTTCAGAAGGGGCTCGGAGGAGCGCTTCAGGAATAACCTCAGTTTGTTCTCTCGCGGTGCTGGCTCCTTTTTCCTTTGAGGGCTTGGGGCTTGATACAACATCTTTTGAAAAACCCTGTCGATGAAAATGTCGTTAATCTTAGGAGAAAGTAGCTTAAGAACAAAAACTTGAATGATAAAAAAACACGACTTTGAAACCAAACTTGCTTCTGATTTTTTTGAGCTGACAAGTTGATCAGTTAAACCACCAGTCTACGTAGTAAGGTCTCTGTAAGAAATACGCTTCATTCCCGCTAAAATATTTATTTTGTTTCAATAAAAAACATGTTCGACAACCTCTCATAAATTCACTCTAACTTTTTCTAATCTCTGAATTAGCTTGAATTTATAACGTGATAATTTTGGAGCTGACTGGAGATAGCGAGAAATTTCAAAATTAACAAAGCATGTGTTGGAGTCTTCATTAAACTCCAGGCTATGCAGGCACAAGTCAAAGTGCTAAGATTTCGAAACTTTGTAGGTTATAAATAAAGAATGATCTTAAAGTAACAAAAAAAAAAACATTTTTGCAAGATATTTTTGCTTGGTTCTGCTCAAAACAGCTGTGGGCTGTGGCTTCTTTAAAGCGGTAAATACAATGGTGCCAACGCAAGGAATGCCTTGTTCATCCCTTTATGAAATGTTTGGAGTTGCTGGGTCATGACATGAGCGAAGTTTGTTAACCCTTAATTTTATTTTTGAACTAGTTGTCCGTCAGCGGTTTCACCTGCGTATTCTATCTGTCCAGTTAAAATAAAATTAAAAACAATTATCCTAAGATTACTTAGCATTTTTATTACGGTGCACAGATAACCAGTATTTAAAAATCGGGTTGTCTAGGCACCCAGATAAGGTCTAAAGGATCTGCCAGATCCACGGACACGTGTCTAGAAAGCACCAACACGCGATTTAATTTTGACTGGCCTGTTGGCGCAATGGCAGCGATCCCGCCTTTAGCGCCGAAGGCCGTGGGTTCGATCCCTACCCATGACAAATATTTGTGTGACGAACATTTGTATTTGTTGTGTGTTTGGGTGTTATTATCTATATAAGTATGTATTTAGAAATATTTAAGTATGTTTATCAGTCTCTGACGCCCATATTACAAGCTCTGCTTAGTGTGGGGTCAGATGATCTTGGTGTGAATTGTCCCAGATATTTGAAAAAATACATATTGCAAAATAATCAGGAACTCCGGCTTCAGCGAACATGTTTGATGCACTGCAGTATCTCGGCAAACACATCATTTTCCGGAATACGTTACTATACTGGACTCTGATGCTGCTTCTCGCGCGTTTGGTGCAATTAGTCCAAAGCTGACAGGTAAAGAAACATTGACAAAATGCTCTAAACAACGTCCTCTCTCGTTCCTCGTCTCGTTGACCTCCTTACAGCATGTTCGCTCCTATAGCCAGAGATCTACGCTCTCACTCTACGTCTAAGTCATTCCGGAGATCCTCAGTCAATATGTGTTCTAGGTACCTAACCTAAACTGGTCCACCCTATCCACCAAGGCACCATCCAAGAATACTGGTGGAACATTATACGGCCCTCTGCCTGCACGGAACACCATCATTTGCGCCTTTTGCACGTTGTACTTTAGTTCGTGACTAGCTGCATATTTCTCGCAAATGGCAAGTAGCTTGCTAAGCCCACCAATTGAGGGGCTCAACAGCACCATATCGTCTGCATAACTCAGGTGATTCAGACAAGTTGCGCTGATATGACAGCCAACTCAGGAGCCAAATCAGTCCAGGAGCCTATTCAATACAAACAAACAAATCTTTATTCTTTATAATATTAGTATGGAAAACCTAATTTGTTTTAGCTTCTATAATATTTATACCAAAGAAGTAATTCTTGTTATCCCAGGAAAATAAATCATGAATAATAAAAATCTCCTCTGACGGCCCGAGCACAATGCCGCTCAGATCACGCCACCTGACAACGCACCGTTTCTTTTTTGCTGCGCTCCGCACTCATCGCTTTGTTTGTGAGGCCAGATGTTTACATTCACGACCATCACAGGTACTATTGACCATTACAGTAATTCTATTACAGAATAGTGCAAGCCAAAGAAACCTACATCTGCTAAGTAATAGGTAATAATGTCGACTGGGGTAGCGATGACATTATATAATGCCATCGGTCCCTGGGGCTTTGTCACATGTCTCTAGCTAGAAGGTCTCTCTCTTAATCAATCTAGAAACGGTGTAGTATTTAAAGTAAAACAATTAGTTTGGATACTACTCCATTTTTGAATTGAGAGCTATTATACCAATTATACCATATATTATACCAATGCGCAATGACAGCCGCTAGCTCCCTTGTTGACAGCGTTGATTTTTTTGTGTGTAATTTCGGTACAGTGCCCCTAGTGATTATAAATGGAACTAAGAATGGTATATATTTTTTCTGAAGTCAACTAACTAATTGTAGTTTATGCGACAGAAACTCATGATAGGCATAACTTCCGCGTTTGAAAAGTTTGTTTTAAATATATTCCGGGTTTACGTATGTTTTTGTGTAGTTTAAAGATGTGAAGTTGGTTTTGGACAACTGGGGGGCTAGCCAAGAGCAACACGCCACGACGATTTCTACAACAGAAATCGTTCAAATGCACGGGGATGACATAAGCAGTCAATGGCGCTTCTGTTGTAGAAATCGTCGTGGCGTGTTGCTCTTGGCTAGCCCCCCTGGCAATGAAAAGGTTTCTTAAATATGTTTCAATCCCTTTCTTCATTGGTTCGACTAATTTTGTTTTCTCTACAGACACGAAATAATCACGTGCGTTTGTCGTGGTGTCTAAAAAGAACTTCTGAATGGGGTGTACACAGAAATAATTTTGGTGTAGGATTTCAAAAATTAATTTAATAAGAGTATTTCGGTTAGCAAAACAATTACGTCGTGAATACTCACAAAAATAAAACTTAGGGGAACTTATCAAATTATTGTTATTACGATATTGGCCGAATTTTCGATATGAAAGCAAGTACTTTAGAATATTAAGAAAGTTATAAAATCTTCACTCTTTCACTTTATTTACCGAAAAATTAATTAAAAAATAGAGAAACATAGTATTAATTACAATGTAATTTTTGAAAATGAATAAACGGTTAATTGCATTTTACTCTTTTAACGATACCTGGTGGAATTGTAAGTTTACTAAAAACCCCGTAACCTTTCTTACAATGTACTGGTACATTTTTTCGGTACACGGAAAAGGTATATTGGGATACATTCTAGTACATAGTGCCTGTAATAATAGCGTGAAGTTCCCTAAATAGGTACCCAATTTCCCTTAAGTGGGATGTTTAACTTGAAATAAACATTCAAAGAGTTTTGGTTTGATAAATTAGAAACACATTTTGCAACAAAATTTTGCAAAACATGTTATCGAAGTAATTTTGTTTGTTGGTAACAAGAATAACAGGAGAAGTTCCCTTGTAATTGAATAAAAATTTATTTTGATTTACGTAATTTACAAAGTACATAATAACACTAAAAATCAATTAACTACACAAATATTCTGAAAATATAATAAATAATATAAATATAAATATAGAAATAAATATGTGCCAGACAACACACCTCTTGCAATGGTCTCGAAGTAGGGATTAATATCCCTGTGTTACGAGGTACCACACAAGGAAATGAGCTAGGGGCGACTCCCAGCACACCCAGACCCGAGTCAATTCAGAAAAGATCGTTTCCTAAATTGACCCGACCGGGAATCGAACCCAGGACACTACGGAAATCGAGGCGAGAAACCGTTCTACAGCGCACTACGCCAACCGTGTCGTCTAAAATACATTTATTAAATGTGAAAGATTCAATTGGTTGAAATATTCCCCCTGATATACGAGTTTGGACATTCACGAAGTACTTTTCTGTGTTTGTCGTCAATAAATGATCGACACCCTAACCAAATAATAGCTAAAACCTTTTGTAATCCATCAAATAAATACTTTCACAGCTTTGATAGGAACAGTGAGCACAGCCGGATCAGCAAAGCTTTTTTAGCTTTTTTCATTTATTTAAAATAAAAATAAAAAAACATTTATTTAAAATGGGTTTGCGTTTGGCCTCAGACTCGCCCGGTGGTAAGCGATGACGAAGCCGATGGTGATAAACGCTTACCCAGAAAATGCTAATGCACTCTGCCCTTGAAGACACCAAGGCCAGAAGCATCTGGAAACACAGACACAGGGACAGCCGCTGCGTTCCACTCCCTACCGGCGCGGACCAGAAAAGACGCAGCAAACCGTAGAGTGCGGAATGATGGAAAGTCAACCACATGAGGGTGGAAGCCTCGTCTTGTGGTCCAGTGGTAGAAAGTAGAGAATGGTATCAGGTTATGTAGTTCCTGCGCACACTCTCCGAAATACAACTTATAAAAAACCGATAGAAAGGCGACTTTACGGGTTTGGTTCCAACCCACTTGGCCCACTATGTCCAATGCGTCCTGTTGGTATTTGTTTCTGATGCACTTAGAAAATAGCTAGCATGCGCCTCTTTTATGGCAAGTAGAATAATTTAACTTTCTCATATTACATACCTGCTTCGGGCAGCCAGCACCGCCTTCACCGCACACACCGGTTCTCTGGTGTCTCCCACCAGGAACGTGACGTCACACAGCTCGGGCATTGAGGCGAGGAACTTCATGTCCTCAGCCAGTCCTGACTTGTTCTCGAAGGTGCTGAGGTCGGGCTCCGCCTCCATCGCCGCTAACGCCCCGCTGCGCATTGACGACTAGACAAAAAATAAGTTAGGTAAGTAATTGACTATGGAAATCGAGCCATGGCCAAATGTTATAATTACCCGGACTATTTTGAGTATTATTTATTGGATAATATTTAATGGAGCGATATACTAACCTAACCTTACCACACAAATACTATCTCAGCCTCTAAATATTCTAAAATCAGTGTTTTGTGGCCGACATATAAATTCTGGGGCGCATTTCAGTATGTTTAGTTGTTCAGCCTATTATTTATCTTTTTTTTTTATAAAGAGCTAGCTAGGTATTTCTGGTGTCATAGGCCCAATTTTAATAATTCAGTGGAATATGAACTCTATTAATTGGAGACGACGATCTTCCGTCTTAAAACTTTAATATATTGCCTTAAGTGGTTGAGTTGATTACAAGTCTTAAACGTAGACCAAAGGTCTATGGCCCAGATTGACGCTATTGTTTTACATTACGAGTACAATGATAACTATAATCAAAATACGACGGTGCTTGCCTTTCTATAGTCAGACTAACAATCGAAATTTACTTCGAAGATTAATTTTATTAAAGAAAAATCATATTATTAATAGCAAACTTTAAGCGCAAAATGTCCAATCGTAACAAAAAATTAATCGAACGAATTTTCTCCTAAAAGATTTCGAATCTCTGCAAGAATTTCCAACTTAGTAACAGCCAGATTAATCCAGGAAGTAAAGTGTTTATCTGCCTTCACTGTTAACGATTCGATTAGTGATCGTGTACTTTGATGTTGAACTAATGGACTTTTATCTGGAAAAGTAAAGTAATCATGAATTCCCTAACGAGTTACGCTTTTTCAGATAAATTCCCGAGCGTCTTGAATTGTAAACAAAACTACGAGTATCACTTTACAAAAGGAATAACATGAAATAATAGTTTAACTTGTTCGCGAAATTACAATCACGACTTTTAATTAATTATTTTAACTTAAAAACAAAATTACTGTTTATTTTAGTTTAGTTTACTCCTACATGAAAAAACTTTGGAAAATGGAATATCTACTGGCATAGAAGTTTATAGGGGAATTTTTGTAACCTTTTTTATAATGTACCTGTTCCTTGTTATTCAAGTCAATACAAACAACCAAGAAAATTCAGTGTATGCTTATCTAAATTTTAACTCAAAGAGGTGAATCATCAAAAACAAATATTCTCCAAATAACCGTTTTTATTCTTCTTAATTCTTCAAATTTAAATCACACCACAACCACAAAACACGTTTTCCATTCTTTGATGTTACCTATAATATTAAATCCACCCCAAAACTTATGATTTTCAAAATGGATTCCGAAGCAAATCCCCTTTATGGTAAATCGGGGAAAACACTCGAAGCGTAAATTATGCCGTTTATTGCGTAATGCCATAATATGGAGAATCGTAACATTATAGGATTAAGCTGTTACGAGTATAACTCATAAAAGACACTAACTCGATCATAAATTTCCATTTTCAGGGACATTAAACTGATATTTAAAACGAATCGTCCTTGTAAGCATTACGTAGACAAGATGATTGCCTATTTTCTACTCAAGTTCTAAAAACCTTATGTTAGAACTTAAACAAAAGATTTTATAATTTATTTTTTTTGTTTTTTTCAACCAATAAGATAATAATGACATTTAAATCAATTATTTGTCGTCTGAGTTTTACAAAAAAGTTATCACAATATAACTAAGACATCTCCGAAAAATAATTTAATAAACTTCACTTACTTCGTCCAAACTAAAATGCCTTGTTAAAGTAATATCCATGGTTATTGTTTACAACAAGGCAACTCGAGGAGTTAATTATAGCACAGTTATACTGCCGACCGTTCCCGGCGAAGCACTGAAGGCGACTGATAGAAGGGAAATGGTAGTGACGCGGAACTAGACGCGAAATAAAAGGGATGCGGTACAAGTTAAAAGTATTTAATAATATTTTCTTTTTAATAATCTTTACGGACTACTTCGGTTACAAACAAGCATGTGGGTAAAGTTAACTAACTAATAGCATAGAGTTCTTCGAAAGCGGAATGAGTAAAGCCCAAGTTATGGTGCACGCGTCCGTAGGCTGCCGTAAAGGTAACAGCACTGAATCACGGCACGGCAAAAGCACCGCTCCAACCCGGCATGCGGGCGGCGCGCTGACCGCCCGCCACCCGCCCGCAAATTCCGCTTTTTCATATTGACATTATAAAAGTATACTATAATACACGCAATTCAATGCTATACTTTGAATAGCAAGTTAATTGCCGGGTTGGAGCGATGCTGTTGTCGTGCCGTGATTTTGTGCTGTTACCTTTAGCCTTTACGGCAGCTCACGGACGCGTGCACCATCACTTGGGATTGACTCATTCCGCTTTTGAAGAACTCCATGCTAAAAGTAACTCTTCGGGAAAACCTCGGCATGAAACCTCAGCAATGTACAACTTAAAAGACCTGAGAAGGAAAACTTCTCTGAAACCTGTTTATCGTTAGTTGAAAGTTTTGATCAAATACATTGAAATTTAACGTACGAATGTAAACGTGTTCATGTTCACGGTTACTGAAGAAAGTTCTGAATTATAAGTCTGTAAAATATTGTTCAAGATTCAGCCAACGATAATAATTTAATGACTCTACTTAGCAGCAAAAACATATGCACAAAAGAGTAAATACGATTAAAAAAATACAGACACTTTTACGAAGTCCCGTGTAAAAGCTAATAGTAAAAAAAAATTGCTGAAAGATTTTTTTGATGAAATCGCGTCATCTCAACCCTTGGGCTCAGTGAGGGCACGCGAAATGCACTAGGGTAGTTATCCCGCTGTGTGCTTCGAGCTTTGCTGACACGAACATGTGAATTGTTTTGCTAAAATGTTTACTCCTCTCGACGTTTTTTTCCATTTACAAAATAGGGTGAGTGTTGTGGAGATAAACGAGGTTATGTTTTTGTTGCGATGCTTTTCACATGTTCGGTGCTTACTAGTATGGGCTAACTACGACGCTTTATTAAAATACTAGACTTTCACCAGCGGCTTCGCCCGTGTGAACTTAATTTTTATGCATAATATTTTTATAAATTGTAGCCTATGTGTTATTGTAATGTATAAGCTGTATTGTTGTAAAGTTTCATAGAAATCAGTTCATTATTTTTTGCGTGAAAGAGTAACAAACACACATTACCTGCATCACAAACTCACAAACACACACAGACTTTCGCATTTATAATATTTCTGCACTCTAAAATGACGCGCGTAAGTTGACCTATAATTTTGGTAATTTTAAAACTGCTTTGTTTCGAGGGAAGCAGGTCGCCTGAATTCGGCCTCACTGGGAATTATGAAGGAACCTTTTTTCAGCAATTGAGGTCTGATGCTGATAATGATAGTGAATTCTTCATACAGAAATTCCAGGTAGGCTCTTGTTTGATAATGATGTCTCCCGCATCACGGTCTGGTTTCCTCTGTTTGTACGAGTACAACAGTTTGTTGCTCCCTTGCAAGGTTTTCTCCATTAGCCACAGAAAGGGGTTCGTAAAGAGGGATTTAGTTTAAAAGAGTCTCACAGAGTGGTCTCTGATATTGCAAGTGTGTGTAGCAATTAGAACTGCTGTCTTCCAAATTACGACCAGTCAAAATCATAAATATCTGTATTAGTATTTCAAAGTTTACAATACAAATCAAAAAAGATTCTGAACGAACTCTCGTATAATAATTTGTGGATAATGTTTTGCTAAGATATAATATCTTGAAGCCTTGAAACGTTCAGATAATATAGGTATGCTTTTGACTGTAGCTACCTACTAAACTAATTGTGCTACTTATGTCTGCGAAGCCACTTTGGTGACCGAAAATACTAACAAGTACAAATGTCAAATGCACTCGTTATATGAAGCGCCCCAAAACTACGATTTTTTAATAGATAAAGTTTTATTATTATTAATATACATTTGATTATGTCTGCGCAAATTAAGTCAAACTTTGACAACCTTAAACTATTTGATAAAATATTCAGGCTATGTACTATATTCATTCCTTCAGGCAATAATATTTATGGAAATATGAAGGCAGTTGGTACAACTTCCTCGCTTAGGAGTCGTATCCGCAAAGTAGAACAAATAGAAAACTCATTTAAAACAAGTACATACTATGTACATGGATCTAATTTGCAAATTCAGTGTTTGCGCTACGTACATCAAAGGAAAAGAGAATATTGTATGAAAATGTATATTAATGGTTTTAAAAGCTAACATGTATAGAAAAAAGACGTACACTACACGTAAGTTCCGAAATGAACCAATTTTCGACACGGTTGGCGTAAGGCGTAGCACAATTTCTCGCCTAGATTTCCGTAGTGTCCCGGGTTCGATTCCCGGTCGGGTTAATTCAGGAAACGATCTTTTGTCAATTGGCTCGGTTCTGGGCGGCTGGGAGACGCCCCTGGCTTAATTATTTTTCTAGTAGCTCGTAACAGAAGGATGTTTTCACATGAGCTGTCAGTCGAATCCATGATGAAGAGAATCAAAAAACAATAATTTAACAGTAGATCCTAATAAAAACAGATAGTTAATAAAATAAAGTTTTAGCCTAATCAAGTCGGCAAACAATCCTACATCGGGACCATAAAAAAAATGTTATTTGCAACAAATACATCACTTTAAACCAAATTTTTGTGAACATTAATTTACAATAAATGCGTGTGTTTTGTCATTACGGAAATACACACGACTGAGAGTTTTCTTGTTAATTGTGGTTTTTTTTTTAAACTCCTCTGTGATGTTCTAAAAACTACCACGAAACACTAAATTGTATATGTGTCTACACATTAGATCAGTGATTCGAAGTTGAAGATAAGTAAATCGTCTGCTTGTAGTACACTCATCCCCGTCATTTCCTTCTCCCCCAAGTATCTCGTTTATCTGGGGTTAGTTACCAGAATGTAGGACAGAAGCAACGACCCGTAAGCTTATTCAACGTAGCCACTCTAGGTGTTGATACATATACATATACGTACAATCATCATCACGCTTCTCGCCAAGGGGTAGGGAGACTAATTATTGCAAGTATACCGCGTAATGATTTACAATCATTATTTATTGTCTGAGCAAAAGTGCTTCATGAAGGAATCTATTAAAATTTATTTGATTTTTTTTTCGATCATTAAAAATCAGCGATTTGTTTTCCCCGCACTATCGAAAAAGAAAAATAAAGCATTTGTGCAATTATTTACCGACGCTCAGTCTACGGGAAGCCAGATGTTCTGCCCACGCAGTTTGTCTGGAGTAACGCCCACACCATTTGTATGTATCTATGTACAATTCACTCTCAAGCATATTTCGCCATGATTACACAAAACCTACCTGTTGATGATATCTCCTCTCTACACCACAATAAAACAAGCACTAAAACTGTAGCTATAACTACACAACTGGGATTCTAGCTTCAATAGAGCCACTCAATGAAATAAAATCTATATTGCGCGATTGTGTCACCGACTAGATTGTCATCTAAATACACAAAGTAAGTGAACGTTACCACTACAACTAAAAAAAGAACTACTGTATTTGAACAGGTGCAGCTATAAAGTCATAGCAAAGTAGTTCTAGCTTATTATTGAAGCTTGACAGATTTTGTAATAAGATACAACACAACGTACACAACATCCAGCACTTGGTACTACGCATGCGTCGAATCTACAGCGCATGCTCGAATTTGACATCAATATGACACCAACGCGACAGAAGGTCAGTGTTCAATGTATGAAGGTGAAATTTCATGAATGAAACGAGATAAACGAAAGCCTTAATTTGAAATGTGATGCCATGGTTCCATTACACAACTTAATGCTTATCAAGAATGCAGCTGATAAGAAAAAAATTACATGTTTTTTTTGTATGAGAATGTTTAATTTTTAGTGGTTTGAAAATATTTGATATGGTTTGATTCTACATAAAGTAAAATAAAATACTTTGATAATAATAAAGAAATATCTGGGACACCTAACACCAAGATGATTTGTCCCCAAACTAAGGAAAGCTTGTACAATGGCGTTAGGGACTAATAAACTAAATATTGCTAAAGATATACTGAAATAGAAAATGAAATCCGTTTCTGGAACAAAGACAAGTCTTCATCACACGACTGATGGTCCTGGGTGGGGACCTAACCTACGACCTTCGGCGCTAAAGTCAGGATCGCTACCTGTAATCGGAGCCATTAGATTTCTCATCTTTGCGAATGACCATAAAAGAAAAATCACCGTCCGTTCCTAAGCAAAACTGTCTTTCGATTTTTGCCCTGTTAATTATAAATTACACTTTACGTTTAAGGCTTTATATCAAACAAAAAATATTTTACTTAATTCACTCTTCGATCTTTGAAAATAATTAAAACATATTAAATAGAATGGAGTCCTAAAATTTCAGTGGCCGTCGGCATTATAACAGGAAATTGCGATTCTCGCTTGTCGAAGTGACTTAACTAAATAATTTCATAGTAAATATATTTTAATTTGTGTAATAAAGTGTAAGTTTCGTTACAAAGTTAGACTAACTCATTCGACTTACGATTTTTTTAATGAATACATTAATAATAATAATAATACATATACATATGCATACTACAAATACACTCCACATGCCATTTTGAACAACTCCAATTTCAAATTATACTGGGACAGAACTATCATTACAGATAAAACCATCCACCACAACAGACCCGACAACACTTCACGATAAGATCAATAAATTAGTTTACTTCATAAGTATTGCCGTACCTAACACTCATAACCTTACTGCTACACATATTGAGAAACTTAGTAAGTCTACCGACCTAACCATAGAATTTAAAACACAGTGGCGAGTGCACACTGTTAAAACAGTACCAATTATAATATAATCTACAGGAGTTATTCCCCTGACGTTACACAATAGCCTACACATTCTCAAGATACACCCTCTCACCTTTCTTCTATTACAAAAAGCCGCCGTCCTTAATACTTGCCGAATCGTACGTAAATTCCTGTCACTTGAATAGCAAAAAAAAACATGTAGTTTTCGTTTTGGCCAAAAGCCCGCGAAAATGGTCATATCCCCAGTAATGGGAGACTTTTTGATAAAAGTATATAAATAATAATAATAACAAAAACGTTTATTCAGTACTAACTACTACAAATCATAAATAATACATTTAAGTTATGATTAAGGCCTATGCAAACCCTTAAATGCCCACTATGATCTTTTTATTCAATTAGAGTTTGGGCCAGGGTTTTATATTAAGTTAAAGTAGAGACATCTATCACAGTTTAGGAAGACTTTCTTCACTTTAAAAGCAAATGTAGCATCCTAATATTCCAGTGAGTCGAGTTTAACTTCAAGAACCGTAACATTTCAGCGCTGCTCGTAAATGTAACAGCCACGCAAAACTAGATGGCGTTGTCTGCTAAAAAATAAACATGATTTGAACCCGTCATAACAGGAAAGAGAGTCGTCCGCCTTTAGCTTTGTACCAAAAAAATTACTAGAAATAATTACGGAACTTAAATAGAATTATAGTCAGATCAAAAGCTGTAATACGGAAACTTTCTAGTTTGTCAATCTGTCTGTCTGCTTATCTCAAAAATCTTAGAAATTAAAAACCGTAATTTGTCGCGGGCTAACTTATTATTCACGCTGACATAATGATTGAAGAAAATTTTGTTTATTTTCTTATCTATCTTATTTCGTTTGATAGGTCATTCGAAGATACTACTACAGACTACTAACTTAATAGTTACTACGTTACTATTTTTTTATCTAGGGGATGTCGCACATCATACAATACAACGCGATTTCTTGCCACTTGCTTGCTTGCGACTATCGCAATGAAAAACACATGCGAGTGGTGGCAAACCGTGCCTTCTTCTCATGTATTTTATTGACAGTTAAAGAGTTTTAATTATAATATTAGTGGCTAAAAATATTAAACTATTACTATTACCTTTTTTCGTCATATACATATACCACTGCATCAACCGTGGCAATAGAGATTTTACCACCTTTTTCCAGAAGCAATTTTGAGTATTGTAAAAATTACAACCCAACCTATTTAAGTAATACAAACAATATATCTTAACCTTCCTTACAAATAACGTTCAAGTCCATCTACATCTTAGCGGTGTGGTACATAAGCCATAAATTAAAGGCTTCGGGCGGAATCTCATACGATTAGTAGTGTAATGGAGCGAGGCGGGCGGACGTTGATGTATGTATGTGAGGCTGAGACGGCGGATTTGGTGAAGATTTGTGCTGAGATGACGAACAGGGTTTTGCAAGAAATGGAAGTTAACGGCAGCTGGGTTTAGAAGAGTTGGAAAGTTTAAAATGGGAAAATCGACTGGCATTTTAATTTGAAATATTATTTCGTGTTTGCCTGCATCTTTTGAGCTTGTTTAGTTCTTCATCATATATTTGATCTAAAAAGAAATCGGATTTAACAATAAAGAGTAAAGTAGTATTGTATTGTTTAAAAGTTGTAAATGACGGTTTTCTAATTAGCTGACGTTTAAAAATGCTTTAGATTGTTATTTTTGGGAATATCCATAATTATTTTAATTTTCCCAGCACTTCAAAAAATGACTGTTTATTTTAACTTGTATGACTTGACTTGGGGCAACCGTGCAATTTAACGACTTTTGTGCCTTACTATTTCTCTATTAGACTAGTTCTCACGATACGTGCCATTTTTTTTCGCTGGCCGGCACTTTCAGCTTAGACACTAAATAAATTATCTCTTTTCACTTCGTTAATCGGTCGGCTTTGATGGTCGGTGGAGTAGACAGGTTCTCGAGTGGAGATCACGACTCGGCAAGCGTAGTGTTGGACGTCCACCGGCACGTTGGACCGACGACTTAAAGAAAGCGGCTGGTAGTGACTGGATAGCAAAAACGGGAGTTCGGGCTTGTGGCGCGCCCTGGGGGAGGCTTATGTCCAGCAGTGGACTGCTATAGGCTGAAAAGAAGAAGAAGACTTCGTTATTAATTAGGAAAACCTATTTACCCCTAAGTCCTTAAATGTTAGCTAGTCTCTAAGTCTTCCAAGTTTCTAATTATGTCTAATGAACCACCAAATAAGTACGGATAAATTTTCGACTTAATTAGCTTAGCAAAAAACATTCCATCTTAACGGGTGTGATTTAGTACCTGCTTTTAAATTGGGAGGATTGGTATTTGTTTAGTCTCATCTAAAAATATTTCATAAATTTCATAATCGAATCTACCAATTCTTCAAAATGTCGGATACTTTAATGGGTAGAAAAGCTATCTTACTAAGTGACTTGACCCCATTTCACGGTTAATTGCGTAGGACCGCCTATTTGTGCCCCATATTTAATGAATCGACGAGAAGCATCTTCATTATAATATACATATTTAATCAAAATGA
Source organism: Udea olivalis (assembly GCA_947369235.1). Taxonomy (NCBI): domain Eukaryota; kingdom Metazoa; phylum Arthropoda; class Insecta; order Lepidoptera; family Crambidae; genus Udea; species Udea olivalis. Next base: position 14,285,713 of record OX376351.1, read on the forward strand.
AAAGCAAAGGTAAGCATTATTGGAATGTAAAAAAAAAATATATGAGTGCAATGTAACTAGACGGGACAAATCATTCGATTAGATATATTTAGTGAAATAAAACTTGACCATAGAGATTACATGGCTTACCGTCATATATTATATTGTATGGTCAACAAGAAAAATATATCCAACCTGGGTAAGGCGTCTCCGAAAAACGACGCACAGGGGGATCGGCCTCCTCCTGACGAGACGCTCTCGCGAGCTGGCCGGTGTGCTCGCCAGGCGGAGGGTGGCCTTGGCGTTCCTGCAAGAGACTCGCTGAAGAGACTACAGGTCCCGTAACATCGGGCACGGCTACAAGCTCATCTACGCGGGTTTTCCTGGTGGGGCCAATGGAGTGGGGGTGGTGCTGTCGGAGGAATTCCAAAATAATGTCTTGGAAGTCAATCGCGTTAGCGACCGCCTTGTGGTCGTGAGGGTGCTTATCGAAGGGGTCACGAACAATTTGATAAGTGCCTACGCACCACAGGTCGGTTGTAGCGATTTGGATAAGGAAGTGTTTTGGGAGCAAATCGAACGGTTTTGTAGGTGGACAGTGTGAGGAATACGGGCGTGTTCACGGTGGTCTTGGATTTTGGCAGTCGTAACGCTAAAGGCGAGAAGATTCTCCGGACGTGTGTGGCTGCCGACTTGTCCATCGTGAACACGTTCTTCGAAAAGAGTCCCGAGCATCTGATCACCTACAAGAGCGGTAGGAGCGCAACCCAGATCGACTACTTTCTCACCAGCAGAGCCCAGATCGGCAAAGTACCTGTAAGGTCATACCCGGAGAGAAACTTACTGCCCAACACCATCTACTTGTGATGGACCTGCGAGTGAAGCCTCGAGGCAAATGTCAGAAGCGCTGCCCGCCACGAACCAGGTGGTGGCTGCTTAAAGGAGTCAAATCCCATGACTATGCTGCCGCTGTCGGTGACCTGTGCTTCGCAGCAGGTAGTGAGTCCGTGCAACAGCTTTGGGATAGGTGTCAGGTAGCTATCACCAAGGCGGCGAGGGTGATGTTGGGTGTGTCTCGGGGTGGACGTAGGCTTGACAAAGAGACCTGGTGGTGGAACCAAGCAGTCTAGAGGGAGATCAGGGTAAAGAAAAAAAAGCCCTCTTTAAAGCGTGGCTAGCGTCTAAATCACCTGAATACCGCGCCGCGTACAGGGATGCTAAACGTGCCTCTAAACGTGCAGTAGCCAGAGCCAGACGTGACCAATTACGTCTTTTGTACGATAAGTTAGAATCGTCTGAGGGGCAGAAGCTTGTTTACAAGTTGGCACGTTCAAGAGTCAAAGCTGCCCAGGATATTTCCATGTGCCGCTGCGTAAATGACACTCTCGGTAACCTGCTATGCGAAGACGATTGGGAAGATACCTGACCAATGGAGACTGAGCATTATCACGCCGGTCTTCAAGGGCAAGGGCTCGGTGCAGGAGTGCAGCAATTCTCGCGGCGTAAAGGTGATGTCCCACACCATGAAGCTCCTCGAGCGCATGGTGGACTCTCGGATTCGACAGGAGTGTACAATCTCGGAGTGCCAGTATGGGTTTCGACGAGGAAAACAGACTAAAGAATACAACGCTGCATCTCCTTTTCTTAGACATGCATAAGGACTTCGACTATGTCCCTAGTGAGATGATCGGCTGGGCACTGCGGTCCAGGGCTGTTCCCGAAATCTTTATTGACATTATCCAGGATATGTACCACGATTTCAGTTACATAGTTAGGACTGCGATTGGTGACACGCTTCCATTTCCAATCACCGTTGGAGTACACCAAGGCTCTTAGCCCGTTTCTGTTCAGCGTAATATTAGACGTTCTGTCAAATAGCATCCGAGACCACCACGAGCAGCCACCCTGGTTGCTCATGTATGCTGATGATATTGCGTTAGCAGATTCGGACAGGGGACAGCTGGTACAACGGGTGTATGAGTGGTGGAATTCACTTAAAAACGGCGGTCTGAAACTTAATGTGGCGAAGACGGAGTACATGGCCTGCAACACCACAGATCCCCATTCCGTCCACATAGACGAAATATTTGAGGATGAAATACAAATACAAAATACTTGGGATCTGTGTTAAGCGCGTCCGGGGACATTGACAGCGACGTCAGAGCCCGAATTTCCGCGGTGTTCCGCACGCAAAGATCGCGTGCGGAACACCCACATCCGCAGCAAATTTCGTGTTCGTGACATCGCAGATAAGCTGCAGGACCTGCTGTCCATACCAACGCCTTCGTTGGGATGGTCATGTCTCACAGAGATGGGTAAACTACGTGGGCAACAATTTTCTGGCCATGCCGCTCCCGCCAGGTACTGGTAGAAGAGGTCGACCCAAGAAGTGCTGGCTCGACGTTGTCAAGGGTGACATGCGTGCCAACATACTCACCACTGAGGATGCACAAGACCGCGCGAAGTGGGCCAAGAAAATAAGAAAGGCGGACCCTGGGACCCTACACACCAGTGTGAGTTTACAACCGGGATAGACCGCACGGATGATGATGATATTATATAGCATGTTTTGGAATTGTAGTCGCGGGCCTGCAGGAACTACCTAAAGTATAAAAATTACTTCGAGTAATTTAAAATTAATTACTTATAGTATTTAAAGTGGCATTTGAAATAATGACTAAAATTCATGTATCTGAATAACAGAGTGAACCAAATTCCTATTATTACTGGTAGCTGATGCTTTTATTTCAGAGTTAAAAGCCTTTAGACAATAATAGCATTCAGCTTTATTCGAAAATTAGCATACCTACCTGACTTCCGAATTCGAAGCGTACCACAAACGACATTCAATATGTAACTGCCGTACAAACAGCGCCATGGAAATAGGGGAATTCTTCTCTATCCCAAAATGCAGAGTCTCATTGCATAAAAAAATATGTAGCGAACAACTACCCTTGTTTGTACTGTCTGATGAGTTGTTTGCTTTGTAAACGAGGCCCGTATTTATTAAATATTCTTTTCCTTTATTATTTCTGTTGGCGACACTGTTTGGAAGCTCCTGTAATCCTGTAGAAGGGGTATTACTGATGCCCAAATTTTGTTATTTACTTTTGCGTTCGGATTATCACTGTTTGTTTTCTTGTATTGTTCCTGCCAATCCTTTTTTTCTCTCTTAAATGATTTCTCGGTTTACATTTTAAAGAAAAGCTGTTAGCAGATATAGGCATTTCCGACTCTTGCGCAAATGATCTTTTCCTCCATAAAAGATCTTGACAAATTCAATTAAAAGACTTTATTTATTGGATATAAAGCTTTTTTTACCCTAACATTACCCTATTACCAAAATATGATTAATATTTCGTATTGCAGGAAAGTGAATGGATTTCTGGCAGAGGGAATAGCACATAGAGTGAAAATTATCCGTGCGGACCAGAAAGTTTAGGATGAAGACCATCTGATGAACTCAAACTTAGCATAACGTAGCATATTTTAACTGAATAATGATGAAGATCTTTTATTCATGATACTTAATCGGTATTGCAATACTTTGTCTCTTTCATGGAATGTTGAAGCAGTGGTAGCGATGTTTACAACGGCGTTTGATGTCTTCCCACAAAAGGCCTAAAATAACGTGATGGACTTTTGTGTTTAGAATGAATGAATGAATACATAAATAAATAAATACATTCAATTTTTTTAAAGTAAAGTAAAAGTAAAGTAAAGTAAAAAATCATTTATTCACTTATGCTTTTACAAAGAAGCACTTATGAAATGTCAAAATTCACAAAAAATATATATAAACGATAATAGACGTAAATAAAATAATACAATAATAGTGCATATACTAAATAAACATAATGCGAATCTACCACCGGTTCGGAAGTTGCTTCTTATCGAGAAGACTCCGGCAAGAAACTCGATAGTTACTCTTTTGAACTTTGTTTTGTTTTACAACAAATAAATTCAGGGTACAGTCAAAAGAACAATAAAAATACATTATTTGAGCAGAGGAGCAGATTATTCCTACTATGACCACAAATTCTTGTCGTTCAAGTAATCCTCCACGTTATAATAACCTTGTTTTATCAACTTTGTTTTAATTGTAGACTTGAACTTGTGAAGAGGTAGATCAACAAGACTTTGAGGTATTTTGTTAAAGTACTTTACAGATTGACCCACAAAAGAATTTCCTACCTTATGTAGCCTAAGACTTGGAGTAATAAGTTTGTTTTTATTTCTAGTATTGTGTGTATGAGTATCACAGTTTTTTTTGAACATATGCAAGTTTTTGCGCACATACATTATGTTATCGAAAATATACTAAGCGTTTTAAGTATATTCATTTCAGTCTCTGACACCCATGAACTTTGTTTAATTTTGACAAATCAGTCTAGCTTAAGTCGTTATAAAATATCGATTTATGAAAGAAGGGTCAATATATACAATTCATCAGCTCATACCTGACATAAGACAAATCCCCGGTCGCTAGACGGATCTATCCGTTCCACTATCGACGGTTGAAGATGGATCGCGGCCGAACTGAGATTAATTACGTCGGTGTCTAAATACGGACACGCGATTAAGGGCCCTTGGGTATGAATGTCCACTGCTCTCGTCCTAGCATAAAGTCACAGCCATAGGCTTTAATAGATAAGGCTCCTTTGAAAACTAAGCGAGAAATTTTTTGCTTACTCATTGTGAGGTCTCCGTAGCGTTTCAGTGATTCTCACCATTTCTTAATTATAAAAGCATAAGTAAAGTAAAAACAAAGGAAATATTTATTATTAAACCCAGTAACAACTATGAACATATCTGGCCCCCAAACTAGGCAGAGCCCGTCCTATGGGGGAAGATAACTAAATACAACGGCTTATACAACAACAGCCTTTAAGCTGCAAACAAAATAACAAACTAATTTAAAGGAATTGAAGGAATAATAAAAAGTAAAATGCAAATGCGAATGTATATATTGTGTGTGTGGTGTGTGTGTGTGTTTGTGTGTGTGCGTGTGTGTGTGTGTGTGTGTTTGTGTGTGTGTGTGTGTGTATGCGTGAATGTGAATAACATAGCCTTCAAAAAGGTTAACAGCTTTTTTTTTTACATCGACTGCGTAAGTGCGTACACTAGCGTCGTCTATGTTATGTATATCTGTGCTTAAAGTACAGTTGGCAACACTACATCAAATAAATATCTTAAGTTAAATCAGCTGCTTGAGCAATATTATACCTGGCAACACGTTTGATCGGGTTTCATAATTGATATCGAACGCCGATGTATCTATTGTCTAGATATCGACCACTATGCATAAATGGGTCACTACATCTACGGTACTCCATTTAATATGGATTTAGTCATGGAATCAATTGGTGGATCGAATTTCTCACGGCGGAACAAAGTAATTATTTTCCTACTAAATTTTGTAGTTAAAGGTAAAGTATTAAGAAAAACAAACATTTAATCGTACATAATTTTATATTTAAGTTACAAGATAAGTCTAACGAGATATGCCGCCGTAGCTGCTTTCGTAGCAAGTGTGCTACGAAATGAACTGTCATTTTGTCGCCTGTTGTAAAGTTATTTTGCGAAGGTGTTTAAACAAAATTTTAAGCCGTAAAGCACATGAAAAATTAAATTTAACAGACTGGATATTTGAAAAAACCGTTAAGTTAGAAAGCTGTAGCTAATTACTGTACTTTATTCAAAACTTAAAGTGACAGTTTAAATTAAAAATCAGACAAATATCGCACTTCCCGCTCAGACACTAAGCAAACGTATTACGTCACAGTTCCGGCTGCATTACACGGAGATAACGTCTTCATAAGTAGCGAAGGCGACAGTGCGCTTAAAGTAATATTTCCTTTGGACGGTATATATCTCCGCCGTGACGTAATGAATGCGCCTGCGAGCAACACGTACCTATGGCGCTCTTAATAATGTGGTGTTGCAGGCCTTTTCAGGTTTGGGATGTTTTTAAAAAGTTCTAAAATATTAAGCACTTACTTTTTCGAATAGGTTTCTTGACAAGTTTATATTGGCTCAAAGTTGGTTCGATCACAAAGTAATATTTTATTGCGTCGAAAATGTCTGTTTCTTTAACATCTCATGTCTTAAAAACATATCGATTAAAAATTGTCAAAACAGTCTGGCTAGAGCTTGTCTAATTTGAAATGGCGCGCCCCTTTATCGCATTCAAGCACACAAGTTAAGAATAATGAATGGTCTATGCTGTCCCACTGCTGGGCAAAGGCCTCCATCATTGAAATCAAGTCATGGCTACAATGGATGGGTATTGGCTTCACATTTGAAATATGAACGCAATAAATGATAGTGGGGCGCGTCATTTCTGGTTAAACAAGCTCTGCCATAATTACTTACGGATGTAGTTTAACGAGAATAAAAATGAAGTTTTCCCCACTAATCTATGGTATATCATCGTTTTTCAAGATGGGTTTGAAGGGTTTTTAAGAGCCAGCAACGTGCAAGAATACCTTTGGTTTTACTCATAGGATGTGCAAACCGCTTTCCCATCAGTGTGACTAAGATGCGCTCTGAGACATCATTTTGTCTCGCTTTATCCTGCACTAGTCGATAATTTTTTTACAAAATAACACGTGTCAAAATGCGCGTGGTGCTCAACTTAGCTACACACACATAATGTCATCAATATAATATAAAACACCAGAGTTACCGTTGAGCAACTTTCCTAGCTTGTACAACGTAAAGGTTTATTTTTGCATAAAATCGGCTAACAATGTTCAACATGCCTGCAACATGCTTGCACCCGTATATCCAAACAATAGTTGTCGCCCCGTCCGCTCTATCCAGACTATAATTCCAGACCTAGATTGTTTTGAGGCAAGGAAGGCGGCGCAATTATATTTCGTATTCCAACACCAAAATATGGAGCAGTTTGCTTGCCAATTTTAGTTGCTCTGGAGTTCCGAACATAACCATTAAATTTTATGTCAATGGCAGTCAGGGTTTAACTGCAATATCATAGAGATATACGCAATCTATCAAAGTCATAGAGGAATTTGAACACAATCTTATCTGGGGCCCTAGCCAAGAGCAACATGCTACTTTCGTGTCGATACGTAACATGTGTAAACTTTACGAGAGTGACACAAGCAGTAAGCACTCGTCTAATCAAAATGACATCTGATGTCAGTTTCATACATTTTTGAATTTGACAAGTCGAAACAAAAGTAGCGTGTTGCTCTTGGCTATCCCCCTGATCTTAAATGATAACATTTATTGTGATCTAACGTAATTTTGGTTTGCTAACCTCATTTTTTTAAATATAAATTACACTATGTTTTCAATTCAATTCAATTCTTTATTTGCTTACTAAGTGTTACAAATAGGTGAGAATAGACATTCTAGTCTTTTCTTTGACAATTTACATCAAGATCATATGACCCCAAACTAAGCAGAGCTTGTACTATAGGCGTCAGAGACTGATAAACATACTTAAATATTTCTAAATACATACTTAAATAGATAAAACCACCCAGAAACACCACAAACAGAAATATTCGTCACATAAATGTTTGTCATGGGTGGGGATCGAACCCACGACCTCCGGCGCTAAACGCAGGATCGCTGCCATTGCGCCAACAGGCCAGTCAAACATAAACAGCGATTTTGTATTTAAAAGCTAAGTAAAAACACCCAAAGATAGAAACTAGAAAATTCGACCTCGTCTCTTTGGGGATCCTTAGGATCAGGTTGAATTTTTGTAGTTTCTATCTTTGTGTAGAAAATAGTGTAATATTAAATCCTAAAAATCAAAAATTAATTTAAAAAAACCCATTCGAATTTATTATTAAAATTATTGATCAAATAAAAAGTTAAATTCATTATGACGTTATATCAAGATGATACTGGACAGTCGCCATCAACTCCATCATCAGTAGAACAATAATTGCCATGAACGATATAGATATTTTTTTTCCACGCGGACGGAATCGGAGAAAAAATCTAGTTTATCAAATGATAAAATTACGTAACTTGAAAACATCAAAAAACAGGAACACCAAAGTCATTCAGTATCATAAAATTATACATAAAATCTGGAAATATGCAACTCATTCTAACTCCCCATAGCAGTTATACTGTTTCTCATCGTAACGATCCTAGGAACATTACAACTTGAAGAAAATAACAACTTATTTAAAACCAGTTTGCTTTTTGAATTTCCTCAATTTTTCACAAAATTTCTCTAACAAGCCACTCTAGGGACTTCCGGAAAACTTGCGTTCACACTGATCTAAAATATAGACCTAGAAATGACCTTCCATTTAAATTTTTTATTTTTATTTCATGCATAATAATACCTTGATAAGCTTTTTCTGCTATTATTATAATGTTTCTTTATTGTAAAGCTGAGGTGTAAAATAATAATAGTATCTTTACAAAAATATCGATTTATATGTTAAAATATGTAATCAAAAAAATTATGTTATAAATACTGAAAAACCATAAAATGATTAGTAAAACTACAACAAATAAATAAATAAAATAAATATGCGTCAGACAACACACCACTTGTCTTGTCATAGAGACCTTGTGATCACCAGTAGAAAGGAAGTGTCAAATGTTCCTATTAATCCCATGAGTGCTAAAAAAGTTATTCCAGGTCAAACGTAATTTTTTCTCTGTTTCAGCCGTAAGTGAAGTAAAGCAGTAATTTTCTCCTCATAATTTATTTACCACGAATCGGGCAACAACACATGTGGGAACACTAAACGAATTTGTGACGTCATGAGTTCGCAATGTTTAAAAATTAACTTCCGGCTAGATCAACGAAACATTCAAATTAGTTATTTAAAATAATAAAATGTATTTAAAAAAATATGTAAAAAAAATATATTCCCATACCCAATTCAACTTTATTGGAGTTGTTGTTATTTAAGCACTTCAACATTTTTGATTTGATTAGAAAAAAAAAATTAATGGATTTTAAAATGCTTTTAAATCCTCTTCAATTTCTGCACTTGCTTGCCTTTTCTGTTATCTTTCCTCTGCCTATAGTAGGTCGTCTGGAAGAGATTGCTTTTAGCAATAAGACCGCCTAAATTGTACTTAAAAGTTATATGTAATTCTCACTTATTGTTTTCCTTACTGTTTTTTGTGCAATAAAGAGTATCTTATCTTGTCTTATCTTATTGGATAAGTAATTTTTTAAATACTTACGTTTCAATCTATGGCAACGCGCCAGTAGCGGGCCCCTTCTATAAATTACTTGTCCATGTCCCGCGCATTGAATGGAGTTCCGTAGTCATAACCATTATCTTGCCGGGTTCCGTCGCACAATGCACCTGTCGAGATCCATTCAAGTCCAAAAATTGCACAGTTATGGTAGTTTATACAAAACTTCAATATATGCTGCAGAGGTTTTTTTTTACTTGCAGGGATCGCAGCAAAAAAGGACTATTTGAATTATTTAAAAAGTTGACCTGGTCGGGATACATTTAAGCACATTCCATACCCTATATATGTTTATCTATCATTTACACATATTGGCTTGGAAGCCATCCAAGCCGGGGTTTTTTATCAGTTCGCCTGTTTACTTATTTTCAAGTTGTGCCAAATTGAGCCGAATGTACAATCTAAAATAATAAAAAAAAACTTAAATTGAGACATGATGTACGGCCATAATGTATTCCGCAGTGCAATTTGACAACACTAGTTTCAACATATTTAATGGTTCTAATTAAATTAAAAATGTAAATAAAACTCAGTGACCAGAAAGCCAAATCATTCAACTAAAAATACTGAAATGCGTCCCAGAATTAATAAGTCGGCCACAAATCACTGCTTTTAGAATATTTAGAGGTTCGGATAGTATTTCTGGTGGTTCGGTTAGTATGATGCTCCCTTAAATACTACCCTTTCAACAAGCCTTAAAACCCGTACCCTTTCAATATTGCTGTCATTGTTACAGAAACACATCCCAAAGCAAAATAAACTTCAAAAACTGCCAGTTCTATCTTCAAACTTGAAAACTTCGTGAATGGACTGGACTACAAGAACAAAATTATGAGACAATTTTGCTCACCAGATAAATGATACTTGTCCCTGAAAAGTAACTTACACTTTCCTAGCGAAATTAAAACTACTAGTTACACTTTAAATGAATACTTTGTTACCGCGAAACATTAATTACTATGCCCTAAGAACGTGAACAATGGATGTGGTTTAATTTTATTTAATTATTTAATCTTTGGTGTTTTAAGGTGGTGTATCCTGAGAATCATATAAACTGGACATCTTCATTAAAACTGCAAATAATGAAAATAAAATGCTTTCATTTGAACAGGTATGTTTAGGTACCAAAAACCACATATAACTTACTTGTTTATTTGACATAAATATATTCATAGAATTACATCAGACATAAAAATAAATGTAAATTTAAAAAACAGGATATAACCGTGGTAGCTTGCAATATTGCCACGATGGGTAAACTGTGCATTAAGTGAAACTCTTTAAGAAAAAAGTTCTTGATTGCACGAAAACCATTGATATTTGTATGCTCATATAATCACCAGGTATATTGTTTAAAATAACGGTCTATCTATAGCACGATACCTTAAACCGTAAGTTCGTAGCCGACTTCACGTACTCGTAGCAGTGGCAAACGACTTCTCGTCGCGACACTGCAGACTGGTTTCTATGTATTTCTATAAAATACTCGTCCATCCGTAGACAAGAAGTTAGCTCCGACATTACGCGGCGACACGTCTGCTACGACATGGGCGCGTGGAGTGGGCTACGAAATCAGACCTTTAGGCCCGTATTCTAAAATCTGTACTTGAGTATAGATCTGAGTGACGTTTTTGCATGAACTGACGTTTTCAAATCTCTACAAGCAAAGATCAATGCTTGAGTATGATTCTAAAATACGGGCCTTAGTATTATTATTTTTTTTATAAAAATGTTAAAAGGTACTCGTTCAAGTTACCACCACGCTTGACTTTAAATCCAATTTAGTTTAAATGCGACTTAAAGTTTTAATTAAACCATCTCGAGATTTGTTATCTAATAACTGCAGTTAGTTAACCCTCTTCTCGCTGCCACATCCACTTTTCCGGCTTAGCGTTGTCCACTGCTGAGGAGAAATTATTTTTAATTAAAGTTAAAATTAACAACGGACCGTGGTAATGGATAAAGCTCTCCACATCATATTTAACTTATGATTATACAGAATGTGTGCAGTTTAGCGCAAAATATTTCTCCTTAGAGACTGAACATTTTTCAGGTTGTTTACGGCGTATGAACTGATTTTTCATTATCATTGTTAGTGTTTTAAATAGTTTTCCGTAACAATTTTGGAATTAACTGCAAAATTCTCGAACATTTTTGGTCATTTATCATTTGTAGCTGGCATTCATCTGAAGCATTTTCTAGCATAGCAAAAATATTCAAATGTGGTCCGTACTAAAAATGTTTAGTAAATAAGTCGAGGCTTTTCAAAATTTTACAACAATACATAAAACCTCAAATACAATTTTAGCTACACATTGGCATAGCAAAACATTTCACAATGAAACTCATAATCAAAGAGTTGTCACACACACATACATCTGTCTTCCACAAATTACGCAGTACCATAGCCCACGTCAGGGTGAAAATTGAAATTCTTTATTGTGCCTCCTTTTTTCATTTCCACGTGTAATAACGTCGTGGGGTCACTTAAAATTCTGGGGAGCTCTTCCCATTACCCTATCGCCCGTCAGACAGAGTTGAGATAACACAGACGTGACAAATGTATTATCTGTAGACTCCCCATGCGGTAGATGGCGTAAAAAGGACCGAATAAAAAAACAAGTCTGTATACTGTGGTGCTAAGGGTTAAAGCCGATATGAAATCAAGTTGAGCCATCGGGTCAGTTTGTTTCCTCACAGCACTTACTAATTGCAGATTGGTGAACGAACACAACCCCGGGCTGTAATGCAAAAGGAGGTGTCCAATTAAAATATCTCATTATCCAAGAGACTAACAGTGTCCTAAAATAGACACCAAACGAATACCAAGTGTCCTCTATTTTTAAAGGTTGTTCGAACTCATGGTCGCTGGCGTTATAGGCAGGAATCATAATAACGAGCCAATTCAAGAAATAAACGTTGAAGTATTTTTGTTGAAGACCTAGGCTCACTGATACAAACCGATTATTGTTTCAAGAGTTATTAAAAACACAAAAAAAATATAATCAAGAAAGACTTTGCTTAACTTACTAGGTGAGTACAGAGGCGTTCACATCAACCTTTACATAGGGGCACCTTAAGCTGCTGACATAAGACCAATTTTGCAATGGTTTTGTAAAGGTTGCTGTGAAAGCCTCTGTAATACAGACATCACATTTCCTCCTTTGATATTTCGACAAATATTTTTAACAATTTTCTGTATAGCAAACTGACATTATTGATTCGAAATATTGGACACCTTAGCGTTTTTTTCACGCATTTACGGATAAAAGTCCTTCCTATTCTACAAACGTGAGCCTCCCAAAACGAATGGAATGTGTTATTCACACGGTCCGGAATGAGTTTGAGAACATGGCTTGACTTAAAGAATGGTAAAACCACCCCAAACTCAGTAATATTTTATACACTCTTACTTTTGTTTAAGGGTTCAAAACCGTTATCTGAGGCCTTTGGATATTCAAATTCACCAAAGTATAACAAAGTACATACTATTAATTGTCATGTTGCACTTACAATTCGGCGATCTTCGAACAATGCTATATTCATCAAAGAACCACGAACTTACAAACTCCTATCATGGATGCAGACTCCACTACTGATTGTAGGTATGTAACAGATGCAGCGATTTCATTTAGGGTAAAAAGTCGCAGATTTTTCGTAAGCTATGAAGTGTAAGTACTGGTAAAAAAAGTCAATTGGGTATAGGAAAAAAATCAAACATGTCCTAAATCGAAAACCATTTCGAGGTATTTGTATTTTATACCTTATTTAAATATTTAAAAAATTTAAAAGCAAAGGATCTAGGATATTTTTAAATAAATACGTTGGCAATCTGGGGTCAAATGAATGACCCCAGAAAGCCAACGTCCGCAAAGACTACATTAAGGTTCTTATTGGACTCTTGACGGTAATTAAATTGACATCTCACAATTGAAACCTATTGGGTCGTATAAACGTCCTTTCACGTGATTGGTTGATAATCTGTCCATAATCCAGTAAAATGACGCGATCTGTATCATACGTGAGATTTTTAGCAAGGTGATTCTACTGCATGGTATTAACGGTGTTTCCAGATAACAGATTTTAAATTCCCTCAGGTGACAAATAGTTTTCGTTTTTAATAATACACATTAATTTACGCCCATTGCCCAGGCGGGTAGGTAGGACTTAAAATAGCCATTCGCTATAATTCCAACCCTTTCAGGTAGGGCTTGGTTTCAGAACTTGGCAAGATAAATTGTATCTGAAGTGTACTTGTCACATTCTCGTGAGATGCTACATGATGAACGGCGAGCTCTGTTTCAGCCGTAAGTGTAGTAAATCAGTAATTTTCTCCTCATTATTTATTTACCACGAATCGGGTAAAAAAACACATGTTGCAACACTAAGCGAACTTGTGATGACATGAGTTTGCAATGTTACAAATTAATTAAAATTGAACTACCGGCTAGCCGGTAAATCTAGATCAACCAAATATTCAAATTAGTTGCCGGAAATAGTAAAAGGTATTTAAAAAAAAGTATTGAAAAAAAATAAAAACAATTGTTTCCATACCCAATTGAATAATGTTCACCAATATTTTGAGCCGTTGGCTTACAATATTCCAACATCTAATGTAAGTAATACCTAAGATCAACATGAATATTTCAGAAAGGCTGATCATAGATGAAACGCTAAAAGTTTAGGATAGGCCTCGACATCTTATCTAGTAAACATGTTTGCGATTCGATAGCGCCGCAAACTTCGCCATATAACCACCTACCGTATACGTGTACGTTACAATATACGTTTACACGTATACGTACGAAGACATTCATAACAACGCCGCCTGGTAGTAATGGCTGTGGAGTATGCTTCTCTATTATCTGTATTTTCACCCGCACCCAAGTGAGTGTAGTGAAAAAATTAAAGAAGGTAGACTAACCATGCCTACTTAGAGTTATCCTGTTTAATAGGTACTAACAACTTGTGACAGTTATAGTATATCAAGCTCTGCTTAGACATGATAGCGGCATCATTGATATTTATTCACTCACAGTTTTATTAAGTTCAAATAGAAGGTTTCACTGATTAAGGAAACTACAAGATGTCCATTCTGAAACACATACATTGAGTCCGTTTTAGGAAGCTTGAAATAACAATAGTTATTACTGTTTTATTCGTGTTAACATCTAAGATACAAGTAAACACTCAATATTAGGTAATTCTTCTTCTCAGTCGTTCACTCTTGGCAGAGTCGTAGTCGTTAGGTAATTATTTTTGTGTTTTTTTAACAAACAACTGAAAACTACTATTCAATAGGGACGTAATAAGCATTTTAACAAAATTATGCCACGGCTAAATCTGAGATGGGTACAATGAAGGCCACCTTACGTTGTCTACAATTCCAAAAGTAATACCTTTGGAAACAAATTCATAGTTAAATTAATAGTAGGTATCTAAGTAGAAAATACATTTCAGTTGTCGACATTCATAAAATGACATGACATGTTAAATCTGGCACATTAATAAAAACATAATAGCAGTGTTCACAATTTGTCCTATTGGTATCCAAAACCACAGACTAAATGACCCGAACGAAACGCATTTCACGGGACGTACGCAATAAAATAAATGCACCGAAACGTGGCGCGGACGGCATAATCCGCTGTTACCAGGCTGATTACATCGAATGCTGGCGTTCGACCGCACTGCGCCTATTTACGCTTGTGCTACTTGATAATGAGGTTAGGATATCGACTATTGTGATTTTACTTGGTATTATCTTGTTCAACAAACACCAATGCAAATTTTTGGACAATAAAATCTCAGGTTCGCGCTTTCGTCAACCAAGTCTAGCAGTGACTGCAACATCTCTCTGTAGGTATTGTCATAAACCTTAAGTGTACTGAAAAATGTTATCTAAGCACCTAAAGCAAAACTTGACATACGTGGCTGATTACCGGCTTCAGCACCGGAGGTTGTTGGTTCGTTCCCCACCGATGACAAACATACATGTGACAAACATTTATGTTTGTTGTGTGTTACGGTATCTATAAATAAATATGTATTTAGAAATATTTAAGTATGATTATCAGTCTCTGACACCCATAGTACAAGCTTTGCTTAGTTTGAGGTCACACGATCTTGGTGTAATTGTCCCGGATATTTATTTATTTACTTATTTATGATTACTATAAACATATTTCATTTTTTTGTGCAAAATGTCAATTTTGGTTTGCCAGGTTTGCTCCTCCGTCTACCAAGTTGTGCAGTAACTGAAACATTTCAATTTTATAATCATAACTGTAAGTGCTTATAAAAGTTATCTTACCCAAACGAAATACAAAAGTTGACAATACGTGCCTTTTGGGCCACAGACCAAATGATCTGAGTAAACGCATTTCACGTGACGTACCTACGCAATAAAATAAATGCACCAAATCGTGGCGCGGATGGCATAATCCGCTGTTACCAGGCTGAGAAATTTTGGCCTGAAAAGGCCTGAAACGCACGTTTTTATAGATATGTGAAATTATAATATTTTTTAGCTGTTTGAGGGCGTTACATCATGTTTAGAGACACTACCACGAACAAAAACAAACAGTTCTTACAGGTACGAGTAAGTTGGTTCTAGTGATAAGTTATTAACCTCTCAATCAACCACTACGCATCACATTATATACGTAAATTATTTTATTTGGAAAGCTTTGAAGACTTGACTGCATTATTCTGCTTTGTATACGGACTATGAACTTTTTATCGATAAATTGTTGCGACGCATCACTCGTACTTTTTTTTTTATCCAAATCACAAATTTTACAATTTTTTTATTATCAACCTGCCTACTGTAATCCCATACATTAGGTTTATATGTAGGCGGTTTGGGTCTTTACGCACTTACTAGATATACAATGTACGTATAAACAATACATGTATTTTTTTTCAGGTATTTACATTTTTATAGTGATTATTTAGTAAATTTTTACATTGTTTAACACTTTTCTGTGTCATTAATTTCTGAACTAGTTCTTTAGGACTATTATTAAGAATGTACGGTAACATATAATGCCTTGTTCTTTGTCCATATACATTATTATATGTTGGTAGTTTGTATATATATAGTTTCCATGAATTCTTCGCATTTACTACTGAATGTATTGCAGTGACGTCATTCGTACGAGTATAATATGTCTAAGCAAAACACATTACCCATATCAGGACACTCCATAGCATAGTTACTAATAATTAAATATTGATTTATCTACACATAGATTTAGAACTGGTGGAGATAAAACCTGAAACTGATGGTTGAGCGGGCATAGGGCAGCCAACAGACCAAAATTATAGTTTCTGGTTGAGCAATTAAAATATTACTAAACGATCCAACAAGACTCAACTAGAGCGCGTCGTGGCCTAGGGGTTAAATACCCGAATTCGGATCGTGGACCAAGTAGTTCCGAGTTCAAATTTGGCCAGAACCATTTTAGTGTTAATTTATCCGGTGATGGAAAACATCGACAAAAAAAATACAAATCAAACGGTGGTAGGCTCAACAGTCAGTGTTCCGTTCACCATGACGGCAAGAGTCACTTTCTCTGACTACCTCGTTTGGGATATAGTCCTGACCCTGACGGTATGTGTGTGTATGTTAACTAAATATAACTAATAATGAACTAAGGTAATTTTATTCAAAAGTACATACTTTGCCAGTTTCACACGCAAACTATTTTTAGTTTGTCCGAGTCTAATGCATTTCACTAGATGTTCCCTCAAAGGTCTACGGGTAGGCGTCGATTAGGGTCGAAAAAGAGAAATGGAAAAGGGCTCTGAATGATTTGTGAATTGTACTAAAGGTTAGCGTGCAATATTTTTCACTGTCACCGAGCCATTTTGGTCAGTCTCCGATTGGTACGTGAGCGAAATTACGTATGCTTTTACGGGAATTTCTTGTGAATACACGAATCTTGGACTTGGACAATTTTTCTGCGTCAGAGAATGTTAGCCCAGAGATCTAGGCTGACAGCGGAGAGAAATATGGCGGTAAGATATTTTCAATCACATGCACGTGCGGATTTTTCGTCCGAGTTTCGCAGAAAAGGATTTAACTTAGTTAATGTGTCATATTTCAAAGAACTAAGTGTAGTTTTACTTAGTTATCGAGAAAGCTCCGCTTGGTATTTCACTACGTGATCGAAACAGCAATGAAGAAATCCGAAGAACTAAAGTGACCGAACGTATCGAAGCGTGTGGAATTAAAGTGACGCTAGGCAGATCACGTAGCCCAAGAAATAATGGCCATTGTGGCAGAAAAGCTTAAGAATTGAGACCAGTCAAAGGCCTATGATGCCTATTTGATGTAATACACTTTGAAAATCTCTGTCAGATACTAATAGAAAGGTTCTGTAAGAATACCCGCTAGTAAGCATTCGTTGTGACCTACTTCATTATTGTAACATTCAGAAATGCACTTTAGATCACACGTGTGAGGTACCTTATTTACTTTGACATTCCACAAATTACACATTCTATAGTTATAATATCACTCTAACATTTAGTGACGTACATCTAACAAAGTCAAAGCACACGATAATATTATAACGATAATATAATTAATTTATCTTGCTCGCCAGACTACAGATATATTACTAGGAAAGCTGGAGGCACCCTAGTTAGTGCTTAAACTGAGTAACCCATTCATCAACTATGTCAAAATTTATTTCAACGGAGACAGTTGGTTAGTGGCTTTTGGCCATTAATGTCCTCGAATTTCCAGTGAAGCTCTGAGTGAACGTTAATTTTATACCCAGGTAGTACTGTGATGCCTTGAAAATAAAATTAAAAACGAAAACATTTGGCAGAACAAGTGAAACTTGGCTGTTATTGTATGTATACTATTTTCACTTTATGATGATATGCCTGACAGTTCTCATTGTTCCGTGTCACGCATAATATTTCAAACTAAATAAAAAGAAACTGGCAAAAGAAAATGTTATAACCTATTAAGAAACTATTATCCTTTGGAATCTTATCAATCTTATTGTTATTATTATTAACTGTTATTAACTGAAGTAATTTAAATTAATGTAATTATCTTTGCAGCGCCTGATGCGTGAAAAGGAACGCCATTCAATAGTGTATCGACACTACTGAATCGACAAAAAATTGATGAATAGGAGCGACCATTATGTAATCACGTCATTCACTTGAGTACGAGTGAGTCTGCCTCGTGTTGGCTATTTTTTAACTATTATTTTCGAAATACCGCGTTTTATTCTATAACTTATTAGCCATAACCCGTTAATTAAGAATTTATTAAAAATTAAAAATCAGTAAATCTGATTCCATTTCCTTTGCCAACTCGATTAAATTACATTTGTTACATCACTATAATTGACAATTGTGAATTGTCAGGGATATCATCATACGGCGAAAGTAGTATAGTAATCAAGTATGTCCGTCACGCTAATTCAAGCAATTTTTAAAGTTGTTAACGAAATTATTATTTATTAGCTGGTTACTGCTCCAATTTTATGACTACCTATTAATACCATTAAATTTTACGATGCCAAAAAGGGCCCTCGACATTTAATATGTATATTGAAATACATAGTATAAAATGTCTTGAACGTCTTCCATCGCAAACTAGCATTTTGTGTCAAACTGAAAGACCGATAGGATTAGGTTAGATAATACAATTTATTTTCTGATTATTACATTACACCTTTATCACATTAAGGTCATATATGGGAATTATATTGAGATCGTCAAAGAAAATAAATACAAACAAACAAAATAAAAAATTACAAGTCAAACAGAAATGAAATAATTATCAACGTCAAATACACGACCGAGGTATTCTTGAATACATAATCAAAAATGCAACCTGTGGTAGGAATCGTAAGATCATCACCCCTTAAATTCAGAACGATATTATCGACCAATTCGGTAAAGGGGTACGAGCATTTTGGTTATTATTACCAATGGACACAAATTAGACATGCGCGGCGCTCTGACAGATAGCCCGCTTAGAACAACACGCCATTTTTGACACACGCACACAGAGACGTGAGTTTACAGGCGAAGTCAGTCAGTTTTAGTCTCGCGGTCAGTCGCACTGTCAAAAACATTGAGATATTTATTATTTGTACGTCAGATACATTATAGAAGTTCAATGGTTAAAAATGATTTCGCGCAGATATTTCAGTTGCAGTGTATTGAACACCACACGAAATTGTGATTACACTTTTTTTTCGTTACCAAATGGTGAAGAAAGGTAAGTACTGCTCAATTAACTTTTACAAGTAAGTAAGTAGTTTAAGTAGATAGGTAGGGAAAACATTTCCGTAACCTTTCTCATCATGCATTGGTAAAACACCAGTATTTAAGGTATATTCTTTTGTCGAGGAACGCACGGCCGCCGCCGCCGAAGCGTTATGCTGTTACTTGCCTACTAGATAGGTAGGTAAGGTATAAGGACTGATGATCAAGCCCAATAAGCTAGCAAGTTGCACCGGAAGCCCGGTTTATTTAGCGGACGCCTTCTGTAGGTAACTGACTTCTTATAATCTGGCGCAAAGGTTCATGAATTTAAAGACGTCGCTAGATTATCCCGTTAGGAATGTTCAGTGAGAACTTTATTCTTTTCCCATTCTGTCAGATCGGGCTTATTGGGCGAATATAGTAGCAACCCTAGGCGATCAGGCAAGTTTAGGGGAAAAGACGAGAGCGGTCTTTCTGTAAACTCTTTATTTTGTGCTTGAATCGTACATCAATGGATAGGTCTTTTCAAGGGAAAAGATAGTTAGTAGCGAGTCACACCTGGATTTGTTGTCCGATTCGAGATATTGGCTTATAAAGTAGTTATCTCGGATAGTACGCAAAAACAATGAAATATATACTGTCGTGTTACTAAGGTTACTAGTGCAAGGTCTGCCATGAGAGACCCAAAACACAGGTATATTTATTACCTCAAAAAATATACAATTATTCAACATTATTGTACATGCTTAACGGGTCGGCGCACTGTCGGCTCCTGTGCGCATATTATTTCAATAACATGGTATCTAGGATATGTAAGGCATGAAGGTTTTACGGTGACCTTTGTGTGAATTAAATATAGATTTATTTAATTTAACTATTAAGACGACATTACACATTGAAGCAAAACTTAAAGAATGACATTTAAATTTTATTTTGAACGTACTTTGCACTATGCTCACTAGTATAACGTACAGCCACACTATGGCCAATTTTCAAGTTTATAGCTCCTTGCTAAAAACATCCAAGAAAGAAACCCCTTTTTTTTTGTCATTCAAATATGTTCCTGGACTTGGAAATAAAAAACACAAATAGAATTTTATTTTTTGTTATAAACTCTGTGATCTTCTGAAGATTTTTTTGTGTAAGCTTGATGCAATTTTAGAATAATAATTTTGCAGTAGAACAAATCGAAGTATTCACTGTTGCAAAGAAAAGAACTGAAATGCATTCTTCTTCGAAATACATCGCCTGTGACTCTTTATCAGAAAGATTTGGTCTAAACCGCACAAGTGAGTAAAAGCCATGCCCAGCGAGTATCTTGTAGGTAGCAAGATTTTAAAGGACACAATTCGCCCATGACTAGCCACTATAGATATTATCTACTATCTATGGGAGGTATTTCATTTAGCAGTGAAGGTCTTGTGGTTCTCACATACGCATGTATTTCAAAACGACCTCCAAATGTCCAGTAGAAAACGAATCTCTCGACGACACGATTGGCGTAGTTTGCTGTAGCACGGTTTCTGACCTCGATCTCCGTAGTGTCCGATAGTGTTCGATTCCCGGTCGGGTCAATTCAGGAAACGATCTTTTCTGAATTTACTTGGGTCTGGGTGTGCTGAGAGACGCCCCTGGCTTCATTCTTTGTCTGGTACCTCGTAACACAGGAATATTTATCCCTACTTCGAGACCATGACAAGTGGGGTCTTGTCAGGCGCATATTTATAAAAAATAAAATCTTATATAGATTTTAACCGCGTAAAAGTGAAAAAAACAATCATTTTACCCAACTCTTCCCAAAAAATGCCAAGTTTATTACCCCCAACGCTCACGTTCAAAGTTTTTACGAGCGGCAACTTTTAAAAGGTATCACTTAGGGCGACTAACCCGAAGGGCATGCATAAAGCAACACTGAAAACTTTTCTATTTAACTTCGCTCGTGGTGGAAAGATTATCGCCTAAAACAAGCCGGTATAAAATTCGGGAGGTCACGAATTACCAAGGCTTAGTAAACTCAGATTAACAAGTAATGGCCGTAACATTTTCATAATAGAAGCCTGTAAGGTTCTAAGCCTGTAATGAAGAAAGAAAATGCAACAAATACCACTGAAAACAGAATTATATTTCTTTGTTAACGGACTTAATACCCAGTGTTATTCTCTACCTGTGTCCCGCATGAGGCATTGACTTAAGTAGATTAAGTTATGTTTAGTTAAGCATAAAATACCTGACTTACAATCCACCATCAACGAAAGATGGAATAGCATTCCCAAGAAGATATAATTACTTAACAAAGAGAATGTCATTCAGCAAATACGATTACAATTTGATTACTCATCTGACAATCCCACTAAACGTCCTTACCTTTCCATAGCCTCGTAAGTCATGGTATACGATTAAATACGAGGACGAACCACATTACGAACGTGAAACAGAACCTCACCCCAAGGGAGACAGGTGGAAAAGAAAGTAACATGGGTGACTTTGACAACCCTGAGCTCAATTGAAAAAGAACCTTATGACTAACGGAATACAGAGCGCACTTGACGGACGGTCTTGTGTACCGACAGAAAAATAAATAAACCACGAACACACATTAACCTCGGACTGTGCTTGTTACTGTTTTTCTGTACGAATTCGATCTTTATGTCTAGGAGGAAAAGAATTTCAATTTCGGCGAGTTTTCCTAGTCAGGGACGCTATTGATATAGAGCTGTGGTCGTTATTTCAGCGAGGATGCAATATTTTTTTATATAATAGTTACTAATGAATTAGCGTCATTAGTTGAAAAAGGAACTAGATGAGAGCATTTGTAATGAAAGTTAACCTAACTGATTTGTGCAGACGCTACTAAAAAATAATCCAATCGGCCGCGAAGCCCGGAAGTCAGGTGGACTTCCGGGCAAGTGCTGAGAGTTCTGTGATAACAGGGCTGAACATGCCTACATATATATACAGAGACTAGCCTGTTGGTGCAATGGTATCGATCCTGCCATTGGCGTCGTAGGTTATGTGTTCGATCGCCACCCATGACAAACAATAATGTGACGAATGTTTGTTGTTGTTTGTGGTTTATATCTATTTAAGTATGTATTTAGAAAGATTTGAGTATTTTCTTTATCTAATGTCGCCCATTCATAGTACGAACTCTGCCTTGTTTGGGGTCAGATGATCTTGGTGTATTTTGTCGAGTGGATATTAAGACGAGAACTCAAGCCAAAATCAATAACTCTGTCCTGGTCAAAGCCCTAATCCTCCTAAACGGATGGGCGGAACGGATGGGTGGGATGGACGGATGGTGTCTCAAGACAAAAGTCTTTGACCAGTGTGTGTTGCCAGTAATGACCTATGGGAGTGAGACGTGGTCCCTTACTATGGGTCTCATAAGAAGGCTCAAGATCACCCAGCGAGCAATGGAGAGAGCGATGCTTGGTATTTCCCTGCTCGATCGAATCAGAAATGATGAGATCCGCAGGAGAACAAAAACAACCGACATCGCTCGAAGGATTGCATCGCTGAAGTGGCAGTGGGCGGGACACATAGCGCGGAGAACCGATGGCCGTTGGGGCGGAAAGGTTCTCGAATGGCGACCGCGTACCGGACGACGTTCCGTGGGCAGGCCCTCTACAAGGTGGACCGACGATCTGGTCAAGGCCGCGGGAAGCTGCTGGATGCGCACAGCGCAGGACCGATCGTTGTGAAGATCCTTGGGGGAGGCCTATGCCCAGCAGTGGGCGTCGTTCGGCTGAAATGATGATGATGATGATGATGATGGATGGGCAAAAAATATAATAAAACTTAAACAAGTTATCTTCATTTCGTTAATTTGGAGTTGTTGTAGCATTGGAACTAGTTACTATACTAAAAAAAATCTTGAAAAAGGGTCTTTGTAAAACTTCAATTTGGGCTCCTAAGATATGAGTGTGCTCTTTATAGTCTCCACAAGAAAATATAGGCCATCAACTTTTCTTCAATCTTTTAATTGGGTTTTACAAAAATACCTCCTGTGGCACAAGAAAATATCATTTTTAGTGTTTTGTTGCGAGCGTCCTCGCGCGAGGGTGTCTACGGGGGCGACGGGTGGCAGTACCGCTCCGGTATATCAGAGGGACAGACAGTAAATCGACTAACACATGGGCCTCAACAACTCACATGAGTTGCTATTCATCATCATTAACCTATAATTGGTCCGATGTCATACGATCATAGTGCACACTATCGCATCCTCTGCTTGCCTGGTTGCATCCACTTCCTACCAACAACCTCGTCGCGACACCTTGCTTTACCATGCCAACTTGTCATTTAAGTCACTGTCCCACTGCTGAGCAAAGGCCTCCATGATTTTATTGAAATCAAGTCATCGCTACAATTGATGGTATGCGAATGGGTTGGCGTAAACTTTTAAGGGAAACTATGAAAAAAAACCTTAAGTTCTAATCGCTGAGTGTCAAGCCTCAGATTCCTACCACATGTCGCTTGTTCCACTACGCGCTATAAATCATGACCCGGCTGCCACTTCGCGGGACCGAAATTGAATATTAATAATCAAAGGTAAAACAAATAAATATTTATGCAGTGGTGCTGCATTTTTTGACCGTACTAAATATGCAGTTGTGATGGTCCTCTGAGTATATTGGGATTCAGTTTTTCAGATAGTATTTTAGGCTTCAGAAAATCTTATCCAGGGAAATCAAACAGCTAAATTAATACTCATACTTCATTCACTAAAAATCAGGGAAAACCGATCCCAAAACAGACGGATCCAATACTCCCGCATCACGCGTGCTGGACTACGTAGTCATCCACACACGATCCAGTGTTTTTTGGCGCGCACTAAAAAGTTCGCGGACACTTTCTTTGTCGTACTATTCAGATGAATGATCTTCCAGAGCATGTTTTCTTCCTCTCAGAGTCTCGGGGTCTTCAAGCGGGCGTGAAAAGACATTTCTGCAGGCCTTTAGGGTGAGGATGGCCAGCCCAGTGTTTCTTTTGCATGACTAGGCTTGTCAGCCTCATATCTGGACCTTACAACCACTTACCATCAGGTGTAGTGAGGTCATCTTGACGGGCAATATAAAAAAATACACGCACTTTCACGCACAGGCTGTTATACAAACAAACGCACACATTAATAGAACATTCATAGAAATAGACACATCGAACTATACGAGTACCTATTTCCAGTTTTATCCCAAGACTTCGTTAGCGCATCGCGTTTTTTCCTGTTCTCGTAAGAATTTCGAGAAATCTTCACTCAGTGCTTCCTGAAAATCCCTAAGGAACCTACTTGCCAAAATTAAGTTCTCTGCGCCTAGTAATTTCAGCTGAGCGTTGTCAGGAAGACCCCTGTTTTTGTATCTTTGCTAAAAGTACTTTTCAGGAATAACTTTACCTAAGTGACTGGTACAACATGTATACCATCGTTATGTGCCATGATCTTACGTATCATTAGTCATCTAAAAATACCCCACTTACCAAGTTATCCAATGCAAGCTCTATTAGACACAATTTGCCAACTCATAGCCGTATTCACGTACGACGTAAGAGATGAGATCGCATCCTTTCCCAGAGGAGACCCGTATCATTTGTTATGTTTGGGGCGCACCGCAGTGTGCCAAGCTAAGTTTATACCTAATAATTTTATCTTCTATGCGAACAATTTGGCTCCTTTAGCCCAATGTCATTTTTTTTATTATAAACAGGTTTTTGCGCGATGAGGCCGATGGCAGTACACGCTTACCCAGAAAAGGCCTATTCACTCTGGCCTTGAAGATACCAAGGTTGTAAGTATCCTGATACACAGAGGCAGGGAAAGTGTTCCACCCCCTAGAGGTGCGGACTAGAAAAGACGCAGCAAACCGTTGAGTGCCAATTGCTGAACATTCAACCACATGGGAGTGGAAGCCTATCCGGCACCTAGTGGTCCTTCTAGTGAAACTTCATTCTTATGACATGAAAACTAACTATTTCAAAACTTTATATCCCTATAGCAACCAGAGATAATGTAGCTTTTCAACAGTGAAAGAATTTTTGGAATCCGTTCGGTAGTTTCGGAGATTACCTGCCTCAAACATACAAACTCACAAACACTTACCTCTTTATATTAAGTATAAATAAAATGCCGATAGACAGGCGCCTTATTATCCATAACTGAGAGTATGCGGTTTATCTGAGCAAACTAGTTCAGTAAGCATCTTTTCATGAGCGAAACGTCAACCTAGAACCTCTTTAAGGCCAGAATGAATAGGCCTTTACTGGGTCTTCGGGTATCACCATCGGCCACGTCATCGCTTACCACCGGCGAGTACGAGGCCAAACGTAAACCCATTTTAAATAAAAAAGGAAAAATAGAGTATTTATATAAAAAAAATTAAAACATTAACTGCAACAGCTTAACTTTTTTTAATAACATTTTGCCGTATCCACCTTCTCTCTGCAAGAGCCTAAACTGGGGGGCGTATAAAAAAAAGCATTATTAAAATCGACATCGTTATTAAATAATCATTTGTAGACAAACGCGACGAGTGCATACGAGGCTGACTTTAGCAAACTAAGATTTTGACTGAAACTTCTTATTTTGTAAATGTATAAGTTTGTTATTTCGTTCTGAATTTGATGGTGTTGTTCGGGTCAGTAAATTACTTTTTGTTTCACTTCAGCAGCGAATGTCTTGCATCTTGATTCTCTTACGAGTATGTCCAGAAATATTCCGTGCTCTTAATCAAGAGAATAAAAATAGCAACACAAACGTTCACCGTACACAGTATCGTATAATTTAATCCGTTCCGCCCAGTATTAGATATCCTCACAACATTTCATTTGGGTATAAAAAATTCACAAAGAAATTTCGTAAGGAAGGTCTTGGTGAAAAAGGATTTTTTGCGAAATACCGTTTTCATTTCTTACGTCCGCATATGCAGGGTAGCGAATTGGGGCGGCCATCCTCCGCTAAATGTGTTCGTACTGTACCTATAACGTTAGGTATTGTCACATCTAGAGCGTAACAGTGGCGGCATAAGGTGAATTCTCATTGCAATGAACTCTCATACTATGTGTGGACGGTACAATATCCATGGCGACACGTTTAAGCTGTGGTTGCCTGCATTCAAATTTCCTTAAATGATCAGTAAAAGTAGACCTATTACATTATGTCAATATTAATTAGGTATGATCAAGGAAAGGTTCTGTTTTATGCGATATGCGCGAGTCTGTCCTAGGGAGAACACCTATTTCGTTATATAAAAAAATGGCGGATTGCTCTTCAGTAAAGCTAGAAATAAATCAGGCAAACCAACTAAGCACGCTTAGCAATCTGTAAGTTCTTCATTGGTGACATTCACCATGAAAGCAGCTTGCCTCTGAATACGTTACAACTAACGATATAGCGTTCAAATACAAAAGGCAAGATTTATGTTTAATTTTTTGTGAAATATTTGACCAAATCTAGACAAATATATTTTTGGGTTTTTTTCAGCGAAAGACCAATCTGGACGGCTATACGTCAATGTAGACGCGTCGTTTTTCATTGGTATCGGCCGGCCAACTGTTCATTGGCCCGTTTAATTTATCATGTAACAACTGCACGACGATGTTTGGCTATTTAGACCGACCTTTTCGGAAAAGGGACCAATCTGGCAAACCTATCAATTTAGTATTTTAAATGTATTTGATATCGTAGGTGTCTTATGTCCTAAAATATCTTCCGGTTAAAGTATGATTTACACGAACAAGTAGAAACTCGTTTTAGTTAGAAGCTGCTAATAGATATAATTTTAACGTTTAATTGTTCCATTGGTTACTTTGCAAGCTTCGTTGTTTTAAGCAAGTTTCCCAGGCTCTTCACTCTTAAAAGATTATCCAAGTTTGATGAAAACTGCCTGAGGTTTATTTCCTAATCTCCGTGTTAAGGCTAAATCTGGATCGGACACATAGGTTTTTGAAAAAGTAGAAGATCTTTTGTTTTATTTGATTAACATACCACACCAGCAAAAATATATTTCATATGTTGATAACTCAAAAGTAAGAGATCATCCAAATACACGGATAACTATGTAAGAAAAAAGAAAGAAAGAAAGAAAGAAAAACAATTCATTGACCCAAACATAAATTAAAATTAGCTCAAACTAGAGGGTACGAAATAAATATAAACAGAACAAGAAATAAAAACTAACGAAGATATAGTGGGCCAATCAGGACCCTGCCTCAGCATGTGCCACTGCAGTGCAAGCACGGCAGAGACGCTGGTATTCTGGCAGGGCCCGCTGATGTGGTCGTCCAGCCTTAAAGTATTAAAACTAACTAAACTGGCTTAGAACGTAAAATACACTAGATAAATTCTCCAAGTCTGTTAACGGCCTCGGTAGCTCAGTTGGAAGAGAAGTCACCCGGATTGTGAAAGGTCGCGGGTTCGAATCCCGCTTGAGTCCCAGGATCAGGTCGAATTTTTCTAGTTTCTATCTCTGTGTAGAGATTAGGGCATTGTTTAATGCTAAAAATAAAAATTCACTTAAGATACATATTAATTTTAAACACGTCGGTGGAAGAAAATATGTAGACCCCCTGATAGTGGAACCGCAGACCAAGAACACGTGCAACACTATTACTTTCTCGTAGGACTGAGGAGAACTTTTTATATATTCAGCAAGATGAAAAGAGATTTTTTAGGGTTCCATACCTCGAAAGGAAAAAACGAAACCCTTAAAGGATTACTTTTGTTGTCCGTCTGTTTATCTGTCAAGACCCTTTTTCTCAGGAACGCTTGGAGGTATCAAGCTGGAATTTACAATACTCACTCTACTGTCCCTTGGAGGTGTGAAAAAATCAAACTTCTAAGCCAACGCAATCAAAAGAAACAGCCGTTCATGCCGCAAATTTCCGCAAATTTTCGACACTCGCAAGAGAATCAAAACCTATCGAAAGAATAGAATCTTGAAATTTGGTACGAAGCAACGTCATAAAGCACAGATAAAGGAACAATTGCGAAAACCGTTTACTTACATCATATAATAATAATATTAAAAAAAAAAAAAAAGAAGTTCTTTGACAACAGATGTCTTTTCGTAATCATATTTTATAATTTATTTTTTTAGTTACTTTTCCATCGATATTACAGTAATTTCATCATTAAAACAGTGAAAAGCTAGTGCAAAGTCAATTCAAAGAATATTCAAGACAATTTCAGCCAACATTTATAAGTTCGAAACTACAACATAAATATGACAAGCGTAACAACTGTCACAATGGCCACAGAAATATTTACGATACATTCTATAAAATTATGATTACCAGAGCAAAGGCAAGAGCGGCCAATGTAATCGCACGACCAACACCACCGCCCGCTCCGTCGCCCAGCTCGTCGTCGGTGGAGGAGTTTGTTACTCCTCCTGATACCGCAGCGAGCTCAAGTTCCAGCGATGAGAGCGGGCCACCGCCGCCACGACCGCCGCGACCACCTGCGCGACGTGGACGACGACCGCTGCCGGCACGCTTGGGGCCTGTGGCAATCTGCCCCGCGCGGGGCCCCCGCTACCGGTGGTGTAGTGCGCCGCATGCGATGGACATACGACATGAATGTCAACTGCATGCGCGCCTATCATGGGGCTACAGAGGGAGGAACCAACCTGTCTGCGTATCGTGACCGGATGATGCCTCTGTTTCAGGCCCTTGACCCAACCGTGGCTGTTTCCGCCCAACGTCTGTCGGATCAAGCGCGGGCGATTCAGCGTGGATGCTGGATCAGCCTACGCTTGATCGGCTTCGCCTGGAGGCGCTTCAACTTCGCGCGACTTCTTCCTCGACACGGGACCCGTCCAGCGCGCAGTCACTTCCGAGTCCGGTTACAGACTCGGTTCCGGTCCAGACACGGATGGATCCAGATGCCGATGGAGAGGCCAGTGCGAACGCAAGCGTAAGTTCCCAGGCCAAAGAGCAACTGAGGAGGGCTTTGGAGGATGTGATTTCGGAATATCACTCCACACGAGTCTCTAGGCCGCGGTTACCACGTTTGCCTACTAATAGACGCAACCTAGCGTTAATGGGGGCCCTGGACGCTTTACTAGCTCCGTTCATTCGGACTAGTGAAGATTTAGTTGATACTCACTCGATTCTGTACTGCGGGTCCATTGCGGCATGCCGTGTTACTCGTGCAGTGCGACCTGCCGCAAATGTACCCGCATGGCAAATGCGAATCGAGCGGCGTATCAACACGTTTAGGACCCTCATTGCAAAGCTGGTCTGCTTCAGCCGGGGGAACCATCGCCCTCGGGTTATGCGTTACGTGAACCAAGCCTTTGCTGGGACGGGTATTAGGCCCGAACAGTATATGGCTTGTGTCACAGAACGCATTGACTTTCTGAAGCAAAAGGTATATGCGTGGTCAAACCGTATCCGTCGCTACAGAGAACGTGTGGACAGATATTTACAAAATCGCCTTTTCCAAAGTGACCAAAGGAAGGTGTACCGAAACTGGGAAGAGACTAACCAACGTGAGAACGACGGTCAGCGACCGGATGCAAGTGTCATGATTGACTTCTGGCGCAGTATCTGGTCGATGCCTGTCGAGCACACGGAGGGTGACTGGATGCGTACTGTCGAGCATGAATGCGAATCCATCGAAACCATGGAGTCAGTAACTATTGACTCCGAAGACGTTAGTTGTGCAATTCAGACGGCTCAAAACTGGAAAAGTCCTGGCCCGGATGGATTGCACAACTTCTGGATTAAGTGGTTTCGATGCTCGCATTCATGCTTGGCAGTGCAGTTCCAGGAATCCATCGAGGTTGGTTCTCTCCCTAGTTTCCTGACTTCTGGTGTCACTTTCCTTTTATACAAGTCAGGTAGTACCTCGGAAGCAAAAAACTATAGACCCATCACGTGCTTACCTACCATCTACAAGCTCCTTACGTCCATTCTAACAAAAAAATGAACTCGCATATCGTTGCGAACAATGTTTTGGCCCCTGCTCAGAATGGATGTAGGGTTGGGTCCCGAGGTACTAAAGAACTCCTCCTCATAGACACGACTATTTGCCAACAAGTCCGGCGGAATCGGAAATTTCTTTCAACTGCCTGGATTGACTATAAGAAGGCCTATGATTCGGTGCCCCATTCATGGCTCAGGAGGATCTTAGAGCTGTATAAAATTGATACAACTTTGAGATCTTTCTTGAGCACATGCATGGGGCAGTGGATCACAGTCCTTCGTCAACCAGGTGGTGGAAATGGCTCCCCTGATCCGCAGGACTTCATAAGGATAGAGCGAGGTATTTTCCAGGGCGATAGTTTGAGTCCTTTGTGGTTTTGTTTAGCTTTGAATCCTCTTAGTACCTTACTAAAGGATTCAAAGCTAGGCTATCGGTTTCGCAGGGGGGGTGAGTTCATCTCTCATTTGTTGTACATGGATGAACTGAAGCTGTTTGCGCCAAGACCCCAGGTATTGATGGAACTGTTAAAAATCACTGAGATTTTAGCAATGCCATCAAGATGGAGTTTGGTGTAGACAAGTGTGCGGTCATGCATGTACAAGAAGGGAGGGTTGTAGATTCACCGAATTTACAGCTCTCTGATACGATGACACTCAGATCCCTCTCTGAAGCTGAAACCTACAAATATCTTGGTACCTATGTCAGAGTCATTGGGTATATCAGTAGGAGACGTCAAGCAATCGGTGAAGGAACGCTTCTTTAGTCGCCTTACAAAGGTAATTAAGAGTTCTTTGTCAGGTGGCAACAAGGTGCGCGCCTTCAACGGTTAGGTGATGCCCTTATTGATATACTCCTTTGGCATACTGAGATAGACTCAA
This sequence comes from Udea olivalis, assembly GCA_947369235.1. Lineage (NCBI taxonomy): Eukaryota > Metazoa > Arthropoda > Insecta > Lepidoptera > Crambidae > Udea > Udea olivalis. The sequence goes on from OX376351.1 coordinate 14,316,943, forward strand.
ACTGAGCTGGGTGCTCTGGATACACGAGTCCGAAAACTGCTCACAACGCATCGCATGCTACATCCACGCTCGTCTGTTATGAGATTGTACATCCCACGGAAGGTGGGGGGTCGTGGCTTCTTAAATGCCAAGGACCTTCACAACCGTGAGGTGTGCAATCTCAGGAGGTTTTTCCTCAACAACGAGTGTGGGATTCATCGCAACGTTGTGGCAGTTGACAAGGGGCTCACGCCGCTCTCCTTGGCAAACGAGAACTGGCGTCAACTACCGATGCTAACCACCGACGACCGCAAGGAAATATGGAAGAGCAAGGAGCTGCATGGTAGGTTCTATCGGGCCTTAACAGGGCCCGATGTGGACATCTCCGCATCGGTGAACTGGCTACGCTTCGGGGACCTTTTTGGGGAAACCGAAGGTTTTGTCTGTGCAATTGCTGATGAAGTTATCAAGGTGAATAACTACCGGAAATACATCATGAAGGACGGTACGGTTGACATTTGTCGGGCATGCCGCCGTCCTGGCGAGTCTATTCGCCACGTTATTTCCGGTTGTTCTCACCTTGCTAACGGAGAGTACTTGCACAGACACAACCTAGTAGCCAGGATCATCCACCAGCAACTTGCTTTTCGATATGGCCTTGTCGAGTCGGAGGTACCGTACTATAAGTATGCACCGGTACCAGTTCTCGAAAATAGTCGTGCATTGCTCTATTGGGATCGCTCTATCATCACGGACAGGACTATTCTAGCCAATAAGCCTGATATCGTGCTGGTAGACCGATCCCAACGCCAGGCAGTGCTCGTCGATATCACCATTCCACATGACGATAACCTCGTAAAAGCTGAGAAGGACAAACTCAGCAAGTACCTTGACTTGGCTCACGAGGTGACCGCCATGTGGAATGTTGATTCGACGATTATTGTCCCGATAGTCGTGTCGGCAAACGGCTTAATAGCGAAGAGCCTCGACCAACACCTCGAGAGGCTCTCGCTCAGCGGTTGGATCAAGGGTCAGATGCAGAAGGCGGTACTCCTGGACACGGCGCGCATTGTCAGGAGGTTCCTCTCTCTGCAGCCCTAACCACCGGTAGTCTGGGCCTTGCCTGCCCTGCTGCCGGCGGCACCCTAGGTTAAGGTTTTTATAGTATTTTTATAAATCATTGTTTTATAACTTTAATTTAGGCTTAGGTTTTATAATTGTGATTATGTATTTTGTTTTTATAATTATAATTCTGAAGTTGTTTTATTGTTGTAAATCTTTGTTTTTATAAGAATACTGTACAAATTTTATACCTAAGTTTTATGCTAAATAAAGAGAATAATAATATTTTTAATAAATATACCTACAGGTTTGTAACCCTCGGTGCGCGAGTCCTACTCGCACTTGGCCAGTTTTTTATTAGTTAGCTCTGATTGTTCCTTCCTTACTTACCCACACAACACTATCAAATCGTTTAGCTGTGATTTTCTGAAAAGAAATCAATGAGATGATCAAGATGATTTATTGCTTTTCGAACGCGGCCCCTTCCCATGTCCTCGCTGCGAGTAAACAGGCAGGTGTGGCGGCTGAAGCGGCTGAATATAAGAAGGCACAAAAGTACCAGAACATCGGTTCCGGGTACACTATTGTGCCTTCCGGCGCGAAACTCTAGGTCCATGGGTTCCGAGTGCACAGAACCTGTTAAAAGTTGTGTCTAAAAAACTAATATCGACTACTACGGGTGACCCAAGAGCTAGTACATCCGTCGCACAACGTGTGAGTCTTTCCATGCAACGGGGGAATGCTGCCAGCATCTTGGGTACCTTTCAATAGGGGCAGAATTTCCTTAGTAGTTTTTAGTTTTATTAGTTTATTTTGGGGCTTTTATTTTAATTCTTAAATGTACTGTATATTTAAATAATTTAATAGTTCATTTACTGTGTATAAAAGTTGATTGGAAACTGAGCCTTAACGAAGTCTTGAAAGTTTTGAGTTTCCAGCGGCAATTAATTGTGGGTTTATTTAAGAAAGCTTTACTTAGAATTTATTAATAGGCTACCAAATTAATATTACACGCTTATATTGTGTTTATGTGAAAGTTTCCTTATTAAAATTTTAATTATAAAAGTTTAGTTTTCTGAGAAGAAACCTTTGGTGATAAAAAAGCTCTTCCGGTCCAAAAATTATAGTAAACGTATGTTCTTATTTTAACCTTTCTTAGGTCTTTCCTGGGTCTTCTCAGTATGAGATTAACTTCCGATGCGGTGGTAGAGTCACATTACGTTTGTATATATTGTTATAGTATTTGAGTGTATTTTTAATAGTTATGTTTTGACGATTTAAAAGTACTTGCTACAGGTCCATTAAAATAAATATTTTTTTGTTTGTTTGTAACTAAACGTTCGGAAGTAAAAGTTTTCACTTAAACGTAATCATATTATGCTGTGCTTTGTGATATGAACCTTTATTTGCATATTAATACACGCAGAAATTTTACTTTTAACTAGCTAGTTAAAATCTTATTTGTTAATACCTAAGTTTGAAATAAAAATTACTTAGTCGCGGTAGGCAACAAAAGAAGTAATACTATTCAACTGTCTTGTCTTTACAGAGCCTTTTGAATATCTAAACGTGCGCATCCAATCATAATTAAATCCAAATTCAATCTGATAAGGCTTAAACTAAACAATGTATTTCCCCTTCAATTTCATGTTACCAACTTTCCATCTCCTCCGAAACAACTCTTTAAAACTCGTGTCTCATCCCAAGAAAGAAAGTTGCCAGCCGATATTTCGTACAAAAGATCGCCAAGTTTTCTTGAAGGTGTTATAAAATTTGAACACTGACTTCCTTACAGACGATCTAAGTTGATAAACTCCACTTGAACCAAACCATCAAAGCAAATATTCCAGGGGAACGAAAAATACTGGGAAGAAGTCGAAAGTATATAAAATTGGGAAGTGTAAAGAAAGAGCCATGATAAGCGTGGAGTGTCGGAAAGAAATATACGATTGGTGAAGAAAAGCGATATAAAGTCCAAATTTGCATGGAATTTGTTTTGTTTCACGGAATTCACGCTTAGAAAGATGGCTGTTTCCTAGCCTCGTCCCATAGACATAAATTGAAATAGCTGACGAAAGTGTACGTAGGATACTACTTCATGTGTCGAAACAGAATTCAGTGCTCCTCTTTTGACCCTGTGCCACGCTAAACAATTATCAGATTTAAGAAGATTTACATTTACTTTTCCTTTTTTATTAACTTTATTCAAATATATTGAAAAAATAATTTAATGAAAGGAATTCCTATTATTAAAACGCTATAATGATAAAACAATAAGCGTCAAATATTTGGCACCCTTGATTTTTATATAAACGTAATATCTTGCATTATCCACTTAGATTACTGTCTTTTTATGTCTGTTTATGTGTACTAAATTTGGACCCTAAACTCTGTGAAAAAGCTAGAGCTCTTCTTACTCATTCGGCCTTAAACCTAAAATTTCATACATCGGTCGTTTACAAAGGAACCCTAAGAAAGTGTTTGAAAAAAACAAAAAAAGTTTGTTTACAACCTTCACCGAATTACATTCGTGCAAATCAGTCTGATTACACTGAAGTACACATACTCCGTAAACGAAAAAGTTGTCCTCAAAATATTCAATCAAAGTTCCGGTTCACCTGCAAAAACTTTTCATTCGTTTAGAAAACGTGCAGCTATGAAAGAAAAAACGGATAAACCAACTCAGGAGTTATTTTGGATTCCAATTATTCTTTTGAATAGAATAGAATATAATTTATTTCAGGCAACACATTACAATTAAAGTCCTAACTAAACATAATCTGCCCCTAAATAAATACCTTAAAAACGTACATACGTATTACATAATATAATTAACTTATTTAGTAACACACGTAAGGACTATTGGCGACGTGCGACGCATCATGGTGTCCGGTAACCGACCTCGAAAGCGCCGGTAAACTACACCTTTCGGCCATAACTCCTCTTTCATGTAGGTCGATAGATGTTCAGTCGGCACCCTCACCACAAACGAATTGAAATTCGCATTATGGCGGGAAACCAACCGCTCGACCCTCAGAGTGAAGTTAGCTTTGGTGGTGACCTTGTTGTACTCTGCGGTTTCCTCAGCCTTCGTAGAGTAGTGGAGGCGGGAAACGTAAAGCAGCGTCGTGGGTATTGCAGCACGCAACAGCAGCTTCGGTCCTGCGCAACACCATAAAGATTGCGGCGAACGGGCTTCTTCTTCTTTATTTCCACTTTTTACTTTTAAGTAACAATTACACATTTTTGGTAAACGTCCTCCGAACTAGTGGCGCGACGACTCGCAATAGGTTTGTAGGTAGAAAGTGGATGCGTCAAGCGCGCAATCGGGCATTAGTGGACCAAAACTACCTTCAGTAAAGTTACATCATAGGACAGAACCCTAGACTGCGGTAATGCTTCTCATCAGGCAGTAAGTATGCTAAAACACAACCAATATAAAATAACAACCTTCAAATCTACGTAAATTGAGCACTTATTTAAAACATTATATTTAGGAGGGGAGTTTTGTTTCTAATCAAAGATCGAAAGTTTACCGAGGTCAATACTGACGATCGCGAGAAAGCTTGGCGTAGAGCTGGAAGAACGTGATGTAGTGCACGCGCACCGAGCGGGGCCAATCCCAGCACTAGTAGATGGCGGCGCGCCGCGGCCCCTTGTCGTGCGGGTGACGCGCCGCGCGGCTCGCGACGAGCTGCTGCAGGCGGCGCGGACCCGACGCGGCGTCACCACGGAGGGAATGTCTCTTGCAGGCCCCCACCAGTTCATATACATAAATGAGCGCCTCACTAAACCAAATCGGCAGCTATTCCGTAAGGCGCGAGATGCTGCAGACAGTTCAGATTGGAAATATGTATGGACACGAGGTGGTAAGATATATGCGAGAAAAGAGCAAGGGAAGGCAAGCGTTCGACTGCGGTCTGAAGCGGATATTGTCAAGGTTTTTGGTAATGTTAACGTTAGTTCTTTATCAGAGAAAAAGTAATGATATTAAAATGATCTCATTCCAATGCAAGGGATTTATATTTTTCAGTGTTATTTTGTTTTTAGCAGTTACATGTTTTTCTAATGATCGGAATTTAGTAGACTTTTTAGTTGTTTTTTGTTTGAGAATTCCAATTTATGTTTTATATTTAACGTTTTTTAAGGTAATTTTCATAAATGTTACATATTGATCCAAAGCAAAACAACAATACATTGGCTGAAGCTAGTGTTATTTTGTATTATGGTAAAAGTTAAAAGTATGATGTTTTATAGCGCGGTGCCCCCAAAACCACAGTCACTTTATTTTAAATTGTGGCATGATACTGGTTCTTTATGTGTTTTGGTTATCAAGCCATTCTCATCTTTTGTATACATCTTTTGTGTAGCGTTTGTTTTAAAAAGTGTAAATATTGTGATGGTGATACCTTATGATGACCAAGTACGAGTATGTCCTAGTACGCTTAAAGTTGCCAAACTTGATCGACGCCATTTAACAGTTCTAAAGTTTTATTTAATTAATTGCAACTATATACAAGTATCGTCTAGCTTTGTCATACAATTTTTAATTCGAAAAGGCTTATCTATAGGACTTCTAAACCCCGGTTCACTCGGTACTCGCCATGACGAGTTTATAGTGGCCATGGAGCGACACGCGGTGGACGTAATGGCCATCAATGAGACCTGGCTAAGGGAAGGCGAGGAAGCGCGTGCGCCCGCCGTGCCCGGTTACCGGCTGCGGCACGTGCCGCGTCCGGCTCATTTGCGCTCCCGCGGTGGTGGAGTAGGGTTCTATTTACGCCGCGGCATATATGCGCGCCTCCTAGAGCACCCACACTCGGCCAGTGTTGAGCAAATGTGGCTCAGTATAACACTCAGTAGCTTTAAACTCGCAATTGGCACGGCATATCGTCCTCCATGGCTGAGTGTTGATACTTTTATAGACGCGATGACAGAATCGATAAGTTCCCTCTCGGCATATGATCACATTGTTTTGGTTGGTGATTTTAATATTGATTTACTGAAGTGTACTGAAACGAATTCGAAGAAACTAACTGATTTCATTGTTGCCATGAGTTTGCAACAATATGTTAAGCAAGCAACACATTTTACTGACCATTCAGAGACATTGTTGGACGTGGTTTGTAGTAGCACTACAGTGGAAAATGTTTTGGTTGATTATGTACCTGACCTAAGTAACCATGCGTTTATCTCTTTTGAATTAAACTTAGAAAAGCCTAAACCCAAACCTCAATGGATAAGCTTCAGACCACTAAGGAATATTGACTTGGATCTCTTTAATGCTGATGTTGACTCCATCGTTTGGGAAGAACTGTTATGTGACAATGTTAATGATTCTCTTGCTAATTTTAACATGTATATAAATCAATTGTTCGATCTTCATGCTCCTATTAAAACGATACGCATTAAAGAACAGAGTTATCCCTGGATAACGGAAACTATAAAGGACATGATGGGTTTGAGAGATGAAGCACACAAAAAAAGCCGCAAAACAAAACTAGACCGTGATAGAGAGTCTTATAAGCAACTAAAAAGAATAGTTAACACAGCAATATACAATGAAAAAACTGCATACTTTCGACATAATATAAACCAAAATTTAAAGAATCCGCGTGCTCTTTGGAAAAATATCAAACGTGATCTCATAAGTTTCAATAAGCAGCGAGTGGATTTACCATGTCATATTGGGAATCCTGATGTTATAAATGATCATTTTTTGCAGATCCCTGGTAGTAAAAATGTAAATATCTCACAACTCATCTCGTTTTCCTTTGGTCGTTTCAGCTCATCAGTGTTTACTTTAAAACCAATAGATGAAGGAACCGTGTTAAGTATTATCAAGAATATTTCCACTAATGCCAAAGGTGAGGACGGGATATCATTGGACATGATTATTCTGACACTCCCGCGGACTTTATCCATTATCACGGGTATGGTGAATATGTCGATAGTGAGCTGTACTTTTCCAGATCTGTGGAAAAACGCAATAGTTCAGCCGCTTCCGAAAGTGAACAACCCCAAGGATTTGAAAGACCTTCGACCCATAAGCATTTTACCTTTCATGTCTAAAATATTGGAAAAGCTGCCTGTAAGCAGATGGCAGAATATTTAAACATGAACAATGTTTTACCAACTAAGCAATCAGGCTTTCGTCCGGGAAGGAGTACGGCTACAGCACTATTGGATGTGGTTGATGATGTCTTGACGGGGCGGGACGCGGGTGAGGGATCGATTTTGGTTTTATTGGACTACTCACGTGCATTTGACACCATAAACCATACCCTACTTATAGCTAAACTAGCTTATTATGGCTTTGATGGTCCTACTTTGAGGTGGTTTTCGAGTTACCTGACCGGTCGTTCCCAGCGGGTGGAGGTTACTCGGAGTGATGGTATAAAGCTGCTCTCGAACCACTTACCAGTGAATGAAGGCGTGCCACAAGGCTCAATACTGGCGCCATTACTCTTTATACTCTACACTGCAGATTTGCCTAACCATATAAAAAGTAGTGATTTTCATCTGTATGCCGATGACCTTCAAATATACCAAAGTCTTAAACCTTGTGAAGCAGAAATAGCAGCTAATAGTCTTAACGAGGACCTAGAACGCATAGCTGAGTGGTCAGAGGTTAATGGTCTTTCTATAAACCCAACCAAAACTAAGTTTCTCGTCTTAGGTACAAAATCGCAAGCCAATAGAATTAGGGATCAACTACCAGTTATAAAAATACGTGGTACCCAAATTGAACAGGTTCCTGAAGCTCGTAACCTGGGTGTTGTAATGGACAGTAATTTGAAATTCGAAAGTCATGTACTGGAAACTGTGAGAAACTGTTATTACAGGCTTAAAGTTTTGTACAGAATGCGTGAACACCTGAGTGTAGAATCGCGAATTTATCTCTGTGAAACACTTATATTGTCTAAATTGAACTATGCAGATGTCGTTACTGGTGAATGCTTACTGGCCCGCACGAAAAATCAAATTCAACGAGTTCAAAATTCTTGCGCGAGATTCTGTTTCCCCATTCCTCGTAGAGCTCATGTAACGCCATACCTGAACAAAAGTGATCTGATGAACATGAAGTCCCGGCGCGTCCTTCATTTCTCTGTACTGCTTTTTGGTGTAATTGCGAACCAAAGTCCACCATATTTGTTTAATAAATTGAAGTTCACCCAGCGTAGGTCACGTGTACGTGACCGTCTAGTTTGCCCTACACATAAGACAGCTGCGTTTCGTGGTAGCTTTAAGTACGCTGCGACAAAGTGTTGGAACAACATTCCGCCTCCTATCAGAGGTTTGCCAACCGTCAATTTGTTTAAGAGTAAACTCAAGATGTATATTTTAGATGGTCAAAAATCCTTAAGCGTCTTTCGGTGAAACCTCATTGCTGTGTTATTCTTTGTTATTGTTAATTATGTTGTTGATTATTGTAGATATCTCCAGTTCTATGTTGTGTTTGTTTGAATTTATCTTTAGATGTGATTCGTTATGTGGTTTTGTCTGTCATGCGGTGCCACTGCCTTCCTTTAATTTTCATTATAAATATTCTGTAAACTTTTTAAATTATATATACATATATTTTAATTGCAAGGTACCGCAGAAAATCAGCGTTAGAGCATGGACTTTCAGTCCCTGCCCTGACATCATGCTGAGCGGAGACCTTTTTGGTATAGATGTTATTAAATTGTAATTTGTATTTTTTTAAATTGTATGTTATTACCTGTACCAAATAAATATTTTACTTACTTACTTACTTACTTACAATAGATCGAGAATATTACAACAGCAATTTTTTTTAATAACATCAATTTGACTAGTATCTTAGTTACTCCATGTTCAACAGACAAAAGTTTTAGAACGCGGTATACTTCGCCAACTTTCGAAATCACAAACAAGATTGGGGTTTCATAAATACAAATCTGACATCTACTTTAAGGTATATGACAGATTATAGGTAGTCCAATAAAACAAAGATTGGATTGGATTATTACCATACTCGTAGCATTTTTGTCTTTATAATAAAATCAAAGTAATATGAGTAAACAAATTGTCAAAATAAATAACTTCTAGGTTGACCATTTACAACGTAATTATGTGAATGGTCGTATGGTATAATGGTATGTGAACACCTATTACTTTACCACAAAATAGACATACTTACATTTATTATAGTGATACATTGATCAAAATTCATATTTAAATGAGACTAATTGCATTATCTGTTAAAATACAATTAGTCTTATAATTTAAGAACTTTGAAATAGACATTGATTTTAAATTGCCTCGAGTTTCTTTTTCTCTCACTAATTTTTACATATAATTTTCCATACGGTATAAAAACACTCGGTTTAATGTGACTCTACGACCTATAACCTATTTTGCCTAAACTTAAAAAGCAAGCTCTGATTGAAGCAAATGGTTATTCTATCATTTTTCGAATAAATAAAAGAGATTTTGTCGAACAAACCATTGACATTCCAATCCCGACTGAAAAATAAGGCTTTTTCATCATAAGTTAGACCAGAGAGCTCTTAATTTTTTTATCCACACTTCACCAAATCATTTTGAATATGTAAATATTCTCATCTCAAACATAAAACGTCTCACAATATTTTAATTAACAACATCCAACAGTTTCGGTTTCATGTCAACTCAAGTAGCAATTTCGCTCCACAGCCCAAATCTCAACCTCCCACACACACTCAGATCCGTCGATCACCAAACTAATCTAGATTTTAATACGCCCCATTTTAGGCAAGCCTCGTCTTCAAACTCATCCGAAATGCGAAAGGTTACCCAACTTGGCGAAACTTAACCAAAGTTAAGGCATTATGAGCCTTATGACAACTAGTTTAGGAGTTGACGACCTAGAAAATACGGTTCAAGGAGTAGTTCCCGGGATGCAACGAAGGCAATACAAGGGAGTAATTTGTCTTAAACTGTCTCAAACTTCACTAATTAGAGTAAATTACCGTCAATCTTTGGTGCGAGCGAAGCTGTGATGTTGTTTATGGTTTAACGGTTGCTCTATGAAGTTTCAAAATGGCGTCGCGTAACGTCGAAATAAAAAAAATGCTTTTGGCCTAAAACAGATTTATCAGATGATGCCTTAAATTGATAGCTTCACAAATAGTTAATGTTATCTTGATTTCATAATCGTAGTTACTCAGATATCCAACTAATACGAAAGGAAATGCGAAAGAAACTCTTCTCGCCTTGACTTCCGTGGTGTCCCGGGTTCGATTCCCAGTCGGGTTGGTCGGTTGATCCCTACTTCGAAACCATGACTAGTGGTGTGTAATGTTGTCTGGTGCATATATTTTTTTTATTTCTGTGTTGTCACGCTGAAATTGCTAAACCAATTCTGACGAATTTTGTCATAAGGATAAGTAGGACCTTAATTAAAGATTGATTGTATACTAAGTAAACTAGATATTTGTGTTTCCACAAAACCAAAGCTTCACAACCACTCTTCCCCACCAAAATTCGAATACACTCATGCACTACACCATTCTGTAAATGCGACCCCTTAGTCCAAACCGAAAGCATAAAATATCTTGGCGTCGAAGTTGACGAAAAACTATCATTTAAGCAACACGCTGCCCTACTTATTGCTAGACTGAGAAAACATATACGCATAATTAGATTACTCCGAAACTCGGCCGATAAAAACCTTCTTAGCTATATTTATACTTCGCTATCTCAATCAATCCAAACATATTGTATATCAACGTGGGGTGGTATAGGTAAGACGAGGATGATAGGTATTGAAAGGGCACAACGATCCATACTTAAAGTAATGCTTAAAATACCTCGATTACATCCCACTTCAGACCTGTACCAAGAAGCTTCTGTTCTGACTGTAAGAAAATTGTACATAGCGAAAGTATTTGCACTAGGTCACCGCTCTACCATTAACTCCTCAAACTACCAACATCTGATAAAAAGGAGAGTCTTCCGTACACCACAAGTTACTGTTGAAACTACATTTGGCAGGTACTACCTCAACTTCAAATTGCCATTTATCTACAACTTGGTTGCACGCAACCTGGACATACGATCATGCTCTGTATCGGAGGCCAGAAAGAAGGTATTTCAGTGGCTCTTAACTTTATCGTATGATGATACTGAAAATTTACTGAGGATAAATCGATACACACACTTACACACACACACAGCAATACATATAATAGCAATACACATACAAAACACGCGCATATATACACACACACTTGTAATTATTTTAATTTTTATTATGTTCTTCATTGTCAGAATAACTTTTGTTTTGTTTTCTCTAAAAAAAAAATATATATTTTTGTTACTATGCTTGTAATGTTAAAAATGGTACCATGTATTTAAAATGGTTACCACGATACAGGCTCGTCCTAGTGTGGTAACCGCTGTTAACCGGCACTGTTGAATGTACATTCCCAAACTGTTGTATTGTAAATTGTTTTGTTATAATGTTCTATTTAATAAAGATTATTATTATTATTATTATTATAACTACGAAATGAAACCCAAAACGTGTGAAAACGAAAACTCCATGCGTATACTCGTAAGTCCTTACATGAATAGCTGTCTCTTCCTTTCTATTGCCATGGGACAGGGCAGCATCAATTTGAGGTGTGGTCAACTTTTGATCAGCGTTTGTGGATACGGTTAGAGAGTTGGGCACACAACAAACATGATTAAGTTTGTGGCAGGACTGGTGGGTGTTGCAATGTCGATGGCCTGTGCGTGCAATGGCAGCGAACCTGCCTTTAGCACCGGAGGTCGTGGGATCGATCCCCACCCGTAACAAACATTTGTGTTTATTTTGTGTCTGGATGCTATTATCTATTTCAAGTATATGTTTAGAAATATTATTAGTCTCTGACACTCATATTAGTCCAAGCTCTGCTTAGTTGAAAATCTTTGTGTAATTTGTCCCAGATGATTATTTTTTATAATTTTTTTATGACTGGTGTCTCAGCTCACTGCCAACGTGACCATCGCTTCTGGCTTCTGTAGTCTTTTGATGACATTTTTTGACACGCTACTACTGAATAGAAATATAACTAAAAGTGACATACAAGTAAACTATCATGAGAAAAACTCGTGGTAGGGGTCGTGGTAGTCATAAAAATAACTTTCGTTAAAAAGACAGACCGTTCCGCTCAGTGGACCTACTCTAAGCTTTTTGTTCTCAATGACCTGACCGGCGGTAATTACAGTCTCAAATGTGAGTACTTGGTGGTGGATAAAAAAATAACAATTTGGACCGCTTTTTATTATGAAAACACTGACTTAGAAAATTAAATGGGAGATACCTACAAAAGTTATTTTTTTCGACAAGCCTCTCCAAGAAAATATTATCAAAAAAAAAACGTTTTCATTTGAGCCATATCACTGCGCTTTTTACTATGAAAATAAATAAAAGTGACGTTGCTCAAATCTGAAAAAGCCTACAAGTCTACTCATACAACTTCTACAATACGAACGGGAGTCTTTCGGGATACCTGAGATATCCAATTTCAGCCGCATATTCAATTTATTTTAACGACACGATTGGCGTAGTGCGCTGTTGCACGGTTTCTCGCCTCGATTTCCGTAGTGTGCCGGGTGTGTCTGGGTGTGCTGGGAGACGCCCCTGGCTTATTTCCTTGTGTAGTACCTCGTAACACAGAGGTGTGTTGTGTGGCGCATATTTATTTGTTTATTTATTTAATTTTTAATCATTAAGATAACAAGACTCATGGGTTAGTTATACATAACAATTGACTTAAAAACTAATGTTAGTTAATTTAATACATAGACAATAAAAACGAGACATTTGGCCCGGGCGCCTCTGAAACAATATAGGCGTATTTGACCATCACCCGGACGAAATTTTCTCAGCACATGTGTTCTAAGGTATATTATTGTAGGTCATATATTTTACTATTCAGAGAAATCGAAGCCTTCGCCGCCTGATACATCAACTTTTGCAAGTGATTTTCCATTAGTTTCAATAATAGTTCAATAATAACCCGCAAAACAAACAAGGAAAATGTTTTTTTCGAGTTTCCGATATTTCGGCAGTATTGGATGTAAAGAGTAACTGTACCGAAATATCGGAAACTCGAAAACAAAAAACATAGTACAAACCCGTAACTAATATCTATCCTAATGTTATAGACCGAAGTTTAAAACAAAACAATCTTTAAAAATTATTAGGTAACTCAAATAGGTTTTTTTTGTTGCAGTTCAAGATGACCTCACTCCACCTAGATAGAAAGCGGTCGTGAGGTCAAATATAAAAGGCTTGACAAGCACAGCAATGCAGAAGGATTACTGAGCTGGCCATCTTCATCTTGATGGCCTGCAGAAATGCTTTTTCATGCCCTGCTTGAAGAACCCTATAAGAAGAAGGAAACTCCTTACCGAAGAAGCAAGTCACCGAACCTTTTAGTACGGGCCAACAAATTTATTCAGTTCATTGCCAGTAAAAAAAAAACTTAAATATCTCAAAATTTCCCTGTAATGTTAAAGACGAAAAAACATTTACGATCTTCTGAAAGATGCTCGCTATTAAATGGCGATGTTGCTAATATTATTGCGATGACATTTCCCTAGAGGAGTGGAATGGCATTTTTATGACCGCTTTATGGTTATGTCCGATGTTTAAACCTTATCTAATGTATGGCCGTAAGGAAATTGGCGAAATTTACTGTTCAGATCTTTGCTTTAGGTCAGACAATGTTGATGTAAATGCTTGCTTGGAATAGTTTTGAGGCTCTCCTAAACTAGGTATGTACCGGTACCATGATATACTGACGAAAGTTGCTGCAGTTAAGGTTTTATATGGGATTTCGGTTCGGCGTGTGTGTGTATAGTACCTAATGAAACTAAATTAACACACAATAATACATACGTTCGTGCAGCACTATCGTTTAAGTGACTTAAACTCAAGGTAAGGTACTGGGGGTTACTTCCGCTTGTCTAATACGTAGTTCCGCGAATTTTCGATCGTTAAAAACATAGGTACTGTTCGAAATTTCAGTATTTTTTTTGGTTTTAAAATAACTATATTCTATTGTAAAAAATTAATAAATCCTATTCATACTCGTAACATACTAAGTTTTGTGTCCTTTTTATCCCTCCAAATTTTAACAAAACTTCGTAAATTTGTACCGTAGTAGGCCCCCTGGTCCTCTATCGTTTCCTATAAGCCACTTTTGTAGCCACAAATAATGTGAGTTAATTACATACCAATTTATTTGAAGTCTCTATAGGTTTGTTTTGCTCACTATACGTAACCTGAAAAATGATCCCGTACAAAAACATTGTTACTTTCATTTAGCATATTTTCACGACACCCACGAGTATTGTTTGATCTTTATAATATTTCATTTTATTTTTTTCACAATATAACGTTATATTCTTTTTCCAGTCTCTGCCTTCGTCTCTGCGTAACAGGAGTGCGTAAAGGAACTCTACTTGTATATTCGTAAGTGCTTATTTTCCACACGAAAGCCTTTGATAGACGGCGGTTACTGAACTGACTATTTACAGAAGAAGCCAGCGATAAAACAAGGCTACGGTGTTATTTCACATAAACCTGCTACCAGAATTTATGAGCTAGTAGATGAACCGATATCATCATATAGCATGTTTTATGTTTTATTTAATTTAAACCTATTTAAAATCTTTTGAAGAGTAATATGTTGTTACCATGGCATTTTAATTAAAATTTACGAATTGGCGTAGCACGGTTTCTCGCCTTGACATGCGTGGTGACCCGGGTTCGAATCCCGGTCGGGTCAATTCAGGAAAGCATTTTTTTAACACTACTCGGGTGTTGGTGGGCTGGGAGACGGGGGAACCCAAGGGGGTTAAATTCCTGGCTGGTACTTCGTAACACAGGGATGTTTAACCTTACTTCGCAACCATGACAAATGATGTCTGGCGCAAAGGTATTATTATATTAAGTACTAGCTGCCCCGACAACTATTTTGCCTACTACCTCATACTCTTTTCATTGACAAGTGACATTTAGAGGAAAAATTTCAATCGATCAAATGCATAGTTCTCTTTGAACTCTCACTCTTATGGTTCTATAAATAGCATACATCCGCAGCTGAAGATTTCCAAATGATACATTCTTTATATGAAATAAATAAAGCAATTATCAAATATCCAAAATAAAAAAGAATATTTGAACATTGGTAATTCAAAAGTACACAGTCTTTATAAAACACTTTGTCTTGTTTTTAACTATTAGGTTCGGCATTTCTAAACACCCTAAGTCTAGCGAAGTACTTAGGCTACCTATAGCAATTCTATCGATATGACATTTTAATTTTCCATTTCTCGACTGCGGCAGAGGCGTACCTAGTTGAATTTTTAAATAGGAAATAGCCATTGAAACTGCACGTTTCGACAGGAAATTAAAAGAACTGAACGCGTGCAATCGACCAATTTCTTGTGAGTTTTTTCAACGCCATTTTTGAGAATTGAGTTTTTATGACTTATGCGGTTTGTGTTGAGGCTTTGATAACGATTTTAAAAAAGCCGTTAGTGGATAACGGCATTTGTAGAGTAGTATATTTTACTTTTCTTCTTCTTATCTTTTGGTAAAATTAAGTTTTAAAACAGATTTTCTGAAAATAACCTAGCAATGATAAACACAATTTAAATGAAAAACAACATTTCAAAATGTAAATTTTATTGTTATACTGATAGTAAATAATCTATAGACACTGATTCTTTAGCCATTCCTTTTATTTTTTATTTTTAATCTGCTAAAACATGAATTTTTATTATATGTTCAAAAAGTCATACTTTGTGTGATTGCATCCTCTGACCTCGAAAAATAAAAATGATTAATTTCTCTGATTATGCATAATACTCACTCATACTTACTTACCGATTCGTACCTCATTGAAAACATTTTAAGGTCGATTGAATGCCTTAGAATTTTCCACGTGAATGCAAACTTACAGTATGCAAAGTTCAGAAGTTGAAAACCTGAACTTTGCTTCGAGTGCATAGTTTGCTGTGCGCTGAAAGCTATTACGAAAAATTTGCGGAATTGAATCTCGTCTTCTACCGTTTATTATTCGAGAAACCGTCACTTTTCTTTTTATTTGGTAGATTTTACGGTGTTAGATTTTTATTTTATTGGAATGAAATTCATTTAGTATTTTAATCACTAGACGCCCATAACGTATAAATAAGGCTATCGATCTTGCAAGATTAGTTCTGAATTGGAGAACTTGGGCGGTGGTGGTAGACAGACAACCTAATGAAGGTTGCAGAGTTTTGGTGGATGCAGGCCACCAGCAAACTGGTTATTTATAATTAACAGTACACGTCCTATGAGAAAAATAATGATGATGATGTTGACCAATCTATCTTTCTATAACGGTTCGAACATGTACACTTACCCACAGACAAAATTTAAAATACTCTTGCCAATAATTAAAATTAGGGCTTACAATCTCGGTATCCTGAGATCCCGAAATACCGAGATCCCGCATGATTTTTCACTCCCGCTCACTGCGGGATTCGAGATGAGGGATCCGAGGGATTTAGACGCAGACTTTAAACTCCGCCATGATAAGTTTCTGTACATCCCCCGCTCGAATACCTCTGAGCGAAACCATCATAAGGAAAGGGATGACTTTATGAATCAGGAGGATAGATGGGTAAATATTTACCGTTATCGTCGTTAGCTTACGATACCCTAAAGTCTATAGTGTAAGTTGTAGTGTCCTACAAGCGTCGAAGCAGAGCGAGCGTTTTCCGTTGCCGGTTATCTTGCCAATTGAATACGAAGTAGTTTGGCTGACGATACGTTGGGACTTGGGAATGTTGTGTCATTTGCGAAAAAACTTCCAAAACCCAAAGTGATTTCATTATAACTTTTATTTTTTATACTTCGTTTAATAAATGCTATGTCATCCTATGCTTTGTTTTACTACGTACTTACTTTTAACCTTTCTTTTCGACAAACGCGGGGTCCCGTTATACCGGGATCCCGCACCAATGAAAATTCTTGATCCCGCCGATACCGAGATCCCGCAAGAGCACGCGGGATTGGAAGCCCTAATTTAAATACTAATGGCTTTTCGATAAATGATCTAAAGGGCGGCGAAACTCGCCTCCATATTTTACAAAAACGTTATCAAACGGAAACATGTTAAATAAATAGAGTTAACTTTGTTGAATTACCATTACCATATAATCAGGATTTTTAAAGAAGGCTGGTCAAAGATAAATTATTACCGATTTCAATAAAACAAAACTTTTCTGTAGTGCAACAAAAAGTGCAAAAACTAAACAGTTTCATTTCCTGTAAGAGTATTCCAATCTACGCAGAAGTTTTCAATCATGGAATTGATTTTATTTTCAATTTGTGTTATGGTAAGTTATATTTTAACTGTTTTGACCTATTTTAATTAAATCAATACACTATAATGAACATTTTAAAGCCACATACTTGTATTTTGAATGTATTCAAGTGCAAAGCGAAAAAACAAACTGATAAAGAGGCTGTATAGTAATATACTTCTTTGCCTTCCCATTGTTGTCATCATTGTCAATATTGTCAATGTCAAACAAATCACTCACATTAGGTACGTTACGTTTAATTTTTATTATGTTTATAACAGTTTTTTTTCGTTTTCATCAAATAATCAAACTGTTAGAGAAAGTAGCCCTCCAGAATTACCTGCACCACCTGTTGCAGAAAAACACAATCAAATTGAAACCCAGCAAACAAATAATAAAGCAAACACTCAACAAGCTCTTCCAACAATAAGAAGAGCAGCTGCCTCTGCTGGCCGTTGCTTGTTTCCAGAGTGTGATGATCAGGAAAACTTTATGTAGGTACCTGAGTCTATACGCAGAAGGGTCCTAATTAGTAGACTTTAAGTAGTACAAGGGAGTGAAGCCATTTTAGGATATTATTGTTATTGTGCTGCTAGAAATCATACAGTTGGGTGTTGCTCGCACATAATGCCCATTTTATGGTACATGGGGTACGCTTGTCATCAGGATCATTTCGGAGCTCCTGCTGCATTCTTGGACCACTTGTAAATTATTTAAATAAATGTACATAAATAAGTTAATGTGATTTTCATTTCGAAGCTTACATAGCAGTAAAACTTAAATAAGCCTCATACTGAGCTTAACGAACTTAATATAAGTACACCAGAAATGTACTTTTTGTTCTTTGTCTTGTTCTATAGTTTTGTGATGATGTGATAAGGGCAACGGGTGACAGATCGCTCGTCCGCGCACCGATGCGGCACGAGCTATACGCGTAGTAGAAGAAGCACGCGGCCGTACTAACAAACTCGCAGTGCGCCTTCGCATGGGATGAGGATGTGGTGGATGAGGCTCATCGAGGGTTCTCATTGCACGTATCATCATGTAGCGCTGTTGACTGAACAAGCCCGTTTGTACACCCGCGACGGGACCCGTCGCAAAGACGCGGGCCCGTCTGCGAGGGCGCGGAGTCCGCCTTCCCGCGGCGGTCATCCGCGCAATTCTCCGGAACGGAACACTTTGCATGGAACCGTGCCTAGTCAGACAAAATGCAGATATTGTACGTTGCATTGTAGTGGAACATGTATCCATTCTGACTGATGTGTAAGCATCAGTGTCATTTTAATGAATATAAAATGATTAAAAACCAGCGATTTAAATTATAACCTCACTACCTTCAATAACTTTTAATATCTTTTTAACCCCAGCTTTAAAAGAGTTAAAACAATTAACTTTTTGGTTAGTCTAGCGTAGATCTAAAAACATCTACCGATTTCTTTTATGTACGTGGCCCGTAAGTAGAGGTCTGAAATTACATGGAAGTTCGCCGTCCTTCTTTTAAAACGAAGGAAGAAAGGTTTTAAAGATTTACCGATAATGATGCAGATAAAGTAAAATTCATCTCAAAGTATCGATTCCTAGACGCCAGGGGTGAAGGCATACTCGTAATATCTGATACAGCCGTAATAGTGCATGGCGTTTATAGTCCCGATACTTTGCTCCGCGCTCCCTTATCGGTAGTAACGCTAAGAGCCTCCGAACTTTGGATGGCGACACTGCCGTTTACACCATCAAAACTTATGGCAAGATCGTTTTATTATGTTACATCGAAAAATTGTGCTAAATGTTTTAGCTATAAGATTGAAAATAGAAATTTATTCAAAAGTACCGGCTTAATGTGTCAAACCTGTGATCAAGTATAATTGTGTCGAAAAAAAGGGAAGTGGCCGACAAAGCTCGCAGAATTAAAAATATGCGCTAGACAACAGACCACTTGTCATGATCTCGAATTAAGGATAAATATCCCTGTGTTACGAGGAGCCAGACAAAGAACTAAGCCAGAGGCGTCTCCCAGCACTCCCAGACCCGAGCCAATTTAAAAAATATGCTTTCCTTAACTGACCCGAATAACACTACGGCAATGGTGTTGTAAAATAAGTAACCCACCAATAAGCTGGTAAATTTTTTCGAAATTCCAATGTCAAAAATCGAAAAACGTAACAAAGATGCACTTTAGTTAAGAATTCCATACAAATTCTTTCTCTACTATTTCTAATATTACATAGTTTAATATTCATGTGAAATCAATAGAACAATTTTAAAATCACCAAGTTTCCTAATTAAAGACGTTCGAGTCGTGTTTGTAGCAACTTTTAGTAGCAGTTCTGATATTGGCAGAGATCAGAAAACAGTTGTTAGATCAATGAACTTTGAAGCAACTGCCATTTCTTTCGTCGTTCTTTCGTCAGCAACTTCAGTAGTTATGAGACATCTGATCTGACTCTTCATTCACTGGTTTCATGGAATTGCCTACGTTCTAGTCTTACAGATAAATCTTCTTCTTCTTTTACCTATTTGTGATTTTTTATTATTAAATGTCAGTCGAAAAGTGTAAATGGACTATAAAAGGCACAGTCAGCCTCAAGATTTCACTCGTTTTTGTTTCAGCTGAAGCTATTGTACGCAAGCACTAGCGATTTTAAGGAATAGTACCGCACTGAAAATTTTCGCAAATGTAACGGAGAATGTAACCTCCTATGAACCTAGTGCGATTTTGGCTTCTGCTACCTTGATATAAGTAGCATATTTGCTTTAGGCTTTCATTTCATACAAATATGTCAATGACTGGTCCCATTGTTACATAGTGGACTACATAAAATTTGCTAAGTTTGATTTAGAAGGGGACCAAATTAAAATATAAATCTGATAATTCTTAGGAACAGTCATTACTAATCGTTGATATTTTGGGTATTCACATGACGGGTATTTCTGTTTAGTGTTTGTAATAATCTGTTGAAGTTATTATTTAAATCGATAATACTTGATCCATGACTTGTAATAGCATCTAGTGTAACATTGTCCTAAGCTCATTTTTGATTATTTGTTACTTTGTAAAAAAAATGAAAGTATTTGTATATTTTTTTTAACGTTAACGTCATAACAGTTAATGAACAAATAACTTTCATAAAAAGTTGATTATATCACATAACATAAAATACAATCATGACTTCATCCCAAATGCAACTTCAAGCTGTATCTTTAGCTGAGCGTTGTAGTCATAGTAAACGGAACACTCAGAAGCTTACACTGGCACGCTCTGCCATAGCTCAACGTGGTTGTAAGCGAGGCTACAGATAAAAACAACGTTTTCAGTTATCGTTCTCTCGACAACAAAATAAGGAAGACATTTTCTGATCTCATTTATAGCCGTTAGCGATTTAATAAACATTTTGATGGCCATAAAATGTACTCTAAAAATGATCGTCTTACAAAGAGACGGAAAACATATTGCCGTTACTCTATTAGGACTCTATCACAACCTCATAATTTTATTATGAGGCTGTGGAAGCCTATTGAACCTCTAAAAAAGGCGATTATTTTATTTATAGACATTTCAAATTTAGCTGCTTTTTCTATTTATAAAATCACTTATTGCAAATAAGGTGACTTGATGCCCTTTTAATGCTGATCTTAACAAGATAGCTGTTGGGAATTTAACGTGCTGGGCCCTTAGTGATTGTGTTAATTAATGACAATTAACAACTAAATCCAAAGCGAAAAAACCAAGTGATAAAACTTAAAATCTAAAACTTACAAGTTGGTGATCCTTATCACTATTGTCCAGGTGGGAAAATCCTTCGCTCCAGAGGCGTCCTAAAACCCCCCAAAGCTGGCCAGCTAAAATTCACCCCAAAACTAAAGCGTAGGTATTCTCCCAGGGCGAGCGACCGCGCTCCAGCCCGAGAGATGCTTCCTGCACACCGCGTAAATGTCCACCAGAATGACACCAGCACAACACATACACTTACGCGAACAACAAACAAATTTCACAATTCTATCGGCGCCAGCGCCGCACCCGTCCGTCACGATGTTTCCAGGCACACTCTGCTCGCCGCGACCCCTCCCAGACGGTCGCGCACGCACAACTTTTTTCAATACTACCCGTTATTAACTCGCGAACTCGAGGTGGTCCTAGGTTCACCTGGAACGTAAAGATATCCTTAACCGGCTGATACCGCATTCCCAAGACGGCTATTGAATACGGGTCTCCTGCGTCCTCAAACAGCTGAGGCTTCTGTTGGTGATCTTTCCGGAATCCCAACCAGAACCTGTGGCTCGTTAGAAATCCATTTTCTTAACTCGTAGCCCCCAGCCGCGAGCAGCCCGATCAGCTCGTCCCGTATCTTGAGGGCCTCCTCAATAGATGGTGCCCCCGTGCACAGATCATCTACATACGCCTCGCGTTCCAAAATGGCGGCCGCCCGTGGGAAGCGGGTCCGTTCTTGCTCCGCTAACTTCAGCAGTGAGCGAATGGCGATGAAGGGACTCGACTTCAGGCCGTATGTGTTGGTGTTGAGCTCATAGACGGTCACCGGATCGTCAGGATGCTCCCTCCAGAGGATCAATTGGAACCTCCTGTCTTCCGGGTGGATGAGTGTCTGCCTAAACATCATCCGGATGTCGTCTCCGATCACCACCTGATGCCTCCGGAAGTTCAAAATGATATCTATGATATCCCTATGTAGTTTCGGACCCGAGTGCAAACACTGGTTCAATGAAACCCCAGTCGAGGACGGTGCCGATCCGTCAAACACTGTCCGCAGTTTGCCAGTTGATGCCTTAAACACCGCATGGTGAGGCAGAAAGAAGTGATTTGTCGTTGTCCAGTCGACAGTCGCCCGAGACATGTGGCCCAGCGCTTCGTATTCGCGCATAAACTCAATGTACTTTTCCCGAAGTACAGGGTCGCGCTCCCTCTCTCGCCAGCACTGGGGCGTACTGCGGGGGTGCCTGCTGTGGCCTGGGGGATCTCCGACGTTCCGGCGAAGGAGATCTTCTCGGGGCCACCCCCCCACCCGTGGGGAACCTCTCCCCTCGGGCTGGTGCAGCGCTGTCGCACCCACTTGTGCACAGCAAAGCGTGGTGTGGCCCGCCACACACATCACAAGGCCTCGCTTGAGGACACTCATTATAACGATGGCCCTCTAGGCAGGCGTAGCATAAACCTCGTGTCCGGACGAGGTTTCTTCGCTCCCGTACCTGCATTACAAAAAGCCGCTGACAGTCCCGCTCCGAGTGCGACTGTCCGCAGACTCGGCAACCCGAACCAGGCCCGGTGGCGGCCGCCGCCACCAGCCTACCACGACCCCTGTCTGGGTTCGCTGGTCGACGAGCGCTGAAGACTCCGGGGGTGCGAGCCCGCGCACTTGCCGGAGCCTCCTGTGAGGCCGTTTCCAGGACCCGGGCCTCCACATCCAGCAATTCCAATAACTCTTCCACAGCAGGAAAGACCTTCTTGACCTCCTTGTCCATGACCCGTTCCAGCTCGAACCCGGCCTTCATTTCCTGTGGCAGCTTGGTCAGGAGAATGTGGAAGAGTAGGAATGACCAGTGCCCGACAGGCAACCCAACTGCCCGTAAGCCATTCAGGGCCACAGTGACCGGTGTGATCAGCTGTGACCTCAGGTGTGCCTGGTTGCTGACCTTTGGTAGGTTCAGCAGGTGATTAATGTGAGAATCCGCCTGAAGGCGCGGGTTCTCATACCGCTTTTCCAACAGCTCCATTGCTGTGTCGTAGTTGGAGTCTTGCAGCTCCAGATACTGCATAAGCTCCCGCGGTTCCCCTTCCAAGAATGAGCGGAGGTACGCCAGTTTCTCCGCCTTGGTAATATCCAGCCGGGTGTCCACTAGCGACGTGAACATGTTCCGGAAACCAGCCCAATCCCGAATGTTACCTGAAAAAGGCGGGACCTGTAGAGAGGGGAGGCGACCCATAGCACTGGATCCAGCAGTGCCGAGTAGAGCGGGGCGCGCAACAGGCTTCCCCTCCCGCAGCCGCTCAATGTCGCGTACCCTCTGAAGGACCTGGTCGTATATGTCCTGAGCGTGTTCCAGGTCCTTAACGTACTGCTGATGCGCTGACACCTCGTAGTCCGTGCCAGGATCAGTAGCCAGCAGCTTTGACACCGCGTCCTCGGCCGCCGAGAACCGGGTGTGCATTTCCGAGGCGCGCTGAATTAATCGGTAACGTATTATTTCTAGTTATCAAAGAACCAATTCCAAAATCGATCGATTCAGTCACGTATCGATTATTCAATTGATAATTTTATTGAACGTCCCCTCACTATCCAACCCGACCACAGACACCAAGTGCGTATCCGGTTACAAAATCAATAATTATCACAATGATAGTAAAATGGCGGACATGTAAACACACAAAATACAATGAAAAAATACAAAATATGCGCTTATTACCGAACCAAAATCATGGGCAATACCAGCAAATGTAAACAATTACAATAAAATGGCAAAAAGATACTTATTTTAACAAATTACACAAACAAATGGCCGCGTGGTTATAACCAATCTAACTACGCTCTGCTACCAAAGATGTTGGGAATTTAACGTGCTGGGCCCTTAGTGATTGTGTTAATTAATGACAATTAACAACTAAATCTAAAGCAAAAAAAACCAAGTGATAAAACTTAAAATCTAAAACTTACAAGTTGGTGATCCTTATCACTATTGTCCAGGTGGGGAAATCCTTCACTCCAGAGGCGTCCTAAAAACCTCCCAAAGCTGGCCAGCTAAAATTCACCCCAAAACTAAAGCGTAGGTATTCTCCCAGGGCGAGCGACCGCGCTCCAGCCCGAGAGATGCTTCCTGCACACCGCGTGAATGTCCACCAGAATGACACCAGCACAACACATACACTTACGCAAACAACAAACGACTCCAAGTGTCTAAATCACAACAACCAACGAATTTCACAAATCTATCGGCGCCAGCGCCGCACCCGTCCGTCACGATGTTTCCAGGCACACTCTGCTCGCCGCGACCCCTCGCGCACGCACAACTTTTTTCAATACTACCCGTTATTAACTCGCGATTTTAAAGTCCGTATTCCAGTACGTTTTAGATTCAACAATAGCATTGACTTAATATGATTGACATGTAAAAGCTTTGCCATTGAAAAGCTTTAAAAATACAATTTTGATTATTTTAGCATTTTACAGTGCTTGTGTTTTTGTATCTAAAGATAAAAAAACTGGAAAGACGCAGGTTCGATTCCCGCTCGAGATCATCAAATAAGTATTGTCAAATGCTAAAATAATCAAAGTACTCGTAATAATCTAACTAATAGCATATTTCATCAAAAAAATTATAAAAAATTATAAAAAATAGTAAAACGTTTATTCTGTTCAATTAAGGTTTACAATTTGGGTGTTGACTTCCTCTATTAAAGTACATAAGCACACAGGTGCACAGGTCAGAGGAAGCCACTTTTCCTTAGCTAAGTGGTCAAAACGAATTGACCTTATTATTATTATGATGGTAGGATTAAATTCACGGGCCCATAGGGACCCGGTCCTTTGAGGCTTGCGTGGGGAGGCCGAAGCCAACACGTAGAGGCCTTTTCGTACCATTTACTCTAATTTGAAATGAGTATACATCTGCCGGGTTTTGTCTCTAGATAAATATTGAAAATTATTATTATTATTCATCAAAACCGAAAGTTTGAATATTTGTAAAAATATTTCTTTCGGAAGTTTATAGGTACTTGCCTTTAAACATTTATGGAATAACGTTGACGTGCAACGTAAGTACACACTGGATAGTTCGTTCGTTCCTCTGAGGTTTCGGTAGCTCAGTAGTTTAGAGCAGTCACCCAGATTGAAAGACGCGGGTTCGATTCCCGCTCGAGATCATGGTCCGAAATCGATTTTATCCAGTTTTTCTAACTTTAAAAATACTGCTAAAGTAGTGTTGTAAGAAACTCGAGTCCTTTAGTCTTCATTTCGAGACTTGAGTAGATTTTCAAGATTAGGACTCGTTAGTCACATGAGTCGCAAGTACTTTGAGTCTTATGACTCCTTAAGAGTCTTTTGAGTTCTTTGAGCTAGACTGAGTCATAAACTTGAGTTGGTGTATTATAATATGTAATACTGGGTGATTTTATATCGGCATCCCTATTTATTTACTGATTACAAAGATACCTTTTATTGGAATCCCAAGATACTGTCGTGCTGTTAAGGTGGAGGCTACATACTAAATATTTTCCTCAATTATCCAAAATGGCTTTAGACATACCTACTAAGTATTCCTGCGACAAGTGTTCTAATAATCTGTTCTTTGCTATTTTATTTACTTCAAACTACAGCTATGAATTAAGAGGACTCAGTCATGCGTTCTTTTAAAAAGACTCAGTCCTTGAGATCTTCTTGGCAGGACTCGAAGTCTTTTTACAAAAGACTCCAAATTCTGAAGGACTTGAGCTCAAAGTTTTATTTATAAGACTCGAGTCTTCAAAAAAAGCTCAGGATTAATTATATAAGACTTCAAAACTCGAGTTTCTTACAACACTAGACCTTAAAGTCATTATCTTCTTCACATTATCTTTCGCGTCCACTTCAACTAACTTTCCGCAGCTTGTATAAAAATAAAAATTATGCCATCAATAACCGATGCTCCGTTGAAGAAAGTTAAAAATCTCAACAGATTCTTAGAACTCTATTGGCGAGACAAGGTATGATTTATGACCTCGCGAAGATCGCGGGTGGACTATCCACCACGTTCTAGATGATGTATTGCCTCGGCTCCGAGCTGTATATCTTGATTTGGGTCTTATGGGATTCGGGAACTGTTTTCTGATCGTTTATTATGACGGAGCTGAGGCATTTTGTCATCTTTAGCAAGCGTGTTTGGGTGACCTACATTGAGAATGAGTCGTTGGCACACTTAAATTTTGTGATTTCAAGACCAGTTCATATTTAGGCAGTTATTCTTCCTTTCCAAAATTCAAATAATGATATTCCTCTTTTCTTGTTTTTCCTTAAATAAACCATAACTAGTCATCTGACAATCAAGACTCAAGATGAACGAACAGAATGTATTTATTTAATTAGAGAGCGCGTCGTGGCCTAGTGTTTCAGCACCCAAACTCAGATCGTGGATCGTGTGGTCAAATCTGGCCAGAACCAAAATCTTTGTGTTCATTGTTATGTAGCCAACTTACTCTCCGGTGATGGAAAACATCGATTAAAAACTAAATCAACCCGGATAACGGCAGAAGGCTCACCACCTACCACGTTGGGTTCTAATACCATTGGTGAAAAGTGGGCTTCTGAGTGTTTCGTGCACCATGACGACACATTCACTTGCCTCTGACTACCCCGTTTGAGATGGTATGTATGTTTATTTATTAAATTAATTTCCATGCTTCCTTACAGCTGTTGACCAAAACGCAGGCAGGTCACACAGACAATAAAATTACATTACGTTATCCAACAAATTAGTTACAATAAAATTCAAATATTCTTAAAATTAAACAACAAAAAATAACAAATGAATCAGGTATTAAACATTCAGTTTAAATAATTTTATTCTCTTAAAAAAGACATACATGCCACTTATTTGAGAAACATTAGATTTAGAAACAACAGAATATACACTTATTGGTGATGTCAAATCACAGATTACCTCCAATAACAAAATAAAAATTAATATATTCATATTTTAATTAAATAACAAAACAATTACAACAAAATAATAAAATCGAAATATGTAAATAAATATAATCTAAGTATGTCTACCATGAGTTTATACCAATGATAGTCTGTAGCGTTTGCATTGAAGTTTTTGTATGAGATATCGGTACAGAGCCTTTAGTGATTAGAAATGTTACTGAAAATGACGGAAACTCACGGTTGACGTACTGGACTTTGAGCATATTGGATCAATGATTACTCGTATATACTTCAACTAACAATTATGTCTCTAAAATAATACATAGCTGATATCTTTCATTAGATAAGTACAATTTATTTATTACATAACTACTACTATATATAGTTTTAAAGGTGCAAAAGTGAAAAATGGGCATTATATTAAAGTTGCGAACAACGCTGATAACGTGTTGATGCTACTTAATTAGGCATTCTTCCTTTTCGGGTCGAGGAATGCCATTCACACGTACTATATGGCGACAGAACACGCATATTACAACGGAATGCCACCTCATCCAAATGAAAATTCAATTAAAAATTGTGTTATGTTGTTGTTTTTGGTAGAGTAATATAAATGTTCAAATAAGTTCAAGACACTAAAGTCTATTTATACGAACGCTTGATCCATACTTTAATTGTCTGGATAAGGCTGACTTTCCACCAGAAATATAATATGCAGGTATGCTGCGAGGGTCTGCGAGTTTTTTTATGATCTATTGTAAAAACTATATATATCTCTGATTTCATTGATGTAAATAACAAATATGTTTATCTATAACAATGTTTTGGTATAAATAAGTTATCTACATTTCACTGCCCATTAAAATCACTGACTTATTACAGAACTAGCTGAAGAAAAATAGCTTGGTAAATAGCTTTCAGTTTATCCGGAGTCCTTTTCCTCGTCCCATCATCATCATCCGTGCGGTTTATCCCGGTTGTGAACCCACACTGGTGTGTGGGGTCCCAGGGTCCGCCTTTCTTATTTTCCTGGCCCACTTCGCGCGGTCTTGTGCATCCTCAGTGGTGAGTCTGTTGGCACGCATGTCACCCTTAACGACGTCGAGCCACCGCTTCTTACTCTTTTTCCTAGTCACGATTAAGTATACATTTTTAATTACTAACTTAAAACAACTAATAACAGAAAGCCTAAAAGTTTAACCTGCACATAAATCCCTGCTAATGAACTTAGTTCAGGTGATACCTACGTAAACTCCCGATTATCCTTATAACGACACCATAGGAACACCCAAGCAAAGCTTCAGAGAGCTAGGCTTAGCCAGAATTAGCTTCCCACATGCCTGACCGACCAGATTGACGAACCCCCGCCTTTGTTGGTACACGTCCTTTTTCTCCGGTCTTTGTATGGCCAGTGACAGGCAAGGTAGGTCAGTCTATGTTGGCTTTGGTATTACATTTTGGTCATTTGCATGTAAAAGAGATCGGCATACCGCCTGTTTTCATTGCCATAGTAAACATTTACGTTTGACGGCTACGAAAATGTTTGAACATGGGTCAGTTTTAACGTGGTAATGCTATTACAACCTATTATTATTGTGTGGATGCCGTTATTAAAATATCCAAGCAGGATGCAAGAACATTTTTAGTGTTGTTTTGTCACAGTTTTTAGTAGAGGCCAAAATGATAGGATAAGATGCGGCACGAGGCGAGACTGAGAAAACTAACTTGTTCTTCTAAATGTTGCTTTTTTAAAATGCGTTTTTATTTTGCAATATCTAACAAATACGTCATAATAAAGAAAGTACACATTCACATGATCCTACCGTAATTACAATGACAGACTTTCAAATTGGCAGGTGGTTAACAGTCTTGGCCAAATGCAACAGAAGAAATATTATTACTTCTTCTCTTGAGAAACCTATGCTGGTCCAAAAGCCTATTCGACAAAACTTAGACCGAGACGACAGCGATTCCAACCATCAATTGGAGTATAAAACCAAAAATATAGGACAAGTTCAGGAACGACAGTTTTAACAATAGTTACTTAAATTTTACAAAATATTTATATAGTAAGTATATAAAATTCGCCGTTGGGAAAAGAGAAATTAGGTGATAACGCCAAGGCACAAAAATACACAAAATATTCGTTTCATTTATTTTGAGAACGGGTATGGAACTCACGATCTTACTATAATGGTGATTGTTATCAATCCGCTCCATAATAAAGAAAATACGTCATTTTAGGGTAAGTTTTAATCCACGGAAGCTATAATTTAGTTTTCATATGCAGCAAGGCGGCGCCGAACCGCAAATTTCCATTAGGAGCGAATGGCAGTGTTTTATAACTTCAGTCTTACACTACATTCCAGTTATACGTATACAAAATACAAAATTAATCCAGAAGGTTACCACCGCCCTGTATAACATTCTGTAAATTTGTCAGCAAAAAGCCGTCCAAACGGTTGGTTTATGAAGCATGCGACCTCAGTTGCTTCAAGTTTTGCAATATGCCTTGGAGCATATTTTTTTTAATTTGGCCAATGTCTTCTCTACTTTTAAACTTTTTCGATATTTGGAGGTAACATCAGCAAAAACTGATATTCGTAGACGCTGTCGAGTTTCCGCGAGTATCCAATTAAATTGAATTTTCTGGTTCTCTAGTACAGTCAGCGGAATCCACAGCTGCCGGCATCAGCAGGGCTCTTAAGTCTATGAACTTACGTCATATGTCTGCACTATTTGGCGTGATCTGTGGTCGGATGTATCTGAGTGATGCAGAATTTCAAGCTAACGACCAATTTGTAGCATGTGGGTAATGTCAGATTGATATCATTTTCTTTTTGCCTGTTCCTCCTCGGCAAATAGATGCTATCTTGTCTTTTTCAGTTACCCTGAAATTTGATCTAAATATTATTTAGCTTTATTTAAAAATACACTGTTTGGTAAACGATGGTTTATAAAATTTATTAAAAAACTATTGCTCAAATGATAATGATAGTTCACATTATTTATTTCATGTCAGATACGGATTCGAAATAAACATGCAAAAACAGATTTACTCGTAGTGAAATATTTTGTACTTACTGTCTGTAAAACCAAGATATCTTAGGCTGGAAAGTTCCTGATGTTAAATTGTGTTTGATTGACAGTTTCAAGTGTTTAATTTTTTAAGTAATTACCGATAGTAAATGACCACAGGTGGTGGTAATGTATTTTATAACATATTTGCTCGTAAAGGGTCTCTTATTTCACCAATTTCAATATCGTATTGTATCTCATTACGCACTTGTGCGTTATGGTAATGTAAAACGCACGGTTTATCAAGATGCTCTATCTAAAACGAACGGTACTTTTTTAAATCTTGGCAAAGTTTTTATGTCAGTAAAAAGGTGAACATTTTATGAATAAAATTTACTTTGGCAGATAAAATATTAATAAATAAACATTAAATTCTTTAATTTAATTACCTATTTTTGACAAATAAATTACAATCATTTATCTGTAACAAAAACACAAAAATATTAATTTACTTTATTAGTAATACTGTTTTTTTTTAAATTATGCCTTTGCCTAAAAAAAGCGCTGATGCGCGCGCATCGCTAATTTGTGAACAAGTAAAAAATTGTATACCTCCTTTATTAAGTGATTAAAAATTTATTCGTGTAAGAAAGTCCGATTTTTATTCATTTCCTCGCAAATATGTTATATATAAAACGTCGTATGACATACGTGCGCTTTGATAATTACAGCCTCTGCTTTCTTGTATATATGGCCTCGGCTGTAATTTTCAACTTACCGCACTTATATCATAATGTGCTATTATAACATATGTATTTACTCGTAAAGGGTCTCTTATTTCACCAATTTCAATATCATATTGTATCTCATTACGCACTTGTGCGTTATGGTAATGTAAAACGCACGAGTTTTTTTTTACTACGGTAAAATGCACGGTCGAGATGCTCCGTCTGTAACGAACGGTACTTTTTTAAATCTTAGCAAAGAGTTTTTATGTCAGAAAAGAGGTCAACAATTTCTGAATAAAATTAACTTTGGGAGATAAAATATAATGAATGAACTATTAATTCTTTAATTTAATTAATTTTAACAATAAATTACAATTATCTGTAACAAAAACACAAAAATATTAATTTACTTTATTAGTAAAAAAAGCGCTGATGCGCGCGCATCGCTTAACTGTTAACAAGTAAAATTTTCATTAAACTGCTTTATCAAGTGATTAAAGATTTAATCATTTAAGAAAGTCCGAGTTTTACTTATTTCCTCGCATATATGTTATGAAACATCGTATGACATACGTGCGCTTTGATAATTACAGCCTCTGCTTTCTTGTAGCAATATCGCCTCGGCTGTAATTGTCAACTTCCCGCACTTATATCATAATGTATTATTATGTTGATAGTTTTAAGTAGGGAATTAAACATAGTTCCAATTTTCGCTTGCAAATCTCTGAGCTATGCACTTAATTCAATTAAATGCCTTGTTCAAAGTAGAAGTCTGGTACCGTTGCACGGATAAAATAGTAGGTAATACGATTTTTACCCGTCTTTTTACGCCGTGTATAGGCCAGAACCTTGTATTTATTACTAGGAATTAGTAATTGCAATGTAAGCATAGCCGCTTACATTGCAGGACTATGCATAGTTTTTAAATCAAATGTAGCTAATTCAAGCTCATAAAAATACAGGTCATTTTTTTAAAAAGTTTGTAGGGGGGCTACATCCGCTCACGAAGTATTTAGATTTTTAGGTGTTCCTATTTTATTGTATGTATCCCATGTTTTATTGTAAAAATTAAGTAAAACAGTAATCTGTCACTCGTTGTTATCGGGTTTTAGTTTACCAAAGTTTTACGAAACTTCGTGAATGTTGCCCCAGGACTCGACCTCCTGGCCTGTTAGTCTTCATTCCCTATTTCAGAATACGTCTATCCCGCCTTCATCTACATGACATCGTAATCTGCCTATTGTCGTTTGAATTTGCTTACCCTATGTCCACACACACCACATATTTTAGTTTTTTCCTGATTATTTATTACGCTTAACTAAAAAGTCACTCCAATATAGCATAGCTTTTCTCGCAATACGTGGATGTTCTAGTTCTAACATCTCCAGGGTTTGAGATCAGTAAACCGCATTTTAACAAACAAAAACAAAACTGTTTAAGCTAATTCTCTTGCTCTTCACTTGACTTCCTAAGCCTTAATCCTTTATATTAATTAACTTATGTATTTATCAAAACGGTTGTCAAAATCTGTATTGCACATCAAGATAAACAAAGGTCTTTTTTATTTATTACTTTCTAATATGTACATTTTACTTTCGTGTATGTGAACACAGCCTTCTTTTCATTACTACCCATAGCTACCGTTAGTAGCTTCCGTCAGCGAGGCTGGCAACGTCCATAATCTTTGGCGAGGTTTCAAACGATCTTGGAGCTACTGAAACGTTAATAGGGGATTACCGGGATCCGAGCAATTTATTTATTACACCGTTTATTTTAGTTAGCTGCTGTCTCAGTCTTTAAAACGATTAGGCTTACAATTTTTTTTTCAAGAAAAGAAAATTACACAGAGTGAAATCTCAAAATAATAAAAACATTTAAACAACTAAATTTGTATTTATTTATTTATTTAAAACAAAGGTGGTAAGTAATTTCGAAGTTACATTTATCATATTATATTAGATAGATACAGAAGACCGAAGAGTATAACTTGCCACTTTGCTTAGCGTTCGTGGACTACGAGAAAGCCTTTGATTCGATTGAGACCTGGGCAGTCTCTCCAAAGGTGCCAAATAGACTACAGGTACATTGAGGTGCTAAGGTACCTATACCAGAACGCCACCATGTCGGTCCGATTACAGAACCAGAGCTCTAATCCGATCCAACTACAGCGAGGCGTGAGACAAGGAGACGTTATTTCTCCGAAACTGTTCACGGCTGCGTTGGAGGATATTTTCAAGCTTCTGGACTGGAAAGGACTCGGCATCAACATCAATGGCGAGTACCTAACACACCTGCGATTTGCCGATGATGTAGTTCTTATGGCTGAGACCTTGGAAGACCTAAACATAATGCTCGAAGATCTCGGTAATGCTTCTCAAAGAGTGGGTCTTAAGATGAACATGGACAAAACGAAAATCATGTTAAATGCCCATATTGCACCCGCTCCAGTTAACGTTGGGAACATTACACTCGAAGTTGTTGACCACTATGTTTACCTGGGACAGACAGTCCAGCTAGGTAAGTCCAACTTCGAGAAAGAGATCTCTCGTCGAATCCAGCTCGGATAGGCAGCGTTCGGGAAGCTCCGGCATATATTTGCGTCCGAAATACCTCAGTGTCTCAAGACAAAAGTCTTTGACCAGTGTGTGTTGCCAGTAATGACCTATGTGAGTGAGACGTGGTCCCTTACTATGGGTCTCATAAGAAGGCTCAAGATCACCCAGCGAGCAATGGAGACAGCGATGCTTGGTATTTCCCTGCTCGATCGAATCAGAAATGATGAGGTCCGCAGGAGAACAAAAACGACCGACATCGCTCGAAGGATTGCATCGCTGAAGTGGCAGTGGGCGGGACACATAGCGCGGAGAACCGATGGCCGTTGGGGCGGAAAGGTTCTCGAATGGCGACCGCGTACCGGACGACGCTCCGTGGGCAGGCCCTCTACAAGGTGGACCGACGATCTGGTCAAGGTCGCGGGAACCTGCTGGATGCGGACAGCGTAGGACCGATCGTTGTGGAGATCCTTGGGGGAGGCCTATGCCCAGCAGTGGGCGTCGTTCGGCTGAAATGATGATGATGATGATGATGATTAGATACATAGTAGCACAGTACCTACTGTATTAGAAACGCCTATGACGCTGCAATTGATGTTAAATCTCTGTTCATTTAGACTTCTACCTAATACCTATCTTCTTTTTCCAAGCCATTTTCGAAAGCTTTTGCCAAAGATTATTTTTGTACGTAGGTCAATGGATATTTATATATTTTTTTATACCACAAGGTGGCAAACAAGCTTACTGCCCGCCTGATGGTAAGCAGTTACCGAAGCCTATGGACGTCTGCAACACCAGAGGCACTACGAGCGCGTTGCCGATTAACTCCTATATATATTTCCCTAGTTATTTTCGCGGAACCTGATCTACTACGAGTACTTCAGACAAATAGCTCGCAAGGGGTGCATTATTTTAGGTATTTTGACCATTTGGTATTAAAATGTTGTTATAATATGGTGGTTTGGTAAGCTTTGGTGTTCTAACTACACACATCAAAAGTGTCTGGGGATCAAGCATTTTTATGCGGATTTCTTGAGATTGAGATGTGGCTTTGTAATAAATTTATGATTTTATAAATTTATATGGATCCTTTTTGGTGCATTTCATAATTTGAAACAGGAACTGTCAATCAAATTCGAGTAAAAGATGAAAATCAGCTGTCAATATTTTCCCTATAAAAACATACAACGCATTGAAGACATTATTAGTGCTACTGCTTCCCTACTACTGATTAAAACCAACGTTATTATGGAGCGGCGACGTCATTTAAGCAGGGTAGAAATGCTCAGAGCCGTGGGAATGATAGAAGCTGGTTCCCGGCAACGTACTGTGGCTTTAGCTCTGAATACAAGTCAGAGTGTTATCAGTCGACTTTGGACACGTTACCGAAGCACTGGTACCGTGGCTGAGCGCCATGGAGGACGGTATCGCTGCACCACACGGAGACAAGACCGATACATTCAAATCACAACTCGAAGAGCTCCAACAATAACCGCCATGATGTTAGCCGTGAGGCTTCATCACTCTTCAGGGAACTTAATTAGCGACCAAACAGTCAGAAACCGCTTGCATGAAGTGAACCTTCATTCCCGAAGACCGCTAAGGGTACCTATAGCAATGCACAATCGTAGGATTCGATATCAATGGGCTCTTGAACACAGAAATTGGGCAGAAGAACAATGGCGTTTCGTGTACTTTTCTGATGAGTCTCGTTTTGGTATGAGACCGGATAAAAGACGTATACGACACTGGAGAACCCCTTGACGCCAACAGCGATTAAAATCCTGCCAGGAAGTCCATCCTTATAGTGGTGGAACCATCATGGTATGGGCGGGTATTTGGATCGGCGGAAGAACTGAGTTGATTTGGATCAGAGGCAACCTCAACGCTCAAATTTATGCTGAGACGATTGTATCAGACGTCATCGTTCCTCTACAAGTGCAAATCGGGTCCCTTATTTCAGTTAATGCATGATAATGCACGACCGCACACCGCAAGAGTTGTAAGACAGACTCTCGCCGCAGCTAACATCAATGTCCTGCCCTGGCCTGCTCAGTCGCCAGACTTGAACCCGATTGAGCATGCATGGGATATGCTACAGAGAAGAGCTCTGCCGAATATGGAGGGTATCCAGTCGCAAGAAGACCTTTTTTTGTTGTTGCAACGAACATGGGCGGCCATTCCACAGCGTGATTTGGATGAACTCATTTTGAGTATGCCAAACCGATGTTCTTGTGTTGATAGCGTTCGCGGTAGAAACACGGATTATTAATTGTTTAAGTTAACCGTTATTTCAGTCTTTTTTTCGAACTTTAATGTTAGTGGTTCAAATGTCAAAAATCCCTTTATTAGGAAAATGGCAAATTTATTTATTAATGCAAAGGTGACTTGGTTTATCGTTACTGTAGACAAACGAAAACACTTTATTTGATGAATCC
This sequence comes from Udea olivalis, assembly GCA_947369235.1. Taxonomy (NCBI): domain Eukaryota; kingdom Metazoa; phylum Arthropoda; class Insecta; order Lepidoptera; family Crambidae; genus Udea; species Udea olivalis. Next base: position 14,352,705 of record OX376351.1, read on the forward strand.
TTAAAGAAAATTTTAATTAATATCAATCAGGAGAAAAGTAATTGCAAAAATATATGTTGATCCCTAGACACTTTTGATGTGTGTATAAACATTTTGAACATTTATTTTAGGTATTTAGTCCAATCGGTATTTTAATTTCAACCTAGTACCTAACTAATCACTAAAAAATCGAATTCGATCATAGTCACGCTTGCTGAAAGCAGGTAAGTGATGAAAATGTTCGAAAATTCGAACGGTGAGCGCGAACTGGCTCAACACTGGTTTTTCACAGCATTCAAAAGAAAGTGGTAAATATCAATATTTTAGTAAACTCTTCCGTTACTAACTCGGACAAAGAAAGCTGAAATTTGGCATGTAGGTTCCCCAGCGATGCTCACCATAGGATTTCGCGAGCAAAAGCTAGTTGTGAATAAAAACTGCAAAATTAACTAGGTAGGTACCTATTAATATTTTTTTACATTTGTTATTCCTTTACCAAAACTTTGTGCAGTCGAATCGTCATAAAGCAGTTGCAATTAAATCTCGTTCAGACCGCGTGCGACCCTCGATCGCCGACACAAAGGCCTTCCAGCGCTCGCTGCAATTTGTCATCCGACCAAGAACAGTTGGAGTCCTATTGTTTTCAATTCAAAATCCGGAATGATTGGAAAGAGTGACACATTTCAAAGAAATGCTTTAGGAACATGCTTTTTTCTTCTATTTAATATCAACATACTATAGTACTGTTAAATTGTACTTTTTTTGGAGAGCAAATGCAGCTTTTGATTCCACGTGCAAGGTGGACGGACGGTTTTATTAAAGTCGATCGAATTCCAGTGGATTCATATTATTTGTAAGCAAATACAAATCTCAGATTTGAGATACTAGCACAGTACAACGTTTTGTAAAAGAACCTTGAACCGACATTTTTGATGGTCCTGTTATTCTAGATAATGCCAGTCTTCAGTGTATCCGCTTGTTACATAAACATTTCATCTGACGTACACAAAGCGGAGCGAAAGGATTGGTTACCGCTTTAGCATTCTAACAAAACCTCCGCGGGAATTCTGAATGGGTCTAAAAAGCGTGAAACTCCCCGCGCCCCTCTCTCCCCGCTTCCGCGCTTAGCTGTTTTCTGCTGTATTTTAAATGAGCTATTTCCCGCTGCTATTCTAGTCCTATCTGTTAAAAATGTCACGGAACCCCGAGCGTTGTCCCTTATACGAATTTACGAGGGTTATAATATAAAGTACCTAACGTGTTTACAGTTGCTTTAAATTACATGAGTACCTATTAGTATAATCCTTCTAGTACCAAATACAACGGCAAATTGGTGTTCAATGATATATAATCAATCTTCAAATTGATGTTAGGCGTAGACATTATACATGTACTGATTTATTAATTCTCGAGTTATCAGTCAGTCAGTATTGAGCGTTCACCAGCGTAGTTTTAGTAAGTTGGGAAGCTCATTATTGTTCCCACATTGTTCTGACATTTGATTGTATTTATTTGAATTCATTCTTTTTTTTAAGATCTCAATATTAATTCCCATGGTATGGCATTAACACATTGGTCGCCAAATTACGGGCAAACAATAGAAAAACTATTGTGTCTCGTTGCGCGGAATGTGTTAATGTTATATACGTGTAATGTAATTTAATGAGTAATAAATTGAACTAATCCATACTCCATTTTTTTATAGAATTAGACAGAAGTAGAAAAAGGTTCTTTTTGGGTACACTTTGTGGTAAAAGTACAAAAAACATTATTACTTTTAAGATTATGCCGTAGGTTTTAAAATCTACTAATACAGCAGCTGTCAGAGAAAGTAAAGTAACTTCAGAATTTATGAGGCTTTTGCTTGAATAAATTATTTTGTCTTGCATCAAACTATATTGTCGATGTATAAATTGACAGGCTCCATAAGGATGTAAGGAAAAACCCTAATGACTGTCAGAAACTGCTCACTTACAAAAGATACAGAAATGTTTACTACGAACTTACGCGTAAACTTAGAAGGCAGTATGACAAACCAGAACTAGAAACGCACAAATCGCAACCTGCCAAGCCTTGTAAGACTATTAGGCGTATCTCTCATTCATCCCCGGTTAAAAACAAGTCTCAATCTTTATGTAAAATCCAAGGCAATATAATCGAATCTCTTAATCATACTAACAAGTTCTTTTCGTCAATAGGGCAAAGCCTTGCGAATAGCATAATGACTCACATAAATGAATCTCAAGAGTCTTTAGCAAACAAGGTCAAAATCGTTAGCTCTCCTCCCCATTCGCTTTTTCTGCACCCTGTCACCACAGAAGACGTGGAACGCCTTATAACCCAACTTAAATATAATAGTGCTCCTGGTTTGGATGGATGCAGTAAATATTTTGTGAAGATTGTTAAAAAGCACATATCAGAACCATTAACCCATATATTCAATTTAAGCCTTTTATCTGGTGTCTTTCCTGCCATTTGGAAGACAGCTGTTGTCACTCCTATTTTCAAGGGAGGCGACGCTGATAGTCCTAACAGCTACCGGCCTATATCTCTCTTGAGCACGTTTTCCAAGCTCCTGGAAAAAAATGTTAATAAGCAGTTAGTTAGTTACCTAGAAGCAAATAACGTTCTCTCGGCTCAGCAATTCGGTTTTCGTCAGGGAAGGTCAGCTGAACAAGCTGTCACTCTACTGTCTGACACCATAGCCTCACATTTAGACGTTGGATCAAAATGTTTAGGTATTTTCTTGGACCTGGCGAAAGCGTTCGATACCGTGTCCTTCCCTATTCTCTTGAAGAAGCTTGACCAGAGTGGCGTCAGGGGTAGCTGCCTTAATTGGTTTCAAAGTTACCTAACCGGGAGAACGCAGTGCACGAGGGTAGATGACTTCGTCAGCGGTCCACTGGGTGTGTCTTTTGGTGTTCCACAGGGAAGCATATTGGGCCCTACACTGTTCTTGGTTTATTTGAACGACCTGTCGTCGGTGCCATTAGACAACTCAGTCACTATCAACTACGCTGATGACACGGTTTTGTTGTTCCACGAATCCTCTTGGGATCGCCTGTTTCAAATAGCTCAAATTGGTATCAGTCAAGTGGCTGGGTGGTTGAGCGGTAACCTGCTGACGCTCAATACAACAAAAACAAGCTACATATGTTTCCATAAATCTGCTGCATCGGCACCTCCAGCAAGGGGTCATGTAATCACTGTACACAAATGTATTTTGGGTGGCGCATGCAGGTGTGACAGCATCGAAAGAGTGGGCAGCACTTAATACCTCGGCGTCACCATCAACAAAAATCTCTCCTTTAAAAAACACATAGCTGCTACATCCGCAAGAATCAGGAAGTTAATATATGTGTTCAAACTTTTGCGAGATGTCGCTCCCGTTTCCTTACTTAAAACCCTGTATTATACTTTTTAGATTTAAGAACTTGTTAAACCACATGAAGCAATAAATATTTATGACTATGACTATGACTATTTGGTGTTGTGTCAACCCATCTTTACTTAATGTAATTTAGCTTGGGGTGGAGCTGCCTCTTCCCACCTCATTGCTGTTGAGAGAGCCCAGCGAGCGGTTTTAAAAACTGTGTTGAAGAAACCATTCCTCTTTCCAACCACTGTCTTTTCTCATGAGGCCCAGGTGTTGAGCGTTAGGAGGTTGTTTGTGTTGAGAACAGTACTGATGACCCACAAAGAACTTTACAAGGCAGTGGATTACGCCCGGTTAAGCAAAAGACGTGACTTCCCCTTCCTACTATATAAACTTCTTTTGCCAGAAAATTCTCTAGGTTTTTGAAGCCTTATCTTTATAATAAATGAATATAGTTTGCCCCTTTTATGAATTAAATGTGTATGATGCAAAACAAGATTTTAAGACTGAGCTTCTGCAATGGACCTAGCAAGCATCAGAGGATATTTTTAAGCTAGGTTTTTGATAAACGTAGTGTAAGATTATTTTAATTTAGTTAATATTTAAAAATAGTTCTAGTTTGTTTATCTTCCTTCTCTCTATGCATTTTTATTGTTCACGTCTTTTGAATATGACTAGCTGTAACTTTTAGAATTAGGTACCTTATTAATACTTTGAATTCGAGCCGCAAATTTTGTTCAGTTAAATCTAACTGTAAAGAGTCTCACAGGACAGGCCAAGCCTAGTGTGAGATTCTTTATTAATGCCTGTTAATCATATCAATTGTCAATACTAACTGTCGATTTCTTAATAATTGTAAAAAGTTTATTTGGTTAATAAAAGTATTATTATTATTCTCTTTATTCAGTATAAATCTTAGATATAAATTTGTATAGTATTCTTACAAAAACAGAGATTTATAACATTAAAAACAACTTATGAATTATAATTATAAAAACTAAATAATTACAATTATAAAACTTAAGATTAAAGTTACAAAAACAATGATTTATAAAAATACCATAAAAATCTTAACCTAGGGAGCCGCCGGCAGCGGGGCAGGCGAGGCCTAGACTACCGGTGGTTAGGGCTGCAGAGAGAGGAACCTCCTGACAATACGTGCCGTGTCCAAGAGTACCGCCTTCTGTATCTGACCCTTGATCCAGCCGCTAAGCGAAAGCCTCTCGAGGTGTTGGTCGAGGCTCTTCGCTATTAAGCCGTTTGCCGAAACCACTATCAGGACAATGATCGTCGAATCTACATCCCACATGGCGGTCACTTCGTGAGCCAAGTCCAGGTACTTGCTGAGCTTGTCCTTCTCGGCCTTCACGAGGTTATCGTCATGCGGGATGGTGACATCGATGAGCACTGCCCGGCGTTGGGATCGGTCTACCAGCACGATATCAGGCTTATTGGCTACAATAGTCCTGTCTGTGATGACAGAGCGATCCCAATAGAGCAACGCACGGCCATTTTCAAGAACTGGCACCGGTGCGTACTTATAGTACGGTACCTCCGATTCGACAAGGTCATATCGAAGAGCAAGTTGCTGGTGGATAATCCTGGCTACTAGGTTGTGCCTATGCAAGTACTCTCCGTTAGCAAGGTGAGAACAACCGGAAATAACATGGCGAATAGACTCGCCAGGACGGCGGCATGCCCGACAAATATCATTATTATTATTATTATTATTATTTATTATTATAAGCTTAAAAGAAGCAGAGGTTTTTATCCGAGCACATTTTTATTGTCACTATAACTCTACCAAATCGAAAATGTTACATAATCACTGCATACGTTGTGGTGGAAGAGGTTTTTCAATTTCGCCAGGTTGTATACTCAGGTATGTCATCGTCATAGCAACAAATACAAATTGTCATTCGTTTTAGGACCCCTGCTTCTTACTTTTAATGTTATATTGAATGAACTATAATCTTAAAAATTTGTTTCGTTATACGAGTCCCATCTTACTTCACATGGCAACACCATTAAAGCATCCTCATCTCAATTCCAGAATTGAGCGCAAAATTGAAAAGAATCCACAAAAAGCCAAGGGATAAAGTATGTAAAACCGAGAATTGCATTGTTGGAATAAGAAAGGTTCCACTTTAACTAGCGGTTGTCTAACGATATCCTCGAGCTGTATACGGAATCAGTTGTTGCCTTGTTCGGAATAAAGCGAGGGTTTACGAGACAAATAGGGCAGAGTGGACACGGCTTAAAGTTTGAAGCTGAAGTCAGAAAGACTTTTGAATATGTGAATATCTGTGGCATATTACACCAATATCATGTGATCATTGAACTAGCCAGCATAAATGTCGGGAAACTAGCTGAATATTGGTTGAACAAAATTTTAGTTACTGTCTCACGATAAAAAAGGAGCCTAGTTAGAACTTGCACATTGAATGGGGTACAAATATTTTGTTTACCAAAATAAGTTTTGTAAACCTTATATGTTTACCCTTAATACTATAACTTACACCAAAAAAAGGAAAGTGATCCAAAAAAAGAATAGTCTACCAAATATTGAATATCTAATAAAGTAAATTCGCATAAAAAATAAGATGTAACTTGTATCTGAAAAACTGATGCGTCAACTGTAAAATGTAACCGTATGCCAAAATAAATAAATGTTCACCAAATTTGATATACCTAACACATTCACAGAAAACTAAACTATTCAGGAGTAATATAGTCTATATTTTATTATGATTGCACAAGAAATTCAGTGAAAAATTAATAGTACATATAAATCAAAAAATCAGAGAAAAGCGGGTGAGATATGTTAATGGACACCAGTACGTCTACCACGAGTTGCCACTTAAGATTTCCATTATCGTTCGCGTAAAAAAATTGCATTGGGATGACACCAATGACATGACATGACGATGTCAAATCTCAATACATTTTTTTACGCGAAAGATAATCGTAAACTTAAAGTGGCAACTCGTGGTAGACGTACTGCTGTCTGGACAAAACAAAGTCTGTTGGGGCAGCTCGTATTCTATAACAACAAACTACTTTTTTGGACTAACAAAATAGTCATATTTAAATAACATTTTAAACTTTCTTGTTGCATTTTACCTAAGTAATTCTATTAAAAACGGGTTTTTGCAACGAAACAAAATTACGGTAAATTGTTTTACCTATTTTTTCTCGACGTTTCGGCGATATTTGCATGTCACAGTGGTCACGAACAGACTGGTGGTGCGCAACATCGCTAGCTGGAAAAAATAAGTAAAACAATTTAACGTAATGTTGTTTCGTTGCAAAAACCCGTTTTTAATAGAGTTAGTCATATAGATAATGGATTTGAAAAAATTGGTTAACATTTTGATAAACATCAAAATGTGTGTTAAAGATACATATTTAGGTGTCAGTTGCTTTATTTGGTCAACGTTGACCTAAATAAATGAGTCACCATCATCATCATCATCCGTGCGGTCTATCTCGGTTGTGAACCCACACCAGTGTGTTGGGTCCCAGGGTCCTTCCTTTGTTATTTTCTTGGCCCACTTCACGCCAACCAATTTTGGGTGAAAAAAGTATTTTTTGGATGTAGTTGCTTTATTTGGCCAACGATGACTTAAAGAAATGATTACTTTTATTATTAAATACCGTAACAAAATTTGGTGAACATTTACCAATTTTGGGTTACAAATATATTTTTTTGGATGTCACTTTTAATCACAGTGAACAGTCAAACATAAGACCATTTAATGTCACTATTAAGTAGCTTTTTTTAAGTTAAGCTGTCACCACCCATTTCGACACTGTGAAACAGCACCTATGAGGGTTTTCGATACTTTTTCTGCCACTAGTCGGCGCTGCCGTTGCGTAAGGTCCAAAAAGCTGTCCAACAGCTGAAAATATAATAATTTTTTGAAATTCTATTGTATTTGGAGGTTTTTTTGATTTTATTATGGATAACGACCAGAAACAAGTAGTCGAACTGAAGATTGAGCTCAAAAACAGAAACGCAAAAGCCACTGGTACTAAATAAAAGCTCGTTGAAAAGTAACTTAAGGTACTAATATTTGTTTACTCAATTTGATTTGGTTTTTTAACTTCTAAATTGCAGTTATTTGTGTTTCATTGAGCTGTAGTTAATAATTAATGTACATTAAGAAAAAATAATAAACCATATTAATGTACAATAATCAACTGCAACTCACAAAACACAGAAACCGTAAATTAATAAATGATAAACCATGCTTTATCAATATACTTTATTTATTGTTTATCAACGAGCCTTTTTTTTTTAGAGTAAATTTAACATCGCGAATGGCTACAAACCACTGTTTTAATCGCTATTTATCTCCCGTAGGGAACTTATGCCCTCCTGTTTTATTTGCACACATAGGCAGGGCAACCACAACACTATGGCCTTTAAGAAAGCAATATTCCTATTATAGTAATGTTTAAAAGAATAAATAAACCAAAAAAATGATCGAAGAATGCAAATAGTGCATGCCATTATTGCCATGCCTTATTTGGCAGTTGGTTGTCAACAGCCGCGTAGAGCATTTGTACGCGAAATTTACGGTTGAGCTAACGCAATGACGTACTGTAAGTACTGACTACAGTTACTGACATCTATATCGAAAGAGGTGGACCTGGCAATATTATGTCTGTCATATGCTCTCTTCTTCTTCTTTGTTGGTATGCTCTTGCCAGAGCGGTCGTGGTCGTCATGAACTTGTCGTGTTCCGGGCAGTTGAAATCGCCTTTACAATTTCTCGCAATGTCTGCCTGTTAGCGGTCATCTTGAATCTAGTTGTCACATGACAGCACTATAAAAGCGTAATTAAGAAATTGTAATTTTTCTATGGATGTGATTTATCTGTTACGTAGTAACTATTTAGTAATCTGTGGCACGAGTCTTACACATCACAGTTTGTTTATTTTTGTTTCCCCATCGTAATATCAAATTATTGGCTGTCAGACGTGGCAAAATGTATTTTCATCTATCAGACGTCTCTAACAGCATCCAGAAACGTTCTGTGAGTGAATTCAATTTACTCTTGTCTGCATGATGTTACAAAAAGGTTTGGGGTAGCGCCTACTGATATGCTCGTTGATGGTTAGGCAATTTTCTGTAAATCACTCGCTGTTACTAGTATGGCAGCGCTATCTGGGAAAGAGTGGGCGAATTAATATACAAACTGTTTTAGTAGAATTTTGGGCTTTTACATATTTAGGTCTATTTTGTCCCACTGCAGGGCAAAGGCCTCCCCTCCCAATCTCCATCCCTCACGATTCAAAGCCATTGTTGGCCAATCCTTGTAATGCATATCTAATTCGTCTCGCCACCTTCTGCTAGGCCTCCCGCGTGAGCGTTGGCCGTTGGGATGCCATTCCGTGGCTGTCTCCGCTCACAACTCAGCTGGTATGCAGCAGATGTGCCCAGCCCTTTTTACATATTATATCGCTTTCTCATATTTTGTAGATCGTACGCGTTTTAAGTCACGGGCACCATTACTCGTAGTCTGATACACATAGTACATATTATAAGCTTGGCTTGGTCAAGGGGTAATGGGTTTTGGTTTAAACTGTATAAATAAATTTGACGACACGATTGGCGTAGTGCGCTGTAGTACGGTTTCTCGCCATTTCCGTAGTGTCCCGGGTTCGATCCCCGGTCGGGTCAATTCAGGAAACGATCTTTTCTAAATTGACTCGGGTTTGGGTGTGCTGGGAGACGCCCCTGGCTTATTTCCTTGTATGGTACCTCGTAACACAGTGATATTATATCTCTCTACTTCGAGACCATTACAAGAGGTGTGTTGTCTGGCGCATATTTATTTATTATAATATCTGGGACATCCTACACCAACATAGTCTGACCAACGCGTCATCTAAACAAACACGCATGTTCGTTGAATAAATATTTGTTATGGATAGGGATCGAACCCAAAACCTACGCAACAAAGGCAGGATCACTACTATTTCTTAAACAGGCCAATCATATTCAATTAATTAAAGGCATTTAAAGCTCAGCTGTCTCATATATTATTTATTTTTGTATATCCCACCAGTTAGATATTTCCATAATGAATAAGTGATTGCTATGAAATTAAAATACCTATATTTTCACATCATTTTAAATTAACGATTTCGGTCTCGGAAGCAACCGCTTGTATTTAAGTGGTGACCACATCGCGGTTCATTGCAATGCACATGAAGTTAACTTTGCATGAGCAAATGTATTGATTTATGCATTTTACTTTAATTTTTTCAGATTCGCAAAGAGCTGAAGTTGCGAAGCCAACTCAGAATAATCATAGGGAAAGGCCGGTGAAAATGCATTCTGCACAACTAACGGCTAGTGAAAAATGTGAATGTTAGTTGCGTCCACTGGAAGATATAGTGAAAAACTCGCTCCCTTCCACGATTCAAATACGCAAGGAGAAGTACTGGGCTTCTGAAGATAGTAGGTACAACCACCACCGCCACCCTTGGTACCACCTGAAAGGCACCAGCCAACTTACCTTATTTTGACTAACGCTGGTACATTCTCATGGATACCTCGCTGCTTGGAAATCGACTCAAGCCTCACAGTGCTTTAAGGGGGAGTGATCCTTTATAATGACTGATCAGTTATATACTGTACCGCTAGTGGCTTCTTATGGGACTCCTCTATCCAATGGTAGCCGGTCGTTGCTATAAGCGGTCACACTCGCGTCAGATGGCAAGGGCGCCCAACAGACTAGAATAAGAAAGGTGCCATCTCGCTAGGAAACTAACTGTGGATAAAATCAGGCGAGGCGCGTCGAAAGCCAATCCTGCTCTACGCTAGTCAAGGTCTGGGTCCGGTGCTACGTCCTGTTAGGATCTTCTGGAACCCCTGAAGTACCAACGCTAGCACTTTCGCCATCCCTGAAAGACATGCATCAGGCAAAGCACCTAACAGCCACATAAACTCCTACAACACCGTTCGGGATTTCGTAAGCGAAAACTAATACGAATTCTCATAATCAAATGCGAAAGGAGGCAGCAAAACTAAGTACTCAAGAGCACACGTCGAAACACATTCCACGTTCACCGCCCGCAATCCATTATGCGACGAGTTTCGGATTATTAAACTACTGGAGAACGGAGTTCACAACAATAATTGGTTTTCGGACTGTACGAAGGAGTTCATATTCCGCTGTTATAATAGGAGATGTATACAGTTACGTCGGGCAATGCAATTGCAGAAGGGACTATGGGGTTAAGTGTCGAGTTGTTACTATTTGAAGCACAATACTAAAGCTTCAAGCACAGATTAATGTGATAGTTCAGTGTCTAAACACCAACCTCAGTAAAAATTAAAAATTATGAATTTATTATTAGTCACCTTCTTGTCGAGATATCGGCAAGTCATATATTTTCTGAATAATTCTCAGCATTGTAGGCAATACAAAAGCCCTCAAGACATAGGCCATTGCCAGTGCAGAGGCTGCACACGGATATTTGTTGTCAGTACGTCCTCCACGAGTTGCCACTTCAAATTTACGTTATCGTTCGCGTAAAAAAAATGTATTGGGATGACACATGACATGACATGACAATGTCAAATCCCAATAGATTTTTAATATAATAATATAAACTTGAAGTGGCAACTCGTGGTAGACGTAATGATCTGATAAATGTACTGCGGGTGATTTGGGTCGGGAGTCTATTTTGAGATTTGAGATTTTCCATGTTAGCCAAGCAGGTGGAGACCAGGTGGTAGTTTCTATCCCTGACAGAGGTGAGAGCAAACAATAGGATATCCTTGCATGGACTTTAGAATCTGTCCTAAACACTAAATTATGAGGACATGCAAGGAGTTAAATTATGCTAGCGGTCCTCAAACAAGATGCGAAGTGGAACTTATTATTATTTGACAAAAACTTTGTCATTGCAGACTACCGTATTCTATTTTTATAAACAAACGTTGTAAGCTACGTATTACTTACTTAATTGTTACTTATTACGTACTTGTTGAAGTAGTTTTATGCAATGCTTCCCTCTTTCATCATCACTGTAAAATTTGCCTTTTGATGCTTGAGGATTTCTATTTACTGTTTATTTGTTTGTTAACAATATTATATTAGAATGATTGTATTAGATATCTTAATGGTCAATAAAAATTACTGGTAAGTTTATCTCTGAATTGGGTAATTTTTAAAATTCAATGTTGTTTAAATGAACTTTAACAAAAGAAAGCAACAGATTGTGACACATCATCTTTTTAAGAATTCCCAACATCTCCCGAATCGGCCAAAAACCAAATTACAGGCGACTCATCAGCAAAGAATTTAATACAAACCCAAAGGCATCTCTATAATTATGTCGTTCCCAGATGAAATTTATGGAGTGGAATTCTGTCCTTACCAGCTTCGAGACAAAGGCAGCACGGAGCCAGCAAATTGGATTTCACTACAGCCAGTTTTCCAAAATCAGATGTTGTTATGAAATTGTCAAGTTCGAAATTGCGTTTCTGTTGCAAATTGTCATGTTTTGGTGCAGTAGCGTTCGGGACTTGCTTAATCCTTTTTTTGTACTTGCATTCGTGGTCTGATCCAATTACAAAACTTTGAATAGTTTTGATACTTGTAGGTATTCACGGGCTTGAAATTAATATAATGAGAAAATATCTCATATAACCTATCCTCCAAAGATTCTTCTGACAACTGAGTCATTTTCGCAAGTTTAAGTCAAAGCTTTAGAAATAAATAAATATTTGGGACAAATTACACCAAGATCATTTGACCCCAAATCAAACAGAGCTTGCACTTTGGATGCCAGCGACTGAATACATACATAAATAAATTTAAAAAAACGTTAATTACATGAATGACAACTCAGTTAAGATTGGCTGTAATTTATATTCTGCTTTCAATGTTGTTAGTACCTACTCTCAACTTTAAATCTGAAAAGTCTGTTTTGTTTTTACTCAGCGTGGCGCTCGTTAAGCCCTATTTACCTATTTATGGTAGAGCTAATTGGTTTCTAGGTAATCAAGGAGATCCTCCTTAGCCACCAGTAGTAATTACACAGGAAACTATTTCCTACTAGCCGCATAAATTGTTTTTTAAATCCTTTTTTAATGCGACTACTTGGAAAGTGGAACCGCGTTCTAATGGTTAGACAAGAGTGAGATGACAGGATGAAATTTTAAAATAGCAGCTAAGATTAATAATTGTCAGGATTTAACTAACTTTTTCAAACAATTTTTTTACTGATGCATTATAAAAAACTTGCCCTGAATCGCGTGAAGTTAAAAAGCTCTAACTAGACCAGCTTACTGTGTTTTGTAGTGGACAGATAATCAGCCTACGGTAAAATAAGTATAAACAAATAAATATGCGCCATACAACACACCTCTTGTCATAGTCTCGAAGTAGAGAGATAAATATTCCTGTGTTACGAGTTCACCCCATTGTTCCAGCACACCCAGACCCAAGCCAATTTAGAAAAGATCGTTTCCTGATTTGACCCGACCGGGGATCGAACCCGGGACACTACGGAATTAAAGGCGAGAAACCATGCTTCAGTTCACTACGCCAATTGTGTCGCCAAAACCAAACGACGACGATGATGATGCCGAATTAGCGAATGAATAAAAGACTAATTGATTTAAATACATTTATGACTCTTTAACACACGATTTAGATACAAATATCCTTATGTAGAAACCACCAACGTCTGAAGGTGGCTCCAGTGCTTAGTTATTTTATGGCATTGTATTATTCAAGCTAAATGATTTAATTCACGGCTCAACCGCTCTTCGCAGAGTTCGTTAAGCCCTAAGGGCAGACTAATTTGTTTTATTCTAGCTAATCAAGGTGTTTCTGCGACTACCTCTAAGCCAAAGTATTAAAATAAGTTTACTTTGAATTTAACTAAGAGACGTGAAGACGTTTGTAACGTAGAATTCGCGAGTAACCTTGTGTTTAGAATATTTATGTTCTGGTCCAATTTTTCCTTTTTGAATGTTACGTGGTGGTTAGCGTTGGCCCTATGAATACATGCATCACCAAAGCGTATGATAGACTCAAACTCAACAAACTCAAATATCTTAATTTAAATAGACTTAATCAGTACTTTTAAATAGTCAAAAAAATATTACTAAATAATATGAATATATAAATATATAATATTCATATTATTTAGTATGTTTTTGCACAAACATACTGCGACTCTACCACCGCGTCGGAGGAGTTGATTTTTACTGAGAAGACCCGGCGAGAAACTCAATATTTACTCTTTTAAACTTGTTGTGGTTTTACAATGCGAGTTAGTAGATAACAATTTGCTTGTTGTGAAAAAAAAACTGCTTAAATTCTAACATTAATAAATAAACAGAACAACCTAACAAGTACAGCAAAGCAACAGAATATAAAACAAAAGGCTGTACCAAGTCATTTATAAGACTTCAGCCGACCCGGTAAAGCTATGGGGAACTTATTTGCTGGCAGAAAAACGACGGCCAAATTGAGACCCAAAGGGCAGCCTAATTACATAAATATAAAACAACGAAGGTCTTACAAACACCCATACGTAGCACAAGTATTTATTACATCAATTGTCGTTTGTAGCATTTTGGGACTTAAATCAGCGATCATAATCTGTATGGCTACCATGAGTTTCTGTCACTCAACCACGATAGTTGACTTCAGGAATTTGTATGGCATTTTTGGTTCCATTTCTAATCAATATGGTAGCGGAATCCCGTACAAGTCCTCGCGGGAGCTAGTGGCTGTGATTGGTGTAAATTAAACTCATGGCTGACATACTGTATTAATTTCTAACGTAACTGTTGCATACTCTAGCAAAGGTGATGAATTAGGAAAGTATTGTACAACTTTATTAGTAACATAAAAAAACATAAATGACATTCAGTTTATGAATTACCTTCTTTTATTAGGGTTTAGAACCCCAGGAAACTCCAGAACAGTGTTCCTGCGCATAAAATATTTATCTACCATAAAAGGTTCATAACTCTCTTAATCTTAAACAAGACATATACTTAAAATAAGGTTTCTCATACACAACCTTTGGTTTATAGTCTACTAGCTGTTGGCCGCGGCTTTGCTCAAGTGTAATGGCCACACAAACTTTCGTCACCCATTTAACTCTCTTGAAACATAACTTCCCCTTATATTTATCAGTGGGTGACCTTATTCTAGGGACCTAAGTTTTAGATGCATGTTTCTGCAAATTAGACTCTGAAAGTGACACAAAAAGAGACTCAAGCCCGAATGCAGAAATGAAAATGAAAATTGAGCACCCTTCAAATTGATGTTGTCCACAATAGTCCACATGTCAGTAGATGTGAAAGGGGCAGGTATACAGTTGAAGTTTGCACAATTTTATTTGTCGATTGAGTGCTTAGGGTATAAATCCAAAGCCATCTGCAGACTATAGTATTGGTTTTTAATAATCTGATACCTTGCGGAGGCAGTTAATTTTAGTGTGTTGCTAAATCTATCTCGCGACATACGAACTAAAACAATGACGTATCTAACATCGCGATATTCAAGTTATCCGAGCGATTGTACATAAATACAAGAACCCGACAACAACCGTCGGGCAGTAGCCCATCAGACACAACACCCGTCTGGTCGGAGGATCCTCCCTTTTCAATTGTCGAGGAGGAACTTTACACCCTGTTACTCACGCCCCCAAAGTGGAATACCTTTTTGTTATTTTATTAACGTAGGCTTAAGTCAATCGCGAGCGCACGCTTCAGCAGTCCCCATAGTGAATGACAAAGCGAAAAAATTCGAATATCCATGACGTTATTACCTTATAAAGCCTTTTAGTTGCCAGCTGAATCAGCATAAAATATTACATATTAATCTAGAAACTCCAGACTGGCCATTATTTAATATACCGCATTCTAAAAGACCGCGAATTCATCAAAGTCAAAGGTAAAAAAAGTCTAGAAGGATAAAGGTCTTTGCACATAAAACGGCCGTGCGGCCGACGGGTCGGTTAAAAATGCAAGGGCTCTTTACCAGAGTAAACATTTTTTCTGAGGGGTGAATTGTGACTTGGGCGTGTGCGTGCTAGACCCAAATCGATAGGAAGATACTAAGCTAAGTATTGTCAAACTTCACATAAGCTAACTTGGTTAAAGAAACCGATGGACATGACCGTAAGTTCGTATTAACTTAGGCACTGTTCTGTCAATAAGACAGTTTCTTCGGTTCTCTTGAAATTTTAAGCGATTTCTTAAATGAGGGATACACTGTTGATTGGTACCTGACTTAAACAGTTCTTATTTTTTGGTTGACTTACGCCCAAATCCAGGAGCGACAGTTAAAGTTGGGTGGTCCTTACATGTATAGCTGTCCTTTTCATTTCTACTGACATGAGACAGGACAAAATCAATTCGAAAGAGTGTTCACTTTGATTATCGTTGCCTGATTTAATTAGTTGTGATTTGTTACTGAGTATGTGTAGTTAAAAACACCTTAGTCGTTTTTCAACGCCAGATCGGTTCGTTCATCAGAGTCAATTTATTTGTTCACAGTGTACAAATACAAGTAAGACATAGGTTTAGACCAAATACACAAAATGCATAAAAAAACATCGCAATTGAGGTGACTCCTGCTGTACGCTTTTCTGTACGCCTGTACCTACTATAAACCAGACAATAAAACTTCGCTGGCGATGTTATATTGCTCTTCTCGAGTTTCATTCTGTGCTTGTAACCACAACTTTGAGAAAATCGAAATGTAATGTAGCTATTTTATTCGTTCAATAAACAACATCTTAAACAAGTAGGTACTTTAAAAACTTATGTATGACGTAGATTATGAAAATAGGTATACTTTAACAATCAATCTCTTGCAAAACAAAAAAAGATGTGATACCTATAAAGATAAAAAACAGACTGCTAGTTTTTTAGAGACAGTTATTTAGAAACATTTCATTACGACTAAGATCTTCTAAGATGAACAAGAAGCTGTCGTATGATTGAGAGCACAGTGACAAATTTGAGTGATTCTCATTAATTTATACGTCATTCATAGCACTCCGTATATTTTTAATTGCCTATTAAGTAAGGGAATCCTCAATAATAGTTCATAGCACCGTCATTTTTTAATTACCTACTTACCCATCTATATCATTGGCGATAGATTGAGAAAAAAAAACAAGTAGGTACCTCTGAGTTTCTTTGTGAGACAGCTTGGGATTTCTTTTAAAGTTAGCGTTTTAGCTAACTTAGTCGTTAATTTTTTTACTGTAGTCAACTTGACGTGGAGAAAGGAAAATAATTAATGATCGCACTGCAGGATCCCTAATGATCCTCATTGTGGGTTCCGTAGTTCTTTCATTTGCACTCTCTAATTGAAAGTAAAACTTTGAGGAGTAATATGAATTGTCTGAATAAGGAAAGTTCTAAAAGCGTCACTTTAGGCAAATCATTAAGGCTCCATTATTGGATTCGATAGCGCTTCGTGAGGCAGAAGCATAAACGATTGCAATAAGTACTGATAATTCAATATGTGTAATTTTCACTTTTGTTAGATACAGGTACCTAAAGATTCAATGTATTTTCTTTTCACGAGTGAACTAAAGTTACTGAGGTGGCCTGGTACTCGTAGTTTCTGGATAGTGATTTTAGCAGCAAGAAATTAGAATGAAAGACAAACTTAGGTACGTGTGTATCCTCGATATAGTACCCATAAAGGTCTCATAGGTTGCATTGTGGATGTAAGGTGCCTACAACCACTGGAAATTTATAGAGTAGACCTTGGTTCAGCAAAAATAATGGCTGATGATAAAGGTGAGCTAATAAGCTAAATTAACAACACCCTACCTAATTTGCGTAATGTTTGCGGCGCGTATTCAAAACCTTACCATTACCACAATACAACAAAGTCCCGGATTAATCGTGTCACAGAAAGACGAACGCAGTTAGCACAAAATAAAGACGCTTCGTTGCCATCCGCAGTCGCGTCTAACGACCGCGTCATTAATCATACAACAGTCACTCCGCCACTTGACTTGCAAGACTTGTACACTACAAGCTACCAGCGTATCTCGGACGAGATCCTGATGCTGGAAGTAACTTCTTATTTTGTTTTTATTTGGAATCTGTTATGAAGTCTATTCTTAAGTCGATTTTACTTATTTTTGTGGTACTACTGCAATGAAACATTAGCAATTTCTACTCACAGTAACAGCATGGGCTCCAATCGTTAAGTTGTCTACTTTATTCGGCTATGTAGGGAAATTCTTTTAGGTGTCTCGCCATCCGGTTATGTCAGTCTGATACTGACTATCAGCTTATGGTTTTTATCATCGGCATTTTAGCAATAAAGCTTTTCGACACTCTCCTCTCGCGAAACTGGTTTGACCCGCAACCAGGTTCTGACTCCCACCCTGGCTGATGGACAGAATAATCAGGTGACGGAAACAAAATTAGGAAGTCCACTTGGGCTGGCCATGGATACTGTCAAAGATGTACTGCGCCGTCAAAGTTCCTGTCCTTTTGTTGCTGTTTGGTCCTGAATCGTCTGTTTGAGAAAAAATAATTTAAGTTAAAAACTGCGTTTGGTATAAAATAACAAGCTTTTTCAAAATAAACAAATTGTGCATTTGCAACATTTGGTTGCATCGATTTCATTATTTCTAAGTGCAGTAAATATGGCGTTAGCTCGTGATGACATAGCACAAGTTTTGTCTAATTTATGGTCCAAATTATAGATATCACAAACATTATATGACGACCGACTTGGTGTAATGGTTAAGAAGTTGGCTACTACACCAGAGGTCGCGGGTTCGATCCCCGCTCAGTACAAACATTTGTGTGCATGAACACGTCTGTTTGTACTGGTCTGGGTGTCTCCTATGTATAATAAGTATGTATTTACAAAAGAAAATGTATTTAAGTATGTTTATCCGTTGTCTAGTATCCCATAACACAAGCTTTAATTAGCTTACTTTGGGGCTAGATGGCGCTGTGTGGAATAATGTCCAGGGATATTTATTTATTTATTATTATTATTACGTCAAGCGAGTATGCGGTGATAATGGTCCTAGACCGCTCACCAGTGATACCAATTCTAACAAAGTAAAAACTTTGGTTGAGTTTGTTGATTTCCAACCCAAGGTCAACCTCCATTGAATGAGTTCAGAGTGGAGTGGATCATTGCATCATCATATTCAAGGCCTTTCTCCATCGTCAATGGCTACAATTGGTGACCATAACTTATCTCTAGTCAAGTTATTTCCGTAAACTGAGTGTAACGAGCAATTTCGTGTGCAAATAGTCTAGCCTAGAAGATGCGTTATTCCCAGGTAGCTGCTGATTGGCTGAAAATTTAATATCATCCTACGAAATTGCTTGCTATGCTAAGCCTAAGGAATTAATTAGACAAGTTAAAAGGAATTGTAATAAGCCTGTTTTGCTTTAATTTGGCAGTAGTCTTCCCCCGTCATGTGAGCCATTTTTTGAACACATGGTGGTGATTCTAATGCCTTGCAATAAATAATTTACAATTGAAGATTTATAAGCAGCAATATCTGTACAGTGTGCAGAACGATGTCAGCATCACACTGAATTGACTGCGTCACGATTATTCTAGCGAAACAGACCGTCGTTAACCGTTTAATTGAAAAACGTCATTTCGACGTTTAGCGCCAACGCAAACTCAAAGGGGTGGCTTTATGAATCTGTTGTGTCAAAGCATGTCAGACTAATGATGTTGCTTTGCAGTTTCGAATAGGTGACGTTTTCGTCATTCCGGGATTATTTACGTTAGTATGGTCGCCAAGCTTAATTAAGAAAAAACCTTGGGTTTTTAAGATAAATGCTTTCTCCATGGTCACAAAAGCGCTGGCAGAACTTAACGCAGAAAATACAACTAATAAAATTATACTTACATGTAATAAACATTAATTTATTTATTTTTTATTTATATAATGCATGCCACATGGTACACAAATATCTAACATTGAATAAACAGGACAGTACATATGGCACCCTGTAAGGGCACTGCAAAGATACAGAAGATAGATTGTTAGAAATAGGTCAGAGAGCTGTAATAACAAGATTACAATAAAAATCATCACTCTTTTTTGAGTGATGGTTCACAAGGTATAAACACTTTTTCGTTCGTACAATTCTAAAAATTGGAACGATTTTTTCTTCCTAATATAATAATAATATTTAATTATTGCACAAAATAACAGTTAATCAAACATAATTAAATTAAATCAAATACATGCATTGCAGGTTGAGGCAGATAAGCATTTTACAGAGGACCCCAAACTATACTGGGCCTGTATCATGGGGAACCAGTAAAGAAATAATTAACCTGTGTTTACAATGAATTTTAAATTACACACGAAGAATATAAATTTTTAAATTTGGAAGGGATATAACATGAAATTGGAAGTTTTACAAAAATGAAAGACTCAAAAACCTAAAAAACATCAGTTAACCAGATCTTCAGTACTTAAATAATCTAAAGAAAGAAGCCACCTAGTTAAATCAGGTTTGCTGCAAAAACTGAGCACTCTTTAATGTTACAGTGTCTTACCACTGCATTGTACACATGAGCTCTAATCGAGTCGACTCTTGCAATCACTATGAACCAGTTTTTTAAACTGAGCTACCATTTTTTTAAATTTGGGTAAGTGTAGATACAGATTGGACCCTGGAAAAGAACATAATACCTTTTGGTTCGAAAATGAAATGCTTTTTGATGGGGAAGAAACTGATCACCGCAAACAGAATCGCGAGCGAAAGAAATTCGTAAATGAATAAACGAGCTATTCACGTATCTTTCGTGCGTTTTGGGGATCATAGTAGTCAAATGTTATTTTATTACAATGTCCGATGCTATCCAGGGTGCACAAAATGGTTGAGGGCAAAAAGTCAAGTTTTTAGTCGATGTCCGACATACTCGCAATCACGTTGTTCCCCCGGACAGCACTATCCGTGAGGATTTTCCTAACTGAAAAAGAGGGTGCACAAACTACTATCACTAAGTCTACAATTCTGATTAATGAGCAGATATTTCGTGTCCTTATTACGATAAGCATCTACGTTTAAATCATTTCCGATCCAACGTGGGAGCGCCATCACCCGTTGGCTTGACGCGAATCAACCGACTATTGTCCGCAACAATAGCTCTGAAATAAGTTTCAGGAAGCGAGTTTTCCTTCAGGAAATTACTTCCAACAAACTAATGTGAAGGCACAATTTGTGAGTAAGAAAGTTTTGAGTGAGTTTTCTATCTGGAGTGGATTCTTGTGTGGGTGATTGCGTTTTTTCAGGTGGGACCCATTTTTCAAACGGAGTGCATGACTTATTATGGGCGGCGAACAAAGCATTACTGTACAGACACATGTACTTTGCCCACAAATTCTCTTTATTGTTACCTCTTCTGATTCTAAGAATGATATTATATTCTCGGTAACCATTGTCTCAACAAAAGCCATTATAATTCATGGCAAGGGCCAACAGTTTTTTGTCAATTGTTTCTTATCAAAAGTTTTCTATTTATGTTATATTTCTTTTTCTATTCTATTTGTGTATTTCTCTTAAAATGTTTATTTCCTAAAAGCTTCTGAAAATCCAATCTGCCAAAAATATTTGCGCAATCGTGATTAATTCGCAATTAAAGTTGGCTAGTTCTTGCCAAAGTTTTGGGATTAGTTAATCCAGGGTGACCTAAGCCCCGTTTAATATTCACTGTCACACTTCACCTTATCCCCAGATTAGATGGTAATACTGCCTGCGAAGATGGCGGGGTGTAATATCATTAGTTGTATTAAGGCTTTCTATCGCTTGTCTGGTGTCTTATTTATGATTAAGAAATTCAGAGGCACAAAGTAGTTATATAATTATGTTACAATGGCAAACCAGTAAGTGACTAAGCTTTATTATAAACAACTGTATTTTTAACTTACTTCCTAAAATTCTTTTTCAGTTTATAATGTATGATTACGGATAAAGAACACTTCAGATTATATCTTATAAAACATTAACATTATAAGCAATACCAGATCATAATTTGTCACTTACAAAAATATTATTAGAAAACCACAAATCACTTTGATTTGTGGTTTTCTAATAACGCTTCAAGTAGAACTCTTTGCAAATCTCGAACACCACTTTTTAATAAAGGTGCCACTTCTCTCAATTCACTAAGTTGATGGTCATGCCTTTTAGTGTAACCAAAAAAAATAACAATTATTGTTATGTCCAGATATGAAGATTTGAGTAAAAAGAGGTATTCAAAAGCCAGTCTGAATGCTTGAGTAATTTAAGCGAACCAGCAAGTTTAATTTAATATTCAGGACAATTCCATTTTATTTTCCCTATCCAAGGCCCTTTCCTAAAATCCCAAGGCGGACCTAACGTTTTATATATCCAAGGAAGTTCACCGAAAGAACTTGTCCCGTCTTAATTAAATGCCGGTACATAAACCTTACCCTTTAGAAAAACCTTCAATTAGACTCATTACGGACATAATACGACAATGCATTCTTAAAATCACATCGACATGCAGTTTTAGACTCTACTGCTCGGCAATAAGGATTTAAAGAGTGAAAATTGTATGCCCTCAACTCCAAATATATTTGTCCGAAATGTATAAGAGTCGACGACAAAAAAGAATGGTCTCTTTAGATTTACTTTATAAGGGCATCGTTAAAGTAAATTGAGGTTAAGGTGGGCAAATACTAAAGTTAACGAGGTACAACCGAAAAAAGTTTGCTACAGAAGAAAATTAGGTAAAGTGATTGCCTTTATAAATCACTGAACTTGGCCCAGGGTCTGATACTAGCAATTTTTTATAAGGCAAACAGACAGGACTATTTTATCATGGAGTAACGAAAGTTATGTCCTGTGCTTGGAGAATCTGAGGCTTACAACATTTCGCGCTAAAACTTATCTTTATATCCTTTCTGGAAACTTTCTTTTTAATTTTTAGAAACTTTACTGATTCAGGGTTTTCATTAACCCCCTTACTTGTTTAGGAATCTTCTGAAAACTCCAACAACTTTAAGCTGCGTTTTTTTGTACATTGGAGTTTAAGTAGAAAGGTGTAAAATATTTTTAAGACTTTTCCGACTGATGGAACAAGTTATACGTTACTTTCGCATTTTCTCCATCAAATATTAAAATCAGTAAGTACATACAAATAGCATCTCGTTTTACTCCTTTTAAATCTCCTCTAAGATGGACCACGTAGTTTGCTAAGCATGAAAAACAGTTTGTTTTTAAAATATACCAGTTTGTGTCAAGCAATCTTTAATTCGATAACCTGCAGGAGGGTATTTCGTGCAGTTTCACATTAGGAAACTTAACTGTGCGGTAAAATAATCGAGGAGTTATAAAAATCAACATGTTAAATCTTTTTATTTACTCTTATAAATGTTTATTTTCTTGCCAGTTATTCATTACATTGTGAAGTAAGTATTATTTTCTTTGATTAGTTAGATTCAGCTTCGAAAATTTTTGAAACAGGCCGATTCGAATTAAACAAACATGACTGAAAAGTTCTAGCTTTTATGATAAACTATTTGAATGAAATGCATTAAGCTACAAAATTCTTTTTTGACGGCTTGTAGAATAAAACAAGTTTCACAGTGAATCCAATTTAGCTAATGCACAGCGCGAAACGTACGTCCGTCTGTTGTGAAACGTTATCCATTTCCATATTTTAGATGAGTCTTTTCACGACTATCCAATAACACGAATGGAATGACTAGACATTGATAGTATATCGATAGCAGACAGAATATTGACACAATATGTACAAAAATAAAACTTCAATAGAATTGGTTTAGTGAATGCCACATTTTAAACAATTAGCCTAGGCAACGAATGATTTTGGATGGAAAAGTCGAAAACAGAAAGTATGACTTAGGAACTTTGTGTGGACTAGTTAGGAGATAAATATACTAAAAGACCTTACCCCTCCGACGTTAGCCCGAGGGTGGGTTTTTTTTTGCGTACATCTCGAAAACGGTGTGTCTTATGAAATTTTGACGTACTACATAATGAAAGCTATTCAAATTTTCTACAACTTTGGCATTCACTTTTTTTATCTATTTCCAATCTTTGCCTATGAGCTTCGAAAAATGGTCGATTTTCAAAAATGTGTAAAATTCTCTGAAGCATGTGTAAGTAGAATTCATTAACTTAGATACAGCACGCATAGAGTACGTAAGATCCGATTTTGTCTCTGTTACTGGCTCCATACCTCAGGTAAGTGTATTTGGCTGTATTCTGTTTCTCGTTTATGTAAACGATCTCTCAAACTCAATACCTTTTGATAGCGTATCTTTTGTAGATGATGTTTCAGTTGTTATATCTTCCACAAATTTAAACTCTCTTGAAAAAGATCTAAACTTGCTACTAGATTCCAGAACATACTGCTTGGATAGTAATAATTAACAACTTAACCTCAATAAAACCAAACTTATCCAATTCAAACCTTACTAAAAAACAGCTCCAGAAAAAACTACTCATATAATGCAATCAAATTAGAAACCCTTAATTCAGCTTCCTCGCTAGGCATTGAAGTAGATTCACATATTACTTGGAAACCATATATCCAAAAACTATCTAGTAAACTTTCTTTTTGCATATTATTATATGCACTAGGACTCTGACTAAAGAGAGTCACTGATTTAAAATCAGCTCTTTCTGCAAACTACGCCTATGCCCACTCTCGACTTTCTTATAGCATCATACTCTGGGGCAATTCTACTGATGTCCAGGATATCTTTGTCCTCCAGAAAAAGTGTATAAGAATAATAGCAAATATACAGCAAACCGATTCATGTAAACCTTATTTCATTCAACTAGATATTCTAACTCTTACTTGCCTATACATATTTGAGGCCTGTAAATTTGATAAAAATAATGAAGATCTATATTCCCCCATAGAAATCATAAGACGCAATACTCGTTACCAAAATAAACTCAAGATACCCTTTTCTAAATTAAAGTTGTACTCGTCTGCACCACACTCTATGTTGTTTAAAATTTATAACCATATTCAAAATAATATAAAAACTATTGAAAATAATGTTAGTGTTGAAAATCAGTTAAAGAATTTTTTGATATTGAAAAGTTATTACACTATTGCTGAAATCTTTGAAGATAAAATGATAAAATTATGTTTATTTAAAAGTACCTAGTGATAATACTTAAACCACCACCTAATCACCTATTTAGTCTGATATGAATGTTTACCAGTGATGCAGCAATTTTTTGAATTTCATATTCCTAAGAAATATGTTCAGTGTTAATTTTAATGTACTAACTTATTGTCTAACTATTGTTGTTGTGCAATTGTCATATTTTTTTTTTGTAAAAGGTTCGAAAATTTTAAGATTGTTGACCCATGTTATTTAATTGTTTTTAATATTCATTGGAATCGTTGCAACGCCCTCACAACAGGGCGTCACATGTACTAACTTACATAAATTGTCAACTTTCCTCTATGTGACACGCAATAAAGATACTGAATTGAATTGTAGTATGTTTGATACCTCAGAACTTTTGACTGGGTGGACCGAATTTGATGATTCTTTTTCTTATTTGAAAGCTGGTGCTTCCCGTGTGGGCTCATTTTAATTTGGTCATGACATTAGCATCTATGAACAAAACCATATAAGTTTTAAATTTGCATTAGGTATGTTTGAAGTGGTTTTTTTTTTTAATATAATAGTATCCTGAAATCCACGATCGCAGCTGAGAAAAGTTTAATAAAGAAATGAATGACAGAAAACGTAATATAGTAGAACACATTTTTGAAAAACTAACATTTTTGAAGCTCATAGCTAGGCAAAGATTGGTGATAAATAAAAAGAGTGAAGGTCAAATTTGTAGAGAATTTTATCAGCTTTCATCATATGAAAATTTCGTACGACGCACCGTTTTCAAGATGTAAGCAAAAACACAAAAAACGGGACCTTCTTTGCCCCCCCCCCACCTCAGGCTCACCTCGGAGGGGTAAGGACTTTTAGTACGTTTATCTCCTAACTAGTCCAAAGAAAGTTTCTAAGTCAAACTTTATGCTTTCGACTTTTCCACCCACATCCTTTTGTGAGCATTCATTGACTGGACTAAATATAGACTATTTTTTGCGGATAATTGGGCAATAAACAATAAACTTTACATATTATAGATAACAGTAACATTTGATAAACCTAAAAATATTATCAATTATTATACTCGTACTAAGAATCAAGAAAGTGATCTAAATCGTTTTATCTTATTTCAAATGCCAAGAACGTTCAAATGTATGTTTTGCTTTTAGACCATGGCTCACGGAAAAATGAATTATAGGCTGATCAAATATCAGTTAAAAAAAATTGTTTTCACATCACAAAAGTGATCAAATTAATTCCAGCTTTACAAATATTCCGTTGTTTGAAGGTTAAGTAGCTGCTAGGGTAGAACATCATACAACAATAGCAAAGTCAAGGAATAATGACTCCTCAGTGTTTGTAAGAGCTAATGTTTGTGTTGATTATTTGCGTTTGAGTTGTGGGAACCAGGAAACTTCAACATATTTGTATTTGAACGTATTGACAAACAATTTGCGGGTGTATTCATGAATATGCTAACGAGTTTTTTCTTTCGTCAATATGAAACTTTCTAATCATTTACGACTTGTATTTGCTCATTTCTATGAGTATTTCATATCGAACATTTTTCGGTGACCAAAAATAACAATCAGAGTGAATCCACGTTAACAAAGCTGCTAGCAATGAAGGTCATACATTTTTCTATACTCATTGTCTGTATCATTGACATAACTTAAGCGCAGGCCATACTTAGGCGGGAGCGGTATTTTACCGGACTTACCAGTTGACGCACCGCTCCCGCCTTTGTACCGCTTTGTGTGTGCCTGGCTTAAATGCAATGTCGGTTGCATATCGACACTGATACACCTGAATAACACCGTTTCTAGATTCTCACGGACTATTACTTTGATTCACTTTGCTTAATCTCTCATTCGATCAGAAAAATCGGTAGAGTTAATAGTATTCATTTCTAAGATGTTCAAAAAAGCTTTGAAAATATTAGTTTTGATAGTGATTATGTGGATCGCGTCGTTAGTGACTATAATTAAGGAGTTTCGACTTAGCCGTATGGAGATATTGGATGATAATCGAATTTACCATCAAGCACTGAATAATTTTCGTAACAAGTACTGGACTGAAGGTATAAATATTAGTGCATCTGGATTTGAAGGTAAATAAATAATTATAACAGAGCAAGAGAATCACACTAGTAGGTCTAACTGTGAGGAAATTTTGTCACGCGTAAACACGAGAAAACTCGGCTAGAATTGACTGGCGCGAGAAAAACCAAAATTTATTGAATGCTAATGTGACGTTCGTAGTCACATGGTAGATATTATAGTGTAACTGCTTACTGTGCCAATGCCTAGAACTATACCAACCAAAAGGTTAACATATAATTTAACTTTTACAGTGTGGCAACTACTAGAACCTGTCAATTTAAGTTTGTCAATTGATGATCGGCTATCAGCGGTTGCTAGTTATGATATCCCACCAGGTAGGTTATGATTGATTATCAGCTGTCCTTTTCCCACTTTTTTATTTATTCAACAAACAGCTGAAATTACTTTTTGTTTAAAAATATTAACTTAAGAAAGAAAAGCTTAATTTATATAATATCCAGCATTGATTCGTGAACTGCTCTTTAAAAAATGTGCAGTCTATTAAGAATTTGTTAAGAAAAGTGGTAAGAACGGATAGCAAAGGCTATTGGATTCTGTCTCGCCTAATACCTGAATCAAGAGGTTTTGGTTCTTTAGATCCAAATATACAGGTGTGATTGCAAAAATGACGAAATATTAATTATAATTCTAGGTGTAGATGGAAGACCCGTACTTTTGAACGCAAAAGTGAAAAATTCTCTCAAAATTCAAATCAAGCAAGGTTGGAAAGATCACGCTTTCAATCAATTTGTAAGCGATCTTATACCTCTCAATAGAAGTCTTCTTGACGTTCGACATAAATGGTATGAATATGAGGTCACACAACAAAATACACTAATTAATGGAAATTTGATCATAATTCGAGTACGTTATCTTTGTTTATGAACAAAATGAAATCTTTTGAATTATAACCTTGTTTATTTTAGTATTTTACAGTGTGTGTTTTCATATCGAAGGATAGGAAACTTAAAAAAATCTAATTTCAGACCTTGAAAGTGCTGCCTGATTTCTTCAAGGTCCGAAATTAGATTTCTTCTAGTCTTCTATCTTTCGATTAGAAATCTTTTAAACTTCAGTTACTTGATATTACTATTTTCAACCATGAGTTTATTTTTATAACAGGTGCCAACAACAAAACTATTCCAAGATCCTACCTGTGGCTTCAATAGTGTTGTGTTTTCACAACGAAGCCTGGTCTACTCTCATGAGAACAGTTCACTCAGTTTTGAATAGATCACCGGATCATCTTTTAAAAGAAATTATTCTGTTCGATGACTTTTCAAAGATGAGTAAGTTACAAAATGCACAATTTGAACGTATTCCTTTTTTATACAATTATTTTGACATTTGATATCCTGTAACTGACTGACAAACAACCTATGGTTTCCTCAGCAGTTTTAGGTCAGATTTTCTAAATAGATTCAAATATTATCTGGATATTTAACGTTAATTTTAGGAAGTAATTAAAATTATGTTAATTGGTTCTAAACATAATTACTGCTTTTCATTAATATGACGAAGAAAATTTCAATATAGTTACCAATTAGGTAGTATTAGAATGATTGATACCTGTGAAAGTAATATGGCTTTCGTCGAGCACTGTGCTGTTTTTTAATGTTTACTGTGCCGCTGTTATTGACAAAGTAAAATTATGTTCTTTAAGTTACTAAAAGTCTGCCACATAAGGCTTTTTAACATTTTTCTAAGTTAAATAATTTAATTATTTAAAGCTTATAAACATATTCACCATCTGATCATCAACTTTTAAGAAATGTGTAACTTATAAGTTTAAAGAAACAATATTCCAGATCATTTAGGAAAACCTTTGGAAGATTACATCCGAACGCTACCCAAGGTCATATTAATACGTGCGCGGCGTCGTGAAGGACTAATAAGAGCAAGAATGATAGCTATAAAAGATGTAACGTCTCCAGTAATAGTCTATCTAGACTCCCACTGTGAATGTACTGAAGGTAAAATTTAATTAATTTTATTACAATACATATCCACAATTCATGTCAGTGCTACGAATTCTGGTTGCAATATATAAGCATCTTTACATGACCCGTAGTATGGAAAGAGTCCTATAAAAAAACTAGATAAATCCTTTTTAATTTTCAGGTTGGCTAGAACCTCTATTGGATCGCATTGCTCAAAACAAAACCACAGTTGTAAGTCCTATAGTAGACCAAATTCAAGATTCCACTTTCGAATATATTGATCAAGACGAGAATGACCTTCGAATCGGTGGATTTAACTGGAATTTGAAGTTCAAGTGGATTGGTATACCTAGCAATATTTTATCTGAACGAAAACCACCTGCGGCTCCTATAAAAACCCCAACGATTTCTGGAGGACTCTTTGCAATAAGCAGAGATTTCTTCACAAGATTGGGTTTGTACGATGACGGATTCGAAATTTGGGGCGCAGAAAACCTAGAATTATCTTTCAAAACGTGGATGTGTGGCGGTTCCTTAGAAATAGTACCCTGTTCTCACGTCGGCCATGTTTTTAGAAAGAGAGTGCCTTATAAAGGGCAAGATGGATCGTTGAAAAAGAATACCGCAAGATTAGCAGAGGTATTGTTTATTGCTTAGAGAGCTATTTGTTCTTAAGATAAGTAAAGATGCAGCATTTTGAAGAACTTATAACATAACACAACCTATACCAACTATCACTTCTAATTTCTGTTTTAAGAGTTTGATCTCCGAGCTAACTTAAGAGTCATGATCTTTACTATGTAACCATTAAATATTTTTGTTAAGTTATATTCAACTTGTGCACACTTAAAATGTAGTATATTATACATAGTTGATTTTGTAATAAATAGGTATGGATGGACGACTACGCCAAGTACTATTACGTGACCATTGGAAGAGATAAAGTTAAGTATGGGAACGTTTCGAGCCGCGTACAATTGCGCACAAAACTGAAGTGCAAGCCGTTCCAGTGGTATTTGGAGAATGTTTACCCGCAGCTCGAGTTGCCTGATAACTACGTTGCTAGTGGACAGGTCAGTTTCTGACATTTCTTTTTTGTTCTGTGTCTTACCAAACACTTTTGTTATTTAATTCTAATTTATGTGTATTTTCGTATAGTGGCGGTCTTATGCGATTGTCCAAACTGCTCGTTGAGGCAGTTTAATATTTGAAAGACAAAAAAAAAATTCTTTTTTTTTTAGTTTTAACATAGTGGCGTCATGCGCGTATAATTGCAGTGCCCTTACAGGGTGCCATATGTAATGTCCTGTTAAATTAATTTTAGATCTTGTATGTACCATGTGGCATGCAATAAATAAATAAATATATAAGGAATTAATTCTCATATTTGCTTCTAAAGTCTACCTTCGCACAAGTTCCCAGAAAAACTAACTGTTTACTGGTTGCCGCAAGATCCATTGTTCTACTCAATCATATTAAAGCAACTCTTATGACGAAATAAAACTATTACCTAATAAAAATATTACAATGCACTACGTATGCTCCTTTGCAGATATACAGCGAGAGTAATTACGCTGGATGCTTTGATGCTAAGGCTCTTTCTGATGAGATCAGCTTATTGCCCTGCCATTTACAAGGAGGAAATCAGGTGAAAACTTGATTCTTTAGAATCATAGTCCTAAAGCAAGATAAAAAAAGAAACTTTTTTTAGACAATTTCAAGCAATACGCAGGGAATTGAAAGCCTAAAAAAACCAGACTAAGCAGATGTTTTTTTTTCGGAATAACAAACAACTATCTCATATTATGTGTCTGTGGCTAAGTGTTTTGTAGAAACAGTGGATCGGTAAAGATAAATGTCACCAGTTTTAGCGAACTGAACAGTTGGTATGCCTGCTGAAGTCAAAAAAAGTCAGCCGAATTCTCAAAGGCAACTTGACAAATAGCAGTGAAAGTCATCACTAGCTTTGCATACTCTCTCACAATCCGCACTAAGCTCGTGTGTTAGTTTCGCTTACAAGATCTCATGGTTAAGGCACACCCTGTGCTTTGATATACTCAAACTATAATGTAGTTATGTTAATAAAGTACTGTTCACACATGAAATTTAATAATTAAGACACTAAGATGCAGCAAAAGAAGCTAAAATACGAAACTCACAAACACCTAAAGTAAATAACTTTACAGCCAGGTGTCTGGGATACTATTGCTAGAATTTTAATGCTTTCTTGAAAATTTGGGAAATATCTTATTCCAGTACTGGTTGTATACGAAAGACGGAGAAATAAAGAGGGACGACATGTGTCTAGACTACTTCTTCTCTTTGCTCGCGCTAAACATTTGCGGGCGCTCGTCCCAAGTTTGGATATATGACACTAAGGTAAATTAGATTCTTACTGAAATTTATGCCCTGTGGAATTGCTATGACCTGCTTTAGTCGTCTGGAATGAGATAAGTGCTGAAATATTTTCAATGAAATTACTTTTACTACATTTTTTTTTTAGTTCCTAACTTGTGTTTTTAAATGATTTGGGTTGCACTTTACAACTTATTCTTGTGCTCCACATTTTATGTGAGATTTATTTCATGAATAAGTATAGAATATTTTTCTGTAAAAATCAATGGACAGTATGTAATGAAGCGACATACTTACCTAACCACAAAAAATACTATCTGAGCCTCTAAATATTCTAAAGCCGTGAAAATTATTTTATGGCTGACATATTAGTTCTGGGACGCATTTCAGTATTTTTAGTTGCTCGTTTATTATTTGTCAAAATCAATTCCTATGTAGAATAAACGATACAGAATAATGCGAGAAGAACATTCCTTAAAGGACAGTGCCCAAGTTGGCCTATGAACCAACAAACATTTGAAATTTGTCATTATTCTGGCCATGATTTAAGACATAATCATCACATATTAGATTATCACGGACACTTCTGATTTTTGATATTAAAATTAAAAATACTGAAAACTATTTATCGTACGGAAACATTTTTTTAATACCATTTATGCTACGTTTGTCTGTGCCCTCTGTTGTTTAGCCATCGCAACAATATTTTAATTTACTTTGTATTGACAAAAGATGCCTTGTATGTGCAAGAAAATGTAGTTGTGAACTTACTAAAGGCTCTTTAAAATTAGTAATAGTATATTACTGTCAATGCGATAGATGTTTAATCAACTTTTCATTTAAATCAGATTATACACTGGCTTAAATCAGCTTTGTACATACGAAGCCAAAAAACATAAGTTAATGACGTTTGGTTGACTTGACACTTCAACGCAAAAAAAAATACCGGCCGGCATCTGTCTGTCTTGTATTTTTCGCTTTCAATTTGCAATGCATTGTTTTTATATTAATAATTTTATTCTTACGACTCGGCTTAAAAAACGGACGGTGATGGCTCTCTGTACAGAGAGAGGATTTAACCGTTTAAAGACTTTGGAACCTGCACATAGCTAACTCAGCGATAATTACGGACTTACGATCATCGCAATGGAATCAACATTTTGTGTGAATTGTGGCTCAGCTAGTGGTTCCATGGTACCGGCAGAAGTGGCAGATCAACAAAATATGTGCTTGAAGAACATTAGTCCCACGCACTTAAATAAAACTCCGCATTATATTATTAAATATAACCTCAAAATTTTTAAGTTTTTTGATATTTAACGGGTTCTCAGAAGTGTCCGTCCATAAGCTACGTTTTGACACTAAAGTGTATGTATTTATGAACCCTAAGAGGTATTTTTAATGACTGTTGGTTCTTAGGCGGCAATGTATGGGCGAATGTACACTATCCTTTGTATCTGTTTGTATTCGACACAATCAAGTGAAACTACTTGAGGGATTTTAGTGAAATTTTGACTTCAAACTATACATATTTGTTCCAGACTAAACATTTAAGGCATATGGATACACAAAAATGTTTGCAAGTGGCCAAATTTTCAAAGAAGCTAAAGTTAGTGTTAGAAAACTGTTCAACGGCAAGCACTCAGATGTGGATAATGGAAAACTTCCTGGTGGACCGATTAACACCAGAATTGCAGGTTTACGCAAGGAGGCATTAGGTTATTTTCACATGACGGCAGTGGTCAGTCCCGTAAAATGAGGGAAGCAAGCTACTGATGAAAAATAAACTGCAAAAATTAAACGCGTACTCTAAATTAGGAATAAGTTTATTAAGGACTCAAAATTTGAAACGACGTCAAAAGAAATAATAGGCCGCTAATAAATATAATATAAATATAAATAAATAAATATAAATATGCGCCAGACAACCACACCTCTTGTAATGGTCTCGAAGTAGGGATTAATATCCCTGTGTTACGAGGTACCACACAAGGAAATAAGCCAGGGGCGTCTCCCAGCACACCCAGACCCGAGTCAATTCAGAAAAGATCGTTTCCTGAATTGACCCGACCGGGAATCGAACCCGGGACACTACGGAAATCGGAGCGAGAAACCGTGCTTCAGTGCACTGCGCCAATCGTGAATCAATGAAGTGTTGTTTTTGATTTATTTTAAGGTTTGTTTATTTTTCTATTTAAAATAACTAAATGATTCTGAGATGTTACCTGGAGTATACATTTTTGTATAAGTAACCCAACTTAAAGCACTGTATGCCTGAATATTTTAAACAAAACAACTAAGGATCAATAAATCTTCAAAGAGTTCATTTAATTTCTCCAGTATCTTTCCCGATCATCACATACTGGCCAAATAACCATTGGATCCCCTGGAAAGACTATTTCATAGAATGGAATAATTTATCCGAATAGGTTCAAGGGCCTTTACCCTTGCAATAGATTGCGACGAACATAACCTCCTCCTTGTTTGATGGTGGTTAAAAAGCGAAAGATGACAATGCCTGAAGAGCACGATCGGGACTATTCCCGATGAAATAAACGGGAGCCCGTAGCCTGTAGCAGTTGCACCTCCCCCTTCGCACACTGAATTCTCGCAAAGATGAAGAGAGTTCGCTATGTGTGACATCTTCGCTTTATTTAGCTTCTTTACTCATACATCTATGGTACTTAGAGTCACAACGTTTTACAGTTTTGCGAGGCGTCCTCGCCTCGAAACGTATACTCAAAAAATTTTGAGCAAATATTTTTTTATTGTAATTATGGCGATTTATATTCCTGTGTATGAATACAAATGTGCTCATATCTCACTCAGTCAAACAAAATTCTGAAATTTTCAGGCTCATATTTATGTCGGTCAAAGGGCATTTTACGGCCATCCTACTGTCCCTTTTCTAACTTAACACCTAACCGCAGAAAGGGTGGCCATATTTGTGCTTCACATTATCGTGGTTTTAAGGAAAGTATTCTCGCAAAGGATATATTTTACTTTGAGCGAATAACAAATGGTGGGGCCAGTGAAATTTGAAGTTATGCAAAATAGATCCGTTTTTTGTACTGAACCAGGAAGGACAACAAGGGATGAAACCAGAATCTTTTTACTTAAATAGGAACCTACTGTAGGTACTGCTTATCACTTCACTTCATAATAATTAAACAATCACAGGTATTTTGGCACGGTGGGTAGAGGTCCTGCCTACACTGCCGATGGTTTTGAGTTCGATATGTTTAGCTGTATCATTTATAAAAGGTTAATATTTAAGTATGTTCATCAGGGTCTGATTCATAATAGTAGTATTTTTTTTAGTTACGAGTACCATTCTGTAACAAGTCATAAAAAAATTAAAATGCAAAATATATAAAAAAAATTGCATCGGCCGGGAATCGAACCCGGGCCGCCCGCGTGGCAGGCGAGCATTCTACCACTGAACCACCGATGCTTACAGATTGCGGTCGAAAATAACAAATACATAAATATGCGTTATCACTAGAAAGGCGCATGATGAGCTCGCGCGCAATAGCTCGCATCGTGACCTAGTTAAATAAACTGATGATACTCGATGGTTATGTTACTTACTGCCACGATAATATTGTTAAACTCAGAATATCGATGTTCTTGAGTAAATCTAAAGTAAAGTTAAAATGCCTTCAGTGAAAGAGACGGTTGCTATACCTCAATAGTTTGCCCGGAGATATACGATTTGAAACGGACAAAATAAATTTAAAAGTAAAATTGATAGTATTTACCATCTGTCATAGCTTCACAAGTAATATTATTTCATTCATATTTAGTTTAATAATTAATCGATCCGTCGATCGAGCTTGAAATACAGGGCTACTTTATAAACACCATCTAAATTGAATTATGAGGATCTATGGAGAAAATAGCAAAATACGTACGTAATTTTTCTGTTTGACAACCTTCAGTACTAAAATGTTGAGTTATTAATGATAATATAACTACTCAATAAAAAAATCACTAGTTTCGTTTGATACTGCGTGACAGGAGTGGCGGCTCGCAGCCTCTCAACTCCCCGTCCGCGCTTTCTTCAGAAGTTGAAATTTAATTTTGACTGAGTAACCACGCCGCACGAATAATCTGTTCGAAAAAAGTATAATAACGTAAAAGTTATAAAGACTTGCCCTTTTAAAAAAAGCTATTTTCGACTGATGCCTAATGTCTAGGAAAATTTTGGATGGTGTTTATAAAGTAACCCTGTATAACAGTTCGTTTCAAGCTCTCATCATAAACGTCGCATGAAAAGAAGTTCGAGGTTTATTATTATGTCCGAGTACACCAATATCTCTTAAAGTTTGTACTCTATGTACGCTAATATTTACGACAGTCACTAAGTACATAAATTTAGTTTATTCGTGTATTTACTTTATTATTTTTTCATTATTCAAAATCCAATATTTTACAGTCATTGGTCTGAAAATTTTGCATTAACGAAATAAAGGTAGCGCAAATAATTCATCGTTAATTATTATCTTCAGAGCAAACTGAAATTAATTTCGCTCACCGTCATAAGCTCTGTTTGTTATAATGATAAATATGGCAATTACACCAGCTTCGAGACTTAGGCTGTGTACACACCGCCGTGGTAAGCGGTCCACGTCATAATTAGTCAAGGCCTAATTACTTGTTAGTACAATAAATACGATATAATAAGGAATAATGAATGCAATGAATTTTAGAAAGAATAATTTAATAATCGGTTTTAAAAAAATTAAACATTTTTAGTGGTTTATTGAGTAAACTTTTGGAGCACTACGCTAATATTCAGAAATGTAAGCCTCAAAGTAGTTAATTTATATTGAATTAAATTTTATGTAAAACCAGTTTTGTTTATTCAGCCTTTTAAGGAAGTATCTAATTGTTTAACACAGCATTACGTCTCCTAAAGTTTTGCTAAACAACATTTTTTACCAGTAAAATTGAATTCGATTTCTAAAGTTTATTTTATTTAGGTGAAATTCAGTTTTGTTAAAGTGTATTTAGATAAGTAATGTTTGTAAAACCTTTCACAGAATTAATGTAAAGTTCAATTAATTGGAGTCAAGCTGCCTGTCCCTTGACGCGGAGCGGAGCTGAGCGAAGTAGTTATGCCGAGTAGAGTTGCGGACGTGTTTTTCCACTGATTCGGGGCTAAGGCGCAGGACGGAGCGAGGAAGTTATGTGGAGCTGACGGACTGGCCAATTCATTAATTAATTTATTCAGAATAGATACACAGACAGATTACCATCGATACATGGGCATACATAATATTTTAAATAAACTAGGCTAGATAGTAATCCACAAACAGTGTACACATCATGGCTGATTGTGCGGAGCTAAGCTGAGTTTACGTGAATCCGGTTTTTTCGGCTTCTTAACACCATTCTGCATCCCTGATCTGTTTTGCTTTTGTACGGTTTTAAAAAGAAATTCACATATCTTTGTCTACTGCAGCAGAACAAAGATTTCAAGCAAACCTATTGTTTAATTTCGACACAGCTCCGCTCCGCTCCGCAACAGTGGACAGGCAGCCTATAAACCCAAACGCAAATATTCAAGAACGCAAAAATGGACAATATTCAGATGAAATAAGAACCTGGCCATTAATAACGACTCTTTTGAAAAAGTGTGAAGCTTTATTTGCAGCTTAAGGTAATTGTGGTTACAAAACAAAATATTTCGGTGCCACGGATTTTCTGTCAGCCCTGCGTCACTGGGACGCTGTTTTCATTCAATCTAAAGATTTATTAGTCTTCGAGGCTCCGGTCTAGTATCTGTATGTCTTTTTGATTTTAATGAAAGAAAAAAAATGAGTGAAAATAAAACAACATCAACGCCTAAAATCTAGTTCACATTAATTATTTTTAATAATTTAAATCAGCGTGTGTTATGCATTATCTATGTCATAATGCTTGGTAATAATGTGAGTTATCTAGTTTTTTTTGTGATAGTTCACAACATCATCTGCAGCCCTAAGAAGTTTACTGCTGGACGTGAGATAACGTGAAACGATCATAATCAACACTCGTGGTTTTCGAATACTGGAAATCATTTATGTAAAGTGTTTTAAACAATAAATATTAATAAAATTAGAATTAAAAAAATTAATGCAAAAAAATTAGATTGGGTTGGCTTGGATTTTGTATACTAAGTCAAATCGCCTGAATAGTTCTATCTTCAGCTATGTTTTCTAAATATATATTTTTTCTTATGATAACCCAAGAGGCCTTGTTTGAGGTCATTTTCACATGGCGATGTGGTCGACGAGGTTTCCCAGACATGAATCTCAGCCGATTACGTAGTAAAATTTAAACGTCTTTGGCAGCCCAATGAAACAAGTCCTCGGCTAGCTTTTTAACTCCAGTGCGGATTACGTTGGATTGTACTGTGTGATTTTTTGCAGGCAAATAAAAAATGATCTTGTTTTTCGGTACTATTTTGTTGATAAATAAAGGTCAAGCTCTATTTTACCACATCTCACTCGTATTTCAGTAAAAATATTTGCGCATACAATTTGTGAAAAGTTGTAGATTTTAAGCTGAAATGGAATTTGCATTTAAACCTCGTACTTTTTAAACTTTTTGATGAACCCTTTACGTACTGTACAGTCCGAAGCAATACTATGTTGTATATAAAATAACATCCCCTATTTCAACGCCTTCAAATCTGGTTTTCGCAGTAAAAGGTATCCAAATGCCCTCTAAAAAACTCAAGTCTACTGCTGTACCTTTCTTTAAAATCGGTTCAGTGGTTTAAACGTAAAAAAGTAACAGACAGACTGACAGAGCTACTTTTACATTTAATAATTTAAGTTAGGATAAAGATATCACACGCGTGGTGCTGATGCTGAGGATTGGTTTTTGTAAAGGTTGACCTGTCCCCCGATTCAGAACAAAGTTATCGACCGATTCGGTTATTTTCTTTAATTTTTAATTCACTTTTTAGTATGGATAGTTTTTTATATAATTCATTTTATAAAAACTTAAGGCCTTAGGCTTTAACATATAAAAATATTGATTGCTACTGTTAAGCGGTTTATTTACTATAATTAAAACAAACTTACCGAATCGGTCGATAACTTCGTTCTGAATCGGGGGGCTGAACGTCTACCACGAGTGGCCACTTTAAGTTGATATTATCGTACGCGTAAAAAAATTGTATTGAGATGACACATGACATGACAATGTCAAATGCCAATACATTTTTTTACGCGAACGTCAACGTAAATTTATAGTGACAACTCATGGTAGACGTACTGATCTTCGTACAGACGAGTCAAAAAGTGAATTTTGCACTTGCTGACCTGCATGCCGAGCACCTGACGAGTATCAACAACATGATTTACTATCTCTAAGGGGCCAGGATAATTAATGACCCAGTTCACGATTGTACAGTCAAAATCATAAATATCTATTCATTACCAAGGCTACACAAATATCTGTACTTAAGTTCGTTCAGACCTCTATGTTGACTTGTACAGATATTTACGGCAAATATTTTGTACAGAAGCCTTTGGAACATACAGATATTTCTGCTTTTGACTGTACCTTGCATCAATTCTCTAAAACTTGAGTCATGTACGGCACGTGGCTGTTACAAGTTTTCTTAAGAATTAAGCAATATTAACTGCTTAATTCTTAAGAAAGTTATACTTTACAAATTTTGCTTCAGACCTTATTTGAATAGAATTTAATTAACACAATCTTCCACTCAATTGAACAGATAACAAACTACAAAATTCTCGCCATAAATCCTACAAATTACTCCTCATAGCTATTTGTGTCTATTTAATTAAAGTCTAATGGGTAATTTAAAGCTCTTTACTCCGCGATTGTACCTATAGAGTAAGTACCCGATCTCTAATCAAGTATCATTATTCTGTTTGAAGCAAATTAAAGTGAATAAGAGGCTAATCAGAAATGAGCTCAATAATTTAGTCCTTATGGTGATATTTTCAAAAGCAAAGGTTATCTCTATGTGGTCAGTCTCCCGCTTAGATAGTACATGGGATTAGTACTCCAGTGTGCTTTAAAATACTCAGAATCAA
The DNA here is from genome assembly GCA_947369235.1 of Udea olivalis. Lineage (NCBI taxonomy): Eukaryota > Metazoa > Arthropoda > Insecta > Lepidoptera > Crambidae > Udea > Udea olivalis. The sequence goes on from OX376351.1 coordinate 14,391,658, forward strand.
GTACAAAAGGATTCTGTGCTATACAACCTGGCCGCAAAGTGGACACATTAGCCGGACTTTGTGCCAAATTGGCCGAGATTGTGGTCAAGCGGGTTTCGCTTTTGTGAGCTACTTATACTATTGTAACGAATTTAGTTTAAATCATTTGTATTTGAAATATTCCTTACACTGTTTCTTTAAATTCGACTTTAGTTAAAAGTGTTTTTTCATTTCTTTTACATGATAGTTTCCCTTTGTGTCATGCTCTCCAGCAGAGCCACCTTCATAGATCTCAGTCATTTTTTTTCTTAAAACAATGTTCGTCGAACGTATAAAGTGTACATGCATTGTATAATATAACCATACGCATACATACTATACAGCTTAACGGAATAATGGACGTTTAATGTGGCTCTGCTGCGGAGCATACTCTCTGGCAGAGTCATATAGAAAAAGTACTCAGGATAGATATAAAGCACTGGTTTTTATGGAAACTGATGTACAAATATTGTTTGTTGTGTACGTGTTAAAAAAACGCTTATAAAGTCAGTAGTTTTTGCTATTATCACTTTGTTAAAAAAATTGTATAAAACGCCTAGTTATATTCATTAGCAAATAGCTGCTATTTTCTAGGAGAGGCCCCCAAATACGGGGAGGCACTGGCGGGGGCGGGTTGCGAAATCTTTCTTGTGGACCCCGCCTCGCCACTAATGAGTTGAGAGTGTATAGTGTGAGAGTGAAAATTATAATAATATTGTTTCTAATTTAATTTAATGCCGAATTCTCTTGCACAAATTGCTAATTAATATAAACAAGCGTTTTATAAGAAAATTTTAGCAAAGTGAAAATTGATAAAACCTCTGACTTGATAAGCGCCTTTTTAACACGTACTTAATAAACAGTATTCGTACATCAGTTTTCATGAAAACCAGTACTATTTATCTATCCTGAATACTTTTTCTAGGTAGCTCTGCCAGAGAGTATGCTCCGCAGCAGAGCCACATTCAAAGTCCATTATTCCGTTAACCTGTATAGTATGTATGCGTATAGTTATATTATACAATGCATGTACACTTTATACGTTCGACGAACATTGTTTTAAGAAAAAAAATGACTGAGATCTATGAAGGTGGCTCTGCTGGAGAGTATGACACCTCCCTTTTGGGTAATTTTTAAATCTTTGTGATTGCAAACGGTAATAAAATGTCGTTATTACATTAATTGAAGCTCACTCAAATCACATTTGGCTCAAAGCTGAGTCAGTTGTATGGCAGCAAAATCTTCATGTTTATTATAAAGTTATTAACTTTGAAGTTTCATTTTATTTACGATCATAAAGTATTCACATCTAAATCGTAACTGTGCAAAATTCTGTTCTTGATTTAAGGGTCAAAATATACAGGGTGTCCCAAAAAGAAGTGTCAAGCGGAAGCCCACAGAAAGAGCACCCCTTGGGGTACCCGAATCACCCCCATGTATGTTCCGCGATTGTTCATAGTTTTCGAGTTATGATATGTTTTTTGAATTTCTGAAAACTTCGGACCTAAAAGTTTAAATTTTTTATTTTTTAAAAAGTAGAAGACTTCAAATTATTCATCAACCGTATTTTTGGTTTTATACCAACATTTTCATCATTTTGGTCAAAGTTATGAAACTGATTATTTTATGCATCAAAGTACAAATAAGGATGATTCAGTTGGGCAAAGAAAAAATTAGAAAAGTCTTCTTTTTGGGACACCCTGTATATAACGAATTTCAAAAAGCTATTACATGTTTGAAGCTGCGTGTTCCTGAAAAATTCCCTCGAGCTTCTTAGGTGTTCATTTGGTTAAAATATCAAATGACCAGTTATAAGGAACTGTTTTACAATACATCCATAATTACCTACGTATATCCTATTAAATACCGTAACAAGACGTTGTAAATGATATTTGCGGAGGCTTTATATCAGCCACCTCCTGAATTTGACACATCCTTAGGGATTTCAACCCAGAAACCTAATGTGAAGGCCAGGTACATAAATCTCTTAACACACTGGATGTAGGGTAGTCACTAGCTTTATCTGATAGTTGAAATAAGAGCTATGAGCTAGAGTATGAATTAGAATTTGAACCACATTCTAGTCAAATTCAACATAATATTTGGTGGACGACCAATCGTCTGTCGATGCACCGGCTGACTGTAAATTGTATTGGTGTTCTATTGTGTCTAGCACATACTACAGACTAGGGAATAATGATTATAGATGACTACCAAGAAGCCATTTGAAGCTTAAGACTTTTAAAATGCTTTTTCGAAACCATAGACCTAAACATTTTATACAGTCTCACATAAAGAGCATTGACAATGTTCTTATTCGTGAACCCTAAGGCTGCTTTTCACCAGAGATTTGCTACGCTATGTTGCTGTGGATGGGTTTGATATCCACCAATCACATTCATTTGTCCACATAGTACAGCGCTGGTGTGAAGATACTATTAGCTATGTATTTAATACGACGCGTATTGTGGGTGCTTGCTATGGCGGCGTGATATTGATGCGTGCTCTGTGTGCCTTCCCCACTAATGATACATCGCATAGCTCTAAATGCACATCTTCCTCGCACAGGTATTTAGCGGCGGTGTATCTTCGAAGCACATCTTACTCGATCCGTTATATAGCACAGCGTCAGTGGTAACGGTCTTATAGTTTCAAAGCTTAGCTTGCACATCCTCGCTGCAAAGCTGCACAGCACACATCTGGTGGAACAGCAGCCTAATTATCAAATATTCAAGTCTTTACTGTCCGAAATGTCATGCCGCCCCCGCCACTTACCGGTAGAAGAGGTCGACCCCAGAAGCGGTGGCTCGACGACATTAAAGGGTGACATGCGTACCAACAAACTCACCACTGAGGATGCACATCACAAGAAAATAAGAAAGGCGGACCCTCGGACCCCACACACCAGTGTGGGTTCACAACCGGGATAGACCGCACGGATGGTGATGATGATGACTGTCCAAAGTATTATTAGACACAAATGCACTACATCACTAACAAATGTGAAATCAGCTAAAGGCTGGAGCCAATTATGTTCATTTTCTGATAGCCAGTCTAGAAATATCTCATTTTTGTTGGTAACAAGTTTGAAAGTTTTCCTTTTCCTGATAAGTCGATACCGGCTGCTACTGATAACGAGGCTAATGGATTGAGTTCCCCTCAGAAATATCCACCGAGCTTTGCTAGGAGGCCAGTAATGCAGTTTTATAAGAGACGTAAACTAAACTACGGTGCTAGTTCTTAAAGAAATTAAAATAACGTCAGATAATAAAATAATGGTTTACAATTTTAGAAAATCACTAACACAATAACATTTTAATCCTTCTTGTTGCATTTTAACTAATTCTAATAAAAACGGGTTTTTGCAACGAAACAAAACATGAAATCATATGGTGAATCACATGATGACATGCAATTGTCGCCGAAATGTCGAGAAAATAGGTTAAACAATTTACCGTAGTTTTGTTTCGTTGCAAAAACCCTTTTTTATTAGAATCACTAACACAATTATGAATACCTATTGCACTAAGTTACAAAGTATATAATTGGCAGGCTTAGTGTCAAAAAAACATTTTCACGAAGGCAATTTGATAGTAAAAGTAGGAATGGGAAAATGGGACATTGAGCTGCCTACAACCTTAATACACACTTACCGAATGGTAGAAATAATGCTTATTATGTAAAGCATATTACGTATAATATCAAGACACAAAACACTACTGAGATTTCCTTTGTTCCGACGTGAAAACGTAGCACAGTCAGCGTAGTTAGATAAGATAAGATGATACCTAGCGACGCTAAACTGTATGTATATTAAATTTATTTGAATTAAAAGAAGGTAAATAATTAAAGAAGGCAATAGGTAAATTGCAAAGTCCACACAATTTACCAAAACTGCCATGCAGAAGTCTAGGTACCTACGAACACAAATTACGCGTGCGGCGCGGCGCCGATGACTGATAGTCCGCTTAAAACAAACCCGCCATTTTGATCACGCACACAGACACAGTGAGTTTACAGGCGATACTTGTGAGCTTCAGGCAGTCGCCCAGTCGCACTGTCGCGAGTGTTTTTGTTTTTGTCGAACTTGGTGCAATTTTTCACGTTATGAATTTCGTTTTTGGCCGGTTCTGTCAAGTAGATATAACCTACCTGCTTCATTTTTTAAAATTCAGAGCGAATATAGTTACTACTATTCCGGGTTACTACCCGGAAGTATAGTAGAACCCTGTGGTCACGCAAGTTTATTAAAAAGGTACTAGCGGTCCTTCTGTGAAGTCTTTATTTTGTGGTACGAGTGATTGTTACGATTTTCGGAGGTTTACATTTTTGTTTGCTTCTAAATGTTGTTTTTTTTATAATGTAGCCTCTGGTACCTTTAGATAAAGCTCTGCATTTATTAGTACACATTTTTTTTCAAATAAAAAACTCGTTTCGAATTTGATGTCACCTAGTTAGTCGTCACAATATAGCGATAGACTGCAAAGGAAGCGAGATTCCAACGCCCGATTTTAGTTGGTAATAGTTAGTGTTATATTCATCATTTATCCTTCCATAAAACTTCTGTTCAAACACATGCAGATTTTAACCAAATATTTTCCTTCGAATGCTTTACCATAAGGTTCTGATAAATTAGAGCATTTACTTAAACATAACATCGAGCATTCGTCGTTTTCGAATTCACTTTAACCACATTGCGAACATGACGCTCGATGTTTTGTCACATCTTGTTCTTAAAAACAAAGTGTGCCGGATGGTCACGTAGAGAGATTAGGCACACACCTAACAAGCCTAATAAGCCATCCCGCCTGAGAACATAGTGGTGACCCCGACGTGAACCAGACTATAACCACAGACGGGATGGCAGAAATGAGACAACAGATGGTGATAGTCTGGTTTATTATAATTCCACTAAGTAGTACGTATATAAGTACTGTACTGTACTGAACTGTGTGTCTAATCTCTCTACGTGAGCAACAACGTTACATTACATGGAAATGTTTTATAGAAAACTGAGCCTGAAAATTTGCCTGCATTGCACTATTCGTTAAATAACAATGTAATGCTCTAATCTTTATCCACCTTTAACAATGTAACCATTGAAATAAACAAAACAAGGAGAATAAACAAAAATCCTACAACGCCCAAATATCGCCATCAAAACGGTTATCTCCATAATTCTCAAGTTATCCTTATTTACTCAGCTAGCCATGCCAAGTGGATTTACATAATGGCTGGCATACAAGACGGATCGCGTCCCACTATCCCGCAACATATTGGGGAGCGATGGAGAAAAATTGCCAAGGCTTCGCGCCCTGAAAACAGAAAGCCTTTAATTTACAAATGCATTGGAATCTCAACCTAACACGATAGATTTAAAGTTGGATATTGAATGAGTTTGGTAGAAAGTGTGAATTGGAGGAGACTTAACAGATATGTTAGGTGTGTTCGGAATTTATGATGGATCCTAAATTTTTTCACGTCGACAGTTACGAGTGGCCAGTACTCTATGGCGTAATGACTGTATGACCTTCAGATAGACATACAACGGGACAGCAAAAAGTGGGCTCGATGTCATTATATGCACACTTTTTCCTTAGCTACAATGTATTCCTAAATTCTCCTTTCACCCACACATGTCAGAAAAAGACAGAAGGCTGGATGTCACTGTCACGCATGTGACATGTTCAATCGTTTAAATTGTGTGACGTTCTATATCCATTGTGTGGTAAATCATTGGTCAATCATGGAACACTTTTTTTCTGGATGGTGATGATCATTGCTCATCTATGTATATTCAGTATCCCTCTTAGCCTTCCAGAATCACATCACAATTTACTATAATATCAAGACTGGCGAAGACCGATCAGGAGCAACTCCATAATCTGTAATAGGCTAGGAACAGAGGTAGATGAATGGAAAGAGATCATTTTTTGATTTCGACTTAAATTCTTCATTTTGATATATTTACTGCTATTTTATAAAAATTATCTATTCAATTTTTTATAAAATACTTATTTACTTTTAACAAGTTACTTACCTAATCTTCCTCAACCATTCAACTGCGTAGGTGCCTATCGATTCACACCCTTTGCGGTTTCCAATCAACCTTGATTGATGAAACCCCTTTGAAAAGCCGTTTTTATTGCAAAAGCTTGCAGAGGCTGTTTGTGAAATTGTGAAATCATAACTTTTATAGCTTCAATCCAGTATGTTCAGTAAAAACGGATAAATACTTGTGTGGGGAAGAGATATTGCGACTAACCTGTTGTAGCGTGGCGTCGTTTCTTTAAGGTGTTTTTCTTCGGTGAGAAGTTTTTTTACACAGAATTTTATTGATTTGTGTACGCGATTGTTTGAAGATACTAATGATCTTTTGGTATGCCTTGAAGCTCGAACTTGACTAACAGCGGTGAACGGCTAACTTGTCGTATATTCCTTTTATGGTGGGAAGTTCAACAAATAATGTGTTCAAAAAAACTAGAACTAATGCCACTACTAAAACAGTACGGATACCAATATTATCATTTGCTACGGTATGCCTCATCATTAAATATACCTTGCACAGCTCAGATGTATATTCTCCAAATAATGTGACCTACTTTAAATACAAAGACTGAAAATTTGCAAGGACAGAGAAATATTAGCGGGACTTATCTAACCGAATCAAACTTGAGAATACAAGTTGAGACAACAAGAAACTTCTCTCGCCGCGAAATCGAACACGTTTAATACTGAATCGAGTGCATCGGTAGGGGAAGCACTTAGAACTCCGCTTTGAAATAGGGATGAGCCAGTGTCGATGCCTTTATGTCGATATGATAATTTTGCTGGGATCATTGCAGATTTACTATCGCCAAAAGCCGTGGGCACGGACAACACAAATTTTAACAAATAAAAATCAAATTTATTTTAAATTAAAGGCTTTAGTGGATGCATAAAGGCCGCATTTAGATGCCCTGGAAATCACAGAAGACGAACTTATGATCAGCCATTACATATTGTGGCTGCGAATGATCATGATAATCTTGAAAATGATTAAAACGAAAAAAGATGTTTTTTCTTATCACATAAAAGGAACTTTTGACAGTTTAGTAAAATAGATGGTTTCCTTCAGAGGACGCTTAAATTGTCTTATGAGCGTCCTGGTTTTTTTAATGAGCTAGCATGGTGTTCTTCAAAAGGAGTCTCCATAAACTGCAGCAACTGACTACCATCAGGCGACCTCCAGCCTTCTTTGCTACCGACGTTGTATCAAAAGTAAGAAACTATAAACCATCGATATGAATACTAACTTCTTCCTTATGCAACTCTCTTACTCTGCAAGTAAGAAACAATCTGTGACCTGTGACTTACTCAACTTGTTGAGACTTTCCTGCTTGTTTGTCTCACGTGACAAGTTTTCGAGTTTTCGCCAAGATAGCATATGCACATCAACAGTGTTTGCCACCTGCCGTTTAACCCTTTAATGCGTCTCAAAGCCAAAATTAACAAATAATTTGATGTTTTTCTGATTTAACGTTAAACAAAATTATTTCAATGACAACTAGACATAGTTGTCTAAGTTATGTTTTTGTATTTTTATCTAACTTTTACATAGTTACAAAAGCATGCTATAGTATAAGACTTCGGAAATGTGTACTGGGATGAATATTAAATTACTGTGTGGCTCACTTTGTTTTGTAAGAAATAGTAAGCTCAAAACATTTTAAATATGGTTGTTTTTAAAAAATATATATTAAGGCAACTTTTTGATTTTAATGACATCTGATTTATTTAAGAAAACCAAACGTTTTTTTTATTAAGTATTATACCTTTTTGTATTTAATTCATCTTTTACTCACGCAACGCCTGTTCATATTCTATTCCACTTATAAAAAATTTACACGCACCATTTTCTAGTTTCGAGAAAGGGCCCTTTACGTCCCTTGTCCCAAATGCCTCGAGTCATAAAATACGAACACAAAGGCTCTTGAAGATGTGCGCATCCATCTTATCATCGGGCTGAGAGCTTTGCTCAGACACGGCGCGTAAACCGAGGAACGCAGCGATATCTGACGACTTGGAGTCAGGAATGAGGGGATATGACGTAAATCTTATGGTGCAAAAACCTTCCCAAAGCAACGCACTATTCGTTGTTTTATTAACTCTGATGTCACGAAGATGATTGGATGTAGAAGCTGCTTACCATTTATAGTGGTTCGATTGTAGACTGGTTTTTACTCCAAATACCTAGCAAGACACTCTGCAGTTTTATTTTCCGAAAATGAGTTTTCTAGCAATTTCAACTGCCGTGCACATAAAATTGCTTAATCATACATTGCAACATTGATACTAATAATATTTTTTTGAATACGTACTATGGACTTAGATTCCAGGAAAATGACAGTCTACTAACAGTTTTTGCAATGAGCCAGTTAGGGTTAAACAAGTCTGCTTATATTATAGAACTTATCAAGTATGCAAATTTTGTAATTGGTGAGCCTACATGCCAAGTTCTCACTAATTTAACCTACGTGTTGTAATTTAATTACAAACAAAGTTTTGAGTAAAAGCAAACACTTGTTAACATTTGAGTTTCTTTAAGCTAAAGAACATCAGACTTAATGAATCACTATCAGTCATATTAGCAGTCATGAGGTCCAATGCTGAACACCTACCTTCTCCAGAGATTTCTAGTATAGTAGATATTCAGGCCATTCATCCATTTTATTTATTTATAAGTTTGAACACAAATTAGTTTTCACAGATATACCTATTTAAAAAAAAAAAAAAATCATTTTATATTTTAAGGAAGGAAAGCCAAACTACGGGTGAGTTTATCTCTAAGAATATTTGCAGAACATAGTGACACTAAAATTGAGACGTGAACGTGACATGATACATTTCAGAGAAAAATCCCTACTAAGGTTGTTTGAAGGCATAATTCTTAAAGAATCTTTTTGCGCAGCCACAAGATCACAAGACCTATCAAAGGCCTCTGAAGTTATTTTTCACATGTCTCATTTCCGAAAAGATCTTGTACCAAAATACCAGCTAGATTAATCAAAGTATCTGAAATTGACACATTTTCACTTTACTCGTAGTTAGACCAAACGAACAGAGAGCTAGAGCAAGTGGTTCTCTCGTGATCTTTTAGTGTGAATGATAATTCTTTTTTCATTCTGGACCAAAAGAATTCCAACAAACAAGAACGAGCACTCTCGCTCGTGTTCTAGGGTCTCCACGAACAAAGATAGAACAACGGAAGAATGCTCTGTCCGTCTGTTAGTATAAAACACGTGTGGACACCGATTAATTAGTGCAAGTGATTAGTAACCTTCGTAGTAAAGTGATTAGAAGCGTGTTCTATTTTTATGCGAGTGGACTAGGAATGGCCTCGTCCCGCGCGCCTCCCATTCCTCTCACACTCCGCGTGTCTGCCAACACGTCTGGACAGCGTGTTAGTGTTCAGTGTTTAGCATTTCGCAAAACTTGCAAAAAATGGTGAAGTATACAGAAGATTTACCATAAAAATGTGTGCAGGAGTAAAAAATATGAATGTCTTTTAAATTGTAAGACCTGAGGTACAAAATTAGAGGTGTCCGAGATAAACTAAACACAGCAACTTAACACATACACAAAACAGAGTTGGACACTACTTGCACTACACACCTGTACTAATCAATCGCTCGTAATAGTCACCTGGGGGGCTAGCCAAGAGCAACACGCCACGACGTGGGGATATGTGGATGATATATGCGCAAGTGACAGCTTATGTCATCCCCATACATTTGGACGATTTCTATTGTAGAAATCGTCGTGGCGTGTTGCTCTTGGCTAGCCCCACTGCACTCGCAAAAAGCAAAGTGAATATCTAAAGAGAATTTGATAAACTGGGGATAGAATGAGTATTCGTTCGTTAGGTCTAAACCAACCTTCACATATCACATTTTCTTCTAAGATCCCTGTCAAAGGTATTGTTCCCGAAGCATCTCGTGCCGCAGCGTGATAACACCGTCCGGGTTCGATAAGATTCGTCAATGCCTCAGGAATTGTCGCGCCAAAAAATTGGCCAAGTACGCGGTTAATTTTTTGCGTGCTCGGTAAGGGGACGAGATTAATGTTCTGTTTGCGTTTTGTTTGCTTCTGGTTTGTGTTATCTTTTTATAGGAGTAACTTAGGGGATAGGTGGTTTAGGACAAAAGAGTACAATGACAGAAATAGATAAGTTGGCATCCATTTTATAATCTAACAGATAATTTGACCAAAACCATGTATTAATATCGAATCATCATAAACTTTATAACGTTGTCTGATCTGCCTTAAGTATTTCTCATCCTTTTGAAATGTATGCTGCTCGTCTGACTACGATGTGTAGTGAATTACAAACGAGTGCATAGTCATTTTCATATTGAATATTCTCCATAGAAATACAAGTACTTACATACTTGAATACTTTATATCATTCGATTCGTTTCTATCAAATAATTATGAATAATAATTCTGGACAACGAGGCAAGTGAACGATCCTTCAATAATTACAAGCAATCATGATAAACAAACCCAAAATTGACCAATCACCTAACTAAAAGGAATAAAAAAACATGAGCAAAGAAATTTAAAAAAACTTGATAATAAATAAGTGAGCACAAACAAGATAACATAAAAGTGTCTAGGGTTGACTTTTAAAAACTGTAAAGTAGTGTAAACTTTGTTAAACTGATTCACATCACCTCTTCCATTTGAAGTTGTAAACAGAACGAACAAATAACGCTGAGCTGCGATTGGTCGAGTTAGCCACCGTACAACTTTTCCTTTGTCCTGTATTTCTTTTGCGTTTTGTAGTCAATCCAAACTCGGAATTTACTGCCATCGTGTGGATACCAAAAGTCAGGTCAAAAGATTGTGTGACGTTTACAACAGCATGCTTCTTCTCTAATTTGCTTTTACTTTTGCAAGGCTTCAGTTTTGCATTTTAACAGCAGATTTTCATATGAAATCAGGGGTCTTTTGATTGTTGTTTTTATAGCATATCTCTGCTTATGCTGTTGCATATGAGGCAACATCGCAATCCATTGCCTTGATCGTAAAGTAAGTATAACACCCAAAACTCCCAGCACCACACACAAATGTTATGTATCATCAACGGACCTGCCTTGTACTCTTGTCTTGTCTGGTACAGGAATCAGACCCGCGACATTTTGCTTTTCTTCTGGCGCTCGTGAACATGTTTGTTCAAGTAGAGTACCCAAAAGTATAAATGTTCATGTACTTTTAATGTTCGTATCATAACAATGTAGGCCTACATGTCGCGGGTCTGATATGAATATTTTTATTTAATTGTGATAATTTCACTGTTAATCCTACACTTGATATAACTATGTATGTGCATATCTTGAATATATTTTCTTTTACCAGCTCTTTATGGGTAGGGAACTTAATGTAGAATTGATCTCTATGCACTAAAATTATCTGTTCTTCTTTTGCTGAAGCAAAGCAAATACATTCAAAAGCATTCAAGTTATATGCAAAAATCTTGGTAGATTTTTGCAAGATACTTAAGTTTGGATTGAAATTCTGGTGAATTTCAAGCTAAACTTAAGTATCTTAAAACTCGGTAGTGTTCGGAATCCCAATGGTTCATAATAAAGTGGCTGCCTAATAAAATTGAGCACGAGAGCTACGAAAGAATTATGGGACGCAAGAATTTGAGAGACGTGCTTCAGCCGTCAGCGTGAATACACCCGGGAAATAAATATTTCGCTGCAACTTATATCGCGGGGGCGGTGTTCACGGTACGGTGACGTTACATTTTTTGTGAAGCCACTAGTATTTAGCCGTGAAGGCTAAATATGAACGTACCGTCAGTTTTCAAGTTCCTGTGGTATAAACTCCAACAAAATATCAACTTATCTAGTAATAGGTTTAACAACATACCTAATCACAAAACCACGAACAATATTCACAAATGAAACAATTCAGTAACATGCTAATATAATAATATGACAAACAATAATCAGTAAACGCAACAATAGTTCATTTTGGCATCACAATTGGGGTGTCTTCTGGAATGGAACTATTCTCTAGGTGTTATTAATTATCCTAAGCGTCAAAACAATCGATTTAAATTCATATTCCTGTGTGTTTATAATTTGTCAACGATTCTTTTCACTAAATAATTTAAATTTTAGTTGACATTTGTATTTATTTTAATGGTATTTCATTGTATGATTTTGAATTATTCATTTTTCATTTTTTAACCTTGACGTTTTTTTATTGTTTCTATGCATGCTATTATTATTACTATATAGTTGACGATCTTAATACTAATTCTTATATCTGACATTTGATGTAATATGATATTTTAATTTTGTATTATGAGAGAAATAAATCTAATCTAATCTAATTTAAATATGGGATTGAACGTAGATAACTGTCATCAAACACTGTTTCATTTGCCTTATTGCCTATAACCCGGCTTGAAGCAAGTCTCTTTGAATTCCTGCAGTTGAAAATGCAAGAATGTAAAGAAACATGTTCAGGCGTAAGTGTGAATAAGGTGTGAATACACCCGGGAAATAAGTATGTCGCTGCTCCTTACGTTACGTCATGAGGCGGAGCTCACGGTCAGGGTGACGTTGCACTCTTAGCAATAGTTGTAAGTCATTCAATCTATACTCCATTCATTATAGCATCAGACAGAAGTAAAAAAGGTTCTTTTTAGTGTACACTTTGTGGTCAAAGTACAATAAACATCATTATTTTTAACATTTATGCCGAATTTATTAAAATCTATTTTTATAGCAGCTGTCACACTTAATTGTTCTCAATTAAAGTATAACTAAATAGTAACTTTAGAATTTATGAGGCTTTTGCTTAAATAAATTATTTTGTCTTGCATCAAACTATATTGTCGGTGTAAAAACCTAAAACAGGCAGGGGTTTTCATTTTTACTGTCACTATAACTCTACCAAATCTAAAATGTTACATAATACCTTCATACGTTGTTGCGGAAAGGGTTTTTAATTTTGCCAGGTTATACTCAGGTTATCGTCATGGCAACATCAAATGTAAATTGCAATTTATTTTAGCCCCCCTGCTTCTTATTTCTAATGTTGGAATGAATGAAGTATTCATAACAGCAATAAAAAAATTAATACTACTTAAATGGTGAATGTTTATTTTTAGCATTAAACAATGCTCTATTTTCTACATAAAGATAGAAACTAGAAAAATTCGACCTGATCCTAGGACTCAAGCGGGATTCGAACTCGCAACCTTTCACAATCCGGGTGACTGCTCTTCCAACTGAGCTACCGAGGCCCATAACAGACCTGGCGAATTTATCTAGTGTATTTTACGTTGTAAGCCAACGTTGTTTCATCAATGTTATAGGCAAGCGCCTTTAACGCCCGAGAGAAATATTTTTGCAAATATTTGACTTTCGATTAAGCTAAAACTAGCTATAGTTTAAGTGAATTTTATTTTTAACATTTAACAATGCATTATCTTCTACACAAAGATAGAAACTAGAAAAAATCGAACTGATCCTGGGACTGAAGCGGGATTCGAACCCGCGACCTTTCACAATCCGGGTGACCGCTCTTCCAACTGAGCTACCGAGGCCGTAAGCAAACGTTGAGTCCCAGGACCAGGTCGATTTTTTCTAGTTTCTATCCTTGTCATTAGTAAATTGCCTAAAATCCATATAAAAAAATTGTGATAAAACGCGGCAATCTCTGTTGCACTTGTCTGTCACAATAAAGGGTAAGAAACAATTCGCCGATTCCTTCTGCTCAGATTTCAATTCAATTTTTCATACCAGAATATTGTTACTCAGACATCTTGTCCCTCACTAAACTAAACATCCAGATTAGCATTCTATCTTGCTTTGAGTGTGTCTTTTAAATTATCACATCAATGATTTTCAACACTGAACAAGGGTGTAAACCAGGCAAAGCTTAAAAATATATTTTGTTTGATTCCCATAATACTCCCAACACCCGCTACTCTGCTACAACCCAGGTTACCGTTATGAATGCAATGATGTTAGTCATACTAAGTCGCGAGGGCGGTGCCCACGATAGGGGTAACGATGTCCTTTTAGCAATAGTGCCTGAAGACATGTACAGTAACAATTTAGATACTATTTATTGCAAGAAATAAAATCTAGTTTCCAAATAACATAGCAATATAGTAATCAGTTAAAATAAAATCTCGTCACAACCTATCTGGCAATTCTTAAATATTTCAGACAATATAACTATCAAGTGGCATTCGTTGGTCATTAGGTGCAAAAATAATGCACGCGAAAAATGTTTCACTATCGGTATTTTTACTAAATGGCCTGTGGAACTATCACAGCAATTATACCTTACTAAAAACAAAGAAGAACAGAAAGACATGTATTAAACTTCAATTGCAAATGAATATTTAACTAAACACAGAGAATGGTCCTAAATTAGCATAGAATTATCGTTATTGTAATTCTTAGATAAAAGTATTATCCAAATCGGAACAAATACCTTTCCTGTCCCTTATTTTCGGAAACATTTATTGTGGCTTTTTGGCCTATGGTTTCACATTAAACCTATGTGAATGTATATTTATGGGCATTAAATTTTGTACAACATTTTTAATTTTAAAAAGCTCTTAAAATTTATTTCTGTCACCGTATGATTGTGAACATCGTTAGTTTATAATCTATAACGCGAAATTGTAAACTTGTCGAAAAATTATGATCTGTTACTACAATACAAATCTTACAAAACAAACTATTTATGTATATATATATTCTCTTCTTAACACCCTTACTTCACAATCAGCCACCAACATTTCCATCTCTGATACCTGCCCTGTCAGTAACACTGATAAAAATCCAGGTTGTAACATTGTAATGTTTAGTGACGACATTGGAAAAAGTATAGGCCACATTTTGTATAATAGTTTTGGAAAGTCAGTTATAAATCACTGTTCACCGGGTGCCTCATACTGTGATATCATTCAGAAAATTGCTGAATATAGTTTCAGCCCCAATTCAACCCTTATTATTTTAATTGCAAACAGAGGTACTGTGAACAAGAACCAAATGAAAATACATTGCAATACTTTATGTTCATTAGTTAATGTCAGTAAAATTGTGATGTTCACATTGCCTTACAGTAGGGGTCTGTCACAAGCAGAAAATGAAAAAAGACATAGAATCAATTTGACATTTGATACTGTGACATTTTCAAATAATTTAATAAATCTCATTGACATTAATCCTATTATTAATAATAATATGTACCTGACAAAAGGTAGATTTCATTTATCTAATTATTATAAACGACAGATAGCTATGTCGCTATCTTATTTTTTTAACATTTCAGCCAATTATTTGGCTAAACGCTCTGCTTTTATTGAGCAGAATGATACCATTGTACCACAGACTTTGGAACTTGTTCCAAATAATTTAAATTAGATTCAGAGACAATAGAGGTAAACTCTTGCACATTGTTGACAAAAGAGAAGCCCCAAAATAATTTTATAAACTTTGTGCATCAAAACATGCAAGGCTTCTCTGGCAAAGAATTAGAAGTAGGTTTATTTTTAGACTGTATGGATATACATGTCTTATGTTTAACTGAACACTGGCTGAAAAAAAATGAATGCATGATTAGCATTGATAATTATAGTATCATTAGTTCGTTCTTGAGAAGTTCCTCTATTCGCGGTGGGTCACTGATATTAATTCACAATAAGTTTAAATCTAGAGAGCGTAAAGACATAGTAGCACTCTCAATTGAGCGAACTATTGAACTTGCATGCGCAGAGTTAGAGCAGATTATTATTGTGTGTGTGTATAGACCCCCTTCTGCTGATTATTGTCAGTTCGAAGAGACCATGGAAGAAGTACTGAAAAAGGTTTGTAAATCAAACAAGAAGGTGGTTGTATGTGGGGATTTTAATGTTAACATTTTAGATTCTTCTCAGACCTCTGTAAGATTTTTAAATCTTTTTAAATCATTTGATTTACTTAATCTTTTTGATCAACCAACCAGGATCACCGAGTTAACAGCCACCTGCTTAGACAATATTTTTTGTGAAAATATCTCTATTGAGAAATCAATTATAAACTGTTTGAAATCAGATCACTGTGGTCTATTGACCAAATTTGAGCACCGTCATGTCTCTCAATCAGTGGATATTAGTTATAGACCAGTTACCAAGAGTCGAGTAAAAAAGTTTCAAACGAATATAAATAAAAATATTTCTAACCTACTGCCCCAAGGTCATCATAACATAGATGATCAGTATAGGCATCTCTTTGAGATAATATTGCATGAACATAACCATATTTTTCCTAAGAAGAAAGTAACTGTTGATAATTTTAAGTTTAAATTTAGTGATTGGGCCACTCCAGGCATCCATAAAAGTAGAAATAAATTATACGAATTATATGGATTAAAAGCTAACTCAAACTGTCAAAAACTAGTTGAGCATGTTAAATTATATTCAAAAACATTCAAGAAATCATGTCATATTGCAAAGTCCATTTTTTTGAGAGACAAAATAAAACTGGCTAAAAATAAAATCAAAGCCACTTGGAACATAATTAATAAAGAAACCTGTAAATCTAAACCTCGCGATCACTCATTCTCTCTCAAAATTCAAAATAATGTTATTGAGTCTGAGATTGAAATAGCAAATACATTTGAAACTTTTTTTTCTAATATACCTATTGTAACTACAAGCACGTTAAATTCTAGTCCACATATAGCTGAGTCCCTGCTAACATCTAGTGTTGATGGGTGCACAAATCAGTTCTGCTTTGATCATGTTGATTCTCATGACATCCTCAAGGTATTTAAGGAACTTAATATGAAAAATACAGAAGATTTGTGGGGTATTTCGATTAATCTACTCAAATCAATCATTAATACGATATCACCCCACTTAGCTAAACTTTTTAATAATTGCATAGACCAAGGTCAGTTTCCCAACTTGATGAAATTTAGTAAGGTCATCCCGCTTTTTAAATCTGGTAGCAAAAGTGACCCATCTAATTATAGACCCATTTCTATACTACCAGCTCTCAGTAAAATCTTTGAAAAAATTATATTGAACCAGCTGCTTTCACACTTTGATTTAAATAACTTACTACATGAGAAACAATTTGGTTTTACTAAACACAAGAGCACAACTGATGCAGGTGTAGCACTTATCAAACACATATTTGATGCTTGGGAAAACAAGCAAGATGCAGTAGGAATATTTTGTGACCTTTCAAAAGCATTTGATTGCGTGGATTATGAAATATTACTGATTAAGCTAAGACATTACGGTGTTTCAGGTATCTCATCTCAATTAATACAATCTTATCTTACAGATAGAACTCAAAAAGTTAGTATCAACGGAACTGCATCTTCCGGTGCCACCATACGTATGGGAGTGCCCCAGGGATCTATATTAGGACCTTTGCTTTTTCTTATTTATATAAATGATCTTCCTACCTATGTCAAAGATATTTGTGAGATAGTATTATTTGCTGACGATACCTCGTTGATTTTTAAAGTCGACAGAGGTAAGCAAGCATTTGACGATGTAAATAATACTCTCTCAAAAGTACTATGTTGGTTCACTAGTAATAATTTATTACTTAATGCAAAAAAAACAAAGTGCATCAAATTCTCTATGCCCAATGTGAGACAGGTTGATACTATTGTAACTATGAATGACGAGCCATTAGAATTAACAAATTCTACTGTATTTTTAGGAATAACTTTAGATTCTAAGTTGCAATGGGGTCCGCATATAACGGCCCTGGCAGGGAGACTCAGTTCCGCTGCTTGTGCTGTTAGAAAAATACGACTCTTGACTGATATTGAAACAGCAAGACTAGTATATTTTAGCTACTTTCATAGTGTTATGTCGTATGGTCTACTGTTGTGGGGTTCAGCTGCAGACTTGAACACCATTTTTGTACTTCAAAAA
Organism: Udea olivalis; assembly: GCA_947369235.1. Lineage (NCBI taxonomy): Eukaryota > Metazoa > Arthropoda > Insecta > Lepidoptera > Crambidae > Udea > Udea olivalis. The sequence goes on from OX376351.1 coordinate 14,409,635, forward strand.
AGAGCCATCCGCTCCATTTACAAACTTAGACCACGCGACTCGCTTAGGGAAGTATTTAAGAAGATCGATATTTTAACTGTGCATGCTCAGTATATTTTAGATAACATAATGTATGTGCGCAAAAACTTGCATCTGTTCAAAAAAAACAGTGACACTCATAAACATAATACCAGAAATAAAAACAAATTGAAAACTCCCAGTCTTAGGCTACACAAGGTGGGAAACTCATTTGTGGGTCAATCTGTAAAATACTTTAACAAAATACCTCAAAGTCTTGTTGATCTACCTCTTCACAAGTTTAAGTCTGCAATTAAAGCAAAGTTAATGAAACAAGGTTATTATAATGTAGAGGATTACTTGAACGACAAAAGTTTGTGGTCATAGTAGGAATAATCTGCTCCTCTGCTCAATATTGTGTTCTTTTTTCTACTCGCATTGACTGTACTCTGAATTTATTTTTTGTAAAACAAACAAAGTTGAAAAGAGTAACTATCGAGTTTCTTGCCGGAGTCTTCTCGATAAGAAGCAACGTCCGAACCGGTGGTAGATTCACATTATGTATATTCACGATGTGTACTAATATTGTACTATTTTATTTACGTTTATTATTATTATTTCTGTATACTTTTTTTGACATGTCATAAGTGCTTTATACAAGCTTAAATGAATAAATGATTTTTTACTTTACTTTACTTTATGTTGGATAGTTTATAATCTACCCAGCGCAAACCATAAAATTGTGAACGAACCTGCACTCACCCAAAGAGTATTAAACACTTGCACTTACCAACAGGGTTCACAATCCTTCTGATTTTGTTTCTACGGCGACTCGGGTTCAATGTACCTTTATAACATTCAGTTAGCTCATGTACTCGAAAACAATTAAAAATCATTTAAAATATCTGCATATTTAACAGAGAATAACAGCGGGCATATGGCGTTCAACCTTAGTGCGTTCCGTCGCATGCAAGTTAGATTCTAGTTTTCATTTTTTCAGTTTGCCATGGACAGACAATAAACTAGGATCTAAATTATGCGATAAATTGTAAATGGTTTGGAATAGTTACCAATTCTTCAACAGTTTTTAATCTCGCGAGATAAATTAAAAACTAACGGTGTCTTTAATCAGATAGTGACATATTCACGTTATACTTATTTAATTTAGCCTGGCCACCGCGCATGTTCTTACGTAAAAGGTACGTAATTCTTCTACATAATCTGTTCATCTGCCAGGACAAACATTTATGTTATATTGTGTTTGTTCTGTGCCTAGGTGCTTTTATCTATTTAAGAACGTTTATAGAAATATTTTAGTATATCCCACATCCTAGTACAAGCTATGCTTTTGATCATCAGATGATGTTATTGAAAGGTGTCCTAGACTTACACAACCATAATCTTTATTTCGAGACCATGACAATAAAATTAGTGTGTTATCTGGCGCATACAAATTTATTTTTACTTATTCAATATCATATCATGCTTCCATCATCATTCGTGTACACCGTCTCTAATATTCCTCACCGTCAATTTTATTCATGTTTCGCCAAGACACGTAGATGTTACTGCCTGTACCTCTCACCTCTACGTTTCTACGTGACCTGTTTTATTTAACTTTAGCTTTTGAATGATTGATATTGTTTATCTTTAGGTAAATTTGAATGTTTTAAAACATTTTGGTTACCCCTCGCCAAAATAGACGTGAGTTGTATTAAAAATACAAATAAGTCTAGAGACCGGTTCACATTAATCCAAACGCAGCATTCCAGTCCAGCGCTGGAATACAACTGGAATAATGTAAACCGGCACTGGAATGTCCACATTGATTGAATGCTGAACTGGAATAATGTGAACAGGGCATTAGCCCATGTGTATTCTTCTTGCGATCCCGAGGTACATGTCAGTCTGCACGTGGTCTCATATTGAAGTAGGTGCCCGGGTTCCTATTTAAAGGTGGGTTGTACCCGCGGCATAGCTTTTCAAAGCCTTCGACAGCTTTTCTTTATGGTAAATCACGTCTGCAGCGTACTACAGAAACGTAGTACGCTGAGCCACTAATACCACCATTATAAACGACGCGACTAGTATTTGAGCTGGTAAACTTAACGCAACTTGTGGTTCGGACGCAGCTACTCGAACGCTCAGTTTCTGCGGATGCCAAACTTATTGTTTGAAAAATATCGTCTTCAGCATGTGGCGGTCACCCATGGCCGTGACTCGTCCCCCAGTGTACGGCAGCATAGTCCCCACTGACACTAACACTGATACTCTATAGATATGCCTGACTTGAATCAGTATTACTTTAGTGAATTCAATTTTATTAAAAGCCATTTCGTATTTCGAGCGCATGAGATACTCGTAGATAGATATTATATTCCATTTGTCAGTTTGCCATTGACAGAAGTATTTAAAAATATTGCGATAAATTGTGAATGGTTTGGAATAGTTCACAATTTTTTGACAGTTAATAATCTCGCGAGATAATTATAAAAAATATGAATCAGTATTACTTTAGCGAATTAAATTTTAATAAAAGCCATTTCGTAATATGAGTATATAGATGTTTACCTAACGATATGACGACATTAGTTATCTAGATGACATAAGTCTAAATTATGAAAACAATTATACAACAAAGATGAAAGATACTAAAGTTTCTTTAGCTAAACTGATTCGTTAAAATTAAAAAGTGCAATGACAATTATTAATTGTTTGAATGATGAAATACTTGAAAGTCATGATACATACGTTTAATATTAATTTGAAAGAATATAGGCTGTAATTATTAACATCACTTCCCGTAGCCTTATTAAGCAAAGATTGAAATATAAATAATTAAGTAATTGAGTAATAATCTTGCTTTTACATCTTAAGCAGAATTATTGTGAAATAATTGTTTTAGATTTAATTTCACAGACTAATTAAATGTAAGCTTGATTTCCGTAACTTTAGAATTTAAAATGTAAGTAAAATAATTATCAAATGTGATATCTATTTTGGATAGTAAAATAGGCTTTTCTTAATAATTAAGAAATTACGTAAGAGTTATTTCTTTTGTAAGTGACTTATTTATTATTATCTATTTCTTGAAATAAAATGTAGACTTCCTGTTTCTGTCGAAAGATAAGTCAAGTTCCCGTTTTTGTTAAATTATTTGTTTTCTTTTTTAAATTAAATTTAAAAAGTAGTTGTGTAATTTTCTAAAAATAATCATATAATTTAATTATTGTAATTACAGTTCATTAGTATTTGAAATCAATTTAAATTGTCTACTTCCGGTCGGCGGGCTTTTCTGATTGGTTATTGTATTGACCAATCAGAGCCGGCCATTGGAAGGAAAATAGGTTGTTAATAAAAATGACGGTTTTCAAGAGAGACACTTTAGTTAGTCTTGGACGCCGAGCAAATAACAAAGTTAAATACTTTTCTGTGTAACTTACAATAATTCTGTGTCTTTGCGGTAGAAGCAATACTCTACGCTATTGTTTTAGTTTTGCCATGGTGACTTATTTTTGCCGTACGTAATGTTAACTTAACTGTATGTAAAGCTTTAAATAATAAGTCAAATAATAATTCTAGTCTGCTTAAAACAAAAACTGCTTCTTTGACATATTCTGTCAATATTATACCACAAATTAGACATGCGCGGCGCTCTGACAGATAGCCCGCTTAAAACAACACGCCATTTTTGACGCACGCACACAGAGACATAAGTTTACAAGCGAAGTCAGTGAGCTTCGGTGAGACGGAAAGTCGCACCGTCGCAAGTGTTTTTGTGTTTGTCGAACTTGGTGCAATTTTTCACATGATGAATTTTGTTTTTGGCCGGCTCTGTCAAGTAGGTATAATAATTGAGCTCCAGGACCAGGTCGAATTTTTCTAGTTTCTATCTTTGTGTAGGTATAACTTACTTCATTTTAAAAATTCAGAGCGAATATAGTAGTAACCCTAGGCGGTTCACGCAAGTTTTGGAAAAAGGTGCAAGCGGTCCTTCTGTAAACTCTTTATTTTGTGATTATACTATAAAGCTATCGTAATATATGGTAGATTATATCACTATTGTAGATGAGAAATGTTTCAGATAGCCTGCTAAGTTTCTTGCTGGCTCTTGTCAGCAGAATCTAGGTTCCGAACCGGTGGTAGATTCACATCAATTTGAATAATCCGATGTAAAAACCATTTATACCATTACTGTTGTCCTTATTTTCTCTCACAAAAGTATTCTCCTAATTAGGTAGGCAGGTACACAACTTATGAGCTAGTTCTGATGATACTTTGGTTGCTTTTTTAATTTGATAAGTTTAAACAATAGTAAATGGTCAATTAGTATATATCTTTAATTTACCTTTACATAAATCTTGTTAGAAATCAAGTATCTATATTTTTTGATATACCTATACCACAAATTAGACATGCGCGGCGCTCTGACGATAGCCCGCTTAGAACGTCATGCCATTTTTGACACACGAACATAGATACGTGAGTTTACAGGCGAAGTCAGTGAGTTTCAGTGTCGCGGTCAGTCGCACTGTCAAAAACATTTGAATATTTTTTGTACGTCGTCAGATACTTATATTAAAATTCAATGGTTAAAAATGGTTTCGCGCAGATATTTCTGTTGCAGTGTATTTGGCTGTATGAACACCACACGAAATTGTGATGATACGTTTTAAGTTACCAAATGATGTTGAAAGGTAAGTAAAACTCAGATAACGTTTGCAAGTTAGTAGTACTATGTAGAAGTATAATAAGTGTATAAGTAGGTAAAACATTATATTTCGTAACACATTCAAATCCAGTACAAATGGGCTTTTACTTTTACCGTAACTTATCTTAACATTCATTGGTAAAACACCAGTATTTATAGCATATTCTTTTATTGGCACGCGCGGCTGCTGCATCCGCGCCGCGCCGCCGACAGGTGACCGCCGAAGCGGTGGCTCATGATGTTATCTACAGCCTACTAGGTAGGAAGGTAGGACTGTATGATCAAGGCCATTAGGATAGCAGGTTGCACCTGGACCCCGGTAAATGACTGCTTATAATATAATACTTTTATATGTATTCACCCATCTTAACTCCTTTTAATCTAACTGGACCCCTTTTGTATATTTTTGTTTTTGTCGAAATAGGTGCAATTTTTCGCTTGATGTATTTTATTTTTGGCGGTATCTGCAAAAATTAGTGGTTTCGCGCAGATATTTCTGTTGTAGTGTATTTGGCTGTATGAACACCACACGAAATTGTGATTATTCGTTTTTTAAGTCTCCAAATGATGTTGAAAGGTAAGTAAACCTCAGATAACATTTGCAAGTTAGTAGTACTTTGTACGAGTAGTATAAGTATATGGGTAGGTAAACCGTTATATTTCGTAAAACATTCAAATCCAGTAGAAATGGGCTTTTACTTTCTCCGTAACTTATCTTATCATGCATTGGTTAAACACCAGTATTTTTGGTATATTATTTTTTTGTCGTAGCGGTGGCTCATGGTGTTATCTACAGCCTACTAGGTAGGTAGGTAGAACTGTATGATCAAGACCATTAGAACTGAACCCCAGTAAACGACTTCTTATAATATAATACTTTTATACGTATTCACCCATCTTAACTCCTTTTAATCTAACAATAACAAAAATAATATATAAAAAAGGGGTCCTTTTGTATATATTATTTTTGTTTTTGTCGAACTTGGTGCAATTTTTCACTTGATGTATTTTATTTTCGGCGGTATCTGTCAGATTGCGCTTATCTGGCGAATACAGTAGCGAGTAGCAACCCTAGGCGATCAGGCAAGTTGATAGAAAATGGCGAGAGCGGTCCTTCTGTAAACACTTTATTTTGTGGTATCTGTCAAATCGCGCTTATCTGGCGAATATAGTAGCAACCCTAGGCGATCAGGCAAGTTGATAGAAAAAGGCGAGAGCGGTCCTTCTGTAAACTTTTTATTTTGTGCCTATACCTAGAATCTAACAAGCGCTTAAAACTTATGTTTTAACAGGTTGATAACGGAGATGATGTGCATAACTAAATGTGCTAATATAATACTCATACTAGAAGAGACTGTTTAATACACACAAAATATAGTCCAATCTTTCGTATTGATACATAATGAAACACATATTTAAATAAATCTTTTTTCTATAATTGAATCACGCATTTGCGAAAAAGCCTTATCGTGGCAACTTCAAGTGGCTAAATCTCCTAATAAAGCTTACTATAGCTGCAGAAAGGAAAGACTTAAATGTCAGACATATAGTTTTGTTGACATATAAATATTAAAAAACCAGAATATGCATAATTAATCACAATAACTGTAAAAAAAAGTTTTAAATGTCTTAATTATCCCGAATAATAGCCCAAGTTTACGACAGATTTTTAGTTTGATTAAAGCATAATTTCTTTTAAAAATAATTTCAGGAAACTCACTATCTCTATTTAATCGAATTATAAAGTTTAATTTACAATCAAATCAGTAGCTTAGACCTAAAAACCTAATGCCAATACTCCAAAATTTGCAATAAACCACGATTCACACATGCGCGCCATGGCCGCGCGTTTTGGTGACGGCAAAAAGGTAAAAGGTAAATCCAAAGGTACATTGTATTTCTGTTGACGATGGCCTAGGCCTATCGAATTAGGTCAGGAATCTGTATTTTTATAGATCAACTAACAACTCAAACGAATTCGATCAGCACCCGAATAATTTGGGTGGTAAGGGTCCGGTATAACTATACTGCTTCGTGTAATAAAAACGTCTCGACTACAACTATTTAAATTTCTTATAAAATATTGACAAATCTGGGCCTTGAATGTGCTTTTGCTATCAACATCTAGGCTCTATGCTGTTGTTTCAACAAAATACATCGTTTCTCAATTTCTACATTTCCAGGTAAGTAACTGAATCCAAGATTATTTAACATATTCAAATTTTTTGATCGAATCTCAAGTAATTTTCGATATTCATAAGCACAATATTGTTGTTTACAAATCAACTTCAAATAAAGAAGATCATCTTATAAATCCGATTCTTTCCATTTGGATAAAAAGGTGTGAAGTGAAGGTTAGGCCTTCACCACAGTAGAGGCGATAGCGGAAAAAATCTAGAGAACCTGAAGCAATTTTTTTTATTTCCTTTACACTGTCATTACAGGTAGATTAACATCATGCGATATGCGATAATTCTAATATTAACTTAATGCGATACAACAGTAAAATCTGTCATAATTTATTAATAATACAAAATGCACTTTTTACTAATTCACTCAATGTGCATAAAAATGTCCTGCGTGTCATGAACCATTACTTTTTATTTTGTTTACAAAAAAGTGATGTTGTAACTGACGGAGGTTAGGTGTAGATTTTCTTAGTGCTAAAATATTGTTCATTGCGGATTAAATAGTTCAAACTCAAATATAGGTCCCCTAGCACAAACTGTCCATTAAACACGAAAGAATGTCATAATTTGATAATGTCATAATACTGCGTGTAAATATTCAATCTAAATAAAATAAAAACATATTTTTTTTGTGTGTGGGGGGGGGGGTGTTTCTATTTATTGGAATGTTAATAAATACTAAATACCTTGCGATAGCGATGAACGTCAAAAAGACCCCTAATATTTACACAAATATCTCACTAAACACGCACATGTTTTTTTATTATAAGTCAGTTTTGGTGCTTAATTTGGAGACTGCGAAAAAACAAAAACTTACTTTATGCCATACACGTTATCTTTACGCTTTCTCGCTGCACACACTCCCACCTTTACCCATACAACTACACGTACCATAAGCGGAAGTGAGAAGATATGCGCCTTCATCCGTTCGTATCAACTCATGGCTCACTGCTCGTTCGTTTTTCAAACTGAATGGGCTCCCTCCACTGGAAATAAGTCGATGTATGTGCAACTTGTGACACTTGTTTTGCTGTTCCGATTGTGTTTTGAAAATGGAACGGTGCTGTAACAGTTGTTCGTTTATTGAAAAAATAGGGAACATATTTTTAGGTGAAGTTCGGTAGCCAGTTCGCATGTTTGGTGGGCTAGATTGAGTGAAGCATCTAGGTGCTAACCTATTGCTAAATAAACTTGATAAGTTTGTTACATTTTGAAAGGGACAACATCTCGAAATATTACAAATAAAATTTTACTCTAGTTAGTTACTCTTTGAGAATACTAGTTGGCAGACAGTTTTCGGAACAGCAGAAATGGGATTACATAAAGTAATCAACTGGCTAAATACAAACTTGCTCACCTTAAATATGAATAAAACAAACTACATACCATTTTCCATTAAAGACTCGACACAACCTCAAAGTAAATTCACCATAACTGCACACACTTGCACTTTAGGAACCAACTATAGTAGTTGTAACTGTCATATTATTGAAAGAGTCCATACTACTAAATATCTAGGAGTTACTTTAGATAAAAACTTGTCATGGTACCCGCATCTGTCTTTAGTTACAAATCGAGCCAGGAAATTAATTTGGTTATTCAGACACTTACGAAACATTGCTGATAAAAAACTAATAACTTATATCTATGCTGCCCTTGTTCAGTCTATTTTATTATATTGCATAATAATCTGGGGAGGTACCTATAAGACACGTTTTTTAAGTATTGAACGCGCTCAAAGAGGAATTCTAAAGATCATGTTAAAAAAGAAAAAAAAATTTAGCACCTCTAAACTATACTGTGAAGCAAACGTTTTAACCGTGAGGCAATTATACATAATGCAATGTATGTTAAGGTTCATAAACAAAATCCTATAGATCCAGTTATACTTAAAAAGAGAAATCCCTATTCTGTAATAAAACAAACATCTAACAGAACAATGTTTGCAAGACAACAATATTCTTCACAATCAATCGCCATCTACAATAAAGCAAACAGATTAAAAAAAAATATACACCATGACCCTCAAACAGTGCAAAACAACTATTACGAATTGGCTAAAAGAGCTTAATTATGACCAAACTGAGCAACTTCTAGTGTAATAATAAAAAAAAAACTACATGTAAAATAGGACCAAACAGACAACATAAATTATAAAAATAGGCGATATTTAGGCATCATACACAATATACGCGCACATAACACACAACTGATACTTACACACACATGCACTTTCACACACACACACCCACACACACACACACACCCACACACACTAACACACACACACACACACACACACACACACACACACACACAACCACACACGTAAACACACATGCCCAACACTTGTAATAATGTACCATTTAAGCAATAAAGAACATTTTTGATTATTGATTTTGATTTTGAAAATATGAGATACAATAACTAATTTACTAGATATAACATAAAAATAAATATAACATACAATAATAAACATACATACAAAACATATATAAAAGATTATTTGATTCAGTATGTATTAGATTAAATTATTTAAGTGTTATTTAATTTTCAATATAATATATTATTAGTTTTTAGTTCTACTTACAAGCAGCCAGTCATTATTTTAGCACCGCGCGGTTGAAATTGTCAGATTTTAGTGGAATAAGTGGTTAAGTTTTTAAACGGCGGCAGGCAAAAACTTAACTACTTATTATACTATTGTATCACTTATTTATCATCTTGCACCGCCTCTTAATTCCTGATTCTCTGCCTGAAGGTTGCCTGGAAGAGATCGCTTCTAGCGATAAGGCCGCCTATATTGTACACCTAATTTATTTTGATGAAACTGTAATATTTGGTTTATGCAATAAAGTTTATCTTATCTTATCTTATCTTTTAGATCTTTAAGTAGAGATGGTTCCAAGTATTCTTTAACAACCCTATACAGCGTGATGTCCATAAAGCTTATAAATGTTTACTTCCAGTAGATATTACAGTTCCAAGATGAGTTTTTTAAGGAAACCTTATTTACATTCGTCCCTTGTTTGTGATTCATGGCGCTAAGACACGCTCACCCCTTGGCCAACGACGATACATTTTACTAAACATAAGAACACAAGATACAAAAACATTTAGGGAAGAGTAAGGGAGCTTTTTCACGTTTTAGGTAAAACGTGAAAAAGCTTATTATGACTCCTTATTTATTATTTACCTCAAAATAATTTTGGTTTTTTTAAATCTTAGTATTCAGATATACGAATAATGTAAAAATTGAATGCCTAGCATTTGGTATCTGTTCCCAACGTTGAGGTTATAAAAAGGCTTACCCTTTTGTATTTAAACCTTTTTAATAAAATCAAAAATGATACTGAAAAAATTATTTAAAGGTAAACCAGAAAGTGTGTTTATAACTAAAAAGAATCATATGAAAACCTAGACGGCGTCATTATACTCAGGTTCTCAAACTTTAAATAACTTTCAAACTTTTTTTTAATAACCTCTTTACGGACTGAGAAGTTTCAATAACCCTGCAGAGTTGAAACACAAATCTTGAGAACAAAATGAAACGCTAAAAGAAAACTTTTGAACAAAGAGCACTGAAATGCAACTACCAATGTTAGATTTGTTAAAAATTTACAAGTTCGCTGAACTAGGACCTATAAAATACAATGTGTATGCACAATTTCGCGACATAAATTCTTCCAAGTAACGACTTGGAAAGACGCTCTAAAATCCTTGTTCTAGAAGCAAGTGTTACTTAAATATGACTGATCAAGGTCTGTTATCTCAAACACAAAATTATTAAGACGAAGAGATACACGTATTATCAGGAAAGAAAACGATATGGGATACTCAGTAGGCAATGTAGATGCACTCTTAGAGGAAAATTCACTTAAGTTGCATTATTAGGTTTTTCTACGAAATCGGACATCTCATCTCATCTCATCATCGTACTTTTAGTAAACTTTGATAAAAAAAAATGTTTGCTTCAAATTTCCATTGTCAACTTTACCTAATGAGGATATATATTTTTATTTAAATAGACTAAATGATATTTATATACACAGTTCAGTAAAAATTAAAAAGAAAAACCTAAAATTAAATAATAAAACTAAAAACTACTTAGAAAATTTTGCCCCTGCGGTAAGGTGCCCAAGATGCTGGCAGCATTCCCCCGTTGGATGGCTAGGCTCACACGTTGCGCGAGGAATGTACCAGTTCTTGGGTCACCAGTGAAAGTATTCAGTCTTCTAGACAGTATTTTAATGAGGTTTTGTGCACTTGTACCCCACGGACCGAGGGTTTCGACTCCGAAAGGCACAAAAGTGTACCCTGATCCTATGTTCAGGTACTTTTGTGTCTTTTTATGTTCAGCCGCTTCAGCCGCCGCGCCTGCCTGTTTGCATGTTCTAGGAACATGGGAAGGGGCCAGCGTATCGACGCAGGTCGCATCCCACACCAGCGGTCGGCCCATGCTCCAAGGAACGAGTGTCATCCCGTCCGGTCTCTTACCGTCGTAATATGGCATACTCATTTTTCTCATATTTTTTTGCATAAATAATCAGCCGGTTTATGAAAATTAAAAAAATATATGTTTGTTGTTATAGATCTTGCTCTGACTTTAAGTTAAAAAAAATAAAACAATAGAATGTATTACTTTAGGCAGCAATCCTGCCTTTGACGCCGGAGGTCCCGATCCCCACCCATGACAAACATTTGTGTTTGTTGTGTGTCTGGGTGTTATTATCTATTTAAGTGTGTATTAAGAAATATTTAAGTATGTTTATCGACTGATAAACATACTTAAATATTTCTACAATAACGCCCATAATAAAAGCTCTGCTTAGTTTGGGATCAGATGATCTTGATGTGAATAAAATTGTCCCAGATATTTATTTATGATTTATTTGTTTACTTTTGTGCCTTATTTATTTTTCCTGTAAATATTACAATGAAATATTGTGTACTATAAGCCGAGGCAAAATAAATAACAAACATGTCTTAGTTAAAAATCATGTTTCATTCCGACGGCGGAACAACACAGTTACAAAAAATTGCTTTTAATTTTAAATCATGCAAACTGAAAAGCACTCTCCATAATTACCAGCTCGTAGATATTCTAAAACCTCAATGGAGCTTTTGTGAATAAAAATGGCCGCCAGGTAAATCCTGAAAACTAAAAGACTGGGTAAGCGGGAAAGCCTCGAACGAAAGCTTCAGGTCAAAGTACGTATTAGCCATAGCGTGGTTTACACAGTGAAGTTGGTAGGTTTCCTTGTCGATACGTAATGCGGAACCGAACTACATTACCGGAGAATTTGTTCAACGAAAGAATTCTTTAAAAGTAAACGGTTAGTTAGTGAGTAGCTATTGTTGCATGCCTTTGTAAAAGGAATGTTGTTGCCGTATTCCGTATTTATCCAATACCTTGCTTTTGTTGAAGAATATTGTGATTGTACTCGTAAGAGTTGAGAGAGCAAAGATCGATTTGTTCCAGCCATTTTAGAAGTACTCTTTACAAAGCATGTTGCTGTTAGATCTGTTCAAGGAAATCTTTAAATTCTGTGAAAAGATCCACGCTCTGTTACAAGAGCATTTAGGTGCTCTTATTTATCATGCCGTAAGGCTTCAGCTATGAACATATGTTAAGTGAACCTGTCAATGCCTTCGTGCCTGAAATCCGGACATCCTGGTTTCGAATCTCAGGTCGGGCAAAATGTGTGTTCGGATTTTTTGAAACCTAGCCCTTATCTATGATCACCAACCCGCATTTAGCAAGGGTGGGGATGTGCAATACCCATCAATTGGAGCGTTTACATTATACCAATGATAAAGGCATTTTCTCAGCAGTGGCACAGTTTATAGGCTGATCACTTTAAGTAGAACTGCTATTGGCGTTCAACGAGTGCTTTAACTGTATTGTACTGTCGAACATATTGCTTTACTGATACATATATTTCGTATAATACCTATTGTACAGTACTTATGTGGACTTAATCGAATCTATTCAGAGACGTCTACTTAGAACCTTATCACACAGGCTTTAAGCGAAAACTACTTAGTTATTAAGACCGCCTTCGGTATTTTAAAATGCGAGATCTTTGTAGCAGGCGCAAAGTGCACGATCTTACATATTTATACAAAATTTGAACGGATATGTTTCCACTGAAATTCTCGCTGAGATCCGATTTAAGATACCTAACAGGTCCACTAGATGTTATCGCCCATTTGATATCCCTTTTTGCAACAATAACGTATCTTTTCATGATCCTGTGCTCAGAATGTGACGTGACTTTAATACATTGAGTGGCACAGATAATGCACCGGATCTGTTCAGTAATTCAATTATTAGCTTTAGAGATCGGTTATATAAATCATTGCCTGAAATTTTAAAAGTCTATTATTAATACAGCAGTAATTGTAATTCTATAAGTATATGATTATTTAGAAATAATTTTAGAAACACATTTATAATTATCTACATAGGTACACTATTACATAATATATGTTCATAGAAAATATTTTATATTTTTAACATTGATATTTATATTATATGTTTATTGATATTTAGAATATTCCTATAATAGATTAATTTTACGCTGAAAGTAGTTAACCTTGTCTTACTTATTGTTAAACTTGCTGTGTACACATCTTTGTGGAGTTATAGCGTATCATTGTGTAAGATTCGCTTTTCTTGTTTGTCATGTTTTTGTTGTAATTCTGTCTTGTGTACCTAATAAAAAAAATATTATTATGGTGTTGCAGCTATCAAACTTTATGAACCCTTAAAATACTTGAACAAAAGAACGATAACTACCGTTTATAATTACGTTGTAGGGAGTTATTTGGTCGCTATAAAGGTTACAAACAAAATTGATTAGCGGGAATCTGTTTATCCAGCTATTTGGACCTTCATAAATTATCGGTTAATGTCTCTCAAGAGAGGGGGCATTCTGAAAACTCAATTTGAAGGCCTTGTTTTGTCTGCATTTGTGTATTTGGACATTTAAAGCTTGTATTTAGCTATTTTATAAATAAGTGGAAGTGCCATGGACTGGTGGACATATATATTATTGAATGTAACATATTCCTGTTAAATCAAAATAAAGCGTTAGGATCAGACTAGATGGAATGCTTAGAACTAGGAGATCTGGGGCACCTAACATTATGTTCGACAATTATATGCGACAGGCTGATGAAAATCTTTTTAAATTAGGGACCAGAAAATAAAAAAAATCGTTTTATATGCATATTTGCCTTGGGTAGCCAATATGTTGACATTTAAAATCAGACAATCTGTGGTGGATTCAATAATTATTCTTTTTAAATTCATCATAAGCACTTTTCGAACTGCCTGTATTTGAGCGGGTTAGCTAAGAACTTCCACAAACTATTATGCTAAAAAAGTCATCAACATCAGAGCATTTCGCTTGCAGAATTCCCGAGGCTAAAAACAAAAACCGTTCACATTTTGATATTCAACGGCTCTCCTCTAATATCGGCCCAGGTGGCGAGTCCTCCCTTGGGGATGAATTTTTTCACACCCTCCCCTTTACGACGCTGGCAGTACACCGTCATATCCTTTGTGTGCCATCGGGTACTTAGGGAGGTGCATTTTGCTACTGTCTAATATTGCTTAGATATTTTTGAAAAAGATTACCTATTCGATGCTTTTTAAAGTACTGAAACCAGATACAATTGAAAACCTTTTGTTTGTTCGTTGATTAATCGGCGTGTTATTCAAATGATATTTTTAAGTAAAGAAATAGCTAAAATTATTAATGACTAGCATTCCGCCCGCGGCTTCGCCCACATATTATGGCCAAACTACATAAAATCTTTAAAATCTGTAGCTGTGTTATTCTGATCTATAAGCTGTATTACTGTAAAGTTTCATCCGTTCAGTAGTTTCTGCGTGAAAGAGTAACAAACATACTCACAAGCTTTCGCATTTATGTTATTCGTAAGATTAATATATTTTTTACGAAATCCTTTCTTGTTCTTGTCGGCAGCACAAAGCGCTTAGCCAGACACCTAAAGCAGTACATTTGGCATGCGTGATGATTAATCTGTTTAAAAAATAATATTGGTATACTTGTAAGACAGTGTGTAAAGAAGGCCGATTTAACGACTTCCGGAACTAAAATTAAGGTACAAATTACCATTATTGCTGATTTTAGCTTATTATTATGAGACTTCGGGGTCTTAGTGCTCATACTTTTAACGGCCCTCAGACTAAACCATACCGATTCTGCAAACACCTTTTATACTTAACACTTACTCCCATTCCCGTAGAAATTCCGGGAAATCCACTCAAAGTGCTTTTCAAAATTTGTACGCCCAGTAGTTCCAGTTGTGCGTTGTCTGTCATAATACGTCATTTTACGTCAATCCCTGCAACTTGAGACATCTTTTCATACATTCCTGTACGCTTAGTACGATTTTCGCGGCATCCCTTAATATACCCCAGCTAGTGTCACACGTCCACACGTATCGTCTCTCACAATAGCGGCCAGAGAGCACACCACCTTCAAGGTGAGGATGACGAACCCAGACGATACCTACAGTAGATGTGAAACAAGGTAAATATTAACTGCCGATCAATGTTTATTTTTTTTGTAAAGAGGTTTAACACAAGCATTGTTTTGTAACGAGAAAAACGAAAATAACTAGCCCACATGGGTTTACATTAACGTTATTCAGAACTGGATTCGGATTCGGGATTGGTCAAAACATTTCCATATTTGACTTTTACCTCTTATTGAATATAATGTTAGTACATACGATGGGATTTGTATACTTACATATCGCAATCACTTTGCTTAGGAAATCTTTTTGTCTTTATGATGTTGAGACGATTAATGGTGACATTATGGTTTCGGAAATAAATAAATATCAGGGACAATAATTAACACCAAGATTACTACTAACAACAACAAGAATTACTTCCAACTAAGCAGAGCTTGTTCTATGGGTGTCAAAGACTGATAAACATGCTTAAATAGACACCTACACACAATGAACTCAAATGTTCGTCACATAAATGATTGTAATTGATCTTACATATATCATAATACTATCTTAAAATAATACATTCGTATGAAATATGCGTTTTAACTCGATATTCTACGGTGTACTAAAACTTTATCATGATGACAGTCACCGGTGACCGCAATTCACGAATTTCGCTTTAGGACAATTTGAAGTAAGCATGTTAGTCCATTACAGCTTGTCTAATCTGAAGTGACGCGCCCCTCCACCGCATTCACGCACACATAAAGTAAAGTGAAGTAATTAGCCAGATACCCCATTGCAGGCCTCTATCATTAAAATCAAGTCATCGCTACACAATGGATGGGTAGTGGCTTCATCTTTAATATGGACGCAAAAAAAAATAGTGAGACGCGTCTTTTCTGGTTAGACAAGCTCTACTATAGCAAATGTATTTACAGTGCCTACCTGCCCAAGCTTTGAGCATTTAATTCCAAGAATAACGTTCATTAAATGATTTTATTAATTATCCTAACCTAGTAACGATGGTCCGAATACATTTTGGTGATTTTGAAAAGAGATTTTAAAAAATACAACGTGGAAGACCGTCGTCATTTTGTTTTTGGTTCTTGTTTTCGAAGTCACTTTATTTAGAGTCGGTTAGATAAGGGTCGATGAGTCATGTCACTAATGTCTTATTCATTGATTGAAAAAAATATACGCGGTTATATTATTATTACCGCTTTTGTAGCAAACTACCAAAACGCTCCCATAAAATCCATGAAGCTATTATTAACTAAGAAAAATGAAATTTCAGTAAAGTAGAAGCCTACCTACATAAGTAGACCTTCTCATTAAACTGACGGCTTAATATGATATATTGAATTAATGGATTTATTTATCTTTATTTGCACCAACTTTTTACTTTTTGACCATTTTGTTTTACTGCTAAATAAACGTACCCAAATGTAACCTTATTTAACGAAAACCAGAAAGAAGGCGCCGCAAACCCTTCCATATTGGTGTAACCAGAATTGGTGATTAGCAATCAACTTATGATTAGTACCTAAGCCTTCATCATTTTAATCAAGTTATAAGTTAGTTTATTATAATTATGGAGGCTCTAGGCCTATTTCAATTTCTAACACATTTAATAATAAAATTCTATATTACCATGTTTCCCAAATGTAGATTTAACTGGAGCTATATGAGTGAAGTTTCATATTCCTTGACGTTATCAAAATCCGCTCAGTATGATAAAATGTTGATGTGAAAATAACAAGACATTTTTCCTTCTTAACGCGAACAAAGGAGCAACGTGCCTCTTCTCAATCATCCTTCACTACCTGGAAAATCTTAGTAGTTATAATGAATGAAACCACTGATTGAAGGATAAAAATATGCTCTTTTAGGCAAACAATTCGGTATCTTTTTATCTGGGAAATAGTAACATAGTAACATCTATGAGAATTTTACATAATCAATTTTATTTACTTCCTCAGACTAATTATAATGATTGTTGTCAACAAAATTACCATCAGCTTTAGCTGCATACCTATAAACTAATATTAGAAAGAAGAAAGATCTGTTTTTCTGTTTGTTTCTTTTGAAGTTAGGTACTTAAAAACTACTGGACTGGTAATAAATATTCTTCACCAATAAAAAGGTGCTATTGTTTTTAGCGACTAACATTAGGCTTTATTTAAGGCCAGCGTATTCAGCGATTTACTGAAATTGCGCGGGTGCAAAACCCCGCTTACCGCGGGGGGCTCCCCGCGGGGTCAGGCGCGTAAGCAACTGCGCGCCAAATTTGAAATAGGCTTCAAAATGCCCTATCAATATAACTAAAAAAACTCAGTAGTGTATATTTAATATACATCGTCGTAACCTTCATTTCTTAGCTAAAATTATGAATTATCATACAGTGTGATTTTTTTTTAGTGGGCGTGGTAGGCCAAATCGAAAACTATAAGAAATAAATACACACACACACACATTATGTAATTGTACTTTAAGATTAGTAATTTAAACATGTTTACTTTTAGTTTCATTTATATAAAGTAAATCCTTTATTGGTTGTTTGTTAGTTCTCTAAGGAATAATGTATTAGTCTTATGAGCCGTGGATTTTGTGTAATAAAATAAAATAAAGAAAAACACTCAAAAGGAGACTCAGGCCCGATTTTTGATGAAAACTAAAACTGTATTATTTGATTTTGGAAAAAACAATTTTCCTAGCCGGGAATCGAACCTGTTGATTTTGAAAAACAAAAACAACAAAGAAAATAAAACATCTGAATTATAACACCATTCTTTTTTTTTTTTTATATTGCCCGTCAAGATGACCTCACTCCACCTGATGGAAAGCGGTCGTGAGGTCCAGATATGAGGTGGACAAGCCCAGTCATTCAAACGAATCACTGGGCTGGCCATCCTCACCTTGAAGGCCTGCAGAAATGCCTTTTCACGCCCCGCTTGAAGAACCCGGGACTATAAGAGGAAGGAAACACATGTGCTGGAAGAGCGTTCCACGTCTGGATGGTACGACAAAGAAACGAGTCACCGAACCTTTTAGTTCGGGCCAACAAATGTTGAATTGTGTGTGGGTGACGCCGTAGTCCAGCACGCGTGGTATGGGAGTGGAAAGGTGAGGGTGGGATAAGCTGGAATAACTCGTCAGAGCATTCCCCATTGTAGAAGCGATAGAGAACACTTAGCCTGGCAATGTCTCTACGCAATTGGAGAGGCTCAAGGGTCAAAGTTGCCTCTGGGTTTCCAATAATACGGATAGCACGCCGCTGCAACCTGTCAAGAGCTTCGAGTAGGTACTTAGCGGAACCGTCCCAGAGATGAGAGCAGTATTCCACACACGAGCGAACTTGTGTCTTATACAAGAGACAGAGCTGCTCAGGCGTGAAGAATCGTCTCACTCATATATTCGATAGGGGTCACTAATAAGAAAAAATCTGGGAGGGAAGGAGTGATATACTGGAAACTTAGAGAAAGACCTAATTACAAAATTGCGCGGTTAGTCGTTCTTCACACGAGCTCATGCAGCTTTTACTTCAGACCAAAGTCGAGAGTTCTATTAGCGTTTGTTTAATACTTATAGCAAACTAACATTTTTAAGTAAGAAACGTGTAGGACTTATTGAGATCTCGTGTGCGTTACTCCAGCTGGAATGTAGCTTCTAGAGTGGAACATATCCCTTCTTCTACAGAACATACAATCAGAACTCATAAACAGAGCGATATATTCTGTGGATGTGCGAGGCATAAAAAAAATGTGCTGTCGTTTTGGAAAAAAACTATTAAAACGATTCCTGCTGGAGTAACGTTGTTCTAGCAGGAAAACTTTAAACGAATGATCAAATTAGAAAGATTTTGTGCATGAGCAGAGTCCTTACATTTGTGGAAAAACATAATATGTGGGGCTTCAGGTTTTCGAGATATTGCGTTTCCTGATGGGAAATCGTTTTGCGGAATTGTGTATCTCTCAAAACATGGTATATGCGTCTCTAGAATAAACATACACTTGTAGAAATTGCAGGCGTCATATAATAAGATTTAGGAAAATATTCCTACATTTTCAGTTTTTGTTTTTTCTAAGTCTGACAAAAAATCACAGAGCCTAAATGAGAAACTGTATGAACTCACTGAAAGCTGTAATAAAGCAGAATCTACTTTACACATACAATCGTCATAAAATGTTTCATTGTTTCACCGGTACTACACGGATGCCTGGATATAAAAAGGTTTGTTCTCCTTTGGTTTGAAAACATAATCCTAAGACATAATGAGGCCATCTAAAATGCCTCTTCAATCGAACTCATCAACAGACATTATTGTTTACCTTATTATAATTAACACTGTGTACATATTATTACAACTACTTATAATCAGTCTGCTGTTAGGTTTTATTTACCAAAAAGATTTTGTTGAGTTAAAAACAGAACACAGAAATAGATAAGTTACTTACGTTTTCTCTTGCAACATTTTCCTGTATGCTCGAGTTTTTAGTTGCCTACATTATAATTTCTTTTATTTCCCATTATAAACAACCAATATAAATCTTATATGCTTACAATATTAAAATCAACTACTACTAACACTAATCTTACCATATTAAAAACACCTAAAATAATCAAAATATTTACAAGAATTAAATTTTGCGACGGGTGGAGGGGTGAGGGGTGAAACCGAGCGCAACGCAACACAGGTTCTACCTCGGCGACGTCAGACTTGACACCCTTTTATGCATGATTTTCTAGGTTTTTTAATTTTTACATATAAAAATTTAGTTTTTTAACACCGAGACACTAGGAAATTCAGATCTTTAGTAAACTGCTTAATTTTTATATTCTTGTATCATATAAAATCTTTTACAGAAAATCGGTCTAAAAATCATAAAACGACCTACTTTCAAATTAAAATTCCATCCATCCAAATCATTATTATCGTGTTTTGGTTACATCGAGACATTAGATAAAAAATCAAATAATTTCATAGTATTTTTTAAAATTTGATAAGTTGCTTAGTTTTGTGTATAAATCCGTCGAAAGATGACCAAAAGTTCTCTCGCCTTAAGCGAGAGAAAACGGGACAGCCAAAAACGCGTAGCAAGCTAGTAACAAAATTAGTAGTCAGATTTTGCAGTTACTCGTACTCGTACCTCACATATTTACTAAGTTATTTTAGCATTTTAATAAATACTAAGTATTGTTTTAGTTATGTTAGTATTGCAAATTTAAGAAACAATTAAGTTCAAAGCATTGATAGATAGCTAATCTGGTCATCGACTGGAATTGATTGCTGCCATAAATACAGCACGGACACGCATATAATATATAGTAAATTAGATTGAATTGTCACCATGATATATTGGACTGGCCAAGCGAACAATATTGATGACAACATCAGTTTCACCAAGGGTTAGGTTAGGTTAGTATTTTATTAGTTCCCAGGAATAGAGCCAATAAACATGAGGCTAATAAGCAGAACCATCTAAAAAGGAGTTTGTAAATCTATTTAGCATAAATTTGTAATTAGATAAGATAAAACATGAAGACGTGTTAAGATGAAAGTAAGTATCTATTGAACGAAACGGCTTGAACAGCTCTTATAAGTCCAACGCTGGTCAAGAAGTTCCACCATAGAACGCTAAATCTTTTGGCCATTTGCATCTGAAGGCTTTCTGCATGGTCATTTCACTGGTTCACCGGGTAGGAGAGACCTCGATGCTACATTTTTACCACTGTTATCTCTGCCAGTGATGAGGCCTGCTAATTGTCACTGTAGATATTTGATGTGGCTATAAACGATACATGATCTGATGTAAGATCCGATGATAATGATGAGGTTTTCTTGTCATTTAAGTAAATACTACTGTATCATTCTTGGCAAGGTTTATTATTGAAATCAAGTCATCGCTAATCACGCCTACCAAAAGTGAATTGGTGACGTCATGCTCCTCAGCGGAACCACTTTTGATTTAACTAGTATAAGTTATTGAAAAAATCTATGAAGAGTCTATAAAATTCCAGTCCCATTTAAAAAAATCTATGACTCAGGTTTCGCCGTATTTTGTTATTAAAAGGGGTTGGGGGATCACAATGCCCAATATTAACAGTCTGAAAGCAAAAGATTCGCTCTTACTCAGTCACCCTGGAAAATTTCAAATAAATTCCTATTATAACTAAATGGCTATTCTAGAGTGAAACGCTGCAAATTCTCGATCGATCGCAACAATTAGATGAAAGGCATGAACGGCATTTTACAAGTCCGTTCGGCCGCGGATATGCAATCCGATTTGGTTGGACAAAACGAAATTTTCTGAGCAGCGTCGGCAACGATGCAAGAATTTTCGAGATTAAATCCTACGCGGTATGAGCTCAGAGGAAATTCTCGCGAGGGAATCATAATGTCCATGTACATTTTAAATTAATGTGGATTGCAGTTTTGCTGCCGTTGGGTGCAACTAGTTCCTGCCAGCATTTTCATCTACCTGCTTAACGCCAACACCCATTACATTAGTAGCTGATTTTCTAGTCCAATCGCTTTGCTGATTCATTCAGGATGCGATCAGCAATCAACAACATTTTCAGCTATAACACAAAAAAAATGACAGGCCATGACTTTTATGAAGAGTTAGAAAACGTTTACGACAGTATCCCTGAATACGAGTTCAAGGTTCTGTTGGGTGACCTGAATGCAAAAGTAGGACGAGAGGAAGCATTTGGGCCCACCATTGGAAGATATAGTAAACACGAAACCTCCAATGACAACGGAGTGAGACTTGTCAGTTTCGCTTCGTCGAAATCTATGGTTGTTCGAAAAGCACCATGTTTCCTCACAAGGACATCCACAAAAGAACATGGAAATCACCTGATGGAACTAAAGTTAATCAAATAGACCACGTCCTTATAAATAACCTACATAAAAACACCATCGAAGATGTGTGGACTTTTAGAGGAGCTGATAGCGATAGTGATCACTAAATGATCACTATTAAACTACAGTGCTAAATTAAAACTATAAGAAGTAAATCTAGCGCACAGACAGATCACATCAATGTTGAAACTCTTAAAAATGAACTCATACGCCGAAAGTTTCAATTAGAACTAATAACAGATTTAAAGGATTAGAATTAGAAGACAAAATCGATGGAGCATGGAACAGTATTAAAAAATAGTTACTGAAGTAGGATTAAAAACACTAAGAAAAAAGGAGCGGAAGTAACGAACAAATTGGGTAACTAAAGAATGCGTAGAGATGATAGAAAATAGAAGGCAACTTAAACTACAGGCAGAACAAGAAGACAAATGGAAAGAGGACTACGAAAAACAACGTGTCAAAACCAGGAAAGCAATAAAAACTGCTAAACGGAATTACATAGAGGCAATAGTCAGAAATATGGAAGATCTACTAATAAAGGCCGGTGCTCAAAGGAAATTTTACCAAGAGGTCAGAAACAGCAAATAAGGATTCCAAACAACCCCATCAATTTCTGGAGGATGACAATGGTAATCTTGTAACTGACCCAACCAATATTAAAAGCGCATGGCGAAATTATTTTCAATCTGTTTTGAACTGCCCATTCCCATCTGACAGCATACAAAGATATTCAGAAGAAGAAAATAACGAAGACACACCACCACTTACTTTTGAAGAAATAAGAGATGCCATTATGAGGCTGAAGAATCACAGGTCATCCGGGATTGATAACAAACCGGGTGAGCTTTGGAAGTATGGGGGCCATACAATCTAGACTTTTTGAATTAGCAGTTAACATCTGGAATAACGAATATATATACCATCAATGAGCAACCTGGGAGTAATAATTATGTCCGGTACACAAGAAAGGCCCAAGGAAGAAGTGCACGAACTACAGAGGGATAGCTCTGCTTCCTACTGCATACAAGACCTTGTCCTACGTGCTGCTGAGGAGACTGAAACCCTACGCTGAGGCAATCATTGGAGATTATCAGTGTGGTTTCCGACGCGGCCGTAGTACAGTCCATCAGATTTTCTTACTCAAACAACTAATGGAAAAGAAGTGGGAGTATGCGCAGGGCATCCACTCGTTGTTCGTGGTCTTCGCCAAGGCCTACGATAGTATAGATCGGAATTCATTATATAATATCCTAAGGAATTTCAATATCTCATCTAAATTAGTCAAAATGATAGAAATAGCGACAAACAAGAGCAGGGCTGTGATTGGGGTCAGAGGGGAAGTAACTTGATGAATGGTGAATGAATTAGTGAATTTAATATTGACACCGGCCTAAAGCAAGGGGACGCTCTGTCGCCCATGTTGTTTAGCCTAGCACTCGACTATGCTTTTAGAAAAGTGGTGAATCTTGACGGAAGAGTGCAACTAAATGGACAACATCGTGTGATGGGATACGCGTACGACCTTGCTCTTCTAGGTAAATAAAGAAGAATTAGTAATGGCAGCACAAACACTAGAGACTGAAGCGAAGAAAGTTGGACTCGAAATTAATCACATCAAAACAAAATACATACATATACGTCATTTTAAAAATATCAGAGCACTCAGGGTAAATTCAACAGTCGGGAACAATAGTTACGAAGGAGTAGAAAAGTTTAAATACCTGGGCTGCAATATAACGGACACTTACACCAGGGAAGACGAGATAGATATCAGAGTACAAAATACCCTCCGCTGTAGTGCAGCTCTAGACAAAGTGTTGGTGTTAGGGCTTCTCAGTAGGCGCACTAAAATCCGCGTTCACAAAACAGTCATTCGACCTATTCTAATTTATGGCTGCGAAGCCTGGACACTAACTCTCAAAGAACAACAAACAGGACAGGATGGAGTGTGGAAAAGGCGAAAAAAGTGGACGAGCCCAATATCATCGGCGAGATTAAAGCCCACAAACTTCGCTAGCTTGGCCACTTAGAGAGAATGGGGGATAATCGTGCGATCAAGCGAGTATACATGGGACGGCCGAGCGGTCGCGCCCAGTCGGCCGCCCCAGGTACTGCTGGGTTGACCACGTCATAGAGGACTTGCGCAAGCTCCAGATAGATAACTGGAATTGGTGGCGCTCGACAGACCGAAATGGCGTCTCTTGGTGTCGGAGGCCAAGGCCCACTTTGGGTCGCTGCGCCATCAAAGTAAGTTAGAGTCATGATGTTCAGCCTGGCAGACTGGTGTTGACTGACAACAATAATTGAGTCTTCGTAAGCGTGATTTTCAACTCATAACTTTATACCCCCATGAAAAACGTTCCATTCAAAAATATAGTCAAAAATATATTAAAAGAAGTGAGCATAATCATTTAAGATAAACAACAAAAGACCAAAGTATAACAGTTACAGACAAGTAACATCACCAACCACCTGTCACTTCCTCATTTCTTAATTAAATCCTATCCGCAAAGCTAATCGCAACAAGTTTATGTCATTCAGGACGTGCTAGCACAGAAGTTAGGCACACTAATCAACATTACTGTATTCCATAATCTTAGCGCTGAGCGACAGACGCGGGCAGAATACGTTAACCAGACTTGTCTAACTTGTAATTTCGGTTCGATTCGAAAACTTTCGGGTTTACGAGTATTTTGGTGGTGTTCCAATAGTCATTGAATACAGAAACTTTTTCATTTACGCTCTTGGACGCTGACTGAATAATATATGAACGCCGAGTCCGGGTCTTCGAGAATCCTTTGGCTTTAAGGATTTTTTAAGCTTTCCAACTGAATTAATGACGCCTACCCCACGGGATTTAAGAGTTGGAATAAAAATAGATTTGTATATTGCTTTCAAACTCGCTTTAGGTGTGTTAAGGAAGATGATTATCAGCTATTTAGTTTACCATTCTTTTGACCAAAATAAAAGTTTATTAAAATTTATTTACGAGGTGATTCAATGTATATATTTTTTTAATCTTCATTTATTTCCAGATCTTTTGTTTTTTGCAGACATGTCAGTCCTATCGTAACTTACTCAATAAGTCTTAATTACATAGAGGTATTTATTTGTTGCTTGAAAAAAAATCTACCATCTAAGCGCCATCATCGACACCTTATTAATTCGCAAAGCATTTTAGCTAAATCCGACACAGGTTCACCTTTGTTTGCACTTGAACAGAACTTCTAAATAAGATGGAAGAGTATTAATTGACGCTCCTTGTTTCGCATCGAGGTTTGCCAGCCGATTGGCCTCGCCGTTTTCGCTCAACCAATATGCGATGGAATCCACTGAAGTCTCACGCATTTTTCGACTAACTCTAGGTCATACGAGTAACACAAAGCTTTGCAAGGATTTCGAAAGCCTAAGTATTTTTAATCTTAAGTATTATTTTACTGTTTTCTTTTATTAAAAAACTTGCACGACCATGGAAACCAATAGAATAGGCTTATCATTAAATAGGCTCCATATACTGGCTAACCTTAGGTGGAGTGATTGGTCTAACATTCTGAAGAAAATACCGTTACCACCGTTGCGTTCGTCTGAGGGTGCGTTTACACCAATTGAGCTAATGCCTATTCTACCCCAACTCAATGTTTTTTTTTGTGTCTGTCTCTGTTTACACAAAGAGAATTTGAGAGAGGGATAGAATGAGCATTCGCTTGCTTGATGTAAGTAAACGAACCGTAATAGGTACCAGTACCTCTACCACGAGTTGCCAAATTAAATTCACGTTATCGTTCGCGTGAAAAAAATGTGTTAGGATGACACATGACATGACATGTCAATGTCGAATCCCAATACATTTTTTTAGTGTTAACTCGTGGTAGACGTAAATAGCTTTTTTCTCACTCATAAAATAGTCGGAGAAAAAGTTTGACGACTTTAAGCCTGTGATTCGCAGTGATCTTTTCAAACAATGGGAACCAAGAAACCGGTAAAAATGCAGACAATGTAATCCAAATCTTTCAAATCGCGCTATAAAGTCGCAAGACGGTTTAATTCCAGTCACGGTCTACTGCATAAAGTGGAATCAGCGTCGATTGAAAAGTTTCCAGATATGGACTGCTTGATCATTGGTTGGAATGGAAAATTGAAAAATTGCTGGAACTTTCTGGTAAAGTATGCGAACGTCTGCTTTCTTTTATCGTAGGAACTTTGTTAAATAACATACCACATGTATGTGGTTTGCTCAAAATTGATGTCGACGTAGAGATGTTTCTGTGAATTGATTTATCACGTTTTCCGGTTAAGATTTCAGTTAGTTTGAAATCTCGTGAATTTTCTAATGGATAAGTAAGAGCGATTATCCCAAAATAAATACAAATCCCAGGTCTGTTGTAGGTTATATATTTACCGTAAATTATCATCATCATCCCGGTTTTTGTAACCGGGGTAAAGGATAGTTGGTGATACAATGATAAGTGGAATGAAAAAGTACATTATACTTGTAAAACGGAGCTTAACCAGCTATTTAAATCTAATTCGCAACATAGGTACCTACCTAAAAATATTACGCGGTGGCGCGAATAGCATCGCCGGAGTCCGGAACAGTCTACTTGGGAGGATATATTTTTGTAACACATTACATACAACCACACCCTTCACTCACACTGCACGTTATCTTGCGATATTCAATTCAATTTGTGTCTCTCATTTGTAACTTGAAAAATTACCTACGTACTATTGTTAATATTTAAGGTAACAAAGTATGTTTCTTTAATTGGCTTATGTTCAAGTAAAGTTATTCTCTATTTCGTTCTATAAACGCTATTGAAACATCGTTCAATCATCGGTCAAAAATAAACTCTCTGCCAACGCCAAAGGTGATCCAAGAAAACTCTCTGCCAAAGAATTCTTCCTTTCAAGGTACCACTGCTAAATGGTAGCAAGGCCGGGCCCAAAATCCGGAGATCCTGGGGACTGCAGGTCGGACAAAGGTTTTGTTTACAACTAGACTTTGGCAAGCGTGGTGATTAAACCAACAAAACAATTGTAGCGATGACTTTATTTCAGTGATTAAAGCTATATCTATCTATTTACTTTATTTAACTTATCTAGCTGCCACTTATGGCCGCGCGTTGAGTTTAAATATGCTCGTCATACCTAAACTAATAAAATGATTATATAGGATTTTTAAGAACCTAAATGTTTGGTACATTTTTTTGTACAAAGGTTTTTGTTTGATTAAAAAGCGGCGAAATCAAAAATAATTCTTTTGATTTTGAAATTTTAGTAGGATTGACTACCAGATTAATTTACAGGAATTATCATTTGGCAGGAATCCAAAACACTACTATCTGAAGTATTGTATGTTTATAGTGTACCAGCTTCCGCCCGCGGCTTCGCCCACGTTAACTCAATTTCTGTAACATGTATCCATAATATCTTTATAAATTGTAGCTCATGTGTTATTCTGATGTATGAGCTGTATTACTGTAAAGTTTCATCTCAATCCGTTCTGTAGTTTTTGCGTGAAAGAGTAAAAAAGTGTGTACACACACATACATACATACATCCTCACAAACTTTCGCATTTATAATGTTAGTAAGATTGAAGTAAGATTTAGCTAACTCAATTCATTGTGTTTTATCACACGCAAAACTTCAAATGCTTAATTGTAGTACAAAAGGAATAATATATTACATCGTTAATTTTTGTACAAACATTAAAGTCTAATTATGAAACACTAAATTTAGTACAATTCGTAGTTGTTAATGGTTGTGACATTTATTATTTCAGGGTTTCACGGAAGTCTGGTCTTTCAAAACAGCACGACAAGCTTAACGTGCACCTTATAGTGCCTACATAAGACCCATTATGCAACGGTTTGTGCAAAGTGTGTTCCCAGGCCACTGGGAATCGTAAGCGTTAACCTTAATCCACAATAAGTGTTCAATTTGTTTTTAAAGTCTTAGGCAGTTGTCCCACCAACGACGAGAAAACGACTAACTATCGGCTGTTTTCTTGCTCAAGAAACGTACAATAGATATACATTCCGCGTAAAAACAAAAGAGATGCATATAAATAGTTGATCGCTGACTGTTCACACTGCCCGGCGAGGACTCTCTCTACTAGTTCGTCGCTGAGCGACAAGAGAGAGAGTTCTCGCTTCTCGCTCTTCTTTCTCGCTCGTTTTCTTGTTGTCTAGTTCATCGCCCGTCTCACTCGTACACTCGCATACATAGTCCAGCGACTAAACTATCGGAACTACACACTCGCTTTCCACTGCTCGCCAACTCGTTTCTAATTCTAGATCGACTCGCTTCTCGTTCATCGTCGGCGGTGGGACAACTGCCTTATAACATTAACCATCACCGAGAACAAGATGTACCTACATTACTTTACACCGATGACAGTCGTTAGTGTCAGTGTTGACGTTTTTGAAAGGGATTTTAGTACAATACAGCACGTCTAGTGTAAATATGAATGGGACAAGAATAGCATATGAATTGCTGTAGTTACCTATCGAGTTTACGTGAGGCAAACTCATGGTAGAGTTACTGTTAAAAAAAAGTGAATAAAGTAGCATAGTGAAAATAAAAAATACTTACCCTGGGAGGTTTACGCAAGTTTAGGAAAAACGAACTTAACTTTTTATTTTGTGGTAGACGCTTATCTATACTTTTAAATACTGATAATGAGGAAAGATTTCATTGTTTGTTTATATTGAATAGGCTTCGAAACTACTGGACCGATTTTAAAAACTCTTCCACCAATAATAATAATATTATAATATGCGCCAGACAACACACCTCTCTTGTAATGGTCTCGAAGTAGGGATGTGTTATGTGTTACGAGGTACCACTCAAGGAAATAAGCCAGGGGCGTCTCCCAGCACAACCAGACCCGAGTCAATTCAGAAAAAATCGTTCTCTGAATTGACCCGACCGGGAATCGAACCCGAGACACTACGGAAATCGAGGCGAAAAACCGTGCTACATTGCACTATACTAATAGTGTCCTCAATATAAAGCTATATTGTCAGGGAGTGACAAGGGCAATTTTTTTTAAATGTAGACGGGAGAAATGGTCTACGCGGGCGAAGCCACTGACGGACAGCTAGTACCTACATACACCCAACATACTCATTACGATTGCTTTACTGCCTTGCTGCTTACATACAAACTAACAAGAGATAACATTTTATTCCTAAATATTCTTCAAAAATGTAACTCTCCCTGTGTATGTTGTTAATGCTGCTACTAAAATTTTGACACAAGTGTCTTTTATGACCCTGGAACTCATTGCAATATTTGAAGCTTTAAAATATGCGAACAGTAAGGAGTTTAATAAAATTGTTATTCTCTCCGACAGCAAAAGCGCTTTACAGCATTTAGCTACGCCTCTGATTCCAGAAGTGTAACGTTAGCCTATGAGTTTCTCAAAGAAATCATTAGTTTAAAAAACAGGAATATTGATGTGGGTTCCAGCTCATATTGGCCTTTTAGGCAACGAGAAGGCAGACCTTGTATCAAAAGAAGCAGCGAGTGTAGGGAATTGTATTTATTAGAATATTTACCGGACTATTGTGAATATATACCTAGATTTAAAAACAAAAATGGAAAGAGCTTTTTGATATGGTTTTTAATGACAAAGGAATATGGTTTAAATATATACAACCAACTCGCGTACCGTGGTTTGACGATAACAAATTGAATAGAAACTATATCAAAACCGCACTTCGCCTTCGGTCGGGACACTATCCATCGGCAAAGTTTGCATTTTCAATGAAAATATCCTGATTCCCCTAATTGTAGCACTTGCGACAAATTAGAAGACATACAACATATGCTGATGGACTGTGTCAAGAATAAAACCGAAAGGGAGGTACTGTTTGAAGAACTTAAATTAAACATTAAAGATGTCGGATTGATACCAAACATTTTGGCAGAACCAAAATCAGAAGCAACTAAATAATTATGCACTCTAGTAAAGCTTATTGTACAGTGATTGCCTTCCTTACCTGTTAAGTTTTTTTATTATTAATTTACTTAAATTTAGTTAGTAACTGTGAAGATACAATGGGGCTGGCAATTTCACTGTGATGAAAGCCCCAAACCAAATAAAGAAAAAAAAATGCTGCTATTGTAATAAAATAAGCTGAAAACGCCTACTTTTTTGTTGTAGCAAAGATTTTACAAAGTGATGAAAACAGGAATTGAAGGCACTATAAAATTAATAGGCTTATCAGCGGTAACGCGAGATTGCATTCAATAAATTCCAATAAATACTGGATGATTCATTAAGTGCCAGAAAAGTTATATAAGATAAGTAGATAATGTTACATAAAAACAGATTTTTTAATAAGTTTCAACTTAGAAAGACGCGTGTCAATCTGATGTAAATCTTTTCCCTCCCGACCCGTCCACCCACTGGACTTTCCCACTAGTCACACATACTTACACTTAATATGGCAAAAAATGTCCATCCGATAAATACTTAATATCATCTTTAGGATATTTCTACAAACGGCTTCATTAGTCAGTCTAGAAGTGTCAGTAAAGAATCCTCAAATAATTTGTTTATTTTAAATATTACCTGTTGAATTATAATTTTAAGGATTGGAAACCTACACCTACAAACTTTTTTGAATAAAATAAACTTACCTTCGCTTCGCCATTATGATATTGCAAATCATTGTTATCTTGTCACCGCTTCTGCCTGTTGGCAACATTCAGCAAAACAAACATGTTAAACATAGTTGCGCTCCCTAAAACGTCACCCATTTGCGATATCCTCGCAACATCGCGTCCGACATTAAAACTTTTGTTGGCGACAAACGACCGACACACGTTTCGACATTACGACTTTTTGTTTAGGAGCTTCAGAATTTATGATTGGACCTTTGAATGGCAAAACAACTGTGTCGATGTGACGTGCGTATGAATAAAAAATAACACGGTCAATTTTATGTCGAATTGTGAAGTTTTCAATTAAGGAACAGAAGTCGTTTAATGGCCCTTGTCAAATTATTACTGGAATATAAAACATAATGTGAGGTAGTCGTGAAAATTTAAAAGTGCGGATTTACATCACAGTTTACATACTTTTAAATAGAAAAAACACTTTAGGCCCGTATTCTAAAACGAAATATGTACTTGTATATAGATCTGAGTTACGATTTTGTATGAACCGACGTTTTGAAATCTCTACTCAAGCACAGATCAGTTCTTGAGTACGATTCTAGAATACGGGCCTAAGTCTAGGAATAGGTGGAACTATTCTCCAGACTACCCTTCCTACTAAGCTACTGAGCCCAAGACCATAACCCTAGACGGAACTGGTGCCTTGAATAAATAAAACAATTGTACCTACTATGGTTTGACTGGCCTATGTGCTATGGCAACGGTCCTGCTTTTAGCACCGGAGGTCGTGGGCTGGATCCCCACCCATGACAAACATTCAAACGTCTGGGTGTTATTATGTATTTATAAAAATTTAAGTATGTTTATCAGTCTCTGACACCCATAGTACATACACACATCAAAAGTGTCTAGGGATCAACATATGTTTTTGCAATAACTTTTCTCCTGATTGATATTAATTAAAATTTTCTTTAAGGATTCATCAAATAAAGTGTTTTCGTTTGTCTACAGTAACGATAAACCAAGTCACCTTTGCATTAATAAAGAAATTTGCCAGTTTCCTAATAAAAATAGTAGTAGTTCAAATGTCAATAATCCCTTTAGGATTATTGACATTTGAACCACTAACATTAAAGTTCGAAAAAAAGACTGTAATAACAGTTTTATTTAAAATTTTATTGGGTAACTTAAACAATTAATAATCCGTGTTTCTACCGCGAACACTAACAACACAAGAACATCGGTTTGGCATACTCAAAATGAGTTCATCCAAATCACGCTGTGGAATGGCCGCCCATGTTCGTTGCAACAACAAAAAAAGGTCTTCTTGCGACTGGATACCCTCCAAATTCGGCAGAGCTCTTCTCTGTAGCATATCCCATGCATGCTCAATCGGGTTCAAGTCTGGCGACTCAGCAGGCCAGGGCAGGACATTGATGTTAGCTGCGGCGAGAGTCTGTCTTACATCTCTTGCGGTGTGCGGTCGTGCATTATCATGCATTAACTGAATTAAGGGACCGATTTGCACTTGTAGAGGAACGATGACGTCTGATACAATCGTCTCAGCATAAATTTGAGCGTTGAGGTTGCCTCTGATCCAAATCAACTCAGTTCTTCCGCCGATCCAAATACCCGCCCATACCATGATGGTTCCACCACTATAAGGATGGACTTCCTGGCAGGATTTTAATCGCTGTTGGCGTCCAGGGGTTCTCCAGTGTCGTATACGTCTTGTATCCGGTCTCATACCAAAACGAGACTCATCAGAAAAGCACACGAAACGCCATTGTTCTTCTGCCCAATTTCTGTGTTCAAGAGCCCATTGATATCGAATCCTATGATTGTGCATTGCTATAGGTGGTACCCTTAGCGGTCTTCGGGAACGTCATCGTTCCTCTACTAGTGCAAATCGGTCCCTTATTTCAGTTAATGCATGATAATGCACGACCGCACACCGCAAGAGATGTAAGACAGACTCTCGCCGCAGCTAACATCAATGTCCTGCCCTGGCCTGCTCAGTCGCCAGACTTGAACCCGATTGAGCATGCATGGGATAAGCTACAGAGAAGAGCTCTGCCGCATATGGAGGGTATCCAATCGCAAGAAGACCTTTTTTTGTTGTTGCAACGAACATGGGCGGCCATTCCACAGCGTGATTTGGATGAACTCATTTTGAGTATGTCAAACCGATGTTTTTGTGTTGTTAGTGTTCGCGGTAGAAACACGGATTATTAATTGTTTAAGTTACCCAATAAAATTTTAAATAAAACTGTTATTTCGGTCTTTTTTTCGAACTTTAATGTTAGTGGTTCAAATGTCAAAAATCCCTTTATTAGGAAAATGGCGAATTTCTTTATTAATGCAAAGGTGACTTGGTTTATCGTTACTGTAGACAAACGAAAACACTTTATTTGATGAATCCTTGAAGAAAATTTTAATTAATATCAATCAGGAGAAAAGTTATTGCAAAAATATATGTTGATCCCTAGACACTTTTGATGTGTGTATTAGCTGCTTTGTTTGGGTGTATTTTCTCCCGGATATTTATTTATTTAATTTAATCCATTAGAACTACAGTTCAAATTATTAAAAGTTACTCAATTAGCCCATCAGTAAGGTAAGTTCAAGTTTCATTAGGTCATAAAAGCTTAAAATACGAACTGACGGCCATTGCATCAGAAAGGTTCTAATGCCGCGTCCGCACGCTTGGCACTTCCCTTCCCGCAAACTGCAAACCTCTACAAACGTTTGGATTGATTTGGGGAATTAAACATCGCCATCCACACGCTTGCGAGTACGTTAGTTTGTTCTGAAGAGGCAAGCACATGGAGGTTGTTGTGTCAGCCATAATAAGTGCACAAACGGAACTGAGTGCTCACAAACCTATGGACGCTTCGCAAGCGCTTGCGGCAAATTCCCTTTGATTTGTGACAAAAAACTGACACTCGACGGATCGGCTACAAGCGCTTGCAAACCTTCGCAAACCAAGCCAAACGCTCTATCCTCAGGTTTGAATTTGAGACGGCTTGTTGAGGTTTGCCAAGCGTGTGGACGCGGCATAAGGCACTCTGGTGCAAGCTGACAGGCAACCTTCTCATAGAGAAGTGCGAATGTAATTCCCAAATATTAAAATACTTTTTAAGGCCTGCGCAGACGACGGATTATACGCGGCGTTTTTCTTCGTAAAAATAGATCTCTCATGCCGAATCAGCACTGTCTCGTTTGTGCACTGGTGGCGAACAGATGTAAGTTTTGCTAATTTATTTATAAAACTTTTGCTCGTGTGAAAAATGAGTAACTGGTCAAATGAAGACAGCTTATGCTTCCTGGAATGTTCCCAGGGAGAGCCATTTTCTTTCACTTCTTTTCTTGTTTGTATTAAAAATAACTAACGCCAAATGTTATGACCGACACAACAACCTCCATGTCTTTTATGCTTGCTACTTCAGAACAAACTAACGCACTCGCAAGCGTGTGGATGGCGACGTTTATTTCCCCAAATCAATCCAAACGTTTGTAGAGGTTTGCAGTTTGCGGGAAGTGCCAAGCGTACGGACGCGGCATCACAAACTGTATCGAGCAACGCACACGAGTATCTACGCCGAACCAAAAGTGCGCCGAAACACCGCGGACAATCACGTAGCGTAGCGGATTAAAGTACGCGGGCATCCGCGAAAAAAATAGAACGAACGAACTATGAGCAGTCAACGCACACGGTGGATTTTAGTGCGCGTTAAAAATCGATTCGAATTAAAGCGGACCCAGTATTCTCATCGAAAACGTCTTCTGTTTTGCCTCAACTTCATGTAAACTACAGCACAACGTAATCTCAGAATATTTAAATACTTTCGGATTACAATTGATAGTAAACCGTGTTTGTTGAGTCCGCGGTAAAAAGGCGGCGCACTTTTTATTCGCGGAGTGTATACTTTTTTCTTCGCCGCGGAGTAAAGTCTGTCGTCTGCGCAGGCCATTAAACATAGTTACTTAGTGCTGTGCTGCCTTTGGCTACGCCCTATCACAGCTTAGGACTTATTAAGAGAAACTGAATTAAACAACCGATTTATGTTGTTCTGCTAAACAGCAAATTGTCTTTAAACACAGCAACTCTTAACTTGAAATCCTAAGCTGCATTTGGACCTAGCAAAAAAGCTGCCTTGAGTGAAGTGGACATGGAGATCTTTTCTTTACAGGGGTGGAAACATAATGATTTCTACCAAATCATGTCATCAAAGCCTTATCTAACAACGTGTTTGCTGCCGAAATCTTAAATAAAAAGAATTTTCGTGCAGACCGTAAGTCACGTCACCAGTCTATCCGGTCCAAGCAGAATCAAAACGCAAAAAAAGTGTTTGAAGCGTGCCAAACCCCTAAAAGGAAGGCGTTGAACTACACGGTTTAAGCTCGTTCAATTTGGACGTCAAGAGTCCATCCGTTCAGTAATCCTACTATACAACACGGGGTATAACAAAAAGAAGACAAAGCCGAGCTACATACGAGTAGCAGCACGAAGCATGGATATTGCAGTTCTGCATTGATAAAAGTTGAAACCTAAAGTAGGTAACTATTTAGTTTCTATAATGATAATTTTAAAATTCTTCTTTTAGAATGTCCAGACCACATTAACCTGAGTTTAGAACAACTTTACTATAACTTAAGTATATTAGTCAAGACACGGTTGAGGTTAGATGACCGCTTGTTTTTAATATTTATCCTGTCACTTTTATCTGCTCGAATGAGGTTACGCTTACTTTTATAGGTATATTTCTATTGTAATTGTTTGTTTTCGAAATTAAAAATCTTCTCGAGCAAGATTATCATTAAGTAATTATGTACCTATTACAATTTACGATCAATCAAAACACTATACCTTTGTACCTTCCTTACGTATGCTAGCAGTCTAGGGTTTTGATTCGGTGTCTAGTTTGAAAAAGTTTTTAATCCTAGTTGAAGATGGCAAATCTGTCAAAATTTTTTTATCGCATTTACGAAATGTGTATTTTGGTCACAGTAATAAAAGCCAGTGTACAAATCCAACATAATGCTTTATTTTACAAATACTATACTTTATCGCCGTCTAAACATTACGCTATCATACTATTTATAATACAATGGAGACACAGCGTTATATACAGAAATTTCAACATTCAAATATAATAATTACCTAAATAATTATATAAGGCACATTTAAAATATCCTACCTCAAGACGATATGATCTACGAATTCTATACAGTTTTAATACTATTTTTTATTTTATGAAAACAATCGCAAAGTACTCGTATTACCATTCCACCAATGCAGATATTTAATAACGATCTTAAGAATATACAGGTAATAAAACAAGGAACTCGTCAGCTTTTCAACAATAAACAATTGTTATTATGAATTGGAGTAAAGAATATCATAAAAATTGTAGTAATAATTATTAAAAGTTCTACTCGGAATATTACTCGGCATCAAATATCTGTCCACGTGATTATTTTGTAAAAATAGATCGCGAACCGAATAATATATTTACACAAGAAATGCAAAACATACTAAACAAATATCCATCGTTCGTTTTAAGATCATATTTTTGTAATTCCAAAAAACGATCTATCAACAAAATAAAAATTAAACAAACTTCTTATGTACCTATCGTATTTTTTTGTTTGTTTAAAAATGGTTCTAGGAAGACTAAATGGCAGTACTGTAAAACTTCTCATGATAAAACTGTAAATACTGGCACGTTGAAAACATATTTTCGAAATCTGAAAAAAAAAATACAGTCATAGTAATTAACATAGTACTATGTAATTCACAAAGTAGTTTTGAAATTTTTGTTTAGTAATCTAATATATAATGTAATATTGTACGATAAATAAACACGTCATACAATAATTCTGTGAGTGACATCGCAATATTCATAAAGCATGAAAACACATTTGGTTTCTTTTAGAAATGTTAACCTATTAATGCTTCTTTATTTTTTGTTTGCTATTATTTCATTCAATGAACTGAACACATAGGATTTCAATTATATCTAATGGCAGCTCCATGAACATAAAAAGTAAAATTATTGGATCACACAAAGGAATGTTAAGAGTTTTTGTGATGGGAAAATTAAATTTTATACGAGATTCCCTTTTGATTTAAACTTGTATTTTCGTGTTATTTAGGAATCCACGAAAGATTTACAATAAAATAGGAAAAATTGCTTCTAAGTTAATTAAATGCTTTCATCATCTGTCAGGCATACCGCACTGAATATACCTTATAATGGTATTACTTGTTACTGAAGAGGGAATGTTTAGTTAGCAATTTGTTAAATGAAGTTCTCCACTTAGGATTTATTTACAAGTCAGTCGAGATTAATTAAAATTACATCAATCATCATCAGACAAACAAACATAAACTAACTCACGATTATCGAGTTTTACAAAAATATATACTCAGTGTTATACCTAACTGAAAATGTAACTTTTAACACTATCTATTTATAAATTTACATACATTTTACTAGTTTGATTTTCTAACACCTATGTCCAAATGACTATAATTAATTTATTTTAATTAAATCACAATTATTGTGTAAAAGCTAAAGTCTTCATCCACCGCATGATAATTTTAATAGATAGGTACATGCAATACAATAGTATCATAGATAAGTATTACATTACAATTGGATATGTACATAGAGCAGAAATATTTTCTATAGGGGTTCAATCAATTGATACAGTGTGTAATGCTTGACAAAAAATACTTATACGTGATGTATTTATAATTCTTTTAAAATTTAATTACACAATAACTAAAAAATATATTATACCATTAGAGCCTGGAATTAACACTTTAAAAAATAATAAAATCTTAGTCAGCAAAAGAAACACATGATAAATTATAAATTTAATAACGTCACATTCAAATAAAATAAATATTTTAAAATAATTTCAAGTAACTAAGACTCTCTAGTAACAATTAATTGAGCTACAAATATGAAATCATTCAAAGCTAACACTTTGTGACATCTAGGAAACGAAATAACTAAATTCCTAACCAACATTTTAGCTTTGAATAGTAAATTAAAAAACAAAGTTCAAATCTAGTAGACGACCTACTGAAATGTGTTTAGTAGAATTAAAACGGTTAAAGAAGATAGTCAATATGTATGTATAATAACTTAATTGACTTGACCAATCATCATTATCACAAACAGTAAACTTAGGCCCAAAACAGGGTCGTCACGATATTTATTCGCCTAATCCATTTGAACTACATCCACAAGCTGTTTAAAATTACTTAGTCATCTTCAATAACAACATTATCATATAAATGGCCACGTGTTATCCAAAAAATTGCTAGAAATCTCCACGAACTTCTTAATTATCACGTTTGGCTACGTTGAAGTTGAATAGTTTTGATAACGCACAGTCACTTTAGCTTTTGCGGCACAATTTCAAATGAGTCTTTGTCTCTATATGAACAGGACCTCGTCGTAGGCCTCTGGCTACTCAATCGCTAGCTCTGGAGTCAGTCTGTCAGGGTTGAAGTTCTCCATCTTCCACATCTGCCGACTCTCCGACTCGTTGCAGGTCTCCATGACAATCTTGTCCTTGTTCCGATTTATTGCCATGCACTTTTCGCTGGAACCGTGTTTGAGCAGCTTCGTCTGTTGAACAATCAATTTTAGATAATGAGCTTCATGTAAAAGATCTGGGCTATGAGATGCTATGATATAATGAGGTTCAATGAGAGTATTCAATGTAATTTTGCCCTGAAACAACAATTGGTAGGTTGTTTTGGAAGGTGAATTTCTATCAACAAAATAAATGTAGCAGTTGCTAGTATTTTCATTTGAGAGCTCTAAAATAATATGCAAATAGGTATTATGTTTTTACCATAACACAAATTCAGTCGCCCCAAAATGATAAAATTCAAGTAAATTGGTAAAAGTTGAATAAGTGACGAAAGTCAATATTTAAGAGGTTTGGTAAAACACTTACATGGTGATCATACAACCACAGCTGATTTCCTTTAGCGCCATGGCAGGGATACAACACGACATCGTGGCCTGAGTAGTCGAGGCACGTCTCATCGCGTCTAATCTCACCATTCTTGGAATACATCCAGTACTGAAAACACGAAAACACACATTATAGCGGTTGCAACAAGATATTTTACGCTGCGAATGTGAAGTTATACCAAGAATTTTCAATAAAAAAGGTCCTTGAGACCACTGATGCATCATATCTGAGAGTTGCATTGATTTGTCAAGGATCACTCAACACTTTGTCAAGGATCATGTTGACGACACGGTTGGCGCAGTGCGCTGTGGCACGGTTTTACACCTTGATTTGCGTGGTGTCCCGGGTTCGATTACCGGTCGGGTCAATTCAGGAAATGATCTTTTCTGAATTGACTCGGGTCTGGGTGTGGTGGGAGACGCCCCCGGCTTAATTCCCTGTCTGGTACCTCGTAATGCAAGGATGTTTATCCTTACTTTGAGACCATGACAAGTGGTGTGTTGTCTGGCGCATATTTATTTATTTATTTACTATTACTTTATCGATCTTTACTTATGAGTGAACGGCAAACTTCATGAATCGCAGCGCAAAAAAATATATTGATAAATACTAAAAAAAAATGAATTTACTAAATGCCCACAACCAACCCTTTTATAATATGAAAGACACTATTATATATAAACTAAATATTCTGAAAAAACTAACATAATATTTACAATACAATCAATCAATACTTAAATATAAAGTGTAAACAAAATTAGTAGATATTATAAAATAATGTTAATAAGGTATCGAAATTTATCCCTGCGGCAGTACCAAATTGGAAGAGTAAAAAAAATTACCAAACAAAGTTTACCATTGTTGAAACCTTGCACATCTTCTCTATTTTCCTCAAATTACTCATAGATGGTTTCAAAGTTCCACAAAACCATATACGAGTGATTGTTACATAATACGTAAATCGTGAATTGTTAGAAATGGAATTTGTTATAATAATGTCGTAGTATTATATGGCATTAGTAACAGCGACCGTACGGTGATAATGCAAAACAAATGCGTGTCGAATAACGAATGAGGTCCAGTGCACGCCAATGCTTCGCTTATTAGTAGTTCTAAGTATGCTGCATTAAATGTGCAATTTAATGTTGTTACTTTTTCAAATGACGATCACAATACCGACCAATCCCAATATTCTGTCTGTATGCACAATAAAACATCTACTTTTCTCCAACTGAAAACCAACGTCAGTATCATTAGTGGTAAACCAAAATAGAATATTGGAAAAGACCGTCAGACAACAGCCACCTTACTTACCACATGAATGAGCACCAATAACCAACTACGGAATGAAAGCAAAAGCGAGGTGATGAAAAAAAGGCAGCCTTTGACAAACCTGGTTCCCGTACTCTCCATGGCAAGGCCACACGTTGACGGACTTCTTCATTTCTTCAGGACCGGCAGCGGAGTCGACGCACATATCGGACCATGGATTCGCGATCTAGTGCCATCGATAAGTTAAAAAGGCGTGCCAAAGCAAGCGTGCTCATGTAGCATCATCATTTGATATTTTAAGTAACTACGTGCTCAGTAAACGCGATTAAACAAGTGATAATGCTACTTCTGTGATAATGAAATGAAAAACCAAGTCGACAACAAATCACTTATTCCTCATATAAGAATAAGTTGGATATGATTAAAAGTGTGTGGCAAGACAAATCTAGAAGGTACCACTCGATTTTTTTTTTTTTCACTTCAAACTTTTCTTTTGAAGGTACCTGTCTGCCACCACCCCTATGACATTTGTGGATGTGGACTGGCACATCTTCTTGCATGTTTTCTTGAGAGTCCCCATCAAGGCAAAGTCGAGCTTTGAACGCAGAGTTTCGTACCTAATATCATTGGTCAAACATAATTTGTGTAAGAAATAAAAAGTTTCTGTGCGCGTGCTTTTGTGCTTTGACAAGTTGGTCTGATTGGAGTGCTGTTGAAAGAGTGCATAATGTCAAATGAGAAAAATGTGACGCCAAATATTTCCGACATAAACTCCAACAAAGTGGTACTGCCGCAATAGGTCGTATTGTAAACGACAAAAGACCTGATTTCCTCCTTGCCGGTGACACGGGTATAGGCCGACTGGTTTATGATGGTCTGACTTGCGCGTCGGAGAGTCCAAACATATCTTTTGGAAGGCGACATTTCGGATCTGGACAAGTAATAATTTTGAAGGACACGTAAATTATTTGCACTCGTTGCAATAATTCGATCACCATTAAAAATTTGTTTGACATACATCATATTTAGATTGCAACAAAATTATTTCATATAAAATTTTACTAACCTCGCCATGTGCAACTGATTCTCCGGGAATGAAGAGCTCAGGGTAAATATTTTTCAAGTACCACTCAAACGACTTGCAACCCAGTTTCTCCCTGAGGTTTTTTCTGCCAGTGACATCACCGTAATCCCCTTTATCGTTACCTACACGTTGATAGTAGTACTTTGCGTAGTCGTCCAACCATACCTGTAATATTGAAAAAGAGAAATGTTTTTTCTAGTAAAGTACGGGAAAAATGAACAAAGAATATATGGGAAAAAATATATTTACCTCTGCTAAACGGACAGAATTTTTCTTCAAAACATTAACTCCAGTTCTCCATTTATAAGGTGAGCGTTTCCTAAATATATGCCCAACGTGTGAGCATGGTATTATTTCTAAAGTCCCACCACACATCCACGTCTTGAAGGAAAGTTCTAGATTTTCTCCTCCCCAAATGTCAAAACCGCTGTCATAAGTGCCTAATCTTTCAAAGAACTCCTTGTCTATAGCGAAGAGACCACCAGCCATAGTTGGAGACCAGACCGGCTCTGCTGTATGTTGGTGTCTCGCTCTTTCCCTTGACGGTACGGGATGCCAATTGAACTGTAGGTTCCAATCGAACCCACCTACATTGACTGATGATGAGTCTCTGTAATGGTACTCGAGTGTGTTGTCGTCGATTACATCGATCACGGGGCAGACCACAGTCGATTTGTTGCGGGCTATTCTATCTAGAAGTGGTTCCAGCCAACCTGAAATATTACAAAATGTTTAATAAAAAATCAAATAAAATCCTGTTTGATGCATTTAATTAAACACACAATTATGTAGATTGTCGTTTGCCTGAATGAAAATAGATTGTAATATTTGTATCCAAAATCACATTCGCATACTGCAACCCATTTAGAGGCAATAACATGTTTTTAATTTTAGGCTTTTGCTCAGAAGTGGGATGGTTAACAGGCTAAAATTGTTGTTTCATTATTGAATAATAAATTCCTGAAGGCAAAATTGCAACATCAATCATCTTTCTTAGACAACATTACGAGTAAAATATATCTATTCCAGTGTAAAATAAAACTCCTCAGATAACATTACAACATATTCCAGTGTAAAATTAAATTTCTTACCCTCGGTACACTCGCAGTGGCTATCCAGGTAAGTGAGCACAGGGGCCGTTACGTATCTTGCCCCGAGCAGTCTAGCCCTAATGAGGCCTTCTCGACGTGACGCCCGCACGATCCTGACTTTGGGCAGGGAAGACATGTAGTCGTCTAATTGTTGCATCAAGTGAGCTGGAACAGATACATTGGACGTGGAATTTAGGATTGTGATAAGGTTTGAAAGAGTTCACGACTGGACATACCGGTCGCTATGCAAGTATTAATATATTCGGCACTCAAAGAAAACAAGGACTTCATTAATATTAAATACCTGCCGTATTTTATATTATTAAGACCTTGTTTTGACATTTTATCTCTCTTATAAGAAATTATTGCAACATTTTATCTACAAATCGATACAAGGTGCATGTTTGTTAGTTTTTCTATGAGTATTGTAAAAAGTTAGTGTAAAAACATTCAAATTAGTTTATTTGCTTTGTACCAACAAATATTTTGGTAACATTTACCTGTTGAATAAATTTTATGAACAATCAACATTGCTAAACTATGATGAGTATAATATTATAGTTCATATTTTTAAACCCGTGAAATATTTTAAAGTTACTGTATTTTAACTGAAAGTTTTTTATACTAACGCATGTCAGAAAAGTCATCAACAAGGATGATCTCCTTGATTAGGTGAGCCGGTGACCTGTCTAGCACTGAGTGAACAGTCCTGAGCAGAACGGACCACGCCTCGTTGTGGAAGCATATTACTACCGCCGTCTGAGGGAGGTTCTCTTGGTAGCGACCCGGCTGTTTACACCTGAAAAATATAATTCGTAAGTAACATAATATAAGTAAAAAATAATTTTCTATTTGGTTTTTATTCCGACGTGTATAGAGCGTAACTAAATTAAGTCTTTCTGAAAACTCATTTGAAGGACTATTTTCTGGATTTCAAGGAACAAATGAACACCTATTCATTGGCAAAATATTTAATTTCCTCCACATTCAATTCTGTAATAACGTCACTGTTTGCGATCGATACAGCCTACAGGCAATCTCCGATAGTAGAGATCAAATCCGTCTGGATTCCCCGAAGACGTTTTTTGCGAATCTTCCAATAGACTTCCCAAATCTAATGTATCATTATTTATCTTTCCATTTCCTTACCACTCGTCCCTTGGGTCCAGCAATTCTCTCCTCATCTATAATGTTACTGACGTATTGATTGAAAGCCTACTCCTCCCATTTCAACCAGCTACATTTGTGTTAGCTTTTATATAATGTAGATTTCGTGTCAATTCATGAGTTTGCGCTTGGACAAAACATTAGCATACAAAGTGTATTTTCATTATAGAATTACCTGTAATCGGGTGGCTATTCTGGACAAGCTAGGTTGTGCTTTTGATTTACGATTTGTTACTCTAACAAGCTAGTTGTTCATATATGAGATTGTTATGAGAGTTGTATGTACCCAGAGCGCTAAGGACTAACGAGAAAGTAATTGTTGAACACGGTTTACCAGTCTCGAAACCTAATACACTTATATCTCTCATCTTCTCTCATTTTAGGAATGAAATGAAACAGACATTATTTTCTGTTACTACGGTGCAATAGTAATTTTTCGTTCAGAAATATACACTCGGTTCCAAAAATTACGGGTCAGTCACAAAAATTTAAATACCTCCAGAACTGTAAAAGTTAGATCAATGAAATAAAAAACAGAATAAAGACTTTTTAGTTGCGCTTCTAAAAACATATTATTTAAACTGGTTGATGAAAAAAACTTCATGAGTTTTTTTTTAAATACCATTTTTAAAAACAAAATTTTTGGTTCATGTCATTATGGATGCTTTCCATTTCTATTCTGTCACAAAAAAAATATCGTGAACATCTTCCACGTGCATAATTATTATTCTGTGAGGTGAAGCATGGCAGTCATGCTAGAGGAATGTACCAGAATCCTAACTTTTTTGGAACTTGGACCAGCGTGAAACAGCCAGAAACATTGGTGTATCTTTGTCGACTGTTCAGCGGGTAGTCCAGCGGTATCAAGAGACCGGATTAGACCTTAGGAGACCAGGAAATGGCAGACCAAGATGCACAACGGCCAGGAATGACAGACA
This sequence comes from Udea olivalis, assembly GCA_947369235.1. NCBI lineage: Eukaryota > Metazoa > Arthropoda > Insecta > Lepidoptera > Crambidae > Udea > Udea olivalis. The sequence continues at coordinate 14,454,085 of OX376351.1, forward strand.
ACTGGTGGCTACAATGCTCCGAAATCATTTTCAAACTGCTGTTGGTCTAAAAACTCACTTTACTCGCTTTGGAGGTGGCAATTTAAGCGCTCAAACAGTAAGAAGACGTCTTGCTGAAGCAAATTTGAAACCATTGCGGCCCGTTTAATATTTTAGGTGCACCTGAGTTTTATTTTATTTTTTATCTGTATAATTAAATTCTTAATTGAACAGTCTTCGTTTCATTAGGATGCCCTACGTAGTTCGGGAGATATTCGGGTTTATGTGACTGACCCGTTATTTTTGGAACCGAGTGTGGGTAAGTTTAATGGCAAATCCCTAACAAGTAGAAAATTCTCAATATTTATTTGGCTGCTAGAACCTAAGAACGTTCATCCATCACAGTGCTAACTTTAAAAAATAGCAAATATTGGCTTCACTGCCCTAATGTGCTAAAATCTGTCTCATTTTTTCGACTAAAGCGTGCAATGCATAGGTATATAAATTGCTTTGCTTAGAAAACGCAACAGATTTTGAAATGTCATTGGTTAATTTTACTTTCAGCGCAGGGCGATTACAAAATGGGAACTGACAAGCATTTATGCAACGTGATAGGTCGTGCATTTATTTATAAATTACATACCACTCATCTCTCGGGTCAGGCAGTTTTCTCCTTATCGATATGAGGTCACTGACGTACTGGTTAAATGCGTTCTTTTTCCATCCTTCGGAGACGGCCAGTTTCGTGTCTTCACTTATATTCTTGGGTAACACGACCGGTTTCCCGAGTTCGCCGGGTGCGTTGTCCGAGCCCGGGGCCGCAATGACTCCTAGGCCTACCGGATATTGACTATTAGTATTGAAGATCCTTTTAAAGGCGAGCGTGGGAATGCTATCAGGATACAAGGGTAAATCAAGGACTACATTGCGTAAATAGATTACAGTTCAATGTATTAACAACATACTTACAAAAAAGAGACAAATAATTTTGTTGACTAAAATGTTGGCTTCTATAAAACCCTTTATAATATATTAAACTACATATATCAAAAGGTTACGTCATAATGAATATTTCAAAGGAAAGTTACTGTGATACAATTTTGGTACATGAGTAAATGTCAAAGACAAAAAACTTCAGAGTGAATTTAGCCAAGTCTTTGCTGATGTGAATCAGAAAGCTTTTTTATTGAAGTCTCTGGTTGCACAGCGTCTGAAGAAGCTTTAAACTTACGTTTTTATTTATTTATCCCACAACCTGTTATCAAAAGCCAGCATAATAACGAACGTTTAAACAGCCATAACCAGAAACATTTATAATAACTAACCCATAACACAGATGAAATTTTGCAAATAAATAAAAAAAAATACAGAAGCTTTATAGATAATAACCTCCGGGGCCCAAAAGCAGCATGATCCAATTGACTTGCTGCTCTGTGATAGACAAATTTAATTATCATGCATGCTATCATTCAAAATTAAGGTAAAAACAGATTTTTCTATATCACTGTACATTTCCAACACAAAAATACTATTGGCTAGTTCAGTGATTGGTTATTATGATACATCATGTAACATTTCGTACTACAATACTGTTTTCGGTATTTATTTACTTGGTTTACGAGCATTATATTAGTAATAGGTACTCATATTCAGATGGGAGGTTAGAGGAAACCGCAAAAATCTCATTGTTTGGGTACAAATTAGTAAATACTAAGAATCTAGAACAAGATAATGTTTATTCAAGATTCATTTAAGCAGATTTCAGTCTCAAAGTTTTCAGACCAAATCTGCTAGGGGAGTCCGAGGGGTTTTGACACAGAGGTGAGTTTAAACAACGTCAATTTTGCAGTATTTATAACCGTTTACGAGCTAATAGCAACGCTGTTTTGTCGCGCTTTAGCCACCACGGGCCCCTCGGTATGCGTCTGCCGTTCACGGCACGTGATTGCGGAGTTCTGGTCTGGAACCCATGTAAAAAAAAAGCAAAATCTGAGTTATAGTGGTTGTTTTTGGTATCTTATAATTTGATAAGATTTCGGTGTTTTAGCTTGAATTATATACGTTTCTAAAGCTCATTTACTAAGGATTAAAATAAAAGAGTTTGTGCAAGTCATTGCTTCGTGGTTTGTGTTTAGGTTATAATTGTTTAACGGATAGTAGGATTTCTGCCACTGATTTGAAACAGTTTGTTTCAACTCTCCTCGTTCCTATTTTGTATGACGATTTGCTTAATACATTAAAGGTGTTTTTTTTGTTTGTCTTTTGTAATCAGTATGTAAAAGATTAACAAACCGAGGTATGGCGATCCAAGAAATTCATGATCCGCGACATATGAGGTTATGTTGCGCCAAAAGAGTGTTCAGGATGCTGCTTTTAGATAAAGCTGAAGCCATTCGTCATTGATCTTAGTAATAACAAATAATGTTTCTAATATATTTTATGTTTATTGTTTTATTTTTTAATAAAACCCTTTTAAATGCTTAATAGTTGTATATTTGCAGCCCTATCTTCCAAATTATTGACTGTTTCAACTCCCCTAGACACCTGTTTTAAGTCACCGCGGTATAAGGGGAGTTGAAATAGGCTGACTTGTCATGTTCAAGTTTTTTTTTGGAACTGGTTTTTACACTTACGCTGTTTTTGTTTTATACACCACAAAATGAAAGAAATAAACTATCGATTGGTAGTAATCTCGTAAAAATCCATCAATTAGTTTTTTTTGTACGACAAATAATGTGAAAACTGTTTCAACTCCCCTCGGTCTCCCTTAACTACTCTCCTTACTACTTTACTACTCGTAAATTCAACAATCTATTTACCAAAAATAGTATTAAAACTTTGGTGAAGTAATATAAAACAAGCGTTTATTTATTACCTTCGTGCCCAGAAATCCGTTTCATCCAATCGATTCGCAGGTCTGTTATGGACAAACGCAAAGTATCATGCATGATATCTAATGTAAAGCCAATTGTTAAAATAATAAAATATAAAAAAAACACATGCAAGCTAAAACAAAAATGTTATACTTAATAGTTTTTAATTTTTGCACTATTTGCATCTTCTTGTGCACAGTGGAATGTGAAGAGACACAATAATGTAAAAAAAAAGTTTTTGTTTGTATTCCTTGAACGAAATAAATGATGATTTTTGTTATATTATAAGGGCTACAAAAAATAAAGGGGTAATTAACAAAAAAATGCTGAGCTCTAATTGTTAATGAAAGCTTTAATAAAAAATAATTGTAGAAACAGTAAAGCAATATTTTAAAAAGCAATGATTTTTGGTCTATATTTTCCCGACACAATTTCTTAGCGTTTCAAATAACAATTAAAGTTGTCTTGCTACGTTAAACAATGTTTACAAGCTGCTGACACAACACCAATAAAGCATGCTTACTCCAAACTAAGCTTACCATCAGAGAGATTGTTTCCGTAAGATTCGCTCTTTCTCTTCGTGGATGTCGGCTTTGCCATCTTTAACGGTTTCGCTTCTGGATCTTCGTACTCGATCGGCTGAGCGCCGATGGCATTCCTCGTTCCTCCAGTGGTAGTTAGCAGAGCAACCATAAACCAAACCGCTGTCAGTACGAGCACCGCTTTTAGTATCAACGTCCGCCTTCTCAAGAAAAACATCGTGTAGTATTTCATTATCTTCAGTTTTAACTTCACAATCTTTTTGTTTATTCTTTATTTCATTTACAGCATTTCTAGATGAAATGCTAAGAGTTTATTTTGAGCAAACCAGTTAACTAACTATTATACAATCACAAAAGGGTGACTAGCACAAAATAAAGATATGTCTTTGTTTTTTTAGTTTGACGCACGATATGCTTTTCAGATATGAATGTTTATTCAGAGCCCTTGTTTTACTTTACATGGCTTTGCAAGGGCCTCGGCTATATTGTCTGGTCGTGCCAAGGATTAAGATGTTTCATTCTTGTTTGTTGTTTCATTTCCGACTCAACCGACATTTTTCGTCCATGTTGAAACTGAGATCTGTGGAAGGAAATAATACATTACTTCAACCAAATATTGTCCAGATTATATTTTCTTTGTTTTTATTTGGAATATATCCGAATCATTCACATAATTCAGTACCTTGTATCAAACTTGATTGTTTTTTAAGTATTAAGACGAAAATTCACCATAATGCCGCTGAATTTTAGGCCTAGCGTTCCAACTACTCTACTCGTACCTACACAGGCGTAAAACTATGCAAGCGACCGTAAAACTCAAAAACCTAGCCATACTGCCTACTGCGAGGTGTGGGGTGAGGGCCTGAGGGTTGCCCACCCCTGATGGATTGTTCTGCTTCGCACATTATCGGTTGACTGGGGGTTTCCATTTTTCAAGGCAACACCGCTATTTGTAGGCGAATGTGAAAACTTTTTGGGTCGCCCGGTGGAATTAGTGGAGGCTTTTCAAACAGCTAAGCAATGGGACGTGCTAATTTGTCTTTATGTTATATTTCGTTTAATTAACAATAATAAAGCTATCCTAAAGTATTCCGCACGTTTCGTAATAATATGATGGACACATTTCATTGAAGCCATTTTACTATGCTAATTAAGCATGTTGATTCCGTTCACCTTTTTATAAAGAATAAGATTGGTAAAGATGCTTCTGTGTATTACAAAAATAGTCTCCAAGGAATCAGGCAAAACAATAAATTAAATTGTTTTGTAACGTCAAACAAAGAAAACACTCCCAAGAAACTGCCTATAAATAGAATATTTATAACGGGTATAGAATTTGAATCTCTTGCACTTATTAGGTACGGTTGTCAAAAGTACCCACAATTAAAATTTTTCTTCGAGTCTTATCTATACTAATACAATAAAGAGGAAAGTTATGTTTGTTTGTATTGAATAGGCTCCGAAACTACTTGACTGATTTAAAAAAAAAATCACCAATATGAAGCTACATTATCAGGACATGACATGGGCTATATATTTTTTTAATTTTAGCTAAATTTTGACGGGAAAGACAGTCTACGCGGGCGCAGCCGCTGCGCGGACAGCTATTTTGTAATAAACTTCCTTTGAACCTCTAGCAAGCATTCTCGGTGAATCTTACTTATCGCCAAATATGGATTCTGGCTATGGATTCTGGCCCACAACATTTTTTGTATTTCACCGAACATTTTCGAGACTCGATAAATAGGCAATTCAGTATTAAGTCCATCGCGCCCTTAAAACACAGGCAATCAGAATGATTGCCTTCTCACTTCCAGCACTTTATCAAGGGCTTAATCGTATGGAATAATTTTAATAAAATTTCTTGAACACCACCTCCGTAGAACATGGAAATAAGAGGGGAGGCAAAGAGTGATGGGCCCATACTTTGACCTGAATTTCTTATTATTACTGCAAGGCACTTAACATAAATTTTAGGAATATATGAGTTTATTTCAGCATAATACTTCTGACTACGCAAATTGTATTTTGGTTAAGTAACGTAAACGTTCCTTTTCTGCGTTATTCTTCTTTATTGTAATTTTGAACAAACCAAAAATTTCATAATGTTGTGGCTTATTGTAGATACAAAACAACACGGTAACTTTTTCTACAAAATGTCGGTAACAACCCTTTTTTGTATCAAAGATAGACTCATTGTGTTTGCTTTAACTTACCAAATTATAAGGACTTACATTTGAAATCTTAAAACACCTTATGCTTGATAAACCCGTTACCGCAATCTGAAACAAATCAAATAAACATTTCAACACTTTATCTCGTTAAGTCTAGACTTAAATCTATCACCAGCCTTTTAGGCCCAAACCGAGATAAAAGCAGTACATTTGATAGCATCTTTAGGCGCTTTGCACATGGAGCAACTTTTTTAAAGTTTCCTGTATGTAAAAAGTTGGTAGTCGCTTTAACGTTCACGGTTGCCGCAATTACATGGCAATCCGTTAGCAACTTTCATAGTTGAGTTACTCAATTTACGCAGCGAGCAGCGTTCAGTGTGACGATGGATATCGAAGAAGCAGCACTTGTTCTCATTTTATTACGTCGTCGCCGTCGACGTAAAATACTTACTTAGTCATCGAAACGACGAAACTAACTTAGTCATCGATTACAGCAACTGAAAACTGTTGACGATCACTGGAACTCAAAACTACAGTTGCTATGTGTGCGCAGTCCCATTGAAATTTATATGTAAACAGCTAGTTGCCAGTTGCTGCAATAGTGGCTCCATGTGCGAAGGGCCTTACCGTTTCAAATTTAACGTAAATAAGGGTAAATACCCCAATATCCGTCGTCTGCGGCTATAAATTTGACTGAACCCCTCCAAGAGCTTAAATCTATTCATACAGATAGGCTTACGGTTTCAAAGATTAGGAATGAACATATTTCGGCTTGACAGACATTTGTACGAAATAAATACCTATAGCTGCTTTCTAGGGTAGCTAAGGGATTGAGCTGACTAAAACAGATTCGATTTTTCGAAGCGGTTTAAGCTACTTATTTAGCTGCATGATATGAATATTTATTTTAAGTAATTTCGTTTATAGGAAATATGTTTGATACGTCATTACTCGCAGCTTTAAGACGACTTAGGGTGCGTTTTCACAGAAGCGGGGTTGCGCTGAGCTCAGCGGAGCGGGGCTGTGTAAAGAGGTAAGTGTTTCCATTGAAGCTGCGCAAAGATAAATGCTGCACAGAGCCTAGCTGTGTAGCTGGAAGAAGTTGAGCCGAGCGGGGCTGAGCTAACCTGTATAGCTGGCTGAAGTTAAGCGGTGTAGGGCTGTGAATACATTTTGGTTGCAGACAGTTAAACCGAGACGCCGCGACCGCGTCACCCCGCACAGCCCCGCTCAGCCCCGCCCGTCCCGCTTCACCTAGCACAGCTATAGAGCTCAACTGCGCATTGCGCATACGCTCGCTTAGCATGAAAAAGCTCCGCCCTGCATGCACAGCAAGCTATAAATTTCAGTGTGATTCTTGTCATCTCCGCTAATACTGTTTCCACTGAAGTGGAGCGGAGCTGAGATGTGTGATTTGAGCAATATCATTGGTCAATTTTTGTTAGTTTCAGTTTTGCTGAAAGCACTTTTGTTCGCCAACCTATCGGGCGGGCAAACAAAGACCATTTGAAGGCCCATGGTGCTTTGTTTTACCTTTGTGTAGTCAGCAAGATGAACTATGGCGAAAATCAGATCTTCTAGCTGATCACACGGCAGCTAAAAGATGAACGTTGGCTACTAAGAACTCCACATTTGGCCCTGTGGAGTTCTTAGTAGCCAACTTAAAGCAATATTCACCAGTATTATACATCAATATTAGCAGCAATAAAGTGGATGTTTTTCATCCAGACAGCCAGCTCATCATGAATGGGCATATATGAATCCGCTTGTTAAAATGTCTATGGATTTACTCAAGGTATATGTATATGTATATGTACCCCAACAATTTAAAGACCCCATTATTAAAGATCACCTACACATTTTTTTAACACTTAAAAGCATTAGATTATATTTAAGAAGACTTGGTGGTCAAGTCCAAAACATATTTCGATGAAAAAAGGCTCTAAAAAGTCCAAAAAAAGCGATGAATGGAAATATTTTATGAATAAATACATTGAATGGAGGTACATTGATTAGTACGTAAACGTTCTGCTTTTACCAAATTGGTGTTAAGCCATATTTTCAATTAGACGCTCATTTAAGAATTTTGTGTGAGAAAAATTCACTAGATTGTCAGCTTTTCGAACGTTTTTATGAAACTTTAAATTATTCACCGTACGCACTGAAGATTGCAAAGAACAATTTTAATTAAACACTGAGTGCGATGTCACCAACGAACTCGACGAAGCCAGAGCCAGTAGCCGCGAGTATTTAGTTTATTTTCTGTGAGGTCACAAGTTGAGGCCATAGCTTCAGCGTTCTGCATAGTGCTTAATTAAATTGTTGACTCACATCTGAAGGGTATGATGACACTGCTAAGTTCAATGCTCATAAAAAAGAGAGCAGTATTACAGACCTTGTGAGTTTAAATTGAGTGGAATGCCACTGCCACTACAGTGTATGAGGTTTGTTACATTTCGGACTATGGAAGTAATTTATCAAAAACTGTAATAGCCGTTATAGGAATATAAATTTACCAATATTATAAATGCGAAAGTTTGTGAAGATGTATGTTTCTTACTCCTTTACGCAAAAACTACTTATTTGACATGACATCTACTGGCCCAACACGACAGATGCGTGCGCAGAATAACCGTGACCTACCTGCGCCCGCGCTGCGGTGCCGGTGGCACGACGCAGTTCCGCCTACCGCTCACGAGATGGCGCGCACCGCAATTTGCCTCATTGCTTCATCTTCATCCGACGACGGCCATTTGCGAATAATGACGCAGAATTAGGCACAGATGTACCGTATACCTAGGCGAAACTGTATGTAGCGGAATAGCGTATTGTTAGCAATTTGTTATGAAAGCTGCAATCACTTTACAGGACCCCACGCGGGGTATTTTTTCCATTGATCACGACGGACAGTTAAAAAAAACTTTGGGCGGGCGATTGCTTTAATTATTTGTCTAGGGTTTTACAAATAAGGGCTATGAGTGAACCAAGAACAAAATTGAATATGTTATGATTAATGTTTTTATTCAGTGTCGTAAAAAAAGGTAAAATTAGACAAAAATAAAACTATTTTATTAAAAAAATATTTCTCATGGGAAACGAGAATTTCTATGAGAGAGTTTATTATTTGTATTTTAATTTCATTACAATTTCCGCTAAAATTGGTTTACTAAAAGCCACAAAAGGTCCGTCTTTTGAAATAAAATAATTAAACTTACCAACATAATCATATTAGATGCCTTACACAAAAGGTAACATTATAATGAACCCACCAAAGGAAAATATTGTTGCAATTTAAGCACCTTCCTCTCATTTAAATTCAATGAGGCAGGGAACAAACTTAATTACGAAAAGAAGTCACGAAGGCAAAAAGTTTTCGTCTCCTGATGATATTATTTCAGCAGATTCCGTTCCCTTTGGACTATCTGCCGCTTCACAAATTCCAGATTAGAATTGGCGCGTAAAGATTTCTTTAAATTGAGCGTTTGAAATTTCTATTCATGTTTTTTGTGGTAAACAGATTTATACGATTTCAACGCTGTCTTTTGTGATATAAAATATATTCAGTGGTATAACGTTTGACATTCATGAGTGTAACGGTCTAAAGTTTAGTATCGTATTTTTTTATAAAGTCATCGCAACAAAAAGTCAATTGTATCGTAACACTAAACTTAACATCGCAGCGTAGCGCCACTATAATAAAATGTATTCATCCAAAATAAAAAAACTTCGACAGTTCGAAGAAAAAAACATTTGCAGTTTTTAAGGGCTTTTCACCAACATAATCACGACAACGTTATCCGTAGGAAATAGTAACATAATGATTGCATTCCTAGAAATAAAAAAATGGTCTTAGTAAAAAAGTTGTTTTGCTAAGATAGACGGAACAAAACTAAAGATTCAGTAGATAACTTTTTATATTTAGTACAGGTGTTCTTCAGGGTTGGAAGCTAGGTAATGACCATAATAATATGCGAAAACAACTAATAAGAAACCCACTTCAGCCATACTCATAATAAGAACTCCTATAGTTTTAAATAATAGAAACACATGCCTTAAAACTGCAAACTTCTGACCTTTTTAAGAAGGTTCGCTTGCTGAGTAAGCAATTCAAGCCCAAATCCTGGGTGATTGAAGACGCTAATGGAGAACCGTTGCATGAACTGGACAAGATTGCGGAGCACTGGCGTGGCTACTGTCAGCAACTTTACAAAGCACCCTGTGAGACGGCCGATTCCCGACTGGACTGGAGCAGACTAGAACTGGAACCTAACATCCTAAAATCTGAGACAGTAGCAGCAATTAACCTTCTCAAAACCAAGAAAGCACCAGGTCCAGATAATATAACATCCGAAGTGCTCAAAGCCCTAGGGGATAAGGGCGTTGACACACTGCACAACATCTGCATCAACATATGGCGTTATGGTGAGTGGCCACAGGACTGGACCCAATCAGTGATCTTACCGCTGCACAAAAAGGGATCTACTAAAAAGTGTGATAACTACCGCACACTCGCCCTAATATCCCACGCGAGTAAGATACTCCTTCACATACTGAATAACCGACTCCGCCACTACCTTGATTGGCAGATACCACAGGAACAGGCAGGTTTTGTGAAGGGTAAAGGCACCAGAGAACAAATACTGAACGTCAGGCAAATTGTGGAAAAATGCTACGAATTCGACACACCAGCAATTATGTGTTTTATCGACTACAGCAAAGCCTTCGACTGCGTCAAATGGAGCTGTTTATGGAGAGTCATGACTGAACTGGGTGTTCCGCGTCATCTTACTGCACTGCTCCAGTCATTATACCATAACAGCCAGGGAGTAGTGAGAGTCGACAGGACCACATCCAATCCTTTCCACTTCGAGAAGGGAGTCCGACAGGGCTGCATCCTTTCACCCATCCTGTTCAACATCTATGGAGAATACATCGTAAGGAAAACGTGCGATGGCTGGAACGGTGGCATTACAATTGGCGGACGCAAAATATCAAACCTGCGATACGCTGATGACACCACCCTATTTGCATCAAGCGAAACAGAGATGAGATCCTTTTTGGACAGAATGGAACATATTAGCGAAGAACTGGGACTCTCAATAAACAGATCCAAAACCAAAATCATGATCGTGGACCGTTCCAGCAAAATGGAGCTCAGTGGCACACTCAACCTGGATACTACTGACAACTTTTTATACCTGGGCTCCAATATTACCAACAACGGCTCTTGCGAACCTGAGGTGCGCAGAAGAATTGGGATGGCAAAGGGGGCCATGGCACAGTTGGACAGGATATGGAAGGACAGGAGCATCTCCACTAACACCAAGAGTAGCCTCGTCAGAACCCTGGTGTTCTCCATATTCTTATATGGCGCAGAAACATGGACACTAAAAAAGGCTGACCACGAACGCATAAACGCCTTTGAGATGTGGTGCTGGAGGAAGATGCTGGACATACATTGGACAGCACACCGCACCAACGTGTCAATATTGGATGAGCTTAAGATAAAAACGCGACTCTCCACCATCTGCACACGTAGGATCCTCGAATACTTTGGTCACATTGCCAGGAAAGACAGCGACAACTTAGAAAAACTGATATTCACTGGCAAAATCGACGGAAAACGACCAAGAGGCAGATGCCCGACACGGTGGACCGACCAAGTCCGCTCCACACTCAACACCACAGTATACGATGCCATACATATAGCCGCAGACAGGAACAACTGGCGTCGCATCGTGCGACAAGGATTGCTCCGATCGAATGACCACGACCCTCAGTGATGAGGATACCGATGCAAGGAGGAGGAGGAGGATAGTTTTAAATGTACTAGCTTTAGAGCCTTGGAATATTTCGAAAACTTTAATAAGACGATGAAAGAAAATCAAAGACGCTTACAGTTAAAACTTTGCAAGAAGATTACAATTTAATTAACGTAGCGTTGTGGACTTAACTCAGTGAGATGGACTAAGTTTTTACAATATCATAAGCCCCGGTTACACGATAAATAGGATCCTGGCTAACGCAGTGAATAAGTATTCACTGCGTTAGCTATACATAAGCGTTACTGAATATAATTACAATTTGAAAAGTTAAATAAGGCATTTAACAAAAAACCTAAATCAATCAGTGGTCTTTATTTAAGTGCAGATTTGACAGCTTCAGTTGAATTAAATCCGTCATGTATTGTTCTGAAATACGGACCTTAATAGGGTCTGATCACTGAGTGAAAAATATTAAGACGAACTCATTGTATTGAAAATAATCGGGAAATGCTCTGACAATAAAAACTTCTTATTCTGCGGTGTTTCAATTGTTTATGCAGAAATAAAACTAAAAACCAAATACTAGTACATTTAATATTGACTTCAATAACATTTATTTAGTTTTGTAACAATTTGCGTTCGACCCACTGACTAGGTTTAAGGCGAGCTTTCTGCAAAACACGTTTTTAGAATTCATTTTTGAAGTAGTAAACAGTGAAATTAAAATCTGGTAAAATTTACTCATATTTTCGAGGGAATAACACAGGGAACCCATTCGGTAGAAACATGATTTGATAAATTTGGCTCGATAGAATAAATTTACAAAGTTACCTCTGTTCGTGACATTTTGTCTTCTATTTTCGTTTTTATTTTTATTTTATATTCCTGAAAAAATTGATTTGATAATATGGGTCCTTTACCAAACTAAGTTTATAGTAAATATACGTATAACTGGAGGTATATCACCCGATCGTTTTTTTATAACATCTATTATTTTTTTAATCAATTACTTTAGAGATTTTCGGTCTGCGTGGAGGTCACCAGTGTCCTTTGGGACGTTACCGAAGTAAGACCTGTGCCAAATTTTGACAATTTGACATTTGCCAATCTGCGCAAAATAATATTTTGTAACCACGGTAAAGAAATGTACGTCATAGGTATGTCAAGTGGTCATGATGCGAGTTCGGGAAAGCGCTAAATGCCTACTTCTGCAGGAATAGCTTTCGTTAAGGCTGATACTCGTATTTTGATCATAAGCTCAATTATTTTGGACTATGCGCCATGTTTTATCTCTAGTAATATATATATATAATAATCTTCATAAAAATGTATCCATTCAACCCTTCAAACATGTACTCCGTATGCAGACAGTCGCATATCGTAAGTTTTAAAATCCATAATACTTACGCTGTAGCGTGCAGCTATAGAATTGAAAATGCAAGGCGTCGTCGTTTAAAGCCAGTGACCCCTCAGACCCACCACTGCAATGACCCCCCGAGAGTCCACTAATGACATTGGCGAGACTCAAGACCTGAACATAACACGAAACCGGAGTATGCAATTAGGTTTTTTCTCCATTTTTAAAACCATTAGCACATACCCTGCTCTCTGTGGAATAAGGCTAGAACGACAATAATTGAAATAAATGTTCTTTCTTTTTTAATGAAATAGTTTTAATTTCCTGGCTATTAGACTAAATTAGTAGCGTACGTCTCAGTTACATTGAGAAAATGTTTAAGGTATTTTCACAGAAGGTAAGGTTCAAGTGGTATATTTTAGGCTAAGTAGAAATAAAAATGTTGGTTTAAAATTGAATTATACTTTCAGATGGCCTGTGAAAACTAAGGTTAAAGTAACAAATAAACAAATGAGTCGTCTTAAATCGCTATTTTAGATACAGTTTTGAAGAAAACAACAACCTAGTCTTTATTTCATAATACTATGTTTTAAGTATTTGACAATGCTAAATATTTTAAAGATGGGGAAAAACTAGAAAAAAAACAATTTGGTCATAGTTATCGAGCGGGATGCGAAACTGCGACCTTCCGTGGACTAGACGGCTGCTCTCTCCACAAAGGCAGCTTATGAGTTAATGTAAACAGGTTTACCATACCGCTGACATGCAATCAATCGGAAACAATTGCGTGCCATGGCTAATTAAAAAGCAATTAATTAACAATTGAAATTACAAACTTTCTTATAAAAGTGTTTAGTAGTTAATTGACGCCATACAATCAACAATTAGTAGGAATGATGATGATTAACGGATTGTCAATTTTCAACCGTTCCTAATCGATTTAAGTAGAAATTTTAACGCAGCGATAAAGACGAAAACTGACAGTTCAAGAAGAGACAAATAATACATTTGAAACAAAAATATTTCAAACGGAGGTAGAGCTCGTCTAGCCAGAAATGACGCGCCACATTTAATTTTTATCCATTGTAGCGATGACTTCATTTCAAGGGGGGGGGGGGTGCTAACATGCTAGTAAGTACCATATCTTATGGTATGTATAGACTAGAGCGTTTGCTAGAGCATTACATTGTTATTTACAGTACAAGCAAACGCTCAGCTTTCTAAAAACATTCCCAAGTTTTTGCTTGGTCGTTTCAAATAAGTTGGAACAAACATTTTGGTTCGAGTGCATGTGCATTTCAAAACCATGAATACTTGATGTTCTGATAAAAGTGAATGTTCAGATCAAAACATACTTCACTAGAAAACATGTTTATTTCGCTGACATTAATAACTTGAGTTTTGTAATTGAACCCCATGCTTTATCAGTCACGCTTCTGGTCCCGTCTGCAGTCGCAAAAAACAATTGCTTGCTTAAAATTTACTAAATGAGGTTATGAGGTGTCTAATTTTTTCTCGTTAGTACAACCCAGTTGACCAGTTTGACTTCTTACGATAAATTGATTTTCTTTTGTTATGTTATAAAGACTGAACAGTCGTTAACGTTGAGACATTCTTTCTTTTCAATAAAACGCAATCGATGGTGTTTACGACACTCATAAACAAGTTATTGTTGTTACTTTTCACTGTTAATAAGATAATAATATGTATTATTTTATCACGCAGTATTGTTTCGCTTTACTCTTCTGTCATTTCTTATTGTAATGAGCTAGTACTTCATCGTTTATCCACTTTTGCCTTATTTCTTGGCTTTTGCGCTTTGATCTCCTCCATAGCTATCCAAAAATATAAAAATAAATAGCTGTGCGTTTGTCTCGCTAAAACTTAAGAATGGCTGGACCGATTTGGCTAATTTCGATCTTGAAATATTTGTGGAAGTTTAGGAAAGGTTTAAACGGCAAGAAACTTAAATATAAAGTAACATTAAACAAAAAAAAAGATTTAATTTTCCAATACAAAATTGACAGCTGACATTTGCAAATAACTTTTGACAGAACGAAGTCTGCGAAGCAGCTAGTCTGAAAAAAGCCTTTTCTATATCTATCTCTAACAGATGGTTAACAAATTACCTAAAACGCTGCCACAAAAATCCAATCAATTCGGGCATCGTGAGGTAATGATTCTATAAGCGGTCCGAATGCGGAAAATCGTTCCGCAAAGTACATTAATAATGGCAAAGCAAAAACTCTTGTTGAGTCTAATTGGATCGTCCCAAACGAATATAGGAAATACTCGTAACAATACAAAACATATTGTTCGTAACATAATTGCTTCAAAGAACTTGTACTTTTGCCTTGATCGTAATTTTTTATTCCAAAAATTTAAGAAATTAGCTTTATATATAAGGTTATTTGGAGTTTATAATGGACCAGAGGATATAACGCAATCACTTGGTCGTATTTTTGAATATAACTTGAATCAACATTTATAGTTAAGATTTGTACTTGATTAACGTTCCAGAATATGATTTATCAACGGAACTTCGAAAACAACAAGAACGTGAAACGTTTTATGGCTAGTGTTTAGGGCATCCTATGGACGCCTGTGACATCAGAGGTATGTCGTCGCACAAATCTGAACTCCATGCTATATTTCATTAGGAAGACCCAGGCAAGATAATAATACTCGTGTTCATTCTACATCAATGCTTCCCAAGAAGGAAGTATCTCAAAAACCAAACTGTACTAGACATTGAAGTTTTAGGCCCGTATTCTAGAATCATACTCAAGCATTTGAAAACGTCAGTTCATACAAAACCGATACTCAGATCTATACTCAAGTACAGATTTTGTTTCAGAATACGGGCCAGGGGGAAACCTCTTGTTTATGACGAGCGGTGCGGTGATAGTCTGTAGTCTAGCATCATCCCAAAAAGATCTTATTACCAAAACAACAACGAGTTACTTTTGAAGGCTTTAAAGCTCAAACAAACAATATGTATATATTAGCCATATAACCTACAAAATAGCAACCTGCTAACAAACTTATTCAAAGGTCGATATTAACAAGATATCCATCAAATTTGACGTGACGCATCACTTAATGAGCCACTTGAAAATTTCAACAGTCAAAAAATACATGTCGAAAGCGACCGACGTGACCTTTGCCATATGCCTAAGTAATTAACTACTTAAAATTGAGTGAACTAACAAAAACAACGCGAGAGCCTGGCTGTTGGGCAACCTTAATGAAATATTTAACAAAACTTTGTTATAAAATTCCTAACGACAAAGCAATCATAAAACTATAATCTATGTTTATAGCCTAGCCTGTCGATTCGTTTATTTTATTTTTGACAATTCGTGACAGTTCGGAATTAGTGACGACCTCACACGTTCACGTTACCGATTCGATTTTAAATAATAATGGAAGAAGAACTTTTATCGATTCAATTGCATCGAAATTTTTTTTTAGTTAAAGGGCCCGTACACATTGCGACTTTTCGCAGCGATACAAACGCGATTCAGTATCGACGCAGTATCGATACAGGCGCAATACATCTACCTTTACACACAAAAAGCAGCGATACAATCGCGATGCAGTCGTGCGACATTCAACCGCGCGTTTGTATCGTTGCAAAAACTCGCAATATTCGTTATACCAATTATTCGTTTATTATATATATTTTTTTATTACACTTAAATATATCAAATAAATTAATTTATAAATATAGTCTGATGGATCGTTATAATAAACATAATTTAATAATTCTACTTGCTCCATTTGTATATCCAATTACAACCCATTTAAAAAAAAAACTTGCAAAATAATTATTCACGGAGTCATATACTATTTTTCTTTTTTTGTTTAATAAATTTACAGAAACAATACTAACAGTCAAATTATTATTTCATATGATCGATTTATCTTATTTGAGACTCTGGACATTTAACAAAAGAACGTATTTACCGCGAATCCGTTTAGCTGCAGTGTAATAAATCAATAGAACTAATGAATGCATGTGTGTCAAACAACGGTTGGTGACTTCTGCTGTATTCAGGTGTGGATCGCTGCGACATTTGTTTAAGACTTGGTAGGTAGGTTGAGCATTAGCATTCTGCACGCAAACTATGCCAAAGAGTATTGTCCCTTTTCTATAAGAAAAATGTTTCATAGGTAATGGTCCTTACGCGCTTAAAACTAACCGACACACTAAGAATGCATGAACTTTTACTCTGCTATACGGTGATCCTTTCTTACCGACTAATGTAGGGCCTTGCACACTCAAACCAGGGGGCCATCTCGTAATCCATCGCCATGAGGCAACTACCGGTGTCCAGCGTAACTTGATCTAACTATAATAATAAATAAATATGCGCCAGACAACACCTCTTGTAATGGTCTCGAAGTAGGGATTAATAGCCCTGTGTTAAAATAAGCCAGGGGCGTCTCCCAGCACACCCAGACCCGAGTCAATTCAGAAAAGATCGTTTCCTGAATTGACACGACCGGGAATCGAACCCGGGACACTACGGAAACCGGAGCGAGAAACCGTGCTACAGCGCACTGCGCCAATCGTGTCGTCAGATCTACAACTACCAAATTCAAAATTGCTTCGCAATGCAAAACGATAATGGACTCTGCGTTCCGTATACAAACCTAACCTGAGATAAATAGAACAACATATTAAATTCTGCTCACCAAATTGTGCCTAAAGGGTCGGTCACACTAAGAATGCATCATGATGAGGCTTTAACTATACGTTGATCCTGTCGTGCCTACTGCCCAGCGCTGGGCCTTGCACACTCTTAAAACTAGGAGGTCATCCCGTAATCCTCCGCCATGAGGCAACGACGGTGTCCAGCGTAACTTGATCTACAACTTCAAAATTGCTTCGTAATGCAAAACGCTAATAGACCCCACATTCCGTATACACTACCTGAAAAATAAATAGAACCACACACTCTGCTCAGCACATACAAACTTCTTCGAGACGACAAGTTCTAGAAGCACGGAGCATACAACGTGTTTTATGCATTTTCTATGAGGTCAGCCACCGCTCTGAGTGGTCGTGATGTGACTTAAATTACTTTCTTTTCGTTCCTTTCCACGGAGCGACGTCACACTGCACGAGAAACGGTGGATGTAGAAAAAAGGGATACTGAAGCAACGGACAAAGCTCTTTTTTAGGTTCTGTTTCGGAAGTTGGCGGAAATACAGAACTTGATCTTGTAATGAAATATTTTTTTCACAAAGGCTTTTCTTTTTGGTAAGAAAGTAGAGTGGAGACCTTTTAATTTTTCACTTTAAGGCTTAGAATACGAGGCTCACTCAAAGTGAAAAATTAAGAGCTCTCCACTAGCAAGTTAACCCTAGCGAGAATCTTTACTATGGTGCAGATTTGACAACATCAAAACATCGTCAGTAGCCACTAAAATCTTAACTCAGTAGGCGCTATGGAGAGATCGCTTTGTATTTAAAAGACTGCCTAAATTTAGCGTTTTATGTCTACTTAATGTATTGTTTTTGTTTGTTTGTGAAATCAATATTATTTATCTCATTTTAGCTAAGGAACGTCGCAGTGTAGAAACTATATAGGTGGGCATTATATTTTAAAGATAAGATTTATTTTAAGATTTTCATACTAAACAATTTGTAATTTTTGCCTGATCTTGTTCGGCAATTCATAAATAGTGCAGTCATTGAAGCGAAAAATACGGTCTTACCTCCGAATTTTGTAACTGTGAACCGATTTGCATGAAATTTTGGAATTAGGCTCATCTTACCCTTAACTTCAAAAGTGAAAATGATCTGAACTCCGCCTATTATTTTTAAGGGGTGTAAACAACCCCTTAATGGAAAAATTTACATTGAGCCATTTTATTGCTAGAAAACATGTCTAATGTAAGTGGTGAAATTGTAAAGTATTTTCTAACATAATTACCTCATATTAAAATCATTTTCAACCCCTTGAAAAAAAAAAAATTACAGTTACTAAGTAGAAAAAAATATGATAAGTTTTTGGACCATAACTCCTTCAATTTTCATGCTATCACAATTTATAAAAAACCATTGTAAAGGTAATTAAGAGAGCTACAACATCCTTTATTGCAATATATAGTAAAAAACCTTTTTCTAAAACGGTGAAGGGTTAAAGGGCTTAAGAGAGGCTGTGATTGCGCTGCCACGCGCTCTTTAAACAATCATATCTCCGTCAATTTTTGTTTGACAGAAAAAACAAAAAAACCAAATTGTTTGTCAGAAAAATACCTAAATTTTTATTCCGTACACTTTTATACGTATCTGTCGTCATTTTTGAGATATTATGAAAAAAAGTGGGTTTTTTAAAAAATTTTTTTTTTTTTTAATCGTGACTTTTTTGAAAAATATGTGTCCTGAAGCAGCCAAACTGATACTATCTATCAAACTCTTCATAATAAAGTTAATTCTAGGCGGAATACGATTAATTTTAATTTTGGTGGAAATGGCACTTATGAAACCCATTGATTTAAAAGAAAAAACATTAGATGCTACAGCTCACTTAGGTATTTTACGTGCAAAAGACTTTTAATAGTGCTCATTTTAAAGCTTATTTCAAGCACTACAAAACCCTTTTGTATTAGAATGCATAAAATGCATCTGCTCGCCGCTAGATGGCATTGACCACATCGATTAAATTTCAGACAAAATAAAAAACGGCTTTGATCTTTAATATCTAGCTTAATATTGCACTTAGAATACTTTATAAAAAACGAAATTGTTCATTGTTTTACCTGCTACAATTTTGTTCTTCGTAAAATTTTCGATAAAACGTATATTTTTGGAGATATTTGCAAAAAACCGATGAAAAACGTGAAAAAATTACGAATTTTCAATTGCCAATAACTTGAAAAGTATTGGATTTTTTGAAATACTTTAGAGATGATTTTTTGCTTAAAATTAGGCCTTCTATCGATATCCGAGGTTATTTTGCAAAAAAAAATTCACCCCCGAGAAGGGTGGCAACCACCCCCAGGGTGGTTGCGGAGTTCAAATCATTTTCACTTTTGAAGTTAAGGGTAAGATGAACCTAATTCCAAAATTGTATGCAATTCGGTTCACAGTAAAAAAATTCGGAGCAATAATGCTTCAATGACTGCACTAAAAGAGAAGTTAAAGAAAAAATCTATAATTCACTCAAATACCTTTCACATAACCTTATAGTATACCTTGATATTTTTCTTCCGGAATAGATAATCACCAATATAATAGTGGTTTCCCGTAAATAACCATTTTTAATATTACATATCTAAAATAATCTGTCATTTTTAAATAACTACATACATTTAATAAATATTCAGTAGCCATCAGTAGTTGTGGTCAGATACTCTGTTAATATTATGAAACTTAATCCTAGCGGCACAAAGCCGGATGACATCGGCGAATGGAAGCCCTTGGCATATGCTGTGAATATGGTTATTAAGTCCATACCGCAACTAGGATTATACACCTTATTACGGACAACATTAGATCCCTAATGATGAAGTAGCAAATATTTCGAGATAATGTCAAGCTTGATGGTGCAGCGAATGTTATTTATTATTTTTGTACTTAGTATGCTTCACCTGACTCTATGAAAACTAATAAAGGTATGAGTAATATTTACATGATGAAAAATACGCGTTGCGATTTTATGCAAATGTAACACAAAGCCGAACGACAGTGATACTAATTACAGTTAATAAACTTACGAGTAAATGTACAGATATTGCCATGATAAAGTTTATTTGAAATAGCACCAAATTTTTCGTAGGACCAAGCAAGTTATAATTGGAATACCATAATTATATTATGGTCCTGGTCCAAATTTTCTATTTAGGCAAAATGTGTATTCGGATTTTTGTAACATCGCAGCGATTACTTAATTGCAATGATAGAGGCTTTCTCTTAGTAGAAGGACAGACTAATAATTAATCAATTTACTTTTTTTAAACTTCTTCAATATCGATATCCCCCTTGTTTCAAATAACATAACACTGTCTGTGCATACAGCCTACCGACCTATTAAACGATGCGGGCAACAAAACGAATACATCTATTTAACGGCGCATGTCCAAACCGCCCGTGATAGTTCTATTAACTCGAGTACAGTCACGTACATAATTGCATTCGCGCAACGCAACAACAGCCAACGAGTGGTAATCCAACATGTTCGGCGCTGCCGGCGCATACAGAGCTCCGTACTCATCGTCCATTGAAAATTGATGCTATAACCGTAATTGGTCCATATTATATTCCCCTAAATGGCATACTTTCTGCCTATAACACACAAGACTCAACAGTCTTCTGCCAGTCTTCTGCCTCAACAGGCAGTAGAGGCAAAATAAAATATTTTCTTTTTATTTAAACCTTAAATTGATTTTACATGCATTTAACATCACTTTCCTGACATATTTATTAAAATCAAAGCCTAGTTAAATATCCAATTTAGTACATTATGAACAAGTAGGGGGAGGGGGGGGGCGCATCACTGGTGCCTATGGTGGGCACAGCCAAAAAAATTTTGTCAAGCGTCAGTCATTCAGTTTAAATTAATTGCTCACAATTAAATATCCTCTATAAACCTCAAACTTTTAAAACTCAAGGACAATTTTTTTTGTAAAAGCGGGATCACACGTTCTCAAGGGTCACCTAGTGAAAAGCAATAAGCTCTGCTCATCTGTAAATTTTTGGACATTAATTTCCTATGAATCAGGCCGCAGGAGAGCAATTGAGACCACTGTGCGGCGCCACTGTCGTTCCAGGATCCAAACGTTTAATGAGACCGCAACTCCGCCGCGACGAATTGCCACTGGCTTAATTGAGCTGTACAGACACAAATAAAAGTTTCTTTACGACTTCGATGTGTTCAGTGCACAATGCTTTTAAATGCATCGCGCCGCGGTAAATGTCACCGTCGTTACGGCAAAAAGAGATTAAGCTCTCCGCTGATTAATTAACGCAAATAAAAGAGTTTTCTGAACGAGGCCTGTCCTACTCTCTGGTATTCTTGTCAACTTTTAACAAAATGGAAAACTAGTAGTGACTTTGAATGCACATTGCACACCCATTATTTTTAGGTTTCAGGGACGATATATGTCTCGTTTATTTAGGAGAACGAAGAGTCATAGTGTTGCTGGGCAAATACCTTCTTACCTCATCTAGTGTTCTCAATGTAACGCCAAATAGAAGGAGCAGTTAGTTTAAATTAATGGAACTGATCTCTAAAACTTCATAAACCTGTTTAAAGAAAAGTCTTTCGCGTAAACATCTAGTTCAGCTACCCCAAGTAGCTGTAGTAAGACAGATGCAGAATGTTGGTTAATTTGATCTCAAACAGCTTGATAGCAAGCGGCATCCTAGGCTGAGTAATCCTTCAAAAGTTCTCCAACCCGAAAAAAATCAGCTGCAACAGTCATTCTATATGTCATTTATTCGCGCACGAGAGCTCCAATTACAAATTACGCAAATGCAGAATGAATATACTTTACTCTGTGACAGTCCGACGATTAGCTCCGCAAGATTGCGCCTGTTTAAAACATTTAAAATGGCGGTAAACGGCTCTCGCATGCTAACGGGCAGCGTGCTCGCAATCATTATTAAAGCATAATAATAATAATTACCTCATGTGGACATAGCACACGTGCGTTTTATGCGTTACATAATCGTTATAATAACAAATGATGACGCGATCATTAGTGTCATTACACGGAAAATGTCATGCTGCTATTTTACGCCGCTTTGCTGTTTAATAGCCAGAATGCTGATTGCAGACACATTTACAAAACTTTTGCATGCGCCTGAAATATGTCGACAATTCGTAACATTATTTTTAAAAATATATTACATTGTGATCATGAGTTCTATCAACTGGGGGGCTCGCCAAGAGCAATAGGCCGCGACGATTTCTACGATATAAATCGTTTAAATCTATGGGGATGACATAAGCTGTCACTGGCGCTCGTTACTGTTGAAATGATGTTTGAGCATACATCTCTGGCGCGTTACAGGTAAATGAAATAATCACTTTAGGCAAATCATACACTTTTAAGCATACTTTCGTTTGTTCATTTACTTACCTACCTAATATTAGTACTTACAACAGTTTCATATTTCCCAAATACATTTGCAGCTAGAAGGCGTTCTTGCTGGGCATAGGCCTTTGTCATCTACATATTTTTAGTATAGCCGATTGTCGACAGCTTTCGTTTACTTACTTTCAGTCGCTTTTATAACTACCCACGCTGCAATACTCAGATATTTGCAAAAGCAATGTTTTTTTCTGTTTCCAACAGGTTTATCGCTTTTTTTTTTAAATCCTTTCAAATCATACATAATATAGGTACGTAGTTATAACCACCACCACCACACATTTTTGTTCCTTCATGTCTGAATAATATACAAGAGCAGGCACTCCCCTGGGACGTAGATACACTTGCTTTCAAATTATATCACTGTATACTTCTCCAATAAATGCAATTTAAAAAAAAGTAAGATCACTTTGGAAATTTTCCGTTTAAATTCAGTTCACCTTCTCTACATATTGAATAGTACTAGATTGCAGCATTAGATACAATAATTAATGACCCAATAAGTGAAAGAGACAGTACAAAGGCGAATAGCATTTAAAATCTTTTATGATAGTTTGAGTCAATTAAAGAAATATCAATAATAATATTACTTATACTTAAAGAATAAACCGTTAAGTATTTCTTCTTCAAAGTCTTTATTCCAAACCAAATTATTACGAAATTATTACGAAGCCAGTCCATATTGCATTGCACGCATGTGTACAGCAGCAAGCCATAAACCGAAGAGACGAGTCTTCGTTGCAATGTGAAATATTAAGCGCCACGTATAAATTTCAAGCCTGCCACCGTAAATTCTTTTCACGCAGTGAACGTGCCGTATACAATTTTATTGCAAGATGTGTAACTTTTTAAAGTCAGTGCTTTTTCAATAATTTGAAACGAGTTTTTGGTTAATACTTTATTAAAATTTACTGTTTTATAGAAAATGGTTTCATAGAATTTCGTTTCACAGAAATTGTTTCGCATATTATCATTTCATAGAATTATCAATACGCATGGAATATTCATATCATAGAATAAATAAATGAAAAAATATGCACTGAATATTCTATGAAACATTTTCTGCGAAACGAAATTCTATGAAAGTTCTTCCTGTGAACCTTACTTCATTGATTTTCAGCTTTCTATTGATAACAACCGGGAACATTAATATAATAGTAGTTTTCGCTACAAATTAATTGGCGTAATAACAACGATGAGAAATGGCGGTTGATGATCAAAAACCTAGACTTAGTTCAGAAATTTTGATAATGTCCGTCCAATGCCCGCCCCAGTAACTCAACCTAAGGTCTTGGTAATTCATTTAAGAACCGAGGAACTGGTTCCTTCCTATGGTCCCGGGGTCTTCAAGCGGGGCATGAAAAGGTATTTTCGCAGGCCTTTCAAGATGAGGATGGCCGGCTCTGTGAATTGTTTGCATGACTGTGCTTTCCAGCCTCATATCCTACCCCTCACGAGGTGAATGAGGTCAACTTGACAGACAATATTTAAAAAAAAGGCATCAAGATGGTTTTCCCTAAATTAAATGGTAATTAACTTTGTGAGCCTGGCGTTCTTTTATTTTAATTAATTATATTGCACACTCTTTTATAAAAGACTACAATATCTCAAGCTTTCGACTCTTCAACGTCTAGTTTTCAACGGCAGAGTCACACTCCAGCTTAGTTGGCTGGCTAACGTGGCAATTCTATCTGAAAAAATGTTAAAGGGAATTTTTAAATTTTGCTAACGGAATTACTGTTATTTAAGGTAGATGCCGGAGTAGTTGCATACTATGAGCCCTTATTATTCAGTCAAAAGGGCAAATCCCTTAGGCGGTTCGCCACATACTCCCTCAGCGTATTATTCAGAGACTACTTTCCCATTTCAAATTTTACAGAATTTAAAGGTAAATAAACTACATACAATAAGTATCATCTAAAACTAAGTTATTTGTTTGTATAAGATTTGAATTAAATTTGGTATCAATGAAGTACAGACAAGAGCATAATATGAGAATGTTTCAAGGCTTCAATAATATCTGAGCAAAACATTAGCCACAAATATTTGAACAAGTAAAAAAAAACCGCATGAACTCTCGTATAGATATTTATGGCCAATGTCTTGCTCAAATATTTTTGAAACCCTTTTTTTTCTTATTATTCATGCTTTTGACAGTACATCATCATACTGTCCGGCGGATTTAAAAAAAAAAGTTTTTTTTTTACAATTCCCTTTTCGCTAGTTAAATACAGGTTTCAAAACACATTTAAGTCTTCGACTGCCGCAAAACCAGACACAATAGAAACATTATTGTTTGGCGGTCACCGGTGACCGCCACGGCGTTCAACGTGTAATGCGTTCAGAAGAACGAAAGGGTGTTTTTTACAGTTTTACAAAAATAAAAGTTTCGACTCCGTTCTTTATCTGTCTAGCACTAAAATTTCATACTTCATACCGCTTCTGACATTGATTGTACACGCTTGTAATGTTTTATTCAAGGAGAAATTCCCTTGATAATACGAAGATACTTTATGAAGCCATCGGGGAATGCGATGCGTTTCACTTTTTATTGAAAGTCATATTTGCCGACGTATAAAGTCAGAGTTTATTCGCTATGAATTAATTCAAAATGTCTTCATTCATTCAACTCTTTTGTTATTAGAGCTTGAGTATTTTTTGTACAAATTGTTGGTTTAAGAGTCGAGTGTTGGGGATGTTTTGTATCTTTTGTAGATAAAAAAATAGTAATAGAGTTGTTCAGCGGTCAGCGGTTCAGCGGTAAAATGAATTGTTTGTACTAAAGAAAGAGCAGGGTTTCGACCTGGCTAGCTTGTTCTTTTCTCGTACATTTTTGGCTTGAAAAGTACTCCAGTGTATCATAGATAAATTTGAGACCTCAATGGTATCATTGATATGAGTGTATCTGATTTCATAACTCAATAGAAAATATGTTTTAATAACGCACTAATTTATCGAAAATGAACAAGATTCCAGCTTAGATACCACTAGTGGAATTTCTAGAAAGAATTTTCAATCATTAGGTCAAATCATGTGCTCATAGCGACCCGCCTCGGCTTTACGCAGCTACATACATGAATATCTTTAAACTGACGATAATGACAACAATTTTAATATAAGATTCCTCTCCAAACAGACTGATTTATATTGAATATTTTAGGGCTGATTTGGGCTCTTGATATAACATTTATCTCAGCCAGCAGTGGAGAATAGTGTTGATCTGAACTATCGGTTACCCAATGGAAGAAGAGAGATTTAGGTGAACCCAACTGAAAAAAGGATATATGCGTACACCATCGCGTTCGCGGATCTAACGGTTCTGACACACGGGACGGCAAATGCC
Source organism: Udea olivalis (assembly GCA_947369235.1). Taxonomy (NCBI): domain Eukaryota; kingdom Metazoa; phylum Arthropoda; class Insecta; order Lepidoptera; family Crambidae; genus Udea; species Udea olivalis. The sequence continues at coordinate 14,480,227 of OX376351.1, forward strand.
GTCGACATCTGCGGTCTTTCGGCTGCCGACTGCAGATGTCGACAATAAAAAAAAACTATTGCTCATATTTTGGTAATAGTGGATAGAGTATATATAATATATATTCAATACAATTTCTTCAACTAAGAACGATCGGTTCTCTCTCTTTCAATGATGAATGCAGAGTAAAAGCAACAATAGTGTTTCGCGAACGAAATCCATTCACACCCGGCTCCTGTACAAAGTCGGCCGTCGACGTGAGCCGTCTTCCTCTGCCGTCAACATCTGCCGTCGACGTGTCGACGGTAAATGCCGTTCGTGTGTGAGAACGCTAATGGTGTACGAAGTGACTATTACCGTGTCGTGATCCAAGTCACGTATCAAGGTCGGAGCTCGTCTGCTCACGGTATTACGGATGTTGGTTATCTCATACAACCTCAGTCTGTCCATCAAACCGTAAAGACGTATCAGACGATAAATGTTTTTTCTATTGTCCATTATGACTAGTTCGGCTTTTTACGAATTTAATTACAGGAGTGAATCAGATAAGTATATATTGATGTTTATCTTTGAAGAAGAATCAAAAAAATTAATGGTGTTTTGGTAAACCCCTCGAAAGAACTAACTCAGTGAAGATACGATATGTATAATTGGTAACATAAATCGTTAATATTGGAAGGTTTCCTTAACAAATCAAAAATATGAAAAGTTAATTTTATATCCTCTTGACAATCTATATTATCAAGTCGAGAAAGGGAATGTGTCAAGATAATGAGCAATTTTGTAATTAAGCGTCTGAAATGAGAGCATACAACCACTACATCAGCCATTTTACTCTATATACCTTTGTCTATCCATGCACCACTCTCACAACATGGAATCAATAAGAAAAGAAAAACAGTTTTTTTATTTAATAGGGAGCAAACAAGCTGGATGGTCACCTGATGGAAAGTGATCACCTCCGCCCATGGACAACTGCAACACCAGAGGTGTCACCGATGCGTTGCTTGCCTTTTAAATGGGAATATGCTCTCTTCTTGAAGGCTCCAATGTCATATTCCTTTGGAAATACCGCCGCAGGAAGATCATTTTATATCATGAATGTACGCGGACGAAATTGAAGCGAAAAACGTATGGTTGTTGCACGTCAGCCATCCAATGAATTTCGAGGAACCATGGAATTTCGAGTTATGACGTGTCGTGCGATAATAAAATTCAGCGGCAGGTATAAGATCATGCAATTTTTCTGAGAACCTTCTCATTGTAAAGACGGTACAAAACGCAGAGAGATGCAATGGCTCTCCGTACGGCCAAAGGATCTAAGCGGTCGAAAATCACACTTTATTTTGGCAATAAAGCTTTTAAAAACCTTTGAAATACTGATTAATGTTATAAAAGTGTTTGAAAGTTAGCCAGCATTCCAGCAATCCCCAGAATAAAAAAAAACACCTTTTGGACATTTTTTTGCAAATTTGTTTTAATCCAAAGAGCTGGAAAATTATTTATTTATGTATTTTAACGGGATAATACATAGGCTTATTACTTTTACTTGCTTACCTATGTGTTTAAGTTTGATACTGAACCAACCCTAAAAAGCCAGTGAGTAAAAGACCGCCTCCTCCGAATAAATGAACACGATCAAAAGATTCGCAAAGGAACTGGATGGGTAGACATCATAAAAGCTATTCTTACAATTTTTACGAGAAACCCTCGAAAAGAAAATGAAACACAAGAATAGGAAATTGAAGATTACACGGCCTATTAAATTTTAATATAAAAGAATGCGTGAACACAATACGGATCTTAGAGAATATGGAAGAGGTATGTATACAAAAGAGTAAATCAAATATACTTAATTGGAATCAAATACTGCACTATAAAAGATCACACATGAACATTATAATATCACGATATGACCAATGTAGCAATTAGGTATTAGACAATATCATCGCATTCTAATAATTATTAAATATAATGTAAAAATACATTAAAAACGGGCAATGTGAAAACATTTATAATATGTATAATTTATTTTGTGGCACTTCAAACTTGGATGGGGATACCCATTTTTTAAAAGCATATCACTCGATAATTCACATAATTTATTACACCTTTTGTAAAGGAACCATTTTCCCTGACGCAAAATTGAATAAGCTGCCGAACATAATGGTTTTGCAATACGCATAATAATAAAACTGAACCTGCGAGATGTGACGTCACTAAATGGCGTCCGTTTTAGTGAGCGTTTTATTATAAATAAATAAATATCTGGGACAATTTACACCAAGATCATCTGACCCCAAACTAAGCAGAGCTTGTACTATGGGTGTCAGAGACTGATAAACAGACTTAAATATTTCCAAATACATACTTAAATAGATAATAACACCCAGACACACAACAAACACAAATGTTCGTCACATAAATGTTTGTCATGGGTGGGGATCGAACCCACGACCTCCGGTGCTATAAGCAGGATCGCTGCCATTGCACCAACAGGCCAGTCAAAGTCAGTTATTGAAAGATCTTTCTATAGCAAATCAAAAAAAAATGTTAAATTTCAATGCTGCCAATTTCTTTAATTCGTTAATATTTCGCGACAACTGTTATTAACCTGATGTAATGTGATATTATAAAACTAGATAAGAAATTATGATTGCAAAAATAATTAATATTTGCACCAAATCTCAGGCTTATTTCCAAGAATACTGGGACAGTGACATAACGTACGATGAATTCACAGAACCTACATTCGAACCGCTATCACACGCCGAGGCACAACCGCAGCAATTTGTGAGATTGCATCAAGGCCGTACAGCGATTCCGATGATTCTTAACGTTACCACCAGCATTACCAGGTCCACGCTTTGCCATACTTCAGTACTAAGTGTGTCCAACGTAAAGCGGCTGGGAGGTCAGCGTGCAGCGGTCCAACCTTTTTATATCCGAACGGTGCCACGGTGGTCGTTTGTACCGGTGGAATAGGAAAATTAATTCATTTTCTGTATGAAATCATATTTGCACATGCAATCACTTTAGCATATTATATAGCTTTTTAATGTTTGACCTTTATAACTTATACCTTTTTACCTTTATGTTGAAAATGTCATACTGTTAATATATTATTTCATATTATTTGAAGCAACAAATACTTTCCGTGTGGTTTGGAAGTGTTGACATCAAATATTGGTGTTCCAGATCTCGAATGTGCGTTGCTGTTAAATATTCCAAACTATATGATCAAACATTATACAGGGTGAGTGGGGATTAATTGGCATCCTTTTGAAATAAGAACCTACTTATGATATACAGTACTTTCCCCAAGTATGAGGCTATTTTACAGGTACACAATTGCATGTATGTATAAAAAAAAACATTTTCTTTTCTTATTTGCTTAGTACGCCAAATTAAAATCCATTTTTTTAAATCTACTCGGTACTGATTTCGCTCATTTTGCGATCATAGCACGCAGCCGAAAAAAAATTAAAAAGCACGTATAAAATGAGGTACGGTCTCCAAGCCCGCGCGCACACATACAAGCGCACCACAGAGCGAAGGCAATTGAAAGTTGCGTTTAAAGAACCGCTACCGCACACCTAATGCCGGCCGCTACCGTACTCGCAACGGTCTCCGTTACCGGTGGTGGACAGTTTGTTCCACTGCCACCTATTTCTAGACTCGTAAACGGCAGTTTGGGATGACGGGTTATATCAATTTGTTGGAATGATATGTTTTGTTTCATTACTTGGTACAACTGGAAACATTTAGGCTGTGTATCACAATATGCCTTGTTATAAAAAACATTTTTACTCATTTGCCACTCCAAGACACGTTAATGAAACATGTCAATGTTTTTTCTTTGACCTAGCTGCAGCCTTTTTGTGATTAAGCCTGCGAACTATCATGCTGTTAAACAGAAGTAATCATTTTGAATTAAAATATAGATTGAACATTTAAAGCTCGCAATCAGCATTTTCCAACCGACAATTGAAATTACTTTTGAAAGTGTCACGTTGGTAAAAGAATAAAAATCGTAAGCAAACAGAGTCAATATAGGCCATAAATTGTGTTTCGAAATTAATTTCCGAAAAATCTGTTACCTTTTTATTTTTCTTTTCCATCGGAAAGCCGCGAGATCAACAAAGGAAACAGGGTTAAATGAAAATTCAATTGTACGATTCTCAAATTGGACGTCCGTAATGAACGTTATAAATCCGTGTGAGGGGCGCTCGTCCGCTACTGCAGGGGAATTCTGTCGTACGTTCCGCTTTAAGGCACCAACTAAAGAATGGAGAATATACTGAAAAATTGCCCGTGACCCGGAAGCCCCAAAGAATTCCTAGGTGTGTGAGAGAGAGAATCCATAAAATGCAACATAATCTTTCCAAAATTATACTACAGTACCGTTAATATTGTCGTACTAACACAATCATCGCAACCAATAAGCATACCACTTTGCTAGTCTAACCTTCTTCTTCTTCATCTGATCCTATTTTGTTGACAACTATATCATTAGCCTAGTCTAATAATCTAATGGTTATAGAGGGGTTAGCACGTAGCATTAACAACCACGTAACCGTATCGTTTACGTGGGTCTCCTTCGTTTCATCAAAAAAAAATTTACCAAATGATCACTTCCCAAACAATTTTTCGCAAAATTTCATTTCCCAAATTATCATTTAGCAAATAAATTTTTCGCAAATTATTGTAAACCAAACCTAATGTTTGCCAAATGAACGTTTGACCAATAGCTCGTTTACCAAATAATATTTTTACCAATTTTCATTTGATCAAATGTTTCAGTTGCCAAAATATATTTTACGCAAAATGTTATTTGCCAAATTTAACGTATCGTAATTTTTTAGTTTAGCATGCATTTTGTTTGCCTCTTCTCCGGCGCTGCGGGAAGTGCAGCCCTTTCGCCCTTGCGTATTAAATCGCACTCACCCACGCTCGCTTGCGCAGCTTCGGCTTGCTGGTCGCCTGAGATTCACTACAGCGGGCGAGGGCTGCTCTCCCTCCGCGCCTCCGGCTCTTGATATACACTCTAGTGTAGGGCAGACTAGTATCACAGCGAAGGACCACGGCCAGTTCGGTTTAACATACTATTTTTACTTTTTTATCAAATTTAGCTGACATTGAAATTATACTATCAGGTGAACCTCCACAGCAAAAGAAAAAAAATATTCAGATAAAGACGACAGAATTAATCGAATTCTGCAACACAAGTCCGAATACTCAGAAATTCAATTGTTAATGTCTATTGCTAAAAACTTAAAATTGTAAGTTAATATTTTGTTTTGATTAAATGATTTACAACATTAAAATGAAAGTGCATTTTTATTATATAATTCCCAAAAACATGTTCTCTGTATATTTTTTGTCATAACAAATCATTTGACTAAATGTCTATTGTCTGAAGATTGTTTGCCGTAATAAATCATTTGGTAAAAGACCAATTGTCCAAATGACATTATCCATACTGATAATCTGCCAAGTAAAAATATGTCCAAATGAAAATTTGCGTACTAAAATCATTCGAAATGTTGCATTGTCATATTAAAAGGTTGCTAAAATTTGTTTGGGTAATGAAATTTTGGCAAATTTCTTTTGGCAAAACGGCAGGATCCCCGTTTACGTACTAACTGATAAATTATGTTGACATGTTAAATAAATTAAGAAGAGTATTTAATATATCCGCTTAATTTGGTCGATTATAACGTAAACGAAACAGATGCCTAGCTGCCAGAGTTTGTGCTAGCCCTACAGAACGGGACACTTAGTCAAACCAACGTCAAAAGCTTGGTGCCGTGAGCGGAACGAGTCATTTTTGTAAGGCTACATTTTTTCTAGCGCAGCCTGTAAGCCAAGTGGAGTTGTGTGCCGCTGACTCGAATATTGTCCCGGCCCGCCGTTACTCGCAGGGTACTAAAGACCGGAGGTTTACAACGGGTTGATGAGCCTTTAAAAAGTATTATGGGGAATAATTTAGCCATTGTTTAAAGTTACGATCAATATCGTAGAGTTAAGTTGCACAAAGGAAAACATGCCATGTAGCGCAGTGATAGTCTTTTAAGACAAATCTTTTGTGACAGTTAACATTTAAAAGATACATACAGTCAAAAAGAAAAAGTCAGTAAGATACAGTCAACTACAGAAAGAGTGTAATAAGGATTTAGTATAACAAACAAATAATAATAATAATAATAATAATAAATAATAAATATCCCTGGACATTATTCTACACAGCGCCATCTAGCCCCAAAGTAAGCTAATTAAATATAATATTATTATACATAGGAGACACCCAGACCAGTACAAACAGACATGTTCATGCACACAAATACTGCCTTATACGTCCCACTGCTGGGCAGAGTCCTCACCTCAACTATGAGGTGGTACGAGCCATACTCCAACACGCGGGCTCATTGCGGATTGTTGGAGAGGTGAATGTAAGGCCAGTGATAAACCTTACCGTCAGATGTTATCAAGCTGCCTTTTAGGCCTCTGACTAGACTTTACGACTGATATCTTGCGACGTTAGCCGGGACATGCGTTTGACATGCGTTTCATTAATGGCCGCCAAAACCCCTTTTTTTTCAAAATGACGGACATGTAGGTATGGCAGGTTTCATACAAAAATGTTTGAACCTCTTTGTTGTGTGTTGTTAAAATTCGTATGTTCTCTGTTAAACCTTGCGGTTGACTGGTAGAGAATGCGTCTAGGAATTAAGTCCGCTAATTGTATCTTTTTTATGTGCATTCAAGAATAAATAAATAAATACATTGCAAGAAGGATGACGCGCGTGACGTCTCAGCCAATCGCAAAGTAAAAACAAGAGAGAAAGTCATATTACGCGCAAAAGTTAAAAGCTAAACCCAGTTTCTCGAAAGTTGATGAAGGTTGATGCAATAGCAATAATTAGATAATCAATGTTTGACCACAACTTATAACTTATTAGGATTTGCAGAATCTATTTACATAACTAACACAATATTATACATAACTCACACCTTTTAAAATTTGTTTGTTACATACAGAAGGGTGGTTAAAAGGGTAATTACTTTAGTAAATATATTAAGAATCGAAATAATATGACATGTAGTACAAATTGGTCTTTCAGCGCTGTCCATGGTTTGGCTGGACCCTTTGCACAGTAGGTAGGAATTCCAGCATATGGCACCAAAGGTCGTGAGTTCGATTCCTACCCAGATTTTGGCCCGAACTATCATTCGCTGACGAGCTTTCAAATAGGGACTAGCAATGCAATCGCGTTGCAGTTCAATTTAGATGCCGAATATTTTTGCGGTGTTTTAATTCAATTCTACACTTATTCAACTTCTACTTTAGCTGAAAATCATTTTGTAAAAGCACTCACCAAATAACTGGACCCAAGACAGACTGACAGGTTTCTTTTAAAAAAGAAGCCTTAATGTTATTCCGAACAACACACTTTGTTATCGTAAACGGCTTCATCACACGTCCTCAACGCCTCTCCAAACGTTTATATTTTTACTTACACGAAGTTTCCCAAAATATTCCCTATTCCTGATTCGATCACGATTCACGTCATACGGCGGGCGTCACGTATTCCTTACTCGATTCCTGTGACGGTAAGTAGGCATTATCTTTTCCCAAACAGGCAACACCTACGTGCGAAGTGTGGGGGGCCTTAGTATTCACTTTAGGCTTATCTTGAGGAAATATTGACGTTTACATTTGAGCTTCTGACGTGCGTCAAATAAAGTGTAGGACGCGAGAAATCCTCTTCAGAAACAGTCACTGTGAGTACAATTATTTGTAAATACTACAGATATCGACATCTCATATCTACAGCTTTGACACGTGAACAATTTTAACTTGTTAGGGAATGACATAAAATGCGATTTTCTTTTGAGTGCTAATGTTATTTACATGCGATTCAAGTTTTTGTGTCAAAACATTGTGACAGCCTCTAGATCTTGACCACCAAACCTTAAGGCAATAGCTATAAATCCCCACTAACTTTGTTAATACTGCAATTAAGGCAAACCTTATCACGCTTTTGTCAAACGGAACACAATGTCAATGAGAACTTGATGTAAGACTCTAATTAAATAGTTTAAAAACATGAAAAACAAAAACGCCAAAATTCTTTTCAGCCACAGTCCACTGCTGGACATAAGCCTCCCTCAGGGCGCGCCAAAAAAGCCCGATCTCCCGTTTTTGTCATCCAGTCACTACCAGCCACTTTCTTTAGGTCGTCGGTTCAACGTGCCGGTGGACGTCCAACACTACGCTTGCAGAGTCGTGGTCTCCACTCGAGAACCCGTCTACTCCACCGACCATCGGTTCTGCGATAGATGTGACCAGCCCACTGCCACTTCAGTTTGCTACACTTCTGGACACCGTCAGTCGCTCTGGTTCTTAGCCGGATTATCTCGTTCCGGACCTTGTCCATTAACGAGATTCCTAGCATGCCCCTTTCCATAGCTCTCTGAGTGACGTGTAATCGGTGGGCTAGTTTCACTGTCAGGTTCCTCGTCTCGGCTCCGTATGTCATGACCGGTAGGACGCACTGATCAAACACCTTGGTCTTCAGGCATTGTGGCAAAGGTTACTCGAAGATGTGACGCAACTTTCCAAATGCCTACTAGTTTATTTTGCGTACAAATACATGTCAAAACATGATCCGTCAGGTCAGTGAAACCATACACATATCCATACCGACCGACTCACGTCACAGGACTTCTAAGGTTGCCAAAAGAGCATAATCTGTAAACGACACAAAACATTTACGTCAATTCATCATTTCCCAATGCTAAAACACAACAAAGAAGACGGAGAAATTTACCGAACAGTAAAATAGGGCTTGTTATGCCTTAAACCCATACCCGACAAACTTAAGCCGCGCTTCGTTCAAAGGGCTTTGGAAGAGAAATGACAAATACATGAAAGACGTAACGCACGTAAATGGGAATATCGTGCGTGACGGTACGGGTACATCTAGGGTTAACAAACTGCGTTCCTTCGCTAATTTTATGTTTTTTTATGTAATAGAGAGCAAACGAGCAGGAAGGTCACCTGATGGAAAGTGATCAACTCCGCCCATGTGAGTAATTGATCTATGAACCTAAACTAAATTTGAAAATTCTGCCAACAGGCAGATAAGAGAATACAGTACAAAAAGCCCAGATTTAGCCTGATGTGCTCACTAACTGAAAACATTTACCTGTAACGTAAGAATGCAAGATTTCGAATATTACGTTACAATACTACCTCTGTCCTACCATATTAACGAGCATCACCTGAATTGTCTCAACACAAAATTGTTTCTGCTCATTTGCTCTTAAGCGCAGCATTGTGATGCTAGTGTCTTCTCCATCACTGATGCAATGTTCAAATTTAAACTGTTACATTACAGGAAAATTAATATTGAAGAAGTGCGCTTAATATTCGGCTGTCGTATCATCAATGTTCTAAGTTATGATCTCATCGTCAAATAACGTCAAAGGCATTTAGGTAAAACACTAGTCTATCAATCTTTCACCGCCTTGAATGATTCTCAATTTTCTATTGACTAAAGCGCTTACAATGTCTTATTTATGCGGCCTATTTCCAGTACTCATCCATAGCACCAAGAGCACACAATCCAAGTGCAATAAAATCACCCACAGTAATGGAATAAGCGCTCACATCCTGGGTATCGGTCACCGAACCTACTCGTATATAGGATCGAATCTACTAAATATAGAACACTGATTTAGTAGGTAAGTAAATACAAATACACTTTTGATTTTATGTCCGTAACGCAAGTGTTAAAGAGCATCTTAAACGAAGTCTTAGTTCTTACAATGAACTAGGCTGAATGTGTGATAGAAAGAAGACGAAGATATAACCAAAATTAACTTAAGTAACATATTTCCAAATAATTAGTCATTACGTCTATTATACCATTATTCGCAGCTATGAGACGTGTGCCAATAAATACCTACTCTCCAACGATTATAAATTTATCGATTTCCTCTAATCTAGCTACTAGTAAATCCTTTATAAACGTTTATTTCACTAAAATAATTCGGTGATCAATTTAATTCAGTATTAGTTCCTACCAAATGACCTTTTCAAATACTTCGTAAAGTTTGCTACTGTTAACGGCAGTTGAGGGTAAACGAAAAAGGTATTAGGTAGTCCGATTAAATCACAAATACCAGTCAAGGGTCACCATTAGACACAATCGTATTAGTTACGATGTTTTAATAGGGTTGCTACTCTGATTATGTTAAAAAGAATTGTTAAAATCTAATAAAAAAGTAGATAGTAACCAATTTCATGAAAAAAGAATACTTACAGATTAGGAAGTCTTGTAACTATTTGGTCATATAAATATTAGGTTAAGGAAAAAGTCTTTTCGCATATAGTATGTATGAACTTGTAATAAAATCTCTTTGGCTATACTATCTTATGTATCTGGCTGGTTTTGGTATCATTAAAAGCCTAAATTTTAAAGAAGATAATTCTAAATTCAAATTAGGAAATTGTGTGATTTTCATTTGTTTTTCTTACTGTCAAGATAAATCTAATAAAGAAATTCGATACATTTTACAATTTTACTACAAAGAACGTAAAAATGCAGCGTAAGCCGCGAAATTTATGGACCTTGCGATGTTTATGGACCTAGTGCAGTGCACAAATTTGGTTTAGGCGTTTTCAATCGGGAAAATTTTGATGTCAAAGATGCACCTCGCTCTGGTCGCTCTTTTAGGATAAAATGGATGGCATTTTTAAAAAAGTGGAGCAAGATCGGCATATCAGCAGTTACGATGTAGCTGAAGAACTGGGAATTGACCACAAAACAGTTTTGGCGCATTTGATAAAAACTGGGTACACAAAAAAGCTCGATATTTGGGTGCCTCACGAGCTCACTGAAAGAAACCAAACCGTGTACTCATTTGTGATTCTTTATTACGACGTAATGAAACCGAACCGTTTTTGAAGAAGCTGATAACTGGTGATGAAAAGTGAATCACGTACGACAAGAACGTGCGAAAAAGGTCGTGGTCAAAGGCCGGTCAGGCTTCACAGACTGTGGCGAAACCCGGGTTAACTAGCAACAAGGTGATGATGTGTGTGTAGTGGGATTGGAAGGGCATTATTCATTATGAGCTGTTACGACCAGGCAGGACCATCGATTCTGAACTCTACTGCGAACAACTGATGAGATTAAAGCAAGAAGTTGAGAGAAAGCGGCCGGAATTAATCAACAGGGTGTGGTTTTTTATCATTATAACCTAGACCTCACACATCTTTAGCCACTAAGCAAAAATTAAGAGAGATTGGCTGGGAGGTGTTTATGCATCCGCCGTATAGTCAAGACCTTGCACCTTCAGATTTCCACCTGTTTCGATCTCTTCAGAATTCTTTAGGCAGTGTCAGGTTAACATCACGAGAGGACTGCCAAAACCACTTGTCGCGGTATATTGATCAGAAGCCTCAAAACTCCTATAGCAATGGGATCATGTCCACCTACAAGATGGCAAAAAGTAATTGAAAAAAATGGTACCTACATACTTGAGTTAAATGTTCATAAACTATATTAAAAAATGTTTTTGAATTTACTTAAAATGCGAAGAGACTTTTTCCCCAACCTATCATAATGCGGAAATCAAAATAAGTAGAGAAGACAGAAATTCAAAATAAAGTTTTCCTTACTAAGAATAGTGTGTTTGAGTCTGACTGGTATTAATAGTAGGTACCCTCCGATCCACCAAATATTTTTATACCAAAACCGTAAACTAGCAAGTATCCCGACATCTTCTGTTCCCTTTATTGTTATAGCGGTTTAACATGGAGAAAAAAGTGTAATAATTTTCAATTATTTGCACAGGCATGAATTACAGAGTGTTTTACCAATTTTCACAACCCTACTCCCTAGTTATTGAGGGTCCTAATCCAATTTTGAGGGCCTTCTAAATCGAAGCTCAGTGAGGTCAAATTGATTGTCTTTCCGGGCGTTTCTTACAAAGTCAGAGTAAATAACATAAAAGAAAATATGATATATATTGGAAAAACCCAAGCCATTTCCTCGTATTTAAAAATGTTGACATGGTTTTTATTTTACTTTTAAACTTATCTTTTTGTAAATAGTTAGGAAGAGGGTTCGTGTTTTCTTTCACAATAAATTGAAATTTTCGACAACCCTGCTCGGGACTAATGTTGGGTTGCTGATTCCGGGGGCCTCTGGGCCCTTTCAAACTGGGGCTCAGTAAGGTCAATTGATTGACTCCCGAGGCATCGCTCACAATGGCAGAATAATGACTGAAAGAATTCACGCCACTACCTTTTGAAAAATGTTTGGCGCCTTTAATGGTTCCTCCTTCAAGCCGTTTTCTGTTATTGACTCATGACGATGAATAATTTGGGTACTTACGTTTATTATATTCTGCAAGAGGTCTTCAAATCTGTAACAAAAGATAATGTTTTTGAGATCGAATATTCTGAAAAACAGAACAAAACCAATTACATCGGTTGATTATTTTAAAGGTAATACAATACAAACAGAACAAAGAATTACATTAAATTTGGGACTTTTCTTGATGTTCCTTCTTTTGTTTCTTATGTGGCAGAGTTTAAAATTATTTTACTTCCACGTTCCGTTGTCCACCCTGCAAGAAAGCCTATTTATAGAACTTCATGCTTTATGTTATTGGAACAACTTACGGTTCACACCACAAACTCGCTGGTTCTCGACAGTGCCCAGCGTGGTTTCAGACATCGTTTTCGTCCCTGCTTGCGCTCAACATTGAATGTCATCATTCAATAAAACCGTTTAGTCATGAATGAAGCGAGGATAGTTTCATGGCAAATAACGCTTCAATCGTAGAATACGACTGAGGCATCTTCCTGTCTAAGGAAAAAACATCGCTTTAGGCTTGGAGTACAAAAGAAGAACAAAACTCTTTCAATTAATGATTAAACTTTCGAGTTACTAGTTATGTGAGTAAGCAGTTGGTTAGTATTTTCTATGATTTGTTGCTGCACTATCAAAATGGTCATCCATCTAGAGACAAGGCCGTTCTTTTCGATACAAAAGAGTAGATAGAAATACAGATACTTCCTTTAGGCCCCTATAACAAGAGCCGAGCGTACTCGAGACTCGCGCGAGCCGAACGTAACGCCAAGTTCTAAAATGAATTGTGTGTGTCGAGGGCCCTCGTGAGATCGTTCTTTGAGTGCTCTATGATTTTCGGCTTCGGCGAGATAGGGTTAAGTTGATTCACGTTCTGTAATTGAGTTTCGGTTTGTAGTAGTAAGATTTTTGGGTAATTTCGGTAAAGTCTCTGGGAATGTGGCTCGAGTGGTCTTCCAATGCAATCCAACTAAATGAGCGTTTCAGGTATTTTGTTTTTCTTCATAAAAATTTACCTTATGTTCCTTCTCAAATAAATTTGTAAGAAAACAGATCAGTCAAACATTTCTAGACAATATAAATAATTTAACAGAGGTGTAAATATTTTCTTAACCCAAGATAAGTAATAGAAAGGTTACTTAGAGGTGGATAGATAGACATAAAGGTAGAAATTCTCTCTCTCTGCCAGGCTGCGGGAGCTTGAACACCAGCGCAGCGTTGCTAGCCTGTCGGTGTTTTACAGGATTTATTTCGGGGTGTGTGCGAGCGAACTGCATGAGTTGGTTCCGCCATCTCCTTTTCACCACCGGAGCACGAGACGCACATTAGCCTTCCACCCGCACGTTGTGGAATTTCTAGCCATTCGCACATAACGTTTTGCGGAGTCCTTCATAATGCGAACAGCAAAGGAGTGGAACTCGCTGCCCGCGCATGCATCTCCGAACTAATACTATAATCTCTTCAAGACAAGAGTGAATAGGCATTTACTAGGCAGACATGTACCATCATAGATCGCATCGTCACTTACCATTAGGTCCGATTGCGATCAAATTAATGACTGTCTAGTCCAATATTTAAAAAAACCCTCACATATACATAGTCACACATTCACTTTGAGATATATGGGGGAGGCTCAGGTTCAGCAGTGGTCGTCTTGTGGCTGCAACTGGCCACGGATCTGACGTGATTGCCGTTCCTCTTTTAAGAAATTCCGCGTCACGACGCAACACCAACACGAATTAGGGGGTTATTTTACAACTTCTTTTTCAAAAATACTGCAATGTAGAATGCTATTTGACGTCAAAAGCTGCAACGTCATTGACTGACCAGCTATCGTAGGATTGCAAGTTAGAAAATTTATAATATCAAGATATTGTGCGTTAAATCGCTGATGCGTACAAGCCCCATATACATCATCATAATATGGTTGATAACAAAGCGGGGTGGTCCGTTGCTGTACATAAATCCGTAGGCCCTTCAGGCCTCGACGCTAAATTGACTTACGTTTAGTTGATTAAAAACGGATTACGACTGAAATCTGTTTATCGACATTAAAAGGGGTTTATTTTTTGGCTCCTTTTTGATCTACGCAATGTAGAAATAATACCCCCGAAGTCTGGAACATCACTCTAGTCAACTGATTGTATCACAATCACACCGTCACATTTTTTTTTTCACTTATTGATATAAACATAATTTTGAATGATTAGTTATTTATCCTTTTCATATTTTGTTGAGCCTAACTCATAAGGTTATATGGACTATGTTGTGGTATGTCTATATCATCAGTAGACATAGGTCAATACTAACAATACTGACTTGTTATGCCCGCGGCATCATGGTAAATAGTAGAGCCTTCTATAACTTGTAAATAATTTAAATTAGTCATTCGCCAAAATGGTCTGACTTCAGGCTAAGCGAAGCTTGTACATGGCATGAGGCATAAGTGTTCGGCACTGCATAAAATATTGAAAAAATCTTAATCCAAATTTAAATTCTGTTCAAGACAAAAGCTTGGTGCATTATAAAAATGTAGTATGAAATTGTAAAATAAGATTATTTCTCTGTAGTAAACAGATTTGCATTATCCTATTTCCAAACCAAAACCAACGCTAAATTCAAGTTTTTAATAATTAATTTCTAATAAAATAAAATATCGCCGGCTGCCGTGATATTTAAACTTTTAACCTTAACCTTGTGAAACTAATTAATTATGATACTGAAGTGACCAGCGAGAATAAATTTATAAGAATTTAAAAGAGCTAGTTTAATGAGATGTTTTAAAGGCAGCACATTTTTTATCATTTTCATTTAGTGGTTCTGAAACCGGTGAATTAATAGGCGTAACATAAATATTTTATCAAAAGTTTTAACAAAAAAGACACAAAACCCATTTACTTACACAGTATAAATTAACAACAAATTAAAATTTAATCTCAGTAAAATAATCTAAAACCCGCCATTGCGACATTTTTTTCCCTACAGATTAAATCTCTGAATGAATCCACAAAACCGAACAAAATCGCAGATTAGCGCAATTGCGAACCTAACGAAGATACTCCAATTAGAGCGACGGAAGCTCCACACATTTCTCACGTCGGAGTTTGCAGGGCAAATCCATGATTTTCCAACGCTTAGTTTTTAATTGACCGACGGATATGAACGGAAAGTTTTCGATGCGAAAGACACGTACCGGAAAACTATGATGAAATTGCAGAATTCACTTTAGTTGCCAATAAAATGTATGAACTCGTAGCTATATAGGTCCTAATTCTAATAAGTAGATTTATTCTTCAGAATCATGGTATGATGTAAGAGTATTGGAATCTGGAAGTATTATATATGTCTAAATATGTCTACGCTGTTTTTTCTGGTCCTACTTAATTCTTCGACAATCTGAATCTCTTTTTAGTCATGATGGTTAGATGACCATGGACACGACAAAAACATCCATTTGTTAAATTTAGGGGTGTTTCCTACTGCAACGTCCATAATAAGGTCTTGTGTCTTTAAACTTAGTTGCCATTGGGTTTAAATAACAATGTTTGCAAACAATAACTTCGTATAACTTGCACCGATAGGTAGCTTTCAATTTAAACTCACCAGTTTCTAAACTCACACGTTCATGAATATACTAAATATTTAGAACAATTTCTGCTCCGGCTCTTATCCCTTGAGAAACTGAACGAACCGCAAGACTTTCTTAATGTAAACCGTAAGTGCTTTTAAAAGAGCATATACATACATTTCAATAATGTAAGAAGATGTATTATAACAATTTAACAATTGTATTAGTTTTAGCTTCTACGTCTCAGCGAACACGTAAATTATAATTAAATCTAATTGGTAAAATTGTTAGAAACTTTCTCCCTGCGCTGTGTTCCCGGATATTTAATCGTACAATCTTGGTGTCTTCAAGGCCAGAGTGAATAGGCATTTGCTGGGTGTACCACCACCGGCCCCGTCATCGCTTATCACCAGGCGAGACTGAGGTCGAATGCAAAACCCATCTCGTTTGCCAAATAAAAACCAGACATTGTTCAGTATAAAATAACAACTATTACCTACTCGGAAAAGAAAAGCCAAACTTCCAAAACTGATGATCACTCACAAGTAATCCTACTCCGTATAACATCCCCCACTCACCCTGGACCCCTTACATTTTTTGAATTCATCAATTAAAACTTTTACGCTTTTAACGAAATAACTTAAATTTATCTTGGCAACGCTCGGTATAACTTTTATTCCACCTGAATTTTTTTAGGGATTCGGCGAATTGAAACGTTAAAACTGAGGACCGCGTTTTATCTGCCCTTTCGCCATCTGTCTGTTGCAGAAGGTGTGAAAAGCCATCTCATTTGTTAAACCTTACTTGTACTCTGGACGAAAATGTAACCAGAATTAACCATTTTGCTTGAGGTGTCTTTGAAATAAGAGTGCTTTTCAAGTAAGATGTGACGGTTCATGCAAAACGTATATTAAATGTGATCACTGCAATGATGTCAGTTTCCAGTTGCGAAAGATCAGACCAAGGGTTCGTTTTTTCATATGTTCAAGTAGGTACTAATACATGTAATTGCGAACAAAATGAATGGGTCAAGAAAACACTGAAGCAAAAACAGCCAGTAAAGTGATCACATTTATTTTTCCTTGACATTAACAAGGTAATTCAATCACTAATCTTATTGATCATAATTCCCATGTTTATTCATAATCGTAATGAACTCTCTAGTAAATTATAATGTATTCAGGATTCGATTCGCTGTGGGCCGTCCTGTTTTCCTGATGACGACTAAACTCATTCGACGAAGGTGGGCCACGCAGACACCTCCCCGAATTTAATAATCACAAAAAACGTAACTGCGGCTTTCTCCCCCTGAAATTTTTGCCAAGCTGAGGGGAAAATAATTACTTCCACCGCATTTAACATGTATACGTAGGCAGGTAAAAGTGGGAAATAAGCTTTATTGGTTTTGACCGTGAAATTTGTGGGGATTTAAAATCATTTGGAATGAAGTGGCACGATGAGAATGATTAAGATGATGATTTTCCTGATAGCTTTTAAT
Source organism: Udea olivalis (assembly GCA_947369235.1). Taxonomy (NCBI): domain Eukaryota; kingdom Metazoa; phylum Arthropoda; class Insecta; order Lepidoptera; family Crambidae; genus Udea; species Udea olivalis. The sequence goes on from OX376351.1 coordinate 14,497,661, forward strand.
TTTAATCCTAAATCTAAAACCAAAAAACGATTTTTGTGCGTTTACAGTATCACCAAACCAACAAGAAACCCTCAACTTCCTCAACTATAACTAATAAACGTAAAATCAATTAGCAGAACGAATGAAGTGTGCTAGAATTGTAAGAAATACGGAGATGTGATAGGAACAATATAGAAAGACACTCAAGAAACATTCAAAACACAATTCTTGCACTGAAATGTCAAAATATCTCAAGAAAGCCGCACGTTCCATTTCCAAATGCTATCGACCTCACTCTTTCATCGGACGTCAATTCTTGAAGTCATGAATTTTTCGAACGCGATTCTGCGCAGTCACCATCCTTTAATATATTTAGGTCAATATGGGGATGCAAGCGCGGCGTCGGGCATTGCAATTTTTAAAATGAAATGTAAGAACAAAAAGCACGGATGTTCATTTGCGCTCCACTTCTGCTAAGTATTTGGAATGCTAAGAATTCGTCCGATAGTTGGATGTGATCAATTTAATTTGTCCTGAACAAAGTGACGTGAGCGCTGTCTTTAATTAACAGTCTACTATCTAGGGTAGTTATTATTTGTCTAATTAGTGGTCCGTTGGACAGAATTAGTCAACATACATGAAATTTTAGATTATGCCATGAAAACTGTGATATAGCAAATGCCATAGTCATGTCTTTTCTGATTTTGATATCAATGTGTAGGTTTTCCATATTGTTTTGCAACATAAATCAAGTTTTTAGAAACTTTTACAGGTAAAACGTATTCTCACAACCATTTAAAAGTGATGAAAACTACTCCACGCTTAAAAATAAGACTTTATATCACCATAACTCACAGCATCAAAAAGATGGGATGGTGCACCATAAATTACAGAACACAACCTCATTAGTGAGATGAAAAAACCCGTATCCGGCTTCTAAAAAGCGTCGCGCAATACTTGCACCTTCTTTCAATTTCCATAAAGGAGAGGAGAGATTTCAGCGGCCGGGTTTCATATCCGCTGTGACGGGGCCCAATAAATCAGTGGAGACGGAGTAAGCACTTCCGACTTTTGACCGGACTACGAATCAGACTTACCCCTACTATGATTGTACGTCCCGTGAACTTCGATAGTTAACGACGGCAGATTGTGTGCCACTTTAGTGCCAACCGGTACCAAAATCTCGTACAAATACGAGTACCTTGCTACAGACGCTAGCGACTATTGTCGGCACACACACATGGTAGGGGTACTGACCGGGAGATAGCCGTACTCTGTTGAATTCTGACTAAGGCAGTTTTTGCCGACTTCTTTCTTAAAAGTTTCTGGTGCTAATAATTATGTTAGAGATAGTTTTTATTATTTATTAATCTTACTAAGTTTTCTTAAATAAAGCATGCTGATTCAGGCTCTTAGATTTTTTCATACTAAAATCTTTTTTGCTTATCTGAGCACTTTTGAAATTTTGACAATTGCGACCTAGAACGATAACATATTCACATTACGTTTGCAATCAGTGTATTACATGACATTTGGCCGACAGCCAATCACAATAGTTAGAGAGAACTTAATGTAAAAACGTAAACTTTTCAACTATTAACTAATTTAAAGTTTATTTTGAATTAACTTTCCGCCAGTGGCTTCGCCCGCGTTATTTACTATAGCAAAATTACATAAAATCTTTATAAATTGTAGCCCATGTGTTATTCTGATGTATAAGCTGTAATTACTGTAAAGTTTTATCCAAATCCGTTTAGTAGTTTTTGCGTGAAAGAGTACTCGTAACAATAACAAACATACATCCTCACAAACTTTCGCATAATTAATATTTGTATGATTAGCAGTTAGACTCGCCATCCAAGAGTAATAAACTTGGTCTATCCACTTTATTTCCATTTTCATCCCTCGGGTCTACGATGATACATAAACCGTGACCTCCCTTAGTTTATTGATACAGACATACTGAATGTATAAGACCGAGTTTATGTAAGAGGCGATAAATCCTGGCTGTCGTTGGATAAATCAGCAGGGGGCAGCCCTATACTGTAGGTTTTTACGATCGAAACAAGGCTGTGGACGCCTACCTACGTCGAGTTTGTTTAGGTAAGCTGCGATCAAGACAAATGTGTTGATTGAGGATAATCCAATTTTATGACATGTTCTTTAAATAATATACATGTATGAAGGTATTAAATTAATAATAAAAAATGATCAATCATCAACGAGCTTGTTTGTCTGCGTAACACGGCGCTTTAACGAAAAAAAAAACCCTTTTAACGCTAAAAAGAAAATTGAGTACTTTATGAACATTTCAAACACTGTTCTGTTTTCGTTAAAGCATCACATTTTGATAACAAATTCTTTGAAATTTGTAAAGCATTAACTAAAGTTAAACTGTTATTATAAACACACTTTATTCGCATTTTTTTTACTTAGCTTTAAAGCTAAGTCCAAGCGAATAAAAATGCTCATATTTTTATTCCATAAAAAGTTACCTACACCGTTATTAATATAATTGACTACTTATCTAGTCATCTGTATGTATCAAACCGCAGAAGCGTCCGAGAGCGACTGGATGTTACCTTCGCAATTACACGGAATACGTGATCATAGGTCGTATTTATTAACATATTTATAAAATCCGCTTTGAACAGGACATTTGCTGCACGACCTCTAACATGAAAACTGTATTTCGAAATAATATGCAGATTAGTAAGAATCGATGGTACAGAGTCGTTAGTACCAAAATTTCAGGGCCCTAGGACGTGAACCTAGGTTTAAGGTTTGGTTTAAATTAGCAATTTTAGTTGGGAAGGATGAATGGAGTGAAAACTACCTCATAATTAATTCATATTTAAAAAGTGGTGAGTAAAAATCATTGTTTATACAATTTTTTAATGATGTATTTCCCGTGACTTTTTGGCACATTGAACATAGTGAATTATTGAAATGAAATATAGGTATGGATAGTAATTAACAGATTAGAGTTAAGTGAAACGTGTTTTGAAATAGCGAGAGGGTCAAATCGACTATTGTTTTCCCTGCCGTAATAAATAAATAAATATGCGCCAGACAACACACCTCTTGTCATGGTCTCCAAGTAGGAATAAATATCCCTGAGTTGCGAAGTACCAGACAAGAAATTAAGCCAGGGGCGTCTCCCAGCACACCCAGACCCAGGCCAATTTAGAAAAGATAATTTCCAGAATTGACCTGACCGAGGATTGAACCCGGGAGACTACGGAATTAAAGGCGAGAAACCGTGCTACAGTGCACTACGCCAATCGTGTCGTAACATGATACTGAACACATAACAAAATGGACGAGATTATCTAATGAAAAAAGCGTGCCGTGCTTCTTCAATTTCACTTCACCAAGTTTAAATTACTTTAAATCGAAAAAAAAATCATCAATATTGATCACTTAATTAAACCATTGAATACCATTGCTGCTATTTTAAAATTTTTAACAACAATCAACAAAACTGTTTTTGATTTTTAATTTTGGTATCACAGTAGTTACTATTCAAATTGGCCAACAAAACTTTGATCTTCTATTCTCTGGTGATTTAAAAAGCGACAAAGCAGCGACACGACACGAGAAAGGCAGACGCAATTCCCATTCCCTGCGGGCAACGCCCACGTTCCCAAATAATTTATACAGTTTCCCGTATCTGATGCTGCATCGGCTCCAGATGTCTTGGGGACCGAAAACAGCTTGCTCTCTACGTGAGAGAAGATTTATTGGTCAACCCGATAGTGTTCTATTAAAAATTCGATTTGGATTCTGATGTTACGATTTACGTGTATCGGAACGCAGCGTGCAGGTAATTTGGAGTCGCGAACCGCGCATTGAATATGGATTTGAACATTTTTCTAAAAACGTTTGACATTTCGCGAAATTGCATCCCGGTGCGGCGTTGCAACGGTACGCGATCCAATTTTGAATCAGCTACTAGATTGGTAGCACCAAATTCATTAATTGTGCTTTGCTGCTATTAAGTTCAAAACAATGAAAAAATACATAACATGACCAAGATAACTAATTACAAAGCCCGTTTCTAGTATCATTTTGGCTCAAGTAATAAATTCAAACTGACGGTAGAACATTGAGAACTCGTACGTGTAGTAACAGGTGCCTAATTGCAACCTATCAAAGCAGTATTAAAACTAACAATGTCATAAATCATTGTCTCATTGGTATTGGAGACATCAATACGCTTTTCATAGTTCGACTGTTCCAATAAAACTATTTATGGGTTATAACTATTTTGTAGACAGGCCCGAGTTTTACAGCAAAAAGTAGCATTGACCCAAAACCAGCCAGACAAGTATTTCCAACCAGCTGGTTCCAACAGCCTTGAACTTTGCGAGGCATCTAGGCCTTGTATAGCCTACAGACTGCTTATTAAAAAGGCTTGGAATTTCATCTTTCCTGTGAGGATTTTTGCGGCCTTGTAAATATTACACGAATACGAAGAAGCAAAAAAAAGAACAGCTTATAGCGTTCAAATCTACGCGAGTTTTTCTTGTTGCGGTTTGATGTAGTTAATAATGAAAATCAGAAAACAATTATTATATCCACAATATCTTATTTTGGATCGACTTGACAAATTCGAACAAAAACCTTCATTAATTAAATAAGAACTGATTTAGGTAGAAGAGCGGTGATTAAGTACTGATAGTTTTAAATTATCAAGTCCAGTCAAATAAATGAAAATAATTATTTATAAGAACAGATTAATTATAGGTATCTATTATACAGCACTTGAATCGATTAAGTAGAATTAGTACTTAGTAACGTAATAAAAAGCTTAAGAAAGGTGTAGGTACCGTTTTTCCTCGTGAAGTACCCGTTAAGTATCTTTGATTCTGAAAATTGTCTACTTTTCACACCCAACTCTGGCTACAACAGACAGTCAGAAAAAGATGTTTTCCCAACCAGTTTTAAAGTTCCTAGCCCAAAATGAGCCAACAACGTACCATCCAAAACATAAGTTAATTAAATGGCATCATCAAATAAATAAGGGCTGACTTCAACGAGCATCCGCCGACGTTACTGCGGAGCTTAAATCCCAGTTACAGCAACATCACAGACTAAGAACTCGAGACAGAGCGTTAATGGAACAATATTACTGTAGTAACTGCAGTTTTGCTGCTTCTAAATGTTAGTGGTCTTCGCGACCCTAACTTATGAGTACGGCGGCAAAAGTGACATGAGCCTCCGCAGAAACAGAAGAGATATAGAAAAAAAGTGTATATTGCGACGGTGGCAAAAAAAGAGCAGGCCGCCTGATAGGTAGTTGCTGCATTTAGCAGATTAGCTGGGCTTAAATGAGTTATTGATTAGATGTTTTAGACGTCCTTATAAACGTTTAAGGTATTGGTCTACAATGTCAGAGAAAGAGAATAGTTTCACTGCGAGCAATTGCACTATGTGTCACTTTCATGCGAGCAATTGCACTGTACACATGTGCTCTTCAGACCATTGCCAGACTTAGTAAGATTTATATTTCAATAGGCAGGAAGAGGAGAAAATAAGCTCTAATGAACTGTAAAACGCGTGATATAAAACCTATAGTTCCAATGAGGTTGTGATATTATAAAACTCACTTTCTATTGATGAACATATTGGTCATAATGCAGAATGGAAACAAAAGTCGGATGGCTTTACGCGATCGGCGACAGTTACTAGCCTAAAGTATGATTTACACTAATTGAAATGAAGGAAACTAGTGTCGGAAACAAATTTCATAATTGTTACTACATGAGACTGCGCTGAGCAATCAATCGAACATTACGAGACATTCAAAAAATTAAAAAAATACACATTTAATTACACACTTTATTACAAGTTGAAGAGTGACCTTCATAATGACTCATTGAACTGAGACGACTGTAAAAAGTCAAATCGTGCAACGGACTGCATCGTCCCACCTAGTTTCGCCTTCTACCCCTCTCTGTTCTGCGAGCAAAATTGACAGGACTCTCCAAACGGCTAATATCGTAACTTCAAACGACCAACCCTAAACCGTATATTATCGTTTAGTCGTTTAGGTGGCTTAATGTACCAAGTTTCAATTAAAAAGCCATCGGTGTACCACCCACGGTCCATTACATTGGTTTAATGGATAACTTTATGATCGTACAATCGAGTTACTCGTACAAGTTAAAGTTTGATAATTTACTTTTCTATATTCATCCGTAATGGTTAATGATTATTCGTAAAATTAAACAACAAATAATCACATAGTTAAGTTAACATTTGTAAATACATTAGTGGAAAATGAAATTATTGAATAATTCTTGACATTTTAGGCTTTCATTATGTAAGTTTCTTAGTGTTCTGGATCAGTGTGTTTGATATAATGGTGTTTAATATAGATTTTATTTATTTAAATATATTAATTATTAGACCATTTCATTAAAAAAATAATGCATCTTTAATTAGCAATATCAGGTGAACGATGAATGAATTAAAATGAACAAATAGGAATGAGCCTTATACAGTCCCACTACTGAGCAAACGTCTCCATCATACAATTTATAAATATTGGCCTAATTACCACGCTTAAGAAATCCTTTAGATTTTGGCCCAAGATCTGTAACCACTCGACCACAAAAAAATACAAATGAAAAAATTGATGTGTAAAATGAAATAACAACAAAAAGATTGTCCAGTTCCAAGATGCAGACAGCGTGAACCATGTCAAGAGCCATCGCCTCGCGATCAGTTAGTGCTTGAACGTTAAGTAATTTCGTCTGCGAAATGCTCCCGATTCTTTTCATCGTGCATATTAGTGAAATAATAAAACAAAAGACTACTCACGACCTCAGTGCACGGCCGTGAGAGCCGGCGATCAAGCTAGTTCGCAAGAACTCTCATCTCCCTTTTCGATTCAACAAGAAAGACAGAGACACAAAACATAATTAGACTATCGATTGCAGAAGGCAATATTCTCCAGATTACTCTGAAAATGTTGAGTTCATCGCAAGCATCTAAAGGAAAGTAATACAAATTAAACCAGCTTAAACTTTACACGAAGTTTTTATACAATGCAGTGGCCCCATTCTTTACCTAGTCGTAATGTTTTTGTGCTTTTGAGATACTTTTCGCACTGTACTAGCATGCTTAGTACGTGGTAATTTTGTAATGTCCACTTTTTACAATTTAAAGCACACTTTACCCTAAACACAAATATGCTTTTAACTAAAATACATTAACATTTACAACACTCAAAACATGAAACGTTTTTGGGGAGTGTGAGGAACAGGGTGTAAAGTTCCTCGTCCACCGTTGAAAAGGGAGGATCCTCCGACCAGACGGGTGTTGTGTCTGGTGGGCTACTGCCCAACGGTTGTTGTCGGGTTCTTGTATCTATGTTCAATCGCTCGGAGAACTTTAATATCGCGATGTAGGATACGTCAGTTTGTAGTTCGTATGTGGCGAGATAGATGTCGCTACATCACTCCCCTCCGAGACCAGAGGTCGATAGCAGGTTGAGTCGTCCATACATCTTGTGATGCTTGCCGGGCCAGTGGAATGTTCCAGTGAGTCGGAACCAGATGCCGCATAGTTCACGGTGAGTCGGAACTGTCTGCGGTGATGCCCCAGTGAGTTGGGGTGATGCTGCGAATGCTCCAGTGAGTCGGAGTGGTGCAGTGCTGCGTAGTGGCTGGCTGCTGCGTCGACCAGGAGAGGAATGTGTCTCTGCTTGTTGACCGGCCGAAGTGCAGTGTGCTGTGCCAAGGTCGCTGAGAAGGCTGGCTGTATGACTCGCTGCTCGAAAGCTCGTGGAAGTGATGATCACGTCGGGGTCACCAGTTTGGGGAGAGAGAGGAACAGGGTGTGACGTTCCTCATCCACCATTGATAAGGGATTATCCTCCGACCAGACGGGTGATGTGTCTGGTGGGCTACTGCCCAACGGTTGTTGTCGGGTTCTTGTATCTATGTTCAATCGCTCGGAGAACTTTAATATCGCGATGTAGGATACGTCAGTTTGTAGTTCGTATGTGGCGAGATAGATGTCGCTACACGTTTAATTGCCAAACACGTAAATAAGTAGATAATAAATTACATATTTTTACGAGAAATGTATTATTTCGATGGATACCAATTGTTTTTGTGCAGTACCTTATCTAAAAGTCTATGACAATATCCTACGAATTACACTACAATGGCTGAATGATAAAATTAGCACACTTTAAAAAGATAAATTTTATTTAAAAAAATCGAACGTTATAAGTTTGTTGGTAAACAAAAAAGTTTTCAAAGACTCAAACACCGCTGATTCATTGTCAAAAACAAAACCTACTTGGAAGTTTATGTGGGGCATTTTTAAAAACTCTACAATAATTTAATATTTTACTATATTGAATTGTTGCTACAGCAGGTTTTTTTTTTACCACTTTGCCGCCAGGGAACAAGATAAGCAAGACAGCGATATAAAAAAGGAAACGAGTGCGCCGGGAGATGATAAATCATCGGCGAACATGTCCCACTCGTCCGCAAACACAGTTTCGGATATATTTCATTGTTGGCTTAGCGATTACTGGAGTAACAGTAACTGTGGGGGAACATGATACGACTTTTCGTCACCACGTTGCCTTCAGTAATGAAAGATAACATTTATGAGGGATGGGGAATGTGTATGTACAAACATGAAGAGTGTTTGTTTATCTACCCTCATCTCAACTAGACAGCTAAAAACTGCAATAAAAAGGAGTTTCGGTTCAGGCCCACCTTTCCTTTTTTGGAATCCAGTTTGCTATGACGTTTCACTGGGATGATATAATCAAGACAAGGATGATTTCTTGAAGACCAAAACTCCTTTACGATGTTGAACTTGGCTAAAACTTCATGATTATTAGATTGACAGATCAAGATGAAACATCTTTTAATCCGAATCTCATCTTCACTTCTGATATTAAGCGTTACTTTACTCGCAAGAAAGGTTTTGTTAGATTTTCCTACTTACCAACAAAACTTCATTTGTAAATTACATTATTTAAAAGCATCCCAGGAAATATTAACTTTTGAAAGAAGAGAATGTAAAATCTTTGCTGAAACAAAAGCAAAACTTACTATACTCTTTCATTTTTACATAACATTTGTTCAACTTTCAATTCATAAACTGTTTACTCTGAATAATGGGCTATCTACGGAAATAAAGTCTACGAAACAGCAACAACAGGTGCATAATTTAAAGAAGAAATCAGACAGTACATTGTAAAGTAAAAACGCAAAAGATAATATTCTACGAAACAACCGATTCTAAGAAAATTACTGAAATATAGACCATTTTGATATGCAAATATTTTCCTATGAATTTTACTAGTAGCTGTTTCACGCAGCAAAGTCAAAAATAAACAACTTTAACGAAGACAATATCCCATACCCTCTTCCCAAAATAAAATCATTTCGTGTGCCATATGGAAACCAGAAACAACGAAAATACTCACAGACCGCTTAAATAACGTCGGCAAGAGACCGGTGACTTCCTATTTTCACTCAATGACTGACTATTAGCCAACATTGTGTAAGCCATTTAGAGTTTATTAGTTTCTAAATTACTATAAAAAATATCTTAAATCGAAGAGCAGTGATTTTAGATAGTTAATTTTTGGAGGATCAACCACGACACAAATTAAAAGGAGAAAAATCACTGCCATTCCAATATTCAACAACAAACATATTACGAGTACCTTGGCTTCTGAACTTGAACAGTCTCCAGGACTTCCCCGACGGGCAACTAATGAAAGTGGACAAAAACATCCGATCTTGTAACTTCCCTGTCATTCGCACATTAACTAGTGGTTGTTATTAGAAGGATACGTTGGGAACGATATATCCTTCCTAATGACGTTAGAGATACTCGTACTCGTAAATAGAGTTTTTTGTGCTATGCTTCTGTGATTTTGATGCTCGGTTGTTATCAAGTTTTTCTGATAAAAAGTTAACTAGAAATGTCTGTTATGTTAGAAGCAAATTATTACTTTTGAAGGGTAAATATCATGATCTTCAACTTGGCTCATGTTGAGCGCGAATTTTGAATCAGTATGAAAGTGAAGTATATGTTCAAACTGTACAAGTAAAATAATGAAACTAAATAATAAATAAATATCCCTGGACATTAAATATCCCTGGACATTATTCCACACAGCGCCATCTAGCCCCAAAGTAAGCTAATTAAAGCTTGTGTTATGGGATACTAGACAACGGATAAACATACTTAAATACATTTTCTTTTGTAAATACATACTTATTATACATAGGAGACACCCAGACCAGTACAAACAGACATGTTCATGCACACAAATGTTTGTACTGCGCGGGGATCGAACCCGCGACCTCTAATCAGAATCTATAGAGCCTCTCCACCCAGAGAAGTGTTTTATTACTTTAGTTTTAGCACCAGGAAGTTATTACCTTTCGTGACTCCATAATATACATGGCACAGTTGCATTATTAGCACCAAGAAAATATAAAATCCTCCTGCTGACAACAAATATGTATCTATTCTCAGCGAACGCAAATCTTACATTGTGTTATCTAATTGTACCTTAATAACTGGTAAGTTTGATGGCACTTCCTGACTTATCGAATCAAACTAGCGCCCGAGGGAATCAACTTTCTCACACAGTTCATAATACTTTGTTATGTAATTGCTTCTGATTCAATAAGTCACTCGATTCTCTCTGTTGGGAGTTCTCTTGTTTTGAAGAACTTCCAACTAAAACAAAGTTTACTAACAAAAATACATGCCTGCTTAAGTAAAATATTCCTAACGATGGAAATATCAATAGAAACTGCGGTTAAAATTCCATTGCGAGTGTCAAATTCCGGAAATTTGCGGCATAAGCGGCTGTATCTTTTGATTGCGTTGGCTTAGAAGTTTGTTTTTTTCACAGCTCCAAAGGACAGTAGACCTGGGTATTTGATATAAATTCCAGCTTGATACCTCCACGCGTTCCTGAGGTAAAGGGTCTTGACAGAGAGACAGACGGACAACAAAGTCATCCTATAAAGGTTTTTTCCTTTCGAGGTACGGAACTCTAAAAATAAACACCGAAACCATTGAATCGAAAAAAGAGTTTTCCGAGTAATCTGGCGAAAACTCCGCCTTAAGAACCAATAGAATTGTTCCATTCACTTAGCTTCGCGATTCTATTGGTTCTTAACAAACACATTCCTCGCAACGCATCCTCGCACATCTCTAGTGGAAACGCACCCTTATGCTGATAAAATGGCTCAGCTATTAGAAGTTAATGATGATCGAAATAATTGCGCACTGTCCTAACCACCAAGGATTTCGTTGAAAAATCACTGTCAAACTATTTCTGTTATCACCACTCGGCCATCAACACTCAAGTTATCTTTTTTTAGCAAAGCCTTTTTTATAATCTATGGATGCACAACCACAGCATTTAATAAATACATGCGAAACGACACCTGTGACAACACTCCAGAAAGAATAAATCAAAATTTTAAAAATAGACCAAAAATACAAAAAGGTTACACGGGATAATGTGTATTCAGAAAATATGCAGTTTAAAGGATTCCCTTTGAATGTATATTTGACGTGGCACCATATAAAAACCTTTTACAGCGCAAAAGATGAAAGGAGAAGCCTTTGGGGAATAATAATATGTCCGTGTACAGGTTTGAACTGTCCAAAAACCATATCAAATTAAAGTTAGTATTTCAGTTATTGTCAAATTACACTTTGGACATGAATCGAAAAAACTGATATTTAAATCAAGATAGTTTATTTATTAAACGAAGGTGTTCCGCTTCTATTGGTCAATAATGAAAATAACCCACCAATTGCCTGTGGGGACAAACCATATTTGTTATGAAGGGCGACGATATCTGTAATAAATTCGAGCCATACACTGGCTTTGTTTACACCGCCATTATTGTATTTGATGACAGCAAAAAGCACGTAGAGGCGAAAACAAAAGACTGCGCGGAGCCACAAAAGGGATCCAAATGAGAAAATACTGCAGCGTATATTGCAGCCGGTGTTGAAACGGCTTTTTAGCCGAGACACACCTGTTTCATGAAGAGCTCATAAATAAAGGCAAACGGCTAAAGTTGCGGAAGCGTCTCAGCGAAGATCCAGTCGGTGAGGCTTTCTGGCCGACAACGACGTAGCCGAAAGGAGGGTAATGTTTGTTCGGTTCGGCGATACTTCCGCGGGAATGGATATGTGCTGCTGAACGGGAAGAGGAAAATGTCCAATTGCTTCTTGATTTTTTTTGCTTTTGCATGATAAAATCAGGGCTTAACGATGCATATTTACAAACAGAGAAATTTAAGGAAAAATTATATAAATATCGTTTACAAGTACTCAGCCAATGAACAGCAACAGACCACTTTGATTTATTCCTTTCAGAGAGTAGCACTTTGACCATTAAATAAATTGCTTATAGTGATAATTCGACTAGCCTATTAAAAAATAAGGCTATGCCGCAAAATGTAGGTTTGATTGCCACCCAGAAGAAATGTTTATGTGACGAATTTACATTTGTATGGATTTTATGGATTATTTAAGGATTTATTTATCAGTATCCGACGCCGATGGTACAATTTCTGCTTAGTTTGATGATCTTGGTGTTGGGTGTCCCGTATATTAATAATTTGAACCGTTTTTCTAGAAAGGGCCAAGTCAAGAGAAACCATTAACCAAAGAGCATATACTTGTACAGACCCCAACATGTCAAGCCTTAAACTTTGGATCCTTAGGCTGCCAGCATAAGACTTCTTTTGTAATGGTTTGTGAAGGTTGATCTGTTGTCGTCTTTACAAAAGAATGCGTGAAAGTGCAAGTAGTGGAGGATGTATGTCAGGAATGTAGTAAGTTAAAAGATGTGGTCTTTCCTTGGTCAGGGGCCTATGACGATCTCTTAAAGCTTGCTCGTATTTGTCTGCGGATTGAACGTCCTGCTGGCACTTAGGTATTATGACCTCATAATACCAGGCAAGTGACCATTATGTCATGCAAACTCAACGACTGCGCGGCGTAGTTAACGTTCCATACCATTGTTCATCTGTAACATACTATCAGTCTCAAATTTTTCAGTTCCAGAAGTAGCTCTAGAAGAGTGACATCGTAATACCAATACAAAGAGAGCATTGTTAGAACCGTAAACAGTCACGCTGCGATAGTGGCAAAACATTGTAATGCGGCCGCCTGTGCAGATGAAGGCGTGTATATTCATATTCCTATTCCCAGCATTTGAATATATCAGTTAAGTCTGTGAGTTTGTTGTGGTAACATTCACAGAAACCACGATGAGTTTCAGAAAGACGCTTGCTGAGCTCTGCGGCTCTGCTTCGGTCTTGAAAGTACAAAGCAGATGTATTTATTGCATCACAAAGCTTTGCCTTGTAACTTGAGACCGAACATTGTGTGTAGCAAGAATGTTTTATTCAAGGAACACCGAAAACTCAAAAGCGATGCAGTATGACACTTTATTGTGTAGATCATACCAGAGTATTTTCAGATCCACAGTTTTAATTTCTTTGAGGAAGTACAGCTTTCTAAAGTAGCCCAGAAAATAATGTCATATCCAATATCATTTTCAACAATGAAGTAAAAACTTAAAAGTGTGAAAAAAAAATAGAGGAGACAAGTTCGCGAACAAAATGCTAGTATAATATTGCCAATAGGTGATTCGGAAATAACAATTTATTGGAGCTATATCCCTAGACGATCTCTTCATAGTATTTTGGATCACCAGGTATTGAACTGAAAGAAAACACAACTCATGCTTTGCATGCTCATGCACACAAACCGACATTGACACACGTAAACCGCAAAAGCTTCTATAACAAAATTAGTACAACAATACACTACACAACTTTACTGCGCAGCAAATATGTACCCGATGAATACAATGGAGAGCTTTCGTGATAGAAGTTACCCACACACGCCGGATGCACAAAACTCACACACATAATACCTATTCAAACTCCATCTGAACCGACAGAGCTGCCTTCTTTAACCCTGAAATTCTATCTGGGTCCATATAGACTGAATGAATAGTTCTTTTCATCAATACTGAGACGCTACGATATTTCTCTCATATACACCATGGTAAACGTAAAAAAGCTTTTGTATATTCACGGCAATTATATCCAATTTCAGAAAAACAAATATTTAAAAAGTAATATTTATTTTTAAATATAATAAGTGAATAAACGTGACTCTACAGGTGGTTCATAATAACAGTGATTTTAACACAATTTATATTTACGCTTAATTCTATAATTTCAATCTAGCGTATTAAAAACAGCAGTCGGTAGTAATTGGTAGTATTGGTGATATTATACTAGCTTTTAAACCTAGGGTCAATTTTGAAACAAATGTTAACTACCTATAAGAAGTTTGAAGTAAGAACACTACTATTGGTTAAATCTTGTTGTAAAAATATCAGCTCCTGACAGACCCATATCCTCACAAGTGTTTTCCAAAAATACCCTAGTAATAAAGGGTTAATATTGAATTCAATGGTTGTTTACTGAACCACAATACCTTCAGAATTCCCGCCCATTCCTTTATAGAGGTCGCAGGAGTTAATCTTTTCCACACAGTCACCTTTTTGGTACTTAATAGCTTGTGCCCTCGGGGAGTCTATTGAAGGTCTATTTTCACTCTTTGATTTAGAACCTCCGTATGGGAAATCAATATTTGCGGGCTGTGAGAATGTCATCTGTAAATTTCTTTTTCACATTCGATTTTTGGTGTACTGCTAGCGAGAAGTTATCGTTGGTTTAAGCTAATGTCAAATTATTGCAAACTATCAATATTTTTCTGGATTATCATTATGCAGAAAAATGAAATCTAGGACGTACTTCAATCAAAACCGCATATTTTTACCTGAATAAGATACATCTATGATATATATTGCTACGCCGAACAACTGAACTGGGCTGGTGATCTATTTCTTAATCGGTCTGCTAATTGGGGTTCTAGGTCATGTTTTTTTTAATGCAAATTGACTGACCGATTTTAGTTAATCTGGCCTGAACTTCAGTGTGACTCAATTATTCAATCAATGAAAAGCTTTTTATGTTCATTCAGTTCAGAACAAACAAATGGGAATAAAATTACAAATAATAAAAGTTAAGTTGTAATGTTAAGGATACGTAACCCAAAAGAACTGCCCTATAAATCACAGCACGACCGAGAAAAGTGCTTCAAGCGGGCACCATCTGCAGATGTTCAGACCGAACGCCTCTAAGTCAATCTGACGGCTTCATCGAACAACCGCAGACTCCTTTTTTTGTTAAGAACAAAAGAGTCTCAGTTCCATTGCCAGCCAACGACGGGAGATTCAACAGAGTACCGCCTAAACGCCGCGTTGGAAGTTAATCTCTTCCATCCGATCGCTCCCTCCGTGCTTAATGGCGCGAGAGGGGGCGAGGTGCGATTGTGACGCCTCTCACGTCCCGCAGTGTCCCGTGGAGCTACGTCTTTAGTTTGGGCTCCTGATTGGCGTACTGTTACTTGGAGGACGACTTTTTAATAAGTCACGTTAATTCATTTTACGTAGATCCTCAAAGGTTCTGGGCATTGTACAATATTAAGATTTAGAGCATAGCAATGGTGGACTAGCAAGGTTTTAACTAGAGAGCTGTTGTTGACTTGTTGAGCGTTTAGTACAATTTATGCTTGAAAAAATAATTATGTTTCATTTTGCTATCATCCGAAAATAAATAAATTATATCACTTGGAAAACTTGTTTCGTGCTCAATCGAAGGAACATTGTTATAGGTACACTAGCTTTAAGCTTGCTCGCATTTTCTACACAAAGATAAAAAACTATAAAAATTCGACCTGATCCTAGGGACTCAAGTGGGATCCTTAGGGATGGTCCCTAGGATCAGGTCGAATTTTTCTAGTCCCTATCTTAGTGTAGAAAATAGTGCATTGTTAAATGCTAAAAATAAAAATGTATTTGCTCGCATTTGTCTGTGAATTGAGCATCCTGGCATTTTGGTATTATGATGATCTCTTATTCCCAGTCACGTGACCATTACGTCATGCAAACTCAACGTCTGCGCGGCGTATTAGTATAGACCCGTAGCGCTAGGCTATATTGAGGTCATAAGTTTCAAAAATTCTAAAGTTCCTTATTTCCTGCCTGTAGACAGAATCGTACCTAAGAAGCTTATTATTGCGGTTTGTGTCACATCTGACTGTCGCATAATCAGCAACTCGACTATTTGTATGCCATACTTTTTTAAAAATAAAACTGTAAAAATTTATTAATTTATAGTATCATATCTAGTACCGCCTGCGGAGTGTGCAAACCTAATTTGTGTCATCTTCGTTCAGCACAAACTGTCGTCAGTATGTAAAAACAGTTACAACTCTCGCACCTCGCATAGATTTCGTAGATGAAAATGACACAAATTAAGAGTTTAGTGTTATATTATACAACATAATAAATAAAAACACGTAAACTTTAATAACTTGCATTTTATTTTGTGGCTTGTACAGAGAGTTGTTATAAAAAAAACATACTAAAGTCGTGAATAAATTCGACACAAAATACGTTGTACAACAGATATTAGTACCTATATTCTAAAACGCTAAACACCTATTTATCCAACTGTAATATTATTTTAGAGCTAGTCGAGCGACATGTCAGGTTTTAGTTAAATGTCAGGGTTCCTGTGGACAGAGCTGACACAAAACGCCTCTATGCATCAGTTACTACTTCGTTATCATCATGAAAGTAACATTTTCATCTCTAGTTTTTTTTTCGTCCAATACTGACCTCAAAGACAAATACCGAAATTTCTACCTATGCGACTACCCAAAATGACACAAATTAATGTATAAGGTTGGACAAAGGAATTCCGAAACTACATGCCAAAAAAACAAGAATTTTAATATTTTCGAAACCTCAAAACCCAGAGCTACGGGTCTATATTTCTAACTCTTATGACGTTTTATACCATTGATTATCTGTCAAATAGTACCAGTCTCAAACTTTTCAGTAGAAGTAGCTCTAAAAAAGTGACATCGTAATATCTAATACAAAGTGAGCATTTTTAGAACCGTAAACAGTCACGCTGCGAAAGTGGAAAATATTGTAATACGGCCCCGGGTTGTTCAAAAAACTATGATATAAATATATTTAACCCTCACAACTCTATTCCCAAGTGCCCCGTCAAAGAAGACGTACTTGCAACGAAGAAAAATAATAAACGTTAACTTTAAAAATAACACTTTACATTATTTTTTCATCAAAATAGATAATTTCCTAAAATATTCATCATTGCATTCTTCTTTCTATAGAAAGTTCTTTACACTGAAAAGGGCACATTTCAAAGTGAGATGACAACAACAATTTTATATCAACAGCAGTCTTAGATAATGGAAGCAAAAAGTATACTAGGTCTGTCTAAGGTCAGAAGGTTGTTTTTTGAAGAGCAACACTGCAGACAAGAGACGTAAGAAATAATAAGTAAACTTGCAAGATATTACTTTCTCTGAGTAAAGGACCGATGCTACAGTGGCCGCAGCCCAGTGACAAATTAAATAAATACCCTGAGGCAACCAAGTTAAAGTCCGCCAGAATGTAAGGAAGAAGGCAAGAAATATGATACTAACGAAGTAAACAGCAAAAAGTGAAGCTAACATAATACTTTCAAGGAAATTATGTAAGGAACGAGAAAATTGTTTGTAAGTAACGTGAAAACAAACAGAAGCTTGATAACAATAAAATTGAAAGCTATACACAAGAACTACATTTTTAAACTACGCAGATGTAATTGAAGTTGGTGGAAAAATGTCCAAACCAAGGGTACTAATTTCCTAGAAGGTGGGTAGTTTTGATGAAAAAATCTTAATTCTTACATTCAATCACTTATTCATAGTGGTTCGTGAACGACTCCTTTGAGATTAATAAACTGATGTTGTAACTTTGTTTTCAATAAATTTAGCTAAAACATGATAAACTATGATAAATATTACTATTTTATAATTATGTTTAATAATTATTAAGTTATTCATATTGAAAACAAGATCCTCAGTGAGTAAACAACGATAGAAGGAAATTGTGGAATCATCGAAATAGAAGTTCTGAACTAGCATATGTTCTTATGTTTAATGTCTTAGATATATGATTGATTATTTATTCTTTTATTAATATAAAATACGCATTCACTACTCAGATTTACGACACGAAGCCACACAACATGTTACTCGACCGTATTGTAGTAAATGGTAGGACCAGTATAAACTTAGAATCACACATTTCATATTCCACATATAACCCTGTTTTTACGCGTCTTCGTCGATAAATCCGGACGCTTCGACAGGCGTAGGGTAGCTAATGTGCCATTCGAAACGGCACATTTCACATAGACGACGTGTTACGGCGCCGCATAGTGCTCTTTTGAATGCCGACCGCACTTTTGCACAGGGGAACTGACGAACTCATTCAGAGTTCAATTTTAAGTAGAAACACAGAAAGCATTTTGTAACCCTAAAATATAGTAATATATAGTAGTTGTAGTATCTGTACTTTTTTACTTTTTTATTCAAAAGTACAATTTTTTGACAGACTTTTTTTTAATTGTTGGGTAGAAGTACCTCTACTCGTTGCTCTAAACCGGTCTTTGAGCGTTAGGTTTATTTCACATTTGGGATTATGTTGAGTTCGTCCATTGAAACCAATACATTCAATTTTTTCTCGAAACGTTTAACGATTTCTACGTCAGCAGTTATTCAGTGTATCGGTTTCATCAGAATGTTTTTAACCGAATCAAAGTAGAAATCGAATCGAATACTCAATATTACCTTTGATTCAGACAAATTCGGTTTAGTTGACTTACTCATTCACTTCATTAATGTCCATTCGACTTATTAATCTAAATACCCTAAGATCTATACTCAAATTGGCTTTAGCCACTGATTTCAAAGCGGCGATGGAACCCACCTCAAAATTTGGATGAGATAAGTCAATTGACTGACATAATATCCCTTCGTCTTTAGTAAGCAAGCTCTAATCAAAGAGCCGAGAGGATCCTAAAAGAACATCAAGCCGATTAACTGTGAAAGGTCTGATTGAAAGGAAATGATTAACCTTAGAATTTACGTTGGGGAAACGTCATTAGTGGCCAATTGGCTTTGCTTCCCTTTTGTGTTTCATCTTTGTTTGGTAATCGTTTCGCTAGCGGAATTATTGTCATTGATTTCCGTTAAAAAGTAGAGGTCGGAAGCAAAATTTTGATATTTTTTCACAGTAGATACTAAAATTTTTCTTTTTTCATAAGCAGTGGACACTGGACATGCATTGTTATTAATCAAAGATAAGTAAGTAATCACGTAGGTAGGTATAAAGGGTGTAAAAAGGCCCTTAACGAAGCCCAGACCGATGTATTCTGCACATTATCAGGACCATTTTTTATTCTCAGACCATACCTGGGTACTCAATAGTTACCAAGTTATTGAAGGTCAAAGTGACAAAAAAAATCTTAAGATTTTGAAACACTTATCATTTTTACTTAATTTTTCTCCTAAGAAACATTATAAAAAATGTAAGTACCTATTTCCTAACAAAAAATTGCTTCAAAACGTTCTACTCGCAATGTACATCGTGGCATCGTGCGTACTGTGTACCCCTTGATTGTGCGTAAAACAGCCACGCACAGAAGTGTAGGAGCGGTCTGTTGTTGCACGCGTTACATTGCGTAGTCCGTATTTAGGTTTAAAATTGACACCTAAAAAAAAATTTCGTTTCGTGACTTGATTTAATGGTCTGAGTGCGTAGACGCCGGCTTCGTTAATTAAGGGCCTTTTTACACCCTGTATATATATGTATAATTTAAGGACTAAATATTTTGAAAAAGTGAGTTGCATAAAAATATTTTGAATGCGCTGAACTATTGATGAATATTTCTGAAGAATTTTAAAACAGTTACTGTAACATTTCATACACTTAATAAATTGTTTGATCCTATCAGTCACCTTTTGTACATACCATTTTCATGTGAAGGACAAATATAATCTGTTAAAAAAAATTTAACGAATTGTTCAGTATTAACTTCATAAAGTTCTCATCTTTCATTAATGCATTTTTACATAACACCAGAATAAATTCTCAAAAAACGCCCTTGTATCGCTTACAAAATACGAGTGAATGGAAATCCAATTTAACACTATCGCAGCACATGCAGCGAACACTCGATATTCCTGATTCACGCAACGAACAAAAAAATACTAACCACGACCCGAACTTCATTGGCAAACAATTCAGCCGTACGCTAGAGCGTCACTGATAGTCGCCCTGTAAAAAGTGTGGTCTATTCGGCCCCGCATTGAGAACGCTTCTGTTAAATTGCACCGAGCGTTTGAGGGTTGAAATAAAATTCAACTTCGCTTTTCTATTCGCTGGCGGCTAACTTGAATATCAATAGATCAGCTGCAATGGCCAACGGCTCAAATATAACTTGGACTTGCGACTTTTTATTTCGCATAAATGAAATATTTACCGCAAGAGTTGATTTGTACGGTCACATGACACCTCTATTAAGTTAATTTGTTGTCTTGTTCTGCTCATTTGCAGAGTCAGAAATATTTTTAGTTACGTGGTGACTATATAAATAAATAAATAAAATAAATATGCGCCAGACAACAACACACCTCTTGTAATGGTCTCGAAGTACGGATTAATATCCCTGAGTTACGAGGTACCACACAAGGAAATTAACCAGTGGCGGCCTTCCAGCCCAGACCCGAGTCAATTCAGAGAATATCGTTTCCTGAATTGACCCGACCGGGAAACCGTGCTACAGGGCACTACGCCAATCGTGTCGTCCTACGATAACACACGTTGAATGTAGATACTTATCACAGTTTGCCATGTTCACCAAATTCTAATTTGTAATGGCATATTTTGACTAAATAGTGGTAGATTACCAATAGATCAATTAGGCAAACATTTTGGCTTGTGGTTGATAAGCCAGCTCCATGTAATAGATATACCCATTAATGAGAATACAATTTATCACAAGGATTGGCCAACATTGGCTTTGAATCGTTAGGGGAATGGAGATTGGGAAGGGCGGTCTTTGCTCTGCAGTGGGACGAAATAGACTGATCTTTTTTGGCACAAATTCTAAACTGCAGTTTTTTGAAGTATAATTTATTGATATAATCAATAAAATTAAAACAGGAATTAAGCATTTATTTTAAACGCTCTATCAACGATCTATACTAATATTTCAGCATATTCCATTTTGCCTTCTTTATTTCGCTTAGTCAATATTGAGCCAGCAACATCCTTTAATAGCCCAAGCAATGAAGGAAAAAAAGGGGAAATATTTCTTGTAAAGGCGAATTTTGTCACAAATGTAGGGTATGGTGTCTGAAGCAACATACTCAAAGTCCTGATGGATTGGGGTGGTGGAATAACCGCAATGCAACTTTAACTTTTTCGTTAAGGCTTATTTATGTACACCCAGTTTTTGATGGAGCAATTTATTTTATTAGTATTTTTTCATTGTCAATTTTTACGTTTTTATTTTATTCATAAGTATTCAATAATTTACACCTTTCACTTTTTCTTGTTAGTATTTATTAATTTCATTTCTTGCAGCAGCATCTATTTTCATTCATGCGCACAATGTCGGACGACATCACCCAGCGCTGTTGCAGATTGTTGACAGTTGTCAAAACAATCTGTGGCCAACTGGACCAAATTAAAATGGGACCACACGGGCACCATCAGCTTTCAAAGAAATAAAGAATTATCAAAATCGGTTGGCGTAATATTAAGTTATTCGTCCATTTGTCGTCCATTTGTCGCGCATTTTGTCTATCTAGATTTAAGACTTATATGGTTTTCTCATGGATGCCACTGTCAGAACTAGACCAAATTAAAATGGGACCATTCGGAAAGCACCAGCTTTCAAATAAAAAAAGAATGATCAAAATCGGTTTACCCAGTCGAAAGTTATGAGGTAACAAACATAAAAAAAACATACAGTCGAATTGAGAACCTCCTCCTTTTTTTTAAGTCGGTTGAAAAGAGGTGCTTTGCACTTTTTTCTAACTCGACCAAATAGCAATAGAACCCAACGTATTAGCGGGCTTTTGTATAATTCAAACTGTTCGTAATTTGTTCTGCTTTTGAACATAATATATAACTGAGTCAGTAGAGAACCTACTTAAATAGCTTGAGCGCCAGTTGCTATAGTTTTGTAGGTTTTTTAGCAGGCATCCTTAATACCCCGAACTCCTATACTTACATAATTTGTTCAGGGACTGTCCTGCCCTATAATATACCTTTAAAGCTGTAGAAAGCCTTCAGACTTAATGGCTTATGCGTCTATTGGAAACAAACTGTTCTGTTTTCAGATGTTGATAAACTATTTCTCATTTACGTTATAAGAAAACCAAATTTGAAGCTTTTGCCATGACGAATTCATGTTTGAATGTTAGCTGAATTCCAACTTTGTACATTAAACTATGAAAATACTTTAAAAGCTAGATTCGTTCGGATATTTTAAATCCATATAAATAGTTTTTTTAATAGCTAAGTACACGCGGACATAACAACTAGAACTAACTAACCGTTCTGGAAGGTTCGAGTAGATAGCACTGGGTTTTACTCTGCAGGTCAAACTAGACGTAACCTAGGAATAATTATACCCAGAAGGGCATAGAAAAAGTCGCCAAAACTGTGATGGCAAAATTGACTGTCCAAATTAATGTTTGTTGCACATGTTACTGAATTATTTAACATTATTTTTTGCTTTTGTTCAATGTTAAATGATGGACCTTCTGTTGCAGTTCTTACAGTAACTTGTAATTGAGTACTGACGGTTAGAGAGTTTTGTGGTATAACCAAGGGTCCCGGATTCGCTTTCTATGTGTTATTATTTTGTGTCTAGAAACGTGTAGCACATTGTTACTTACGTACTTATTTTGTTTATGTTTTTAAATGGTCAAAGAAATCAATTTTAGAACCTAGACTACCTAAACATTACAGCTACCGACTAGGAACCGACTACCGCTGCAAGCTGTCTGAATCATACCGCGGTCTGCAGGCTTCGGAATCCTATCTTAAGCTGAGATCTAAGTGTTTGTGTGGCGCTTGAGCTGCTTACCAGTAGATTTTAGGAATAATTGAATTAAATCAAAAATACATTAAAAAAGAGCCATTAAAACTTTTCGTTTGTTACGTACAATTTATTTTATGGCCCTACAAACTTGGGTGGGTAAATCCATTTTTAAAAGTGTAAAGTAAATAAAAAACATACCAATCGATAATCTACCTACACAATTTATAACAACTTTTGTTAAGAAACCATACAATTGTTTCGCAGAACGCAAAGAAATAGATCGTGAATGACGTCATTTGCAGGTGGCAGTTTGTAAGGAGCGTTTTGGGTAAGTTCGAAATATGATTTTTTAAATTGTTATTATGTCGGGGAGTTTAAGTGCTTTCGAAATATATTTTTTACCAATGTTTCTATTATTGGGAGGCCTGTTAATAACACCTTAACCCAATACCATATTAAAATATTATAAAGCCTATGGGCACTTACGTAAATGAACGGAACATACAAAGATTCAACACTTTCGTACGGAGAAAAACTGGTATATACCGGCTCAGCCAGTGGGCAAGTTAGGGCTCACACAAACACACAAGTGGTGATGCATCTGTCAAAGTGCACCCAACACACGGTTATTAAAACTTTGTCCCTATTCCGTTTATAAACTCATGTGTCTTTCTTTTTTTTTATTCTTCTTCGTGTCGATAGCAATATTAAATTTCATTTGACCAGTATTCTGCCACCTTAATAGCCTCAGCATTGGCACATATAAGGTCATCGTGTGAGCTGCTGTTCGGACACGGGGGCAGGACAAAAGGTAATCCATAGGCTGGGGGGATGCACTACATTCGCATACATTTTTTGCACCCTCGATGTATCCCCGTCTGAAAAGATTGTCCTTGCAGCGACCGACCTGGGTCCGTAGTCTGTTCAAGTTTTTCCAAGTGGGCCGATTTTATGGAATCAATTTAAATATAAATATGCGCCAGACAAAACACCAGTTGCCATGGTTTCGAAGTAGGAATAAATCATTTGCTGTATTATGAGATCCCAGAGGAGGAATTAATTGGAAAATCCGGGAATCGAACCCAGGACACTAAGGAAAATCGAAGAGAGAAACCGTGCTAGCGTGTCGTCGTCGTGTCTATCGGTTAACAAGTTCAAAATAACGTTGTATCTACCAAGTCGAAGTTTCGGTGGCATTGCGGCGCTGCAAACTTTCGTATTTCTGAACTGAGATGTGTAAGCTATAATAATGCCGCTTCTACGCTCAGGTATTCTATGACATAAATATGGAGTTCCTGCAAAGTAACCAACGCAGCTACTAGCAGGGGCCCTACTTGCTAACGAAATGTCCGTAGCTTCGGTCAAACTTCTGATATACTTCAAAATGTAATTCTGTATAGTGAATATTATATTCAATAGTACAAAAACACTTGATGGTTGTTAAAATTATCTTAATTTTTATACTACATAAAAAAAAACCCCGAAATTGTGAGTAGGTACCCAGATTGAAATAATAACACCTAGAAGGATACTGCACACAAAAAGTCGCGCCATTTGGGATGCCAAAATAATTATTCGTTACACCTGGAATCATAATTTTCAGTAAAAACACGGCTGAACATCTTGTGTGCTTCTCTAAGTATATGTTGTTACAACCACCAATAAACATTTGGAGGGATTTCTTTTACCGGGAAATTGACATTGAGCACTTACGGTAAGTTTAAATTTAGCCGTTACGCCTTAATATTTGTGGCATCAAAACGGGTGCACCGACTCGCCTTCTATGCGTTATTATTCTAAAAGCAAAAAGTACACTCGCCAATATAGTGTTGGAGGTTAGAACTTCAAAGGGGTTTATTAATTTTTTATATACTGCACAAATTGAAGGTACTGAGGGCTTATTGCCAAAATATATTCTTTACAGACCAGATTTATTCTTTTTTAACCAGAGAGTTCTTTGTTTAGAGATAAGATGATGATTTATTACACACTAACACACAATAGTGAAAATATTAACTTAACTCTAATTGTATCATCATCACTGACAGCCATGAGACGGACTGCCGAAGATATGCCTTCACCATAGATTCCCAGAGCAAGATTACCAGTAAGAATAAGTATTTTCAAAGGGATATGACATCGGAGCCTTCAGGAAGAGAGCGTATTCCCATTTAAAAGGCAAGCAACGCATCGGTGACACCTCTGGTGTTGCAGTTGTCCATGAGCGGAGGCGATCACTCCCCATCGGGTGACCTTCCAGGCAGCTCGTTTGCTCCCATATTACATGAAATAAATTTTTTTCTGATCTAGTAATAAATAATAAACACAAATTGGGTGTCTTAAGTATTCACAACTCGTGGTAGTTTTGAATGGTAATTTAAAACCTAAGTTTTCTCGCAGTAAATCATATATCATCCTCTAGTAGTCAAACAAAAGTTTAACGAGGTATTCACTAACTTCACAGCACAAAAGACACATTGAAGTTAACCCTAACACACCCATAAAAAAGAAACAACAACTGTGAAGCATCCATTACGGTCAACAAATCTTACCAGCGGCATAAAAAGCCATACCATACCAGACATGGGAACATGTTTAACAAGCGAGCGGAAAAAGCGCCGGCACCTCCCCGCCATACGCCGTCTGTTTTTGATAACTTTATTTACTGCCGTACACTCACGCGCACAATACAGGCAGCGAGCGCTGCGTTTTATAGCCAGCCCATGTATCAAAGTTCACGGAGCGCCGAGACTAGCTCCCGTACGGACTTCGTGGCGAAAATTCGAAAACTTTGTTTAAAATTAGTTTTGTATTCGCCTGTACCGGACGCTCGTAAGAATCTCTGATTCTTTCGTGTTTTAAGCGCAATTGTGTAAGAGTTCAAAAGAAATTGGTATTTTATTAACTTGCTAGTGAGTGGGGGGCGTACGAATACACGTTGCGTGCCATAAGGCGTATGCTGTTTAATAATGTGTTAATTATTTATCGTCATTACATAACCAAACATTCAATGTTTTAGCTAAAGCATAGATAAATAAACTATATCTTTGGATAGAGTGATGGTTTTTGTGCAAAAATGTTAACACCCAACACAATGGTTTATACGGCCATGCATCGTAGAAACAGGCATTGATCAGCATTTCATTGGTATTTTTGGCATTCTTGGTCTATCAAAATAACATATTTGGTTCCTTTTAATAAAAATACGCCAGTTGGTCATTGAATTTATGAATTTATGTCAATTTTAAAAGATGAAATAGTGACACAAATGATGTGATGAGGTTTTTCACACACTAAAAAGGTACCATTGTTTTTAAGTAGTAATTATATTCAGGATTGATCTATTTTTAATGAATACACGACATTTTCGGCCTTCGTGTCGTTCAAATAATAATTAATCAAGGTTCATTTTACAATGATTAGCATAAAAAACCTGACAATAAATAAGTCAAGTAAGAAATCATCATTTCAGCCGAACGACGCCCACTGCTGGGCATAGGCCTCCCCCAAGGATCTCCACAACGATCGATCCTGCGCTGTCCGCATCCAGCGGCTTCCCGCGACCTTGACCAGATCGTCGGTCCACCTTGTAGAGGGCCTGCCCACGGAACGTCGTCCGGTACGCGGTCGCCATTCGAGAACCTTTCCGCCCCAACGGCCATCGGTTCTCCGCGCTATGTGTCCCGCCCACTGCCACTTCAGCGATGCAATCCTTCGAGCGATGTCGGTTGTTTTTGTTCTCCTGCGGATCTCATCATTTCTCATTTCTCATTTTTTCTCTTATGTAAGAAATGGTTATTACTAATCCCTAAAACTATTGATAATAGGGTTTAAGAGCGTTAGCTGGGGGTGGATCGAAAACATTGCATTTTTATAAGATTTTCGTGATTATTTCATTGACTTGTATCAAACTTAAATTTTTGCTCTATTATTGGGTGCATAATACTATTTAAAAACACATTGATTTGTCTAAAATTAGGTACTCGCCAAATTATTTGCTAAAATAAATAAAAAACTGTTTTTTTAAATTGATAAGACACTTAAAAATTCACTGTACACAGTTAAAGTTATAATAATGAAATTAAAAGGTGCATTCAATAATAGAGAGATAATTTATACTTTATTTGAATTCAGCTAAATAATCACGAAAACCTTAAAAAAATGCGACGTTTACGATCTATTCCAAACGCAAAAAGCAAACCCTCTTAAAAGCAACCTTAAATTTTAACAAAACAAGACAATCGGGTCACGAAGCTATTGAAAACTGTAGCATCAACTCTTTCAACAGAAATTCGTCAAAGTTCAAAACTAAAATGGCCGCAAAGTTAAATTATTGAAAGATGACAGCAACAGCGGAGGGCTAATGGAAAGGTAAATGCTCGGGGCAATTGTAGAAATTGCGTTATTTCATCAAAATAATTCCCACGAGAAGATAATCTTTGCTAAATTCAACTTTAGTTACTTCAAATCAAGGCGCAGGCCAATCGTACTTTAATATTCGATGAGGGGTTCGCACCAATCTTCGTTTAGAATACTTCGAAATTCAAATTTAAAACGAACTTAGTTAAGGAGAGCCTACGGTTTTATTTTTCTAGGTTGTCATCGTCGGCATACTGGGTGAAGGAATTATTTAGGTATATGACTTTTGTAAGCAGGCAAAAGATAGCAGCACTATATTAAAACACCGGGTTTTAATATTAAAACGTCTGTTTTCAAGGATTTTAATTCAAAGATATTTCAAAATACTAGAACCACTTCATGTTTTCGTGTCAAATACAAAAATGGTATGTTCGAGCCAGTAGCAAGATGCTCCCTGTACGTGAATTACTTGCAAGATGAACATAACCTAATTTTACGACTGAATGTGAATAAATTTCACATTCAGCACATTTTCTCGCCTTCTAACGCTCCTGTTTAGTCTCCTATCTATTTCCTTCTTTTTGCTTCTTCTTTTTCTGTTTATTTATATTCTTATATTCTTTCCCTGATCTCTTTTTTGTTATTGGTAGGCTGTTAGTTAGGGACTCTATATTTTATTGTTATTTATTTGTCTTTTTATTGTTATTTTTTAAGTAAATCAGAATGTTTAAGTAGTTATTTGTGCACTTACTTACTCTTCCTAATATTTTCCTCTACTTGGGTTGTCTGGAAGAGATTGCTTTTAAGAAATAAGACTGCCAAATTGTTTCATTATAATCTTGTAATACCCACCTGTAATGTTTTTTTTGATGTGCAATAAAGAATATTTATCTTATCTTATTTTAAATGAATTATTTACGATCGAAAGAAATACTGAATTACCACTTAAGGTTATTTCTTTCAAAATACATTTCGTTTAAAAGCATTATTCTAAAATATAATTTAGTGCAAGTATCTGTTCTAATCCTAAAACCGGGTTTAAGGAAGGCTTCGCCTTTAAGGAATTTAGAAGTCCAAGTTTTGAGTTTGATGTAAACATTGGAAAGTTTCCTTCGACCAATCAATCAGTGATGGATGATAGACATAAAAGGAGCTTCCCCTTCTATTTAAGAAGAGATTAGAATGCCCGGCCTTGTGTATTTCATGAGTGTACCTACGTGCATCTTTAAATTTCTCGATATCTCAATAGTTACGTTTACCATTAACGAACCTGGCAATTTCACTAGCGTGTTTTACGTTGTAAGCCAATGATTTTAAGGCACGTTTCATCATCCAAAAGAAATATTTTCAAAACTTGACCTTCGATAAAGATGACGCAAACTGATGTATTATGAATAGAAATGTACTGAAAAAAAACTAAAAAAGAGGCAGCATGATTTACATATTGCGTCGGTTAAACAAACACACCGATCACAAAACGCTATTGCAAAACTTCAGATATGGAATAAACGCACGTCTAAAGGTGCTTCCTCACTTGGAACATTCGCCTGTAACGATACAGAGTCGAGCATGACATCAGTAAGGCAGGAGAACCGAGCATTACAGTTCGCAAACTGTAACAGATTCACATTACGTTGGTGAGGGAAAAGCACCGAATAATGTTCTAATGAAGTAATTCTCAAAATCGAATCTGAAGTGTACATTACAGGCAAATGTTCGTAATGTCAAGATCGTACTGTGATTTAATGCTCGAAGCCTAATAACTAACTATCTAACGTTTCAGCGTTACATTACAGGCGAATGTGAGCGAGCACCTTAACATAAATTCCGGTGACTCTTTTTACGGCCACTGTGAAGACCGACACAAGCGTCCATAAAACCGTTATTATATTTTATGTTCAGAGACGAAGGTCGAATGTATCAACCACATGAAGTTTCGAAATATCATCCAAAGCTGTATATTACAGGGTATCCCGAACTTAACGTCAAGCGTGTACTTATATCGTGAGAGGCCGTTTTATAAGTTTTGTAAAAAGATGCTTAGTAATGAATGGTGAATTTTTGAAGATCTTGAAAATCGACACCCTGGATCACTATTCTAGGTTATACTTCGATTAGAAATTTCATGGTTTTTGTAGTTGTAATCTCTTCACAGCGTGATAATACAAATAAACATGCTATATAAAATAGTGCGTTTGGCGCAAAATCCAGGGGTTCCCGAAATGTTATTTTTGTGGTTGTAATCTTTTCTGCATTGACTCGGGTCTGGGTGTGCTGGGAGCCGCCCCTGGCTTATTTCCTTGTGTGGTTACTCGTAACACAGGGATATCAATCCCTACTTCGAGACCATTACAAGAGGTGTGTTGTCTGGCGCATATTTATATTTATACATATTTATACATAATACAAATGTATTTTTGTGGTTAATAACATTTCGGGAACCCCAGGATTTTGCGCCAAACGCAGTATTTTTCATAAATCAATAAAATGTAATGTTTGATGGACTCTCACCTCGTCGAAACCGAATATTTTCATCCCCTTAATACATACAAGTCAGTTACTCAACTTCATAGGAATAGTTTGCATTGTTGCCACTGCCCCCTTTATCTCATGGGACCAAAGAATTTCCTATAAACTAAACTGGCAAGGAGTTCAAACGAACGGAAAATTGGTTTTCCCTGTTTCTTGTACACTCGGCCACCACTCAAGCGTTACAGTGTGATATTTGTACAGACCGTAATAAGTGAGGTCATAGCTTCTATCGATAGCAAAACTATCAAATTTTGTATAGGGGTTCTGTTTAGGGTGTAGAGGTTCTGTTTAGGGTGTAGGGGTTCTGTTTAGGGTGTAGGTGCTCGCTAAGACGGGATTTTGCGAAATTCGACCGAAAGTGTTTTGGGGGTGATAGTTTGTGAATGAAATGTGTTGTTGTGATGTGATGAAACTTCGATACTACGTGCTAGGAGGCTCGAATTAATGTCTCGAAGAAATAATGAAACTATGATATTCTAAACAATTAATAAAAAGAAAATCAATAACACTTTAATCATAATGGACTCGAAGTAGGTAGTTCGATAGAACTGTAATTATAAATGTATATATAATACTAGGTATAACGAAAATACGAGATTAAAAATAAGCATATAAAAACGGACTCTGAAAAAATACAAAAACAACCTGTCATCTAGGTGTGCAAGTCTCACTCTACCACCGATACTACTATATGATAGAAGGGTTCGTTCAGATTTAAATCACAAACGAAATAAATAAAAAACCACCACCACCCTTAAAAGTATTTTCGCTTAAGCAGGCTCTCATTATGTGAAATATAAAATGTTCTAAGCTCATTTAAAATTAACTGGCACCGTTTCGTTAATAGTCCGCTCGAAAATGAAATATTTTATCATTACGCTGCGGCTGGTCCAAAAATAAAAACTGCAGCACCGGCACATGACCTGCGCACAGTGCGCTTAGTTACATTTAATAAATAGGCGAGACTAGTGCGGTGCATGGCCAAAGAATATCTTATTTTTATTTTTATTATTTTGACATGATTTTTTTCTTCAACTTATTCTCATGGGTTTGACATTGTTTTATTTTACTTTAACTATTTGACATCGCTTTATTTAATTATTTTGATATTTATGTGTGACATTTTAGGTAATAAATTACCTATTAGATTGTGTTTTTTTAAATTCTGTTACCTTATTTTAATTTTTGGTGTGGAACATTATTTTTCTATTTTTGTTTTGTACTGACAATCTCAATATAAATGCCTGCAATTTGAATTAATTAAGTTTTGTGATGTAATTTCATGAGAAATAAATTATCTAATCTATCCATCGATACTGTTGACAATTCGACAACTCAATATGAATTAGGAATAAAATTAATTATTAGCGGAGCCTTCACAAGTTTGGAGTTCAAATTCAAAGCTTGTTCAGCGGTTTCGGTCATTTCACTTGAAGGATAATTCTGTAATATGTTCATTGTTTACAACTTTATTGGAAAGACCCTGATCGCGTAAAGTAAGGAGGTAAATAAGGGACGCTGGCCATTAAGCATTTTGGGTTTGCAAAAATTAACGCAATCAAAACGAAAATCTTCACCTTTGCTTCTTGGTGCAATATTAATAATGATAATAATTTAAAAAAACGATCTAAATGGCTAAACGTCGCTACAGGTATAGTATTCTAATTGAGGATAAATCGAAAATGATTACCGTTAACATAGTCATTCTTCACCTAGAGCTCGAATCGATTTCAGCGATAGCAAAACTATCGATATTTAAGCAAAACTATACGAAATTGCTTCCCCACACACCGTATTTAGGATCCGCTGGCTTGATAATTCTTCTGCACTTTTTAGTTTCCAGAATTGGCTATGAACAAATCCCTAAAACTGCCCCTTAAAGTTAGTTTACAGGTTCATGAAATGTTCATGTTGACTTTTCGTTCTTGCAACATTTCGCAGGCTAGTATCAACTTAATATTTATTCGTGACGACGAGTCATATATTTTTCGACCAGTACCAGTAAACCAATAATGTTGCGATCAGATGTGAGGGACATAAAAAGAGTCTACAATACGAGTATCGTTATTCTAATACCATCTGGTCCTTCAAATACCTTTATAGCCTACTTATGAGTTTATGTAAGTCTTTCTAGGGATCTTAAGCACTTCTAAAGAATATTTAATATTACGGGATGCTTCAGTTACAATTAAATATTCATTATTCGCATCTTTATAATTCACCCCTAAATCAATTTATCTAGTATTATTACAAGCTAAGTACTTAACCGCTGAGGGAAAAGATCCTATGGATCAGGTCTAAATTATTATAGTTTCTATCTTAGATAATAACTAGAAACCTTGAAAAAAACACAATGACCAACGTCACAACAGCCTTCAAGAAAAACCTCATTTCGTTCTCTCATTTGTCGTGTCATGATTACTGTGACATCAGAATATCAAAGCATAACAAAGGTGGCATACAAACCTAATCGCGGTCAAAAATCTCTTGTCTCATTTCCCAAGCTCACTTTGTTTTTAATTACGGACCGCAATACGCCATTACAGCAGAAACTTTAAGACAACATCATAGCAAAGTTAACAGAACTTGCGGTACAAGTGTCGTACCTGCAGACATACATCTAAATAGATGATACAAGGCGATCCGTTTGCATTTTTGCCCGTCAAGATGACCGCACAAGGACTGATGGAAAGCGGTCGGGGGTCCAGATGAAAGGCTGACAAGCACAGATATGCGAAGCAATCACTAAGCTAACCATCCTCATCTTGAACGCCTGCAGAAATGCCTTTTCACGTTCTGCTCAAAGACCCCAGTTCCTTAAGATGCAGGAAACACATGCGCTGGAAGAGCATTCCAAGTCTGAATACTACGACAAAGAAACGAGTGACAGAACCATTTAGTGCTGGCCAACAGTGTGTTGTGTGTGGATGAAGCTGTAGTCTAGCATGCGTAGTATGTACGTGAGTTGAAAGGGCAGTGATAGGAATGTTTCGGAAAGTACCTGCACAAAATTGCCCGAAGAGAGCCTACTCCGAAGTGCCACGAGTGCGGCGCTGATGTGGACACAACCCAGTACACACTAGCAGTGTGCCCGGCGTGGTCGGGTCAGCCTCGCACTTTGACGGGAATTGTAGACCGAGACCTATCGCTCCCGGCCTTAGTACAGGCCATGCTCGGGAGCGAGGAGGCATGGATGGCGATGGTCTCCTTTTGCGAGGACGTGATGACGCAGAAGGAGACCGCGGAGAGGGCCCGAGAGGACGATCCTCAGGCGGACCCTCTCCGACGCAGACGGCGGGGGGCAAGAAGAAGGCAATTCGCCCGTCCTCCTTCTGCTCCCTAAAAGCAGCACCGGTGTGTCAGCCAGGGGGCCTTCACCCCATTTTAAGGTGCTCCCGTCTGGGGGTGTCCCAGTATACCGGGACACCCCTTTTGCGTGAGGATGCCCGGCACGTAGGCTGGGCCGACCGCTGGGACGACTTGGTATTCTTTTGTTCCATGTTGTCCCGTTTCAAAGCTGCGAGGTGTACCCGGGTTGTTTTTAGTGGGTATTCCGCCGGCTTCTCTGGCGGCGAGTTTCACACTCCCCCACTGCCTTCCCCTGGGCAGTGGGATAGTGCGTAAACGTATTTTCAACCTGGTAAAAAACAAGGAATTGATCATTTACTAATGGATTTTAATTTAGTAGAGAGAGGAATGATAATTGTGACTCCTTAATTTTTTTTATGTAATTAGGGAGCAAACGAGCTTCAAAGGTCACCTGATGGAAAGTGATGTTGTTACAATGGCTAAATGAAGCCCCGTCAAAAGAACTCCGTTGTACCTACTCGTTTGAGCGTCACCTGCGACACTTGCGTCATCTATTGAAATTGATATCTGCGGTAGTACTTATTTACACTGCGGCACCAACTTGCTCTAGGCAAAGCATATTTGCCACTAACAAATTGATGTTCCCGAAATCTCGTTTAGGTACACCGTTACACTTTAATTATCGACGGATTACATTTTAAGCAACTAATATCGTAAGGCGAGATTAACTATGTAGTTAGTTAAAATTGAACTTTACTTATTACCGTTATTGGAGTGATTGATTAGTTTATAGACGTGCATTAGAATATATTGATACTCGTAGGTAGAACAGGTAGATAGTTAAGACGAGTTTTCGCTACCAATGCTTTATTACCACTGTAGTGGCATTAATTAACGTTTTCAATTCTTAAACCGATATTATTGAACAAAAACCAAAATTAAATAAATACATTTGTTAGACAAATTTTCTGGAGTACATTTTGGGTTTTTCCCTATCATTTATTATATCTCCTATTCCAATTAGATGTTTGAACGATTGAGCAAGCAACTTTCAAAACGGAACCATGTCAACATGTAATTAGCAATAAAAGTTTGAATTTGAATTAGAAAGGATTAATTTTGCAATAGCACCAAAATAACATTTCTTCCAAAGCGCAGCCTCTATCGATAAAACAAGTTCGGCTAAAATGAATGGCTCACTACCATTTTTATATAATGAAACATTAAACGATTCTTCTTTCACCTCCTCCACCGCGACGTAATAAGGTAATAACTTATGCACATTTTTTCAACCTAATTCTCTACTCTTTGGTAAAGTGGCGCAGAGAAGAAGATTGATTGCCCATTAAAATAATGTGCGCGGGGTATACGCGAATCGTCTGCACTTAGAATAGGGAATTTTCCATGAATATCAGATGTCCAGTTTGCGGGGAGGCTCTTTTCTCGAAATACTTACTAACAGAACAAGGTAAACTAAAAAAATATATATTATCGTATAAGTTTAAGAATACGCAATTATTTCTTAACTTTTTAGTGCTTTGTTTTGGAATAGTTTTTTTTGAAGTTGGTTTTTTTTTGTTATTTTTTTATTATTTCTTGATTTTTAGTGTTCTTATAGTTCTTATTCATTTTATACATCGAAAAAGTATCGTCCTATTGCTCCGGTACTTTGTCATGGATCCCATAATCAGATCCTAACCAAACTCTCATCAAACTACCCTTGAAGGGTAAAATCCTAAATAGTAAATATCCTTTCCAATAATTAAACGGTTAAGGAGTTTAAACCTTCCATCATCAGTTCACTTATATAACCTAAAAGAATATGATTGTCGGTCTTGACGTACCTATAATATTTAAAGAATCATCCTCCAACTACTAACTGTTAAGGAGTTGTACCTTCCATCACCAGCTCATCAACATGAGATGATGACTTAAAAAAAAAGATGATTGCTTAGCTCCCATATTAAAACTTAATATAATATTGCAACCCGAAAAATATTTAGTATTGGGTAGTTCCGGTGGCCATCAGTGGTCTTCATCAGCAGTTCCACTTCACCAAATGGTACTTTTCGAGAGCAACTGCATGAGTTACTATCAAAAATACCTAAATCGTTATACTTAGGTGTGCCTATAATATTTGAAGAGTTCCCTCGATTTTTCCTGGATCCCATCATCCGATCCTGATATGCTGACAATGGGACCACCTCAAGAATATACCCTTTCGAATAAAAAAAGAATTTTGAAAATCGTTTCACAATTGACAGATAAATCGGTGGAACATACATAAAAAAATACATACCGTGGAACATAGAACCTCCTCCTTTTTTGAAGTCGGTTAAAAAGAGCGCTTTTTAAAAGTGATCCATGACTTTGGCTAAGTGAGGTGCTCGTGGCTAAGTGACGGCAGCGGATCGGCAACGATCCGATGTTAAGCAACGCCAGTCAGGTCGGGCTATGGATGGGTGACCATCCCGACCGAAATTAAGTGATGTGTTTTTCGGGCATCTCCGTGCCTCGGAAGGCACGTTAAACAGTTGATCCCGGCTAACGTCGCAAGATATCAAGTCGTAAAGCCTAGTCAGAGCCTAAAAAGGCCGCTTGATAACATCTGACGGTAAGGTTTATCACTGGCCTTACATTCACCTCTCCAACAATCCGCACGGAGCCCGCGTGTTGGAGTATGGCTCGTACCACCTCATAATTGAGGTGAGGCCTGTGCTCAGCAGTGGGACGTATAAGGCTGTATTTGCTATTTTTCATGATGACTTTTAAAAAGCGCTCTTTTGAAGAAAGAAACCCAAGAACTTGTAGAAAGGTAATTATTCCGTCCGTACAGTAGGTATACCAGGTGAATATCAAAAGACTTACCAAAACGATATGGCATACCCAGCAAGTGATGTAGAACTATGTAAGTGATAATTTTATACTTTCAATTGACTCTTATTTCGAGGCCACAATCCAAAATCAATAGTCAGTGATTTTGTATGAAAACCTTAAAATTAAAGTCGATTGAAAACAGCAAATTTTTATGGTTACTAAATATCCTTACTGAGTACCTATGCCATCTCGTTTTTGTAAGTCTTTTGGTATTCACCCGGTATATCTCTTTCTTTAGGGATTGAATGAGTGACTTATACTCGTA
This sequence comes from Udea olivalis, assembly GCA_947369235.1. NCBI lineage: Eukaryota > Metazoa > Arthropoda > Insecta > Lepidoptera > Crambidae > Udea > Udea olivalis. The sequence continues at coordinate 14,534,072 of OX376351.1, forward strand.
CAAAGCGCACAGCCGAAACTCCTGGGGGATTTCCTGAAACTTTTACCCGTAAAAAACTTACCGGGAGAAAACGGGCATACGAAGTCACGGGCAAAAGCTAGTAATGTCATAATAACCTGTGTTAATCAACGTTGTACCCGCATCACCGAATACGATAAGCGGTAATGATGACGTATCGAAGCGTTACCTGAAACGAAATAGCAATCATTAGCAGAGGTCGATAAACAAAACAACATTACGGTACAATAGCAGTGACGTCACTAATCGGGACGTGAGCATGTCGAACTGGCAACACGTAATAGCAAATGCTGACATGATTGGTAAATGTTAACCCTCCTAATGGGAAAAACGTAACTTTTCACAATTATAGCTTATGTCTCCTACATTGTGGAAAGTAAGAAACATAACAGTCCATGAGCTGAAGTAGGGTTAAAGTAACAATTATTAACTTATGGGAAAAAAGAAGTTAAAGCAAAAACTGCAACAAGTGATAACTTCAATAATTGTTTCTTGATGAGAGCTTTACGGTAGGTACTTGGGTGATTTTTAGAAAAACCTTTTTCTTTGGCGACCCGACTGGCGTAGTGCGCTGCAGCACGGTTTCTCGCCTCGATTTTCGTAGTGTTCCGGGTTCGATTCCAGGTCGTTCTTTTCTGAATTGACTCCGGTCTGGGTGTGCTGGGAGACGCCCCTGGCTTGATTCCTTGTCTGTTGTCTCGTACCTCGTAACACAGGGATATTTTTATCTACTTCAGGACGATGACAAGTGGTGTGTCTGGCGCATATTGTTTGATTTATTGAAATTGTGTCAAACTCTCCTCCTCTCTTATTTCAATAGCATAAACACCTTCAGTCAATCACTAACTTGCAAAACACTGTAACTGTTGAGATACCGGGAATTTCCGCTATTCCGGTATACCAATAATAGTTTGCCACTACACTAAAGCCAATAGTATAGGGAAGTGCAAACAAACAGCCTTTCAAGCCCACTACCAACATGAACAACACAGCTATCGACACACGTTCTGTATACACTAGTTTCGTGAAAACCCGGCTTTATAATCATAACAACTAGTCAAATATGAACTATATTCCACTAGCCATGAAAATAACCATTTTGCGTTTTAAGAACAAAACATCAAATAATACCTTTAAATCAAAATGCGAAAGATACGGCACGTCCTTAAAATAATCAACTGAAAACGGGGATGATGCCAGATGCACAACTACATAACCGTTGTGTGATGTCAAGGACAGAGACAAACCTATTTGTTTTGACCTTAGCGTAAGCGAGACAAGCTTGCATCTGAGTGAAGTCCTGTCAAAAATTAGGCGACGGGGGCCTGATTTTGATTTAATCTGAGAATAATACTTATAATTAGATTTTTTGTGCAACTCTGTCATGTAAGGTTTGAAATTATTGAGACCGTGAATTGAAAATTAGCTCAGACAAGCTAGGGAAAAATATCGATAAATTATATGATATTTTACACTGCTGTTAAATAAAGGGAGGATTTAACAATCATATTCGTTCATCGATCGTTTATGTTTGCGATTTTGTCCGTTTTATTCTGGCGGTGAAGCATATGTCTGAGCAAAGTTATTTCATAACATAACATACCATCATGACTATATCCCAAACGGAGTAATTAGAGGCAAGTGACTATAGCCGTCATAGTTTTTTTTGTTCGAATAAAAAAAAGTGAACGAAACCCTCGAAAGCCCAATTTTTAGTTTTAAAACCCAACGTGGTAGATGGTGAGCCTTCCGCCGTTATCCGGGTTCTTGTGGTTTTTATAGATGTTTTCCAGTGTCAGTGGTTAAGTAGCTGGTAAGTTATTTCGTCAAACAAAAATTGAGGAAATATAAAAGCGAGAAATATTACAAATGTCAATCTTCCTAGTCATCGCCGAAGAGGAAGGCCTCGGAAACGATGGTGCGATGACCTATCGTACCATTCCAGCGAGTGGGACACCTTTTGCTAACGACAGGGACATAATGTAGAAATAAGGGGGAGACCTTTGCCCAGCAGTGGGACATTCTAGGTTAAATTAAAAAAAAAACTTCATAATATTAGAAATGCGTAAGTTTGTGAGGATGAATGTATGTATGTTTTTTACTCTTTCAAGCAAAAACTACTGAACGGATTTTGATGAAACTTTACAGTTTATACATCAGAATAACACATAGGCTACAATTTATAAATATTTTATGTAATTTGGCCACAATATATAACGATAACGCGGGCGAAGCGGCGGGCGGAGAGCTATTTTAAGAATATACGCATATGGCGACTTCTGTAATTGAAGTTCTAAACAATGTTTAGCCAGTCTGTACTGAATCGGTAATATATAAACATGGAGGTGCAAGGTGAACAAAAAAACAAACACCTGACAGGAATTTAAACTCGTAAGAGTACGAGTATAAATTCTGATCGAGAGATCTATGCACGAGATCCTATACTACAAAACCCACGAATCTCTTTTCAATTAAGTAGTAGGTACTCATGCAGAATAATTAATTTAAAGCTGGCTTTTATTTTGAGCGCATGATCCAACTTTTCAAGCGCCTAATTCACGACCATTGGGAAAAAAAACTGTTCAATATATACAAAACATATACACCATTCGTATGAACACATCATGAAACACATTTGTTAAACCAACTTTTTTATTTGTTTAAATGATCAATCTCGCCACCTCGGTTTACAAAAACCCTTATCGTGTCAACTTCAAAGGGCTAAAGCTCTGATGAAAGCTTACTATGCTTGCTGAGAAAAACAACTGAAAATAATGAACCAGAATTTGCATAATTTATCACAATAACTGTAAAAAAAGTTATAACTTTCCCAATTTTCCCGAGTAAAAGCCCAATTTTACGACGGATTTTTGTGTTGAATAAAGCCTACTAACTATTACAAAATTTATGTCAATACACCCATGAGATCTTTTAAATTTAATAGAAATATAAAGTTTTATTGACAATCCAATCAGTAACTTAGACCTAAAAACGTAATTAGAATACCCCAGAATTTGCAATAAATCACGATGCACACCCGCCCGCTACAGCCATGCATAATTTTGGTGACGCCCTCTTAAGACAAAATCATATACTACATAACTCTGGTTTTAAATAACAGTTTTCCTTGGTGTTATGGAAACCACAAATACCCAGACTCAACCCTAATATCAGTATCATTAACAGACATGTGTGATGGTGCGGGAATCGAACCATTGACAATTTGAGCATGACCCGGTGCCTAAACTACTTCGCACTGGGTATATTTTGAATAGTACAACCATATATAATCACAAATACGTTACTTATCAAGCTTCATTAAAATGTCCACATTGGAAGCACTATATATTCAACAGCAGATTTCCCCCAGGATAGCAAACTCTTTAAACTTACTACCAGGGAGCCTTCCTATTTGCATTACCTTGTGTGCGACCTAAAACTTAGTTTTCCTTTAGTTAGTACATGCATTAAATTAAATACGTAGATACGTATGAACGGTAATGCTAATAAAAACTTAACTAAAATTAGGAACAAAATCAAGTTAATTTTTGTTGCTACATAAACATTAATAGGTATTTCATTTGTTTCGCAAGGACTTACCAGTGGAAAAATTATGTCGTTCTAACTACTTACCTACTACTAATTTCTGAATTTATTTCCACTTATATTATGTATCATCATCTTTTTTACTGTTTATAATTCCAAACAGTTGTAGGTATTCAATTAGGTATAGTCAAATGGACATTTTAGAATATTATTAGATTTGCATGCCGCTCTGGGCCGATTTGACATTATAACCTTTTCCATCTTTTTTGTAACACCCATGTTCTAAATAAAGAATTTGAATTTGAAACATATGTGTTGAATGATATATATCCTATCAATATTAGTAAAATACTTATTAAATAGAACATAATATCTACATATGCAACCACAGCAAACCTTGTGCCTAATGGCAATGGTCATCTTTGGCTCTATAAGAAAAGAAAACCTGTTCATAATAATCAAATTCAATTTCATAATCATTACAATTAAATTTCACGATATATCACTAATTGAGGCTACCAATCCAGCAGTTAACCTTTGCAGTCATGAACGAATGGCATTATAACGCAATATTCGTGACCTAAATCAATTTTGTACGCATCATTTTCATTTAAAATTGGATCACGATTCGGCGTAATTACATTAACGTTTACACTACTTGTAAATTAAAAAAAATGAAGCTAGTTTATGCTGCATTTTACGGAAAAAATATGTGAGCATAATTTCAGAGTCTGTCAAAAGCAACAAAACAGTATGAAAGTTGAATGACCAATGAGGTCATCGACATACATATTCTCATCAATACTGCAATGGCCCAAGTCACCTAAAACAAGGCCATCCGACACATCGACAAAAGCCACCTCACTTCTATTATGGTAAGCAGAATAACGGTGAGATATTGGAGCGGTCACCTCTTCTATTCCATTTTGATCCTAATCCCCATCGGAATACGGGAGTAGTATAACGTGTCGTGGGATCCGTGATGAGATGGCACCAGTTTACGATCGGCCGTTGCCAGTCCGACTGGATTCCTTCCACGCACGTAACTAGACGTTGTTCGATGTTGCGGTTTTACTGTTGATAGTTGCCGTTCTGTCGTTTCGTGCGTCGTTCGCGAGTTTACAGCTGATTGTAGGTGTTTCATTGTTTACACTTTAGTTCAAATTCACAATTTGACTACTATATTTGGATGGTACACTTTATTGGGAAAACGTGATTATGAGAGGAAATAAAAAGTTCGATTTTATTTTTTAACCGAGGAAGAGAACCAGACTGTAATAAGGTATTTTTTAAAGTGATTTGATAAGATTCGTGATAGTCGTAAACCACATAAGGCCATATTTATGAGTAAAACAATCAAAAAGTTTTAATTTTATACTTACCAAAGTTGCTGAAATTTCATAAGTTTTACTTAGTCGGAGGCCCCTAGGCTTCCAGACTTTTTCGAGCGTCAAGACGGTCTGAAAAAGGAGATCGTCAATCAAAGAATTAGTAAGCACTAGTCTGATTACTAAATTAGTCTTATATAGCTATACTACATAAATCATGAAAGCAGTCCATTATAATCCTCAAATGTAACGTCTATCAAAAAGCTGATCGTAACGTTGAAAAGCAATCCACAAAGGCGGTAAAGAAACAGAATGGTCCAACTATACGGAATCGAGTTATCAGAAATAGCATTAACAGTCGCATACGACAGCGTATCGGCGGCGGATGCAGTTCCGTAACTAAATTGTGCCGTCCACCTGCCAGCGACGGTCACATTTTGTTTTGCGGGTTTGAATTCTAGTTCATTGTGGTGTTGGGGTTAATATATGTTTGCTGATCAATTCATTAAGCTTGTTACATACATACATACATACCATCACGCCTTTTCCCCAACGGGGTAGGCAGATACCACATCTTTCCACTTGCTACGGTTCTTACACACCTCTTGCGCTTCTTCCACTCTCAGTAATCCTTTCATACATGCTCGTCGATTATTATTAAGCTTGTTCAAAGCTGCTAATTCAAAGAGGTATGAAGTGTGTCACACATCTTGCCATAATCAAGACATAAGAAGATTCTTAGTTAATAAAGCTAGTAAATACTTGCCTCATCACATAAATAAATTCCATACAGATAAAACAACAGTATCAATGAAGACAGAGAATTGTAGGTAACAGAAGAATTCATGAAAAAGCAATTTTTTTATAGAATCATGATTCCCTATCACAACAAAGACAAAGTCTCGAATGTTAAATTTACAAAAAGCATCGATAAGCAATCCACAAAAGCATTAAAGAAACAGAATGGTCTAACTATACAGAATCGAGTTTTCAAAAATAACATTAACAGTCGCTCACGACAGCTTATCGGCGGCAGATGCAGTTCCGTAACTAAATTCTGCCGTCCACCTGAAATGGTGACGGTCGAATTTAGGAGTGTCTATTTGTTTCCGAGATCAAATTCCGTTTCGACGTTTCGTGTTCGACTTGCGTTATATTGGGTGACGAATATAATCTATGTTATAATATATTTTGTTATAGTTCGCGAGTTTCAGACTTCCAACTATAAACAAAATCTGACCAAACGAATTACACCGGTTCTGTGGTTTTTCTGTTGTAAAATGGAGCTGTTTGTTGAAAAAATATGAATGACTTTACTACAAATCAAAATCTCTACTCTTTAAGCAAGTTTCAAAATAATAAGTAATCATAATTAGGCTGATCCCTATTTTTGCTTACATCATCAGCTTCTCAAAAGACATGGTCATCGGCTTCAGCATATTTATTGCAAGACGTGTACGAGTATATCTGGTGGTGGCATCATCTAATTGTTGCTTGTTACCGGTGGTAGCACTTTTTTCAGACCACTGATTTTTTACTTTTTTCAGCTAATTTACATAATTATCGTTATTATATTTTTCGTCAATTTCACTTTAGTTTGAGATAAACAAAACTACGAGTGTCTGGACAAAAGAGCGATAGAAAAAACTAAAACTTCTTAGTTTGTTGATGTGCATTTTTGCAAAGTGTAGGTTCTATGAGAAGCTACGAAAATCCCAGAAAATCCCAGCCTCAGGATAGCCCCATTATTGGCGAGTGGCTGCAGTTTCCTAACTAATTGGTGCAGTCCACCTGGAAACGCGACGCTCAAATTTAGGACCCATTGGGTTTCCAAGTTTGCATCTTTGTCTGCCATTGTTCAGCTTAGCAATTTTGGGAGGAGACAGAAATTGCCAGAACAAGGTGCTGCGCTAGAACAAAGTGGTTTTTGTCCGAATGTCTGTGAAAAGGCAATAAATAATTTTGTTTTTGAATATCAGCCCTGTCACAGGATACCCAATAAAGTAAATTCAACAGTCAGAGCCTACCTTGTTTTTAGTCGTAATGGATTACCTATTTGTAATTCATTACGACTAAAAACCATCAGGAACTATCTCGAAAAAAATAACTCCTGGAATTTCGTCAAAGTTTAAGCACAGCAGTTTTAAAGTTACAAGTTTGAAAAATTCATTGCATGTGTTTATTCAAATAAGGTCAAGAGTAGAATGTACTTGAAAAGATGTCAATCACTAACGAAAATAATCGCTTTTATCGTGAACTAACTTTCCGCCCGTGACTTTGTCCGCGTGGACTACGATTTTGGCTGTTCAGTTTTCTCCCGTTAAACTCAAACCAGACAGCCATTTCATAAAAAAAAATATACAAATCTTGTCCTTACAATAACGAACACGAAAAAAAGGCTTATCCAATAATTTTGGTGCAGTCGTTAAGAAGCTATGAACATAGGTACATACATTTCCACAATGAATTTTTATATAGACTTAGATTAAAAGGCTGAATCTATGCTCAACACCGATCTAATAAATAAACTTACAAAGTTAGATCAGGACTCACTAGTTAACTTATAGTGACTAGCCAATAGTCAGGAACAGAGTTAACATTCAAGATATCAAAAGTAGGATCAAGAGTAGCGACTACCCTGTGTCAGGCGTCCATTTTATCACTAAATTACGCCGTCCACCTGGAACCGCTACACCGAAATTTAGGAGCACCCATTTGTTTCCCCAGTTTAGATTCCGTTGGATATTGTGCGAAATTATGTGATTGCACAGTTATACCAGTATGTGTATATTGGTGACGATCGGTTTAGTAAATGACTTTTAGTTTGGATAATATAAATAAATATATCAATCAATATTTTTTATTTCGTGTCCATAGCCCTAACTGCTGACTATGTTTAGACGGTTTTAATGCTTTTTGAAAGCGACATATACTTAGAGGTTAGATGATTTAGGTGTAAGATGTAATGCTACGCCTATAATACGGCCAGCATTCGATCTTTATGATAAATACGAGTAAGTGTGGTCATTGTAAGGATTGTTACTTTGTTGGTGATCTGGTACACCATTACACCAAGCTTCATACAATTGATGAAATGTTAATTGTTCCCCTAAAACGCACATCTTTTTATTAATGATAAACAAAGAATTCCTATTGATGTTTGCAAAGCGGAGCGTTTTCATTCCACCTGTCATATGCATTTCAGAACATGTCACATTGAACGACGACGGGGATTTTTCGCGAGCCTGTTGTGTTCATGAAACAACGGAGGATTAATTTGTTCAGAGAATATGTAAATTGAGCTTGATGTAAGTTTTAACATGAATATTAATTAACATTTTTGAAAAAGGGACAAATTGATTGATTATCAAGATTGTGCATTAGCCGAGTTTAAAAAATATCATCCATTTTGATGTTTTTTTCGGTTTTAGGATTAAATATTCCTAATTATTTAAATAGTAATTTCAAAATATCGGGTGAATAATAAAAAAAATATATATGTCATATTCCACCGGTAAAGTAGACACTATATGAGTAAAAAGAATAATTGTCTATCTTTTAAATAGATCTCTTAAGTTTATCCTAATATCATAGTAACTTTTATTTCTCATAAGAATTTTACATTCACTTACATGAGATTATTTTATAAACATTACATTTGGTTTAGGCTTATCAACATCATACAAAACTTAACATAGTATGATAAAAATACAATGTAGGTAGTGCAAAATAGAATTACAAGTAACAATATTCTAAGCCCACAGAGTATACATCGTGAATGTTCGTTCGACTTCGTGCTTCCAATCCTTCCAAGTAAGATTAGTCTCATTATCTACTAACAGCAAAAGAAATCGAACGCCAACAACAGCGATTCTCAACCTAAGCGCCGTGCCAGCCGCAAAATCTTCCCAACACTTATGAGTTCAGAAACTCGTAAGTAACGTACATATTTGAGGGCGAACAGGCGGCTTGTTCTACTCAATATTGCTGTGTAAACTTGCTTCGACATGGGGCCTCGGGAATAACATGGCGGTCCGGTATGAATTTATTACAGCGGAAAGGTTAACATGGTGCGTTTTGTTGGGACTGTTAATGTATATTGAGTGTATTGAGCAATGCTTAGGACAGCCAACCCTTACCGCTAACTCTAATAGCAAGCCCAAGCCCCACGTTAGAACGGTCATAAGGCGCACTGTTGATCAAAAAAAAATGGTGTAATGACATTTGAATATTAACATGGCCCGTTTACGTGGATAGATCTTACTCGTATCATGTGAAGAATAAAAAATGTATGTGAAGAATTTATTTATGTTCGACATTGCCAATTAAGCTTTCTGAGCTGCATGGTTCTATAAAGGTAACTGTTTTAACTATGAGAAAGCTAAACATTCAAAAAATATTTTCGAAGATATTACAAAACCAATACTTCCAGTAAACTATGAATTCTAGACAAATTACAGGTAATATAAACAAGTAAGTAAATGAAAGCTACGTGAACTACTTTTTATGATCAGCCTAAGTGTTGGGTGTTAGACAAAATGGTCTTTCTTAATGTTGCTTAATTATACAATCTAGAAATGACCTTATTGAATTTTCCTGTTATGAATGATGGTCGTCATAATAATAAACGACTACATTTAAACGGAAACATAGGTTTTTTGTAAAATTACTTCCTTTAAAGTTTTAAAACTTCTTTATAGTGTATTGAGAATAGTAAATTGGAGCGATAAGCACTGTAGGCTGTAGTATTTTTCGGGTTGGAATACATCTCATGAAAAACTTATTGTTATACATTGCAACTAAAAGAATAACGAAACTGCATTGAACTGATCAATAAAAAATAATCAAGTAGCATTTCACTGATTCGGAGGTCTACACATCACGATCTTTATAAGGCCAATTCAATCACAGTAAATGGACCCATTTAACTTGATGTATTTATCTGTAATGAAGAGCAGACAGTTGACTCCATGGTCAAACTAAAGTGGAATGCTTCCGATTTTCTGTCCATTAATTATTAATTAGACTGATACCGCCTAACTACAGTATAGTACTTACTTTCGAATAGTATATCTAACTATCGTACGTAAATACATAAGGACTAAGCAATCTAGTGCCGATCAAGATAAACTGTCATCTTGTGCTATCGAGTGCTACCAGCAGTCAAAACTTTGGGTCACAAGTATCCAACGTACGGACTGTCGCGGTCAAATTCTACGAAGGCACACATTATAAGGGTATTATAATATGTTGTTATATCATTAGCCGGGGCTCGCTGCCGGCAAACTCCTTGACCCACTAATTCTTCGACAACAACACGAAACACTGCGCATGGCATTCCCATTCGCTTGACAATACAGTGGTTATGACCGCACATAATACAAGTCGACATGGGTGTTGCCGCGGATTTACTGAAGTGCCTCTTCAAGGAGGCAAAGCAGTTTAAGTACCTACTCGGCCTGGGATGTGGGGATATAGTGGATTTCATTTTACGGGAAAATAATAATACTTATTGTACTTTTTAACGTGCAGAGTTGGGCTTGAGATACAAAACGAAATAACGTTGTTAAATAACGGGTATTAGGGTTATTAGGAATTTTATTAGAGGTTGCCATTAACAGCCATTTATTTTGAATTAAGTTGAAATTGGAACAACTAAGTCCTAATTCTATGAGGTCAACCAACGTTATTTTCACTATGATAAAATATTATGCTTATTTTGATTACTTTTTTATTTTTATTCCGTAAGAACATCACATGACACTCATAAGCTGATGTAGTATCCAATGAAGATTTAGTATTTTTTGTCAAAAACAATTGTCAAGTATGAACAATATTAAGTTCATGAAAATCAAACAAAATTGAAACTGCTCATATATCACGTAAATACATTGACTGGATGAATTTTATTATAAGAGGTACTTTATATTTAAAATTTGAATTAAAAATTTATTTGCGCAACAGCCAGTAGCAGTAATAATCCGCTTAAGGTATAGATTGATCAATCAATAAGTGAGACCTGTCCGATATTGTATGTACGCAACACGTTTTGGTTTTGTTTCTATGAATCGGGAGCAGCCTGAGCGCAGATGCTGTAACGTGCTTTCCGGAGGTCAAGATTTAAGCTTTTGGCACCTGCTGAAAAGGGTTTGGTAATCACTAAGGCTTGCACCGGAATACCCTGTCTGGCCTGGAAATGAAACTTCGGATATCTAAAGGTAACCATGACTGGGGGGATATTATATATAAATCTTCCATACCAGCGTAGTTGATGTAGCATCCTAGATCACTGTAAAGTCACGTAGTCGCTTACGTACCTAAAAAACTATTACCATACTAAAAAAACACATCTGTTTTCGGAATGAAACATTATCTGATAATATTCATTGGCACAATACTTCTTAGCTGTGCAAAATGGCAATAGGCCAGTAAAATTAAGCAAACAAAACATGCAAATCGGATTTAAATCCTGCCGAAATTCTCCATACTAATTGTATTATAAAGAGGAAAGATTTGACACCTCAAGGGCTGTAGGAACAAATGGATGGTTTTTCACAAAATTGTAAAATACGTACAACTTTGCGTAGCATCAGCGTGAGAACGAGTAGTCTGAATAATGTAAATCTGATCTGTCTCATTCTATGCAAAATTGAACACTCTACAACTTTTAAAATGAAAACTTGTCGATAATTTCAGATTTCAGAGATATAGCCGTAAAACCACAAAAATACCGATTTTGGGGTACACTTTTGCCCCCCACCACTTATGCACAACTCCCACAGGGGGGAAACCTAGGATAGTTATAAAATAAAGGGCAAAAAATTGAGCCATCAAAACATTAAAATATCTTGCAGGATTTAAATCTGATTTCAAATCTAATTCTTCTGGCCTACAAGTGATAGTCGCTCTTTTACGTCAAAGCTGGTCCACCACCGACTACCACGCTTCCTAGTCAGGAAACTTGACCACGACACAAAAGCTCTGAAACTGTCAGTGTCTGTCGTAGGACACTCAACTCCAATTATGTGAGTACTCGTATGTGTTTACCGGAAAATAAGATTACAAAAATCGATACTAAGAAATGTACCTACGCATACAGGTAGGTACATTGATTTGCTGACCATAATCATTTCAAAATAACGTCGACGACGAAATTATGAAGTTGAATGGTCGTTATCAACATAAACCACCTCCGGGCCAACTCCGACCACTATTTCCGGTTACCGTCCGATTCATCATTTCTAAATCGCGCAAAGCAACATCTACCCTGAAATATCGATCTCAAAATAAGCAGTACTGATGTTTAGTTATCAACAAATATTTGTTGCCACATTAATTCAGTTCACTACTACAAAAAACACCCACAAATTTTGTTCAGTTACATTCTTGAAAAAGATCAAATCAAACTCCTGTGCTAACTCCACTTCTAATTATTCTTCCATACCTGCTCGACGATTCAGATTAATCTTGACCTGACCTTTTCTGAGAATATCTTGAACTTTACCAAGATACGTTCATCCTGCTTCCGCTTTCACCAAAGTAGCCTACAATCACCCACATTCTGCGACCTTGATATTTCGCAAAAAGTTTCGTTATACAAGGCGGTACGAGTATGTTATAATTCTAAAAATATATGGAAGCCCTGCCAGCTAAAATGAAGCGAAAGGAGCTAATTGGAGTGGATGAATGAAGTCTAGCTACAATCCGGCATACTTAGTACTCCACGATGGTAACTCCCCGCTTATCTTGCCTCAGAAACTTTAACAGTTTCGGTCTATGCAACATAACTTTGCGACGATCAAAATTTGCTTCTAGATCTCGCACTACAAAGTAATCTTCTCTAACAACACACACACTACAAACTTTCAGCAGCATTAAGCGCAGGTGTCAACTCATTCAATTCTCTTGATGTAACTGCATTCATTATTCTATTCAGCAGACACGCTACAACAATTGAGCCCGGAGAATGCAGTTACTTAACGCCCATGACTATATCGAGGCGTGGGAGTGCACTGCGTGAATCATTGTTGATTGGATGCCACTGATGTATATCGTTGTTTATGATATAACAGTTTTTTTAAAGCAACGTACCTTATGGCCTACAGCGAAAATTATTGAGTTTTAACAGAAATATATCTCTGTAACAATTTGACCCAAAATTAGATTATTTTTATACAGCGTCGATTGCAAAAGAGCATAGTCTGTCTGGTTGTAAGCCGTGATTTCACCCCTAAAGGCGAAATATAGTAAGCCCTTACTGATGTCTGCTTGAAGTCTATATTTGCTAAAGTTGGGAGCACTTATTTAGATCGTTTCGCAATATTACTCTATCGATGCTTTCAACTCCAGAATATTTCGTTATATTCGGCTCGTTGGCAAAGCCTCATTTTCCGTTTTCAGTCATTGATCAAGTGCATCATGAGTTACAACAATGTGCAGAATATGGTTATTTTATTCTATGGTTTATTTTATTTCATTAAAAAAAATAAGTATCTGACTATAAAATAAATTTAAGTTTCATAATCTAAAACTGTAGTCAGGATCCTAATGTTGAACAAAAGCCCATTTTTTCCGTTTGAATTTTCAGCAATATTTCAGTTAAATTTAAATTTACTTTTTCTAAAGCCTCCAGTAACAACCAACATTCATTCTATTTCATTAGCGGGAAATTAATTACCGATATCGTATGTTGAATCGACGATATTAATTTTACGGTATTGAACGGAACGTTTGCATTACATGACTATTAATTTACGATAGTCGTCAAATAAATCGCAGAGACGGATGTTGCGATCGCAATTACACGCAAATTGGCTCGATTAATGTGAATTTATTTTATGTCTTTTGGGAATATGGTCGCTGTGCAAATGTTAGATTAAACTCAGTGACCAGAAAATAAATTGCACTGGGTTTTCTGTGGTAAATAAAGAAATCGCACAGCAGAGCGGCGGGAGTTAGCTGAACGATGAGATGCCGATGAGATATGGAAGAGGATCCGTCCGTTAGAAACCCAGGAGTGGTGAGTCCTCGAAAGGTCCAGGATCAGGACCACGATCCTGGACCTACCAGTATGTCTACCATGAGTTTCCGTTACGTGAACGGCGATCGTTGCGTTCAGAAATTTATATGCTATCTTTGGTCCTATTTTTAATCACGGGGGGCACTGTACCTTAATCCCATACAAATAAGTCATTGCGTCTTAAGCGGACGCTAGTGGCTGTCATTAGTGTACACTAATGATAGACATTCTGAAAATTAGAACACTACTAATTTTCTGGTTACCGAGACTAATAAGTACCCATTTCTTTTAGGAAACGAGGAGGTTAACCGCTTAGCTAAACTAGCACTTAAAGAAGGTATTGTTAAAGATGTGGAACCCAGTAGTGTGGAAGTTTTCGTTAAATATAAAAAAAACCATTCAAAATACGTGGAAAGAGCATTTTGATAGAAAATCTGTTGAAAAAAGAATCTGGTACAAAACCATACAGTCAGAACCTCGTCGGGTCCCTTGGTTTACAGATGCATGTATGAGTAGACTACATTGTCACAGCTCTCAGGTTACGGTCAGGTCACGTACCATTAAACAAATCTAAAGATCTCATGAAATTATCAGAGGCTCAAAATGAACAAAAAAATGTACATTTATTAATGGAATGTGAGCGGAATCGTCACCTCAGAGAGGTAAAGTTTACAGTTTATTGAATGTAAAAGAAAATGATATTGGTTGTCTATCCAATCTGATAGCTGAGCCGTCCTCAGAGGCCGCTAAAATTATAATTTATTTTGTAATTTCTAGTCTTAGGTTGGTTTAGTTACTAAGATTAGGATACGATGGAGCTGGCATGATCGCATCTTCGATCAAAGCTTCAAAACAAATGAGAAAAAAAGTTCCTACCCATTTTGGGTCACTACGCTGCGTCGGACCGACAATCTTTTTTTTTATATTTGTTCAGAACAGACTCGATTATATAGCTTATTGTTATCTTCTCTGATGGATCTATGAAAATAGTCTAAAATCAGAGTTAATATTCTAAATAATTTCACACTTTTTTGGTATTCCATTATTGATAAAAAAAATCACTGGTTCATTGTTAACCTCGTTAAAGAGCTGAAAACTTAACTTGCGAAATTAAGTTTGTTGAATTATATTTAAACAAGAGACGAACAATTAATTTTTATTAAATTAACAATGGTGTGAATTCAATCAGACAAGCGTGATATGAGAAACGCCGACTGCAAAAAGCAATATTTTTTACAGTTATTATTTATTGATATAAAATCAAATATACGATATGAAGTACTGTTATTTTGCTCATGCTCTGATGCTTCCAACACCTAATCAATTAATTTATTTTCGAATGCATTACAAGCTCACAGAAAGTTGAGATTTTCCGCGCTGTTTATTCGCTTACAAAGATTTTTAACTCTATACACGTATCAAGCATAGGTACTAGTGTGATCATCAAGTAAGTGTGTAATTATCAGTTAAGATTTGAAGCAAAATAACAGGAAAAGCAAATTCTATTTTTTTCTTTTTGTTCAGTTCCCATGGGTAAAGATGATAAATCAATAGTCAATTTCATATTAAACGGTTATACAAAAAACCGGGTTTATTTAAAAAAGAGGCGAGCCTCTTGGTTATATTTTTTATGTAATTGCTTGCTTAGTGCATATTAATTTTAAAAAAAGCCATATCAATTCATTGACATTTCTAGGTATGTATTATATAAAAATACGCTAACTCAAAGCTTAATAACGAATTCCACAGAGTAATTGCTGAAAACGTAGATATAAAAAAATCTCGTACGTTGTATGTAAGCCAGTTCTTAACCCTTTATGCAAATAAATACACCTTCATTTATGGAAAACATACGTGATTGTTTTAAACAACAACTAATGGCTGGCTATTTCAATAACACTATCGATGAAAATGATGGTAATAGTTTTAATAGTAATTACAAAGGGAATTATTATTTTTGGCCCTTTTATGAAAGTGCCAGCCAACAAAAAAAAGTGGTACGTATAGTTAGAACTAGTCATACGGAGCAATAGTTATTATGGCACAAAAGTCGTAGGGTTGTCACAAGCCAAGTTGTACGAGTTCAAATATTTGTCATTTTCATATAATTTTGAAAGTGCGTGGTAACATAAAATAATAATAGATATTGCTTGAAGTAATGATCTGAAGCATTTTAACTTTAGTGCAAAATATGTCAGCTAATTAGAAAGCCGCCATTTCCACAAATAAACAAAAAAAAATCCTCACTCTGCATGATTATAACCGATTTCATTACTGAAAGTGTCGGCCAGCGGAAAAATGATTGTATAGTTAGAACTAGTCATACGAAGCAATTTTATTATACGAGTTCAAAGATTTGTCATTTTCATACATTTATTGATTTTTGAAAGTGCTGGGATGTATAAAATGAAGATAGTTATAGTAATGATCTAAAGCATTTTCACTTTAGCGCAAAATATGTCAGCTAATTAGAAAACCGTCATTTCCACAATTAAACAAAAAAATACCTTACACTGCATTTTCCAATTTTTTTTCTGAAAGTGCCGGCCAACGAAAAAAATGTTCGTATAGTTACAACTAGTCATACGGGACGATAGTTATTAAGGCACAAAAGTCATAGGGCTGCAACAAGCTAAGTTATACGAGTTCGAAGATTTGTCATTTTCATACATTGATGTATTTTGATAGTACTGGGATATATAAAATGAAGATAGATATAGTAATGATCTATTCTAAAGCATTTTCACTTAAGCGCAAAATATGCCAGCTAATTAGAAAACCGTCATTTCAACAATTAAACAAAAAAATTCCTTACACTGCATATTTTAACCGATTTTTTTTCTCAAAGTGCCGGCCAAGCTGTGGCAAGGTTTACCGACATCATTATCTGCACTGGTCTAGATACGCTTACATAACTAATTACACATGTAACTTTATGCATGTTACAGCCATTTGCTATTCAAGTTTGGTTCCGCCAAATGGTTTCACGCATGTGGTAATGTACTCGTACATACCTAAATTATTCGATGAATAATTATGATCCTAGTTAATCGGTTAATTGAATTTTTATTTGGGCATCTAAGTGCATTGTCGGATGACAAATTAATCGTGTTTGAGGTCTCAATGTGTGAATATTGTTATTGGAATTGTTTATGATGTTAGTAATATCAAAATCAATGTACTTGTACAGTCGGTCAAAAATGTGGTCTACTACCCTACAGTTGAGGTTTATTTAAACGTCATGAAACAAGAAGGTCGATTTCCTTCTCACAATAATATTATGAGAGTGACAATTTGCTCAAGCTTAAGCTTAGCACAAACACTTTTGGCTAAACTGGTTGTTCACTTTCGTGGTCGACTGTATTTACATTAGTTCTTCTTACAGCGAGTGAATAAAAAAGTAATGTTTTACGATCATATAAAATTCGTCCTAGACCATAAAAGTACTAATGCAGAAATAGCATTTATCAAACGTACATAATATTGAATGTACTAACTGATATTTTTGTATAGTATTAAAACATGAAATTGATGTGATTCCTAATCATGTTTAAGATTACGTAATGATAATATAAAAATAATGATAACATACATTATTAATGGTTTCTCGTCAATGTTACATTGCCATTTAGCTGATGATATTCATCATAATATTATTGTTCAAATTCAAGAAATTGAGACATCACATTCAATTATTGCCAAAAAGAACATCGGAGTGCGGGAATTGAATTCGCGACCCTTGACGTCGTAACTTGCGCTGGACACACTACACTAAACAATTTCTCATGACTTTTCTTATCCAGTTTAAATGGCAATTTATGCCAAATAGGTAATTTGAAAATAATTAATATTAGTTTCGTTTAGAAACTATGGCATAATATTTTATGGGGAGCGTAAACATTAATGATGTCAATCCTAAGTGAAGCCATTAATAGTATATAATATAATAATAATAGTTTTAAAATGTAAAATGATTTAATGTTGCCATTAAACAGGTGATTTACTAAATTAAAAAAAAACCGAATCGGTCGATAGTAAAGTAAAAGAAAAAAAATATGTTTATTTATTCATATAGACTTAAAAAAGTACTTATGACAAGTCAATTAAAAACAAAATTGCAAAAATATACTAAATAAAAATAAACTTACATAAAATAATACTATGCTAGTAAATATCATAAATAAACTAATTTTTATAAACGTTCTGGCTGGCGAACTTGGATGCCCCCACCATTTTTACGCAGATGATCTACAGATCTACAAGCAGGGAAAGACTGTTGAGATTAACAGCGCTATTGGACAAGTTAACCGCGATCTGGAGTGCGTTGTTGAGTGGTCTGCCAAATTCGGAGTCAAGGTTAATCCTATCAAATGCCAAGCCATAATCATCGGTGGCTCACGACAACTGGCGAAGCTTGATATTAGTGCAGTTTCACCTGTTGTAATGGACGGTATCGTTGTTCCTTACTCCCCTTGTGTGAAAAATCTTGGCATTCATATGGACTGCTCTCTCAGCTGGACCAAGCATATTAGTGAAGTGAGCAGGAAAGTAACTGGGACTTTTCGCGCTCTTTATCGCCTGAAGAACTTTCTGCCGTCATCTACAAAGACACTGCTAGTGCAAGCCCTTATCTTGCCGTTGATTGATTATGGTGATGTCTGTCTCAGTAACGTTTCACAGGAGCTTTTGAACAAAATGGATCGACTTCTAAATAATTGTATACGTTTCATTTTCGGACTGCGCAAATATGACCACGTCTCCATTTTCCGCTCTAAACTTAACTGGATGCCTATCCGGCAGCGTAGGTCCATTCGAATTTTAAATGTTCTCTTTTCTATTCTTTTTGATCCTAATTCTCCATCCTATTTAAAAAGTTAAACTTCACATTGTCGTCAGTTGCGTTCTGAAGATACTCTATCCCTTCTTACGCCCTCTCATTCTTCCGGTTTCATGTCTAGTTCTTTCGCTGTATCTGCGATTCGTCTTTGGAACAAACTTCCTGTTCCAATAAGAAAATCTATTAGTAAATACAGGTTTAAAGTGGCTGTTCGAAAGCATTACGGATCGGTGGTCACGCATTAGGGATGGGTCCTTGAGTCACTGTTGGGTGAATGTGGTTCAAAGTTAATACGAGGTTATTCTGAGGGGTTTTGTTGGTTCTATTTATATTATGACTTCTATTTATGTATGTTTATTTTTATCGATTTATATTGAATTTATATATTATTTATTTTGTTGTTTTGTTATTTTATAATAAT
The DNA here is from genome assembly GCA_947369235.1 of Udea olivalis. Taxonomy (NCBI): domain Eukaryota; kingdom Metazoa; phylum Arthropoda; class Insecta; order Lepidoptera; family Crambidae; genus Udea; species Udea olivalis. Next base: position 14,553,241 of record OX376351.1, read on the forward strand.
TAGCATCTGTTGTTGTTTTCAAAAGTAATTTATTTAGTTTAATCTCGTGCACCGTGTTTAATTTATCTGTTTAATCGTGTGGTTGACTGGTAGAGAATGCCCTTTGGCATTAAGTCCGCCAATTGTATCATTAATGTTGTGCAATGAAGAATAAATAAATAAAATAAACATAATGTGACTCTACCACCGGTTCGTAGTTTGCTTCCGATCGAGAAACCTCCGGCAAGAAACTCAATAACCTCGTTCTGAATCGGGGAGCAGATTTGAGGCCATTTTAATATACGTGAAGTTAAGTATTTAGGCCAAAATATGGTCTCTTTTTATTTTTCACCTATTATAATCTCACTTGCAGCCAAAGCTACAAAAGCCAAAGCTACAATTACATAATTTACGGGTCATTCCCGCGAATCTATAGTGCCAATGGCATTCCTTGCCGAACGGCATAATTATGCCATATTCGACGTTCCGACGTATTGGTCGCCCGCCAAACGCCTCTAGGGACCCTGGCAATGTACAGTTTCAAATTTATTGACTTGCAAATGCTTTGTTATGCTGAATACTGACAATATTATGTTGTGCATTATTATGTAAGACAACAGAGAAATTGAGCTGTTTAAGAGAAACTGGCTGTTAAAAAACTTCGCTAAAATGAGACTCAATTCTTGTTTAATTTAAGATAATAATAAATTTACTAAAGTATTATTAAAAAGTAGGTTTATTTGTGCAATAAATTGCACAAATAAACCGTTGCAATAGTATTTAGAAACAAAAAAAAACTTGTAAAACTAGCCACCGTTATCGCTAGGGATATTGAAAAATAGGAAAACTACGAAAAACTTCTAATTTGCTCATTCAATTCTTAGCGAAGACATTATTATATTATACAGGGCGGTCCAAACATACACGTCAATAATTTTCTTTTAGCTTTCTCACACTCAGGGGTATCCGAAAATACCTCATGTATGTTCCCTGATTTTTTGTAGTTTTAGAGTTATGAATTATTTTACGAAATTTTTTAAATTTGTGGGTTGAGTCACTTTTTTGGTCTCTGTAGCGCGATATGTTGAGATAAATGCCTGGTTTTTTTTCTTTATTAGATGAATAATAGCGCTAGATGATTCAGTAAAATTCACATCCGTAACGCTTATCACAAATCTAAAAAAAAGGAATCGAAAAAGTTAGAAATGCTGTTTTTTCCCTAAACTTTGAAGGCCGTTTTAAAAAAAAAGTTACCTCAAATTTTTCATTAAAATCTTTTTCAAAAACTTCAGTACACTTTTAACTAATTATTATGTGAATTTCAATGAGTTACTTCAACGGTATAATACTTACATTTTCATTCAAAATGTCAGAAGTGTAAAATCAAGTAATCTGTGTATCAACTAAAACTTGATTTTAAGTAAAATAAAAACATCTTAAAACGACGTCAAATATATGTGAAAAGAAAAATGAGAAAAATGATTCATATACACTTATTGTGACGTTTTTTATAAATAAATCCATTAAGTCAATTTACAATCAAGTTTTAGTTGATACACACTGATTACTTGAATTTTAGACTTGTGACACTTTGAATGAAAATTCAGGTATGATGCCGTTGAAGTTACACATTAAAATTTATATGGTAAAAAGTTAAGAGTATAATAAAGTTTTTAAAAACATTTGGATGACAAATTTTGGGTAACTTTTTCTTAAACGGCCTTCAAAGTTCAGGGAAAAAATAGAATTTTCAACTTTTTCAGTTTCATATTTTTTTATGATAAGCGTTATGGATGTGAATTCTTCACAATCATCTAGCGATATTGTTCATCTAATAAAGAAAATACTGACGTGTATTGTCGGACCACCCTGTATATACAACAAAATTTATTTTGATATTAACTTCAAGTCATGATAAATGGAACACTTAGGGTCGCTGCACACTGGCCATCGGCCACCACCATAAAATTTGTAGCGTGTGTTGGCCACCGGAGGCGTCAACCGTGTGCGGAAAGTCTATAAAATAAATAAATATCTTGGACAATTCCACCAAGATCATAGCAGAGATTTTGCTATGGTTGCCAGAGACTAATAAGCATACGTAAATATTTGTACATAAATACTCAAATAGATAATAACACCCAGACACACAACAAAAACAAATGTTCGTCACACGAATGTTTGTTATGGGTGGGGATCGAACCAACCTCCGGTGCTTATGGCAGGCTCGCTGCCATTGCACCAACTGGTCAGTCAGAAACTTAAAAAGGCGATATTGTCAAAATGGATGAAAACTACAAGAAATATACCGGTGGCGGCGTGTTGGGGTTGTGGCCGGCGACCCTAAAGGCCTGTTCAGACCTGAGCGGTATTCGCTGCCGCTGTGGGTAGCGGTACATTTTTCCGCGGAACTTGATACTAAATACCTGAGCGAAACCCGCGCGGTAGTCCTGCACTAGGTCCTCTCTTTATGAAATGCTTTTATTCGTTTGTTTTGGACTTCCTGGTTCTTTACTTAAAACAACAGCAAAGGGCTTGAATTCTCTCAAAGCTAAACTATAATATTTTTAATGTAATTTCTTTCCTAAGGTTTACATACCGTTTTGATCTTTCTATAGAAGATCAATATCAGCGAACGCGAGCATTTTTCAATGAAAAAATACCTTCAGTTTTTCCACAAAAGCTTGTATTGAAAAAGCTAAAAAAATACCAATGAAATCCTGACACCCGTCAGCTCTGACCACTTGCTCGTTTTGTGTCCCGCATACAAAGAGCCCTTTGTCTACTACAAGTTAAGGGCATTGGAAAAAAATAGTTTCTAGGCTTATACGTTAGGCTTGGTTACGATGACTTGCAAAGTGGAATACAATATACAGATTCACCAGGTCTGTAAATGGCCTCTATAGCTCAGTTAGAAGAGCAGCCACCCGTATTATGGAAGACGCGGGTTCTAGTCCCGCTTGAACCATAAGGATCAGTTCGTTATATTCTTTGGATGAAAAATACAACATAGCTACTTATACTCGCTTTGCGGAGACACGATGGGCCTTAATCACGTTGTATTCATGTAATAACATCTTTATGTTCGCAATATTCATCAACCCCCTACGGCTTCGATCAGCTTTTACTGCCAAAACGATCAGATCAGCTGTAGCAGTCTCAACTCTTGTAAGCAAAAGTTTTGTGACCGTTTTACAGTAATATACTTGGATAAAATTATTCTTAACGATATTGGTAAATTTGAGTTATGAAATTTTTATTTTTGATTCATATGGTAAAAACAAACATAATGTTAATTTGTTTTTTATCATTCATGTAAGAGATATCTAACTACAAAAATGCCCAAATTTATCTCTACTATTAAATTATTTGATTTATTGTTTGTTTGTTGGTTTGTAATGAAATGACTCCGAAACTATAGGACCGATTTTAAAAATTCTTTCACCCATATAAAGCTTCATTATCAGCGAGTGACATAGGCTATTAGGCTATATTTTGACGAGAGAAACTTAGCGTAAACTATGCGGGCGAAGCCGCTGACGTACAGCTAGTAATAATTAAACTCAAAACCTGCATGAATAAGCACAATGACATGCTGACCATTATGTTATAAACCGCCACTAACGAATTAATTTACGCCTAAACCCGTCACAGAGTAGGCACAACATAACATTACTGACCAACAATCTTGTTAAACTACTTAACAAATGAATGAAAAAAACGAATCCACTTGCCTGTGCCCACTATCCAGGTCAAAGCAATAACTTTGAGATTCTCCGGCTGCTATTTACTCCTGGCATCGCGGACCAGGGGTCGGACGCAGGTCGCGATGTACAGTTAGGTACGGGCATGCTAGTGTAACTGATTTGGGATTATGTGGCAAGTAATGCAGGATGTTATTAAAGGTTAGAAAATATTTAATATTACAAGGTTACTTAGTGAACTCGAACTTTCAAAATTGCTTAATAACACCAGATGATTATTCAGAACTGTTTTTCAAAATAACTTATTTTGAGTTATTCCTGTAAGCCTGAGACTCATTTGTCTGTCACATACAACTTCATAGATATCTCAGACATTGACTAGAAAACAATCAGAGAATCATTGCTATTTGTTGTTCTAAGGATCCGCAATACAAAATATACCTGTATTTAAAATCTGGAGTATTGTATATCCGGAGTTCAGCTCATTTTAGCGTTTGTTCATCAAAACTTTGACCTAAACTGAACTAAGTTACGTATTAAGGCAAGCCAAAGGTGTATTTATCGGTAGAGTGTGGCGCCACCTAGTGGCGACCCCAAGGGCACGGACCTGTTCGACCCAATGCCCTACCGATTCCCACCGTCACGAAGAGGTCTAGCGAAATTGCGTTGTTGCTACTTTCATTTGCAAACAAGCGAGACCGACTTACAACTGGCAAGGGAACTTTTATGAAGTCGCCTGTTTGTTTACGTTTTGTTCCCTCGCTACAGAATACGACCACACAAGTTGAAATGTCACTTAAGTCGCAAGCCCGTAAGCTGATGCTGACGCAATATGGCAGTAGAACGGAAAGTGACAACTAGAATGGTAAGTAAAGTTTAACTTTGAGTTAAAATGTGTATTTTTAATTTATTAACGTCATTGGCAACCAATTATGCCATATTATAACCGTCTTATGGCAAGCGGTAACTGCAGCCCGCAGGCTATAGCCGCAATGGTAAAAAATATACCTTATTAGCTAACACACCTCAAAGTGCAGAAAAACTGACTACAATAAGTTGATTGATGTCTTAAATGGATCTCACGTTATTTAAACTTAGTTGAGTACGCTGTCATCGTAATAACCTTAGACATAGACCATTACTTCAAACTTAAAACGGTACAACCGTTGCATCGTGAGAAATCACCTTTGAATCTGCGTCCATCACTCAACTCATGGTCGAAATTTAAAACAAAAAGCTGTCATGCGCGAGTAGGAATCGGACATTGCGGGTTCTTTTTAATTCAAAAAACCTATACCGTTACAATTGAAGATTGTTTATTTGTTAAGATTGAGAGTAATGGCTAATGATATTCCTTTTAACTGCCTTTAATTTTCTTTAATTAAACTCTATTTAATTAAGAAGTCCCTCAACCAATTTTGCAATTCCTACCTAATATTTTATCAAAGGTTTCCTACGCAGTTGTTTTGAACTTTTACTGACTACGAGTTCAAAAGGTCGCCACAACTGAAAACCGTCATCATCATCATTTTAAACTAAGCAGTTGGGAATCAAAACTACCCCTACACCTCATAGTATGACGTCAACATGGCCAGATCCCAACTACTTCCAAGGCCACATACATGTGTACCAGGAAATTCCGCGGTCCACTCTAGAGCCTAATTCCCGTGAACTCACTTCCTGTCTTAACCAATCCCTTTCAATATACCGTTTGACCTTACTATGGATCTCCAAAGATACTAAACGTACTCTAGCACTAACTTTTACAAAAAGTAGGAAATTCCCCGGTCTACTCTAGCGCCTAATTCCCGTGAACTCACTTCCTGTCTTAACCAATCACTTTCAATATACCGTTTGACCTTACTATGGATCTCCAAAGATACTAAACGTACTCTAGAACTAACTTTTACAGAAAGCAGGAAATTCCCCGGTCTACTCTAAAGCCTAATTCTCGTGAACTCACTTCCTGTCTTAACCAATCACTTTCAATATACCGTTTGACCTCACTATGGATCTCCAAAGATACTAAACGTACTCTAGCACTAAGTTTTACAAAAAGTAGGAAATTCCCCGGTCTACTCTAGCGCCTAATTCCCGTGAACTCACTTCCTGTCTTAACCAATGACTTTCAATATACCGTTTGACCTTACTATGGATCTCCAAAAATACTAAACGTACTGTAGAACTAGCTTTTACAAAAAGCAAGAAATTCCGCGGACTACTCTAGAGCCTAATTCCCGTGAACTCACTTCCTGTCATAACCAATCACTTTCAATATACCGTTTTACCTTAATATGGATCTCCAAACATGCTAAACGTACTGTAGAACTAGTTTTTACAAAAAGCAAGAAATTCCACGGTCTACCCTAGAGCCTAATTCCCGTGAACTCACTTCCTGTCTTAACCAATGACTTTCAATATACCGTTTGACCTTACTATGGATCTCCAAAAATACTAAACGTACTGTAGAACTAGCTTTTACAAAAAGTAAGAAATTCCGCGGTCTACTCTAGAGCCTAATTCCCGTGAACTCACTTCCTGTCATAACCAATCACTTTCAATATACCGTTTTACCTTAATATGGATCTCCAAACATGCTAAACGTACTGTAGAACTAGTTTTTACAAAAAGCAAGAAATTCCACGGTCTACCCTAGAGCCTAATTCCCGTGAACTCACTTCCTGTCTTAACCATTCACTTTCAATATACCGTTTGACCTTCCTATGGATCTCCAAAGATGAACAGTTAAGAAGCACAAATCACATTATTAACCATGTACAATCACGTCAGGCGTTCTTAATTAGAGAGAATTCAGGTCACCGCAGTTAGGTTTGAATGGCACCGAATCTGCAGATTGTAAGGGACACGGAACAATAGTGAGTTCGTTCTGCATGTAATGCGTGCCTATTTCTGGGGGAGCTCGGAAACTGCCAATGCGAGTGTGAAGGCAGTTCTGGCACTGCCACTTGCCAACGAAGCGACATGGTCTCGCTATTCTTTATGAGAATTTCGTATTTCATTAAATTTTAATGTTCCAAAAGTGAGTTACTTTACATTTATTTTAAGTTTTTAAAACTACGTCTTTTGTTTCAATCATTATAGTGTTATCAGCATATACAAAAACGTACAGTGCAAGGGTGATCTGACGTTAACCCTTTCAAATTTAGGGAAATTATTTCCCACCCGACTATGGCATACATTTTGATTTTTAATTTCTAAACGTTACTTGATACCTCGAGTTATTTTAACGTATCAAGAAATATAATTTTTCCTTAAATACTTGGCAACACTTTTTTTCCCAACGTCATTTGCCTGACGTCAAAGTCAGTTCAAATGTTTCGTTCGTATTGCCTTGACGTGTTCTTCGTCTTCGTCTGATGATTCGTTTGTTGTAATTACTAAGTGAAATATTATGTCCGGTCGCGTTCATTGTTTAATCAATATATAAAAAAATGCCTTTTTGTATAAACATTTAAAAATTGTTTTTCTATTTTGATTAAATAGTATTTTTTTTTAAATGTTACCGATAAAAAATAAGAAATAACTTATTTTTTACCATAAATTGACGCTCCACTCGTACATGACATCTTATTTTCATTTATTCGTTAAATTCAAGTCAGTTAAGTCGGTGGCAACAACTAGTCATGCGTGCATTGCAGTGCAGTATGGGGAAATAATTTCCCACAAAAAAACCTATTTAACTCATGGTTTTTTTTTCAAAACAGTAACTAAATGTAAACGAAATCCGTTTTGAGATTTTCGATGTCTTCTGTAGCGCCGCGTTTGTTTAAGGGTTAAGAAAATAAATATTTTTATCTATCATTTAAAACGTATAAACAATTTTGTTAAAATTGTCTTACAATGTCACGCGAATTCTATTCATTCACGACTCTAATGCCTATAACGCTTTACTCCGAACTTAGCAAGAAAGCTTATTTACAACTTGTCAGGCTGAGAATACATGAAGATGGTTCTCGAAATGTCTCATACAATGTTCTCACCGAGAATGTAGAACGCGCTTTATTCAGTATTTCAATTAACCAGCAACTCGAGACGCATACCACTCGACAATTTGATTGAAACAATCAAATCTCGATGCGAAACAACGACGTTGAGTTATTAATCAATTGAGCGAATCCTGAGACGAGTCTTTAGATTGTATGCCGTTTGTGTCTAGATAATGGCCGTTTTGTATTGTCTTGTGTTTGAAAATCATTGTCATCATTACCGTTCATGATTCTCAGCCGCAAGACTGAATGTTGAACGTAGGCCTCCTCATAAATCACGTACCATTCATCTTTTTCATTTATTTAAAAACAAGTGTACCTCGCAGATTTCTGTTTGCCTGATTACAGGCGGTCGGTTATACGGAAAGCCAATAATAAGTTTCAGCTTAAAGTTGTTAATGGTTGACATTGCATGACTTTTCTGGTTTATCGGTTCTTTGACCATACGTCCTGTTCATTGCAACTTTACTTACTTTAGTAGATCAGCTATTGAAACGAAAGCCAGAAACATACCTGTAATTGAAAAAAATACACACTTTATTATAATATCCCACATACTTAATAATAATAATAATATATTAAAATAAAGATTGATAGGGAGTTTTAATTTAAGACTCCTAATGTTTTTTTAATAACTAAGGTATTTAGCATATGGAATATTTGTGTGTTGCCGTTTTAACTATTATCTATTCATCATTTAGGCAGTTTTTTAGATGCCAATTTCTACGTATAACGTAAGCCTTACTTACTGTTGAATTACGAGTGTAATGGTTAAAATAATCTAAAAAAACACATATGTGGGGGCTTTTACTTACTTTTCAGGGGGCTAACCATGTTAAAAGACATGGTTAGCCCCCTGAAAAGTACGACGGGCTATCTACCAAGACTTATTGCTAAGGGTTATAATTTTTAGCGTCTGAAAATCATAGCCCTTAGCAATAAGTCTCTTAATAACTGACTGGCCTGTTGGCGCAATGGCAGCGATCCTGCCTTTAGCGCCGGAGGTCGTGGATTCGATCCCCACCCATGACAAATATTTTGTGTGACGAACATCATGAGTGTTTGTTGTGGGTCTGGGTGTTATTATCTATATATGTAAGTATTTAGAAATATTTAAGTATATTATAAAAGCTCTGCTTAGTTTGGGGTCAGATGATCTTGGTGTAAATTGTCCCAGATATTTATTTATTTATTTATTTTATAACGTAATTTTGTCCTTCAGTTCTCATTCATTTAATTTACCACTGTTCAGTACATTTGCAATCGTGGTAATGTCTAGTTCCAGAATTGCTAACGATCCCGCGTGAATTCACGTCAAATCGAGCGCTAATCCCCGCCACCACAACTAGGTAGGTACCATTAATCCCAATCTCGAACGGAACTCGATTGACGGGAGATTTCGCTTTCATTTCTATCGCGGAAACCGTTGCGTTTTAAAAAAAGAATTTAAAACAAGCCGTTTGTTCAACAAACCGTGCACCGAGCACGTTTATCTGTTCACGCCCACCAACGACGATAATGTGCCGGCTGAATTACAATCGCAATGTAATGTGTCGGATTCGAGCGAAAAAGTTTAACAACATACAAACAGATATGCGCAGACTTACATCAGAATAGATGACGAGTGTTTAGTTCACGTGACAGTGCTCTTTTTTCGCCTCTGCGTAATTTAGTCCGCGCTCAACCGTTATGTCAACCAAATGCGAGTTTACTTGATCACACGTTACGAGCGCGTAAACGAGGATTTGCATAAAAAGAAGTTGTGTTGACGTGCCACCACAAATGCCTTCCCCATTTGCGTTTACGTGCTTAAAATTCCTGTCTTTGAACTAAATTTAAATCAAATTGAAAATTCCTAGCACTGAAGCGCTTTAGTGACGTCACAGTGAGCCTCAAGCACTGGCACGCTTGGTTTTCAATTCATTACGGATGTACAAGCGTTATCTATTTTCGTTTATGTACGTGCAGATATGTAATTGGGCGATAAATTGGCGGATGCTAGCCGCTTATCGGAGATCGTCATTTTTAGTTTAAAAGTGTAATAAGGACTGTATATTGTTAAAATATTGCCCACACGAACTGTTCTGTTCGAGTTTGATTAAAATACTCGTGACACAATCGTTTTTAGTAGGTTCATTTTTATATTACCATAATAATGGAACAAGTATTACTTTCTAGATTTTTTTAATAAAATAATTAAACATAATTTAACTAAGCGCAGCGTGAGACGCCCATCCGAAAGGTCGGACGGATGACCTGATGAAGGTCACAGGATTTCGGTGGCTTACCTACAAACTGTCATTTTGTATATCTATGGCTGATGCGAGCAATACATCTTATGGCTGCGAATGATGACGATGACAGGTAAAAAAACTTTATTTTAACTGTGAAAAATTGGTCATCATTTGTAATGGCGAATAACATTTGGCCCACTTTTGATTTCGATTTCATCCACTGAATAAAAATACTAGGTTTTTGTTGTTCAAAAGCATTTATCATTCATCACCTCATATCATTTGCGGAATACCCATTACCCAGTGGTAGACAGTATGATTAAGTTGCTGAAAATCATTGATTCGTTTGTTTATTATTACCTCAATGTTAAATTGCAGGTAAATTATTTGTTAAAGTGGACCAAAATCATCCATTAAGATTTAACAAATCTGTTCCAGTCTACTTCTACCGAATAGTCGTATTAGCTATAACATAGCTTTGATGCAATAATCCTATTTACCCTTGCAGCCTACTCGCTATAGGGCTGCTACAAAGCCATTGTATCAGTTAATACTCAATGTTACTACCTCCATCTTCATATTCTTTTATCATTTTAGTAAGTAGAGGTACTAGTTTTTGGGCAATACAAAACTTGTTTATTGTTAATGTTTGATAAATTAGATTTCTGTTTTTTTTATTAACTGTTTAATTATTTATTTATTTACGACTACAACTATTAAAAAGCAAAACCAAGATGACAAGATGGAACTGCAGTCAAATAAAGTAATTCGCAATTTGTTGTATTTGCCAACCTGTCAAAATCCTTGTTTAATAATCTGAAGCTACAGCTACTCCTTGTAGGAGTCTTAACTATAAGTTGAAAAAAGAAATCACCATTAGAAAAACTACGTTATCGGGACGCAATAAAAACTGCGTCTCATCACATTATCCCCACGAGATCGGTTTTACGCGTATAAAAAAAAAGTTACAATTCTAAATTGCACCCGTGCGTGTGAAGCCGGGGTTATAAATGAAATATACTTAACCTAAACTGAAAAGATAGGTTGTTTTTGTGACTTAATATGTAGACGTTAAGTCCTGCATGAAATAGCGAATTCTCAGCCCTATCCAATACGAATTATAACACAATCAGTCGGATTATCTGCAATTCGGAGCTGTTTGAATGGACACGGACGTGATATCGCATCAGATCACCGTTCCGTTGCTTGCGTCAATCACACGGAATCAATGCTAAACTCCTTATTCTGTGTAAGGCATCGTTCATAGAAGCGCATATTATCGCTCGCAACGCAATTTTGCATCGGTAAGTAAAAAAACGTAAAGGTGAAAAAAACAGTCGTCCAAAAAGACCCTAGAACTCTACGAAATCACATTAAAAATATTAAAATACAGGGTCACCATTTAACAGTATGAATCCATTATTGATACACAACACACCACATAGCTATTGGGTGAGATTTTCTACATTAGTAAATAGTTACCAATCTAGAACATCGAATGATAATAGAAGATGGCAAAGCAGCGATTAGCGTTGGCTTACCTGATGAAGGGTGCCAGCTATCGATGGTGGTACTAACCAGCCTCTCTAGAGATCAACGAAAGACATCCGTGGACGTCTTGCAATTATTAATTATAAAATGCAGCCATGTGTTGTAAACGAGCCCATGTCTGACGTAGCCTGAGCCATAGTAAAAGGATAGAAGTACGTTGTCTTCATACATACGCCCCGACCGCGGTTTATATGTGAGCGCGCCCGTACTGTGCCCGTTCCTACGCGCGTCGCACGCACACACTGATAAAATATAAGGTGAAATAGGGTAAGACAGTCGTGGCTGTGCCGTGCGTTTAAAAGTGATGCCGCGCACATCGACGCAACACTGAGCTGCCGCTTGAAATTTTTGTTTCGTGTGCGTGTACGACGTATGTACGTCCTATATTCGAGCTCAAAAATTGCTACAAAATAGAATGTATAACTAGGTATTGTAGTGTGTATTATCTCCTTTTACTATGCCTGAGCTTGATACAGCATCCTAACCTACCCACAAGTAGCTACGACACGCTAAAGGCATTGTCTCTGTTTGCTAACAGGATTAGCCAGGGAGCCTATGTGCTAAGAGTAAGTAGTACTTTAGATATCTTCGAAACGGTACGAGTGTGTTTTAATTTGAGAATTACTTTTACTGACGTAACAGTTCATATTATTACTTGGTAATGCTTAAATTTCAAATTGCAGCAAATACTGACTATTATTATAATAAGATTTAAAAATACATCAATACAAATAACCCACAGATACAGCAAACGAGAATAGTAAGTAAGTGCACCAAAAAGTAAGCGGAAAGTTATTCGGTTTTTTTTGTATAAATATAACAAACAAATCAACAAAATTTTAAACACCATTTACTTGATTCAAGAATAAAAAACAACAATATTTAGTCTACTTTTACTCCAATTAGGTTACATTGACTAATTAAAATGAAGGCAGAGAGAGTAAAAAAGAAAAAGGCAAGAGATATATTTAGTGGTCAGAGGAAACTACAAACAATTTGCAAGAACTACTCGTACAACATACCTTCACTCCACAATACTTCACAAGTATCTCACATCACAGTATAGATAGACTACCATATGCAACGTGCCAAAGTAGCTATATCAAATTACATCATGTCCACGTCTAAGTATCTCGTCTCCGTGTCATCTATACACGATCGTAATAATGGCTTCGGGGAATGATCAACGGGTGTCGGATTCCACTCCCGACTCGGATTAATGCTAACATGAATCTATCAAATCTATACACTGATTACTTTGACTGATAGTGATGACGGTTAGTTGAGACATTTGCAGGCATTGTTTTTGTGAAAAGAATGCTAAATGATACGGCCGTGGGCAAGGCACTCAGTGCAAGAGCCGTGAAGAAGTTACGATAGAATGAATGGACGCTTTAGGTTCATTTGGTCAACTTCCCAAAAGGACAACTTTTTTTTACAATTTAATTTAAAAATAATGTAGGGTAAAACTCGGTAATACGCCCCAGTTGACAAAACGCCCCACCCACCTAGCACGCACATTAAGAAAGCTACACAACACACGTATAGCGCGGCGAGTAGCCATCAGTCGCCAGATAACATGGCTGACGTGCACGCGTGGTTTATTACGCTCGGTTAAAAAATATTGATCAATTTAGTTTTTCGGTGAAGATACAATTTGTGGTAAGTTGCTTACATTTTTTCATGAATTCATACTCATTGTAGCTAAGTTAAATTGGTCTAAACTGTTGAAAATACACATAAATACACTTCATTATTCTCGTTCGCTCAGCGTTATAACCTTGAAATTGCGGCTTTGTCTTTGATGGGCGTTTTAAGAAGCAAATGTTACAATATGCCTCACTGCTGTTTATTTAAAACGCCCCAGTATTCAAATTACACAGAAACTATTTTAAATTGTATTTTTTTCAGAATATGTCTCGTTAATATGAACGTAAGACTCTTCGAGCTTCTTGGAGCTCAGAAGATTTGGATGAAGCAATGCGATGCGTACGAAGTAAAGAAATGGGAGTGAATCAAGCTTCAAGGCACTTCAATATTCCATCTCGAACCTTAAGAAAGCACCTTATAACAGGTAGATCAAAAGTGCCTCTTGGTCGTCATCCAGTATTTTCTACAGAGTATGAAAAAAAAGTTAGTTGCACACATAAAAAAACTAGAAAGAGTCGGATTTGCCCCCGAAAAAGAAAAAGACGTGAAAGAAATGGCTTTTCAGCTGGCCAATGTGACAGCACGAGAAAGAAAATCTAAGAAAAAAAACAGCAATTTAAAATTGATAGATGTATCCGAAGGTGAAATATCAAAAAATTACAGAGTAAACACAAATGAGAAAAATAAAACACTCGTAGCTTTGAAGAGAAAACCTGAAAATAAAAATAATTCAACAGATGAGGAAGATAGAACGGATGCATCTTCAGATGAAATTTTACATAACCGAGCTGAGAAATTTAAGCACTTTGAAGAAGCAAAGAAGAACAAACTAGCAAAGGTAAAGAGGGTCAGAAATAATGAAAAAGAAGAAGTCAAAAGAAGTAAATTAGATAAACTTACGATGGAAAGAAAAGCTGAGGAAAGCTCAACCAAAAAACAGAAAAGTATTTTATTCATCGTCTTCCGAAACAGACGACGAAAGCGACAATAGAACTGATATCTCTGAAGAAGAATTTTCGAGTATGGATGAAAATAAATGCATTGAATGCACAGAAAATTACTTCAAAACAAAGTCTTCTGAAGACTGGATCAAATGTTCGGCTTGTTCTGGGTGGTTACATGAGTTTTGTACCATGTACGGACGTTCCTGTAACAACTGTGGGCGGAAAGCTAAGAGAGGAGCTGTTAAAAGAAGCAATTTAAAAAATGAAAAATAATTTAGTTTTGTTTAACTATTTTTATGATGATTGTTAACTGATTTGATGTCAAAGTTTATCGAAAAGACTGTTATGTTTATCATTACTTAATGTAGAAGACTTTTTTTTTTGTGTAAATGTTTTAATTAGTTACTTAGAAGATTTTTTTTTATTGAAAGCTTTTGAAGATTTTTAAATCTTGCCTTAACATTGTGTTGTGTTTGTTTATTATTAAACTTTTGATAGATGTGGTTTTTCCCATGTTTTGGTTCAATTTATGTATGAATCTAAGTATACTGGGGCAATTTAAATTGCCTGGGGCATTTTATAAAACAAAAGAGGCGTATTAGGTGACATGTACCTGACAAAACGCCCCACTCCGTGTCTAAAAAATATAGCATTAAGTCTTTACCTATCGTTCCTATTACATTATGCTGTTGTCATATTATTGTCAACTAACCAAATAACGTCCTAAAATAAAAAAAATGATTATATTTATAATTACCTGACTTTTATTGAAGTTTTAAAAAAAGGGGGGCATATTACCAAGTTCTACCCTAAGTGCTTTCATCTGAAAGATTACGTTTTAAATTGAATTGTAGGAGGCCTTAAATTAATATCAATAACCTCAGAACGAAATTAAATAATCTTTTAAAAAGTTGTCCTTTTGGGAAAGTTGACCATATGAATCAAGATGGAATGGACTAAGGTGGACGGACTACCGAATACAGGTGGTAGAATTTCAGTAAATGCAGCTTCATCACCAGTGTTGGCCAACGAACTATCAAATAGCGGGCGAGTTACAGAAACAAGGGGTAGGTTAGACCTAGATTTATAAACATAAAACTAGCTAGATCTAACGGTCGCTACCGGTTCTATGCGCCTATGTTCAACAAAGAAAGATGATGATGAAAAACCATTTTCTACAGAAACTTAAATCACAGGACCTGAAACGGATACTTGATAATTTCACATGAATACTTAATATGTAGTTACACAGAGTTATAAAATGATGCAAAAGTATTAAAGTGAATAAAGAACATCGATACTAATAAAGACACTTTAACGAGCCGCGTTGGAAATTTTTGGGGGTATGTTCCGCAGTGTATTTCTAATGGTTGCGAATGATGTATGAATGTGTGTCCTGGGTGTAGATTCTGCACACAAACGACTTATAAACAGCCACTACAACATATGAATTTCAAATGAAAGAGTTATTCTTGGGCTAAAATTTCAATAAAGCAGTTTTCGCTAAATTTGTGTCAACTTCAATAATTTCCTATAACCTGCTCGTACTGTTGGCTTTTCAGCTAATCCAACTTAAGAACATCGTACACAAACCATTGACTTATAAATGAGTAAATATTGGCTTTCGTGATTCAGTGAACATCGTAAACAACGCTTCAGGCAAAATATAAGATTTCCCGAACAATGCCACGAATAAGAGGTTTTGTTTTGTGAGGAATCGGATTAATTACGAGTACGTAAGAATCGGATAATATCAGTTAATAGTTGATGTTGAAACTATAAAAAAGATATTATCACGTAACTTTAAAATATCTACTTACGAGTATTTGTTGGCTGACAAATATTCATGAATGCGTTTTGGAACTTATTTTGAAACTAAAAAGGTAGAATACTAACTCAAACTATAGGTATAGGTCGATAAGCAAAGCTGGCAACTTCACAGCAGTTAAAATTATCTAGACGACGCGGGCGAAGCCGCGGGCGGAAAGCTGGTACATATTGTATATGTTACAGTCAAAACTCATTATCAGTCAAAACCACTTTTGACCACAAAAATCAGTCAAAAATGGTTTTGATTGATGTCCTTAGTCAATAAAAGTTTTGACTGATGTCCTTAGTCAAATACAGTTTTGACTGATTTTCACAGTCAAAAATAGTTTTTACTGATTCTCACAGTCAAAAGTGGTTTTGACCGACGTTCATAGTCAAAAGTGGTTTTTCCTGACCTAAAGTTCAGACTATCGGTCAAAACTCATAAGAAAATTAATAACGTTAGTGAAAATTACCAGAATAAATGTTTATTATTTACCAGATCATTTCACATAGTTAAATTTAAAGTTTATAAATGAAGAAGAAGAAGAAGTGAAGTTTAAGTTTTTTATGAATATTATCAAACATTGTACGAGACCTGTGAACTGAAATCACGCAGAACGGTTTCTTTTTCAGGTAGAACCCATTTTATATTGTTAGTTCATTGCGTCCTATTACCCAATATTTTTGAAATAAAAAATGCCTTCGACCAACGTCCTTAGTTAAAACTACTTTTGACTGAAAAAAAACGGTTAAAAGTTGTTTTGACCGACGTCCTTAGTCAAAACTATTTTTGACAGATTTTAGAAGTCAAAGTGGTTTTGACCGAATAAGAGTTTTGACTGTAACATATATTTGCAACACATTTTTCTGATGATCTTTCAAAAGACATGACAAAGTAACAATTAAGCTACGAAACTTTTTCGTTCTCGTTTTCATTTCCCCATTTGTCTTAGAGGAGATCCCAAAATACAGCCACATAAATAATAAAGTCAGGTGCGAAAGCTATACATCACGCAATAAAGTCGTGCCGGTACACAACACGACCCATCAGAAACGCCATTAGATGCGTCAGTAATACAGATGCACGCAAATTAAATATACGTTAGGGATGCCACCTTGGTTTTTTATACTTTTGCATGTGTTTGTGCTTTTTATTCTGCTCTGAGGTTTTTGAAAAACAATCAAAAATTTAAATTAATGGCTGCCACATTTGCCTTCACAGGTTTTCACAATCAGAGTTAAAAATAATTTAACTCTAAAACGCCAAAATGACAGTTAAGTCACGGAACTAACACTCCCCACGTTGTTCACTAAGAACTGTGTTTTATTATTTATAACATCAGTAGTTAATCCAAACCTCCCCTAAGCGGTATACGGTTACACTTAATATTTAATTGTATCGACCACATCGTCGCATTGTTAGTATAAAGTGGAACGGGAATCCATTCATCGGTCCTTTCATCGAGGATAATCTGATTGTATCGAAGTAAAGGTATCGCACGAAATGAGATACTTTATTTATCTAGGAACAAGCCACATAAAGTAACCGACCGAAAAAACATCCGACAAAAAAATCAATCAGAAGCGCGCAGTCAACGGCCGACACGAATATCAATATTGGCGATATCGCGACAGATTCGCCGCGGTAACAAGCGGGCTCGCTGACAAAACAAATTTACATAAATCCCGACGAATCCGTAAAAATGACGCACGACAGACGAGCCGATAAGCTTCGGATATCATTAGCCAGGCGCGGGCCGATGCAATCACTCACTTGTGGGGCCCCGTCGACCCGTCCCGTAAAAAAAGTCCCAAATATCAATCTTCCTTTCCTTCCTTATACCCAAATCGAAACTGGGATTTGCGCGCGAAACAGCTATTACTTTTCGAATTTTGAGAGCAAGCGAACAAAACAGTACTGCTTTTCGATTTTTAAAGCAAGTAAAATATTTTTAATTTAATTCCAATCGTCTCTTTCTACTGAGGGGGGATTTCATAACACTGAACTTCTGTGACGACGCGACTTCAGTCGTATTCTTTTATTTCGTCGTTGGCGTAGCACAATCAAACTGGATGCTTCTTAGTGGATTTTCCGGCTATTCTCATTCGCGCTTGCAGTTCGAAAAGGCATTCCATATATTGCAGAAGCGAGTTTCTTCTCGCTAAACAGCTTTGGTTCTCGATCGCTTTTATTGGATTATCGTCGTTACAATCTATCAGCGTTAGACTGAAATTATCCTCGGCTCTGTGCTGGGGAAATAAAAAAAGAATTGAAATGTTTATTGGTCGCCTTTTACAGCCTGATCATGATTTCGCAGAAGTCGTGTCTTTGATAAAGATAAGTATACTTATAGAGGTTAGATTATAATTTAAAATTTGGGTGACCAACGATCTTCCATAACTACGTATTTGACCTTTAGCGGCCGGTCGGCCTTTCTGTGTCAAGAGTCAAGACTCGCGGTGCTAGTCGAAAAAATTTGCATCCTATTCTGAATATCTAAAATTGCCATTTGGAAAGGTGTGCGCTTTCACCAAAATAGTGCATCTAGGTTAACGTTAAAACGTTGAATGTACAAAATACGATAAATTTTACTTTTAATTTTACTTCGCTTTGTGGAATTCATTTCGGTGGTTTTGGTGAACTGTTGTGGTGCACTTTAACAAGTCTTTTTTTAATATTTTTGGTTTGAATCGTTTTTTATTATTGTACATTATTCCATATCAATTGTTATTAGTTGCGATAGCCAAATATAAGGCATGCTACAAGCTTTTTAAGGTTTCTGCGCTCGTTCTAATCCGGCACCGAAAGTTATTTATAGCTATTAGCAATTTTAACTAAAAGTAAAGTAAAGTAATATTTATTTTCAAAAATATTTACAAGTTTGCCTCATATCTAGCGGGCTTTGCAATAAGCAATGCTTGTATCGCAACGTCCATACACGAAATTACAAACAAAAGTTGGTAAGGGACACAGCTAAAGTGACAGATTAAAAAAAAAAAACATTAATTAAGCTAGGATCAAAGCAGTACTGTAATGAAGTAGTGTTTGGACATGTTGTGTGGTGTGTGTTAGGATATGCGTGTATGTGAGTATGTTTGTGAGTGAATATAGTAGATATGTGCATGAGTGTGCGTGAATGTGCTGTGAAGTGTGATGTGAAGCATAATGAGTTACATTTTAACAAGTTTTCTGTGTCCGTGTAGTTCAAATTCATGAGCCATGACGTGAGTACTTCTTTTACTTTACTGGTTGGTAGACTCCTAATATCTAATTTACGACATAAAGTATTATCATAACATAATGTAGGTTGAATGTAAAACGTAGAGAGAAAAGTAGACTTCCACTAATATTACTGATACCAACAAGCTATTGTATTAATTAATTATCTTTTTGGATAAATGACTACATAACAGTCAGTCGATGTACCAGATGCGGTAAATGGTATTGTGGTTTTAATTGTGTCTACTTTGTCGACTGAAGACGTGTAAAACAAGTATCAGTAAACCTTGACAATGGTCAAAGTGTAATTTATAGTAAGTATGAAACGTCTCCTATAACAAAAAAGGAGACGTTTCTAGATCTGAAATAAGTTGTAGGACCCATCTATTTTAATTGTTGATCAACGTTCTAAAGTAAACTAGCCAATCTCATTAAAGAAAACAAGGCACGGAGACGGGTACCGATCATCCATTCTAGTAAGAGGCATTAGCAAGTTCGATGCACATCGAAGAGGCCATCTCCGGAAGGGGGAGGCAGGCTGCGACGAGGGGGGAAGTGGAAAGGTCAACCAGCAGGTTGCCTCACCGGAATGTTCGCCTCTACGCGATCTTCCCCAGCTATTAAATGTGACGACCTCTCAATAAATTGGCTTATGCAATGTGACAGGTTTATTATTAGGCTCGCGTATCTGAGGAGATTCTTTGGATTTACAAATTCTGAATCGAATAAAGTTGCGTACAAGATTGTGCATGTTCAGAAACTGTTGGCGGTAACGATAGTTAAGGTATTTTAATGCTGGCTAAGAAGGTCTCTTTTTATTGCCTAATAGGCTGACATTTGATCACAATCACAAACAAGCTGGCATTACAAACGCCTATTTACATTCATCTTGTGGTTGCAATACTTCAAAGAACCACTTGCGCAGAAAGTATGCTTTACTCCTAAGCTGCTCAAATTATGAAAGAGTTACCTAACAGTTCACTTGTTTAGCTGAAATTAAATGAAAAGCCTATCTGGATCTTAAGGTTATGTATATGATCTTATGCTAAAAAGGTGCTGAAGGTTCTAGGTCATGTAATTACCTTCACATTTCTTGGTATACAAACAGACAGGCATTGCAAAAGATTTGTAACTGACAAGCCATTATTGAACACAAAGAAATGGGCAGGGTGATTATGTTCTTATTGTAGACGTGCTTCGGCGAAATGTAGATGAGTCGCATACAAAATGAGTTTGTGGTTTCCCGCAAAACCAAAGACAATTATTAACAAACATAGATTACCATTTTGTGTATAGACGAAGTGTCTTTTGTTCGCTTTGATAACTCATAATTTGGACATAATTTAGTATTTCGAATTATCTATCAAGACAATATGAATGGACATTATTATGATAAAACTAGATATATTTTTAATGCTATCCTATCCACATATCCAATAACATACTAGTCAGTGATCGCTAGTTAGTGAAAATATGTATTATTATTATTTTTATTCATTTTGTATTTTTTCTGATAACAAGTCTATTAATATTGAATTTCTTACTTATATATGTAAATTTTGTAGGATATTTACAACGGAGAAACATAAGCAAATAAAGCTTAATCCTACTTATTCCACATTTCAGAGAATTGTGATAAGTAGGTACACAAAAACTTTGCAAACCAATATTTGCGTTTTTTGTTTGAAGCATTATAAGAACTGAATAAAAAGTATAATTCTTTCTAGCTCGGTTTTGTGGGACTAAGTTATTATAACATATTATGTGGAGATATTATATCTTACAGCCTTATACATCTTGTATTATCGTAATCATCGCCCAAATCCTTATTCCACTCATATGTGTTCCGAAACTCAATACTTTGTCCAATGAAATGACCCGACACTAAAAACACTATCTAAATAAGTCCCAGTTAACTTAGTCTCATGTGTACGCAAAAAGATTGAGCAATAAAACAAATAAATTGCACATCTGTCTTTACACGAGTTTACGACGTGAACCTGCGACCTCGCTAAATAAACACAACACCGGTCATCCTCTTGTCATGTACCGTAAGGCGATTACCCCATTTGGGTCCTATTGTGGGCTTTGTGAGCTCAATAATCATTACAGTCTAAGTCTTATAACTAGGACTCAGAGAATGAATTTGAATGTACTAGTTCAAACTAACAATGAGTGATTTATGACACAATCGCTATTCGTACGGTCATCAAATATGTGCACGTTAATGTTTCTAATTTGGTCAACCAAATTGGTCCTAACTGTTGTGTCTGGAAATAACTATGCTAGGTAAAGGTTACGCTATTTTCATCACTATTACAATCACACTAGTTAAACTCTCGATTTGATTAAGAAAATAATTAAGGTAATCGCTTGTGATAAAGAAAACATACATTTTAGTAGGTAAATGAAGAATACCTTGGCTCATTTCACTACACGGCTGATGTGGCCATCAATATGTTGGTCAAAAAACTTGACCATAACTCATTGAGGCTCGAATCTATTCAATTTGTGTCAGTCGTAAAAATAACTCAGCTTCCGGACCCCTTGCATCTCAACCACTGCAAAATACTAGGAGTCAATTTGAGTCAGTCGTAAAAACAACTCAGCTTCCGGACCCCTTGCATCTCAACCACTGCAAAATACTAGGAGTCAATTTGAGTCAGTCGTAAAAACAACTCAGCTTCCGGACCCCTTGCATCTCAACCACTGCAAAATACTAGGATGTTCAAATATTTTTCTCGGAATACAACCAGTAGTGCTGGAAGCCAGCACATAGTTGAATGCTAATGTGGATTCTTACTGATACTCGTTTTGAATGACGTAATTCCAGGGCTATGTTGTTTCTTGCTGGTTCTATGTGTACTGTCATTCAGTTCCGCATTTCTATTGAATCTTCTCATCTTTATCATATTATGGTGCTGGTGAAAAACATCATTTGCGTATTTTTTGATACATTAGACGTCTTATGAAACATAAATCACCTTCAATAGAATCAATCAATGAGTTTCACAACTACTTAATTTTGATTAAAGAGTACCTAAATATTGCTGAAAATATCACAAGCTGTGCATATTTGTAAAGGCAAATAAATAACTATAGTAAATACAATGTTATAAATGCTTGTTGTACTCGTTTGTCAGCAAACCCAAAGAATAAACATTTTTCTACTAATCATCATTTCAGCCGAACGACGCCCACTGCTGGGCATAGGCCTCCCCCAAGGATCTCCACAACGATCGGTCCTGCGCTGTCCGCATCCAGCGGCTTCCCGCGACCTTGACCAGATCGTCGGTCCACCTTGTAGAGGGCCTGCCCACGGAATGTTTTTTTTCTACTAATAATAATGCGGAATGGAATATTTATGGTATTGTAACTTTTATGGTCACTAACATTACAATAGGTATTATAGTTCGGGATTTCTACCGTGTACCTTTTTTTCGAATTTCCGATTTGGTGAAACTGTTGCAAGTGCCATGATAACGGAGTAAGAGCAACTGAAGATCTTGCGGGTTACTCCGTGATCATGGCACTAGCAACAGTGCCGAACTATCGGACACTCGAAAACAAAAAGGTCCACGGTAGAAATCCCATAACTAACAGCTATTCTAATGAAATGATTATTCTGGTAAATCTGACTTCCATTGAACAAGAAAGCGCATGTCCATCTTTATTTTAGACTATACAACGTCTACCTGCTTTAAATATTAAAGAGGAGTCTCCATTTTTTTGAGAATAGAAACTTGAGCTACAAAATTCAAATTACTTCCACCAAGTGCACCTTTCATGGTACGTTACCCTAAGATAACGCGCTAAAATGGCTATCTACGCGCTGTTAAACTTGATTCTGGCTTTTATTGTCTTGTCTTGTACATACTTCAGGTGTTTAAGATGTGTTTACTGGTTTGAATGACTGATATTTTTTATGCCTCTTCATTTCATGGCCTTAAGAAAACCGTTTGTGTCCAAAAATACTAAAACTGTATATTCATTTAAAACTTAATTAAATTTTAATATACATGTTCATATTAAAAGTATCTTCTAAATTGCGACACATGAAATACAAAAAGCAAGGACCACATAGCGTGGAAAAGAGCTTTACTATACGCACAGTAATACGTTTTTTTTTTAACTTAATTGCATTTTTTTCGTTTGCGATTTTGAGTCTTATTATCGATGTATCAAAAATAACATCGATTTGATAAACAGGGAAATTGAACAAACAGGTTTCAATTTTGTTACAAATACTAATTTAGTTTTCTTCACATTAGCATACATCATCTATAAAATGGTTTGGTTTATTTGTGTAAAATTCAACATGTACTGATTTATATATAACTGATCAAACTGTGAAGTTTTCCCACGTGATTCTCATATACCCCCACCTTCCTCATTCTATTACTGGATTCATTCATTGTTACTCTCGACCAATAAGATTGGCATTCCCTAGCGCAGTCTACTAAATTATTTTGCTTTGCTATCGGAATACCATTTCTGGTTGGATTGTCGTGGGAAAGGAAATCATTATTTATGTACTTGATCTTTTACCTTTTGTTTTGTTACAACAGTTCATTTAATTTCGGAGGACAGGATTAGAAGATCTTGACGTATTATTTACGAATGCACCGCTTCTGGAACATATTATTCAGGAAGTTATTTTACCTTAAACCATGCTTTGCACTAAAGTGTTGTCAGAATATGTTACAAAGAAATATGTTTATGTCTATAGTAATATTCAGCGAACAAACATCGTTATTTTTTATTTTTTATTCTATAAAATCATTTTTGTGATCTTTATATTTCCGATAAACTTCACAAAGCTTACAAAGGTGCATGTTGTTGTTGTGACTATGTTTGGCTTTCATATATACAATAACGGATTAAATGAATAGTTTATCTCAACAAAATGAATAGTTTATCCTTAAAAGGCACAAACAGTACAACTCGTGGCATCTAATAAATTATTTCGTCCTGCTATCGAGATTCTAACCGACGGATTTATCCGTCAGGATCCGTGTGAATGCGGACGCCATGTCGCATCTAATTCCGTACCTGTGAGACGCCCACATTCAGAGCATACCTACCTAATGGTGAATTAAAATAGATGCTTAAATATTTTATTTGGTGATAAGAAGTCAATTGGTTGAGAATATTTTTATTTATTTGATTGTTTTTAATGACTGGTTGGCGCAATCCGGTTTCCGGAGTGTTTGTTAAGAACCAATAGAATCGCGAAGCTAGGTGAATGAAACAATTCTATTGGTTTATAACACACACATGCCCAGCAACGCATCCTTGCACATCTCTGATAGAAACGCATTCTTACCGCCGGAGTGATAATAGGTTTGATCCCCACTCACGACAAACATTTTTGTGACGAACATTTGTGTTTGTTATGTATGGGTGTTTTATCTATTTAAGTATATTTATCAGTCTCGGACAAAGATGATCCTAGTTTAATTTGTCCCGGATATTCATTTATTATTTATTAAACAACAACGGTACAAAGACAAAAGCATAGCAATTTTCACATTCTCAACATCAAGCCATTTGAGTTGACACCGAAAGGGAATAGCTGCCGAAGGAAAGTATCCACTTACAATCCAATTATTTTCATAGTTTCTATTGACAGGAATGCTTGAAGATTTTCAGATTGTCTCTTCTCATCATCTTACCCTATTAAGATTATATTTTATCATCTTTTCATATCAATCAGTATGCGTAAGATAAGATAAGCCAAGCAGTAAAAGCTGATACCACTCACCTGTTGTCTTAAGCGGAACTTCCACCTAGCTCGTAACGGTGTCTAATCCCATAAAATAGCCTCATACTAGATGACCGGATAGTCGCTCATATTTCATTATACACTTAGACTAATGGGCAAACTAGGCAGGATGACATCGCGTGGTCACATAGCCTTCATAGACTAGGGGCCAGCCATCACTTTCAACCAACGGTTTCCGAAAGGATGAATGATGTGCAAGTTTACGTGTAATGTACAAAGTTTACACTATAAGATAAGCAGGATTGGTATTGTATACTTAGTACTTTTTTAAACTTATTGATTTGTACGTAGTGCAAGTATATTACGTGTTTTATACAAAATTTAGTATTGTTATCATAATAATTCACCGTCAAGTAACGTGTATCTGGTAATAGTTAATTTTGGAACTAGTACGGTATTATAAATATAAACTTTTAATTAATAATCTTAAGCCTGTCTGTTTGACGCTTATGACTTTGACATACTCGTCACTTCACATTTAACATCGAACTTTTACGTAGCGGTCATTTATGAACCGTTACAGTGGTAAATATATTATGTAAGGTCTTCACATTGTGGTTGATTGCATCCAGGTAAGATCTGTCAGATGTCTTTACAATTTTCACCTTATTATTTTGTAACTGCAATGATTATGCCATACTAATAACCATAATTACTCGTGCACTAAGAATGAAAAGGTTTTTTCACCTTATTATTTTGTAACTGCAATGATTATGCCATACTAATAACCATAATTACTCGTGCACTAAGAATGAAAAGGTTAAAACAGTCAATCACCATTTTTTTTGTAATTGTTGTTTAAAAAGTTACAAAGTCAAGGACAATTTTTTTTCCAAATCAGGGGAGTTTGAAACGTCAAATATTTTATAACCATAACCCTTCTGGTCTCTTAAGCTAACTAGTTAACGATCGACGCAGGTGATGAGCTATTGTTAATAAACCACACTATGCTAATTCTGGTTACGATGTGCATTAAATATCATTATCGGTTATGATCGAGTATCCGCTATTACGGCTTTATTTTACGAGTACCGATTACCCAGTTGATCATGTTAAGTAAATAAATATCATACCTATCATTTGTGATCACCAACCCGGATTTGCCAAGCGTGATGATTAAGCCAACACCCATCAATTGTAGCGATGACTTGATTTCGATGATGAAGGCCTTTGCCCAGCAGTGGGACAGTATATAGGCTAATTACTTTACTTTACTTTACTTCACATACCTATAAGTGTTTTAACGGCGAAGATCAAAATTTGTAAGTAGAAGAAAAATGTGTAAATGAACTTTTTCTTCCTTAAGCTTTCACACTATAAAGTAACGATTATTTCAAGTCAAGCAAAAGTAAGGAAGCAGAAAAACGCAATGACTATTAGAACTATCACATTTATATAACGATTTATTCCATCTATTAACGGCACAAAAGAACAATCATTAACACAAGTTACCTTATCTGATCCACTGACAGCACTAAAAATACTAAGCCTTATAAATACCAACACCATACCCATATAAAGCGA
Source organism: Udea olivalis (assembly GCA_947369235.1). Taxonomy (NCBI): domain Eukaryota; kingdom Metazoa; phylum Arthropoda; class Insecta; order Lepidoptera; family Crambidae; genus Udea; species Udea olivalis. The sequence goes on from OX376351.1 coordinate 14,579,651, forward strand.
GGTTGTTTGAAATATCTGTACCTACTCATTTTAATTTAACCTCTACAAAAGATGTTGCTAACGATAGATTTGGAGTCTTGGTCTCAGTAAATGACCTTTGTACTCTGACACGACCAGCTTTGGCATATTAAAACTAAGCCAGATTGCCTTAACTAGGAGAAGGTGTGACCGGACATGTTGTATCTTCTCCAAGGCGTTACCTCAGGCGTTACCTATACTTGAAGCAACACGAATGGCTTTTAATCACGCAGCAACACATCTTGTCGCCACATCAAACGGTATTCTCTTGATCAAAGTACCAACGACATGTTGAGAACATGACACAAGATATCTTGTGTTCCATTGTCAAGTCACGTGATCCCAAAGATTAGTTTAGTATTGATCAATGTAAACCCGGCTTTAAACATTGCAATATCTACAGCGACCTTTATCTACCTTCGCAATAGGGACAGCTCACACACCTGAGCATAAATTACTTGTAAAGTACAAATTTGCCAATAATATGACAACGATGACAAAAATTTTCTTGTTTAGGAATAAGATTTAAAATATTTATTAGCCAACATAGCTCAATGTAGGTACTCAATTCTACCCTTAACAAGGTATATATTTTTTAATTTTATTGCGGTTTAGCGCAATAAATATATACGGTAATTCTGTACACAAGTCTCTTCATCAGGAGAATGTGTTTCTCCTCTACAATTTTATGAATGTGATGTATGTTTTGCTGTTGGTGTACCTTAATAAATAAAAATGAAATTAGACTATCCATAATTCATAAATAGTAGCGATGACTTGATTTCAATGACGTACCATTTTGCTCGGCAGTAGAATACTCGTAGTTCGCTGGTTTGTACAAAAAAAATAGAGGTTACGTGAAGCGACTAAAAGATAAAAGGAAAAAGCCCAACAATTTTTTTAATACACTAAACAACACATGGCCTAAAAAACTCTCAGAAGCTCGTGTTACAACGTCGAAGTGGATTAATGCATGCAATTGTTTAATACAATTCGCTATTCGCCTATAAATAATACCCGATCGCCATTGATTTGTGAGCCCATCAATTCCGTTGTGATGAATAAGCGAGTTTGTTTTAAGTTATTAGATACGGATTTCGCTAGATTGATGGGTATTTTTTACGATTAGCAAAATATATTTTCTATTTATTTTGGAATATTTATGAAGTCCAGCCTGGTGTACTAATTGTAGAATGCAGATAACACAATTTGATGATCCTATAGCTATTGTAAGTGATTGTAAAGATTATCGAAAGCAATAATATTTATTTCAGATGTTCAAAGGTGGATGGAATAACGTTGGTTTGCACGAAAAAAACACTAGATGAATTACCAGGAGAGCAGCCAAGCATCTTTATCAGTTTAGTAGATAGTGTTAGTGGCACCCGCTGTGGGTTCGAGAGTGCTAAAGTACATCATTCGCAATTATTACAACCAATGTATATTTGAGACTGCTTATAGTCTTAATTGGTAATCAAATTTACTTTATTAGCACTTCTACTCAAAAGCACTGATGTAACATACTTTATCGATAAGTTAGTGTTTACTTCCAATTGATTTGACTTATTAGAATGTATGCTATTGTCTGTTGTTACGTCTGTTTTGTTATAATAATCGTTTTAACAAATAATTCCAGTCATTCAAAAACCTAACAGCTACTGTTAGGTTAGGTGCGTTCAATTTGTTCCCTGCGGTTAGGGGAGTAGAATACTACCGAGGATGACGGTAACGTGCGTCTTTGGACACAGCTCCTCCCGAGGCTGGCTACCAGGCGGCCTTACGCGTCGAAGTGTCCTGCGAGGAGTCTCTCTCTTGTTGGGGATCCCGGGTCCCTTCCATTCTGCGCCGAAGATGACCACCGTCAGGTTTTAGTGGGTAAGGGTCTCTATTTTCCCAGGAGTTCCGAGTCCCACATATCCCAGGTATCCTGAACCCAGGGCCTTGGGAATGCCTAAATGCATTTTCCGACGCAAAAAAAAGGTGCGTTCAATTTGTAGTTAAGAAGAAACCGGCTCATTCTCAAAGACCAATAATTTGAAAAGTTTTTGGTGAAACAATTGCACCTACAAGTCGCACCATTACACTAACTTCTAACTCACGATTGCTGGCATCAGTGATTATTTAGAAAGTCTCAAAGGTGTGGTGTTTGAAATGCAAGCGCATCTCCGAGTTCATATGCCGCCTCTGCTATTGCACAATAGGTTGCATAAGGTTTGACTGTATGCTTATAAAAATTGGCGTTGTAATGTTGATTGATGTCATTGTTGGTAGTGGCTTTAACGTAAAATATGAGATAAATAATGGAGTTCTGTAAAATTTGACGAGCATCGCTTGATCTGTTTCGTATATTGAAACGAAAATAGTAAAAGTTCTGAGTTAGACAAAGGTTTCTCTCGTAAATATGGACTGTATTTATTTCAACATATAACATCATTAATGATAAACGTGTTCCAGCTCTAATTCATTACTAAAGAAAAGGAGCTGTAAAAAAAATTATTAATGAGAGCTTTGTTTATGAAATAAGTACGTAAGTAATTAACTATTCCGAGTGTTAATAAAAGAGCGTCGATATTTAAGGGCAGATACCCTGATTCAAATTATTGATTTTGTTGAGCAACACATGTTTATTATTAGAAACATGTCAAAACTTCTGACGATCCTTAATGGGTAGGTAACTAAAGGTCTATTCATTTGTCATGTCTGCATTATTAATGTTTCAGTTAAAGACTATTGATATTTATCATTGTTGTAATTTCAAAGTCAGCTTGACCAAAACCTTAACTTTAACATTGTTTTGTTTCAAAAATTATTACATCCGTTTTCGTTTTTCCTTTTGTTTCTTAAGCCTCAGAAAAGCATCCCGAGTTCTAACATCATGAAAAAACTTGCTGGGAGAATCAGTGGGTTTTCACATCAACGTTTGAACGGGAATGGTAGCCGATCGTACATTAAAAACTTGTAAATGAAAAAGGAAATAGCTTTCCTGTACATAAAGCTATAGTATGAATGTATGTTCGTTACTCTTTCACGCAAACACTTCGATTTGACGACTGCTACAGTACTGTCAGTTCGATTTGACTTATCGTTGCGATTTGTTGTTGTCAAAGTGAGATCTTTTGACAACCTCGTTCAGCTAAAACCGCTATAAAGAAGAAATTCTCACAGAGTGTAATTCCAGAAAGCAAAAATCAATGCCAATATTTACAAAATAGTATCAATATAATATCAAAATACAGTAACAGTAAAAAAAGTGGTTTTAAGCAAAGCAAACTAGTTTTTATGAACAAGTGCAATAACCCTAATACCCAACGACAGATCCGCTAGCGCTAGGTTAATCCAAAACCTGCTTCGAAGACCAGACGGTTGACTGCATCCGTCACGTAACTAGTTCGAACTGGTTATCATGATACAGTGCGGTTACCAGAAGCAAAAACTTAAACAGATGAGGCGAGTGTATTTACTTCACTTGTCAAAAGGAATTGCTATGCTCTTCTTCCGATGCTAAATCAGTTAGTCCGTGTTTTACCGTTACGGAAACGGATGTCAATCTCAAGAAGATTTGTATAGATCATTCCTCTGTTAAAGAGCTCGATTAAATTCGATTGATAGATATCCTCAAAATTGTCACTTTTAGTTTTTTATTTTATTTAACATTAAAAACTGATAAAAAAATTGTTATCGTCTGTATGAAGAACTCACGTTATCTTTTTCGAATTATGTCTGCGTCGGTTACTGCAAATCTGATTTTAAGGGTAACTCGATGCCTCAGGACAGTTTACTTTGAATATGGTTATATCGCTGGGAATCACAATATTGGAATTATTCGTTCAATACGTTGAGTACATATCATTTGTATTCAACGTTTGACAGATATTGATAATTTCCTTTTGCCAAAGCCACGTCATGCTGTCAAACTCACAAGTGGCGCGAATTGAGGGACAGACGCACCATCTGTTGGCAGTAGGTGTACTTACTTTGGATATCGAAAGGGGTAAAACATAATAATTTATCTTTCTATAAGTACACTAATCAGTATCAATGGAGGAATTGGACACAAATAAGAACTTCGATGTTTCACTTTTAGTTCATAAACGTTGAAAAAACACATTGTATAAATACGAGGGCGGGTCAATAAGTCCGTGACTTTTTCAATTTCTGACCTCTTTACTGAAAAAGCAATACCACTTCTGTCAACAGGTATCTGTCAGTTGACTCCTATCAAAATTTTAACTTGCTGCATCAGTTATTTTGTGTTTGACAGCTATCTTTATCAGACTATCCAGTAATTTGAGGAAAAAATGGAAAAAAGCGAATTTCGTGTGCTTTAGTTTTTGCGAAAAAAAACCATTACCGCGACCAAGGCTAAGCTTGATAAATACTATGGGGACTCTGCACCATCGATTTAAATGGTAAAAAAGTGGTTTACTGAATTTCGTTGTGTCCGTACAAGCACTGAAGATGCCGAACGTCCTGGACGCCCAGTTGAGGTCTTTACACCCGAAACAATCGAAAAAATTCACGATATGGTGTTGGCCGACCGAAGATTGAAAGTGCAAGAGATTGTGGAAGCCGTAGGGATCTCGCATGGCTCAGTGGTTTCAATTTTGAATGATCACTTGGGCATGAGAAAGCTTTCCGCAAGATGGGTGCCGCGTTTGCTCACAGTCGACCACAAACGCAATCGTGTAACAACTTCACAGTAAGGTTTGGCGTTGTTTAATCGCAATATGGAGGAGTTTTTGCGCCGTTTTGTAACCGTGGACGAAACATGGATCCATCGCAACACACCAGAGATCAAACAACAGTCAAAACAGTGGGTTTCTAAGGGTGAATCGGCGCCAAAGATGGCCAAGGTGGGTTTGTCAGCCAATAAAGTTATGGCGACTGTTTTTTGGGATGCACGTGGGATAATCCACATTAACTACCTTCAAAAGGGAAGAACAATCAATGGGGAATATTATGCCAACTTATTGGACCGCTTCAATGACGATTTGAAAAAAAACCGACCTCATTTGGCCAAGAAAAAAGTTCTTTTCAACCAAGACAATGCAAGGGTGCACACATGTGCAGTTGCCATGACAAAAATCCATGAATTGGGCTATAAATTAAAAAAAATAGAAAAACATTTATTAACTTTATGGACATCGTTACATTTATAAAATAAACACAAAAGAAGTAGGCATTAACAACAAAACATATAGGTAACAGGAAAAAAAAAGATCATACCATCAGACAGTGGTGTCCCGATGCCCAAAAAGACAAATGGACCTCACTCAGCATATAGCCTGGGCTTTATGGGCCCAGGCGCTGATTTTCAGTAGGCCCAGACTGAGATGACGCACGGACATTTGTGGCGGACATCCGTGTGTGCATATACGTATAAGTATCATAAATACTATAGTAATTGCTCCCTCATCCGCCCTATTCTCCAGATTTGGCTCCGAGTGACTACTTGTTCCCAAACCTGAAGAAATGGCTTGGTGGAATAAGATTTGACTCCAATGATGAAGTCATCTTGCAAACAAAGGCCTATTTTGAGGACCTCGACAAATCATATTTTTTGGAAGGGATAAAAAAATTGGAGAAGCGTTGGACAAAGTGTATAGAGCTCAAGGAAGACTACGTTAACAAATAAAATGATTTATTTATCAAAAAATCTGTGTTTTATTCCAAAAGTCACGGAATTATTGACCCGCCCTCGTATAAACGTCAAGGTCCATGTTTTAATAAAGTACTTGTTTTCTAAAAACCACAATGGGAAATCCTATCATTCTTCGAAGAAACTGTTTGTTAATCAAAATAGTGGCAGGCACTCGTGAAAATCATATCATCGTTCAGTTAAGATACAATTTGTGTTACCTTCAAACACTAATCAACATAGGCAAAGCAATTATCTAAAGAAATTTGAAATAATTTGGCCCACTTGCTTGCTTATTAGTGTGACGCAAAACCGTTTTTTTTTAATTTGGCATACCTTTTTTCTATAGTTTGGCGATTGCTGGGATTAGTTATGGCAAATGGCAAAAGCATGGCATCCGGATATTTGCTATAATAGCTATTGCTATTGATGGCACCAACTTTTCAGTTGGTTTAGCTCCTACAGCGCAACGTCGTGAGTTTGATCAGGAAACTTTGCAAAATTAATCAGGGTTATCAATTTTAGGGGTCAGAAAATTATTGGTGTAGGTAATGAAGGTCCCAGTTTATTTTGCCAACTTATTTAAAAACACATTCAAGCAAAATGACGTAGATTTAATAAAGGAAAATAATTGTTATTTCATAACGAGTATTAATATTTGTAACACGTAAACAACCGCAAGTTGAAGGAGTCAAATCAAACAACTCCTAACCCCATTTTCTCATTTCCCTTGTTATTTCGTAATTACTAATTCATGCCTCCGTAGCAATATCAATCGCAATAAGTATATCATATACAGGCTTTCTAATTATCCGCAGACACATAGATTGAGTTTCCTCAAAACAAACTGGAGTTTAATATCCGAGATTGAAAGTTAATTACATTTTCACTTTTCCCAATTGGCGCACCAATTGCTGGAGAAATTAATACAAACATTCGGTAGGAAAATTTACGAATTTCTCGCAACGCCGAAAAGTTGAAAAGCTCACCTGTCTAGATTCGATTAGATAAATCCTTTATTAATTGGATCATCATTTAGCTCAAAAATAGATTTACGGTTTTAGCAGCTTTGTCTGGGACTAGGATTTCATCTTTGATTACAAATAAAGAGTCAAGAATGGCTCTTTGTAAACTTCCATGTATTTGATAGTTATCTGTTCATTTCAAGTCAATATTTTAATGATAGATTAAATTAATAGTTTTAAGAATTACGTATGCTGTAAGTCTGAAGGTAAGATATATTGGCAAAATATATCGAAGTAAAATAAAAACAAAAGCAAATTTATAAAATTTAAATATGTTCAAAGCAGGTGCGTTCTGCACACTGTAAGTCAGTGTAAGTAATAATTGTGCGTGGTTTTCATTGAATTGTTTTGTTCCATTTTTTTTTATTTTTGAAGGTAATTATAAAACACCTTGATTTTTGTTCAAATAACGTAAACAAGTGTTTTTTTAATCTCAGTACCTACAACTTACAAAATGGATCGCTATCTGAAGTAACTCTTCCAAGTCACCACTAAACACTGTCAAAGTTGTATTATCTGTATTATACATATGACAGCCTATGCAAGTTATAGAAAATAAGCTTTTAAGTTTTATTTCAAGACAAATAATATTAAAACAATTAAGATCATCTTCATCAATTTCACTGACAATTTTATCGAATAAAGCAATCACTATAATGTTTGTATCGCTAAATCGCCAACAGATTAACGCCTGTGTCTACAATCGTGACTGGTGGTGAAAGTGAGAAGGCCAATCATAGACAGAGAAGACAATAACCAGTTACGACCTTGTCGATCAATCATCTACACGGTACAGTCAGCATCGGAAAGACGCAGAGATATCAATCGAAATGGACAACGTAAGTTCTAAGCGCCCAATCCAGTTGAGGAAACGTCAAATGTGTACCTGTCTCTTTTACATTTTCTGACATGGGACAGCATCAACTGAAAGGGTGCTAAGTTTTGATTTTCGTCTCTTGATTCGGGCGTAAAACTGTGTGAATAGAGTCAACTTTTTGACGCTTTCTCTGACGAGAAAGCGTCAAAAAACTAAACAACTAGCTCAACATCTACGGCCATTTTTTTTCTATTCACATTTGTTCAATGTGACATTGCATACTTGATACTAAACCTAAGGAAACGAATTCTTCATTTCTGAATCAATTTAAATGAAGTTCATAAAGAGGTACGACGGTCAAGAATGAACGGTAAAATTAAAGTCGACTTGATTTGACATCCGTTGCCATAGACCAAATGAAATAGCGTCGAAGGAAGAGAATTGCTCGCACTTTTGTCACGTGAAGTGCATGTGCACTCTTTAACACGTTTTTTATCACAGATGTTTGTTGATGAAACAGATATTTGGACCTTTCTGTTTGTGGTAAAAACGTTGTTCCTGGCTTTAATACCACCAAATAAAACTTTACTTTCTGATCAGGGCAATGTAATTCATCTACTTCGATTTTTGTCTTTGTCAATATTCATATCACGCGTCAACGGCTTAGCAGCCACTGTTGCACGTCACGCACAACGGGTGGCATTCAATTTTGCAAATCTCCGGTGTGACGTCACTAAGGTATCATAACTTGAAATTGACACATGTACGAGAAAAGTGCCTATAGTTTCTGGGTAAATGTATTTGTTCATAACTATCTTAAGAAGGGTGGTGTAACCTTACGAGAACATCAACTTTCACCGTTGTTAAAAGAGAAGAGGATAGTGAATTTCCCAAATAAGTAAAGTTCAGGCTATATAACGTTCTTCAGAAGGGGTTTAAAAAAGTTTTTGAAGATTTAAAATCGTGCGAAATGCTGCGGTATTCGCTCATCATCATGTAGTTGCCATTGAAACGAAGAAATCGTAGAATATAAATTCATGTTTTTATTAAAAAACGCGCCCCAAGAGTCTTAGTCCGTTTAATACATTTTCACAATACTCATGAACATTCATTTTTTACAACGCGAATACTACTATCTAGTACCGCGTACGGATGAAAGCTCAACACAGATAGCTTTTCAAATATCACTTTTTGAGAACTTTTATTTGTATTCCATAAGCTGCATTTGGGCTGCAAGCCAGCTGTTATATTGAAATTTGGATGCGTTTTTGAGCAGTTGATAAATCTGCATCTAAACTGTGCACCAATCGGGAAGTCTCTGATTGAAGACTTCGTGCAATCCCACATGCCGGTACGTCGACTGCATGCTAATTGTTTGTTTATAATGCAACATTAAACTAGTGGTGCCGACTGCACTATACTGCATTTTAACTGCGTACTAGTCATTTATGATCAGTTTTCGCCTAGTCGGGACACTAGTCGTCAAAGGCTTTGATCTAGGGTGCGCAATCAGGCTTAAACTCAAACTCAAATAACTTTATTTGAATAGACTATCTCAGTACTTTCAAATCATCAAAAGCAAATTATGCTAAATATTAAACATAAATACTATGATAATATGGATATATAAATACACAGTATACAGACATAATGCGACTCTACCACCGCGTCGGAGTTGTTTCTTGTTGAGAAGACCCGGCGAGAAACTCAGCAGTTACTCTTTCAAACTTGTTTTGGGTTTACAACAGGTGTTAGTTGAGTACAATGTGACATTTTAATACAAATTAACCTAATGAGTATCTTAACTAAAGAATATAATTCAAATGAAAGTCATTAAAGAATAAAAAACATGAAGTCAATAAAAATTAAAATTATATCAAGTTTTAATAATTTAGTGCCCTGATGATAATGCTTCTATGCTAAGCATAGTGAGAAAATCATAATGCATTATGCTTACAAGAACTAAATCTAAATTAGGATTGATATTGACTGGCCTGTTGGCGCAATGGCAGCGATCCTGCCTTTAGCGCCAGAGGTCGTGGGTGCGATCCCCACCCATGACAAATATTTGTGTGACGAACATTTGTATTTGTTGTGTGTCTGGGTGTTATTATCTATTTAAGTATGTATTTAGAAATATTTAAGTATGTTTATCAGTCTCTGACGCCCATATTACAAGCTCTGCTTAGTCTGGGGTCAGATGATCTTGGTGTGAATTGTCCCAGATATTTTATTTATATATATGAGTATGGAGTATAGTGGTTTGTTGAAACGAATTCAAAATTTTCCATGAGCCTGAAATAGCGTAAAAACCCCGATAGATGCTTAACCTCACCACCAGCTTACAAATAAACTGTACCAGTGGTTAATGGTACTTTGATTTGACTCATTAAATCATTTGAGAGAGGTAAGTACCCTGTCCGAACGGGGAAGTGAATGTTGATTGCACATCTCCGACGGTTACTAACTTTCGTTGTTTTTTACAGAAAACAAATGTTACGAAACAATAATAAACGGCAGATTAGTGTTTTTAGTTAAGAGAGATGAATTGCAGGTGTTGTGGGTTTTGTGTATGGAAATTAAATATTTTACCAATAACCAATGTTAATACTAAGCGCATTTAAGGTAATTAGTACCTATTAAGAGATAGTCCTGTGTTTTTAGATTCAGCGTTGGTAGGCCAGTCATTTTAAGGTTTTGCTTTGAGCAACATTGTGCCATGATTTTAGTGATTGTGAAGTACTTATTAAACTTTATATCTTAACATGTACCTATGTCTGACTAGTTTCCCCGGCAGACTTCGTTCTGTCCAATGTTTGACAGCTGGTGTCCATTATCACATCTATCGCGCTTTTGTCCGACTTGATTTACATGTACTTTTATTTTTTACTGCATTTTTTGTTCAATCATAATAAAATATAGCCTAATGTCACCCCTGAATAGTGTAGTAAGAATTTTCATGATCGGATCAGTATTTCCGAATATTACCCCCTACAAACAAACAAAATCAGCAACTTTACCTCTTTATGATAGTATTTTACAGGGAGACTGAGGATTCATTGGCATCCTTTTAAAATAAGAACCTACTCATAATATACAGTACTTTACCCAAGTATGAGGCTATTTAATAGGTACAAAATTACATATTTTTACCCTATATCCATCATGTTTATTACTTGGCAATTGTTTATACGGTTTAAAAATTTGCAATTGTGTACCTATGAAATAGCCTCATATTTGGGGAAAGTACTGTATATCATGAGTAGGTTCTTTTTTTAAAATGATGCCAAGGAACCCCCTAGTCACCCTGTAGATACATGGGTAAACCAAATTGGTTTCACAGGTTTAAGGAATTTTATAAAGTAAAAACCCAATGCACCACAGGAAACAATGTTCCCAAAGAGTCGATTTTACAACTGGAACACACTTTTTCCGTGTTCGAACTCGCATAAAGTTTATAATAGAAAACTTAGTTCAGTCTACATTCGAACGTTTGTAAGGAACAGTAAAACTACTTTGTATTTTAGTGTACGAAGAACGTAATGGGTTATTTTCTTGCAAACGTCTGAAGTACAGTCGAAGCGGCGTTGAGAGATGCTATCAATTCCCACAATAACTACATTTGTGCAGAAGGAAAACCGTAAACTCATACAAAGGAAATGTGAAACACTTCAGAAAGCTCTTTAGGCTATTAACCCTCTGAACTTTAAGTATGCATCATCAAAAAACAACGCCAATCTACGATTTTTGATTCAAATCGATGTCTCAGATACAAAATAAAATCTCAGCCTTACTTATAGCTTTTCGCCCGCGGCTTCGGCCGCGTTATCGTTATATATTATTGCCAAATTACATAAAAAGTTCATAATTTGTAGCCCATGTGATATTCTGATGAAGGTATAAGGTGTATTACTGAAAAGTTTCATTCAAATCCGTTCAGTAGTTTTTGCGTGAAAGAGTATGTGTGTACTTGATTTAAGAACTTGTTAAACCACATGAAGCAATAAATATTTATGACTATGACTATGACAAACAAACATACATACATCCTCACAAACTTTCGCATTCATAATATTAGTAAAAAGTAAGATTGCCTGGAGCCTGGACCCTATTACAATATCTTATAACTTGTCAACTTCATTCCCTGAAATGAGCGTAGCAAGCAATTTCGTTACTCAAACTTTTATTTCCAGCCAGCCAGCGGCTGCTCGTTACCCTTAGCTTAGGGAATTAACTTACTGGAAATAAGCGATTGCAATAAGGCCCCTGTCATTTCTTCTATTATTCACTTGTGTATTTTTTTTCTGATTGTATCAAAGAACTTGTGTAAGTATAGTTTAATGTATTATTGAGGCTTTCGTGGTCAATTATGCGGCTGCTTTTCCTTAAAATGCTATAAGGTCAGCAGGATTTTCCTAGTAAAAAACTATAAGATTTTGAGTATTTAACGAACCCCAATATACTACCAAGCCTACTAAGTATAATGAAACCGCCTTAATACGCTGACTATACTAATTATTAATTAAAAATATCAACTATGTGTTTCGTTTGAATAGCCGCAAAAGACTCATTTACAAAATTAATTATCGCTTTTCAATAGCGATGAGTTCAGGCTTTGACCGAAACCGATATTTGTTTAATGATATTATTTATTATAGTTATATTATTTTACAGTACATCATAATGAAAACTGGAAGTGGCCCAATTCAACACACGTAAGTACACTCGACCCGTCATCCAGATATTCTGGTCAATATCTAGGTCAGGCTTTGTTTTTCTGAATATAGCTAGGGTACGTGATAGTCAATCTGCATTTAGCAAGTTTGGTAATTAGCTAGGCTCCATGGATGCCTTTGCCAAGCAGTGGCACAGGGGTAGGGTCTGTAATATCTCACCTACTTGCTTTTGAAGTAAGTAACAAAAATAGGCGAATTTCTTCTTGAAAATTCATTTTTATTCTGATTCTACGACAGAAGTTATAAAAAATAAGAAAGTTTACTTTTGACACCACAGAGTATTCATTTCAGTGTATTATGGCTAATTTACCCCACCTATTATAGCTTGACCAATGAAGTCGACCCTCCTGATGGTGCGCGGGACGCGGGAGGGGGATGCCTTTGGCCAATCAACTTAGAGTCTGAATGTTCTAAGCCAATCAATAATTTCAATCAGTCACCTGTCGGCCACCGACAGCGATAGACATTCAACGTCAAAGCGGTTGCAGCCTTGTGTCTGCTCCACATGAGATAAATACAAAAATTGAATTGCCGAGTATACGTAATAAAAAATTAAGAAGTCAATACTTTAAATTTGGCAAATTATTTTCAATGAAAAAAATTGGAACAAACGTCATCTTCAGGTGTGCATTCATTTCGTTTTCTACATTGTGTAAACTTTTCATAGTACTTTCGATGTGTTTTGATTATTTCACATTGTTATTGCTATTTCGTTAGAAAGTATAATGTATTCATGATTTTTCCAGGTGACTACATAAATGTAAATAAGAAAATTTCAGAGGTTACTGGCGTGTCTATGACAACTATTAAAAAGTGAAGTAAAAGCGGCCGTATTTGGTACCACGTCTAATAAATAATTGATTTTTAATTAGTTTATTTTTATTAATAATACAAATACTAACACATCTGAAGTTATAAATTTCCTGAATAACAACACGGAGATTTTATTAATCATGTGTTGAGATATCTCGCCGCGGCGTAATGCTGTGTGTACCCGGGCTACCCCCCACCCCGCGTTGCGCGCACCATCAGGAGGGTCGACTTCACGGCGGTTAACCTATAGGAGTAGGGTGAATTGCATCAGGTGGAGTGAGGTCATCTTGACGGGCACCATGGAAAAAACCTAGAATAACCACCTACACCTATTGAGCTATAAAAGCACAATCTGACGGAAAATATCAATTTTCAAGAAAATACGTTGGATGATATTAAATTTGGTAAATTGTCCTCTTTATTTTTATTTAACTAGTGAATAAAATGATATTTTTACTTTTTTTAGTATTGTTCTTCTGCATAGTTCGGAAAATTGTATGCCAATTATAATGTCGACGGTCTTAATTGATCTGATTCTTCTAACGGTTATCTTACGTAATGATACCTATGTTGTTATTTTGAACTAAAGAGAAAAAAATCAAATCTGATCTGAAGCCTTTGAGGCTAAATTCAATTTGGTTTCATCCAACATTTATTAGCACGTACATCGAACTCATTCCCAACTTCACTTGAAATCTTTAAACCTCGCTTCTAACTTCGCTGCAATTTCTTTGCTATGAGAGGAAACTCGGTAAAAGTGCAGTTTAATAGTAACAATGGGTACTTTGTCCCGTGTAATATTACTGCTTGGGGCTCATGAAAATCAGGCGTTTGAAGCTTTGAGTCTGATCTCGTGAAATAAACTTGTTAACTGTCGCCAAGAGAGTACGAAAACTTAAAGATACTAAATGTGTACGACATAGTTATTTTTCATGCTTTGAGTTTTAGGGATCTCTCATAGTGTGCCAGCATAATTGCTGAAAATTTATATGACGCACAAAATCTAAAATTTGTTGACCCGCACTTAAAGGTTTAATGACTTTTTTGTTTGACCATTGACGTACCATCCAGACGTGGAACCTTGGAATAATTACATATAGAAACCAAGTCCGCGCGCCCACTTTGAAGCACCTTGGGCCCAAACGGACCGCTTTGCAGTGTTCATTACAGCTCCGCAATGTTCAATGTCAAAGCACGCTTCACGTAAGCAAGCAACAGTCACGCATGTGTGTATCGGATTAGTGCTTCATTGTTGACGGGGCGGTTGTATGACGACTATCCTTCTATACGTTATTATTCTAAGCGTGGAACGCTCTTTCAGCGTTTGTGTTTCCTTTCTCTTATAGAAATCTGGGATCTTCCAATGGCGTCTAGGAAAGGCATTTTTGTAGGTCTTCATTATAATATTCTCCAGCCTTCTGGACCCCGTGGCCGCTCTCAGAGATCATCTCATCGGGCAATTTATAAAAAACACTTTTAATTTTTCCACCGAAAAGAACGAACGCGGTCGCAAAGGTCAAATCTATCACTATAATATACATCATGTTCATTCAACAGTCACTTTGTGATTTTTGTGCCACTGAAGTAGGAAGGAAATATGTTTTCTTTTAAGTTTAAGAACAAATAGTAAAGATAATTATGTAATAAATCGGGTGAATAAAACCGATCATCCATCATTCACTCGCAGAACATTTCATAAAAGTTATTGTACGCCAATGGAGTGGTTGCAAGTCTGTTTCTCTTTGTTGTTTTAATTAAAAACTATTTTAATAACTGCACTGAAGTTCAAGATATTGAAAATTTATCAAAAACTAAACAACGGTAGCAGCCTAATTTATTTTCTCCCATGGATAAATGAAATTACCTGATTAAACTCACAATTTTAAGGTACGAGTATACTTTGAATATTTGTTACATTCATACGTTACTATAAATGCGTTTAGTTTTAAAATATATTCATAATTCAGTTACGGCTTCCATTCTAGAGCACTATTAATATTTTAAAATGGAGTAGAATTTATGTATTAAACTAATGATAACTTCGTAGCAAATGCAGGTTTACACTGAAAACATCAACGTTGAAAATATTGCTAGCTTGTTTGCTGAACCATCCCTGCTTTGGCAACTGCACAGATTTTATACATTTCATTTGCAAATTTTGTTTTCATTTCCAATGTTAACCACCTGGCCAACATGATTTTAGCTAAAAGCACTAAATCAAATTGCAATGTAATGTATTTAGTATCTATTTCGTTATTTGATCTAACAATGGAAATAGTTTTCGTTATTATATTACTTTCCAATACATCTAAATCATTGTGAAGCTAAGTTACATTAAAAACAAAGGTTGTTGTTGATTTGTTGCTTAGATTGGATATAAAACTGTATTTTAGGAACTCTTATAGCAAGTTATTTACAAGTTTAAACTTCACATTCGTATTAGTTTTATGAAAAAAACTATACGGGCTTTAACAGTTCTACTAATCTCAAAAATGACTTAATAGCCCGCATCATGTACGGTTGGGAATCCCAAATATATTGGTCACACTATACGGTACTTAGCTCATCTGTAAATAAACCACCTCTTTATCAGTATAGATAGATGTAGCAGTCTAAATGATTACAGTCATAATATCCTAGGCCTGAAAGCTCATAAGCGGATTTTCATTGGTGAAACACAGCAATAAAATAAAACTTTTCTTTCGATATGAAAAATGTAATAAAACACAAGTAGGTAATTAATTATTTCAGTTTCATCCCTCGAGATATGAAGTTAATGGATCCTGACGGCGCCGAATGTGGAGAGAGTCAAAATAATTATAGAATTCCCGAAGGGCTCAGAGCAAAATTTCATGAGAGAAACGTTCAAACAATAAATAAAATGGGTTCCAGAAAGTACTTTGGCACATTTTACCTACTATAATTTAAATTTTAAAGAACTATTAAAATAAACCATATTACTTTAGTATACAATCTAAAGTACTTAAATAAGGCCGTCTGACAAACAAAGGAGGTAACTCACTTATTTGATTTTACAAGATATGAAAAATAAAAATAATGTGAGTTTAGCCTTCTATAATGCATCCTATGGTTCTCGTTCTCTGCACCGGCATTTTGCTACAGCTGCTCGCTAGATATTGATAATTAGGCATTTGACTAACCCGACCGAATCTAAAGTAGTAGATGCCACCCTCACAAATGCTTCGAAAAGACTTACGCAGGAAGCTTAATTTCATCCTTTCTCGTTTGCATGATAAAGGATTAAGCGAATCAATTAATATGGACGGCTAAAGGATATCGAAAATGTCAGAATGGATAGATTGGTTACGTTCAGGTACTTGCGTACTGGATGGTAAAAGATGCTGGAATCACAACAAAAATCCAGGAATTTCATGCAAAATTTACGTTCATTTTAAAAATTAATTCTTCATAAAGTGTTAATTCATTCTTCAACTAACTGGCTTCTTATCTCATTTTCAGTTCTTTTTTTTAATAAAATTAGTAAAATTATGCTTTTGCAATTGTTTATCGTTTCATGGAAATTGAAAACTGTGTTCTTGAATGGTTTCATAGAAATCGTTAATTCACGATAGGTATATATTCATGAAGAGCCTCAACCGCATTCACGCACGAATATTCATTTTAAATATAGACCAAAATGTGGATGAAGCGCAAGAGGTGTCAGGGCCGTAGCAAGTGGAAAGATGTGGTCTTTGCCTACCCCATTGGGAAAAAGGCGTGATGGTATATATATTATATGTATGTAAATATGGACGCAATGCATATAAACATGCCACTGTAATAGCCGTTCAGTAGCCAAGCCGGTTGGAACTTGGAACTAAGGAGCACGAGTCGTTCATTAGCATAAGTACTCTCGGCACATATAAATCAAATAAAAAAGTAGTGGGACGCGTCATTTAGAGTAGACAAGCTCTACCGCCATAACATACCTATCGATCACGCTTATCAGGGCACCAATTTTATTTATGAACTATTTTTGTTAAATCTCTGGTGTCCCACGCCCACAACGTACTGTCTAGTGGTGAAGGCGTTGGATTATCTAAATCAATTAATTTTAATGTTTATCATTCTCAATGAGTTTTTTCTTGCCGCACCTTCTTATAAAAACAACCTCATTAAGGTTCTAAATCAAACAGCACAGGACGTAACTCTTATTGACCTAAGAAACTGAAACTGATAGTATTACCTTACCTCAGCAGATACTGAATACTTCGTGGGAAGAAAGTGTAATTTTATTCCAACGTGTCGTATATTCTAACACCAACCTGTAACAAGGAAAAATATGGATAAATATACGACAAGTTATTATTAAATACTTGCTATGTAAAAGTATTCACTAACTAATATTATAAGGATAAAAATCAACTAGGCCTAATCTATAAAATTGAAATACGAACCGAAATACGCCAAATTATTGATTGACCTGCCCCCTGATTCAGAACAAAGTTATCGACCGATTCGGTTATTTTCTTTTTTTTAAATATTTTTTTAAGTAGGGTAGGTTTTTTATAATTTAGTTTATGAAAACTTAGGGCATTTGGCTTTAACCTATCAAAATATTGATTGCTACCGCTTAGCGGACCATTTACTATAATTAAAACAAATTTACCGAATCGGTCGATAACTTCGTTCTGAATCGGGGGGCTGTCAGCGTAAGAGGTAGAGATCCTGTCAGTAGTGGTAAAGGCTACAATCCAGCTAGAGCAAACAGTTCTATGACCAGCATTTGTGTTTGTTTTGTGTCAATCATATTAGAGAGTAACTGAACTGTGTAAATCATGTCATGTGCTTGTCATGTCTAAGTAATCTGTGTGTCATTGCTCTGAATTTGCATACCACGGGCGTACGGTACATTCACAGTGTTATCTTTGATTGTGCCTGGTTTCTATGAGAATTTTTTGTTTAATAGTTGAAATTGAAATGGTTATGTCTATCACATTGGTTATATCTAATAAGAACAATCAGTATGTGCTCAAACCGAGAGGCCATTAACACCAAAGGAAAGTTCTCGGAAGCAAATAGATAAAACAACCGTCCAACGTCTCGGTAGTGCACGGAATACCGCCAATGCAGCTATGCAGTCTTTTAATTAAAGGTTAAGAGACTCATTTGGTTCCATTGCTAAGAACTTTGTGCCTGCAGACTGTCTTTACCAGACACATGTTCCGCATATAACTTTTAAACACCGCAGCAAATGTCCGAGAGTGAAAGTCGACGTGCAAAGTATACATGCAAAACTTATAACTCTAACATTACCGCTGTCTGATAACTTGTTTGCTGTGCAATATGTGAGGACTGAGGAGTGTACTCTTGTCATAGTCTTGATTGCAATCTTTACATATTATATTAGGGATGCCAATAAGTTTACACGTACAATATCAGTTATCATCACTTAGACCACATACTTGACGACACGATTGGCGTAGTGCGCTGTAGCACGGTTTCTCGCCCTTAATTCCGTAGTGTCCCGGGTTCGATCCCCGGTCAGGTCAATTCAGGAAATGATCTTTTCTAAATTGGCCTGGGTCTGGGTGTGCTGGGAGACTCCCCTGGCATAATTCCTTGTCTGGTACCTCGTAACACAGGGATACCTATAATATATCCCTACTTCGAGACCATGACAAGAGGTGTGTTGTCTGGCGCATATATTTTTTAATATTTTTATTTTTATTTTTTATACCATCACGACTTTATCCCAAACGGGGTAGTCAGAGGCCCACTTTTCACCAATGATATTAGAACCCAACGTGGTAGGTACTTAGACCACAATATTTCAATTTTGGCATGTGTCCGAGTAATTAAGTAGCTGAAAATTTAAAATTTATTACTGGTTTTTTTGGTTTCAATGTCTCTAGTAATTAAGTATTCGGACCTACAAATGAAAATTTAGGGCTATCGCTAGCGCGTTGGCGAATAAGAACTTCTTGAAACCTCTCTTATAGGAACTTTAATCCACCTAATTGGGAAAACTTCGGCAGCTCATTTCAAAACTTAAGCGACCTAGGAAGGAAACAACTAAAAGCCGAACTGAAGGAGTACTGGATCGAGAAAATGAGATGGCGGCCTCGGAGATGGCAAAAAAACATGCGATGATAGAAAATAATTTAGGAAGTAGGTATCTACTAGAATTAAAAATCAGTTACATTCTCAAATTTGTATGGAAATGAGACAATCACCCACAAACATGCAATTATCATAAATATGCTATGTAAAAGTTTATAAAATTCAAACGGTAAACCGGACATCAAGATTATCAGTCGTTACCTACCAAAAAATCTTAATATTGCTATAACATTCTTTCAAAGTGACTGTTTTTAGAAGGTGATAACTTTCTTTAGGGCTAATATTTTCAAGTTTTACAAAAACAGAGTTAAATTTAAATCATATTTACTCAACGAGTAAATATACGAAACAAAAAAATGGCCTTTCGATTTTTGCAGTAGAGATTACAGTTTGGTTTATTATCAAATAAACGAAGAATATAAATGAAAATAAAAGTTACACGAGAATTAGAAAACGTGACTTAGGGCTTTTTGCCTGTTAGCCGCACCTAATATTATTGGTTTCCAAGACCCGGCGGACCCTCTTCGGTCAAAGGCCACGTTTGGTGAAAGTAGTTGTGCTTTCGCTAGTCTCGCTTGTCCTCGGTATAATGTCGTGGAAAGTACATGCGGTGTCAAAAGAGTTACATTTTATGTATAAAAAGTAAAAGTAACTGTGTTAATACGTAATGTTTGTGTAGAGCTAACATTAACATAATATAATAATTAATGCTCTTCAGACAAATAAGCAATAGAAGGCCGCGAACTGGCTAGGGCACATGGACTAAAATAATAAAAAGCAGGGCAATTATCGTAAGTAATTACTAACGATCTTCATCATTGGACTACTCAGTTTACCAAGGCTTTCAAAAGTTTTTTTCTAATGTTACTCAAATGTCTCGCCTAGGCTCACCAACATACGTAGTATTTCAACATCCCTTGCGAATACAACAAAACGTTCTCGCTTTGTATCTCCCCGAGCGACGGTAACGCACGACGTCACCGCAGCCCCCGCGTTTTACAGAATATAATATCAGACGCAGTATATTATTAAACCATAGTACTATGTGCGAATGTACCACAGAGCAGATTCAAGTTCTGCCTTAAAATCCGCGTCGTGAATCTGGCGCGCCTATCGCGTCACGACACAGCGCTGTCGAGCGAATGCGGAACGCAAGGCAAAGGTCGTACGTTATGGGACCGCTTCTTCGATAAATCAACTCTTTACTGCGTTTGCTGTTAATATTCATTGATTGAATTAAATATTTTCATCGATAGACTGAAAGATTCTTATGGTTTTACACGATTCCTGGATACCTAATGCATTTACTTTCGTTTTGAATTATCTGTCCATCGGTGACGTCGCCCCATGCTCACATTTTACGAGGTGTAATACCAGACGCAGAATATTATTAAACCATAGTGATATGTGGATTGTACTACAGACCTGAGTCATGTTTCTAGTATTTTTCGTAGAAACCGCGATAATTTACACAGAAAGACAAGTGGCGGAGCACATTTTAAAATGAGTAGGGAAATTTGAAGTGCATTAAAGATAGTTTAGACCCAAATTGGTACACATTCATTCTGTAGATTAGGACCTCATTTCCTTCAGTGTCCCTTTACGAATTTTATTATTGTGTTTAAACTTATCGTTCCGTCTAAATCGTCCTTGTTGCTTGTAAGTGAATGCGGAACGCAAGGCAAAGGTCATCGCCATTGGACCGCTTCTTCGACATAGAAATCTTTCATAAATCAACACTTAACCGCGTGTTCTATAACTTGGCAGGGTTTATTAGAATAGCCTACCGATAGCCGTATAATGTCAAAGGTTTGCGTAAATTGACTTTCGATTATATTGCATTTTATGGCAAACCAATCAATAATAACGTGTTAAGGTTATCATCTTCCTCGGATAATTTTATAATAATTCCCTCGCTTAAGCGGTATGGGATTATATATTTTAACAAAAGCGTAAAGTTTGTATTAGTGTTATAAAACATTAGAAAGCATGCTGAGACTTTTCTGCCACACATTTTTATTCTCTTTTTAAAGGCAGTCGAAATATTTGATTGTAGTGTTTCGTACATTCAAAGCTTTCGCAGACTAGATTTTTAATAAATTTCATTAGAAAACCTTTTTATCTGCTGAAATTTCAGACGTCAACAACTTCAGTTCGCATCACGAAGCATGAAAGATGTTCTAAAAATCAGACGGGCGTCTCATTAATTTGAGGGCGTCCCAGGAGAGCCAGGCCCGGTATAGAGCTTATAATTGAGCTTTAGGGACCTCTCACGGAGTCTGCAGACTGGCTAGTTTATAACGTATAGCCTAGCCTTTAGAATAAGCACATTCGAAGCTGAATAAATCCTTTACTAGGTCATACCAAAACACAGGTAAAAACTACATCAACTTTGTTATTTTAAGCATTCGCAAAATGTCAACTCCATAATAATGCGACAATACACATTACCAACTGTTTAAAAGTCCTGAAATCTGTTATTTGTTAACAAAATAACACAAAAGCCACATAATAAGTAGATTCCTGATTTATATCACCTTTTTCATATTGATCTTTACCTTCAAATCACTCGGAAACGTGGCACTTTACGGTACCATATAATTCTTCTTTGTTTTTTTATATGTCCTAAATCCACATATCGCCAAAAAAGGCGGCTGCTGGCTATGTCAGCTTCCATACAAAAATATTCAAACCCCTTTTGTCGGCACAAGTAACTTACTGCCATTGCTTCTGATTGAGTCAGTTCAAATCCGACTTAATATTTGGGTGTTGCGCTGTGATTATTTTCAGCTCTGTCTCATTTTACTTTACATTTCCTCACCCAAGTCCTTTACTGTTGATGGATTATCTATACACAGAATAATTCACATTCCTCGCCCGAACGTCAACTAGCGAGCACGGTTACGCGAATGAGCAGAAATCTTGATACAACTACTTACCCGCAATGTCAAAGTGCGTCCAGTGTAATAAAGCAGTGAACAAAAGATCTCCAGGTCTAGAATGTTTACGATGTGGGCTTCTAGTGCATGCGAAAAGTGAATGTGCAGGTCTCACCAATAAACAACTTAACGCAATTCGCGCCGCTGAGAACCTTGAGTGGACCTGCAATGAATGTTCGAAGCTACGGCGCAAAAGCTCACTTGCTACCCCCGATGAAGATGACGATGAAGAAGATGAGGCTGTAGATCAATCCCAGAAAATTGTTTCGATCAATTCGGAGAAACTGACAGCGGATATCACTAAGCAAGTGGATCGTATATTAAAGAGGGAAATTAACGAGGTAACTAAATCAGTTCAGTACCTAAGTGACAAAGTAGATGAGTGTCTTGAAAGCACAGAAGCATTCAAGCAAATCATAAAAGAACTCGAGAAAAAAAACATGGACCTAAGGAACAAAAACGTGTTTTTGGAGAATAGAATCAACTCTTTGGAGCAAAGGATGAACGAAACTGAACAAAGGCAGATTATTAAGATTATAGAAATCGCGGGAATACCCCAAACTCAGGAAGAAAATGTACGAGCGCTGACGAACATCGTAGCAGCGACATTGAAAATGAATGAAGATCATGTGAAGAGAGTTCAAAGGCAGCCACCGCGTGCAGGGAAGCCAGGAATAATTGAGGTTGAAATGCAGGACGAAGAAACAAAAGCCAAGTGGATCAGTGCATCGAGAGACAAACGTATGATCGTAGCCGATATTGTACCAGAATCAGAGACTAATATTCTTCAGGAGAAAGTGTATGTAAGAGAAGCGCTTACGCATTATAACAAAATCCTCTTTTGGAAATCCAAGCAGGAGCTAAAGGAAAAATTTAAGTATGTATGGTGTAAAAATGGGCGAATCATGGTACGCAAAGCAGATAAAGACAAAATTATTGTCATTAGGTCAGAAGAAGATATTTATGATGCCTTACAGTGCCCGTGAAACTGGATCCTGTAAGTTAACATCTTAAACTGACCTACCCTTATTTCTAAATGGCATTTATAGAGGATAATGTAACAGAATTGAAAAACTGTGCTAACCTTCATGAATACTGGTCTAGTATGCCTAAATCATTAAAAAGATTCAACTGTGTTCATGTTAACATACGGTCTATTATTAAGAACTTTTCTAAAATTGAATTACTTGTCGGTAGTTCCAAGCAGCCAATCGATGTAATTGTGTTAACTGAGGTAGGTATATCCGACCGGTTAAGCTCACTATATAATATTCCTGGCTATGTTATGCACAAAGAATTACGGAAACACCAGAAAGGAGGAGGTATTATTATGTATGTCTTAAATAAGCACAAGTTCACACCGTTCTCTTATTTTACAACGTCACTCGAATGTGTTGTAGGTAAAATCACAACACAAAATAACACTTCCGTAGTCCTGGGTGCATTGTATAGGCCGCCAAGTAAATGTAAAAAATCGTTTATACGCGAACTAAGTAATGTGTTGAATTCCTGTCCAATGAGCTATGATTTGTTGCTTTTAGGCGATGCAAATATAAACTTAAAAAGGGAAGATAACATTCGTAATCAATACATTGATATGCTGTGCAGTTACGGACTGGTGTGTGGGATCTCCGATTATACACGAGTCGAACAACGTAAGGATGTAATTACTAAAAGTTGTATAGATCACATATTTGTGAGGTCCCGCGCACTAGACGTGTACTGCGCAGCGCTCGGAACTGTACTGGCCGACCACTGTCTCACGGTGGTAACTTGCAATTGTGAGAACTATAATATACAGGTTGCTCCTTTATATGGTACTAAATTTGATAATCGCGTTTTACGAAGGGAGTTTGAGTCCATTGATTTTGCACATATACGACATTTAGATTGTCCAACTGAAATATATAGTTGTATTAAAGAGTGTATAGTGAAATGTTATGAAAAAGCTAAATATAAAGTACAGGTGAAAAATTCAAAACGGAGTAAAGATGTTTGGATTGATGGCAATGTAATTAAAATGTGTCAAAGTAGAGATAAGGAATTTATAGAATTGAAAAAGGATAGTTCAAACAAATCGTTGCTATTAGAATATAATAAATTAAGAAATAAAACAAATAAATACATTGAAAAATCTAGGAATAATTACTATAAAAATCTTATAATTGTAAATCGTAATAATCCAAAAAAAATGTGGCAAATCTTGAATAATATATCAGGTAGGGTAAAAGATTATTTGGACGATACAATTTTGAAAGCCTTTCATAATAACGCACAGTACACTAATGAAAAAAAAATTGCTGATTATTTTGCTAACGGTTTTGAAAGTGCAGTAAAGAAAGTTATACCGAATTGTAGTAAGCTACTATTGAACAGGCAAGAATACTGTAATAAAGTTAATGTTTCTATGCGCTGGAAGAAGCCACCTCTTCCTACCATTAAGAAGTTGCTGCTCGCTATAGACTGCAACAAAGGTCCAGGTGTTGATGGCGTTCGGCCGATGGATGTCAAGTCTTTGCGACAAAAACTGATTTATCCCATTGCGCACCTAATAAACACAAGCATTCGGACTGGAGTATATCCGAAGGAACTTAAATCAGGATTAGTAAGACCTATACTCAAGAAAGGGGATAAACAGGACTGCAGCAACTATCGGCCGATCACAATCTTACCTCTCATTGATAAAGTGGTGGAGAAGTATATATCTCGGGAGATCCATAACTTTTATGCGGAGAATAATATTTTGTCGTCTAACCAATATGGATTTCAAAACAAAAGGAGTACGACACAATTGTTATCCACGTTTACTGACCATGTCAATTATTGCTTGAACAATAAAAATCATGTAGTAGTGGCGTTCATAGATTATAGTAAGGCTTTTGACACTCTTAAGCATGATACGTTGATTCAGAAGCTGGACGAAAATGGCATTCGTGGACCTCTTTTACAGTGGTGTAGAAACTACCTTAAAGATAGGACTTATCAAGTTAAAATCGGAATGAGTTAAGCAACGAGGTTAAAGTCACTGAAGGGACAGCGCAGGGCTCTGTACTGGGACCATTGCACTACATCTCGTATGTTAATGACATAAACTATCTTATAAAGAGATGTATCATTCTGCAGTTCGCTGATGATACATGTCTCATAGCGAATAACGTAAAGATAGAGGTGGCTATCGATGATTTGCAGAAGGATTTTGATCTTTTGTGTAAGTGGTCCCATGATGCCGGTCTTGTGTTGAATGCTCAGAAGACGAAACTTATGCATCTTCACTCCAGCCACAATAAAATAAGTAAATGTATAGAACTTGTTGCACATAGCCATGAATGTCTGCATCAAGACAGCTTTTCTTGTAACTGTCAAGCCGTTGAGCAGGTGCAGCAATACACCTACCTAGGGTTGGTTATAGACCATAGATTTTGCTGGAAACCACATGTTGAAGCTACGTGTAATAAACTAAGGGCAATTATGGCTAAATTTAAACTAATAAAGAATAGAATCCCTTTCAGTATGTTGCTGCAGCTGTATAATGCGCTGGCTGCGAGTGTAATTGCCTATGGATTAAGCAGCTACGGGCGCACTTTTAAAACTTACATAGAACAATTATACAGCCTTCAGCTAAGAATGTTAAAAATAATCGTTTCTTCTAAAACAAAAAATAAATTTAGAAATGATGAGCTGGGTCTATTCAAACATTGTAACGTACTCCCAGTTCAAAAAAAGACAAAAATGTTGCTACTTGCGGAGAATTATTTTGTCTATAATTCGAATTATATTAATCATGCGAAAAATACCCGAAAAAAAGCTATGCGGCATGTTTGTGTTACTGGTGCGAGTAATTTTTATGGAGAAAGAACCACAGCATATATAGTTCCAAGACTGATAAACGAGTTACCAAAGGTATTTAAAGATTCGGTAAGTAAAAGTAACATTAGGTATAAACTAAAACAATATTTCATCCAATAGTCCATTTTTCAATTGACAACTAAATACCACAAAAGGAAGCAACCTGTACGCATTTAATTAACTTGTTTCTGTTGTCTATGCTCGATTGCTAAATTCCAATGTACCTACTCGTGAGTAACTTTTTAGTTTAGGTGAGCTACATGGTACGGATTAGGGTCCAACTACCCGTGAATGTGTTTTTATTTTATGTTTTTGTATTGGACGCACTTTATATTGCGTTTCTGTGTTCCTGTAATGATAAGAGGAATTGCAGTACCCAGACAAACCAGTAATGGTTTAGGGGTGCGAAGCAAACAATGTTAAAACTTTAATTGTAAGAAGAAATAAATAAAATAAAAATAAATAAATAAATTGAGTACTATTTGAAGAAGATGTAATTTGTTCATCAGCGAAGTATTCTTATCATCAATCGGCCTGTCTCTCACAGAGACCACAGAGTGCTCTACATCCAGACAGACCTCGTCAAATTTTCGAGACATCGGTTTCCTGGCCACGAGTTACTGCCACCAGGCTCCTCATAGGCGCCATCAGTACAGGGAGGCAGTCAAACACCTGGCTAGTCCACTACATCCCCTAAGCCTAAGTCTTCTTGTTGATGCTGCCCTGTCACATGTCAGACATAAGAAATTAATGGGACAGCTTCACATGTACCTGAACTTGAGTACCCAACTGAAACTTGAACCCTCGTACTCAAGTTCAGGTATCTATTCTGGATTAGGGCGTCTGTTCATTATTTTGTTGCTAATCCTCTGACACCACAAATTTTACACATAACCGAAGTAATTCACTTCTTAATTATTCGTTGGTATTCCTCCAGGGAATAACTCATACAGTTCCCATGAATGTTAAGACGCACGACAGTAACACGAAAACGTAGTTAATGTAAATTTATGCGTACCCTGTGGTACCGGAAATGGGTTGATACATTTATGTGTATTTATTTATATGTAGGTCTATGAAAGTGACGTGTTTATCTAATGTTCAAAGTGGGGAGACAAAAATACGTCAATCTCGTACAGCGCAAGATAACTTTATTTTAAAGTGGTTTAAGTAAAATTCTCTTGCATTTCAGTAATAATTCACTTCATCTCGGCTACACTCATTGTTCAACTGGACCACTTATGAAAATACTAAAAGTTACATTAATTACTAGCTTACCGGCCAAAGCTTCGCCCGTGTTTTTGTTATATATTATGACCAAATTACATAAAAACTTTATAATTTGTAGCCCATGTGTTATTCTAATGTATAAGCTGTATTACTGTGAAATTTTATCCAAATCCGTTGAGTAGTTTTTGCGTGAAAGAGTAACAATCACACATACATCCATACAAACTTTCGCATTTATAATTTAGTAAGAAGTGAGATAATTCAACAATATTTTAATAAACAAACGTACGGCAAGAATAATTTGATGAATCTAAAGATTGTCACATTGCGTTGGTAGAAAATAATCTTTTCTCAAGAGCCAGCCAGATTACAATGATAATTGGAATGCAGACAAGACTCACCTGAGGTTACCTAACGCATCAGAAAGTATTATGTTAACATAATGACAACAATAACGGGATGGGAGAACAATTAACTAAGCTGGCCTACTTCCCGTTCCGTTAAATGATATAATTATTGAGACACACAGAAACCAGTGGTTATCTTTCAAAGATTTCTTGAAGCTAGTGACGAATTGTGGCCTGAGTTGGGCCTAAGGGTTCACATTTTGTGAACATTGCTATAATGTTGGAGGAAAAAGTCAATTTTACGTTGAAGAAATGTTCACCTATTCTACAATGATTATTATTCACAGATATGTTCGTAATACAATACAAGCATTTATACAAAATTTTAGTATCAGCATCAATTAAAATATACAGGGGTTTCCATTTGAATAAAATTGGAACCCCTGGAAAATTTACAACAAAAGGTTGAATTTAATACTAATTACAGTCTTAAAGTTTGATACATTACGAATAGGTCACATTATTTAACGATTTTTGGATTTACCCTTTACTTGTCACTTGACTTTCTGCTCAACTTAAAGAATTTCAGGTCAATTCGATGCACCCTTCATATTTTCAAAGAAACCATTTGAAATTGTACCATGTAAACGAAGAAACATGTACAGCTCAACAGCGACACATACTTCTACAAGGAATACAGTTACAAAGTCAATACGCAATACTATAAAAAGCAGCTTCATTGTAGCACATTTTTTAACATCATACAATCCTACACACGAATCGAGTCAAAAAGTCAATGGCCGGCTGGCTAATCCAATAAAGCCTGCTTTGGAGACGGCACCGACTACTATGCGTGTAGGGCGACCAAATTACTACCCTTTCTTGTTTCATTGTTTTTATAGCCGTTCTGTAGCAAATACTTTGTTTTCTAATTGGAATACTGGTTTTGCTTATTTGTCAAAGTAAATAAGGACTGGGTTTTCAGATAGATTGTTTTCATGGGCAGTAATTAATAGTAATGGTAGCAAAAAAATCAAGACAAATAGGTTTTATTTTTAGTATTACGTATTAATTAAACATTTATTTTAAAAAAGAAAGGGTATCTAAATTTATATTTATTAACGTAGACTATTTATGCCATTCTTTTGCCATTCTTTTTTTCAACTAAAAATATCACAAAAACATTAATTTAGAAATAAATTTGATTATAAAGATAGAAATTAGAAATATTCGACCTAGAGCTCAAGTGGTATTCTAACCCTTCCACAATCCAATCTGTTTGGATGAAAATTAGACCATAATGTTGGAAACAACAATTGATTTGATTAATATTTTTATGTCCATTTGCGAAAATTATTACTATAATGCACAAATTAGGTTCTTTGTCAAGACTCATGTATTATATAGTCACCCTACATGTGTAGCGGTTCTCGCATATTTAACAGGTTTCCTAATACGTCTGATGGTTATTGAAATGGACGTAGATTACTATCAGAGTATGTTAGATAAGTATTTTTAGTAATTGGACTACAAAAACGGTGAGCTAAATTTTAGTTGTTCAAGTGTGTGGTAGTTCAACTATTTATTCAACAATACCCCTTAAATTGTGATTATTTCTAGAAAAATACACTACTACTCTTTGACAGTCAAACTGACAGCTTTTTGTGACAGCTGAATTCATAACAGTTTCTAGTTACCGACACCGAACACTTTTTGATCGTCATGAGTATGTGTTAAGTGGAAGCAACTGAACAACAAAATGTTCACGTATACGCAGGGAGTGGATGATTTTATGCTGGTTTTAAAGAAATCAAATATTCATCGGTAGCTTGTATCTGACACAAGACACAAAAGTGTCCACGGTTTGTGGCCTGCCTTGAACGTAAAATGCTTATAATCATCACTGAAATACTGTTATTGTGTACATTATTCAACCACAGAGACTGCCTTAGCTGAAACTGTAAACGCAGCTGCAAAATCCATTAAATGCCAAAATACCATTTAAATTTTTCATTATGATAAATAAGGTGACTATTTATGGACCACAGCAAAACCCAATACAAAGAAATAAACAATTAGGTACTTAACGAAATAAAACAGTAATTTTGTAGTCATTAAACTCAAGCAATGAAAGCTAAAGCACACATTAAAATAATCAAAACGAAATCTTATTTAGCAGTAAGAATAGCTTCTTCCATCAAAATGCTTCATATTCGAGTGAATCTTTGCATAATTCATAAGGTTTCTTAAATAAGAAACAGAACCGGTTCAAGTAATTCCATGCTATGAATGAGAAATCTTTATTAATGAGGCCCAATGGTACTGTTAGTAATGCGTCCATTGACAATAACCTTGTCCACGTGTATAAAGTCCGCGCTCTACTGCTGTCATAATAGAGTTCAAAATGAGTAATGAGTTGACCGTGGCAGTGTTGCTTTAGGCGTAGTTGTTATGGAGAAATGTAGATAAGCGTACTGTTCGACACCGGTAGCGCGTTATTAGCCGGTTGATGTATAACATGTGTTAAAGCTATTGTTACTATCGATCAGGTTTATCTAGTGTAAAACGAGCACTGCCTTACATTATTACTAGCTAATACTTAGGAGTTGTTGGCTGCTGTGTGTTGCGTTAACCATGACGGCAATAGTCAACTTGCCTCCGAAACCCAACGGATATACCAGATACCAAACTACATTAAATGGTTATAAAAGCCTTTTGAGTCTTGGTTTCACCCCACGCGTGAATTATTAATGAACTTGACCTGATCGCAACACCTTATTCAAACTATCTTACTCTGAAAGGTCCACTATTATGGCTTTGATAATGTTAATACTGCCGTGTAGGATGTCGTATGGGCATCAGGTTGTAAAATAACTTCAATTTACAACCAGCTGCAGGGTCCTCTTAACTTATTCCATCCTCACCATTCCCGTACCACGCGTGATGGACTACGGCGTCATCCACACACAATCCAGCATTTGTTGGATTCGCACTAAAAGGTTCAGTGACTCGTTCCTTTGTCATACCATCCAGAAGAGGAACGTTTTGCCAGCGCATGTGTGTCCTTTCTCATATAGTCCCGGATTCTTCAAGCGGGGCGTGAAAAGGCATTTCTGCAAGCCTTCAAGATGAGGATGGAATGTTCAGTGATTCCTTTGCATTACTGTGCTTGTCAGCCTCATATCTGACCCTTACGAACGCTTTTCATCAGGTGGAATAAGGTCATCTTGTCAGGCTATTTTGCAAAAAAGGTGCATAGTGGAATTTTCAAAAGGAATTCCTAAAGATTTAAACAGATTTGGTGAAGTGCGAATCATACATCTCTGGTGATACAAACTGTGCCTGAGCTACCATAACCAATTGCCATCGGGGGAACGTTGCTTGTTTGCCAATTACTTCAAAACGTGCTAAGAATAGAACACAATCTTCCATCACGAATTTATGATCGCAATTTTATTTGATTTCAAATATGAATAAATGAAAATGAATTGCTCTAAATCGGTTTGCTCAGTGAACCGTATTATGAATACTCGTCTTTAATCATGTAATGTAATTAATACATGTTATGTTACTAAGAAATCAAACATTGATAGGTATCTATTTCACCGCATCTCAGTTGAGAAAACTTATATCGTCATTAATAAAAAGGAATCAGTAGCAATAGAGTTATTTTTCAATGAAAATAATCAATGTTTTAGAAATCAGCATTATCTTTCACAAATTCTGGACTTCCAAGGGATATCGCTATATTTAGTACTGTTTAATGGCTTACAACTGCGCTGTGGCGTATCTTTTAATGGGAAGTTGTTTTAGGCACTTCTCACAATACCACAAAAGATTTAAAGTTTGTAATAATCCCAAGATTTGAAGGATATTAGAGTGATACAATGATCACTTCCAATGTTAATGTCAATTCTTAACATGTATATTGTTCATAATTAAGTAATTAAAGGTTTTTTTTAAATATCAGAGCGTGATGAAAAGACATATTTCATAAGAAGTTGTCTAATATAGTAAAATACACTATTAGGCTTCTTCGTATTTTTATTTATTTTCTATTTATTTATTTACAACAAATCCACAGCACTTGAATTAACTTAACATATGTTTTAAGACAAATCCTACTGCCAATTGAGGATTTGAATTTTCTTAACTAAACTTTATATATTTCAAAGGCAATTTGTGGTGTAGAGTTCGCGTTGCTTGAGAAAAGTGAATATGCGTGTGTGTGTGTGCTTGAGTGTGTGCGTGTGTATGTGTATGTGTGTAATAGGGCCCTTATTAGAATATTTTATAACTTGTCAAGTGTATTCCCTAAACTGAGCGTGGCTAGCAATATTGTAAAATGATCTTTCATTTCCAGCCAGTCAGCGGTTACCTGACCACTAACTCATCTTCTAGGCTGAATATTTATTGATGAAATTGCTCGCTACCTTCAGTTAAGGCAATTATCTTGATTGGATATAAGCTATTGTGATAAGGACCCAGAAGTCGTATTGAGAAAGTTAGAAATGTGTTAATGATGAACATACCATCACAACTTTATCCCAAGCGGGGTAGTCAGAGGCAAGTGACTGTGCCGGACGAAACACTCAGAAGGCCACTTTCCACAAATGGTATTAGAACCCAACGTGGTAGGTGGTGAGCCTTCCTCCGTTATCCGAGTTGATTTGCTTTGTTCTCGATGTTTTTCGTCACCGGAGCGTTCGTCGGATATTTAACAATGAACACAAAGATTTTTGGTTCTGGCCAGATTTAAACTCGGTACCACACGATCCACGATCTAAGTTCGAGTGCTGAACCACTAGGCCACGACGCCCTCTCTGTTAATGATGAAACTATAGGCAAACAACGTTGGCGATCTAGAAATAATATTCAGAGAAAGCAACCGCCTCCGATATTACCAGTAGTTGTGGTTAAAACAACATCTGTTCGCACAGCTGGCTTATTGCAAATCTTATTTTAGATATTCGCTTGTTAAGGAACTGCTACTGTCGGTTCAGGGTATGAAACAATGTTGTTACTCGTATCAAAATGGATTCAAGTGTTTGTGAATTTCTTACACCGCGAGTTGACTGCTTTCCAGCTATTGCTAGTTTAATAACATTTCACCCACTATGAAAATATTTCAAAAACAAATCATTTGTAAGGCCCACGATTCAGCTCCGTCCTAAATGACAGAATAACAGTAAAACACCAGCAAACATTTGTAAAAGGAAGTAAGTTACTTAAAGTTCCTCTTTCACTTTGTGATGTGCCTATAATACGAACACAAACTCGCGTATTGCTTCGTTCAACAAATCTTGTAGAGCAAGTTATAGGAATAGTTCTGAATCAGAAGTTGTATCGTTCTTGTGCACGTTGTCTGTTTTTTACCTTCATTAGCGAAGTCACATAGATAATAGAAGAGGATAGGTGAATAATCTTACCATTGGCTGCTACGGCATAAGAAAACTAGAATATGGAGCCCGACTTCCAATGTGATTGGACGCATGATTTGGATACAAACTGGCTCTAAAAATCAATAATAGCGGCCTCTGTTGACCAGGTCACGTTATAAGGTTGAAAATGATCATGAGTATGATGACAATAGCGACCAGTTGGATAGCGAAACGTATCGCTGGTTGGATGAAGTGGAAAAATCTGCAGGCGCTTTTGATTAATGTCAAGGCCCAAAGCTGGCTTATCGAGTGGAACAAACATGGCACAATGATGTATTTCTTAATGAAGAAGGTATGCCTTGCCACCTATATTGTTTAATTTCATTATCCGTAACAGTTTTTGCCTTGCACCAATCGCGAATGTACTCGTAAGCACACAAGGCAAGAACAATGCAGTATGAATGGTCAGGCGCACTAACGGTCCGCGCGGTCGAACCTGCGAAGATTCTACATATTTATGTTGAGGCCGTAACGGTTTTTGCGTTTCTTTTTATTTAACAGTGCAAGAATGACTAGACTTTATTATTCATCGTTTAATGATCCTTTTGACGCTTGTTATATTTATTGAAGATCATCTTTAGCCTTCCTTAGGACTTTTAGGCATAAATCTGCTGAGAATAATACTCAAAATGCTCATTGAATGCCTTTTCTGTTTTAATGTTAAAATTAGTTACAGGCACACCCTAAAAGTGTTTATTGTCCATCACATTTAAGTGAAAGTAATCATGTTCATGTGCTGTCCGCATCTTCCACAATCCGGGAGACTGCAGTTATCAGACCTTAGGCTTCAAATTATCCTACTGACCATTGAACTTGGCACCATTTAGATCTCACTTCTTTTGTCGTTCAATAAATTAGAAATATATAAGTACATATGATAATATGTAATTTTTTGGACTGCTTGAAGCGTATTTTGTGCGTTTGATTGTGTTTGTGAAAGTAGACACATTGAAGTAAATTTATAAGGATCTGATATCCATCAAGCTTGTCTTGGTCAGTCTTTCAAGATATTTGTTCATAGACTTACTTTCATTCAAATTGCAATAAAAGCATCCCTTGTTTGAGAAGAAGCTGGCAAGTCGAGAGTTAGCTGAAAGGTAACGGGTTGACGACACGGTTGGCGCAGTGCGCTGTGGCACGGTTTTACACCTTGATTTGTGTAGTGTCCCGGGTTCGATTCCCGGTCGGGTCAATTCAGGAAATGATCTTTTCTGAATTGAATCGGGTCTGGGTGTGCTGGGAGACGCCTCTGGCTTAATTCCCCTTCGGGTACCTCGTAACACAAGGATATATAT
The DNA here is from genome assembly GCA_947369235.1 of Udea olivalis. NCBI lineage: Eukaryota > Metazoa > Arthropoda > Insecta > Lepidoptera > Crambidae > Udea > Udea olivalis. The sequence continues at coordinate 14,613,880 of OX376351.1, forward strand.
CCTTACTTCGAGACCATGACAAGTGGTGTGTTGTCTGGCGCTATTTATATTATTTTTTTTAAGGTCCAGACAAGTCCGTGCCGTATTTCGGTATTTCCAGCCAATTCAAATTCTGCAAAGAGCCTTTCTTATGTGCTAGCTCCAACTGGCCACATTTGCTGAGACGCGTTCTCTAAGCAAGACCATGTTCACTTCATTGGCTATCAGTTCGGTTGTAATGGGAGTACAAACATTATCTACAAACCCACTAGTAAGTTATTGTACCAACGCGAATGCTTAGCATTCCACACAAATGTATTTGTCACCCACACATAGTTCTTCTAGGCAATTTAAAAATCTCACACCTCGAGAGTGTTGACAAAACAAAAGATAAAATACAGTTAAAACGGGTTACATTGCAATATGTTTTTATTATGTTCTGAATAATATTTAAATAATCTATTAAGTAAAAAGAAACAATAGTTGGCATTAAATTATAATAATTCTCAAATTTGGTATAACAAGTAGGTATGTAGCACACGTTTTGTCTATAAACTGTACCTATCAGATTTAACGATATGAAATTATAAATACTTATCTGATTATTAATAATCTTTATTTATAGTTATCGTCTACCGTAATAAGTATCGTTTGTACTATACGCGGATATACTACCCATTAAATCAACTAAATAAAAAAAAGACACTAAGGCAAGCAAACGTACTATCAGATTTTAGGCTATCTTAGAAATTGTTACCAGTGTACGAAACCATCGATGGTTTAAGACACACCAAATTGTAAGATGTTACCTACTCGTATTCTTTAGTCGAAGTGCTAAATTTGTTAAACCTCCGTTAAAATTAACTGGCTAGAATGAAAAATTGAAAACATTTTATTTTGAACTAAGACTTATTCATCTTATATATTCAAAAGGGCAAACACCTTAATTCGTTAAAAATACTTCAAAACAAACAGTTCAAATTAAAATTAAAAAAAAGAATTTTGAAAAAGAGATTCTAGCACCTTTTTAATTAGTCTTAAATAAAGCTTACTTTCTTGCAAATTAATTATTCAAAAACCAGGTGCCGCGCCTACATTCGTACATTTTATTCAGTCACATTACTACGTTATCTAACAGTCACCGTGTTTAATTGCTATTAATGTATTGTTGTATAATAGAATGGCAGTGACACGAATAACCGCAATAATTAGCACAAACGAAAATCGTAAACAAAGAGCTATTTAACGCCAGGTACAGCCATTTAGAAAAATGAAGGACATAACGGTAGTACAAAAGAAAAATGCTTTTTGAATAATTTGACGCCACTTCACACAATGCAGCATGTAAAACTTAATAGAAAACGAAAATCACTAAACACGAATCGGCAAAAAGCATTAAGCACACCACTGATAAAACAGATATAAAAGGAAATTTACAGGTGTTAGAGAGATTATTGGCCAACTTCGAATTCGCCATATTGTGAAGTGTTTCTTTGCTCAATTAAATATCTGGGATAACATACCCTAAGACTATTTCACCGCAAACCAAGCAGGCTTGTCATACAAGTGTCAAAGACTGAACACTCAATTACACTACTAATGATACGGTGTACGATCTATCATCCAGAGGCAGAAGCAACAAAGCCACTGAATAGACGGACTAAAAGATATCATTCCTGGGTAATAATAATATTGAACCCTCTTTTCTTAAAGGCGTCATATCTTTAAGGATATCCTTGCAGCCTCTATAGGAGCTTCCATAGTTTAGTCACAGATTACCTAATAAAGAATTTAGTTTAGATGATCGCGGTAGAAATGAAATGTAAATTTGTAAAATGCACAGCGGTCGAGTGCCAGCCATCCCAGAAATAAGCATGGAATATTAACTTATGGCGTAACGCGTGATGCTGCAAAAGCAAGTATCATAAATTCTGAATCTGAACCTGACAGAGTCAAGATACCAGTGGCTTTAAAAATTATGGCAATGTGACAATCTTACAGTCAACAAGCTCAATAGTGACACTTTGCGTGGTCTTCGAGCAGTATAAGAGTCCATATTACCAAGATATCAGCTTATGCTGGCAGAGTTACATACTAGAAGACAGACTGCATACCCAGCGGACGTACGGACTACGGACGGAAACAAGGCTCAAAGTTATCTTACATCCATCAGAGTAGCACAAATAAGTAATTACGATTTATCACCCAGATAAAGTTATTATCACTGTAGATAAATATTTTGTCGTTGGAGATTATTTCGAATGACCTAATTGCTTCTTGTTGTTTCAATTAACACATAATCTAAAGTTTGTCCAACGGAACGTTTGAAGGCCCTCGACGTGACACAAGTTGACTATTTGAACTTTAGTGGAAAATTTAATCTGCTTACATAATTGTGCATCTGCTTTTTTTACAATCAGCCTGATGAATACCAAGTTTGTTTTTAGTGGAAATTACTGCAACCTCAGTTATTTAAGCACTCAACATGAGTTTTCACTAATAATATTATAATTTTTGAAATAAGAATGACTACTTACTTTTATTTGAAACGGAGAAAAAAAGGAACGGGTCCGACAATAAACAATGCTGTACAACAAGCACTCACTGACAACAAACCTTAATTTTCTTGCATTTAAAATATTAGAACACCAAGAATACTTTACTGCACAAACACAATATGACAGAAACGATGAATTAATGTTGTACAACAAGGTTTAAAAAACCAACTGACTAAAGGTCTGATTTCAAGCAAGATAATAAACCCATCCACAAATTATATTTGCTGATAAATTACCCAGTGTATGTAAGTATGTACGGAATACTAATAAATTACTGTTAAACACAATGTGTAAAGTTTGCTATTGTTTTATAGACGTAAAGTCCACATCACCATTTACAAATATTCAAACGTTTCAGTCACTTGCAGTAAACAAATGACATATCCTTAGAAAGTTGAATGGATTTAGCTCAAAAGGAAATAATAAAACAATTTTACCAGTTTTCAAACTAGAAGCGATGGTCTGGTTGTAAATGTTAACGAGTTTAGGCTTCTAACATAAATTGCTGTAAATTACCATTTGAAGCATTTAGACAAAATTGTTATAAATGACGTAGCAATTTTATTTACTAAATGTGATCGTATTCTAAAAAAGTAAATATAATAATCATATTTTTACATGTTTTTCTAACATTGCCATGTAATCTTACTTCTTATCTACTAATATTACAAATGCAAATTTTGTGAGTATGTGTGTTTGTTACTCTTTCACGCAAAAACTACCAAACTGATTTGGATGAAACTACAATAATACAGCTTATACACACATCAAAAGTGTCTAGGGATCAAGCATTTTTATGCGGATTTTTTGAGATTGAGATGTGGCTTTGTAATAAATTTATGATTTTATAAATTTATATGGATCCTTTTTGGTGCATTTCATAATTTGAAACAGGAACTGTCAATCAAATTCGAGTAAAAGATGAAAAATCAGCTGTCAATATTTTCCCTATAAAAACATACAACGCATTGAAGACATTATTAGTGCTACTGTTTCCCTACTACTGATTAAAACCAACGTTATTATGGAGCGGCGACGTCATTTAAGCAGGGAAGAAATGCTCAGAGCCGTGGGAATGATAGAAGCTGGTTCCCGGCAACGTACTGTGGCTTTAGCTCTGAATACAAGTCAGAGTGTTATCAGTCGACTTTGGACACGTTACCAAAGCACTGGTACCGTGGCTGAGCGCCATGGAGGACGGTATCGCTGCACCACACGGAGACAAGACCGATACATTCATATCACAACTCGAAGAGCTCCAACAATAACCGCCATGATGTTAGCCGTGAGGCTTCATCACTCTTCAGGGAACTTAATTAGCGACCAAACAGTCAGAAACCGCTTGCATGAAGTGAACCTTCATTCCCGAAGACCGCTAAGGGTACCACCTATAGCAATGCACAATCGTAGGATTCGATATCAATGGGCTCTTGAACACAGAAATTGGGCAGAAGAACAATGGCGTTTCGTGTGCTTTTCTGATGAGTCTCGTTTTGGTATGAGACCGGATACAAGACGTATACGACACTGGAGAACCCCTGGACGCCAACAGCGATTAAAATCCTGCCAGGAAGTCCATCCTTATAGTGGTGAAACCATCATGGTATGCGCGGGTATTTGGATCGGCGGAAGAACTGAGTTGATTTGGATCAGAGGCAACCTCAACGCTCAAATTTATGCTGAGACGATTGTATCAGACATCATCGTTCCTCTACAAGTGCAAATCGGTCCCTTATTTCAGTTAATGCATGATAATGCACGACCGCACACCGCAAGAGTTGTAAGACAGACTCTCGCCGCAGCTAACATCAATGTCCTGCCCTGGCCTGCTCAGTCGCCAGACTTGAACCCGATTGAGTATGCATGGGATATGCTACAGAGAAGAGCTCTGCCGAATATGGAGGGTATCCAGTCGCAAGAAGACCTTTTTTTGTTGTTGCAACGAACATGGGCGGCCATTCCACAGCGTGATTTGGATGAACTCATTTTGAGTATGCCAAACCGATGTTCTTGTGTTGTTAGTGTTCGCGGTAGAAACACGGATTATTAATTGTTTAAGTTACCCAATAAAATTTTAAAGAAAACTGTTATTTCAGTCTTTTTTTCGAACTTTAATGTTAGTGGTTCGAATGTCAAAAATCCCTTTATTAGTAAAATGGCAAATTTCTTTATTAATGCAAAGGTGACTTGGTTTATCGTTACTGTAGACAAACGAAAACACTTTATTTGATGAATCCTTAAAGACAATTTTAATTAATATCAATCAGGAGAAAAGTTATTGCAAAAATATATGTTGATCCCTAGACACTTTTGATGTGTGTATATGAAAATAACACATAGGCTACAATTTATGAGGATTGTATGTATGGATGTTTTAAAAATGAAGTTTACGCCGGCGGAGCCGCGGGCAGGAAGCTGGTATAATACAACATAGGCATAGATGTAATTATTATTAATGTTTACTCGACGCCAGAGGAATCATAATGTTATTTTAAATTAAAGTCTCTTAAATATTCATTGTAAAAGAACTGTATGTTTGTTTGAGAATAAATGTCTTTAAACCTAAATCATTTACAACAAGTTGCTGTCGGTTTCAAGAAAGTGAATAATACTCGTACTTACCACAGTACTACTGAATCACAAAATGTTTTTATCTATTAGTGCAGTCATTGAAGCGAAAAATACGGTCTTACCTCCGAATTTTTTAACTGTGAACCGATTTGCATGAAATTTTGGAATTAGGCTCATCTTACCCTTAACTTCAAAAGTGAAAATGATCTGAACTCCGCCTATTATTTTTAAGGGGTGTAAACAACCCCTTAATGGAAAAATTGACATTGAGCCATTTTATCGCTAGAAAACATGTCTAATAGTAAGTGGTGAAATTGTAAAGTATTTTCTAACATAATTACCTCATATTAAAATCATTTTCAACCCCTTGAAAAAAAAAAAATTTTCAGTTACTAAGTAGAAAAAAATATGATAAGTTTTTGGACCATAACTCCTTAAATTTTCATGCTATCACAATTTATAAAAAACCATTGTAAAGGTAATTAAGAGAGCTACAACATCCTTTATTGCAATATATAGTAAAAAACCTTTTTCTAAAACGGTGAAGGGTTAAAGGGCTTAAGAGAGGCTGTGATTGCGCTGCCACGCGCTCTTTAAACAATCATATCTCCGTCAATTTTTGTTTGACAGAAAAAACAAAAAAACTAAATTGTTTGTCAGAAAAATACCTAAATTTTTAATCCGGACACTTTTATACGTATCTGTCGTCATTTTTGAGATATTATGAAAAAAAAGTGGGTTTTAAAAAAATTTTTTTTTTTTTTTAATCGTGACTTTTTTGAAAAATATGTGTCCTGAAGCAGCCAAACTGATACTATCTATCAAACTCTTCATAATAAAGTTAATTCTAGGCGGAATACGATTAATTTTGATTTTGGTGGAAATGGCACTTATGAAACCCATTGATTTAAAAGAAAAAACATTAGATGCTCCCCTTATTTGCAATACAGCTCACTTATTTTACGTGCAAAAGACTTTTAATAGTGCTCATTTTAAAGCTTATTTCAAGCACTACAAAACCCTTTTGTATTAGAATGCATAAAATGCATCTGCTCGCCGCTAGATGGCATTGACCACATCGATTAAATTTCAGACAAAATAAAAAACGGCTTTGATCTTTAATATCTAGCTTAATATTGCACTTAGAATACTTTATAAAAAACGAAATTGTTCATTGTTTTACCTGCTACAATTTTGTTCTTCGTAAAATTTTCGATAAAACGTATATTTTTGGAGATATTTGCCAAAAACCGATGAAATACGTGAAAAAATTGCGAATTTTCAATTGCCAATAACTTGAAAAGTATTGGATTTTTTGAAAAACTTTAAAAATGATTTTTTGCTTAAAATTAGGCCTTCTATCGATATCCAAGGTTATTTTGCAAAAAAAAAAAATTCACCCCCGAGAAGGGGTGGCAACCACCCCCAGGGTGGTTGCGGAGTTCAAATCATTTTCACTTTTGAAGTTAAGGGTAAGATGAACCTAATTCCAAAATTGTATGCAATTCGGTTCACAGTAAAAAAATTCTGAGCAATAATGCTTCAATGACTGCACTATATTTCTAGTAGTGTAATTTAATGATTGAAATCACTTATCTTACATTCACAGATAGCATATAAAACAAATAAGCTATTTAGGGATGGCGACGGCAAAGGGCGAGTGATGACTGTATGACGTGATTGTTTTATAAAAACAAAAAACCGTGGTAGGTGAAGTCATAAGACCGATTCAATAAGGCACCAAAGATACGACGGCAAAGATTTCGCAATTCAATAGAAGTGACTCATTATTTCCAAACACGATCTTCGACAACACGTAAGGAACAATGGCTGCTACGTACTGACAAGTCTAAACAATGAATAATAATTGAAAGACCACAGGCGACCATCATCCGATCGTTCGTGACCTTTCTATACTTCCGCGTGGTACAATCAGTGGATTCGAAAGTACCTAATATGATGTGATGGATGGTGTTCAATATGGTTGATGTAATTGAAGACGATTTCACAATGCAATACTTTCTACAGAAGTATTACAGCATCTAGTAGCACTATTTCAGTTAATCAGGGTTCAGAAGAAATTCGTGAATAAAGGTGGGTTTAGACCAAACGAACATAGAGCTGGAGCTAGAATGTTCTGTGATATTTTGGTGTGAATTATAATTAGTTTTTTATTTACACCTTAAGATAATCGCAAAAATTAGTTAGTGACTAATCTGCATTGTAAACCACCTTTTTAGAAAAAAGAGAAGCTACTGAGTTTTTTGCCGGGTCTTCTCAGTGGAATCGCATAAATACTATGTACGTCTATAATATCCATCAGCTGAACTTAAAATGTTATTTACGATTCAAAAGAACCTAAACTATAAAAATGGTCAACTTGAATAAAGTATTATTGATTTAGATTTTTTGGTTTTAAGGTATTATCCATTTTGGCTAGTCGTTAGGTATGTATAGGACTTTATGATTCTGGTAACGCTCTAAGTAGCTGAGGCCCGAGCCCCGGGGCACCTTTTGGGCACCTTTAGGCCCGTTACTTAAAGTTTATGGACTGGGCACCAGCTCAAAGTTGTCTGACCCTAAAATCCTGTAACTCTGTCAAAGCCGTTAATTAAATCAGTAATTTAGAGAAGCATTAAAAGTAGATTGTAATATTGCAAAATAAGGAAGAAAGAGGTACTAGGAGAAAGTTTGTTAACAAAAAACAATCATTCAATGAAAAGGGATATTGTTTTTCTTTAAACAAAAGACTATTCTGTTATTAAACGTCTCTTTTTCTAAAACAGCGACTGCTGTTTTTGCCCCAGACTTTGTTAGCTGAGCTTTTATTAAAGTTTATGAAAATATGAACCGACATTGTACGAGGGTCATTCAATAAATACTTAGCCTACAAAAAGTAAACGAACATTTTGGAATAGTGGCAATTTATTTTACAACATAGTCTCCTTTTAGTTCGATACACTTAGCCCAGCGATGCTCCAACTTTTTTAACCCGTCCGAAAAATAGTTTTTGTCAAACTCTGCAAAATAGGCCTCCGTGGCGGCGATGACCTCCTCCTTTGATCCATATCTATTCCCGGCGAGTGATTTTTTCAGATTAGGAAACAGAAAGAAGTCACAAGGGGCCAAATCTGGAGAATACGGTGGATGGGGCAGCAATTCGTAGCGTAATTCGACCAATTTGGCCATGGCAACGGCAGACGTGTGAACCGGTGCGTTGTCGTGGTGAAACAGCACTTTTTTCTTCGCCAGATGGGGTCGTTTTTTCTTTAATTCGGCGTCGAATCGGCCCAATAAATCGGCATAGTAAAGCCCTGTAATTGTTTTACCCTTCTCGAGGTAATCGATGTAGATCACACCTTGTGAATCCCAGAAAACGGTGGCCATAACTTTTCCGGCCGATTTTACAGTTTTCGCCTTCTTTGGAGCACGTTCCCCGGTCTGGATCCATTGTTTTGATTGCTCCTTGGTCTCTGGTGTGTACCAGTGGATCCAGGTTTCATCGACGGTCACAAAACGACGCAAAAACTCCGCTGGATTCCGCTTAAACAGCGCCAAACACGTCTCCGATGTGGTCTCACGGTTGCGCTTGTTTTCCGGTGTGAGTAAACGCGGCACCCATCGCGCTGACAGCTTTCTCATGCCGAGTTCCTCGTGAAGAATATGATGCACTGTTCCTTCTGAAATGGCTACAGTCTCAGCTAGCTCCCGAACCTTCAATCGGCGATCTGCCAATACGAGATCATGGATTTTTTTAATGTTTTCCTCCGTAGCAGCTGTTTTCGGTGCACCTGGACGTGGTTCATCAAAAACCGACGTACGGCCACGTGCAAACTCGTTGAACCAATTCTTGACAATGGCCATCGATGGAGAAGAGTCACCGTACACAGCATCCAAGCGCTCTTTGATTTCGATGCGCGTTTTCCCTTCCAAAAATAGGAATCGAATCACCGAACGATATTGCTCTTTTTCCATTTTTGTAAAACCGATCGACACGTTCGCTTCCATAAGTTGTCAAATTAAAACAAATGAAAGGATTGGAATGAAAATTTGAAAAAAGAATTAAAAAAGAATGTGCTACACTGTGGTAAAACTCTTTTGAAACTACAGCGCCCTCTGGCGATGAGGCTAGGTACTTATTGAATGAACCTCGTAGCTTGAAGCGCTCTAAGGGAGAGGTGAATATTTAACTCAAATTCTAGAATAGGTTACAGCGCAGCTTACTTAGGCGACCAATCCGATATTATTATTTATCCTTTTCGTTTTTTGGCATTAATTAACATTTTTGCCAAAATACCAAGATAAATTTGTTAGTGTACCAGTTTCTAACGGTTTAACGTGTGTTAATTAAACAACGTTTGCCATCGACTCTACCCATTCGTTATTCCCTGCCGTGCTAAAGTTACTAAGTTGTAACTTGAACACATCTGTTGTACCTTAGCGATACAATAACAATAATATTCCTACATTACGATTCATTGGTATAGGGTTGCCTCTAACACCAAAATAATTTCGAAACCTTTTTTATTTTGTGAAGAATTAACAGGTGTAATATTTGAGAATTTCTTAAAGATATATACTTTATTTGGATCGTTTAATCACAGTTCTCTAATATAAATATATAATTCCATAACATCACAATCGTTGTAGCCAAGCGCTTCAATTTTCAATAGTTTAAGGAGGTACCAAAGTTTAATTATCTATTTCAAATCAGGCCATTAACGTTTTCAATTAGGCTCGAATCCCGTCAGAACTATCTGGGACGATTCGGTTCGGTCCTCAATCGCAACTTCATATCCTTAAACGGTCAAATATGGCTTATCGACGGCTAAGGCGGGTCACTAATGGCCTTTTAAGGTCAATATTTCAGACCCGGGCCGCGGTTGGATCGTAACGTGCTCGGTAATTGGGACCAACACCCGACAGAGTAAATGACGACTTTTCGTTAGGGATGTCTCTGATATATGCTCATGTCTTTGGTGGAGTGAACAAAAAGTAAGCTACAGACGCCATATCTGACCATGTTGAATATTCATTTGTTTCAATAAAAAGCCTGTCTGTGATCACCTTCTTTCAATCTATGTCTCATAATCTGTTAACATTATTGCCTGTAAAAACATAAATCAAATAACTTTTAATAACGTTTTGTTTTGTGTATATTAAATGAAGTTTTGTTTTAGGGGGGAAAGGGCTTTAAATTGAGCTGCATTTACAAGGTTTTTAATCGAAGCCAAATCAGTTTACTAGTGTATTTTCCTTATTACCATTTTATTTTTACTTTTACTTATTTTTTCCAGCAGACTGTTTCATCAATCTGAATAATAGGGGCTTTCCCCTTTTATAAACAGTAATATAATTTAATATCCGGTAAATAAAAATGAATTATAAAGGATACCTAAAGCATTGAATAATGTTAAGACATTTATATAATTGTGCCTACACATTGCTCTTGTTAAGCCTCTTTTAAACAGCTGAGAAACATAATAATAACTATAATACTTAACGTTTTACTTTTAATCAGCTAAGGTTGTCAGACTCAGTAGGTGATGTGGAAATTATTTAGGTGAAAATCATAACTTTTAATTATTTTTTTATACAAAGAATACGGATATTGTCTGATATGACTTGATATGAATGTTCAAAATAAGCGTTTTATTTCCCTTAGATAGAGTGTACTTCATTTGCTAAATGGCCAATATTATTTCCTATGCGGTATAAATAATCACCTTTTTATTTTTTATATTGCCCGTCAAGATGACCTCACTCCACCTGATGGAAAGCGGTCGTGAGGTCCAAATATGAGGTTGACAAGCCCAGTCATTCAACGGATCACTGGGCTGGCCATCCTCACCTTGAAGGCCTGCAGAAATGCCTTTTCACGCCCCGCTTGAAGAACCCGGGACTATACGAGGAAGGAAACACATGTGCTGGAAGAGCGTTCCACGTCTGGATGGTACGACAAAGAAACGAGTCACCGAACCTTTTAGTTCGGGCCAACAAATGTTGAATTGTGTGTGGGTGACGCCGTAGTCCAGCACGCGTGGTACGGGAGTGGAAAGGTAAGGGTGGAATGAGCTGGAACAACTCGTCAGAGCATTCCCCATTATAGCATTGTACCTGTTATAAATTTAAAAAAAGGTTACTGATTGGTTTTTCTTTTCTTTTACTTTTTGCCGGCCCTACAGATTGGGCCGCAACAGACGTCTGTCGAGCAAGTTATATTGTTAAGTTCCGGCGCTCAGTAAGTCGGGATTACAGAGGCCGCCCGAAACGTCTAATTAGTTAGCGCGTTTATATATTTAGCTGAGATTTAGTTTGTAAGTTTGGATGTTGCCACAGACATAAGTCGAAATGGATTGATATGTACTTTGCGTGTCAAAATGGAGTCCAATGCTCTTCTTTGGAAGTTTTCGTTTTGTCCGCGCTCCAGTTGTCATAGCCTCGGATGAGAACATCGAATGGATTTATATTTTCCCTATCTATTATAAATTCGCTTAAAATCGACAAAGAAAGTGAGAATTTTAATCACTGAAGAGAAGAGCGTATTAAAGGTTTAGTTCGCGTTCAAACTCTGGACTCGCTCTGAAGTTGTTAAGCGCATCTGCTAAAAAAAATTGCGTGAGTCGGGACAACTTCAAAGTGACGAAAGTTTATCGCGAACTACGAGTATACCTTGGTTTTCATACAGGCGGGTGTCTTGCGTTATTTATTTTGATATTCGTCTGTGTATGTTACGGTACGTGTGTGAAGTTGAACGGAGTAACGTAGACAATGATACGTAGGTAAAGGTCTAACGAGCCTGGCTCATGAACATAGGCTTCGTTAGTCGGCCTTATTACTTACTCGCTCATGTATATGCCAATTTATTCTTTAACTATTGGGTATAATAAAATGCTTTTCGTTATTCTGGTGCTGACGCTGGTACATTTTTTCAAGCAGGCCTCATGAACCTAAACTATGCTGAGTTTCTACCATGGCTGTCAAAGACTGGTACGCGTACTTAGTTTACTTAATTTTTAAAAAATGTAAAAAATTACATATGTATAAAATAAAATTGGTACACCGAGGAACAAAATGTTAGCCATGATTGTTTATCTTGAATGGGATTCGAACTCAGTTTCCGCGGTAACAGGATGACTACCAACCAAGCCAGTCAGTCTCATACATTTAATCAAAGTTAAATGTACTATGCTCATGTACAAAGAAACTCTGAAACAATTCAACTCATGCCGTACTAAAACGTACCTAAAGCAAGAAGTAGTATTAAATTATTACAGATAAACGTTTCGCTACCATAACATTAGAAATAACTGTATTAAATAAGTACTTTGAAATGAATTATCAAATTAACAAATGAATATAATCATTTAACAAACATTAATTTGCTGCAACGACTAGATAATCGTTATCGTTATTACTACGATAACAATTTAAATGGCACCTAAAAGTGCCAAATTGAAATCTTATCCGACATTAATGTTAAATTAAAAAGATTTACCGAGACACTATCGGGGTGACCTTTGTTGAATTTAAATTGATACTCTGAACCAGGAAAATCACGTTTCTCTGGCTTGGTAGTCTTAAAATTCGCAAAATTTACTTTGCACCAACGAATGAGAAAGTGTACGTATGAGCTATATTTTATCATAATTATAAGTAAATGTAAGGGATTTGGGGAAGGCCTTTGCTCAGCAGTGGGACAATACAGGCTAACTTAAAAAAATAAAAAATAAGTAAATTAACTAGTCGTCTGTCGATGTACCGCCCGCGGTAAAATGATACCACCAACATTAAAATCCACTTTTAATAAATCGGCAAATTAAAAAAAAAAAAAATATTGCCGCCAGTGTATCCGCCATCTTGAAATATTTCTTTAAAAGAAGAAAATATGTTTTTGTGTAGTTTTTAGTATATTTACCATTGAGACTATGACAACGATGAAGATCGGCGTAATCTTTCACGGATGACGTACCTGAAAAAATGAAAAATAATGATTAGACAAAAATAATAAACGCATTATTCAAGGTGTTAAATGACATAGCACATTGCTATTACAACCTTAAGCGGTTAATTTGGTTTACAAAGTTCAATTTTGTAACTGTTATTGCAAATTAAATAAATTAATGAGCTCTTAATTTTGCGAATTCATTTGCTATGGTTTGTAAAAACACTATGACATCTAATTTAACACCAATTCAGTTTATATCAGACTAAGTTAATAAAGTTTTTAATATGAGTCTCAAAGACTGATAAAACATTTATTATTTGCGTATTTTTTTCATTCTTTAAGACCATACAATACCGAACTGACGTTTATAAAATAAAACTTTGAATTCAGACGGTGTTGTTTGCACGACTGTTTGCAAATACTCTTTGACGTACAAACGATTGATGGGAGATACGCTATTATTTCCTTCTCATAATACGGTTCTCAAGGTCTTCGTCGCAATAATATTGAAGGAACACAAAGTATCTTATTTAAAGTATAATATCTATAGTATAATGCATCATCGAGCCGATTATGGGACATCTGAGGTGTTGGAGCAGCTAAGTGACTTTCTTCAACTGACCATCAAGCTCGTTTTTTCGTTTCTTTTTTTTTGTTACAATAAGCAGTTTTAAAAAAAAACGGTCAGCCATTGCGTGAAAATGATATAAAAGTGCATGCGCTTAGGCAGTTATTAAGGTATTAATTTTGTACGACATTATGGATGAAGTGATCCTGAACCGAAAAGGTTAAAACTAATGCTGTAAAGTATGATGTCAGTAAAACTATATAACAACAACATTATACAAGTGTAAAGCTTATTTGACCTAAAATTCTAGAATTCTAGGAAGACTCTCAGTAAATTATTAACAGTTTAGAGATAGAAATTACAAAAATATGATACTCCGGATTAGGCGTCCTCCACAATCCGGGTGACTGCTCTTCCAACTGAGCTATTGAGGCCATTGACAGACCTAGAGTATTTTACGTTGTAAGCCAACGATGTTTCATCAAAGTTACAAGGTAAACGCTTTTTAACATCCAAAAGAAAAATGTTAACAAAAATTTAAATTAAATTTTTTTTCTCTAATAGAGATTACTTGAGATTATCATACTGGTATTAGTTAATAGAGATTATTAGCGAGAAACTTTAGCGCAATAGTTCCTTTCTTTAGATGGAAAATAGTGCATTGTTATAATGCTAAAAACAAAATTCACTCATCAACAGTTTAGTTAAAAAGGGTCATAAATCTCAAAATAAAGCTATCACGTATGTACATATTGTTGTCCCAATTAAAATTCAGCGCATGGATAGTCGGATCACAATTGCAATGTCGGACAATTGACTCGGCCATAACACGAGTTGGCAGTGGCTCGTTAACTAGTTACAGTTAGGCCTCATAGAATAGGCATCTAATCATTTTTATTCAATCATAACATAACCCACGAGGGAAACAAAAAACGAACTCATTTATACATGTTAATAATTTTACACGTATTTTTATAGCAATTAGTAAAGTTGTTTTGTTCTAATTAGTTATTTTTTGCTGTTTATTATAAATCGTAATCGCCTAATTTCCACATTCAAATGTTTCAAATCCAAAGTCGGGAAAAGTAATGTTTACGAAATTTGAACACGTTTTTTTTTTTCAACTCACATTTGGCAAACGTGATACGCATCAATTTGTGGCAATGCCTTGATTTCAATAAGAAAGCCTCTCTTTAGCTGTAAGACAATAGGCTAAAGACTTTTCTTCAATAACTATTCATGCAAAAACTTTCTCTCAATTAAAAAAAAACATTATACACTTTTTATGAGTTGCAATTACGACACCTTAAACTTTATGATCACCATAAACAAGTGTTGCATAAGTAAGTACTAAAGAAAATATATTATTTAAAGCGTGTAATTTAAAATTTGCCATATTTCAAAACAAGTAGTAAAATCGCCTTTATCCGACGAGTGGTTATCGTTCCACCATTGCCTTTCATACAACAATAATGTTCTTATCAAACGGTCAAACATAACTAGAATATTTATGGGAAAATAGGTCTTGTTGGAAGTGCGTAAGGTCTTTTAAATATGCAGTTGATTATTGTTTATGCATTACCTACTAACATTTCGATTACAAGTAGCGTACTCGTAAATGCAACGATGTTGGTTTGTGCCGACACATTGGTTGGTATTGTTATTTACAAGTCTGTCCTCTTTTCGCTTTAGCTAATGAAAAGAGAAAACTAAACATTAATAAATGATCTGAAATGATCACAGTTAAAATGAATACAAAACAAAATATACGGAAAATCACATAGTTCAATCCATAGTTTTTAGTTCTGAATTAAAAGATCTTCATTCATTAAAGCTCAGTCTTTTAGCTCTTATTATTCATTAAAGCTCAATCAGTAAAATACGGACCAAAATAAGTGTTTAAGTACACTTAAGAAAGTATATTAGGAAATGAACAGGACGATTATCATTTAATTTTGGAATTCATTTCGTTTTTTTACTGCTATATTTTATTATCCAACCCAATTGTTCATGGTCGCTAGCAGGGTCGGCAAGACTGAAGACTAGGTAACTGTATGTCCGATATCCCCCTAGTGAATATTCAAAAAAATAGGACGATGAAACTCATAGGTTACATAAAATTAATAAATAAATAAGCGCCAGACAACACACCTCTTGTGATGGTCTCGAAAATAGGGGTTAGTATCCCTGTGTTACGAGGTACCACAAAAGGAAATAAGCTAGGGGCGTCTCCCAGCACACCCAGACCCGAGTCAATTCAGAAAAGATCGTTTCCTGAATTGGCCCGACCGGGAATCGAACCCGGGACACTACGAAAATCGAGGCGAGAAACCGTGCTACAGCGCACTACGCCAATCGTGTAGTCAACTTCCACTATAGTGTGAATTACTATCACAAGTCACAACAGAAATACGAGTATAATTGTTTATACATGACATATAACGCTACAGCTCATCAAGTCAACACAAAATTCAACATATTTCAATCTGTCGAAAACTTTATCACTTCAACATTAACAATCAATTATAGGATTCATCTTTATTTAGAATTTATCTTTATTCATCACAATGGTGTGAACATTTTATAGCACGTATTGAACCATGAATTATTAACACTGCTCTCGAATATCGACCAATTTAGTGGACGTGACGATATGAAATACATTCTCTCGACTTTCATGTCAATAATCGAGATGATCTAAATTGATGACAAGTATAATTTACAACAAACTATGAAGTTTGGAGATGATATTTTAGCCTTAATTGTTTTGAGACAATAGACCATAAAGTCGGTTTAATAGCACCAATCTTCGGTCACACTTTGAATAATTCAGTCATGTCATGGTATTTCTTCGTCTTACTTAGGGTGAAGTTAAACTGTGATACGATTAAATTTCCGTAGGAGTGTTTTTAATAGAATAGAATAGAATTCATTTTTTTTATAGTCCCCTCAAGATGACCTCACTCCACCTGATAAAAAGCGGCCGTGAGGTCCAGACATGAGGCCGACCAGCGCAGTAATGCAAAGATATCACTGAGCTGGTCACTCATCTTGAAGGCCTGACCTGCAAAAATGCTGTTTTGCTTTTGATTTACTTTTTAATAAATGCATGGTAAACATTGACTCGTCTTATATCTAAGAATTTAAAATTGCGGATTTAATTTTACAAATAGAATATGATTACTAGAACTACTAAATTATTGACATTATGATAACAATTTCATTTATGATCGATTAAAAATTATCAATTTGTTTAATTATATTTAATTATAACACTGCCTTACATATATTTTTAATTGATAGCGTCCAAACATACAACATGTATCTACACTTATTTATAGTACATATTTTGGTTCATTATTACTATTGTCATTGTAGTCATTTGACAAAAAATCCTTAACACTATACAGTCTTTTGAAGGAGAAGTCTTTTTACACAAGTCTAAAATTGATTCAAATATAAATTATCTGCTTCGCAGGAAGCTTGATTGGTATTTTTTTTCTAAAGAGCATGCACTCTTAGCCGCTGATGGCTTTCACAGTTACACCGGACAAGGGGGTGAGCGGACGGCTCTCATCCCATTGATTGGTAGAGGTAGATCTTTGTGGCATAAAAACTCCGCAAATTGTACATTTTCCCTTCGTGCAGTAAAGAAAATATAAATAAAAAAATGTAAACACACTCGTCTTATCATCACAGCAGTATCCGCCACCTCTCTGAATTTTTTTTTAAGGCCTTAGTATGTTTATCATTATCATCATTTTGCAGTTTTAGTACGTCCAGTGCTGAGCAAAGTCGAACATCTACTGAAATTCTACAATCTTTATTCGGTTGTCCGTATCAGTAGAAAACTATCCATATTTGTTTCTTAATCGTCAAAACTTTTAAGTTAACAGTGCAAAGCGCTTACAAGATCATCAAGTCGTGAGAGAATTTCTTTTTTTATATATCTTGTGATAAAATCATTTACCCTAAACCCACTTTCTCGTCTTCTCAATATGTCTATTACCGCCAATACAGTACAGCATTGGGCGTACACTTTCACACGGTCATCAAGACCGTTACCCATCAGTATAGATGCTTTGTATCACCTGTTACTAGTTAGTGTGCGGTTTGACAGGTACCTAATGATGTACTTGACCGAGAATGGCCTCGGGTGTACGCAGTTGGAGTACGTTAGGGCTGTGTACTTGTGGTGAGGTTATGGTAGCAATTGTGTTGTATGCTACCGCATGCATTGCTATGAACTGAAGTGTGTTTATTTTTGATATTTACTCTCAGCGTAATCTTGTATTATGTTAATTTTTATATATATATTTTTCCCATCTAATTTGGTTCGAAAAGTGCTTTTCAAAGGTTAAATTTACCAACATTTTATACTTTACATGCTAGTAGACGAACTAACATCTGTTTTTTCAATGAAGTGAGAATGTTGCTCTGTCAGACTAATAAACACATCGAGAAACTAAAAGATTAATAAACAAAGTTATAAATTGTTTAAATCTTACAAAATAATTACACCTAGAACCATAGTCATTAAATACAACAAAGATACAGCAAAATGTGTCACAGTGTGGATGGTTGTTAAGTTAACAATTGTTTAACACCATCTTTTACTGATAAGTACTTACAGATTATGATGACAGACATTATTATTACCTACTATTAAAAGTTTATGATCTGACTCGAATCTTATCACTTAAACATAAAGATCAAAATCAATGACAAAGATAATGTGAGATGTGTTCTGTGCATACGTTAGTGACAACAATATTCAAATAGATTCGATTCGATGATAAAAAAGTTAAGGATTCAGAGAACTTGTTAATTATCGCTTAACTAATCGTTAATATTCTTGCTTAAACGTTTGCTATGCTTTTAAGCGCGGCGAATCGTAAAAATCAAGAAGGTTTATTTAAGGCCTTTTAGTCCAAGAATAATGTTTTCAAGAAGAAGTTAGGTTTGAGTGATAACAGAGTCATACGATTTTAATCAGTGACTTGTTGTAGTTTGCCGATTAATCCGAATTTGTGAATGTAATGATTTACATAGTACCTTTCATATCAAGACCTCCATAGAGTCTAGTTGCATTTAAGATATATACTAGTGATCTGCCTCGGTTTTTCAGTGATGAAATACTCTCGATCAACCCGATACCTAACGGCATCTTTTCACTTTTTTATATAAGTTCAGATGTAAGACTAAACTCTTGAGCGTTTGGACAAACATTGTCTCCAGAAAACGGTGTACACCTTCACACGGTGAAGACAGCTAAAGGACATGGCATCCTTACACAAGTTTTCATCCCTTACCAAGAAACGTAAAAACTCGTTTGCGATCGTGGTGTAAGGACCAGTATTATTATTAGCATTTCATTATTGCATTTCACAATACAGAATATTTTAATCCTTCTAACATCACAACAATTTTTTTTTGATTCCCGACCGGTAACGTTATCGGTCTATCTCGTCATCTCGTGGTGAAGGTTTTGTAATAATTCAACCTCAATCACTAGGCATATAATGAATGGTTGCGACCTGCTCCTCTTGAAGGATAAACTGAGATAGATTATGATGTTCAAAGAAAATGATTTCAATAAGTATGAGGTTGTAGGGATTTTTATTCTTGCAAGGAATAAATAACCTAAAAATAACACTGTTCGCAATAACCGCATAGCATCAAGCGGTCTAGTTTTCTGCCCAAGCATACCAAACGGCTAGGACATTCACCCCAAAAAATCACAAGTGAAACTACAAATGGAGCACACATGAGGGCGATTTCGCTTTCGCAACACCCCAACGTTTAATCTACATCGGAAACGTTCACGATTACATCCGAGCGGCGACATCGGTGGGACGACATTGTCGACAATTGGCGCGTTTACCCTACTTTATTAGTTACAATCGGTTTTACTATGCTGCTGAGTGCCAATTTGCGTGATAATAGGAAAATAGGTGATAGAAAATTAAGGGGGAAAGAAAGATTGGTTTGGTTAGGGAAGTTTGTTTCCAGAGATACTTATATTTATTTTTCATTTTTTGGTGTGTTTTGCGCGGTAATGCTCATTAAATATGCGGGATAGATTCATATCTATTGATTGTGATTGGTGACAATATCCTGCCGATAAACATTCATTTACAGCTTTAAATAGCAAACTGTATAATTTTCCACGTATTCTGATACTTTGATAAGTAGAAGTCGTGATAGATTTATGCAAAATGAATACAAAACACACAAGATGACATTCAATACTTACATAATAATGAAGCGGTCGCCATTGCATGCTGATATTCCCGTCCCTTTGCGTTAGATGTAAGTCGAGAATGTTGTTTAATAAATAAAAGAGAATATTGCTTTTTTATTGTGACAGAGATATGAAAAATAATAGATTGTGTCCGGTTAGTGCCCGACTACGACGTGTGCGCAGAGGTTCCGTAGTAATAATTATTTGATGCATATTGTAACAGTTGACATCTGTTAAGGATTGATTAACCTAGTTTATTAAAAAAAATAACAACAAAACACTCCTACGTGGAAATATCTGTTGTAACCAAACACTTGAATCCAAAGTACCTACTACCATCGAATTCTAAATCGTTATTTTAAACTTACTGCGAGGCCAGAATGCTCCCCGCCAAAAACTTTAATTTTTTTTTGTGATTGCAATGTAAGAATAAAATCGGATGCTACATAATGACATAAGCAATCCTAAAAGCACAAACCAACCTTATCTCTGAGTGGTTTTAATGTGTGTAGTCTTAAAATATTCAGTTTTGTTTGGCGGCGGTCACCTTTTACGAGGAAACAACATTATGACGTCATAAAACTAGTAATAAACTAACTCCGTTATGTTGTGTGCTATTAACATGCATTCTTGCTGCATAGATATTAATTTGTAACGCCCGGTTTTACTTGCGATCGGAAAAGAAGTCATTTTATTTATTGTTTATTTTTAATTTTCACATTTTCATCCCACGTTTGTATTTAGGTACTTAATAGATATCGCATATAAAAGTATTTTTAACAATTTTTTTATTTTGAAATTACCGATTTACCATAAAATGATGAATTTTCCTGATGTCAGTGTTTTCTTTTATACTAGCCATTCGCCAGTGGATTCGCTTGCATGGATTCTGTCGTAAAAATAAGGCCTTGAAATAAAAATGTAGGCTTAGATGTTACTCACTGATAAAATATTTTTTAGAGTCCGTTAGTAGTTTTTGAGTTTATTCGTAAACATCTAAAAATGCAAAATAATACTGATCTTTACGCTTGATTATTTAGTGTAAAAGTAAAAATAATCATTTGGTCACTTTTTTCCAGAATTAAAGATTTTTAAGTACATGAAAGAGGTCCGTTCTTTAACAAGTGTTAATAAGTAGGAATACAGTAAGAGCATACTAAAATAAACTAGGTACTCTCCGTATGACGTGCACATGCGTCGTTACGCTAAAAACAACAAGTGCGCTTCTCAGTTTCCTCAATGATCCGTCGTGCATCGTAAAGATGCCGTTGACCCGAGAAAATACAATGCAGCGTGATAAACAAATCAATCAATTGATCCCAATCAAGTCATAGGTCAAACGAAACGACTAATGAAACAGATGCAAAAAATGCACTTGATTGGAGAACATATTTTAAAAGCAACAATACACCTGTGTCATAGTAAAATGATAGGAGTAGGTTGTCTTCAAGAAGAAGATCTTAGTGTGGGTGCCGCAATATACAAGGGCGTCGCATCAATCAAATATCTCGGCTGCACGATCACTGATACTCACATCCACCCGATCTTAATGTACGGCTGTGAGGCTCGGACCTTTACGCTGAATAAGGAGGACTTGTGGCGGACGACTTGTGGCGGAAAGAAAAATACTTCGGACGATTTTGCGATCAACAATGAGCGAGGACGGAAGCTGGAGAATCCGCAAGAACTGCGAAGTGGAGCAGCTGGTGGCGCAGCCAAACATTATGGGGGAGACGAAGGCGCAAACCTCCACTGGCTGGGCCACGTAGAGCGGATGCAGGAGGATCGGGCCATGAAGCGCGCGTACCTTGGAGTACCGCGTGGGCGACTGCTGGAAGGATATGGAAATTAAGGATTTGTCCGAGCTGCGCGTACCCATTGACGCGCACGAAGCGGCGCAAGACCGGCAGCAGTGGCGTCATCTCGTATCGGATTTCAAGATCCACTTCGGGTCGCTGAGCCAGCGGAGTAATTAAGTGAGTAAGGTTGTCTTCATACATACGCCCGTCGCCCCGGCCGCGGTTTATACTATGTGAGCGCGCCCGTACTATGCCCGTTCTACGCTCGTCGTACGCACACACTGGTGAAATATAAGGTGAAAAGGGGTAAGTCAGTCGTGGCTACGCCGTGTGTAGGTAATGCCGCGCACAACAACGCAACGCTGAGCTGCCGATTATATTACCTACCATATAAGAACGGTGAGTACCTAAGTACCTAACTTAACTAAGATTCATACTCGTAATATTGTGTTTTATCGGATACAGATTTGAAGTTCAGATTGATTGTTCAGAGATTGACGCAGCCCTGCGAGTTTAGGCTATTATCTCTCGCTCGGGGCCCGAGTTGGATTACTTCTCTCTCCTTTTACTATGCCTGTGTTGTTTTCACCTAAAACAATAGCACATCAGGTCAAAAGAGGTTGAGGTATTGAAAAATCTGCTATGTTGTGTGTGAGTAGGTACCTATCCACAGCGATACCTTCATAAAAATATTTTTACACATAAACTGCCACCGCGGGTCATGCTCGCTCACTGACTGGTTCACCAAGTGGCTGGCCACTAAGAAGTCTTCTTTAACCTTCGACTGTGCAAATCTAAAGTTAAGCTCGAAGTTCATACTTCAATAGTGTCCACAGAGGCAAAAGGCAAGACAGGAGCCGTTAAGACCTCACCTAAGAGTAAAGGTCACTTAACTTTCTATCGAAACGTTAAATTTAATACTAACTTCAAGTATGAGGTTGCACATCTCCGCCGCCTACTTTCCTTTTTGCTTGGCAACAGACGCCTGAACACCGATAAAACAACAGCTTTGCGATATTTGGCAAAAGATTCCTCACTTTGCGGATAAACTAAAGGCAAGGTGCCAAACGCTTTAAACGTTTTCTGAGTGACAAGTGGGACAAAAAGAAAAGATTTTGAGCTAAAGATAGAAATAAGTTATTTTGGTAACTTTATTTTTATACTATTAATTCTAGTGTCACTGCAAATTCTAATAAGGAATATTTATGACCATAAGTAAAATCTTGACAGATTGTGGACAAGAAGATCGTGGACAAGAAGATCGTGGACAACTAGATCAATAATCAACTCAATAATATATGTAAACGTGATTCAGAATTTTTTTTTTATCTATAAAGTGTCAAAAAAATTATTTTACGCATTAACTTTGTAATGTCAATGATTGGCGATCAAATTTATTTAAGAGCTTTTTGTATTTTTTGTCAAAAAGCAAATCTCTCGGTCTTCTTTGTCCACGGTATGTACTAAAAACTAAATAGTGTTTCTTTAATTCGATTATCCCAATAACGACTTTCTTTTTTCAATTTGTAAAGAAATAAATACAGACCGCATTTATTTGTTAACCGGACATTAAGACGATGATGCCATCCCCCAAGAGCGTTCGTCGTTCGGTGTCTTTGCCCTGCACAGCTTAGTATTTCTGGTGACATTCTAGGATACCACTGGTTCTCAAAATATCTTTGGAATTTACGCATTTCGGCCGTATTATGTGCCTTAGTTATTACGGTGCCGCGGTGTTTAGCTTGGTATGCTGTCGTCTGTATAAAGAATATATAGGAGAAAAAAAAAGAAAAAAATATAAATGACATTTTGCGAAAGTGACGTTTTGCGAAAGTGACCATTTGCGAAAATGACATTCTGCGAAAGTGACCAGTTGCGAAAATGACATGCTGCGAAAGTGACCAAATTTTTCGTGATGACCATTTGCGAAAATGACGATCTGCGTCAAAACCAGTGTAAAAATGGGTTTGATATTATTTCAGCTAAGAAATATACTTTGAACGAATTTTGTACTGCATACGAGGCCAGCTCAACAGATAGTAATGTAATTTAAAAATAAAATTAGCTAATATAATCTCCTTGTGAATTATGATTTACTGCTCGGAACTTATTTAAATTAGTATGATAAAATTCTGGATATATTGTGGCTTTCTATATCAAAATACCACTCCAATCGTATTAATTGATGATTTCACCCATTATTTCATTAACTAGCTCATTCATTATTCACCCGGCCTATGGCATAAAATCAATTCGACACTGTTGCGGTCCGTCAAGTTAAATACTCGTTAATAGATAATTTGAATTCTAATAATATCTACCTGTAGGCGAATTGATAGAAATCATCTTTTTGTGCAACCATCTGCACATCTGCTGACCTAAATAACAGGCATCTTTAAAAGTAGAATAATTAACTTGGTAGTATTTTGCAATCACTGACAATAATCAGTCCTTACGTAATTAATGAGAATTGCTATCGACAATCGCGCATACCTAACCCGATAATACACACGAGTGTTAGTGCAAGAAATCGCACTCACATTATGTATGCTAACAAAAAAAGTACAACGTAATTTCTATGTTCTTATTGCAGACGTTACATTGCTTACATTTGCAGTCATCAATCCCATCAGAAGAATTGATTAACTTGTTTACTATACTCCATTCATTAAAGCATTAGACAGAGAAGTAAAAAAGGTTATTTTTAGAGCACACTTTGTGGTAAAATTACAATAAACCTAATTACTCTCAAGATTTATGCCGAATTTATTAAAATCAACTTATATAGTAGCTGTCACACTTAATTGTTCTCATTTAAAGTAAGGTAACTTCAGAATTCATGAGGCTTTTGCTTGAATAAATAACTTTGTATTGCATCAAACTATATTGACGATGTAGAAACCTAAAAGAAGCAGGGGTTTTTTATCCGAACACATTTTTACTGTCACTATAACTCTACCAAATCTAAATTGTTACATAATCTCTCCATACGTTGTGGCGGAAGGGGTTTTCAATTTTGCCAGGTTATACTTAGGTATGTCATCGTCATGTTGTCACTCATTTCAGCACCCCTGCTTCTTATTTCTAATGTTACAATAAATGAAGTATAGTTCAATGAATGGTCAATTTATTCATGTTTTTTTGGTGCCGCAGTGACATGAAAATTGTCATAATTGCCAAACCAGTGTGGCATGAATTTAAGAAACTTGCAAGAGAGTAAGTTAGTAATTATAATTCATTGCAAGAAAATAATAAGAACTTACAGAATAAACATACATTGTAAAATTGGTGTGGTTTTATCGCAAAACAGCTATCCCTTCTAAGCAACCTACAGGCAATGGAAAATTGTCAAGAAGGGCAAGTAAGTGCTAATAATTTAAAATTTTACACTATAAGTGTACAACATAATCATAATTATCAGTCCTTGAAAGTCCATTGCTGGACTTAGGCCTTCCCCGTAGAACGCTTCAGCGAGAGACTTTGGCTCGTTTACATCCAACGGCTTCCCGCCAGTTGTGCGAGCGATGTGGCCCATCGCCAATTCAGCTTAGTTATTGAAAAAGCTACGTCGGTTTCTAAAATCCAAAACCGATTTCTTGAATAGCCAATCCGATAAGCAAACATAAGTCAAGTTGTCAAAACACCTGTTCCAATATAGAACCGTCAACAAATACAAACATTGTTAAAAAACAAACGATATCAAAAATCTAATCCAAACACTAAAGGTCCCAGATCAAAGCAAAACGCGAGCTAAAGTGGCAAAATGTCTCCGCAACCGCAAATCGTCCTCGCCGATACGCCCGCCACTGCATCAAAGAATCTCGGCAAAAACCGTACAAGTGCAGTTCGGGCCGCGATATTGGAATTCCGTACACTTTGTATTACGTAAATTACATTAATACAATCTTTGGGATAAATAAACGAACGTCAGAAAGTGACAAAACGTCTACGAGTGGTAGCACGCTCTACTAGAAATCCAAATCCTTGTTTATTCTAAGATTTTTTGCAATGTATTCCGGGTTTTTGATCTCCAACCTGTTTGGGCTATGAATGATAGCGATGAATTAATTTGAACGACGAAAGCCTTCGCACACAGCAATGAAACGTACTTGAGAAAATTACTCATCACACTTAAGAGGTTATTTTTAGATTTGCCATTATTGTCAACTTTTTAATCGTATAGCCAGACTTGTCTTTTACAAAAAGGGACAAAACAACTTACAGCAAAGCGGTCTAAGCACAATTGAAGTATGCGAGTTCAATGATGACAGTAATTAGCACATTACGGTAAATTTATAGTCATGTTATCATTACTCTATACGCTCAATGAAGAGTTTAGCTCCGAGTACATTTCACGAACTGTATTTATTTCTGTTCTTTTTTATTGCAATGGAAAGAAAAGAAAAATAATTAAGTTTATTTATTATTTCTTAGTTACCGGTACAAAATTTCCTGTTTGCTTGATATATGTAGTTATTTCAAGTTAAAAAAATCTTAACATCGGATTACCCAAATTAAGCACAGAACGCCAAAAATCTCAAAAAGAAACAATCCAATCTCCCATATTTTCCCACGGCGCCGTTCCGGCTGCGGAAGCTTGGTATAATTGCTCGCAAGTCACACATCGCGAGAAAACTCAGTTGCGTCACTTACCCAATTAGAGTCAGTGTCGTGTAACAAGGTTCAGCTTAGCAGGGATGCCGTTCATATCCTAATATGCCCGGTAGGTCGTTTTTGACCAGTCGTTTTATTTGGTCTTCTAGACCTAGAAGTCAAAAATTAATCTGATTCAATTCTGTGCAAGGGGTCATCAGGGACTCATTAAAAAAACAGTATTTTCTCGATGCCATCTTAAATTTTCACTTAGTCTTCAGATGAACCCTGTGAATGCCCGAAAGTTTGTCCAATTTGTTTCTAAGATGATATGAGACACGTTACAAAAGATAATTCTACAAAATGAAATGGGTGGCTGAGAGTGAACTGAGTGAACGCAATATTCCTTCTTCTCAAAACAAACCAAACACTGAACGCCATCCTCAAGGGGAGCCCAAGGCTCTAGGGTTCGCTATTAATTGGAAAGGTTTCTGAAATCCTTATACTTTATATTGCATAAATCACAGGTTGGGCCAGAGTAAGATAGAATCACTCTATGTGCATACCGGACCAGGAGGAGCTTTATATGGGATTCCTGTGAAGAGTAAGAAAGAAAAATCAGTTGTGTTAGTCTCGTGTAACACGGTTCGGCTTAGCAGGGATGCCGTGCGCAGAGGTGGAACGGACGGGTAAGTGAATTCTTATGGGGGATTTTGATTCATTTCTGAAGAAACTATCTAGATTTTTATACCCTTACGATGACCACACTCCAACCTGATGGAAAGCGATCGTGAGATCCAGATATGATGCTGACAAGCACAATAATGCACAACCATCACTGAGCCGGCCATACTCATGTTGAAGGCCTGCAAAAAATTCCTTAATGCCTATTTTGGTTTACTTTTGAAGCGAGATGATATGTCACGTTGGACGTTACAAATGATAATTCTACAAATTAAAATAAGCCGCCGAGAATAAGAATTGCAAATTGGGTGAATTTCGCGAGGAAATCTGATGATTTTTATCGCCCGAATTTCAGGTTGGCTCACAGTAGGATAAAATCATTCTTTGTGCATACTAGGCCTTAGAAAGAATCTGCGACGCTGCCATCTTTACCGCTGCTAAAAATAACTCTTGATTGACTTGCCTGTCAAACAGCCTATTGGCTGTCAAGCTGTGTCTTCACAACGTCACACAACCCTAGCGCATAATCTCCTACGCGCGTATACGAGAAACACGTAAGGCGTTATTCGTACTCTCGGTATAATTAAACCGTCGTATTCATTAGAGTAACAATACTCCGCAATGTGACGCCCGGTGTGCCAATATGGCCGCTTCAAGAAGTACACTTGACTTAGAAAGTTTGAATTGAATTAAGATATGATATATATTTTAATGAGAATCAACATTAGAGATAAGATATGAGGAGCATTTGTGTTTTATTGATACAGGAAAAGATCATTGCTAATTGACTTTGTAGGGCACAATACGGTACTTGACACTCAAGATCATTAAGATACTCGTACTATTTAGAAGCTGCCAAAACTGGAAAGTATTACAGATGTGATTTGATGTTACTATGGTGACGAACACATTTAGCTCGTCGGCTACATAAATATTTAACTAAATGCTTATAAAAGCAATTAGATATTCATTAAATAAAGTTACTATTCTTCAACCGCAATATCCTCAATATCTCACCCTAAGCTCTACTGGCGCCCAAACCCAACAAAGTATGAGTGACAGAGACTATACATGGAGACTCAAAAAAAAGCATACCTACACAGATAATACTTAAAACATACATAAACAGCCACTAACACCCTAGCACAAGTTAAAAGCAAAAACAAAATTCATAGAAGACTGCCTAAACCTTTCTATACACACCGGCTTACAATTTATCTTGCATATACTCCTCATTTTCGTCCAAAGTTTGAATTGAACTCGTATATAAATCCGACTGTGCCTATACAATTTAAGGTACAAAACCTAAACATCTACACGGCTGCTGAGCAAAATTTACGACTGTTGTTAAACGTACACACGAAATCACATCGAGCATTACATGGGCACCTTAAGCGGCCATTTTGCAATTGCTCTGTAAAGGTCGACCTGTCGTCCTCCGTACGCATTCGCATAGTCTCCAGTGGGAGGACAGGAAACCCTGGCGCTGTTGAAGTCCCAGAAAGAAAGTGACCCACGACTTTAATACACTGTCCCGTTTTTATTTTCAATGATGTTCAGAAACAAATAGCGTCAACCTTGCATCACCATACTAATTATCATTAATTTACTTATTTTCTGTAGGTAATATTAGAAATTTAGATGGCCTATAAAAAAACATCAGCGGAATTGATAAGGCTTATATTTCTTAAAATTTTCATGGTCACTCACGTTAGATATTTCTGCCAATAATAGTTCACCCCCAAGATCTTCAGTCACTCCGTGATCATGGGGTTTGCAACAGTGTCGAAATATCGGAAACTCATAACAAAAAAGATACATGGTATCAATTCCGTTTTGAATTATTGATAAGGCTTCTTTAACGGAGTTTTTGCACCCGCAATTCGTATATGCAATAAGTATATGCTTCTCATATACAATTCCCGACTCCGACTCTCCGATTCTCCGACTGTGCATATACAATTCAAGGTAGATGCCTAAACACCTAGAAGGGGGGCTGGGCAAAATTTACGACCATTGTTAACGCACGCATTTGAATCTTGGAGCTAAGATTGCCGTCGCAGTTGGTCCCGAATGGGAGAACAGGAAACTCTGGCGCTGTTGACGTCACAGAAATATGGAAGCCGCCGTGCATAATTTTGATTACCCCTTAAACAAAGCACCGGTATTAAGAGCATTGTTATAAAGTTAAAGGCTGTGCTGTTAGAGCTGAAGCAGAATTTATATTCTAGGCGTAAAACAAGATAGGTTTAATATTCATCAAGTCACAAGCTGTGTAGGAGTGTTTCCGAAAATACCAAGGAAGCAATTTAAGGTCACTGAACTCTTGTGGTAATATATACGATCTCATATAAAATAAATTTAATTTGATGGACTTATATAATTTTGAACGTGATTAATATTTGAACAATTTTTATCAATGATTTGTTTTGTCACAAAATCTAAAAACAGAAATAAACTTAGTAATTAGCTAACAATCAACAAGGTTGTACTCAAACAGTTTATATTCCCATTATCATTAATGTATTAACATCAGTGAGTCATCCAATGGCTCAGCCGCATATACCATATGGCTAAAATTATGAGCAATTTGACACCTTATAAATTTCCAGTGTAGCATAATTATACTTAGGTATATCCCAATCGAATGTAATGACTCATTGATGCATATTAAGGAAACTGTCCACGAGGTTTACTATGACGAGGTGTAGTCGCGTAGACGCGTTTCCGTCATCATTAATACTATGCTTGCTTACTATTTTATTTTTATTTTTTTTATAGGCTAGGCAGTCATCTGATCAATACACTGCTTAGTCAGTATTTGTGTATTAGATCTCCCTGAGACATAATTTCTTCGACTAAAATAAAGTTCGGATAACAGTGCAGTGACTGCAAAATGGGTCTTATAATCACTAAGGTGTCAGCTAAAATCTTGCTGTGCTGTCATTATGTACAGACAAGGGCACATCCATTACCACACAAGCTGTCAAATATATTTTTTTTGTGTTAATGGAAGATGAGACGTATTGTGTAAAAATCGTCAATATCGTGGAAACCTGGAGTGGTGTTGTCTGTATTGCTAATTAGAAAGATATAACCGTTAACAGCCAATTAGCTGGAATTTCAGATAAATAAGTCCCAATTAAAATTGTTTTCTATAATTTGTAATAAATGTTTTGTTTTCATTTTCATGTTTTGTTATTTCGTTCTCTCCTGAGATAAAAGTAGACGTGTAACAATTTCTTTCATTCAAAATCTAACTAAGTAGTAACAATATTACATTCACAATAAATAACCACCGGTCTATTCACGTTTACAACTAAGAGTGTCTACGTCGGGAGCATGTAATCAGATTTAACAGAAAAAAAATTTTTTCACAGGTATCCATGTTTTCAACTACCTAAAACCATCTTATTCCGAACCACGTAAAGCTCCTCTGTCAGAAACTACTAAAATCAAAATATAAATCAGCCTATTCCGGCCCACTGCTTATACACATAAAGGTCATCCAGAAGAATAAGTAATAAAAAAAATATTTCTTCAATGTTTGGCCTGGGTGGGAAGGAATCGATCTTTTGACCTTCGGCGCTATATGCACTCTACGCACGCATTGCCCCAACAGGCGAGTCAATCATTTCTAATGCATCAATTGTCATTTTTCCGTACATACGTGTTATAACATCCGCTATTTATAATAGCATGTTTCCCTTGACACAAATGTTGCTTCTAAAACAAAAACAAGAACTATGTATTTTTATTAGGTTTCTATGTAATTGAAGTGAGATTAGGCTTTGAGGGACGCACAACAATGGGCCAGCCTTGCGTCGCTATTACTGTATCCTGTCTAACGATTGCTGATTAGGGAATGGTGCTAAAATTACTACTGTGAAGAACTTCCGTTGCATAACATATTATTTTAAATATGCAAGGGCGTTTATTTCACGCTTCGGCGATCGAGGGGTAGGTAGGATCGCTCAAAACAGAATCCAACAAACAAATATATATTCATATAAATAAACCTTCAAACTCAAACTCAAATAACTTAATTCAAATAAACTGTATCAGTACTTTCAAATTACCTTAAAAGCACTTTTAACGCGTGTATTTACAATTGAATAACCAAAAAACCTAAATATAATAAAACAATAACACATACGTTAGTACGTAATGGTCTGTATCAATAACTCTTTTTATACCATCACCTGAAAAAACATTATTTGAAACCAAAAAAAAAAGTTTTGCAGGCCCAAAAACCAGATTTAACGAGTATTATCATGTTACTACCATTTTTTTTGTTTTTTCTACAACTCAATATCAGGATAGCATTAAAGCGTTAATAATAAACATTCCTTTGATAAGCTCCAAGAATCAAGCTAGGCCGCCAGGTAGAGTGATTTCTAGTCAAGAACTGTAGGCAGGAAGACTCGGATGATGTTGTTGACGATTCAGCACCGGATAATCAAGCTACTATGCATTTGGGAAAAGCTGAATATGATTAGTGATTGATATTTCTCCATTTTTAATATCGGATGACGGCATTTCTGGATTTAGTCAAGATAATATTATTGAATGAATTAACGAACTCACCTGTAAGTGAAGTTCGATCTAAATTAAAAGAGAGCTCCTAGCGTAGACTACCATGTAAACCGCCTCGGACAAGGAGAGAGTATAATACCTATTCGATTATGAGCTGAGAATTAAATACGAAACTCTTATTTACTAGATCGATATAGGTACTTTTTTCTCCCCGGCATTGTATCATCACTAACCGAAGCAGAAATCGAGGCATACTTTTTGAGCCGTAGGTAGGTACGTTGCTTGAAACTGTTATATGCAAATAAGTTCGTTCGAGTATAATGACACTTATGGAAACCGATGTTGATAATGACGTACGTCTAGCTGTAAGTAAAATATGTGTCCGTTTTTATACAGTATGAACAGGTGTATGAGTGCTGTTGCTGGCAACTTGAAGGAGTGATTTTTAAAATCTGGAATTGGTCCTTCGGGCCGGATTAGCATTTTTGATGTAGGTATTTGCGGTATTTTCGTTCATAGCATGACACACTTCACGGATCATTTTGGTGTGTTTTTTCTTGTTTGGCTGGTAAAAGTCATAACTACTTTTTACACTTCAATAGGTTAATATGCTTGGTTCAAATTCTTGATCGGGCAAAGGACATTGTTGTTTTCTTCGAAAACCGCCGAATAGCGACTTTGATGTACTTGACTGATAAGGGTAATTCAATTTGATATTCAACTGTCTTTGCTGTTAGGATTTTATATAAAAATGACATAATTTATTTATTGATTTTTCATTAAAGTTAATCCATCATCAGTCATCACAGAGCAAAATATCATTGAAATCAAGTCTTCGCAACAAACAAGAATTGATGGGTCTGTCTCTGTGGTCGAGTGGTTACTTTGGTCTGGGTTTGGAGTTCATTTCCCAGGCAGGCCAGTTCATGTTACAGTGTATTCAGAAGTAACTACTACATAGCCTAAGTTTGTAATCTTACCACCAACCTCTGCACATTAAACTTACAAGAAAGTTGTCATCTTAGACAATGTTAATGACAATAATAATGATGAAAGAAAACCTGCGATCCTGTGTATTTATAAAATATAAACAACCTTGATCGTTCTTAAAGATGACATCAACATCTTAAAACTTGTTTTAAAAAGGAGGAAACTAATTGCCAATCGAAGTAAGATAAGGTAAATAATTCAAGAAGCATCAGGTATTTTACTATAGTACTTTAAAGCAAGAATGATTGACCGGGCGCAGAAACACCTCCCACGCAACGCACCGGTCAAACAAGAAAAAACAAAAAATAATCAACCAAGGCCCGCGAGTCGATGAACTTTCCAAGAGTAGAATTTTTAAATTCTTCAACTTATAGCATCTTTACATTACTCTAACATGAAGACCGGCTAAGTGACATTCCATATGCACTCAATCGCATTTATTCGCAATGCATATAAACACTAACCTTGAATAGGGTCCTGAATGATGATTTGTATGGGTTGATCAAAATCAGGGCTAATCCAAGCAATCACACACAGAAGGTCATTAAAAGCACATGTCACTGACAATCCACAGGTAAGATTCTAAAGCTCGCGAGTTGATCGCGCGCGAACGCAACGTACGTCCGTGTGCCTCGACAGACAGGTTGCGACTGAGTGAGCGAACGTACATACGGAGGTCCGTTTGGTCGGAGGTCGGAGGCGATTGGTTGAAGTGAAACGGGATGCGGAGAGATGTGCGCATCGCCTAGCTTCCGTTCGAAGCGTTTGATAAAATTTGCGGCGGAAAACGTAAAATGTTCGACGCGACTAGCATTTTTTAGCGTAAAATTTTCGACGCGTCCATTCGTCGTATTTAACGGCAGCTGGACTCGCGCCTTATCTTTTGATTAATGTAACGCGCTGATAAATCAACGTACCTAACACAACTGTTGTCTGGGTTTGGGTTTCGCGACAAGGGCAGTGGTTTATTAGGCTTGAAAGTAAGATAAGCACTAAACGCTTCATTTATTTCATTAATTGATATTGATAACAGACGTAAACGTTAGACGTACACGAGAAGAGTAAAAAATATACTATTTTTAAATAAGCAGAAAGGATTACTTTTTTCCGTTGACACGAGAAGAAGAAGAACGGCAGGTTAAACAGACATAGAAAAATATTAATGTTATAAAATTAATTGGCCTAATAAAAGCTACTTGAATTTATATTGAACTATTTCTAATCCTAAATACCTATTGTAATCATTAGGTACTAATGAGTTGAGTGATCTTTTACGTGATGAAAAATTCTGCGCTGGTTTGGATGCTAGGTTAATTAAATTTTAAGTAAGTCAGGGTTACTTAAACTATAATTAACCAAAAACTCTACATATTTTATTATCATTTAAAACATCCTGTTATTGAATATTATATCTAATATTTTATGCATTGTTTTGAAAATTCGCCAATGTCAGGTGGTCTCTTTTCAAGAATGTTTGCTATCACTGTAATCCCCTTGTTGACAAAAAGCAAATCAAATGAATTGGTTGATTAAATCCAATGCCAACTAAGATAATTAATTGGTTGATTGATACTTCAACAATTTGACATATTTGAGCACTTGACCATTTGATGAACCTTTTAGAAACTGGGAGTAAACGCATCAAATGAAGCACTGAGTTCGCCACGATAACGAACACGCTAGCATGATAATATCAAATAGGCGCTTCCTTGGTGTTAGACTAGTGTTGTTTTTCGCACGTAAACGGCCGCTTTTGCATACGCGCTCACACGCGCACTATTTCACGTTCCAAAAACCCAAACGCGCATACTCGGGCTTATTGCGGCGTGTTCGCTCGAACCAGCGGCTTTATTACAGTCGCTCATATCTAGTCAAGTTAGTTCCCTAAACTGAGGGGAGCGAGCAAGATCGTCAGTAAATATCCAGCCTAGAAGATGCTAGTGCCAGGTGACCGCTGACTGGCTGGAAATGATAGATCATTTTACGAAATTGCTCGCTACGCTCAGTTTAAGAAATGACAAGTTATAAGGGATAATAATAAGGTTCCAGTAGTGGTAAGTCAGTATCTATATGAATCACAAGCTTCTGTCCGCGACATCGTCCGCGTGGAATGATGATATAATTATAGCCTTCCTCGACAAATGGGCTATCTAACACTAATAATTTTTCAAATCGGACCAGTAGTAGTTCCTGAGATTAGAGCGTTCAAGCAAATAAACAAACAAACTCTTCAGCTTTATAATATTAGTATAGATACGAGCATATAAGCGCGTCATAGCTACGAGTTACGCGTGTGGCAAATAGCGTGCAAGTACGCGCCCACATGCGCTTCCAAAACGCTTTTAAAACGCTTGTCTAAAACGGCTCTTATCAATCAACTGCATCCATATGTTGCTCTATGCAAGGTCGGGTTGGGTTGAGCGTAGGGCATATGTTTCGAGTTACAACGGTATAATCTTTTTATTGCCCATTTCTTACGTGCGGTTAAAAAAGTGAACCCTTCTAAGACCACTTTGTTTTATCTATGTTTGTTTTTACTAATAACAGCGGGGCGCAGCTTAGAGAGATAACTTGATGTTTTTTACTGTTTTCAATTTTGTAGTAGTATTTATTATAATGTGTAATCCTCAAGGGAATCCTAGAAAAATAAACATATTTCATGGTAAACATATTATTTAATGATTAACAAAACAAGTATTATTGTTGCCATTTTCCTTTCGTTTTTCAAACTAATTAATTTTATCCCAACTTATATGATAAAATTATCTAGGTCATTACTGCGCTCCCGCGGATAGAGGTCGTTGGCGATAAGTCTGAATATCGCCGTGATACGAGAGCCACTCCATTACTTCGGAGTGCCCCCGTATCTGGGCAGGCTGTTGGAGGACTACCTGCGGGGCAGGGAGATCCTCTTTGAGGGCAGAGACGGGGTCCTCATCTGTCATCCCATGAGGTGTCGTGTTCCCCAGGGGTCAGTTATAGGGCCCCCGTTGTGGAAAATAGGCTACGACTGGGTTCTCCGCGGCGCGCTCCTGCCCAGGATGCGCGTCATTTGTTACGCCGACGATACCCTAATCGTAGAGAGGGGACACACCTTTCCGGAGGTCCAGAGAGGCTGGCGGAGGTCGGAGCCATACTCAAATGAAACTTATTAAAGCTTACTTAAATCACAGAAAATTATTTTATATGCTTAAATAGAGAATAAGACCCAGTCACAGAACAAACCCCAAATTTTAAGTCATAAAATTCTGTTAAAGGTGAAAACATAAAATACTAACATTTTCAGTAAGTACTTTATTTTCCTCTACTTGTAGGTTGTCTGCGAGAGATTGCTCTTTAGCAATAAGACCGCCTAATTGTGTCATCGTGTTATTCAATGTTCTCTACTGTTATTTTCTGAATTCTGGTGTGCAATAAAGAATATTTATGTTTATGTTATGTTTATCCAAACTGGTATAATTATATAGGCCAGTATCATTTATGTCTTTAGTAACACCTATTTTGTAAAGAATGAAATGAAACACTCAGCCAACACATAAGTGACACTCAATTGACGATTTAAGTATAAGTACAGGGTGTCCAGGAAATAGTACGACATACTGCAAGAGGTGATAGCTGGGATCAATACCTACCATAATAACTTAATATATGTTCAGCGAAATGTTACGATTTTTAAGTTATACATTTTTTTTCGAAATATTGAAAAATCTCTACCTTGAAACAGATTTTTTAGCATATCTCAATGAAAAATTCCTTTAACACAATTTTTTACATTATATTAATCGTGAATAGTTACTCTACTTATTGATTAGAATTTTTGCTATAAAAACAAGAAAGTTCTCGAGTTTTTCTTTTTTAATTTACCCAGAATGATTTTCTTATCACTTATCTTTAACCTACATTGGTGAAAAAAAAAAGTTTGTGGGAGTTTTGTACAACATGCTTAAAAAATAGCTTGTTTGATGGTGATTTTGGAAAGATACCACACTAGTGCGTTTTCATTAAAAAATAAGAAAAAAATTGTATTCTAGTCCAAGAAGAGCCGATTTTGTTGAAAATGTTACTTACGTATATTTTTTTTATTGAAAATGGGTTTACGTTTGGCCTCAGTCTCGCCTGGGGGTAAGCGATGACGAGGCCGATGATGGTACACGCTTACCCAGTCCAATCCAGAATGCCCGAGAACTAAGAGCAAGGGTTACCACTGCAGCGAGAAAAATTGCCCAAATAAGCCTTCGAAGACTGAAAAGGTCGTCCTTAAAAAGATGCCGAGCGTGTATAAAGCCACAAGGTAAGGTAAGGCACAAGGTAAGGCAATTGGAGCATCTATTGTGATTAATTGTTTTTAAATATTTCTCATAAAAGTTTAGCTTCTGTTTTTTTACTATCACCCTAGCCGTCGAGGTTTAAATTACAGACCATTTTTGCATTATACCGTCGCATTTAACTTGTCACAACTTATTTTCCTAATAATTTGCGTAAATAAGCAAATATTACTTACTCTCATACCGGTTTTTCGTCAAAATTACGTAAGATACATTTTCAATAAAATCGGCTCCTCTGGGACTAGAATACCATTTTTATTTAATGAAAACGCACTAGAGTTGTATCTTTTCAAAATCACCATTAAACAAGTTATTTTTTAAGCATGTTGTACGAAACTCCCACATACTTTTTTTTCACCACTGTTGGTTAAAGTTAAGTGATAAGAGATTCATTCTTTGTAAATTTTAACAAAATGTATTTTTTCTTGGGATCTTTCTTGTTTTTGATAGAAAAAAAAACTAATAATTGAGTAGAATAACTATTCACGATTCATTTAATGTAAAAAAATACTGTTAAAGGAATTTTTCATTGAAATATGCTAAAAAATCCGTTTCAAGGTAGAGTTTTTCCAATAATATGTCGAAAAAAATTGTATAACTTTAAAATCGTAAAATTTCGCTGAACATATATTGCGTTATTTTGGTAGGTATTGATCCCAGCTATCACCCCCTGCAGTATGTCGTACTATTGCCTGTATGTTAGAACGTCAAGTGTTAGTGAAGACTTAACATTCGCTTATAAAGCAGCGTGCACATTGGTAAATAGAGGCGGTAATGAACTCTGTGCCGATAGCGTATCTGCCGCTGTATCGCGTCGGAAGGGAATCGCCTATTGCTATTTGTAGGGGGATTAACACACTTAAGCAGTGAGCGGTGCGGTTTTGTACTGACCTAAATAAATATGGAGATTATGCGAGTGACGAAACGAAATAATATGTCTCCCACCTGAAGAGCAGATGCTCTGCTGCTGCAGGGCTCCCTTAGTCGCCTCTTACGACACCGACGGTAAGGAGATGGGGCGGTGGAAAGTATTTTTTTTAAGGTGCCGCCACCGGCACGCACAAAAATATCATTTAAATAGCGTGGGCTTTTTTATTTTGTGATATCATTCTAAAGTGCTAACCATCATCCTTCATCTAAAAACAGCGTTCCTAAAGACCTTTCTTAAACCACAATGTACTTATGTATTACCTTTTGTAAATTAATGAACAACTAAGGAACTCTCTTATCAGCCTTACAACGGGGTTTTCACCAGGTTGTTTTAGTCTTAAATAACTGTTAATTTTTTTAAGAACAAAGCTTTCTTCATGGATGTTACAGTTAATGAAGACTACTAAACAAATAAGCCTTCTTATTTCTGTTATTCTCGTTCAGGGACATAAAGTTAAAAAGCTAGTGAAGAACTGTTGAACTGTATTTGAGCTTGGTTAACTTTATGTGAGAAATTGTATATTGTATATCGAGGGACTAAACGAAGCCAGTATGTATGGCTGGCTAACGATACCAGAGGTGGTTTGGTCAATGAAGCCGAGGGTATATTAAGTTGGCGTTTAGTCTTGAGTTGCCAACTGTACATTTCACTTTGAGTGCGAGAAAAATAATCAATTTAGTACAAAAACATTTAAAACCGAACAGATTTACACTCAACGAAAATTCTGAAATTTTCGCGGTCATTTTTTTCTTCTAAACCAGTCACAGATTAACAAAAAACACATGGCACCACCTTCTTTGCGGACAAACCATGGAACTAAGCCTCTCAACATTTTCGCAATGAAGATGGTCCACACTCCACAGATAATAGTACCTATATTTACTGGCTGTTTGAGTTTGTCTTTGTCACATGAAGGAAATTAAAAGACTAATTACTTTTGACTCCCTAGAGATTAAAGTGGTTACTTTAGTCCCGCTTCGTAGGGCTATATTGGCATACTTTTAGAGCATGAGAAGTGAAAAAGCATTTTTCAGCTTCTAGGGAGTAAAAAGTAATTAGTTTTTTAATTTCCTTCATGTGACAAAGACAAACTCAAACAGCCAGTAAAAATATACTATTATCTGTGGAGTGTGGACCGTCTTGATTGGGAAAATGTTGAGAGTTTTTTAGTTCCGTGGTTTGTCAGCAAAAAAGGTGGCGCCATGTGTTTTAAATAGTCAAACCACCTCTGGTATATTATGGCTTCGTTTAATCCCTCGATGTAAAATATACTAATCTACTCATTCACTATTACCACAGATTATAATCTGTGTGTGTGTGTGATTGTATACAATAGTACCTTTTACTACGTGCAAAAACGAACATTACTGAGTGCCGCGTCTGCAGTAGGCGCCAGACCGGAGAGATTGCCGATGATATTATTTTAGGCGCAAGTTAAAATTTGACCAAATTAAATTTCGTTTCCATAGCTAAACATTATCACACGATATATTATTTATGTTACATATACCATCAGACTGGTAGCCCCATTTAACGGTCCTAATAACTAAACAAATACATTATGAATAGAAATAAATTTATTTTGACAGTTAAAATATACACAGGTTACAAACAAAGACAAAAAACATTACAAAGTGTCAAATAAGTCTATTTACAGCATGTGCCGCAGTGAAATAGCTAATATTTACTATTTTCTTTCTCTCGTCAACTGTTACTGTTGGTATGTATGATACCTATATACAATTATTGTTTGATTAACGTAATCTTTTAAGACTTTTTTAATTGTATTCTATAGGCTTTAAAGCGTTTTTTTAACAAGGACACAAACTTATTTGTTCTTAATTTTAAGTAGGACAACATTTTGAACGGTGATCTTTGGTACCTACGAGTATAGGGAAACAAAACAATGTATCTCTCTAAGTAACAATATCTGCGTGTTAATAAAAAATCAGTAATCATAAAATGTTATTTTACGTACTTAGATGAATTTCTAAACTATTGTCAGCTTTTGTTTATATTATCTTTTCACTACAGATAGAGTGCCATCTGTGCTTGCACTGTGATACGTTATCATCGAGCAAGCGGATTCGTTACAATCTTTTTTTACCAGCCACAGCCCGGAGTGTTGACTTAGGTCAGTAACCGGGCCGATTGGGTTTTTTAGTCCTATTGTTTGGACCCTTTCATCATTAGGGCTGTCAGATCGCAGTGTTTTGACTAGCAAATGAAAAAAAACTCGGAAATGGCTGGTCCGGCAGCCCGAACTGAAACTGGGTTTTGATGAATTTTAAGATAATATTTGAAGCAAATTAGTTATGGCTTTTGCTAGTTTAGCTAAATCACTCACATACTAAAATACTAGGTTGTTAGAAAGTAGTAAGGCAATATTCTGTTCTACTGCTGGACCTAGGCTTCCGTAACAATCATAATCAAGTCATCCCTTCCATTGATTAAATACATAACTAGCAGTGGCAAAGTCGAGACTATCATAGACTATGTACCTACTCTAATCACTTCAAATGCTAAAAGTCGATTAAACGTCGATTGAGCCAACGATATTGAAGCGTAGTGAGAGCTATTTTGAATCATTTTCTTTAACTAATGTATATAAGCATTTAGGACTTGCAAGGCTTGTTTTCAGTTAAATAAAGCCTACATAAGGTTTTTTAACCTAAATTTTTACAATTGTTGATTTGTCTAGAAATTAATAAATAATTTGTGTGATGCCTCATAAGGAATTGACTTGTAAAAGTCTGAGACTCCAGGTTGCACGCAAGAAGGTTATAAGATTACTATTTCAAATCTTTGAAAGAATAACATAAACTGCTGGCAAAAGTTTTGAAGTAAGTATATTTCCAGTACGTCTACCACAAGTTGCCACTTTAAATTTACATTATCGTTCGCGTAAAAAAATGTATTGGAATTTGACATTCTCATGTCATGGTATGTGTCATCCAAATACAATTTTTTTTCGCGAACGATAATGTAAATTTAAAGTGGCAACTCGTGGTAGACAGACGTACAGGTTAATAAACAAAACGTCAACTTTAACCTTGTGGACAAAATTAAACATAAATAAAATTTTATTTAATTATTTCTTACTGGTTGCTCTGCTAACAAGATCTTCAACCCTATTCATCAGGGACAAGATTACAAAATACTTGTCAAGTCACGTTCTTGTGTTCAATCGTTGTGCACATTAGGGTAGTCCCTCACCTAGCGCATTTTCCTGTAATGTAACGTTTCGGATTCGAGTTTGAGCATTACATCACAGTACTGCCTTGCAAAACTTCAGGAAAGTTTTATCAAAATATCACACATTTTATCATAAAGTTGCGCACTGTAATTATCGGTGGTTGTTACTCACAACGTAATGCTCATTATAGTTTGCGCACTGTAATGCTCGGTTATCCTCCCTCACTGATGTTATGCTCGACTCTGTAGCATTACATTACAGGAAAATGCTCCATGTGAGGGAGCACCTTAACATTGTGTACTTAAGTGTTATTACGGTATATACGCATTCTGAAGTACTTTCTAGTTAATAATATCATACAAGATCTTCCTATACCTATTAAAGAGAGCTTTTCATTGACTTTCTTTTAAAAATGAATTGCATAAACCTTTGTCAATTAGCATGTATTGTACCAGTATTTGAATGACAATAAGTCAACATGAGGACTTAACAAAATTTCCATCCATGTATCACCATGTTTATAGCAAATAAATAATAATGTTTCTTAACTTACAAAAAAAAAGTTTTTTACTGTAAAAATATAATCGTAGTAAGCTAGACTTAAAGGTTTTCATTGGTTAAATGAACTTTCAAAGTAATCTTAGCGACAAGGTTCTAAGCTGAGCAGCGCTGCTAACGCCCAAATTCTGAACCGTCACTTAAAGTTGATCAGCACTATAACACATGGTTTTGCAAATAAATTTCTAATTCTATTTCTATTGCTTATCAGAACTTACAATAACACCTAATTATTTTGCAATATACAACGTTGTCGGCAAACAAGCATACATATCGTCTGATGGTAAGCATCTACTGCAACCTAACAACGCGAGCAATCCAGATACATATAATCGGGTGTTGCCGACCCGGAATGGCAAAGGAATTCAGGTTTAGTCATCAAGAATGAATAAGGTCCTCCAACTGGCTAAACACCAGCTCTCGCTTTAATTTATACTGACGAGTTAGGACAGCATCAGAATTAAGGCTTCTCTCTTTTGAGTTGGGTTTTAGAATAAGTCGCCTAATGTAGAAGCTTTCTCATAGTTGCATTTACCCAAAATCGAAACCCACTGAATATATTTTAATTTTATAACCAAGTAAATAAATATTTCGATATTCGCACCTAGACTTCCTGATGAGGTTTCTTTTAATGCCGGTATTCTGGCAAACTTAAACGGCAAGAACTTGGGAGTTTGCGAACTTTGAACAACTTGCGAACAGGGTTACCATTCATCCGACGCTACCCGGACTATTCCCTTGTTTGAGCAGTCCGGAGGCGGTAGAATAACTTCAAATTAATTTCTTTTCTTCAACGTGCCTTTATTTCTTAAGGTAAATCTTAAGTTATTTGGCGTTAAACATTAGTGAAAACGACGAAATGAACGGTGGGCTTTAAGTGTTATCCTAATTAAATGGAAACCATGTGTGAAAACTTTGAATAATTATACTTTAATGGACACTACTAAACACATAAACAAACAAAGCAAATCTGACATATTTACGAAAAAGTTTATCAAAAAGGCAATGTACTTCAAAAATATAAGGAAAAGCTTATATAAAAAAGGCGGCTGCAAATCAGTCCGCAACGATCAGGAAGACGGTAAATTGCGCTTGCCTAATTAGGGAAAGCGATATATATAAATCTATACATTATTTCAATAATTAGGTTAATTTCGAAACAGTGAAATTATAGTTATTTGCGTATGGATGGTTATATCTTAGAAACAAATGACGGTTATAAAACGATGATATCCAAAAAGTGCTCATCTAATTGGTATTCTGGTTAAAAAACACACCTTAATGTCCAACACAGACTATAGTAAGTTACCTATATGATATATTGAAAAAGCCGTCCAATGGCCAATATCCCTATATCTCAGCAAGTACAGCTTGTACAGATATTTACGAGTACCTAGTTCAAACGTTCATCATATCAACGAACATGCTAATGATCGTTACAGTATATTTTTTTGCATTATAATTGAAATTACTACTCATACTCCTAGTCGAGGCAGAGTAAAAGGATAAAGTAGGTTGTCTTCATACAAATGCCCCAACCGCGGTTTGTGTGTGAGCGCGCCCG
This sequence comes from Udea olivalis, assembly GCA_947369235.1. Taxonomy (NCBI): domain Eukaryota; kingdom Metazoa; phylum Arthropoda; class Insecta; order Lepidoptera; family Crambidae; genus Udea; species Udea olivalis. The sequence continues at coordinate 14,656,924 of OX376351.1, forward strand.
TACTATGCCCGCTCCTATGCGCGTTGCACACACATACTGATAAAGTATAAGGTAAAAAGAGGGAAGTCAGTCGTGGCTGCGCCGTGGGTAGGCAATGCCGCGCACATCGACGCAAAGCTGCGCTGCCGTTTGAAATTTTTGTTTCGTGTGCATGTACGACATACGTCCTATATTCGAGCTCAATAATTTCTACAAAATAGTATGCGTAAATAGGTATTGCAGTGTTTATGGATGACCTAATAACAACTTATCAAATTCAGAATTATCTTTCTTCAAATTGCCTACCATATAAGAAGAGTACCTACTTAGTTACACTTCTAATACGATAGGTAAGGTACTAAGTTAGGTACTTACCTAACTTAACTAAGATTCATAATAATGTGTTTAATCGGATACAGATTTTTAGTTCAGATTTGTTGATTGTTCAAAGATTGACGCAGCATTTTTGACGATTGAATAAGCTACATACAACAACCCTGCGTGTTTAGACTATTATCCCTTGCTCGGGGCCCGAGTTGGCTTACTTTTCTCTCCTTTTACCATAGTAGTCGAGTTCTCCTGAAATATTTCTGATAATTGAAATCAAAACGAAAGTTACATTAAATAAAAACTTAAAATACGAGTATGGGTGTGTGTGTATGTTGTATGCGTGGGTGTGAATGTGCGTGTGTGTATTTGTATAGCGCGCGTGCTCTAACTTGTTAAAGTGTTTATTATTATATTTATTTTTTTGTAAACACATTATGTCATTGTATTTGAATAATGATTCAACAGCATCATAATCAAGCCATAGAAGCCACTCACTTTAGACAATTTTGCAATCATATAGGGAGGGGATCACATAGGTTTGGTAATTTGTTTTCTTTATTATACAGCTTAGGACCAGTACAATCGGAGTGCTGTTTAACCAGTATAAGCCTACAATTTACAGTCTCGCAAACTATATCTTTTCTACGTTTCTTAAGCCATTTTTCATGGTCATAGGGCAGATACATGTTCTTAGGCAGCAAAACATTTAACACGAAAAGTTTACGAAGGTAAAAAAAATCCCAGAAGTCATTTCATTTTTGTGGAATATCTAATAGGTTTGATTGCCATAACCTTTAGAACAGCCCTTTGTGCTCTTTCTAGCTGTAAAACCTTAGTCTTTTCAGATGACCCCCATACCATAATACAGTCGGTTATAATAGACTGTGCCAGAGCAAAGTAGGCAGTCCGAAGGTTAGATTGATCTGCCCCGTTTCTATCTGATTGTTAGCCAAACCAACAAATTATATAACCGAAAGTGCAGATTAATACGGTAATGTAAAAAACCCTTGAAGGGGTCATCTGATGCTAATTTCTGTCGAATCAACAGCCTTACCACATTATTCATAAAAACGCAATAAATCCAATTAACTATTAATCGCGCTAAAAACTGGACGAAAGAAATTCGCGCGTCGGCCCAGCATTTTTAACCTACTGTCAGTTTTTCCGTAATTTCCTAAATCTTTTAATTCATGGGATCCCTACTCAGTAGATGTTGCGGTGCACCCCACAAACTATGCTTGGTTAATTAATAAAATCACGCCGTACTTTTTGTTCAGCTAACAAATAGACGAGAGCAGGTGAGAAGAACTTGTTTTCTTATTTACGAACGCGGCAATATCGCGCTGATTATAACAAAACATTTTCATGGGAAAGTTTTTAGACGAAACTTTCGTTATTGTTGTAAGTTTCAGACTGAGGGTAATTCTGGAAAGCTTTCGAAATTACAGTAATTAAAATATCGTAGATGCTAGTCTGACGAACTTTGTGTGACTTGGGTTACAGCAGGTGCAGTGAGCGCTAATGAAGGCTAAACTTAGTGATAGATAATACGTTTTTTGAGTAAGCTTTGTATTTAAACATGGAAAAGGGGTAGTAAACTAATAATTTGGTAACCATAATAGCAATATCAGATAATACTGCAACAATAGCGTTACGTCGCAACGAAAAAGTAAGATCTTAATGAACAGAGTCGACAAACTTGAATTTCGACGTCAATTTCTAATCTGTTAAACCATGGACTTTGAGTAGGATCTATCATTTGAATAACGGTTGGTGAAGTGCGCTTTAGCACTGTTCCTCGCATTGACTAGCGTGGTATCCCGGGTTCGATTTTCGGTAGGTTTTATTCAGAAAACGTACTTTTGTAAATTGGCTCGTGTCGGGGTGTGCGAGGAGATGCCCCTGTTTTAAATCTACCTCATAAAATAAGGCTATTATCCTTACTTCTGAACTATGATCATTGGTGTGTTGTCTACTACTGCTGTCCTAAAATTACCTGATAAACTCTGCGTTAGAACCTTCAGTTTATCCTAAGCTGTATATCTTCTGACAAATCCGTACGTAAAACATAATTCACAGAGTAAAAAGTAAAAACACAATCAATCTGTTCCCATTCAGCTGGCGTACTGACCTGACAATGTTTAATTACTCAAACACAACAGCCCGAGTGGGACTCAAAACTTTCCTCAACGAACGACGTAAAATTTCTCAGAGGACCTGAACATAACGGAATCGCGATGTGAATAATTTATCTGTATTATTCATTACTCTAGAACCCTTTTGCTGAGTAAGCGCGAACTTCCAAAACTTTTATTGTTTACACCCCGCCCCTCTTTGGAAATTTCTCGCAATTGTCCGCTCTTCTCACTCGCACTCGGCAATTTCGTATCTTCCATCTCTGTCACACGCGTGATTGCTTACTCGAAGGTTGTTTCCTTTCTGGCCTTTATTGGATTGATATCGGACTGTTATTTTTCTCTGTTTAGAAAATTGGTTGCGTTTATTTTTTCAGGCGCTTCTCTCGACTGAAATAAGCGCATTCGTTTTGTTCGTTATGATTGGATATTGTTTTCGATATCACCATTTTGTTTTACATTGGAAAATGTGGTTGGGTTTTATGAAGAAATGTAAAAAAAATGGGCTTAAAGTCTTAGAACTAGGCAAATGTGCTTTTCTGACGAATTACGCACATTCTTCATTCATACACCCACGAAAGATGGGTGTGCCAGAGACTTTAGTCCCGATTGCACCGAACTCGAGGAACGCCAAAACTTCCACTTCACGCAACAGTTTGACATTTACAAATATGACTCATTCATAAATTTATTTATAAAACTGTCATACTAGTACTATCTTTTTAACGATCATTTAATCTTGTGCGAAACGTTATTACTGTTTAATAATCTGCTCGCGCTGAACCCGATGGTCAACTCTAGATTCTCCCAAGGGTCTTTGAACACGCTGTACCTGCCTAAGCGTTTGTGAAACGTTTTCTGTAAACTCCTATCTAATTACATTCATTCATACGAGTTCATTAAACTGACCAGAGTAAGTTAACTATGAAAAGGTTAATTTTAAAAATCTGCGAACTTAGAAGCTGAAAATAGTAACTTTTTAGTTAGGCTGAAAATATACAGTTGAATAATCAGAATTTAAATGAAACAAAATGAATAAGCAATACAATTCGATCGTTTATTGGCTCAGATCTTAAATAGATTATTTCTATTTCGGGGATACATTTTTCTTTCAATTTATATCCGTTTGGACCACCCTTCAGTGTTTTGCATTTTCAGCGTAATGTCGGCGTACATTACGGCTGTAGTACTAAATGCAGGCTATGAAAAAATCAGTTTACTTTGATATAATAAATCAGTTATTAAGGTAAATAAATAAATAAATATCTGGGACAATTCACACCAAGATCATCTGACCCCAAACTAAGCAGAGCTTGTAATATGGGCGTCAGAGACTGATAAACATACTTAAATATTTCTAAATACATACATAAATAGATAATAACACCCAGACACACAACAAATACAAATGTTTGTCACACAAATATTTGTCATGTGTGGGGATCGAACCCACGACCTCCAGCGCTAAAGGCGCTGCCATTGCGCCAACAGGCCAGTCAAAATGGTCAGTATAGCATGCTGAAGACGAAGACAGCGGATTTCGTTACGAGGTACGGGGTGCGAAGTGAGTTCTTTAAAGTCGATAGATTAGAGAATCAGTAAAATGAGAATCCACTATCGTAGTACTTCACCATGAGCTCTAAGGTAGGACTTCAACGTGTCAGAGTTTAGATCATTGCAGCGACTCTCTAAATCAAGAGCTGATTGTCCGATACGCACCGATCGTCATTTTGGTCCCTCCAGGGGCTAATTACAATCTTTTGCCACTATCGCAGCGTGACCGTTTACGCTTCTAAAAATGCTTACTTTATATTGGTATTACGATGTCCCTTTTTTAGAGCTACTTCTGCAACAGAAAAGTTTTGGACTGGTACTATTTGACAGATAAACAGCAGTATGAAACGTCAAATAAGAGTTTGTAATACGAATACGCCGCGCAGACGTTGAGTTTGCATGACGTAATGGTCACGTGACTGGGAATTAGGGATCATACACCAAAATGCCAGGACGCTTAATTCTCAGACAAATGCGAGCAAGCTTTAAGAGATCGTAATTAGGAACCAGATCAGCCACTCACAGACATGAAGTGAATTGAATGACGCGAGTTTACGTACTTAAATGTGCCTAAATGCTCAATGGTCTATCTATAGAGCTTTATTTAGTCCGCACGCACTCTACGCTATGGCAACGCATGTCAAAATAAAGTATATTTACATTTTTCATTCGTGTGTCCATGAAACAGAATGCCTATTACGAGTTTCATTCACTATTCGGTCACGTCACGACCACGTAAACGCGTATGCCATTTTAATTCAAGTAATTTTAGAAATGTGATGGTAACACACAAGAATATGTTTTATTTACGACCGACGACCGACTTGGTGTAATGGTTAAGTAGTTGGCTACTACACCAGAGGTCGCGGGTTCGATCCCCGCACAGTACAAACATTTGTGTGCATGAACATGTCTGTTTGTACTGGTCTGGGTGTCTCCTATGTATAATAAGTATGTATTTACAAAAGAAAATGTATTTAAGTATGTTTATCCGTTGTCTAGTATCCCATAACACAAGCTTTAATTAGCTTACTTTGGGGCTAGATGGCGCTGTGTGGAATAATGTCCAGGGATATTTATTTATTTATTTATTATTTAATGAGAATTTGTGAATTTCACATGTAACATTTGCATGCCAGTTTTGGTGCATTAAATATTCAATTTCAAATTGAAATGTTATTTGCTTGTTTTTTGTTCGTTCTTTTAATAATATATAAATAAATATTTGGGACTAATTACACCAAGACCAGCTGACTATGGGTGTCAGAGACTGATAAACATACTTAAATATTTCTATATACATACTTAGATGATAACACCCAGACACACAACAAACACAAATGTTCGTCACATGAATGTTTGTGCGGACTTTATTATTTATACTACCTACCCACTTTTCAAGTAAATAAATGAATCTGAATCTTGTAAGGCATTATGGGTGGAGCCTGCGCCTGGGGGCGAGTTTATGCAACCATTTTTTTTCTCGCGTTTACTTTCTTGATACGAATAATCGAATGAACTCGCACTTGGCACTCGGAATAAAATAGATTGAGAAGTGGAGGAATGCCCTCGCCCGTGCTGTGTCCTCTTGAAGACGTCACGCCTGGGTTTCATAAAGATGGCCAGACTTGAATTATCTGTTTTGATTTATACCTGTGCCATTAGGAGCAGTGTACATACGAAGGCAGAAGTTTATTAAGCGATCAATTGGATCTGTGGTCTCAAATTGGATTTGGAAAAAGGATTTGTTTAGTATTCCGACATGTTGACCTTTCCTTTCGGGGATTAACGTCACCTTTTTTAAGGTTTCAGGTAAATAGGCTGTCTTTTGTTGCTTACTAATCTTAGTATGAATCCATAACAAAAGCTTTGTTGTTATTTTCTTTAGCTAGCAAGTAAGTTTTTATTTTAGTTAAAAATAACATAACAAGTTACACTATAAATAAAATTAATATCTGGGACCAATTACACCAAACAATAGTGTTGACGTCTTGATTACTATGATATTATGTACTAAGTTGACCTGTGCAGTGCAACGGCTGCTATCCTGCCTTTAGCACCTTAGGCCATGGGTTCGATCCCCACCCATGACCAACTTTATGTTACGATTATTTGTGGTTGTTGTGTGTCTAAATGTTAATGCTATTCAAGTATGTATTTGGAAATATTTGAGTATGTTTATCAGTCTGTGACACCCATAGTACAGCTCTGCTTACTTTGGGGTCAGATGATCTTACATTGAAATTGTCCTAGATATCTATCATTATTTTAATTTATTATTTTCATTTCTTTTTTAATTTTTTTTCATGTATTAACAATCGGGCTTGTACATTTCAACTATGTTAATTTATTTTAATTCAAAGTTTCTCTGAGTATACTTCTGTATGGGCCAGTGAATAATTATTGTTAATTTTTTTTTCTCTCTAGCATTGGCTTTTACTAAACATTTTAGGTCATTTACATGCAAGGAGGTCAAGTTTGCCATTATTAGGCATTGTAAGAGCTAACAATGCTAAGTTCAAAGTTACGATTGAGCGACAAAACTTATTCGACAACCATTTTTATTTGCGCCTCGATTTCATGACTTCGGCATGTTTTCAAAGTTGTGGAATGATCGCTGTGAATATGAACGACTTAAATAACAATTTTGCATTTGCGAACAGCTAAGTAGAAAACTTTAACTTAAATATGGATGGTTTGACTAAGGCAACAAGTCAGGCGGACCCTGGGACCTCACACACCAGTGGGGGTTCACCACCGGGATAGACCGCACGGATGATGATGATGACTAAGGCAACAAGGCTGTAAAAAAGACTGGCTAGCAATTTTTTCATGTGTCGCTAATGGAAATAAAATATGTAAGTAATAACTACAACTATTATGATTTGTCATTTTAAAGCTCCTGCGTTCCAAGCGTAATTCGAAAGAGTAGATAATATACATAGGAGTACGTGGGCGGGTCCGTAAGTTTTGCGACTAGTATGGAAAACACGGTAATTTGTCATTGAAATTGGCTTTATTGTTTTTCAAAATATATTCTCTATGATGCTCAATACACTTTTGCATTCGCTCAAACCATTTATTAAAGCATCCATGCTACTCCGAAAGAGGCACCTCCAAATCATTATGTTTTAAACGCATCAACTGCTTCTACTGGCGTTGAAAATCATTGACCACGCATTTTATTCTTGATGTTCGGGAACAAAAAGAAGTCATTGGGTGCCAAATCAGAACTGTACGGTGGATGATCCATTAATTCCATTTTCTCACTGGTCAAATAGGCGGTTGTTTGAGCCGATGTGTGAGTGCTCGCATTGTCATAGTGAATAATGATTCACCGTCTTGAGTTATTTTTCCTTATTTTGTCGATGACTTCTGGCAAACAAATGGTTGTGTACCACTCAGAATTAACCGTTCTACATTTCTCTAAGAGCACTGTTGCCACATGACCTGTTTTTCCAAAGAAACACGCGACCTTTTGTTTCGAGGTGCTTCGAACGCGAACAACTTTTGTTGGGTTAGGTGCACATTGAAAGACCCACACAGCCAACTGCTGTTTAGTTTCCGACTCATATGCATAGATCCATGACTCGTCACCTGTGTAAAGGTTATGTACAGCAGATGACGCCACTCGATCGAATTTCTTCAACATTTCGTTGCACCAATTTACACGATCTAATTTTTGAGCAACCGTCAGATTATGCGGGATTCAACGTGAACAATTCATTTTTCGGCCAAATTTTCGTGCAATATTGTTTTTATGCAATTCATACCAACACCCAAAGATGCCTGAATCTCAGGATATGTCACATGTCGATCTTTAATTATCAATTCACGCACAGGATCAATGTTTTGTTACACATCAGCTGATTTTCGACGACCTTCGCAAGGTTCGTCAGTGAGTGAAATGCGACCACGATTAAATTCATGAAACCAGCGACAATAAATAGAGGCCTTTGTGTGGTGCTTCATTTCCAAAAGTAGAAGCAAGTTGATCAATGCAGTCTTGTCTCGATAATCCAACGACGAAAATCGTAAAAAATCAACGCACAAGTGTTCTCGGGTTCATTCCATTTTTTCGCTGAGACACAGTTTTCAAGTCACTCTAAACAATCAAGCAGCCTCCGTACGACAAAACCTTTCGAGTAGAAAAATCTTACGAACTGTCAAACTTTTTGGCGGTAAAGTTAGATTTTACCTAACAATGCGCCAGTGTTGCCAAGTCGCAAAACATACGGAGCAGCCTATGTACAAGATACCAAAGTTTTTAATAGGCCGTTAATTTTAATCAATAAATAAATATCAGGGACAATTTACACCAAGATTATCTGACCCCAAACTAAGCAGAACTTATACTGTGGGTGTCATAGACTGATGAACATACTCAAATATTCTTAAATACATTTAGATAATAACACCCAGACACACAACAAACATGAATCTTTGTCATCGATTTGGGGATCAAACCCACGAGCTACGGTGCTGAAGGCAGGATCGCTGCCATGATTTATAAACTAACTTCCGGAAAACAGAAAATGAACATTATTGCTTTCGCCCCCTTAAACCCTTACTGGTTTATTTGGGTGCTGTAATTACTCTTATAAGTACGTATACATTTAATGCAGTCTACTTTCATTGTTGTATTGAGACCTTCTGTAGCAATTTTTTGACTCGACTATCTCCTAATCCAAGGTAGATATTAATAAAAACACCAAATAGGTCAAAATAGTTCGCAGCGGTCGTGAGAAATGTGTGACGATTAATTGAATTGTGACTTACTTCTTACACATTATACTTCTTATGATAATCTACTAAAGCAACAAAGCTAAGTCATGCAATAATCCCATAATTGTCTGCAGGGTACAGTATATTGTAAACCTTTATAGTAAATAATTTGGTAAAATAGCGCTCGGTGTATTTTTTTTAGTTCGATGATGTCCAGTTTTAATGAACGCAATCACTATAATCTTTGTCGGTCGCTCTTATTAATAGATGCTTTCATGCATGATCGTATATTATGGGTACTCTTCACTTGACCATTACTAAGAACATCTAGTTGTACTATGCTTTCATCTAGGCCTTCATCTTCAGACAGTTCCATTAACCATCACCTTTTATATCTGTCTTGATAATGCTTTCCATCCATTCTTTCCAAATGACCAAACCTTTTTCTCAATCCTACTAACAACATCTTTCACAATATATTGTTTCTAAAAATTAGTTCACGTTATTATTTCCCAGTAGTTTCCTAATTAAACTCGGCTCGGCAGATACCAGGCTGATCGTGTATCCCGATGCAGCTTTCCAATACCTCGGAAATAGTTTAAGCATTGGATACTACCTCAGAAGTAGGTCACTAAATTATATCTTTGTATAGCTTCTATTGATAATAACGCAGAAATATAATCCTATTTTACTTAATTTTCACTCCGAAATGTTATAAGATGTGGCTTCCTGACCGAATGAGATGGAGAATTCTCATGTTTTGTCTAATTTTTGACGACACGATTGGCGTAGTGCGTTGTAGCACGGTTTCTCGCCTCGATTTCCTTAGAGTTCCGGGTTCGATTCCCGGTCGGGTCAATTCAGGAAACGATCTATTCTGAATTGACTCGTGTCTGGGTGTGCTGGGAGACGCCCTTGGCTTATTTCCTTGAGTGGTACCTCGTAACACAGGGATATTAATCCCTACTTCGAGACCATTACAAGAGGTGTGTTTATTTTGTTTTCATTAATTCTAGGATTGCTTAGTGCATCAGCCACAACGATGTGTATTTTTCAAAAAAACTGAATGGTGCCATCAGAAAAAGTAAAGCCTAAAATTGAAAATATTTTATTTGAACTTATTTAAAAATTAAAATGCTATATCTAATCTATATCTAATTTCAAATGCGAAGCTCGGATGGAAGACCATTTTTGATGTTTATTTGGCGATCTACGAGTATTCCTCAAAATGACAGATTCTGCTTTGCCTTCGATCGTAAACTTCAATTTAACTATCATCTAAAAACAACCGAAGAAATCGTAAACAATACAACATGTTAGTATTACTTTCGCTTTAATCGCACTTAATATGTCAGACACCGTTTATACTCGGTAATCACCGAGTTAATGAATAATTGTGTTCCGATTCAGAAAAAGTTATCTCCATGACACTTTCGTATCATGGCTGAATTTAAAAACTAATTGTTAAAAAGATACATAATTTTGTTTTCACTGAAAAGTAACATGTTAAGCAATGTGATTCGTATCTATGTTTTTTTTATAGTAGGCGTCAAGATGACCTCACTCCACCAGATGGAAAGCGGTCGAGATGTCCTGCTATGTGGCTGTCAAGAGCAGTAATGGAAAGCATTTAATGAGCTGGTCATACTCATCTTGAAGGCCTGCAAAAATGCCCTTTCACGCCCCGCTTGAAGACCTCGGGACTATAAGAGGAAGCAAACACGCCCTGGGAGAGCGTTCCACGTCTGAATGGTTCGACAAAAAAAAGAGTCACTGAACCTTTTTGTGCGTGGCAACAAATACTGGACTGTGTGTGAATGCTTAATAAAAATATAATAAGGGAAAGTTTCAAATTTTCACCCTGAAAATCCTTTTTGTAAAACAGGGGATTAAATTTGACCTGAAATAAGTTAGCACACTCGAACAAATCTAGGTTGTACTAATTAAAAACACAACTTATACAAAAATACTCATCACTGACTCTTGTTTTCACTTTTTTACTGTATCTGGTCACGGTCTGAAGACTTTAAAGAATCGTAGGAAGATAAATTTACAAGATAATAAGTTTTACTGGGCTACTTTTCATTAATGTTAGGAGATAAAAATACTCAAATAATTATATTTAAGTTTTTTTTTGTCATAACTAAAGTTCCAGTGTATGTTCATTCTATTTTTGATCTTCCAATACTCATTTATTTATGCAGACGGTCACAGTAACCACGTTACAATCAAAGAGCACAAGAACTAAATTAACCTAATAAATAAAGAGCAAACTATTTAACATAACATATAACATACCATCACGACTTTATCCCTTCACGCCCCTCCCATCCTCCAACTTCTATGGCAGTCAGAAGCACGAAAAAACGGCCAACAGCGGCATCCCCATCCCCCACCAACACGCTGTTTGAGGTGGAGTTCGCTAACATCCGCGGACTCCATGCAAACCTCAACGCCGTCCATCAACACCTTGAGACGAGGCCTGCGATGCTCTTTTTGACGGAAACACAGATAGGCCGCCCTGCCGATACGTCATACCTGCACTACCCCGGCTATGTGCTGGAAGAGCCCTCCCAACCTAAAGCCGGTGTATGTCTATTCGTCAGGGCGGACGTCTGCTGTAGCCGTCTCCGCTGCCTAGAGGACCCATCCTTCTCCACCCTCTGGGTGCACGCTGACCTGGGCTCCACAAGCCGGGTCTATGCGTGCATATACCGCTCCCACAAAGGCGACGCCGAGACAACTCGACTCTTCGAGCATCTGAGTCAGGCCGCAGACAACGCTCAGGCGCAGTTCCCAAATGCCGAAATGGTGTTTTTGGGAGACTTCAATGCCCACCATGAGTCCTGGTTAGGCTCATCAATAACAGACCATGCCGGCCGAACTGCCCATGCGTTTGCTCTCACGCAAGACCTGACGCAACTGGTACACCAGCCCACCCGGGTACCAGATATTGTCGGTCATACACCCTCCTTATTGGACCTTCTGCTGACGAGTCACCCAGCCGGGTATAAAGTGTCAGTAGGTGCTCCATTGGGCTCCTCCGATCACTGTCTGGTTGGCGCTACAGTGCCTTGTGCAGCTCCCCCACAACCTGTGGAGGTGACGCGGCGGTTATGGCACTACTCGTCGGCAGATTGGGACGGATTGCGAGAGTATTTTGCCTCCGTCCCTTGGCAGCAGTGCTGCTTTGGAGAAAGGAATGCTTCAGAGAGTGCATCTGCTATCGCTGACGAGATCAGTACCAGAATGGAATACTACATTCCTTTTACTGATGTCGTCAGTGCTGGCAAAACTGGTCCCTGGTACAATCGCGAGTGTGCCGCAGCTGTTGAACAAAAACAGGCGGCGTACCGTGCTTGGTCTAGGGCCCAGACACTCAATGATCATTCAAACCTTGCCTCCCTGAAAGCAGCCTTTAATAAAGCCACCAAGGCCACGAAGAGGGCTTACATTAGAGCAGACGCCCAGCGTATTGCACGTGTTGGCCAAGAGATGAGTTCTTGGCCAACACGGGTAGCCGCTCCTACTGGCGACTAGCTAAACACGTGCAATCTAACTTCTGCGTACCTTCGCTGCCCCCACTGAGATTCCCTGATGGATCGTTGGCTCATCAGCCGCAAGAGAAAGCCGATTTACTGGCTTACCTCTTTGCCGCAAATTCTCGTATGGATGACTGCGGTGCTGCGCCGCCTGAAATTCCACATTGCGGCTCCACAATACCTGATATTCGTATCAGGCAGTGTGATGTTCGTGCCGAACTGCAGTCACTCGATGTCAGGAAAGCCAGTGGCCCTGATGGAATTCCAGCTGTGGTGCTGAAGAAATGTGCAGCGGAGTTGTCTCCAGTGTTCACTAGCCTGCATCGCCTCTCCTACAATTCGGGTCTTGTGCCGCTGTCTTGGAGGGAGGCGAACGTTCAACCAGTTCCCAAAAAAGGGGACCGGTCTGACCCTGCCAATTACCGTCCAATAGCCGTAACCTCAGTTTTAGCTAAAGTGTTTGAACGGATCATAAACACGCAGCTCATCCGCTACCTAGAGGATCACTCTCTCATTCACGACCGTCAGTAAGGCTTCCGACCAAAACGGTCTACGGGTGATCTTCTAGCGTACGTAACACACATCTGGGGGAAGGCTATGGACAAGCTTGGGGAATCTTTGGCCGTCAGCCTTGACATTGCCAAAGCTTTCGACCGTGTATGGCATCGTTCGCTTCTTTTCAAGCTTCCGGCATATGGTCTGCCACCTCGCCTATGCGACTGGGTCGCCGGATTTCTGGAGGGGCGTAGAATTCGTGTACTTTGCGATGGTCGAGAATCACGCTTTCTCCAGATTAATGCCGGAGTGCCGCAGGGCTCTGTCTTGTCGCCGACGTTGTTTCTTCTGCATATCAATGACATGTTATCTCTAGGTAATATTCATTGCTATGCGGATGATAGCACGGTCCACGCGCGTTATTTCGAGCGCCCTGGGCCAAAGAAGACTGACATCGAGGAGAAGAGGCGAAGTCGTGTTGTTGAGCTTGAAGGAGTGTTGGACCCCATTTCAGAATGGGGTGCATGCAATCTTGTCGAGTTCAATGCCAAGAAAACGCAGGTGTGTGCATTCACAGCAAAGGCGTCGCCGTTCCTTTCCCATCCCACTCTTCAGAGCACCCCGCTACCGATTAAGGATAGCCTAAACATCCTTGGCATGGATGTTCGTAGCAACCTAAATCAGCAGGACTACATTGAGAGCGTCATTAGAACTGCATCCCGTAAACTCGGAGTCCTGAACAGAGTGAGACGATTCTTCACGCCTGAGCAGCTCTGTCTCTTGTATAAGACACAAGTTCGCTCGTGTGTGGAATACTGCTCTCATCTCTGGGACGGTTCCGCTAAGTACCTACTCGAAGCACTTGACAGGTTGCAGCGGCGTGCTATCCGTATTATTGGAAACCCAGAGGCAAATTTGACCCTTGAGCCTCTCCAATTGCGTAGAGACATTGCCAGGCTAAGTGTTCTCTATTGCTTCTACAATGGGGAATGCTCTGACGAGTTATTCCAGCTTATGCCACCCTCACCTTTCCACTCCCGTACCACGCGTGCTAGACTACGGCGTCACCCACACACAATTCAACATTTGTTGGCCCGAACTAAAAGGTTCGGTGACTCGTTTCTTTGTAGTACCATCCAGACGTGGAACGCTCTTCCAGCACATGTGTTTCCTTCCTCGTATAGTCCCGGGTTCTTCAAGCGGGGCGTGAAAAGGCATTTCTGCAGGCCTTCAAGGTGAGGATGGCCAGCCCAGTGATTCGTTTGAATGACTGGGCTTGTCAACCTGAAATCTGGACCTCACGACCGCTTTCCATCAGGTGGAGTGACGATCGAGACGATCTTGACGGGCAATATAAAAAAAAATGTGGTAGTCATAGTCATAGTCATATTATTTATTACTCCATGTGGGTTTACAAGATCTTAAGTATAGAACAACAGTACCAAAACATGAACCACGTAGGGGCCCTGCAAAAATGTTTTCGCTTTCTCTCTCACAGCAAATAAAATTATTAATAACATCTTACTCGTATTTCATTATACAGTAGCCAGAGGCAACACATTCAAGGTGAACGGATCACTCGGAAGCCCACTTTTCACCAGTGGTATTAAAATGTGTGAGCTTTCTGCCGTATTTCCGGATTGATTTGGTTTTTAATCGATGTTTGCCATCACCGGAGAGTTGGTCAGATTACCAATGAACGTACAGATAGGTTCTTGGCTAGATTTGAACTCGGGTCCACACGATCCACGATCCAAGGTGGCGTGCTTAACCCCTAAGGCCACGACGCGCGACGCTTTCAATTACAATCTCAATGACAATTTAAAATCTAATCAATTTCAACAATTAACGTGCTTAAGCAGTGTTCATGAAGGTTGTAAGCGTTTTTTACGTAGACAAATAACTCAAACTCAAATATCTTCATTTAAATAGACTTTATCAGTGCTTTTAAATAGTCAAAAAATATACTCAAAAATAGACAAAATTCTATAATAATATGAATGAATAAACAATATACAAACATAATGCGACTCTACCACTACGTCGGAGAAGTTGATTCTTACTGAGAAGACCCGGCTAGTAACTCAGTAGTTACTCTTTTAAACTTGTTGTGGTAAATAAAAGAGCTACACGTTGCAACACCACACAAGAAAACCAGCGTCGTGGTATCCTACCAGTGTCACGACAATATGCTGAGCGGAGACCTTTTTGGTAATCAAATCTAAAATTTACTGTCATGTAATGTATTAATTGTTATGTACCAAATAAACCATTTTTTTATTCTATTCTATTCTATTTCTATACAAGTGGATGTTCTGTCATTCAACAAGGGATGCCAGTTCGTAGCTCTTCTCTTGTCCGTAGTTCTTCTCTTGTCTAACGATGTGCCTTTTTTCTGAATTCTACAAACAAGTCGCGGTTGTTATCGTAGTCTGGGTGTCCAGAACTGTAACTTATTTTTTTTTACGAAAAAATGCTGAATGCTGGGCTAACTTTTCCCTAGCGTTTGTACAATTCCTATATTTAAGAAACTAAGTAAAACTTTATCACTTTTCTAAATGATCCTTAGGATCAAGAAAGATACCAATGTCTACCATATTCATTTCCACACAATTAATATTCCATACGTGCACATTAATACTGGAAATCATAACATCACTCACGAGACGGCTAAAGGTTAGAGGCATCATGTCAAACGTCACATTATGCTGACGTAAGAGCTGTCACGGAGCGCAATTACAGCTCATCACAGCTAGGTTTATGATTTTTTGATTAGAAAACACGAGAATACACCGTTGAGGTAACTGGGTATTTATAACTGGTTTTGATGACCTATAATGATTTTCTGGCATATCCATAGCTAGTTCGCGACTTCGTACGCCTGTAGCAGTTTTTTCTCATTCTTTCAAGAGGACACAGCACGGTCGAGAGAATTGAGAAATAGGTATTTGTGAAATCTATCGCTGTCTTTTGAAAACCTCGAGCTCTCCGTGGAGTGCGATAGAGACAGATGCAAATCGGACCGCAATCAATCAACTAAATCGACGTTTCGTAGTCCCCTAATCCCTTAGCGAAAAGTTGACCGATTTAGTTACTTTTTTCATTGAAAATAAAGAAGGACTGTGGCCGTGATCCTATGTGTTCCTTTTTTTTAAATAAACTAGTGAAATTAGTTTTCTGGGTGTTTGAAAAGAGCGGAATATCTGGCCATTTTAAAATTTTTGAAGGGTATCTTTTAATAATTAATTCATTAAAAAAAGGAAAACATAGGGAGGAAACAGGGGTAACGTTTGTATGGAAAAACGGCGATTCTGTACTCTTAAGCTTTTCTGAAAATACTCTCTTAGTGCTCACAGTAATCTCCGCAAGAAACCTATATGCCAAGTTTTATCTCGGCTTTTTCGTCAGTCATGCAGTCACTCAGTGATAACGGAAGAGATATAAATTGACTATTGCTAAAACGCTAGCCAGTTTTTTTTAAAAACTAAACTAGTAAGTACTATATAGTATCCAGGCGAGCGACAGTGTGCCTGCGACGGCTCCTCACAGTGGCGGGCGACCGTAGCGCGTCGCCAACAGCCGTCGACGGTCGTTGAACGCCGGCTAGTGGCTAGCCGCGGTTGCCGATGGTCGCCGATGGTCGCCGACGATCTCCGATCACTATCGCGAACTGTTCAAACTCGGCATAGAATATAATTTGATGTTCAAATTTAAATATATTTTATTCAAAATCCATAAAAAGCCAGTAGCAAAGAACATTGAACAAGATAGATTATGAGTCAAAGGGACGATGAAGACTTTCTATGAACTTAAATTTCTTCCAACGGATTGAACGAAAACAAGGTTTTGCCAAATATACGAAAGAAACTCACTAACATGCATAATATCCGTGTTAGGCCTAAACTAGGAACAGATAATATCTATGCATATAATAGCATATGTCTTGCACCATACCCTTTAGTGATGTAGTGGAGCAACAAAGAGGTGTTTTTGGAAATTTTGAACCATATAGGAGTTAAGGCTTCAAACACTACTATATGAAGGAAGACCTTTATCTGCTAAATTGTATATTTACGAATTGAAAATGTGTTTCGATGCAGGCAAAGTCACATGCAGATGAAGGCTTTTCATGAAAGGCACTAAAAAGCTTTAATATATTTATTTAGGTACCATTTTAGTAATACCAGCACACTGCAAAAGCTGTCTCGACTCCACAAGTTATAAGACGGAGGAATAGTGAAACATTTTCGCTAGACGACATCAGATGAATTATAGTTTCTCATAAAAGTTCACTAGATTTTTTCTCAGGTAATGTCACAGTTGAGACGGTATGTTTTTTCATTATTTCATTTAGGGTTGACTTTCCATACGCTTTTCATGAGAAGCAGTTATTTTTTTAAAAGATAAAATCCAGTCTAATGTTATGAATGTGAAATAAACTGTAGTTTTGTAAGCACCGAACTTCGGCTTAGAGTTTGGATATTGGAAATATTCGTTGTAACTA
Source organism: Udea olivalis (assembly GCA_947369235.1). NCBI lineage: Eukaryota > Metazoa > Arthropoda > Insecta > Lepidoptera > Crambidae > Udea > Udea olivalis. The sequence continues at coordinate 14,674,188 of OX376351.1, forward strand.
CTTCCAGATTTAAGTATTTATTTTTCGAAACACTATCAAACACGATAATACTAAAGTAACTGAACGCGTAATTTAATTCGTTTTTATAATCACTAAAACTAATTTATTCGCTTTTCTCCATTCGAATAAACTTCTGGTCGTAACATCGTAGTACCTATATTCAAATGTTCCACTTCGGAAAATGAACAAACGGAACTCAACGGCAATATAACAGACACTTAACAATTCCCAATAGGTACAAACTTCCGCAGGTAATGCTGTAGTTTTCAAATTACATTGGATCCAATCTGCCGCAGCTCTTCTAACTCTAAATTTTGTACAGCATCGTTCAAACGCAATGAAGTGGAGTTAGGGCTGGAGCACACTAGATTTTGGTTATTTCAATTGCTTGACGATAGTTGTGAGTAGGTTTTCAAAATCGTCAAAGTATATATTTTACTTTTCCACGCTGCTGTACAGAAATTGGTTTTAATTGATTAAAGATGATTAGTCACCACTGTTTTATAGAAAAAAAAAACTATTCCAAAACAAAGCACTAAAAAGTAAAGAAATAATTGCGTATTCTTCTAAAACTTATACGATAATATGATGTAGGTATAATTATTGTTATTGTCGGAGTCGGTGTCAGCCAAGGAAACACTACAATATACCTAGCAATATACCTATTTCTTACATATCACGTTTACGTATGTATGTAGGTAGTTACAAACACCTACATTGGCTGACACCGACTCCAACAATAACAATAATTGTACCTACATCATATTATCGTATAAGTTTTAGAAGAATACGCAATTATTTCTTTACTTTTTAGTGCTTTGTTTTGGAATAGTTTTTTCTAAGTTGGTTTTTTTTTGAAGTTGGTTTTTTTTTGAAGTTGGTTTTTTTTTGTTAAATTTTTTGTGTATTTCTTGATTTTCAGTAAATAGTTCTTATTTATTATATACATCGAAAAAGTATCGTCCAATTGCTCCTAAGCATTGAATAGTTCCGTTACTTTGTCATGGATCCCATAATCAGAACCTAACACTCATCAAACTACTCTTGAAGTACGAGTATATCCTTTCCAATAAAAAAAGAAGCATCGAAATCGGTTGGCGTGATAATGAGCTATTCGTCCATTTGTCGCGCAAATGGTTTATCTAGATTTAAGACTTATATGGATTTCTCATGGATGCCACTGTCAGAACTGGACCAAATTAAAATGGGACCACACGGGCAGCATCATCTTTCAAATAAAAAAAGAATTATCAAAATCAGTTGGCGTAATATTGAGTTACCCGTCCATTTGTCGCGTATTTTGTCTATCTAGATTTAAGACTTATATGAATTTCCCATAGATGCCACTGTCAGAACTGGACCAAATTAAAATGGAACCACACGGGCACCATCAGCTTTCAAATAAATAAAGAATTATCAAAATCTGTTGGCGTAATATTGAGTTATTCGTCCATTTGACGTCCATTTGTCGCGCATTTTGTCTATCTAGATTTAAGACTTATATGGTTTTCTCATGGATACCACTGCCAGAACTAGACCAAATTAGAATGGGACCATTCGGTAAGCACTAGCTTTCAAATAAAAAAAGAATGATCAAAATCGGTTCACCTAGTCGAAAGTTATGAGGTAACAAACATAAAAAAAAAACACACAGTCGAATTGAGAACCTCCTCCTTTTTTTGAAGTCGGTTGAAAATCGATTCATAGAATTTCGTTTCACAGAAATTGTTTCTTATATTATTATTTCATCGAATAATCAATACGCATAGTTAGTTCAAAGAAATTTAAATTACAGATTTTTGTTACAAATTATTATTTATTTAAGACAGTTACACAAAATAATGAGTTTACAGAAGGACCGCTCTCGTCATTTTTCCTAAACTGGCCTAATCACCTAGGATTGCAACTATATTCGCCCGATAAGCCTGATCTGACAGAAAGGGAAAAGAATAATGTTCTGACTGAACATTCCTAACGGGTAAAGGATAATCTAGCGACGTCTTTGAATTCATGAACCTTTGCGCCAGATTATAAGAAGTCAATTACTTACAGAAGGCGTCCGCTAAATAAACCGGGCTCCCGGTGCAACTTGCTAGCTTATTGGGCTTGATCATCAGTCCTAATACCTACCTAGTAGGCAAGTAACAGCATAACGCTTCGGCGGTGGTAGCCGCGCGTGCCTCGACAAAAGAATGTACCTTAAATACTGGTGCTTTACCAATGCATGAAGAGATAAGTTACGGAAATGTTTTATAATAAACTGGCAACACAAATGATATTTTCGCGAAGCCATTTTTGACCACTAAACTATAAATCTGACGGAAAAATAATATCCCAATGATTTTGACAGTGCGACTGACCGCGCGACGGAAACTGACTGACTTCGCCTGTTAAACCACGTCTCTGTGTGCGTGTGTCAAAAGTCTCTCTGTCAGAGCGCCGCGCATGCTTAATTTGTGACAGTTACAAAAGTTTCAAAATAAATTAAATTAAAAAGCACGCTATAAACCATATTTGGTTACTCTGCGCACCACTCAATTAATTTCTTAAAATATTCCACATATTATAGAATATCAAATCAAGTATTGTTATTGCTCATAAGGTTTGGTTTTTGCCACTCATGTTTATTCGCCGAAAATTCACTTCTGGCACAGTGGTCACAGTTCTATCCAAGCCCAACAGCAGAGGCTTTTTAAACTAATGTCTGTTATTAAATTAATTAAATTTCTGTGAAGTATGTTTCTATGAAGTAAATAGTCGTTAATATTAATAATACTTGACATGCAAATATGTGGACAGAATATTCTATGAAACATTTTCTGTGAACCAAAATTCTATGAAAATTCTGTCTGTGAAACAAGGGATCACCGTCGTATTTACAGGGTGAAATCAGTAAATGTACAAACTATATTATCTACCATTACAATACTTATAAGTTACGGCATTTCTACCACGTACCTTTTTGTTTCGAGTAACCGATGTTAATAACCATGAAAGTTTAAAACATTATATTATCTAATAATTAAAAAACAATGAAGTATTCGACGTGACCTTTACGCTTCAAACCTATCTATTCGTATGTAACTTGAAGCTTAGGCTAAAATTTTGTTACTTTCACTTAAGTTTACCATCTGTGATCTAAAAACGATTTCTTGAATTTGAATCAATCTATATGGAAAAACACTAGAAATTTGGTAAAAAATAAAGACGGTGAGATGTAATTTTTTATTTGTATTTCTGTACGAGTGGGTCATCATCATAATCAACATTATTATTATTTTTATTAAATCTGGTGTTTTAACTTTTTCCATAAATGAAAGCTCTTTAAAATAATTTACCAGACGTTTCGTGAAATGGGATCAGTATCTCGACTGCCAAATTTGCAGTTCAACTGTTACTAACTTATTAATCCTGCCGCATATGAGTTTGAAGTTGTTTCTTGCAGTTCGGTCTTAGTTTACTTGTAATTAATGGACTCGTAAACATTGTTGTCTCCATTTTGGGAGTTACAGCGGTTATTCCACAGATATACATCAAAATAAATAAAAATAGCTAACGCAAGTCCCGGAGAGAGGGATAACATAACACACCATCACGATGTATTTCTTTAGGAGATAGTAATAAATAAGGTGATAGCAATCCCGTTTTGAAATATTCTAATAACATCGCGGCTTTATCCCAAGCGGGGTAGTGAGAGGCAAGTGACTGTTGCCGTTATGGTGAATCAGAAGAATTACTATTGAGTAATACAACCCAATGACGGCGATGAGCCTTCCTCCGTTAGCTGGGTTGATTTGGTTTTTGAACTCGGGACCACACGATCCACGGTCCGAGTTGGGGTGCATAACCACTAGCCCACGATGTTCTCTCTCGAAAGTTCAGTCAAAAGCATAAACATCTGTTCCAACGTCTTCAAAAACATCTGAGCAAAACGTTAGCCAGAAATATCTCTACAAGTCAACAAAGAGTCTAGACGAACTTTCGTATGATATTTGTGGCTATTCATTTACTCAGATATTTTCGAAGCCTTGGAAACGTATATACAGGGTGGCCAGAAAAGTGACATCCAACATTTTTTTTAAGTGCCTCGTGTTGATAGGTATCTGAATTACCCCTATGTATGTTCTGCGATTTTTGTAGTTTTCGAGTTACGAATTTTTTTATGAATTTTTCCAAAATTGCCACCAGATCCGTTTGAAAAATTTCTAAAAAAAAGTAGAGGGTTTCTTCCATTTTTTTTCTTGCAGCTAAATCTCTATGAACTATAGTGAATTTATGCATAAAATAACCAGCCTCATAACGTTACTGAAAGGTACTACAAAATTTACCAAAAGTTGAGAATTAATGTTAAGTGAGTTATCATTTAAATTTTCAACTTAAAATTAAAAATCTAAACTGATAATTTCTTAGTGTCTAAGTAGCTTCAGAAAATGCGCTAGAATCTAAGCTTTCATAGTAATAATAAAAAAGTAGTACTTCATAGGGTATTTTTTGCTGAAATCAGCCATCAAAGACAGCGAGGTGGAATTTTTTGGAATTTGTACATAATTAAAATACAATAACAATGAACGGCACTGCAACACTTTATCACACATTTCACACAATAGTAGTCGGAATTCCGCAAAGTGTCATATGAGGGGAGGGGGGAGTGTGACTGGCCAATCGGCGAGAGCATCTACATTCCAATCGTTTCAGTAAGTAAACATGTGGTCTGGGATCCTCAATGGTGAACTAATTGGTCCGTTTGAACTGCCGTCGAGACTTAATGGAGAAACGTACAAAAATTTCTTAGAAAACGATCTACCATTGTTGCTCGGAGACGTCAATTTGGAACTCAGGCGAACCATGGTGTTTCAGAATGACGGTGCCCCATGTCATTACGCAACGCAAGTCCGACGTTATCTTAACGAAACGTACCCTAACAGATGGATCGGACGCAACGGACCAATCAGATGGCCACCACGCTCTCTCAGGAGACGAAATAATCAATGGGATTGAGGTCAGCCTCAATCTCATTGATTTAAAAAAAAAATACAAAAAAAAATTTTTGGACGTCACTTTTCTGGCCACCCTGTATATTTATGCTCTTGACTGTACACTCGCGTCACCTATTTCGGTTTACATTTGTAGTTGTCTCCATTTTGGGAGTTACAGCGGCTATTCACTATCTAAATGAATTCTCTCCTGCTATCGCGGCCTCATAAATATGTATAAACTAGCATTATATAGTGAAAATTGCGGTGTGGAACAACTTTGCTCATCAAATTAATTTAGAATGGATGTTTGTGGGAAAACAAATGTTAACTCTGTAATTGTTTATTTATTGTTTAATGTATACAATAACCCATTGGCATTTAGATTCAGCCGTATTGTGTCTGTTGTTAGATAATTATTAAAACGTGTGGGTGTAATACTTCAATGTTCTGAGACTTAGGTTTCTATTTCGTTTCGTTAAATTAATATTTAAAAGACGCATAATTTGTAGTGATGAGTAGCGCAATATGATTCGATAACATTGCCTACTTTGAATTTTCGTTAGTATAGTTTCTACATCACCTAGTTGAATAATATTTCATTTGGTAAATAATACCCAGGATAATTCCCAGTACGTAGGGCAACCATGAATGTGACGAACATCTTGTGTTTGTTTGTACTATGTCTGCGTGTCATAAGATGTTTTATTATCTATTTAGAAATATTTAAGTACTTATATTCATTAGCCTCTGACACCCATTGTACAAGCTCTGTTTAGTTTGGGGTCAAATGATCTTGGTGTAAGACGTCCCAGACATCTATAATGTTATCGATTTTCCTAGTATTCCCAACGTTCTTGCCCAGTCGACAGTGCAATATTTATTTTATGTGACAGACAATACACCATTGTCAAGGTCTCGAAGTAGGGACAAATATCCCTGTGTTACGAGGTACCAGGGAATTAAGCCAGGGGCGTCTCCCAGCACACCCAGAGCCAAGCCAATTTAGAAAAGACGTTTCCTGAATTGACCCCACCGGGTATCGAACCCGGGACACCACACAAGGCAAGGCGAGAAATCGTCAAATTCACAGTCAAATGAAATTTAATGTTGCTGTCTACACGAAAGAAGAAGAAGTACCAAAATTAGGTATCAGTACCCTGAATTACGCAGAATTTTTGTCGCAAACCAAACAGTACTTTTACATACTGTGTAGATAAAGAAAGATTAACTAAAAATAGCTGATAAACTCTTGCTACTAGTACATGGCATTTAGTGCACGCTTTTCTCTTTCTAGGGTGACTCATATTTCTTGTAGATAGGCCAAAATACCTTTAGACAAGAAATAAGAGTTAAAAAAACGCACAATTATGAAACAAAACCCACTACCAGGGACTCCGGAGTTCGTTTTGCTTTTCTTTCAAGTACCCACTCCCTACTGTTTTATCTACTATATTTTTTTATTGTCTATCTTCACCCTAGTTAAATCACAAACAACCAGTAGCTTAAAGTCAAAAGGAACTCAAAGCCACGAAAAAGCATAATTTTGATCAAACAGTGTGGGTTCACAACCGAAATAGACCGCTCGGATGATGATGATAGAACAGTAATATGAATACTATACCCATAGCTTTTTTTTTTAGAATTTGTAATTATCTGTTCTATGAACCAGCATCACGCAAAAACTATGCATAGATTTCAAGACTTTGACACTGAAAAGCTGCATTGAAATAAACGGGATTCCCTTTAAATTCATACAGAGTAGAAAGCACTGTGGAGAACGTTGTGGCTTAATGGTAACACCTCCACTTGGATTGTGGATCGTGTGGTCCTGAGTTCTTTGTGTTCATTGTTAAATTTCCGGTGATGGAAACATCGATAAAAAAACAAATCAACCCGTATAACGGCGGAAGGCTCACCACCAACCACGTTGGGTTCTATTACTATTGGTAAAGTGAAGAGTGAGCTTCGAGTGTGTCGTTCAACACGACGGCAACTGTCACTTGACTACCCCGTTCGGCACCTAGTCGTGATGGTATGGAGAAAGCATAAAAAGGTAAGGCGAACGAATTAGCTGGCAACAGCTATTTCAATCTATTGCGACAAATTCCATATCGCCTTTTGCTGAACGAAATTCCGAGCAAGATCATAAGTTAGCTTTACATACCGCTCCAGTCTCGTCTCAAATTATCCGTCCAACGTATTCCAATTTGTTGCCGGCGCGTTCCATTTAGTGCATTACACGGGAACTTAACAAAGTGCATTCTGACTCCGCAGTCTGCAGCGCAACGTGAAAAGTTACCCGGATATTGACAATTTTCAATGTGCTTACATTGAACATATTTTTGCTTTGCTAGACTTTTAGCAGGATTGTTCCAAAGTTGCACAGAGAAGGTACAGAAAAAAATATTGATCTGGTCGTACTTTTTAGGAGCTTTATGAAAAGTGTATTAAATTAATAAAATTGTAGTACATTACAATATCTTAATTACCATGAGCATTGTCTTCAGTGTTCGTCAATGCATAAAAACTTTAAGAGCCCGCGGTTTCAGACTAGTGTTTTATACGCACGTATAAACTCGTTTTTGGAAGCGCATGTAGGCGTGTATAGGCGCACCTTTTGCCACATTCGCAACTTGCACGAGCGTTGACTCTCTTGTAAGCCGGCTTACTGACACAACTACCGATTCGAGGGAATACGCCGAAATATGCCAGTGTCCGCGAGTCCGGTTCTTTGAAGCACGAAATATAGCGCACGTGTAATCGCATATTTCGAAACGACCGTAAACGCGCAGAAAAAACGCTGGTCTGAAAACCGCTTTAATTGATAATCCCAGCGGAATGTCAAGTTGCCATTACAGTAAGGACGAATTAGGCGCGAGAATCCTTTTTTTTGTTCTACGGATGAGAAATGCGTTACGCACTATCCCACTGCCAGTGTGGGACTCTCCGCCATGGAGTAGGGTGAAAGCCCCCCGGCTTACACCCCCCTTCGTTACGTTTAGGGAGCAGGAGGAGAGGAGGACGGGCGAACCGCAGTTTTCTTGTTCCCCGCCGTCTACTGCGACGGAGAGGGGCCGCCAGAGGATCATCTTATCGGGCTCTCTACGTTGTCTCCTTTCTCCTCGCAGAAAAAGACCATTGCCATCCAGGCCTCCTCACTCCCCAACATGGCCTGAACTACGGCCGGGAGTGAGGGGTCTCCTCCGATAGGCGCGAGAACCCTAGAGATTGACATGCAATTGCAGACTGTTCTATCATCATCACCCGTGCGGTCTATCTCGGTTGAGAACCCACACTGGTGTGTAGGGTTAGCCTTTCTTATTAAAATTTTGCTTTTTCGTGGCTTTGAGTTCCTTTTGACTTCAAGCTACTGGTTGATTGGGATTTAACTAGGGTGAAGATAGACAATAAAAAAATATAGTAGATAAAACACTGGCAGTGGGTACTACGTAAAAAAAAGCAAAACGAACTCCGGACTCCGGAGTCCCTGGTAGTGGGTTTTGTTTTTTATTTGTGCGTTTTTGTTACTCATTATTTCTTGTCTAAAGGTATGGATGGATCCCCATCTGAAAAGATTGTTCTTGCAGCGACCGACCCGTACTGGTACCAAACGAGTCTGAGTTATTTTTAAAACTGTAAGTAAGCAAAATAAGGATATTTCAGGCCTAAATTTAAGCAATATTAAGTACGAAAAAAACGGTTAACATATTTAAAAATCACTTTATGCGTTCCAGCGCTAAATGGACAACTGTATTTGACGACAATTGCAGTAAAACCCAGCAATGCCGTTGCGCAATGAAGTTTCTCGCATGAATGGTCGTCGGCTGGCGAACTTCGCAGCAGCTTAGGTCCAGAATACTTTGAAGTGTTGTATAACTGTCGATAGATTACCTAAAAGATCAGATAATATGAAAAAGGTTTTGTTGTTTAAGCAAATGAACTATTTTTCATTTTGATTGATTGACAAGCAGTAAGATTTACAACCTAATAAGGTATTTTTTTCTAAATTACCTCCTTAGTTTATTATTATTTGTGTATAACTATTTAAAAATAGGCACATTTGCACACTGGCCTTGTCACCTTTATTCCAAAACATCACCTGACAGAATTGTATTTATTTTTACTATTGTATTTTCTACTTTTGGACAATGAAACTGAAACTTTTACTGAATACCTGTACTTACATTTATAAAATGTATTCTTCTAATAAAATTACATCATTCATAGAAATACTAGCGCCGTATTCAAGCTGTTTTTTAAATATTTTTTGTAAAAATACGCTTTATGTATAGGTACCTAATATTATTCATTAGCAGTAGGTATACATTAAATATTGACCAAATCATTGTATTTTAAGGTAACTCTAGTATCAATATTATTTCGACGTTCTATTATATTCCGTGCAACACTAGCATGTAGGGAAATTCTGCTAGTTTCGATATTTAAAGTCCCACGTCGACTTTTTGCTCGGACACCCTTGGCGGGCAAATTCGATACAACTTTGATGTCGCAGCGGCGTTCTTGAATGCAATTGTGGTTTCGATATGCATGTTGCAAATTGTGAAACAAGTGCTGGACTCACCTATATTATGCATGGACTGGTGAAAACGACACTAAGTAGCTGATAATACCTGAAAAAAATTTAAAATATTTAAAAAATATAAATTCAACAGGAACCAACATCATTTTGTAACTGAAATAAATGATAAAAACAAACAAGACAATAACTTTTATGAAATTAATATATTATCTTTTGACCCGATAACTGTTAAATTAAAGATCATCGTCAGCGATAAAGGTCGGTTTGGTCTCATAGAGCGAATGCTCTTTCTTTCCCCATTCTATCAAATTCTCTTTGGTTAAACTAAGACAGAGCATTCGCTTATCTCTGTCTTCCCTAAGGGAATTTTATAGAATGAGCCTTCACAAATTGCGTTCGAGCCCCAAGTAGAGATTTGATGTTTCTACCCCAAAATACAGAGGTAGGAGATCTCTGTGTTCTTTCATTTGAATGACTATTTTATTATTTATATAATAGTTATTTCATAACATGAAACCTGTAAAAAAAAATCTAAATAATATTGGTATTCCAGAAAGTTTAATTCTGGAATTGCGATAAAATTGTCTGAGCTTGCTATTCGAAGCTCCAGTTACCGTTATTTTGAAAGCCCGAAGCAATATGGATAAAATTTATCCTCAGTTTTTGAATATTAAGTCACTGTTTCAACATTAAACTGCCACATTACCTAGATTAAAATTTAGCACAATAAAAAGGACCTGAAGTCAAGTACCTAATTAACTACCACTATTAAGGCCACTATATTTATGGACGAGTAGTAAAAATGTTACCTAAATGAAATTACAACACAATACAAAAGCTGGTGACGTGTGTAACAAAATGTGCAACAAGTAAAGTTTTTTTATTCAATCATTTTCTATTTTTGTACTACGATGTATTTTTCCTTATTTTATTAGCTAATTGCCATACGTTAAAACGAGATAATTTTAATGTATTTTATCATTGTTACAGTTGGTACTTATCAACGCCTAAAAAAATATCTAGGTCTAAGGACAGATCGGGCCGTTCCACAGACAATGAAGTCACATGTTGCGCGTACCGATCGGTACGCGTCTTTAGACGAATGCATTCCTTGTGAAATGAAATCAAGTAATACCAAATTCAAAGTGGAACTGCGCACTAAGAATGAACCCAGATCTCTACACTTGAGCATCCCACTGAAGGTGCAGGGCAAGCAGGGCCTCAAAAACTTTGTTGCGATGACTTATCGACCCATTTCAGCAATTGGTACCGCAGGGCTCAAGGCGGGGCGAGTGGAGAAGTTTGACCAGCTGTGGGACATTTTAGGTTAAATAAATCAAAATATAGTAGCTTGATATTTTGTAGTTTATCATATCGATGATCACTTAAACAATGCTCGACATTTGAGGTTTTTCGCTATACCAAAGTGAACAAAGTTATAATCCATTGTTTCAACTTAATGAAATGGAAATTTCACTTTTCAAACATGGGCAAACGCCTATTATTCGTTTGCAGATAACAAAAAAAACCCAAAAACACGGAGGACTGAAATCAACAACTCTATTAAAAAAAGTACATGAATTTATTTCTGTTAAATATTCGTTTTGGTTAAACAATAAGGGTGCTTTGTTTGACTACGTGACCCTAAAAAGTTCATTCTGTGTTTCGCACGGATGGTCACGTGAGAAGGTACCTAATCGAATCGAAGTGTAGAATTCAGTGGATATATTGATGCATGTAAGTGGAATGTTTCAGCCACGGTTGACTAAGGTCGACATCTACGAGGGGTATTCAATAAAAAGTATCTAATAATGACATATAAACTCATTGAACAACAAAAAAGTAAATATTGGCAGGTAAAGCCCAAACATCGAGCGTCTTAGCCTAGTGGTTAAGCACTCCAACTCGGATCGCGGATCATGTGGTCCCGAGTTCAAATCTGGCCAGAACCAAAATCTTTGTGGAACACTACGTTCCGTTCACCATGACAACAACAGTCACTTGACTCTGACTACCCCGTTTGGGATAAAGTCGTGATGGTATGTATGTATGTAAAGCCCAGACATTGGATGGAATGAAAACTATTGATTTTCTTTTCTTATTTAAAAAATAGAAGTCATTTGTTTTTGTCCTGTCGGAGCGTGGTGTAGGTAAAATGGATAAAATTTTAATTGGCGCCGTAATAAAATATATCTGCCTGAAAAAAAATACACTGAGCAAGTAAATCTAGACTTGAAAGGAACATTAGGAGTTAATGCTCTTCCGTATTCTACGGTTGCGCGGTGGTGTGCCGAGTTTAAGTGAGGGAGAACTTTACCTAAAGACGACCCGCGCTCGGGACGCCCTACGACGGCAGTTACAGAACAAATTATAAAAAAAGTTTAAAAAATTGTTTTGGCAGATCGTCGTGTTACTGTTCGTTTTGTAGCTGAAGAACTTAAGATTTCGATAATAAGTACCCATAGTATTATACATGAACATTTGGGCATAAATAAAAAGTATCAGCGCGCTGGGTGCCTAGAATGCTTACAGACGAGCATAAACGAACAAGACTGCGGATTTCTCAAATCAATTTGGAATTGTTTCAACAAGATCCTGTCCGATTTTTGCCTCGCTTCGTAACTATGGATTAAACATGGCCCCACAATTATGATCCTGAAACGAAACAACAGTCCATGACTTGGAAAAGGCCGTCATCTCCAACGCCTAAGAAGTTCAAGGCAATTCTATCTGCCGGTAAGATTATGGGCTCTCTTTTCTGAGACAAGCAGGGGGTGATAATGATTGAATACCTCAATTATGGAGCCACTATTACGGGGCAAACAAAAAAAAACTGCGTCAGGAAATACGCGAACATCGAAAGTTGTGTTGTTTCACCAAGATAACGCCCCCGTATACAAGTCCGGAGTTGCGATGACTGCTATCCAAGATGCTGGATTTGAATTGATGGAACATCCTCCATACTCACCTGACCTTGCGTGATTTCTTCCTGTTCCCACGGTTAAAAGAACAACTGAGAGGTCACAAATATGGCAATGATGAGGAAGTGATTGCCGCCGTAGGTACATGATTTTTTAAGGGATCAAGATGAAGATTATTTCAAGAATAATCTTAGGATTAGAAAAACGATAAACCAAGTGTATAAACCTCAAAGGTGATTATGTCGAAAAATAAAATAACAATAAATAATATGATATATAACTGCTTCATACTCATTATCACTTTTTATTGAATACCCCTAGTATCGAGCATGCTTAGTTTGAACTTAAACTTTGAACAGCTGTATCTATCTATATCAGTTATTTCTTATTAATATAAAATTTCAATTATTTTGGTTTTAGTTCAAAATCAACTTAGGTATTCGTTAGTAATAATTGTAGCAATATCTACTCAATAAGTAAGATAATAATTCATGTGATAAGTCTGTGTTTAGCTGAAGTCGAGCTCAAAGGAGATCGCCTATCAGAGGCTTATCGGCCCTAGCATGAACAAACGAATGTCCTTCATTATAATTCTTCTATTTTTTTTATCAGCAATTATTCATATTAAACGGACATTCTGTGGTTAGAAACTAAAAATAAAAAGTTCTGAAACTACTACACAATTTGATATGGTTGGTGGTGGAAGGTTTGTCAAAAGTGATGACAAATTAGTTTCAAGTGTTACCAACAGATGGAGTTATACTCCTTTAGATCGCGCTAAAATTGTGTTTCGTCTCAAGCATATAAGAACTTAAATTACACATGCTTATTATTATTTCTTTAGTAAATGTATTTAGAAGGTGCCATCCAACACTCTGTTAAAAAAATTGATATGAGCATTAATTATTTTTTGATTTGAAGTTGTGTTAAATAATTGTATTTTATGTTCATTAAATTCATATCACTTAATTTCTTACATACATATATAGAATATATCTATCAGAATATAAAAAATGTGTAGATATAAAATAATATTCATCATTCATTCTGTTTCAGCAAATGCCTGGTGAGAATTTGTGAATGATTCTGAACACAACTAGTATTTTCTCATTGCTGTGCGTGGCATTCAATGTATGGGGAACGAGCGATATCCTTTGCTGCTTACTTTATTTTTGCCTCCTTGCCACCTTAGCGGAGTGTTTTTTTGTTCTACTTATTTACAAATAATATTTGTAGTTCTTTGATTGACCCGTAGACATTTTAACCATTCATACTCTGACTCTGAATCAGCTAGGGTCTCGTACAGTTGTGTTTCAGAGACGCTTCCTTCCGTGGACGCTTAAATTATGGAATAAGCTCTCTGCTGAGGTTTTCCCAATAAGCCTTTTGCTTATGGAGCTCTTCAGGACGGATTTGAATTGCCTGGTATTCGCAGGGTCGACAACGCGCGAGTGATACCACTGTTGTTGCACGCGTCCATAGGCTGCGGTAACTGCTTACCATCAGGTCACGGTAATGATAACATTACCGTGATCAGGCGGTCTGCGGTGCTTGATTGTCACCGAGGTAATATACCGGGTGATTACGATATGGCATGCTCAATAAGAAGTGATGTAGTACTATGGAAAAAAAACCATGGAAAACTATGTACTATGGATGTACTAGGCATGAAAAATTTTATAATTTCAATTAGTTAAATTAAATTTTTAGGTTTTCATACAAAGAATACTGACTGTTCGACTGATATGCATGGTGACCTTAAAGTGAAAGTAAATTTAATTAATTTCATTCACTTACAGTTAAGTAGATAGTTTCTACATAGCAAACTGAGTATGTCATATCGTTTTCGTAAGTCTTTTGATAATCGCCTGGTATAAAAAACACAACTGATGAACTGGAGTGTGTTTTCAAGGCCATCAATTACTAACTGACATATTTTAAAATTATACTCATTTAAATAAAATAAACATAATTCATAAACAACCAGCACAAATTGATATTCAGTTAAACAGTATTGTTTCAGCGTATAATTTATTTAAAGACACGGTATCCAGAAGATATAACATTATTTTTGAAATAAAGCGACCCTTCGGAATATAAAACAGATGTTAATAGAGATAATAAATTGAAGTAGGTGTTTTATAAGCTTAAGACCGAGTGTTATCAGTTTTTCTCACCTGGTTATCTTAAATGCTTAAAGTGTTTTACAGCCAATTATAATAAAAGTTTTTTACTGTTTTTATATGTAATGAATTTTATAAAAGTGTTGAGAACAAGTTCTGGAACTTGTGTCGAAACATATGTACATAATGCTTTTCAAAATCAGTTTCAGCAAGAGGCATCATTCATCATTTTTCTGATACTTAGGGTACAATCTGAATTATTATATGTATGTTCACTTTATTTTTATTTTTCGTTATTATTCACATTTTTGCGGAATGATCAGTGTATGAAATTACATTTTCCTAAAATATTCTTCGATTTTTTATTTGAAATCAAAAAATGAAAATTAAATCGCTCGTAACAAATTCGTAGTCCATGGATGAAGTTGCATGTTTGTAAGTTTACTTATTAATGATGACCTAAAAATGTATGAAATATAATATTATTTAAGGGCTATTTGGGAAAATGCACCTATGAATTACCATGTACTCGTACCTAAGTCAACTAAGCTCTAGCGCCTGTTATTGCTTCATGCAATGCTTCAAAATCAATTGATTTTGCTACTAAAACAATGCCAGGAGATGCTTGAAAGCTAAATTTAACGCGTATCCGTGCAAACTCATAATTCGAAAGAAGAACAAAAATGCATTGTTAAGAATCAATGGATCGCTTCGCGTAAATAACGTTTTCACTTCTCATGCTCTAAAAGTACGCCATTATAGCCCTACTAATCGGGACTAAAGTGACCACTTTAGTCTCTAGGGAGTAAAAAGTAATTAGTTTTTTATTTTTCTTCAGTGACACAGACAAACTCAAACAACCAGTAAATATACTATTATCTGTGGAGTGTGGACGGATCATCTTCATTCCAAAATGTTGAGAGTTTTAGTTCCATGGTTTGCCCGCAAAGAAGGTGGCGCCATGTGATTTAAATTGTTATTCTGTGACTGGTTTAAATGAAAAAACTTACCGCTTAAATTTCAGAGTTTTTGTCGAGTGTAAATTTGTCCGGTTTTAAATAAATTTATCAACGTGACAGTGAAGAGTTTGACGTCGAGCAAAGAGCAAAAGACATAATAGATAATCTTTTGCCGCCAAATTCAAGATTTACCTAAAAACTTACGAAAGTATGGACTGGAGGAATAACAAACATTTGTGATTTTTATTTTATTAAGTAATATTTATTAAATGTTTTTGAACTAAATTGACTATTTAAAGTAAAGTAAAGTAAAGTAAAAAATATCTTTATTCATATAGACTTATAAAAAGTACTTATGACATGTCATGTAACAAAAAAAAATTGTAGCAAAAATATACTGAATAAAAATAAACTTACATAAAATAATACTATGATAGTTCAAATCATAATTAAATATAATGTGACTCTACCACCGGTTCAGAGGTTGTTTCCGATCGAGAAGACTCCGGCAAGAAACTCGATGGTTACTCTTTTCAATCTTGTTTTTATACACAAAAATGGAATTGACAGAGTAAAGTCATAACAAAAAAGTGTGCAGAGGAGCAGATTATACCTAAGATGACCACAAATTCTTATCATTTAAGAAATCGTCAACACTATAATAACCCCGCTTCATTAACTTAGCTTTAATTTGTGACTTAAACTTGTGAAGAGGCAGTTCAACAAGAGTTTGCGGAATCTTATTAAAATATTTTACACATTGACCAACAAATGATTTCCCTACCTTATGCAGACTTAGACTGGGAGTTACGAGCTTATTTTTATTTCTGGTATTGAGTTTATGAACATCCCTGTTTTTCTTGAAGAGATGCAAGTTTTTACGGACATATACTACATTATCATAAATAAATTGAGAGTACACAGTTAAAATATCTATCTCTTTGAATACTTCACGAAGCGAGTCGCGTGGTCTAAGGTTGTAAATGGAGCGGATGGCTCTTTTTTGAAGAACAAAGATGGTGTTGAGATCCGCTGCCGAGCCCCACAACTGAAGACCATACGACATAACACTGTGAAAATAACTGAAGTACACTAATCTTGCTGTTGCGATATCAGTCAGGAGCCTTATTTTTCTAACAGCATAAGCTGCCGAACTAAGTCTTCCTGCCAGGGCAGAAATATGCGGACCCCACTGTAACTTGGAATCGAGAGTAATTCCCAGAAATACAGTGGAATTCGCAATCTCTAATGGCTCGTTATTCATGTTTATAATGGTATCGACCTGTCTTACATTGGGCATAGAAAATTTGATACATTTGGTCTTCTTAGCATTAAGCAGTAAATTGTTACTCGTGAACCAATGCAGTACCTTAGAAAGAGTATTATTTACGTCGTCAAGTGCTTTGTTACTTCTATCTACGTTAAAAATTAGAGAAGTGTCATCAGCAAATAATACAATCCCACATAGGTCTTTGACAAAATAAGGCAGGTCATTTATATAGATTAAAAACAGCAGAGGACCCAATATTGATCCCTGGGGCACGCCCATACGTATGGTGGCACCGGAAGAGTTCGTACCATTGATACTCACTTTTTGTATTCTATCAGTGAGGTAAGATTCTATAAGGCTAAGTGAAATATTTGAAACACCGTAATGCCTCAGCTTAATCAGTAAGATTTCATGATCTACGCAGTCAAATGCTTTTGATAAATCACAAAAAACTCCTATTGCATCTTGCTTGCCTTCCCACGCATCAAATATGTGTTTGATGAGCGCAACACCTGCATCGGTTGTATTCCTATTTTTAGTGAATCCAAATTGATTACTATGTAATAATTTATTCAAAGCAAAGTGAGAATGTAATTGATTCAATATTATTTTTTCAAAAATTTTACTTAAAGCTGGTAGAATAGAGATAGGTCTATAATTGGATGGGTCACTTTTCTCACCTGACTTATAAAGGGGTATGACTTTACTAAATTTCATTAAATTAGGGAACTGACCCTTGTCTACACAGTTATTAAAAAGTAACGCTAAACTAGGGGAGATGGCATCTATGACTGGTTTAAGTATATCAACAGAAATACCCCATAAATCCTCCGTTTTTTTTATGTTAAGTTCTCTAAACGATTTGAGGATGGTATGAGGAGATATATGATCGAAGCAAAAACTAGTGGCGCACTCATTAACACTTGATGTGAGGAGATAACTAGCTAGCAGTGAACTAGAATTTAGTTTACTGGTAGTAATAAAAGGTATCTCAGAGAAAAATGATTCAAATGTATTAGCTATATCAACGTCAGACTTAATAATATTATCTTTAATTTTAAGTGAGAAAGAGTTATTGCGTGGTATGGACTTACAAGTTTCTTTGTTTATAATGTTCCAAGTCGCTTTGATTTTGTTTTTTGCTTGTTTTATTTTGTCTCGCAAAAACATGGACTTGGCAACATTGCAAGATTTTTTAAATATCTTAGAGTAAGATTTAACATAGTCTACTAGTTTGGGACTATGAAAGTTCGCTTTTAAATCATATAATTCGTATAATTTAATCCTACTTTTATGAATACCTGGAGTAGCCCAGTCACTGAATTTAAATTTAAATTTATCAACTGTCACTTTTTTTTTTGAAAAAATGGTGTTATGTTCATACAATAACAGATTGAACAAATCCTCATACTGATCATTTATGTTCTGGTCTTGGTGTGATAAGTAAGGAAGTTGACTGTTTATATTGTGTTTAAATTTTTCTATACGTTTCTGAGTAACTGGTCTGAAAATAATATCCACCGATTGAGGGACATGACGGTGCTCAAATTTGGTTAACAGACCACAATGGTCTGATTTTAAACAATTAATTATTGATTTCTCCTTATAAAAATTTTCACAAAAAATATTATCCAAGCAGGTAGCTGATGACGCAGTGATTCTAGTTGGTTGATCAAAAATATTAAATAAATTAAATGATTTAAAAAGATTCAAAAATCTAAGTGAGGTTTGAGAAGAGTCTAGAATATCTACATTAAAATCACCACAAACAACCACCTTCTTGTTTGATTTACATACTCTCTTTAACACTTCTTCCAAAGTTTCTTCAAACAGTGAATAATCCGCAGATGGTGGTTTATACACACAAACAATAATAATCCGCTCTAACTCTGCACATGAAATTTCAATAGTTTGCTCAATTGAGAGTGCTACCACATCTTTGCGTTCTTTATACTTTAACTTATTGTGCAATAATATTAGTGACCCACCCCGAATAGCAGAAACTCTCATGAACATACTAGCGATGCTATAATTATCAAAACTTAACAGACAGTTGTGTTCCTTAAGCCAGTGTTCTGTTAAACATAAAACATCTATATTCATACTGTCAAGGAACAAACCTACCTCTAAATCTTTGCCAGAAAAGCCCTGTATATTCTGATGAACAAAATTGAGGTAATTACTGTTGGGCTTTTCTTTTGTCATAGATGGAGGTTTGCTAGAGGTTTCCTCTGTTGTCTTAATATCTAATTTAAATGATTTGGAACATGTTCCAAAGTCGACAAGTCTGTCTGCTCAATAAAAGCAGGTTGAGTAGCCAAAATATTGGCTGGAGAAATAAACAAAGAGGATAGCGAATGTGCTATTTGTCGCTTAAAATAATTAGAAATATAAAAATTATTATATGTCACATGCAAATTATTCATATTAATTAATCTGTTGATGTCAATTACATTCATTAATTTACTGTTATGAAAAGTCACAGTATCTAATGTCAAATTCATTTTGTACCTCATCTCATTTTCTGTCTGTGGCAAACCTCTACTGTAAGGTAGTGTAAACATTATAATCTTCTTAACATTTAATAAACACAGGTTATGACAATGTTCTAACAGCTGTTTTTTGTTTAAACTACCTCTATTTCCAATAAATATAATTAAAATTGAGTTTTCATTGAACTTATGGCCTCTTATCTTGTTCATGATATCAGAGTAAGAGGCCCCCGGTGAACAGTGATTGGTTACTGGTTGGTTTAAATATGTGCAGACTAACTGGCCCATATTTTTCCCAATATCGTCACTAAACATTACAATATTTACAGTATTTGATCTCATTCTGACAGGACTCTCAGTGGTGGTGTTGGAAGTCTGGTTATCAGATGTTCTCTTGTGAGTGCAAAGCTCACATTCTGACCGAGAACCAGCCAAAGAATCTGAGTTCTCCATTAGCTTTTTCAGGGCCAAAATGTGTTCCTGATACTCAAGTTTGGTAAAGTGGTACCTATCGGACACACTTTTTAGCTGAGACTTAAGGTTACATAACTCTGACTGTAATAATTTTACATCATTGTCATGCTCACTTAAGTTATTTTCTAGCATAATGGAATACACATCTAATTCATCACCTAACCGCCTTCGTTCCTTAATGTATTTTACATTCTTAAGCATGCATTTGTTCCTTTTAATAAGTTTCTGCGTTTTTTTAATGAATTTATTTATTCTAACATACTTTTTAAATTTGTTTTTGCTGCACCTTATCAAACCAACTGGAGAGTTGATGATAGTGTCATCTTTAGTCAGGTCAATGGTGACTGTGGGAGTTGAACTAGGTGCAGCAGAAACAAGGCTGGGTGCACTGTCGACTAACTCGCTGAATAAACTTTGATTGTGGGAGATTAAGGTGTCAATCTTCTCCGACTCCATGTTTGTGATTTGGTGGTGGGCCTCTTGTAGTTCTTGCTCCAGCAAAGTGATGCGCCTGAGGCCTTGCACATACTCTTCACTGCATTCACCGAAGCCATTCACCACAACCTGCAACCTATCCCGCTCATCTACAACTAACACATACTCATTGTGCAACTCAGCCATTTCCTTTTTGAGTACAGAATTCTTATTTAAAACCTCCAACATTTCTTTCTCATTGTCATCTCGTTCCAAATACAATTGATTAACCAACTCTTTGGATGCCTTCAATTCCTGCAAAGCCAGCTGAAGCTGGCGAGATAAGGCTACGCGTGTTTGCATTTTAAAATGTTTATAAAATGTGAACGAAGTCCAAAGTGTTGTTCAATGAATCGAGAGGTCAAGCACTGGGAAGTAAAATAAAAGCACTTTCTAACCTCTTCACGCGTCTGACAACCACAGTCAGTCGATGCGATTTACTAATGATTGATTAATATCTAAACATGAAAAGTAATTTGTACGTTATACATACAAATTATTACCTTATTCACAAAATGACAATGATTCACACAAAATAGTTTAAATTTGTAACTGACAGTCACTGTTGTCCACAACTAACACTTTCAATCCACTAAAATAATCACTTAGACACTATTGCTTAATATCTACGTCTATTTATTAACACTTCTTCGTGTTTTGGTTTTATTTAGTGACGATTTTCCTAATTTTTATGTAAATTATAAATAAAATAGTCGGGAGCAAATACAATCAGCTGTTAACCGAAGTGTTGCCACAGGCAAAAAAATTATTTTTCTCCTCGGTTTCATTGATCTCTGGTATAGGTATTATGGCTTCGTTTAGTCCCTCGATATAAAATCTACTATTTATTTGTGCAAATTTGCTTTAAACTTCACGTTGAACAACTAGTTTAAATTATTTTTTGGTTCCTTTAAGTTTGAAACGCAGAGAAACCTTTTGAAAGATCCCCATTAAAAGTTATTAAGTATATTTGCGAAAATATATTGAACGTGGGACCTAACTACAACCAATAAATACATCACCTACCCGTAGGTTATTACATCTGTTTTATACCAAAATAATAAAAGATACGCGTATGTGTTCAGCTTGATCATTAAAAGTGACCTATAACCCAAGGTGTAATTACCCTCTGATTTCGAATGTCGCAACAAAATTATTCTTATTTTGGACAAATAGAGTACTAATAACCTCTGGCAGACGAATTGTATAATAAATTCATGAAGCGCAACCATCCAATCGATACTGACCGCGGTGGACTAACCGAACTCGATGCTGGACTAAATAACTATATTTACACAACAAACCTCACTAAACTAACGGTACAGCTATTTCCTAACGTTGGTTGTTATAGAATTATGCTCGTTTTGCATTCGTTATTTACTTATTCATCACCAATAGACGGCCTGACCAAGAGCAAACTCGTTATTAAGTTTTTACGTGTAGAAAACTTTTGTGATGTCAATATAATAATACACATTGAAGTTTTTAAAAGGGTAGGAAAGCGGGTGCTTACAAAAAGAAGTGACGTGGGCGTATGTACCCACGTAGGGCCAACAATGAGGCCAAACTTTATGGACACACGAATGCTCAGTAACTTTTCATAGGACGTGTGGGTTTCAATATTGATATCTTTATGATTTACTAGCTTTCCGCCCGCGGCTTCGCCCGCGTGAACTTCATATCTGCAACATGTATATCTACATAAAATCTCTATAATTGTAGCCTATGTGTTATTTTCATGTATAAGCTGTATTACTGTAAAGTTTCATCTAATTCCGATGAGTAGTTTTTGCGTGAAAGAGTTACAAACATACAAAATTTCGCACTAATAATACTAGCTTTTCGCCAGCGGCTTCGCCCGCGTTTTCGTGATATACTATGGCCATAGCCAAAATACATAAAATCTGTATAAATTGTAGCCCATGTGTCATTCGGATGTATATGCTGTTTTACTGTAAAGTTTCATCTAAATACGTTCAGTGGTTTTTGCGTGAAAAAGTAACACACAAACACACACATACATACATCCTCACAAACTTTCACATTTATAATAAAATTGAGTAGGATTAGGAGGATTTTCAACGAGAAAAAAATCGATCGGGAGAGCGTCGTGGTCGTGGGTGCTAAGCACCTCAATTCGGATCGTGGGTGGTGTGGTCCCTAGTTCAAATCTGGCCAGAACCATTTTTGTGTTCATTATTAAAGGACAGTGCCCAAGTTGCCCTATGAACCAACAAACATTTGACATTTGTCATAATTCTGGCCATGATTAAGGACATAATTATCACTTATTAGATTGTCACGGACACTTCTGATTTTTGACACCAGAATTAAAAATACTAAAAAGATTCATCGTACGAAATCATTTTTTTAATACCATTTATGTTGCGTTCGTCTGTGCCCTTTGTTGTTTAGCCATCGCAACAATATTTTAATTTACTTTGTATTGACAAAAAAAACCTTGGATGTGCAAGAAAATGTAGTTGTGAACTTACTAAAGGCTCTTAAAAATGAGTAACAATACATTACTGTCAATGCGATAGATGTTTAATTAACTTTTTATTTTAAATCAGATTACACATTGGCTCAACTCAGCCTTGTGCGAAGCCAAAAAAAAGAAGTTAATGACGTTTGGTAGATTTGACACTTCAACGCAAAAAAAATACCGGCTGGCATCTGTCTGTCTTGCATTTTTCGCTTTCAATTTGCAATGCTGTGTTATTGTTTTTATATTAAAAAAAATATTCTTACATCATCATCATCATAATCCGTGCGGTCTATCCCGGTTGTGAACCCACACCCACACGTGTGGGGTCCCAGGGTCCGCCTTTCTTATTTTCTTCGCGCGGTCTTGTGCATCCTCAGTGGTGAGTCTGTTGGCACGCATGTCACCCTTAACGACGTCGAGCCACCGCTTCTTGGGTCGACCTCTTCTACCGGTACCTGGCGGGGGCGAGCATGGCCAGACGTTTGTTGCCCACGTAGTTTGCCAATCTCCGTGAGACATGACCATACCAACGAAGGCGGCACTCCTGCAGCTTCTTTGCGGTGTCACGAACACAAAGGCTGCCGCGGATGTGGGTGTTACGCACGCGATCTTTGCGTGAGACTCCACACATCCACCGCAGCACCTTCATTTCCGTGACGCGCAGCTCCTGCTTGTGTCGCTCTAGTAACGGCCATGTTTCACTGCCATATAAAAGGACAGGCCTAATGATGGTTTTATAGACCTGCCCCTTCAGTTTGATCAGCATTTTGGGGTCACAAATGACACCAGTCACCTCACGCCATTTGGCCCAAACCGCGGAAATTCGGGCTCTGACGTCGCGGTCGATGTCCCCGGACGCGCTTAACACAAATCCCAGGTATTTAACACGGTCTGTGCGCTCGACCACGTCAACGCCTATGCGGACGGACTGGGTATTTGTGGTGTTGCAGGCCATGTACTCCGTCTTCGCCACATTAAGTTTCAGACCGCCGTTTTCAAGTGAATTTTTCCACTTATTCACCCGTTGTACCAGCCGTCCCCTGTCCGAATCTGCTACCGCTATATCATCAGCATACATAAGCAACCAGGGTGGTTGCTCATGATGGTCTAGGATGCTGTTTGACAGAACATTTAATATTACGCGGAACAAAAACGGGCTAAGCACGGAGCCTTGGTGTTCTCCAACGGTGATAGGAAAGGGAAGCGTGTCACCAACCGCAGTCCTAACTATGGAACTGGAATCGTGGTACATGTCCCAGATAGTGTCAATAAAGACTTCGGGAACGGCCCTGGACCGCCGATCATCTCACGAGGAACACAGTCGAAGGCCTTCTGCATGTCTAAGAAAAGTAGATGCAGAGGTGTATTCTTTGGTCTGTATCCCTCCATGAGCGTTCTCAAGGCAAATACGTGGTCCATGGTCCCGCAACTCGGTCGAAATCCATACTGACACTCCGAGATTGTACACTCCTGTCGGATCCGAGAGTCTACAATGTGCTCGAGGAGCTTCATGGTGCGGGACATTACCTTTATGCCGCGATAATTGCTGCACTCCTGCACCGAGCCCTTGCCCTTGAAGACTGGCGTGATAATGCTCAGTTTCCATTGGTCAGGTATCTTCCCGGTGAGGAGACTGCGGTTAAAAAGGTGGGTAAGTATGCCCACACCACGAGAGCCCATCGATTTCCACGCTTCGATAGGGACTCCATCGGGTCCGACAGCTTTCCGGTTCTTCATGCGGCGAAGAGCCGACTGGACTTCATCAGGCGTTACCGGGGGCACTAGTCCCTGATTTGGAAGGAGTTCAGGTGGCTGCACCTCTTTGTGCTGCTTGTTGAGCAGCTCGTGGAAGTAAGAGCGCCATCTCACCTTCACCGCCCGGTCCTCGCATAGCAGGTTACCAAGAGTGTCATTTACACAGCGGCACATGGAAATATCCTGGGCCACTTTGGCTCTCGAACGTGCCAACTTGATCAACAAAATATGTGCTTGAAGAACATTAGTCACACTCATGTAAATATAACTTCGCATTATATTATTATATATAACCTAAAAAAATTCAGGATTTTGATATTTAACGAGTTCTCAGAAGTGTCCGTCCATAAACTACGTTTTGACACTAAACTGTATGAATTTATGAACCCTAAGAGTTATTTTTCATGACTGTTGGTTCTTAGGCGGCAATGTATGGGCGAATGTACACTATCCTTTCCGACTCACTTCCGCTGATGGGAAACATCGATAAAAACCAAATCAACCCGGATAACGGCGGAAGATTCACCACCACCTACCACGTTGGATTCTAATACCACTGGTGAAAAGTGGGTTTCTGAGTGTTCCGTTCACTATGACTGCAACAGTCACTTGCCTCTGACTACCCCATTTGGGAAATAGTCGTTTTAGTATGTTATGTCAGAAAAATTGGTTACCTACTGCCTGACAAGGACGGGGTTCTCTCTCTGACTCTAAATAAAGGTCACTCCCAAAGAGATACCGGGTAAAGTATTTTCGCTAAAGCGCTTCTAGTGATTCAAAATGGAACCAAAAGTGGAATTCAAATTTCTGAACGCAACGATCGCCGTTTACGTGACGGAAACTCATGGGTGTCTGTGTGTCGAATCGTCAAATCGGAGTCACGCCAAGTAGGGAGATAACTATAAGACAATTTGTAATCACGTTAACTGATTAATCTGATAAGTAGACTTCGTATATATATAAGCCTTTAGTAAAATTGTAATACCTACCTAAATCAGACTATCACCAACTATTGTCTCTTTTCTGCCAAACCCGTCCGTGGTTATAGTCCTCATTCCAAGAATTTTCTTTCTACTCTAATTTCTATCTTCTGAGGCACATCAGTGATTTTAGATCTGCAGATTTCCTCATTTCTGATTCAATCTAGTAGTGAAATACCGAGCACAACCCCCTTTTTAGCTCGTTGAGTTACTTTGAGCTAAAATTTAATTAGATTTGAATTACATAAGTCTAGTTAGGTCCTATTAACTGTGCGACGTCTTCTTCTATGTCTCTTGATATATGTGAGTATCGTCTCTAGACAGCCTGTGATTAAATGTAATGCTGGAAATTCGGTTGTTCAGATCACAACGCCATAGTGTAGCATATCAATGCTGTGCTGTTGAACCTACATTCACACATTCCTTTATATTGTTATGAACGTCAATTAAAGATGGCGATTAAGTTCTGACTGATTTATTCGTAAAGCATCAATGGACAGATGTCAAACATACAGAGGTCATATTTATATAAACACGAAGCTTGGTATACTAACATTAAATACTCGTACCTTACACATTTCCCCCCTTAGCCGCAAAATCCCCTAACAACAAAACATAAAAAGGAAAACAAAAGCATTGTAACTTCTCAAATGATAAACCTAAGTCATGAAATATTTCATTGACGAGTAGCTTGATTGTAGGCACGTAGATCACGAGCAGAAGCCTTGGGCTCTGGAGAATTAGGTGCGTCAGAACTAAATGCCTGAGATCTCGTGATTATTTGGCGTAGCTGTAACCGATTCAACTTACACCTCAGCCTCCAGGTTCGCAACATCTTTACAATAATCTCGACCTGTTTGTAACAACTGTAGCAATCCCTCTGCCCAATTATGAATGAATAATCTCGCACCAGCACAGGTTGACCAACTGCAAAAAAGCGGAAAGTGGGTTATTCTGCAAACAGAACATAAATGGCTGCTGCTTACTTTGTAGACCCTATGTAGCCTTCAGTGTTACGCTTAGGCCTCATTTACGGAGACGCGGGGCATTGCACGTCGTCTCCGTAAATGAATGAGGCTTTAAGCTGTGAATGAATTCAATAGTCTTAAGTGAATATCTACATCCTTGCCTATCTTTACTGCATACTTGCCTCCGAATCTAGAAACAAAAATCAAAGTAGGGCAAAATTCGAACTGATGGTGTCCTGTATGTTCCTGGTAGTAGAACTAAAAGAGACAGTTGTAAATGTATGGGCTATTCAACTGTGATTTTCGGGCGTTCACATAGGGAAGGCGATTTTTAAGGGAACTCACCTAATTTGGAGTAGAAAACTATATCAGTTCAACCAACCTCCCAAATAAAAAAATATTGTCATGACATGAAAATTCTTGGAATGAAATGTTAGATAATATCTTCCTCACATTATTATCTTTTACATAATATAAATCACGCAACGTATAGTATTAAATGTCCTTGCTAAAGGGAATTCAGGTTTCATTTTTGTATAGGAGTATGTAATTGTGGTACGTTTATCCACTTTTTGTCTTTTATTCACCATTTCGATAATTATATTAAACAGATTTTGCCCATAGACTGTTAGAGATGTTATAATGTGGCTTTAGATGAGCATTAAATAATACATTCCAGATATTGACGATATGTAAGCTACTTGCTACTCGTCTCGGTCACTGGAATTCTAAGGGAGAGGAAACTTCTAAGGTTCAGAAGCGGATGCCCTATGCTTGCAAATAATGATGGATGTTGAATGAATTTAGTTTTAAAGACCCAACGTTAAACTTGGCTTTCAACAAATCAGCATTTTTGCTAGCTCATTACGGCCTGTATTTTCTTATCAGAATATATCTCTACTAAAGGCCAAACTAACTTTAGTGCAAACCTGCTAATTTCCCTAGCCCCATTTAAAAGCTTTGCCGCAAAACATTTTTCAATATCAATTTTGAAAAACTTGCAGAACTCGTGTTTTCTTCAAAATCAGATAAAAAGCAAGCTTAATGAATGAGGCGTCTGCTCCCTTGATATAATGGAATCTTTTTAGACACTTTAAGACAGCACTTTGGTTTAATGAAGCGCCATAATTCATTTTGGTGCTGGTAGCGGCCAGACGCCTGTAGACTGGAAGGGTAATTAGATCTGAGAGCAGTATCGATCTCCACGTGAGATAATGGCCTGGATCCTGAATATATGAAGATACAGTGTATAGTTTTTGCTCGGGCTCTTTAGTTTGGATGATACAGGGATGTGCAGTGCTTACGACAAAATGTCTTTTATATGCGGTCTGAATAAACTCAATTATCTTTTAGGCACTCTTTTTTAATCTTTACTATGTCTCATCATCTGACAACCTTTAGTGCATAAAACACAATATATAAGCTCCAACGATTTCTGAGGCCTGCATCGTTGATCGTTATAATTATCATGGGTATTATTGACTGACATTAATTTTGTCAATAAACTGTTGTCCTATTAACTGGTCAGTTGATTTGTTTTGGATGTTTTCAAAGCTTAAAGTAAAGTAAAAGTAAAGTAAAAAATATCTTTATTCATATAGACTTATAAAAAGTACTTATGACATGTCATGTAACAAAAAAAAATTGTAGCAAAAATATACTGAATAAAAATAAACTTACATAAAATAATACTATGATAGTTCATATCATAATTAAATATAATGTGACTCTACCACCGGTTCGGAGGTTGTTTCCGATCGAGAAGACTCCGGCAAGAAACTCGATGGTTACTCTTTTCAATCTTGTTTTTATACACAAAAATGGAATTGACAGAGTAAAGTCATAACAAAAAAGTGTGCAGAGGAGCAGATTAATACCTAAGATGACCACAAATTCTTATCATTTAAGAAATCGTCAACACTATAATAACCCCGCTTCATTAACTTAGCTTTAATTTGTGACTTAAACTTGTGAAGAGGCAGTTCAACAAGAGTTTGCGGAATCTTATTAAAATATTTTACACATTGACCAACAAATGATTTCCCTACCTTATGCAGTCTTAGACTGGGAGTTACGAGCTTATTTTTATTTCTGGTATTGAGTTTATGAACATCACTGTTTTTCTTGAAGAGATGCAAGTTTTTACGGACATATACTACATTATCATAAATAAATTGAGAGTACACAGTTAAAATATCTATCTCTTTGAATACTTCACGAAGCGAGTCGCGTGGTCTAAGGTTGTAAATGGAGCGGATGGCTCTTTTTTGAAGAACAAAGATGGTGTTGAGATCCGCTGCCGAGCCCCACAACTGAAGACCATACGACATAACACTGTGAAAATAACTGAAGTACACTAATCTTGCTGTTGCGATATCAGTCAGGAGCCTTATTTTTCTAACAGCATAAGCTGCCGAACTAAGTCTTCCTGCCAGGGCAGAAATATGCGGACCCCACTGTAACTTGGAATCGAGAGTAATTCCCAGAAATACAGTGGAATTCGCAATCTCTAATGGCTCGTTATTCATGTTTATAATGGTATCGACCTGTCTTACATTGGGCATAGAAAATTTGATACATTTGGTCTTCTTAGCATTAAGCAGTAAATTGTTACTCGTGAACCAATGCAGTACCTTAGAAAGAGTATTATTTACGTCGTCAACTTACGTGTACATAAATATTATTTCATCCACTAACTTATTTGATGACTATATTTCTAACTGTTCTGTGTTTGTTGAGTAGGTGTAGATGCTATTGCTGAATGATTTCAACAGACAGCTAGGAATACCGATGACCTAATAAAGTCAGGTTGTTCAGAACTGACTAGCTACTAGCTGAAAATAAATAACCCAGACAATGTAGACTCAGCATGAAGTCGTACACTAGCAACTGAACACATGTGAGTGAGTGTTATATTTATACTAAGCATAAGGCTTTAGCAGAATTTCAGACGCCAGAAAATTTTGGATTGATATTTTTAGATTCCCAACTTAGTATGGTAATTATGATATCATCAAATAAATAAATGTCACTTAAGTACACAAAATTACCTGTAATGTTAAAGTCGTGGCCTCAAATGGAACAAACCTACAAAATATGACCACCGATTTATAATTAACTGAGAATGTATATTATATACTCCAGGTGATTGGGCACTTAAGTACGAAGTCGTTTTGGTCCCATTTACATTATAACATACATACGTCTTCGGCTAAGTCTGTATACACGCGTGCAAACCGTTCCGGTAACAGCTCAGTGATTCGCAATTAATTCTGTTTTGCGACAAAATGTCTGCTTTGACAACGAAGTGTGTTGATCAGTATTTAATCGTATTATTACCGGAGTGTTGGGCATTATGAAACCTTTACGTTTTTACAAAGTAAGAAACATTTTTGAAATTTATTTGGCCATCTATTCTAAATTATCTTTCTTTTGTTAGTTCTTTAGAGCCTTCCGCCGTTATCTGGGTTGATTTGATTTTTATCGATGTTTTACATCACATATAATCAAAGTGGATTATGAAATGTATTATATCAATGACTGTAAGCCACTGAAGGGAGAAATTTATGGATAAACAGAGGGTACTATTTCAAATAGGCCATGTACTCGTACAGAAAAAAAAAGGTCAATACTTAAAATAAATAAGTGCCAGACAACACAGCAACTGTAATGGTCTCGAAGTTTGGATAAATATACCTGTGTTACGAGGTACCAGGCAAGGATTTACACCCAGTCAATTTAAAAAAAAACGTTTCGAATTTATCCGACTGGTAACCGAACCCGGGATACCAAGCATATCGAGGCAAGAAACCGTGCTTCAGCACACTAAGTTAAATAAATGTTGAGGAGCATAGGCGAAGCTAGGCAGGAGAATGAAAATAAATAATGAGATTAAATAATACAATTGTAAGTTTTTTCACGTGATATTTATCATTATTACTTAAACTAATAATAATGAAAAATATCTGGGAGACAAATTACACCAAGATCATCTGACCACAATCTAAGCAGAGTTTGTACTACACACATCAAAAGTGTCTAGGGATCAACATATATTTTTGAAATAACTTTTCTCCTGATTGATATTAATAAAAAATTTCTTTAAGGATTCATCAAATAAAGTGTTTTCGTTTGTCTACAGTAACGATAAACCAAGTCACATTTGCATTAATAAAGAAATTTGCCATTTTCCTAATAAAGGGATTTTTGACATTTGAACCACTAACATTAAAGTTCGAAAAAAAGACTGAAATAACAGTTTTCTTTAAAATTTTATTGGGTAACTTAAACAATTAATAATCCGTGTTTCTACCGCGAACACTAACAACACAAGAACATCGGTTTGGCATACTCAAAATGAGTTCATCCAAATCACGCTGTGGAATGGCCGCCCATGTTCGTTGCAACAACAAAAAAAGGTCTTCTTGCGACTGGATACCCTCCATATTTGGCAGAGCTCTTCTCTGTAGCATATCCCATGCATGCTCAATCGGGTTCAAGTCTGGCGACTGAGCAGGCCAGGGCAGGACATTGATGTTAGCTGCGGCGAGAGTCTGTCTTACAACTCTTGCAGTGTGCGGTCGTGCATTATCATGCATTAACTGAAATAAGGGACCGATTTGCACTTGTAGAGGAACGATGACGTCTGATACAATCGTCTCAGCATAAATTTGAGCGTTGAGGTTGCCTCTGATCCAAATCAACTCAGTTCTTCCGCCGATCCAAATACCCGCCCATACCATGATGGTTCCACCACTATAAGGATGGACTTCCTGGCAGGATTTTAATCGCTGTTGGCGTCCAGGGGTTCTCCAGTGTCGTATACGTTTTGTATCCGGTCTCATACCAAAACGAGACTCATCAGAAAAGCACACGAAACGCCATTGTTCTTCTGCCCAATTTCTGTGTTCAAGAGCCTATTGATATCGAATCCTACGATTGTGCATTGCTATAGGTGGTACCCTTAGCGGTCTTCGGGAATGAAGGTTCACTTCATGCAAGCGGTTTCTAACTGTTTGGTCGCTAATTAAGTTCCCTGAAGAGTGATGAAGCCTCACGGCTAACATCAACCAACATGGCGGTTATTGTTGGAGCTCTTCGAGTTGTGATTTGAATGTATCGGTCTTGTCTCCGTGTGGTGCAGCGATACCGTCCTCCATGGCGCTCAGCCACGGTACCAGTGCTTCGGTAACGTGTCCAAAGTCGACTGATAACACTCTGACTTGTATTCAGAGCTAAAGCCACAGTACGTTGCCGGGAACCAGCTTCTATCATTCCCACGGCTCTGAGCATTTCTTCCCTGCTTAAATGACGTCGCCGCTCCATAATAACGTTGGTTTTAATCAGTAGTAGGGAAACAGTAGCACTAATAATGTCTTCAATGCGTTGTATGTTTTTATAGGGAAAATATTGACAGCTGATTTTCATCTTTTACTCGAATTTGATTGACAGTTCCTGTTTCAAATTATGAAATGCACCAAAAAGGATCCATATAAATTTATAAAATCATAAATTTATTACAAAGCCACATCTCAATCTCAAGAAATCCGCATAAAAATCCCTAGACACTTTTGATGTGTGTATATGGGTGCCAGAGACTGATAAACATACTTATATATTAAATAACAACACCCAGACACACAACAAACACAAATGTTCGTCACATGAATGTTTACGGCACTTAAGGCAGTATCGCCGCCATTGCACCAAC
The DNA here is from genome assembly GCA_947369235.1 of Udea olivalis. NCBI lineage: Eukaryota > Metazoa > Arthropoda > Insecta > Lepidoptera > Crambidae > Udea > Udea olivalis. The sequence continues at coordinate 14,706,318 of OX376351.1, forward strand.
AAGCCAGTCATGAAGATGAACTTGTTTTATATGTCTTTTTTAATTTTGTAAAGTAAAGTAAGTAAAAAAATCATTTATTCATTTAAGCTTGTAAATAAAATAGTACAATATTAGTACACATCGTGAATATACATAATGTGAATGTCCACACTGGTACTGGGGATTTAGGGGAACAATAAACGATGGATATGTCATATTATTACAATACGTACCGATTTACTCCCATTGCTCAGCAAGCCAAGGTATCAGATTGTAGGTTTGGCCGGTCATTATAAAATATTCATTCCACTCTTTCCCATCACACCCACCAAAACATACGTTACACCACCACCCTTTAAAAAATAAAACGTTGTCAGTTTCGTTCAAATCACTGTCTATTTCATGAATAAGTTCACATCGTTAAAACATGCTAAAATAACATCATCGCAGCGATGCTATAATAAGGGCCATATTGCCGACGTGTTCATATCATGTCATGTCACAATGGCGATCATCAGTTGCTATTGAGCTAAAAACAACAATTGCATTCATTAATAAATTCCATTTTGGCTCATTTGAATGGCAAATGACATGCCCAAAGATGGAAATGAGGCGCAAATTGACATTTAAACTGGACATGGCCACGTCATCCGTAAATAGTCTGATGGAAAATTCTAGACCGATGTCAAATAAAAAAGCAAGATATGTAAATTAAATACGCAAACCTATTTAAAATTCAAATATTATATTTACTTCTTAAATTTTTGTCTTTCTATATTTTTATTTAAGACCTGTAACTTACCACATGAAGCATCGAATAAATGAATTAAGAATTAAACTTATCCATATCAATAATAAATACTATAAACCTAAATAATGTATTATGAAATACATAATGTAATAATGATGAAATTCTTTTAGTTATTACGCCTCGTTTACAAGGGTGCCACGATGATGGCATGGCCAGACTAAAATACGCTGGCCGAGATAGCGGCCAACCTTTTGCCGCTGTAGACCTCGATTAGCCAAGTTGAAACCTTAACATTACAGTCGAATAGCGCAAGCCAAAAGGCGAGCTAGCAGTAGCGCAATGGGTCTAAAAGCGCAGTTCGCGGATCCGAACACAAGTCTGCTTTTCCATTATAGATTTATGCTATGCTACATTGCTGTGGATATAGTATATGTCCGTAAAAACTTGCATCTCTTCAAGAAAAACAGTGATGCTCATAAACTCAATACCAGAAATAAAAATAAGCTCGTAACTCCTAGTCTAAGACTGCATAAGGTAGGGAAATCATTTGTTGGTCAATGTGTTAAATATTTTAATAAGATTCCGCAAACTCTTGTTGAACTGCCTCTTCACAAGTTTAAGTCACAAATTAAAGCTAAGTTAATGAAGCGGGGTTATTATAGTGTTGACGATTTCTTAAATGATAAGAATTTGTGGTCATCTTAGGTATAATCTGCTCCTCTGCACACTTTTTTGTTATGACTTTACTCTGTCAATTCAACTTTTGTGTATAAAAACAAGATTGAAAAGAGTAACCATCGAGTTTCTTGCCGGAGTCTTCTCGATCGGAAACAACCTCCGAACCGGTAGTAGAGTCACATTATGTTTAATTATGATAGTTAATATAATTTATGAAGATTTTAAAATCATAGTATTATTTTATGTAAGTTTATTTTTATTCAGTATATTTTTGCTCCAATTTTTTTTTGTATATGACTTGTCAGAAGTACTTTTTATAAGTCTATATGAATAAAGATATTTTTTACTTTACGTTTAATATCCACCAATCACATTCATTTACATCAAAGCATAGCACTGGTGGAAACTGCTTCTACTACGCGAAGTTTTCAACATGACACATATTAAAAACGCGATAGACAGACGTGCTATAGATGCGTGATGTGCGTGCCTTCCCAGTGCCATCAGTCGCCCTACTGTCGATACATCGCAAAGCTTAGGCTGCGCATCTTCCTCGCACAGCTACCTTACGGCGGCTCATCTTACGTGCTCCGTAACATTGGACCAGTATAATTGGTCTAATAGTTACGTAGCTTAGCTTGCACATCCTCGCAGCATAGCTGCTTAGCACACCTCGGGTGTAAAAGCCGCCTAAGGGTTGAACTATATCTAGCAGCACCGAATCGCTCTCTTCTATGCTTATATCATTTTCTGTCACTCATAAGCGTCATTTGAAGGGAAAGAGCGCATTTGCGACCATTGCACGCGGCGCAATCGTTAGGCTTCTCTATCGCCAGAGGCAGATCAACCCTTAACCAGGCCAGTTATTCGCGTGATCGTTTGTCTGTATTTTGTATCTGTCTGAGAATAATTACACCCAGAAAGTTCCATACAAAAAGCCGTTCTAATTGCGATGCTAAAATCGACTGTCAAAATAATTAATGTTTATCTCAATTTTCAGTTGTTGTTATATGAGTTATACTATATTTTACCATCATTAACTCCACAAATAAACATTTTGTCAGCGCTCTTGACTCGAGAAATTGATTTGAGCACTGACGGTAAAACCATATTTTTGGTATAGTGGCGGCTTAATATTAGTGGCATAAAACGGGTGCCCAGAATCGCCTTTTAGGGGTAATTATTCTGAGGTATCTGTTTAATAGTATTTAGTTGCTTAACAGTCTCCTTCCCCCATAAGACGTTTAACTTAAGAAGTAGCGTGAGCCATGATAACGAATGCGACATCCCATTTATATGTCATACATTATTCAATATTCTAACACTATTTTTAAACCATCAGTTTGATATTTTAATTGGTCAGTTAGTTCTGCTGTAGTTAACTGTAAAAGCTCTGCTTATTTCGGCACCGAAAGTTCCAAAATTATTTTAAAGGCTCGATTTCCAAATTTTCTGTTTCTTTTTTTAACTTTGACACAAGAGATAATTTTATAGATTGGGTGTGTTCTGACAATTTAGAGTTCAAATGAATAAAGTATCAAAAAAGTAAGTGAATTTAAATTAATGCCTTGGCTGTGCTAACAAGCAATGGTAGCGATCTTGCCTTCAGCATAGAATATCGTGGGTTCAATCCCCTCTCCAGGACCAACATTCATGTGACGAATATCTGTGCTTGTTGTGTCTCGGTATTATTATTTATTTGATTATCTATTTAAAAATGTTGAATTGCTTGTTATAGATTATTCTCTGTTTGGGCTCAGTTGATTTTAGTAGGTTACGATGTTTATTTATCTGATTGAATTAACCAAAAAGTAAAATAAAAGATTTTCATACCACGGCTACTAACTATGACAAAAAAGAAAGGAACAGAAAAAACTTACTTAGAAACAAAACTGCTGAACTCATTTGTTCAGATTTGAGGCAATAAATCCTATTTGGAATGAAAAACCACGATTCAACCGACCTTTTACAACCAAGATTCTCCTCAATCCGATTTGCAATTGAGTCGTCACAGCATCCATAAGCGGCCCGTTTAAATTAAAAAAAAAAAACAACAAGTCAATCAGTGCCAGTACATTCAACACGTCCTCTCACTTTTCGCTCCTCGCTGACTACAAGTTTAAAAAAGCCAATACAGGAATACAAATAAACATTTTAATGCAACCGCGGCTCAAAATGTCATTAACAAGCCGGCCGGCGTATATTTTTGCCTCTGGCGTACGTTTTAAATTTTTAATCACTCTTTCAACGGACTTAATTTCAATTTAAATTCATATTGGACGGACCAATTGGAAGTAGTGATGCATCGGACGAATGTATTACGCCAATTGGAATGCTTGGCCCGTTTGATTGTTCAAATATTGTGCGCATCCAAAGCAACGTGGTTTTACACAATGTTCCTGGACTGACTTGTAATTTTATTTTCTGGAAATTCTATTGTTTATTTAAACGTTACAAGCACTCTACGTTGTTTGGAAGTTACTTTTTTCAAATATTTTAATACCTTCTACGCAAATCCACCGGACTGTCTTGTCAGGTTGGTGGTTTCAGTGTATTGATTGCTTAAACATTATCATCATCAAAATTATTGTAGATAGATTGTACCTTCAATAGATAGATTGTATCTTCAGCCACCTCACTGGTAGCTCGAGTTTAGCAACGAGTCACGATGAATTTCACCAGCAGATTCGCTCTTAATTCAGAAACACAACAATTAATAAAACACTTAAATTTTCCTATTAATGTACCCGAAAGAAGTTAGTTATTTGCAAGTTGGCTACTCGGATTCTCTGGAAGGCGCGACGGGACTGTGATTGCATTAAATCTCTTAGCAACTTTATCCATTTGGTTTGTTTGCCTTCTCGTTCCTAGTAAATTTAACGAAAATGTAATACACCCAACAAAATTACGCCGCTTCTTTGTTTATCGTCTGCTAAACTAATAAATCGAGACAAGTTGTGAATTGTAAATTTATTCATTGGCGGACTTTCGTCGTAACTAATTTAAGACATTTTTATGCAAGCGCTAGAGGAAGACCATTTGCAAGTGTATTTATTTCTTTCCTGTTGAGAATTTTATTTTGTTAATGAACTGTGAAATATGCAGGTGAATTTCAGCAGTTTTTTAGTTATCACTACATCTACATACACACTGCTTTGGTACTTAAGAAAAAACACTGCGATGAACTAATAAATGGTGCAACGAAGTTAAAACTCCTACGCACAATCCTTTACCATACAATTTATCCGATTGTGGAATTCATTCCCCTCTATTAGGAAATCTCAACCCCTTCCTATCTTCAAGGCAAAGGTCAAATCGCATTATCTTTCGCTGTGATTTTTCATATTTATCTTTTTCTAATTTTGGTGTATTCGTTATTTGTTTCTGTGTCATCTATGTATAAATTGTTTGTTTACATTCATACTATATATGTATCTATTTCAATATCTTCATAATGACTATAGTATATTATTAGGTTTATTTTATTTATGTTATTAGGTTTACGTTTTTATGCACGTACTTGCCATTTGATATTATATTTGCTCTACCTGTAGGTTGCCTGGTCGAGATAAGCGATAATGCCGCCTAAATTGTGCATTGTTTTAATTTATAGCTTAGCATCAAGTTCCTTTTATAAAATGTACAGTAAAGAATATATATCTATCTAAGTTTTAATGTGTAATTTAGGTGCCCTTATGGCTACAAGCAATGTCTTATTATTTCGTTGAACTTTCAATGCTTTTTTTCTGTGACTTCGGTTGCTGCTTGCTTCTCCAGCATACAGAATTTAGAATAGTCTAATAGTTAGAAGTTTCAGTAACTTTCTGAGACATGCATCGCCATTGAAGATGTAGGTTTCAGTGGCACGTTATCGACTGTAAGGCTTGCAGCAAGATGCAGTTACCCGTAAAGTAGAAGTATTGAAATCTAGACGGGCAGCTGAATTACGAGCGGAGAAATCCGATGTACTCTATACTCTCTTTAAATGTTTAACATTTAAAGACACGATTGGCGAAGTACGCTGTAGCATGGTTTCTCGCCTCGATTTCCGTAGTATCCCGGATTCGATTCCCGGTCGGGTTAATTCAGGAAACGATATTTTCTAGCTTATTTCTTTGTGTGGTACTTTGTAGCACAAGGACATTAATCTCTACTTCGAGACCATTACAAGAGGTGTGTTGTCTGGCGCATATTTTTTTTTTCAGATCCTACTGCAATAATGCGGATCTAGGAATCAATTACCTACCTACGCAGCACCAGTCACTAAACTGAATTAACTGGAAAAACGATTAACTACACTTTTCTTCTCATTGGATAATAATTTAGAGATCACTGAAGTTAATGGAAGACATGTCATTTCTAAGGATCAAATAATTTCAAACATAAGCTGGTAAAATATTTATTTTTTAGCATTAAGCACACATTTATTTTACATCCACATAATCAAAATCACTCAATAATACTATAAAATAATATTATAAATGCGAAAGTTTGTGAGGATGTATGTATGAGTGTGTGTATGTTTGTTACTCTTTCACGCAAAAACTACTGAACGGATTTAGATGAAACTTTACAGTAATATAGCCCATACATCAGAATAACACATAGGCTACAATTTATAAAGATTGCATACATGTTCCAGAAATTAAGTTCACGCAGGCGAAGCCGCGGGCGGAAAGCTAGTAATAACATAATCAACAACTCTATATAAATAGTATTATCTAGATAAATTATCGTGTGTTAAAATGGGTAACGATTGCAAAAACACACTTACACGTCGCCCTAAATAATTCAAACCGAGAATCTGATAACACTGGTCTGCTTTGTTTCTGATCGGTCTCTAAGGTATTGCATAAAGAAAATTGAGAAATCTATAAACCCTATTGCTATGGTAATAAAGCTCCAACTCAAACAGACACCGAGCTGCCGTCAATTGTTTTTTAGTGTAGGTACTACGTCAATGTGGCTATAAAATATCACATTCATTACTGAATTACAATCGATTTGAAATCTTATTAAGATCTGAATCTTGAAAATAGGTTTTAAAAAAATTATGAGACAAACCGCAAAGAATCCCTGACATTAAGTTGATATAATTATTTTCAAGGAAATCACTAATTAAAATTAGGCAGGTTCACTTTAACACCTGAGTAATTTATGTCATCGGAAAAGTATTCCAGGAAAAATACTCTTTTTTGCAGTAGACCAGGTACGAGTATGTTACTCGTACCTGGTCTACTGCAAAACTCAAAATTTGAGCATTGATATTCTTTGCTTTATATACCTAACACTTATTACCATTAGGTATCGTATGCATTTGTATTTTTTGAGAATCATTTTTTTATCGTCACGGAAGGAATAAATTAATATACCGCATTAATTTTGGTATCAGATTTCTCACATCATATTATTTTATTAACATAATTAGTAAATTGGAAGAATCAGTTACCTTATCATGGCTACAGGATCATCGACACAACGTACAGAAAGGAGATTCCCTCATTTATTATTTTTGTTGTCTGGAAGAGGAGAGATCGCCCAATTGTGTATTATGTGGCATGTGTTATGAAATACATACTTGCAATTTTTGTTGTATTTGGTGTGCATTATAGAACATTTATCTCATCTTATTTCGTAAATACCACACCACTACCACTAGGTACCACATATCTATTATATTATTAAAATTAAGTACTCCCAAAAGTTGACAATTATTATTAGTAATTGTCACCTTTTGGCAGTAATTAATGTACAAAATTCATCTAAGCACTTACATACTTATTCACCAGCTACGCAAATAAAACGAAAACTAGAAGTGGTCATCCCACAGCAGTTTCATCAGGAAAACGATCAAATATTACGATACCATTCCACTCGACGCATTACCATATGCGCTATAACGCCATAAATAATGACGGTTTACCTCACATTCGAATATAAAGTGCCAAAGATATATCGTTGCTAGATGCGTTAGAAATGATGGACTCTGTTGTCAAGCAGCCCAAAAAGGGAATCAGCGTTTGATAGACTACAATTCAATTTAACTACTGTCTTCTTTATTATATCTAGATACTGTCAAAGATAATAATAACAAGCACTGGAATAAATTATCGTGCCCATCAGCAACTTTATGATAGCAATAAAGCCATTTTCTTAAAGTTTTTCGTGCCGTGTGTATACACATTATTTACATTTTATCTAGAGCAGGCGTTGAAGTTGTAGAACATTAATACCTTTTTTCCAGAAACCCACAACTTCACAACAATAAAACAATATTGTAACTGTACTGCGGTACTTCTAACGCCTACCCTCAGTTTTCATTTTAAAGAGAAAAAACGTTTCTTCCTTTAGTTGTTAAGTAATTTACGTCAGTATTGTACGCTAAGAAGCTGTTATATTGCAGCAAAATTTCCTGGTGGAAAAATGCATAGTCATGGAAGTAAAGAGTAAATATAGTTGTAAATAAAATGTATGTCCGAAAGACCGCGTACGCCATCCAGTGAAAAGAAGCAGTGTATCCCGAAAAAAAGGAATTTTAGTACAAAAACAGAGGCCCAACCGAGCCTCTTTTTTGGGAACCCCGCTGAGATGAAGGTGTGGAACGTGAAAATAGCAATAATTTGATGGCCATTATGCCGAAACTAGAGGGATGTTTGGCAACTTTTTACGGCGCCCCACGTAAATGCCTGTATGGGATTCCGCGGGGTTTTACGCGCCCGATGTTGTGAGCGGAATTCATAATTCGTAATTAATGATGCCCAAAACATGGAGGCCTCCGAAACACGTAACAGCCTCCATGCAAAAAGCCTTTTGGGGGCGGTTCTACGATATTATTTATGGCAGACCCGCAAGAAGCAAATTGTTAGGCCGTCGGCACGAAGTCGGGCGTCTCACGGGGCGGAAGCGGCGCGGGCGCGGGCGTGGCGGGTTTTATTCAATGCTTAGATATTACGAGACTGGGCTCGAAGATAGCGGCGCGGGCAAGCAGCGGGCGTATACATTTGCCGCGCCGCAGCCGCTCTCCGCTGACTTCGTGTCTGCGGCTTCTAGGCATGAAACGATCGAAACGATGAATCGTTAGTGTATGTAAGATTGATAACGTATTTAGTTAACTAGACATTAACGATTCGTCGTTTCGATGGATTTGAATCGCCCTTAAGCTTGTAACTAAAGCAGAGCAAAAGATAACGGGGTCCTTAATAAGTTTTCTGTAGGGATTGATAGTTGTGGATCAAATTAAATTATCAGAAAAAAAGTTTGCTCTGATCCTCTTCGACCATTCGCAAAAGGTGAACTTGATGGTTTTTCCAGAATGAAAGTTATTTATTTACAACTTATTTTGTTATATGCTTCCTTTTGTTTTACCAACTCTTTGTTTTTTAACAAGGTGTATTTTAATTTACTCATGCCTTTGGTTATGTTTATTATGCTTTTGTTCCTTCTTAACATATTTTTAATAAGTATGTAGACGTAAGGTGTTCCTATGGCTTGGCTTTCATTTGTTTTTGTATATTTTCTAAGCGTCATGACTTGCTTTAATTCAAAAGCGGTTGGAAATAGAAAAGAAAACAACAGGAGCACATTTTGCGGAGTGCGTATTTGCTCTTTTGTTACGATTCAAATTACAATAAAAAAATACACGAACCTTAGAAAACTGTGTAGGTATGTACCTTGAAACTTCAGTGTTGCAATGCTTGCGCAGGTCTAAAAGGTTTCAGTAAGCATATCCTTTTTACTACCGCTCAACTTAAGCCTGACATTTACATGGCCGTCATACTAAAACAGAACATCAGCAGCCTAATTATGTTTAAACTAGAACTAATCACATTTTTTGAAATAATCTTTTTCATTGAAAAAGGTAAAGAAAAGTTTAAACTTTGCTTCATAAGGTCGATTTTGCTTTGTTAATAGGCGACATTAATCTCTTCTAATTCTCAGCCCGCTTCGCTAACAACAGTGTTCCAGCTTCAGACCTGGCAACGAGCCTTGTCTGCGAATTTTCGGTATTTGTTGGCGGTTTCTTACGACGATACAATTCAAGGTTTTAATTAAAACGGCAAGATTGTGTGTTTTAGAGCTTAATTCTGGGGAAGGGCGAAACAACAAAATAGACTCTAACACACTACGCTAGTAACTAAATAATAGAGCATTTTTTTTTGTTTAAGCCTAAAAGAATAATAATATGTATAAGTGAAAATGCCGTATAATTTAGTACACGTAAGTAATTCATTAAGTATACTACATGAACGAGCCACGATGCAAAATAGTTCGGTTAGTATGAAAAATATGAAGAACGATTTTTTCTAACTTACTTAATTATTTTTGTCCAGTTGACGACACGGTTGGCGTAGTGCGCTGTAGCACGGTTTTTCGCCTCGATTTTCGTAGTGTCCCGGGTTCGATTCCCGGTCGGATCAATTCAGGAAACGATCTTTTCTGAATTGACTTGGGTATGGGTGTGCTGGAAGACGCCCCTGGCATATTTTCCTTGAGTGGTACCTCGTAACACAGGGATAATTATCCCTACTTCGAGACCATTACAAGAGGTGTGTTGTCTGGCGCATATTTATATTTATTATATGTAAAATGTAAAACTATTCTACCATCACAGGTTGTATTATTCATGATGCACCATTGAATTATGAAGCAATAAACTATTTTAGCCTTTTAAATTGAAAAATATCTTGCTTTGAACTCGAGGAAATTGTAAGCATAATAGTTCGTCTAATTGTTAATCGATGCAAAAGAGTTCGTCTATCATGGAGTTAAATATTTTTTTCCCTCTTTAATTTTTTTTTAATTTAAGTTTGGAAAAGTAATTCTGTTTCATTTTGACCAGTGAGACTGTATAAATTCTAAAAGTGTTTGTTGTCTTCTTCAGTTTTCAAGTGAAAATGGGTCGTGGCAAATCCGTGTGTCAAGAACTTCGAAAGCGAATAGTTTGTGGGGTCGAGGCGGGCAAATCATGTTACCCAATATCTAAAGGCTTGATACTGCCCAGATCTACAGTGCAATATATCATCAGCACTATAAAAATAATGGAAATACTTCTTGTTTGAACAAAATTGGCCGACCACGTATCAAAAGTGAAGCAGAAAACAGAATCCTAAAAAAAATGTCAAAAAAATGTATCGTGCTCGTGCTGGAGAACTCACGATACAATTAAGAGACATGTCACACAGAAGTGAAGCAAAAGAGTGTTAAAAATAATGGGTTACGGTTTGTACACTGCTAAGGAGAAACCACTTTTGACTGCTTTACAAAAGAAAAAGAGGTTGATAATCGCTCGTGATCACTTAAATTGGACTTCTGATCAGTGGCGTAGTATCATTTGGAGTGATGAGTCACTTTAAATTTGAAGTGACAGTAGATAATGAAAGAAAAAAAGTGATTCGGGACAAAATGAGGCATTTCATACTGATTGCATCAAACGAAAAGTTAAGTTTCCAGCGTCCCTTATTATATGGGGCTGCATGTCCGCACAAGGTGTTGGTTTGATGCAGTTTCTGGATGGTTCCATCAATGCTACGAGATATGAAAACATGTTGGAAGAAAGTCTACTGCCCTCTATTTCGTCACTCAAACATCAAGATTCCTGCATTTTTCAACAAGATGGTGCTTCCTGCCAAGGACAACAAAGGCATGGCTAATGTTGAAGAGCATCCCTACAATCGGATGGCCATCTAACAGCCCGGACTTGTCGCCGATCGAGACCCTATGGCGGAAAATGAAAAACGTTCTTCGCAAAAATCCATCAAGATCGAAGAGCAACTCAAAGGCTAAACTCTTGGCTGTGTGGGAGTCAATTGCGACAGACGAGTGTGCAGCGTTGGTTGCAACCATACCTCTTCGCATTAAAGCGACTAAGTGGTAGACGAACTATTTTGCGTGACTGCCAAAGGTAGACGAACACTTTTGCGATATGTTTCAAAGAATATTTTTTAATTATTTATGTTATGTAAGGTCATGAAAGAATTTGATGATAAACTTTAAAATGTTGCTCAAACTGTTGTTTATTTTTTATTAAACTTTCCTAACTACTTTACACAAATTTCCTTCATATAATCATTCCTTCGTATACTGTGCCTTATTTTTAATACTACCATACCATACTTGACGAACTATTTTGCATCGGGGCATTTGGGGCTCGTAGAGATCGTATTAACATTATGTGTGTCCACAGAAAGGTCTAATTCATTTAACGATAAAAGAACTTTCAAAATGGTCAATCCAAAAAATTTGCAGCCGAACCCATACGTGCAAGCTAGCTATGTTATAAACGTTTAATTGAAGCTTTCCTTTGCATACCTACTGGTATCAACAAATAACGTCAGTACAATCGCGGTCGTTTTATTTCGCAGGCTCGTATTTATCCTACAGCCGCAAATGAATGAGCCCTGTTAATTAATGGGCTCCATTACATGTCGATATCCTCGGTTTGGGATGTCAGGCGTTATGAGCAGTTGTTAGAATTAAACAAATTTACCTATTATTATCATTTAGCTCTGCTTAGTTTGGGGTCAGATGATCTTGGTGTGAATTGAATAATAATAATAAAATAAATAATAAATATCCCTGGACATTATTCCACACAGTGCCATCTAGCCCCAAAGTAAGCAAATTAAAGCTTGTGTTATGGGATACTAGACAACGGATAAACATACTTAAATACATTTTCTTTTGTAAATACATACTTATTATACATAGGAGACACCCAGACCAGTACAAACAGACATGTTCATGCACACAAATGTTTGTACTGTGCGGGGATCGAACCCGCGACCTCTGGTGTAGTAGCCAACTTCTTGACCATTACACCAAGTCGGTCGTCAATTGGCCCAGATATTTATTTATTTATTATGCTGAACTTGGAGGGTGGCAAAGTTTCTAGCGTTAAGATTTGTTAGAAATGGAGCCTCCCTGTGTAGCTGTTTAGCTTGTCTAATAAGTTAGAATGGGTCCCTTACCTGTAGCATTTTCCTGTAATGTAACGTTACAGAGTCGAGCAATTTATCAGTAAGGGGGGAGAACTGAGCATTCTAGCGCGCAAACTGTAGGTAATGTTACAGGTTCTAGCATTACGTTGGTGAGATAAAAGCACTGATAATTAACAGTGCGCAACTTGATTATGCAATGTGTAATATTTAGATACAACTTCCCTGAAGTTCTGTAATTCAGTATCGTAATGTAATGCTCAAAACCGAATCTGAAACATTAAATTAGAACACCAACACCTTTATGAAATTATATTTACAGGAATATATTTTTGATTAGTAGTAGTTACATTGATTACAGATTTTTTTTTACTTTAACAAATACTCACGTACTAAAATGTAATTTAAGGGTCAAAGGATAATTCGAAAAATCAATGCAAGCAAGATGTCACAAAATATACCATGTAGGTAATATAAGAATTCATGTAATAGGGAACATAATAACGTGTCATTATATTTAATTTATTGAAACAACTCGGTGCCAGCGAATGATATTTTTATTTTAATTGCATCAGGTAATTAAATAAAGGTACCATACACACCGAGAAAAAAAAAATTAAAAACCCCCGACACAAAAAATGAACTCCAAAAACTAACAAATAATACACACATCAAAAAAGTCTAGGGATCAAGCATTTTTATGCGGATTTCTTGAGATTGAGATGTGGCTTTGTAAAAAATTGATGATTTTATACATTTATATGGATCCTTTTTGGTGCATTTCATGATTTGAAACAGGAACTGTCAATCAAATTCGAGTAAAAGATGAAAATCAGCTGTCAATATTTTCCCTATAAAAACATACAACGCATTGAAGACATTATTAGTGCTACTGTTTCCCTACTACCGATTAAAACAAACGTTATTATGGAGCGGCGACGTCATTTAAGCAGGGAAGAAATGCTCAGAGCCGTGGGAATGATAGAAGCTGGTTCCCGGCAACGTATTGTGGCTTTAGCTCTGAATACAAGTCAGAGTGATAACAGTCGACTTTGGACACGTTACCGAAGCACTGGTACCGTGGCTGAGCGCCATGGAGGACGGTATCGCTGCACCACACGGAGACAAGACCGATACATTCAAATCACAACTCGAAGAGCTCCAACAATAACCGCCATGATGTTAGCCGGCTTCATCACTCTTCAGGGAACTTAATTAGCGACCAAACAGTCAGAAACCGCTTGCATGAAGTGAACCTTCATTCCCGAAGACCGCTAAGGGTACCACCTATAGCAATGCACAATCGTAGGATTCGATATCAATGGGCTCTTGAACACAGAAATTGGGCAGAAGAACAATGGCGTTTCGTGTGCTTTTCTGATGAGTCTCGTTTTGGTATGAGACCGGATACAAGACGTATACGACACTGGAGAACCCCTGGACGCCAACAGCGATTAAAATCCTGCCAGGAAGTCCATCCTTATAGTGGTGGAACCATCATGGTATGGGCGGGTATTTGGATCGGCGGAAGAACTGAGTTGATTTGGATCAGAGGCAACCTCAACGCTCAAATTTATGCTGAGACGATTGTATCAGACGTCATCGTTCCTCTACAAGTGCAAATCGGTCCCTTATTTCAGTTAATGCATGATAATGCACGACCGCACACCGCAAGAGTTGTAAGACAGACTCTCGCCGCAGCTAACATCAATGTCCTGCCCTGGCCTGCTCAGTCGCCAGACTTGAACCCGATTGAGCATGCATGGGATATGCTACAGAGAAGAGCTCTGCCGAATATGGAGGGTATCCAGTCGCAAGAAGACCTTTTTTTGTTGTTGCAACGAACATGGGCGGCCATTCCACAGCGTGATTTGGATGAACTCATTTTGAGTATGCCAAACCGATGTTCTTGTGTTGTTAGTGTTCGCGGTAGAAACACGGATTATTAATTGTTTAAGTTACCCAATAAAATTTTAAAGAAAACTGTTATTTCAGTCTTTTTTTCGAACTTTAATGTTAGTGGTTCAAATGTCAAAAATCCCTTTATTAGGAAAATGGCAAATTTCTTTATTAATGCAAAGGTGACTTGGTTTATCGTTACTGTAGACAAACGAAAACACTTTATTTGATGAATCCTTAAAGAAAATTTTAATTAATATCAATCAGGAGAAAAGTTATTGCAAAAATATATGTTGATCCCTAGACACTTTTGATGTGTGTATTTTAAATTCACATGTATAAGGTAAGTTCAAATATTTTTATTTCCCAAGCGTCGCGTCGCGTCTGGGGACCGCTCAAGTTTATGAAGTATTTTTCCAACAACAGCTAATTAATTATTACGAATTACATGTAGTGTACCTACAAGCGATCTTAAGTTTAATGCATAGTCTTCTTCGTAATGCCGCGTGCTGCGAGCTCGGTGTGCGGTATGCGGCGCGGGGGTGGGCGCTACCAAGTGCGGCGACCAGACCGGGCAGACACGTATGGGCAGACTACGTTGACGGTTGTGTCGATTTTGCGAATTTTTCGGAGTAAATTCTTTTCTTGCAATCTGCGACTACACCTGTTTTTCTGACTTAGCGGTCCTCCGACGCGACGCGACGCTTGGAAAATAAAAATATTTGAACTTACCTTATACATGTGAATTTAAAATATTATTTGTTAGTTTTTGGAGTTTATTTTTTGTGTCGGGGGTTTTTTAAAGTTTTAATTTTACTTTTATTTTGTCCTTTTTAAAGTAGGTAAAATATTAGGAAGGTATTTAAAGTGATTAAATAGTTGAGTTTGAAGTAACTCAGTAGCAAATTTTAAATCATTAGGACATATGAAAGGTAGTCAGATCCCCTCGTCAACTATTAATGACCTGATGTACCGCGGGTTTCACTCAGGTATCAGTATCAAGTTCCGCGGAAAAATGTACCGCTACCCACAGCGGCAGCGAATACCGCTCAGTCCTGAACAGGCCTTTAGGGAAACGTGATGATTGAGCCTAAGAGAAGACTCGATTTCAATGAAACCACTGCCCAGCAGTAAGACAGAACCTAGGCTAATTGCTTCACTTACTTTTACTTTATCGTCTCGATTGTGTCTGACGGAGTGATATGTATTTAAAAAAAATACCTATGTAATATTGTGTGGGCATATGACGAGCAAATTGGTATAACAATAATCTATCTGTCGCAATTAAACGTCCATTGATATCGCTACAAGTAATTAGCCTATATACTGTCCCACTGCTGGGCAAAGGCCTCCATCATTGAAATCAAGGTATCGCTACAATTGATGGGTATCGGCTTAAACACCACGCTTGCCAAATGCGGGTTGGTGATCACAAACTCGAGCTAAGTTCCGAAAACACACTTGCCCGACCTGCGAATTGAACCCGGAACCTCCAGGTTTCAGGCCGAGCTTTGAAACCACTCGGCCACGGAGGCGGAGGCTTTGATATCACTTGGGTACAAGTAATGTACAAAAAAACAAACTGAAATCATATAACTGGCTTAAATAATTTCGTTTGTTCATTTACAATTTGCTATGTAAATTCAATCTCAATAATCTTAGAATAGACTTGTAGCAAGTAGTTCTAAAATTGTGAAATCAAAAGTTATGCAAGGAAAAAATACGGGATAATCAAGTATTAAATAAGGAAAATTAAATAAAATTAGATACTGAATAAAAGACATAATTTATACTATATTAAAATGAATATGTATTGTGTACTTTATACAAACATAATGAGCTAGCTAATTATAAATAGCTGCATCGTACGTAAGAACGTAGAAACATCTATACTATTAATGGCAATTAAAGTATATAACAGCATTCCAAATAGTGTCAAGTGTCTTGAAAATATTGATGTATTTGAAAGTGAGCTTAAAAAGTTTTTGGTTAATAAGGCTTACTACACTTTAGCAGATTTTTTCAATGATGAGATTAGATTTTAAGTTGCAGTGCCCCTACATGGTGTCACACTGATCGCCATTTTTTTGTACCAACTTTTCTGTACTGTGACTAGCAATGAATAAATGAATATGAATATGAATATGAATACTGAGAAGACCCGGCGCAAAACTCCATAGGTAATTCTTTAAAACTTAGTTTGCTTTGCTTTTATAAAAAGCAAGAAATTGTAGTACAGAGGGGTAGTATATATGGGTATTAAAAAGGCGAAAGCTATTAAATACTATAGGGTTGATTTGTCCCAACCCCCTATATTTGTTCCGTGTCGCAAACGAGTGTGTGGTCACTAATTAATGCGCTCCAATACATGCCGATATCGCTCTGGGCTCCATGGGTTTGTACGACAATTGCGTGGAGCGGTGAAATTAAAATGAGAGAAAATTTATTGAATAAGTTTTTTAAATCAATAAATTATAAGGTACTTATAAGGTATTCATGAGGCTAGAATGAACGGATTTGTTTAAAGGTGAAGCCTTGGCAGACGTGTCTAAGCTAAGTTCAAGACGTTCTTATCGGCTTGCGTACACCTAATCCTTTATCGGCCGAACTACGCTCGGCCGTCATCGGCCGATCAAATCAAACGCATGTAAATGAACGGAACCCGTACACCAAAATAGATTTTGTCGGCCTATGGCGGACAGAACTACTCGTACGATTAAACGTTTGATTTGATCGGCAGAGCATAGTTCGGCCGATAACGGATAAGGTGTACGCGAGCCGTTAGAATGGATCAGGTCAAGAATAGCCATAATCGAAAAGCATGCTTAAAGGATTAATTAGAGTGGAAAAAGGGCAAGAATTGTGACGGGATCGTAGCAGGTGGAACATAATATGGTCTTTGCCTACTCCGTGGGGAGTAACGCGTGACGGTAAGTAAATAAAAGTCTGATTACTATCCAGTGGCATCCCACATCTCTTCACCAGAGAGTAAGGTCTCTCATCAGCGATACTTTGCCTCACGCCAAGAACAAGTGGAAAAGTTTGGTGGAGATCATTGCGCAGTATAATAATATACCTATACTGGGCAAAGATTTCTTTCGAAGGCGTCAACATAGTGAACGGATATCTGGATGAACATTTGCACAGGTATTTTGAGTATTTTGATCTTCAAATTTGCAAATTAATGTTTATCAGGCAAAAGAATACAAGTTCAGTTTTATCATTTAAGTGGTAAGTTACCTGATTGTATATCATTTTAATGCCCTGTGAACTTCCTACCTTCTGAGAAAATGAAAGTGTTTGTAAGTAAAACATGTACTTAGGGGTTTTTAGTTTTTGAATAAGTAACTCTCATTAGACGATTTTTGAATAAGTAACTCTCATTTTCATTTCCATTTGTACACGTTTGTCTATCCATAACAATTTTAAATTAGTTTTTTCCTGTCGCCATGGTCTGCTGGAAGAAATCTCTTTCTAGAGATAAACTAACCTGTACTTTTGTACTCCTATGTTTTCTCTGTAATTTGTCTCTTTGTGTACGAAATAATAAATAAAATAAATGTTCATTACTATGGCTAGCAACAAATGTCGTTAGGAGTTTATTACCTAATGTCACTATAACTAGTAAATGTTATTTTTACTATTGCAAAGTATTAAGCATTTTGCTGCCAGTTCTATAATTTGTACACAGTAACATATAAAACAGTGCAGTAAACACTTTTCTTTACTGCACTATTTCATCTGCTTATTTTGTGAATCTTACTGAACACATTCATGGATGCTCTTACTATACGTCCTCAGTTTAAGCCCCTATTTTACAACACGCAATCTCTACATCAGTTAGGGGGATCCAAAAATCAGGTAGGTAGGTACTTTACCTTTTCAGATGTTGCGTCTCAATCGCTTCTTCAATTCACACCTCACTTTTGTAACACAACATAAACAACACAAAGCCTCCATTAAACACTTTTTAATACAAAAACACCACACAAGGAAACACTACGGTTAATCTAATTATTATTTACAAAAAATAAAACGTAAACAGTAGTAACCAAAGCTAACCTAAAAACGTTTCATAATGCCACTAAATTTTCAATGTAAACACGAAACAACACTATTTGCTGGTAAATTAATAAAACAACTCGATGAATTGCTGTAAATAGTTCAAGTTGAATCGAAAATAATTAGTTTTAGTGAAAATAATCGGGAAACAGAGTCGTTTCGTCGGAGTTGTTGTCAAAACTGTCATTTGTTAAACGCCATGGTTTGCGCGCATGCGTAGAGAGATTTTCCAGACCGCGCATGTCACGTCTAGATGGCTTTCCCTCGTGCGAAGAGGTTTGTAACATTAGTTAAAAAGTTACCAAAACTTTTTTAATCAAGTTTAATCGTTTGGGAAGGCCTTTGGGCGTTTTTATGTCCTCCAAACTACCCAAGTTATTAATTTATTATTTCTACATAAATAAGTAATAAGGCTTAGGATTAATGTCACTATAATATGGTATAACTTTTCATATAAATTCTTACATAAGTAGACGAAGACATTTTTCAAAGATGAATTCGAGATCTAAGGAAAAACTTTCAATAGACCTTTGCTCAGCTGTAGGACATAGCAGGTTGTTAAAAAATGTATTTAATCAAATAAGAAAATGTATAAGTAAATATCTTTATTTTTTCACACTGTAAAATAACATTAACTTACAGAAAAATCCCGATCGTCAAATAGCCTACTAAATAGACGCACTTCAGTATGCGAGAGAGTTCATAGGATTTCTGTAAGGCCTGCCTTTAGTTTTCCAGAGTGGAAGAGATGAAGGCCTGCAGTCCCATGACAATTTCGCACTACGCTAATCAAGAGCTAGGGGCGCCACTCCAAAAACTCTACGATCAGCTGTGGACGTCTCGTTGGCTCGTAACTTTAAATTTTCCTCTACGTACCCTTTAAATTTCAGAGAGAAATGTCATTAAGATAAACAAACAGTTGTCAATTTAGCTTTGCAGGTGTCAATGTTTTATTATTATTGCTACGGAACCCTGGAAGAAAACCACTTTCTTTTGGAATATTAATCTCCACATATTTTGATGTTTAAAAGTTCATCAGGTTGTAATTAAAATAATAACAATATTGGAATAAGTCAAACTGGTTTACTCTTGACATTTCTTTTTGGAGATCCGAGTAAGTTATTTACAATGGCAATAGCACAAAATACGATTGCGGCGCGGCGCCTCTGACAGATAGTCCGCTTTGAACAAACCCGCCATTTTGATCACGCACACAGACACAGTGAGTTCACAGGCGATACCGGTGAGCATCCGTTTCGCGGCCAGTGGTACAGTCGCGAGTGTTTTTGTTTTGGTCGAACATGGTGCAATTTTTCACATGATGGATTTTGTTTTTGGCCGGTTCTGTCAAGGTAAACATATAGGTGGTCCTTCTGTAAACTCTATATTTTATGGCAATGTTTAAGGAAGGAAGTAAAACTCTGTTCTACGCAATCAAGTCCGGTTGAAATTCATGCTGAAACTACGAAACTTACTTTAATGGGAGTTTCAGCGACTGACTTTAACTGCTACTGTATAGCAATGAAACAAACTTATCTTAAACAAAGTCTTTTCTGATGTAGTTGGCTAAATATAGCAATGTCGTGAAAGCGTTTCCAGAAGTTCGTTATGAATAAAGAAGCGTTCCATTATATAGCACGGTCTTGTTTTTACTAGTTCGGTATGGTGGCAAACACATACGCAAATAGTATGCGGTTATGGCAGCCCATGTTATTAATAAATGTCATCATCACTTATCCACACCGCGTCCGGCGACGGCGACTCCATATTGTCAAATATTAGGTGGTGTTCTAAAGATAGAATGCTCTGATGGCTAGCAGAACCGAATTTCGTCTTGTAGATTCGGTTACATGGAACACAGAAGAGTCGATAAATGTAATGTGGTACCGGAGGAATCTGTGTAAGCAGCTGTTCAACCTATTCCCGCCTTTGAGCCTTTTTATCCATTTTAAAGAAAACCTGCTTCTAAGATACTTACTTTCACTGTAGAACATAGTTCATGAACCGAGTTACCACAGTAAAAATAAAGGAAGCACAAGTCACCTTAATATGATAAATTCTCAATTTGGTGGTTATAAAAAGTATACCCATAAAACGTAGCAACGTGTGAAGGAAACCTGCCACCAGAAAGTAAGGCTGTTTTATAACCACCATACAAAAGTTTCTTTGGTATTATTTCTCAGTGAAACATTATCTAACTACAGTAAAAGTAATGAAAACAACGAAACCGGCTAAGTCAAGCCATGAACCTATTATTAAAAAGTTGAATTCTCGTATCGTGAGCCAAACGACTCTGATTCTGTCATAAACGGTAACACACTTGTTAAACTCCAAAACGCCAAAAATGCTTAGACCCCTGATAATTCAAACTCGAACCCTAGTTTCGCCTCTCTTCCGAACATCAAAAGGGGTAGCGGTAGTTCAATTTGTGCTGGGGTGTATGAAAACCGTGTTCGGGATATGGTATATATTTTTTTGGAAATAAAACCAGAGTAAGAATGAAAACACACGTTAAGGTATTCTTCAGAGAAATTACTTTGCAGTACATCTTTTAATATTATGAAGCTGAAAAATTTGATTGTTGGTTTGTTTTTTTGTTTGTTTGTAATGAATAGGCTCCAAAACTACTAGACCGATTTTAAAAATTATTTCACCTGAATATGAAGCTACATTATCAAGGAGCGACATAGGCTTTATTTTATTAATATAATATATGTAAATCGAATTGGAGAAACGCGGGCGAGAAGTGCTGTTTTACCGACGCCGCGACGAGCAGTTACTTTTGACAAAACAAAGTCTGTCGAGGCAGCTAGTTTAATAATATAATCGAGGTTTTTTTGTGAATTTCATTTACAGGGCTTTATTTTAAAGTGGATCTATCAAATTTTTAGCTATAATAACTAAGGTGATGAGCAAAACACGCAACCAATTACCCAAAAGACACGGTACAGGACTTGGGAGACTCCGGAGATGAATGGAGAAGTCTTCCACTACACAATTCACATAATTAAGTTTTTCTTTACACAGCGTGCGTGATCTTATATATTTTTTGGAAGTGGAGGGAAAGGGAAGGGTGTCATGGCGGCAGTCGCGCTTCACCAATCAAAATTGATCTCTTGGCGGATGTGTCAATAATTGACGTTTCATTAAACATGGTATGAACAAGCACAACAGATGCAGGTCGGCCCAAACGGCCAAAGTTCAGTGTCTTCTAACGAATACAAATGTTGTAACCCTTCATAGACACTATGCCAACACATCGAGCTTTCTCTAAAAGCACTTTAAACGTTAGGGGAGCCCATTCACAGTTGCGTGACTCTTAAAAGTATTCGATTAAAACAAGCACACACGTCAGCAACTATGAAAACGTTCGATTTGTTGACGTTGATATTTGACTGAATCTGAAATGAGTTTCGTGTATGAATTCAAGGGGGGCTCAAAAGGCCAGACAACTGTGATGTCACATTAAATTAGGCGTCTTGTTTATCGCTGAACCGCAAAATGTCTTGTGGCAAAGTAATATTTAATAACAAAGTAGTTGATATACTGAAATTGGTTAGTGCGTCTTGATCGGTTTTATTCAACGCGCTAACTCTGCTAGATGAAAAACCGTTTATGCAAATCAAAACTATTTCCTTATAGATAGATAGATATATTCTCTATTGTGGTACAATGACACACGACACGACACGATTGGCGTAGTGTGCTGTAGCACGGTTTCTCGCCTCGATTTCCGTAGTGTCCCGGGTTCGATTCCCGGTCGGGTCAATTCAGGAAACGATCTTTTCTGAATTGACTCGGGTCTGGGTGTGCTGGGAGACGCCACTAGCTTATTTCCTTGTGTGGTACCTCGTAACACAGAGACTTAATAATCCCTACTTCGAGACCATTACAAGAGGTGTGTTGTCTAAAAAACAAAAAAAATAAAAACAAAAGAGACTTAAAGCTAAGTATTACATTTAAAACAATGAACAAATTAGGCGGCCTTCGCTGATAGCGATTTATTCCAGATATTTACCATTCAATTTCATAATTATAAAAAGCGCATTGCCTGCGCAACTATGTTAGCCCTCGCTAAACCACTACCAAGGCCCTTAGGCAGCTTAGCAAACTTCGACATCAGAAGCTACTATATAAATGGTGGCTATTTAAAGTGAAACTACGTTAGATAAAGCACTAAAACGTTCCCGTGTGTGCTCTCTAAGAGCACTAAACATTCGCTATCAGGCTGCGGCCGCGTGACGTCGAGGTAGTCGCTTAAGATGCGAGCACACATGTAAATAGCCCCTGAACTAGAACCTCTTGTTGCAAATGTTGAAATTATGTATCAATTTAAACCTTAGCTAAAAATAAGGATATGGACGTATGAGCATGAATATTTTTCTCTAAGAAATGATGGTTGGACCTCTGTAGAATGCTTTCGTATTTTTGTTATAATTATCTTTGTAAACTAATAAGTTGGTATGGCAAAGTATTGAGAATAAGTGCACGGAAGAGATCCACATAATATTGTAATTGAAAATCAATTAACAATTATTCTTAAAGAGCGTCGTGGTCCAGAACCCGAACTCAGATCGTGGATCGTGTGGTCCCGAGTTCAAATCTGGCCAGACCAAAGAATCTTTGAGTTCATTGTTAAATATCCGACTTCCGATATCCGGTGATGGAGAACATCGATAAAAATCAAAATCAACCCGAATAACGGCGGAAGGCTCACCATCACCACGTTGGGTTCTAATACCATTGGTGAAAAGTGGTTTCGTTCACCACGACGACACAGTCACATGCCTCTGACTACCCTGTTTGGGTTAAGGTCGTGGTGATGGTATGTTATATTATAGTATATCTATTTTATATCGAGGGACTAAACGAAGCCATAATATACCAGAGGTGGTTTGACAATGAAATCGAGGGTATATTAAGTAGCGTTTAGTCTCGAGGTACAAACTGTACTTTTCACTTTGAGTGTGAGAAGAATAGTAAATTTAGTACAAAAACATTTAATAAATATTACTAATGATAAAATAAAAATGACAAATGTTTGTTATTCCTCCAGTCCATACAACTTTCGTGAAGGTAAATCTTCCGCGATTTTGGCGGCAAAAGATTATCTATTATGTCTTTTGCTCTTTGCTCGACGTCAAACTCTTCACTGTCACAGGACATTCTTAATAAATTTATATAAAACAGAACAAATTTACTCTCGACAAAAATTCTGAAATTTAAGCGGTCAGTATTTCTTCTAAACCAGTCACAGATTAACAATTTAAAACACATGGCGCCACCTTCTTTGCGGACAAACCATGGAACTAAATCTCTCAACGTTTTCGCAATGAAGATGGTCCGTCCACACTCCATAGAAAATAGTAAATGGATATATACTGGCTGTTTGAGTTTGTCTATGTCACATGAAGGAAAATAAAAAACTCATTACTTTTTACTCCCTAGGGCCTATAGTGGTCACTTTTAGAGCATGAGAAGTGAAAACAATTATTTAACATATTTGCTTACTTTATTGCAAACTATGGTTTTGCAAAGTATTAAGCTTGAATGCAGAGAATAAATCAAGAATGAAACCACCCTAGTGCTCTCGGCTGCCACTGAGCCACAACCAAGGCCCTTGAACAGCTAAGCAAACTTTGACACCAAAGGCCACTACTTTACTACTAAATAATAGCTATTTAAGTGTAACTGAAGCACAATGTTCCCGTGTGTGCTCTCTCTAAGAGCACTAAACATTCGCTATCAGGCTGCGGTCGCGTGACGTCAAGTGTAGCCGGTAAAGATGCGAGCACACATGCGAACTGTACAACGCTTTCGCATATTTGTTTTAATTTTTCTGCGACCCAAATAATTGTTATGGTAATGGCTTTTGAATGTTCATATTTAAGATTAGCATGCAGTGGACAAACGGTAAAGTGAATTACGTAATGGGACTTTATTAACTGATTAAAAAAGAGTACTTTATTGCATAAATGGATTTATGGTGCCGGTATTGTTAACATTATCATGTTGCACTGATGTCGTCTTAGTAATTCACCCTAAAATTAACATTAGCACCATACAATAGCAATATTCATCCAAATATTTTATATAAAGGATACTATTTTTGTGGGTTCACTTTAAATGGGTAATAGTAATTGTTAAGCAATTTTTGTGTAGTGTTAGTTCATTTAGCATGAGCTAGTATTAAAATAAACTGAAAAGCTTATAACTCTTTAAAACTTCTTAAATCTTAATATTTGTGTTATTAACATCTACCTTGTACACATACCCTTATACTTACTTCTTCCGTCAAATTAAATGTGTATGTGTACTGCTCTCAAACTCTTGAAATTTCGCTATATATTTCACAACTTATAGAAACGGATGATGTTTTTTTATATTTAGTTTTAATATTCGTATGAGGTGTCTAACGTCTCTGTCTGTCCTTCTTGATTCCATCCGTTATATTTTCGGGTATTCCTATCTTTAGATCATAAATTTAACTATTACCATTTTTCAAATTAATAATAGAATGACTTGAATAAATAACCGTCTTCAATAACATTATCGACGTACAAAACCATTTCAAACAGGACTAACTTACATCACAGTTTAGTCAAAGTGGGACCATTCGAATAAAAATACCCCCGACTTATTGCGGCATCGCGTGCCTGAAAATATCAAGTGAATCGATAGAGCGAGCGGTTCGAGCGGTATCTGCTCCAGTTGTAGACCTGGCCTAGCACTGTTTGCATGGATTGTGTAATGGACACCTGTTTTAATATTCTAGCTTTGGAAAATACATTATCGCTCATAACTCAGCTCAAACAGAAGTAACTGCTCCAGGACTTTGGGCTAGTACTCCTAACCACAGCGCCACACGGGTCGTTCAAATTTAAATCACTTGATCCCATTTTCCCAAAAAACATGCATTGAGGGCTGTGATGTGGTAGTAGAAGATTTGTGTTTGGTGTAAACGATTTAAGAGGCCTTCAGCAAAATTACGCGCGGCCATAGAGCGCGTATGTGCATCGTGATGACCTTTGCAATAAGCAAAGGGGTATGGGTAATGTTGGCGTCATTTTTGAAAATTGCGGCCACTCACCAAACCTTATTATTATGAAAGAACTTATCGAGAGGAACAAACTTTATAAGGAGCAGATATAGCTAAAGTATATCGGAGCTGAGATATTAGGTATTTTGTGTTTAACTAACTACTCAATGGAACTTGGTCCATATCAAGAAAAAGGGAAAAAAGCGGCATTATTTATAATCCTTGAAACTGGTTACGATCATGCGACGCAATTAGGATTTAAGAAGGCTAGTTTTCAATGGCCAGGTGCAATATTAGGCCAATATTGTTCTTGTATTGTGGGTATAAATACTTTCAGGTGTTTTCCCATGTAATGTCTCTGATCATCGTGCCCACGAGGCCACGAGCGAGTTGGAGTGCTTGAATGTTGCCAGGTAGTGATTTTTGTTTTCTGCTTTATGCTTTGAAATTCGCGTAGAAGAGTGTGGCAGGCGAGTACTACATCAGTTATCTCGGACTAAGTACAAATATAATATAGGCTGACTTGTACAATAAAATTAACATGCGTATTTAACATGTGCACTCAATTTGGTCGGTTAAGACGTACACTATAAGATTACGTAGCTTCCAGGGATCGTGCTAACCCTACTGAGCAAAACCCATAGTCACTAAGAAATAGTTTAGCCCGCTCAGCTTTCAGCTACCCGTGTAAGATCAGGATACAGCACAGTTTGCTGCAGTTTCCCTTACAAGTAAAACTCGAAAGAATCAAAAAGGCATTTAGTACTACAAAACAGAGAGTTTACAGAAGGACTGCTCTCGCCTTTTTCCAATATAATTACCTGAATTGGCCTGACCGCCTAGGGTTATTATTTATTATTATTATTATTATTTACCCTTTTACCTATTTGTTCTGAGTTTTCAAAATTAAGAGATAGGTTATACCTACTTGACAGAACCCGCCTACAACAAAATAGCTACATCATGTGAAAAATTGCACTAAGCCAAGTGTGACAAAAACAAAAACACTCGCGAAGTGCCACCACCCGCGACACCGATTCTGACCGGTATGGCCAGTAAACTCACTAAGTCTGTGTGTATGATCAAAATTGCTCTTTGTTCTAAGCGGACTATCTGTCCGAGGCGCCGCGCCACATGCGTAATTTGTAATAAAAAATGTGTGCGTATGTTGTGTCTGTGGTGTAGATATAGTTATAGCTACAGAACTCATTCCTTTGGTGGTCTCAGGGGCGCTAGCTTGCCCCCCAGGAATATAAATTAATATTGAAACTACATAAAACACATCGATATCTACCAGCGAGTGTCGATGTCAGTAGTCAGTACTTACAGTACGTACATCGCGTCAGGTCAACCGCAAGATCCGAGTACGAATGCTCTACGCGGCTGTTGACAACCAACTGCCAAATGGGTCTTGGAAGACCCCGCGAGTGGATGGAAATTATAGCGCGCAAGTACATGGAGTTACTGAGGCCTGCCTCTACAGTGAGTTAACACCGATTACAGTTACCAGCGTCAGTGTTGACGTTTTTGTAATGGCTTTTAGTACAGTGACTTTACTT
Source organism: Udea olivalis (assembly GCA_947369235.1). Classification (NCBI taxonomy): domain Eukaryota; kingdom Metazoa; phylum Arthropoda; class Insecta; order Lepidoptera; family Crambidae; genus Udea; species Udea olivalis. The sequence goes on from OX376351.1 coordinate 14,733,219, forward strand.
GTTCTTCTTCGTGTCGATGATCCCATTTTTTATTGACAACTATATAACAGCTGCCCAGTGCTCCGCTACCGCTATCCCAGGGGAGGTGGCTTCATAAAGATCTTGAAGTGTGCAGCTGGCGGGGCACTGGGGGCAACATAGCAAGTGTTGCATGGTCTGTTCTGGGGCGCCACACGCGCATTGAACCCTGTCTTGTGCAATGTATCCCCACCTACTAAGGCTACACCTGCAGCGGCCCACTTGAATTCGGTGTCGGTTGAGTGACTTCCATGTGGGCCACGGCAGGTCGCCGCCAGGGGGTAGGCACTCAGTAGTAGTAACATACTCAGATGGTGGAGCATGTTTTTTTTCCACATTTTTCTTCGCGTTTCGCTAGGAGAACAAGTTATAGCCAGTGTACCTCAAAGGAAACTGTTTCGGCTTTTAAGGCGGGAATGACATAGGTTTGGAGCGAATAGTAGGTGTCTGATGTCGGATTCCTGCTTCTTCTTCTCGACCGCAGAGGTGATATGTCTTCTCACATCTGGTGGAGCGATATCCGACAGCGGATATACCATTGTGAGTGGCGTGGGCTTGAGGCAGCCCGTGATCGTCCGGCATGTTTCGTTCAGGGCCACATCTACTTGTTTGGCATGGTTAGAGCAATGCCACACTGGGCATGCATACTCACGCGCCGAGAAGCAGAGTGCCAGCCCCGATGTGCGAAAGACATGCGGAGAAGCTCCCCAGGAGGTTGAGGTAAGCCGGGAGAGGAGGTTATTCCGCGAACTAACTTTTTGTTTGGTCTTGAGACAATGACTTTTATAGGTAGGGATCTGTCCAAAGTCACACCTAGATAGACCGGATGGTCAGAGTGCCGGATGTTGATATCGCGCCATTTAATATTCAATTAGTGACTTTACTGGAAAAATGGCAAACAATTGCTGTAGTTAACTATTGTAATTTACGTGACGGTAACTCACGGTAGACGTAGGTACAGGGTATACCGGCTCGGTGAATAAGCTCATTGTACTGTAGGTGCGTACAGGTCACAGCGCTGTGTTTGAAGCTTTGTTTCTGTTTCGTTCATTTACTCATATGGTTCAAGTCTGTGAATTGAATTCCATTAGTAACTCGATTCTTACAGGTGAACTACTAAACAGGCAAGATCCAGTACATGGAACGACATCCGTGAAATTGCAAAATCGTGATACATTACCTTGCGTTTGCTTGCCACTTTGAAGTTGTCGATGGTCCGTCCAAGTACCAAACTTTTCAGATTTTACTATCTAGGTTAAAGAATTCCGGTGAAAAACCTGAAAATCCCAAATAAATGCAAGACGTTTATACTTCCAAAGTCGTAGCTGTGAAAGCAAAAGATGTTTTAAGTTAAGTATCGTTTTATTGCGACAAAAATCATTCATAAACGGCAAATGAGAGAAATCTTTCTGCTCAACTGTGAGTTTCTAAGACAAGAAACATTACAATTTGAGTATTTGAACCAAAAAGGAATAATTTCATTCTTCCCTCACACATGAAAAGTACTTAAACGCAATACTTCGAAGGTAAACAAACGCTTAATACGATTCCGAACCGTCGCGACGTCTTCCGAAATAGAGGAAATGGATTGCCAGGGTGCCAATAAATTCTCATTTGCATACATTTCTCTCCCTCTCGTATAAGGAAAAACTGGATGTAATGTGGGGTAAAATTACCTTCTTTGATCAAGAGAATATTCCTAATGTGTGGTAATATGAAAGTTAATTAGATGTGTTATTATTTGAGTATGGCGGTAACCTTGTTTGGTTTAGATTAATGTTACAGCCGGAAAATAGCAAATAAGGGTGGAAAAAATAAGGATCATAATCGAAAGTTTTGATGCCTTTTGTTAAAAATCAAATTATTTGGTCCAAAAACCAAAACTCCTTAGTACCTACGCGTAAATGATCATAGTTATTTGTTATACAAGAGTGCAAAGTTGCTTTTTAACCGCGTGCTCAACTTTGATGACCGAGCAAGCGCTCGTGATTTCAAAAATTAGAATCCTGGGCGTTAGCGAGTAAATCAAAAGAGCACAAGGTGAAAAATCTTTGAACTCGAGTGCAACACGTAACTTTTCATCACCCTCAGCAAGGAAATGACTAAATCTAAAATAAAACATTTACAATTACAAGATACTTTTATTGCAGTTTAGGTACATACATATTTACTACAACATTATGATAGGTAAGTAATACAGAAAAATATTTATGTTATGTATAACAAATAATATTCAGGTAGGTACTTATACTTAAGAAAATTTTAAAGTAACGTTGCTACAGTTATTTATGTTGAGTGTGATATATTTGTTAGGCACTTTAATGTGGTGTTAGTGACTTGTGTCATGTTTTTTGGTAAACTATCTGTCATACCTAATAGTTGTTCCGATTCAGCGGATTCCCTTGGCGTAAATGTTAGCGAAAGAGGGCGATGGTTGGATGTTTCGTATCGGCTCATTTTTGATGTAGAAGGGCCAGTCCAAGGATCTGCCTGGGGCTCTTTCAGTGTAATGGCTCCTACGATGCCTTTACATATTTTGGACTTATATTAGATGGAATCCTCTATGTATCCCTCCACAACTGCATTGGATTTCCAGCCTCCATGGCGCTTAAGGGACAGGAGATCAGCTCCTGAATCGGCCAAAAGTGTGGCCGATGTTTGTCGGAAACAGAGACCCGTGTCCAACTGAGGTTCTGGAAGTTCAAGAAAAGCTGCTATTTCTCGCGGGATACTGCCAATTTTATTAGTGCCCATAGGCTGTCTGACACACTTTCCGTTGCGATATTGTAGAAAAAATCGATCTATTGTGTTAGGCGGGCGTGAGGCTTGAAATTTCTCAATAATTGTCACGTATTCCTTGCGAATGACGAAGTTGGGGTCTACTTTTGTCTTTGTATTAGGTAAATTAATTAACAGTAAGTCATCTGAATGTTTCTCATTGTTTTTGACATTAAGTTGTGTTAGTTCATTAGTTCGACATGTTCCGTTTATTCCCATGATAAGAACAACCTGTAATATAAAGAGTATTGTAGTAAATAAATTAATACAATTTATATGCATACATAATTATGCCTATCAACCTTTACTAAGTACGTATTAGATAATGTTAAGTAAATGAAGATACTTAAGGAGATACTGAATGTGCAAGTTTGACAGGCCTGTTGGCGCAATGGCAGCGATCCTGCCTTTAGCGCCGGAGGTCGTGGGTTCGATCCCCACCCATGACAAATATTTGTGTGTCGAACATTTGTATTTGTTGTGTGTCTGGGTGTTATTATCTATTTAAGTATGTATTTAGAAATATTTAAGTATGTTTATCAGTCTCTGACGCCCATATTACAAGCTCTGCTTAGTTTGGGGTCAGATGATCTTGGTCTGCATTGTCCCAGGTATTTATAAAAAAAAAGTGACTTACTTTTGCCACCAAGTACACGGAATCAGGTGCTTCGTTAAGAAACTTTTCAATTTCAGACGCAGGTTCTCAACCTTCGATTTTCGTTAAATAAACTTCTTCGTCGCTGGAATCACTCATTTTCGTTTTTTTTTACTTGTTTTCAAGTTTCTTAATTATAAAAATACAACGAAATTAAAAACAAAAATACAGCAAGGGGGTTCAGCCTTTGAGCATTTAACAAATTAAAAAAAAAAGTTGTATGATAAATACGGCACCATGGAGATGGGAGTAAATAGGTTTAATGATGTTTTGAAATCACATACCTGGTGCACGCGATGCTCAAAATTCAAATTTACTTCAAATCAAATCAAATCATTTATTGCAAACTAAGTGTACATAGGTTGGTCTATTGTGTTTAGTGCTTAAACTTCAACCTCAAGCGGGTAAAAACGGCTTTCGCGCTCAGAGGGGGCTAGCCAAGAGCAACACGCCTCGACAATTTTTGAAATCGTTCAAATGTATTGGGATGACATAAGCTGTCACTGGCGCTTATGTTATCTCCATACATTTGAACGATTTCTATTGTAGAAATCGTCGTGGCGTGATATCGAATAGCAAAAATACCATTTCCGAGGTGGGGGAATGAAAAATGTCTTTTTCACTTGTCATGCTCTAAAAGTACGCCAATATAGCCCTGAAGAAGAGAGGAGAGGACAAGAGAACTGAAGAAATCGAAATTACTCAATTAATATTTATTAAAGAATCGAAGCAAAATAAAACCATCCGTCGTCACTGATCTGTCGTATCCGACCTGTCAAAGTACAGACTGAATTTATAACTTGGACTTTGGGCGACTTTAATGACCGTGACTTGCTACGAAAATCATGGCGCCATTCTCAACGGCTGACTGACCTCGTTTAGAAGCGGTGGCGGAGGGAGTTTTTGCCTACATGGTGATCCGGCTCGAAGGACCATGAAGAAGAGAGGAGAGGACAAGAGAACTGAAGAAATCGAAATTACTCAAATAATATTTATTATACGAAGCGGGACTAAACTGACCACTTTAGTCTCTAGGGAGTAAAAAGTAATTCGTTTTTTAATTTCCTTCATGTGACATAGACAAACTCAAACAGCCAGTAAAAATATACTATTATCTGTGGAGTATTGACCATTTTCATTGCGAAAATGTTGAGAATTTTAGTTCCATGGTTCGTTCGCAAAGAAGGTTCCATGTGTTTTCAATTGTTAATCTGTGACTGGTTCAGTTCAGAAGAAAAAACTGACCGCGAAAATTTCAGAACTTTTGTAGAGTGTAAATTTGTTCGGTTTTCAATGTTTTTGTACTAAATTGACTATTTTTCTCGCACTCAAAGTGAAACTTACAGTTTGCACCTCGAGACTAAAGGCCAACTTAATATACCCTCGGTCAAACCACCTCTGGTATATTATGGCTTCGTTTAGTCCCTCGATATAAAATATACTATTAACTAAGCTTAAAACTGGAGTCCCAATCGCATTTAACAGCAAATGTGCATAGTTAATTTGTAGTACCTACAGATTTATCTCGCCAATTTTATTTCTTAACAACCAAATTGTAGTCTACTAACTCGCATTGAAAAACCAAGCCAAGTTGAAAAGAGTACCTGCTGAATTTCTCGCCGGGTCTTCTCAGTAAGAAACAACTCCGACGGGGTGGTAGATTCGCAATTTGCATTACTTTTGTATATTTTATATTGATTTATTCCTAATATTATCATAGTAAGTATTTATGTTTATTATTTACTATATACTTTCTATAGTTGATTATTCATAACTACTTTTACAGTCTAGTTAAATAAAGATATTATTTTAGTTTGAGTTCAAGCTTATTACTCTATGCTTATATTATTTTTACATATTCACATTTTCATCAACATGATCATTACCTACAGGATTTTTTGAAGCAATATGTAGTTTGAAAAAATAATGATTAGGTTGAGGAAAAAGTCTTTTCGCATATAGTATGTATGAACTTGTAATAAAATCTCTTTGGCTATACTATTTGTATCTGGCTGGTTTTGGTATCATTAAAAGTTTAAATTTGAACGAAGTTAGATAATTCTAAATTCAAATTAGGAAAATGTGTGATTTTACGGACCATTGGGTTACGAACCATTTTTGCAGAAGCTGATAACTGGTAATGAAAAGTGGATCACGTACGATAAGAACGTGCGAAAAAGGTCGTGGTCAAAGGACGGTCAGGCTTCACAGACTGTTAACTCGCAACAAGGTGATGCTGTGTGTGTGGTGGGATTGGAAGGGCATTATTCATTATGAGCTGTTACCACCAGACAGGACCATCGATTCTGAACTCTACTGCGAACAACTGATGAGATTAAAGCAAGAAGAAAGCGGCCGGAATGAACACTCAGCATAAATTAAGAGAGTTTGGCTGTGAGGTGTCAATGCATCCGCTGTATAGTCCGGACCTTGCACCTTCAGATTTCCACCTGTTTCGGTCTCTTCAGAATTCTTTAGGCAGTGACAGGTTAACATCACGAGAGGACTGCCAAAACCACTTGTCCTATCAGAAGCCTCAACATTCCTATAGCAATGGGATCATGCCCCTACCTACAAGATGGCAAAAAGTCATCGAATAAAATAGCGCCTACATACTTAAGTGAAATGTAAATAAACTATCAACAGAATATTTCAACAAGCAACGGAAGCAAAAGACTTCATATTCAAAAATGTTATTAAAAACTCGAGCTTTTTCAGCATTGTTATATGTTGAGCTTTTATTCTCAACTGGCAAGGCTGCCATCTATGCAAATAATAATTTAAGTAGAAGTACATGTCCATAAAACATAGTAACCGACGTAAGCATGAACATTTCATATTTTGTGTAAAATTCATCATCATGTAAATGTAATGAACAATACTTAATACGAAAACTACATAGTGCGTACATAAATTACACTACATTTTTAGAACGTCAAACCCTCGGCTTTTGGGTTTGAGTTAAATAGCTAGAAGCATCATGGCCACAAGTTCTCAAACAAACGCTTATAATAATAACACTGAAGTATTAGAATGAAGTACGAACATAAAACCGACCGTGTCTAATGTAACAGTAATGAAGTGCCTCCGTTTCCCAAACTTCAGTCGTTTATGAAAAAATTAAAAGAGAAAGTTCGCTCGAGATCTGAGCCCTAAACTTTATTTTTATGTTTCAATAATAAAGTACTCCTGGGACTTTTTCTTTCGTTTATATTCTTGCAGAACTACGTTATTGTAACTACTGTTACATTGTAGGTGATGTATTTTTCAAGCCTCATTTTCTGGATGGAGGATGTCTAGTGAAGAGTTTTTTCAGATAATAAGAGTCCTCCCACTCCCAGCATGCGTGCTTCTTGCGGTTTTTTCGTTTTTGTTAATCTCGTTGTCTAAAATGACTATGAGCACTGACGAAACATTTAAATTTATTTTCTTTAGTCTCTATTCTACTAACTTTGTTGTGTTTCTATGTATATACCTGCATCCACCACCTTCTTCTTCCCCATGTTTTTTTAATAAGTCTTCTATGATGCACAGTCAAGCAGTTGTTAAAAGTAGGTAGGTACTAAACGAATAAATAGCTGCAGCAGCTACAGTCTCAAAAATTCAAAATCACTTTTTTTAAATGTTGCGTACATGTTCCGTCCGTCGAGAGTTAACACCGACTGATCGGCCAACGGACGTGTGGACGGCTCGTGAAGATCCATCTGCTGATGCATCTGCGAACGTCCGCGGACGCATCTGTCTACGTTTGGAGGAGGCTTTAGGTATAGTTAATGTTGCACATTAATTAATGACATTCTCACTATCCGCGATACAGAGTAAAGTGTTTTGTTGCAGTGTCTTGGTAAGAAGACGAACCAGGTATTTTTTTTGCTATTTTTATATATGTCTTTGTTATGGTTGTTTAATTTGGAACACCTTATGAAACGCATAATTATTATTGTCATAAACCGCTAAAGCATAACGTTCATCGTCGTACTATAAACGTCCATTGGGAACGTCACTTCAGTTAACGTCGACGTAACTTTGGAATTAGTATGGCAAAATCAGTGAAAGGCATAAGCAAAAAAAAAATAGGTATAAATTTGTTGCAAACAACCTTTTTTTCTACCGTTTTACCGGCCGCACGCGCGGCGCGGCGTTACAGTTTTTGAAATGCAGATTACTATTCTCAGATAAATAATAAATAAATATCTAGGACAAATCATACCAAGGTCATCTGACCCCAAACTCAGCAGAGCTTGTATTATGGGCGTCAGAGACTGATAAACATAACTATACTTAAATATTTTTAAATACAGACTTAAATAGAAAATAAAACCCAGACACACAACAAACACAAATGTTCGTCATATGAATGTTTGTCATCGGTGGGGAACAAACCCAAGCCCTCCGTTGCTACGTACGACGTACTAATATAGAGAGATAGCTCGTTGTCATGTGTAGACTTGTAGCAGTAGCAGTAGATTTCACCAGCTTCACGTAGGTACTTCGGAGCCGTGATTGTTATTTCTGGCTGACTAGCCCTCAAAATATGCTCTCTGCTGCATTTAATCAAAGTGACTTATGTCAAAATGCCTTTACTAAAGCCTTTCATTGCGTTGAAAAGGAGCCATCAGCGGAACATCATTACGCAGATTCATTTGTCCGAGGCAACGCGAGTAATTCCATTACTGCATTTCGGAGCCCACTCGAAGCGGCCGACTTAACGAATTTGCGAGCCGAATGGTCGGAACAAGGACATACATTGAAATAGATAACCTCCTGTGCAGTCCTGGGGCCTTCTTACAATCCCTGATAACTTGTCAAGTTCATTCCCTAAACTGAGCGTAGCAAACAATTTCGTAATATGATCTTTCATTCCAGCCAGTCAGCCGTTACCTGGTACTAACACACAAGGTTGGATATTTACAGACCAAATTGCTTGCTACCCTCAGTTTAGGGAATTAGCTTGACTGGATATAAGCGATTGCAATAAGGATGCTGCCCTCTGTATGATGACCAAGCCATTCACTTCTTTGACGCTCACTGTCTGAGACTCCAAGTCTTCATTGCTCAACGATTTTACCAACTGTCCCACAGCTGGGAGTAGTGGCGGCAGGACCTACCGCAGATGGTCCCTGGTACACTTCACGGTGTGCTAGGAATAGTGTGCCTTTCTGCATAACCGGAAGGTTGGTCGGGGGGGCCACTAAGATAAATCTCAGTAGTTTGGGAAAGGGTCTTGTCCCACAGCTGGGCAAAGACCTTCCTTATTAAAATCAAATCAAAATGCTAAATGCTGGTTGGTCATCATAATTTCAGGATGTATTCCGAAAAATTCCAACACTACGCGACCTGGGATTTGGGCCCGGATTTCTACAATCAGTTATCATCAGCCAGGCAGATACGTGTGCCTTAGGTGCAGGTACGTATATCTTCTATCCAGAGTATTCAGAATACTCGTTACCAGGTTTACCGATATAATAATAAAAATAAAAATAAATATTTTTATTTCAGGTAACAGAAACCCATACAAAATAGCAAAATTAAAATTAAATTGAAATCCAAATTAAGTAAACAAAATCAAATCATAATTAAAATTATAATAATATATTTAAATATTTAGTATTCTACATTGAATAAATGGAGATTTGTTCGACCAGCCACTATAACAACCGATACCTTAAGCCGTGGCATGTAGCCGAATCCAGAGCTTAGGCAGCGTCGAGTCCCATCTATCTGCCATTGTGCTCAAGATGCTATTGGAGCTCGCTTAAGCAGGGACGCAACATGCTTTCTAATGATGGCATGAAAGCCATCGGTGTGCGTTTCAGCAAACATTCCTGACGCGCTGCAAAAGCGCGGCAGCCCCATCAGCCCCATCAGCATCCTAAACCCATTGTTATATTGGACACGCAGTGCGCTGTACACCCGCTGAGTATAGTTAACCCACAGGTTGCCCGTGTAAAAAGACTGGCAGTAGGCTTTGAAAATAGTCATCTTTACCTGCCTACTGCAACGAGCAAACCTGCGAGCCACCATGTTACATCGGATGGACAGCGCCCTGCGTTCCCGCTCGATATCTACATTATCACTCAGGTCCTCAGTCACCCAGTGGCCCAGGTACTTAAACTCTGATACACGTCTTAGTGGTGAGTTGTTGAGCGTGAAGGTAGTCGCACTTATTGTTGCACAATATAGGTTGATTTGACGTCAACCCGCGTCGTCTGTTTCGATTTATGTCTGAGCATCGGATGAATACGCTATGAATAGATGATGCGTTGTTGACAAATCTGTGAATCAATTTAATAGCTATAGCCCGAAGGAGTTTATTGCAACTTCAATACAGCTGCGGTAGCAAACAAACAAATCAAACACATCAACAGCCACCCACTACTACCGTTACGGTATCGAATTCAAAAATGTATGGGATCATTTTTTTTGTCGATGATGTCACTCTTATACTACTATGAAACCCATAATACTTGAAATCTGACTAGTATCAATTAAATAAATAAATAAAATAAATATCCCTGGACATTATAGTTGAGACTGACTCTTATCTCAGACTGTTTTGTTGTCATTATTTAATTCAGAAAATAACATTTTCATTACAGCATCATGAAGTTTCGCAATTTGGTACAATTGTGCAACAATATTTGCAACTTTCGCAATGCGGTTTTAAATGTGATTCATTATGATAATTGTGTGTGGTTTGAGTCTCCAAAAGACAATATAACTCTGTATCAGGCAAGCATATTTCATCGCCCACGCCCACTAGATCACAATTGACTTCAATTGTGACAAAACCACAATTTTCTTAGCCATTGCTGCAGTTTCTCATCATCATGGGCTAATAACTAACAAGCAAAACACGTCTTCCATTTAAAACTTGTAGAATCTAGGCGTTATAGATTTTGCGAGTTCGGCGGTTTTGGTTTTGTCGAAATATGAAGACTGTTAATGATTATTATGGTTTCCTAATGCCATATTTATTTATTTCATTACTGTCTAAAACTTCAATAAAATGGTAAATCTTTGTTAGTTTTTTGCATCCACATTTAGTTCGAAATGAAATGTGGTAATATTCCACTAAGTACAAACTTGTATTTACACAAAATGTGTCACTGAATTCCTTCTGTGACAAACAGCAGAATAAAATAAAAATAAACCCGTCACGTTTCTGGTCATAAATAAATGAAGCCATTTAAAATGGATTGAAAGCAACTTGGCGAGTGATACCTCATCATATTAATTTCGCATGGCGTTAACTACTCAGCTCGTTTACTTAATAAACTTTTTGTAATTTCAGTAAAATATGAGGTGCATATTCGAGGAATCGCGGGCGTCACGCGATAGCGGCATCACCAAATTCGCTAAAGAATTGCCTCCTCACACTGTTTATTTGTTTTAATTACTTTTAGTGGATTTGGGGTGCATGTTAATTAAGATATTAGCATCAAGGCAATTGCGTCAAACGATGTTGTCTAATTTTATTACAGAAGATTTAAGTTTATTTTAGGGTATATGTGGAATTAAGCTGTCTATTTTGCATTGTACAGATACTGCTCTTAGAGATCGAGGAATGGACTTCACGTTGACCAATGTCATATTAAAAAACTTGTGAGATTGTCTTTCAGTAATTCCTAATACGGAAAAATCAAGGCTAACTGGTTTAGTTTCATTAAACTAACTTTAAAACAATACCAATAAAAATTTACAGTGTTAATAAAAATCCAGAACCAAGTTTAATCACGCGCATGTATTTAATAATCTCATGGAAAAACGCATCAATAGACTCACAGTAACATGTAAATTAGCGAAATTGTTGGTTACTCTGCTCTTTTACTTCCATCAACCCTTCTACAAAGGGAGCCGTAATTTGCGAGCATAAATAAGCGAGCAAACGTTCTTGTTCGCTGTTCGCGCCCGCTCAAATATTGTCCCGCGCTAAAGGGTCCGTTACCAATGAGTGGTGTAATTAATTTTGACGAAACACTCGGAAATTCTCTCTTTTGTTTTCCCGCGCTGAATTGTGAGAATGCTTGATGATCACTCAAAACTCTGATGTTATGTTAAACAGGGTGAGATATAAAACACTAAATTTCTCACATCTATTATTAAACCCAAAAGTATTAAAACTGCAACCAATGTGTAACTGTGCATTTAATATTGCGTTAATTTATTTAGTTAGCTATAGGGCTTCCAACCGGGATCCCGAAAACCGAGATCCCGCATGATTTTTCACTCTCGCTCACTGCAAAATTCGAGATGCGGGATCCGCGGGATTTGCGGGATTGAAAGATGTTACAAGCACACTTACTTTCGTGCCCTGAAGTCTACAGTGCCCACAAGCGTAGAAGCAGAGCGAGCGCTTTCCGCTGCCGGTTAACTTGCCAATAAAATACGAAGTAGTTTGGCTGACGATACGTTGGGAATGTTGTGTTCTGCAAAAACACTTCCAAAACGCAAAGTGATTTCACTATAACTTTAATTTTTTTTGTATTTATTTTAATAAATGCTATGTCATCCGATGCTTTGTTTTACTACGTACTTACTTTTACTTTTCTTATCGACAAACGCGGGGTCCCGATAAACCGGGATCCCGCACCAATGAAAATTCTTGATCCCGCCGATACGGAGATCCCGCAATAGCATGCGGGATTGGAAGCCCTAGTTAGCTCATTATATGGAACAAGTCATACAGGAACAACACACACACATACAGTCAAAGTTTGATCATGAGATCATAATTATATAATTCATCACAAAAAATAAGTAGGGTTGTCTGAGACTGTTACTTTTAAATTCATACTAAATTGATAACACACACACACACACAGTAACACAGTGTAACCAAATTACGGTAAATTGTTTTACCTATTTTTTTCGACGTTTCGGCGACAATAGCATGTCTGCGGCAGCAGTTCGCTCGTGACCAATGTCGCCTAAACGTCGAGAAAAATAGGTAAAACAATTTACCGTAATTTTGTTTCGTTGCAAAAACCCGTTTTTATTAGAATTAGTTAAAATGTAACAATTCGTTTTGAAATGTTTCACACACAGTGATTCGCTACATAAAAAGTTGACCTGGTTAAAGATCGTTCTTAGGACTTATGGACCGTAGAGGTCCAGCTTTGGCTACGTTAACGTTTTCAAACGGTTTAAGATTCTTGTCTAATCTGAAATGACACAAGACTCCACCGCATTCACGCACACATAAAGTAAAGTAATTAGCCAATATGCTGTCCCAGTGCTGGTCAAAGGCCTCCATCATTGAAATCAATTCATCGGTGTAATGGATGGGTATTGGCTAAAAAATAAATTAAAAAATAAAAATGGTCGCAATGGCCATGTACCTACTCGAAGCTCTTGACAGATTGCAGAGGCGTGATATCCGTATTATTGGAAACCCAGAGGCAACTTTGACCCTTGGGCCTCTCCAATTGCGTAGAGACATTGCCGGGCTAAGTGTTCTCTATCGCTTCTACAATGGGGAATGCTCTGACGAGTTATGCCAGGTTATTCCACCCTCACCTTTCACACACAGCACAGCACACGTGTTTCCTTCCTCTTATATTCCTGGGTTCCTCAAGCAGGGCGAGAAAAGGCCTTCAAGGTGAGGATGTCCAGCCCAGTGATTCGTTTGAATGACTGGGCTGGTCAGCCTCATGTCTGGACCTCACGACCGCTTTCCATAAGGTGGAGTGAGGTCATCTTGACGGGCTTTATAAAGAAAAAGTTTTAGCGTGCGTCATTACTGGTAAGACAAGCTCTACCTCTTGTATTGTAACGTCTGTTTGAGCTGTGGAAGGCACCACCAAACGGTCTTTATTGTACGCTTGTTAACCAAAGTTGTAAAAAAGGTGACCACTTTACACTGGGTTTATATTTCATACCCTATTAGGTAGTTTTTATTTATTGAAATACTGATAGATTTACTAAATGGGAATGAATTCAAAAGAAAACAGTAAGCGAATTTTAATGAAACTCGGGAAAATCCTGCTGTTTTGATAAATTGATACCACAAAATTCCGACTCTTGAATAACTTAAACACGACGATTTAAAGCGAACACCTTAAAAATATGTGTATTAAAAAAGGAAAACAAATATGTACATGTTTTTAGGGAGAAAATGCATAATTATTTTGCAAGTAAATGAAGTATTATGTATTGCCAATAAAATTAAACAGAACGTAATTATTGCAAATAAAACTCGAACATACAATAGAAACCCAAACATTTTGTGACCTCATCGCTAGACCCTTTGATGTCAAGTTTTAATATGTACCAAATTAGTTTTTTTAATAAATCAGACTCATTGGTCAAGGCTTATACGAAGCTAATGACTGACCTTCATTCAAACTTGTGGCAAATAACACTCCTAATAGTGACGAGCAAAATTAGTGTTCACTTTAGTAACTTAACGACGAAAAATGTGCCCTCAAGTTCGTTCAAATACCGTTCAAAACCCTTTGCGAATTTTTTTTTTGTAGAATTTTGTCTGTTTGGAAAGTCTGGTTTGGTTTAGGTACTAGAAAACGTGTCCCAATCATCTACACTTTAAATGGAAAAAAATAAATAAACTTTAAAATACAGTTAGATCGACTCCAATTAAAAACAATCAAAAGAAATAACTAGCTTTCCGCCCGAGGCTTCGTCCGCGTGAACTTAATTTCTGTAACATTTATTAATAAAATATATATAATAAATAATAATAATAAATATCCCTGGACATTATTCCACACAGCGCCATCTAGCCCCAAAGTAAGCTAATTAAAGCTTGTGTTATGGGATACTAGACAACGGATAAACATACTTAAATACATTTTCTTTTGTAAATACATACTTATTATACATAGGAGACACCCAGACCAGTACAAACAGACATGTTCATGCACACAAATGTTTGTACTGTGCGGGGATCGAACCCGCGACCTCTGGTGTAGTAGCCAACTTCTTAACCATTACACCAAGTCGGTCAAATATATATATAAATTGAAGCCTATGTGTTGTTCTGATGTATAAGCGGTATTACTGTAAAGTTACATCTAAATTCATTCAGTAGTTTTTGCGGTAACAAATAATACATACTACAACCTCACAAACTTTCGCATTTATAATATTAAGCAAGATATTAGTGAGATCTCATAGGGGTCTATAATCAGGTCCAGGATATAAATTTATATAGGAAATATGGTTTATTTGTGATCGGTGGTGTAAGTGTAAAAGCAAAATATTTAGGCAGTAAAAAACGTCATTTTGTGTAACGGTATTTTTAATTGATTGACATTTTTCACAAAGTTTCGACTAGAGAAGACATCATAGGCAGTGATATTTCTGGAGTATTTTTAACTACATATTGACTATATTTGGTAACTTAGAACTTCTTCTCGGGCGCTGGGGGGTGGGCGGCGATGTAGGCAATAGCCCTCTGGATGTACTCAGGGATGGCCTGGGGCGCGGGGGGAGTTGGGAGATGAGCACCCTGTAAAAAAACACACTGTAGTTCTAGTTTTTTATGCTATGCCTGTGACAAACAAGCGCGCAGAACTCCTAATGGTAAGTGGTTACCACCTTCTATGGCCGCGGCCATACACTCGCGCGTTCAAAACTATATCAGAACGCTTAACTTGACCTTCAACTTAATTAAAATACTCGTCCAATAAACTGGACATCACGTCAGAATTAATCTGATAGAAGCTTTCAAGGTAATGACGTCATTGACTACGTAATTAATTGGTAAACTACTGTAAATTACTATCGTGACATAATAAATCCTACAAAGTCACGGTCTCGAATAGGATTAGCAACGCAAAAGTCATAACTAAATAACCCGATTTTTATGACAGTGCACTTCGAGCTGTCAAAATCGTTAGGTTGGCAGCATTGAACTTCAGCCGCCCGCAAACTTCCTCACTACTTCGCTGACACGCTGGCGCTGTGAGCAGTTTAACTCTCCAAATAGCAGAGACAATAACAAGAACAAGAGGTAGGTTGTATCACTTGGGACAGAGAAAGGGCTAGGTTGTACGCGTTCATAAGCTGCGGCAACCGCTTATCATCAGGCAGGAGCTACCATGAACAATATATCTGATCGTCAGTTGACATTGGTGGATACATACAATTGATTAATTGAACCAAATTTGACCGTCTTGGTTGGTTATGTTAATAGCTTACCACGGGCTGGTATCCGAACTCGTTGGCGACGTAGGTCAGCTGGATGGGCTGGCCGTCAGGGGCGGTGTACTGGTTTGAGCCTTGGACTTCGAGAGCTTCGTCCTCCTAAAAAAAAATCAGGTTTAATAAAACGATCACTTTTGTCAAATGAGGTCTCAATTACAAATACGAATTGACAACCTCAAAATGTGTGTTTAACTTTTACTAGGTAACAAAGTTAAGGTTCCATTTTATGTTGAAATTGAAAGTTCTGAGTTAAGTAAGTTGACAGCTTCTACATCATATTCAGTTCAATTGAGTATTTATCAAATGCTTGATCATAAACTTTCGACCAAGACCTTATCTGTCTTAACTAGAAGATTACCAAACTAACTATCGCATTATGTGTTTGAAAACGATCAGGTCTATTTTTGTTTAACACGCAAAGTTTGAAACGTATAGAGTAAGCTTTTTAGGCTACTGCACAGAATCAATCAAACTGAAATCCAAAGACGATTGCTAACGAGATAATAAAAAATGTAATCGTTGAACAAAATAACGACCTTATATCAAGAGTGTTTAGCTAGATTCACATATTTTAGGTTCATCTTTTAAATGTCATTCGGTTGAGGCCCCCAGACCGGTGTAATTTACGATGCGAAGCGAACATCCGAGTCGTGTTTTCCTTGACTGGTTTAT
Organism: Udea olivalis; assembly: GCA_947369235.1. Classification (NCBI taxonomy): domain Eukaryota; kingdom Metazoa; phylum Arthropoda; class Insecta; order Lepidoptera; family Crambidae; genus Udea; species Udea olivalis. The sequence goes on from OX376351.1 coordinate 14,749,510, forward strand.
TAAATCTAGGTTTTTTTGGTATTTCCGAGAACATCTAACTAGCGACTGCTAGTGATTTTGGTATATTTATAACCGTGTGATTATGCGAAATTATGCCACCAGTTTATGTTGATTTGTATGCGTGCTTTTAGTCATTCATCGAACATGACTTGCATATGAATTACTGTTAATTCGGAGAATATCAGCTAAGCTGCTTTAAGTAAATCGTCCTAGGCTGTATTGTATAAAAATAATTGCTTAGTTGTCTTAGGATTTAAAATTCGATAAAAGAAGCCTTTTTTAGATATCAGGAAATTTTAATGAATGCAAGTATTATGGTGCAAAATATTGGCGAAACCAAATCAAATGTTCTCAAAAACAAAATGGCTCTCTGTAGATTTCAATATCAGTAACTTTTTTTAACTATTTTATCTGTAATCTTTATTAATGCAATGTAATAAAATATAAATCATGTAATGAACGGCCTCTGCCAACTACATTCTTGAATAAATACCATGACCTTTATTCATGGGCTCATCATTAACTGTGCCATGTCCGTTGACATCATGTTTTAACGCCTCGGCGGCGAGTGGAATACTCTGCCGGATTCTTGGAGTTTTGGGTCTAATTTCAAGTTCAGGATTTTTTGACTGAAGGTAACAGAGAGTATGTTAAAAGTTATGCAACACAAAACGTTATTCTGAAATGACTTCAAATCGAGTGACTCGAAGCAGCAATCAAATTCAACATGTTTTAATTACAAGAACAATAAGACCTAAGGCCCTAGCTAGGAGCAACATGCTTCTTTTGTTTTCACATATCAATTCAAAAATGTATGGTAATGACATCAAATGTCATTTCGATTACCGAGTGCTAATGTACACTTTTCAATTGCCTCCCTTATCTGCAAGTAGCCCTGAATGGGTAAGTAATCCTTTATTGGCCAATTTCATCAAAAATCACGCGACAGATAGATAGACTTACTCGGCCAGCGTTCTTCAGGACTCCGCTCTCCTGGGCAGCGATGCCGTTGCTGGTCTCGAAAGCGTAGTTGTATTTGTCGGGGAACACGTCAGCCTCTTGTCTGAGGACCTGGGCGTCGGCGTCAGCGCTCTTCACCAGATGGGAGACATCGGCGGCGGCGAGGGCCACGAGGGCGAGGACGGCGATGAAGGATTTCTGGGAGAAGACAGGAGATTGTTATTTATGATATTTCTCATTGCTGGATGAACGGCTTTAAGCTTATATTTTTTTGCATCGTTTGATAGCTTTTTATAGCACTTATCTTGTTTACGACGTTCAACAAAAGCGGGTAAAATATATAGGATTGGTTTAAATTCATTCATATGCTAAGGGAAATGCAGAAAAGAGAAACGTACTCGTAAATGCTATTTTTTACTCAGCTGAACCATTATTACTAAAAATTCGAAAATGAACGAAGCCCCAGTTGGGTGCACAAGCAACATACAAATGTTATAAATAGATGAAACGATCATTAGCATTATCATTGAAACTAGTAGCGCTGGTAGAAAGTCAATTACTACAAATTATTACAAGGCCGATCTTTAATTATTACACAATTAATTATCTTCTTCATTAATCGAACTTACGGGGCTTTTTAAGAATTCAATTAGACTTAAAATTTTAAACACTAGTAATTAAATAAAAAATATAATGATATGCTTTATCAAATTGAGGACACCAGATTATTACATAAAAACAATAAAAAAGTCCGTAAACTTGATTATCCAAGAGTGTCTTTATACTCCTTAAAAATCTGAACAATGCGTAATCCAATCAAAGATGGCGTAGATAATAGATAATAAAACTAATGAGAACACTATTGAAAACGTGCAACTTTTTGCCTCGCCTAAAAGCGTGCGATTTTTGTCTACTCATAAATGATATCGCAATGATGAACGGTCACTTTACAAGATGGCGTAACTCACCATATTGATAGTGTCAAAGGTAACAGACGATGTGTGACTGTGCTCTTGGAGTAGACGAGGCTCGTTTTATACTCGCGGACGATTCGCCGGAGTTATCAGCATTTACATTATTTTGCAACAAAGAAGCTCTGATATTCAATATGATTTGTTTATAACAAGGTTAACTCGTTCGAGGGCATTTTTCTAAGGCATTTTGGACATCCGTCTCTTTGGATTTGATTAGTGAGTGCCTATAGATAATTAAGGTATTCTTATTTCGGCATCATAAAATTTGCTAAATCTTTAACCTTTTTAATTTTAGTCTAACATATTTTGTAGCTTCTATTCAAAAAATACTATATAATATAATATAAATATGTGCCAACTATGGTTTAACCTACTACTCAATTTAAAAACTAAATAATTGTATATTCAGGTCTAACTGTTCACCCACATTAGGTAATAAATAATAGGGTTTAATTTTTCAAAAGCTTTTGGCAGCAAATTTGCTCGCCAATTTTTTTTATTTTTGAGGTCCTCACTAGAAACAAACTTTGAATGCTGTTAGAAAGAACTTACAGTCCATTAGGTAAAACAGTCACATAAATAAGATCGATTTAATTTCTATAAATAAGATATCGACCTAAAAACCTACCAAAATACCTCTTGAGTGTTTGCAGGACGAAAGGATTGCATAAGATGCAATCAATTACCTTTAACAGAACATTATTCTTATAAAACATGGGAGCATGATCCGAGACAACTCGCCATAAGACAGCGAACATTCTTTAGCCATGTTAATCATTTAAAATGGTTAAGGATGTCAAGGAAGCAATTACTGTAGCGCATCTCCTTAGGTATGCTGTCCATTATTACCAAAATCTTGACGTGCGATTATCAATCAATAATAAATTGCTTCCGCGCCCACTTTCTCACTTTAATCGGCGTTTAACCCTGAAATGCGCCGTGTTGCAGATATGCAACTTTATGCGATATAAATAATTAACACTTATTAATAACATTTTAGATATATTAACTTGTCAATATCTTTTAATAATCGGATCGAGAGCGTCGTGGCCTAGGTGTTCAGCACCCCAACTTACTCGTAGATCGTGGATCGTGTGGCCCGAGTTCAAAACTGGCCATAACCACATATTCGTGTTGCTCACCACCTACCACCATGTTGGGTTCAAATACTATTGGTGAAGAGTGAGCTTATGAGTTTTCCGTTCACCATGACGACACAGTCACTTGCCTCTGATTACCCCGTTTGGGATATACAACACACATACATACCATCTCGACTATTCGTGATGGTATGTATGTGTGTATGTATTAAAACAAATAATCGTCTGTCAAAAACAGCTTCATGTCTCTTATGGAAACTTTACTGCTATTCGGTCTAAATACTAATTTGATTAATGACTTAATTATATAAAGTACTTAGCACAACCGACTTAAAATAGTGGTCCATGTTTTGACATTCAGAATGTAGGTAACAGGTCTAGGCGATGGCAAAAAGTTACATAGAGCAGTGCTCGTAAACGCGATTGCGTATAGCATAGGCAGTGTACCTATGTACCTACCTAGTGTTTCTATGTTCGTGAATATAACAAAGTCTGAAGACAGACCGGAGAGATGGTTTTTCCTCGCTCAGTGGCTAAACTTGGCATAGAAACGGTGCCTCTATTCTTGCTGCCTTGACACATTCTCGGGAATTGGTAAAAAAAAAAATTAACAGTCTTGCTGAGCTCCCTGACGTTATTCAGACGGTAAACGCTGATTTAAATCAAATCTCCAACTGAAGCACCTCGTTTGGACTCAAAGTAAACCCGTCTAAAACATAGGCAATTATTATTGGCTATAGTTAATTGGAACACATTGCCCCCAATTTTATTTGACGGTGTCCCAATCCAATTTAGTGAATTTGTGAGGAACTTGGGAGTTTACATAGATAGTTCTTTGACCTGGAAAACACAGATAGGCGAGGTTAGCAGGAAAATGTTTGCTGTTGCAAGTTCCTTAAGTAGACTACGTAGTTTCCTTCCGATACCCACCAAAATTGCGCTTGTTCAGGCATTACTTTTCCCGATTCTAGATTATGCAGACTGCTGCTATTCAGATCTCAATGAAAATCTACTTAATAAGCTCGAGCGACTCCAAAATTTCTGCATACGCATCATCTTTGGCCTGTGGAAATACGACCATGTCTCCGAGTATCGAGCCCAGCTCAACTGGCTTCCGATAGGTCTTCGCCGTAACTCCCATATTCTCTCTTTATTGTATACTGTATTATTTAATACTTCGGTTTCGGTCTTGGATCCATACGAGATCGTTGACCCGGCCCCAGGAGAGGTAGAGTGACCTTGTCTATCTTTCACTGGGGTAATTCTTATCCGGCGCGTCCACGTCGCTGGGCTGGACACAACTCTCTTCAGTAGGCCGGAGTGAGACGGTGACCAAGTTCGGATAGGGACCCAGCTCTATGGGGTATATCATAAAACCCTTGCTCAGGGTTACGGGTGAAGTCCTTAACGACAGATTGGGCGGAGACAGCATGTGTCGGAACGGCTAAACTGGCGGAGGAGGCGAGCCACAGGGGCGTAGTACCTGGACCCTGGTGGAGGGCAGCGGTAGTAGCGTTAGGTTAGTTTATTGTAGGGTCAAAATTATTTCTCTGGTATCTGCTTGTTAATATTAATACTATTATATTTAATGTATCTAAATATCTTCAAATAAAAAAGTAAGTTTATTTTAAATAAGTTTGTTATTAAATTTACATATTTCTCTTATAGTTTCTGTTATATTTGTGCACATACTTGCCTCTCGTTTACCATTTTTCCTCTACCCGTGGGTTGCCTGGAAGAGATCGCTATTAGCGATAAGGCCGCCTAAATTGTGCATTGTTTTAAATGTAATACTTAGCTCTAAGTCACTTTTGGTTTTTGTCCACTAAAGAATATATCTATCTATCTATCTAACTGGGGAGAAAAAATACTTACCCTTTTTAGTCATAGTCATAGTCATATCATTTTATTTTATTTCTTTCTGGTCATTCATCGTTGCTTTTTATGAGTTAATAATTTATTTTTTCACGTTGAGTGCTAGAGCTTCTAGAACATTTTACTATTTTTTTAAAATAAATCTATTTTTTTTTAATTAAATTTTTCTGAATAAAGATTTTTTGCTGTCTTATTTCATGTATGATTTTTTTTTGATAAGCCTGTTGGAGATTTTTGCTTCAATAACATTCTGGGTTAAACGCTAATGTTCACGCGCGTCGTGTAGTGAAGTCACCTGTCACAGCGCGATTGTTGACACTTTGTCTCTGATCCGTTTATTTACCATATTTTTATTTATTTCTCATCGTCGCATTTAACGTCAGTCACCGATCATAATCATAATCATTCTTTATTTGCACTATACACATATAAAGTTATACAAATGTAAAAACGAAAATGTACATAGACCCTAAGGGTGTTGCAAAGACACTTACAAAAACTCAAATTGAAATATAAATCTCAAAAAGCCCAATGAATATAATAAGTCATGGGCAATTTGATTACTGCGCAGTATTAATACGAACCGGTCCTTATGAAAATGACCAAGTGCATCGTGCAGTATTTAAAAAAAAAACATAGCTGTAGAACTTATAATCCCGAAATTAAAGTTAAGCAAATTGAAAAAAATTAAATCTCTGTAAAATATACAATAATAAGTTGAGGGCTCTTATTTTTTGTTTTTTGTAGATTAATTTAAGTGCGTTAGCTGGGGGTGGATCGACAACGTTTCCTTTTTTTAACATTTTCCTGATTATTTCATTGAATTGAAATAAAACTTAAATTTTTGCTCTATTATTGTGTGCATAATTATATTTAAAAACATATTAAGTGGTCTAAAATTAGGCAGTCCAAACCGTTCTTTTTTAAAAATTGATAAGACACTTAAAAAGTTAAAGTTATGAAATTCAAAGGTGCATTCAATAATAGAGAGATATTTTATACTTAATTTGAATTCAGCTAAATAATCACGAATACCTTAAAAATGCGATGTTTACTATCTACCCCAAACGAAAAAAGCAAACCCTTTAATCCTAGTTTACAGCCTTTCAGTCTGTTACACTACGAACGGGTCAGATTGTATATTGAGAACAAGACAACACACCACTTGTCATGGTCTCGAAGTAGGGATAAATATATCTGTGTACAAGGTACCAGACAAATAATTAAGCCAGAGGCGTCTCCCAGCAAACACAGATCCGAGTCAATTCAGAAAAGATCGTTTCCTGAAATTAATCGACCGGGAATCGCACCCGGGATACTGCGTAAGTTAAGGTGCGAAACCGTGCTACAGCGCAATACGCCAATCGTGATGTCAACAATGAAGAATCATTTAGAGGAACTCTGAAAAGCTAAGCTCTTACTAAAAACCTACATTACGCAAGCTTTTTATATAACCACTTCTTAATTCTCACTATCCATTTTTCCCCGCCCACGACGTGTAGCATTTGTTTGCAATTTTAATAATAAATTTGCACGCCTACACGTTCAATAACATGACCGCTCCCTAAGTTAGCGCTTCCAAAGTTCATCTAGATAGCGAAACAGTTTTACGTAATTTAAATTAATGTTTGAATACATCAGTGAATTATTTGAACTTTGTCGCTACCGTTCGATATCTATTTCTGTAGTTTATTTGATCAGGAACATGTTTTGGGTTATCTGGATTAGTTCAGATATAAAAACGTCTTCAACCAGTAGTTTAATTGATTGGGTATCAAGATGATTTTATGTAGAGCTGGTGATTATAGGAGCAACACCTCTTAAGTGGCTTCCCTATTAAAGATTTATAAGCTCAACCATGAATTTTTATTATTCCTCATAACTTTTTCTGGTGGCGAATAAGCAGCATCAGACTGAAAGTAAGCCGTACTGCAGTTTTTATACAACTTTTACACTAAAGGTATTACTTGCACTTTGCTGAAACTACTCGTACTTATTTAGATTCTAAAAGGGAATTTCTGTAACAATTCGTACTCAGCTGATCGAACACCCTTTCATTTATTGTAACCCACAAATTCTACAAACTTCATTTTTAACCTGAATTTAGTTTACTTTCATCAACATTATTCGTCAGAAAGGCGTCCTGTGGTCGGTATTCAGTTTTACAGAAAAGGAGAATCGCATAGCTCATTCACCACGAGGGGTTCTAAACATATATATATTTTTTTTCGAAAATAGGGTGAACGTTTGTGTAGTACATCCCTCAAGTGACAATATACAGTAATCCTAGACAAGCTCTTCCTCAGTCTTGGATTTTAGTATTTTATTTTAACTAGGTATTGGTTGATAAGGAAACAAATGCAAAAATCACACCATTACATCTTCACAGTTACAACTAGTTAAATAATAGAGTAGTCCGAATTTGCAATTACACAACGGTAAGCAATAAATGCTAATACCACTGACCTCTAAGCAAGTATGAGTGCTTATCGCTTATTGCGTAGGTCAAGTTTTTTTTTATCTGAGGCCTTATTACAATCCCTTATAACTTTTCAAGTTCATTCTGTAATCTGAGCGTAGCGAGCAATTCTGTAATATGATCTTTCATTACCAGCCAGTCAGCGAATACCAGACACTAACGCATCCTTTGGCCTGGATATTTATTGACGAAATTGCTTGCTACTCTCAGTTCAGTAAATAAACTTGACTGGCTCTATGTGTTTGCTTGGTTTGTCTGAATTGAAGAAAAGAGGTTATTAAAAAACAGGTGTGATTTAGATTGAAATAAATGAGTTGAATTGAAACCAGAGACTTTTGCCGTAAAAGATACAAACTGCCAAAATAAGTTGTTTCCCCCTAGTTCTAAAAATGTCTCCCTTCCATTCAGCAGGCTTCCAACATGCCCATTACCTCTTCAGTTTACGTGAACCCTTCCGATTTCATTCTCTACCAGAACTATTTTATTAGTTTTGGATCAAATTATTAGCCTCCTGATTTTTTTAAAATTTTTGCACAAAACCTTTTATTACCTTGATTTTTTAGCATTTTACAATGCTTGTTTATATCTGAAGATAGAAAACTACCAAAAATCTAGTTTCGGACCTCAAAAGACCTTCAGATCGTCGAAATTCGAATATATAGTTAGGTAATATCTAACCATATATTCGAATTTCTATAAATTTATTATATCCATATGTAAAACCTTTTTTCAGTTTCCCATTCATGACTGCTTGCGATCGCCAAAATGTTCATTTGTATTTAATTACAACAGGCAGCTTTTTTAAAGCTTTTCGGTCTCACACCGATTGTAAGTTATATATCCATCACCAGTCAGACGATCACAATCGACCGTGGATTAAATTTGTCTTAACTGGTTCCCTAAATATTCGTAAATCAGGTTAGTAGGCAGATATTTGGAATTTTTGTGACTAGTTTTTCTTTTAAGTCTTTGCGAGTATAGTTTAAGCATTCAGTTATGTAAAAAAATATTGAAATTAACATCATAATCTCAGAGACCTGCTTAAAAAATATTGTGTAAAAATTAATAATAAATATTAATTAAGCATCAATGAACACTGAGTTATAGTATCCTCAACCACTTGATTTGATTTAATGTCTTTGGAACAGCCTGTCGTATTTAATTTTTTCTGCTACGAGTATCTGACCATTAACGCCATGTGTCTGGCTTTATTATTATTACATTGAATATGTACAAGGAAATGATTAGGTAATTAAAAAATAATATAATCTGAGGTTGGAATAACCATTATCAGTTGATAATGCATGATAAGACCAGAGTATCTTCCATCTATCCGGACAGAGTCAAGGGTAGGGGCTAGTAAAACTCACATTTTGAACTTTAAAGTATGGGCAGTTGGAATAATTATTATACTTACGCTTTTTATAAAACTGCTGATAGGCATTCAGATTTTAAAAAAACAATCACTGTTTGCCACAGCTTTGCCGCAAAGTTGAAGAGCTCTTCACGAAGCTTTCAAAAATAAGCAGGCTACTAACTTTGACATTGTCGTGGCCTAGGAGTTAAGCACCTCGGATCGTGGATCGTATGGGCCCGAGTTCAAATCTGGCCAGAACCATCTTAGTGTTCATTGTTAAATTTCCGGACTCACCGCTGATGCGAAACATCGATTAAAAACCAAAACCCGGATAACGGCAAAAGGCTCACCAACTACCACGTTGGGTTCTAATACCATTGGGCTTCTGAGTGTTCCGTTCACCATGACGGCAGCAGTCACGTGCCTCTTACTACGATCGATTTATGTATGTATATGTTACCGGCAATGTGTATGCATTGTATACAATGCCTAGACACTGTATACAATGCCTAAAACGTTCAGGCAATGTATGAAATATTATCTATTTTATACTTTGCCTAGGCATTGTAGTAATATATACGATGCCGGATGCGCAGCCGGCTGTGTGTCAAAGAGTTAACTAAAAATAAAGTTCACTGTCAGAATCGTCCTTCGACATACATTTTGGGTAGGAAAGATAAATCGATTCGTATATTTTTATTATCAAAATGTCTTTTGTTATTTAAAACGGAAAAAAGGAGAATGAGGGCAGTTCGTATAAGGCTGGTTCATGTCAATCTAACATGCTCGTCGCTTCGCTCATCGCAACCTAATAAACCCACGGGTTGCAGAGTGAAACACTTCCTGTTTTGAATGGTTATCTGTAGGTAAAATTGATCTCGCAATATAGCTATCCTAGTACTAAAAACTCTATACAAGTTATACTTAGAACTAAGTTAAATTCGACGAGAGCGACAAAAGGTTTGAAAAGATTTGCAATGCTTTGATAGTACTAATCTTAACCACCAATTTGTTTTGACCGTCGTAAAAGTAAGATGTTGTTCATGAATAAGACAAGTACTATATTGCACAGACAAACTATTTCAGAAGAGCTTTCTGTTGATTATGGGACAGCAGCTGCAATCGCGAAGAATATTGTTGAGTTTTAACAAGAAAAGTGTGAGTTTCGTTTTCCTTCGTAGAAAAGTGTGGATTTGGTAGCAATAGGATGATGCGATGGAACTGTTGTGAATTATTATGATTTATCTTCTGGGCGACAGAGAAGGCAGCACAGCCTTCAAAGGCAATAAAATACAGCAACGTCTGTCAGAGAAATTTCAAGCGGCCTTCATGATTCCACAGGTGAGAATTTTCAACAAATTGAAAAGTATTCTATCTTTGCCACAATGAAGTAGTAGAAAGGTGCCTAAAGCTTGTACCTGTAACAGATGCTTACCGGTAACAAGTGATGGTCTCGTTCTTTTACCAGAATAAAATCCAGGCAAGACACACCACATTTAAATACCAAATCTCAGCGTTTTAGCCAAAAAGGAGATGATGAGGGTTATTCACGATTTTGAAATATGATAATTAAATACGTGCTTATCATATTTTCTAGTTAGTTTAAGTTTTAGTTGGTATTTTAGTTACATATTTTGCACAATACTTACCAAAATCATTTTTTTTAAAACTTCAAGCTTATCGCGCCACCTCAATTTTATTAAAGCTGCTGAAATTTCATATAGGTACTTCTTTGAATATACATTGACTTGTACGGGAACTTAAAGATAAAAAAACAAATTTTCGTTCCACCCTAATAAACATGTATGTACTTACTAACTTCCACATTTTCAGAATAAAATTTAAAAATGTGTAATATTTTGCAGTTAAATAACAATAACATTCCGCAAAAGAACTAAATTCATCTCTTCAGCTCGTCACGAGTCAGACTCTAATAGAAGAGCTTTTGTTTATGCATATTACTCGACAATACCTAATCTATCTCAGTAAAAAAAATTACTCGAATGGATTAGCTTTTGGCCTTGATATTTACAAAGAAAATGTACGGACAAAACCTACTGTATTATACATATTTACTCAAATAAATAAGCTTTTGTCGAGATATTTTCGAACATTACGTACGAACAAAACCTAGTCGAGTAGAGGCACGGCCCCAAATTTGTTTATCGCGAATGCGAATGGTCGGCGCCGACTTGTTCGTTTGTTCGCTCGTTAACTTCTGTTAAGATCCTATGATCTTAACAGAAGTGAACGAGCGAAAATTAACTGCGATAAATGCACTGTAAATAACCTCAAAACAACGCAAAACAGCGGCAACTAAATACTACAGTGCATTTATAATACGAAAATCATGATAAAAACCGTTTTAAATGATATTTTGGGCGATAATATCTGCTATTTAAAGTGGGATGAGAAGAGTCACGATAATTTTCATGCACAAGTACAGTGTAAACTTACAAATGATGACACTTGCAACGAAAAAAGTGACTAATTTATTACATCTTTTTCTCGTAGTAAAAATACTAATTGGATTGTCAACAATATTACAATAATAACAATTGCCATGCAACTATCAACCTATTATTAAAGAATCCCCATACATTTGAACGATTTCTATTGTAGAAATCGTCGTGGCGTGTTGCTCTTGGCTAGACCCGCTGTACTAGAATAGATTAGGGTTTCGTTAAGTTTTTGTGAACAAAAGCTAAGCAAGTTCAGTTTGCATTTTCACTCTAATAGTATAGCCTTTGTAAACTCGCGACCTGGCACTGGGTGCTGGACGGAAGGAAGAGTTTCTTGGGGGAGGGCTATGTCCAGCTGTGGACTTCCAACGGCTGACGATGATTAACACATCACACTATTATATTAGTTGCACATTCAGATCAAGTCATACAGATTATAAATACGAAGCAACTTAAAAAAGAGTTCATCTGGGCATAGCACTAGCGTCACTGTTCAGAAATCCAAAGCCCATACGTCAATGCAGTCAACGAGGGTGCTAGCGGCAGTCATCGGTGTAAACTTATGGTAAACTGCAGTACGTCTACCACGAGTTGCCACTTAAAATTTACGTTATCGTTCGTGTAAAAAAATGTATTGGGATATGACATGACATGACAATGTCAAATCCTTGCCACTTTGAGCAACTCGTGGTAGACGTACTGCACGTTTACCACGAGTTGCAACTTTAAGTTTACGTTATCGTTCGCGTAAAAGAACTGTATTGGGTTGACACATGACATTACATGACAATGCGAAATCCCAATACATTTTTTTACGCGAACAATAATATTAATTTAAAGTGGCAACGCGTGGTGGACGTACTGATTGCAAGGGTGTCACGTTTTTGCGAGCCTGAGTAAGCTATTACGAATTCAGACTATACCGAATGTCTAAACCTGATGTACACATACGTTGAACTTTAGCCACCTAGAGGTCATATTATGTCACGGTTGATCTATCGTACCGTACCATACATAGGTACACTACAGATAAATTATAAATATCGAAAGAGTTGACATTTAAAAACTACTAATGTGTGTGTTTATCCTTTCACGGGATTTATGTGAATAACGTCCTTGATCGACGATTATAATGCTAAATGTTTAGTATTTTTATGTGTTACTAGGCCTATTGGTGATGACCTTGAAGTAATTTTTAGGTATGATTGTGTGGGCAGTACCGGGCACACAAGTTGAAGATTATAACTTGTTTCGGCCTGTAGTTAAGGACTATTTATAAGCCTCATATTAGGATCCAAAAAAGTTAAAATAATTAATATCAAGTGAGTAACAAGTGACGGTAATAGTTCATTAAACTTTATTAATAAACGACGTAACCATGTACTAGAAAGATTTGTTTGGGTCGAGTGGTTAGAGCTGCCTTCCGGATTGATGAAGACGCGCGTTCGATTCCAAGCGCCGAAATTCAAATTTTTCTAGTTTTAGTAAAGGGTTAAAATGGGTATAATGAATTCAAAGACAAAGCATACTGAAAATCTTCAACATATATTAATCTAAATGCGTGTGGTGAGCAGGTGGTTTATTCAACCAAGGGCAGCGAAGGGTGAGGCTACGGCTTTCGCGGCCTGGACTGTGGCCTGGGCGGGGTGGGCGGCGATGTAAGCGAGAGACCGAACGATGGCTTCAGGCACGGCGGGGGCGACGGGCAGATGGGCTCCCTAAAGAGCAACAAAATATTAGAATTTCACTTAGAAATCATTGTACCTAGATTCTAGTACAAATTATACAGCACAGTATGAGTCTGATACAGTTCGCCTAAAGAGCAAAATTCATTGTCACTTCAAGTCATTGTTATACTTGTATTTTAATCATTGATGACTGCACTATCTGCATTTTTAATGTCGTGATAAGCAAGTTTGTGATTTTAGTTGTTTCTGAAGTCTACGAATACGTGAAACACCCGAAAGTTTAAATGTTACTAGTCAATGAGATGAATAATGGTGCACGTCAGATCTACTAATTATCAATATTATGACGATATGGTTTTTCATTAAGTGTAGATATTTACATCAAGCTGATTTACGGATAGAAGCAGCCACTTTGCTTTTCTGGAAATTATACAAATTGTAGCACATTTTTAACCAACTTTATAAAATTTAGTTTACCTGGGGCTGGTATCCGTTCTCATCGGCGACGTAGGTCAGCTGGACGGGGGTGCCGTCGGGGCTGGTGTAACTGTAAGCTCCCTTAACTTCCAGAGAAGGGTATTCCTGTAATGATGAGAAGATATTTGTTAGAAACCACAATGTTCCTCAAAATATGAATAAGAAGAGTAAAATCCTGTATACTAATACTATTAAAGGGAAAAATTTTTTCGTTTGCATAGAATAGGCTACGTGGGTAACAAATGTCTGGCCATGCCGCCCCTGCCAGGTACCGGTAGAAGATGTCGACCCAAGAAGCGGTAGCTCGACGTCGTTAAGGGTGACATGCGTGCCAACAAACTCACCACTGAGGATGCACAAGATTGCGCGAAGTGGGCCAAGAAAATAAGAAAGGCGGACCAGTGTGGGTTCACAACCGGGATAGACTGCACGGATGATGATGATGATTGTTCCTCAAAATATGAATAAGAAGAGTAAAATCCTCTATACTAATACAGGGAAAGTTTTTTTTTGCATTGAATAGGCTTCGAAACTACTGGACTAATTTTAAAAATTATATCACTAATATAAAGCTACTCCAGAGAGAGTAGCACAGGCTATATTTTAACGGGAGAAATAGTTTATGCGGGCGAAGCCGCTGACGGACAGCAATTAAAAAGTACATACATCATTAATTATATATTTAGTTTTTGATTAAAAACTAAAAGAACCTATTGCCTAGATATCTATAGTCTTTAATGGAGCTTAGGAGTGCCGGAAGAAACACATAAGATTCGATTCCCACACTAAAATGAATTGTGGTTGGTAGGGAAACACAAATTGACACACAGATCTCGGCGTTCATGATAGAGTCAGCATCTCGCAAAGCACCTAAGTACCACTACAGATTAATGCATTAAAATTATCATAAGGATAACTAGCTTCTTTAAAGCTGTCGAATTATCTGTTCTGAAGAAGTACACACTGAGGTAAGGTTATCCGATTGTGAGAAAATGTCCACAAGAGAAGATTTACAATAATAGTAAGAGTTGCGCCAGATAACACACAACTTGTCATGGCCTCGAAGTAAGGATGAATGAATTTGTGTTACGAGGTACCAGACAGGGAATTAAGCCAGGGGCGTCTCCCAGCATACCCAGAATTGACCCGCCCGGAAAGTGAACCCGGGATACCAAGCAAGTCAAGGAAGACGAGAACGCACTACGCCAATCGTATCCGTGAGGTCCTTTTTTAGTACTTTTAAGTGCTATGTGCCAGGAATGGTTCTGCTGTCGTTTAGCACGTGCTCAAGGCATGACAAAGCAAGCCAGATTAGACAAGGTTGTCTTCAACAACCGGACTTAATTTAAATAAGTTCAAAAGTCATTTCATCAATATTAACATAATACGCGTCTCCGAATTGTATGCTCGCGGCTGCGTCCTTGACATTTCTGACTAAGTAGATGTTATTTAATTGCTTGCTAGCTCTTTAATACAAGTTTTGGGGTCTCAGGTTCATCTGCCAGGTGAGGCAATGTATATCTGTTTTTTGGAACTGAGCCCAGGTCAATTTTAGCAGAGTTATGAAAGCTTTTATTTTTGGGAATCCTCCATTAATTAAAACAATATACAGAAGTAAAAAGGTTTTTTTTAGGGTAGACTTTGTGGTGAAAGTACAATGAACATTAATACTTTTAAGATTTATGCCGAATTATTATATAGCAGCTGTCACATTTAATTGTTCTCATTTCAAGTAAAGTAACTTTAGAATTTATGAGGCTTTTGCTTGAATAAATTATTTTGTCTTGCATCAAACTATATTGTCGATGTAAAACCCTAAAAAAGCAGGGGTTTTTATCCGAACACATCTTAACTATCACCCTAACTCTACCAAATCAAAAATGTTACATAATCCCTTCATATTAGGTATATGAGTACGTTGTGGCGGAAGGGGTTTTCAATTTTGCCAGGTTATACTCAGGTATGTTATCGTCATGACAACGTCAAATGCAAATTAGCACCCCTGCTTCTTATTTCTAATGTTATAATGAATGAAGTCTTCTTATAGCTAAAAAAATTATCTAACAGCACGGGGTGAATGATATTTATTTCTTTATTTCAAGTCATAAAACCTGTGATTTGCTTGCGATGTTTGGTTCATCATAATATACAACCGGTTATAAGGTCATAGGCCCTTAACCTTGCCACTAAATATGTTGAAGGTGTGATTCCATTGATGTTACATAATGAAATCGACACATGCAATGTAAAGGTCTATCGCAATTATTTAAGTCTGTGATTATTACCTATCTAAGAATGTTATTGTTTATAGATCTTAATAAACTTTTTCCAGTTTAATTTTTTTTTCATCTATTTTAGTTTGATTATAGACTACGTACTCCAAAAGTACGAGATTTGCTTAGTTTGTATTCAAATTATCTTGGTGTATCCGTTCTAGATATTAGTTACCAAGTATTTCAATAGTATTATGATTGTGTAAAAAATATGAAGTTGTGGTCAATTGCGTCCAAAAAATAGAACTAAGGCATTATTATAAATTAACTTTAATTGATGCTTGAAACAAATAAGTGAAACCGAAATTCAAGATCCTATGTTCGAATTTTTCTAGTTTTCTATCTTTCGATTAGTAAAACCAATTTGTAATTTTAAATATTATTTTCTAGTACCTATTATATTTTTTTGAATGTTAAAAATATATTCTATGGTGCAGCAACCACAAAACAAAAGGCATCATTAAAATCCAAGTTTCACTGTTAGCCACTAGATATAGGTACAAATAAAATCCATTTGCAGATACACATATCACCGAAAAACACAAATTTAAGCAATCGGAAACAGTTTACTTGGCTTCCTATGGCTATCATGCACGGTCATTACGTGGTTCCACCAATTGAGCCTCCGACTCGCATGTTTATTGATTTTTCACGAACCATTAACAAAAGTCAGTAAGGCTGCACAGTGCAGCCGCACTGTCGCGCTAGCGCGAAGATTTGCGTTGTCGCGACACGCCTGGATAGAAAAATTCGTCCTTTCGCAAATCATCTTCGCGAATTTACGAATGCCTTTTGCGCCGCTGTAGGTAAATTTCTGCACATCAATGGGTTTTGTCGCGACAAAGTTCATGCGGTTGGCTACACTTCGCGCGCTTTAGTTGCCTGCGAGGTTTATACGTGTTAATTATGATTGGAGTAAGAGGTTAATAGAATAAAAATATGAATCTGAACCAGTTTTATGGAACCTGCCCAATGAGCCAGGTCAAAAGAAAAAAGTTTCAGATTATGGCGTTTTTTGTTCTACATTGTCGCGATGACGTTTTTCTTGATGTGGCCAAGCACTTCAACATGGAGGAACAGGAATCTCAACTTTCAAGTCTGAGTAGTCTGACCGTAGCATTAATCCTTTTTAACAACTCTCTGTTGATCCCACAGACAGAGGTCTAATTAGATAACCCAAGGCGTATCGTTTCAATGAAAGCCAGGCATGCAACTTTATTGGCTCATTGTGATGTCGTGACAGTTTTTTAAGAATCCGCTATTATTCAATCAATTTTAATAAAGTTTATAGAAAGAGGAATGATATTACATGATTTAGAAAAGTTCGTTGATTCAATTCATGACTCGTCTGGGCATCAAACTCGGGACACCACGCAAGTCAAGGAGTGAAATCGCGATACAACGCACTTCACCAATCGTGTGTCGTCAAGATTAGACGCACGCAAGTGAATCAACAGATGTACGTCTACCAGGAGATTCCGTCACGTAAACTACGATAGTTGTCGCAATTTGTTTGCCATTTTAGTTACGTTACTATTCCCTAGAGGCGCTGTACTGAAATTCCAAACAATACCGTTAACACTGACGCTAGCTATTGTCATCGGTGTAAATGGTAACTCCTGGGGTGTTCACACTTACGGAGTTGGGGTTCTTGACCACACCGGAAGACTGAGCGGAGATGCCGTTGCCAGTCTCGTAGGTGTACTGGTACTGGCCATCGGGCTGGATGTCGTACTCGGAGCGGACGATAGGGGCGCTGACGTCAGCGTTCAGGTGAGCCACGTCGGCACTGGCCAGAGCCACACAAGCGAGGACGATTAGGAATTTCTGGAAAAGGAATTTTAATTTGAAGATATTTTGTGTTCGCATTAATTGTAGCGATGACTCGATTTCAGTGATGGAGGCCTTTGCCTGATAATTATGCTCATTAGCTCTCGTATTCACAAAAACTTTATCAATTTTTTCTTATTTCCGTTATTGCACTTCAGTTGTTGCACTTACTTTAGTTATTTATTGTAACTTTTTTTTATAGTGCCCATCAAGATGACCTCACTCCACCTAATGGAGAGCAGTCGTGAGGTCCAGATAAGAGGATGACAAGCACAATAATGCAAAGCAATTACTGAGCTGGCTAAACTCACCTTGAAGACCTGCCCTGGCACCGGAAAGTGCAGTGCTGATCCCGGAACACGGCCTGCGGGGTTAAGATGCGCGCCTTACGAGAAGAGTAGACAAAAAATCCTCCAGTAAAATTTTGAGATTTCTCGATTTTCTCGACAAAAACGAGAAATAGCGAAATTTGATTGGAGTATTTTTTGTCTAATCTTCTCGTGAGGCGCGCATCTTAGGCCCGCTGACCGAGATAGGTCAGAGTCACTTGGCGGGTTTTACGCAACTGCATGGGGGTAACATCAACCGGCCGACATAATATGTCTCCTACCAGAAGAGCAGATGGTCTGCTGCAGGGCTCCCTTAGTCGCCTCTTACGACAGCCACGGGAAGGAGATGGGGCGGTGGAAAGTATTATTTTAAAGTGCCGCCACCAGCACGGCACAAAAAACTAGTCAAGTTCATTTAATTAGCCGAGCGTAGCGAGCCACTTCGTAATATGATCCTTCATTCCCAGCCAGTCAGCGGCTACCTGGCACTAACCCATGTTCTTGGCTGGCTATTTACTGACGAAATTACTCGCTACCCTCAGTTTGAGGAATTAACTTGACTGGATTTAAGTGATAATAATAAGGCCCCAGGAATATGAATGAAGAACAACCAGATTATTTGTTCAAATCAGTATTATAGTACTGTTTGAGCTTATGTGTTTGGAGTCTCATGGTATGAAAATAAGGAAGTTTCAAAACCAGTTTCAGGTCATCCTGAACAAATAGAAACTAAGTACATTTACTTTCAGAACAAAAACATTTTTAAGAAGTTTAAAAGTTGAACTGTTTGACTTAGAGATGTTTTTTTAGTTTCACTAAACTTTTACTGTTGCTTCTGCAATACTTTTTAATTCTATTACCAAGATTGTTTTTTTTTAAATCAAACTTTTATTCTAAATTAAAATTAAATCATTTGCAATATCCTTACCATGTTGCTGGTTTTCAGATGTGCTAGGCGACAGTCTGATTTCAAAATGGATTTCTCGTCTTTATATACTTATTCATTAGTGTGAATCTTAATCAAGTTTTTGCATAGATTGTCCAAGCTAGTATATTTTAGAATATTAGAGCGATAGGTCATGTGATATTTTTAGGAAGGCATTATTTACTTTTATTTGACAGGTCCATGACATTTCATTGCAAGAATTACATATTTTGTTTTAGGCAGTCACAAAAGTATTTGATATTAAATTTTGATACAAAATTTACCTAAATAACTTAACTTAACCCATTCACTGCCGAATAAAAAAGGCAGAAGGAAATCAATTGTAAAACGCTCCCATGCATGGTGTTGCATTGAACCAGTTAAGGCGTCTCTAGGAGTCCAGTTAACCTTCGGTCAAAAAAGCTGCGAAGGCTCCACCCAGGGTCGTCTTTCACCTAATTGAAGCCCGCAAGTCATGGATGATGGTACTTTTTTGACCTCAGTTGACTAAATTTTGGTGCAATGTATGTCACTTAAATTTGGACCGGTGCCCTCGGGGTTGCGGGGCAGGCCAAGTCCCCAAAGTGCCTTATGGGGAAGAGGAGCTTGGCCACTAAAGGAACACCGACGCAATGGCAGCCCATTGTTAGTGAGGTGTGGTCGCTCTACACATCAGGTGGTAAGAGGCGCCAAAATGCCAATAAATATAGTATTTTTTTGTCTGACGTTACACAATAGCATAGTCAAGGGTATCCTCCAATGGATGCTGGCCGCTTATAGTTGACCGCTCTGGAAATCTGTGGTGGAGCGTGTAGGAACGGACTTATTTTGCCTGCCAGTAATTACCTTAGTCCTCAGCTGTTAGAATATTTGAAAAATACACCGGTACTATTGAATAGAGTAGAACTTTATTTCTCATAAGGATGACTATGATGTAAGTACACCAGCTTATCTAAAAAGGTAATTATTAGGTCCCTACTTAAAATCACTAACTTCTAATACATATAGTTAGTAATGTTTCTAACGTACAGTTCATGTGAACTGTACGTCTACCTACCACGAGTTGCCACTTTAAATTAACGTTATTGTTCGGGTAAAAAAATTGTATAAGGATTTGACATGACATGACATGACAATGTCAAATCCCAATACATTTTTTTATAGGAGACATACAGGAGACCGAATATCCCGCTTTATACATTTTTTTACGATTCCGAGACGAATTCGGACTTACAAGATGTAACTGATGATAACAGTTAGGTTCATACATAATTCAACGCTAGATTAAAACCTAAATACACACACACATACACACACATTATACTTAAAACTTAAATGTTGCATTCTGTGATTCCGTTGATGTTACATTAATACATTTTTTTCTGTTAAGTTGGCCTATTATTTCAGAAGAAGAACAAGTATTCTTAATATAACTATTTATTGCTGTGAACGAGCATAAAGGCGCATTCACATGGGAGCTTTTGGTGAAAAAATATCGTGTGCAACTCTCAATCAGTGATAATTAATGAATTTGTGCGTCATGAAAAAAGCCGCCAAGATCCAACAGCATCCTAGACCACCACGAGCAACCACCCTGGTTGCTCATGTATGCTGATGATATTGCGCTTGCAGATTCCGACAGGGGACGGCTGGTACGACGGGTGAATAAGTGGAAAAATTCACTGGAAAACGGTGGTCTTAAACTTAATGTGGCGAAGACGGAGTACATGGCCTGCAACACCACAGATCCCCAGTCCGTCCGCATAGGCGTTAACGTCGTGGTCGAGCGCACGGACCGTGTCAAATACCTGGGATCTGTGTTAAGCGCGTCCGGGGACATCGACCGCGACGTCAGAGCCCGAATTTCCGCGGCTTGAGCCAAATGGCGTGAGGTGACTGGTGTCATTTGTGACCCCAAAATGCCGATCAAGCTGAAGAGGCAGGTCTATAAAATCATCTTTAGGCCTGTCCTTTTATATGGCAGTGAAACATGGCCGTTACTAAAGCAACACAAGCAGGAGCTGCGCGGCATGGAAAAGAAGATGCGGCGGTGGATGTGTGGAGCCTCACGCAAAGATCGCGTGCGTAACACCCACATCCGCGGCAGCCTTCGTGTTCGTGACATCGCAGACAAGCTGCAGGAGTGCCGCCTCCGTTGGTATGGTCATGTCTCACGGAGATCGGCAAACTACGTGGGTAACAAATGTCTGGCCATGCCTCCCCCGTCAGGTACCGGTAGAAGAGGGCGACCCAAGAAGCGGTGGCTCGACATCGTTAAACGTGACATGCGTGCCAACAGACTCACCACTGAGGATGCACAAGACCGCGCGAAGTGGGCCAATAAAATAAGAAAAGCGGACCCTGGGACCCCACCCACCAGTGTGGGTTCACAACCGGGATAGACCGCACGGATGATGATGATGATGAAAAAAACCAAAATGTGGGTACAAATCAACAAATCCCAGTTCTGGCAACTTATGTTTTTGAATTTTTGTATTAATTTTTGCCTGCCAGTTCACTGAAAATAACATTAAATTTCACTAAATATTAATCGTGGAAATGTATGTACGTGCATAACTTCGGAACGACTGCACCAAATTGATTAATTTGGTTTTCGTATTCGTTTTTAAAAGGACACCATGTCCTTTGAGTGTTTGAAATAAAATTTAAAATAAAACAAACAGAACTTTTATGACATGGCTGTATGGTCCATAGTTTAACGGGAGATAATGGTATCTACAGTTAAAATCGGGCAGAAAGCTAGTGGCAAGTAAATAATGTTTTCCGCAAGACAGTGGCCTAGCCCTAACAACACCGTTCCATTGCAGGGGCACCTTTACGCGTGTTATTTAGCCTTTGTGATATTTTCCTAAAATGCCATAGTTCGGCGAACGTCAACCTGGGATACACGTTTAAAAATCAAGGTCAGTTCAACACAAAGGTTAGTTCCTAAGAAAATATTTTTTTAGGCAAGTAGCAACAAACAACTTTGAATTGGGAATGGGAATTTTTCTAATTATTTTTATATAATTTTTTTTTAATACCTTTTACTATTTAAAGTAACTCATTTGAATATTTTGTTGATCTTGCAGGTTTTTTACCCGATTTGTGGTAAATAAATAATGAGGAAAAAATTACTGATTTACAGCACTTACAGCTGTAACAGAGCTCGCCGTTCATCATGTAGCATCTCACGAGAATGTGAGAACTAGACTTCAGATACAATTCATTTTGCCAAGATCTGAAACCAAGCCCTGAAAGGGTTGGGATTATAGCGAATGGCGATTTTAAGTCCTACCTATCCGTCTGGGCAATGGAAATAAATTAATGTACGTATTATTAAAAATAACTTTGTAGAAAAATATTTTTCATCTGGGGGAATTTAAAATCGGCTATCTGGAAACACCAATAATAGGTACTATGCAGTAGAATCATCTCAACCAATCACGTGAAAGGACGTTTATACGACCCAATGGGTTTCAATTGTGGGATGTCAATTTGATTACCGTCAAGAGTCCAATAAGAACCTTAATGTACTCATTGCGTACGTTGGCAATCTGGGGTCAAAATAATGACCCCAGTTTGCCAACGTATTTCATTTAAAATATCCTAGCTCTTTTGACTTTAAAAATGTAAAATATTTAAATAAGTTATAAAATACAAATACCTCGAAATGGTTGTCGACCTAAGACATGTTCGATTTTTTTTTCCATACCCAATTGATATTTTTGGCCAAAATTCAACCAAGCGAGAGCACTGTCCTTCTGACTTAGTCCAAAATCGTGCAACCAGGATTATTGGAAATTTCAAGCTGACGTGCGGCTGACTACCGCAAAGTCTGAGGACTTCGCCTTCATGCGTGTTCGATATGATGCCCACGGCTCTAATAGTATCAAACCAGGCTACTTTCTATTGCCGCACCACTCGCCGCTGACAGGGACCTCATCCCTACACTCTGGTTTTTGGTTAAAAGGCTAACGCTGTTGACCGCTGATGTCTTTCACAGCTTCAATGGACAAGGGGTGAGCGGAAGGCTCTCAACCCAAATTCCCACACTCCGGATCCACCATCGGTACAATTCGGTTTCAGAAATTCTCCTGCTGATACGTCTTCCTAATACGCTCAATTTGTAGATTATTAGGGCTTATGCCCTGGGCAGGCAATTATTTTTATACAATTAACTTAACTATCCTGGTGGATGCATATGGATAGGCCAAATGTTTGACACGCCCGAGTTAGGTATTCAATTAAGCATGCAGTAGAATTCCTATGACTATAACATAGTTTTATTATTCGAAGCAACCGCTTTTATTTGTTCGGTATTTTACTGGCAGCTTCCAATAAAAATAATATGAATAACAATAAAATTATTCGCGCCTCAGCGGAGAGCTTAAAATGCAAATGAACTGAGATAAAGGCTTTGATAAAGCAACTTAAGTAAAGCGAAAAATAATGCTCATTTCAACAAGGACAGGTACACGATTGTAGTGTTCTTCTAAATAAATAAGAAAGAATACCGGGATTCCTTGGTTTTGACTTATTTTTGAATTTTTGTTTATTTTGGCGTAGCGCGTTTCAAAATAATTGACATTGCAGAACCGTTGCGTTTACCATAGGATCAAGTTCTATTAAGTTTACGATAAGATTATACCATTTCTAGCGATTTCTTTATTATTTAAAACCAACTTATCTAAATAAAAGAAAGTCGTGTTAGTTAGTTACTTAACTTATAACTCAAGAACGGGTGGACCGATTTTTATGATTTTTGTGGTTTTGGATTTGTCTACATCGGGAATAGGATTTGGGAAATTGATGAAAAAAATAAATAAAAGCAAAAACATTTTTCCATCTAAAATGTTCACCGCTATCAAGCATTTGCCAATTACTTTTTATAGAACGAAGTTTGTCGGGGCCGTTAGTTATTATCATAAAAAACTTGTGGTATAACGCTATCAGCTAGAAACTCTTTTGGGTTTGATATTTTGGCGTGTGTGAAAAACCGAAGATGAGATATACGATGAGAGCCGTGTGTTAGAAGATAAAAAATCGTAATAGTGTAGATATGGCATAATACATAGCGATGGATTCCTTTTTTTAGATTGCCCGTCAAGATGATGTCGCTCCACCTGATGGAAAGCGGTTGTGGTGGATATGAGGCTGACAAGCCCAGTCATTCAAACAAATCTCTGGGCTGGCCATCCTCACCTCGAAGCTCTGCAGAAATGCCTTTTCACGCCCCGCTTGAAGAACCCGTGACTGTAAGAGGAAGGAAACACATGTGCTGGAAGGGCGTTCCACGTCTGGATGGCACGACAAAGAAACGAGTCACCAAACCTATTAGTTCGGGCCAACAAATTTGATGCTGAATTGTGTGTGGATCCTTGATCTTTTTTCGCAGACGCTTAATTAGTTACGAGCTAGGTAAATCTCAATATTGGTTTATTTTGTGTCAACACCTATTTTAGTACTTCTTTAACTATCCTCATAGCAAGAAGTGGTAACATTGAAAGATACAAAACAAATACTTCATCTTCGAAGCAAAAAATAAAGGTTTACAGAAGGACCGATCGCACCTTTTTCCAAAACTTGCGTGAACCGCCTAGGGTTAGTACTATATATGCTCTGAATTTTTAATATGAAGCAGGCAGGCCTATTGACAGAACCGGCCAAAAACAAAATTCATCATCTGAAGAATTACACCAAGTTCTTCAAAAACAAAAACACTCGCGACTATGCCGTGTGTGTGTGCGTGATCAGATTGGCGGGTTTGTTTTGAGCGGACTACGAGTATCTGTCAGAGGCGCCGCTCCGCATGTGTAATTTGTGATCGAAGTAACAATAATAATTGTTTGTAAGATAAGTGACTGTAATACAGTATAAAACTCATAATCTAAACTATATTTTTTAGTTGTGTTAAGGTTAGATAATTTTAATGACAGACCTTTTAAAGTTGAAGCATCGTCAGTGACCTTTAACTTAATTAAAATGTCTGGTAATTTTTTTATATTTTCATTTTGTTGTCGATCACAAGGTAAATGAAATCACGAGGTCACTGGTATACTAAATATACTGATAGGCAAGAAAAAGCAGTAATTTGCTTAGACAATATCAGACTACTATAAATACCATCACGTCTATTTCACAAAACGGCAGAGGCAAATGACTGTTGCTGTCCATGGTGAACGGAACATTCAGAAGCCCACTTTTCGCTAATAGTAAGTATTATCAGCATTTATGTTTTTAACCAAATTCCCAGTCAGTTACATAAATGACTAAGTAATGCGACGTTTTTTTGCAAATTTGACTAGACAGGCATTTAATCACAATCACACCTGATGGTAAGTAACGATGTGGTCTATGATCTCACATGTATGCCCTGTAAATACCTGTTAAGTGTTGTCTTAGAAATACCAAGATTGTATTGGTTTGGAAAACACATGCACGGGCAGTGAATTCCATTCCTTTGCTCTTCACATAATGAAAGAATCAGCGAAACTTTTCGTGCATGTGACTGTAATATCCACAACTTGAAAGCAGAAGGCTAATGTCCGTCTAGGATCCCGATGGTGAAAAGGTGCCAGTGGAACTCACTCCCTGTAGTTTCCAAGATCCTTCAGTCCAGCAGTGAGAGCCAGGTCATTACCCTATCATTATCTTCGTCATGAACATTTTGGCAAGTGTTAACAAAAAAAAAAACTTTGCTTTTGTACAAGTTTATTTGTTTCTTACATAAAAAAGTTAACAAGTAAAGCTTAAACATAATCGTTCCAACAACTTGCTCGGAGTTCTTATAGTTTTTTTAAAACTTTATATTTACATCAAAGATTCTGCTCGACATAAGACGGAGGGCAAAAAAATTCCACTCCACACTGATTTGGCAGTGATTTTAAATGAACACCTTTTCTTGCGCCTAAAATTAAACATGAGTGAATTCCTAACGGTATTCTTATTTCTATCGGAATATCAATAGTTTTGTTCGATTTTTAGGAGTCTAGACCTTGGGTTTCTCTTGGTAGGGGTGCGCCTTGTTGAACTCGATGGACTTAATGATGTACTCAGGGATGGCTTGCGTCGGTGGAGGAGTAGGTAAATGAGAACCCTGTTAAATGAAAAAAATGTTATTATTGAAAATTGATGCACTAAACTTGTAGAAAGTAAGTAATTTGTTGTCCTATCCTTTTAACTCATAGATGGGCCTAAAACTTCAAGGTTATTTCCATGCAAACACTTAGATTTGGACAAATTCAGAACAGTTAAATGACGACATGTAAGTTAATTCAATCCAGATTTGATCAAACGTTTTTAAGTTGTTATCGCCGTTAACTTGGACATATATTAATTAATGGAGTTATATATGAGGTCAATGGTAGCATGTGTACTGCACATTGTGCAGGCAATATCACTGGATGCCAAAGATCTTAAACTTGGTGATACTCAAGCGTTCAAAGAAGTTTCTCTACATAGCTGGTCTCTGTCCCTTCAGGCCTTCCTCACCTGAACCTGGTATCCGTTCTCATCAGCGACGTATGAGAAGCTGACGGTCTCGCCCTCTGGGGAAATGTACTGGCTGGAACCCTTCACTTTTAGGGCTGCCTGGTCCTGTAATGAAACATTAGTTTTCATTATTTATAGTGATTTTACAGGGCACTACACTAAATGGCAGTGACGGAAAAAAATCCGGAATAGACAACAATCTAAAGAAGAAAAGCTGCCAACACTTTTTTGAGACCTGAGATCTTGCAGTTATCTTTGGGTAGGGGTAAATATTTTTCACCGGGAGACCTTCAAGCTCATTGGATCACTCCTCTATAAAATATAAGGAGAATAAAAGAATACCTCGCCAAGAGTCTCGACGTATCCCTGAACTTGCGAGTTAATTCCATTACTGCTATCGAATCCGTAGACGAAGCTGCCGTCAGGGTTGTTCTCAAAGTTGTAGTTGCCGACGGAGGCCTCCGCGTCAGGGGTCGCGGCGTATGCGCACGCGGCCAGGCAGAAAGCTACAATCATGAATTTCTAGAAAAAGTGAAGGTAAGTATTAGGGACAGCAGCAGATCAAGATAATTCAAGCAGAACTTGAACTATGGATGGTAGAGCATGTGTAACATGCTTTAATGTTTCTTAGTGCAATCTTAAAAAATATTTAACCCAGACACTGAACAATCGAAATGGAGAATATTTGAGGGTTGTCATTAGGTGGGTATCGAACCCACGGCTTTGCGTTGCACCAACGGGCTGTACCAACAAAAAAAGCCAAGAGTCATCGCATCGTAGTGACATAATGTCATGTACAGCTTTGGTCTTTGCAATTCATCGTCATCACCTTTAACCATAAGACGTCCACCGCTGAGCTATCCTTACTCATAGATTTCAAGGTAGTCTGCATCCACTGGAGTTCATACTAAAAGAGCACTAATTGTGCTCTTTCGGTTTTCAACCTATCTGACATGAAAACTACTTACTTAACCACTACATTTATTCATTTTGCCAATGTTTCTTTGTCTCATTTATGCAATCCGCTGATTGTCAGACTGTATTAAAACCAGCAATCATCAGACATTTATCACTATCATAAATCACAAAGACGTTTTCGATTTTAAGCTGGGGTCAAGGAAGAATTATTAATGATGTCTAGATTTTAAATAATGCTTAGCTTTTATTATTCAAATAATGTATCTAGTATGTATATAATTTAGAGATATATTTTTTATGCATAAAAGTATTTTCATTAAGATAATTTGTGGGAGGAATTTTGTAACACTGATGGAAAATACTTATTCCAATATTTTTTAAATTCAATATCAGTACCTATTGGATATGAAATGGTGTAGCTTTCTTGGACGACTATTTCCTCTAAAATAAATATGTTTTCTCACCATTTTGACTGAACTATTGAAGCTCCAATCTTAGTATACTGTCCAATCGGAAATTCTGTTTCTTTTATAGGTATTATTGTAGAAAATAAAAAGAATACCTACCGCAGATGCAGGACGATTGACATTTTGGCCTTAATAACCACTTTGATTCCGACTAATTGTCATCGTAACGACGCTTTTATTGGTATATTAATAAGCTTATGCATCTAAGGGGGTTATCAAAAATAAAATAAAATTATGTTAAGCAACAATAACTGTTTTTATCAACCGACTTAAAAAAAAAGGAGGAGGTTCTCAATTCGACTGTATGTTTTTTTTTTAAATGTTTGTTACCTCATAACTTTCGACTGGGTGAACCGATTTTGATCGTTCTTTTTTTATTTGAAAGCTGGTGCTTACCGAATGGTCCCATTTTAATTTGGTCTAGTTCTGACATTGGCATCCATGAGAAAACCATATAAGTCTTAAATCTAGATAGACAAAATGCGCGACAAATGGACGACAAATGGAAGAATAACATAATATTACGCCAACCGATTTTGATAATTCTTTATTTATTTGAAAACTGATGGTGCCCGTGTAGTCCCATTTTAATTTGATCCAGTTCTGAAAGTGGCATCCATGGGAAATCCATATAAGTCTTAAATCTAGATAGACAAAATGCACGACAAATGGACGGGTAACTCATTTTCACGCCAACCGATTTGAATGCTTCTTTTTTTATTGGAAAGGATATACTTCAAGGGTAGTTTGATGAGTGTTAGGTTCTGATTATGGGATCCATGACAAAGTAACGGAACTCTTCAATTCTTAGGAGCAATTGGACGATACTTTTTCGATGTATAAAATAAATAAGAACTATTCACTGAAAATCAAGAAATAAACAAAAATTTTAACAAAAAAAAAGTTGTAGTGTTTCCTTGGCTGACACCGACTCCAACAATAACAATAACTGTACCTACATTATATTATCGTATAAGTTTTAGAAGAATACCCAATTATTTCTTTACTTTTTAGTGCTTTGTTTTGGAATAGTTTTTTTTGAAGTTGTTTTTTTTTTTTGTTAAAATGTTTTTGTTCTATCAACTCCCATCAAAAGCAGTGATTACTGTTTAGTAGACTTATGTATTATAACCCAAATTAAATACCGGGGGGTATTTAATTTTTGGGTGTGTAATTATAGTATGAATGGTGGTGATGTACTTAAATAAGAAGCCACGAATACGTGGATGACTTTGCATTACGGGCAATATTATTGTTTGTGTCTTTAGAGCAACAACAGATAGCTTGAAGTGGCAATGGTCAATCCACTCGCTTCAGTATGGATCCCTGCCAATTAGGGGAAATAATTCGTGTAAAAGCGGCTTTTGGCCCAAATGTAGGGAATGGTGGAACTGATGACTTAAATCAATATAGAGCAACATACTCAATGTACTGATGGATGAGGGTGGAGCTAACGGGTTTAGAAGGCGGCGGCTTTTTAAGTTTTTCTCAAATAATCGTATTCAACTTTTAAATAAATTGTGCTTAAATGAGAAGCAGCAAAGTTGAAGAGGATGTTGACTAGATAGTCCACCTTATGTAGATATTACACACGCAATCCCATAGGATTGCCTCCACTAAATATCTACGTGTTCTTTTTGAAACCAGGTCGTGGAAATATGGAGACCAAATGTTTTGCAGTGCGACAACTTCAACAGCTGACATTACCAAGATATTTCTCCTCCTCCACAGCTTCTCCGAATATGATTCCACCACCACCTTTGCGATCTACGGAAAAAGCAAAGCGGGATTTGCTAAGCTGTTCACGGCTAAACCAGAATTGACCCAAAAAATCTCAGACATTTGGGGTGTGGGATGCGATGTGGCTGCCGTGTCTGCGTAACATTCAGCGCATGCACTAACGGAGCCACCATCGAAATCACCATCGACGATGATGTTGATGATGATATTTTAGATATTTAGAAGATAGTTCGAATTTTTTTATCACATAAGTTTATTTTATCACTAATTATTGATCCCAGAGAAAAAGTGAATAGAACTTTTTTTGTAGGAAATTTTATGTAGATTACTTAAGTGATAGATTTTTTGTTGCTAAGGGCCACCTTTTGAGAGTTATTTAAGAATAACTAAAAAAAAGTACCTTTACTCAATTTGTACCCGAACTTTGAGAAAGTGCGCGAGGCACACTCATCGTTTGGGCTCTGTGCGTATTTTCGTGAGGCTAGTGATACACGTTACTGTCAAATATTGGAAAGCTGCTTAAAGTGCAGGTTGGTGCAGCGACTGAGACAGGAGACCGAGACATAGCTCTGGGTCATCGGTAGGTTTGGTACAGGGTATCTCGCGTCTCAGTCTTGGTCTCCGCTCCACCTAAAAGCCTTTTACGAGTACTAGGCCTAACCACTGACATCTGGCAACGTCAATCGAGACTAACTGCGTGCCGTCCGAAGTACCTTCAATTCTTTGCCTTTGAATGCCTTTAACGCGTTCAATGCCACACCGCACACCGGTGCGTTTTAACAATCGATTTCCTATTGTCTTTATTATTCGGCAGTGAATGGGTTAAATCTGAAGACACGATTAGCGTAGTGCGCAGTAGCACGATTCCTCGCCTTAGCTTGCGTGGTGCGGGTTCGATTTCCAGTCGGGACAATTCAGGAAACGTTCTTTCTAAATTGGCTCGGCTCTGGGTGTGCCGGGTGACGCCCTTGGCTTAATTCCGTGTCTGTATATTATATGTGTACCTATATGTATGCAGTGATACGTTTTTGCTATACTATTTTCGCCGTATGATGATATCCCTGACAGTTCATAATTGACAATTATAGTGATGCAACGAATAAAATTTAATCGGTGGTTTTAAAATATCGGATGAGTTGGCAAATGAAATGGAATCGGATTTAACGATTTTAAATTTTTAAATAAATTCTTAGTAAACGGGTTATGGCTAATAAGTTATATAATGAAACGCGGTCTTTCGAAAAGAATAGTAACTAGGTATATTAATTATTTACTGCTAGAACTTGATTCTTGTGAACTGATATCAGAATCGGAATCGTCTTCTACTGTTATTATTATTTGCTGGTCTCTTATTCGGTCAATGTGGATGTATTTGTCCCAGTCCTCCATTATGGTTTGGCGAGTTTTTTCAACGCCCTTTCTCCAATTTTCACCGGTTACATATTGACATGTCTCTTCCAATAATTTCATCATCTTATTTCCTGTAAACGGCTGAGACATGTTGTTTTTGGCATAATTTAATGTTATAATCGAAAACTAATGAATGAATATTTAAAAAAATATGGTGTCCTCGGTAGCCTAGGTACATTGTTTAAACACTAATTAAAGATAATTTCAACTACGTGTGCCCCAAAAATACTCCTAGATTCCTGAAATTAGCATCTTATTTAGTCGAAAAGTAGTTGTTTCATGACAACGATAACCTAGGGCTCTTCAAGTCTCCAATACAATTTTTTACGCGAACGATAACGTAAATTTAGAGAGACAACTCGTGGTAGACGTTCACTTTATACTCGATGTACTAGGTGGCGTGGATTAGCGGGCGAGGAGACGATATTTAATGAAAATATGGCTTAGGG
Organism: Udea olivalis; assembly: GCA_947369235.1. Lineage (NCBI taxonomy): Eukaryota > Metazoa > Arthropoda > Insecta > Lepidoptera > Crambidae > Udea > Udea olivalis. The sequence continues at coordinate 14,780,717 of OX376351.1, forward strand.
AAGATTACTTCTTATAATCATGAACTACGACACTATTATTGACGACACGAATGGCGTAGTGCGCTGTAGCACGGTTTCTCGCCTTTAATTCCGTAGTGTCCCGGGTTCGATCCCCGGTCAGGTCAATTCAGGAAATGATCTTTTCTAAATTGGCCTGGGTCTGGGTGTGCTGGGAGACGCCCCTGGCTTAATTCCTTGTCTGGTACCTCGTAACACAGGGATATTTATCCCTACTTCGAGACCATGACAAGAGGTGTGTTGTCTGGCGCATATTTATTTATTTATTTAATTATTACAATTATAAAGTCATAAGCAATCTATTTTAGTTAAGAAGCTTTGCGCTTATGTACAATAAGCGCAAAGCTTCTTCGGAGTGGATAACTTCTTGTCTTCTGTACCAGTTTCACCATATATTTTTTTTGTTATATGAGAAACGGTAGCTGTCCCGATGTCCAAAGCTGCCGCAACTCGGTCTATTACTCTTCCGATTGGTATTAACGGGCCCCCGTTAGTACGCTCTCACTCGAAGTAGTCCCTCAAACGAATAACTAACTCCCGACTTTGAGCACGAAAAACAGTCTTTTTGGTTTTTTTCGGCATCGTACCAAACAAAAACAACTAAAACGAAAAACTCAACAAAAGTCAAAACAAACAAATACGCAACTCAGACGTAACGCAAACACAAACCGCATACAAGGCAGACGCACTCGTACTGATTTATCTAATTACTTTTTTTTTATTGACTACTTTGTAATAAAATTGGACATTCGGATTAAGATGATTGCTATTGTATTGTATGCCTATGAGGCAGAACACAGTGAGACTCTTTAATATGTATGATCTGAACGTTACTGTTATACCTGTGATTCACAATAAAGTTTATTTGTATTTGTCTCTGACGTGAATCACATGTAGTCATCGATTTTTTGTCGATTCAGTAGTGTCAATACACTATTGAATGGCGTTCCTTTTCACGCATCAGGCGCTGTAAAGATATATTTATTTTAATTTCATTTACTTCATTTATTAACAGTTAACAATTTAAAAGAATGATTAATTTGATAAGTTTCGAAAGGACAATAGTTTTTTAATAGTTTATTAAATTTTCTTTTGCCAGTTTCTTTTTAATTAGTTTGAAATAGTATGCGTGACATGGAACAATGAGAACTGTCAGGCATATCATCTTAGAGTGAAAATAGTTTATGTGAGTTAGCCCATCAAAAACTCAACCCCATGACAGTCGCGATGAAGCTGCATCAAGATTAGCACTCGCTAGCTGTCATACAGGTTTCGCCCCGTAAATTAATACTTATAGTGTCATCCGCGTTGACCGCGTTTTGACGTTTTTGTATGAGATTTCGACACTGAGCGAGCCCCTAGTGATTAGAAATGGAACCAGAAATGGCATACAAATTTCTGAAGTCACTTATCTTAGTTTACGTGGCAAAAACTCATGGTATTAATGCAGCACTGCTTCATCGCGCAGTTATTATTATAAGCAGAAAACTTCCTTGTTTCAGTCCACCGTTAAAGCGACCGTAGGTAAAGGTGGATTTTTATTTGTCAGACGTGTCGTGTTCCTCAGTGGGCAAAATCATGAATTATCAAAGATGCGTTCCTATTTAAAAAAGGTTTTGGTCGTTGTAGGGCACAATTTCGTTGTAGGGTCTGAGTGTTTTTGTGGACTATGTGGCTACCAATAGGGATGGAGGCTCTCAGGTGGATGTGGTCTACACTGACTTTAGAAAAGCATTTGATTGTGTGGACCATATTATACTTCTACGCAAGCTTTACGAGCTTGGCATTAGTGGTAACTTGTTGCGATGGCTGGAATTATAAACATAACATAACATAACATAAATATCCCTGGACATTATTCCACACAGCGCCATCTAGCCCCAAAGTAAGCTAATTAAAGCTTGTGTTATGGGATACTAGACAACGGATAAACATACTTAAATACATTTTCTTTTGTAAATACATACTTATTATACATAGGAGACACCCAGACCAGTACAAACAGACATGTTCATGCACACAAATGTTTGTACTGTGCGGGGATCGAACCCGCGACCTCTGGTGTAGTAGCCAACTTCTTAACCATTACACCAAGTCGGTCGTCATATTTGTTCAAACGGTCTCAGGCAGTGATGATGGGTGGATACAACTCTGATTTTACTAATATTCCTGTTGGGGTGCTCACAGGGCTCTATACTGGGTCCCTTTTTGTATGCGGCTTACTTGGATGACGTAGGTAGGTCCTTGCACTACACAAGATTTATTTTGTACGCTGATGACACCAAGATATTTATGAAAATGAAAACACCGATAGACAGTGAGCATCTTCAGTTTGATCTTAACAGGCTTAACCAGTATTACTAAATAATAATGTCATGCAATCAAGTTTACTAAAAAAGACCCATTGAAAAGAAATATGAATAAAACGGAATCTTTATGACTGAACTGATGTCGGTCGGCGATCTAGGTGTTAAAATGGATGCTAAAATTATCTTTCACAGACCACATCAATCATTTAGTGAACGAAGCTTATAGAAACTTAGGGTTTGTTTTGCGTGCTAGTCGCTCTTTCTCTGATGTTGGTTGCATAAGAGTCCTGTATTACTCGTTCGTGAGGACCATACTTGAGTACTGTAGCCTGATCTGGAGTACACAGTACGTCACTTACTTCCAAGATACTGACAAGATCCAGAGTAAGTTTGTCAAGCGTCTCGATAACCGCTGTAATCGATTTGCCACAGACTACCTGGAATCATGCAGTTATCATCACATCACGACATTCCAAAAACGCAGAAGGTTGTCTGACATGACATTTTTGCATGTGAACTGTAATGGGTTTACTGATTGTCCAGAGTCAGGCTGCCTGTCCATTGAAGCGGAGCGAGGCAGCGGAGCGGAGTTTTGACAATTTAGTGCCTCTTCTTCTTGATTTTGGCAATGAAGGTGAAGGCAACTTTCGACCAATGGGATTTCAAGCAATTTTTTAAACATCATTCATTGTATTGTACCTTGATTTGTGAAAAAAACATTGAATGTTTCATTTGCTCGGTAAATTAATTAATTTATTTATTCTTTACTGCACATTTATAAAAAAAAAATGGTACAATTGGCGGACTTAATGCCTAGAGGTATTTTCTACCAGTCAACCGCAAGTATTCAAGTATCTAATGAATGAAATAGGAAGTTATATGTTTAATAAACTCGCTGAGCTTGCGCACATTCAATATACTTAGTGTTCAAGTCCAGATTAGGTAAATTTTATTAAATGAGTGTAGGGTTATATGATAAAAAAAATAAGTACGTTTACCACTTACGTGAAAAAGAGACGATTTACTTTGTACAAGTTTATTTGTTAATAGCACAAAAAAAGTTAACAAATTGATCTTAAACCTATCCTTTCAACGAAATGCACTCGGAGTCCTTAAAGTTTGTTCTTACTTTATATTTACATCCAACGTTCTAATTGAAATAACATCAAGCACTAAGAATTGACACAGGTTTTTGATTAAACACATTCGTATGCTCACAAAAATTTACTTGAGTGAATTCTCAACGTTATTGTTATTTCGATCTGAACGTTATGGTTTTAGGTTAGGGGTTTAGAACTTGGGTTTCTCTTCGTAGGGGTGCGCTTTGATGTACTCGATGGACTTGATTATGTACTCAGGGATGGCTTGCGTCGGTGGAGGAGTAGGTAAATGAGATCCCTGTAAGGAACAGATGTTAAAATATCTGGTGTTCAACGGAAAAAGATAATTATTCAGTAATATCTATCCCTAAAATAGCCTTGAGCTTGTGGACACTAAAAAGCTTCAAGACTTGAGCCGATCTAGTAGAGTTCTAAATACTTGGGACAGCTTTTTGCATTGGTGCAGACCAGCATCAATGCTGGCACTTTAACCCTGATAGTTTGAAAAAACGGAAAAGACAAATGAGTGTCACGCAGACAGGTGACACTACAACATGCGCGTGAGCACTGGCGGTCTCGTTGGTACAGAGGGAAACCGGTTAACACGTTCACTCTCCCCCCTACCAGGGTCATTTTTTTCCTGGCAAGTCCACTCGTATTTAAGGTTATTCAGAAAATTCCTAAATTTACTAACTGTCGATCTCGTACATTGCAAAAAATGCAGACATATTCAAAACTTACCAACTCACTAGTCTAAACCAAAATCCAACCCCAATTCACACGTCCAGTCCAATATTTCATCATTTAAGTGTTTGTAATTTGCGACTGCTTAAGGGGGCGAGGACAGCGAAAGTGTTAATACTGACTCGGCCAGTAGGCAAGCAAGAACCGCACTACACTATAATATTGTGGTGGTTCTTCACAGTCTACGCAATAAATTAACTGTCTATTAATTAGAAACCTTGTGCTGTTATATTATAGTAACTCACCTGAACCTGGTATCCGTTCTCATCGGCGACGTATGAGAAGCTGACAGTCTCGCCCTCTGGAGAGATGTACTGGTTAGAACCCTTGACTTTAAGGGCTACCTCATCCTGGAATATTTTTAAATATTATTATAACTTCTAGGCTATCTGTTCTGCAATTACTGCAACATTTTTCAACTTGCGTAAGATAGCGTTCCGAATACCGAATATCAATCTGACTTCGGATTGAGTGACTGCATGACAAAGCACAGTCATAACTACGTGGCGTCGAAAGTTGAAATTTAGCATGTAGATACCTCGGGGAGAGTTGAGGAGCATTACCAAAGCATTTTATAAAATTATGACAACAGTATATGCTAGTGAATAACCAGTAGAACAGTATCTAATGCGGAAAACAGTAACAATAATGAATACCTTGCCAACAGTCTCAACGTGTCCATCCACTTGCGAACTGATTCCGTTGCTGCTGTCAAATCCGTACACGAAGCTGCCGTCAGGGTGGTTCTCGAAATTGTAGTTGCCGACGGAGGCCTCCGCGTCAGGAGTCGCGGCGTATGCGCACGCGGCCAGGCAGAAAGCTACGATCATGAATTTCTGGAACAAATAAAAAATGCTTAGTCATTCAAAAGCAACCGCCAACCGGCGCCAGCTCTTCGGAGTGTGCAAACTACCTGCATGAGCTGATTTGGCTCTTTTTCACCATCGGGATACTATGAATGTACGTTGGCCTGATGCGAGATTAGATACAATCATTATTTAATTATGTAAATTACCTATCATAAGTGACCGGACCGAGCAAATTTACCAGCACGGTAAAACTACCGGAAGAGTTAGCGGCTAAAGAATTTCTGTGAAACTGTTTACATTACGCCGGATCCGGCAAAAAGACCGAGCCCGGCGTTATTATACGTGTGAATTTGCAGTTTTATTGGCAAATTATTTAACAGTCGACAAAAACCTGCCGCATAAAGCGCTTTGTTGAATCTCTGAGCAAACGAACAGCTAAGGAGTGGAGCTGACGGCCTGCATTTGTGTCAGTTGTGTAGGTGGCTCTTGGATAGGGCTGGGTGTCAGGTGGCAGAGGACGCCCGAAAGCCAAATTTGGATGAGATTTTTACTTCAGTAAAACATTAGAATGCACCTACTGGAGTGAGGCGTCGGAACCCAATTCCGCCTAATGATCATGAAATAATTTCAAAACCAATAAAAATCTTATTTAAGTAGCAACGCCAAAATTCTGAAGCCAAAGCCAGCTTCTTTAAAAGACAAAAGATCGCTTACCATCTTGACTTGACTATTGGAGCTGCTATCTCAATATACTGTACTATCGGAAATTCTGTTTCTTTTATAGGCATTATTGTAGAAAATAATAAGAATATCGCAGACGAAGCACACACATAAGTGTGACTTTTTTCATTCACCTAATGCGCTTGACATTTTGGTCATAATTACAACATCGTTTTACAACTTGCCATTGAAATGAAGCCTTTATTGGTATAGCGATAGCTTCTCGCATGTAAAAAGGTTCATAATGTTATGAATGAATTTGAATATTTTTGTAAATGTTGATAGTTATAAACATGTGATGATGTGAGACTCTACCAATAACAAAATTGTTTTTATGCTTTTAGGATTAGTTGTTTCTGGGCCAGATACCTTTAAAATTGTGACTCTACAGAGCTTTGAATTCAAAGAAATTATGAAAATAAATTGTCTGTAAGCTAGTTAAAGCAGCCTTTGTAGCTTTTCTGTAATAGATTACCTAGAAACCACATCCTTCTATTCGATGATCCTTATGCACATTCTCCACCATTTCTCTTTCGCACATTTAATTTTCTCCCCATTAGTCCTTTCTTCGACTAGCCTACCTAAATACTCATCTCATAAGATGAGTATATCAAACCATTTACAAAATCGCCTTGCACTTGACTAAAATCTAGTAACAACTGTCCAGTCAGCCAGTCTTGACCTAGGTCAAATACAATGAAACATCGAAATTCACCTTGACTGGATCAGTAGAATCACTTTCGTTTGTCCGAGCAAGAACCAAATTAAATAGCAATAAAAATGTATAGCGTCTAGAATTACTTTGTCGTTTGTGGAGGATAACGGGTCCCTAGGCGTTGGTCATCTTGGGGCACATAGAGATTTAATAATTGCGTTGGAATGTCATTGAGGTAAGCAGAAAAGCCGACGAGGTAAAAATTAATAGATGACTCAGACACAAAGTGTACTGTAATTTCCAGTGCAGTCAACTTTTTATATCGTTACAGTTAAATCTATTTTGTAGTCAGTGAAAAGTTTCAATGATTTTTAGCCCAGTGCAGATTTTTTTCTGGGAAGAACAGAGGACAGCAACACTCTATCCACACATAAATATAAAAATGAAAATATCTTTTTCTATTTGGAAGGTTCACGTCTAAATCAATAAACCAATTTCAATGGATTTAGAGTGAGTTGTCGATTTCAGATACTCATCTGAAAGCAGTTACTCAACTGCTGAGTTTCTCGCCGTGTTTTCTCAGTACAGAAACAACTAGGACGCAGAGGTAAAGTCGAATAATACATATTTGTATCCTATTTACTTTTATTATATTGACCAAATTTTTAATTTTCATTATTTATCATATTCTTTTGACTAAGTATTTGAAAGTACTGCTTAAGTCTATTTAAATAAAGATATTTTAGTTAGAGTTCGAATAAAAAACTGGCCACCGGCTGTAGCTGGTTTATTATGTTTGAAAAACAATATTAATTACTAAATCAAATACCTAACGAACTATATTTTTTAATCTGTTGACACCAAGAACATCACTAATGAATATAGCCCAGCAAACAAAGTTAAAATATTTTTATTTAATACTGGAATCTTGTACATTTAGCTTCCTTGTAAAACCAGAATCTCAACAAGTTGTTTTTGTATTGCAGGCGCCATTACGAGGCTTGAGAGCTCTAATTATTATTGTATGTTTTATCTTTACCTATTTTCTCGTCACTATGCCACTTAATTATAGCAATAAACGTGAGGATGTCATTTTTATCGTTTTAATAACCCGTTCACAGATCAGATATAATATTGTCATACCACATTAAAAGGCGAGTTTTTCAGAACGTTTTTCATAATAATTTGAACATTTGTTAGAATTTATATCATTTATATAAACAATGGCACTTGGGGGTTTTGCCATGTTACCTATGTTTTAAAGATCTATCGTTCTGAAAATCTGTCTAATCTGAGAACTCTTACATCGTTAAGATTGTAAATATATGCTCATAAAGGACATTTCGACTTAGAGCCAATGTTACGTTTTGAAATTCGGTGAAATTAGAACTATTAGAACACACGGTTTCCCACTGCGGAAATCACTTGATCAGTCCAGCGCAGAGGTGATCTGCCGCGTGATCTAGTTCCCTCTACTTTTCCTTGCACGACTAACCGCTCTATCGAGTTGTTATCACGTCTAGAGACATGGCCAAATTACTGTAGGATGTAATGTTTGTACACACCATAAAAAAATATTTTTTAAACATTATCCATCGGATTATAACTTTTCTATGAAAAATATTCCTTTTTTATTTCATTTGCTCGTTTAATTCACGTAAATAAAAAGTAATATATTTTGAGTTAAATCAACACTTGCTGAGCTTGCACACATTCAATATTGTGTTTAGTCAATATTAATTTTTTATTTATTTATTTAATCTTCAATGCAAAAATTTACATTAGGCGGACTTAATGCTAAAAGCAAATGCATTCTCTACCAGTCAACCATCGGATGAGACAGAAATGCTGTAGGCGGTGCAAAATATTCATTTAGAATAGGAAATGAATACAAAGATTTTATAAATTCTTAAAAACGACAGATACAACCTAATCAATATAAATTATACGTATATACATAAGAATACATAACATAAATGAATATATACTTACATAATACATAACATACTCACTAAGGGAAAAGAATAAAATAAAATAGATGATGAAAAGTGGAAACTTCTGAGAACTTCTAAAAAATAACGGATTGCTGTTTTGAACATGGCTTTATTTGGTGACATTTTGATAGTGTCTGGCAACTTATTCCACAATCTGACAGCTGTGAGAACAAAAGAGTGATCGATATGGCTTGTCCTATGAGCAGGTGTCTCCAGTCTTAGCACATTGCATGAGCGCTGTCTACGAGAACTGGTTTCACCCTTCAGCTAAAATTTACACCTGAGATAGTCTGGTGAATTTGGATCACGCAGAATACTGAAGAGCGAGCACAGCGTTCTCAACTCTTTGCGCTTGCGGATGGTCAACCATTTCAGTTGGACCCGGTATGGAGAGATGTGGTCATATTTCCGTACTCCAAATATGAAGCGGAGACACCCGTTGAGGAGACGATCTAATTTATGTGAATGTTTTACTACCTAAGTGTAGCGATTAATATGTACGTTTACCGTTTACGTGACAAAAAAGAGACAGTTTACTTTGTTAAAGTTTATTTGTTTATAGCATAAAAACAACAACGAGTAGAAAACTAACCTACCTACACTTTCAGCAAAATGTTTCGAGTCCTTATTGTTTGTTCTAACTTTATATTAAAATATTTCCATCTAATCGGAATAAGACCAACGCCAAAGAATATACTCAGGTTTTTAAATGAACTCATTTGAATGCTCACAAAAATGTACTTGAGTGAATTCTCAACGGTATTCTTATTTCAATTGGAACCTAATGGTCGTGTCAGGTTTCAGGGGTTTATAATAGGTACTTAGGTTGCCATTCGTACGGGTGAGCCTTGATGTACTCGATGGACTTGATGATGTACTCAGGGATAGGATGTACATGGGATCCCTGTAAACAAATGAAAGGTAATATTATGTGATTTAAAAAAACTGCGTTGTCAATTATGTCATATTAAATTAGGAGGAGGAGTTGTGGATACTGAAAATCATTGAGAATTAAGCAGATCTTGCGATTTATAGTCAAAAACATACAAATCTGTACGTTTCAAAGGCTTCCAAAATATCTAAGCAAAACATTAGCCACAAATATCTAAACAAGTTAAAAAAGAGTCTGCACGAACTCTCGTTATAGATATGTACATCCGTGGCTCATGTTTTGGACAGATATTTGAAAGCCTTGAAAACGTATAGATTTTTTTTTACTCACTCTACCTGATGCAAAGCGGTCGAAGGTCCAGATATGAGGCTGAGTAATGCGCAGTAATGCAAAGCAATCACTGAGCTGGTCATACTCATCTTGAAGGCCTCCAAAAATGCCTTTTCACGTCCCGCTTTAAGACCCCGCGACCATAAGAGAAAGTAAAACAGATGCGCTGGGAGAGCGTTCCACTGCTGGATGGCACCGAACATTTTTATGCGTGGGAACAAATGCTGGACTGTGTGTGCATGATGCCGTAATTCAGCATACGTGGAACGGGAGTGGAAGGGTGAGGATGAAACAAGTTGGAATAACTCTTCAGAGCATTCCCTATATAAAGCGATAGAGAACACTCAACCTGGCAATGTCTCTATGCAATAAGAAAGGTTCAATGGTCATGCATGCCTTTAAGTTTCCGATAATACGGATAGCACGCCGCTGCAACCTGTCAAGAGCCTCGAGCAAGTACTTGGCAGAACCGTCACACAGATGAGCGCAGTATTCCTCACACGAGCAAACTTAAGCCTTGTACAAAAGACAGAGCTGCCCAGGCTTGAAGAATCGTCTCACTCTGTTCAGGATTATTAGTTTACGGGATGCTGTTTTTATAACGCCCTCAATGTAGTCCCGTTGGCTTAGGTTGCAACGAACTTCCATGCCGAGGATCTTTAGGCTATCCTTTACCGGTAGTGAGGTGCCCTGAAGAGTGAGATTGGGAAAGAATGGTGACGCATTGGCCGTGAAAGCACACACCTGTGTTATAGATATTAACGACTCGCCGCGTGACTGATTCTCACCGGTATCGCCCATAAACTCCCTTTGTCTGTGTGCGTGATTAAACTGGCGGTTTGTTTTAAGCGGACTATCTGTCTGGGCCGTATTGGCCAGTGGTCAAGCTAGGGCCCACGCCAGTGTGACCTGATTTCATTTGACGATCCTGGCAGCTACTTGTCACAGCGTGGTTGTTGTCCACAGTCTGCACAGTAAATTAACTGTCTATTAACCAGGAGCTGTCTTCGTGCAATAATATCGTTAAATCTCACCTGAACCTGGTATCCGTTCTCATCGGCGACGTATGATGAGCTGACGGTCTCACCCTCAGGGGAGATATACTGGTTAGAACCCTTTACTTTAAGGATGTCTTCTTCCTGTAATATTTTTAAACTTTATTAAATTATTATTTCTAGGCTATCCGTGCGACGATCCAAAATTACTCAAGCCGGATTTATATAGTATTATAAAACATCACAAAGAAAGATTTTTCAGAATTTGAATTCGACCGCATCATGCGAGAGCACGGACACTCAAATTTACGTTTGTCACCTTATCATCCGGACTTCAATCCGTCAAGACTGTATGGTCAGAAATAAAAGGAGACGTAGCAAAAAAAAACGTTGCAATGAACGTTACCATATTCAAAGAACTGATTCAAGAAAAAAACTGCTACGACGGGACGGGAAGCCTGGAAGAAAGTGTGTGAGCTTGGACATAAAAAGTAAAAGGAATACAGAAAGTTTGAACCACAGTTTGACAATATTACTGACACTCTCATAAAAGTGGGTTCTACCAGTGAAGAAAGTGAAAATGAATGTTCCGACGCGGATATGTCAGGAAAAGACATGATCCTAGATTCAAATGTACCTATATTTTTATTTACCTATATCGAGTTTTTACAAATAATATTAATAACTCACAAAATAAATTTTCGTTCTTTCTCGTAGAAAACATAATCGTAAGGGCAATTTAGTAAGAGCAGCTCTATTTTATTTACTGCCTAGTTTTGGTCGGTCATCTTCGTGAACACGAAGTTAGTCAATGCCCATGATTTGGCATACCTTGCAATACTGTGCAATGCTAGATAGAAAACTATTTAAATTCAAAATTCGGACCAGGATGATCTCGAACAGGTGTTCCTCTTCCGTACGAACGTTCTCAACGTGGCCGTTGACTTGGGAACTGATTCCGTTGCTGCTATCAAATCCGTAGACGAAGCTGCCGTTAGGGTTGTTCTTGAAGTAGTACTTGTCGATGGAGGCCTCCGCGTCAGGGCTCGCGGCGTATGCGCAAGAAGCCAGGCAGAAAGCTACAATCATGAATTTCTGAAACAAATTAATAGTGCTTAGTCATTCAACAGCAACCGCCGACTCATCGGAGAGTGTGAAAGCTAACTGCATGAGGTTTGGCTCTTTTTCACCATCGGGACTATAGACGTACGTTGACTTGAGAGTACTTGACTATCATTATTTTTTTCTGTATCATCAGTAATTGCTTGTAAAAGCTAACATTTTTTTTCTTTTTTTTTACGCTGTTGATGTCAATTTGTTCAACAGTAGACAAAAACCTGCCGCACAAAGCGTTTTGTTGAATCTCTGAAAACACGAACAGCTAAGGAGCAGCTGACTGCCAGCACATTTGTGCAGTTTAATAGGTATGGATATGTACGAGTATGTATGTATCGGATATGTATGGGAGTCAGTAGGTGGCAAGGGACGCCGTAGGAGGGCGTTTTTTTACCTCGTTAAAAATCAAAAAACATAAGCCACTTCTGCCGTTGTGTTCCAAAACCAATAACAAAATCCTGTGAAAGCAGGGGTGAAAAATACTAAATGCTTCCCGTCTTTTACAAGACAAAACTTAACTTACCATTTTGACTTGACTGTTGGAGCTACAATCTCGATATACTGTACTATCGAAAATCTTTTTCAATTTAAAGGCATTATTGTAGAGTACAAGTGTGTTTTTTCATTCCCCTCATGCGCTTGACCTTTTTATGTTATAATCACATCTTTTTACAACTTGCCATTGGAACGAAACTTTAATTTATTTATTCTTCATCGCACATCATAACATGTACAAATGGCGGACGTAATGCCCGAAGGCATTATCTACCAGTCAACCGCAAGGTTAAACAAAAAATGATGTCAGTTTGGCCTTCATTGGTATAGCGAAGTTTTTAGCATGGGATTATAATTATGAATGAGTTTCAAAATGTATGTAAATGTTGATACTTAAGACGTAAGGTTCTACAATTATTAATCAGATTTTAAAAATGGTCGTATCTAGGACTAGGTTTATACGCCATGCTCTAGTAGCAGCCATTGGCAGCTTCTTCTCGCTCCCGGCCGTTATTCGGGCTATATTGGGGAGCGAGGAGGCGATAATCTCCTTCTGCGAGGGGGTGATGAAGCAGAAAGAGACCGCGGAGAGGGTCCGAGAGAATGATCCTCGTGCGGCCCCTATCCGACGCAGATAAAGGTGGGCAAGAAGAAGGCGGTTCGCCCATCTTCCTCCTACTATCTAAATGCGCACCGGGGTGAGAGACCGGGGGGCTTATTATTTATTAAGTAATCCTAATCGAAACATTTCTGGAACTGCCTTGCAATAACTAAAATCTAGTAACAACTGTTCAGTCAGCCAGTCTTGACCTAGGTCAAATACTCTGAAACATCGAAAGTTACCTTGACTGGATTAGTAGAATCACTTTCGTAGGTCCGAGCAAGAACCAGCCAGCAAATTAGAATAAAAATTTATAGCGCCTAGAATTACTTTGACGTTTGCACTGGGCATTTTGAGACACATACAAACACATTTAATAATTGCGTTGGAATGTCATTCCTGCTGTTATGAAGTCAGCAGACTTCATAACAGCAGGAACGACGAGGTAAAAATTTATAGATGACTTAGACACAAAATGTACTGTAATTTCCAATGTTCTCACCTTTTTGTTTTTTAGCCCATTGTAGACAAATTTTCAGAAATATTTCTACGAAGAGTAAAGGTTAGCGATAGCAACATTTTAAAGTACTGCTCAAGTCTATTCAAGATATTTCGAGTTTGAGTTTGAATAAAAAACTGGTCACCGGCTAAAGCTCGTTTACTATATTTTAAAAACAATATAAATTACTCAACCCAATACCTAACGAAATATGTTTTTTATGACGATGACATTATGAACATCTTGAATACAGCCTAGCAAACAAAGTTAAAATATTTATATTCAATATTGGAATTTTTATAAATTTAGCTTCCTTATAAAACCAGAATCTCAACAATTTATATTTGTATTGCAGGCGCCTACATACATAAATACAAACATATCATCACGACTATATCCCAAACGGGTAGTCAAAAGCAAGTGACTGTTGCCGTCATGGTGAACGGAACACTCAGAACCCACCAATGGTATTAGAACCCAACGTGGTAGGTGGTGAGCCTTCCGCCGTTATCCGGGTCTATTTGGTTTTTATCGATGATTTCCATCAGCGGAGAGTTAGTCGGAAATTTAACAATGTACACAAAGCTTTGGTTCTGGCCAGATTTGAACTTGGGACCACACGATCCGCGATCCGAGTTGGGGTGCCCCACCCCTAGGCCACGACGCTCTAATTACATGTATTTATCTTAACCTATTTGTTCGTCTCTCTGCCTTTATTTAAAAGCAATTAACGTGAGGATGTCATTTTTATTATTTTAATAACCCGTTCACAGATATAATATTGTCATACCACTTTATAAGGCGGGTTTTACAGAACGTATTTTATATTAAATTGAACATCATTTTTTTTATAGAATTACTAAGCATGGACACTAGGGGTTCCACCATGGCTCAGTAGTTGTATGTTTAAAAAAGATGAATCTTTTTTTAGACATATTAGTTAATCTTTTTGAAAATATTTCTAATCTGAAAACTCTCATTTACTACTGCAAAACTCTTACTGTATTTTTAAACTTTAGCGAATGCAGTTGCATTTGCTAAACGTGCTTGTGAGAACGTTTCCACTCTCAGCGAATGCAACGTTTGAAAATTCATTGATATACTGTAAAACGAACGACCAAAATAAACGTACTAAATGCGCGTAATAATATTTTACGCGAAAGATCACGTAAATTTAAAGTGGCAACTCGTGGTAAACGTACTGAGCCACATTCAACACGTTAGCCAGATAAGAGTTACTGATTGTTTCAAAAGAACCGCAAATACTTGCATTTTGGAACTCCTCAACTACCATACTACTCGTATAATATATATTACTAACCAGAAATAGCAACGTAATTAAAATTAGAATCTAGAAGAAAAAAAACAGCTCTTTGAGTACACGGCACGGACAAGTGAATTGACAAAGGTATTCCTCAAATGGATTGCTGTCTCTTGCTAACCTCGAACCCCCCGCAGAGTGCTATAGAGATAACTACAATTGTGACCAAAATTTCCTATCAAAAGTTCGTTCGTACGTTTCATTGTCCCCTGTACCTACGTCTACCACGAGTTGCCACTTCAAATTTACATTAACATTCGCGTAAGAAAATGTATTGGGATTAGACAATGCCATGTCATGCCATGTCAAATCCCAATACAATTTTTTACGATATGACGAACGATAATGTAAACTTGAAGTGGCAACTCTTGGTAGACGTACAGCACCCCTAGCCAATTCCACGCGTTTGATCAACCATCAGCGTTTGCTTTCAAAAGGCCTTCAATTCTGCACCCACTGCTATCAGTTCTCCTCACTATATAGTGATGGCATATGCCCTGCTTCTGTGATATTAACTAATTTTACCTAAACTTGTATTATCTTAATCAAGCAAACCTATAAATAAAAAAAATAATATAAAGATGCGCCAAACAACACACCACTTGTAATGGTCTCGAAGTAGGGATAAATATCCTTGTGTTGTATGTACCAGACAAAGAATTAAGCCAGGGGCGTCTCCCAGCACACTCAGACTCGAGCCAATTCAGAAAAGATCATTTCATGAATTGACTCTACCGAGAATCGAACCCGGGACACCACGAAAGTCAAGGCGAGAGACCGTGCCAATCGTAACGTCTATAAAATACCGTACAAAGCCTTATTGACGCGACTTTGCCAAATAAACAATGGCAGAGACAGCATTGTAGCGATGATTTATAATCCCCTTTGAATGCACGTTTAGAAGAAAAGAGTATTCTTTTATAATGTGTTTGTAACCTTTGTGTCAGAACCATTTATTCAAGACTGGGTAATTGAATTTGCATTGAGTGTAGACTTTGTTATTTTTATGTGGTAGCAATATTCTCTCTGAGAGTGCACTTGTGATTTCTACTTCATGATGACTGCTTATTTTAAGTCACTCGTCTGCTTATAATTGGCCAATGTAGAGTATTTTCTAATGTGGTATCTGAAATTCTAGTATGCCAAGGTAAGTATATTTATTAAATGTCTGCCTTTTAGGCGTTCACTCTGCTTTTATTAGAGCCTAGCTTTCTGCCCGTTTCTTCGCCCACGGTACACGATTTTGGCTGTTAAATTTTCTCTCGTTGAACAGCAGCCAAGTCATAAAAACTCTGTTTATTTTATTTTTTTAATCTGCCTAATTAAAATAATTTGTCCTTAAATAACAGCGAAATGAAATCATATCATCATCTCAACCAGGAATCGAACCTGGGACACGATGCAAGTCAAGGAAAGAAACCCTTCTACAGTGCACTACGCCAGTCGTGCCGTCAACTTTAGCGTCAAGATAAGTTATTTTGTCTAAATTTTCTACCATCTTAAAGGGTCTCTCCGACATTGTAATGTTACTTGTCGTTAATTTAAATACACCTGTAACAAGTTCTTTTGAATAGTCAAATTAAGTTATTAAGGAAAACATTTACATTCATACACTGTTTATAAACATAATCTGACACTACTATCGCATTGTGGTTCATAAACTGAGAAGACCAGGCAAGGAACTCAGTACTTATACTTATGGCACGATTGTATACCATCCGTTACGTATACAACTATAGTGTGTATATATTTGTATATATATGTGCGCCTACCAGGACAATATTTATGTACACTCATTGCGGGTTCGTGGGTTATTAAACGAATAATTCATGAACTCCGAATATTAGTGCGATATATTAGGCGCATATTTCATGTCCATGAACGTTTATCCTTTTATATTAAAAAAATGTTTACCTGTCCCTAGCTATCTTTGGTATAAAATGAAGCAATATGTTACATCTTACTTAAAACAGGCAATATTGGGAAGAGAAGCCAGAACAATATTGGTGATAATAACTTTAAACGTTTTTATTTGTAAAAATTAAAACGAATAACCAGAATTTATCACTGCTTAAAATTAAACCAGAAAAAAGTATCAAGTATCTAGTGAAGTTAAATGCAACTCAAAAGATAAACTTAATAGCTGAAAATGACCTTGCAACACGTAAAGAATAAAATTATCTGTACCTATATCCTATATCACGTTTTGTTTGCCATTTTTTTTATGTAGTCATGCCTAAATTTTGTTTTTTTAACATTGCTTTGACTGTACCTACTTCTGGATCAGGTCATACACTACCCAGTTAATTAATTTAGGTCAGCTCAGGTAATCCTAAATAACATGAAAGCTAACACTCAAAATACACTAAAACAAATATTTCTGTAATTGAAACCACAACATGCTTTTAGCGGCAACAAGCGTAGGTAGATCGCATAATGCACTTAGCCAATGCACACTGGGGGTAATCTTGTCAGCCCATTTACGTCTACGCACTGGTGGCTAATAGGCACATTTGTGGGATGTCTGCCCTTTGGAGGCACTCATACGAACGATCAGCAAAATAAGTATTTAGCATATTTACCAGTATTTCGAATTAAAACAAGTGAACATTATTACGGACGTGCATGGGATAGTCAGCAAAACCGCGGTATGATTTTGGAATAAACAAAGTAATACTTCTTAGAGTTTCTAACACAGCAGGGATGGTGCGATTCGTATCCCAGGCTTAAGCTAGTGATGTACAAACCTCGAGGCGTCGAGGTTTACTTTTTAAGCTTCGAGGCGGATTGGCCGGACTCAGTGAGCTCGGTAGGCTTGTAAACCCGAGCCTAGCCGAGACGCGTGCTCGAGGCTTCAAAAGAGCCTGCGGTCCAGGGCCGTAGGGCCGTTCCAGAGGGAGGTCTATATTGACGTTATCCGAGACATGTACCACGATTCCAGTTCCATAGTTAGGACTGCGGTTGGTGACACGTTTCCCTTCTCTATCACCGTTGAAGTACAATAAGGCTCCGTGCTTAGGAGCGTTAGCGTTAGGGGTGGTTCAAAAACGTTGAACCACCCCTAACGCTAACGCTCGAACATTGAATTGAAATAAAACTGAAATTCTTGCGCTATTATTGTGTGCATACTACTATTTAAAAACACGTTGAATTGTCTCAAATTAGGTAGTCACCAATTATTTGCTAAATAAAATAAAAAACCGTTTTTTTAAAAATCGAACAGACACTTAAAAATTTACTGTACACAGTTAAAGTTATAATTATGAAATTAAAAGGTGCATTTAGTAAAAGAGAGAAAATTTATCCTTAATTTGAATTCAGCTAAATAATCACGTAAAACGTTAAAAAAATGCGACGTTAACGATCTACCCCAAACGCAAAAAGAAAACCCTCTTAGCCCGTTTCTGTTCAGCGTAATATTAGACGTGGCCTGACCTGGCTGCTCATGTATGCTGATGATATTGCTCTGGAAGATTCGGACAGGGGACGGCTGGTTCAACGGGTGAAAAAGTGGAGGGATTTACTTGAGAACGGCAGTCTTAAGCTTAATGTGGCGATGACAGAGTTCATGGCCTGTGACACCACAGATCTCACCACAGTCCGTCCGCATAGGCGTTGACGTAGTCGAGCGCACGGACCGTGTCAAATACCTGGGATCTGTGTTATGCGCGTCCGGGGACATCGACAGCGATGTCAGAGCCCGAATTTCCGTGGCTTGGGTCAAATGGCGTGAGATGACTGGTGTCATTTGTGACCCCAAAATGCCGATCAAGCTGAAGGGGCAGGTCTATAAAACCATCATTAGGCCTGTACTTTTATATGGCAGAGAAACATGGCTGTTACTAGAGCGACACAAGCAGAAGCTGCGCGTCACAGAAATGAAGATGTTGCGGTGGATGAGTGGAGTCTTACGCAAAGATCGGGGGCGGAAAACCCACAACCGCGATAGCCTTCGTGTTCGTGACATCAAAGACAAGCTGCAGGAGCTGCCGCCTTCGTTGGTATGGTCATGTCTCACGGAGATCGGCCAACTACGTGGGTAACAAATTTCTGACCATGCCGCCTCTGCCGGGTACTGGCAGAAGAGCTCGAGCCAAGAAGCGGTGGCTCGACGTCGTCAAGGGTGACATGCGTGCCAACAGACTCACCACTGAGGATGCACAAGTCGGCACGAAGTGGGCCAAGAAAATAAGAAAGGCGGACCCTGGGATCCAACACACCAGTGGAAGTGTGGGTTCACAGCCGGGATAGACCGCACGGACGATGATGATCATATATATGTCTGTACCTGACTCACTACTGAATTAAAGTGAGGATGAGTGGATAAGTGAATTCCCCAATTTTCACGTTAGTTTCCCCTGCCATCGTTCCTTGCATACATTGAAGGGCTAACTACTCACAATATCTATTAGTCATAATCCTTCCTACAATTATTGCTGGGTACATATATTGGCTATTTGCGGAAAAAAACAAAACACAATCTGCCTGAGCTAGGAATTCAACTGAGAACAAATCTACTTTTGGCTAGGCGTTCTAATTCACTTGACCACACGGGCGAGCAAAAAGCAACGCTTAGGTTATTTACGCCTACAGTTTTTCTGTGAGCAAATACCTACTCTTAAAGGAGATAATTCCGATGGCCATCTGTTTGGAATAATACATTCAAAGTCTTTTCGCATTTGTCAAGTAAGAAGGCCTTTAAAAGCTATAAATAATAATAAATATGCGCCAGACAACACACCAATTGTCATGGTATATCATAATGAAGTCTTTTACTGTTTAAAAAACGGCCTTTTTTTAAAACACCGCACCAGTAGCTACATAATTGTATGTTATAAATAAAGCATCTATTATCTAAACATAGGCATAGGCCTACTCACTAATACACTGCAACGTGGGCGTTGTAATAAAAAACTAAAAATAGGCAGAAAACAAACCTCTTTTGCAGAATTTAATATTAAATTCATTCAGGAACGTGACTTTAATCCAATATTGGCAAACTGACGTTCAGAACAAATTCAATAAGTCTGAAATTGAGACCGGTGGAGTAATATCATCAAAACCCAATTTCGTCTCATTAAGAAACCGTTCAAATTCAAATGGGGGGAGAAAAAACCAGGGCGCACCTCCCATTCGCGATTGGCTATTCACGGTAGGAGGATATTGAGATCTTTTGATACCGGAATATTTAGGAAGTTAAGATTTAAGTTGGTGGATTGCAGTATCTGTATCATCATCATTAAGTAACTTCTCGTAGACTTGTTTGTTTGGTGTTCTTCAGCTTTAATGAACTTATTAGAAAGAAAGGAGAAAGGAAGAAAAAACATTTATTAAATGTACATCGCATCACAAAACATCACAAAGCAAAATTATGAAGGAACAAAAAAAAACTTGAATTAAAAAAAGACATGATAAAAAATACCAACAGGCAGCGGTGTCACGATATCCAAAAAAAATATTGGCCAGCTTATTATGCCTGTGCCTGATAGGCCACAGACGCCGATTTTCAGCGGGCCCAGCGTGTGGGCGCACGGAAAATTGCGGGTACGTTTAAATAATCAAATAAAGTAAATATTTTTATGGAACATAACAAAATACAAGCAATGAAGTTGGAATCCCAATGTGTAGTGTAACTATGTGTGTATGTGTGCGTTAACTTATCGTGACTGAACGGCGCGAAAACCTGTGAACACCCAAGGTAGGATACAATTAAATACAAAAATTACAATCAAATTGCAATGCATTCTATCTACCTACTCGTATACCTCTTTAATGACGCGTTTATTTACTTCTAGAAAAACAAGGTGGATTTAGGTTTACCTTTTCTTGATTTGGAATGCTTTTATAATATACAACGATTTTTTGTTGCCTTTAACGCCGGAAATCGAGGCGTCAATCCCCACCCGTTACGAGTGTTTGTTGTGTCCGTCTAGGGCTACTCATGTGTGTTTATTTTATTCATCAGTTTGTCAGAAACTGATGAATAAAATAAACACACATGAGTACCATACCCATAGTACAAGCTCTGCTCAGTTGGAGTCAGATGATCTTGGTGTAAATTGTCCAAGGTAATTTTTTAAGCTTTATGCAAATTGTGATTCACTAGACGAACTTTTAGTAGGCTGGTGGATAAGTTCAAAAATGGCGTGTTTTTCTAAGCGTGCTATCTGTCAGAGCGCCGCGCATGTCTAATTTGTGCTACTGACATCTATTTCGAAAGAGGTGGCCCTGGCAAAATTGCCTGTCAAATGATAGCACGTATTTAGAATTGAGAAAATTGTTATTTTACTACGGAGTGATTTATCTGTTACGTAACTTACTTAGCAACTATTAAATAATCTGTAATATAAATACAGTACAGTCCTACAGTCCCTAAAGTACCTACGTGCCAAATTTCAGCTTTCTACTACCTGTGGTTTTAGGCTATTCGTTGCCGGTCAAGTTAAGTTAAAAGTTGATACTAAACTGAAGGTATCCAAACGGTGTTGTTCTGCAGATATAAATTTCATCTTATTTCGTTTCGCAACGAATGTTTCATACAATATTTGGTTCTTATTTGATAATTACGAATATTATTGTTTCAACGACTTGAATGAAACATGTTTGTGTTTCTTATGCGCGTTTCTGATTCACACAAACATGACTTGACCTCTTGTTACGCCGCGCTCCGCGAGGGTGCCATAAGCCACACCACTTTGCCATAGAGACTTGTTCACACAAACTGCTTGGTTGCCTGCCTGCTATGAACATTCACTAAACCATAAAAAAAATTAAGATCAGAAAATCACCTCAACAGCTAACAAACATGCATTGCTCATGATTGGGTCTTACCTCAAAAACGTTAATATTTAGGTAAAGTCACCCCTAACTGGCACGTAGCTGCAATAGGTAGGGGTATTCCGCAATGCAATGAGCGCTATACCGATACATTCCGCGGCGACAGGTGCAAACGTTGCGCTTTTGGGATCCTATTCTGTAACACGTTTATTTTATTTTTTAATAAATATTGTTACAGTAAACGAGTCAATATCGCGAACATTTTCCTAGTTACGAGGTTTTCCCATAATGGCCGACGGATCATGATTTTCGAAGACGCACAGTCACTGTCACTAGCCCGTTGATGCCTTTTTAGGCGCGAGTCGGCTACTATCGCCAACAGTTGCCTAAAGTCGCCGATAGTCACCTACCACTGTCGCAAGCAGTCTCGGACATTTTTTCGCTCGTCTGTAAGCTCCCTAACTCGGTCACCGTCAGAATCGCCGGTCACTTTATTATTTTAGACGTAATATATCGTATTTTTCGTGCGTCGTCAAATCTACCGGGTGATTATCAAATAACTTACTAAAACGATACGGAATACTCATTAGGTGATGTAGTAACTATGTAAGTAAGCGCTAATTTCATTTTTTCTACCAACTACAAGTTTAAAGGTTTTCATACAAAAAATACTGACCGTTCGAGTGATTTGTATGGTTACCTTGAAATGAAAGTTAGTTAAAAAAAAAACATTTTCACTCAGATAGTTTCTTAAGGCGATGAAGGATTTGTCCGAGCTGCGCGGACCCATTGACGCGCATCAAGTGGCGCAAGACCGGCAGTAGTGGCGTCATCTCGTGTCGGATGCCAAGATCCACTTCGGGCCGCTGAGCCAGCGGAGTAAGTAAGTAGATAGTTTCTACATCACTTAGTGAGTATACATATCGTTTTTGTACGTTATTTGATAATCACCCGGTATAAGGCTAGGGCTTTTTTTAGGTAATTTTTGTATAGCAGGAAGAAACAAGGTCCTCCGGCTGACCATACAGGAGCTCCCCCATGAGTTCTAGCTACCTAACCAGCAGGAACACACCACTGTTAAAACAGTGCTAAGTATCTAGTGCGGTTTTAGTGTCTAAACACACTATGCCGAAGGTGCGCGACCGAAGTACGGCATAATTACGCCTGCAATGCTATTTGAATTACTAATAACACATTATGCCGAAATTACGTTTTGTTATAGCGTACAGCCTAACTTCGGTCGGGTGTAAGTTCAGCGGCAACTTATTTTGTAGAGCGCACATTATACGCGACCGAAGTTCGGTTCGATTGCCGACGAAGATCCAGGGGCGGAGAGCAGCACGAGGCAGTAAATATACCACAAAGTTGAGTCATATCAGCCTAATAAGTCGGAACGTAAAATCAGCCGCGGAACTTCGGTCGCGTACCTTCAGCATAGTGTTACCGTAAGTTGAAGGTATTTGTATCCAAGAGGACAGCGAGATCTTCGGAGGAATCCACTGCGACCTACATCTCTTTGATCTTATCCAGAACGCTCTTACAGCTTGCACTTACAGGCCTGCTCAAGTGCTCTTCCATAACCTGGCCATTACCTGCTCAATTTAGTAAATAAATGATGTTATTCTTTTTAATACTGGACTTTTGCTTCTTGCTATTCACATTAAAAATGTGCAAATGCATCGAATCTCCGAGAATACCGACCCGTTGCATATTTTAAAGCACAGCCGAATGCGACGAAGCGTGAAATGGAAATCTTTCTGGGCCGTAACTGGCCGCCTTGGATGCAGCAATGATATCAGATGCGAATTAAATATTAATAACAGAATATATAAATATAAATTGCACCCTTCCTAGTATATTTTGGAGGGCGTTTGAGGTTTTTTTTTATTTTTTACGTAACATAAAATGCACTAAACGCATGAGTAGGATTAAAAAAATAAGTTCCTATCTCGGTCCTGCCCGGCTGAAAGTCAGCTATGGTACTTAGCTTAGGTATTCTCACACGTTCTTCCAGTACCTACATTAGTTAGTATTGACCGTGGTGTCCACTTTTAAAGCAGCTAATGATATCGTCTGTATTGTATATTTGAAGTAGCGTATGCTAGTCGTAAAGGGCTTAAGTAGGTTAAGTTTTAAAAATCTTTAGGTACATTTGATAGAAAAGGCAGGCAGGCTAAAAAAAATACCTTATCATCAGTCCATAATCAAAAAGACGTCATCAAAGTACCTAAAACGTATTACCACATTCTAGCTTTAACATTTGATTTGTCGTTTTTGTCTTCTACTTAAAAAAGTATGATTCTCTTTTAATATCTTGAAGAGGCTCCTAATTTTCTACCTGCTTATTGTCTTAACCTCTTTGTAATAAAATCAGTTATAACATTGTAATTGAATATGCAAAACACAAAAATACAAACCTAACTCATAAAGCGCTCCTTCTAGTTAGTAGTAATTATTATAAATTGAAGCCTGTGTTCTTCTGAGCTTATAAACTGTAAACTTTATGTTTTTTATTCATCCAAATCCGTTCAGTAGTTTTTGCGTGAAAGAGTAACACACATAATAAGAAAAAAAATAGGCATTTATCATAACAGATCGCGCCAGTGACCTAAAAAGTGACTCAACCCAGAAATTTTCAAAAATTCGTAAAAAAATCCATAACTCGAAAACTACTATAAATCGGGGAACATACATGGGGTATTTTTGGATACCCCTGAGAGTGAGGAAGCTAAAAAAATATATTACGTGTATGTTTGGACAACCCTGTAGATTTGTAAAATAGCAGTATGTATACCATGAGTTGACACTACTGATAGCCGCTAGCGTACGCGTTGACCACTTTCACGTTTTTGTATGAGATTTCGGTACAGCGCCCCTAGTGGTTAAAAATGGAACCAAAAATGTCATACACATTTCTGAAGTCCACTATTGTAGTTTACGTGACAGACACTTGTAGTAGACATAGAATACCAGAGCTTTCCTTTAGATACGGTTTTTTAGGCAATGATAACGCCTGTTACTAATTTACTAGCAAATATGGCAAGTCATGACTTTGAAGCGTAAAAAAGATTTTGCTCCTAACTTTCGATAAGGTTGACAAATAAAAATTAAACTAATTGGCCTTATTACTTTTTTGTTACCTGCTTTACTAACTGGGAATTGGACGATAACCTAAAATGTATCGTTTAATCCTACGCCTTTTGTTTGTGTTCCATGAACCCTGACAGATTTGCGGCCTACACGCGCCTAATCAACCCGAAGTCTATTGTGCTCCGATAGCATTAGCAATGCGAATGAAAGCGTATTGCAGAGACGGTAAAGGTAAATACTGATGGCTGTCGATAACATGGTAAAGGTTGACTTCCGGGCTAGGTATGTGGCCGATCGCAATCGTTCGTTTTTGACAGACGCGCGCGGCTGCTGCCACATTTTTTTCTGTAACGTCGGTGGCAAAGAAGCGCGTTAGCTGCCTGAAGTCATGGGTAGAATAAATAAATATCTGGGACAATTCACACCAAGATCATCTGACCCGAAACTAAGCAGAGCTTGTAATATGGGTGTCAGATACTGATAAACATACTTAAATATTTCTAAATACATACTTATATAGATAATAACACCCAGACACACAACAAACACAAATGTTTGTCATAAGTGGGGATGGAAAGCACGACCTCTGGTGCTGAAGGCAGGATCGCTACCATTGCGCCAACAGGCCAGTAACCACAAACATAGTAGATATTAATATATGCCGCGGCGGAGATATTATACGCGTGCACATAGGGTATGTGGTCTGGGAAGCTATAGCCAAGAGGAACACGCTTTTTTCGTTTTGACATGTCAATTTACAAACGTATGGAATGGACATGTCAATTTACAAACGTATGGAATTGACATCAAATATAATTTCGATTATAAGTGCTAATGTCATTCCTGCTGGTCGAGCCAAGTGTCAAACGTTGAACGAAAACGCTCAAAGATTTGTATGGGAAATAATCATCGATCGACATGTCACGGGGCTTAATCGTAACGAATCATAGATTGGTAGCCAAATGTATATTTTATTTCTAATAGAGAAAACGAAACATTAGTCGTTCGCTAAATACAGCCAAGTGGCACTTTTTGACAAGCGACTATGAGCGTTTCAACGCTACGATAGTTAGCGAACGCCGGCCCCTTGACGCCAACGTAACAAAAAAAATTAAAAACCCCCGACACAAAAATAAACTCCAAAAACTAACAAATAATATTTTAAATTCACATGTATAAGGTAAGTTCAACTATTTTTATTTCCCAAGCGTCGCGTCGCGTCTGGGGACCGCTCAAGTTTATGAAGTATTTTTCCAACAACAGCTAATTAATTATTACGAACTACATAGTCTTCTTCGTAATGCCGCGTGCTGCGAGCTCGGTGTGCGGTATGCGGCGCAGGGGTGGGTGTTACCAAGTGCAGCGACCCGAACGGGCAGACACGTGAGGGCAGACTACGTTGACGGTTGTGTCGATTTTGCGAATTTTCGGAGTAAATCGCGACGCTTGGAAAATAAAAATAGTTGAACTTACCTTATACATGTGAATTTAAAATATTATTTGTTAGTTTTTGGAGTTTATTTTTGTGTCGGGGGTTTTTAAAAATTTTCTGACTTAGCGGTCCCCCGACGGGACGCGACGCTTGGAAAATAAAAATAGTTGAACTTACCTTATACATGTGAATTTAAAATATTATTTGTTAGTTTTTGGAGTTTATTTTTGTGTCGGGGGTTTTTAAATTTTTTAATTTTACTTTTATTTTGTCCTTTTTAAAGTAGGTAAAATATTAGGAAGGTATTTAAAGTGATTAAATAGTTGAGTTTGAAGTAACACAGTAACAAATTTTAAATCATTAGGACATATGAAAGGTAGTCAGATCCCCTCATCAACTATTAATGACCTGATGATCTTCAAACAGCTGATCAGGTCATGGTTACCTTACCATATACTTTCAATATCATTGAAGTAACACGGTACTAAATTTCGAATTGATCGGGTATAAGGAAGTTAGTCATATCCCCTTATTAACTAGAAAAGACCTGATGATCTTCAAACGGCTGAACAGATTTTCATGAAACATGGCTAAGAACACTCGGGATAAAATTATCTATGACACAAAAAAAACTAAACTAAAATCGGTTCATCCGTTTGGGAGCTACGATACCACAGACAGATACACAGATACACAGACACGTTAAACTTATAACACCCCTCTTTTTGCGTCGGGGGTTAAAAATGGCGATTTTTCAATCAGCTGGTGTTGTCTTTGTTTGAAATGTAGTATTTTGTGAGTTTTTTATTACAATGCATGCTCTAAAAATATTGTGGGCTGCACACAAATACAAATACACTTTAGAGTGATTTAAAAACACTGAAAATATTTCAATAACAACAACATAAAACATACGTCACATCCAAGAAGGCTAGAAACTAAGGAGAGATAACTCCCGAAGTGGGGGTAAGCTTTCGAGGGCCGAAAGTCGTATACTCTGTGCCGGGCAAAACGCTGTATTGCGCATGTGCAGCGGCAGCTATTTGTCATTTCATGGTCACATGGTTTTGTTTTGAACGGTGTCACGTGCGACAGTTGTTGTTTTTCGAGGTTGTGTTGACCAATTTTGACACTTCGCGAGGATCGCGGCAAAGAAGCGTAATGCGCATGCGTCACTGTGGGATACGGATTTAGTCCAACCCTTTCCAGGGAGTTATCTCTCCTTAGTCTCTAGCCTTCTTGGTCACATCAAACTCTTTGACTTTGACATTGCGTCAGGCTGGCGTCGTGCGAAACCATAGACAAAATTCTTATTTTTAACGCAAGTTAGAAGAGAACTAGCGTTCGCCGCGTTCCGTTCATCTTGGCTACCAATCTATTAGCGTTTGCGACAAAGCGTTAGCGAAGGCGAAGTTCGATTCGTTTCCGAGCGTTTGCCACTTGGCTAGGGGTGCTGTACCTTTTTCAATTTGACATGTCGAAACAAAAGCAGCGTGTAGCTCTTGTCTAGGGCCTCTAGTTGCGCGGGCAACTGATTTTTTAAATCTTTGCAAACCTAGTAAGTAAGTAAGTAAATTATTTATTTGCTAAGAATACATTTGAGAAAAAGATGGTAAAACATGGTCTGGACGGTGTATTCGGCCTGCAGGCAGGCGTGCAAATTTATCGTACTACAAGTACATATGAGTATAACATTTGTTATTCTTGCCAGTATTACAGAAATAGGTATCTTACAATAATAAGTAATTTATACAAATGAACTTAATCTATTATTATACATGCAACAATCTTAAAGAACCCCATGCTATATCTCATTGGGAAGACCTCCCCATCTTTAAATTTGAGCGTCTTAAGAAGAGAACATCCTTGAAACCGAACTGTATTAAGACCATGGTGGATCCAGGGTATTAGGAAAAAGTACCCTGTTGATAACTATTGGTGCTACTTCCTAAAAATCCGCATTTACCAATGATCTATTTTCCATCTCTTTAGATTTTAGTAAAACTCATCCATGGTCCTAGGGGTCAAGCGGGAGTCCACCCGCGCCTTACGCAATTCGAGCGCATATTAACGATGCGTAGGACCAAGTTTGTTTCTTTTTGTGTCTGTTTTTAGTCATTTATTTTATTATTAATTTATTATAGAGTTTGGCCATATCAGACATACGCGTCTGTCACAAACAATGTTCGCGCGCGGTTGCGATTGGCCGGGATGAACGGAAGTCTGCCTGCAGATACAGGTGATATCGTTACTCAAACAGAACGTGCTTCTGACACAATTATTTAACTTTGAAGCTATGAAAGTCATTTCAATCGTGCTTTTGACATAATGATTTAATTTCTAGAAAGAAAAGTATAATGGCTTGAAATACGAATAAGATAAGAGTACCTACTCGACCCGAATACTGAGATTTTGGGCTTAAATCCCAATTTATGCCATTTTAAGCACATTTGGCAAGCGTGATGATTATATCCCGATGAATTGTACGATAACGTGGTTTTAACAATGTTTTTTCCCAGTCGTGGAAAAGGCTAAATCACTTTAAGTACTTCAGTTTAGGAAGACTAGGAGCTTCTACTGAGGAAGATGATGATGAGTCAGGATTCGTTAGGCTAGACCACTATGACGACTCAATGAGCGCAGTGGTTAAAAGCCTTAAGCACGAAGCGAATAAAGTAATTTACTAGTTAGGTGGATCTTACAAAATTATTGTTTAATTTATGTCCTAACTCTATAGAAATATTTTGTGGGCAACCAAAGGTAGAGCATGAATCACGGAAAGGGTAAGTTTGATGCAGAAATAGTTAAGTGGCCTTGAAAAATAAAGCAATCTCTAAAATTGATTGGAGTTGAATTTATTCATCTATAACTAGTGATGTACAAACCTCGAGGCGTCGAGTTCTACTTTTGAAGCTACGAGGCGGATTGGCCGGAATCAGTGAGCTCGGTAGGCTCGTAGACCCGGCCCAGCCGAGACGCGACCTCCCTGAGCCACGTCTCGAGGCTTCAAAAGGGTTCGAGCCTTCAAAAGAGCTCGCCACGTAAAAACGTCTCCAGCGCTGAAAAAGACTCGAGCCCTGAAAAATCCTCGAGATCGATCGAGTTCTCAAGAAGGCTCGAGTTCTGGAAAGGACTCCCGAGTCGTCGAGCTTCATACAACGTGGCGAGCCCTGTAAACGACACCGAGCTCTAGACAAAAGAACTCTGAAGCCTCGAGCCTTAAGTACACCACTATCTATAACACGACAACTCGCATTATTTCAAAACCTATCTGGGATCCATATGCGGCAGCGAAAATTAAGCAAGGAAAACCCAACCTTCTATATTTGATGCAAATAGTCTCCTGTCATGGATAGCTCAAGCAAAACGTAAGTCCAAACTTATTATAACTCATTTAAGTGTACCTTCTAATCAACAACTGCTTAATGCTTTAACTGCAAAAACCACTTCCAGCTAGAAAATATTCCCGGAGTGAACAACAGGCAAAATCAAGTTAAATACTTAAGTTAAAAACCAGCGCACGTAGCCGATTACGCCGACTAAATGTTCAAATGCACAAATACCGAATTTTGCGGGCAGATTTATATCGGTCATTAAAAAACACTCATTGTGGCTCCATACATTTTTGTGCTTCTTTAGAATGTCCTGGACAACAAAAAAAGAACTAGTTATATGGAGCAATAGTTATTATGGCACAAAAGTAACAGGATTGCTCTGAGTCAGACTATATAAGTTTTATGATTCGCCATTTTCATCTTTTGATTTCTGAAAGTGCTTAAACTGTAATCTGTTACTATAATATTATAAAGAGGAAAGATTTGTTTGTTTGTTCCTATGTTTGTATTGAATAGGTTCCGAAACTACTGTACCGATTTGAAAAATTCTCTCACCGATATAAAGCTACATTATCAAGGAGTGACATAGGCTTTTTTTTAATTTAGGCTACGTATATTTTAACGGGAAACACAGTCTACGCGGGCGAAGCCGCTGACGGACAGCTACTGTTTTATTTGAATAAAAGATGGTTTAAATAATGCACGATTCTTTAATTATATTTACCACAACTTCTTTGCACGCCATGACGCGGCCCAACACCAAAAAGACAGAGCGCAATAATCATAGACACCACAGACTATATAGTAGTCCACAGACTGACACAACATCTCCCCTTTTTTACAAAAGGTACTATTGGTACATTTAAGTAGGTATACAGTCAAAATAATTATTTTAAACTTTTAACTATTATTAAGAAACTTAGTACATAATATCTTATCTAAGTAACATAATCTCTAAGCCATTTTGGTTTATTTCTTATTCTTTTACTTTTAGTTACATTTTCACTTAAATCTACTTCAGATTCTTCATTTAATTGTGAATCAGTAGTTACTTCTTGAGAATCAGTATTTACTTGAGAATCTGGATTTACTTCACTTTGCTTTTCTTTCTCATTTTTTTCTCGGAACTATTGAAAGTATCATAATCAACATTGGCAAATACTGGTTCTCTAACAATATCTTTTTCTTTGTATGGTGCTGGTATCAAATGCCACCATTTCCTGCAAAATTGACCCTTATCAGATTGAACGAAATATGATCTAGGTTCCTTAGCTTTTCTTACTACTCTACCGTAAACTCTTAAATCAGTTATCCATACCCATTCATTAACTTCCAAATCTCTTAAAACTTCAGTGCCATGTCTCTTATTATAATATTCTCTGACTTTATCCTTTTTATTCATTTCTCTACTTTTAAATTCATTATCTATGTTTACATTTTTCTCTAATGTAACTGACAGTCTTGGCAAATTATCTCTTAATTTTCTGTTAAACATCAGCTCTGCGGGACTGAATCCATTTTGTAATGGAGTGTTCCAGTATATTAATAATGCCATGTTTATGTCACTATTTTTAATCAACAAGTTTTTTGCCACTTTTACAGTAGATTCAGCCCCACCATTGCTCTGAGGAAAGTAAGGACTACTGGTAACATGCTTAAAATTATACTGTCGAGCAAATTCTTGAAATTGATGTTTAAATTGAGTTCCACAGTCTGTCCTTACTACCTCTGGAATACCGAACAATGAAAATATATTTTTACAATACTGTATTACACTATTTTCAGTCAAATTATTTAATTTCTTGATAACCACAAATCTTGAATAATAGTCTACAATAACAATATACCAAATACCATTACAGTAAAATAAATCCATTCCAATTTTTTGCCAAGGTCTATCTGGTACATCCTCAAGCAAAATGTTCTGTTTTGGATTTTTTCTTTCTTCTACACACTCAGGACAAGTATTAACAATATTTTCAATTTGTGTTGACAACCCTATCCACCAAACCGATTGCTTTGCCCTACTTCTACATCTGGTTATACCCAAGTGTCCCTCATGTATTTTATTCAGATTTTTCAAAGTTGTAAACTCTTAGGTATCATAATCCTACTCTTATACAATAATAACTCTTTCACAATAGATAAATCAAATCGATACTGATGATATTGTTTAAGGTCCTCTGACAATTTACTATAGGATGGCCAGCCTTGAAGGGTGTACTGTTTCAAAATTAATATTGTTTCATTTTTTTGTTGTTCTTCTCTGATTTTTTTTATTAAACTATGTCCTAAAGCTGTACTTTCAATTAATGAATTAACAAAAACTTCACTATTGTTACTACTTTTGCCCTCATTGCTAGATACTTATTGGATTTCTGGACAGAGTATCAGGAATAACTAATTTTTTTCCAGGTATATAAATCACAAAGTAGTTATATTTTGTTAACCTCATTCTAAATCCCATCAAGCGAGGCGTTAACTCATCAATGGGTTTGGTTTGCAAAATTTGTAACAAGGGTTTGTGATCTGTTTCTAATGCTACTTTAATACCATAGATATAATCTTTAAATCGCTCTACAGCCCATGTCAATGCTAGACATTGTTTTTCTATCTGTGAGTAACGCTTTTCTGTATCTGTCAGAATCCTACTGGCATAGGCAACTACTTGCCTTGCCCCTTCTGTGACTTCTTGCATTATTGTTGCACCCAAACCATATGAACTACTTTCCGCTGAAATCATTATATTAGCTGATGGGTCATAATGTGCCAACACTGGGGCTTTTTGGAGTGCAACTTTGACCTTATCAAAAGAATCTTGATGATGAATATTCCACACAAACTCTGAATCCGATTTCAATAGAGAATATAAAGGATGTAAAAGCTCTGTTTTATTTTCCACATACCTACCTACAAAATTAACCATCCCTAGAAACTGCATAACTTGCTTTTGATTCTTTGGCACCTCAAATTTGTTTATTGCTTCTACCCGCTCTGGATATAACTTAATACCATCTGAACTTATAATATGGCCTAAATATTTTATTTCCTGCACCCCAAACACACATTTTTTATTTATTTATTGTAATGCCTCTTTCCAATAATCTGTCTAAAACTTTTCTTAAAATTTTGTCATGACTGTTCATTGAACTAGCAAATATCAAAATATCATCGACATGAATAACAACTCCTTCTATATCGTACAAAAATTCAGAGAATTTCATAGAAAAATACTCCGGAGCACAATTTAAACCAAATGGTAGTCTATTATACATATATCTTCCAAAAGGGGTAATTATAGTTGTCAACTCAGCACAGTTCCTTAATGGAATTTGATGAAATCCAGATGTAGCATCAATTTTAGAGTAAAATTTTGAACCTTTTAATCTATCTAATGTTACTTCAACTTTGGGTATAGAAAATATTGGTCTAAGAATATTTTTATTAAGTTCATTATAATCCCCACAAATTCTCACAGTCTCTTCCTTAGGCACAACTACAATTGGTGAGACATAATGTGTAGGTTCTTCAACTTTAGTTATAACTCTCAGATCACTTAATCTCTGTAACTCAATTTTTAGTTTTTCCAACAATGGTATGGGTACTACTCTAGGTACGCACTGTATGTAACTTTTGCTTGGGTCAACTAGTTTAATTTCAAATGGTTCTTTGAAAACACCTAAGCTGTTAAAAATATTAGGATACTCTTTCTCTACATTTATTTTAGACACCGACACTGATGCTTCATTTATCATCATGGAACACAGTTTTAATATTTGCATAGATTCTATGGCAGGAACCCCAAGTATAGGATTCTTTAAATTACGTATTACATAAACATTACCTGTATAATACCTATTTTTGTATTTTAATGTAATATACAACGTACCCATCACCATTAACTGCTTCTCATCCGGTCCATTTATCACAACATCCGATTTCTTTACATATTTTTTTGAATTTTCACTAACACATGGTTCTGGAACAGCCACTATATCTGCTCCGGTATCTATAAGAAAATTCAAATCACATTTGTAGGTTGTGATCACAAAAACTTCAATTTTCTTTCGATATTTACTATCACTCATGTTATTGATTTTGTACTTTACCTCGCTTTGATTGCATTCAATGTTCTTTACCCCTTTGCAACGTCTGGCAAAATGGCCATTTCTGCCACACTTGTGGCATGTTGCTTTAAATGCTGGACACGATTGACGGCTTTTGTGACGCGCCCTGCCACAAAACCAGCACTCTTCCACGCTCTTTTCTATAAATTCTTTCTTCTGAATTCTGTTAATTTC
Source organism: Udea olivalis (assembly GCA_947369235.1). Taxonomy (NCBI): domain Eukaryota; kingdom Metazoa; phylum Arthropoda; class Insecta; order Lepidoptera; family Crambidae; genus Udea; species Udea olivalis. Next base: position 14,814,250 of record OX376351.1, read on the forward strand.
CTCCCCCCCTAGATTTCCCTGTGTTTCATAGATTTCCACGTTTTTTCCGATTAATTTTGCCAGTAAAATACATTAGTGTAAACCAACAAGCCAGTAAAATACATTAGTGTATTATGGCCAATTTATAATTTGACGCATGATCGACGTAGTGCGCTGTAGCACGGTTTCTAGCCTTGACTTGCGTGGTGTCTAAGGTTCGGTTCCCGGTCGAGTTAGTTCAGGAAATGAACTTTCTTAAATTTGCTCAGTTCTAGCTGTGCTGGGAGACAGACGCCCCTGGCTTAAATGGTTGTACCTCGTAACACAGAAATATTTATCCTTACTTCGAGACTATGAGAATTGGTATGTTAACTGAAAATTAACTTCTTATGTTTATAATGATAGCTCAAAAGTAAACAAGCTAATAAACGACTAGTGCGATATGTAGAGGTACTCTTTGAAATATTATTTTGTTTTATTTTCAGTAGGCGCGGTAGGGATAGTCATTATCATACACGTATTTCGATCGACAACCCACTTTCTGCGGCGCTCTGTCGTAATCTAAAGTGCTTTCTATAATTAGACGCTTCCTTTATGTTTTTTGTGGCTTTGTATACTGGCTATGATAAGCATTGATTGAGTGTTAGATTTAATTAACAAGTAGGTAGTTTGGTTGGCCTTTTAAGGTTTGAAAATGGTTCAAAATAGATTTGATGGAATTCGTTACCATTAAAAGGAACATCTATGGAAGGAACGCAGCAAATAGTGATGGATGAAATATATTTTCAAAATCTGATCTAATATCATCCTAATCTGGTATATGATTTTAAATTTTAAATAATGATCAACCTTACTTTTACTATCATACTTGGACATCAAAATATTCCGTAATTAGCTAGAGGCTTTTTTTATTTTTTATAATGCCAATCAAGATGACCTCACTCCACCTGATGAAAAGCGGTCGTGACGTCCAATCATTCAAACGAATCACTGGGCTGGCCATCTTCACCTTGAAGGCCTGCAGAATGCTTATTTTGGTGACGCAGTTTATTGGTAAATTAAAATAGATTTATTCCTTACTTCGTCAATATGCTGCCCTCATAATGCGATGACGCAATATCAATAAAGTTACACGGATAGAAGAGATAAAAGTTATTGAAATTGAATGCTTATCGCCGATAGCGTGCACTTAATGCAGCCAAATGAACGCGATAAAGCAATCTGGTAACGCTAAATTCAGATAAAACGGAATTCAGTTCTGCTACCGACAAAGACCTAATCAGCGTGCTTCTTATCATTTGTCCAAAGTTTGTGACGAGCGTTTGTTCCGATTCCGATCGCGAGCCGCGCCACTAGGCAGTTCGACCCATTTCAGCTGGAAGCCGCACATGCGCAGAACTCACAACCTCACACAACACCAGTCATGACACGCTAAACGCGTCCTCGGTCTCAAATTTCAAATCCAAACAAACCGGAAAGAATAATAAATCCATATATCAGAAATAAGCTCTAAACATCACCAAACAATACAATTCGGTACGCGAATAGAATTTTCACGCACGCGCGGCGCCTTGTCAAAACAAACCAACGCTTTTGCGATGTAAACATGAACGAACGTAAAATTCTGCTTTTTTCTATCTCGCTGTTCTGCTACTTCATGTACAGTGTGCATATGTGGTTCAAGGGAACTAGCGAGCCGAACGCTACAGAAATATCTCAACCGCCTAAAGAAATACACCCGGAAAGTATTGCGGTCGATAAACCTGAAGAAATAAAAGAAAATGTAAAGGCAATTATGAAAACGAAGGAAATTCCAATATATTTGAAAGACACCTGCGGGCTTTTGGAGACATTTACTAATAAACCGCAGCAGGTCAAGAAAAAGATGAGAAAATTCGACGAAACGGACAGTAGCAGTAGCACTATAGCAGTGATTGGTATGATTGTGTTTCTAGTGGTACTGACCGCGAATGCAGTGATGGATGTGCTCAAAGTGAGGGAACAGGAAAAACTGAAGAGAAAGCTGAATCCAGATGGAGTAAGAAGGCAGTCTTTAGCAGAATTTGCGAACAAAAAGACACTGCGCAGGGAGTCCAGTAAGATCAGCCAGCAATTGTGCCAGATAGCCGAATCACTTGTAAATAAGGTAGAGGAAAAGATGCCCCGGCGACAAGCAAGACCTTACACTAGAGGTGACTCGACGAATTCATATTTAAGTGACACAGGCAGGATGGTTCAAGGACAAGGGTCTGCACCGGCTTCTATCAGTGAGACTTCTACTGCCGAACCTAGGCTGGTAAAACGCCAGTCCATCGCTAAACTCATTGGTATGACACATTTTTAGTTTTTCTTGGCATTGTTCTCTTCTGACATAACAATTTCTTTACAAAAAAAAACAAATACAGACAAGCGAATGTTGCAATTTCAAACTGAATGTACTTATATGTCTTTTCATTTATTAAATTTCTAATCTGTCTCTTCTATCATTGTGTTAATCTCTGTTCAAAACAAGGTCTGTCTGACGACTGAAAAAGATTTTCAGGTAATTAAAAACACCTATGTAGATAAATAGTAGCACGTGGCTTTTATTTATTTTATGCAAATATGAATTATTTATTTATTCAGAGGTAGTAAACTTTAAAGTACTTATATGATTTTCCAGTCTATTGAACAATATTTTCCATACGATTGATCAATTGAACTCGTTTGAGTTGAGTTGTTTACGATGACAATATAATATTTATATATTTTTTTCTTCAAAGTATCTTCCTAACACGTTTGTGAATGATGTATTATTTCTGTTACTATTGTACTTGCCTTGAAGCGCCACAATGCTTATTGGCTTAATGCTTGCAAATCAGCTTACTTATTTTTAAATTACCTCGTTTTTAATAACCTAGCTTCGATGGTTTCATAATTGTACCTACAGTATTGCATGATAAGTACTTGTTTTGTGTTAATACTTTTCTACTTATCCCAATACTAACGGGTTTTGCAACTAACAATTACGGTGAACTTCTTTACCTGTTTATCTCGACGTTTCGGCGACAATTTCGAAGTCACCGTCGCCACGAGCGGGCCCTCGGCGGTCAGTCCGCAGATTATTCGTTGCAAAAACCTGATAGTTTTAGAATGAGTAGTTAAATACAACAAGAAAGTTATAAATACTCTCCTGATCAAGAATCAGTCTATTCAGTGTATGAACTACTGTATTTTGCATGATTATGTTAATTTTACCACGCCAGTTTGGACTGAACTCTTGAAATGCAAGTAACTCTTAAACTAACTTTGTCGTGTTTAAACTGCAAACGACTTTTCATAATGTGTTAATTAATTCATTTACGACCAAATCCAGAAACAACAGTCAAAGTTGAGCACTCTACCAGTCAAAGGAACATGTATACATGTAAGGTTTGCTCAAATTTGGGCGTTAGACTGTCATCAATCAACTGTTATGCTCCCAAGTTATGAGAAAGAGAGAAAAAGCATTTATTAACTTTTAGACATTGTAACACCGACATTAGGAGTAAAATTAACAAAAATAGACCACAGAAATTTAAAAAAAAACTATAAATCCCACCAGACAGCGATGTACCGATGTCCATAAATAAAAAGGGGAACTAATTTTTTGAACTGTTATTTAAATATTCGAGATGTTATTATGATCAGTTGGAAAACATATTGAGCAGTAATTTAATTTAATGGCGGTTGATTAATTATTGCGACAGTAAAACATGGACAGTAATAAAAAAACAATTGGTCGCTTATTCTATCACACGATTTCAATTCTAAAAATAATTGAGCAGTCCAATAACTGATTGAGCGGTAAAAATGATGGATTGAGCGGTTCGTGTTCATCATTAAAATCATGAAAGCAATTGCAAATAAAATCAATATGTACCTATATTGAAGAAGGTGTCAGTAGGTTAGGGTTATTTTTTTATGACCACCCAGAAATCCTTCAGGTGTCAATAAAAAGGACCTCACTCAGCGAATTTCAGTGGACCCTTGGTTGACTTTATATAAATAAATATACATAGATTTTGCATGCAGACAGCAACTGGCTTGCAACCGAATACAGGCACGATAACCAAAGTTGAGTAGCCCTAACAATATGTATAGCTGTCCTTTTCATGTGTGACATGTACAAGACAGCATTAAAGGCCTGTTCAAACCTGAGCGGTTTTTGCTGCCGCTGTCGGTAGCGGTACAATACCGCGCGGGTTTCGCTCAGGTATTTAGTATCAAGTTCCGCGGCAAAATGTACTGCTACCCACAGCGGCAGCGACTACCGCTCAGGTCTGAACAGGCCTTAATGTGAAGTGTGCCCAACTTTTCATCATCGTATCTGGATTTGGGGGATAAACTGACAGTTTAAACAGTTCTGTGCAAAGAAGAGTAACACGTCTTCAGTCGACTTAGTAGACACAATAGAAACATCAACACAATTTACCGCGTTTTTGCTGTTGCGTTTTGCTAAACTAACTGAACCTCTTCCTTATGTGTAAGTTACTTTAATTAACCATTTTAACTGGATTTCCCTGAACTTACAAAGCTTTCAAATGGAAAATTACAAGAAAAGAGGTAATAGAAAAAGGTAAAGGAATCTGTAATTTGATACAAGAAATTTGAAGGATTTCTTGTATCAAATGATGTTTAAGATTTTTTACATTTGAATTACTATGAAATTGGCTAGCGTATAACATTTACGGTTTATTGTAAGTAAGCATTTTTTTCAAATATATTCAAACACGAAATTCTTCAACAGCGCAGTACCATCCTTGCCATGAGTTTTCACCGAGACGGTATAGTAGCATGTTTATACCCTGGACCCCCGGTAAAAATTAACGAAGATGCGCAAAACTTTGGGAGGATAAAAAGGATACAGAACGTAGTATGTTATGAATAGGTTTCATTAAACAATAAATATGGTTATAAGAATACCCAAAAATTCAACATCAATTTCTAATAGTAAGTATGTTTTCTACGACTAAAAATTCACGTTACTACTTACGTGTTCGACGTCTGGGAGTGAAAACAACAGTACGTCTACCACGAGTTGCCAATTTAAATATACGTTATCGTTCGCTTAAAAAACTGTATTGGGATTTGACATGTCAAACAATTTTTTTCGCGAACGGTAAGTAAATTTAAAGTGGCCTACTCGTGGTAGACATACGGGAGGGGTGTTGTCCAGTATTTGTATGACATCGCGGCTAGTGAATAAATATGTAACTAAAAATGGGATACAATGCTGCACATAACCTAAGGTACCTTGGGGGTTTACCTGGGGTAAGCTCATGGTAAGGCTAACTGACTAGTAGGCCGCTTTACAACTTTTCTTTGCAAAATGCATTTAAGCTAATCCCAGTCTAATTTATTCATCACAGGAGCACGACCAGCACCCATGGTCCGCCGGTCGTCGTTCCCCGCCCTCCCCCAGAACCCCGAGGTCCAGGCGCTGATGCTGGGTCACCGCCAGCAGTCCGTCGACAGCGACGATGAGGACGGCAAAGGTAGACGCGTCAGGATCATCCGTAGATATTGAAGGGTTTAGCATAGATATCAATGTAAGAGTGGTTTCAGACGTTTTTTATGCGCGTATAAACTCGCTTTTTGAAGCACATGTAGGCGCTTACGCCACACGCGTAAAAGAGACCCCACACTAACGTTTCTGGGCGCCGGGAGGACGCAACACGCAAAAACGATAGCGTGAGGGAGTCGCCGGCAAGACGCCGACGCTCAAAGAGCGCTAGTGTGGGGTCTCTCTTACTCACACGAGCGTTGACGCACTTATAAACTCGTAAAATCTATATAAGATACTGATTCACCACTATTGGCTCAAACGAACACGCTGCAATAATTCCTTTAAACGCGCGTTGGTTCTTTTTGAAGCGCGTGTGCCGTATACCTACGCGCGAAAAATACGCTATAGATATTGTCTGAAAACTGCTCTTATCGGTTCGAATTCTCAATTGTTCAATGGATTTTAATCTTAACAGAGACAGGAATGATAAGTTTTACCCTCATTTGTAAATCTATTACTGTGACGGTTGAGTGTGGATTAAATGAAGCAGTGTAAAAGAGGATTATTGCACTCATTAGATTTATGTCTATGGGTTAAATAACTCTAGTTAAATTAGTTGTGAGCCAATTCTACGTATAGGGATTTATGCATATCCCAAAAATAGGTATCTCGTTCAGATTTTCCATTACAGGTGTGTTAAGGCCATGACTTTCCTTTTATCATCGATCTATCGCTTGTATTTAAGGACAATAAAATAAAATTAATATACAAAATTGTTGTAACGAGTGAAACGATTAGATTCTCTTTATTTTCTTTCATTTAGTATAGTTTTTGATTCGTCAAAGTTTTATACTTACCAACTGAATTGTTGAAAGTGAGGTTATCAAACAGTTAAAATGTAGCAATACGAGCGCATTATTGTATATATAAGCCACAAGTTTTCCTACGACCAATTTTAAATCGTTTTGAAGAAAAGTCTTCTTTTCTTCCTGGAAGAATGTAGAAATTATTGCAAAACGTGTTTCACAATAAATTAGGAATAACTAAAAAATACGTTGGGCAGCAAATTGTTTGAAAGTAGCCCATTAATTAAAAGAAAAAGCCAATTCCGGAGTGCTCACTTTATTTACAATCACCGTAACATAAGATATGATTTTTGTACCCATCACTAGATTGAATAAACGGTTAGGTATTTATGAAATGAAAATTTGGATTCTCTATTTTCCTTATCAAATAAAAAAAACTCTACAAATTGAATAGAGTGGATGTGCGGATTTTGATTGAACATTGCTGAATAAACGATAAGTGATATAATTTAATATGCATTTATCTGTATTTTAGTCTTAAGTAGGTAAATTATACCAAAAAATTACAATTTTTATTAAAACCTCGTCTATTCATAACAAACATTTTATCTTTTGTACCTTACCTAAACCTATTCAAAATTAAATATGTAATAATCATATACAAAAGGGGGATAGGTACCCAATCTTAGGTGTTATTAGATATTACCTCTCGTAACTATCGAAGAATGACGAGTGAGATTTTTAAGAGTTCATACCAATAAGGTTCAATTTGAAATTTTAAATTAAAGTATGAATAAACAGGTACCTATATGAGGCATAACGCAAAAAACTAAAGTAAAAAAAAACAATGTTATTCCATGGGAAAAAGGTGATTGCCATACCAGCATTCTTTCAGTACGTCAACCACGAGTTGGCACTCTATATTTTCGTTATCGTTCGCGTAAAAAAATGAAATGGGAGTTGACATTGTCATGTCATGTCACGTCAAATCCCTTTCTTACGCAAACGATAGCGTAAATTTCAAGTAGCAACTCGTGGTTGACGTACTGGTATACCAGAAAGCAAGTAGAAGTTTGTGATTGGCTTAAATCACGCAGGCTATCGCTTACTAGAATCACGTGACGTTTCGTCAGCGAATCAGAAACTTTTATCTAAGCAAATATTTTAAAAGGGAAAGATTTACTTGTTTGTTTGTTGCAGCGAATAGGCTCCGAAACTACCGGACCGATTTTAAAAAAATTAAACGGGAAAAATAGTCTACGCGGGCGAAGCCGCTGGCGAACAGCTAGTGTGATATTCAAGCTAGATAGTATATCAAAATTTTTCACTGCATCGCAACCAAGTGTCTTAGCGTAGAAAGAAAACATTGAAAGTGTTGCTATTGGCTACGCCCTTGGTATGTACTTGTCTAGACGTTTTCATTAATATAGAGCCGATTTGTTAATTGGGTTTCTGTCAAAACTTGATCAAAGGGAATGAGTATATTCAATTTTTTATCATCAATTCAGAAACCAGCTTATACGTAATTGTAATTTTTAATAATAAATCTTCTTATACTCCGTAAATTACAGGAAAATAAATTTTACTATGTATAAATTAATTGTCTTCTAGAAATAGTTATTTGAAGAAGTTGCTTTAATTATCTTATTTAGATTGTATCCTACGCTTTAAGTGTCTTTTAGAAACCTTTCTAACCAAAATTAAAAGTCTGAAATACCTTTCTGTACTGAATAATGTGTGATATTGACCTTTGTATAATAATTGCATTTAAATTGACTGTCCTTTGTATAAGCACTTATTAGGTAACTTTGTACACGAAGATGTCTTGAAATTTAATCAATATAGAAAATTTTAAAAGGTCAAAGTATAGTTTTTCTTTCTCCAACTCACGATGAAAAAGCCTTAGGTTGAGAAGTTGAAGTTCTCACGGGGCGGTTTTTACCCGCACACGCGGCGGTGGAGGAACGGCTGTTTTTACGCAAACTCACGAGACCGGAGTTTTGTAGCGAGGTCGCCGAGGTAGCGATTTTCACCCGCAAATATGGCGGGCGACTATCGCAAGACGGGCGTTTGGAAGACATCCCGCCGATCGACCGCAGAGCTCGTGGGAAAAACCCGCCGCGGCTGTGGTTGCATTCTATAGAAGCTGCGGGCCCACAACCTATAATCCGGTCAATTTCGACATCCGAGGTTACAATAATTCGTACCCAGCTCAAAATTTGTAGGATTGTTCAAAACACTATCATAAATGAAATTTAAAAAGTCCTCGATCCGACACCTTTTTTTATTTTTTTTATTTTTTTTTTTTATTTATTTTTTTTTTTTTTTTTTTTGCGGGGGAAAAAATGCATTACGCACTATCCCGCTGCCTGGGTGGGGCAGCGGGGGAGTGTGGGACTCTCCGTCACTGAAGGTGACGGCATACCCACTAAAAAGACCCCCGGTATACCTCATCGCCTTGACGGGACGACATGGTGCCTAGTTCGGATTACCATGCCGTCCCTGGCGGACGGCCCAGCCTTCACGCCGGGCCTCCTCACGCAGCAGGGGCGTCCCGGTATACGGGGACACCCCCAGACAGGAGCACCGTGCAATGGGGTGGAAGCCCCCCGACTTTAACCCCGGTGCTGCTTTTAGGGAGCGGGAAGAAGGCGTGCAAACCGCCGTCTCCTCACTCCCCGCCGTCTGCGTCGGAGAGGGCCCGCCTGAGGATCTTCCTCCCGGGCCCTCTCCGCTGTCTCCTTCTGCGACATCACCTCTTCGCAGAAGGAGACCATCGCCTCCCATCCACTCTCGCTCGCCAGCATGGCCCGTATCAGGGCTGGGAGCGAGAGGTCGGTGCCGACCACATCCACTAGTGTGCGACGCTGCACCGCCCAAGCAGGGCACACCTCAAGGGTGTGCTGGGCGGTGTCCTCCTCGGCGTCGCACTGGTGGCACCTCGGGGTGGGCTCCCTCCGGGCGATATTATGCAGGTACTTCCCGAAACAGCCGTGTCCGGAAAGTACCTGCACCAGCCGGTACGTAAGGGGCCTCTTCTCCCTACGCACCCACTGGTCGAGGACCGGCCTGATCGCCTCTATGGTTTGTCGGCCATAGAGCGGGTCGACCAGGTCCTCCGCCCACCTCCACAGTAGCGCGCTTTGAGCACGCCGGCGCACTCCCTCAATTTGGTCCCAATACGGGACCTCTCCTCTTGTTCTCGCTGCTGTGCGGGACTGGTACACAGCAGCAAGAACGTCCGCCTCCAGCTCCCAGGGGGGCATGCCTGCCAGGACACAGGCAGCCCCCCCCGATACCGTACGGTAACCCCGTACGGCCCTCAACGCTATTTGTCTCTGAGGCGCCCGTAACAGGCGCCTGTTTTCAGCGTTGAGGGCCCCCGCCCAGATTGGCGCTCCGTAGAGCGCCATACTTTTAAGTATGCCGGCGTAGAGACGCCGGCATGACTGGCCCGGGCCGAGCTCGTTGGGCAAGAGTCGGCCCAGAGCACCTGCGGTGCGGATTAGGCGGGGCGCGAGGCGGGAAAAATGCGCCCCAAAACTCCACCGCCCATCCAACACGAGGCCCAGATATTTCATCTGGGCCCCCACCCTAATGACTTCGCCATTGAGGCGGACCAACGCGCCGGGAGGCGGCCCCTGCCGAGGCCCATGGAAGAGTAGGGCCTCGGTCTTATTAAGGGCCACCTTAAGGCCCAACGCCTCAATGCGGCCGACCACTAGACTGGCGCCGACTTCTGCCAGTCTTTTTACTTCTTCGAAGGACTTGCCGCCCGCAATGACCAGGGTGTCATCCGCGTAGCATATGACGCGCATCCTCGGAAGGAGCGCGCCGCGGAGCACCCAGTCATACCCTAGGTTCCATAACAGGGGCCCTAAAACGGACCCCTGGGGGACCCCACACCTCATTGGCCGGCGGACCAACTGTCCTCCTCCCTCATAGAGGACCTCCCGCCCTCGGAGGTAGTCCTCCAACAGTCTGCCGAGATAAGTAGGCACTTCGAAATACCGAAGTGCCTCCCTTATCACGCCGAACGGCAGACTGTTGAAGGCGTTGGCGATATCCAGGCTTATCGCCAACGACCGCTCGCCCCGAGCAGTTGCTACCTCCGTAACCTCTTTCAGCTGCGCTAGCGCGTCAATTGTGCTGCGCCCCGCACGGAAGCCAAACTGTTGCCCGGAAATATTCGGGCCCCTCTCATTTAAATGCTGGATGAGGCGGAAAGAGAGGAGTCTCTCGAAGACCTTCCCAGCCTCATCCAGCAGGACAATCGGCCTATACGCGCTGGCGACACCCGGGGGCCTACCCTCTTTCTCGAGGAGGCAAAGCCGCCCCTCCTTCCACAGTTTAGGGAACCGCGCTGATGTTAGCGCGGCGTTAAAAATTTCCCTAAGCTGCTCCCCCAGGTGCTTTAAGGCCAAGCCTAGGACTTTTCCCGGCACCCCGTCGGGACCAGGTCGATCCGACACCTGGAAAAAAATATTCTGGATCAAATGTCACAAAATAGGGTTGTTCGCCATTTTCAGCAAAACGGTAAGTTTTATCATAAAATAAGTTTTATAAAAATTGTAGATCAGATCAGATTCCCTACTGTCGATACATCGCATAGCTCGAGCTGCGCATCTTCCTCGCACAGCAACCTTGCGGCGCCGCATCTTCGTAGCACATCTTACTCGCTTCTTTACATAGCATAGGATCATTGGTAACGGTTTAATAGGTTGTAGCTGCATAGCACATCTCTGGTGTATAAGCAGCCTTAGAAGAACCTATACTTACATCATCCACATTGCGAAATTTGTTCCTTAATGACATAAAAGAAAGCTTTATTCTTTCAAGAATCTTATTTCCCCATTCCTGAAGATATCACATCAATAACTTTCGCTTTCCGACCTGGTAGACCGCGTCAAACTGTTTACACGAATATTCGCGTCCTCTGTGTGGATAGCGGCTTTGGACCCGCGCCAACCTTAGCCCAATACTGAGGATATTGGTTCTCGCCTTGAGCCACGCTATAAATAAAGAGACGAAAAACGTACGCGAAAGCTGACGTTTTCGCCTTTTGCATGCCGTTTTCGTAAACTTAAATTAAAGCAATTTTAGAGAAATATTGAAATAATACACTTTTCTTTACACAACGCCGGTGGCAACATGGCTAGTCTCGCAACCAGCAGTTAGAGCTTGTCTAACTTGAAATGAGTCGCCCTACTACTTTTTAGTTGATTGAGATGTGTTTAGGGTTGAGAGCCTTCTGCGCTCACCCTACAGACCGGTGAAGCTGCTAAGGCCGTCGAGGCCAAGCAGCGGCGTCCATACAAAAAAAAAAAAAAAAATTGAGATGTGCTGAGTGTACTTTTGAGAACAAACAACGCATGCTCCTAGGTTCGAGTCCAACCAGCTACTGAACGACCAATTACAGTGGCATGTTTATATGTATTGCGTCTATACTTAAAAAAAATCTATATGTGGGTAAATGTGGTGAAGGGGCGGGTCATTTTAGCTTAGACAAGCTCTACCGCAGTCTATAAACACGTGCAACTATAAAAGTAAATCTAACTCGTGCGGTGGAGACACTGCAAGGTTAAGCAGATCCTTTGTATAGTCAGCAGGAAGTGAATTTCTCGATGGATTGTGGCTACCTTACTCACTAGGAACACAACACTTAAAAGCAGTATTATTAAGACGTGCGGATCTATTGCGAGCAGAGAAAACTGCCGATCCGTACCTACTACTAGTAGGTATTTAAACGGAAATAAAGAACACACAAACAATTATTTGAGCTGATTGAGCTCTGAGCTCAAATTCTAGGTAACAAAGTGTGTTCAAATAATATTTCAGTTTGTGACTAGGTACTAACCCGCTTTTAGCAAGCGTGGTGGAATCCCCCACTCTCAAAGCCAATTAGAACTGACTGCTTGAAATGATATTTTACCATTTTTATTAAATACTGTCTAGAAAAGCTTAGAAGGGAAATAGTGCGTGATGGTAGCATGGTGTTAAAGTTATAAGTATCTAGCTGGGAATCGCAGTCTACGTACTCTTTTATAACTGGAGTATACTCTCCTATGGCACAATTTTTTGGGGTAATTGTTGCGAGTCTGATAAGGTTTTCATATCACAATAAAAATGTATTAGAATACTGACAAATATTGATCAGATGGAATCGAAATCGTTAAACATCAAATACTGACACTCAAGTCCTTCTACATCTTCGAGTCCTGTAAGTTTGTTAGAAAGCACATGCATCTGTACTCCGCAAGGAAAAATACTAAAAGAAACGATAGAAACCTAAATAAACTTAAAGTACCTTTCTCCAAACTAAAATCATTATCACATAGTCCTTAAAGCTAGCAATGGAGAGAGCGATGCTTGGTATTTCCCTGCTCGATCAAATCAGAAATGATGAGATCCGCAGGAGAACAAAAACAACCATACGTCCATACCACGCAATAACTCTTTCTCACTTAAAATTAAAGATAATATTATTAAGTCTGACGTTGATATAGCTAATACATTTGAATCATTTTTCTCTGAGATACCTTTTATTACTACCAGTAAACTAAATTCTAGTTCACTGCTAGCTAGTTATCTCCTCACATCAAGTGTTAATGAGTGCGCCACTAGTTTTTGCTTCGATCATATATCTCCTCATACCATCCTCAAATCGTTTAAAGAACTTAACATAAAAAAACGGAGGATTTATGGGGTATTTCTGTTGATACACTTAAATCAGTCATAGATGCCATCTCCCCTAGTTTAGCGTTACTTTTTAATAACTGTGTAGACAAGGGTCAGTTCCCTAATTTAATGAAATTTAGTAAAGTCATACCCCTTTATAAGTCTGGTGAGAAAAGTGACCCATCCAATTATAGACCTATTTCTATTCTACCAGCTTTAAGTAAAATTTTTGAAAAAATAATATTGAATCAATTACATTCTCACTTTGCTTTGAATAAATTATTACATAGTAATCAATTTGGATTCACTAAAAATAGGAATACAACCGATGCAGGTGTTGCGCTCATCAAACACATATTTGATGCGTGGGAAGGCAAGCAAGATGCAATAGGAGTTTTTTGTGATTTATCAAAAGCATTTGACTGCGTAGATCATGAAATCTTACTGATTAAGCTGAGGCATTACGGTGTTTCAAATATTTCACTTAGCCTTATAGAATCTTACCTCACTGATAGAATACAAAAAGTGAGTATCAATGGTACGAACTCTTCCGGTGCCACCATACGTATGGGCGTGCCCCAGGGATCAATATTGGGTCCTCTGCTGTTTTTAATCTATATAAATGACCTGCCTTATTTTGTCAAAGACCTATGTGGGATTGTATTATTTGCTGATGACACTTCTCTAATTTTTAACGTAGATAGAAGTAACAAAGCACTTGACGACGTAAATAATACTCTTTCTAAGGTACTGCATTGGTTCACGAGTAACAATTTACTGCTTAATGCTAAGAAGACCAAATGTATCAAATTTTCTATGCCCAATGTAAGACAGGTCGATACCATTATAAACATGAATAACGAGCCATTAGAGATTGCGAATTCCACTGTATTTCTGGGAATTACTCTCGATTCCAAGTTACAGTGGGGTCCGCATATTTCTGCCCTGGCAGGAAGACTTAGTTCGGCAGCTTATGCTGTTAGAAAAATAAGGCTCCTGACTGATATCGCAACAGCAAGATTAGTGTACTTCAGTTATTTTCACAGTGTTATGTCGTATGGTCTTCAGTTGTGGGGCTCGGCAGCGGATCTCAACACCATCTTTGTTCTTCAAAAAAGAGCCATCCGCTCCATTTACAACCTTAGACCACGCGACTCGCTTCGTGAAGTATTCAAAGAGATAGATATTTTAACTGTGTACTCTCAATTTATTTATGATAATGTAGTATATGTTCGTAAAAACTTGCATCTCTTCAAGAAAAACAGTGATGTTCATAAACTCAATACCAGAAATAAAAATAAGCTCGTAACTCCCAGTCTAAGACTGCATAAGGTAGGGAAATCATTTGTTGGTCAATGTGTAAAATATTTTAATAAGATTCCGCAAACTCTTGTTGAACTGCCACTTCACAAGTTTAAGTCACAAATTAAAGCTAAGTTAATGAAGCGGGGTTATTATAGTGTTGACGATTTCTTAAATGATAAGAATTTGTGGTCATCTTAGGTATAATCTGCTCCTCTGCACACTTTTTTGTTATGACTTTACTCTGTCAATTACATTTTTGTGTATAAAAACAAGATTGAAAAGAGTAACCATCGAGTTTCTTGCCGGAGTCTTCTCGATCGGAAACAACCTCTGAACCGGTGGTAGATTCACATTATATTTAATTATGATATGAACTATCATAGTATTATTTTATGTAAGTTTATTTTTATTCAGTATATTTTTGCTACAATTTTTTTTTGTTACATGACATGTCATAAGTACTTTTTATAAGTCTATATGAATAAAGATATTTTTTACTTTTTACTTTACTTTTTTACCGACATCGCTCGAAGGATTGCATCGCTGAAGTGGCAGTGGGCGGGACACATAGCGCGGAGAACCGATGGCCGTTGGGGCGGAAAGGTTCTCGAATGGCGACCGCGTACCGGACGACGTTCCGTGGGCAGGCCCTCTACAAGGTGGACCGACGATCTGGTCAAGGTCGCGGGAAGCCGCTGGATGCGCACAGCGCAGGACCGATCGTTGTGGAGATCCTTGGGGGAGGCCTATGCCCAGCAGTGGGCGTCGTTCGGCTGAAATGATGATGATGATGATGATAGTCCTTAAAACATGTTAATAAAAATTTATAACCACATACCAAACAACATAAAAATTTGGAAACGCCCACACTTTTTAACAAAAAATTAAAAACGTTCGTCATTGAAATCCTGTGACAAATGATTAGCTGCACTTGGGTGAATCAGTGCCTTGAATATCAATCTAGGCTTAGTTACTAAGATAAATAAATACCTGCTTAATTGTTATGTTTTTGTGTTGAGTTTCTTTCTAAAAATATAATTGTATCTGAATAATATGTATGTGTACCCATGCACTGTAAATATTTTTAATGCGTTAAACAGTGTATGAGATAATAATAAAAAGCCCTCTTACTTAATTGATATGCCCTTGCAGAGCATTATAATAAGTAATATAACTTTATTATTAAGACCTATGCAATTGTACTGTGACTGTGCAATAAAAACAAATGAAATAAATAAATAAAATAAAATATAAAAAAACTTGCAAAAAATACTGTAAATATTCATATTTTCATACATTTTCACAGAATTCATCAGTTTGAAACTACTACTCTAGAGCGGTTACTACATCAACCTAAATTTTGACGAAAATGTATATAGCCAAGACCTTGTTACAGTTTTAAAAATAATCCCTGCGCGTGCTTCGCTACGTAATGCAGTCTTCTTCAGACCAGTCCATCGAGAACTCGTCCAGATCGGGCATACGATGCGTGTGTTTACATGTTACGTAACGATAATCGCGGCGGTAAATACGAACTAAACTGCACTACCCAATAACCAATGCAACTTGATTACACGATAAACACAAATAACAAAATTGATATTGATGAAAGTGATTGCATAGATGACACCATGGATTATAAACAAGAAATATCACCAGCAACTGTGCTGCACTGGAACTACCGCGGTTTCACAGAATTTCCACTCAACAGAATTGATGGAGAAGAATCAGAAGTCACTGATATATACTTGAAAGAGAACTTAATATCGCAACTGCCTAAAGAAATTTGCAGATTAGAAAACTTAGAAAGCTTATACTTGAGTGGTAATGATATAACAGAACTGCCGAAGGAAATATCACATTTAAGATGTCTGAAGTGCTTAGATTTAAGTGGTAATAGACTGAAGCGTGTCCCAGATGAGATTGGCGAGTTGAGAAGCCTGAAATTCTTGATATTCGATGAGAATGAGTTGACGGAACTGCCTTTGCGTCTGAGAGAGCTTCGTGCCCTGCGGTATCTATCGGTTTGTGGTAATCATTATTATTCACATTATTGAGTTTCGTTTGGAGTGACTTGATTCTGTTTTGTGCAATGATTCTGTTTTGTGCAATAAGTTAGTGAAACCTAACATTAACATTTTTTACCTAAATTAAAATGCAAACATGATTATGATCGGTAAGTACTAACTTAGATTTTGTTTGTTTGATAACGTGTTTAAGATTGTCATATTTATCAGTTTTCTTTTTTTTTCATAATATTACTCATTGGGCATGGTTAGGAAGGAGCACTAATACTTTGAGGCATTCATTCATATACATCATGTGCATATTTAACAGCAAAAAAACCGTTAAGAACATTGATACGAGTATGGTTTGTCTGGCAAATAAGTTTCTATTAGTGCAATATATCAAGGTCATCAGTACGTCTACCACGAGTTGCCAATTTAATTTTAAGATATCGTTCGCGTGAAAAAATTGTATTGGTGTGACACATGAATCGAACGATAATTTAATTTTAAAGTGGCAACTCGTTGTGGACGTACAGAACAGTTAGTGGGTAGAGAAAAGGGTTTAGTAATTTGCTATTTTGATGACAATGAAGACTCGCAGGTAAAGATACCTGAAATCATTATATAATTGTTAAGAAAAACGTGTTCTAGGCAAAAATAATGTTATAAATCACGCTTTCAGCAGTTGCATCACATATTTTATTAGTAAATTTAAGCGCCATCTAATGTTTATTAACTACCTTTAAGTATCGCTGCTTCTTTTTAATGCTTTTTATAATTAAGAGTAGTGAGTTAGACTGTTGACAACTGTCTTTTATTCATGCTAATAAAAATGCTTTTATAAAAAAACAGATATTTGGGTAATTTCCTTCTAAACATTGGCACACATACCTACATATTTTTTTAACATCTAAATCTTTTTTACTACATCTCTAAACCCATTTTCACTAGTTTCACGAGTGGTAATCAGGTCACCGAAATCAATGAGGAAGCGTTAAATTTGATTTAGGAAGACAGCTCGTTCCGAGGCGCCTGCAACTATAACTACTGTCTTCCCTTAGTTTACGAGCGCACTGGGCCGGACCTGGGGGGCCCGGGGCCCGTTAAATAATGCTTAGCCCAGTAAGATGATTCACATTTTTGGTACAATCTAATTATATCACCTGCTATAGATAAGTGACTCAGTTTTTTCGTAATCACATTTTGATAGTACCGAGACAAACATTTGGGTGGTCCACGATTGCTTTGTTTGATTTATTGGATAGCTTTTCGGCTCTTTCATATCACAATTTAAATACCGTATACTGAAAAGATTTTGCATTAAGAGCAAAATATCTTCCTATATTTATTATTTCTAAGTCTACATGGGTTTTTATAGATACCGACCTAGGTTAAGAAACGTCAGTCGGTATACTTGAAGCTGAATGATAATAAGTGATAAATATGCATCACTAGGCATTTAACCTCGAACCTTCACCTTAGTTTCTAAAAATATTATTCGCTAAGCCTTTTGCCTGAAACAATTTTAAGTCACTTAATCAAACAACACAAAAACGTTGAAAGAGAGCCCTGCCCTTCGCCCCTGGCTTCGCCCCTGACGCTGGTGTAAACTGACTAGAGCGGTTTGCAGTTGAACCACAATTTTAACTACAGCACCCGAGTTTAATTCAGGGCGCTGTAATTTCAGCTAATGAGCCAAGTCTGCGGTTGGTAACTGGTATGGTTTGGTGTTCGCGTTGGTTGTGATTTTGATTGATGGGCCTAAAGTTAACAGATTAAATTAGTTTATACGTACAAGTTAACTTTGTTATGAATTATTTTATGTTAGGATACAGTCATAGCAAACCAAGAACGAAATTAAACTCTATCGTTTTGCACTTGAAGTCTTGCCTGTCCCCAAGCGCACGAGTGCTTGGATAATGTGATAGAAGATATAAATAGACCTATTTTATTGCAGACATAAAATAATTACGTAGTTAATTGCTGACTCAACTTTTCACGGTTCATTTTAGTGTTAATATTAACGTCTTCTAACTACCTACCATATAAGCTTCATTGAATTAGGTTTTGTGTAGTGGTATTTTCATTACCTTGCCAACTTGAATTTCTTCCCTGATCTATTGTATGTATTGTATTACAAATTAAAAAGATCACGGACCGATAGCAGGTACTCATTGTAAATGAGTAAATATCATTTACTGCGTAGCTAACATTTTTACAACGTTGTTGCAGAAAACTTAATTTTTCATTGGCTTGAGAAAAAACTATTGAAATTGATTCCGGATTAAGCTATCCGGGAAAAAGGCATTTATTGATAATTGTCTTACCTGTATTAACTTATAACGGCCCATATACACTGTTATTTTACTTTTTACTATAATTAGTTACATATAAGTATACCATTTGCATTCAGCAGCGGTAACCATTAACCATGAGATGGTCCGCATGCTCGTTTGCTAACAGTTTTCTAACGTTTCAATACCCTGGATATGGAAACGTTAGAAAACTACCTAAACACAATACCCATCATTTGTTGCATTGATTTGGAGGCATGGAGGCTTTCTTTAGCCTAGCAGTGGGACATATAGACCTATGCCATTAAATTTTGTTTTTAAATGACTTTACAGACAACCAATTGCAATGGCTGCCACAAAGGCCGGTGTTCAACTACCACCACTGCGAGTTTAGATTCTGGAGGAACACCAGCTTGAAGGCTATTCCCTATTCTTTGTGGTATCACATGTTTCGCGACCAACAGACAAGAAGCCTCAATATTGGGTACGTATCTGTGTTGTCTTAGCAATAAGATACAAAATTATTATTGTTATTGAACTAATATTTTTCCATGCAATGCAATCTCATATTTTTAATTAACGAGATTCATTTCCTAATGAATAACTAGACCTGCCTGGGAGAAAACCTAAGCGACCTGATTAAGTCCTGCTAAAATGTCGAAGTTACGGTTTAGGTTTACAGAAAAATAGACACTCACATATTGGATATTTTTTTATCCACTAGGTACCAATCTTAACATAATTTCCAAAAATAGTTTTATCTTACCTCGGTAAGGGAAAAATAAAACATTTTTATTTCAGACACAAGACACTGAGGTAAATAAAAACAGACATTACTAACTGACTTAAATTGCGATAAAAGGTTTACGGACAAAATAGTCACTCTCATATTTACGAAGGGAGGTCAACAAGTTCGCAGAATGGGGGAGGGGGGGGGGATTGATGGGGGATATTCTAAGTCAATGAAGCGAGGTTATTATAGTGTTGAGGATTTCTTAAATGATAAGAATTTGTGGTCATCTTAGTTGTTAAATCTGCTCCTCTGCACACTTTTTTGTTATGACTTTACTCTGTTAATTCAATTTCTGTCTATAAAACAAGATTGAAAAGAGTAACCATCGAGTTTCTTGCCGGAGTCTTCTCGATCGGAAACAACCTCTGAACCGGTGGTAGAGTCACATTATGTTTAATTATGATATTAACTATCATAGTATTATTTTATGTAAGTTTATTTTTATTCAGTATATTTTTGCTACAATTTTTTTTTTGTATATGACTTGTCATAAGTACTTTTATAAGTCTATATGAATAAATATTTTTTACTTTTTTTTTTTACTTTTGATGGGGGAAATTGTAACTTTTTACTAGCTGTACTTGTTTGGACATTCATTAAAGGTATAAATACAAAGTTTCATTAAAATTAGGCCTTTAATTACTGAGTTACAGCTCATCAAGCGAGTCGATCCGATAGAAAATAAATAATAAATAATAAGGCACAAACAGAGTACAATACATCAAAAGAAGTTCAAGGTGTGTTCATCAGCTGGAAAACACATGCCTACTGTTTTCTGGAATACAAAAAGTATCCTTCTCTTAGAAAAGGGTGTCAATTGAACTGGAGTGTGCTAAGCTGCGCTATTAAAATGCCTCCGAGATCCTGTGAGGGAGAAATAGTGGTGAAAATTGACCAATGGTGTGCTCCTTCTGCACGGCAATGCACACGTGAATGTTGCGATGCCTGCTGTACAAAGAGTGGGCTACAACATTTTGAAAAGTTCTATCGATAGGTTAGACTGATCTCCAAGGAACTATTATCTGTTCCTAAAAAGTAAAAAAGAGCTTCAAGGGGAGACATTTTTAGGCGATGAAGAGGTAAAAAGCGCAATTTCAGCCTATTTGGAGGACAAACACAAAATATTTTTATTTGAACGTATAAATTTTTTTTTTGATAAATGTATCAAATAAATAAGAGTGAAGGAAGAATTAATATTGAGAAAAAATATTTCAAGTTTTATTTTTTACTCATAAAATAAAAATAGCGTCTTCTTACTTTGAGAAGAGAAAAGGATTCAAAACAAAACATGATATTTTTTTCGCACTTGGTGAATAAAAATAGATATTACTATCAGGTTCTCATGCAATATAAGTAATATATGTACTTGAAACAAAGTGGTATGCTTCATAAATGCAATAGGTACTAAAGCTTTTATCGTAGTAAACAATCTTGGAGAGATGTTTACACGCCCGAGAGTACATAGCAACTACTTTTAGATGTTAGATGGCAATAGGAACAGGGAAGTTCTTGAATGGCTCTGTTAGTTTAACTATTAACTGTTATGGTTAACTGCTTTCTATATACTTATGATATGCTTAGAATAATAACGTATAGAACGATAGTCTTCATACAACCGCCCCGTCAAAAGTGAAGCACTAATCCGATCCACACTTGCGTGACTAATACTTGTTACCTACGTACGGCGCGCTTTGACATTGAACATTGCAGAGCTGTAATGAACACTGCAAAGCGGTCCGTTTGGAGCCATCTATGGCTCCAATTAAGGTTCTTCAAAATGGGGGCGCGGACTTGGTTTCTATATGTAATTATTCTAAGATATAGGTTATGGGAAGATAGGTTATGATTACTAATCCAAATCTAGGAGGTATCTTTATTTATTGATTTACCTAATTGTGAATCACTCATTGTTACAAATATTAATAGATAAACACAGAATAATATGGTGACTGGCCTGTTGGCGCAATGGCAGCGATCCTGCCTTTAGCGCTTAGGTCGTGGGTTCGATCTCCACCCATGACAAACTTTCATGTGACGAACATTTGTGTTTGTTATGAGCCTAGGTGTTGTTATCTATCTACGTATTCTATATTATATATTTAGAAATATTTAAGTATGTTTAACAGTCCCTGACACCCATAATAGTACAAGATTTGCTTAGTTTAGCATCAGATGATCTTTTTTTTGTCTCAGATTTTTTTTTAATAAGAAGGAAGTACCTACTGAGACGGTAGATAGACTAAATGAAACATAATACTTACAGAAAATTAATAACGTACACAGTAAAGCGAATACTGAGGGCAATTAAGAAACAGCTAAATCTTTCTCGGAACCTTCATAACAATGAAATATTTACCTCCCCTTTGACGAAATGGCTAACAAGCTTATTAAAATTTAATTATCTCAGAACGCGATACTCAACTGTCTTTAATTGTGACTAACTCAAATATAATGAGCGCGTATTTGCTGTCGAGAATTGTATTTGCTAGGATTTAGCATATTTCAGTGCATGTATTAGGTTTATCTTGAAACATGATAGTACTTAAATTAACCTGTTTGGCCGCTAACCAAACTACAGTGCGAGTCTATATGATGTGCACAACAGCACATTTAAAAAAATAGGAAACAATAGTCAATTTTATCAACGGAAAAATCATTAAAAAAGTTCCAGCATTTTTTTTCAATATTTTTTAATTGTTTGTTATTATGTATTATGCTGCTTGTGATCATTTTTTACGTATTTTTCATTCATCATTTACTTTTGCTGTTGACTGTACTCTATGCAGAAATAATGTTATAACTTTTATGAAAGCTAATAGGCGTAAAGAAGGGCGGCGAAACTCGACTGCATATTTTACAAAACCGTTACCAAACGGAAACATGTTAAATAAATAGAGTTAAATTTGTTGAATTTATTTCCATAAAATCGGGATTTATAAAGAAGGCAGGTCAAAGATAAATTATTCCCGATTTGAATGAAACAAAACTTTTCTGTAGTGCAACAAAAAGTGCAAAGACTAAACGGTTCTATTTCCTGTAAGAGTATTCCAATCTACCCAGAAGTTTTCAATTACTGCAATCAATTATATTTTAAATTTTTGTTATGGTAAGTTATATTTTAACTCTTTTGACCTAATTAAATTAAATCAATACACTTTATTGAACATTTTTAAGCCATTTTGTATTTTGAATGTATTCTAGTGCAAAGTAAAAAAACAAACTGATAGAGGCTGTATGGGCATATACTTCTTTGCCGTCCCATTGTTGTCATCAATGAACTTGTTCCCTAGTTAGTCTGTGCATCAATGTCAATGTCAAATCACTCAAATTACGTTACGTTTGATTTTTATTTATAACATTTTTTTTTCGTTTTCATTAAATAATCTAACTGTAAGAGAAAGTAGCCCTTCAGAGGTGGACCGCCTGTTGCAGAAAAACATAATCAAATTGAAACCCAGCAAACAAATAATAAAGCAAACACTCAAATAGCTCTTCCAACAATAAGAAGAGCAGCTGCCACTGCGGGCCATTGCTTGTTTCCAGAGTGTGATGATCGGGAAAAACTTCATGTACCTGTCTATACGCAGTAGACTAAAAGTAATACAAGGGAGTGAAGCCATTTTAGGATATTATTGTAATTGTGCTGCTGGAAATCACACAGTTGGGTGTTGCTCGCACATAATGTCCATTTTATGGTACATGGGGTACGCTTGTCACCAGGATCATTTCGGAGCTCCTGCTGCATTCTTGGACAACTTGTTAATTATTTAAATAAATGTACATAAATAAGTTAATATGTTTTTTATTTCATAGCAGTAAAACTTAAATAAGCCTCACACTGAGCTGATCAAACTTAATTTAGGTACACCAGAAATGTACTTCTTTTATTCTGTGTTGTTCCATAGTTTTGTGATAATGTGATAAGGCCTAAGGGTTGCCACCACGCGGATAGCTCGTGCCGCGCACCGATGCGGCTCGAGCTATCCGCGAAGTAGAAGAAGCACGCGGCCTTACTAAACAACTCGCGGTGCACCTTTGAATAGGATGATGTGGAGGATTTTCTTATTGCACGTATCATGTAGCGCTGTTGACTGAACAAGCCCGTTCGTATACCCGCGACGGGACCCGTCGGTCGCACGGACGTGAGCCCGTCTGCGAGGGCGCGGAGTCCGCCTTCCTGCGACGGTCATCCACGCAATTCTCCGGAACGGAACACTTTGCGATATTGTACGTTACATTGTATCACTATAAAAAGGCATATCTAACCAAACATCCTCCGAAACGCGAAAGTGGAACGCCGGAACATGTATCCGCTTACGTCGGACCAAATCTAACTGATGTGTAAGCATCAGTATCCTTGTATTAATTAAAAAATGATTAAAACCTCACTACCTTCAATAGCTTTAATATCTTTTTAACCCCAGCTTTAAAATAGTTAAAACAATTAACTTTTTTGTTAGTCTAACGTAGTTCTATGAACATCAACCGATTTCTTTTATGTACGCGGCCCGTAAGTCGAGCCCGGCGGCCCTTCTTTACTTTCCGTATTTCCGTCGATGAAATTGATTATAGTTTCCTATTTTTTAAAATGTGCACTTTAAAGAGATTCAGAGAGACTGTATATATAAGCGCACTATAATACACCATATTACTATCTCTTTCCCGGTGATGAATTACATCGATAAAAAAAATGAACTCGATTAACGGCTGAAGGGTAACCACCTTCCACGTTGGTTTCTAAAATTCTAATACCATTGGTGAAAAGTGGCCTTCTGAGTGTTCCGTTCATCATGACGGCAACAGTCAGACTAAACAATCTCTTTTTTTGTTTTGCAGATGCCTGGGCTACGCACGGTTTCCACAAATAGCAAAAAACAATAAAATAAGACTAGAAATCATTCAAGATTCAAGGGAGTGGGAATGTGACTTAAATATCCCAGCCCAACATGATAATGTTATGCAATCTAATAAATGCTCTCCACCGAGTCTATTTGAATTATGCAGGAGACTTGTTTACGAAATAATTAGCGATACTGCAAGAAGACAAACAAATGTAATTGATGAAACATATCCATGGAGAAATTTTAACAACTTCGACCGCATAAGAAGTCTTCAACAAACATTTGAAGGAATCAACATCGAAAATGATTTCAATTTAGATATAAATGGAAACAGTACAATGAAATCAATAAACAATGTTATTAATAATAAAAATAGAAGTTATTATGTACCAACAGATATAATAGATGAGCATTTAAGATATTTACCACAGTTGATAAGAAAAGATATTTGTAATGGCCCAATATCAAAATGTGAGAATTTAGAATGTAAAAGACCAATATTTGATTATTTATTTTACGAATTCTGCTTTGGGTGAGTTATACTTATATGACTTTTAAATTCAATTATTGTACTGTTAAAGTAGTTAGTTAAAGGACTCAGAAGTACGATTAGTTAAGTACGATGGCTTAAGAGGCAGAAAGGCAGCTTGGGACACTGACAACCTGGTCGACCTGATAAAAGTTGCAAACATTTGATAGATACAGCTCACAACCAGCTGTTCTGTTTTATTGGGGAGGCTCATGCTCCGTAGGATGACGTCTTGTGGTCTCTAGATAATGATGATGAATTAATAAAAGGTTTATCTAAGTCTTAGACACTGAAAGTTCGGATGGTAAAACATTGTTCTTACTTTCCAGGAAATTTATTCTCATTGACAACATCGCAGATGTACTCCTCAGCGCTACGTTTTGCTCCAAATCATGCGCTGAAGTCTGGAAGAATGGGAAGGCAGTCATACCTTGGAGTCTTCTTGGAAGTTGAATTTGCTCAGGCAGAGGGATTAATAAATGTATTTATTACATTTCAAGTTGGTTTTTCTGTTTCAGTTGGGAATCATCACTCAACTAGGAAAATAGTAATCAGGCTCTTATTAGTGAATAAAAGCTGTCCTATCCTTTCGTTACCTTCTCCTAAAATCAATGATTGGGGAAGTACAACACGCGATCGCGGAAAATTTAACCTTATTTGTTAGTCTGTGGTCATTGACTTTACCAACCATTCCTCTGTCTTTGCTTCTGCCCTGACCTGTCACTGTCGTTTTATTGAAGAGGCACTGTACGTATGTGAATTACATCTACTACCAGTAAATAAATTATAAATAACGCAATCAAAGGCTAAAGTATTTGAAATTACGAAGTTTTAGCCAAGCGCGATGTCCAAACCCGAAGATAAGCCAAGTCAGAAGACGGAGACGACGATAATCCCTCCAAGCTACTTTCAAGGTCACGAGTGTCACTTGCCAGCAGATAAACTCTCCAGCTTTGAGATAAAATGCTCGAAATGGAGACGATTCCTTTTTGATCTCACTACTGTTCGAACGGATGATATAAGAGCCCGTAATATGTACAAGTAAGCACAAAATCTAAAGATCTGTTTGTAATTTCATAGACAGGTCATTAAAAAAGAAACCACTTCATCTAAGCGAGGGCTTTCATTCTGTACCGCCAATTAAAAAAGCAGTAAGTGATAAATATTGTTAGTGTTGCTGGTGAAAAAAATCTGAATACGTGGCCCATTATTTTAGTAAAATGTGACGCCGTTTTAAACCTCCAGATTTGGTTAAACTAAAGCTTTTTTATCAAACTTTTGATTTGCCAAAGTTCAAATGATCAATGCCGATTTCCAGGATTGAATGGCAAGTTTTTCTAAGGTTCTTTTAAACAAGGTGCGAGTTTCATTACACATGCGAGATTGCCCCTCCCTATACATGACAACTAACTTAAGTTATTTTTCATTTCTTCAGATCGTACTCCGCTCTCTGCGCTGAAAAGCACCGGCACTACATGAACCATCCTCTATCTATTCATCCCTATAGCAAGATTCGTCTGTGGCTAGAAATCCTCTTTGTCATCTCCATCATTACATCTAATACCACGCTGGCAATCCACTACGCGGAAGATCCTTTCGAAGTGGTTGGTATTCCTTCATGCTCTTCATCTGTCTCAGCTTTTTTACCAGCTGCCAAATTCCAACAGTGAACCATGAACAGCTGTTAATGATAATTTTCACTTGGATCAATCGATCTAAGTATATAAGAAGCCTATGCTACTGAGTACCTATGATATTGTTTTCCTTATGCTTTACATCTTTTGTATGGTTTGTTAAAAGGTTAACCTGTTGTCCTTCGTACACACATGCTTAAAGGATTTTTATAGTTCCTTTTTCTTGACCTAACCTAGTTTGAAGACAGCAAACTACTAATTAGCATGCAAATATTCATGAAGTTTCTTTTTTGTTAGGATCACCACACTGTTTTGATGTATAGCACTGATGCTCCCTGCGTGTTAAACATCATAGCGAACTTTCTCACAGGATATGTCGAGGGATTTACCTACAAATACGTAGTTTTGGATCTGAAAAAGGTTAAGTACTTAAATCTTTTATTTTCATAAAACAAAAACAAAGTGAGCAAGGTTCTTTGACAGTTTTTAAAACCGTTTTTAAACAGACATTGAAGTAAGGGACTCTTAGTACTTCGGAAATTGAGGCCAGCGCATCAGATTACCATAACCTGTTTGATTTTGATATAATTATGGTATTATCATTACTTACTGTTCTCTGTAGGTATTTCGAGATGTAGGTTACCGTGCTAGTTGCAAAATTAAGGCTGTGTGTGTTTACTAAAGTTAGGCCGCAGCTTTGAAGTCAGCGATTGCGGGGCGGCAGGAAGCTAACTCGGGTCTGTGTTGCCAGCTTACGTCCCGCAATCGCTTGACTGCGTGTCAGCGTCCTTATAGTTATCATCCACGGTGAAGCGAAACTTCTAGATCCTAACTAATACTCTTTTCCACGACACTAATCAAGATTTCTCCAACTTGAAGGTCTTCATCAAATATGTCAGGACTTGGTTCATAATCGACTTGCTTTCGGCAGTGTCCTTTATACAGCACAGGTGGACCGAAATGACTCCAAGCGTGGTTCTGGCCGGCATGAGAATATTCAGACTGCCGATAGTGTTTTTCTATTTGTCAAACATAATGAGAGCTTATAAGTTTAGGGTAAGATTGAATTTAAAATTGGATTTAGTGAGCGTTAGAGTTAATATGAATTCTTATTTTTTAAATGTAACTGCAGATGATGGTAAGGATATGTACAGAAATATCCGTGTACATATTCTCGTATATAACGTGGGGCATATTCTTTCAATTTGCAACGGAATATATCATCGAAGGTTCCTACATGCCTGAAAATCCCCGGAAATGCTCATGGCTGACGATGGGAAAATTATGGAACGCGTCAACAGCTATTCGAACCATTTATTCTTTAGAAAGGTCTAGTAAGTGGTTTTGATGTTATTATTAATCAAAGATTAAAGTTAACACGCGGTTTCTTGATTGTATAGGATGAAACTAAAATTATTAATACCGCGTGGTCACTTATACCGGTTCATATGGCATCCTCAGCAGTATCATTTTCCTTCGGGTACAAATGATCACCTGATGTAAGGGACGCATAATCTATCTGAACTTGTACTATGGGTGTCAGCAACTTATACAAGTGGCAATAGAAATAGAAATAGAAAACATTCATTAAATTTTTGGACATCGTTACATTTGAGGAAAAAAAGGGGGTACACGTAGACAAAATAATACCATCAGTCAGCGTCCCGATGCCCAAAAAATGAAAGGACCTCACTCAGCATTCAACCTGGGCTTTGAAGGCCCAGGCGCTGATTTTAAGTGGGCCCCAATATACCCATTAAATAGAATAATTATGTTATTTAGTACCTTAATGCTCTTTGTGAAGAAGTATTCAACAAATTATTTTCTTTTAGTTGGTTTGTTGAGGAAGAACTCAAATATGACTCTCGGTGCACGAGAAAGTTGTTTAGAAGTTTTCTATGTTATAGCCTGGTGTTTGGCAAAGGTAAGCATTTATCATACAAGATCATTATTATTAATCTGCAGAATGACATTCTTTCAACACGAGGCCTATAGGGTGTTCAGTTACAATATCATCAATTCCTAATCAATTCATTTAATGTTGCCATCTATGATTGATGTCATAGGATTGTGGTGAATGCAGACCACCTGCAACTAATCGCTTTAAAAATCAATGGGGGGGGGGGGGGGCGAATTCAACCAATGATGATCGTGATGGTGATTGGCCGCATTAAACAAAATACCTCCGAACTTCTTAAGTTGTTTTTCTAGGATATGTAATGATTTTACGAACGAACACCTAATATGTATGGGTTTGAATGAACTGATCTTTTAGAATCTGTATTTCAATTATTACAACGTCACACGAAAATCGTTGTTGATTTAAACTCCCAGGTTAAACTTAGGACTGAAAGCAACTTCACATCATTTTCAGATGGTCATATTCCACTGCGCTTTAAAATACCTAATAGCAATGTATGGGCAAGAGTCGGCTGCTTCCAAGTACTTCACGATGACGAGACAGGTCGAGATGTATATGAACCAGCAGAAGCTGCCGCCGAGGATCAAGAAGAAAATTCTCAAGTTCTATGCGATTCGATACCAGTCGTGTTTTTTTGTGGTACCTACCTGTACATTATTCTTAAGCCAAAGTTTTCAGCTCAATAGTACAGCCAGCATGGTTAGCAAATTTTCTGATCATAGCTATTGAATACGTATTGCAACATTGGTTGCCAACAAGCTTTTGGACCGCCTCATGGTTAGTTATCACCACCGCATAGAATTACTCTCCAAAAAAATACTCGTGGTTTCGGGTAGCTACGAGTATTATGTTTAGTGTTAAGGCTGTTGCGTCTAAAGCACTTCGGGACCTCGTCTCAGTAAGGTCTCAGATGTCAATGCTATCTTTTTGTCCATGCTGTAGCCACATGGCCCAAAATATGCTTGAAATCCAGAGGTACTGGGTTCAAATCTCAGGTCTAACAGTGTGTTTTCCGACCCTTCATAACATAACCAGGGTTTGTGATAACCAATCTGCATTTGCCTGGTGATTCCGCTAATACACTTACAACAATGACTCAATTTCAGCGACAATAACCTTCACCCAGCAGTTTCAATTATATAGGCTAGTACTTTTATATGAAACTAAAACTTAGCTTACCTGACTTGCGCGTTACCCTCCTTCCCTCACCAGGAAGCTCCAATCCTATCCTGCGTGTCTGGTCAACTGCGCGAGGACATCATAATGCATACCGGCCGGCAGCTGGTCAGGGAGATGGAGGTCTTGAAGCAGCTGCCGCGGCCTCTGCTGCTGCAGCTCACCATGAAGCTAAAGCTAGTTATATTCATTGCTGGAGATATCATTTACAAGATTAATACTATTGGTTAGTGAATACTTTGTAGGGGTATTTTTTCATTATTCTGGAATAATATTCCTTATTTCCCTTATGAAAAAAAATTGTAACAAAAACGAAAGCCACAAAACTTTATTGTATTTGCTGCGTTGCTAACTTCGAAAAATACGTACATAGGTCGTCTTGTTTTTTTTATTCTTTGTATTCGGTAATCGGTTAATTAGACAGAAGATAATCAAGAGAGTTTGCTGAGGGTGGATCGAAAACGTTGCATTTTTGCAAGTTTTTCGTGATTATTTTTTTGAATTGAAATGAAACTATAGTTACTATAAAGTACCTATTATGCAGACGATAGAGACGATAGTAGTTTATGTAAAAACACAATGAATCGTCCAAAATTAGGCAGTCGCTAATTATTTCCTAAATTAAGTAATAAAGCGTTTTTTTTTAAGTCTTTATTGAGAAACGTAAAAATGCACTGTACACAGTTAAAGTTATAATTATAAAATTAAAAGGTGCAGACGATATTAAAGAGATATTATACCTAAATTTAAATGCAGCTATATAATCACGAAAATCTTCAAAAAATGCGACGTTTTCCCCAGCAAACGCTCTTATAGGCAGATTATAAAAGAGACGCAGTTGAGTTTAGTAAGGTGACCGCGAGGACATTCGTGTTCTTTTTAGCCTCACAAAAAACATTCATAAGATTATAATAAACACTTGGATATTTTCTACATCACCTACTGAGTACGCCATAATAGGTACTTACTTACACGGTCGATTATAGGTGACTGCCTGTACTTCATAGACAAGGGCACAGCAGCGGTCTACTCCGAATCCGGTAAAGAAGTCTGCCACCTTGAAGACGGGGATTTCTTCGGCGAGATTGCTCTAGTCATGAAGCACAGAACTCGCACAGCATCAGTAGTGGCGGTCAGCAACTGTGAGCTGTTCCGTCTGGATAGAGAAGAATTTAATAGGTATTCCTCTGGTTGTTAGGTATTCATCCTTTTCTGTCAGCTTGATTCGTCGGATCCGTCCGAAGATAACAAGTCTCTACCGTCTTCCAAGTTTATCTCAATCTGTCTCTTTTTGCTGTTTTCATCATTTCACCCTAGCCCATACTATCTACCTACCAAAACTAGTGCTGCATAATCAATTTATTGTTTTCTATACATATGGTACTTACCTATGTAGTGTTTGAAAAAATGTACCTATACGAAAGTACTGATGTTTCGGTGTTTGAATGTTTAATTACGAGTATCTTTCGTACTTAATAGCTCTTATAGAATAAACTTTAAAAAAAGAAACACTACATTAAAAAAGCACACAAAATTTTGAGATTGCCAACAAATTCTTCATTTCATCCTCAAGTGCTGGAAACGAACTCAAAAACAATATAGGACCCTTGCAGGTCGTGCAATAACTATATTCTTGCCTTATAGCTCTATCGCGTGCTATCCAACTGTGTACGAACACTTCAAGAAGGTCGCCGCACACCGGCGCGAGCGCACTCGAGTGCTAGACGAGCACCACGTCTCTGAGATGCGGAATGTGGATCGGTCTAAAGAGTCTTTGAACATTTAGTGGGCGATTAGTCGTAGCCAGGGCCTTCTTTAACCTATTGGGGATGTTTAATTAAGACATGTAGTTCATTAGTTCATGATTTTTGTCTATTCATAATCATGAGTTGTTGGCGGTTTGACCCATATTTAGAACAGCAAAACCACATCGAATACTCAATTAAAGAGTATTTCAGCAATTAAAGCTGTTGAGTATATCATTTTCTGTTGTGTTTTGAATGAATTACCATCATTAGACACATTAGATGAAACTGTTATTTTTGAAGGTGCGGTGACCCATGTAGCTTTTAAGTAAAAAAAATATGTATTTCATTTGAGTCGAGTTAATATTTTATCATGAAGTTACTTAATTAAGTTCCAAAGAGGAATATAATAAAAAACATATTAATTTTTATAATTTTTTATTTTTTTATTACAACCAGCCACCATGATTTAAGCGTAGGATCGAGCATAATAAATTATATGAGAATCAAAAATACTGATTGTGATGTTGAAAAAAGAGAAGTGGGTACTTTAAAAACATACAAATATCACAACCTTAATGATAACATAGCCTATTTTAAATTAATCAGGGTTTATTTGTATTTGGTCTAAAAATAATTGGTTCAACTAAGTATAATTGAGTAATATATTGTTTTGATTTTGCTGATTAATTAAAATATGCGTATGTTACCACCATGACACACGACCTTCGTATCCATAGTACAGGTGTGTCTTGATTTTATGAATGGTGCATCTTTATGCTCAAAAACATAAACCTTTATGTAGCTTTAACGGTTACCAATCAATGGAAGGCACTAAGTAACTAGTTTCAAAATTTTGAGGTAGTTATATTTTAGGTAACTGGAAACCTGTTTTCGTGATTATTATACCGGGTGGCTAACGAAGCCGTTGAAGTATAGATACGAAGTCATAATTTTGCCGTTATTTTTGTGTTACAAAAACAGATTTGAGATTAAAATTAATCATACTTAAAGGCAGATCTAATGGAGAAAAAGATGAAAATAATTTAGGAATCCGCTGTAAAGATCTGCCCAGAAGTAAAGCTGGCATAATACCGTTAACAATTATCATTGTCAAATAATTTCAAGATAATTCTGCAATTTCAAATTCTATAAAAATATGTTTTTATTTTTAAAAGTTCATCTTGAGTTTTCATTCGTTTTTATCAAATGAGCGTTGTGCTCTGATTATAATAACATCATTTTTAAGGGACAGGCTATGGCATTTTGAAGCGGCCACATTAAAAATCAGTTATAATTTTTGACGAAAAATAGGTGTTATGTTGTGTTGAGAACACGCTCCGCGTGTTCACTTACTTAAGCTGCCCTTAGGTTCCCAAACTTTTTTATTCGATTGAACGCTTATATTATCTGAAGTTCTTGATTGCAGATATTTCGTTGACATTATTTAACCACAACGGACGACAAGCCGTGAAACAACGGCTAAGTGAAAAGAGATAAAAAGTTATTGCTAATCTATGGTCCACTCGAGTAACACGCTTTGCTTTGAATTCAATCCTTTGTTTTGTCATTGTCTCACAAAGCGCTGAACTTGAATTACCACCCAGTCACAGTTTCAATTTCAGACAAATAACACTAAATCGGGCCAGTTTTCGCCAAGTTTTATTTTTTTAATACTTGACTAGGCAGTCCTATGATCACAATCGCACCTGGTGTTAAGTGGCATTAAGACTCAACTTTGTTTATAATGGTAGCCATACACCATGCTTCCAATCGGCATCATAACGATGCCCATTGAATCAAGTAGAACTGACCGTGTGTGGCCACGGATTGGCAGGAATCATGCAAATTAAAGTCCACACGCTGTCAGTTTTACTTGATTCAAGCGGCAGCTTATTGATGATTGGTCGATAGGCATCATGGTGTATGGCTTCTATAAGTCATCTCTGTTTTGCATTGATTCTGCGAGTGGACCAAGGCGCAAGGAGTCAAAATGTATAAAGCATATAATTGA